>CM037839.1:13667918-16505371 GCA_021234535.1 Stichopus chloronotus | reverse complement strand
TATTTTTATCGAAGTGGTTGTGGTGGTGGGATGGATTGGGTGGCAACCGGAGTAAGACGGGGTCCGTTAATGTAATTAACGTCTCTGAGGTATATTACAGTCGGTCATAGTCAATTCCCTTCCCTTATTGTTTTATCAATGATGAGATATCAATGTCTCCAGCGTATACCATTGCAAAAGTTGCTGTTAAACAACAACAAAAGAACAAACAGAGAGAACAGGCAGACAGCATTTCGTTACTCACACGAAGACGGTGGATCAACGAAAGACAAGGGGAAGAAGAGTATGACGTTAAATGGAGGAAGGTTAAATGTTTCGATGCTATCAATGCAATCTGTATGCGCTAACAATATTGCCAAATGGTTTAGTCGAGTAAGTTCTCAGTCTCCTCAACTGGCTAAAAGATCGCTCTGTGGTAGTTGTTGTTGCAGAACACACACAGTAAAAATGAGGCGCTTTAATCTTCATGAATATCTTCGAGTGAAATCAGTTGATTCGTTGATCTAAACTTGTCAAAGTCTTCTCCTTAAAAGCTGCAAATGCTTTCGACGTCATTTTGACGGTCGTATTCGAGCTATCTCAAAAAGAACTGAAATATACCAAGTTATTTGTTAAAGATGAAAAAATGAGAATAAAATATGATAAATACGATAAAACTATGTACTGACGAAGAGAAAAAATAAGTTTCAAATACATACTTCAACAGGATCCAGTTGGGTGAGTCGCATGTCTTCGGCTATCGTAGCAGGCGGCGTTTCTGTTCTTGTTTCAGCGTTATCTGTATTTGTATTTTCTGGAGTGATTATTGTGACGGTGTCACCGTCAACCGATCCACCGTCACCTGCTGGTCCTTGACGTCCCGCATTGACAACCTCTCTATCGTCGCTGTTACCTACTGCCTCTACCGCGATGTTGCCGATATCGTCGGTAACCTGCATGTCGTCCGTAGCTGTTTCTAAGGTCCCTTTCGTCATTTGTCCTTCATTGTTCTCTGTGATGACGTTTGCATTTTCATTCGAATCGGTCACCTGAATTACTAGACAGACGCACACAAGAACAGAACAGCACGTTGCAAACAACTTCGAGTTACTGATAATGGATTCCATTGTCATTTATGCACAATGCCACGATTTCAAAGTAAAAGCTATCTTTTTGAGTAAATTTAGAGAAAAATGGAAGAATTATCTTCTAAATATATGCTAGAATTTCTACACACGTTTCTGTGTACTATCCCTATCGACGCAATCCAAAGTTTGCGGTTACTGGTCAGTTGTCGTTTCCAGGCCCAAACCCTGTGTAAGTTTTGAACTTGTGAATGAAACGCCGGTAGGACGCACTTCCCGATTTTCAACTTTTCCTGCATAGAGACACTCGCAGAAAAAAAAACCCTGAAGATATTATCCTCTTCTTCTTTTCTTTCTGTTGTAACACTGCAACTTAATTTCCCATCCACAAGAATGTTGATCGTCTATTCTATCTACAAACGGAATAATGATATCGATGTTTTAAAATTTGCGAACTTCATATACTATGTTTTAATTAATAAAGTCAGCATCAACGAAACTCAAACATGTAAGTTCAGTTTGCCGTCAGCTGCAAAGATGGGGTAATGGTCGCAAGCGTCCGAGTGGTGATGTCTTACCGAAAACACAAACAGAAAGCTTCTCCGCCACCAAAATGTGTTGAGGGATTAAAGTAAGATTTCACGGTCACGGTGGCATAAGCGAAAGTGATGCTATTGCACCAGAACCGTATTAATACAAATAATACAAAACACAACAGAACTGAAATTTCTGAAGTTATTCCAGCTACTAAATTTTCTGGTGATTGCCTTCGCTTTATTTCCCTAGCAGAAAAAAATTAAAGAATTGTCGATTTGCTCTACAATGAGATCATACAGGCATCGCTTTATTACAGTCAACGACCATTTAACTGATGTGATTATACTGTAATATCAGATTCCTAAAACAAAGGCATGGCTACGTGCGAAATCCCCAGATAACTCTAGCAGCCTAAAAAATAATTTATTATAAATTGAAAAACAAACAAATCAGCTCGAGAATAGTACAACGTCAACATCCAACCAGGAACATTTTTGTCGAAGTTCTAGTTGATATATGTTTACCTTCGTAAACGTGTGCATTGATATGCAAATATAACGCTAAACAGCTGCTAGATTTAAATCCAAACAAACTCACACATGGGGAAAATGGAATTAAACCAGGTTTTTATGAACGGTTCAATTACACTTTCACACAAAATCACAATTGCGTGTGCTCGGATATCCTTCTACCATGCAATGTGTCGGTGTGTCGGGCGAGTGTTGTTTTAAAGGGAAATATGGCGTTTAGAATACACCACCATGGCGTACAAAGAAACTTAGCTTTAACCATTGTTAAACCATTCAGTCTCATCGATAAACATCTGTCAAAGATCCATCTCCTCAAAACATTATGCATGTGATGAGTAACGGAAGATGCATCATTTGAATTTTGAAAAGTTTGGGTGAAGAAACGATTATTGAGCAACAAATGAATTTCTCTCTGTGAGAATCTTATTCCTTGAAAAGAAGGCTTCTGTCCCTCCTTATTTTGAATAATCTATCATTCTACGCCCACAAATATCGCTTTTAAAAATATGGTTGTTTTCTGTAAAACAAAAGCCCTTTTTCCCTTTAAAGAAATAAACTGTCCATCGTTGCATTTCTTTGCAAAGGTTATCCGGAAAAGTCCACCAGGAAAGTGTTCTTGAACGCTGCCAGGGATTCTCTCTGTCCATTGGTACAGCGAACTGTGTTGTGCTATACTTCAGTGTGGCTCTCATCCGAATACAAACTCATGAAGTCTTGTCTTTAAATACGTGTCTGAATTCTTCTAAACGAAAGAAAAAGCAACCTGGGGCCACTTTTCAGGCACACACTTACAATGACCTTTGCCCCTTTGATTCTACTCTCATGGAATCATTAATTGTGAACAATTTCCACTTATTCTTAACACTTTCTAAAATCACGATGACTTATGCACCACATTTATCTAAATCAATTAACAGTTCTTTGCAAAAGAATAACGTTTGGAGAGTAACGTTCTCTTTAGAAATCAAAGAGGTCGTTCAAGTACAATGCCAAGAATTGTAAGAAAAATCCTGATTGGTTTGGAATCAACCAGTATGTGTTTGTCTGTAATATGCTTACTGGCAGTCTTTTCACTCTGAGCTCTGAACTGTATAAGTCAGCATCAAGTTTCGCCTGAGTTCAAGTGAAGATCACTGTGTCAGACCGTGTGGAAGTGGAATTCAGTGTCAGCATATACATCCACGATATCAAGGGAACCAGATGCGATAAAGCAATGTCCAAGGGGAAGTCATACCGTACCTGCTGCCCAACATGATCTGACATAGATTAACATTTGAAACGAAATTTAATTATGACCGATGTTAAAGTATTTAGACAAAACTCACTTCCCCCCCCCCCCCCCACTCTTCTCACAATTTATTTTTGTATATTTTATTTTTCTTTTAGTAGATTGGAGACCGTACGTATACATTTTTATCTTTGTAGGAAGACTTCTGTCCGTGGCATCCAATTCTGCAGACATGCTTCATGGATACTATCTGATTTTCTTCTGATATAGCCCGAGGGCTTACATATGATAAAATCAAACTTGGACATTTGTATTCTAGTTCGCGCTATAGCTACACCAAGCAAAAAGCAAAAAAGGTATAGCCCCACCTTAAACATCTGCATGACTCAATTTATCCATTTCTAGAGCAAATATACGCCAGGTACAGAAGGAAACGGGGGGGGGGGGGGTGTTAGAAATGGGTCCCCGGACAGAATTTATCTCCCAGAGACTTTAACGACCCGTTTGCTTCGAGCTTCATAAATCCCCCGCTGAAGACATGTGGGCCATCTCCCTGCAGGAACTTACACGTTCATATGTTTACAACACAAGCCAGGACGCCATGCAGGTGGTAGAGTCAGCTGTATATACGTCTCCCGATGGCATAAAATTCTATTCTCTACTTAGCAGACGATGGGTGCCTTACTTTGGATACACGTCTTTCATTAGGCCTACATTGCATGTATTAGAATCTGTGCACGAAGTAACACTTACCTTGAGATTATATCAAAAAGAGCGAAAAACACTGCAGGGCATGGTATACGCTAAAAAGCGTTAGACTCGCGGACTGTTTTAACGCACATAGGCATATACAAAAATGTGTATGATCTCATCCTGATCTTGACACACAGATGTACAAAATACCGACTGGAAGTCCGACTAACTAATAATAGACTGACTCAAAACAACACAAGTTTGATCTTATGCGGCTCATCGAAAAAGAAAACAAACAAACGACGTCAATATATTTAGTGTTCTTTTCCTTGCAAAGAGGGTGTTTCGACTTCCCTAAATTCACTTTCAAAGTTAACGATCAATTACATGTTTAGGGTAACATAATATGATCAGTTGAACAAACAAAATAAGCAACATCAGACTGGTCTAATTCTTACACTCAGAGGAGTATAGTGAAGCACGAACATCGATCGAGCGTCCTTTTTTCTTACTTTTTTTTTGGGGGGGGGGGGCATGTGTCATTACAGCATGTCGTATCATGTAACGCCAACCATTAATGACGTAATACGGTAAAGCCACTACTTGCAAGTATTTCGAACGGCACTTAAAACTTCATGTGGAGAGATAATATTTACATTACCTTCCAAGAAGTTTTTTTCCCATTTGAACGCGCGCTTAGTTAAACGAGAAAACAATGAATTATTTAACAACGAATTATTCAACACCAATGTTCAAGTAAAGAGAAGATGTTCAGGTCTGAACACTGAACACCCGAAACTGAACACCCATCATGTACAATTTGAAAAATAAAATGTGTCGATCCACTATTGTCAAATACTTGCACATAGTCTAGTGTTAAATCTGACCCATTCGTGACGAAACCATGTATGCAGTATATGTTTAAATTACCTCTGGCACATCAAAAGCACTCACACCAAAAATGCATTCAAAATGTGTTCCTCTTTTTCCTTTGTGAGTAGGAATCTCATCATATGTGGTTTATATCGTCATGAGTTTCATTTTACGGCTACTGCGCGTTGAATGTACATCGACAATACAATATTTTGCATGTAAAAATATGGTCTGATCTGTGACGTATCTTCGTCACAAGAAGGTATGACAAAGTACATGAGTTCATGGTCCTCGTCGTGGTATACATGAGTTGAACGTTCCAAATCTGATATCACTCTGTTTTATTTCTGGAAGTTTGTTTTCCTTTTGTTTCAAGCTGATTTGAAAAAAAAAATGCAGATATCTGTCAACTTTCATTAGCGCATAAACCCACCAACAGTATAAAAAAAAAAAAATTCACATCGACCCTTCTAAAATTCCGTAGTCTCATACCTCCATACCGTCCTACGACGGGAAAGCAAGCATAGTGTGGCTTAGAAATGTTACACGTGGGCACTTACAGAAGGACCTTATGATAGGACCTTGGCAGTGGCGGAGGTACCGTATGGTTGACCGACTCAAATGCATTACCGGCGCCCTTTTCAGCTTTCACAAAAGAGATAAAGCAAATAGAAAGAAAAAGGATAAGAATGAGAAAAAATATAAAGAGAAGGTAAAGAAAGTGCAAGTTTGAGTTCTTCAGCGCTTCCGCATCCAGGAAGTGATGGTGTTGACAATTTTCTGCTTTCAGATTCAAGCAAGCACAGTAGTCATAATTTTTACCAGACTGTTTCAACGGAAAACTCCAAAATGAAAATAATTTTCCATGCAAGGAAGTATTGGCAATACCATTTTCTGGAGCCTACTTATCGAGTCTGGGAAGGGCGATTTCCTGCAATCGAGGGGGTCTCATGTATTTTTTCTGGTACACTCTTCTCCAAACGAAAGGATTCTAGCGTCCCTCTTAGATAATCTTCAAATAATTCTCAGCTCACCCCTTATCAAAAGTTCTGGCTACGCCAATGCAGCAGGAGCATACTGTATTTCCACGTCACACTGTATCACCCTCGTTGATGTCCCCTCATGCGTGGCCTATGTCCCCAGTAAGAAAAACAAATGTAACTATACACTCATAGCGGTGCGCTGAGGTCTCTTAAAACCCTCCAAAAATCACTGTAACCCCAATGCGGATGAAAAGGGGCGGGTCTAAAGATGTGTTAATCCTCATCCAAATATTTGCCACGTGATCCTCGAATGTATCAACGTTTACGATTCATGCATCAGCTCAACCCATCTAATATGTCTAAGCATTTTCATAGATTACCGTTGCTCTCATTAATTTGAGAAATTGCAAAACATGAGATCCCTGTATCAAGACCGTGCAGCATATGACATCCAGGGAGTTCCGGCAATCAGGGGAGTTTGAAAAGCCAAAATTTTCTTGTACGATCTACGTCAACTGATGTTTAGGGTAACTACTTTGATATCTTTTTTGAATTTTCTACTTTGATATCTTTTTGAAATTTTCTTGTAACCTTGTCTTAAAGGAACGTTACGTTTGAAGAATGTGACCTTAATTTTACGACACATTTAAGGTTAAAGGTGATGTAACATACTTCTAGAAAAGAGCACCCTTCAAGAGCACCCTTCATACCTGTTAGGATAAATGTTCTTTTATTCTACTTGAAACCCTTTCTTGAATAAAACAGTCTTTCTTTAAAGGCTGTAGTGCATCACCCCAGACAGTTTCAATTTTCCCAACCTACCTCTAGTCCCTCCCTCAGCCTGTCTTACATTCCTCCACATGTGTAATCAAAACAATGGATCCCTGTGTACGCTGTGTAATACGAGCTGCTCTGCATCTTTCGAATTTGCTGGCAATCTAAGAGTACTGTAACTTAGAACCAGTTGAGAATTTTCCTTTCAGGGAGGTAAAAATATAGCTTAGGGTGGTGCAATACAGCCTTTAAACAACAGTATCTTGAGATAGGAGCAAGATATTGGTATCTAGTCAGTGGAGTGCCTGCAGTGAAAAAATATATATTTTATTAAAGGATTGTTACTGAAGACAATTGATATTCCATAAAAAATAGGAATATTTTTCTCTCTTCACTAGTGAGAACAATATCTCGATAGTATGTTCCGTTTGGAAGATCTTTAAAGAAATGTCTACTTTAAATGATTCATTGCACTTTTGGAAATCTGTGATGTCACCCAGACACAACGTCTTGGATAGATAAGGTTTCGTATTTCGTGATATTCTTGGGTGTTCTAAAAAACAACGTTACAATATTTTGAGAGATAATACTTTAACTTCTATAATATTCTAAGGCAAATCTACAATACATCAAATCTACATTTTTACAGTCACTATAGTGTTATATTTCAATGTTAAATGAGGGCTACAATTTCAAAGAAAAGATTAACAAGAAGACAAATGATTTGTCACTGTTACATGTCCTTTCGGTAACCTTGCGGCAACTGGAAATCTGTCTTGACCGGAGAAGTCATTTTTCAAACGGCGTATTTTTAAAGTAGGAACAAGATATTCACATGGGGTTTAATACGCCTGCACTGAAAACTCATTCTCTTCATTTAAGGACCCTTTCAATTGTCAGTATTTTTTTTTTTGTCCAAAGTTTTTTTCTTTCTTTCGTGCACATCATACGTGACATGTAACATATAATTCCACTGTGTGACGCATGATTAACTATTGTTTCACTGTAGAAGAATAATATTTAGACATATACATAATATTTCTCTGTATGAAAAATTCTCCCAGATATCTCTCAGCAAAACATTACATAATCAAAAGGTAATCATAATCATGTCTGCAACAGATAGAGACAAAGGAGGAACATAAAAGAGAAAAAGACAAAGAACATTAAGAGGAATCAAGGCAACACAAAAGAGCATTTGCAACTATACCTCGTTATTCTTCTTTGAGAACAGCTGGACTTAGAACAAACATGGTTCTCGAATGCTAATACGAATTTAAGTTTGTGGAAAAAATTCGAAACATCAGGAACAGTTAGGTTACGTTTACAACAATAAATAAAGTATTTACAATAAAGAAAAACAAAGTTGTACGGATGATGCAGTGTCAAGGAAAGTGGACGTATGGTGGGACAGCTCCAGAAAAGATGTTCGATTGTCTCTATTTCAACTTTACAAAACTCATAATTGCATGGGAGACTCAAATTTGTTCATGGCAAACAGCAATTTCTTCTACTGGCTAGAATTCTGGGTAAAAAAAAAACAAATTGAAAGTAAATAATCTTACTGTCGGAAAGAGTGGTGAGAGGAATTGCAAAAACAAAAAAAAATGTCTGTCATCCTCAGTGAATGGACAAAAGCATTCAATTTAACAATAGAATTTGGGGGCAAGACTATTTTATCGATGAGCTAGTTTACTACATGCAATCCTCGTTCATTTGATTCTAACACTATACAGGGAAAAAATATTACTCGAGATAAGCTGATATAGTTTCCAGTCTGCACCAATTGCGGAGAGGAAAACGTAAAAAAAAGGATGAAAAGATAGAGAGTAATGATAAACTTATTTACAGAAATCATCGTATGACATTACACCACCATCGTCATTAAAAAGGTCTTTAACGTATCTAACACCGGCACCGTGTAACGATTTGCCATATATACCGTCTAGTCAACGATCCTAATAAAATGGTTGTCCCAGGAGAGTCGCTTTCTGTGTAATTATTCGTCGGGATAGCAAAATGTGAACAATAAACTCCAAGCCTGCCAAAATTGTTTGGTAAAAGTATCATCTATAGACGAAATATCGGTCGAGGCAAAACTACACTGAAAAAGAAATTGTTGACCGAAAGGAGTTAGGTTAAATAATGATTGAAGAAAAAAATTCCAAAGATGCATCATCCCTGGTAATATAACGTTTCACACAAGATATTTTAAGAGAGTTGATGAAACTTTTAACATGTGTAATTTTTTTTAAGTCCTCCTTTACCGTAAACGGCAATCATTTTGCATTGTTTTCTTTTTAATTTTTATCTGGATTTATGGACCAGATGAAAACGGATGTTGTACTTTAAACATCATAAACAAAGGAACCCCGAGGAAAGGGCAAAAAATTTAACTATGATATTTCTACCGATTGGGATAAGGAGTCTACTAGAACCAACCTTTTTTTTAAGACGAGATAACTTGTTCACATAATTTAGACAATAAAGGTCATCACCATTATGAGTAGAACAAATTCCGATAGACTTTATAGGACCAAAGTTGAGTGAAAGATTAAACTCGGATACGAAGTTAGAGTGATTCGTATAACAAACTTACCAAGTGGAATAAGACGGGATTTTTGAAGATCAAGTGTTATACCAGAAGCACGTTCGAAAGCAATGCAAAAGATAAATAGATGTTTCAAGGAAATCGCGGTCTCCGTTAAGAGCAAAAAAAAAAAAAAACTGTATCATCAACATATTGTAATATAGTTTGATCTCCCGGCCCTGTATGGTGAAGCCTTGAATCTGAGAAGTACTTATAAGATCGTTCTAGATAAAATTTCAGAACAGCAAATGAAACAATAAGGACTTAAAGGACATCCTCGATTTGTACCTCTGTTGACGGTGAAGTATCCAGTAGAAAAACCAGTCAAATATGCATGGATAGGAATTATTATAAAATGTACTGGTACATACTCAAGTTTTAAAGTTGTTACCAAAGCGACAATAATGAAGTGTGGCATGAATAAAATCCCATTCAAAGGTGTCAAACGCTTTTTCAAAATCTAGAGAAGAAAAAGGAGACCTGGTATATTATTATGAAGAGAAAAATCAATAAGGTCTAAAACAAAACGAATATTCTCGCCAATAAATGTTTTACTCATAAAGCCGGTGTGAGTATTGCCAATCCAAGAAGGAAGTTTTTTTTTTTAATTGTAGAAGCCATGGCCTTACCCGCAATGGTATAATCTGTGTTTAGAAGTGCAATAGTTATTCGAATTTTTATCTCGTTTGGGAGTTAGGGTAATAATGCCCCTACAATGCTCACAAGGAAAATGTTGATTATCAAGGGCAAAATGTAATCAATTCAAAATAAATGCACCTATACGTCACCAGAATTTGTAAAAGTCAGTGGAAAAACCATCGTTCCCAGGAGATTTGTCATTATGCATATCAGTCTTCAGAAAGTACTGCTTTAAAGAAAGTATAAAATCTTCGCTGGAATTTATTCCATTTAAAGTCAGACACGGCACGTCAGATACTCCACATACAGTTATTCATAATTAAAAAATCAAATACGTGTCTCTATTAATTTCAGGTGAACTGTCGAACGTTGTTGTTTTCTTTTTTTCGTACGCCAATTCGAGACGTCAATGATTTTATTTTTCAGAATGTTACTTCACAGAGTATGAGCCTCTTGAAGAAAACAAAAGGCAGAAAAAAGACGTTTTACCTTTTCGAAGCCACAGGCGTATCAATAAAAAAGAGTAAGCCTTAAACGTTTTATATGTTCACATAAACGATAAATCTTGACGGCCTTCGAATCTGGCATATTCTTATTCGTCAACAGCGAGGGGAGACTACGATTTTACGGCTTAACATATATATTGGCCATGGAAACGCTAAAACAAGTAGTCTCGATTTGATGTCAAACAAAGGTTCGACTCGATTTGAGAAGTAAATTTTCATTTAAAATCCTGTTCTTCGGGGTTATTAACAAAACGCGTTTCTGACAATGAAGCATGTTTCTAATTTCACCCAGGAAATACGGATTTTGAAGCCGATATCTTGGACTAATTTTGTGGCGACTGATTTTGTTTTTCTCACTGTACTGACAGGACTATTAATTTGATTTATTTATATCTTCAATGAATCACAAAAAATATATTTTAATCTGACATTGACAGTACGACGCATATGTAAATTCATGCAAAATAAAATGATTATATACCACTACACAAAATTATAAATAAAAAGAGAATACGGTTGGTTTTGAGGTTGACAAAACGAATTTAAAGAACCGGCACATGTATTTTTGTCTAGTCTGGTACTCTGGTCCCATGAATAACATAACTACAAAAACAAAATAAAAAAAAATAAACAATAAGAGGAAAACAAGAGCAGTTGCTGGTGGGGTCCAGAGGCAAACCCTGCAGGGGGTCCAGGAGAAAAACCAAAGAAGCTTTTAGGTTTTAGGGTAACTGTGGAGGAAAAGCTAAGTCCCACGGAATTCCTACAACATAAAGATAAATGCAAAACTATGAGTACAAAGGGAATAAACATATACTTGTATGAATTTGTCAGGTAAATTCAACTGAGTCTTGGATTGGGGCAACTGGGGAAGGCTCTGACTAAGGGAATGCCTCCCTGCGCCAACCTTGCTTGGTGTCGCCTCTGAACAAGAGGAGGAAAAGAAAGAGACCGGTGAGAGGTGTCAAAGCAAGGAATGCTATAAGGGTGCTTGGTACACAAATTATGTTTTAAGTTTACACGTTTAAACAATTTGTAAGATTCGGGATTGCTCAATACGCGTTTTTGACGTGTGAAGATGCGGCAGATTTCTTGAACTAAGAATCAAAGTCATAGTTAAAATGTAAAGTATCATTTGAATATATTCAGAAGAAGACTGATAAATCGAAAACGAACATGCCTAGTTGATAATTCACAGGTCAAAACAGAAAGAATAGGTATGTAACTCCTTAACGATATACCTCGGTACAAGTTACGTCACCTGCACCGAGTGCACGGTTTTGGAGTCTTTGAAGATTGTTATACGTGAGGTCCTGTGAGTATTTCCCAGGGCAAGTAGATTATAGCTTAGATGAGGAAGTAGTAGAGATTATAGAGAATCAGAAGAGCAATCTAAGGTAGGAAATATTTTAATCGATTTAGAGTTCCTCTTGATCATGCTACTTTCTTACCGTACATATAGGATGAGTTTTCCAGTCTAGTCAATGTTGATTTCTAAAACCTCAGCACGCATGGGTTGGGGAGGGGGTGATGACTGGTTGGGTCGGAAATTGTTTTATCAAAAAACATTAGTTTAGTTTCTACTATGTTTTAAGTCAACTTGTTGCTCTTAACCAATTACAAATATGAGAAAATTCATTAGTAGGACATGGTACCACGTCAATAAACAGAGGGGTCTTGTAGACAGACAAACAGACAGACAGACAATTGTATCATCCGCATGTAAAATAAAATGTAACTCAGATGTCGTCATACAATATATCAGCTATATTGAATTTATATGTACAATAAACCAAATATAAATAATTTTTTGAAATTGCCAACTGATTTCCAATTGATAACTAAATCCTGCGTTTTGTTTTGTTCTCGCTACATGCATGGATTAAACAAAAAAACATTAAGAAAATCTTCCTGTTTACAGTGGCGTTTACATTTTAATAACGTGCTAATTACGTCATGAATAAATTATACCTTCCTTCACAATGATTCATGAACAATCATTAAAATAAGCCTGCATATCATTTTTCTTTGTTTCATTATCTTTCACTTACAAAATGTTGACTCGATTTGTACCGTAATCGATTTTAAATTAGATTTTAAGTATCGGGTTATCTCATCAACCCTGAATCAATGTAATTTCATGGTGACGGTAACCATGGCGAACTGAAAACCTGTAGAAGTGATATACAGAATACCACACGTGTGAAAACAAGTAAGCATGTAAAAGGAGGGCTGATAAATCTAACATGATTCCGAAGATGTTTGCCAACACCATTCGGTATATACCTCGTAATGTATCACCTGGGTGCCGGCCGCTATGTTGGTGTCGTCTGAATACCACCATCCGTGTATCTGAGCGTCGCCTTATAATTGCCCCTATTTTGTGATTCCCTGTTTCATTTACATCACAATTATGACACCTTCTTGTGATAACTGCACTCGGCGTGACCTCGAACTCAGGTTTCATATGTACAATGAAGCTCGTTTTTTTTTTCTCATCGTTTACCTTGATACCTCATGGAGCAAAAAGACTCAGGGAGGAATAAATCGTCAGCCCATTACAGCCACTGAGCATAAAGTAATGAGGCATTATTTTGTTGGCAGTTGTGAGGCATGATGTTAATATACGAGGGATGGGATAAAAGAAACTTTGAAGTGATACTACTATAGCGTTGTTTTCAATAAATTGATTCCGATCTTTGCTTCCGTTTTTTTTCTCAACCAAAGAACCGTGCTTCTTAAAGACAAAAACTCATCACCCCAGACATTTTCAATTCTCCCAACCACCTACCTCTAGTCCCTCCCTCAGTCTGTCTTAAATTCCTCCACATGTGTAATAAAAAAAAATGGATCCCCGTGTACGCTGTGTAATACGAGCTGCTCTGCATCTTTCGAATTTGCTGTCAATCTAAGAGTACTGTAACTTAGAACCAGTTGAGAATTTTGCCTTCCAGGAGGTAAAAATGTAGCTTAGGGTGATGCAATACAGTCTTTAATTGCCGAACTTACATATTGTGAACATCATGTAAAAAGCTGTATTTAAATTCTTAAAAAAGGACCAATGTTAAAATACGGTGAACCATAGAGTGTCTTCTACATTTCATATGTACTGTATTGTGAAGCGTTTGTAGTCCAACATTGATTCAATTGTTGAATGTTCGGATGAGAAAAGAAATTCAATAGAAGATAAGAAATTATTATGTGTGTAAAGCTATAAAATGAAATGTCAAAAATTGGATGAGGTGAAGAGTAATGGACTCTAGGGAGATTAGAACTCGGAAACTCCTTCACTTTCTCGCGTGGAAGCTCCGCCACCGTGTAACTTTACAACATTATATAGATCATGACCGATGCTATACACACGTGAATTACCGTAGTGCACGTATCATTCCTGAGCATTTTTTGCCACTAGGCTATTCATGTTCTGTGGCATCTTCGTATTAATTCTGTCTTCGCTTACGAGAGACATATACTCGACAAAGTTTGGTTATCGAAAGTTATGCAGAAAAAAAGAAGAAGACAAAAGCAACACAAAATTTGTGCTTATATAACCGTCTAAATCGTAAGGAAGTGGATTAGAAAATTTTCTCGCTTTTTCCCCCGTCTTTCGTCTTTTACCGAAAGAGCGACCTCTATTTGTGAATTTCACCCCCTGATTGGTGACCTAGGCTCGCGTCTTGTTTCTTTTTTTCCTTCCTTTGCTCACTTTTTCTTCGCTGCCATTTTACATCAACATTTCCCTATTCCTCTTAATAAACCACAAAGGAAAGGAGGAAAAAGAATAAGTCAAGAGCAGAAGAAATTTAAATT
Source organism: Stichopus chloronotus (assembly GCA_021234535.1). Lineage (NCBI taxonomy): Eukaryota > Metazoa > Echinodermata > Holothuroidea > Aspidochirotida > Stichopodidae > Stichopus > Stichopus chloronotus. The sequence goes on along the minus strand of CM037839.1, from coordinate 16,491,144 downwards.
ATGCTTTGCTGTCGTTGACGATAAAAAGTGAAAACAAGGACGATTATGACGACCGTCGGAGTAATGCCGTAGAATGACGTAAACAACCAACCACCGGTCTGTCGCCGAAAGCGGTTTACCATTTATGCGGTAGCGGAAATCTCACCATGTTACACCAGAAGCCAGAAGATATTGTCTACTCCAACTTACGAGTCTGACATTATGCAACGGGCCAGCTCGAGGTTTTTCTTCCTGAAAATCTGATAAAGGCTGAAAAAAAAGTAGAAAGAGAAGGAAAATAAAAAAAAATAAAAAGAATTAAGTGAAGAAGGAAATTAAAGGGACAAAAAAAAAAATCCATTTTTCTCCTTTACTTGAGTTTCTTTTTTTATATCGCGATTCTTTTATTGCCGTCTTTAAAATTTGATCTTCGGCTCAGTATACTTAGGTTTATATTGCCGCAACACCATTGAGCCATGTTGTGACGGAATAAGAAGAACGGGTTGAAGGGGGTGGAGGTTTAAAATGTAATCATGCAGCCCAGGTATAATAACAAGTTTTGAAAAAGGGGCCGCTAGACACATTTTTTGCTCTTTAATGACTAGCGATGATCAGCTATAGGATATATCTCACACAGCCTATATCGATTAAAATGATGTGAACTTAAGCCACTGCTTTTAAATGAGTTCTCTCCAATCATGGCCTCAATTGATGACAGCAACGTGCGTTTGCTTCTTTTCCTTGGAGACGAACATTTATCCAAGAGTTCATTTTCTTCATTAAAGTGGTCATAGCTTTATTAATCCTCATCATCCTTTGAAGGCCTTTTTTATTCAAAATATCCCAGGGAATAATTTTTCCACCATAGACTACAGTTGCTATGACAACGGCATAAAAGTGAGGACTTATTATCCTCCTGTCAGTAAATCACCATAAGGTAGGAGAGACTATACTATTATCTCTATATGAATCTTTATTGAGAAAAAAAAAATAAGTAGGATTTAAAGTAATCTGCAACATGTAATTCCCTGAATGTAACCGATAAATCTGTAAGTAAAAACTCAAGACTGTTGAAGCAATCAGATCCCTAATTGTTTGATGTCGTTGGCATGAAGAGTAATTTCCATATTTAACAATGTAGGATTCTCGGAACGTACATAGCAGCACTCGAGAGCCAAATACTATAAAAGATTTCAAAATAAACTAAAAAAGTATGTGTGTTTGTACGTAAGGGGCGGGGGTAGGGCGAGGGGAGCTAGGGGACTGCTAAGCCATGATTCAAACTTGACCCTCTCCATGATGAAAGGTAAAGGTGAATGGGTTAAGGGGGACAAAAGTTTTCTTCAAGATCCATGGGATGCAAATTTGAAGGGTTTATGGACCATTTAGGTAACTGTAGACATTGTAACTGCAAAGCATCTTCTTCTTATACAATTAACAAACCAAAATAATTGAATAATTAAAATTTTCGTGAAATTGAAAGGGGGAGCGTAGTGACTATATATTTTACCCCCTTACTTCTTCAAAGCGGAACGGGGAAACCCTTCTTAAGTTCTTAAATCCTATCGCGGATTCCTTGCAGAAAATGGCAGGCTGAAACGAACAGGACTGAGATTATGGGTTTCAAAATATTTAGCTGAATTTGTGTTGTCTGCATTTGGGGACATCCCCACCATCTCACGACTTGTTGGTGTAACAGCGTGGATATGTCATAAATTTGCTCAGGTTGCACTGGCAGTCATGAAGAATAGCATCGATTTACATTTTTTTGTGTATGTACATTCCTCAACTTTTAGGGTGGTGAAGTTGCTGTGCAGATTTTTTTTTTCTGAAAATCTTTATATATGCAGATTGTCGCATAAGCCACGGAATGTGCACCCAACGTGGAACTGAAAGATACAGCCTAAACAGTCTCAGGGGGGCAAATTAAAGAGACATGGTGAAGTGTGCACCAAGGATGGTCCGCATTGCTCTTAATCTGACACATGTACGGGTGGCCATGAGGAGAGCACTTGTAAAACAACTTTTTCCCGCACAAAGTTGTTTTGTGTTCAGATAGACGAAAGTCACCGATACCTGTCATTGTCCATATATCAACCAAATAATAGACACGTAATCATGTAAAGTATAAAACCCACTTAAATAACCATTCCAGACGTTATAGACACGTGCGGGTTCATTACCACGTTGGCTTACGTAAATCAGACAGTATTAGAAAGCCGTGCAAGAATATTTGTAGTGTTCTGCGACGATATTACGTTCGTCGATTACAATATCACGAGGAAACTGTATTTGATCTAACAGGCAATGCGACAGGCTTAGACAGAAAAATAACTTTATTTTGGTGGTATGTTCTGGAATCGCCTCTGGAGTGTGATTGAAATGGGTGAAAAGATTACCGACGTTTATACTGGACTGTTCCAGGCAGTTCCGGTGTGGCTCGTGCTCGTTTACTACTTCTCGATGAAAACGATCCCGGCATGTTCCTGACAGCTCGATCGTCTGTTTAAACTATCATATTGTGATGCAAGGAAAGTCTTTCAAAGACGTGATTTTTTGATACAGGAATATTACATGTTTGGAAGACAACCTTTTATCATGCTTTGCAGGGTCTCAGTGGTTATTTGGGCTGCCGGCAAAGGAAAAAAAAAACAACACACACACACACAAACGCACAAACGCACACACGGCATTGTGAGCGTGTGCATTCTAACAGTTGTGTAATGCAAATACAATTCCATGGTAACTCCGTTGTAGGCCTACAATGTAGGCCTAATTAACTCCTCAGACGGTGTCATAACGATCGCTGGAGCTGACTCAATCATAAATTTGCCCCAATCTAAAGATTGCGGGTTTGTGGGCCAAGTCGACGTAGAACTTAGGGAGGGATGTAATGAAGAAATGCTCAAGTTTTTTTTTTTTTTGGGGGGGGGGCTTTTAATTCAGGAGAGGTAAACATTAAGGGTTGGTCCGTTGCCGCGGCAAGTAAAATTTATCAGGAGAGTAAATTACTGAAAGCCTCTTTGCCCCATATAATTAACGGTCAGCCCTTCAGTAGACAAGTCTCAATAAAAGTTGAGTGCTTGGCCTCGCAGGGGGTAGGAATAGGGTTTCCTTGTTCCCTTTCTCAACCGTGACCACCCCACCCCATTATGGTTTCCAATTAATTGAATGTTATTCTAAATTTTACATCAATAAAACTCGTCATTTTCAGTTACCAGTGAAGTTTCAGTTATCATTGCTCAGTATATTCTCCTCTTTCAGGACAAGTAAAAATTTATCAGAGTAGGTGAACTTTAAAGTTAATGTTCAGTCCTGTAATTGCAAACTTTTGCGAGCAGTACTGAGGACCTGAGAACGAGTTTTCCATCCCGTCGAGGCTTCCACTCTAAATTCGTTACTAAGTCCCGAACTTTCGTATCGGATGTATCCGATGTAATATTGCATGTATACGTCTGATAGCGTGTTTGGTGAATTGCCACCTGCGAAATCGATGCTAGTCGGGGTTACCCATTCCTTGATAACACCATTCAGTCAGAGTGTCAGACAACTATTTAACATTAAAATAAACTCTGCAAAGGCGACCTTCTGTTGGATTTTGGTTGTTGTTACCGTGATTAAGACTGTAGGTAATACATTCATTATTTTATACCTTGTGTACGATGTGAGACTTTCGCAACAAAGGCATTCCCGTTAACCAATTCGAGAACCTGTTGGAGTCGTCACTATAGAGCAAGCCATTATACAAACATACCTCGGAGGTCATAGGTCACCTCACTATCGTGAAAGACTTGGCGCGGTACGGATCGTCGTTTATCTCTTTCTTCTTCTATCCTTCATTTTCTCTTCTCTGCGTTTCCTCAGCAACGAATTTTCGTTCTCTTCATGATATGGATGGGTAGGTATTCTATTCGTCGTAGTTTTGGTGAATTGTCGTCCGAACAGCCCCGCAATTTGAGTTACTTTGGAAGGCTTGTACTCGTGAACTGTGTAGGCCTATGGTTTGTTTGGTCTGTTGTTTGATTCCACACGACCACAGTTTGCATGTTCTGTCGAGTGTTGTGCTAGTGGTAAACAGTAACGTTACGCAGCACGTTAGGCCTACGTGTATTATACTATTAACGTCGCACAATGTTTATTGTTGTAACTAGTAGTTTGTAGCACACACGAACTAACTTTGCGTAGGCCTAAGGTTGTGACATGTTTTACAAATTTCTTGTCCATAGACCATAGCGATGTGAATGTGCCATGATTCATTTTGTATTGTATTGTGTGGTTGTTAGTTAATTAAATGTTAAACATGCAAGATTTTTTTCTCAAATTCTGGTACAATTTAGCCTGGTACAACTGCAGAATACCCTGCCTCAACTCTGTTACTACCAAGACTTTGGAGTTGCGGTCAACTATATAATGTAGCTGTTTGACTTACTGAGGACTGCGACCGTGACTCCACTCCACATTGGAGTCCCAGTATAGAAACATTACTGTACATCTGTCACCATGACGTTACAATCATTTGTTATTATCACTGCAATGACGACTTGCTCTAGGTAGGAGTCTCAGTCGGCCACCAAGACTTTCCAAATTGTTTGTCTTCATTTCCACGACTCTACTTCAGTGATTAAAAGAACTGATAATGCTTTTTATTATTTTCATGGATTACATCCAAAATCTGAGGAAGTACTGTAATTGAGTCAAAGACACATTGTCTAGCTATAGGAATGAACCTACCACCATGCACATTGTATAGCTGTTTATCTGAGGTTTTAGTAAAAGATTGTAAAATGGTAGCCGAAACTTTTGAAAAAGAAGCCCTGTTCATCAGTGAGTAGGATTTTTTTGTGACCTGGAATATGGACTCGCTATGAGAGGCAAAATTTCTGTGCGTCCCCGCTTACTGTGCACCTCCGGATGTGCGGGAGGAAGCCTAACTTACAGACTTGGGCATCCAGAGATAGAACCTTGAGTCTGTGATGCATAGATGCATAAAAACGCGAACCCTGCCAGGGTATAAATCAAATCCATTTTGAGGTCGACCACAGAACCAGTGTGATAGCAGTTGGGGATTGTCATAATCGAATGAAGAGAGACTGATTCCAGTCTTTTAGAGTCATTGAATTTAAAGCTTTCACAGTAGACTGCTTATACATAGCTGAAACTGCCAATAACTGATTTTATTTTGTTTCCTTATTACATTGAAGAAATAGGAAATTATAACGAAATTGGTAGCATCATAAAAACCAAAGATAATAGTGAAATGTATTGAAAAATTTGTGGAAATACTAGTTCCAATAAAAGAGAATGTATGTGTGGTACTTATCACTTGTATAGTGCCCTCTGGACACTCAGCCATACAAATAGAGGGCCTATATATATACTACATGTATTCGGGGAAAAAAAAATGGTTATGATCGAAGTATGATTGTAAGGCATGCAATTGTACTGGTTGTCCTTTGAATATTGTGAAAACGTACATGTATGTATTGAATGTTTGCATTGAATGGTTGTACATGTGTCATAATCAGAACGTGGTTGTACCGTCCAAAGAAAGTGGCAAATTTAGTATACCTGATTAATTCCCAAGACACTAGACTTGGATCCACAATTCTCAAACAATGTTCATTCAAAATATAGAATTTAATTTCAAAGTGCCATTGTGCAGGCTCATTATTACAATGGGTGTTTCGGTTTCAACTTGCAAAGTTACAAACAATCACAACTGTAATGATGTTTTCATGACGACTTCCAAATGACTTCTACTTCAGATTTCCCACCACTGTTGTACAGCTTGCTCCGGCAAGTTCGCAGAGTATGACGTAGCACATGCACCTGTGATACTACGTGACTGGTGGAGGTGCATGTGTGACGTCATGATTCAAGTAATTTTGCAACAATATGGCGACTTGCTAGCGAGTCAGATAGTATACTTCGTATTTTCTTCGACATGTGTTTGCACTACTACAGAATGGTCTTTTTTTTTTTTGTTTGGAAACCTGTATTTGAAGTATCAGGACTATTTGGAAGGCTGTGCAACAGTTTCCTTGAAATACATCCGTATATACTCTAGTTCACATGCAATATTTTTGTGTTCTACATTCCTAGGCCTTCAGGTATGCATAGTGAATTCATGAATGGGGATGTTGCTCTCATGCACATTGGCATAGTCTGACAGCCAATACTGTTGGTAACTGTCACGTCAGCCTTTTGCGCATCCACCCGTAGTCCTTAGTGCATGCTGTTAGTGTCTAGTGCATTGATAACCATGAAGAGATAAACCAAGTGAAACTGCCGTAAGACTGACAGGGATTTACATATTTATTCAACCGTTGTAGATTCTGCTATGTGCAGATGTCATAGTGCCTAAAAATAAACCAGTTGAATTAGTTTGCAGCAAAAGAAAAACATATGGAAAATTAGGTCATTGTTTTGAAAGTTAATTGTAGAAAATTAACTTAAGGATTAATAAATAAATCAATAGACTCTTTGATCGTTGCGAGTTGGCCCGTATTTACCTGTATAATACAGTTTTATACACCACTGCCATTGTTTTGAAACCACAAGGCTGCACGGTACGTTTCACTGTGTGCATATACTTTACAGTGCTAGAACTGTTTCATGTCAACCCAACATTCTGTAATCAGTGTAATGTGTAGACTATGGGCTACCACATACAATTAGATAGATTTGTACACAAGGCATGTACAATAACTTCAGACTTCCGACCTGCATTCATATTGTTTAGTACATGCTTTTGTTTAGGACAAGGATCAATTAAATTACACATCATCAAGACTTCATTTATCTACGGTGCCCCTCTCCCATCTGAATCTACTGTCTACTGCAGCTTAAATAGCTTAATCAGCTTACTATAATAAAAGCACTAGCCATGTTCTTGAAATTTTCATCACTATCCCACCTTTTAGACTTTACCATTCAGGATCATCTAGAATGTGCAGCATGGAAGACAAACCTGATATAGCAGTCACCAGTATAATGGAAATACTGTACTTGTGTCAAGAGCGATGCGTTATTAATGTACAGTACAGTATTACCAGTACTGACAGTTAAGTTCCCCCAAATTAATTTCATATTCTCTCTTAATGTTGACAGAGTGACTTCTCTGTTAAGGGGTGCTGGTAGGCTCTTTGATTGTACAGCATCCTTTACTGTAGAGCTCCTATAGTGATTTGTGAATGGTGCATGTATACATGATAATGGCATGCACATTATTAAAGACAAAAACTTGTCACCCCAGACAGTATCAATTCTCCCAACCACCTACCGCTTGTCCCTCTCTCAGCCTGTTTTAAATTCCTCCACATGTGTAATCAAAATAATGGATCCCTGTGTGCGCTGTGTAATACAAGCTGCTCTGCATCTTTCGAATTTGCTGTCAGTCTAAAGAGTATACTGTAACTTAGAACCAGTTGAGAATTTTGCTCTCCGGGAAGTAAAAATATAGCTTAGGGTGATGCGTTACAGCCTTTAACAATAAATACATGCACTGTAGGCCACATCAATGTTCGCTCGTTTCCATATGGTTCAGTGTGGTAATTTCACTAGCCTACTATATCAAATTTACCGTGGATGGTCAGCAAGAAAATATTCTTCAGACATTGTACCTTTTCGAACCAGGGGGTTTACCCCTACAGGGCAAACTTCTCACGAATGTGAAAAATACAGTACTTTTAAACAGCATTACCATCGTTTTAGACATTTGAGAATGTTGAGATCAAAGGTTCAAAGTTTTGTTGCAGAACTTTTCACGGGAGAATAATCTTTTTAATGTGATTCAAATTTCCTCATTTTGTTTGAATGAGAGATATCCTGCAGGCGTATGCATGTATCGTCCATATTGAACAACTGCTTGTGGACATGTATACCACTTTGGAGGGACACATATATCACACATGGAAGGCGTCGCTGGTTTTATTATCGGTTGTTGTCTCCGATTGTTGTCTCCCCGGTTTCAAGGCTGTTTTCACGCTTGGTTTCTGGGATCAATTCACCATTTTCCTAAACAATTTTACCCTTGACTGAATATGCCTGCAGACTCTGAGAAAGAAGCCTGAAAAAAAAAAAAAAAAAATGCACACCAAGAGTTCAGGTTCAACAACTGGCTTCTCAATGACTGTGTTTGTCTCTGTTGGGAGCCGTAGTTACAAGCATATTAGAGTCACTTCAACCATTAAAAGAACATTGACTGGTTTCTGTTTCTAAGGATTATCCGCTCTTTTTGGGCATTTTTCAGTGCAATGATAAACCATCCACAGAACTTTACACCCAGTATATTCATTGTCTACACTCTCTCAGATTGAAAAGAGAAAAAAAAATTCCCTCCAAAAGGAGAAAGAACTTAGAAAGGGCCCTCCCATGCAAGTACATATATACATATCATTGTTCTCAACCTAAAGGGTAGTATATTCTTTTTGAGTGGAGTGTTTGCTTTTTCGTCTTCTGGCAGATTTTGTTTACATTTTGGGCGACTCACCCTGTGGATCAAGTTTTTTTTCTCCCTTTTATCTGCGTAGGATCTGCTGGTAGAGTGAAGTTGTGCTTTTCAGTTGCAATCCAGTTAAGTCTGTTGTGGCAGTATATGCATTGAAATTCTTGAAAATTGTTTTTCTTTCATAGTCTTCACTTACTGTAGATAAAGGGTACTGTACAGCACACAGCATAATTTTGCAATGGCAGTGCATACCAGTACAATGCATGTTAGTCACGTCAGGTACCCTCCTCGAAATTTATCATGTTACAGCGAATCTGCAATACATAATTTCTCTATCCACATGAATCCAGTAGATTGGACATGTACAGTATATGCATGCCCTGCATGTGTTATTAAGATATAGTCAGTTTGGGTACAGTCAGGTACTGTACTCTGTGCACATGTTGCAGGCCTAACTGTATCTAGGTGCAGTAAGCTATACTGGTGTGTAAACTTTGTTTACAGAGATGCATACAGTATATCTCTAACAAAGAGTGACTTTATCAGTTCTTGTACAGTGTTTGGTACACTTTCATGCGCAGTTACTACAGTAGCTACTGTAGCATCAACTTGGGATACCAACAGAACAACTTATGTCATTGTTAAAACATCCAGTCTTACTGTATCAATAAGCACCAGCAATAACCTCATCTGCCCCAAAACACTGTGCACAAGATGAGTTGGGAGAAATGCGTAATTTGAATTTTCAAAGGTTTGGGGGATCAAATTATTCTTGAACAACTAATAACTGATTTCTGTCTGTGAGAATTGTATTCTTGAGAAGAAGGCTTGTCTTGAGAGGAGATGCTCTTTCATTCTGTGTAGATTGAAAGTAACTTTGAGGTTTGCAGACAGCAAACTGTTATAACAACTCAAAGAGTATGGAATGTAGGATCTATGCTTGAAGGGCTTTATTGAGTTGATTCCCAAAATTTATGATATTTTGTCACATTTGTTGATATTATCTCAATGAGCCCCTTTAATGATTTGTTTATTGGTTGTTTGGTCAAGAGTTTACAAAGAAGGATAAAGGATTGTGCTAAACACTTTGTGAATTGAAACCCATTATCTGATGAAAAAGGTCATATTTGAAAGCCAGCTTCAAAGTTTGACATACACTTGGGAAAAATTTTTAATCTTAAGCACATTTTACTGTACGTGACCGATAGGTATCTTTTGGTTTTCTGCAAAATGTATGTTTTTGGCTCTCTGTGAAGGAAGGAAGTGTCTTGAACGCTACAACTATCGAATCTACAGACCTGCCTGCACCCTGCTCCTTTGAGGTCACGGGGGTGGGAGGGGGGTTAAACTTGAAAACCAACTTAAAGTTCAGGAAAGAGATCTTCATCAGCTGTCTAAAGATTTTGTGTTTTTGTATATTTACTGTATCTCTCCAAGATTGCATTTATAAACTGCAGTACCCTAATATTGAGTTAGTGGAAATGAAAGGTTATTTGGGGTCACCAGCTCTAGGTAGGTAAAAAATGGGACAGTGCAATGTTACCACATGTATGTATGCATGTGTTGCCATTTGTCCTATACTATGTATGGAATATCATGTATTCCCCTTCTTGATATCATTCAATACTGTACGAAGTACTGTAACGTCAAGATCATACTTAGTTTTTGTTTGAGTTGATTTTGAACAACCAAGGGTCAGAAGTGCCCTCTCGCTATTAGTAATATGCTGCAGAAACCTCATCAGTTAACCTTCCTTCAGATTAGCTTGCATCACCAAGATGTTCATGTGTTACTTTGGTTCAAAGCATAGACTTTAAAAAGTCCTAATGGAAGTTCTAAGCTCATGAAGGAAGTCAAAGTTAAAGTTTAGATGAAGAATTGCAGTACTGTATTCCTTTAAAGGTATGAAGGTGGGTGCCATCAGCTAGTAAGTACTGTAAGTTCTGGGCGCAATGATGAGTTTTTGCTTCCCGCACTTCTACTGTATGTGTCATGATTAAAGTTGTTTGGTTGGACAAAACAAATAATTTTCTTCCACAGAGGAAAGTTAGTAATTGGTCTTTTTTCTTTCAACCGACCTGTTAAATGCTGCAAAGTGACTGCATGACAATAGCATCATGCTTATGATCCTCTTGAAACCAAACCCCCATCGCTCTGTCAGGAATGTGCCACATGGCACTTTGGACCAACAATAAATGATTGCAGTTTACATTCCCCCCACTCACATCCTGTTTTTCTCCTCTTTCCAATTTGTCACGTTCTTCCCATGATTTGAGAAGTCTTTTGGTCTTCATTGTGTAACTTGTAGGGCACAGCCTGTGGTCAGAAAATAAGAAATTTTATCTCAGTCAACAAGCCTTATCAGGTGAGTTACTGGCCTCTGTTTTAGTGTTTACCCTGAACTTCAGGTCGTTGAACGTTTCTGGGGCTCCCAGTTGTTTTATGATCATCTGCTTTAATGGAGGAACGAGGGCATTTCATCGCGAAATGATATTTTCTCAAGTGCCAAGAGAAATTGTGACAGAGTTTAAAAGAGAGATGAGATTGTGTGGCTGTTAACCTTTTTCATGGACCTGTGGAGAAATTTGGAATTAGTTAACATGATTTGAAGTTTACAAAATAGAAAGAAAAGAAAGAAAACAGTCAGAAATGGTGCAGAAAATAGCAGATGCTGAAGCCACGACAAGTGTCTTGTTTACACTCATGTTTTGAAAACAGTTATTCTTTTGACCTGTAGAGCACTGAAGACGTTTCAGCCGAGGGCCAAATGCATTAATGACATGACTGGCTGAGGATGGCGTTTCAAGGGACATCTGTCATCCTTTACAAAACAACAACAGCTTTATGTAACAGTGTTGAAACATGGTTTACTGATGTGTGATGCAACACTTTGAGGACACTAAATGATGTCTAAATCATAGTCAGTTGGAGACTTTACTTGTTTAATATGCTACCATGCATTCACTCGGTATGCTACTTTGCACTCTGTGTTCTGCTTTGCAGTGATGCAATGAATGATTTACCGTTTCCACGTCGTGTGCAACATATAGTTCTTGTCGTATTGTATTTTTTTGAATTGTACTGTTTTCTCTTTTGAAATGGTAAATTTTTTATTGAAATGGTCAATTGAAATGGCAAATGGTAAATTGTGTTACTGGCATTTAGAATTAACCATAATACCCTACTTCCTGTGCACTCTATGCAGTTCAGATATCTGCACAGTGCACTTACCCAAATGTATACATGGAGTTGTACTGAGGTGCACTTACCCATGTACATTGTACTATAAATGGGTGTTGCTACAGTACCCAAAAATTCATTTTTTGTATAGTGCATTTCATAAGCCTTAGTGCACTTTTGGCATTTGTGTGTACAGTGTCATGAGGTGTACCCTGTAAACATGTTGTCGTCGGTTTTACATCAGTTGTCGGTCTAACTGGTCAAATTAAGGTCGGGTAGTTGTCAGCATGGCTCCGTCTTAGTTCACTGAGGTAGCAGTACATATGACAGTAATACAGTACAACAACACAGTACCTGACTGGAAAGATACGCCTTCTTAATGCCTTGTTTTCAAGGCCTTGAAAACAAGGCATTAGGATGAAGGGTGCATTTTGAAATGTTTTGAACACTTGATAACGACTACAAAAGCACTTTTTTTTATTTCCAATTATATGTAGAAGGTTGAAAAAGAAGTAATTACTGAACATCTCGGCATCTCATAATATTTCGTTGTTTCAGTATCTGCCATGACACATTAGGTGGCTAAACATGACTTGCAGCTCAGGTATACAGCCCTGGCTCCTTGAGAGTTGTTTTTATGAAATTCACAACTTTAATTTTCGTTAATCTGTAGAGATTCCCTTACGTACGTATGACAAATGGTCAAAGTAAGAGGATCCCCATGAGCAACATGGTGAACATCAGTGATTGAGTAATCAGTAAATCAATTTGGTTTTTGAAAATTTGTTACTAGACACTTTTTCACATACTGCATACATATTGTATAGTATTAACTCATATGCTCACAGCCAGCACAAACCAGGGCCAGAAATTTCAAATTTTTTAAGTTTTCATATTAAGGCCTATTTCACTCCCCACTTACCTGTCTGAGCATAACAAATAAACTCCCATCTACCTTTCCCAGAGTACTGGCAAGTGACAGGTAGAGTCATAAATAACCAAACTGGAGAAGTTTTTGGATAACTGTTGGATGTAAATCTTGACTTGACTTGATGTTAATAAAAGCATTATCATGTGATTGAACTCTTCAAAATCCTCATAAATTTTTTAATATATAGATACAATAGATATCAACTCATTGCCCGCTTTACATTTGGCTCAATGTAGAACTTTTGATCTGTTGGTAACTGGAGCTCAGTTAAAGTGATTTCATTATTGCACGTTCATTTCAGTCTCCATTTTATCTGAGAATGATCGTACTTCCGTCTGATTTTGAAAACCTTGGGGAATTCTTTCAATGCATTTTTACTTTTAAGGATATCCATGCTCTTGAATTAAGCAAACTTTTTGAAGTCCTCCACATTACATGCATGCTGCATTTTCGGTTTGTGGTTGGTTATGTGCTGTACTGCACGCCTAGATTGCATTTGCTGTACGGAATTTGATGTCTGTTACAGGATATTATAGTTTTGCAAAATTTGCAAATAAGTCGGCAATTAACTCATAGGGGACTACCTATACTGCATTAGACAATTTTCAAACCAACATGAGAATTGTTGGTAAAAGTTTAATCAGCTTTCATATGTTGCTTCCATAGATTACTTAAAAAAAGAATTTGTAACATGTGTAATTGCTGTGTACTTGTTTGCCAAGTTTAGGTTTACATCGGAATGCACCTGTGACCAGTTTACTGATGCCGCTTTCGTTTTATGGGGTTTATGTCAACAGTGTGCAGTGGGGGGTTTGATCTCACAGATCATTGACTTGCCCGGATGTACAGTAGGATTGCTTCAGCGTAATCAAGTTTAACAGTGTACTGGCACTCTGCAGATGTATGTGAATATTTTTTTTTTTCAGTGCATTTTAGTAGTGGAATTTGCCATGCTAGACTGTGAGCTGTTCATGAATACTGCAGATTTGTACACACTGTGCCCTGTCTGATTTTGAAAGTCGTCTACAGTACACGTGGTTCCTTCACTGTATGTATGACTTAGGTAGAATAAACAAAGTCTGGGGTGAGAACACTATTGATGTACAGTACGCTTCAGATGCACTCATATTTATTTCCTACTGTACTGATGGGCTGAATTTGTTCAATGTTCTAAAATTGTTAGTAGTTTTGTTCGCCATGAATATTCAACAAGGTCACATGCTAAAAGCTTATCTGTTAGAACATATGGAAGAGTGCCATTTTCTTTGATTATTCTTTGGTTGGTACCACTGGAAGGAGGGAAGAACAAAACTGATACAGTCATAAGGTTGCTTCATTGACAGTAGAACTCTTACATTAATGAACTTCTTTGTGTGAAAATTCTCAAGGGGCCTTCATCATCATCAGCTTGTGATGTCGATCCACCGATGATGTTAGTTCAAACGTGATGCAGGTGATCAAAGTGCCATTTATGGAATCTCGTTGAATTACATGACATGAGATTACAGCACCTGTCATACGGTCAGATCTGTGTGCATACTGTAAGTTTGTGTGCATGTTGTTTGTAAGTAGGAACTAGATTCGTCTGCAACCACCAAATGCTTCTTGATTTTCTACATGTTGATCTCAAATGGTTGATAAGATCAGGACACGTCTGTTGATTCTGACTACCAGTTCATGATCTACCTGTTCATGATCTACTTGTTCATGATCTACCTGTTCATGATCTACCTGTTCATGATCTACCTGTTCGTGATCTACCTGTTCGTGATCTACCTGTTCGTGATCTACCTGTTCGTGATCTACCTGTTCGTGATCTACCTGTTCATGATCTACCTGTTCATGATCTACCTGTTCATGATCTACCTGTTCATGATCTACAGTTGAGATTGTTTGGTCTTCAGCTGCAGTATGTAGATGTACTGTACCTTTCAGTGGAGCATATTTTTTAATTGAGCAGGAGAATCAATAAGAGGATATCCATGGTCAATTGCATCTGAGACATATCATGAATGGAGCTGCAATGGGTCAAGGTCCTCTCTCTTTCCTTGGGTTTAAAACTTCAGCAGGCCAAGCTTTAGCACATTGTGACTGCATTAAATAAGTACATTTTGACTACAGTTATTGGTTACCAGGTAGTTTTTGTTTTCTGTCCACATCACAGATTTTCCTGAAACCATGTCCAAAGAAATTGGTTGAAAGTTTTTGCAATGTACTCTGTACATTTCTTAAAACATGTTTGTCAGAAGATGTCTCACACAGTGGGGAAATTGTTGATGTTGCTGCAAGTTTTTCGTTTGTCAATCTCACGTGTAGGCCTGATCGTTTTTCACGAACAATCCTAGTTGCAGTATCTTGTTGCAAATCTTTCCCTTCTGGACACATCTTGCATTATCCTTCGAGGTTACAAACGATTAACAATTCTTCTTTCATTATAATTTACAAAGGAAGACCCAGATGTAGATATTTGAATGTTAATGCATGCAGAGATTACCGTCATCATCTGGTTAACTTCTGAGAAAAGTTTTGTCCTACTAGTAGTGATGTGTCTTCATTGCACAACTTTTCTTTTTGTTGATCAACATTCGATCTGTATCGGATTAGGGAGTAAAATGATTGATAATTGGATAAAAAAATTAATGTTGGTGACATCGGTAGGCCAGTAATTTCAATTTGTGCTCTGACTGTTCTAGGAGGCTCGCGGTTTCTTCCATATTGTAAACCTTTACCATACTGTGCTGTACAGTAGTTCTCAGTTTGATGTTCTTCGCAGTCGCCCGCCTGTCCCAGTGCTCATTGTGGTGAGGAAGAAAAAAGATCTATGTGCCATGGACTTGTTCAAAGCAGTGAATCAAAATTTCCAATCATTCATTTCAGACATTACATTGTTTTCTCAAACATAAATGATGGACTTTAATCACTGATCGGGCATGATTCTGCGTGTTACGAACTTTATAAATTATGTGCCTTTTGAAAAACGTGCGATAGATTCTGCCTCTCGTTTGCAACTCTGTGACGACAGTATTTTAAGATTATCTGTCAAACCTATTCAACATCTGCGAAATAAATGTACATCTATTCTTTTCATTGTATGTTTGATAAATAATATTTTGAGTTCCGGGATTCCTATTAAGATTTAATGTGGGTTTGAAACTAAACAACATGGTAAATTTTGTTGGATCTCCAGGTTTGTTTTGTCTTTAGTTCTGATGTGTACCACATTTTCGTTTTGTACCGTAGCTTAAGTATCGTACAGTTTTAACAGCCTGTATTAGCATATTGTGCGAGCGTCAGGGCGCGTAGCAGAAGTTCAGGGATCATGCCAAGTTCCGTTTGTTTCTTTAGACGCATCTTCATTTGAACTTAGATAAGCTCTTCAAATAGTTTACCAGACTGGACTGGGTAACAATTATTTTGATTACGACATGTGTGCAAGGTCTACTTAAAAATCGCTGGCTTTTTAAACTGTCAAGGTATCAGTGACAGGAAACTATCAAGAACTAGAAAATAAATTTGTCTGCTCCTTGTTTTCCTCTCTTTGCAGAATCACTTCCACTGATATGAGTGAACTCAACGGTGCAGGAACAAAGGTAAGCCCATAGTTTTATTTTGCATACATTCCTTTGCGACCTCTGGTAGGGTTTTGGGATGTGTCTGATGGGGTCGGGGTGGTGATGAGATGTGGTTCCAGGCAGTGACATCCTATTGTAAGTGTTCAGTGTTAATTGACAAGGGAAAGCCATCAAATTGCAGTAATTTGCAGAGTACCTTCATATTTCCCAGGCTGGATGCCTCTTGGTTGTTACTCCTTTATAGTACCCCTTTGAAAACCATGATCCTGTAAGAAAATAGTGCAAATGTAGAACTTCATGGGGATATATGTGCTTGTTATGGATCAGTCTACAATAATACTGTATAAGGTGTCCGTGGAAACAACCGTGATGAAATTGAAATCAAGGGAATTAATTTAACTGTGTGTCATTTTTTGATCTGATGGTCCATGCAGTCAACATGAAATGTTGTTAATAAATACAGAAACAACCTTATTGTAATAATTCAAAGTCAATATTTTCCCTTTCTCTCTCCCCCCTGTCCTTTATTTGACATTTCAGTTTTTGTTAGCTCAGCCATACCCTCCCTGGTATGTTTGTGCTTGAGTGTTCTACAGTTCTCCCAGCACCCATGTTGTTTGGTATGCTGAGGTAGAACCAACAAGGAACCCTCATGATATTCGTGTAACCCCCGGCAACAGCTGACTTAAGGGTTTAACTTCAAGTGGTTTTCTTTGCCAACCTAGGACATGTTTGAACGAAGACAATAGGTCTGGTCCAGCAGAGTGAGTTTTGTCCACAAGCACAGCATTTACCTGTAGAAAGTCAGTCCCCAGGGTCTGGAGAGTGCAAATTGTCCACTTGTTTGCACAGTGGAAAGCTCTTCTTTGCATTCATAGTTTGTATCCCCCACCTCCCCTGCACGTGAAAAATACAAGTTGCATCAGAGAAAGGAAAAAGCAGGACCAGTCAGAGAATAAGTAGGTCTCCCAGTCAGTTTGAATTAACTTTTGGTGATCCTTGCTTCATTGTCACCATCACTTGTTAGCTGGGAGAGCCAAAATTGTCTCACAGGTTTAGGTAAATAGCAAAATGTCATAGGCCAACTCCATTGCTTCCTGTGTTTTCTGAATTCTCACACTTGATTTACAAATGCAGGGACCTTTGGACAGGGATAAGGGTGTCTGCAGGTCTTTTCCACGTTTAGTGACAGTACACATCATTTGTTCGTATCCTTCCCCTGTGAGGTCTGTGGGGTACTACTCCAAATTAAGAGTGATGTACTAGAAAGACTTTATTGGGCCAGGAAGGGGTACCTGATGGGACTGGCAAAGGGGTGCAGCATGAGGATTAAACTGGAGAAAGCAGTGGACTACTCTTTTAGCACTAAAAGCTGTCTCCTCAGGTGACTGCTTGTTTGACGAGGTTTAAGTGAATGACAATAATTGTAATTCAAGAAAGAAGTGACACAGTATCACACCTACCATACTGTTTTCATATCTCTGAGTCTTAGTGTTTTAAATTTTAAGGGATTTGATTTGTAGTGGTCTCCTTCTGAAATCACAAACATGTGAGTTCCTTTCCACTGTGAAAGGGAAAATGCAGTTGTCCCAAGCTAAATTACCTCTACACTGAATGGCTGTTTTTCATGCATGTCTATTATTTTTATTGTAAAACATGCAAAAAAAAAAAAATTAGAAAAAAAAAACTTCAATAAGAGAAATGAGAAGAGGATTGCAAGATTCTGAGGATTTTTCAAAAGTAAAGTATGGACAACTGCTTGTTTCTTTTAAAGTCATGTACATGGATCATTGGAGATGGAGATTGGTGAAGAACTGTACTTTGTTTTGTTTCCAAACAATCATGGTCTTCACCAGATGTAGTACAGTGTTCCGAGGTGTCCTTTGGCATATATAATCCATTTGCCTCTTGTTATGATTTTTTAAGTTCAATGCAGTTTGAATCTACTGTAAACGGCAGCAAACTTCTCCTTAGCACCCCTCCCCCATCAGGCATTACCCGTGAATACCGCACTGCCCCTTGAAAGAGTAAGTGTAGTCCTACTTACAACTTCACGTTCTACTACTTGTAAGTTGTAGCCTGACATGTGCAGCCTCCAGGAGATAGCAGCATTGCACTATAATAGCAACCCACAGTTCTCTGCATGTTCTCAGTGTGTGTGTTTGTGTATGTACATACTGGAGAAGAATAATAGTCTGCGTGGTTTTCACACAACTCAATAGAATCAATGGAAGAGTCTCTTGTCTACAGACAGTTCCACCACCGACCAGCTAACATCCAAGGATTGATTTGTTGCAAAGCCAAGTAAAGTACCCACGACAAAAGAATACGTCAATGTTCAATACAAAGAAATGACCTCTTTGGAAGTTGCTGCCACTGTGCTGGTTGAAAAGTGGTCTGTGTAAGGGATTTGCAAGTGTACCTGTATGGCACATTGTGTACGATAGCTGGAAGTGTGTACTGAAATGCCATGGATCAAAGACTTCAATCACCTTGCACTGAATGCTGATTTAAAAAAAAAAAAAAAAAAAAAAAAACCTAACAGTTACATCTTTTCTTTGAAGATTTTATCTCTGAGCAAGTGACTTCCTTGCTTGTCATATTGCATATGTGGAGAGCCATGCCTTTGTATTTCTGGAGTCCAAATGGATTTTTTGAAGTGAAATCCTTGTTCAGGTTTCAGCTTATAATTTTTAGCCATAGGCATACTTATTATTTTGAAAAGATGGTGGCTTGTGCAAATACATGAAAAGTCTAGTCTATGGTAATATTTTGATCAAATTTAGCTTTTTTTTCATATTCAGTTCAGCTGGGAAATCTCCCTAGGGGGTACTAAACCCCCAAACCGTCCAGTTGGGGAAATCTCCCTGAGGGGGTCCCAAACCCCCAAACCTTCCAGTTGCACAGACAGGTGATTGTATTGAAGGCTGCCCATGACCCCCTTCATCCACTTGACCACAGTGCACTGGTATTGGTCAGTACATGGAACCTTATTCCAGTCCTAATTGCAGTTTCCCTGACGTTATTCTCTGTCGTCTTTATTAATCCATCTATCCTTTACACCATGACTCAGCAAAAACAACATTTTTCTTTTTTGCCTTTTTTTATGTTTTGAGAATATCAGTGCTACTAAAGTCCTACATGTGTACCACAATTTGTTGCACATTGTGAAGAGGTTCAGTATATAAGATCATCATTTAAGTGCTATCAGTGAACAATGCCTACTGCATAGTTCTTAGTGAGAAGTCGGTAGTCAGCAGATCTGTTCTGTGTTGGTCAGTAATTCTGAGTGTCGGCTAGAGTTGACCAAAGTACTCGATCTCACAAGGAAGCTACAGTACATCTGAGTGTTAGTGCAAGAACTTCACTGGCAGACCAAAAGGCTGGCAATTACGGAAGGGCGGTGACCAGATACACACACACACACACAAATTGCCAGATGCTAGACCATGGTCAATACGGTAATGCATAGGTTATATGAGGTGAGTATGTCGCTAGCGAATTCCCAAACCAGTAAGTTTTGGGGATTCTGAGTGTCGGCTAGAGTTGACCAAAGCACTCGATCTCACAAGGAAGGTACATCTGAGTGTTGGTCTGGTCACCATGAGTCTCAACCACCTTGCGAAGGGCTGCACAACACACAGAATCTTCAAGTTCCCACCTGACTTTTCTGTAGTGGTCTTCATACGTGGTACCCCCATGCCACACCATGTTCAGACTAGAGAGAACCAGCCTGGACGTTCAACTGAAACTTGCTCGTATCTGTCATGCCGTATCACTCCTCTGTGGGCGTGCATTTTCGTTGTCCTTGGAGTGACGAAGCCGAGAGAGCATCGGCCGTAGTGTAACCGTCACATGATCTCGCTTAGGAGTTCTGAGCAAATTTGTAACAACAACAAATGAGAGGAAGTAGAATGTCTGGAAAATAAATTAACGTGGAGGCAGTAATTACTCTTCAATCTTTGTGCATGACTTGGTAGTGTTCACTGATATAGAACAAATGAGATGTTTCTCATTGTAATTACTACTCACATCTCTGTAAGAAGTCGATGCTGTGATGATTCTGTGAGAACAGATGAGGAAAGTAACATGCAGTTGTAAAGAGATGGTGGGGTGAGGGTTGAGAAGGTGGTGGTGGTGGCCACATGGGTTGAAAAGGTGGGACAATAGTTGGAAAGACCGTTTTATTGGGTGGATGGTTCTGAAGAAGGGATAGGAAGAGGGAGGTGAGGTGAGGGTTGAGAAGACAGGGGCCACATGGGTTGAGAACAGAAGGTGGGATAAATGGTTGGATAGTGGTATTGGGTGAATGGTTCTGAAGACGGATTGGGAAGAGGTGGGTGGAGGGTCAGAAAGAGGTGGGTGAGGGGTTGTAGCGACTTTGGGTGGGGTTGTGTTTGGTGTACAGTAGGAAGGTCTGCCGTAGATGGAGAGAAGATGAGTAAAATAATCTCTTGTCAAGCTGTACAAATATTTGCCGTCAGTCATTGGACCTTAAATAAAATCATCATCATCATCATCATCATCAAAAGTGCAGAAAGGTCTGGATTTTCTTGAATACAGTAGAATCACAGCACCACCATCATCCATCCACTACATACTGTACTTTCAGTTGTTAACCTGTGTGCAGAGGACAGGAAACACAACATCATGAAAACATGGTTTCTTTCTTGCTCTGGTGAGACATTTGCTCCAAGGCAATTTCAGTCAAGTAGTCCACAGCCAGTAAAGTGATTACATCTGGAAGTTATGGAGGTAGTTGTCTCGCCATGGCAAACATTTTCTTTTGCAGTCTTAGCCCATCGTAACTGATTAGGCTGCCGTTTCAATATTGCCGTCTTTTGTAATAACCACTGAACTGCGACGGGATTCCTCCGGAGCATGCTGATGCATTGTTTATGATGTTTCCCAAATTTCAGTCCCCAATTACACTCGCAGACCTATTGGGTTGATGCAAAGATGGCAAATTTCCATGCCTCCCCCCACCGTTGTGTTGGTCACACAACCATGTCGATGCAATTTCAACTGAGCGAGGCCAGTGTATATTGCTTTTTCTGTCAAAAAGACCATTATTCTCAAAGGCAACAATATTTGATGTTATTGTCAGGAGATAGATATAATTTCTCCGCGGGGTATTGGGATCAATAATTTGTCGTATACGAAGGTCTCAGTCTGTGTACGTGTATGTCTGTCAATAACATTTTGCTATCCTGCTTCACTTTCTCAGGTTGCAATATCTTTTGTTCAAAGAGAAAGAAAACAAAAAAGTGAAAACACACAAAAAAAAGCAAAGTTGAGAAAATTGCAAAGTTGAAAATGAAATATTGAGAGAAAGGATGTGAAAATAAAGAGAAGGGAATATGAAGAAGGCAATATGGTAATAACTATACCAAAAGAAACAAAATTGAGCATCAGATATCTTAGTCAAGGATTTCAATATGTTTTAATACCTTTTTTTTTGCTTTATTCGCTGTGAATATTGACTATCTTTCAGTGTAAAATCTAGCTTGAATATTAGTGGACCACTGATGGGGATCTTGCGAATGTGTTTTACAGCAACTTGCAAGTTGCGCAGTACATGTATTGTAGCTACAGCATGTGTACCTGCAGAGCATTACAGTTTTAGGAATGTAATTCTTATATATGCGAAATATTCATAGGTATGGTACACAGGTATGGTCTTGCTATTATCTAGCTCCTTGAAGTTTCTGTCTGGGGAGCTTGACTACTTACTGCAAGTCACCAAAATCACCTTTGACTCCTTCTATATGTCGATCGATCTACTGTAGTCAGCATAATAGCAGTGTATAGTTTAAGAACCTTTTATTGTTCTGCCCAAGTCACTCAAGATAATTATCTGTGTAAAGCAAGTGGATTTGGAGATGCATCTGATGTTGTAATTTGAGGTAATGTTGCACTTTTTCTGTTTTTTGGAATCGTCCGTTTCCACAGTCGGCTGCGTCCAGATTGCTATCGTGAAACTGACCCATTTTTTTCCCACTCGAAAACGATTTCAGGGGACCGTCCTGACCAGGAAAGCTTTATGTGATGTGTTTGGGTACTTAAAAATGCATTTGTATGTAGCAACAGGGAAACTTCCCAGAGCTGGCATGGTTTCCAAACTTTTTCTTTGGCAGAAAATTTCCGAGCTATACAGTATTGCTGAGGACAGAATTCCAGATAACCAATTGTTCATCACTGGCTTTCTCTCCCTTTATATACCAGGAGTACAGTATCCCTGAAGTCTCACAGGTTCATTCCATTCCGCCGTCAGTTGTTTCCTCTACATTTTTCACCACTTTCTCTTGATATGTGCATTACTGTACTTAGCAGTTACCCATTAATTTGATTCCCTCTCCTGGATTGATCCAAATTGGTGTCTTTATTTTGTCTTCTATATCGCTTGTAAAATATCTTTGGGATAGTTTTGGTTCTTGGAATCTTAAAGTGCTCCTTATTAATTTCCTTTTTTTGTGTGATTGATCGCTAACACAGTTTACACAGTGTCGTCATTGAGATTTTGAAAATTTTGGCGTTTGTGAATTAATTTAAAGGGAAATAGGGCGTTTAGAATACCCCAACTTGACATACAAAAGAAAATAGCAGTAATCATTATTAAACCATTCAGTCTCATCAATAAACATCTACCGAAGCTTCATCTCCTGAAAACATTATGC
Organism: Stichopus chloronotus; assembly: GCA_021234535.1. Classification (NCBI taxonomy): domain Eukaryota; kingdom Metazoa; phylum Echinodermata; class Holothuroidea; order Aspidochirotida; family Stichopodidae; genus Stichopus; species Stichopus chloronotus. The sequence goes on along the minus strand of CM037839.1, from coordinate 16,468,356 downwards.
ATGTGATGAGTAATGGAAGATGCATTATTTGAATTGTGAAAAGTTTGGGTGAACAAATTAGTGTTGAGCAACAAAGAACTGAATTTCTATCTGTGAGGAGCTTATTTCTTGAAAAGGAGGCTTCTTTCCTTCCTTATTTTCAATAATCTATCATTCTACGTCCACAAACATTGGTTTCAAAAATATGGATATTTTCTCTGAAACAAACGCCCTATTTCCCTTTAAATACCTTCAATTGATCCCCCCAAAGAAGTGCCCATTGTCCAATTTACAGCTTGAACTCGCTGAGTCCGCACAGCTATGTGAATACATTTCGTCGACCAAACACACTGCTGTATGACTCCGGCATACACACCGATGGCGTGCACACCCGTTGTACGATAGTGCTGCATTTTTTTCCAGAACTTCCCATTCGCCAACTGACTTTCATAGACATTGACAGTAGGTCGTTGTTAAATTTGAAAAGTGAACCTGATGAGGGAATTATGGGTGGGAAGGAAACTGAGAACATTCCTCTTCCTTTCTTATCTCTCTTTCAGTTTTCTTGAGGCAGAAAAGTAATGAAGAAAAAATCAACATCTGTATAAATTGATAAGCAATGACAAAGGAACATGGTAAAGATAATCATAACTTGTGTAATCCTAGATGTACATTGGCTCTCTTCGGGGGATCAAAGTCCAAGCCAATTTGAGGTGGAATTGAGCTTATTTATAGGCAGAAGTTGTGTTGTCCTCTACTGTCGTACGGTGTTCGGTCGCTCCTAATTTATCGGAGGAAGATGAGGCTGGCGCCTCTGTAACAAAGTACATGGCAGGGAGGAAGTTATTTTTCGGGAGATCTCAGACCTAACAATGAGAGGATTTCGGTGACATGTTGCCTTGCTTTACGACCACTGCGGAGTGGGGATCTCATCAAGAACGGATAATGGATCCCTCAGATTGTCTTTTGAGATTGATGTTCTGATTAGGACAAACCTCACTTGTTATTGGCACATATGTTCATCCCTCCCTGTAGATTACAGAGTAATGGGACATTCTTGTCAGATATGGTGAAATGAAATGAGCGTCTTCGTTTTTTCCGTCTCTCGCTTTCAATGTTGAGATAGAAGTAGGGGCAGGAAGAAGAGGGTGTGGGGAGAAATGCATTGCAATATGTGTGAAGGTTCATGTTTAAACAATTTGTGTGCAGAAGAAGACGAGATGAGTTATAACTGTACTTGGTGTAATTGATGTCATTGTTGGCATTGTTGTACCGCGTGATGTACTGTACCATTATCTCTCTCCCCATCCGCGTTATGCTCTTTACTGCAGGTTGGTTACAGTATCGAGGAACATTCATTCCCAAGTGCTTAGCCGTCTTTGATGTTTTAAAATTTTTCAAGCACAGTGTGTACTGTAACTGTGATATGTACAGCTCTTGGTAACATTTTTATTGTGCATGTCGTTGTTTCATTTTGTTGCAAAAATGTTCAGTAAAAATTAGCTCTTGAGATTAGTCCATGCACCACCGGTAGTTAATGTTTAAACACCAACCTAGATGGCAGCTGGTCATGACAAGCTGTTGGCAATTTTAGGAACGATCACTCACTTGTATCAATTAATGCAGGGTGTGACATTTTGTCTTGTAACCTATTTAAATTATTCGGTGTGTCAGTTTAAAGTTCAGTGTGAGGCAGCTTTCAAGCACTTGACTCATCCATCGTACCCAGTGTATTATTCCATGGATTTGGGTAATTCTGTTAATTTTTGTGACATTTTAGCATCCCCAGTTACTCTCCAACAAACTAGACTGATCTCCCTCAAGTTTTTCTGGTTGTTCAGTTTAGAAAGTTTGACTTCTGATACAACATACTTGCAGTCTGAGGTACTGTCAATAAATGTCCTTTGGTGAGGGTTTTGTAAAATTTAACAAAAGACACACCAGGAAATGTGTGTGTGTTGTTATTGTTATTCGGACACAATAATATCACATGGTTACACTACTGTTGTAGAAACTGTGACCCATTGAAAAGCTAATATGTTACATTAAAGGTCTGTGTGTGTGGTAAGTAAGGGCAGTGTCCGCTTCAATTTTCATGAGGATCTGCTCTAAAAGCCTAGTACATACACAAATTTAGTGCACTTTATCTGTGGCATATGGATATACATGTGATGGATAAAGACTTTGCTTTGTGTAAAGAGTTTGGTTAGGCTTTTATGGTGGATCCTCCAGAAAACTGAAGGGGAGTACCACCCCCTATTTGGGTGTGTGGACCTTTAACATGCAATCCTATGCTTAGAACTGTAATCGATCTGACTGTCAATCCTATATGTCCCTCTATCTCCGTCAGTGACTGTAATTTACCGTAACTGCAACTAGTGAATCCTAAAATACATTCAACTTTACTGGTCGAATCTAGAGTTGCGTGTTGTCCTCCTTTTCATTCTATCTCCAAACTAAGAGATTTCTGAAAGCATCAATTCATTTCGCCGCGACCGAGGCAATTTTCCCCAACTCAGCCCTTTGTTCTCATTTCAGTTCTTAGATTAGATTTGAGGAGAAAAGAAATGGAGGTGAACTTGCTTTCATCAGGCTACTTAAAAAAAAAAAAACTTTTTGCGTGAAAAGTAATTCACAGAAATTAGAACAGTATCCCTCTACGGCATTGACTCTGAGACTGCAGCTTTTACGGAGTTTGCTCGTCATGATTTCTCCATTTGAATGGATCAGTCAACATTTATCTACATTAATTTCCTGTTTTTATCATAAATCGTGTTACAGATGAGAACTTGACAGGTTTGCTTGATTGCAGGAGAAAAAAAAAAAAATTGACATTTAAATGTTCCTGTGTATAATGTACAGTAGTTAAGTATAAAATGGCAACAGAGTGACAGAGATCTGGGCACAAGAGTGACCTACAAATATTTTGCGTTTTGGAGAGCTCTCATTCCAGACCGTTATGTGTAATTGGTTGCAATGTGGTGGCACGTGCAGTAACAAAACTTTTGTCGCATGTTGTTCTGTTGGTAGCGAGTTAAAAAGGGTAAGTGTTTCGTACAGTGTGCAGTACTCGGTTGAGTGTGTACATAATGCGTATGATATACATATGACATTATTGTACTTCTAATCATTGCACACAGGGTCTATGAGATACTGCACCTTCATCCAGACCAGTCATACCTGTAGGATGCAGTAGTTTTCTTTCGGGGAACAGTCCACTTTGCCCCTTATTGGAATACAAAAAAAAGAGAGTCTTTAATCTCTTGACAGTTTTACATTTGTGTATTATTCAATATTGACATTTTGTGGACTGTCCAAATGAGAGACGACTATCAGGTGAGTGCAGGTTATTAGTTTGCAGGTATTACAGGTATCTGCAGTAACTGCACAAGTATACTATCACTACCCTCGAGCAGAAATCAGAAGGAATATATCGTATCATCACTATTGAGACTTTTTGAGAGCAGATGAGACTACTGTAGCTCTGTGACAACACAGCATAAAAACCGCAGATTAAAATCATCGTACGCTCAAAATACAGTATTCTGTTGAGAAACCCTGCTGTAGAGTTCACTGGCAAAACACTGAATTTTCATTGAAATTTTTGCAGGATATCTTTAATCTGTGCCTGCTATATACACTGACTGATGTTTTTGCTGTAATGTTTTAGCAAGTCTTTAAAATAGAAAACATAGTACTGTAACTAGATATCGTCTTCTCGTATCAGTCTCAGATCTGTGGGATATATTTAATTCAAACTGTGACGTTATGTTAATGTACTGAACTACATACTCCAGAAACAACATGCACACTTATTGCCATGCCTTTTCATGCCATCACCATTCTCCACCCCCCTAACAAAAACGTGGGGGGAAAAAAATAAAAGGGAAAATATTTCCAAAGCCAGAGATGTGGCACACCACAAAGAAAAACAAAAGAAGGATCTACAGGTGCATTTATTTACAGAATTCAGTGTAGGGAGAGACACACATGCTATGATTTCTCTTGAAGCACAGTGTACTAACAGCTCAGAACACACAACACTCCATTGATTAATACATGTATGTCGAGTATTGTCCTGATGATATGGCCAGCTTTTTAGGCGTGTGTTCGCCAACTTCAGTCAGGCTGCAGTATTATGTTTAATAGCTCCCTTGAAGTCACATCTTTTCCTTTTCTTTTGCGCACACATATTTGTATGGGGTGTGTATGGAATGAGGCCCTGTACAGTGTTAGATCATCAGTACTGTACAGTATGCCTCTGCCGCATCTGACTCTGCAAGCTTGTTTTCTTCAATCGTTTCCAAGTGAGCACGACTTGACTGTTCAACCGTTCCATAGCCTCCAGCAACAGTTCTCCATATGGTTCAACACTTTAAACTGTTTTAGTGTCCACTCTTCAATGAAACCCGCCGTACCTCCTTGTGTTTTCGCACCAGAATTGATTTCTGTATGTGTGAATGCTTCAGAAATCTCATTTGAAACATGGCCGAAGAAGTGGGTAATTTCGTTAAGGGTTATTAAGTTCTCAAGATACAGTAGTTGGAGGAAAATCTTCTCTTGGAAGAGACAAATTCCAATATTGCCAAACAAGGCCCTAGGGTCACAGATGGTTTGGTAGCTCCAACACTGTGCATTATTATAGTGGAAATCCAATTAATTTTCCATGGGCTGGGAAATGCTCACGTAATTGAGTATTTACAACTGTTGTGCGCATTCCTTGGGAGCTAAAGTTAGCAACAGAGTTGGGGTTTTGAAGACAGGGTACGATTGAAAATGTTTCAGTCCCTTGCAGCATTAATTAAATAAAACGAGGAGTTTGGTAGATTAATGTAAGGTGCAGTAGCTCTGACATTATTATCAATGTGACGACATTTTCCATTAATCATTTTAAGTGCAACATAGTCTAAGACTAGCAGTGGTAATATTACTTAAGTGTCACATGTATCTGTCTCAATGCAACTGCAACACGCAACCATTTTGGTAATTCTGTGACCACGAACCTGTGACACTAAATGAAAGCCATTTTATGTGACAGTATCAATGTTACTTTAGTGTGTCGTGTTTCTGTCTCGATGCAACTGCAACACATATTTCCACTTGTAATTATGTGACCTCTGACCCGTCACACTGGCCATAAGCTAAGACTCAAATCCCACTCCTGACCAGCACAGTGTCTCTCCACATTATACCAGCCAATAAAAAGTGTCAATTTTCCGTAACTCGGCTTTTAACACGTCTTAATCACTTTCTGTCTGATTGGTGGTTGGACGTATTTTTTTTCCATGGATTTCCATCATTCTAGAGGAGATTTTGTGTCTAACATCTTGTCCCTGATGGACGTTGTAACGTCATACTTTGTGTGTACTCCAGCAAAGGCAAGTGAGGGCGGGCCAGGCCTTAGTGCTATAATTAATTTGAGGCATTCAGAACAAGGCTAATGAATGCATTAGTGAAGCAAGGAGTAAGTGTAGTTACTCATGAAAACCCACACTAGTGAGTTGTGGGGAACATCATATATTTTGTGTGCGCTCGTTTCCAGGGTGCCAAAAATTCGCAATTTGAAGGTTTGAAAGCAAGGGTGGTTGAATGGTTTCAACTTTCACGTTGGTCTGCCTGGGGGAAGTGACTGTTACTTAAACTATGACTTGCAAGGAGCCTGGAGGTACTTGTCTTCAGTATTGCAGTATACAGTTATAAGCGGAGGGAATTGAAAGCTTAGGTAGAGTAACCTTGATGGTACTACACTGTGTAGAAAAAGTCGTGTTCTTGCTAAATGTTTGAGGGAGGCCACATTACAGATTTTTGACGATATTCACAATCAGTCTATGGGAAACGAAGACATTTCAGGTAAAGCGATATGCTTTACCTCACCCTGTAGGATTGCTCCACCATTCAAGGGATTTTATGGATCTACAATAATTACCGCACTTAGAACGCGTCATCCTTTAAAACGGAAATAGGGTGTTTAGAATACCAACATGACATAGAAAATAGCTTTAAACATTGTTAAACCATTCAGTGTCATCATTAAACATCTGCAAAAGCTTCATCTCCTGAAAACATTATGCGATAGAGTAACGGAAGATAAGTAACATTGTTTTCTGTGAAACAAATGCCTTATTTCCCTGTAAGACTCAGAGAAGGCACAGTGGGTGAGAGCTGGGGTGCTACCTAGTCCAGTTTATGCCATATATTAAGGTGTTAAAAGATTGCCAGCACTCTTGGCATGAAGATGAGAGTGCAGTTGATTTGCTGAAACAGGTGTTTCACTCATAAAACACAAACCAGGTCAAGTCTTTTGTAAACTTTGTTTCTTGCCTCCTCCCCTTTCTCTAGGATCTCTCCTTGAATGCAGATTCACTAGTAACCAGCATTAGATAACAGCTGATCCAATTGACACTAAAAAAAAAAATATGTCTTGTTTCAGTACCACGTTGAAATTACAAAATAATGACACGGTGAAGATAGTGAGCGCTCTTTGAGTATGAATTACAGTAAGTTGTAAGTACTGTACCATATACTGTAGTAGGAGATACAGAAGTTCCCAATGTTGCAAAAGGTATTTTTTCTTTAGAGAACTGTAATCTATTGTTAAATTAAGCACTGTATCTGTAGTTTGTGGCTTGCTTACTTGCCTCTGCATCATAAGTGCACTCTCATCTTCTGTAGTGCCTTTCTACAGTAAGTGCATGAATTTGGTGTCTAATAAGTTACAGTACGTACAGTAGGACATGATTTAACAAAGTTCTACTGTAATGAAAAGAGTTTTCTTAATTCCTTGCATTTAAATTTGTCTACTTCAATAAACCAATTCTTTGAAGTTGTCTGAGATTTGCTCAGATGCATAAATCCTTGTGAATTTATAAATTATAATACTGTAAACCAAAATCTCTCTCTGTATAGTTATTGATGTTCAGTATAGCTCTGTATGTACTCAACTCTCTGATTGGGGCGTGACAAAGTTTTGAAGAGGACACATCACTTTATGTGAAAGCAATTTTGTCAACATTCAGGTTTTCTTATTCGGCTGTTTGAGCGAAGTCGATTTTTTAATCTGATACTTGTGGTTGAAGTGACAGTCCTGTCAGAGTCCCTTCAATTTCAGAAAGGTTGTCAGGTTGTTAACTCTTTAAAAAAAGATTTAGCCAATGGAGGTCATTATTAATGAATCCCAGAGAGAGATATTGAGAGACAGAGCCAGTTTTAAGAGGGTCTTTAGATGCAAATGCCAGCGGTTTATCATCCTAAAATATCGACGAGACTTTCATTGACAACCTCTGTCGGCCCCTCTGCAGGCTGCATTAATTCTTTGCCAAATGTTATTTAACTCGCAAAAAATTGCCCCTGGCTGCAGTCTCTTCCCCGTTTTCACCTCATCAAATATTCCAATAAAAAATGCCTCCTCAATAATTTCTGCCGTGAGTATTGGGTGCATTTGGTGGATCTCCGCAAAGGATCGGAAACTGGAGTCAACATTTTGGTAGGATTATGAGAGACAGAGTGCCATTCAGTCCATCTGAGCGCAGCTTAGACTTCCACTGGCTTTTCATGTTCACCATTAACCTTAAAAGTAACGTTTTAATGAAAAGAATACCCTTGTTGTAGCTTAGGTTTCGTATACATGGATGTTAAAATCTCAGATGAAGCAAGCATAAAAAAAAAAAAAAAAAGGAAAAGAAAAAATGCTGGAAAAGCTCACTTTGGTTCTTTTCAATCTTCACAAACTGCTTGAGGGTGGGCTTTCATCCTAAAAGCATTTTCTGACTGACGTTTAAAATTCAGGAGGGAGCTAATAACAACATTCACTTTTATGCAATGTTGCAATAACCAGCGATGCGTGGTTAACCTGCATATTGCTTTGAAAGACGTTGCTTCCTTTAAGCTGGTTGAGAGTTTCCTGAATGAAGTACGTACATTAAGTAAAAGGGGTGATTCAGATTTATTGCACTGTGAAGAAGCAAAACCACTTACTGTAGAATATCTCCACATACTCTGTTTTCAATTAACTTACAGTACAGTAGTTGGATTTGAAAAGTCTTAAAGTTTTTAGTGTGCTTCCAAGATTTGATCAGAATGACACAAAAAAATGCGTTAATGCACTTAATTGCATGATACATGCTGTTTTTTTCCGCTCATCATCTTTACGATGCCAAAAAAGCAATCGCAAGGAGCATTATGTACACGTGTGCAAAAAGGGTTTTTTTCCCTGCTTTGCAATTAACATGTAGTTTAAAACAAATTCATCACAAAATTCTATGAATAGAATGTAACCCGATGCATGTAGCCCGTGATGGATATGCCCATACATCCTGTATTAATTACAACCATTAAGCCAAAACCGCAAGTTATGTTCAGTATTGTGAGCTATAGTGGGGCTAGTCTTGTGCTGAGACGATGCCATGATGGTAGTGTTCTCTTCTTCCAGTCCCATACAGTTCTAGAAACTCATATACGGCACATGCTTACCTTGATATGAGTCATTGTCCAACCATCTTTTCATATTTCTGAGCTTGAGGAGACATCCAAGAGAAAGTTATTAAAATAGTACATAAATTTACATTGAATATCAAGTACATTTACAAGGCAAACTGAACAACAGAAATTCGAAACGAAAATTTGAAAAATGCAGTACATGTCTCTGTGGTACTGTATACCTCAATAGTGGTTGTGTACAGGATATGTCATGAAGTTCACGTTGCATTGCTGGTTACATGCATTGACATGTATGTTCCAATGTGCGGTGGATTTGATGTCACAAGATTCACATTGTTGCAGGTTTATAATCTCTGCCTTTTGCACCCATACGGGTAGCTTGTTACATTCCATTTTAAATGTCAAAGTTGTGCTCATCTTAGTCAGGTGAAAAAACAAAAATTTGGCAATGTTACACTGAACAGTTACAGTAGTTGTAATGTGCATACAACGTTCTGCAGTTTGTTTAATGTGTTATTTTCTGTGATTTATTGAATGCATTAGCATACTCCCCCTGTGAGATTTACTCATACTTGGTACTGCAGGTTGAAAAGTTGGTATGTATTTACTCCACTCCTCACCTACCTGTCTCATCATAACAAATACTCTTCCATCTTCATGTGGAGGAGGTGCTAGCCTAGTATTAGACCGGATGGCACTAGTAGTGGTATTAAAGGTTACCAGTACTCTAGACACAGTAGATGGGAGTGCATTTATTGTTCTGAGACAGGTAAGGGAGTTGTTTGTAAATATCCAAACCAGAGAAAATAGGGATTTCTAATCAGAGCTGTTTGCACATGTGTCTGCCATCATTGCACTGGTGAAAGACATTTTACTCTACTTTCATTTTGATGTGTAACACAATTTACAACATCTCAAAGATGTAGTTTCAATCCTCAGTATTGCTGTAATGTGTTGCCTGGATCTAACATCCTCCTCGACCCAAAGAGATTTCTGCACAGTTCATTGTCCCTTCCCGTTGATGCCAGTCTCGTCATTTGCGTCCCTTAAAACAAGTTGTTAAGGTCATTAATTAAGGGGCTCCATCTATGGGCTAAAAAGTATGTGAACGTTTTTTTTCTGCAATGTTTTGCTCACTTCGCTACAGAGCTCCTCACCTTGAAATACTGTATTTACTTAAAAAGTTTACTGATTGGGTATCTCATGTGGTAGTCTTTCTGTTTTCCTGGAAAGGCACAGGGTGTTGGTGATGGGAAGATTCTAGTACTGTCATCTTGATGGGACTTGAAAAGTTTAAATACATAGCATGAGACCCTATACTAACTTTAGTGTAAGCAAAATAGGTACATAGATTCCTAGGCATGTGCTGTACTTGAAGAGTGAGTGGTGTTGGCCAACAGAGGTGACGTTAGTGTAGCAGGTAACAAATATCATCCATAGGTTCAACCCCCCCCCCCCTCTCCCACTCCCTTCAGCAATATCAGATGGGGATGTGGAACAGCTCCCACTGTAGTAATGGTGGGGCAAGACTCATATCAGCCTCATCACGTATTGACTGTAAGTACTCTTTCAGCAGTTGAGATCGGTACAGTACCAACCTTGGTTTTATTGGAAGTTAGATGAAGTTTTAGATGGATTACACGTGTACACCAGTTGCATGGCTCCTGCGGATATCCCTAATGGACATGTATAGGCCGACTGTGTGCCAAATACAGCAATTTGCATACGCCAATACGTTAACTACATGAAATTCAGAAACAGTATACATACATACCCACAGTGATGTACTATCCAAAACATCTGTCACACTTACCGTGCTTTCCGACCGTACAGAGTATAAAGTTCTGTTTTCAACTTGTCAGTTCTCGACAAGGTAGGTTATCTTGCAAGGCGATGATCAATATTCTCCCTTTTGTTTTTGTGATTTTTTTTTTCCGTTTGGTTTTTGGCATTCTTCTCCCCGGATATCTAATGACCTGACGATAAATCATGTGATTGTACGGCCTCCTGTTAAGTTTCTCACTATGCAAAAAAGTCTCAGAGCTTTGCAAACAGCTAAATTTCAAAAGAAGTTGGCAGATTTGACATGCATTGGTGACTATTGGAAGTCGTTTCCTTCGGGTTATGCATCTTTCATGAGTATTGATGAGATGATTGCATTTCAAGAGAAGCCAAAATATAAGAGAGCAATATTCCCGATGGTCCCACGAGGTGGCTGGGCTCGTGCTGAGAAATAAGGACAGCGGAAAGTTTTTTAAAACAAGAAAAGTTTAGCCTCAGCAGTTTGGAGGGTGATTGATCAAGGGCTAATAATAAAGTGTGGTGTATGCATGAAATTCTGCACAATCTGTCCATAGCTTCTATTGAGGACTAGTGCATAAAATTAAGAAGAAGGAAAAGAAGGAAAAAATCTCCACTAGAGCTAATTGTTTGCGCTTTGGCCTAAATTTATACGTTTCCATCTGCCGCCCCCCTTTCAACTGCATGCATGTGACTCGTAAAAGGTATAGGGCTAACCGTAGAGGTGTTCAGAAGCAATTACACTTCACGCTGTGCAATACACGTATGTTAGAATATCGTCACCAAATTGCTCCTCGAATGTAGTCAAATCGATTTTGCCTCGGCATCCCTTTCATTTCCCTTTCTGACTTTTCCACGCAAGTCTGAAACCAAATAGTCCAAAAAAAAAAGGAAAGGAACACAACATCCTCAAGCATAAAGTGAAACTTGCAGTTCTGCATTCAATTCACATACCAGCATGTTTGAAACAAAAAAATAAAACAGAAACAAAAGAAGAAAAATCCTCTGAAAACTAATTACTTAAGTTTAGGTTTGAAATATATACAGTACTTTTTACTTTGCATATATCTTGTGACTTGTGTGCCTTGCTTCAAAAGGTAACCTGAAATAACGTGCTATGGTACCTCTAGATCAGGGGTGGGCAACCTTTTTGATTTGAGGGGCCAGAAATGAGGAATGAAAAATTTGGCGGGCCGCATTTCATCAACAATTACCTACTCAGCCTACTCTGCAAATTGTGATCTCAGAGATAGCTCGCTTGTTGTGTGAAATAAATACATTTTTTCCATTTGCTGGATACGTCTCGCGGGGCGCACGTAGATCAATGGTGGGCCGCATGGCCGTAGGTTGCCCACCCCTGCTCTAGATCCCTCTTTGAACTTTCTCCAAACCTTTTTCATGGTTGTTTTGTTGCTGTAGCTACATTCCCTTTTTGGAAATTCACATATTTCCAAGTTTGGTGGTCACTTGTTATTGCTCTGTGTATTCAAGCCTGCTTCACACCTGCTGTGGAGAGGGCTTTTTACTGTCTCTTACGTAGGTTTTTGGGCATGTATTCCAAACAGCATGTTGCAGCTGTGTTGTACACCGTTGACCAACATGCGTAGACCATCCGAGCTCAAGCACACTCTTGAGCTCTGTACTGGTTGCATTTCTAGGACAGGAGTCAAGGCAAGTACACACTGTATTTCCTAATATCCTAGATAAGGTCAATGCATCCTATGAGCTAATTGGTTGTCCAATAGTGTGGGTAGTGGTAATGATACTATGGCTATAATTCTACAGACTGCCTGATGAGCTCTATAGTCATAAACTAGTAATGAAGGAAGCACCTTGCTGTTGGAGGTACGCTGATTAGCTCATTGTCAAGCTTTCAACAGCATTACCAGACAATGAACCTCTCCTTTCTCCCCTCCCATGTTATGTTCTCAAACATTCCTAAAGAAAGAGAGTTAACAGAAGGTGGGTATGATGTCAGCAAAACTTCCTCAATTAAATATATTTACCATTCAAGTACTGTTCTGCTTTTGTTTGGTGTCTTTGTGTTAATGGGCGTTAATTTAAATGATTACTGTATCACTTCATTCCCCCCCCCAAAGGAAAGGAAGAATACTTCATTTATGTTAGAGCATCATTATCACTGAATTGAAATTTAAACCCCAAAAGAAAGATTCGACCAAAATAGAAATAAACTGATAAAAAATTTAAAAAAATGTTAAAGTTCAAAGGTCACTTGTGATAATATGTAATGATATAGAATTATAAGTGCAGGGTAGGAGCTGTGGTTACATCTCTCTCCTTAAATAAGACCAGACACTATTCTTTCAAGTCTCAAGGGCTCAAGAATAATCCCAACATTTTGTGGGCCAACAATACTGCAGCCAACATACTCAACATTGTGACATAGTGCACAATAAGTGCTGTGCACATTACCACATGTATGCTTTAGTTCTGTAGTACTTAAGCATTGCATGCTGAGAATACTTGAAGCATACTATACAGTGTTGAATTGTACACCAACCACATACATGCACAGTACGTCATGGTGTACTTCCTTGCATACACACCGTCAACTCTCACTTAAAACCCTTGGAAGTACTTACCCCATGCTAAAAACGAATTGAATTTCTGTACATGGATACAGCGGCAGTCAGGCAGTAAATGCAGCCATTGTTTGGCTATATTTGTGGCCGTTTTGATTGGGTCTCTTAACGTGGTATTGATCCGTTTCACACCATTATTGCCAATGTTTTCCAATTTCAGCTAGTGCAGCTGTTTAGTTCCCTTCCAGCACCTGTCGCTTGTAGACGAATTGCAACTGTTTGCCTGTTACCCTCTGATGAATTAATTGAGCTGTTTCTTCCAAAAGGAATGAAAAACAATAAAAAGATGAACAAAAAAAAAAAAACAGGGGGCAAAATTTACTGTCCCTTTATTTTTTTGGATGATACATGCTTTTTGGTTCCTTTCAGTTGCTGTACATCTTTCACTGTAAGTTACATTCTGATTAAAATGGGGCATTTACAGCAGGTTTGACTGGAAAGACGAAATATTTTTTTCTTGCAAAACTAAGTGTAAAATTTGATTTAAAAAGTGGGGCCTTTAGACATATCAGGATTGATTGTAAAGACAAGAAGTAAATTTTGCCAGGAGGTGTCCATTTATTTGTGTTTTGTAAATGTACATTTTTACATCTCCCTCAGATTTCTCTAAACTGAACTAGCTAGGAATGATGGATAAAAAAAAAATAAAATGGAAGAACCAAAAAATATTTTTTATTCAATTTGATGACTGATAAGGTAATGTATACTATACATGTAGCACAGTCAATGCAACAAGCACTTATGTACTTCATGATATCATACAGTGTGCGTATGCAACTTTTGTATTATAAAACGCTGATTTAAAGGGAAGTAGGGCGTTTAGAATACACCAACATGACATTCTAAAGAAATAGCCTTTAGTCATTATTAAACCATTCAGTTTCATCAGTGAACATCTGCCAAGGCTTTATCTCCTCAAAACGTTATGCATGTAATGAGTAACAGAAGATGCATCATTTGAATTTTGAAAAGTTTGGGTGAACAAATTAGTGTTGAGCAACAAATAACTGAGTTTCTATCTGTGAGAAACTTATTTCTTGGAAAAAAAAGACTACTGTTCTTCCTTATTTTGAATAATCTATCATTCTGCATCCACAAACATTGGTTTTAAAAATACGGATGTTTTCTGTAAAAACAAACGCCCTATTTCCCTTTAAATAACAAAGCATAGTAATCATCAATCTTGATATCCCTAACATTTTATTGTTTCTTTTTCTCAAAGGCACTCACATGTTTTCATGTTCAACACAATAAAGTACAAGAGTTACAGTGCAAGAGTTACATACATAGTCTGACATGCTCTTTACCACGTTCTATTAAATGTTGTTAAACCTGAGAGGACAAAAGTGAACAATTAAGGAAAGAAACATGGAACAATATGCCAATCTTGGAAAATAATGAAAATGTAACATGATTTCTGCCACTCAGTGTTTTCTCCGAGTCAAACTCCCAATATAAAACATATGACTCATCACTACTTAGAAGTAATTACTGTAGATACAGCCAGCTGTAGCTTATACTACCTTAATATACCCACAGTAATTTCCACTTACATTACTGCATGTCCCTCTTTCTCTATGTTTTACATATAACTTATATTTCTGCATGTCATGCTTTTTTCTCTATGTTTTACGTATACTTTTTTGGTAGCATGTTCTGTCCTTAGCTAACATTGTATTGGTATCAGTCGAAAATGACACGCCCCGTTTCAAAGTGGTTCTCCTCTTAAATGCTAGTGATATCAATCATTTTTTTTTTTTTTTTCCAGAAACATTGTTGCTATTTATACTGCAGTTGCAAATTTGAAAAATTGTTACAGTTTTGACCACTGTAAGTTTATATTTCAAAGTCCTCGTTTTGTAGTGAGCTTCAGGTCTACTGTATGCCCTGCATACGTTATCTCGAAAAAGAGTTCCAGTAGAAATGACAGGAAATCTAATTCTAGAAAATCTGTAATGCTGGATTGTAGCATTGCTGTTTAGAAGTCTTTATCAATTCATGCTGGCTCAAGGTGTGCTAGCTAGCTAGTGTAGAAGTACCAGTGCCAATTTTCAGATCTATCTCAAAGCTTAGAGCAACTGTTAAACAATTCTACAAGACCAACTGAGGATCTTTTATAAGGTGTTGCTTGTGAACTGGATGTTATTGGCAGAGAAAGTGATCGCGATTGCCAAGTTTGCCATGCCGGTGAAGTTTTCCTGCCATGAGTCATTTTTGCGTGTTTGTGTGTTTTATGTCATGTGCATGTATGTTTAATCGACGGAACATGTAATTGAATCTGTGCCAAAAAATGGTCTGAACATTGCAATAACTCACTCTATGAAGTTATGTATCCATAAAGTAACAGTCTGGCTCGGATGGTCAGAGACCAAAATAAAATGCCTGGATTTATTGAGGTGGCACTGAAAGCTGTCACACATAGAACCGTAGGGTAAACTGCAGAGTGTGTCCGTGGTCGTTTTATGCTGCATACATAGAGTCCCTTTAAATAAAGTACAAAGGATATCAATATTCTGTAAATAAAGGCCTGTATTCATGTTGTATTTAATATTGTTCATGCAAAACCATACATATTTCTTGTGACATCCCACTGACACGCTGGATGTGGGTGAGAAGTCTTGCTGTGCAGAAGATACTGTAGCTTCAGTAGATCACAGTATGTACACCGTAGTTCATTGCACTTAGACATATTCTGAAGGATGTCTCAGAGAGCTGAAACATGTATGCATTTGGAAGGCCTCATTCTTCTGTTGAATCAGCATGTGTTCATGGGGTGTGTGCATACAGCTAGCATAGTGCTTCTTTACTGTTATACACCTTGCTGAAATTTTAAGAGTGAAGGAATGAAACTGTTTTTGTGCTCATTGAACAGGGAGAAAGTAAGGAGACAGTGTTGTTATTTGTTGAATGATATCTAGTGACTATGCTTAGCATTCAACCACTTCCATGTTAGATTGTCAAGATAGCCTCTAAGCTACAGTACTTATTCCTGCAAATTCATAGCGTATACTGCCTCACCTCATATAACCTATGCAAAAACCGTATTGACCATGGTCTAGCATCTGGCAGTTTTGTGTGTGTGCGTGTATCTGGCCACCGCCCTTCCGTAATTGCCGGCCTTTTGGTCTGCCAGCGAAGTCACGGAAGGGCGGTGGCCAGATGCACACACACGCAGCTTTGTTTCGATTCATTCCAAGGACCTCATTGTGCTTTCTTTAGTTTTAACTTCCGCAACCCTAACCTTAGCAATAGACTGTCTATTGTTAATCTTGAGAGGACTGGAGAAATCTATTGAATTTTCTACAGAGGACCTAAAATCTATTGTTTCTGTCCTCGATCCCACCCGAAAATAAGGGCACACACACAAAATTACCAGATGCTAAACCATGGTCAATACGGTAATGCATATGTTATATGAGGTGAGTACGTTGCTAGCAAATTCCCAAACCAGGAAGTTTTGGGGAATTCACATGGTAGACATATTCTTACCCCTTGCTTACACTAAATGAATCTAGTAACACAAACCAGCTCAGACACACACTCGAAAATAATCTTGCACTGTGCCCTCTATACCCCAGCTTGACCTCGTTAGACATAGGCTTTGCCGCCTCACACGCTCTGTTTACTTGTTGCATGTCTGATTCAGTATTCTGTTGTATATGTATGGTCATGCCTCTGTCTTGTTGTGTACTGTGAAGGTGCCAATGTTTTAAGGGTAGCTTTGAGAAGGAACATATCCTGAGATTCCTTTAGTGGACTCATCCTCAACCCTTTCCTGCTCTCTACCTTGCATCTCTCTTATCAACAGAAGACAGTGGCGCTATTTTATCAAAATTTGTGTTCACATGAAACACCTTTAAAGGTGGAGACCAGTAGAAAGATATGTACATGTTTTGTCACATGGTTAAGTACACTATGTGATACATCTGCAATGGGTTGACATTTTCAAGTAGTTTGCAGGAGAGGAATGCACATTGTTCCGGAGCACTACAAACTGTTTCAAGTGCAACCAGACCGGTTAGAAGAATACCTTGAACGGACTATACCGTACATGTGCGTTTTATCTGAAGAATAATCACTGGGTCTGAAACCTTGACCTGTTGTATGCACTGTGTGAGCTTTGTTAACTTCTGTACTGTTTACAGTACCTGCATCTTCATCGCTTCTTTTATCAACCTTTAACAATTGATAGGATGCAGACGCAGACTTTGGTTGTGACCTTTAATACAGTATAGTTGTCTTGCATTGCAATGTCCACTTCAATTTAGGTCTCTCTATGTCTGTCCGTCACTTTCCTGTATCCTCATATTTACTTCACTCCTCACTTACCTGTCTCAGCACAACAAATGCACTCCCATTACTGTGCAAAGAGTACTGGTAACCTTTAACACCGCCCTTGGCGCCCTCCGGTATTAGACCGGACTAGCGCCTCCTTCCCATTCTGCCATCCTATGTGCATAGAGTGTGGAGTCCTCGCGCAAATTTTCATATGTGTTTATCGTACCCTGCCAACTCCATCTGGGTTTCCTTGACTTGTCTCTGGGCGTTTAACCAGCACTCTGAGTCTACCATGTCTAGAGTGCCGTACAGTAGGAATCTAAATTCAGCATTGTGGCCCCCAGCCACTGGTTGCTTTTAGGTCAGCTACTGTAGCTTCCTCCCACCATCCAGTTTTGTAAGGAAGCAGAATGAGTCTTGCATAGTGCAACAGGGATTTGATGAGTTTCCCTTGCTGGTTTCAGTGCTACTTTATAATCTAGGTCCTCCTTTTGTACCCACGAAACAGATGGACAACTCTTGGAGTCCAGTCTGAAGTGCTGCAATCACTCTGAACCAATTGAAGACATGTGTTGTCTACAGTAACTGAAATGAACACTGCACCGTCATTCAGTATAAAGGTATACAAAACTCAGTAGGATGCACGTCACTCACTGTGTGTGTATTTAAACTTGGAAGATGACACTAACAAAAATTAAATTCATCAAAACCTGCGGCCAGTTTACACAGGTCAACGTGGTATTTTTCCTTGCTTTCTAAAAGAGACTTCTCATGCTCACTCTTTTTTTTGCTGCAATCAAGGCTCAGTGTGCAGTGCCCTTTAATTTGATTCTATATACGTATGAAGTCACCTTGAGTGACATTGCTTTAACAAGTTAATCAGTTTGGCTACATTTCCCCTGCTAATTGGAGAATTAAAATGAAATTAAGGTCCTCTTCAGGGATACATCGCGTACTCGCAGGCTTTGTCAAAATTTCTTCATTCTCCTCCTTGTCTTGAGCCGAGGCTGAAATCAGTCTTTTTCTATGAGGTCTCATGCTCGTGCACTCAAGATGATCGCACTTGAAGTGTCCTCCGACTGGATCTTGATGCACGCGAATGGTTCTTTGGTGTTTGTGGAGATGTCACGGGTGAAGAAACTGTCTAGGGAGGTTGTTGAGAGGTAGTCAAGGTTTCTTGGAAGGGGATGCAAAGAGGCGTTTAAAAAATTTTAGCGAGAACCATGGTGCATTCACCGATCAGACAAATTGAGCATCACAAACAGAAGTTATTACCGTGTAGTTGATGATCTTAAAGGGGACATGTGGTCCAAATGCAGAACAATTCAAGAGATTCAGAGGCTGGTTTGCCTATTACAGAGTAATAGGCTAGTTTGCAGGGGTTGGTCTCTATCATCTTCCACTGCTACCACTTCTGTTTCTACCTCCAGCTGTCCTGGAGTAGATATGTAGGATGTGGCAAGCAGAGCTATTAGGCGGTTCTAGCTCCTAGTAAGTTGTGCAAGTGTAGCGTCGTGTGAAGAGGACATGTTGCACAGTGTGAAAACGATGCACTGTGTGAATTATGTCATCGACATTACGGTATATGCCAGGCAAAGACTGTGAGACATATACACCTTAACAGTGGATTGTTACATTATTAAATTTATTAAAATTGAAATTGCAAAAAGGACATACTACTGTATACTCTTTGTACAGTTGTAAAATTTTGTAGAAACTGCTGTTACAAGGTCTATTGGTCTGAAAGTGAAAACTTGCCAAATCACTAAAAGGCTTCAGTTGTTTTGAAACAAATCTCCATTATTATTTGCGTTTAGCCCAAAATATGCTAAGGCCATCTTCTTTCTACCATAATTAACCCTCTAGTTACTGAAATTTCTCCTGACGGAAAAACCTGCGGCATTTTCCACGGTGGTATCTCAAACGCAAGAGAAAGATGGAATATTTTCGGTAACTTAAGCAAGGTGTTTACGCTATCCACCCTACTTCAAGTTACTGGTAATTTGGGATTATCCATCACACCACTTAAACATTGTGTGGTATAATGACCAGCTCTGGATGTGGATGGACATGTGTACTCATACATGATAAAAACCAAACAGTAGACAAACAAAATTCTCTCACATTTTCAACAATATGTCATTATGTCAGATGTGTCATTGTAGTAAATGAAAACAATTGTAATTTCAGGGCAGAAGGAACTGGGTTTTCAGCCTTAAATGTTTGACAAATTTTCAGCACTGCAAGACATTGAGAAATGAAAAATTCACAGTGTGTACTACTCTCATATGACCTATATGCATTATGTGAGGTGAGTATGTTGCTCCTTAATTCCTAAACCAGTAAGTTGTAGGGATTATGTGGCAATTCTTCGACAGTGTCCACAATTGTATTGCAAGCCAGGATACACAGCAGATTGCCATTTAGTAGTATATGCTCTCTACAGTCCTGCCTGAAAGGGACACCTGCACGAATTTGACTGTGATGTGGTCACAGCTGCCCACATTTGCGAAAGCTGTTGTATCGTTTGTATTTGAACGCAGTCGTTTTAAATAATATTTTTGTTCTGCACCATTTACTGGCTCTGTTCACTCGATGTAAAGTAAAGCAAATATGTGGGTATGAAACAGAGCATTGTTTCTTACAACTGTATTTTAATTAAGCTGCTCGCTGTATGTTACGGTAGCATTGATACTCTTTCTGTTTTTGATGCCCTTACCGTACCACTTTTATCCCAGAGGGTAAACTCTTATTCATGTGTGTCAAATCATCACATTTTAAGACTTCAGTGATATTTTTTGGCCACACCCTTTGTGAAATATTACTGTGTGGCATTTCACAGGGGAAATGTCCAAGAGCAATCAAAAGCTCAATTATGGTTACCCCACCCAGAAATTGCAGTGGTACTTGTAAAGGGAAGAAAAGATGCTCAGGGGATTTTAAATCCTGAAATATCATAATAATCGTGCAGCTCAGCGTTGTCCGTGACTTCCGCCACCTCACAAATGTATTCATATTTTAAAGCTATCACAAATGAAATGACAGCCTGAACTAATGTACAGTTAATTCTTGATTGGGTTTTAAGTTTGAAGACGATAGTTTGTTCACTATTGATCTCACATTCCAGTCTTCTCTTATCTTTGTTATCATAAAGTTCAGTCAAACAGGGATATGGGTACATACATTTTTGAATGTGTCATGTTTTAAATTCAGTTTGACCATAACTTAATCAATTCACAGTGCGTACTCCCTCACCTTATGCGTTACCGTGTTGACCATGGTCTAGCATCTGGCAATTTTGTGTTTGTGTGTATCTGGTCACCGCCCTTCTGTCATAGCCAGCCTTTTGGCCTTGCAGCGAAGTCCTGTATCACTCTGCTGCATCTGTTCCAATCTACTTCCTTTTCCATCTTCTTGGTTATATGAGGTGAGTACGTTCTTAGCGAATTCCCAAACCAGGGAGTTTTGGGTAAACTTGTGAAGAGAATTTTGTGAAAGGTCCTTTAGTTTTGTTTTCCATTTTTACTGTAGGACTTCCATATCCTGGTGATTAAAATGACCAACAGTGAGGTTGTGGTTCAATCAATAATTACTTGTTGCAATGAATAACAGAGTTTTGCAAGTGTTAAATACAGTTGGTTGCCACCTGGTAGTCAGTCATCACACCCAGTGGCTGAATGTATACTCGCCAGTAGGCTGGTTTTTAACATGTTTTCTACATCCTAACGTTTTGTTGGCTGCATGACCAATCTTCCATTCCATGAGGTAAACTTACTCAGATTTAATTTTGCACGGTTTTGTGATTTCGTTCTAACCATGCTGGCAAAAACCAGACTGTGGAAGAACGAAGGAAAAGTTTCAGACTCTGGTCTTTCTGGGTAATTTCGTTCTCTCCACAAAACCTACTTTAGGAAGAAATTTTTTTTGCCTTGTGTGCTGCTTGAAAAGACCTCTGAAGATCCTCTTTCAAAATGATTGAATTGGTGATACTCAATAGGGCATAGCCTTAGGCTCCCATCCATTTTGAATAGTCGTTGGGTCCCTCGTGGCTGACACAATCTCTGTCTGGCAGAGATGTTGAGAAATACTATACACCTTGATGGCATGGGTACACTGGGCTTTTAAATGGTGCGCTTCCTGCTTGACTGACAGCAAGGTGTTATGGGAGATTATTGCATTTGCTATTTGAGCACCACTTTACGAGTTAAAGGCAGAAAGTCGACGGCACGGTGTGTGCAGCAGACTTTAAGTCTTGCCCGTTTTCTTCTTCGTCGCAGATCCCCGCATCCAATTTCAAATATGCGAGTTGCATGAACACAGAAAGAAAAGACCGTATCACTGCAGTATCATGTCTCCAGCGATGACTACCAAATCATTTAAGGTGACATCCCGAAATAATTTGAATTGATTGCATTAATGAACATTAAAACATTCTGGCTTTAACATGATCATACTTTGCCAAGTCTCTGAGGGATAAAAACCAATTTTGCCGATTAGGGAAATGAAAATCACATTATCATTCAAACATTCTTTACAGGCCTGGTAATCTTTAGGGCTGTAAAGTAATACAAGCAGATGTAAGCAGAAATATGCAGTGATGATTATGGTACATGGGTGAAAGGGAGTAATAGTCGAACTCATCTGCTTCTGTACAGTACTGTATGTACTCACAATCCTGGTAAACTTCTCAAGAGGATGGAGTATAAAGTTTTTCAATGTACAGTATTGTGTCAAATACTGTCACAACTTACAGATCATACTCATTAGTCGTTAATACTGATTTTTATCAACAATGAGATAAAGTCCCCACTTACCAAAAACAACAGGAAATCTAACATACACGCATAACATAAAACGAAGAAGTACATGTTAGAGCAAGCTATTAATATCAGTAATTCATTTAACTTTTAAATACTACAGAGTTATACTGTAGTGTGGACTGCTGCTGGTACAAATGGGGAGATACATCCTTCAAATATGAGAAATGAATGGCTGTATGAGTTGACAAAATGTCAGATGTTTACTTTGATCCCAACGGATTTGCAGCGTTAGATGGTAATCCACAGAGTACTGATGTTGTGTATGTTATGTCAACTAAATGGCAATAAACTTTTCTCTGGCCAATGGAAAACAAAATGTCTCTCCTTTGGGTTACAGATTCATTATTTGACATCACTTCTCCTGTATGTTCTGTACTTCTGCTCTTTTCCTTAAATCTATGTCTCCTAGAGTTGTTTCCAATCATAAACTTCAACCTTTTGTCCAGTTACCAAGTTTGATAAAGTATTCTGTACGTTGTATGGCACTGTATTTATGATACGTTTCACCCAGTTGCCCTCAGTGCTGAAAAAAAGTTTATTTCCTTGGAAAGGAGGCTCAATTTTTCACAATTTCTGATAGCATTATTTCTGTACAAAAATGCCAAAATTCCCCATCAAATGGACAAATTTCTCAGTAAGGAGCTTCCCAGTTTCCAAACTTCCACTTTTCCACCCATGCTCACATTAAATGCAGTATCTCCTCTCCATTCAGAAAAAAAAAAAGATGTTAAAAGCAAAAAACAAGTCAAGAAGAAAAGTCGAGAAAATAAATCATTTTGTAGGAGTAAATCAATGCTTATTGTACTACTGTACATGCTATGTAGTAGAGCTACCCTGGGAGCTGCTACTGTAGTTTGGGTAGAATCAAGCTCCCTGGATCAAGACTACAGAAACATGTCAAAATTTTCCTTGAATCTGTTTGGACAGTAGTTGTAATCTTTAAAGGAACATGTGGTTGCACAACTTTTGTTTATTTTATCTCCTCCTACAATATTTGAATTATTTTAAGACCATGCAGATATGTGTTAGCTAGTGAGGCGCTAGAGCTGTCAGATGTTTGTGAGTGATGGATATGCAGGGCTCCTACTTCCATATTTCATAATTTACTGACTTGGTCTGGTATCATGAGGCTGTGGCTTGTTCCAACTTCATGTATTTGAGGCAGGGAGCCAGCAGAGTGGTTGCCACGATGATTCAGTCAGGTGGAGTCATATTGTGCCATCCCATATTTATGTGTGATATATGTCGGGATATAATATATGTCTTGCAAGTGATGTTATAAGCACCCCTCAGGCAAAGGTAAAATGATTGTGTTCCCAGCTTCTTCCGCTGATATTTACAATTTTTATTTGCTCTTATAGTCTCAGAGATGAACGTTGTTATGATTGATCTCGCAGTGTTTGGATTTTGTAGCTTTTGTACAGTTATGAAATACAGGCTTGTGTCTGATTACAATTTGCCTAAAATTTCTGGAAGAGTTATTACACAATAACATATCAGTTGCATCATGTACAGTATGATAACAATATATGACACTTCACTGCAGCTGTGTCATGAACAATATTGTGAGGAGTGTGTAAATTTATTTCAAGCAGAACTTACAATGTAACTGAAAGAAAGTTGAACAATGTGGAAAAAACGATGGTGAGACATTTACTACAGGCATTTCATGATAAAGTATCCTTGTGCCTATTAAAAAAGAAAAGAAAAAAGAAACTAACAAATGAAATGAAATCTATGGCATTTAGCAGTTGGAACCAAAGTACCAGCATACCTGCATACTATATCCTACCACAGAATGGTTGCTTGCAATATGACCCAACCTACATCATACAGCTGTTGCATTGTTAGGTTAAGATGCTGTACTTTAACCTAGGACGGTTGCCTTTGACACACTCATCATGGTACACCTGAAAGCCCCTCCTAAATTTGGCCGTGGATATTTTATGTATCCCTGACCAGCTGTTGCTAGACTAAAAGAAAGTTTATTTGTACATTGTTTACACATTGACCCAATGTGATGGTCAATTTATGTCATCTGAGATAGAATCTCTGAGGTAATGAATTTTTTTATTCCTTGCAGAAGGCAAAAGGAATCAATGGGATGGTGTTGTGTGTGTATATGTACAGTATGTGTGTGTATCTGATGCCTTGCTTGGTAACATGATATCTCAAGAAGGGTAACCCTGACTAATCTCATACTTGGTGCTTGGGTTGGTCATATTGAGTAGATGATCCCTATTGTTTTGGTGGAGGTCAAAGGTAATTTGAGGTCACCAGAGGTCGTTGTGAAGCCCATGTGAACATAATATAAACACTGTATCTCAAGAAGTATAGCTGTGACTAATGTTGCATTTTGTGTGTGGGTTGTTCATGTTAAGGAGATAATCCCTACTATTTATCGTAGTGGTCAAAGGTTGTTTGAGGTCACCAGAGGTCAAATGTGAATACCTTGTGAACACAATATCTCAAGAAGGGTAGTTGTGACTAATATCATACTTAGTGTGTGTGTTGTTCATAGTGAGTAGATGGTCTCTATAGTTTTTAGTGAAGGTCAAAGGTCATTTGAGGTCATCAGAGGTCAAACTGTGAAAAATGTGTAAACATGGTATCTCAAGAAGCGTAATTTTGATTAATTTCATACTTAGTCTGTGGGTTGTTCATAGTGAGTAGATGATCGCTATTGTTTTGGGTTAAGGTCAAAGGTCATTTGAGGTCACCTGAAATCAGACTGTGAAAACATTATAAAGCCAGTATCTTAAGAACGGCAGTCGTGACTAATTTAATACTTAGTGTGTGGGTTGGTCATAGTGAGTAGATGATTTCCATTGATTTTGGTGGAGGTCATTTTTCATTTGAGGTCACCAAAGGTCAAATTGTGAGAACAAATAAAACTGTTTAGTACACACAGTGGTCAAAACAGCTTAATGTAAGCATGCTTTCTCTAGAATGATATGATGTTTGAATTTCAGAATTGGTATGTACATGTTAGATACTGTATTCTTCATGAATATTGGCATAAGGGATCACAAAGTCCTTCGACTTTCTTGTTTCTGGAATGTTTTTTTTATTTGGTCGTCATTGTTTGAAATAACCACCACATATAGACGAGGGCATTCTGGTTAAGCAGGATGAAAAAGCGTTTGAAAGAAAACTGAACCAGTACAGTACCTTTGTTGCCATGATGTTCAAAAATGCGTAGATCATCATGGACGAATACCTGTTACTTACACCTCTCGCAACAGTACAGGTCCCTGGTGCTCAGCCTTAAAGAGGCCAATTCAGGACAATAGAGGATGTGGTGTTATAACTTAACTTGGGAGGGCATTGTGCTGAGTTTAACAATGTAATAGCCAAAGCAAGGACGTGAATACAGTCATTCGTGAAGACCAATACCAGTGAGTTGCATATGCTCACTTGAGAACGCCCGTTGAACATTCTTCGCATATATGTGCATGTGTAACGTAGTTGCTAAAAGTCAGCATATTGATCCAGTTTGTGAGGTAAACTAAATTTCTGAAAGTAGATCATGGACAGTACTTATGCGATTATGATTTTAGCGTATACCAGCATGCTGGTGTGAGCTTATGCGATCATGCATCGTCACTCTATCCTTCTATCTGTCCACAATTTTTCACAACGCTTCTTGTTCTACAAGCTTTCATGGATTTGTTTGAAACTTACACACAATGTTCCTTTGGTGGTGGACCATTTGGTGTGTTCAGGAATTTTGGGTCCAAGGTCCCATGTGGGCCCTTTGGCCCATTTTATCAAATTCTGCAGCAAAATGCCTCGCCTCCTACAGATTCTCTTGTACAATGTTGATGGTTTGCCATTATGATACTCCATTGATGCCCTCAGGATGTTCAGGAATACTGTGTCAAGGTACCATGCGGGCCCTCAGGCTCATTTTGTGAAAGTCTGTAAAATGCTTCTCCTCCTACAGATTATCTTGTACAATGCTGATGGTTTGTCATAATGATACTCCATGAGTGGTGCCTTCAGGATGTTCAGGAATTTTGGGCCCATGACCCCATGTGGGCCCTTTGGCTCATTTTGTGAAATTCTGCAAAATGCTTCTCCTCCTACAGATTCTCTTGTACAATGTTGATGGTTTGTCATAACAGTACTCTGTCAGTAGTACGAGGGCATGTGCGTGTGAGAAAGATGTGCTAGCTTTTCGAGCACTTTGTCGTTGTTTGGTTTAGTAAATTTCTCCGGTTTAGTAATATCAATCACCGTAATATTGTCTCTGTCAAAATGGCCTCCCATAGTGACAGATTAGCACAAAAAATTTTCCCCTTCAATGATTCATTTCAGGCTGTAAATTTATCACCCATTGATTTCACACAAATGGTCAACAACCACTACCATTAACTCTTCATTGTCTGTTAATTCTCTTGTCAAAGTTTACTTCAAGCTGGTGATCTGTTTTGTCTCTCAGATATTCTCTCTTCTTTTTACTGTAGGGGTAATTTAGTGCTTTAATTAGAGTTGATTTACTTGCTTCACCAATCACTAGACTGGTCTCAGAGGAGAAAATAATGATATGAACCCAATGGACAAAAAAAAGAAAAAAACAAGTAAAACAGTGCAGTTGTATAGATAACAGCTATTGTTGAATCTAAATTAGCTTAATGCATCTAAACATTACATCCATTTGGACCTAGTTACTTCATTTACCCTTTGTCTTTAAGCAAAGAGAACAAAAAAAAGAGAAAATCGTTGTCAACAATAAGCTTGGTTTGTTTTTCGCTCCCATTATTATTCCATCCCTCGTTTTAAAAAGTCACTCCTCTTTTCTTCCTCTTTTATTAGACTTTCAATTTTGTTTGTTTTGTCACTGTATGACCCTGAGAGCTTTTGTCATGTGTGCTCCGTAAACATTGGCTCTCAGGTTAGTTTCTGTGGCGAAGGAAAAGTGTCCTCCACATTCAACCCGATACTGTTAAGGTAGCATGACAGCTATCGTATGATTGCTAAGCTTCTCGTTGAGGTCTCAATATACCTATTACCTACTGTCAACAGTAGCTCATGGAAATGGAGAAGAATTTATACTTTGTGCGTACTATTGATCCAAACACTAATTACAAGTCCCAGGCTATGAGTGATTTGGATAAGATGAATCAGAATTGACTTTTCATATGTCGGTTGCTTTTAAGTGCTTTTTTTTTTCAAACTCCTTGCAGAGTGATACATTTTCTGGTTAATAACCATCAACTTCTTGAGCAGTTCTCCATGTACTTACTGTAGTACTTATGAGCACAATTATTGTTTTTTTTTTTTTGCCTTTTCTTTTTTTGTTCTTCATATTTCAGTGACCCTTTTATAATTGCAATTCTCTGGTAAGAAATCGATCTACCGTTTAAAACTCGTGGTAGGCGATGGCAACCTGGTTTCGTGCAGAAAACGTTGGAGATGAGCTTCTGTTGTCTCTGCTGGTGTTGAGATACTGTGCAATTGTCTTTGTAATTATTTACAGCAAAATGTTTTGGGGACCAGTGTGCAGTCTATCAGTTGTGTGAGTGAGATGAGCTGAGTGGAGAGATGATGTATGTAGCTTTCATTTGAGTATTAAATGAAACGACATATCTGTAAATATTCTAATTCACAGTGCGTACTCCCTCACCTCATGTAACCTATGCATTACCGTATTGACCATGGTCTAGCATCTGGCAATTTTCTGTGTGTGTGTGCGTGTGTGTGTGTATCTGGTCACCGCCCTTCCGTAATTCCCAGCCTTTTGGTCTGACAGCGAAGTTCTAAGCTGCGAATTGCATCTGCTGAGAAATCTGCACATCACGGGTTATAATGAACCATGTGAATCTCCTACCACTGGCTCTAAGTATGGTTGGCATTGAACACAGCTTTACCTTGCTAAATGTAAAGTTCTTCCCTCTGCACCCTTTATTGTACAGTACCTGCTTGTGCTCTCTGGTAACCCTTCAACGAACACTGAATCCCCAAAACTGTCTGGCTACCGCCTGCCACTTTTAGCCAGCATGTCCTCAGTTCATTTAAAAAGGGAAAACACGGGGCTAGATTTTCATTGGACACAGTGAAGCGCTAGATTATTATACCAATGCATCAGTGTTAGCAAGGGGTAAGTACTGTGGTCACTGGTGAATACCTTCGCTGGCCAGTGAGTTGTACAGATTCTGTCATTTTACGACCCTGGTTGTATCATTTATGTAGCTCTGTTTTTTCGGGTGAACCATGGGAATGTTCTGCAGTTCTCCCTCCCCCCTGCCCTTGATAAGCATCCTGTATTTTTGTGCTTTGGTGAACTTTTATCCTCCTTGTCTCTTTCTATTTTTTTTTTGCTCATTGTGTGTAAGGCTTAGATCTTCTTTTGGTGCCCTCAGACCTGTAGGTTTTAATTTTCATCCAGGTTTCTCTAGTCGTTGGTCACTTGTTGCAAAAAAAAAAAAAATTAACCACCCATACCTGCACCCACAGTTAATGTTTTGGTGCTCATTCATGATGAGCATAGTGAACATATGACTACATCTTGTTCATTGCATGCATCCCTCACTGTAATGAGTGGATGTTGCAATCACTCCTTTCAGAACTCCTTCAGTGGTAAACATGCGTACAGTACTGTATATGTCATTCTTCAGGCCGCAAGCAAATTTACACATACTGTATACTGTGTGGCATTTATCCAAGTAATATTTAACGTTCTTTAATTCCTCTCATAGGGCGTAACAGTAGCTTTCAGTCCAAAAGCCACTTAATTAAAAAATATTGTAAGCATGGTTGACAAAGCTTGTGAAATTGCTTTAGGTTAATTTTGATCAGTTCGGTTGGGCGATGATCCTTAAGGCTGACGTGGTCTGACACATCGAGCGATGCAAGACCACTTCTCTTGCAGCACAGATGCCGAGATGTTGGCAATGGTTTACGGTTGTCTTCTTCATGTTTCTCTTATACCTCCCTTCTGTTAGACTTTACCCTGCAGATGTCCGTAATTTGCTGTTGGAAACGAAAGTCAAGATCCACATTTTTGCAAATTTAGTGTCCTATTTCCTCAAGTTGTCTCTACCATGCCATTTCCCTCCATTTAGAATTTTTGTCACCCATAGGCTGTAATCAAACGTCTGCCGGATTTTTCTTGAAAAAAAAAAAAAAATTGAAACAGGAGTGAAAAACAACCTTGATAAATTGCATACCTTACAGTGAGTGTAGTGTTTTTACTGTATGGCATAAATTTACTGTCAGGTGAGGTTTGCGATACCAATTTGGGCGAGAGAATGTCACGTGTAAATCATTTTTAAAGGTGAAGTGATATATTTTTATCAGCAGAACACCTGGTCATGATGCAACGTATGTGATATGTGGCAAAGGATGTCAGTTTCATACTTTGCAACAAAAACAAAAGTTGCTGATAAGATGGAATAAAAAAAATTGACTGTTTTTTGCCAGTGAAATGTGGGATTGCTTGTGCAGTAGTATCTGGCATAGTAAGAGGAACGTTCATGAGTTGTGTGGAGACAGGTATGTTCGTCACTGGTAAACAGTTTTACAGTACTTAGGGGTTTGTCGTGTCTTGTTTATGATTGCTTGTAACTGGTCAGTGTGTACAGTTTCATGGAAAACTTAAAACGGGGATCAAATTCAATACTAGCATGGCTATGGTTAATAGGAACAAAACACAAGAATGCTCAAAGTATGCCGATCCTGGGTGCCTTTGCAAGAGTGGAGATACGTAGAGCAGGGATTGACACATTGTGCACCTCATCGCCCAGCCCATTGTTGGTCAAGTCCGTAGAGGGCGTGGTTCTAGAATTAATGTTTAGAGCATTTAGACAAAGCTAAATGAATGCAATAGCGAAGCAAGGGATAAGTATAATCACTGGGGACCCACACCAACGAGTTCTGGGACAGCTATGGTAAGGATTCCCCCTAATGAATGCAAATGTACTGAGTATAGAGTTGTTTGATTGTATCTCGCTATATATGCAAATAATTGGCAATATCAAATATTTACCTCACTCCTCACTTATTTGTCTCACCATGACAAATGCACTCATCTACTATGCCAAGAGCAAGTTATTAAGCACTGAAGACAGGAAGTCAGCTTTTGTAAGTGTTAAACCAAATTAGGTGAGTTTTGTGAAAAAAAAAACTCACTGCTCCTTACCTTTGATAGGTGCTTTAAATATCAAATGTCCTAACCAGGTTTAATCTTGGAGCTCCATGGTTTAATAAGCCCAGCTGCTCTAAGTCTGTCAGTCTATTGCAATTAAACTTTCCTAATTAGTACATTTTTTTTTCTGTGTGGCTTATGCTATATAAACTGTAAACCAGAGGCTAAAAGTTGAAACAGCAGCTCGAAATTGAGACAAGTTTGTGCATCATGATGGGTTTTTTTTGTTTTCTCTTTTTGCAGTGGTGTAATATGATTGAGGATCTCCACGTACTCTCTTCAAAGTGATTGTGTGCGTAGGCAAAAAGTAAAAACATTGAAATTTCATCTCCAAAAGTTTGGTAACTTTTAATTACACCATTCATACAATCTGGGAAAATAAATAGGTTTCAGTTGGTTAATTTTGCCATACGATTCCAAATTCTTCTAACATAACGACAAAAAGTGTAGAATACGATAATGTAGTGGTTGACAGTTTAAATTTCATTCAAATCAACGTTGTGCTTCTTTGAGCAAGCCAATGAGAAGTATACTAGTATTGAATATTCAGTTACAACTCAGGATCACTGACGCTGCGGACAAGGTTGTGTTCAGTTCGTAGGTTATTTGTAAATACAGTGTTTCCTTTCACCAAATACTACAATTCTCAATACCTACCAAGGAGCGACGACTTGAGTAGTATGTTTTTGATACACTAGTGAGACCTGTACTGTTGCATATATTCAATTCACATCGTAGACATATACTTACCCCTTGCCCCACTACTGCATCAGTTTGACCTATGCTCAACTGCTCTCGAAGTCAATTCTGACACCGCGCCCTCTAAGGCCTAGCCCGCCCTTGTTTGCCTTTTGCTCGAGTGCCTTCCCAATGTTGTCAAGTTGCCTCGCTGTTTGCCTCGCGCAAAGGCGACCTTATCAGGACTAAACCTGAGTATTCTCGTTTTTCGTTCCTTTATAGTAAGAACCGTTAATTTTCAAATATGATTCCTGTTTTTTACTGTTTTTATGCCAATCCCATTGCTTTTCGAAGTACTTACTGTCATTTACCTTCATTGAAAGACATAGTCCGTTCATGTACAACCTCCCGTGTACATTTAAAAATAAGGAAAAAGTTAAGATCAAACATCTTATCTTTTTGGTTTTTCAGTGCACATGCAATCACTTTAAAAGTCTCTTTTTGTTGTGATGCAAGTTGCATGCTGAATAAATAGATGTAACTTTAGAATTTACATGCCCAGACAGTTATGCCATGCAAGTGCGCTAAAAGCTAAAACTGACAAGTGCTGGGGTTTTCCCATCATTGCAAGAGGGATAAAGAAAACTTCTGTCAAGACATAGAAGAAAAAAAGACAAAAGCATTTTACCCAAATGAATCCATGAAAGCATTAAATTCACAACGTAGACATATACTTACTCCTTGCTCACACTATCGCATAGTAAGACTAGCTAGCTCAACACTGACCCGAAACTATTCCCGTTTTTGAAACTATAGAGCCATGCCAAAGGATCAGGGGGGACAAGCTGTTATTGTGTACTCATTTATCTCAGCCTAATTGCTTTTCAGTTTTCTAATGAATGCTACAAAAGTCACCTTGGTTAATTAAGCCAGCCATCAAATTATTGTGAGGGATATTCATTTAGATCAATAGGTAATGCAATTTGCAGACATTGTAATTGGGGGTGTACATTACTTGCTATGGTGTCTATGTACCCAAAGAGTAGTGTGTGACATAGTCGTCTGATCATTGACCAAGTTACAGCATGTAATGTATATCCTGATCATTCTTCAACTTTGGTTTAAAACAGCTTGGCTAGTATGCAAAATGTGCACAGATTGCTGGGAGTCCATAGGTGTATGTAGTTGCACAACACACACCATCTGAGACAGATCTTTAGAATTCATAAGCTTAGCTTGCTCGTTAATTTTTGTTTCAGTGACATTCGATTTG
This sequence comes from Stichopus chloronotus, assembly GCA_021234535.1. Taxonomy (NCBI): domain Eukaryota; kingdom Metazoa; phylum Echinodermata; class Holothuroidea; order Aspidochirotida; family Stichopodidae; genus Stichopus; species Stichopus chloronotus. The sequence goes on along the minus strand of CM037839.1, from coordinate 16,436,340 downwards.
TGCCTGCTGTCGGACATTGTCCATCTGTGTAGGCCAACATTGCCTTCAGAAGGCTTTTAATTTTACAGAAGTGCGGTGACCAGATACACACACATACGCAAAATTGCCAGATGCTAGGCCATGATCAATACGGTAATGCGTATAGGTTACATGAGGTGAGTATGTTGCTAATTCCCAAAACAAGGAGTTTTCGGGAAACAGGTGGGTTGAAAGGGATTTTGACCATCTTGGCATTTATGAAAAGTCACAGTTCAGTGCATTCACATTGTAGATGTATACTTACCCCTTGCTTACTTATGCATTTAAGTAAGCAAGGGGTATAGTCACTTGTGAATACCCACACCAGATAGTCGTGGGGAATTGCTAGGCACTGCTACTGTATCCCATTGTCTAGAGCTGAACTGAAGACAGTATACTGTCGATAGACTCATTTGCCTTGAGCACAGGTATTTGCCACTTCTCATTCTGTCTACTGCTCCCTTCTAACGGTCCTGAATTTCATCCAGCATTATTGCATCCTGTCATAGATGGTGAACTTCCCAAAGTGCACACTTTCCTTGTGCCGCAATATAGTGGTATCGCTGTGCGTGCTTGATATCAAGTCACACTAACAACTCTGTGCCAACAGCAATGCTTCTATGTATACCGCAGCTGGCACTGGTGCTTGCTGACCAGCTTGAAGAGTAAATGGCCAGACTTCCAGACTACCGGCTGGCACAAAATTCAAGGAAGGTTCCATTCAAAGTATCTGAAAAAATTGTAGGAATATTATTGCAATGTAAATAAAAACAAGCTACATTTTTATCTGATCAATTGATGCAAAAGGAGGCCTTCATCCTGAGTCCCAAACCATCAGTTTTTTAAGTAAAACCTCCTTAAAGGCACACCCTCCTCGTAGACTCGTCTCCGGGACTCGGTTCACACTTCACTGTCAAAGTACTACAGCTGCCACTGAGACACCTCAAGCTAGCATGCTGCTTACAGATACTTGAGCTCCAATCCAGTTATAATCTTCTTTTAACAAAATCTATCTCTTCAAATGTTACTGCTATCTGACCTATGCAGTAAATCACTTTTTGTCTGTTTTCTTTTCTTTCTCCTTTCTTTGGAGTTTTGCTTTCTTTGTCTTTTAATTAAAAAACTGTTTTTGAGTTTTGGGTTGAGATTAGTTTCCCTAACGACAGTTGAGAGGAAATGGAACTTCCTCTCCATGGGTCAAGAGGATGCATTTAGCCTCTTTGAGTCAACAGTTCTCAGAGACTTTCAATATCTCTGCTGGGATGAAGGAAGGTTGATTTTGGACTTGCTGTAAGTCTCATGAAAACTTCTTTCAAGTGCATTTGATGGTAATATCATATCATCACTTAAGTTTACCCTATTAGCAGTCAGATGAAAATTCTTGACTTACAGTATATCTGTATTAAAAGGTAAAATGTCGCTTTTTGTTGTAAAAATGAAAATAGTAGATTCACATGTATGAGCAGAGTCTTAGTTGCCCTATGCAGCTATGACTCACTTTTCTGTTGATACCTTAGGGCCTCAATCCAAGTGTCTTTGAAAAAAGGTGTTTTACCGTTATCCAGTGCCTGCACTCTAGATCTAGACCATCTTATAGCCTGACTTGAGCTTCTTTATGATTTTGTTCAGGACTGTGAATTGATCAACAAAGTTTGCCTCAGTTGAGCCGCTTGGAATATGATTCTGGCAGTTTTGGAAATTTAAGCAATCCTGTAACACTGTGCTCGTTTTCTCACTTCCTACTTTGTTTGTGGCTGTCAATGTAACTGAGAAATATTTATCTTTAGTTTGAAGCAATATGTTGAGGACTTTTTTATAACAAGGCTGAACGTGATGTTTACATCTATGCTAAGCTATTGTAGTTGTTGACCTAATTGTAATGTTGCACTGTATAGTATTTAAAGTCTGTGTCTAGTATGAGTTCATGATTTTCACTAAGAAGATTTGCGGTACGTATTTAAGCCAAATTGAATCTGTAAATCAGGGACTTTGAAACCCTACATTCATTTGGCATGTAAAGTCATTGTGTCACCACAAATCTAGTGTTGTTTCATGTGTGGGGGGGGGGGGGGGGGGGAGGTGGAGGAAAGAGAGGGAATGAGGGAAGAATCATCTCATTGTATTCTAAGAATTGAGTTCAAAAATTCTAAAAATGTTTCTGACAGTTAATGCATTTCCGGTACATACAAAATTTGTGGAGTCAGTTATTTTTTCTTGCTGATCAACTCACCTTGTTTCCCTTGAATAGTTAGATGTAATAGTTACAGGGAAATAGGGCATTTAAGAATACACCAACATGACACACAAAAGAAAATAGCTTTAATCATTGTTAAACCATTCTGTCTCATCAATAAACATGATCTACCAAAGCTTGATCTCCTCAAAACATTATGCATCTCATGAGTAATGGAAGATGCATCATTTAAATTTTGAAAAGTTTGGGTGAACAAATTAGTGTTGAGCAACAAATGACTGAATTTCTATGTGTGGGAATTGCATTTCTTGAAAAGAAGACTACTGTCCTTCCTTATTTTGAATAATCTATCATCCTACGTCCTGAAACATTGGTTTTAAAAATATGGATGTTTTCTCTAAAACAAATGCCCTATTTCCCTTTAAGATTTAGACTTGAATACTTGTAGACTTTTGAATGACTCAGTGTGGTATGTGCAACATGCATAATATGCGTATAATGCTTCAACCGGCTAGATCCGAAAAGTAGTTGTACTGTACAATAGCAAGTTTGTCAGTCACTTTGCTTTTGCCGAGGCTACATGTATATGGCTTTAAACACACAGTGCTTTTTTAGATCTAACTATATATCTTGCAGTGTGTGATAATCTCTTTGGCAAAGTCAGTTGTGCATGCATGGGAAAAATCTGTTACCAAGAGAAGAATGTTTTGTGAAAATCAAAATAATCTCAATTCCCATTTAAGTTTTACTGCAGAGCTCAGAAGTCAATTGTATTTGCTATTGTACATGGTAGGTTTCACTTCTAAGATAAGTACTGCACGTTGTAGCACAAGTCAATCTTGACGTCCTTAAAGTCTGATGTTAGTTTGCATTGCGTGTAGTATGTATTTTGTGCAGAGGCAGCGGTCTATGTAACATCGCAGAGATGCAACATAGTAAAATTTTGGAAATGTACATTTGGAAAGAACTTCAAACGAATATAGATAGCTCAGGAATACTCAAGTTTTTTTTTACAGACCAGAGACCCCACTCTCTGAGCAAATTCGGTATCGCTTTGGAACACTTTTAGACATGCAGAAGTGAAACTCAAATGAGGGCAGTCCAGTGCATAGAGGGTGCTAGAACTTAAGTTAGGAGCATGGAAGCACTTTAAGTTATGCATAAGTATAAGCAAGGGGTAGCTATGCTCACTTGTGAATACCTACAGTACACCAGTATGTTGTGGGAATTTGTGTGCAGATAAACGAAGACAAATCATGGCACTGAGGGCGTGTTCAAGTTAAACAATACATTGTATGCAAGGAGTAGGTATAGTCACCTGTAAATATCTACACCAGGGAGTTGTGGGGATCATTGTGTAGTACTGCAGTTAAATGAGGGAGATTCAGGGCATGGAGGGCATATATGATAAAGCTTTAGTTGAGAGCACATTGGACAAAGCAGACCAATGCATTAGTGTATTACACAAGAAAGGGATATAAGTAAAGTCATTCATGAATGAATACCCATACCAGTCGGTTGTGGGGTTTCGTGGCAAGAAATTTGCCAAGACACACTCAGTTGCCTCAAGAGCTGATTCAGTACTGGCTCCATGATTCAACAGTACAGTACATCATACACATTTACAAGATGGTGTAACGCCTCCTAGGGTCTTCCATGATGAAGAAATGCAGTAGTAGGATATATACAGGTGGAAACTAGCTAGTGCAATGCATGGTCTGTCCCAATGGCTCACATTCTGAGTCGTGTAGTCTAGCCAGTGTTTAATCTTCGTAGTCAGTTGTCAGTCCATGGGACATGGAAACTACTTGAATTAATCCTCACAGCCCCAAGGTTCATCTCTGCCAACTGCCGCCACATGCAATTGGCTCAAAACCAATAACTCGTGTACAGTACATCCTGCTCAGGCAAAAGAAAAAAAAAGAAAAATTGATTTTCTTCAGAACCCTGGCACTGATTACCGAAACTTGAAAAAGGGTAGATGTTTTGTTACGTCACACTCTGTATGGATTTGTTTGTATACTCTTTTGAGGGGATTTAGGCCAGTGGAAGGAAAAAAAAAAAGGCAAGAAAAATTGAAGAAACGGACCTGTTTGAAGATTTTAAAAGTGTGTTTGTCAATTGATTGGGACTCAAGACCTCAAGGCTGGGGCATTGGTTTGAAAATGACTAAATGGAACAGAATGTTGACAGTAGGTACCAGAGGATTTATTTTAGCCATAGGTACAAGAACATGATGAAGAAAGGAAGGCAAAAACTGACTGACCAAGTGATCAGACCTGATGTGTATACAGTACAGTCTCATGACACTACAGTACCTACAGTATGTACAGTCCGTTGAAAATTCTGGTATTGAAGTACTAGTGTGCAAGCAAACACCTCAGTGGGGGGATTGCTGTGCACTACAGTAGTTGCACTGTACTGTGACTGAAACCCTATACTGTACTACAGAGCTTTGGCTGTACTGTGCTTCAGCTTTCATGTATCTGTTTTTGTGGGTTTGTTTTACAACACTATCTTTATTGTAAAAACTAACAAGCAAGCAAACAAACAGGAGAGCGAGGAAAGACTGTCAATTTCTCACATTGAGGCATCAAAAAGTAGAAACACATTGTTAATAGTTCCAGTGATCAAAGTGGACACGGGAAGGCACATTGGGGGGGGGGGGGACTACTGTATTGATGGTTTTAGTCACAAATGCTGGCCATACCCTGCATACAGAGTTATGAAAATACTGACCTTTGTTTTGCACAGATGCTGGCAGTTATTCTCCTTCATGCGTAGCATCCCTGTTTATTGCATTGCACTATGAAGTTACCACACTTTGAGCAGAGGTAGAGGCTATGTGTTCTCTTCTGTATTATAAGGTAAAGCCACATCATCACCGGTCCAACATCATGCAGTCAACTACCACGGACTGTGAGCTGCGGTCCTTCACCTGAGCTCTCGTGCAATGGAGGTCCGGGACATAACCACAGTGGGCGGCTCAATAAACATGGCGGTCTAAGATCCAGCTTACCGTAGCTGGGCGTGTAATTACCTCTCAGCTGTTTGACACGATAATGCATCACTCACAGAATGACTGCAGAGGAGATCAAGTGAAAAACCAGATCCCCGTTGGACTGCATTATAAACTGGCAAGAACTGGAAAAAAAAAATTAAAGAAGAGGAAAGCAATCAGATATTAGGATCCAATTTTTGGTCCATGCAATATTCGGTCTACTACCCATCAAACATCTCTGGGAAGGGGGGGGGGGGGGAAAGAAGATGGGATTAATACAGCAAGGTGTACAGAATGATATTGCCTCAGTGACAAAAAGTCCCCTAGCTCAGAGGACTATTTAAGTATGTAGATGTTTTAAGTGCAACATCCCAAAGAAAAAACTTTTAGGAAAGAAATGAAGAGAATAAAAATTAAAAAAAAAGCAGAAAAAAGTTTCCTTAGGTAAAGAAAGTGGGTAGAGATTAATTTTTTTTTCTCACAACTTTGCTTGATGAAGATTTGCTGAGGGCTTGGGTTTGTATGGGATTGTTGGTTCACCCCTTCCTTGTTATCCTCAGAACACCGATCGAAAGAAGTTAGGTGAATTTTGCTAGGTTTTCTTCCTTGACCAGCATGGTATAGCATCCCCAATGAGTCGGCAGACTTTCTGAACCTCAAATTTTAAACTAAACTCTGCTCTGGTAGTAAAAGAAAGCCCTTAGGGTAGGAAATATTGCTATGTTCTCCCTCTCTCCAATGATCAATTTATCCAAAGAAAAAACAAATTGCATGCATTTGCATCGTAGACAAACGAGGGCGAGCGAGGCCTTAGAGGGCGTGGTGTTAGAATTGACTTCGAGGACAATTTGAGCAAAGGTCAAATGAAGCAGTAGTGTGGCAAGGGGTAAGTATAGTCACTCGTGAATACCCACACCAGTGAGTTGTGGGGAATCAGTGGAGATGCATTATGTCTTTACACACAAGAGTTAAATGTACTTATAGACAAAATCCTGTCAGTGCACATTGAGCAAGGTAACATTATTTATTGCATTCCCGATCAGCAGTCTGTTGAAGCAGTGTTATGAAAATGATGGAAAATGCCTTTGTGACAGTAGATACTAATTTTTGCACTGGGCTTCAGTGTATCCTGGTACCAGATTGAAGATGTCATGCCCTTGATCTGAAATTGCTACCCAAAGTTTTCACTAACATATATTGTATGTGTGGCAAATTCTGAAGTAAATGTAACTTCTGTTATCTGTTTAATGAACGCTTCACATACTGTACCTCACCCACATTGTACTGTGTTCACTCCAGAAGTTTTGTAAGAATAAAACATAGTCACACATACATGCATGCATGTGGTAATCAAGCTTTGGGCCCACTGAAGTTCACTCTTCCTTTTTCAGACTTTTTTTCACTAGTTCTGCAGTTTACCCAGAGATGAAAAGAACATAGATTGATGGAGCACAGTTTACACATTACTAAACAGCTGTGGGCTAGGCCATGGAGGGCATGGTGCTAGAATTTGGAGAGCACTTAGAGCAGGGCTAAGTGAATGCATTTGTGAAGCAAGGGGTGCAGTATAGTCACTCCTGAATATCCACACCAGTGAGTTGTGGAGATTATGGTGGAAAAACATGAGCAGCAGACCACAAGTAGTGCTTTATACCTAAATAGTAATTAGTGGAATTTCAAACAGTAGCATACCAAGCCACTTTTCATTTACAGTGCAGTACCATATTGTTGTGAGAAACTTTGAGGCGTACAATTGCCTTAATTTTCACTGTTGCTTGTCATCTGTGTTACGGTACTACTTTACTATTTGTTTCTATAACCATGTGAAATAGCTGACCATACTTTTATACCACTGTCAAAGTGAAGGGTTCCACTTTCTATGAAGTCGGCATCATTCACGCCTTTTGCAGGAAGGTACTGTATCTTGCAGAGAGAACTAGCTAAAGTTGACCAGTTCAGGAGATATTCACAAAAGGGGCAAATCACACGCAGTGAGACCATCAAGACTCAGATCCAAATAAGTATAATAATGCATTTAATCTGCCCTGAATGTTTGCAGAACTTTCTTTTTCGATTTTAGTACATTGTAAATGACGATGTAGTACATTGCAGTGCATTGTAAAGTCGCAGGATACTGTAATGTCTCACTACATTTTTACAAGAAGACAAATGAGTTTCACTTTCCAAGTGCTCTGTTGCACATGAAATACATCAACTGCGTATCATAAGAACTGCTCATCTGCATGGGTGAAGAGTATAAAAGTACTGAGGGCAGAGTAAAACGACTGTATGCCCACTGCTGGTATCATTGTTTCTGTGGACATTAAAATCTGTCTGAGCACTTGTATACATTATATGATCATGATGATGTGGCATCTATCTGTGTTGTGTGCACACTTCAAGTAGATACTGTACAGTTCTGTAGGCCTACAGCCACCAGACTCTTGTGTATTTTGCCATGTAGTAAACTGTAAAGTACATTCACTAGTAATCTTGTTGGAGAGTGGTCAAGTTCGTAAGTCACTTGGCAGATCTATACATTTAGGAAGAGGTTCCACCCTGTAGGCATTTTGTAACTAAAATGAACATCAATCACTGTGCTACCTTTAAAATGATAAATCTGACATATCCTTGTTCTGACATAACTTACGTTCTACTGTTCAACTTACTTTCCAGCTAAGAATGTAGTTCAGTTTCAAGTAGGCTATTCCAATAGTCCTGTTGCCTGAGCTGTATAGGACATGCACTTACTGTTCTGAAGTGTACTACTGTTCTCTTTACCGTACTGCACACTAGACTGTACCGTACTGTAGGACCATACGGTACTGTGCTGTACTGCATTATATTGTACAATACTGTACTGACAGTAATGTACGTACCACAACATACCATTGTGTAGCGTAGAGTACTGTTATTTACTGTTCACTGTACCATATATACCATTCGTTAATGTATTGCACTGTCCACATTTTGTGGTACTGCTCCCTACTGCATCGCACGTATCGTGTTGCACCGTGTTGTACTCTTTCGTACAGTACTGTACCATACCATACTGTGCCTTGTACTGTATGGTACCATACCATAAAATGGTGGCCATAGCTCTGTTGAACACTTTTGCCACAGTTTTAAAAACACGGTACTTGACTAATAATGTTAATAAAAATACAATTTGCACAGAGAGGAATGCTGTGAAAACAGTAAAACCATCTCTCAGAAAAAAAGAAGAAAAAAGAAGAAGAATCCCACATTTGTTTTCAAGCACAAGATTGAGAACTGTACAAATATTAATTAAATATGGGTATTTGTGTATCACCTAGCTGCCATTGGCCAAGTATGGTCTACGAACTTGTGATTATGATTTTAACATACTGTTTGACTGGATTTCAACGTTGATGCAGCCGTATAATGTGTACGTAAAGAGAAGATATATTTGCAATCACTGAGGTGACTCATGGAGACTCTCCTGATGACCTACTTAAAAAGAGAAAGCTGTTGGAAAAATTTACATGCACACAGTGTATTTTGTTGGCCTATGTACAGTACAGTAATTTAGCATATATACAGTATACCGCAGATGTCATTGTACCAAAATTAATTCTCCCGGAAGAAACATAATGTAGCATGGAAAAAGAATCTCAAATGAAACAACCAAATTCACAGTAAATTCACCAGATCCAACTATAAATTCCTTTCTCTTTCTTTCCTCCACTTCCTTCTTTTCACCTTTTTTTCGATAATGATGTCTCTACACTGAATTGTTACGAATGTATGTAACCATTCCCTTACGTTAATACCAGGGGGCGAACCCGAAAGGGTTGCAAACTCGTACTGTACATGTTTCATCAACAGTTGGGAAAACCAGTCCATCCAGGAGTGTGACTGAACTTTCGGCGAGTGTGACCATTCAACTTGATCTTTTCTTTCCCCTTACCCCAAAACAACAGACGCTTTATAAGACTGCTCGCTTTTAACACCATTTTTCTAACTCTTGCCTTATACATGTATCCATATTTGTTTGCCTGACCTTTCTGTTGGTTTGACAAGTTTTCATGGCAGCTTCATTCAGCATCGCTTTTTTTTTTTTGATTATTTTACTGAAGTGGTTTTGGTCTCTCATATTCATGTAATTTTTGTTTTTCTTCTCCTATGACGAGTTTTGACTATTTGTTGTATTTAATCATGCACTCATTCTTGAATGAACTGATTCTCTCACTCATGTATTTCTTGCAAAACATTTTTGGCATCATTTACTTCCAACGTTGATTGTTCCTCTATTTTTTGTAATTTTTTACCCCCTGTTTTCAAGGCATGTACTGTAGAAAGGGAGTTTTGCATTTCATCATCTTTTTTTCTCGTCTCATATCTAGTGTTGGAAAAGTTTACTCACAGTTCTTTTTTAGTTGGTCCAGAAGTTTTTTAAATGTCCTCATTATAGCATGTGGTGTGGAAACAGACCAGTTAGTACCACTTTTCTCATCTGAGTTTTTTTTTTCTTCGTAATGTTTTTTTTTTTTTTGTTACTCTTTTTGAAATTATTCATGCTACCCCTTTCTCACCGGTGTGTTTGCGTTTTTCTCTCTCTTTCTCTTCTCTCTCCTCCCACCGCTACTCTTCCGTTTATCGCCCTCTTCCGGTGCTCGACTTCATCATCTCCTGTGTGTCACAGAGGGGCTCTGACGATATGCTCTATCAGAGAACACTCAATGGTACATCGACAACTAACGTTCTCTCCACAATTCACAGGGACGACATGTCCCTCATAGAAAATGAAGCCAAAAAGGTACTGTAATTCTTTTCTTTCCTGATATCACCAGCTCGAAAATCACGTTGATTAAAAAATATGTTGTATGCCATCTTTTTATTGCTTCTGAAAAGCCGTCGTTCGCACAGCTCACTTCCGTTTTATCACATGCGGGGGTTATTAATCTGAGTGCATTCGGGAGGAAGAAGAAAGAAGAGAAATATATATTCTCTCACATATACCTGGCAGTTTACAAGGAGTTCTCAAGGAGTTCTCATCGTTAAAAAGTGCAGAGAGAACAGAGCGAAAGTATGGAAGATGTTCCATTAATACATGCAGTTAACTTTTCAATTAGGATGAGATCGGTGGAACCAATATTTAACAAAAGTACTTTTGGATAATGCAGAGTGAAAAAAAAAAAAATTGAGCCCAGAGAAAGAGATAGGATCTCAAAAAGCACTGAGAAATTCACAGCGCGTACTCCCTCACCTCATATAACAAGTTTTGGGGAATTTGGAAGAAAAAACACAAAACAAGGAAATCTCTAATCAGAATAATGCAAGAGTTTACCGCACTTGTTAAGGCAAGCAACATAAAAAGCTTTCCAGGTTCTCTAAATATCAAAATTGTTATTATTCGGGAGAAGATGAGCAGTATTCGCTGCCGTTTGTATCCCTGCTGAGTTCTTAGAGTTTACTTGAGTGGAAATGAATGGATCTTTAATTGACCATCCCCTCAGCCTTTTTTCACGAGCTCGGATCTCAACTAAGGAAATCAGAGAATAGGTCAGGTCATCTGCAAGTGATGATTACTTTGAAGCATATTTGGATTTTATGAATTTTTTTTTTCTGTTGTATGTTATCTGAACAAGGTTGTAAACAAAAAGTAGATCTATGATACAAAATTTCAAAGGTAGGTACAGTACAAGATCTAGTTTTTCCAAGCCATCAACTTTCACAAGCAGAGAATCAGAAACCCAGAAATGTGAGAAAGCCATGTGTCGTTTTTATCCCGTGTAGAGATGGCCGAAATTGGGATCATTACGAATGAAATTTGCTCTCAGGAAAGATGATTATTATAGATGAGACGTCTGTGGGTTGTGACAATCCCCGCCTCTGAAAAGTCTCTTGTAGGCAGTGTAAACATTTAGGCAGTCTTCATCTCCCTTGAAGTTAGTTCCTCCTTCCATTGTTAATCAAACTGTGATGAATGAATGTAAGTACGTGTTGCCATGGAAATTCTCCAGAATTTATCAAATTGGTTTCAGAATCACTTGTTCACTTGGTAGCTCTTCAAACTGTGCTCTACATTCTATGGTATTTTAGGCTAGGTGGCAGCAAACACTCGTAGAAACGTGGCCAAACTTTAGATTATTCCTTTTTCCCTTTTAGTTTATCAGAAAATGTGGGATTTGCTTGATAGTTAGATAGTAGTAAAAGCTCAAAGAAAAGAAAATCAAGAAACAAAAAAAAAAGACGACAGCAAATTGAACTCTATAGACATTACAGTGGTGAATCGTTGAAAGGTTCAGCAGAGTTAAAGAGGAAAAATGATGGAACACAACCTGTAGTTAATCGTTAAGTTGGCATGTAAACTGCAGAAATAGTACTAGTACTCAGTGTTCATGTCCTCTGGCACTCTTGCCAGCTGGTACTTACTTTCGCCTAATAACCGTGTCCTTGCTTAACCATCAAGAGGAATCCCTCCTAGAAAAAGAGGAAAACAGGGAAGAAGAAAGGTGTGCAGTGCAGAGTCCATCAGTTTATGAGTACAATGGGTGGCCAAAGTTTGTCACAGGAAAGATCATTTTCATAAATCCATCCAAAAAGAGCTTTTTTCAAAACTCACAGGGACACTTTGGTCTGGTGATAGATGAATTCAGCTAGTGGCTATTCATTCTGTGTTCTTGCCTTTGGATCCAGCATCAGAGCGCTCTGATTTGTCGTCTTCGGCGTTTTGCCTCCGAGAGACCGTGTGCTGTTGCGCCCCTCGCTCCAAAAATTCCAAAATTGTCTCACTACGTTTAAAAAAAAAAGCACATTTTGCAACAGTCCCAGTCAAAATCCTTCCTGCCTCTATATGCAGTGTAACTGAAAAGATGTCAGCAAAAAAAAAAAAACATGGTTAAAACTTGGACACAATATTCAAAGAAATCCTGTTTTGAAATACAGTAGTAAACATGCTTGCGAAAAGGTAATCTGTTTCTGGGTTGGGACAGTTCAGCAAAGTACTGGCCTCAGAGTGTGGGCAACTGGCTGGATTGTTTTTTAGACAAATGTTTAGAGAAGGTCGGTCCATGGATGGAGGCTATAGTGAAGGTCCACGGGGAGACCGGCATGGGAAACATTGTCGTTGCCTGCCTCTCAACTTCTCTTTCTTTCATTGTCATATATTGACATATTGCATGACTACTGACTTTTGAAATTGTTTTGATCACCTCAGTATCACCACCACCACCATCATCATGCGTTCATCTTGACTTCGTCTTTAATACGACTAACAGCTCGGGCAGCAAAAGCCAACTTTTGCTACCAACTAACCCTGTTTGGCTTACCTGGTTGATTCCCACGTCAGCCATTTGCATTTTGTTTATGTTGGACGACTCACATGTAGAAAAACTTTACCTCGCCTACCATGCACTGTCCCTTAGATCGTCGCCATGGGATTACTAATTTCCTTCTCAAATTGAGAAAAATACCCCACCAGGGGCCGATGGGGAAGAAAAGGGGTTGGCATATTGCCAATCCGAAGATGGCCTCTCCGAGGTAGGTCTTTATTGTAGGTGGAAAAAATCCAGCTTCATTTACTGTCTGAATTTCTCTGTCTTGGCCACTCTTTGGCGACAAGCGATAAGAGAAGCAGCTCTCAAAGTTGCTAGTCCAAGAAAAGTAACCAAGTGACACAGTTTACCAGCTGTAGAGGATAAATACCACTGCAGTTGTGTGCCATTTTAGTACAGCGTTTGCCAACTTTTTTGTGGGATAAAAAAGTGGAAGACTGGCAAATTTGTACAGTATGAGGGAGCTGCATGATGCTGTGGGAAATAGGACATTCCAGCCTGTCTGGCACAAAGTAAAATCTTCTGTTATACAGCTGACCCCTTCAGACGTTGGACTGCCTGCCAGCTGCTTTGTGCTGAGAAAGCACTTCTACTTCAAAAAACTGCTACTTGAAAATTAGGTGTAAGTTCACACAATTTTCAGTCCCACATACTGTACACTATTGTTAGTCACACTAATGACCGTGCTTGCACTGTTCAAGTATATAGCCAAAATACTAGTATGTCATGATACGATTGATATCATCTTGATGTAGTATTGGTATGGAAATTAATGTGATCAATTCAAAAACAAATTAATGTCAACTTGTCAAAGCTACGCATAACTGCTCTTCGTAAACAAATTGCACATTGTTTAGATAACCTTGAATGAGTGTAACGGTTCACCTTTTGACATAGGACTTGCTAATGTAATGCAAGCACAATACAGGCTTTAGAACTGGTAATTGCTCGATCATCTCAGTTCGGATAAAAATTGCCATAGATCTTCAGTTAACTTTGCCTCCCTTCTGCAAATGAAAAGGGGATGGGTTTCACTTGTTTGATGTATCATATTTTTGGAAGGATACCAGTTGAAACAATTATGGAAATCCAGTTACTGAGCATTCAGAAGTGCTATGCAGACATGTAAGTTTTGCCATTGTTTGAATTCAGAAACAAAGTTTTGGATTTCCAATGAAGTAAAGTTAAGTTTCAAACTATGTAGGGACCATGCAACTGCCACTCACACTCTTGTCAGTAACACTCCTCACAATAAAAAAGTCTGATGTCATTTCAACTTCAATCCTTTTAAATGTAGGCATTTCTTAAATTCTATGTTGGAGAAAACATTTGCTTCATTCTCAAGGCCCAGAATGTGATCAAACAAACAGGAAATGCTCTTTGCCTGCTTTCCAACAGATCCAAATACTTGCTGTAAACTTAAACGCCATAGCAACCTAAACAGGAACCAATTTGTTCTTTTCCTCCTGGCTAAGGTTGAAAACTTTTTCATTAGCAGTCCACAATACTTGACACCTTTGATAAAAGTATTTCATTTTTTTCCCCTCATAGCCTACTGTACCTGATGTAAATATCTTCTGGATATTCTAGTTGTAAGCAAGGATGTGTGTCCTTGCCTGCTTTTCTGCCCTCCATGAAAATTTTTGATGGGGGATCATTCAACATTCTGCATTAGACTTTCTCTACTGCTTTTTTTTTATGTTGTTTTGAAGGCTCCACACTCAAGAATTGGAACTGAAATTTCAAACAAAATAAAATCCGGCTCACTGTGGCAGACACCAAAGTGACAAAAGTCAAGTGGTTTCCCAGATTTTGTTTTTCTAGGATTCAATTTTGTTGTTATTCTTCACAACAAGCTGACAGACCACTGCATATGTGGTCCATTTGTAATTAAACATGTAGCTCTGCCTGCAGTCCTAGTATTACAACATAGCATCTCTTTTAGAAACATCCTCTGATGGAAAGGTCTAAAATGAGCCTTGGTGACAATTTTTTTTTTCCATTTTGGAAATCCACCCTTGCAAAGTGCTGTTTACATGTTTGTTTTTGTCAAAGCACAATTGCACTTTTGTAATAAACCCTTGCAGTCAGGTTGAAGAATATTTCTTGGCCGTAGTTGATTTCACACAGCTCAGATACACTTGGGATGATTAAGTTTATTCTGCTGCTGTTACAAATTCTTACAGTGTGGGTGGCAGGGGTGTAGTCTTGGCCTCAACTTCTCAGGCCCTCCAGCAGCCTTGTCTCCATACATAGATAGAGTATATGTAAGCCTATGTTCAAAGCCAGCCTCGTCCTCGGACCGCTGGGACTCTGCTAACAACGTCGAGATGCGATGATCAGAGACCCACACCGGGGCTGGAAATTCGTGGTCCGCTAGTCCGCCAGCGTACTAAAAATAAACCACTGCTTACTGCAATTACTTCCGTGTATTCCCATGGTCCGCAAGTGGCGGACAAAAAAATTGAAAGCAATGACCGACATGCTGAGTTTCAAAGTATGGTCAAATGTTTGCCGACAACAGCTTTGTACTGGGTAAGCCCATCGCAAGTTCACAGCACCAATGAATGAACATGTGCGCATGACAGTAATGCCGTTAATCAACAGTATTAATGATCATACACGCACCAGCCGGCACTGCGCAAGTGCACATCTTGTGCCACAATGTTGTAGCATCTGTTGTGCATCAGCTGCTTGTGGCGTGCACTGCAGGGTTGCACAAGAAGTAACCCTATTCCAACAAATCTCTTGATACCTTGGCTGAGACTTACCTGACGATATATAGGTCTACATTTATTGAAATACTCAACAAAGACAACAATAGGCAGCCTAGTGGCCTTCACAATATGAAAAGATTATCAGTGTTAGAAAACTTTGGTTTTAAGAAACAGAAAAGTTTGTGTTGGCATGCAAGTGTGACGTAGTCTTCAGAGGAGCCTAATTTTTAAGTTTTCTACACCTGCAGTAGTGTTACTGTTAGTGATAGTGAAAGGCATAAATTTCATACATGTGGTCTGCTCTGCTGGTAAGTTGGAAGGTGTACATTGATGGCACTCTGTACTCTGTAGCACCTGCTCTGTAGTCCAATAAAGACAGATAACAAAAGTTTTGCAAATTTTCATTTCGTGCTGTTTATTCTTCCATCATCGTAAAGTTTTAGCAATCAAATCATTACAAAGTTTAAGCAATGAAACTGATTTGTTGAAAATTTAAAATAAAAATGAAATACTGTACCTTAAAACAATTAACATTGCAAAGTTGCCATGCTGATACGTGCACTCTTCATCAGTTGAATTTTCCTCAGCAATAATTGCTGACTAGAATGTTACCCAGGCTTACTAAACCTGGGGAAATGGTACTTGTTGGTCAGCACTTAAGTCACTTAAGACCCACACCTTTCTGTGCCTTGACATGTCAACATTATGAAATTAAACCATGAAGCCATCAAACATTTTAGTCCCATGTGGCTAATTCTTGCCTTTCAGCAGTTAACATTGCCTACCATTCTTTCTCATTAACACAAAGTCAGACAACAGACCAAAGTCACCAAGAGTTTCCTCTCAGTGTTTTCATTGATTCCTAAAAATTGGAACTGGGTAATTTTTTCATACCCAGTGGATACCTGGGTAACCTGACCAAAAAGTCGGCATATATAGAAGGTTGGTATTTCCACAGTGCAGTACATCACCTTTGTGTGGAGGGATATTAGCAGTGTACTTGATATGTACCCACATACACCTAATCATTAATAGGAGGACTGATTCTCCCTGAGGGAAAGCAAAAACTTCTGTTTTGAACTATTTGCTATGTATAGTAGGCAAAATTCCATAATCTGACTCAGTCTGTTCACACAGTGGTTGTGTCCTTTTTCTCTTACGAAGAAACTGGGTAGTAATGTTGGATCTGGGTAGTAAAACACTGGGTACCTGGATTAACCATGAAAACACTGGTAAACATGTATACAGTACTTCACTATGGTGATTCATGCAACTATTTGCAGATGGCCCACAAACTATCTTTTGAAACTGGAATGTGCACCATCAGACCAACATTTCTGTTTTGACTGGCCTACCTGTCAAAGTGGCATAAATGTTTCGTGCAAATTGTGTCACTTTGGGAAGTTAAAGCAAACAAGGCAGCATCACATTCAAGTTTATGTTCTACATTGCCATCACACATTGTAGAACAAAACAGAATCATAAACGTTTACATCATGTTGTGATTATAGAAGCTGCTCTGAAAATGATGAGCAGTATTGATCTAATCTACCTCGAAGGCAGTCAATAAATGAATCATTATCCTTCATACAGCTTGCTTCTATTTGTGCATCGATTTGTTCAGCTGCTGCAGTAAAAGCGTAAATGTTACTGCCTGAAAAGTGTGCACAGTGTACAGTAACTTCTAGACCTACAGTGTAAAACTCGTACTGTTTTTGTAAATCTTGGTCCACTGTAATTACCCTCTGTAAGTTTTCCATCATACACAATGATTTACTTTTACTGCAAAATCTTCTTATATTTAAAATTTTGACAGATGTGATAAGCATGAACATTTTATCTTAGCATTAGGAAAAAAATTTTATGTTTGGAAGAACATACACACAGGAAAAAAACAAGCGATCGACAGACAGCTGCACTAAGCCATTCTTGGAAACTTAATTACCCATTCCCTCTTTCTGTTCCTTTGAGGTCACTGTGCCGCCATCTCTTATGCATCAAATATATATCGGCAGTTTGGTAAAAATTTTACTGGAGTCTCTTTCTCTGTCTAGTCATTTTAGGGATTAATTGGGTGTGATGTAATATGACTAATGTAAAATTGTCACCAGCAAGCCTAAAATTAGCCTAAATTTCGTAACTCGGCCCTGTTTGACCTTTAGGCAAATTTTTGCAGGTGCAGTTTGCAGTAGAATTTTGTCATGCATCATTGTGCATTGAATTACCCAGTAGATTTAGTGAACCAACACTCACTTTAACAAATGCACCGTACTCCAAGTACTGTGTAGACCTGTGGGTATCCTATACCCCGGCTACGTGGTGTGCTTGATGTAAAATTTTAGGCGAAGGTTTTCTGTTTCTTCAATGAGATTCTGAAAAATTGATGGAACAGCTAGGGAACAAGCACTTGAGCTTTTTGGGACATTCAAAGTCGGAAACTCAACCTCGGCCTTTGTACGCTTCTCGGAATGCAAGTGCAAGTATGTAGTATGCGACTTCAAACCAAGTGGCATGCAGAAGCCCTTTTCTTCCATCATTTGTACAAGTGCATACAGAATTGATTCTCAAAAGAAATGCCCTTTTATACAGTGTGTCCATCTGCATCCTTTGTCTAGTTGTTGACTGTTGGACAGGCCCAAGATACATGTATAAGTACTCCTTCCTGTTATCCAGTGAGAGGTCACTCATGTTTGGCAGCCAGACCAGTGGACAAAATTCTGTGAATTTTCAGTCCTTTGGTGGTCAAATTTGCAATTACACATTTGGGTTTTAAGCAGCTGCCTTCATATGCAGGGTTGAAATTTAAGCAATTTTATCTGGTAGTCCAAGGGACAGCTAGTATGTGAAATGTGGTTGTCCTGCCGAAAGTTATGAGTTAATATAAGTTGAATTATCATATGAATTATTTCTAGGTTGCTGCACTGTGTACACAATCACGAATTCGATGCTACAGTTCACATTGTAGACATTCAATATGCCTATGGCTATGTGGAACAGACATACCTATGATGTTAAAAAGCCAGTCAGCCATAGTCTATGTTTATAACAGACATTCCCACTTAATGCTATGGCATTATGAAGCTGAACAGACATATTCAGCCACTGCCTATGGCTATAATGAACAGACATACACACTGTATACTTACCCCTTGCTTACTTATGCACGCCTTGCTCAGCCTTTCGAGGTCGAGTCTGGACTGGAGGGCGCTGTGTCAGAATTGTTTTGGGGAGCATTTTGAGCTTAGTCACTCTGATGCAGAAGTGAGCAAGGGGTACGTATAGTCACACGTGAATACCTACACTAGAGAGTTGTGGAGATTTCATGGCATTCTTTCAAGTATATCTTAGTTTGATTCAAGCACCAGCCAAATTTGGTTGTCTGAGGTACAATCTTGTCGCAAAATTTGGTTAACCTCTAGCGGTTTTGGACGTCTCGGACACTAGATCTACCATTTAACTTTATGGGTCATCTCTCCGATGAATTGTTGTGGAATAGACCACAGTTAGCTCTCTCATCCGTGAGAAAGTTCGTCAGGTTTTAAAAGTTTCTTTCTTGTCCAAGTTGACCACTTGCATTCTAATTGTATTGTTACAGTATATACTGAGCTGTACCAGTTACGTTATCAGCTCTGAACTGAATGTGTCGGACATCATGTACAGTAGCAAAGCTGTTTAAGTACATGTTCGATAATGACACATGTACATGTAGTAGTATGTGTCATTACAGTACATGTCATGTATTCTTCATGTTTCGCATTAATTCAGGTATGGTGGGTAGAATTGTTACGTTGTGAAGAACAGGGCTCAACCGTGATCCTTTTTCATGTTTCCGACCACCAGATCCGATGATTTAGCCTGTCACACTATACAGCGTAGGTGCTCATTTGTTCAGTCATCATGGCATATATTTGACACCTCGGTGCATTTGTCTGTCAGTGATGGTCTCTTCCTGATCAGGTATGACAGCCTGTAGATGTCAAATCTACAACTTGCCAATAATATGTACTTTACATCTTTCAAGTTTTGCAAGCAAATCTGAATTAAGATGCTTCCTTGAAAATCATCGAGACCCAGTCAAAACTTCCTGTGGTGCATGTAGCGTCGGCAATTACCGCATGCGTTGTCATGGGACAAATCACTTTTAAAATTTGGTCAATTTACAGTACGTACTCCCTCACCTCATATAACCTGTTCAATATCATATTGACAAGGGTCTAGCATCTGGCAATTGCGTGTGTGCTTATCTGGCCACCGCAAGATAGCAAGTGCTTTTTGCTGTTTCAACTCAATTATTCCACTTCCTGTGCAGTAGATGGCAAACACACTCATATAAAATGTTGGGCAAATTTCCAAAGTGGAATGTCTTCCCTACAATTATTAAAGCAGGCCTGCTTCTCAGGACATTTCGGTGGGACTTATTCACCTTTTACCATCTAAGCATAGCCCCCCCATCAGTTAGCATGTACCATTTTTGCCAAATAGCCTCCCAGATTGTAGGAAATGGCATGTCTCAGGCCTTTAAGGTATCCACACATTCTTTATTTTGAGATCTCATGTTTACGACTTGCTTACTCTTCCAAAGTGCAACGGTGTCTGATACTTCGTACAAATCGTTTGCCCAATCTTTGGGGGCTAGCAAAATTTTGGGGCCTTGATCTCCCCCCCCCCCCAATAGAACCACTACTGCAATTTTAAGAACACAGAGAAATGCATATCATTTTCGTTTTTCGAATTTAAAACTAGATCTTGTACAGTATACATGTACAGTATGTCTCGCTTCTGAAATATTCAAGTGCAGCAGACATGTGTCATTGTATGTATGTTTCTGATTTGCTTTTTTGAGCTGAAAATGGTGGAAGTTTCTCGTCTCACTGGCGCGCAGGCTCGTTTTCCTCCCTTTTCTCGGTTGATGCGTGACTGAGGGACTTCCAGAAAAACTTTTCTGTTGGTAGAGTGCTTCTTGAGTTGATTACAGAACACTGGCGTAATATCACCGTCCCATTCGCCATTGAAAGCGACTCGTGCAATCACACCAGTAAAACTCCTGAATGTCAGTCCTCAAACACATACCACTTCACGGCTATAACTCAAGTGGCAATGTAAAACAAGACACGGCTATTTAGAGAGAATCTTTTACATTTGCTTTGGCAAATTTAATATAGAGCAATAAACCATTTGAGAAATTGGTTACGAGTGCTCTGTTATAGAGTCTCACTACGCCTGAGCATCATCTTTCTCTAATGTCTAATTGATGTTGTCATGGCTACGAAACAATCCCTGCTCTTGTGGATCTTAAAGGAGTACGGTAGGTGTACATGTACATCAGCCGTGTCCTTCAGGCACTGTTAGATTATCATTTTTTATCAAGCTTCATACGAACATCTTCATAGAAGTAAAACAATATAGAAAATTCAAGAGATACAAGAAAACATAGTCGTCAAAAGTGAGCCGACAGTTTATTAATGTTACATTCAAGAAACTCAATAGTATGTTCTCATATGGTTGAATAATGCTATTATGCAAACAGAAACGGATGAAAGAAATGGATAAAAGAACAGTTCTCATGTTTAATAACCAACCCAGAAAATTAGTGCCAGAGTTGATAGTTGCTTTTATTTACTTTTTATACATTGATGAGGTATTAAAAGTGGTACATCAACAAACTATGAGTGGTGAAATGAGAGACATCTTAGAAGGTTTACAGTGTATACCCCTGCCAGTATTTCAGCTGCAGCACATGTTAAATCAAACATGGGTAGGCAGACTGTACAGTATGTGTAATTGACTTTCCAGGGAAGTTTTCAGAAACTTCTGTGTGATGTCGCAGATGTGACTGTCATGTCTTGGGGAAGGCTGGATCGATTCTGCTACATGTGTCATAAATTATGCATATCATCGTCTTGTTTACTGTGAATTGCTGCCTCATGGATCATGTCATTCTTTGAATGGGTTTATCTTATCACTCCATGTCAAAGAAACTTATTAGAAGTACATCAGGCATTACCAAATGTGTCAGTTGTGAAGTACCGTGTGTGTATCCTACAGTAATTCACGAACAGTATTAATTACTGAATATAGGCTAACTGTACGCGGTGTTCTGTGTGTATTGGACTCGCATCTGATTATCACTGATTGTGCACAATTTCCAAGCCATGTAGGTAGCTATTCACTCCGTCAGTTCAGAACGAGCAATTTAAAACAATTATGGGGATTAGACAGCTGATGATCACACAATGCAGAAGTTTCATATCAGGAATATGTGTGCAATGATAGTTGCTTTCTTCCATCTTGCTTTCATTACCTTTTTGTGTTGTAATGGTATGCTTTACAGAACACAGCGATCACGAGGCGTGGTAACACCGGGATTTCTCAGTGAAAAGTCGTGGGGGTTGGGTTGCCTTGCGGCTCGGGTGGTATTGCTCTTGGGAGCAGGAGCCAATTGAAAGTACAAGCTAGTTTAATGTTTTTCTCATTTTTCTCAGATGTGTAGTATTAGTTGTCTTGAAGTTATCTACAGCATACTGAGTAAATGATCATACAAACCAAAGGAAAAAAAGATCAATATAAAGGGAACTAAAAAGCACCACTGTATTTGTTTATTCCATGAACTGATAAAGTTATACCATAAAACTGATGGTAACTTAAGTGTCACATCTTTTAATGTACTCCAGTGAATTGTAAACATGAGTTATTGATCATGCATGTTACATGATAAGTTAGCCCAGCTGTTACATGAAGTGCAGTGAGGAATGTAAACCTTGGCAAATTTTACATCATAGCTGTAGTTTGCTCAGTTGTATCCCAGTGGTGTTTATATGTGTCATCTGTTGTCAATAGTAGTGTGCCATGCAACTAGAGAAACACAACTGGTAGTGTCTTTTGATCACATGGTAGCCTAACACAATTAATGGTGTAGTTGATAATGAAGCCTAGCCTCCATATTTATGTACAGTATATTGCATATTAGTGTGATGAAACTAAAACTGCTTTCGGATCCTCTCATTTGTCACTTTTTCTGCTTGAGCACATTGTAGCCTAGTAACGTCATACCAAATCAATGAAAAACTACCAAACAATATCCCAACCATTTGTCTGCTTTGTTGAAACTTGCTTCTCAAGCTACAATCTTGGACAAAATACCTTGCGACACCCCGCTCCCCTTTCAATGTCGGCTGTAGGAGTACTGCTCAAAGTGTACATTCACTCCTATAACACAACACTGGAAAGAGGCGTGGGGTTTCATGTTGTCCTCTCGACTAAAATTTAGCATTATAATTGCAACATACGGCAAAGTGTCCCAACAATTTTGTCCAAGATTGTAGCTGATCCCTGAAATACTTCATGTATGTATTATCAATTCTGTTGGTCTGACCACATGGTAACACAACATCACACTATTAAACTTAGTTGGGACATATTGATCTTTACAGACTTATGTGTACCTTGCTCCAAACTCCAAGCCTATCTGTGTGCAACCTATGTACCTCTCTCCACTCTCACAAGTATAAATGACAACCTTTGACACACCTCAAGTCCTCCTCCACCCATGTGGAATACTTCCTCCTGAAATTGCCACCTGAAATGTTAAGCATGGTTTGTATCATCTTAGTTACTGTATGTACTGTACATTTATGGCTTCTTTATTTTGGAGTATTCCTTTCTATTGGAATTTATTATACACCTCCACATTGGGTACAGCTCTTCTTGGGGTAAGTATCCTTTCTTTTGGTTTTTTTTTATTTTTTATTTGATACTTTGGAGTATGGTAAGATTTCTTACCATGGATGCTATGTATTAACAGGGGCTTGTGTTACTCAAAACTGCCTCCAACCCTCCGGAGTTATTCTTGCACCTTCCCATTCTTTCTCTCTTTACAATTTCGTTACAATTGCAAATTAAGTTTTGTATGTATTGTTTCATGTTTTATGCCTTTTCTTGCCGTTTAATCCTGTGACTTAGTCATGTTTCACATCTGTTAGCTTTTCATGTATTTCTTGTACCCCCTTTTGACACCCCATGGGTGGGGAATCTGAAACTGTGGAATAGGTGGGCTTCTTGCCCCTTGAGATGTAGGTGCTATTCCACATTAGTGACAGGGGCGGGCTTGGTCTTTGTCAAAGGTTGCCCTTCATGCTTTCAGGAATGATGAGAGGTGCATAGGTTGTATGGAAATGGTAAGTTTGTCAGTCATAAGCAAACAAGAGAGTTTGTAAATAATGGAAGAATACCGTTTACAACACTGAAAATAATTTCAAGTCTGCTATGTATTTCACCCAGCCATGTACAGTACTTGTAGTAAATAATGCTTAAAGAGTCAGCCATTGATTTATGGTAAATACAACAAGCTGAAATTTATTGTTCATACATGCACAGGACTGAAATCCATCTCAAGGACATTTTTTATTTTAAATCTGAATTAGATGTCTGGTGTTTTTTCAACAAAAAAGAAAGGAACAGCCAGTGCCTCACCATTAACCAAATACGTGTATTAAGGAAAATTACTCCATCAACCAAGGCACTTCCACAAAATTATGTGTGTTTAAAGATAGGTTCACACTGTCTGTTGACATGTTAGCAACATATTTATTACCCTCCAACAACAAGGGACTCCAGATAGTACCGCCATAATACCAAGATAAAATAAGTAAATTTTTCAGACATGTCTTTGAACTTTGCTAATAAAAGCACTTTACTTTTGGTAATTGATATTCATCCTCTGGGGTTGAACATCTTCAGAAGCACTTGGTAGCTGATCTGTAAGGCAAATCCCTCGTTAATGAAATAATTGCTGCGAGCTAATTTACTGTAAATCATGCGACTCTGATATATCTTCCTTGCACGTGCTTTTGTGTGCACTCAATATTAAGCTGGAATCAAACCACAGTGATTACGAAGGAAAATCTTGCTCTTAAATATCCTAATGGGAAATGGAAAGCCTTTCAGCTTTGAAATCTCAAGAACAAACACAACTCTCATACGGTAGGAGTATATGTACAGTATACTGTAGAGCTTTAAGACTTTAATGCTGTTCAAATGAGTTGACATTGAAATGGCATTGCAGTTACTTGCAGTAGTTTGCTGCAATAGTTTGAAAAGGCCATGACGTGTAGACTAAAACTCAATGGAAACTGGTTTTTCTAAATATTTGAACAAGTTGATATCCAAAACTGCCTTTGTTGTCCTTGGGACATCTTTCAGTGATATACTATCAAAGTTTTAAGTTGAGCTGGTAGCTACTTCTTTAGAAACATTTTTTTTTCTAGAAGGCAGCTAATGATGTCATATTAGGAACCCGTTCATGCACGCCCTATCAATCCACAATAATTTAAAATGCTTCTGCATGTACATGCCTTGATGAAATCGCTTCAAACTGACACATCATCTTTCTTAGGGTCTAGGCCATTTGCGGTGCCCAGGAAGTTTGGGTCCAAGGTACCATGTGGACCCAATGGCCCATTTTACGAAATTCTGGAAAATGCTTTCCCTCCTACTTCAGATAGCCAAGTACAATCTTCATGGTTTGTCATCAAGATACGTTGTTAGTAGTACCTTCAATGTGTTCAGGATTATTTTGTCCACGGTCTCATATGAGCCCTATGGCCCCATTTTGTGAAATTCTGTAGGATGCTTCAGTTCCTACAGATTCTCTTTCATGGTGTTGATGCTTTCTCACAGTGATACTCAGGTTTCACCTGTAGGTATTCAGAAAGTTTTGACCCGATTCTCAAGATTGGTCCCAGGGTCCATTTGTGAAATAATGCAAAATACAGACCTGTTGTTTAATCAATGTTAAACAGAGTTGACGGCATTGTATAGATGGTCATCTTAACAATTTTGCATAATAATTCTATGTTAGTGATCTGTATGAAAGAAGTTTTGGTCAAGGGTCAGTGTGGAACCTTTGACCCATTTTAGGAAACTCTGCAAAATGCTTCTCCTCCAACTGATTGTCATACTTGTGTACAATATATGGATGGTTTGTCATTATGATACTCTGTTAGTGGCACCTTAAGCATGTGCATAAATTTTGGGTCTGAGGCTGGATATAGGCCTAGGGGCCCATCTTAGGCTTTAGACGCAGTATTTCTGAACACTCTAAAGGTGTCATGTGCAGGGAACCATATGTCAAATCATCAACATTGTACAAGAGAATGTGTCGGAGAACAAGCTTTTTGCAGGATTTCAGAAAATAGGCCGCAGGCCTATGACCTTTGTTAAAATTCATGAACACCCTAAAGGTACCAGATAACGCATCATCATGGCAAACCAATAAGATTGGGCATGAAAATCTGTAGGAGAATGACCATTTTGCACAATTTCATAAAGTGGTCCATAGGGCCCACATGGGACCTTGCACCAAAATATCCTGAATACCACAAATGGCCCACTACCTAAGAACATTGCGTGCAAGTTTCATGAAAGTATGTGCAAGTAAATGCACTTTTCAATTAAAGTGGGGAGAATGCTCATGCATGAACCTGCTCCTAGTATGACATCTCTTGACGTCATACAGAAAGATTTTTCAAGTGGGGAGGCTTCCAACTCTGAAACTTAGAACTTTGA
This sequence comes from Stichopus chloronotus, assembly GCA_021234535.1. Taxonomy (NCBI): domain Eukaryota; kingdom Metazoa; phylum Echinodermata; class Holothuroidea; order Aspidochirotida; family Stichopodidae; genus Stichopus; species Stichopus chloronotus. The sequence continues at coordinate 16,410,546 of CM037839.1, read as the reverse complement.
TTGCATAACATTGAATGATGTCTCAAAGACACCAAAGGCAGTTATGGATTTCAAATTGTCCAGATATTCAGAAAGACCAGTTTTACTTCATTTTAGTCCACGTGTCGTGACCTCTTTAATATTCAAAGCATGCCTCTGTTGTTATTCTTTCCTGATTTACTGTAGTGTAGGTAAGTGTCATGATTTGTCTATGTTTGTCTGAAATGTTAGGCTAATGTAGCCTATACATCCAATATTGTTTGAAAAGAAAAAGAGAACATTAACTATTACATGACATACCTAGATTATAGACATGTGCAGATTGGATACCTCTATCCACTCCTCCTTCCAATCTCGTCCAGTTACTTTGGTTCACTGGCAGTTTCTGGCTAGGATATTATCCCATTTTCTGGTGAGGATATTGTGATGAAATTTAAATTGTTCTGTGCAAACCTATTAAATTGATGTCACATTTAAGGGAATAAAGTAGTGCCAACACTTTGGTAACTGCACAACTGCTATAGAGTTATTTCCACTGCAGGATAGTTGAAAAAGATGACAGTTTACATTCAGTGTCCATTGGTTGTGGTCAACTAGTAGCAGAGTGACTTTTTCTTTGATCGTTGATGTACAAGTATGCAAGGTTGATCTCCGAGCATGTATGCTTTGTCGAATGGTGTACTCAGAAATATGATGTATCAGAAGTGCTGCGTAGGCTATGTACCTTCTTTCTGAATGGGACTTCCCTTCATTTTGGCTGGAGAGCTCTGCTGTAAATATGCGCTCTGTACACAGTAGTAGTTTAACTATAATCACTGCATGCAAATTGAAACGTTGTAGGTATTGTACAATGGTACTGTAGAAACATTCTGCAAAACACACACAAGACACTTTTTACTACATACTGCATCATCTGCATGGCTCAATATTGATTTGTTTTTGCACAGGTTTATACCCTTTGACTTTTTAAGCTTTACTTTGACTTAATTACAGTACACCGTTAACATGATAGGAAATTTTTACCAAAGTAATTTGTAGACTTGTTCTTATGAACAAAATAGAGTCCTTTGTGAGAAATACTGGTGTAGATAATTATTATATGTAAAGTAGCTCAGTGGACAATAGGCACCTGTTTGCTGTGCATACATGCATGCAGTGTGACACACCTTTGGTACATTCTGCTTTAATACAGTATATTAAAGTTATGTTTTATTGTGTCGATACAAAATTTGCCGTTACTTATTAACAGTCTGAGCAGCAATTAGATCATCATCCGGACGACCAAATTGATATAAACAGGTGCCATATAAGCTGTTCATCCTTCAGAAGTCTGTACGAATGTTTGATGCCCAATTTTGTATTTACTATTAACATCAAAGCACGCACACCAATTCATGCAGCGCAGTAGGTACTGTAGATTCGTCGAACAACACTCGCCGTTCGCAGTCTAAGAGAATTCTATATATATCTCCCATCTTTAGCGATTGCATAGCCCGTTTCCGTGATCAGCTCTGGGAGTTGCTGGAAAATCAAATGTGGCTCAAACTAAATATTGCATTAATCAAATTAGAAAGTCATTTTCTTTTGTATTGGTAGTTTTTGGTTTGATTATCTCCAGGGGATTACAGAGGTAGCTGACAATATTCTTTGCTCACTCTTACTCTCTCTCGCCGCGGCTGTCGCAGCATCTCGTGTCTTCTTCATCATTACAAGTATAAGGTAATCCTCAAATCTGATTAGGGCCATCTAAATAAAAAATGGAGGCAAGCCATGAGCCGCCACATTGTCATCGACTGCATCACCAAACGACCAAAAAAAAAGAAAAAAAAAAGAAAAGAAATGGTAAGCAAAGAAGGAAAGAGACAAGGTATGATAAAATGAAGTGACAGAAAAAATTGCCCACCTAAAGAAATTGTTGGAAAACAGATGACTGATGACAGATTTAAGGTGATGATGGAGAAGGAAGGTAAATTTTATAGATCTCGTTGATGTGGATTGATGCAGAAAGTCCTGTCAGCTGCTTCAGCCATCCAACAGGGAACTGCACAGCCACAAATTTGAGTTCATTCCTAGGTGTTAGCTACAGTATGCTAAGATCGAACAGTTGCTCTTGTGGCTACTGGTTTCCGTCCAATCCGGTATAGCTAAAGTGGATGCTGGGGTCGCTCGCAGTCGTCACTTTGTGACCCTCGTGCAAGCAGTGTTAATTCTGTTTATAATCATTTTAATGAATTACACCCAGTGTTTGGATGCAACATACAGCTTGTTGTTTTCGACGTGCTGTCGTTAATGAGGCAAAAACTCAAAAATATTTCAGTCGGCTACATTTGCCCCTGAAATTGATACCGTGGAAAACAGAAAAAAAAAATTGTGAGATAAATTTGTATTTTGAAGTATGATTATTTCGCTTTGCGGCTTGTGGTGCCAGATTGAGCTTGCATCACAGGAGGAAGCTGGTAAAACCAGTTATAGTTGTTTAAAGTGCTTGCGCATGTATGCATTGGCGACTTATAGCTTGTCCTGTGATCTCATGAGTAATGATCTCAGATGTTCACGAAATGGTTTGATTCGCATTGTAGACACATACGTGCAACTGAGGGCGGGCTAGTGAAGCAATTAAGGTGTAAGTGCAGTATCTTGTGAATGACCACACCAGTGAGTTGTGGGGAAATCAAAGAATAATGGATTATTTGCCATAGGAAACACTAAAGACTGTGTGAAATGCAGTATATATAGTATTATCATTTTTCTGAAATGAATCTGATGAATGCCATGCAGGTAGTCTATTGATATTATTGGAGTTTATGCTTACAACCGACCACTAGCTTCTGCATGAAGGAACTATTAAGTCACTTCCACTCCTCTCTTGCCTGTTGCCTCCATCAAAAAAAAAAAATGTCAGCTTCACTGCTTGTGAACAGTTTCATTTAGAAATGAACAAAGAACAATCTTCGTACTAGTAGGCCATGGTCTAGCAAATTGGTACTCTTAAATTAAAACATGTTCTTTCAAGAATGATAAGGAAAAAAAAGAACCAAAAAAAAAAACGCAGAAGATTTGTCAACAGACCTGGCCTGCAGACTGCCAGTTATGTGCAATTTTCAATGGTTTGATGTATTTTCAAGATACTTGCTTTTACTATAAGTGCTTTGACAGATATGCTCAAATTGCCCAGATGGAAAAGTCACATCAAAAACTACTTCATATAAAATTAAGTTGTCTGTTGCCGTGCACTGTTACACCACACATCCAACTTTGGGGTAAACAAAATGGTAATCAAGCTAAAATAAATGCAGTTGGGCAGATATTAAAAAAAATGAAGAAAAATCCTGGCCTTGTTAAACCTGGATGAAAACTACCAAAGGTACTTTCATGAACAGTAGTTTTCTTTTTCAGTTAATTTTCAGTCTTTTCTCATTGACAAAAGGTAATTATGAGCAAAGGAAACCAAATCACTATTTCAAGACCATGGACGGACTCTCAGAGGTCTTCTCAGTCCCCTGGATCACATGTTGTTTATTTCATCATACCTGCTTACCTGTCTCAAGATAGCAACTGCACTTCCATTGATCTGATGAGCACATTTACCAGTGCTGTGCAGTTCCGTTCACCACTCAAGGTACTTGTCCATGCAATCATCCTCAAAATGAACCATTAGCACACATCCTACAAAAATTAGGATGAGAAACGGGCTAAAACAGCCAAAATTTACTCAAGAACTTTCTCCAAGAAAACATGGGTTAAACATTCAAATGTCTTCAGTGGTTCTTGCACCATTACGATAACATAACTTTTTTTAAAGCAGCCTGTACTGTATATTGATGGAGGGATTGGCTTTAACTGTCAAGTTAGTTTGTGACTCAAAATCTTTGTGAGGTGTGGATGTTTTCATCCCAATTAAACTGAAGAATATCATACAGAAATTCATGCTCACAGTTATTCTCACTACTAAGCTTACCCAACCTCTGCTAAAAAAGTGCACAACATGTTGTATTAATGGCACTGGATATGGAATTCCAGTACTGTAAGTTCCTTACCTCTGTGTTGGCAGGACACACTCATCACCCAGAGGAAGCCATGCCTGTAGCTGTAGTTGCTACAGAAATTGTTTTGCAAATGGACCCACACAGGGTTTCTCTAATAGCGCATGTCCTTTCACTAGCAGCATACATTCTTCAAAATGTGCTGTCCAGGTCTTACCTGCCTCACAGTTTCTCTTGCTATTTGCCGTTCACCATTTTCCAAACTTTGTTAGAACCGTTCGTTCTCTGCCTCGTATCAGACCCTGGCACAGTGTAGCAAGAAGGTCTGCTTTTGAGAAATGGGTTACCTTTTTCTGATGCAGAGCTGGAAGATTTAAAAAAATTGTTGAAACTACACACAAATTTACATTCTTGCCTAGGACATTTTTCCATTGCATTGGCAATAAGTTCTTTGCTCTGCGGGCATGACTGATTCTTCAATTTGAGTCTTTGGCCTCTTATGGCAGCTGAAATTTTATCCTTTGTGGGTTTCTTTAAATGCCACAACAACTTTTGTAATTCAGAAGTCTTTCAAGAGTGCACCAGTTTTACCTTTTTTCATTCAGATGTCAAAAACCTCTGTCAATTCCATCTTCTCTATTCTCCCCTTGATCCAGAGGAAAGGGGCTATATGTATACATATATATTTACCATATATTTTCGTAAAAGGCATCAGATTTTTCATGCAACAGAATAATCAAGTGAATTGCAATTTATTGGTGGGTAATATAAGATGACGGAAGGGAAAAAAGGAGAAAAGCCTTGCCGAATGTTACTGGGGGGCCTCTGTTGTTATCGAGATTCATTGGGATAATTTACTGAGCTTCAAAGTTACGGCAAAATGTTGGCTGAAAGCTTTTCTGTTTAGTGAAAGAAAATCGTTTGAGCCAAAAGGAAGACATCAGAACCGGTTTTCTAATCTAATCTTGAAAATAACTATCCATCATCTTCAGATCATCCAAGAGATGTTTTTAGATAAGCTTTTATGATACGAAAGATAGATGAGGATGAGTGGGGATATTTCTTGGTGTATACACATCATGAAAATTCATGTTGTCAAACTTTGTGTGCATGTGTTTCTCACATGTTACAAATGATGACTTTTTACAAGGAAGATCAAGCTTGCACAACAGAGCACTGAGTTAGAACCAACTTATTTCCCAATGTTTCTTTCACTAAACAGGATGGAATGAAAGGTAATACTTCTACAGTGCAAGCTCCTTCACTTTGTGCATAGTAGTCGTAAATCCTTTTCAACAATGGCCTGTGATCTAGGATCTGGCAATTGTTTGAGTTTGTGTCTGGTCATCTTCCTCCTGCAAGTGCGCACTTGCAAGATTCAGTTGAAATTTCTTTTCTGAAATCATTGACCATATCAACCAGCATCCTTCCTCAAAAATTTTGCTGAATCTCCTGGAATCCATCACAGCGACAACCTGACCAGTTTTCCTCTGCATTAATGATGAGTTTGGTATCCTTTACCAATGTCAATAGTTTTGAGCTGGGAGTTACTGTTGTGTCTATCACATGTTCTTTTTGACCAGTCTGTAGACATACAAATTTGTGGAATGATCCCAGCTAAAGAGACAAATTGCAAGTTGCAATGTTTTGGAAATGTAATAGCCTAGAGTATCTTTACAGAAAAATACATGTTGTTTTACGGCCAGAGCGAAGACCAAATGAGGGCGAGCCTAGGTCTAAAGGGCACTTGGTCAGAATAGATTTCTTTTGCACTTTGACCTAGGTCAAAATTAATGCATACGTGAGTAAGCAAGGGTTTAGTATAGTCCCTCATGAATTCCCACACCAGTGAGTTGTGGGGAGAGTATCTTCAGTACTTTACCTCTGGAGAGGTCTCAATGTATTGTTGCCCTCACATAGATATGCCAACTTGTCTAAACAGGTCGCCTTTGGTCAAGATTCCTTCACTATATTCTTGCAGCCAGAATTCTCTCAATTTATCCATGCAGCACACTTGCGCCTTCTGTCCTTCTCTTTTGTTCAAACTTTCAAGCAATGTCAAGTTTGGTACTTCATCGTCCCCATCAGAAAGTATGACATCATTGTAATCTCTTTTTTTTTTTTCGGAAGCCACGTATCTCACTGTCTCCATTCGCAATCCTCGTGAAGCCAGATCAATAACTGGATTTCCTTTTGATCATCCTAAAGAGATCCTTTGCGAGGCACATGTTTTCATAGTCTTTAATGTCTTTACAGTTGGAAAACATGGAAACAGAGGGCTTCCCTGAGGGTACAGTGGGGTGTGATTTTTCCAAAGCGGGGGTGTTTCATTTCCTGGCTCTGTTCTGTCTCTCTGGAAAAATGTTCCGTCGCTCCCCCAGTCTCCGAAAATATCGCCGGGGATTTTGCATTCTTCGCAAGTGCTGTCGATAATGTTTAAGATTTATGCATGGCTTAATATAGCAAAAATATATCCTACTCTGGAGTTGGATCTGTAACTGCTGTTTGGCAGAGCAATAAAAGTTACGTGAATAGTGTTGGAGAAAGGCTGTGTTACGTTTGTATTGCTTAATGTTATACCCCTAGGTGGTCTGGGCTTGCTCCTTAACAACTTCATGCCTACTTGTAAAACCATCCATTTGTCTGTGTCTGGTGTAATTTCCTTATATCTATGCATAGTATGACATGAAAATGAATACTCTAATGGATATGTAATGTGTAAAGTATTCTGTAGCTGCACTTGGTAAAAAAAAAATAAAGAACAATAACAACAAATAACAAAATAATAACAAAAAATAATAGTTGAATCTAGGACATGGTGAGTGTTAACAGGAACATTGGTTGATTGATGGAAGCAGTGTCCTGACATACGATTCATATGCAGTGCTGTATACTTCTGTATGATACTCAATTTAGTAACTTTTTTTGGGGAGGAGCATGATTTTCTTTGATTTTTTTATATATTTACCCATGAGAATTTATTCAAGAGACACAAGGATATTTTGAATTCCTCATGTAGACCAAAACACATGTAAGATATTATTAAAGTGGCAATTTCAACTACAGTTGTTGTTCTTCCTCTTAGTCGAAGAGTACGTAGAGCCGTTCATAGAGTTTTCCTCGAGTAGTCATGTTTACTGCAAATCCATCGTCGTCGTTTCGTGAAGATCCCTCAGCGTCACACATTCGTCGTTGCACCAAAGACGAAAACTTGCATTTCGAAAGGGATGCTCGATGCAAAAAGGTGTAGCTAACGGAACTTTAGAAGAAGTCATCCACCTCGGGTGCAGGTGGTCGGAATTGCCTCCACAAAAATAGCAGTTGTGAAACAAGTGTACTATCGTGCCCATTCAAATCAGACGAATGAGTCCATCAGGAATCGATGCTTTACTGTTCAGAGAATCTGCTCTCCGGTGGTGTTTACCCTCCAAACCCTCGACGACGAGCACCGACGATCACCACGACGACGTCTGTCGTACGAGACTTTACGGGAGATTAACGGTTTAAGTGACCATGATGACATTAACGACACTTGAACGGTGTCGTTACCTGCCTATCAGAGAAAATGAGAAATGAAGTGAACGGAATGCCATAGTTATCTCTCTCTCTCTCTTTCTCTCTTTTTTTTGGGTAGTTTACGCTCATCTGGCCTGATGAAAGTAGATCGCAGGTAGGTTTTATGTCCTCAACACGTTTCTAAATCCATTAAAGTCTTCGAGACATTCTTACCAAAGAATACATTTTGAAAGGTGTTGTTAATATAGGGCAGAGAGAATTCGCAGGAAAGATTCCCAATGATGATGTGAAAAATGTAATAAAATACTAAAAATAGCTTATTCAATAACAACAGTCAGTCAATCCCTTTTGTTTTAAGAGAAAACGTTTTATAGATGGGAGACATTAACGGAATTGAGTGACAGTACTCTAGTACTTTTAGTGAGACATGGAAAGATATCAGGCATTGAATGAATATGAAAATAAAGCTACAGTTCTTTAATCAGATTGACTTGTTTTCAAGTTATTTCAAAAGTATCGTGATTATCATTGGCTTGTCGTTACCAGTGCTCAGGTCGGAATGGAATTAAAACGATTATGTTGATTACACGATGAGGTTAAGACTTATTTTCCAGCCAACTCAAACTACGTCCCTAACAGGCTTGACCAGATAAAACAAAAATCATCTGCGAAGTACGTCTTCGCTTTGGTGGTATCAATCGAATTGTGTACAAGTTTGTACTGTTCACCTTTTTTTGCTTTCAAGGTGATTTTAAGTGGGTTTATCTCCTGCGATTGCCACTTGCTGCAGTTTACGTTCAAAGTGTGGTTGTCCTTCTATGCTGATTGGGTGAATCAGTTGGCGGAAAGTGCAACTTTGGTGGGTACTGCATGCTTGACTGGTAGTCTCAGTGTCAGTCCTCCTTATTTTTATATGGCTGCTTAATTTACAACCTAATTCACAGAGCTTTTGGATGTTAAAGATTGACAATCTAAGGTGCTGCTAATAGTTAAAAAAAAAAAAATGGACAGGAATGAATATTGAAATTACAATTTAGTCAAGGCAAAACAACCTCCTCCCCACAAAGAAAAAAAAAAGAAGAAAAAGACTTGTTCTTGTTATGAATAGAACAGGTAAAGTTTGAAAACAAGCCAAAATTATGTAAAATCCATCGTTTTTATAGTGTAAAAGCACCCGGTGGCATGATGAAATGAAACTTGATGCTGTGTCTTTTAATTTCCTGCAGGTTTTGTTGTGCAGTTTTTTAATGTGTTCAGCCAAGTTCCTCTCCCCCCCCCACCATTCCCAAAGTTTTATGCTTAGTTTTTACAGCATAACCTTAATTAGTCAGTTTGATGGAATTTATCATGTGACCTCTGCTCATGGCTCATTCTGTTTTGGTGATATCCTTTCTGATCCTCTTAACCTGAGCGGTTACTCATTAGAATGGACATGCATCGCCGTGGTTAAGTCAGTAGGAAGACATGCAGGAATTCTTTATTAATTCACACATTTTATGTGCCCCATGTTGATCTCTGCACAGGTGTTTGCTAATGAGGTAAATTCCCATCTGAAAATTGAAGATTAATTCATTGGACTGTTCTTCCAGGTGATGTGCAATGCCAGGCGTTGGTATATCCATGAGAAGTCAAACAAAGGAGGATTTTTTGGGGGGCCAGAAACCAGACAGACATACAGTGTAGACAGGCTGCAGGAATAGCCAGTAAAGGTTAAAATCCAGTCATATTTTGACAACAAACTTGTTCATTGCAAGTGCACAGGTTAAGTTGATGTAACCATTGTACAGTGAAGAAGCAAGGTTAGTGCATCAAAACTAACCAAAAGTGTGTATTCTTATTGGTGCATGCTTAACTAGTACTTGTATCCAAAATTAAATTGTGCCAAGAGTGCACCAGAGACAGGTACATAATTGTCACTTCTTTTGCTTGCTCTCACAACCATTTTGTCCAAATTTCCATGATGAAAGAGTAGAATACTCAACACTTACGTCAACAAATTTACTGTTTCTCCTGACATTTTTAACATTGAATTTTATGTGGTTGGCAACTTGTTTCTGTTTTCCCAATCTTTGTACTGTCTGGGCTGTGCATGCAAGGGATGCAGCACTTACACTGTCCACCTTGCACTGTTCACCTTGTGCAGTTACCTGCAATGAAATTGTCAGGGAGATCACCTGAAACTAAATCATGTACCAACAGTCATGTCATACAGACTGACCCTTTGCACATATTTGTAGATTTGGCTTGAATATGGTGTTTTAGGAAAAGATCATGTTTAAATGTTGTATATGTCATCCTACACTATTACATACGTACACATTTATTGTTATTAAAATTTGTTATGTACCACGTGTTTGTGTAGAATGAACAAGGTACAGTACAGTTACAGACATGTACTTGATGCATTGCAGGCACAGTACGTGAAGTGCACGTTACAATGTTTCCTGAGAGACATACGATCCATTGGAGTTCAAATATCTAATCGGGTTGACTTGATTCTGTCTTTATTACTGAGAGCAATGGTAATTTGTCAAAAGAAAGTCAAACACTTTGGATTTCTTTGCTTCTGGGCTTAGAGGGCATTGTTCTAGAGATGATTTTGGGTGCACTTTGAGCAAGATCCTGGAAATGAATGCATTAGTGTGAGCAAGGGGTAAGTACATGGTCATTCGTGAATACCCACTTGCGAGTGAGTTGTGTAGATTTAAGTCCTGATCACAGTGGATTTGCAGTTTGTCTACAGTAGATGCTTAATCTTTTGTTCCACTTGTGTTTAATTCTATGTTTTTAGTGTATCAAAGTTTCATCAGTATCAGGAGCAAAGTCGCAAAAATTTCAGTCCTGTGTTTTCTATTTTAATATGGGTGCGTCAAATGGATGAGCATCTACCTATAAAGAATTTGTTTAAGTGGTTGCACTGGCCAAAGCAAAGCAGTGGAGTTTATGTCTGTGGGGTCACTGCATGAATCAAACACCCTTTGTCAAGATAGCAACTTAAATGTGCAGTTCACACCATCTGTAGCTAATCAAAACATTGCTATTTCTGATCGCACGTGTCGCTCATGGTGTAAAATAGAATTTACATCAAACCATTGGTCACATTTAATATTCCAATTGTCCAAATTGTAATTGCTATTGCCACCAGGAAGGAAATAAAAAAAAAGTTGATTTTATTCTTGAAGTTTATCTTTTAATTTTGCTGCACTTACAGTGTACTACAGAAGTTTTGATACTGTACCTAGATGCAGCAGTACCATATTAACAACCAGGGGTATCTGTTCTTGAGATGACAGTCATAGAATAACAGATACATGCATACATGCTGAGATCAATTAGGAGACTGAAATAGTTGGAGATACAGTACCCTCTGTCTGTTTACTCCTCTGTGTGCAGTGTTTCAGACCTCAAATATCTCGGAGTTAAGGTGCGAGGACCGACCGTAAATAAGCTGCCTATGTCGACCAGGAATGCCCAAACAGTATCATATTAAGTCCTAGGCGATAAATCGGCATTTCAACACTCTGCGGACGATCGCGTTCCCTTAATTATTTATCACGCCGGTAACTGCTGTCTGAGTCTCCTATGATTTACAGACGGGGGTCATCAATAAACATGGCAGCTGAGCGGACTAATAATGATCCTATTACAGAGCCCACTGTGTGATGCACATACCAAGCATTGTTTGTAACTCTCTGTGGTGAAACGGGTCAGGTTCCAATACATTTTTATTGCGTTTGAACTTGTAAGACACGTGCGTCTTTCCCTGCATGTGTATCCAAACCCCCGAGGTTTTTCCCTTTGAAATATGCTTTGGTGTTCTCGGAGAAAGTCAAGGATTTTCTTTGTAGTTATTGTTATTACAGCAGTGGAAGAGAGTTAAAGGAGTGTTCATATATGATGGAATGCCACTGTTCAGGTGTCCCATCACTGTTTAGGTCCAATTTGTGGACTAGCCTGCATTTTATTCAAGAATTGAACTTTTCTGTACCCGTGTTCTTAATACACTATTTATGTTATAATTGTCGCTGGAAGGTCAGTCTTGTTGGTTTAATTACTGTAGATATGGACAAAAGAAAAAAAAAATCATGTCAAATACTGTGTGTGGTCTACAACTTCATTCAGCATTTAGTACTTTTTGATTGATAGGAATGTGGTTTTACCATTTTTCAGTAATTTTTTTTTTTTTTATGAATCAAGCAGTACCAACTGTCCTTACCATGATTCATTCTACCGAAAGTACTAGTGGTGTGAAAATCCATTTTCATCAAACTCTACATAAGATTGCAAAATGATGCCGTCAATTTTTAACCAACTGTTTTGTGTAAATTTATGTGATTTGAAGCACAGCGTATCACAAAGATGCAATAAGATGCAATATGTAATTCCATGAAAATACTGTACAACACTCGAATGAACGAAAGCCGATCTCACGTATGATATTTGCACTTCTTTGGTACATGCCTTGCTACCCATAAAGACAAGAAAAAAAAACATGGATGAAGCATTAATATTCATTCTGTGACTGTGCTGTATGCAAAGGTCTCATCTGAGCTATGAAATGTTATTTCCTTAATGTGATCTTAATTTGACAAAAGTCATGAGAGTTTTCCCAAAGTTTATGTGTTATTTCGTGTCTGTTGCCAGGTAATCACATAGCCGCCTCTTATTTTTCATCACGTGTAGCCTGCACTTTTTGGTATGATAAATTTATGGACTGAACCTGCTGTATTTTATTAATGCAACAGCACATGACGATCAGTGGCACACAGATACATGGAGTTTAATATAGTCTCCAAGTTGTTTACAACAAATGCTTGAAAACAACTCATCAGAATTTAAAAGAAGTGGCAGCTAGAGTGTATGTATGCAGTACGTGGGCACACGTGCACCCTTGAAAAGTGACCAGTCTGCTGTAGCAATGTAAGAATCCAACAGGGAAATTCCCTCAGTTGGGATGCTGTTCTCTCAATCCCCCATTCCACCCCCCTCCCCTCCCCTGTGTGAATTAATTTTTCCGAAATGTAACAGAAAACGTTATTTGCCATGCATGGTACGTTCTCAGAGGAGTACAGTGTACCATTTGGTACTACCAGATGCTTTAAGGTATTGTCTGTCAGAAAATGAACCGCACTTCGTCCACTTGAAATTTAGGAAAGTACAGTACCTTCGACAAAATTGTCGTCGTAGAACCCAAATGATGGAACGTCACAAATCTCAAATGCATGATGAAAGGGAGAGGCAGAGAAGAAGAGAGATAAAGATGAAAGAAGAATGTGCTTTTCACACAAACTGTTTTTGTTGTGATACATGCAGGACTGTACACCACCATCCAGGGACTTGATTTTATGGGAGGATTGGTAGTTGTGAAAAGTATGCTGCATATGTGTGTAATTGCTTTTGCAGTCTATCTCCCTCCAAATGAGCTGTTGGCATGCATCCTAGAGAGATAAATAAGCAAAAAGGCATGTAGTTGTAATGTGTAGTTAATATTATGAAAGTGTGGGTAGGTCCCACTCTTCTGCTTAAAGCCAAAAGTTCAACTTACCATACATGTGTACCCTTCTGATTATAGAAATTGTCATAGTCAAAGTGCAGATGTTATCCTGAGACATGTAAGTGAGTCATTCATAAATAAGCAAACCAGATGAGTTTTGGAATTCTAGTTTCAGGTCTGCTTTTACTGATAGATATTGCCTGCATGATGTTAGGTTTTCATTCAGAGAAAGATAAAGGTCTACACTAAAAAGTACATAAGATTTTTTTTTTTAATACAAAGTATATAGTCCCCCCATCCTAACTTAATTTCAGTAAGTTACAGGACAGTTTACTGTTCAACAGACAGGTTCTCTATGTATTAAGTTCTTTACAAATTTGTGTGATCGTTGGTACTGTATGTACACAAACAGCACACATAGTGAACTGCTCCATATGTAGTCCTTTATTGGTGAGTCCCACCGTACTTTGCACACGCAAACAAGGTTTTATGGCAGTCTGACATTTTCGTGAACGGCTTTCATAGCAGCAGGCAGTTTGTTTGCAGCATTTCTAGTGTTTGCTTTGTGTATATATAAAAAACTTGAAATAGTCCTTTGGTCCATATATATATTGTGCATCAGTCTTTCTTCTTATTTATAGCACCCTGTTCAAGTTTCTCCTATAGACTTAGTACTAAGCTTCAAAAGGCAGACGAGAATCACAACAAGTTTGGTAATAATGAGCTTTTGATTTCTGACCCAGTTGGAATTTTATGGTGAGAAGACACTAATTATGGCTACTGTGGATCTGGAATATGAGTTGAACATTTGGTAGTGAAAGTCAAATTCTATGGAATATGTCATGGCCACTAGCCCACTAGGCAATAATATTGTTTAAGCCTTAGTATTGCATAGATGAATATTCATATCCATTCACAGTTGGTCTGTTTGATTTCAAGTAACAGTGATGAACTGCTATGCTCTTTTGGAGAGTCTGAAGTTGTAGGGCCAACAAAACGTTGAGATGATTTTCTCATTCAAATATCTGGAAGGTTAGTGCATAGTTCTTTTTCAGGTTTTGTCACATGGGATCTTTTCCCCTACTTTCTCTTCCCTCAAAACACTGACAAAGGTAGATGACCAGGCTATTACCAGTACAACTCATATTCTAGACTTAAACATATCTGTACATTGAAGATCAGGTTTTACATGTGAGTATTCAAGGATGGTTGCACATGGTACTGTACATGGTGATCTTCATTTTCTCAGGACTATACCATTTTAATTGAGTCTTTGGAGGGGAGAGGAGGGACATGGGACGGCTGAACATTTAATGATACAGTAATTCTTTTATTAATGATACAGTATGGTAGTTGCAATTGAAAGCAAACATGTAGCCAACCCAAGCTTTCAAAACTGTACATGAAACTTGCAAACTGTCTCCGAGTAATATCACAAGCACAGCATTTGTTTTTTCCTGTGAGTGTAACATGCTGTTCCTGGCCATATTGTGTACAATATATAACTCGAAACACTTTGTGAAATCTTGCAATTCACAGCGCATACTCCCTCACCTCATATAACCTACGCATTACGGTATTGACCATGGTCTGGCATCTGGCAGTTTGCCTGTGAATTTTGGAAGGGCGGTGGCCAGATACACACACACACACAAAATTGTCAGATGCCAGACCATGGTCAATACGGTAATGCGTAGGTTATATCAGGTGAGTATATCGCTAGCGCGATTTCCCAAACCAGTAAGTTTTGGGGAGTACATTAAATGGGAAAAGGGAGATGATGATTTAGTGTAGATGGGTGGAACCAGATTATTGTGACCATTATTTCGTTGGTAACTACAGTATCAATGATTTTTTTCTTGCAATGTTTTTGAAAACTGAATGTTAATTTCTTTGTTTAGTGTGAACAGTTTTCACCTGTTTTTGCACATCATTTAACAAAAATTTGATCGATCTGGCAAGCCTGTTCTTTCCAACCAGGAATCTTTTTCATTGTACCGTATGTGCAAGAACATTTTTTCTTTTAGTCACTTCAAAAAATTTAAGTAGTCACACGTATCATGCATTGCCAAAAAAAAACAAAAGAATGAAAGACTTGACAGTGAAAAAACATTTCTTGTTTACCCATCATCTGGTTTGTTTTGTTTGTGCTTTTTTCCCTTTGGTAAATGTTATCCTCTGCGAATCCTGGAAACTATAACTGGGCTGCTATGTATGAATGGACAAATTAAGAAGACAGAGAGAGCTAGTGCTACAGGATCAATTTAAGCCTAATTAAACATCAACAGTGTGAAAAGCTAATTAACTCAATTAATAGTCATTATTTATGTAATAATTCAAACCAAAAATGTGGAAATCCTATTTTTTTTTTTGCCTTCCCCATGCCCACCAGGTGCACCCAGATTTAAATGCACCATCATTTTCAGATTTATTGGACAATGTTTACTCTGATATAACAGGTGTGTTTGCCTTGAAAATTATCAGGAACCCTTCAATATTGACAAATAGTCTGCTGCACAAACTCACTGAATGTTTATACAAGTACCGTGATTGCTAACATGGCGACATATGGGTGGGATCTGTGCGGTTCTCTCGTGACAAAAACAGTAGAAGTCCCTTCGTCCTTGCCCGCACCGTAGGCATGCTGCCACGACAGCAATGCCAAGATCTCAACGTGAATCGTAGAGGAAAAATTCTCAGAGGCAGCTGCCACCGCAGAAATACCCACTACCAGTGTAAACTCAAATTGATGTGACCCGCAAGGCCAGTGTGTGTACCCTCTGAATGTTCCAACGTTGTGGGGTAATAAAAAAGAAAAAAAAAATCTGTCCGGATCTCTTGCAGCAAGCCAGCTGCTGTACGTGGCGTTATCCATCTCCAAAGTTGTCGGCAAATATTTGCATTTTCCATTGCAGGGATGAAACGTTCTACAGGTAATGAGAACTTCTGGATGTGTTTGTGCGGCTGTTATTGTGTCACAGCCATCTCACTGTGATTGCAGCTCCACACCTGCCACGTTACAACTGCAGTATTAACAAAGAAGGGGGAAAAAAAAAATGTTACGTACAGAGTAAAAAATAAGCAAGGTCGGAAAATTAGGTGCACTCAGCTTTGCCATCGAGACGTTGAGTTTAGTCATTAGCTATGTATCACTCTACACTGTAGCGACACACCATATTCAAATCTGCTTTAGTGGTGGTGTGCATCCAGAAAATTGCTTTAATCGAATCACTTCCAGACCATCTAGGAGTGACGTTTGATTCCTTTTCTCTTGGCATCTTGGAACGATTTTTTCATTTCTGTTGTTTGCTGTTTTATTTCATCAGTTTTGAGGATTTGAGCCTGACCCAGAATAAGAGGAAAAAACCCCGAAAGGTATAAATCTGCCGGAGATCAGGCAAATTTTTTTCTCTCTCAAAATTGGTTGGGGTTCATCCATTTTTGTCCTGTGCTGCGTGTTGCCTTTGATCCATACGAGAACATGTGCATCAGCGGACTTGCTCAAGTTGGCTGATCTTTGAAAGAGTGGCATTGAGTCACTCTAGGTTCAAGGATTCATGATTTGGACTCTGGTTTCTGGTCACGAAATCTCCACGGCTATCTTCTACCCCATTGCTTGGAGAACAGCCTCATTGAGAGTGGTGTATATGTACGTTCATATTATTTGCTATGATATTCTTTAATTCTCTTTCCATAAGATGTGAATGTTGTGAGTCATACAGGATTCTTTCAAGTTGTTTGTATTTCTTTTGTTACCTTTACCCACAGGCTAAACTTGACAACAAAATAACAGATCCTTCCAGAGTGGTCCACATTCGTAATCTCTCTAATGATGCATCTGAGGCTGAGGTAGTCAACTTGGGCGTACCGTTTGGTGAAGTCACAAACCTTTTGATGCTTAAAGGAAAAAATCAGGTAAGACATTGACAGAGTGAATTGAATGGTGTGTGGTGCCTATAACTTATGCTTTTCGATTAATGCCTGCTTTCAGTAAAATGGGCTCAAGTTCTGAGAGTGTAGGTTCAAACATGTGCAGTCTTTACAGCATCAGAATTCTTCTAAATAAAAAATGGGGGAACACATCAGGTTTTGTTGCCTGCACTCTAATTTACTCATTTTGGACATCAAAGTTATGACATCATCTGATGAAGTCATTGCATATTTTAATATTTTAAAAGGTCACTTACATGTCTCCACACAAATTATTTTACACCCTGCCTCCAAGCTACCTTTTCTGGACTATCAGCCTCTTCCCAGACTCAAATTCAGAAGTGCTATAGCAATCAAGTGAGAAAAGACTGCTCTTCCTAGTAAATGTCACATTTGTTGTAAATAGTAATGTGATTTTGGTATCATGAGCACTTTAATTATTTCCTTGATGGGGATCATGAAAAAGAGATGTATGAATTGTATTGAACGAAAGAGTTTTGGAAAATTTTGATCTTGGTTTCAGCTTTTATGAGCAAACACAAATTAGTGCAGTTGTTCCCTGAGCTTTGCTCAGAATGTCACCTAGACTGTATTAATGGGAACACAGTCATTTTACTGCATGTCTTTCATTTGGTAGTTGTTGCTCACGTGCTTACAAGCACTACGGTTAATTCTTTTTCTTAGGGTGCCGGTCATTTTGGTGTCCCTGCTTATAACAGTCACACATTCTCTCTTTTGTTCAGCTTGAAAAACCGTTACTAAATGTGAACAATACGTTCAGACTTTAAGAACAAAGTTATGTCGCAATAGAAGCAGAAACTTTGAAAGTTTGTCAAGAACGATAAAAGAAAGAATGGGGGTCATTCTAAGTGGTATGGGAGTGACTGGGAGATAGTTACAAACTTGGCCTCACAGTAGACAGAACTACTATACTGTATGGAAGGTCATGGGGTTAAAGGTGTTCTGCATGATTTGGTGATAGCATGCTTGCTGCTGTATCCTCACTACCCCACTTGCCCATTCAAGCTTTTACGGGCTCAAAACTACAGTATTCGCAGTTGTGTCATGGTACCGTAGTTGTGTCCTCTCGACATGTTTAAAACTCAGGAGTGGGTTGGAGCAGAAGCCATGAGATCTGTCATGGCCTCTGTGCTTTTCAAAAAGGCTCTTTGGTGCCTGATGCAAGCCTGCAGTGGAAATTGAAAAGAGAGAGAGAGACCTGACGGCCAGTTCTAATGTGGTTTGTTGCCTTGCATCGTCAGGCCTCTTATATTTCCAGCCTTTGCTGCAGTTTGTGTTGCATTCAGCTGACATTCTCTTGCTTGTACTTTTGTAGATTGTGTTCGGTGGATCACGTAGTTGTACAGTAGGCTTCCATCGGGGACAAGCCACTCACAGAGCTTTAGTCATCCCCCCCAAAAAAAAACACAGTTCAACAGTTAACCCCTCATAATGTACATTTGAAGCAAATTCCTGTCATCAGTAGCCAAAGGTCATTTTAGCATATGGATCTCTAAAAAGGGGGTCTCTGACCCGACCGAAATACAGTAAAAATGTAGGTGCACTGGCAGACAAAAATGAGTGGTGAAAACGTAGGCATACTGTAGACGTACCCATTGTACATGTATTCTCACTGCAGATACGTTGGTATGTTGTAGGAGATTCTCCTTGCAGTATATATACTCCCATTTGCAAAATACCTTGAAGGCAACGTCCACCAGAGATGCAGGAAAAGGTATCTGAGAGACACCTGTAACAGCAATTAGGAAGGATGGACTTACACTTAGCCTTCGGTGAGGGAAAGGGGGTGTTGCCAGACAATGGGTCGGTATTGTCAGGCTAGCTGTCATTGAAAAGGATTCAGGTCGATATTACAGAGGATGTGGATTTTTGATGGAATATAATAACAATAATATCTCTAGTACAGATGACAGATTAAGTGCATAGTCAGACAGGATAGAAGGTAGGGGTGGGAGAAGGGTGTCAGTGACAAAAGACATGGGAAGAATGGGTCAGCTGCAGAGACTAGTTTGGATGCTGCATTTTGAAGGAATTTCCATGTCGACATTCAATTCATGCAGCATCTTTCTCAATGCTTGCAGTCTATACTTCAGAGCTTTGTATTTATTCTGCAACACTATGTGGATAATAGTCACTTCTGTCTTTTGTGTACTGATCCATACTCTTAACAAAACTCTCTTTGTAAATTCTGTGTACACAAAATTTGCCCTGTTCTTCTCAGTACCGTGCAGCACAGTATGTTAATGTCACCGTAGGTCTGACTCATATCATATTAGTGGTAAGACTTTGTGTTAATCAGCTTCACGGTTTCTTTATTATTGATGAGGTATGCATCATAATGGCACAGTATACCATTGACATGCATGTGAGTGCATATATGCAAATTTTCCATCTGACTCTAGTAGTCATTCTAAAGCATTGATATCATCAACATCTTGTGCAAACTTTATGCATGTTTCTTTGAAGAGGAAGGCCTTAAGAATTGTTCTGAGGAACGATTTTAAACTTACGTAAAAAAAAAAGCATATGCCATCAAAAGAAGGGAAAAAAGGACAGAAATACAAAACAGAAACAAACTGATGAAATTCCTTTCCTAGCTGCCCCCTTCCCCTTCTCCCACCAAGCAGAAAATGTAGGAAATGGTTGTTTGGAATACAGGCCGTTAGAAGTTACCGATCTTTGAGAGTTGTGTTTCATCTTTTGCTGTTATTTGCATGATATATATGAGTTATCACTGCTTGTGTTTGATCATGGGAGAGTCTGACTTACAAGCTGCAAATCCCAAAGTAACTGATGTTATGCACGCAATACAGTGATATTAAAGCTATATAGAGTTTTACAGACAATAAAGAAGTTAAATTAATAGTTAAAGAATGTGAGTTGTACAGACAATCGCCTGGTCGTCTACCTTTGTTTGTGATTCCTTGCCGAAGGCAGAAGGAATCTATGCGATGGTGATGTCGTGTGTGTGTGTGTGTATGTGTGTGTGTGTGTATGTGTGTATGTGACACTTCTTGTAAACACGATATCTCAAGAAGGGTAACCATGACTGATGTCATACTTGGTGTGTGGGTTGGTCATATTGAGTAGATGATCCCTATTGTTTTTGGTGGAGGTCAAAGGTCATTTGGGGTCACCAGAGGTCAAAATGTGAAAACCTTGTAAACACGATATCTCAAGAACGGTAACTGTGACTGATGTCATACTTAGTGTGTGGGTTGTTCATATTGAGTAGATGATCCCTATTGTTTTTAATGGAGGTCAAAGGTCATTTGAGGTCACCAGAGGTCAAAATGTGAAAACCATGTAAACACGATATCTCAAGAACGGTAACTGTGTTTGTCATACCTAGTGTGTGGGTTAGTCATATTGAGTAGATGATCCCTATTGTTTTTAGTGGCGGTCAAAGGTCATTTGAGGTCAATGGAGGTCAAACTGGAAAAACGTAAACATAATATCTCCAGAAGGGTAACTGTGACTGATGTCATACTTATTGTGTGGGTTGGTCATATGAAGTAGATGATCCCTATTGCTTTTGGTGGAGGTCAAAGGTCATTTGAGGTCACCAGAGGTCAAAATGTGAAAATCTTGTAAACACGATATCTCAAGAACGGTAACTGTGACTGATGTCATACTTGGTGTGTGAGTTGGTCATATTGAGTAGATGATCCCTATTGTTTTTAGTGGAGGTCAAAGGTCATTTGAGGTCACCAGAGGTCAAAATGTGAAAACCTTGTAAACACGGTATCTCAAGAACGGTAACTGTGACTGATGTCATACGTAGTGTGTGGGTTAGTCATATTGAGTAGATGATCCCTATTGTTTTTAGTGGCGGTCAAAGGTCATTTGAGGTCGACGGAGGTCAAACTGGAAAAACCTTGTAAACACAATATCTCCAGAAGGGTAACTGTGACTGATGTCATACTTACTGTGTGGGTTGATCATATTAAGTAGATGATCCCTATAGCTTTTGGTGGAGGTCAAAGGTCATTTGAGGTCACCAGAGGTCAAAATGTGAAAACCTTGTAAACACGATATCTCAAGAACGGTAACTGTGTCTGATGTCATACGTGGTGTGTGGGTTAGTCATATTGAGTAGATGATCCCTATTGTTTTTGGTGGCGGTCAAAGGTCATTTGAGGTCGACGGAGGTCAAACTGGAAAAACCTTGTAAACACAATATCTCCAGAAGGGTAACTGTGACTGATGTCATACTTACTGTGTGGGTTGCTCATATTAAGTAGATGATCCCTATTGCTTTTGGTGGAGGTCAAAGGTCATTTGAGGTCACCAGAGGTCAAAATGTGAAAACCTTGTAAACATGATATCTCAAGAACGGTAACTGTGTCTGATATTATACCTGGTGTGTGGGTTAGACATATTGAGTAGATGATCCCTATCGTTTTTGGTGGCGGTCAAAGGTCATTTGAGGTTAATGGACGTCAAACTGGAAAAACCTTGTAAACACAGTATCTGCAGAAGAGTGACTGTGACTGATGTCATACTTACTGTGTGGGTTGGTCATATTAAGTAGATGATCCCTATTGCTTTTGGTGGAGGTCAAAGGTCATTTGAGGTCACCAGAGGTCAAAATGTGAAAACCTTGTAAACATGATATCTCAAGGACGGTAACTGCGACTGATGCCATACAGTACTTGGTGTGTTTGTTGGTCATATTGAGTAGATGATCCCTATTGTTTTTGGTGGAGATAAAGGTCACTTGAGATCACCCTGAGTCAAACTGTAAACACATTGTAAACACAGTATCTCTAGAAGGGTAAGTGTGACTGATGTCATACTTGGTGTGTGGGTTAGTCATATTGAGTAGATGACTCCTATTGTTTTTGTGGAGGTCAAAGGTCGTTTGAGGTCCCCCGAGGTGAAAATTTTCTAGCACATTATCTCCAGAAGAGTAATGTTGACTGATGTCATACTTGATGTGTAGGTTCCCCATACTGGGTAGGTGATCCCTATTGCATTTAGTGGACGTCAAATGTCATTTGAGGTCACCAAAATAAAGGTTATATGGGTTAAAGGCTTATTAATGTGGTGTTTCAAGACCAGCAACTGCAGTTGATCTCATTTGTCATGTGAATAATTCATGCTTGTTATAATATAACCATGTGGCAAGGAATCACAAAGCCTTTTGGCTTTCTGGTTCATCAGGTTTCAGGGAAGAGAAAGTAGTGGGAAAAAAAATTCACCTGTCACAAAATTTGAAAGAACTATGCACTCATCTTCCAGGTATTTGAATATGAAAATGTCTCGATATTTGGTCGGGCCTACACAATTTAGACTCTCCAAGAAAGCATAGCAGTCAATCACTCTTACTTGAAATCAAACAGACCATTGGGAATGGACATACGCAAAAGTGGGGGCCTAAACAAAGTTTTTTTTTTTTGTAGTGACAATGACATATTCTGCAGGATTTGACTTTCACTGACAAGTATTCATCTCATATTTCAGCTCTAAGTTGTTACTAACTTGACCATAAAATCATGGAGAGTATTACTAGCTGCTCCTGTATATGTGTATCAAAATATCAAAATAGAGTTCTGTTAAGCTATTATCAAATTTTAACCTCAAAGAGTCCAGTTTTAGTAGAAGTACAGTTAAAATTGAATCGTCTCATACGGAGATCATCACTAGTTAGCAGACTTAATCTTCATAACTCAAAGTTGAGGGAGCGTCCTCACAAACTAAAACATACATTCAACAGCACAGCATGAATGGTGCACACGTGTGAAAGGATCATTTGTGAATATAAAGTCAACACAGTTCAACAGCATTCCTTGGTCTTTTTTTGCTCCGCACTGCATGCGGATCTGTAAAATTCGACTGTTTATTGTTTTACACTTCGGCATGTATCTCTCACAGCTGTATTCCCTCAGTGGGTTCTTAATTTTGGTAATCCCGTCATTGTGAATTTTTTGCCCTGTGAATTTCATGAATAAATTATGACGTTCTTGGATGTAAGGCAATGACGGGAGTACGGGACTCCGTCGGTTTCTCTACTGGGAGCATGAGGCTTTCATAAAAAAGCAATTAATTAAATATTTAAAGTAAGCAAAGTGGGTGTATAGATCTTCTGGACTCTCCCAAGTGCATGCATGCTCACTGTACAAGTTAACTGTCGTGCCCACTACCAACAAGAGTACATGTATGTTATTCCTATTGACAGGATATTGACTAAGGTATTGTAACACATGTTAGTTTAGCTGTTCGTTTGTGCACATGTTTAGGTAAAGCTTGATAGCATCAATTTTACATGTGATTGTATGTTAAGCTAGGACACAGAAGACCTCCGAATGGTCAGCCTCCTTGGGTCCATGGGTATTTACTTCACTCCTCACTTCCTGTACAGTACCTGTCTCTAACACTGTCGAACCTCATTGTGAGGACAGGTGGCACACGCCTTTTGAAAGACTTTGGAAAGGGGGGGTATTTTCCATTAGGAGGGTCTATTCCAGATAGCTCATAGGGGAGTTGTCAGTGTCAAAGGTTACTGAGTCATCCCTAGAGCAGTAGTCTGTAGAAGTGCAGTTAAGTGTTTAAAGATAAGGAAGCCCGAAGACCCATACCATGTTAACAGTGGATGAATACCACTGAAATTCACCAATGAGTGTTTGGAGGATGACAAGGCAGTTGTAAACCAAACTATACAAACACAAGCCTACTTTTGGGACCGCCATCTAATGTTTCCATCTGACGCCGGACGAGAGTGTTTCCCCGGTCCTTGGCCACTTTCCCCAAACAGCTGGAGGGCTTTTTCAGGTCAGCAGCCCATTATGGTAGCTGCACCGAGAAAGCCGACAGCTGAATCAGACGACAGGAACCCAACTTGAAATCGTCAAATAACCCCCTGCGCAGCAACACTGTAAACAGCTTTGCCTAACAAATAATTCTGAGTCCCCAGAAAATTTCCAAGTGATTCAACTGGAACTTGATCCCAGGGCCTACTGATTGCAAGACAGACACTCTAACTGCCAAGCCAACCCTCCACCTTCTTTTAGAGACACTTTAGTTTGTCGCTTGTAAATAAGGTTTGGGTTAACAGAGTTGTGATGTCCAGTTAAAATGTGCTCAAGGCATTGGTCAAAAACTTCAGCTGCAGTGGGTTTTCATAAAAGTTATCACAATTTCACTAGAGATGATCAATCAGAGATTGCATGGTACTGTAGTGTGCCTGTGACTGTAACGACCTCGTACTCGTTTCTGTTTGAATCGTGCTGAGCGATGATGTTCGTACATGTTACAAACTGAAATCAACTCGACATTGCAATAAATCTGTTAAACATGCTACTGATTGCAATTTGCAAACAAAAAAAAAAGAAGAAAAAAAAAAAAAGGTTATGCAAGAAGAGTCACCGTAGAGTGTACCAGCACAAAATGTGTGCACAGAACACAGATTTTACGTTGTATCTTGAGCAAAGAATTAATTTACACAGTCTCCATTAAATCCAGATGGTTTGAATTGGCGTTTAACAAGGAAACATACAGTATATACATAGATACAGGCAATTTACTTTGAAAACGATTTCATAATACACCATGGATCTCATCGGAGACTGAGGTCGTCAGGCATGACCTTGAAAGTTATAAGGAGAGAAGCGGCACACGTAGATATCGGTCTTAAAACAAACGTTCAATATTGTATGTGAAATGTTGCACTGACGTGAAAAAGAAAAGGGAGAGTGTAAATTAAGGGTTGTAGGTAGTACACACCGAATCTGCATGCATTTTGTCATTCTCCGCAAGGATTCCGTGCAATTTATCACTGCATATGCAAAGCACTGTAACTTTACCGTAAAAACAAGTACTGTAGGTTTTTGTCTGTTCCTCCATAAGAGGAAATGTGTCAAGTTGATTGCCAAACGCATTCTTCAAATTTACTGTTTCAGACTTTGCACAGAGAGAATGCGACATTCCAGATTCAAAGAAGCTTCATGGCTGAAATTATTTTAGATGATTTCGAAGTTCCTCGTGTAAGGTTTCCCGGCAAAATCGACAAAAATGTGTTTATCAAAAGAAACCTTTAGCGAAAGGTATTACTGCGAGATGGCCTAAGAATTACTCACACTTTGTAACATGTATTGAGTGGCAGCTCTCTCTGTCATTGTGATTGTATGTATTTTACAATAAATATCAAATAAATTGTGGCTCTTAGGTATTATGAATATCAGATGGTCTACTGTGTAAATAGAAAAGATATTTCTGGCAATGTGAGAGAAGGGAAAAATAAAGAGAAAAAAGCTGAAGGAATTATTTTAGGGAATATGTTTGAGCTTGCAACTGGAGAGTTTATTGTATGTTAATTGACACAGATGAAAAAAATTCATTCATTCCGCAACTCTGCTAAATAAGTTGGGAAGTAGTAAATATTGCATTTAAATTGTACCAACCAGGCATGCAAAGAAAGCTTTAATCACTGTTAAACCATCCAGTCTCACCAACGAAAATCAGTAATAGCTTTCATTCCCTCAACAAATTATGCATTTAGATTAGTTAATTAGAAAGGTATATTGTTTGAATTTTTCAGTTTGGGTATTACAAATTATTCTTGAACAAAAAATGACTAAATTTCTTGAAACTTATTTCTGGAAAGGAAGGTCGCTGTCCTACCTTCCTTTGAATAATCCATAATTCTGTGTCCATAACTACTGTATTGGTTTTAAAAGTATGATTTTTTTTTCTGTAAAACTGATACAGTATTTCCCTTTAAGGAAAAGAAAAAATACTGAGCCATGTTAAAAATGTTTTGCAATGGGCATCCATTATTTAAATTGATTTAAACATATGGTGCAGTAATCTCTGGGAGGACAAAATTGTTAAAAGAAAAAGTTGATTCATAGAACTGATGAAGGAAATGTTGAGGTACATCAGGATGAGGACAATTGCTGCAAATATACTCCAAACTTAGCTCAGGCAGTACGAAAGAAAAGCTGAGATACCAGTATCTGCTTCTTGATGAATACCTGTCAGTAAGGACAAGTCAACTTATCACTATAGTAATGTAACCTGATCATGCACTGTGCTCAGTGCTGCTCAAGTAAAGGTGGGTCTTCGAAGAACCTACTGAATCTCAACAAGTTTGTGTGTGTGTTGTATGTGGTTAGCCCCTTTGCTTCCTAAACTGAATAGACCTCTTTTATCAGTTCAAATGTTAAGAGGTTATAAAAATATGCATGTTTGTGCACTGTACATACTGTACACCTTTCATGCATGGAATTTGCATCATTGTGCATCATTGTAGACAACGTTGGTTGGTCTGCAGTCATGCTAGACTGCTGTGTAGAAGACATGCTAGATTGTTTTAACTGTGTTTCATATTAACTACTGCGCAGTGCTGCACGAAGTCCATAAAAAGTCATTGATACGCGTAACATCGTTACCCCGGCCAGATCATGCCATTGTTATGTGCATGCAACCCGCAGTCCTTTAAAATAATTAGAAATTTTTTTTTTTTTCCCTCTTGGAGGAAGGAAGATGTTCTTTAACAGGTAGTCACCTTGCAATGCTGAGGAAATGGTATGACTCTGACAGATCTGGTTATTAAGCAAAGGTGAAATGTACCTCCATCTGGGGACTTCTGATT
Source organism: Stichopus chloronotus (assembly GCA_021234535.1). Classification (NCBI taxonomy): domain Eukaryota; kingdom Metazoa; phylum Echinodermata; class Holothuroidea; order Aspidochirotida; family Stichopodidae; genus Stichopus; species Stichopus chloronotus. The sequence goes on along the minus strand of CM037839.1, from coordinate 16,384,028 downwards.
TCGAAGTAGAAACCGTGCCTTCTCACCTGCAGCACTGTGCGTAAATGCAGTGACTATGCAACGAACAAGAAAAAGTTTTGCACTTTTTGCTGGGTCGTGTTTGTTGGCTTGCTTTAGTATTTTTGTCACCATTTTATGGTTGTGTACTGGGTCATTCACAGTGGGGAATTGTTCAGTACTGCATTATTTGAGAATGCACTGCCTTGCACAGATCCTACCAAGTGCTGTACTCTGTGCCCAATGTCTTTTGAATCACATGGTGTGGAGCTTACTGTTCGTTTGACATGTGAAATGTGAAAGTGTGAAAATATCTCTTCCGCAGAGTCATGCTGACGTTTGTTTCTGTTGCGACTTCTTCGCACATATCAGCCGTCCCCTAGCTGAGAAAGGAATCCCTTTGCTGAATGTTATGACTTTCTGCGAACCGTATGAAGTTACTGCGAATGAAGTTACTGCGATAGTCAGTACTGTACTTCTTTCGCTATTATTCTCGAAAGTTTTGCACAAACTGGTATCTGTGTCTATCTGTCTATACTGTATGTCTGTCTTTATGTCGGTATCTAATGAATGGGAGGAAAATTTAAGAAATGTAGTGTTATTCTAACCCCTTGCCTCTTCCCCCCTCCCCCTTCCCCTCCCTTCTTCAGATTCTCCTTCCTCTTGCTCCTTGTGACACCAGCTATATGGGTGTGAGATTTTTGGCTCGATCAGTCGTACGTGTCGGTCCTCTTCACATGCATCACTATTTCAGTTTGTGTCCGTCAGTGATTCAGTAGATGTGGGTTAATTGTGTTCTATATATTTGCATACATGCAGATATGTGAGGATGAGGTCACACTCACACAGCTTGAAAGCTGATGGCCCATCTAGGTGCATGCAAATCGTGTCATTCAATATCAGGAGAATCCACTTGAGGAGAAGAAATGATTGTCTGAAAATCAGCCATGCAACGCTTGGATTCTAGCATAACCCTGTCTTCAGAGTTCCCCAAAAATTTCTTGGTTTGAGAATTGTCTAGCAACGTTGTACGCACCTTTTATGATGGTTGTGTGAGGTGAGGGTTGCTGGGGGAGTACGCACTGTGAATTTGTGTGTCGCTTGTCAAGCTGGTTCTTCATCTGGTCATTAAATGTGTGACGGTTGGATGGCAAAAGTAGTGGTAAATATTCATGTCAAGTGCACCAACTTTTAGCCAAATACACTGCTACTTTGCAAAATTGCGGTACAGTTGAATTTACTGTACTCTCTGCTCCATAACTTTGCAGCGGAACAGGTAGTAACTTCATAAGCCACTTAGAAATAATCAAAACCAGATAAAGTTTGTTTTGTTCATGGTTTCTCCCACCATGTTAACTTAATTTGCTTTATCTGCCATACATCAGTCTCTATGGGAATTGTGTGCATTTGCATTGGGACAGGTAAGCTGGTAAGCAATTCACTAAAGAAGAACCAAAACCAGGTATGGTTTGTTTATGCTCATGGTTTGCTCACCATGTTCACTTTGCCTCTGATTTATAAATGTCATATGTGTCAGATCTCATTGCATTGCTGAAATCAAAGCTGAATTACGCATGTAGCCATTTGTGTCACCATGTGTCTCCATTAAGTGGCATACGCCCTTCCTCATTTTTCTCCCTCCCTCATTTTTCTCCCCTTTTTTCTCTCCACAGGCACTGATAGAACTAGCCAACGAAGTCATCGCTGCTCGCATGGTGGAGTACTACACATCTATGAGCACCAACCTCCGGGGACGCCCTATTTATGTACAGTATTCAAACTACAAGGAACTGAAAACAAACAGCGCCTGTGCCCAACAGGTAAACACTGCAACGACGAGTTTAATTTCTCCTTTTCAGAATTGCACTGTCACTCTTTTACTGCCATCCATTAAAAGTTTACACTGCAGCTCAAGATTCAAAGTTGGAACAACACACTGCAAAGCAGCACTAACCATGTTACAACAGGCTGTTCAACAAGAAGGCTCTCAAAATGCTTCATGTATTTGAATTCAGCTTTTATACTGAAACGTCTGAAACCACAAGTGGACAGGCATAATGAATGTCTGGTAGTCTACATGTTCACAATAAGAGATCAATGAGGAATTGAATGTCTTAATTGAAGAAAGTCACGGAAATGTATAGAGCTAATAATACTGAAATTACGGGAAGTAAAAGAACAAGTAGACGAATGATTCTGCCATTAGGTGGAAAAGAATTGGAAACAACTCTGACCACTTCAAACTTATATATCACTTCTAAGTTTGCTTGTTTAGTGACTATGTAGCCAGACATAACAACTCAGAGAGAATGAAATAATCTCTTTACCACAATCTTGGTAAAAAGAAGAGAAAAATAAAAATCATCCACCATTAAAAGCTACAAAGCAGTCTAAAAAAAGGCGAAAGGGCCATCATTTTACCCATGGGATAACCTGAGGATTGGTGAAACCATCAGGTGCGATCCGTGGTAGTTACAGGAAGTACTTTGCAGATCCAGATTAAAACGTTACAAGAGAGCTACACAGGCTTGATGAGCTCATCAATTGTCACCGCCTGACAATCCGAGGACAATTAAGAAAGTATCTCTCCACATAGATAACTTTCTCCTCACCGGTGTAGTCTTAAGCCTGGAAACAGACCTGGACAGGTTTTACATTCATGGGGGGATGAGCATATTCTGATCACTTTGGCAAAAATAACAAGACCACATCTATAAAGAACCAAAAAAAAAGAGATTAGAATTGAAAATGATTATGGCAAAAACCCAAAACAGCTACAATCATTCCATCTAATTTTTTTTCGCCCAGAGGTGAGTCGCTTGTAAATTTCATCGGATGGAAATGCATCTGTAGATCTGCTTAAAACTGGATCAACATGGCCACAAGGGACCGTGCAGTAATGCAAACCACCAGCGATCTGATGTCCTCGTAAATTTTCTTTACGCTCATTAATGTAAACGTGTGTGCTACCTGTGAGAGTGATTGTAACAGCAGCCAAAAGATTGGAGATATGTAGATGAGCATTTTTTACTTGCTTCTCTCACGAAAGCTGTCCTCGTTTCTCCCAGTCTCTGTCGGCATTTCGGTTTCTCCGTCCCCATTTTCAGTTCACATCTAGCTGCGGCTCAATAAATCGACTGGTACAGTAGATGGAAAGAAAATAGAAAAGAAAATATTCCTGAGAATTCATGCAGAACCTGAACCTTTGCCTGCCTTTTATTTTCCAAAATGCCTTTGTGTTCATAGTTTCTGTGTTTGTCCCAAAGGTTGAATCCAAAACTGAAACATTTTTGTTTTTCTGGCAAAGATTCTCTAACTTCTTAAAAACTTGAAATGTTTGTGCCTTTCAAGGTTTCAAGAAAAGTATGACTTTTGGTTGCCCCCAATTCTATTTCCCCAAGTTCACCCAGTGGCCAGTGCCCATCCCTTTGTTACTGACTGTGACATTGAAGATCTTTTCTCCAAAGTTGTAGAAAAATTTGCCTGATTCGAACAAGAAATCATTTTATGTAAAGTATGTTGTATGGACTTTTGAGTTCTGCCTGTCACTACTTGTTGGTGAAGTTTGATCGATGTTTCCAGAGAGCATATATATCACATGAACAACTAGTGACTCCAACAGAGAGGGCGTCCTTAGATTTAAGGAAGCCCATCGTGGGTAATAGAGTTTCTCAGCATCTCTAACATCTCTTAGCAATTTTTCTGTAGGCGTAAGTATTTTTTTATCCAGATGTATATAAACAAAGTGTGAAGTTAACTTTTGAAGGTACCATACAGTTTTGTACAATTATGTCAAAACAAATGCTGTTTCTTCTCTCTACCATGCCCTTCCTGTAAAAACCCTATCATGTTCATTTTAACGTGATCTACTGTATCTCCCTGGTGTAAATGCAGTACTGTGCTCCCTCTTTTCATGAAATTTACCGCTCCACTCAGGTCCATGCATTGTTTCTTCCCATCCCACACCCCCAAACCTTCTCTTCTTCTCACTAAGCCAGAAAAATGGTCTCTAGAGGAGTTCAGAAATTATGAAGAAAATGTTTCAAAGAAGTCACTCAGAAGAAATTTGACTGCCTGTTCACCCACGGTGGCATCTTCACCTGTATTGTAAAGTGTAAAGCCATTTGTATGGCACAATCTCATTTGCAGTTCGCTCATTACCTTATTTGGATAAACCCTGTTTACATGTAAATGTTTATGGAAGTGAAATTAGTGTGGAAGCCAAATGAGGCATCTGGCATCAGTCTTGTTACTGTGCCCAATTTTCGCCGGAATGGGTTTGCATAACGTCCTTAGGTAGATGGCACCCCATATGATGGATGCATGTTTACATTGAGTTTTCCCGAAAGACCATGGAGGGAGAGGAGAGAGAGAGAATATTCATGCATGATTCGGTATTCATCCGAAATGGTTTAAATGTTATCATTTTACATACAGAGAAAGCTAGAAGGAGGTATTTTGTGCAAATTTGAAAGCAAAATGAGGCATGTGCAAATATGCAGGTTTCATGTGTCTGTAACCTGAATGGAACATCCTTCATTGGCGTTTACCTCCGAACTTCAAGAGAGAAGCGATCAAATAAGTGAAATTAAGTCAAAAAATCAAAGTTGCAAAAAGGAAGAAGAAAGTTCAGAATGGAGAAATAGGTCTTGGTGGGTTTATTTTCCCAATTTTGCCAGATTTGTATTCATTGTGAGTGCCGCACCATAGATTGCTCTTCTAGGATGTTTGTTTTGTGATAACCTGTTTGGGGTTATTTACAGAATTTTAATACCGTTAGTGCTACAGTTCCTTTGCCTTGTGAACAGAGGAATGGTGAGAAAGGTAGAGTTGTGGTGGCCCAGGTGTCAAAGATGGTGTTATTTGTTGACTGAGATTTAACTCGTGTTTGCCTCCTCTTCGTTTCTTCAGGCCAGATGCTGAAACTGACCTTGCTTGCATCTTTTTGCTGTCATGTATAAATGGGTACCTGACTTCTCGTGTAGTGACTTGTCGCTGTTTGTATACATGTGTGCACTTGACTGTGGCCGTTTGTTAAGGACGGATAGCCAAAGTTGGTGCTAATGTGTGGTGACATTCAGATGCATGGTTCTGTGCAATTCAAATCGTAGACGTATACTTACCTCCTTGCTCACGCCATTGCATAGTTTAACTAGCTAGCCCAACACTCTCACGAAACTAACCCTGCACCGCGCCCTCTATGCTCTACAGTAGCTCTGCCTGGATAGGCTTGAGCTCTGGCGTAGTCTAACTATGCGATCATGTGAGCAAGGGGTAAGTACAGTCACTTGTGAATACCCACAAAAGTGAGTTGTGGGGATTACAGTGTATCTAAGGTGAGCAGGCTTAAGTTCAGGTATAAAGATACAAGGTACTATAAAACCCACAGAAATGATATTGTTGGATTAAAGCTGGAATATGAGTTAAAAATTTGTCAGTGAAAATCAAATGCCATGGAATATGCCATAGCCACTACAAAAACCATTGTTCAAAGCCCCATTTTTGCACACATGAATATATTCATATTGATTCCCATTGGTCTGTTTGATTTCAAGTAATGGTGATTGACTGCTATGCTTTCTTAGAGAGTTTGAATTTTGTAGGGCCAACGAAAATGTGGAGACAATTTTCGATCCAAGTATCTGGATGATGAGTGCGTAGGTCACTTTCAGATTTTGTGACAGGTGGTTTTTTAGCCTGCTTTACCTTCCCTTAAACACTGACGAAGAACAAAGGTAAATGACCAGACAGTTGCCAGTGCAATGCAAATATTCCAGCTTTAATGTTTATTATGTCTAGGGAGATTAAATGAGATGACTCTGAAGTAGTTTTGTCACCAAACAAATATAATCTGCAAATATTAGACCAGTATTTTGTTGAAGATTGACTGTAATCACTTTTCCTGAGTAGCTGTGTTCATTGCATACCTGTATTCGTACACATAGTAGAAAGAAGAAAGAAAAGTTGGCACTGTGCGTCTTCAACTTTTGAAGTGAAATTTCCACATGAGCAACCCCTAGTCATTGTTTTATTTACACACTGCAAATATCACTCGGACATACCTGCCTATCCATGACTGATGCACTCTAGTGTTGTTACAATATTGCGATACTGGCAAATGATACCGTGGTGACACTTTGCCCCTGATGTCGTTGTTTAAATGACCCAAACGATGTGGTTTGTAACACATGAGGAAAAAATTTTTTCTTAGAACAGATACCGATCACATACTAGAATGCCATATGGAAACAAGAAATCAGACCTAAGTTTGTATTATTAAACTTCAGTGAAGTAGTTTGATTTAGACGAAGATAAAATGCCATACCCGATTGAAGGTTAGACGTACTCTGTACAATTTGACTGCTGTAACACAATCCATAGTTTTACACATATCTAGTCAGGTGTGCTTCTGTGCCAATTCACCCCATTTCGTGATATCGTTTGCAACCAAGGGAAAAGTGCTCCTTATATCGTTTTTGAGAAGTTCGTATCACAACAACACTAATTCTGCACTAGTGCAAAGAGGACAGTTTCTTGGGAATATTTTATTTTGCTGCTGATCTCATTTGCTCAGGGATGATGATGTCGCATGGTGAGCGACCCATCAGTGCCTTTCTTGGCTGGGCACCTTCCAGAAAAAGAAGGGACAAACAATATATGTCATTGAAGCTGAATTTGGACTTCACATGTCTTAACTGGTTAAAAATATATAATGGTCTGGCAATGGTGTAGTGCTCAAGATCACATTGCAACATCATTGGTATGCTTTCTGGAGTGGAACTGAAATCAGTACAAAACTGCCTGTACACTGATAGGATTGTTTCGAAAATGTCAATAAATTACACTCATTTCCAAAGGTAGATGTTTAGAAATTCTGTCAGTTCAAAAACGTACTCCCATAAGTTGCACTTGACACTCCAATCTCAAAGATGCCCATCAAATATGTCTTGCAGGAGACAGGTGTATCACAGTAAGCACTTTTCTTCTGACTTGAATGACATACTGTATATCAGATGTTGCCATAAATATTTAAGCAATCAGAGAGTCTACCTGCACTTGTATTATTGCTCGTTATTACCAAAAGTATCAAAGAAAATTTTTTGAATTGCCAATTTCACCCATCTACTGCACGTAGCTTACTGCAAAAGAAATGAACTTTTGTTGTTTTCAATACAATGCGACTCTGATTGTCCATTGTCAAGTCTTTGCAAGTGCATATATATTTATATGATATTTGTCACACAAGTTTGTCCGTCGATATAGCTTAGTTTGCCAAAAACGTTGTGAAGCCTCTGAACCAATCTCATCTCCCTTTTTTGGCCAGAAGGGAAAGCACACGAGTTAAGTGCTTCCCAGATCAGATAACAGGGTTCTTGCTTTTAACTGTTTTCTATAGGAATCATTTACACATGCAATGGCTTCTGCACAGTGTGCTCATCCGCCTGCGATCTGTAACCAATGACGAGTCCTCTGCATGGTGTGTTTGAGACACTCACCAGAAGCATATTTTCACAAATCGGAAGGAAAATGGCCTCTGCCGAATCTGCTTTCATCGCCTCATCCAGCACCAAATCTATAATTTTTTTCTAAAGGAGAAGAATTTAAACAGCGTGGAATAAAGTTTCATGACGAAACGTAGCTGGTATTAAACTGAGATTAGATTTGTCTGTATGATTGATACAGAGTAAGTGGAATGTTGAATAATATCAGTTATCAATTCACGTTTCTCCTTGATGCCCTGTCCTTGCTTCTCCATTACACTATCATGCAATTACTTTTAAGGAATAATAGCCAACTTCTTTCCTGTGCAACAAGCCCCGGACCACGTATGCTGTAACGTATAAATGATAGCCCAAGGAACTGAAGACAAAAAGTTAATTCAAGTGTTTCTTTCAGAGTAAAGTTTCAGTCCAAGAGATCGATCCCATATATTTTGCATTAAAAGTAATTCAAGTAGTTTTTGCAAAGCTATTGCACAGTACATCATCATTGTAAAATAGTCGATCTCTTTAGGTCTGTTTTCATAGTTAACCTGTTAGTCTTTGTTAACCCTCAAATCTGCAGAGTGAACTTTGCCTTTAATATGTGTCAAACTTTTTCCTCATCCCGATTTCTCTCACCTGTGTGTTTGACTCACTTTGATATTTGATCAGTCTGTATCAATCCAAACCCTTTACCTCTGTTTTTCCACTCGCTTTTATTCCCCGGTTTATGTTGCAATCAATTATCGGGTCCGGCTGCCACCTCCTCCGAACCTCTCTCTGCATTATTACATGCGATGCTAATAAACCACTTGACACCTTCAGCCGTTTCTTCTTTTTCTGTCTTTTACATCCAATGGCATCATCATAAAAGTTGGATTTGATTGTGACAATCCAAAAGAATTAAACCCACGAAATAGAGCAACTTTCTGTCGTATTTGCCCTGTCAGATTTCATAATACAGTAACAAAAAAAAGAGAAAATGAAAATGTCTGCTTGGCAGGCTGCATGACCAAAGAATGTCAGCTGGTCCTGTGATGGTAAATGTCCAGGCCATTGCTGCTGACGTCAGCGTGTTCCTTTAAGGTGACTTGCTGTTAATATCACACCCGGAGAGTTTGTCTCACTTCATCAGGGTGATCATAAACTTCACTGCCAATGTAACTTCTCCCATCCAAAGAAAAAGGAAAAAAAAAAAAAACACTTTGCATCACTCTCGACTTTTTGGGCTTTTTTTTTTTTCCGTGGTTAAACATTGTCTATTTTCAATCTGGTGTGGGTGACCAAGCATAGGTTCTGATGAGAGAAAAGAATGTAAGTTTATATGTATACCAGTGGGACCTTTACAACACAATCAAACCTCGGTGTGCAATTTGGAAGATGCTTTTCTCCGCATCCGTGTTTACACGCCGGATGCTTCGGGGTTCCGCAATCTTTTTGAAGTAATGTCATTTGAGACATCAAATTTCTATGACGATCAAAGGATGTTGAGTTTGCTGTCCAACTGGCTGCAACGCAAAAGCAGCAGATGTGAACTGGTTGTGTACGTGTACTGCGCTTTGTGCCACACGGTTTATCGTTAACCTGATGCTCTCGGTGGAGGGCTGGAGCATAAGCAGTTCTATTTTTGTACCTCAGCAGAGATTCTTCCCTGCAGGGGAGTGACAACGATTTAGGTTGCTAGAAATTTGTAGAAGTTTGCTGCATAACAGTGTGAAAATTATACTCATAAAGATCACAGTGATAAGAGTGCAGAATATTACTCTTTGTGCATAATACTCTTAACTTGCATCTGCAATGCACAACAGAATGTGGAACTTTCAGTAGCTGGGGAGAATATGGGGTCAAAAAGTGCCCTTCTCACTATGCTTTGTGCTAACTGATGCTCAAAAAAAATTTTGTAGGAAGTTTTGAACAACCACAGAGACACTGCGAACGTTGTTAAGAGTTAATGACGGGGGCTTTCAATTAGACTTTATCATTCTTTTGTCTTTGTGTATGTGATTTAATGTCTTCATAATTTTATAAATACTCAGTTGTGAGGAGATTTTAGACCATGTTAATGTTGAAGTTGGGATGTCAAACTTTTTCGCAGTACTGATTAGCAATCACACGATGGCAGAAAAGGTGTTTGTCTATGAGAACATCATCAGAAACTTTTGTTTGCAAAGTATAAATTCACATCGTAAACATATACTTACCCCCCATCTTACACTTAGGCCTTCATTTTATTGTGCTCAAAAGCACCCCAAATTAGTCCTAGCACTGCACCCTCTAAGCCACCCTTCATTTTTCTTTTGCTCAAGATTGATGAATGTGTACTAAGCACAGCTCCCCTGTTTGCCACTTTGCCGAAGTCTCAAAGTTGGTATAAACTCTTGATCATTCTTTTGTTTATTCCGTATTATTCATTTTTCAGTCTCACCTCACTCCTTTGAGTACTTTCGGTTGAATTGACGTTTCAAGGCATAGAGGGCCTGGTGCTAGGACTTTGTTTGGGAATTGCGTAGCGCTAAGTCTTGAAAGCAGTGCATTATTGCCAGTGATCATAATCAGTATGGTCGCTCATGAATGCCTACCGCAGTGAGTTGTAGGGAATCTGCCATTATACATTGCCAACTTGATATTACACTAACATGGCATTTCATTATCAATGAACAAACATTGATTCCTGCTGTTATGATCAACAGTAAAATCCCCTTGCCGATGAAAAATCACGGACTGCTGTGGATATCTTCCGTCGAGCATATTATACAACAATTCCACACTGTTGTGTTTCTATATGGGCACCACGGTAGCTTTTTGCCGTGCGCAGTAAGACTGATCCTAGGATGTTCCCAGCAGATTATGAAATATGGATTTAATAAGTAGTTTAGGAATACTAATCAAACAAAAGCAATAAAAATGTAAATGTAATATTTAAAATTCTAAAATTTTAGAAATTTTATAGAACATATTACTGGCAATACATGCAGACAAAACAGTAGGTATATTATCTGTAACTCTGTTCATTAGTTTGTACAGATGTTTTATTGGTTAAGTGCACAGTAGTTCAACGCTCTGAACAAAAGGAGTCTTTTTTTTTTTTTTTTTTTTGTTATCAGAGGAGTTTTTAAACTTACAAGTTTTCATATGATGGAAACAACTAGTGTTGCATTATGATCAATATTAAGTTTGATTGTGCTTGAGTTTGATGTCGACTTTATTTGAAGTAGCGTGCATGACATCTTTTGGATCTATTAATTGATGGCTGCAGAAGTGTTCACAGACACATGAGGGAAGTCTTCAAATGATTTACAAGGCATTCTGTGAGAATATTCTAACCAGTCATAAGTCTGTAAGGCACCGTGTCAAAAGTTGGCGTCCCAGCCGCTGGCACAGCCGCTGCAGCGGCTGTTAGTCAGTTTAGGAACAAAAGAGCACCTTAGCAACGAGGCCTTGCCAGCCAGTGCAGCCGTCTGCGTTACCGTTATGTTTGGGCGTGACACGCTTCATTGATTCCCGATACCACTATGGCTGGGAGGCCGCTGCAGCCACTATTAACAGTATGTGTTGGAACAGTATGTGTTGGAAAGTGGCTGCAGCCAGTGCAGCCACATGCTCTTTATTACTGGCTTTACCCTAGCAACGCCCAGCGGCTGCAGCGGCCTTGCCAGCCAACTTTTGACATGGTACCTAACAGCTCCTGTAAATAGTGCCTTTTTGGCGTTGTTTTTGGGTAGCTTCATGACCTTCGGCTGCATGTGTCTAATAGGATGCAGATTGTGTAGAGAAGGTTGCATATCAGGCAGTTTACTTCACAAGTTCACATTACATATATACACCATTAACGTTTCCCGTCGTATTTAACAGAAACCTAGTGCCTGGCGACTTTCAAGTGGATGTGTGTTTGCCTCCGGTTGCCTCGTTCTGTAATTTTGAGGCATTCGAGCGCCGTTTTGATCATTATTATCTGAAAGTGTTCACTCAAAGCTATCACTCAACGTCTCCACGGCCGTATGCACCGTACATGTCTGTCAGTCAAAATCCCCAGTCCTGCAGTTTTGCAGCCTTCTCTCATCTGTTTACAGTCCAAAAGTCAAAGCTGTTAAATTCTTAATCATTTCGAAAGGATGAGTATAACCTGGAAACCTTTACTACTGAAGTTTTGAATGCCCTCTGCTGCTGCTGCTGCTGACTGTAAGCCTGGAGTATGTTTTCATACAGAGGAGGCTCTGCGGTGAGATTCTTGGCCATTCAGTCATCCACCCATCATTACTTGATGATTCTGTGTCTCTCCATGCCAGTCAAACCTGTCAATTTCAGAACGATAATTGTTTCAGCAGTGCAGTTGTATCTCTAATTTTCCCACAGGGCATTTCTTCTTCTCTGTCAATTTAATAGAGGCTTCCTCCTCGTTTTAACTCAAGAGTCTAGCTACAATAATTTTAAATCCTCTTTAAAAGAAACTTGATGCGAGTGATTTAAATCCACCCGATCCGTAAAGTGTGGGCCTTAAGTGTCGTGTAGTGCAAGGTTCCACTTGTTTCTATTTTCATGTTCTTGATAATAGCGTTTCTGCGTGATGATAAGTGTTCAGAAGGAAAGAAGGAATGCGGTCTTTAGTATAATGTGGCACAAGGGGGGATAATGTGGCACAAGGGGGGATGATGTGGCACAAAGGGGGGAAGGACTACCAGTGGTGTGGATTCATTAATAGAGAAAATTGCAATACAATTGGACAATCATTAAAAGGCTAAGCTGGGAGATGCTGATATCCAATCCTAGACACAGAAGACCAACAGCAAGGGCATCTGGAAGAAAGCGAAGTCTCCGCTCACGTCCATGCAGTCATGGATACGTCTCTGTACCGTAAGACCAGTACGGCCTGGGATGCACAGAATGCAATGAAAGTTTAGCTGGATATGAGAGATAAATTAATTCACAATCTGTGCATTACCGTATTGGGGGGGATGAGGGAAAACAGTTTCAGCTAGAAAAAACTTCTGTGAAAAGTAGATGTAAAAGATTAATAATCACATTGAGATTCAAACATTTGTAATTTTAGACCAGCTGCCATGTGGTACAGTAGGTGGTAACATCTCTTGTGCTGTTTTCGTCCATTTGCCTTGAACGTACCAGATGCCCTTCCTCCCAGTGTATATTTTGTGCATGTTTGTATCTGCCTTAGCTTTCACTAAGTTCTCCATTTCTGAAGACATTTTGGGTGGCTGTCGCAACTATTAAAGCAGCATGTTGATTTTATTTGTGAAGGTATCATACAGTGCAATCATATAGCAATTCCTTGTAACAATCATAGTCAAATTTCACATCCAGTAAATTTACGAAAACTGTCGAAATGTTTTAATTTTTGACGGTGGCTTGTTGTGGCTACATGCATATGCTAATTGTGAAAAAGTTTTGTCACAAATTTTTTCAAAAACCAAATTGAATGGTTAATTACTCACTCATTAATGTTCCTTTGTGTGTGACACATGGGAAACCTCTTTATACTATGACCATGTGTCATTAGCATATGAATGAAACTTGAAAGGTTTGGAGAAAATAGTGGATTTCACAACACAACTTTACGAGCTCTTCTAAAAATGCGAATATATGAAAAGAAGGATTCCTGTTGTGACATCTTGTTGTTCTGCAAACTTGTACACGTACTGTACGTAGTCTGGTTGGCCGTCCAAATTTTCTTCTCGCCCACGTGATCTCTGATAAAAAGGTAAAAAATACATTTTGTCTTGGGGGTGTATTTCTATACTTTGTCAACAGTTTGTCGAGGTACAGTAGGTTGCAATTTCTTCAACGGTGAAACCTAGAGGTGCACCTCACAAATTTAATGCAATAACGATTGCAATGTGATATCGAGGGTCGGTCAGTCTAACTTGCTTGTCATTTTTTAAACTTCCATGAAGAAGAGCTAGGAAACTGGTTCAACATTTCTGTAACATGAGTGTTGTGGAAATGCTTCAGTGAAAGGTCAATCAACGCCAGACCATCCGTTAACCGCAGGACTATGCAAGATCTGGGGTTGATGCCAGCCTGAGAGTGCTTCATCCTTCAGTTAACACAGAGGTTCAAAGTTGATTGACCTTGTTCATGCACATGAAAGGAGATTTGATGGGGGAAAAAAATGAGAAAACCAGAAAATTTGGGCTTGTAAATGACCAATTTTTTTTTCTTTTTATTGAAAACGAACCCCAAGAGACATATCAGCAATGTTCGTGCACAATAGGTAAAGTACCACTGTTTTTTTTTGTGAGATAGCAAATGACAAAACACAATTTCATTGGATTCATCCGCCAGTGATTTTACTGTTAAACTGGCCATGTTTTATCTGTAGAATAATGCACAGTCACCTGACTGAAATGGGCCAGTAGGAGTTGAGGATTCTCCCCAATTATGTATGAACTACCGTTTTTAACTCAGTGCAAATTGCCTGGAACTGGCGTATTCCTCTCAGTGCACAAGCGTTCATTTGTGTAAATGTCAGCTTTCTTTTCCCTTTGTCTTAAGGCATGCGCATTCATGGTGCTCTGCTAAAGGAGGAAACCTTGCAGATAAAAACAATCCCAGTTTGAAAGATATGTTCTGAAGCGAGCCTTTAGCATTAAAAAGGGTGAAATAGCATTAATTCACTGAGGATTAATTTTTAAAGTGCAGACTGTAACTTTTACGTACAGCATGTGTGTTGTCCATTAGACACCCAAAGTTGAATGGTTTATGGTGCTCCTCCATTTCCAACCAGACTGAAAAATTAGAATTGCCATAGGCCATAAGTTAACCAAATAATAGTTTATTTCGTATTGAGCACACAGCAAAGAACCACATGTTTACAGTATAATCTGCTTCTGCATATCAAATTAACCTTTGTCTTAGTGCAGTGCATTCTCTGTATCATGTCGCAACCCACGACGATGCATTCAGTCTAACAGCAATACGGTACTGTATCGTTGCGATTTAAAAGGGCCATATCTCTCAAAAATACATCTGAATTGATAGTTTGGCAGTCAACGTCAGTTCTTATTCCTCATAATAGACCATTGTCATGGTTTCCATGGAAATACCATGGAATAAATATTCTCAGGTTGTACAGAGTTTTGTAAACTTTAATATTTCATCGCAATAACAACCAGAAAGATAAAAACAAACCATCATATTTCACTATCTTTTATTTTAAAGTCAGCTTTTACCTATTTTTCTTTATGTCCCTCAATTATTCTCTTGTCAAGACTGAAAAGGCAACCTTGGTGTTATTAATTTTTTTGGTCTGTCTCATAAAAGGCAATTTTTTGCCTCATTTTAATGCCACACAGTCAGAGACACAGTTGCAGTCAATAAGCCATGATGGGTTTGAAAAGATTGGATACACAAAACATCTTTTCAAAGATGATGAGCATCATTTTCCTTTTCTTCCCTCCCTGCCTTGTTTTTTTTTGTCTTTATCTTTCCTTTTCCCCTCTTTTTTTTTGAGGGAGGAAGAGATTGAGAAAGGGAAAAACATGCAGCGTGTGATTCATGAAATTGATAACAGGAATTGAAAGCTGAGCTCCTTGATTTTTCTTTTGTGCACGTGTGTGTTCTCTCTTGTTAGTATCCTGGCAGGCAGGAGAAAACGACTCTTCCCAATTGTGTCCAATTTTGAATGGCTGCGAATTGATTATGTCATTTGTTTGAACCATAAAAGAACCTTGATAGGTGGACGGTAAAATTGCAATAAAGACCATGTCGGCTGCAGATATTGAAATGTCATCGTGTATCAGTGTGTACATTGCTCGTACATACATCGATATAATGACAGCTATAGTGATAGCGATCAGTAACGGCTTATGCAGTTCCGTTGCGTTAAGGTTTGTGTGTGTTTGTGGCTACACTCTGCTGTTGTACAGCATGTGCTGCACTTTTACTGTATGCCACACTTGCGCATGTACTGTATGAACTAACTTCTGTTGATACAGCATAATATAAATTAGCAGGAGCCACAGTATAGTGTGACTCCAGTGCCATGTTTGTGTACAGAAAATAGAAGTGACCTTTACATTCTACGCTTCAGTGCACCCTAACATTTTTATTTGTATGGTATACTCTCCTGTTTTGTCGTCCTTTCATTACTTCTCCCCGTGACCTATCATACTTATTAGTAACATTGACTCTTTTTGGTTACAGTGGGGGAGAGACTTAACTTTCACATGTAAAGAGGCCTATTTGTTCAGGAGTTATCACTTTACATTCATTCCAAATTTTTATTTTTTTCTTTCGTTGCAAGTAATGATGTGACTTTTGCAAGTAATCTCAGTAACTGATGTAATTTTTGAGATTTGCGCTTTACAGCTGCTACTTGGACTACAATATTGACTGATTTGTTTGTCAATATTTTTTCTTTTGTTACAACATTATCCATAAGCAAGAAACTTTCAAAATGGATTTTATGTACAGACCCCCCCTTTTTATTTTTGCTATTCCTTCCTGGGAGTAATGTTCATGTTGTGTATGCTAGGATTAAATTTACTTTGTAGACAGTGCTTGCTAGTGATATTGTTGAAGGACTTACTTTGACCCAGCTTTAAGAAACAACTACAGCAAAATGTCAGCTGGTTTGCAAGATAGTGTTTGTACTGTATTGTGTGTTATGTGCAGCTATTGTGCTTTTTTCTGCCTCTTTGTACCATTTGCTCCTTGTGCACATGGAAAAAATTTTCAGCAGTGATCACTCTTTTCTGCTTCAATTTAAAGTAAAGTTCCATATTGGTGGATATTAAGTACTGTAGATGCCCTTTGGCAGCAACATTGTCTTATTACGTTAAAGTTTAACAAAATTCTAAGCATTGCATTATACAGTAGCTGCACTCAGTTTTGATTATTGTGCTGGTGTAAAGGTATATTAACATAATTATAATTTTTTATTATATTCTGCCAGAATTTGTTTGGAGGAGACCCAAGTGTGAAGTCTAAGCTAGTGTGTATGCACGTCCTCTGTTTTTGATTTCACACGGACGGCTAGACTTGATTACCCAATACAAGTCTACCCCTGTGAAGATATGGTTAAAGTGTAACAACTCTTCAGGTAGAAAATTTTCAGTGTCTAGATTTTAATAGAAATGGTGCATTAGCTGACCATTCACTTAAACATTATCACACTTGTTTACTTCAAAGTTTGCAATTAGTTGTATGAATGTCACAAAATAACACCTGCCAATATCTTTATAGCAAAGTAGGCTGTTGGAATAAAATAGAAATTTCACCATACCCCAAGATGCTGCTTTACTTTGAAATGTCAAAATTTCTTTTCAAGTTACTGCTACCGTATGGTCGGTTTCTTTACGTACAGCTTTTTCAGCTGGAGTGTAAAGTTAGACACAAAGCTCACTTTTTTCTACCATCACTGTAGTGCTTCCCCTGTCAGTGTCCTTTTTACTTCAAATTATATCAGAGTTTGTTCATCAATTGGAGTCCAGCACTGCCTCACACATTTACAGTTGCTAGGATATTAATGCATTTCAAGTTCGCCTGCATTGAAATCGCACTTACTGGCCATAATTTTGCAGATTTGACGTTTCTCACCCTTCACACATTTTCAAAGGAAAACTGTGTGACCTTTTGTAAGCATTTAGTCTTTCTCTTGAAACTTTTGACTCTTTATTGATAAAAATGGGGTGTACAAATCAACTGGGTACTATGCATGGGACTTCATAATTAATGTGTGCGATTTTAGTTTACTAATGATGAGCATGATGTAGCAGTATGTATTCGTATAATGAGTAAACTGTGTTCTGTTGTTATATGATTAATGTTTATTGGTGTGTCACATCGGTGTCACTTGCATCTCTGGAATAAGCAGATCAGCCGATGTCCTTGTTACAATTTATAAAATATGAATGAAGTCTGATCATTTGCACATCACAGGTCTCTTAACTGCATTTCATGTTTGACTGTCGTCGTGCCATAAAGCTCCATGCATCCTCTGGTAGTGAATTTGATCGAATTTTCTGTGGATGATAATGATCTGAGCAATGTGCAATTAACGAGGAAGACGTGAAATCTTGTGAGAGAGTTTATATTGAAGAGGTGTCCCACATTTGCATGTGTGTGTTAAATCATGTGCTGTAACTGCACATCATTTTACACAGATGCTGTGGTCAGTCTTACTGTAGAGACTTTCCAACATTCGGAAAAAGCTCATACGGTAGTTGGATCAGGACATTTTTTTTTTGTCTTTTGCATTTCACCTCAATCATTGAGATACTATACTGTATGTTGTCATGCAACATTTCCTTCCTAGAGTACTGTATCGTACTACCTTGTAATGAAACCTCATGTTCATGTTCCTGTGTTCTTCTGTTTCTCTTACTTCTCTCTTCTGTGATTGCATTCGATTATACGGTGTATGCATATGTTGTCTGGTGTGTTCTGTGCTGTAGATGCCATTTTATTGACTTGCTTCTTCCTCTTTTTTTCCTCTTTTTGTGACATTTTCACTCCTATTGCAACTCCTCTTTGCACATGATGTACGTTTGTTTTCTCAACTTTTTTGCTCCAAAATTTCAGTGGTCTTCTGAAAACTCTAAAATCAAACATTTCTTGACAGTATGATTCTCACTGATCTTTCCTATTGCTGTTTCTCTTCCATCTTTCTGTCGTCTAACGTCTTTTTTCTGTCTTTCTGCTTTCTCTCTCTCTCTCTAACTTCTGTAGGCTGTTGCTGTGCAGGCAGCGTTGCAGGCAGTCAACGCCGTTCTCAACACCTCCAAGCCAGGCAGCAGTGGGGATGCCTCCATGGAGCATGGGTCACCCTCTCACCAGTCTCCTCCTCTGGATCCAAATGCTATATCTGTTAGTCTTATTTACTGCCGTCTTCATTAGTTGATATTCTCTCAAAGTTTCTGATTTCACTTTTTCATGTAAACTTACCTCTCTTTTGTAGACTGACCAGTATTTTCTTGCATGCTAATTGAATAATCTGTTGTTGAGGGCAAGCCTAACCTTAACCAGTCCTTTTGTATGTATACTTGTATTGGAAAAGCATGGGTTTTGCTTGTACAAGACAGGTGTGTTGCCTAATACGAAAGTTACAATGCTATTTGTAAACCTACCCCCAACCTACAGTAGCAAGAACTTGGGTATTACATTTCTAGGGATTGAGCATTTGCTAATCATGATTTGGATTTTAGCTACTGATGTTGTGCGCTTCGTAATTTAACGTGATCAAATGAGAGCATGTTTATCATTTGTAAGGAAAGGATACATGATGTCACTGAAGTATCCGTAACGACTCATTTGAGGGAAGAAAAAGAAAAAAAGTTTGTATTTCAGTGACTTGCTCACTTTGTTCAAATGTCTTGTGATTATAACTTGCATGATATTCTCCTCTCATCTGACTCATTTTTTCCTTCCGTTTCCAGTCAACTTGCAACAGTAATCAAAATGGAAATTGCTAGAAGGGCCTCTGTATCCCTGGAGATGACAATACATCATCGTTTCTATACCGCATATAGACGACAAATATTTTTACAATGCAATAATAAATCGATGAACATGAAAAATGCTGAACAATAGCAGCTAACATATATACATTTTGATTGTACCTTACTGTGTAGGTGGAATAATGATGGTGGCCCCAGAGGTGAATCACTAATTTGGGAGATTTGGGGATTTTATTATTCCAATTTTATTTTAGAAATATGACGAATGGAAATGTAAAATTAAGGGAAAGTGATAAAGATACATACATTAAAAAGAAAATTTCAACAGCATCAGTTTGATTATGCACGTTAGTCAATACTATGTGTTGTGAAAGCCAGAAACTTGACATGAATTCTGATAGTGTGCTACATATATGGCTTTCTCAGAATGCAGATGTTGAGGAGAAGGTAGCTTAGTAATTTTTTTTATTTTATCTTCCATTTGATGGAACTTAATCTTCCAGGCAGCTCTCCAATTTGCAGTTTGCAGTTCACAGTACTGTAGATTTAAAGGCACTGAATTCAGCATTTCTTCCCCATTTCCCATACTTCCTTTATAAGATCGTAAATTGCAACCCTCCCGTAAATAAGATTCATCTCTTTTAGGACTGATAATGTTTACACATGCACTCAATTTATTTGACTTTCAGTGGCTTTAACTGGGATTAGTTTCTTGTTTAGTAAAACATTTTTGTTTTTTGATGGTCATGAATGTAAGATTGTCATTAATTATATCACAGTGCATATTGTTTTTGGAAGTGTCTCATCACAGACGAGATAACTGTCCCAAAACTTTGCTGCCGCCAAAATCTCAAGCAGGAAGGAATTTGTTCCCAAAGTTTATTTGGAGCGGATGTAAATCAGGAAAAGCGTTCCCCGAAGCAAGCCATGGATGGCACTCTGGCACATTTCATTTCTCAGTATTATGACATTTCATCGCAAACAACATGTAAAGAACACAAGAATATTATAAAACACGGACCCTCTTCCCCCGTTTTGCTCACGTGCATAGATGTGAAGAATTGGCTGTGTTCACCGTTGAGACTTCCTTTCAATATATCTAATTGACATTCCATGTAAACCAGCCAGCAGAATGAGTAATGACAAATATAACCACATGACAGTAACTGCCGTAAATCTGGTGATTGAGGGATTGTAATAAGTTATACGTTCATTGTGTAGCCTGTTTCAGTTCTCATATATCACAGCTAAAGGTTTGGTTATGCTTGGAATCATGTCTTGCGATAAGCACCAAAACGTTAATTTAACATGTGGTGGGATTATAGAATCTCTTATTTCTCTCTCTTCCCCACCCCCCCCCCCACTTTCTTTTTGCTATCATTCTTCTCTGATATATACCATCATTAGAATCTGATAGATCAACTTCACCATGTTATCACTCGTATTCACAAATGATTTTCCTTATGCAGTGTATGAAACCTGCTAGCTAAAGCCGTAAACATCCAAACAGAGATATATAAGGTGCGAGCAGTACGCACTGACACGCTTCTGGGAAGCTGACAATGAGTTCATGAAAAGTATGCATGTGACAAAAGCTGAATCCAATTTTCTGGGCACAGTGACATACTTTCCAGTGGTAGATGTCGGCAATTAGTTGAAAGGAAAAGTTTTGCAAATCATGAAGGAACTACGAGCTTCTCAGTTTAGTACTGTATGTGAAAGCGCATGAAGGACCGTAAACCTTTTAACTAGTACTAGTGACTCCCTCATGTTCCTGCTTCCACAATAGCTGTGATGGTTTGAGGTTATCTCCTTAACTTAGCCACCCATCCGTTCTCCCTCCCCCCACCATCTTTCTAAAAAAAATGAAAAACAATCATTAAGAATGGAAGCCATCGAAATTGTCATAATGTAGTGATTGAATATCGTTCATTGAAATTGTCGTACACATCATTTAATTGTAACTGTTAATATGTATGTTCATAACATGAGAGGATGGCTGTCAGTGAGAATCAAGTAGATCAACGTTTCACATCATTCACTGCTTTCCAGATGTGCACAGGGGGAGGATTTCACATCACCCATTCAGCATCCATATGGAAACAGAGGCGGTATCGTGAACGTAAAAAAAATAAAAAAGGAACAAGGAACATTAAGTCCCTCAGTGTGTGCTTTTGAAAGATTGTTTAATAGCAAGTGGCATGTAAATTTACTGTTTTAGTCTTCTGAAGGTACTCTCCTCTGTAAGTCATTAAACTATGTGTCATTTTGATGTCAGTGACTTCACAGTTGTATCCATCATGTTCCACTTTCAGACTCTCCTTTCCTCCCTCACTAACAGTGCTGGGGTAAAAGGATGTATTTTCTGGGGAGGTAGTCTAAATTTTCAACAATTTTTTCAATATTTCTGCACAAAGAAAGTCTTCCCCTCAAGTGGTAAAATTTCCCCACAATTACACAAATTTTTCCTCCAAATACACACATTTTCCTCCAAATACACAAATTTCTTGGGAAGGAGCCTCCCAGGTGCCCAACTTTTTCCACCCTTGCTCACAAACATCAACTGTTTCGTCCAGTGCCTAGGAGGAAGAGATGGTGAAAAAAAAGTAGATAAGATCCGGGTCACAATTTAGGGTGGTGACTAATTGAGGACCATTTCCCGATGTGTGTCAAACATGATTTGACGTCGGGCGTTAATGAACCAACCTGCACTTCCTGCTGCCCTGGTAAATGGGCCATTTTTCTCTTCCATTGCCAAGTGGCCAAAGGTCATTATTTAGAACAAGAGTTGCAACTTTCCCAGAGTGTGATTTGTCTAGTTGCATAATCCGAAACTCGCACTATTGCCCTGATGGCTTTGGTCGTTGAAAGATGGAAAAAGAAAGTCCCAAGAGAGACGCAACAGAGGTATGAGATCAAAAGCATTAAAACGTGAATTTTTGTCAGCCAGCAGAGAAGAGATTTAATCAATCTTGTAGAATATTCTTTGACTGATGTTGAATACTTCCGTTACAACTTTAAATAGCAATCATGAAACTGCTTCTGAAAGAAGATATGGAAGTAGCATGCACCCCTAGAGTAATCCATGCTGGTTATGATGTGAACATTTTCAGATACAAATTCATTCCCTGTGAACCTGGTGATGACTATTTTTGGAAAGTGCATCTCATTAAAATGGTGTTCAACGTTTCTTTTGTAGTGTTAGCATCTTTTTTTCAAAGTTGTCCCTTGGTTTCTGAGAATCTTTGTCTTGAAAGTCTCCCTGGCTGTGTGCCCGGTGATTGCACTTTTCTGTTCTTCACCTTATTGACGATGTGTAAATAGACCTAGTTTCTGACTTACCAGTCCCACCACTACAACATGCCTTGTACTCCAGTCACTTTCGTCCTCTATATTGCCACAGTGGTGTGAACCATCCTGTTAGGAAGAACAGTGAACTTTTCAATTTTTCTGAAACTGGCAGTTGGGTGAGACACACGGATGTACCTTGTTTGTCAAATTTGTTGCATTTTCGTGCGCCATTATAGTTTTGGCATTAGTCAAGATATCTCAAGAGGGAACATTTGCCTCAGACATCAAATCTGAACTGTTGGGACCTTTTAGTGTGATGATGACCCCATATGATTTTGACGTAGGGCAAGTGTCGCTCGAGATCCATTTACAGGTAGTGAAGTTTGATTTTGGTCAACTTTGCAGGTACAGATACAAACCAACTTTGCAAGACCCATGTTCTTCTGGCCAATACTGATCAGCAGTACAGAAAACGTCGGCAGGTCGCAGTGTCCTCAAGGGAGCTATTCTTATTGGCAGAGAATTGCTTAATCATTTGACTCACTGTTTGCTAAAAGCAAGTTTATCTGGACCCTCTGCATGAATACAAGCCGTCACAACCTGTTTAAACTGGGCTTTAACATTTTGGAAATAATGCAAATTCTTTCTTCTATCCAAAGAAATGGAATTTGTGTAACTGTAAGAAGAGAACCTGCTTGTAGTGAATCATCTAATTTATGTTAAAATTTTTGGAGTTCGCACAAGTGATCTTTCTCTCTTTGTTGAAAGAGGAAACAATGTATACCGCTCCCAAACGTTTGGTAGCAGCATCTCATCGAAACCAGATCAGTTGTAATTTATATTTCATTCGTTTCGGAGCTGTTCTTCTTTGACTTTGCTGAAACATCTATGCGCTGAGTAGGCTGAATGAGACATTGCATTGCATTTCTCACAAAATTAATTTGATTCTACGTCAGTGGTTGGGTGAAAAATTGCTTCAAGTAACAGAAGCTGATCAGGAACCAGAAGGAAATGTACGGCGAGGAGAGAACATACAAACATACGTTTTTTTTCTTTTGCTCAAGTTGTCATGACAACCGCAAGATACCATATCGTAGTGTATGGTGTCATTGAACGAAGCATCAGTCTCACTTGCCAAGAGGTTTCCTTTTTGTCTTTCGTGGGATTTTCATTTCTTGATGGATGATGTAAAGCTTAGAATGTTCCATCCTGCCTTTAAGTCGTGATGTCAATCTTATGTTTTTTTTTTTTTAGATCTGTGACAGTGTAATGTTTAATTCACAAGTCCTCAGCTTTGGCGATGTTGGCCTTTTTTCTCTTCTCTGGATGACATTTTATTAATTTTTATCTCTTTATCTTTCTCTGCAGCAAGCAGCAGCCAAAGCAGCTCTCCAAGCAGCCAATTCGATCATACCGAACTTTGCCATCAGTCCCAGCAAGGCCATGGAATCCGAAGGTGGTCCGAACCACGTGCTTCATGCCACTATTGAAAATTGTATCATTCCAGTCTCCATTGAGGCTCTATACAAGGTCTTTTCATCTTTTGGTACAGTCTTGAAGATTGTGACCTTCACGAGAAATAGTAAGTCACTTTGAGGTAATGGTGGTCCTTGGGGTCGAGTTCCCAGCAAAGTGAGTTTCTTGGGTCCTGCGTGTGACCATGTCCCTGCAGCATCCATTTCCCCATGGGAGCGGGCTATCATGGGCAGCGGCATTACCTTGTCTCTGCTGCATCCATTCTCTACATTGTCTGTGTTTACCATGGAACCCGGTGTGAATGTGTCCCTGTTACATCCGCTCCTTGAAACGTGATATCATCAAAGGCAGAAGTTGCAGATTTCACCCCCTCATCAAAAGACAGGTCATATGTTGTTTAAAGGTTACAGATTTTTCCTATGTAGCACACACCTGTGCCTACGGCGGACCTGTTCAAATACCAGCATTGATGAAGTGGAAAGGAAGGGTTGTGAGAGGTGAATGGGGGGGGGGGGAAGGATAGATGGAATAATGCAGAACAGATGCTCCTGGTTGCTCATTCCAATCAAAAACCATTTCATATGACTTCCTGTGTTGTATCTAACACTTAAATTTAGAGTCATAGTAGGAGTGACCTCTGAAAGTTACATTTTATGTCCTGGAAAAGGTGGCCGTGGAAAATTCCTGTCAAAGTGTGTCAAAAATGGTCAAATGTTAATGAAAGTTGTGTTTCTGATTGATAGCAAAGTTCTCTGTTACGTTTGCTTCATCTAGTGACCTGTCATACCGCTTCCATTGCAGAAACATCGGCAGTTTGTGAAGTAATCACTGATATTAAGAAAAATCACTGATATTAAAAAAGAGAGAAAATTGTCTGTATAGCCTTGCATATTTGCCATTTGGCGGCAACAAATGTTGAAATTTAAAATGATGAAGATGCTTCTGATGAGACACAAACAATCAAGTGCGTCATTTGTAGATTCGGCCAAGGCGGAAATGCTTTCTGTACTATTGACATGGTAACGTTGTTCTTGGGTAGGATGGATTAGCCAGTTTGCCTTAAGGCGATGTTGAAATCTGCGTACAAAATGTAAAAGATAGACCAGTAGTTTCCTTTATAGCTTTGTTTGTCAGAAAGCACCAGTTGGAGGGTTAGTAGTTTGCCCACATGCTTTCACTTATTCTTTGACATCACAGGTAGAACATTTCACTCAATGATGTGTTTAAAGGTTGTGTGACATGAAAATGACATTTTGGAGTTATAGGACATATTTATCATTGAAAATGTTGAAAATAGCAACAAATTCCATTGAAATCCATCAAATCCATCAAAATGCACACATTTCATCAAATATTGACTATTTAACAGGGAAATTCCTGTCTCATACCTGCATCATGAATAAACATTGTCTAAGCATGCAAATTTGTTACATCAAGAGATGGACTTGGGCAATATGTCTTATTTACTCTTTGTTTAATTAACCTTTATTTCAAAAACTCTTGAGAATTTTATATGCCCAGAGGATTTCATTTTGGATGCAGGTATTTTCTTCAGAAAAGAGAATTGATCATCGTCACGTACCAGTTTGAAACCCAGTAATTAAGAGACAACATGTAAAGAAAGAAATACTGACACTCTGCAACACTCCATGTCATCTGCTTTGCAATTTCATCAAACTTTTAAAAGTCGTATCTCAAAAACGGTAATAGATACGAGCATAATTCCGATGGATCTTCAATCAGGGGGGTTTCATTTTGCAGCTTCTGAGTGGAGCTACCTCTGTCCTACCTGCATGTCACACGACCTTTAAGGCAACCACGATATAAAACGATCAGTGAATGGCTTCTTACCTACGAACAATGCTTTTGGAAGGTGTCTAATCATAAAAAAAATCCCAAAGAGTGTATCCTTCTGCAAACTTTTGTCCAGAAGTAGTTCAACTTTCAAAAGACATTTTCATTCGCCATATCAAATCGTCAGCCTCTTGACAGTCATGTAAAAGCATCTTGCTCTAACCGTGGGCGGGTGGATGCTTTGGAGGCAAAATAAGGTTTATATACCATGTTTCTCTCTTGTCCACATCTGTATAACATGTCGTCTTTCATGCAGTACTCGATCAGTCAATCAGTCTCGCTGCTCAAAATTTGATAAGTGCCTCAGCAGCCCATCAGGTTCTTCAGGAACAGTTGGATGTCTTTGACTTATCCGAAAGATGTTTGTAATTCTCGCTCAGTCTCAAGGCCAAACTCATGCACAGCTACAGTATGTTCAGTCATCAATATTTTTTTAAAATTTTTTTTTCCTCTCTGTGAATTTCCAGAGAGGCATTGTCACAGTAAAGGATAATTGATGTGGATTGATTTCTGTTCAAGGTTGACTAACCGATATTGTTTGCCACTCAATTGTCTGTCCTTGAGAGACAGTTCTCCTCTCTCTCTCTCTCTCTCTCTTTCTCTCACTCTGTTAGCTGTCCGGTTTTTCTCACAGCGACGATTCCATGTGAATGTTTGAGGTCCATGAAATGGTGCGTCAAAAATGACACTTCATTCTCTCATATCATACCTCGCTGTGTTCACGTAAATTGTCTCTCGCAGGTAGACAGAGATGACACTTCTTTTTGTCTCTGTTTCCCCTTAGAGTTATTTTATGTCGAGAGTCAGACCTGACAATCATTTCTTTGTGTATTTTTTTTTTTTATCTTTAATGTGTCGTAACATTTTTCGTTACATTTACTCCTTTTTCGTTTGTTTTTTTTTGTTTCAGGTCAGTTTCAGGCCTTGATTCAACTTAATGATGCTAACTCTGCAGCAGTCGCTAAAGTGGTAAGTCTGTATCATTGCCCATGGACGCAGCTGTTTGAGGTCCACAATATGATTTTTTTTTTTTTCAAGGAATAAGCCTTCCTTGATCATCACCTGCGATGTTTGGTGATCTTTCCAGAGAAGAAGTGAGGATAAAAAAAAAATAAGAATTTAAAATGTTACTCTGAAAAATTTTCTGAAGTTGCAGAAAGAGATCTTGTTGGATGTATGGTTTATCTTGTAGGAGCCATCTTAACATTGTATCAAGGAGATCAAGGTGATTAGGCAACATTAGAGATGAACTAATTTTTTTGAAAAGATGTCAGGGAATGGAAGGGTTTGGGGAGTGGATTTGAAGAGTGGATTTGAAGTATGGGAAAATGCAAGACAGATCTCAGAAATGCCTGCTGCATCAAGTATATTCTATCTGTACTGCTAAATCCTTTTAGGATAGCATGTCTGTTGACACACTCCGGGACGCAATCGTCATTCGTCTCAAGTTTTACAGCGAAAGCTTCTGGAAAAACAACGGATCGAAAGGAGACCACCGCGAGCGATGACGTAATTTAAACGTCTATTGGTGCAGCTTTCGGAAGCCTTTTTCCTCTGCTTTCTTCCAACTCCATGGTTACTGAGCAATTTATCTTGTCCAATCTGATAGTTTGACAAGTTTTGCCAAAGCCTTGGGGCTATGTGGCAACAGATCCTCATGCTTTCTCAATCGTTCCCTCACTCTATTTGTTCTTTCATTTCCTCTTTTTTTTTTTTACTGTTTTTTACTGTTGGGGTCTGCTCCCTCTTTTGGTCATGACCTACTTTTCCCAAAACTGGTAGGAATGCATTGAGGTGCGTTGTGCAAGGTGAAAATTTCTCGCTGGTTTTTTTTTAATTGCCAAAGAAAGCTGCACTTGCCTTTTCATGCTCCTGTGACAGCATTACGATACCCAGATGGACGGGACAAGTTCCTCATCTCCTGACTAGACAATGAGTCGCATCATCCCAGTCTCTCCCTCGAGCTAGCCTGTCACAGTCAGCCTCGGTCGCGATCACGACGCCACGGATGGAAGGAGGCAAGAAACTTTGTAATCTGGGCTATTCCGTTTTTTTAACACTTACGTGACCTACTTCAGTGGCGATGAACTTCACTCTGCCTTTCCAAAACACAGAATCGTAACATTGAATTTTCATCAGTGTGAGGGAGAACCCGCCCAATGTACTCTTCTGTCTTCTTCACAGTAAATGATGTTCTCTACCGGATGGAAAAAAATCACAGGAACAGCTTGAAAGAAGAGTGAGTGGATGGTTGTCATAAATTTCTTGGACAGGGAGACACAGGTTGTCCAGCTTGTAGGTCAGATGAGCTAAAAAGTTTTGAAGTGTCGTCAGTTTTGATGACTTCAGGGAAAGGTTGACGGGCTAAACAATGAAAACCACAGGCGTCCCAAATGTGCTTTGACCTATCAAATCTCCACAAAGCTGCCAAGGTGTGAGAGTTATCCATGAGCAGTTTCCCTGAGAATAAGAACTTAAGAAATTACTGTACACATGTGCAGTTTATGTTTGTTGGCAAAACTGAGAGTTCATCGCACGCAATTCTTGTGACGACCTTTTTTTTTGTCTCCAAATCAAACATTTTGAAAAGTTAAGTCCACCTTTTCCGCTAAATAAATTGGAATGGAACTCTACATCAGAGAATTTGAAAGCAAGATCTGTGTACATTATACAAGGACAGTGGTGATTTGGTATATCATGAAGTCAGACACCACCTGTGAAGAAGGCTCTGGTGGGGTGGAGGGGGATGATGGCAAGGGGGTGATAGGTGGAGCCAAACAATGGGATTTGATTGGTGCTGCACCATCCTCTGACTCAAGACTGGATTGTGTAATGTAAATTCATAATTTTCTTACCTTGTACGGTCTATAAAAATATACCTTACCAGTCTGTCCCAAAATGCTACTTCAAACAATTTTGCACTGCACTTGCAGTGAACTGCCCCCCCCCCCCCCACTGGCCACTGCATTACTGTCACTCCCTCTGTGGAACCTACCAGTCTGTGAGTATTATGCTTATGCTGCTTAATGTTTGCCCTCATGAATGCTGCCACCTTTTGGAATTCCCGGACTGGTTTCTTCTGAATTCAGATGAGGAATCTTTCCTGCAGTTTCAGATTCCTTGACCAACTGGTCAGCTCTGTTTTTTCAGAGGGTTCGTCCCAAGAGATTGAGGCTGTATGTGCTTTGCAGTCCTGGGAGTATCTCACTTGTGAGGGAAAGAGGAAAGAAAAGGATTCAGAGGACAGATTTCATAACAGGTGGTGTTTCAAAGCAGTGTATCTACTGCAATAATCAGAAACAACCAAAAATGCAGTCCATAGTCTCACTGGTGCCTCAGCAAAGGTTTCAAACTGCCGAAAAAGGAGCAACGTCGGCGTGCAGCATCTGCTCAAGGATGGAAATACGCAGAGGAGTCGGCCACAAATGTCGCTTTGTCTGAAATCCCTTTTGTAAGTGCTCAGAAGGGACGGAATATGGTTTGATGTTCCATATCCTGTGGAAAAAATTTCAACGTGAAAATGTCAAAAATTATGGATTTCACATCAATTTACTTGACTCAAAACATGTTAAATCTACCCCAAGTCAGTGGTGATTAGTAGTTGGTAAGGAGAGAAGATTTACCTGGGAAAAGTTGACGTAAAAGGATGGCCAGAATGGCAGAAGATGGAATACCACAAGAGCACTTTAACCAACTATTTGATCAATATTAATCATGACTGGATGGTGTACTATATTTTTAAATTTTAAAACTATATGAAGAAGCACAAGAGGTTGGTGTTCATGAGTGCCAAGTTTGTCAGGTAGTATTTCCTGTCACTACAGTTTCATTCAGTTTGCTATTCTTTTTTCTTTTTGCATTTGGAGGGTGGATGGATGGATGGGTGGAGATGGCTTATAGTCCATGTGGCAGGCATCTTGACCAAGCAATCTTCAAAAGTAGAAGGACTCTGGTGCGAAGATAAGCTGTGGCTAAGCAAGTCATCATCTTGAAATAAAAAATAGAAATAAAATTTCATGAACACCTACCTCCCCTCTGCTGACTTCTTTTCTTAGCTCTCAGTTAATTCTCTGCACAACTGTCTCAAAGAATGGCAACGTTGACGTGGCAGTCAGCCTCGAGAGAAGCCTCCGTGAATCAACCCAATTTCAGCAGATAACTGAGCATCGGAACCTTTTCGACATAAAAGACCATGCTACCTGGCATAGAAACAAGAACCTGAAAAATTCTCATTATCTTGTAGATTCTGTAGTCTCTTGTAAACGGGAGTACATTCATCTTGTAGACTCCTGCGATCTCTTAATCAGGGCACAGCCTTACATTTTGACTTTCACTGAGTCAGATGATATTTGATGTGAGGGGCAATTTAAATTTCCCTATCTCATTGCCATCTCTTTAATCCAAAGTCTTCTGTCACATCAGATAAGTCTAGTAAACATTGAAACCGCGAGGCAAGGGTTTGGTCTTCACAGGCTCATATCGATGTATCTTATTCGGAGTGGGTGGTAAAAAGGTGGGTGATAGATTCTGAAGCCACAATATCGGTCAATTTGTGACAGCTTTGATGAAAACTTTTTTAATTCAGATATGTGCAGATTTCGGGAGGTTCATAGGATGAATTTAGTGGATCTGTTAGTGGTGTTGCATAATTCCACTTACAGAAAGAATTTGTGCATGGTTTGTTGAATCTCATAGTTGTTTTTTTCTGGTTGCTAAGATTTTTCATCTTGAAAGAGTTTCCATCACCTAAAAATGCTCCTTTCAGGCAAGCATGAAGTATTCCTGTTTCCCCATCATCCTCACCCCCCCCCCTGAAGCTGAACAAAGTGTGTATATATATGTGTTTGTGTTTTTTTTTTACCGCATCAGGTTACATAACTCTGTCATTCTCCCCATCTTGAATCATACTCAGACACATTACCCTGATTTGCGCTTTGATATTCAACTTTCCAGAGGAGACGACATTGTGGTCTGGGTAGCAGACTAGACTCTCCTGCCACACGGTTTGATGTGCCCATCTCATGTTGCAAATTTCAGTAACCATCGTTAACGCCTCTTTCCTGTTTTTCTGTCTTCCTCCTCCAATGCAGCATCTCGACAACCAGAACATCTACACAGGTTGCTGCACGTTAAAGATCGTCTTTTCGAAGCTTCAGTCCTTGTCCATCAAGTACAACAATGACAAAAGCAGAGATTTTACTAAGCCTGACCTTCCCCGTGGGGACAGGATGAATCCTCTGGACCCCTCGGGGGCACTGGCCCTCAGGAGTGCAGCTACCCACATACCAGGTTTGAACGAATTCTGTTAAAAAGAGGGCAGAAAAAAAAAAGGTTACCAAAAAAAGAAAATGCCACAGATTTCTGCATCTCAGTGTAGGTTCACTCTTTTGGTACATCTATGCCAGCTGTAGCCACCAAGATTGTCGCAAATTGGGTTGGACTGTGCGAGAACCTATTATTTTGGAAAAGCATAGATCTCTTTCATCATACGCAAAGTGCACAATATAGTTTCCTTTCTTTTAAAAGCGCCGAAAAGCTTCACCGCTTCACATGAGACATTTTGACCGTGACAGTTGGCCAGTCACATCTGGGATAAATGGGATAAGCTTGATAGTAGTCATCAAGAGATTCCTGAGCTTGGAGGTATTACAGGCTTTCATGTTTCATGATTTTTGAGGTGAAAAAAAAAAAACTCATGCAGAGCGTGGCATTTTTGTCTCAAAATTTTTTCTCCTTCAGCAAAATGTGAAAGTTGTGCAGATTACGGTGGCTCAAATCCGAGAGACCTGTGCTGATTTTGGAGTAATTATCTTGAACCATCTGCTTTTGACATCAGAATATGATGACATTGTTCTGAATTATCAGTGTACATAGGAGGGGGGTTGTGGCAAGTGAAGTTGGCAATTGAAGTGGGATTTAAACACTCTTAATCTCAGCTGAACTTGCTTGAAAGATTGCTTTAAATGCAAAACTTGTGTAGCGTCTTTGACGGCTTTGCTTGGGTAAAGGAGTTCGGTTAGGGGCACGCACTTTAATTCACTGTCTTTTATTTCTCCCCTTCCCCCCTACTTTCTTTTCATTGACATTTATGATCTAATGTATATCCATGCCTTCAGATAACTCCTGATCATGTAAAAGTGGCTCTTGTTCTCCTCGCATATGTAGCATGACATTGTGCATGGCTTACTGCCCTTAACCACAAGTGTCGACCATATCGTACCAGTAACAGCACTAAATATATCCCACTTTGGAGAAGATTTTTTCCAAAACTGCTGTTTTTAATATGGTGGATTGCATGGTATACTACCCTCCCCATCTTACATTGCTTCTCCCATCGTAATCGTTAGGCTTTGCATGGCTCCACACGTAGGCACTGAGCAACATCTGCTGACGGATAGATAATGCCCATTTGTCCTCTTGCCTTGAAGGGGCGTAGATTTGTAGCAAATTTCAGCTTCAGATATTATTGTCAGAAGAAATCTGTAAAATTCCCAGAAAGCAGAGAGAAGCTTCACATATGATTTAGAAAAAAAAAAAGAAAAAAGGGGAATATTTTTCTTTCTCTTAATTTATTTTTGTTATTTTTGGTTCATTTCTTTTCACATCGCCATTTGACTAACAGCAGTTTTTGCTAATGAACATACACCATTACGTCACTGTGGTTTCATGTTTGAACAAAGTGAGACTAAGGAAAAAAAGTAAAAGAGCACATATCAATCCTGCCCTGAAGTCTTTGTGAAAGAACTTCTCAAATAAGTAGTTTCCTTCTCAAAATCTCGCCCAAGGTAATTAGGTGGCAGGCAATATCCCCTCCCCAATCTGCGCAGTGCATCTCAAATTTTACCGTTTGTAAGATTCCAGATCTATCGAATTTGCTGATTAGCAACTTATCGGCCGTGCATGACGAAACTCTGCACGCAGAAGGCAGTGATCTTCGGTGAAATGTGTCTTGCACTTCACTTGTGAACACTTTTGTCTCAAAGTCCTGATTGACTGACATTAAAGATACTTTAAGCAATCAGCCCACGGACCAGATGAATGTTGATCTGTGCAGACACTGGAGAGAGAATTTGCGTCGACTGCAGACTGGAAGATCAATTATTGCGTATGTGTAGTGCAGAAAGGGAGGGCTGGGGGGGGGGCCAGTCCAAGTTTTGTGCTGGGTAGTGGAGGTAATCCAAGTATTTTGTGTAGTGCAGAAGGGGGCAATCCACGGCCAATTATTATGTGTAGTGCAAATAGGGAGACGTGAATTGTGTTGTGCTGAAATGGGATAATCCAATATGCATAGTGCAGTGGGTGGTTGTCCAATTATTACTTGTAGTGTAATGAGGGACAGTCTGATTTTTATGTGTAATGTAGAAAAGGGCAGTCCATGTCCAGTTATTGTGTGTAGTTCATTAGGGAGTAGTCCAATTATATTAAGTGGAGAATGAGGCAGTCCAGTTGTGTGTAGTGCAATACTGGGTAGTCAAATATTATTTGAGGTGCAGAATCGGTAGTCCTTGTCCAAGTAAAATGTGTAGTTCAGAAGGTTTAGTCAAATTACTGTGAGAACTGTAACTGGGGACGGGCCAATTATCATGTGTAGTTCAGTAGAGGGGAGTCCCATTATAATGTGTAATGTTCAGTGGTAGGTAGTCCAAGTTTAAAGCAAGGAAACCGAAAAGGTCTTGCGATTTTGTGCGAGAAACACAAATGTTGTTGGTGTCCATAATTCAGAAAACGGAAAGGATAGACGAAGGAAAGTCGTCTGTGCTGGTAGTGTTTGGCCCTT
Source organism: Stichopus chloronotus (assembly GCA_021234535.1). Taxonomy (NCBI): domain Eukaryota; kingdom Metazoa; phylum Echinodermata; class Holothuroidea; order Aspidochirotida; family Stichopodidae; genus Stichopus; species Stichopus chloronotus. Next base: position 16,350,741 of record CM037839.1, on the reverse strand, counting down.
GACCAGGAAAAGTTGCACGTTTGTATAAAACGCATTAAATAGAAAAATCGAATAATGCATGTGAATTTTTTCAGAAACGGAAGGATTTTGACGAGGAACTGGCATGGCCTGTTCGTCACCTTTGGCAGGGTGATGATTGATCTGTTGTTTTGCACATATCAGCGTTTGAATATCCATAGTTTTGTGTCATGCTGCCCTCACCAAGTTCTAAGACATCCATGCAAAAGCGCGTCTCCGACGCCATCCAGCCATCACCACATCGCCAAAGTCAATTATTCGTTGAGCAACACACTTGTCTTCACCGTTTGATATCTCAAGTCTGTTTTTCGATAAATTCGCATTTGATTTTCCGTTGTTGTTGTTTTTGTTGTTGTTTTTATTTGATTTCTCCATGTCGTAAATTCATGTCCAATTTGTTATTAACCAAGGCTACATGGTCATTTCATCACAAACTGAGCATCTTGTCCCATCCTCACAAACCCATTCTTCCTTCAACAGGGGGTTGGCATCAGAAGTGGACAGAGGGCAACAGCTGATCACTGTAACTTCAAAGTTTGTGTCAGATTCAGGCACAGTCAGAGGGAGGGAGGTTACTTAGGCCTGAACCCTCAGAAAATTCTCGAGGATTCATTCCCCCGCTCAACGAAATCATCGATTGTGATCACGTTTGCGATTTTCTGGATCACCTGTTGTCATCAAGGGGTAACCCACTGTTCAGCCAGCAGGGACTGCACTGTTCTGTTTTGTTGCATCACTCCTTTTGCAGTAGTATCATTGGGGATGATGCATTTGCTCTTTGTAGTGAAATGACCATCTAAGGCCTTGAAAATTCGCTGCTACCAAATGACCAACTAACCCTCCTCTCACATATTCTAGGTACCGGCGGAGCTGTGAGCATGTTTCCCCATTTCATGCACCCAGGTTTTGCGGGTCTCACCCCCGCCCACGCAGCCCTTACCGCTGCCGCAGCGGGCTTTCCAGGCCAAGCCACACCAGGTATTAACATTGTCAGATAGAAAAAAAAAAAAAAATTGAACCAAAGGAATAGCTAAACAAACTATGAGCAAATTTTCTCTTTACTCTGGGATATTTTTCACTACTGTATCTACTAAACTTTTTTTTCTTCTTTGAAAATTTCTTCTACAAGTCACTTGAAATCTCCCATAAAAGCCAAAACTTAGAAAGGAAAAGAAAGGATAATTAAATTAATTCCCAAACAGTGATAGTCCCCATTGCAGGCAGGGAGAAACAAAACAGGGAAACACTCAGTTTTCTTTAATTGCTTTACATCTTTGGAAAAGTTTGATGTGAAAAGGGTACTAATCTTAACAAAGGGAAAAATAATGGGTCACTGTCGCTGAAATCTACAAAACTGGCATGTGCAGGAGTGGTAGACAAGGAATCTTTAGCTGAAGCTAGAACCTCTGAGGCTGTACCTTTCCTTCCATGAGAGCTAATCAACTAACTGGCTGCTTCCTATTAGTATGGTGTTTCACGATGCCTAACCTGTTTAATGTTTTGCTTCATAGATCAAAAATAAAAACCGCCAAAGAAAGGGGAGCTAATTACCTTTATCAAAAATTCATGTTGGCTATTTGCTTCACCCCAAACCTTGTATGGTTAGCTGAGTGTTGAAGTTGATCACATAACGCTAACAATGATATGGTTGCTGTGGCGACTGTTCTGGTCTGATATCGGTGCAAATTAAACTTGCAAGTTAGCAAGAGTCGTCCGTGGTGATGCAGAAATCATTGAAGATTCACTGTGGACCAACGTGGGCAAGTCGAGCCCTCCTGTCGTAAATGGCTGACACGTAGTAGTCTCAGAGAAAGATGTCAACTTGATGCAAGATAAAAATTAACCCAGATCTATTTAATCAATAACCCCAAAAGAGGATTAAGCGACAGTTCCAAATGCAATTAATGGCATCATCGGCAATAAAATGTTAATCTATCACAGAGTGATGTACTCAGTAGTCAAGAAAAAAAAAATTAGGCAACCCCATCTCTCTCAAAACCTTTTATTTCCCCAAAAAGCATTGGATGTCTTCGAGTGATCACCCTCTTGTCTCTAAAAATGAAAAGACAAAAAAAAAAAAAGGCAATGCAATGCAGGTTGACCTGGGCAGCGTGGTTTTGCACAATTCCTTTTGTCACATTTATTTAACACCACCTAGCTTTTGGAATCTATTTTATATATCTCCCACCTCTCATCATCCCACTATCACCAAAGTTGCTTTAATTCCTCTCGATATGTCAGCCGAATATTTTTAGGGTCAGGTTCAACTGGTGTGATGATGCTATGTTCAAATCCCAATCCTCTCCAATATGCTGTGGCTCAATCATCAACTGTCCTCTATCCCCTTCCCCTCCCCATTGCTAACCCCCCATCCTCAGTTTTCTGCCTTGACCCTATGCTTTTGTTTAATAAAAAAGAAAAATGTTATAAAGACAGCATATAACTCAGGGAGTTTTAACCATCTCTCTCATCTTTCAATCCTCATTGGTTTTTCTTCACACCTCTTCTTCCTCCCTTTCCTTGCCTCTCAATTTCCTCCTAGCTGTATTCTTTCTCCTCTTTGAAAGGAGCTATCGGTTGCACAAAGAAAAAGGAGAAAACATTTCCTGTTCGGTATTCATTTTCATGTTACCATGACACACCCATCATGACAAGAAATGTTTTTTTCTCTTTTTCTCCTCCACCGATTGACCTTTTCAAGGTTCTCAGTCTTGTTAATATGAAACGGGTTTTTATTATTGATTGTGTTCACACATGTGTATAAAATGCTAGTCTGAATTTTCACTTTGGAACATCAGTTGCACACTAATTAACTAGTTATTTTTCATATTCATTATGCCTAATCTTAAAGCGGCTTTTTTGTTTTCTTGCAGAATATGTTACTTTTCCTCCAGTTTTGTTGAAAAAAATCTGCCCTCTCGGTCAAAGAGATATTATTCTGCTTGAATTTGCTCATCATTAAATGCTCAGTGGCTAGCCTAGTATTAATGGTATTAGTTGCCATCAAGAGGTTTTTTTTCCCTTTGTTTGTAATAAATGTATTTATTTTGTAAAATTCATGTTCCTACTGACATGATTCTCTACAAATGAGAAGTTTGTGACTTTTCTGGTCTTTAATAGATCATTTGTAGCCGTTATTGACTAAAACTCGATCGATTGAGGTGATTCACAAGGCATTGGAGGCTTCAAATGAAACGCAAAAGAGTCGCTTTTCATGCAGATTCCAGAATACCTCCAAGTATTGTTTATTCTCATGTATGTCCACTGACTGACAACAACAACAAAAAATAGAGGTTTTGTTTCAAAGAGAGGGGCAGCCTGGTGAAATAAGGGAGGGAAATGTGTCCATTTTATTGGTTTGCATGACAATCAGAATCGTTCCAATCGTTATGGCTTATCTATGTACGCATGCTCGTGTTGGCACGTGAGTTCCTACGGGCATTCACATTCAGTTATGATGCCTAGTTCAACAAAATTCTCTAAGAGGAGAATCACAGACTGGTCTCATATTTAGTATGTGGGTATACCACAGTTAGAACCAAGAAGCCCCCACTGGTTTTCGGTGGAGTTAAAAGGTGATTCGGGATTCGATGAGGGCAAGCTGCTAAAACTCTATTAACCATGTCTATGATTCAGGAAGCGAGCCCCTGGCAGATGCTGTGTGGCATCTTGTTACTGCAGAGTAGAAAACAAGTATAAGGTGTAAAACAAAATACAAAACAGGTCCACAAAATAAGAAGGAAAATTAAAAATATTCGAAAATGCCATCACAGCAGGGGTAGAGCAATCGATCCAGGGGCAATAAAAAGTGTTTTTAGTGACTGAGACGAATGATGTCGGTGAAGAGTAACGTTGGGTTCTGATTGTAGTGAAATGTTGTTTTCGGTAAATGTTATTTTCATGGTGAAAAGATGACATTTTGTCGCCAACACCTGACAGAGTGGTATTAAAATGTTTGATCTTCTGTAAATTGTTTCTTGATAGCCAGTTGTACATACTCAGAAGATTGAAACCGTTTGAAACATTTAAATAACTTGATTAATACCTGTCCCTTATCGTTGTTTACAAGACCTGTTTGAAACCCAGCAAGTTCATAGCAAGTGAAATTTCTGACTTTCAGATATTTCCTCCGGCAATCACATTTGTCCAAACATTTTCAGTCCAGTGGTTGAAATTGCAGATTATTGCTCTTATGAAAACCTGTAAAATTTTGGTTCGCAAGCGCAGTCACTACAATTGCTTGCATTTTCTCCTGCTTTGACTGCTAATCACTCATCGTCAGAGACGGTGAGACGCGCAGTTGACGTCTTTTAATGGGTCTATATGTCCTCTCTGCATTAGTGCAGGTGCCCCCATTTGTCAGTGGTCGTCCCTCCATTTTTGGTTGAAACTGAGCCGCTAAATTTCTTAAGTCAGTGCCAGGAGATGCAGAGCCGTGCAGTTGACAGTTTTGTCGTGCAGTCTTCGCTATGATTGCTGCCGGTGACATCATCAATATTCAAAATTCTCTGGAAACACAAAACAAAACAAAAGGAGTGCACCTATGACAAATTATGACTCTCCCTCTGGTCTGGGGCATTTAATCGAGAAAGAACAGTTCTTGTTGTGTGATCTGGAATCTGGCTTTTAAGCACTTTCATGTCCATTCAGGCTTGCATTTCCATTATTTAAGTTTATTTTCCCTGATGTAAATTTAACTATTAATGGTACGAAAGGAATATTGCATGGATGTATGACCATCAAGGACAAATAAAATGATATAGCAAAACAATAATTTTGTCTGTGGGGAGGGTTACATTTACCTAAATTTTGAAGAGATAATTCAGAATGTCGGTACCTTCAAATCATCCTTGTACAATTTCAGTCTTCCAGGCCACTTATTGTACTCTATCAGATAGGAAATGTTATTCCTGAGACATTTCAGCAAAAGGGCAGTTGTACCTTCTGCCTATCTTCAGCCATGCGGTGATGAGATTATGGTATGGCAAAGAAAGGAAGGGCTGCAATATTAACGTTAAGACAAAAACTCTGTGAAGGCACCTTGAACACTCTTTTGCTTCTCAAAAGTATAAAACAATTGAAGACAAACTCATTTGCTTCAGTCATTCTTAAAACAGTCAAACACATGAATGCATAAAAGTATTCAGCACTTCTGAAAAGCTGTATCTGACTGTATATCTGACTGTATTCGACGCCTTGAATCACTGTAAGACATTAAGAAGAAAAATAAAGCAATGGAAAGTCAGATGAATGCATAAAAAAGAAAAAAAAATAGATCAAAACACTTGAAGAAAATTGTAATTGACATCACTTCTGCTGTACTTCAAAGATAGTGGATTTGTTAGTGCAAGAGTAATTGAATCGACGCCTCGAGTCACTACCAAAGTCAAGGGCTAGTTTGGTGATCACGCATTTTCAGGTACAACTACTTGTGTTTGCCAGACACAAGTGGTCACTGACAACCAGAGATTTGAAGGTGCCGTCCAGTGTTGCTTCGAATACTCTACCACTCTGTCAATAACACTAAAAAAATGGTGACTTTACTTCATTCTGGATCCAGGTGGTGTTAATGTTTTTTTTTTTATTATTTCTTTGTTTTCTCTGGTGTCTTTGTTTTACAATCTCAACCAAAAGAGCCAAAACCAGTTTTGAATTGTCAGAACTGAAATACAGAGAACACTCTCATCCTGTTAACTTTGTTTTTGCAAGAAAATTGTTCATAAAGCAGAGATTGAGTATTATTGTACGATCTCCCTAAGTTCTTAAGTTAATTTTGGAATGTAGAAGAATTTCTTGTTGGTTCTCCATGTATGCAATTAACCTTTTGATAAATATTCAGCTAATACAAAATGTTCACTCCAATGCTCTAAATTTTGGTTCTTAACACTCACAACTCTTTGGCTTTGCTTGCGGTTGAGCACTGTGCGTGTCATCAAGAGTAAGAGAAAAAAAGGTAACAGCTTTTAAAACTAAGCATGTGAAGAAAAGAGTGGAAGCATTCCAAAAATCCCAAATGTTCCACAGGAGGGGAAAATTTCAAGTAGAAAAATTGAGGGGGAAAAATGACATCCGCCCAGATCCAAGGAAGGGCTGATTTCGGGGGAACAATATGGACTTACAGGTTTTACAATATTTTCCAGTGGCCAGTGCTTCTCGATATTATCTACTAGATCACATTTTATCTGAATGATTTTGTTCCTTTGGCATATTCAGTCCTGTTGGCCACTTCAAAACTAGAAATCAAAATCCTGAGATTTTCATTAGTCAATAAAAAAAGAAAGAAAAAATAATGCAATTTCTTGTTGGCAAATGCTCCATGAACAGAACCTTTTCATGAAATCTCCATGAACAGAAGCAATTCCACCAAAAGCCTGAATATTTCACATTTACTCTGTGAACCATTTGGACCAAAGTTTATGACTGCAGAGATGAGGCAGGTACTGTCAACATGAAATATCAGAACTAAAACAAATGCTGAAAGTTGACTTTTACTTTATGAACCAGTTTCACAGAACTTCAACAGAACAGTCTGCTACTGGGGTTTATGGGTGTGTGTGTGTGTCGAGGGGGGGGGGGTAGGGTAGTAGTAGTCACTGTAGTGCCTTGGTTAGTGTAGAATGCCCCCCTCCCCCCTTCACTTTCATCATTGATTGCTCAGTCAGGTCTTCACACGGCTCTAACAGTAACCATTACTACATCGTCATAGATAGCATCTTGAATGTTTCTCAAAAATTCAGGTAGCATCAGTGAGGAACTTTCATCTCCATGAGCACCAAACTTTTTGAATTTCATTCTTCATTTTCATGAGTGGTTCCTCCAAGTAGATGTCAAACGTTATCGCTGCTTTTCAACTGTACACCCTTCACGTGTTGTGCCCTTCACACTTGTTGTGCCCCTCAATCACACTGACGTGCGTGTGTGTATTCTGTGAGATTCCTCATCAGTGCCACCTTACAAGAATGATTTTCAGACAGTGTTTGGAGAACCACAGTAGGATCGATACACTGATGATGATGATGATGATGATGATGATGATGATGATGATGATGATGATGATGATGATGATAATGTGTCAGTTTCTCAGTGAAAACTGCCTTACTTGCTCATAGCTGTGTTTTGCCCTTTTTTTATCCATTAAAGGGGTACCGGGCATGACCAATGCCTTCCCGACGATGCCTCAGCCCATGATGGCCTCACAGTTTCCACAGCAGGTTTCAACCGTGCCTGTCACAGGGACATCGGTACTACTGGTTAGCAACCTATCAACAGAGGTAAGGGGAAACTGAACAAAGTAACCCACATTGTCAGGAATTACAATCTCAGGTCAAAGTTTCCCAGAAGAATGTGCTTGATAAAAACTGGAATTGGGCAATTTTCCTTTCTCCTTTATGTCAGAAATAGTTCTAAAATGGTTCACATTTCTGGCTTAAACCAGGTTAGCACAACCTCTTTATTTGGGTGTCTGTGTAGTCAGTGGTAGGAATTTGCTATGCTACATGTGCCTGTAACAAAAAACAGGTTTCTGCCTCCTGAATGGTTTTATTGCAAAGTCATGCAAAGTAATCAGGCATCGGGGAAGATACCTGTGAGATGCCACTAGTTTCCAAACCATAGATGAAGTACCTTTTGAAGTGAGACACTGCAAGGTTTAGACTGTATCTCTATGCATGCAGTGTCTAACGAAGAAATATTCATAGTTGTTCACAGTGTCACCTGACTTACGGCTGCCAAACTGGCACCATTCACCTGGAGAAAATGCCTGTAGTCACATTAGTACATAGCAAGGTAGGGTATGGGGGGGGGTATTGGGGTATGCTCATTCCTTTCAGGTATGAGAAATGTGCCTGTGTCTTTCCATTGGCAATGCTCATGCATCGTTTAACAATTTATGAAAAAATCTGCAAATGGTTTGTCAGGGTGATGTTTGTTTGTTGAGAAAGAGAAAAATTAAAAGATTTTTCACTGATAGAAGTTGACTATTTGATGTAAATGAGGTGGATTCTTCTGCACTTAGTATATTGTGAAAATGCATTGTGATTAAGAAAAACTGTTAAGTTTGCAAATTTTAAAGAATGCATCTGGCATTTGTAAAAAATGTGATGCCATCTATGCAGTTATCAGAAGATGTTTGTTTTTACCTTCTTATAAAAGTTTATTAATCAAGAGGTGTTAAAGTAAATTTGCTTTTTGATGTACTGTACTTTCACTATTCAGAGTGCATTGATATTTTAAGTGAACATTCCTAGAATGCTATCTTCAAGAACAAATACAAAAGTAGATCATGAAAGAAAAGTAAATGCTTTTGAAGGGCACCAGACACAATTTATATTTCAGGGACACCCTCTAACGACTGTATCTCGTTGTCAGGGAGGTACTGAAATGGTGACTTTTTCTGAACAGTATGGAGTAATTCTGTCTTTTCTTCCCTTTGCAGCCTTGAATGAAGTGGAAATCTCTGTTTAATGAAACAAAGAAAATTAAAACATATATGTCTACATCTTATTTAAAAAAATCATGTAGGCTGCCTGTCTCCAACAGAGCTGGTTCCAAAAGATGTAGGCAAACTTTGAAAAAGTCTTACTTGCGGAATTTGTACACGAAGCTCGTTGTCTTCGGTGGCGTTGATAACCACCCCTTGGCCCCCACATGTGCCTTTCCACCCTTTCCGTGTGTCAACAGCCCGAAAATGTTCCCGAAATAAATCCTTTTTTTATTTTTTTGTATTAACCTTGTATCAACTAACCAGTAGACCAGAATTATGTGGGTGACTGAGGGCTTTTTCTGTCCGTGGGAACACTTCTCACATATTTCCTTACATCATGCCTTCTTCTTGAAATGAGTTCCCGCTGATCCATGTGTTGAAAAGCATGCATTCTGGCAATGTTCTACTAACGTTTCCTGATATATTTTTTGTATTACACATTTTTGTAGCTTCCAGTAGGCTCTCTCTGCAGCTAATCGTTTTTTTTTTATTTTGAATCATTACTATTATTTATTTTTTCCTCCATATCATTCTGAGTTTATCGTAATCCCTCGCCATCTTGCACGTGCCACGGTCGTGTTTCTCGAAACAGGCCGTGGGGAGACGGGTCTTTTTCATATCAAACATGTGGTAGTGAGTTGAGCATGCACCAAATTAACACTTTCACAAGTCACTTGAACGGTGAACAAACCGAGGGGAACTCTGATAATTCTGAACAGCCGGTTCGACGTAAAGATTTCGGAGGTGTCGCATTCGCATCACCCGACAAAGTTAGAAAAGGACATTGAAGTTTTCTGTATTGGAATGCAAAACATATATCCTCTCTTACTCCGTTACACTTCTGTTAATGCATTCTGCCAAACAGCAGCTGTAACACTTGATGATATCTTCTTAAATGTTAGTCAATGTATTCCCCCCCCCCATTGTATTCCTTTTTTCTTTTTCTTTATTTAAGTTAGAGTCGGAGTCACTTGTCAGTGGTGACATATTTCTGAGGGATAATATTTGAATAACCAGCATATCACTATAGGTGTTGCAGATAAGTAGACAGCCTGTTGTCGATCAGATGGAGGAAATTGTTTGCCCCCAAGGGGTGTGCTGCATCGTCTTATGTGGATGCAGTAGTTGTGAAAATTTAGTAACAGTTTCTCAGCTGTCTCAAACATAACTACCACAAAAGCTTAACCAAAAAGCTCTGCTTTGGGTAATTTGGGTCACTGAGGTAGATGTGCATGAATTGTTGGAAACATTTAAAGGAAAAACAAAGACTTCTTTAATTTGTCAAAGGAAGTGCTGGCAATTACTTTTAAAAATTGTTTAAAAAGACAAACAGGGATAATGTTACTTTCAGGACGAAATATCAAACAATGACAAAAACATGGGGGAATGCGGTCATTTACAGACACAAAGATACTGTTAATAAAGTCTTTGTCAGTGCTTATTACGCTTGACTCCCCTAGCAAAGGAAATAGTGGGAGAAATTAGAGGAAGTTAACAAACGTTTGTTCTAAATCGGATTGTCATTCAAGTTTCCCTCCTAAATAGTCATTGCAAGTTCTTGACTACAGTTGGTTGGGGATGTCAGTTGCTCTGGTAAACCTGTTGTGTCGTCTTCATCAAGTTGGCATTGTGGGTCCATCAGGTAGTACCTCCAGTAAGATTGGAAAAGTCCAAAGGTACCGTACTCAGGGACGTTGGTGATGTTGATCCATCCTCGCCTTCACGTCCAGAATACAGTCAAATCTACCCGATGCATCTCACCTTCATAACCACACCGACAAGACAAATAGTGAACCGAATGAAGAATCTTGCATCCAAAACGAAACAATTTTTACCGTCCGTAGTCATGGCTGTTTCATGTTTACAAATTGTGTATGGATTTTCATTTTTTTTTTCCTGATTATTTTTTTTTTGATTATTTAATAGATCTTGCTCTCAACTCTTCTTTTCTCTCCTTTTTCTCTCTTTCTCTCCAAAAAAAAAAAATTGAACGATCATTCTGCGCCCCCCTGTTTCCCGTTGCTGTCGTCTTCTACACGTTCTCGACCAAACTTCCGCCTTACGTACACACGTCTGCCAATAGCTGGTCACGCCTACAGATCTCTTTACCCTCTTCGGTATGCACTTATTCCGTTTGTTTTGGAAGCTCTTGTACATTTTATTTACTACCTCTGTTGTTTATATTCATGTTTTTTTGTTTTATTTTAATTAATAACCATGCATTAACACAAAAGCTTTCCCTCTATAGCAATGTATTTTTTGTCGTCTCATTTCCATCCTTATCCCTCAAACAAAGACAAAAAAAATGAAACCATAAAGATTTGATTGCTATTGATAGGGGAGGGATACTTCCAAAGAAGAAATAGCAAATTGGGATTTAGAATAACAGAGGGAGGGGGTCAGTTTGTTTCATGATTTTGACAGAAACAATGTCTTCTCACTCTGGGAGGGAAATGGTAGAGGGAACTGACGTGCGAGCGTGGATGGGAATGAATAGGCCCATGCCACTTACTATCATACGCATTCTACGTAAAAATGATTTTGTCTGCTGCCATGAGTAGGCTGCAGATCCAGAGGTAGTTGGGATTATTGTCTGTATATGGGTAAGATGTGGCAAAAGTCCAATTTTTGTGGAAAGATAGGTTGGTGGATTGAGTGGTTGGTTAGTTTAGCGGAGAGGTTGGTTGATTGGTGTGTTAATCTGTTTGTTTGGTCGTTTTGTTTGTTGGTGGTGAACGGAGCTCTTTGTAGGAAAGTCTAGAGACATGAAACTATACATCTTTGCAGACAATTGTTTGGTGTGACCGTGAAAGACATTTTTCCTTTCTTTCAGCATGTGGGTAAAACAAGAGAGAGATATTAGAGGGGGAACAAAAAACCTGACTCTATCGGCTTTGTTCTGCTATTCTGTGCTCTAACTTACCCTTTGACATTCAAGCTTATTATATGATCTGCTTTATCATCTGTCATTTCGACAATCATTTCAGAAAACTGTTCCTCACACAGAAACATCCACTGAAACTTGGAAAAATGCTGACAACAGAGGGAGTTTCCTCAAGTAATGGGAGAAGGGGCTTTTAAAATATTCTAGGAAAGCTTTTAAAGTATGGTTGGGAAAGATGAGCATGATTTGTATACATTGTCATTTCCCCCTCACCCATCCCCCTTGTACAAGTTTCTTCTCTATGTCTCTGACTGTTTTACAACCATTGACCAAAGCCAGAGTTTGCCAAAGCATCTCAAGAAATGGAAAAGTCTTTCAAAATTATGGTACTTTGAGAACTCTTTGTTTCATGTCTGTTTTGAATTTTCATGAATTTGGTAGCATAAAATCATGTCCAAAACATATTTGAAAAGTGGCTAGAGGTCTTTTGGATACCTTTTGTTCCAAAGATTATGATCAGTGGTTTTATTTGCTGCATCCCTCATCCTCTGATAGCTAGGAAGGAAGAAGGACCTTGCATGAATTTCCTTCATGTGCACTGGTTGCATGACAATCTTTGTCCTATGGCATCGAGATACTCTATACTAACATCGATGTTATGAAAGCATGCAATATTGTCCACAAACTCCACACAGTCCTAGACAGAACCTTTTTGCACACTTTTAACCTCCCAAAATTGAGAAGATCTGTCTCGAGAAGTCGTCTGTCCGATGAATTGTGACATGCTGATGGGTGAAGGGTGTCAAGAATAACCTAGAGGGAAAAGAAGTTTGAAAACGAATAAGGTTATCGTGTCGTGGGGGGAAATCTTTTTTGGAGTCATTGTTACAAAATGGGTTTTGAAATTTGCAAGAATTGTAAGTGATGCAGACATTTTAGCCATACTCCTCCAAAAAAAGGAAAGGTCAACAAATTGATGTAAAGTACTGAATCTTCTCTATGTAGTTCATTCTTTAGTAATCTAGGGACTAGCCTGTTACCCTTTTCCATGAAAGCATAGCTCATATAATGCCTAGCGGTATCTGTCTAATGTTTAAAGTAGTTCTCTCATTTCCTACTTGGCATTTCATGTTAAGTTCAGAGTTCTGATAGTATTATTGGACTCCCTCCACCCTGTCCACCATCTTTCAAGTTCAGAACAGACTGAAAAAGAAAAATTATTTTGTGATAATGAAAAATTATTTCATGATTATTGCACAGACTTGAATGAATTTTCTGGTGATAGTGGAACATTTTTTATTCTTACACTTAGAGGGACTGCTATACTGTAGTTATGCGTGAGGCCAAAATGTGCATCACCCCAAGGCAAAACGTGCATCAACTTGACGACGTTAACGCAAGTCAGGAAAAGTGATTCTTTCAAATGATATTATTTGTGTTAGGATGGGTCCATGAGAATATCGTCTGTAGTTACAAACAAAAGTACATTTCATCATTCCAAACTGCTTTCAAAGATGCTGCGAAGACTCTCCGTCCGTGTCCTCATGTCTATACCGATTTTTTGCATTTCTGGCATATTTTGGTTGCACTTGGTATAGAGTCCCTTTAAATTTTGCATATTTGATGTATGGTAATTATTTGAATTTGGGCAAATGTCTGCCAGTTCAGAACTTGTCAAGTTTTATCTTTTTTGCCATGTGTGTGTTTGAACTTCATAAATGCATAAACAAGCAAGGACAAACAGACAGTTGTTCACTATGTGACTGATAACTTAAGAAAAGATTAAAACTTACTGAATTTTAAACCACCTCCCCCCAAAAAAAGCATCAAAAATTGAACCAAATGGAATGTTGCTGTCGAGTAGTGTTTATCATGTAATATTGCAGAAGAAAACAAGAAAAACATTGGCAATTTATCCATGCAAATTTATTCATGTTGACAATTCTTTCATCAGTTGTCGGGTTATTGAATGGTGAACAGTATAGAGCGGTGGATAGGAGTCTCCAATGTCTTGTCGATATTTGGTGGAGTTGTAACATTTCAACATATTTTTATTAAGATTTTCATAAGCACATTAGATCAGATTGATTAGATATTGAAGTCTTCTCAGTAGTTCTTATATTATTGGTTTTTTTTTAAGGGAAAAAATATTATCGTAGCTTTCAGATTTTTTTATTTTATGTTTGGAATATGTCTGTTGTTCTGTGGTGTGACCAGAGTAACAAACCAATGTGATGTTAACAGCAATCTTCCCACCGCAGGTGTCTACGGGGATGTCGTCAGGGTCAAGATTCTCTACGAGAAACGAGACAATGCCCTGATCCAGATGTCGGACCCAGTTCAAGCATCAATATGTGAGTTCTAACTCTCTTATTTCACTCTTCTTGAAGACAATATTGGCTTAGATCTGTCAGGCAACAGAATTATCATCCAAACCACGACACTGACGATCCGTAACTTCCTCTGTGTGGACTATAATACTTTCAAGAAAAGTGCTGTCGATGTCATCCGTTGATGCTGGCTGTTGTGTTGATGTTGTAGTGGTTATTTGTGTAGGTAGGACGTGTGTCATGGGTTTCCATGCCGAGTTCAACAAGAAACCCATCAGTGGTCATAGTAGGACAACAGCTATCGTCTGTAAATGTATTTGATTGTCTCGCACCCATCGTGATTGGCCCCCCACTTTAATCACTTGGGTCAGGTATATCGGACAGCTTCACAATTAAAGCCTGTGAGATTTGTGGCGGAAAAGATCCTCATTGAAAAAAAACACAACAGGTTCAACATTCTGCCATCGGTCTCACGACAACCATTTCCAGTCCCCTCAAAAAGACACGCTGTTGTGAATAATGAATCTAAACAATTTTAGTTTCATACGGAATGTGGGTAATATGGGTCATACAGTATATACGTGGGTGATATGAGTGATTCCTTAGTATCACATTTGGGTGATCCCTCAGTATCATGTGTTGGTTATTACTTTGTGTCACATATGGGTGATTCCACAGTATCATGTGTGGGTGATTCCTTAATATATACCGGTGATTCCTCAGTATCATGTTTGGATGATTCCTTAGTATTACATATGCATGATTCCTCAGTATCATGTGTAGGTGATTCTTTAGTTTCACATATGTGTGATACCTTGCTAACAATTTTCTTTTTTCCTAGTATCATGTATGGGTGATTCTCTTGCATTGTACATGGATTTTTCGTTAGTATGATATGTACAGGTGATTACATAGGATCACATATTGGCGAATCATTATCATCATAGTAAGTGATTCCCTAGGTTCATGCACGGGTAATTCCTCGGACATCTGTGAGGTAACTGTAAAATAAAAACTCACGTTCGTTACGTATCATTTTGACTGGATTTTATCAATTGCTTTGCAGTATCCCATCAGTAGTTTCGTGTGTCTCAAGGATAAGGGCTTCCGTTCGTTTACACACCTCTTCTGGTGAGCCCATGATCTTCAAAAGGGGCAGCGATGTTTTGTCTCGCTTGCGTGAAGATCAACCTCAAATCTGGGAGGGGAGAGATGCCTGGTTCCCAATAATTGATAGAAAGAAGAAGATTATCTTCACTATTCTCAAAGAGCTGCAAGGAACTATTTCATGGATTTGCATTTCTTCTCTTTTGTTTACTTCTGTGGTCATCTCTCATCTTTTTGCCTTTCCCTGGCAGGCATGCAACACTTAAACGGAATCAAGATGTTCGGCAAGCAGTTACGTGTGGCCCCCTCTAAACATCTGCAGGTTCAAATGCCGAAGGAAGGACAACCTGTGAGTACTGACATCTGTGTAGGGGTCCGACCTCAGAGAGTCCGCTGTTGGGATGGTCATGGCATGTCTTCCTTATTTTAGTCCAAGCAAACTTACTGAGGGAAATACTGTTTCACCCCTCTCTCCTGAAATGCATCTTTGATCCTGGAAGCTATATAATCTGGCTGCTCTTTCATTTGGTCTGTGGCTTAATTCATTTACCATAGGAAGTCACTTTCCATTGTCCTGGTAATTTGTGGTTGCTCAGCCCAGGAGCTTTCCTCCAGTCCTTTAGACAAAGTTCCAAGTCTGTCAGTGTACAAGGTGAAGGAAAATGTCTCAGTATGAAGCAGAAATAAACTATATGGCATGGATTTACCTGTGTCACTTAGATCTCTGGTAGAAAATGCATTCTTTTTCAAATATTTCTTGGTGCATAACAACCGTGTTGTCAATAGGCAGAAACAAGTTATCACAAACAATTTGATCACCAGACTGTCCATTGGAAAACTGTCAAAAGAAATGTCACAGAAAGCAATCTTAGAACCAACAAAGATTGAGTGAAGCTGTAGATAATTTCCTTCTTGCAATTACACCATCAAAGCATTATTATCACTGAAGGGATCTAACCTGTATTTTACCCAAGTGCATTTGTGGATGCTTAGTGAAACTTTGTTAATGTGAAGCTTAAATCACAATCACTACATGAACTTATTCTTGTAAGCACAATCACTACAGGGAGTTATTCTTAAAGGCAGTTTTGTGTCTGAATTTCTGGACCAAGTGAATTCAAAAGATTGCATCCTCCGTGTCATTTTTGAATCTCAGTGGTGGATGTGGCAGCTCCAGCAACAAATGTAGCAATAAAATGTCAGATGCCAATGGGCAAAATGTTTTATCCAAGGTTGAATCCCTGGGCAATGCGATTTGAAAGGCATGATTTTAAACTGCAGAGCTTAGTGAACTTAAGGAAAACATCATTCTCCATTCATCTGGAGAGAGATGAATTAGTACTGGTAGCGCCTTGATTTTATTTTGAAACTTTTAATCGGAGGGCTCACCAGATAGAGATCAAGTGGAAACATGTTTGACGTTGTGAAATTAATTGTGGACCTGAAATCCTTCAAAGTATTTACAACAAACCAATTAATTCAAGGCCCTTCTACCATCCTGGGGACCTTGTCATGAGGGTACTGCAATAATTAGATATTTTATCCACCCACAAAAATACCTGTGATGTTAAAGTTGGTAAACTGCAGTAGAACTATACTTTTTTTTTTACTGTTTTTTTTTTTTAAAAAAAGGCTCCAACTTCGGCATTTGAGTTCCATTTCTCGCATCACTTGTATAAAGATACATTTGGAACGTTCCCTGAAAACAGATTTTATACTAAAATTTCACGGTATGATGCCTCATTTTGATGACCATCTTTACCAGGAGTGAGTGGTCATTCTAATAGACTGATTTAAGCCTCAGGTTTGCACAAATGATGTTTGTTAGGGTTGCTGTCACATTGGTGTACAAAATGCTATCAAATTTCAAGTGCAGGCAATGAACCATTACAAATTATTGTAGTTTCACATGAAAGGGGAAAACGTGTATGATAGTTGTGTTCAGCTTTTTATTCTACAAGACTTCTCCTGTACTGAAAGTTCAAGGAAAGCAAAGTGCAATCACTGAAGTTACCTAATATTGTGTGAAAATGCCATTTCTCATCATCTTTTTTGCACCTCATTTTTCCCTCTTTCAGGATGCTGGCCTTACCAAAGATTTCACAAACTCACCACTTCACCGTTTTAAGAAACCGGGCTCGAAAAATTTCCAGAACATCTACCCCCCATCTGCGGTCTTGCACCTCTCAAACATTCCGTGAGTAAAAGACCCTTCGCTGCAGATACCATTGGAAAACATATGTTGGCATCATGATCAGTCCACCTTCTGCGAGTCTCTGTTAGTGTGTGACTGAACAAATCTAAGCAGAACTTTGATGAACTTCAGTGAATGGAAATTCTCAGCTCTGCTGAAAAAGTTTTGAAAATTTCCAACCAAATTAATCAGTAGGAAACTTCAGGGGATGCTAGTCTGCAAAATTTTGTTAACAGTTGAGTTCAGCTTTGTCTGGTGTTGGGCGCGTCTTTCAGTGGAAGTTACATTGATTATTGTTGGCCCTATCAAAAGTGGACTTCATGTAGCAGATCACACCGATTGAGGGAATACATGTCCATAATGAAGGAATGAATCACAAATGAATGAATGAATGAATTCTTAGATTCATGAATGTATTTGTAGTCAATGGGTGAATAGACAGACAGACAGACAGACAGACAGACAGACAGACAGACAGACAGACAGACAGACAGACAGACAGACAGACAGACAGACCAGATGGAGACTGACAGATGGGTTATCGACTCTGTGAGAGAACTTTTTGCATGCACCATAATAGAGCGATTGATATGAGTTTGTCTGTATGGAGCAACTGTCAAATTAGTGCTCGGATAGTACCAGTAAGAACTGATACAGGTAATTTTCCCTGTCTCAGTATCAGTAATAGTACCAGTATTGACTTCCATCCACACGTGCATGTCTAAAATATTTACTTGGAAAATTGAGTCATAAATTGATCCACTCTTCCACTCACCTTCAGTCTTTAGGATAAGTTGAAGTAGAATTATTCATGTTGTTAACATAGGTCTTATTTTTTATGTTTAATACCAATTGGAAAAGTGTAAGCTTATGGATGCAAATACAAACTGTCTGCAAAGTAACTTCGGATGGCACAAGTAGCTTGCATTTCTAAAATTACTCCAAAGTTTACTCCTAAAAGCACAGAAATTCTGAGGAACAAATTTCAGCGTTGATGTACAGCACGTATTAAGCTGTTTTTGTGAAAAGTTGAGGAAATTACATAGGTCAACATACTTTACCTGCAAGTGTTATCGCTAGCGTTATACTAACTTTACACAGAGCAATCCTAAGACCTAAAAATAGCTTCAAACTTATTGCTTTACATAAATGTACTGCCCATTTTGTGATTATAAATTAAGTTGGTTACATTCTGGCACTTTTCATAGGGGTAGTTATTCTTGTCTATCACTGATTGCATAAACGTAGGCCATATTTAATCTTTCCTGTCACTGAAACTACATTAGCTTACAACCATAGAAGTAAATGCACCAGAATGACATTGAGACGGGAGTGGAGGATACATTGGGTGCATATGCAATGGGAAGAAGGGGCAGAACTGTTTTGCCTTTAATACAGCTCAAGGACACTGCCACTTTTTTATCAGTGGATGGATAGCTAGCTTCTCCTTTACCTATTTCTATGTGATATTGACGTACCGTAGTTTGCAAGGATACTGCTATTTCTTTGATTGTCGTGCACCCAACCAAATTAATTCTAGACTGTTCTGGCAAAAAACATTTGTTGGATGTATACCAGGGATCTTCCAGACTCATTGTTATTACCAGGAACATGTGTTCTGGATTTTAGTAAGCCTGAAATACTTTTTGTACCTTGATGCCATTGTTGTTTACATCAAGTCTTGAAGTTTCATGGATGATTTAGCCTAATGTTAAGAGTTTTCAGCTGACGTTATTTGTGTTAGATTCAGAGAATGTTTTCTTTCTGCAACAAAATGGTGATATCTCAGGGGTTTTTTTCTTGTAGGCAGAGTCATATTTTTAGACAATTTTGAGATTAGAAATGTGAGCATTTACAGCACATTTCAAGGATAATAATTGTTAACTTTCTTAAATGGCACTGGTTCCAATAAATTAAGTTGATACCAGATGGTTTTTGAAAGGTACCAGTTTGTGCTGGTGGTAGTATTTGATGATTTAAATAGGTTCCGAGTAGAACAGGTTTTCGAAATACCCGGCACCAACTTGAGTACTGGTATACCGCTCAACCCTTTGTCAAATCTTGCATTCACAAAGGCTGCCATTGGTCTCTTCCTAGTAATTTCCTCATTGTTTGCACTCCCACAAGGTCTCTGTTGTCACCAAAATTTTGGTAATGAAATAATTCTTTACCGAATTTGCTTTGGAAGGTTTTCAAATGAATGCTTTCTTCTGTCTGTTTTTGAATGCTCATTGTTCAACTTTCTTTCAATCTCAGGCCCACCACCACAGAGGAGGAACTTAAGAGTGCCTTTGCCCAGCAAGGAACTGTTGTCGCTTTCAAATTTTTCCCGTAAGTACCATCCATGGAGAAGTGTATCCCTTGTCGAATATCTTTTTGTACACTGAGGGTTTGTTGCAATTTCATTTTTTTCATTTTTTTTTTTTTGCCTAGAATCAGGTATTTTTTTTCCTTTCTTTTTTTTCAGTCTGCTTCTCTTTCAGTTACTTACGTGTTATACTTACACCAGATCCAACCAGATGGCATCTACCTCTGTAAAAGAATTCAAAATTGTTTTTAGAAGATGAAACTTTTGCAGATGTTTATTGGAGAGACTGATTGGTTTAGTAATGATTAAAAAGTTATTTTCTTTGAATGCCATGTTGGTGCATTTTTTACACCTTTTTTTTTTTCCTTTCAAGTTATGTTGCATGAATTCTCTTCATGTCAAAAGAATTTTCAAATATTTTCTTGTTTTTCTTACACTGCAGGAAGGATCGCAAAATGGCCTTGATACAGTTGAGCTCAGTTGAAGAGGCCGTACAGTCTCTTATTGTAAGGAAACCAATTAATCGTTTTGATCCTATATCTCCCTCATTCCATAACATTCCCCTCTGCCCTTCTGCTACGGAACCCGAGGCCCAACCTTAAATTCTGTCAATCTTCAGCTGTAAGGCTTGAAAGAGACCTACTTCAACAGTAGATAGTTTGATATAACATTAACCAATTTAAGAGCTGACCTTTCGGCCCCAAACTCGGGGTACTGTGCCCGCCATGTCAATCACGTTCCACAAAAGTGAAAAGAAAGCACCTCGTTGATGTTCCTCACGTTAGTGTGTTCTTGTAAATCTCTTGCCCAAAGCAGCACATCCACCAGTCTGTCTGTAGTGCGAACATGGAGTGAGTGTGTTTTTTTGCCGATTATGGCTCGAACAGCGAGTGAGTGTCGTTTGTTGACGATTATAGCTTGAGCAGCATGTGAGTGTCGTTTTTTGACGATTATAGCTTGAACAGCGAGTGTCGTTACTCGACGATTATAACTTGAACAGCGAGTGAGTGTTGTTTGTTGACAATTATAGCAAATGAGAGACGTTTGTCATGATTATTGATGCGTTTCAGATCAGAGTCAAGTTTCGTTTGTGACTTCCATGCTCAGTCCTTTAGCGAACTGAGCAGACTTGGACAAATATTATTTAAAGTTAGTTACAACAGTTATTTACTTCAGTTTTTGTTCTCCCACCTCATCGTGTCTGCCGTGCATGCTTCACCTCACGGCGACTGTCATTTGCGTCTTCGCTTCGTCGGTCTGCTTTCATATTTTTTCTTTTCTCGTTTCTGGCAGGCGCTTCATAATTACCAGCTTAGTGAAACCAACCACTTAAGGGTCTCGTTTTCAAAGGCTACGATAACACCCGGCACATAGTGAGGGCGGCAGATCTCTGGAATAAACCAATAGCACAAGTTGCCTTTCATCGTTGTCATCAAACTGGTCTCTTTTTTTTTTTACAGAGATACCTGACTTCTACTAAAAACCAAGTAATTCCACATTCTAAAATGAAGTGATCACTTAAAGAATATTTGAAAAACTCTTTTCCTCAAACATTTTTTCACAGTGTTTCTTTTGTTTGGTTTTTTTTTGTTGTTGTTTTGAACTTGCTGTTCCTATCATTTTTTTTTACGTAAGTTTTGGGCCTTTTTTTCTCCCTTGGTTTCATTTTCTACCAGATGGTCTCGGTGGGGTGTCACAAAATCATATTTTATTTTTGATAAGGACATAAATTGATCTGCATCCCCTCCTATACCAGCAAGTGTATGTTCATTTAAGGACAGTGTACAATTTAAAATCAATTTGCGCTCTATATATATGTATATATATATATACGTTTGTATGTATATATAAATATATATATATACGTATGTATGTTATGTTTGTCAACCTATCAATAATTTGTGGGATGATGTTGAGACCAAAATTGTCACATTTCTTTTCTAAAGAAGATTAGAGCGGTTCCTGACTCTGGGGAGATGACATCCTTCTAGGTCTTATTTTGGGAGTCCCTGCTTTGAAGAGGATGACTCTGGTCTTGTTTTGAAACTCAGTGCTTTACATTTTCCAAAGCATTTTATACTACTCCCTGCCCACCCTCCTCAAAGAAAACCAAATTAAAAAAAAAATGGAGGCATTGTCATTGCTCTTGTTCCTTCAGGAATAAGAATCATGTCGGCATGGAGATGATGCAGAATATTTACATACGTTGAATAGGCTTGAAGGTTGCTTAGAATGTTACCCAACTGGGAACATCAGCTGTTATCCTTCTGTACGGCCTTGTGAATACTTGGATTTTTTTATTTCCCTTTGTTTTTGTTTATCTCTAGGATCGTTAAGTGCCAAATGAGAAAACGCACCTTTCAATGTGCAAAAACGTTACTCTGCACAGCAAGTACAAGTGCAGGGCGACACAATCACCTTACGCCATTCTTGTATTCAAAAGAACTTTTTCTTCTGGTAGCACAAAAGGGTGTTCTTCGTTTGTTTGTGTTTTTTTTTTTGTCATTTTTGTTGGTATTCTGCAGTGAAGCTTATCAAAAAGGCCCTCTTCTCTGAGGACCTGACTTCAAAGATGCTCGCGGATGCGCTCCGAAATTTGGGGCAGAAGCAAGATGATAATTTGTAACAAAATGATTCCAGACCGCTAGTAAATGACTTTAGACCTGTCCTATATGTAGATGTGTAATGGAAACAGGGTTTTCTACAGTTTTATACCTTTTTTTCTGTTTCCTTTTTTTTTTTATTTTGTACAAGATTACAGTAAATTATGAAGAAATATTTATCAGAAATTTTGTCAAATCGGGATCTCCAGACGGTTTAGATCGGTGGATGTTAAGTATCCTGGCAAGCATAACTGTTCATCCGTGGTCCAGCTGTATCAACAGTTGCTTGAGGAGATGGTAATTTGTGTGTGTGTGTGTGGAGTGTGTGTGTTTTGTTAAGTAATTCAGATAGTCTGGAGCGACTGTGGTGAGGCAGAAATCCCTCAGGTTGAGAGAACAAAGGCCGTCAAGAGGTTGCTGATTTTGTAGATCAGTTTTAGGAGGAGCATTTGTTTTTGGAAGTAAAGGGAACATGTATAATAGTGAATATTGGGAAAGGTGATGCTTAGGGAATGGTAGTAACTGCAAAATTTGCTAAGTCTACGTACAACTTTAATTTTTGCCATCCTTTGGCAACTTGTGTACCATACTGCAGCTCTATATCAGGTGCAATGTACCATGTTAATGGTACAGTTTAAGGAGAGCACCTTAACGTTTATGCACCAAAAGATTTATTGGCCTAATGGAAAATAGTGGGGAAATTCCAAGAAATAAGTGTGCAATGAAACATGATGCAACTTGATAATTTGTTTGACGTTTTGAAATCACCTCTGGTGTTATTACCTGTATTAAAATTGCAGAGGAGTTTTGTTGGGAAACTACAAAAGGTATCATTTAGCTCAGGCAAGTCTGTAATAATCTGACGTCACTACCTGATAGTTTCACAGCACAGCAGTTCCTCCGTGCTATCAAATTTCTGTTTGGTTTTAAAAGACCGTAGGCAGCACTTTTCAAACGTGTTATCTCTCCAGACTTAGTGCAGTTGGGTGCCAATATTGGATTTCCAATGTAACAGACAGACTCAAATCCCTCTCAAACTGTAATTGTCAAGCCTTCCAGATTCCTTTGATTCTGCAGTCAGTAACTGTTTGAGGACTCTATGCTCTAAGGTGGTGTGAAATAAAAAGATATTACAGGAAGAAAAAACAAATGGGTGGGAAGGCATATTTCTACAAAAGTTGAAACATTCCAGTTTATGGCTAAGAGAGTATTTTTTTTCCTGTATTCTTGCATGTAAAGCCCTGCCAACTCCCAATAATTCCATACGGTAACAGTACATGCCTCTACTCCCGTGATTATTTGACAAAGTTCCAAATCCAAAGGTGGACCAACTCCTAAGAAACAGCAATATGCATGAGTTTAATTTGGATATTCACTTATTCATGCTTTCATTTGTCCTGACGCAGGAGTAATGACATTCTTTTTTACTCACCTGTTTACTTTTTGACATCAGCATGACATCAACACAAGACACCCCTTTATAACACCCTCCCCCCACCACTATCAGTCTGTTTGTGTGGGTGCTTCTTTGCATGCAGCAGTTTTCTCATTAATCTGTCAAGTAGTTTACTAGTGTACCCCAAGGTACGGGAACAGAAAACCAGAAAAGAGGTGAGCACACCACCGAGAACTTATCCGTAGGTGAAGTAGCATTGTAATCTGTTTTGACTTCTAGGCCCCCCCCCCACCTCCTCGATTCCTTGCCTGCAGTCATGTGACACTCTGGATTTGTTTTTCTTTTAGTTATCTCAACATGTCCCTCAATCTCAACATGTGTCATTATTCGCTGATGTTGAATAGTAACTGAAAGAGAGGTCTGTTGCACAAGCTTTGTCATCACCATGGTCACCATTAAATGGTGACCTGTGATTGGTCGATGAAACAACAGACACTTACTGTCATCTTTATTGTTGTAATCTTTATAGGTTTGAGGAAAAGTCTTTGCTGTTTTTTTTGTTATTCTGCTTTTGGACGGTCACGCCCTCTCTCTCCCTGCCGGGCTTGTTCGAGTTCTGATCTCTGGATGACACAAATCCTCCAAAACGGCCAATGCAGCTATCATGTGTCAGACAGGCAACGGTGTGATTGCCTCCTCGTCCTCGGTGGAGGGGGATTTCTGTGTCTCAAAAGAGGATTCTAGGTGGGAGCAGGAATGGGGACCCCCCATGGGCTGTTTAGTAATCTTTCTGTATGTCTTTTTACCATTTGTGTTTCAATTATATCATGTAGCATAACTTCAACCTCTAGCTTGGCTTTTATATATATTTTGGTATTCCAATCGGATGGGGGCTCTCCTTTAGTCGAGTTCTTTATAGTGTTTAGCCTTCTTTCGAAGCATCGTTGTTGACGTTTAGAGATTGAGCGTGTGTATATTATTGTTATTACTATTATCATTGTCATCGTCGTCAACATCATTTCTTTGTCTCTTTCATCAACCTCTTTGGTAATTTTTCTTTTTTTTTTGGTATAATCCTTCATGTATTCTTTTTTTTTTTTTCCTCTTTGAATTTTTTCTTCTCCTTTGTACCTTATTTATTCGGAAACAATTTCCTTGATTTTCAGTCTCTCTTGTCGGTGGTGTTTTGATCTTTTCTCTTTTTTTTGCGGGAAATTTGTGGCGACAAATTAGTCCTCGGCACAAGATGTATGTCAAGGAGGTCTTTGCTACCTGAGGGCATGGCATGCCAATTAGAGATGGCATCGGAGGTGAAACCTCTCCTGGATGTCTTTTTCGCCCTCATCGTGGTATAATGTGATCATTTCGAAAGCTTATTTTTGACACTCAAGTGGAAAAGTCTATGACGCCAGATATGTCTGCCATGATGGGAGTTGTACGGGATAACGACGTGAGGGAATCGTCAAGAGCATGGTATCATGTCCTATTACAACATGTTTCTCATGATCTCCGCCAAATATCTGTCACCTTCCATACAGAGCTGACGAGGAACGGTATCTTAGACGGCTTACGACCGCCGAGACGGTGTCGTACTTTGGTGTAATTTTTGCATTCTCTCTCTTGTAGCTGGAGTTCCAGGGAGGTCAGTGGGGGTGTAGCAGGGAGGGATGGAATTAGAACAGAGCTTCATGTTCGATCCTTTTGTTTGTTTTTTTTGTTTCTGTTTTCTTTTTTGTATAGCAGAAGTGATATTTACTGGAACTGTACAGCCCTTCCCGGCCCGTACGAGATAGTTGCAATATTTCAATATGTGATATTCTGAATCACGAAAAATACAATATTCCATTCCTTTTTTTTTTTATTATTATTTGACTTGACACAATGAGAGAGACATTAAGAAACGAAATTTTCAAGTTTTAAGGGAGGAAGTAAAATGGAAGACGGACAAAAAAAAAATAGGATTTTTTTCTGACGGAGAGATATTATTTGATGAGAGATTTTTCTTCTATGTTAGTGTAGATAGCATTATTTGGTTGGTTTGTAAACCATTAAGCATGCTTCGTTTATATAAATTATGTCCTATTTACAACCATTTTTTTTTTTTTGAAGTTTTCATTGTGAGAGGCGAGGCTGAAAAATAAAAAAAAAAATGTGCCTTACGTCACCGGTGATGTCGCATACTGTGTTCTTCTGTTTATTAATATCTTGATCAAACTTTTTTCCCCATCTCAAAACAGAAAAGAAACGTTTTGAAACAAATTATTAAAGCAGTTGACAAAAAGGAGGAAAACCAAAAAGAATAAAATATGTTTTTTCTTTTTCTTTGATAATTCTCTTTCCTGTCGTTACTCATTTTCCTTGCTTGTTCCTCTTAGAACAAAAGAAAAAAGAAAGCATTTCTTTATCTTCATCAAAGTTTAGATTTCCCTTCGTCATGTCTTACTTTTTTTCCTGGTTATGTTTCTCTTTTTCATTTTTTTTTTCAAATTTCTCTGAAACGAAAAAAACTTTCTCCAGCCTCCTCTTTTTATTTCGTTCACAATTTATCTTCAGACTCAAGCTTTTGTTGTCTTGGGTGCTTTTTTTTTTAATTTCTTTTGTATTTACATCTTCAGTTTCATTTATGGGTGAGGTCTGCCTCTTTTCGTGTCTATTACTCTCTTTTTCTTCATCTCCATTTCTCTCTCGTACTGATTTCAACTGTTTCTCATTTTAAGATATCTTTACAGTTTCATTGTCTAAAATCATTATTTATTTTTTTTAAGTCAGAAGTTTTTTTTTTCCCTTCGAAGAGCGTCGCACAGCTACGAGTGTGTCCCTACACAACACTTCTAGCAAAACATTGTCGGAGGTTTTCGAAAATAATCTTTGCTGGAGATCGGTTTTAGAATTCAAAGGATTCTGAAAAAGATACAGAAGCAAAATGTATACTTTGAAATTGTAATTTCTTACTTTCACTGTGAAAACACTTCAAAAGATCGTAAAATCTGTCGAAAAGTCAGTTGACTTGGTCATGTGAAAGAAGAAAGAATAGAAGATTTTTGTTCAAAAATGTAGCAACCTACGATAGGAGTTCAAAACCGAATCAGGATCGTCATTCTTATATTTTTTTTTCTTGTCTTTAATATTTCATTTCGGTCCTTTTTTATTTATGACCATCCAATTATTTCAGTCTCAACGTTGTTTCACTCTTTCTCTCTGTTACTAGTATTCTCTACCATTCAGATCGATCTTACTCCTTTCTGCTGACCCGTTTGCCTCTCCCTCAACTTCCTACACCCCCAACTTTATTCCTACCTCTCTCTCCTCTCCTTTGGTACCCCTACTATCTTCATTCTGATTCCCTTCCTTTTAAAGTAAGATGGTTTTATCGGTAATTTAAAAAATATAGGTAATTTAAAAAAATATAAGTATCCCCCCTTCCCCTAAAAGGAACACATCCAGACAGAGACATGCGTAGTAGGTAAGTTCCCACGTACGCCCAGCTGTAGGTTCCTTTGACCATTTTGTGGATATGGAGCAAAACGCAGGCAGAGAGATTAATCTGACGTCTTTGTAGTTCAGCGTAAGGTGGGAATAAAACTCCAAGAAACCAATAGGCAACGTGGTGTCTCAAAAATGAAGAGAAAGAGAGATAAAGAAGAAAAAAGAACCATACAACATTCTTTCAAATGTCCCATACTGTGGAAAGAAGGTCATTTATTAAAAACTGAAAAGAGGGAAATTAAAATAACGGAAAATTGAGGATTAGTTATTATGTCACTACCAAGCGTTTGTTTTTGACCTGCAATTATATCATGTTGATTTTACCAGAGTGGGCTTTGAGTACCAAAAAAAAATATACGGGGAGAGAAACAGACGAATAATCAGATATATGGTGTTTGAGGTTGATCACTCTCATTTGTATTGAACATTTGGTATGCTCGTAGCGAGTTTTGATACCGAATCACCAAGTACCATCAGCGGTCGGTGCCGTGTTTAGTTTCTCATACCGATCTTCTCTGTTTAGAGAAAGCAACATTTTTGGGGGCCTCTGACCTCTGTGTTGTTTTGTATAAGAAGAAAAAAAGAGAGAAGAGGAAGTGGTTTTATATCAGTTATGGGTTGTGATTTCGAGGTATACCTAAATGCCGAAATTGCGGTCTTTGTTGATAAAATTTGAGATCTCATTAAATGCATTGGTAACGTCGAAATAAACTTGTTATCAGTCGTAGCTGCTTCAATACTAAGGGTTGCTCTCCGCCCTTTTTCGTCCAGATATGGTTACAGAATTCTGTTCCCAGTAGTAGTTGTTTTTTTTTTCTTAGATTCGAAGCTAAGAATATATGAACTAAGGTGAAGGGTCGATCGAGTGATGAAAATTATAACAGTATTTGCTTTTGCATTGAGAATGATAACGCTGTAAGTCTTTTAATTTAATGATATATTGGAAACTTGTCTAAGGCGACATTGTTGATCTGGTGGCTCTCATGTTTATCAATATTTTTAATAATTCTCATATCGCCTAACGACCCCCGCCTTTCCTCTCTTGCACACTCCCCACCCATCCCCAGCTTCATTTGAGTCCATTCGTATGTCTGTCCCCATCTTCAGTTCGTTTTTGTATCATTTCATCTTTATCGTGTCACCATTTACGTGCAGTGACTGCAGGCTTATGTAAAAACTTTGCCGATGGGTGTTTTGGCAGTAGTGGTGGTGGTTGAAGGAGGTATATTATGTAATTAACTATAAACAGATGTCAAATAGAGGGAGCTATTCCTCATGTATCTTGGTATCTCTTTTATTCTTTTCGCATCTTGGTTCCCGCTTTCTTTTAACTGTCACACTTTTTTCTTCTTCATTTTTGTTTTGTGTATATAATGAATAAGTTTGCTTTCAAATTCTTGTTTGCATTTCTTTCCTTTCTGCAACCTTCTGTGTTTATCTTCATCTTTTTTTTCTCTTCGTTTTCATTTTTTGCTTTTTCTTCTTCCTTGTTAGTCATATTTTCTTTTCTCTATTTTTTTCCTCCTTTGCTGTAGGTCGTTATTGATTTCCCCCGTGATTCTGTTTGTCTCATCCTGTTTTGATAAGTTGTTCCTTTAAAGTAAAATAATCCTGGAAAGAAAACAACGTCGTACGAAAGTTAGAAGTTTTGAAACTGAACCTTACCAGGCTGTCTGTGATAGTATTGCGTAGATCAAGGATACGTTGCGAGTGTTTTCGGTTCAGTCCTGTGAAGGGGGAATGGTACTTTATGGGGATGTAGCCAAAATAAAAAAGGGGAACGCATATGCCGTGCAAGTATAGACATGTCAGTTGAATCGAATCAGGTACCGTCACCAGCCGGGTATTATGTCCATTTGTGTACCTTCGCGCCTTTTTCTTCAGCTACCACACCTAGGGTTGCGTGTAACCCGAAGCAATGGATGGCGTTTGTTAAAAATAAGAGTATAGTGTATTACGAGGACTACTTGAATTTTTTTAAACCAAAAAGAAAATAAAATAGTGTAAAAACCTCAAAAACAAAAATGCTGTCAATTTAAATATTTCTTAATTGCGACCCTCACTTTTCAGCCAAGAAATTCATAATTCTATCTGTCATGTGGTACAGAAAAGGTATGCTCAGTTTTTGTCACACCAACCTATTGTTTTTGTATTTTATTTTGGGATGCGATTATCTTCAGGTGGTAGTACGGGGTGGTACTAATGAAGCCGGGGGCGTTTGAAAGTAACGTTATCTGATACATATGGGCAAGTACTCTGACAATGTTGCCAGATAGTTATAAATGGGGCAATTCCACATTTGAATAAAAATGCAGAGATCTTGATTTACCCTCTTTTTGGTACACCTAACTATTAATCCGAAAAAAGACAAGCCACTCCACCGAAAGTTCTCGATAAACGTAAAGTTTTTACCTTCACATTTTTTTTTTTTTTTTTTTGGCTTCTGATGTTTGGAATTTTTCATCTCTTTTCTGACCTTTCATCATTTTTCTGATTGTCTTCTTCTCTCTCTACTGTTACGTATTTTTTTTTTCTTTTCATTCATCTATTGTCTACTGTACATACATGTATCAACAATAAAACTCTGCATGTACCGCCGGCTTTTCTTTTCCATCTTCTATGACTTTTCTTCAAACTTTTCGGCCCTTTTCTTTCTCAGTGGATCTCCGTACTTTCTCTTCTTCTTCTTCTCAAAGTACCTGGTTTGTATTACAACACCACCTCTCTGTCACTTCCAAGATGAGTGCTGTAGGGTCTATAGGACGTAATATGACCCAGATCTGATTCGACGTGAGTACGAAATGAAGTAGACGCGAAATGGCCCCGACCATTGACAGCTGGTTATCCTATTCCGTCCGTGAGGCCAATAACAACAACCTCTCGCCCCTCATCATACATCCCAACACACCCATTTCCCCTGCCCGTCACATCTCAAATGAAAAAAAACCCCTCATTTTAGCTTAAAGCTGGGATATTACTCGCACTGGCGATCGCCTCCACGTCTGCCTTTGTTCATTGTCAGCGTTTCAGGGAAGAGAAAGTAGGAGAAAAGATCATCTATCACTAAATCTGAAAGAGAACTATGCACTCTCCCTCTAGATATTTGAATACGAAAATTGTCTCAACATTTTTGTGGGCCCTACAAAATTCATACTCCGAGAAAGCAAAGCAGTCAATCGCCGTTAGTTGAAATCAAACTGACCAATGGGGATGCATATAAATATTCATTTATGCAAAATTTGGGCTGTAACCATATGGGGGGGGGGGGGCAGTGGCTATGACATGTTCCGTGGACTTTGACTTTCACTGACAAATTCTCAACTCATATTCCTGCATTAAGACACTAAAAGACTTATTTGTGGGAACGATTTCGTTTTCAAGGTTTACACAGCGTGGGACCTACACATGTGAGTGATTTATGCACTTATCCTAATCGAGTTGCGGACCTTGCTGAGTAAACCCTATCGGAAGATGTCATTTGGTCCATGACGCATTTTGCAAAATGTATTCACCTTACTGTTCGCAGCACCGCATCAATTCCCGCCATTTCAATATTGTTACTGAGGTCGTTTTCGAAGGACTTCACAACATGATTCGTAGATCATTAACAAAGGTACCTGTGTTTTTACTCTGTTCACGCTCCTCGTAGGCACATTCTCACTGCAAATCTTCGGTTCCTATTTATGAGACTTTTTTTCGTTATGTCCGACCCAAATGATATTTACAATAATTATGAGCAAGTGATAACAATCTAGGTTACTAAATAATACTCGCCTGTGCGGAGTGTAAAAAAATCATTGCGTCACAAATCACAGATATTACGGTCAATTGCGTAATAATGACCGCACTATGTGCATAGTGTTAGAAACCGTTGGGCGGGAAGTTTGAATACATTGTGTTGCCTAAGAGAAGTTTATTTCGAAATGTCATTTCAAACCACTTTCTTTTCATATCCTTGGCTCGAGGATATGAAAAGAAAGCGGTTTGAAATTGGTTGAATAATTCAGAGGACATGTTCCTTGTATGGAATTCCCCTTTAATTGTGCGTCAGTCGATTGGCTTTCTTGCCGTCAGGCAAAAGTGACCACGTGGTACATGAGCCGTTGTCATGAAGATTGTTTCGCAACATTCCTTAAAGAGGTTCATTGTGTTGATAAAGTTTATTTTGTGGCGTGTTTGAAGAAAGCCATTGGATGCCAGTACTTCTAATTAGCCTGATAGGCAATGATTTTATTCCGACAACTACTGAAAATCTGAGGAAGTTAAGGTGTTTATAATCATACGGTCGCCAATGGTTAACACGCTAGTGCAAAAAGTGTCTGGTCACAGTTTTCCAACAAGTGCTTTTAATCATTAATTACCCTATTATCGTTGCTTCAGTTGTGTGTCAGTTGTTCAGAATCCTCTTACTTTGACCATTTACCATCAACATGTGAGTATGATACTCAACAGGCGTGACAAAATAGAATGAAGTTTGTGAACCAACTCAGTGAGCCCCTTCAAGTGGTCTATTGAATTGACATCGATAAGTTTGTGAGGATTTTGAAGGGTACAACTACATGGCAGTGCTTATACAATTAGCATAATTTGTCAAGTTTCAGATCCAATAGTTACGAAAGCTGTCCTTTTTTTTTCCTCCCCCCGTTTGTTCCGACTGTATCCATATGAGTAAGTAAGCCCTACTACTGTAAAAAAGGTCTGGTCATGAATTTCAAAACCAATTTGAACCGTTGATTACTCACTCATTCAGCCGTAATTATCTGTTATGAAGCAAAACTCTGATCACATCGACGAAACTCTAATAGGATTAGCTTCAGTGATACTTTTTGATGTATCTCTTAATTGGAGCTTCTTGGTTATTACATCTTTCATGCCAAGTTTAGGCCCCACGGAACGTCTTATTGAATTTATCGCTTCGAAGTAACATGCACTTAGTCCATAAGGGGCTTCTCCGCCATATCCTTATTATTTTCTTATCTATTCGCATTCCAGAAACCAAAAGTGAGAAATTTTTAAATATGAGTTTAAACAAAAGTTTTCTGCTAAATTGTATGATATAGATATCGGGGTTGTACACACGTAGGTGTGGCTTTGACGTCACTCTCGAAATGTGAGAATAGTCACGTCTATTGCTACTCTACGGTAATGGATGGAAAATTCCCTTGATTCAACGAAATAGCGTTCCTTTGTGAGTGGAATTCGTTAAAAATGTCCATCTTTAATATACAGGCTGTTGAAAACGCCGTACAAGTGTTTCCCTTGAAGTTTGTTATTAATTTTGCTGAATAATCGCCTGTAACTCGTGCCAGAGCTGTCGGCACTGGGAGGCCTGTGGACATGGTTGGCTACGGACCTATGTTTAATAAACGTGGTTTATTGACCGTTTCAGCCGGGTTATCATCGGTAATCCGATGATGACGCTTCATCGAGGACACTCCTTGTCTGATACCGGATAAGTGAAAGTCAATTATTGGCGTATCAACGGCATGAAAAGTAGGGCACGTACTCTGGATGCTACTGAGAGGTACGGACAATATGGACAAAGGTAAGAGCAAGTCAAGCCCCCAAGTAAGCTGTAGAGGCACGGAAGCAGACTCTGCAATCTTGCACAGCTGTTTGCAGAAAGAAGAAAATGCAAAACCTGGCTTTGGAGCACTTTAGCAGATAGACTAAATTTTCATCATGGTAGGAGGGATTGTTATTCTCTTTAAGTGCCACAATTTTGGTAGTTAAGAAACTGGCAAAAAAATTGACTTACATAATTATTTTTGCGCTGATTTTTATAGTATGAAGCTGTTAAAAAAATGTTTGTCATATGTTTAGACAACATTGGAATGCATTTCCGGTGGCTGGCAAAGGGCGCTATTTTCGACAGGTACACCATTGATTATAAATAAGATTTAAGAATTCTAACCATCTTGTGAGATAACCCTGAGAAAACTGGCACGACTTTTACTAGAGTAACCAGGCAACCCTCGGAGGAACCACAGAAGCAATTTTATGTGGTAATATAATGGTACGTTCGGAAGAGACGTTGCCATAGTTACGTTTAAAAAAAAAAGAACTGACTGTAAGATCAGGTGATCAAAACAATGTATGACGCCATCGAATAATCAGATCAACACCTAAATTGTTGGATCAATTTGTGGTTTTATTACAAGTTACAGGAGGATGGGTAGCCATAATAACCTCATTGTTCGAAATACTCTAGTGGTCCTTCAAATGTACAAAGAACAATCATTCTGAAAAAAAAAATATGTAAAAGAAACCGTCTCCCAGTCGCCGGCAGATATTTTGACCAAACAGTCCTATCAAGAACGGCTATATACAGAAAACGGTTTAAATTTGTATTTTTTTTACCAAAGAATGGGACACCAAAGACAGGGAAATTTGAATAAAATTACTCTCAAAGCGAGAGATTGCTCATTTTTCAGGTATTGCATAAATTCCCTTTCACAAGGGTATAGCGCAGCTCATTTAACTGAAATGCAGCTTTATACAAAGTGGAATATTATAAATAGTTGTTGGCTAAATTTGATATATATGGGTCTTTACAAAACACGTCCCCACATGAAATTACAAAAAGGCATAAAGCCCTAGAGGCGACCTTGTTTGAGCCTAATGTTTTCTTATTATGCTCCTGATGTAAACCGGTTCACATTCAAATCTAGGCCGAGTCATTGCTCTGGTAGCAATGGTACCCTCAAATCAACGTCATTTTACAAACTGAGACGTAAGGTCTGTATACTATAAGAGGATAGAAGTATACTACCCTGCTGACATTCTCTCCCATAATGTACTCTTCCCACAATCTTCTTCCCCCCCCCCCCCCCCCCCCTCGATCGGTCACCATCGATTTCGTCAAACAGTGGTATTCCCTTGAAAACCGTGCATGGTAGCCACTTGCGGATCCAAGAGAAAGGGCGGGGTGTGAGTGGGCAAAGGGATATGGGTATGGTCTGAACAAAGGACGGTCAAAAAATGGTTGATGGATGTATATCTAGGAAAACGAACTTTTCGTTAGAACAAAATTGAAATTAGTATTAACCTTCAGAGGACTTTCACTTGTACAAAACTTTCTCCTCCCCCTTATACCACCCTCCCATATCACTGTACGGGGACTTTGGTCCCTCCCAAGAAAATGACTTCGATCTGCCGGTGACGGTTAGGCACCCCTACTACACATATTTGGTTTCCCCATTAGTCATGTCATGGAGCTGAGGTACCTTAATAGTCTTATCAACGATTATGCCGCTTACTTTTTCGAGAAGAGCGAAGAGGATCGCAAGCCTTGACATGTGTCTCTATACCTTTCGCAGCAAAGGAAGAGTGCGGTGTCACTTGGACAACCTGAGACACACGGCTCCCTCTTCTTATTTTACCCGGGGACTCTTCGAGATGCATTCCGAGAAGGCCGATCCACGGATGGCTGGCTTTCCATGTACCCGTAGTCTGTCGCACATCATAGTGTCGTATGACCGTCGACATTTGACGTGAATCAGATCCATTTACGTTAATACGACACGATCGATAACACGATATTTAATCTCCTGTATTTAACATGAAACAATGGAAAAATAATAGAATTGTGGGTGCAACTTCTGCTATGTGTCGTCTCTAGATCCCCACAATACGGAAAGCGTAGGGATTAATTAAAGCAGGGAGTTGCTATTTGACAAATAGCAACTCCCTGAATAAAGTGACTGACCACCAGCAAATGGAAAGTGTGTAGTAGAGTTTGGTTTTTTTTTTATTAGGGAGGCGAATTTTCCTGAGTTGTGGATAAAGGGAAAAGACTTTAAAAAAAGGCGGACAGATGGAAACTCAACGTAAGGATAGCCGTACTCTAAATGACTGATTGCCAAAAATATCTGTGTGATCATTATCTTATAAAGTCATGTTACCTCCAATTATAGTTTGTTGTGATTAACAAAGTTTTGTCGACCATGTGTCATAGAGGCAAATAGCCTCAGACTCTTTGAGCTCTCATAGCTTAGGTACGTTTATGCTGTTATTGCGTTAACACCTCGAGATACCACCGGGGGTTACAAAAACCAAAAACGTTGCGCCGACGGAATAAGAAAAGGAAATGTTTCTGTATGGAGTTCCACTATACTCTGGGGCATACTGTAGAATATTTTGTATTAATATACATATCGTATATAAATATATATTTCACTATTTATATTCTCAACTAATTTTAATCAACCCAACGAAAAAGTTTTCGTTAAAGTTCGATGCAACCAAGCGATTTTTCCATCGTTTTATTCTCATATCCCTCACTGATCTGGCACCACAGCAGTTTACGCGGCTTTCATACAATGACAACACACAGTGCACACCAAAGCCATATGGTAACGTCCAAATAGTCACTTTTCAAACTCATTCTGTTATAATGGAATAGCGTCCTCTACATAACTATTTTTGGCGCTTGGCTAAGCTGCAGATGTGCATCACACAGTGCATCGAATTCTTTCATGCCATTTTTCGAGTATCTTAATTAAACAACAATTTGGGTGTGTTTGTCAGAAATGACATACTCTGCACCTAGTACATGTGATAATTTATTTAACAGCTTCAAACAGCAGTTCAATTGTCGTATTCATTCAAGTAAATGTCCGCAAACATATCCCTCTACTGTCATTACATTGTCACTTCTAGCAGTCAGTGCTGTTGGTAAACCATTTAAACTTCATTACAGGCGACATACTCGTTGTATTTTTGTTTTTATCTGCGGATGAACATCATCTGCAATGCTGTACGTTTGCCTTGCTTCCACACGTGATATTACGATAATGTTTGCTCCAAACTCATGTTATTGATTGCTAATTTCTCAGAATACATACATTTATTGGACTCACATTAGCGCACGTTCAAGATTCAATAGAAAATAATAGTGTGGGTTATCACTTTGGGAGTCGCTGCAAATTACAGACCGGAAGTATCTTTTATTCGATACAGTTTTGTAATAGCACAAGGCAAATTATTATGGATATTATGTTTCTTTTGCTTATCCGTGGAGGGAATAAAGTGCTAATCTTGACAGGTTCTGTTTAACGACCATTCTTTAGTTAAGTGAGGATATTCGCAAGCAAACAAAGTTACCTTAAAACTGTATTTAAGTTGCATTGTATAATTGTGGAAATTGTGACCTTTTCCGTTTACCCTTAGGAAAAAAATATGTACATAAACCTAAAAACTGACTGAAAACGGAAGACATGCCTACGGAGAAAATGATCTGGATTTATTAATAAAAAGAAAAAAAAAAGTGGAGTGTATCTTAGGGTAACTGACACTGTATAATCAGTGTAATTAAATACAGAGGGCCTCGCGAATTTCTTCAAGTGTGTAACCTTTTACTTTCATTTTCGTCTCTTTTTTTTGTCCCAAACGACAAAAGGGTCTTTTATACGTCTTACTTATTTTTCTCATCGGATATAAATTAGGACTTACCGTATTAATAGCAGCAACTTTAAAATACACATAATTCAGTCTCAGTTATAAATTCTAACCACAGCAGAGTGCTACCTTGTAGGTCTTGTTGAGAACTTACACGTCTTTTCTGAGATCTTTCGTAGCCTAGCCTGAGTATATCGCTGTGGTTTTGCTCGGGAAGACGTGGAGAAATTTACGGTAGAGTCGCCCCAGTATTTTATTGGGGTTCGCGACCCGCTCGCTTATGGAGGTTCTCTGCATACGTTTTATGCCAAACAAGTATTCCCTGCAGCATGGAATAAGCCTGTACCTGAACAATCGGTTCCGTCCTACATGCATGTTTCCACGGCATGTGTATGATGTGTCACACCGGCTGGCCTGACTTGGCTGAAAAGCAGGCCAGCCTCTCCCCGTCGTTTGAAAACTATGCAGTAACGATATGCATACGTCAATACCACGCTTGACGTCCAAAGTAATAAGGAAAAATGAAGTCGAAAATTGCTTTCCAGTGATGTACCTCTAAGAATATTCTGTAAATTTCAAAGCTTCAGAATATTTCCGCTCTATGTGAATGGATAGTATCCATGATTTTGGTTAAACCTTCAAAGAACGTTCGACACATATCTCAATATATATCTCCATGATTCATAGTTTTTTCCTCTTTTTTATATTTTTTTTTTTGGCTGTGGTTGGGGGAGGTGCGGGTGGGGGTTACACCAGGGATCTCCATGATTACACATGCATACAAAATTAGGACATGAATCATAAACAAATCAGTATTATTACATTTTCTTTTTTACGTTTGCTTTGCCCACACGTGTGCGGAGAGGTGGTGGAAAAAAGGGGTTGCGTTGCTGTTGGGGGGAGGTTTATATGGGCTGAACATGTAGGTGGTTAGGCTCGAAATCAAATATTAAGCATTTCTACAGATCAACTCATTTCTTTCATAGAACCTCATCAATTGTGTCGTTATGAATCCATCGAACGTAATTACGTGCTGTATAGTTCCAATTTTAAACTTACTAATTAAACATGTATGGACTAGGGTTTAGACTGTACGTCACACTATTTGTGATTTGAGCCGGGACGTAATTAATTAGAGTTGTATGTCTATGACGTCATTACTCTTCCTCCCTTCATCCCATTTTATCAGTTACAGTTTATTCTTTATCTAATCCTAATTTATCTAATGATCTTCCCTCTGTGAAAGTAACGCCGTCAACGAGCGAATAGTTTATTTGTGGCAATGACGTCATTAGCGCTATTCAGATTGTTGTAAATATAGGCCTATACTAATCTTGTCAAATAGAGAATGTTCCTGTCTGTTGTCGATTTCTCCTCGCTGTAACGGAAGCTTCAAAATTCGGCTTCCGAACGATAAGATACCCTTTAGTGCTGTTATCACCAACCCCCACCCCTCCCGTCCTCCCTTTTACGTGATTCTTTACATAACGTAAATTACGGTAGTACATCTTTACACTAATTGCCGTTGCATTAGTTAACGCGATGTAGCCCTTACAATAAATAATGACATAATATAATGCATCGCGGAAGTCATGTCTCACAATGGAAATGGACAATGCTCCTAATAATAATAGTAACATCCCGAGAAGTAATATAGTGTTGAAACTAAGAACATTCAACGAGAAAACCAAAACACATGAACCCTAATCAATGTTGTCAACATGCCAAAGAAAACGCGAAGAAGAAAAAAAAGCAAAAACTGTCAACAACGCGAATTAAAAAAAATAAACAAATATGTAAAATAAATAAGTTAACCTCTTTTCATTGATTTCACAAGAGTAACAAAAGACAGACGACGGTTTGTAAGTGCCATCGGCCAGCCCTCTATAGTACCTTATAGTTATAGAAAAAAAAAAAAAGTTGCATGAAAGCGATGAGGACCATTATTAAAATATTAAACGAAGATAACGCGCTTCTAAGAAGGATTTGACCATGTGGATTTTACATAATGGTCTGTCTATGCAGTGTTTATACGTCTTGATACGACTCATGACATTGCATTCTGCAAAAGAGTCTGCCTGCAAAGTAAAGACACATGGTTCAACAGTAAAACGTTGAAAAAACGACACTTTAATTTCACGATTGTCATCTGCTCTTAAAAGTCAATATTCTCCTCTCGAACCCCACCTTCTCTCCCCCCCTCCCCTCCCACAATCTTGAAATGATCTTATGTGAACTAGATAGTTTTCTTGGAGATTCCTGCTTGATAGTCCTGGAAGTGATCAATAATTTATCTTTACAGATGACGTCATGTATTACGCAACAAGAGGGATTTTGTTAACTACTTTAGTTTATTGGATGCTACAATCGAACGACCGTGGGTATATTATCATCATCTCATTATGTCAACTGTTTATCTCTGAGGGTGGGGGGGGGGGGCAGTGACGTATTCAACGAATTAATCTTGTCAAAAAACGATTCGGTTCCTGTGGAAAAGGGAAATCACCCATTACGCTATATTTATCTCAGGGCTCTTGGCCATGTGGGAGGAAACTCGAAATTTCAAGCGGAAGAGCGGTATCCCGGAAAGACAATTCCTCTTCCGTTTTACGACACCCTTTACATACTCAACCCACCATCAACGAGAATCAAAGTATTTTTCTATCCAAAAGTTTTGCTTGAACGTCATCATTTATTCGGAAATGAGTTTGCTAGAAAAGGAGAAAATATAAAAACAATGAGATTTGATCTTTCGATGAATAGTGAACGAGATGATAGAGAGACAGGTGTATCAAAGATACTATACATAAGGAGCGTATTTATTTTTGAAATAGGAGCTATTAGAAACTGAGGCTTCAGTATAACCGATTTATATTTATTGCGTTTTCTTCCCGATTCAGATAAATTAAGTTTTATTCAACTTTATCCCAATAGGGAGGGTGCTGGAATGAACTGCAAATAAACAATTTTAGCTGTTAGCAAGTTTAGCTGTTTCCAACGTTGTGACGTACAGTTGGTACTCATCACGGCCATTTATAAGAAGCTTAACATAGAGAGAGCAGGGGCGTTGTCAGAGAAACGGCTTTTGCATTATTATTGGTCTTGGCAAACTGGTTATTGGTCTTTTCCAAAATGAACCTTAAAGATATATCATGTGAAATATTCTGTGAGAGTGGAAACTAATAAAAAAGGCAGATACTTGGAAGGGAATTTCTTACTACACAGGATTCCAAAGTCACTTTTCTTATGGATTGTAAGTATGTTACAGTATCTTAAAGAGAAAAATTAAAAAGGATCCACAGCTCAGGCGATATGCTTAATCTGATAGCTTTTAAAGGGAAATAGGGTTTGTTTTACAGAAAAAAAATCATAGTTTTAATACCGATATTTGTGAACACAGACTGAAAGGTTATTCAAAATAATTAGGGTGCCGATGATCTTCTTTTAAAGAAATAGATTTCTCACAGATAGAAAATCCACTTATTTGACACTCAAGAATAATTTGTCCACCCAAACTTTCAAAAATTCAAATGATGCATGTTCTCTGTAACTCATCGTGCGCACAATCTATAGATGAGATGGAGCTTTTACCGATGTCTATTAATGAGGCCGATCGGTTTAAATATGATAAAAGTTACTGTCTTTATACGTCCTGTTGCTGCATTGTAAATGCCCTATTTCCCTTTCACTTTCTGTTCATGTACTGACAAAATCCGAAATTTATATAGATATGCTAAATCCTATAATAAGCTTCCCATGGCAAGTGTAAAACAATTCAGTTATTCCCATTACAATGTGCCTTCGTTCTGAGTTCATATCAGGAATTTTTAGAAAGGAAAACATAAAAAAAAAAAGATTTAGAAAGTCTGTTTCCGAATTTCATCTATACCCACATGTATGTTATTACTGTATATTTTTTTATTTTGATTTATTTTGAATTTATTTTGTTTCTGTTTTGTGAGTACAACCTGTTGTCGATTTCAACATCTCTTCCTTTGCTGTTCCAACAAACGTCCAGTTCATCCAGAGTTTATGTACACGTATCTGTATAGTGACGTAACGAATTACAATACTAAATAAACGGAATAATGCCGGATGGGATGGGGGGGGGGGGTGAGGTGGGATTGAGGGGGGTGAGGTATGCTCCAGGATATCCGTTACGTTTATACAATTGATTCCGTCCTGTGTTTTTTTGTTGTTGTTGCACAAAACATGCAATGATTTAAAACAAACACAGGTAAGTATTAGGTCTCCTATACAGGCGTTTGGACCTCCTCTCTCTCTCTCTCTCTCTCTCTCTCTCTCTCTCTCTCTCTCTCTCTCTCTCTCTCTCTTTCTCAAAAAAAAAAAAAAAGAAATCTGAAAACAGTAAGTCCGAAAAAAAAAGCTGTTTAGAATGATCATTGTCCTTGAATATTTATATAAAAATTATATTAAATAGACAATTCGTTGTACATCTGAAGTTACCGGAGTTTGAAATTAATAAAAACTTAATAACAACTTAATAACAAAACAACCAAACACTAATGATACCAAGTTAAATTATGATTCTCTGTTCTGGTTAAAAAATAAATTCATGTTAAAACCAATGTAAAAATTCAACGCTGCAAGATATTGATCGCAAATATATAGACATATAAGTAACACCAGCCATTAAAAAAAAATGAAATTGACTCAGCTTGGTATTTCTATAAACGCGGATTGTACATTTAAATATTTCCACGAATGTGCAGGTTTTTCTGATTTGTCAGTTGCCTGAAAACAAATCGTTTGAAAAAAATAATAATAATGGAAAACTTGATAGTTATCATGTTCTATAGTTCTTGGCATTGTATTTATTGATTTGAAAAAGAAAAGAAGTATGAGAAAAAAAAACTTTTTCAATTAACAGCGACGGTGAACCTTACGGTTTGAGAGATGTTTTACTATCAGCATCGAGCTTTCTGGGCTTCCTGGGTCGTTACACACAGGTTACGTGTAACTTCGTTGGTTTTAAAGTGTGTAAGAACTTAGGTTCCTCGTTCAGCGTAAACGTTTAAGTCAACCATCAAAAGCGACACACGAGAGTACCGTAAAATCGATTTTTCCATCGAGCCACTTCCCGAACTGGTTTTGCCCCCGACTTGATATTTTCCGAGACATTTGTGCATATGTAAGCCTAACCCTTTAATTCAGGAATATCCCTGAAATATTCGACGCCTCTCACATTTCTTAGAACTCGATCAGTGTTTACTCCCAATTTTTGTAGTTTCATACCTCACGATTTCACTTTAGCAGGTCTTCCTTTACCCTCCCCAAGATTTGAGTTAGTTACTCCATTTCCCTGCTGGGTGATGATAACGGCTTATGATTTATGACCGTACATGCGACGCGACCAAACCAAGAGATCACTTTTCCAAAAAAAAAAAAAAAACATCGAATCGCGAAATAATCGCAATCTGCGGGGTCAATTTGTTCTCGGGTCTATCTTGAGGTCATTAGGCACGTACCCGGCGCGTTTTCGGCACGAGAGTTGAACTCCTGGAAAACGAAGATTAAAATTTCCAGGAAGTGGTAGCACATTTAGGGAAACGAAAACAAACAGGCTGAGAATAAAGAGGTTTTCACCTTTTTTTTTTTTTATTTTGTCGGCTCATTTGATTTTAGAAGTGTCGAATTCAATCGAAATCCCGAGCAAGAGGACAGACTCCCAACACCTTCAAACAGCTGGTAGATGTTTCTATTTTGATATACAGTCAATTCTCTCCTTCCTCAGTCGGTCGAATAAAATAGTTGGACAGTAAATAATTGGTAAGTAGTTACACCAGACCCTTAGCAAACGTTGGAAATGATGAACAAAAAGGAAATTGCACGAAAGACATGATTTAAGGACATGTGCAGGCTGGTCTGTACAGCATATTAAACCTGTCGATGCTGTCCACCTCACAGTAGACCTATAATCAACTGCGTTGTTTAATAGGTAGACTGTCTTGTGCGCCTGTAAGTGAATAAAAGATATTGATACTACATACAACTATAGCTTCTTACTGATGGTTTCAAGTGAATCTCTGCACCACCCGGAGAGGCAGGGAGGGGCGGCGGGGTCGGCAGGATGACAGGGTGGGAGAAGATACGTGTAACATCATTAAGAGTACTCACGCAGCCAGTGATATT
The DNA here is from genome assembly GCA_021234535.1 of Stichopus chloronotus. Classification (NCBI taxonomy): domain Eukaryota; kingdom Metazoa; phylum Echinodermata; class Holothuroidea; order Aspidochirotida; family Stichopodidae; genus Stichopus; species Stichopus chloronotus. The sequence goes on along the minus strand of CM037839.1, from coordinate 16,308,381 downwards.
ATTCATTGTCCTTCTTTTTTTGTGACTCTGGAAAGGAAATTGAATATATAAACTGTTTTGAAACAATACCTCCATTTCAAAATACGCAGATGTCACCGTTAAACGATGGTACGGCAACGTATGTTTTACAGCTATACCCAACGGGGAAAATCCCTCCAATACCGTATCCGTTATTTCAACACATATATGAACTTGAAAAAAAGTTGTTCATCGTAGAGGTCACGAAAAGTATGTCCAAGGCACATGGTTATGCTGTGTGACTTTTCAATGTGTCTACAAGATTAACATTGTCACAGAGAAGCCTGTTAGAGAAGGTAAAGCGGGTAAAGGGGGGGGGGGGGGAGGGTGTAATTGAGGGGTGATGATGAAGAGCTGGTACATGATGAAAAGCGTTTTGTGGACTCAGTCTGTCTCAGCCCACATAATACAAGGGAAATCATTTTTACCGGAGAGGGCAAGGCTTAGTGGGTTCAAATTAAGGGTAATTCAAGTCCGCTTTCCTTCGCACGGCTTTCTTCTGCCGGTGAAGTGGCTGTATTCAGAGTAAACCCTCTTTCACACTGTGATAGGTGTTGTCCGGCCAAACAAAGCTATCCTTGACTCTCATGTCGATGATATCTCTTAAACACAATCAATTAATAACGAGAAGAGAGTCAATAAAATAGTTAACTGACCTCCAATGGAGTCTATCGAATGTCCACATGATCAGCTCCTTGCGCAATTTACCAGTAAATAAATACCCATCAATTCCGTTTGAATATTTAAGTGGGACTCTACACGAGAGTCAATTAGGCTAACTCCAATCTTAGAGTCATTTTTGGAGTAACTGGACTCTGTTCTAAGAGTCACACTGACTCTATTTTAGATTTTCAAGTTAGTTAGTTAAACTGGTAAGCACTGGCATAGTCAACCTCCCCTCCCCATAACCACACACACACACTGCAGCGACACCTACAAACAGAAATTTGTGGACGTGACGGGCGCTGTTGATTGGTGCAAAAGATAATGTGAACAATAGGTTAAGGGCAAAAGGATGAGATAAATTGAGAATAGGTGCGTCTTGGGAATTCTACGTTGCAGCAAGTGAAATAACTCAATAGCCCTGGATTTCAGTCATCTTAGACCAGTTTTTTTTCTTGTGCAGTTGACAATAGTTTTTGAAGAAAGAAAACGAAAGTTAACAAAACCAACTAGTGAAGAGCTGCTTGTTGGTTTACATTAAGGGTAGAATTCTAAGAAAATGAAGGTCACCCTAACAGAATTTTGAATCACAGAATTTTAGTTTTGTATTAACTATTAAAGGAAAATGTCTCGAGAAATTTTTTTGTGTGTGTGATAAAAAAATGACGTGATTGCCAGACACGCCGTCATGGTCAGGGTGTGTCGTCTCCAGAAAAAAAGGGAAATTTGTCATACTGGAAAATTTACTGGAGGAGGAAAATTTACTGCCATACTGGAGGATGATTTCTTGAAAAGACTCCGCAAATCCACGCTAGCATTGGTTACAAAATATCATCAGTCACGGTGCGGTGTCAGCCCTGTTTTCTTTATCTTTTTGTCGTTTCTTCGTCTTTTCGTTTTTTTGTTTTTGGTTTGGTGGGCTCAGCCCTGGGGTGTAAATAGTACCAGTGATATGCACCCTATCTAGAGAGCAAAAGAGGTTTAATTTTTTTCAATACTAGCCGTGTTACACTGTATATTCTTATCATGTTCTTTCCAAATACCTTATTTTATAATGCCAGAGACAGGTAGTGAGCTGAGTGGCGGGACACAGGCCAATCCGTGTCGTAGAAGCAACGTCACGTGATTGCTGATCCGACGTCATTCAATCATTTCTTTTCAGTTTTTTTTTTTTGTTGCTTCTGCCGCCGTCGGTTGCTGCCGCTTCAGGAAAAAAAGGTAACCAACTCGGAATGAACTTTCGAGTGTTACCTTCAAAGATCATACACTGGGTTCACAACCCCCGACTATAACTCACCCAGTTCTTTTGTACGCCAATTGTATACTTCACAAAAAAAATATGTACAACACATAGAATCATTGAAATAAGAAGCACACCCAAAGCGTGTTATTTTCAGTTGTCCATATCAATTTAATGTAAAATGTTACCATACTTTCCTATTTGAACTAAACTAAGGTAAAAAAGAAAAAAAAACAAATGTGACGAGGGTACGTCAGATGAAACATGTTTAAAAATCAGCTGTCATTACTATAAACCCCTCCCCCCCCTCTTCCCACAAGAAAAGGCAAAAACGTGGCTGTTATCTTTAACTATTGGATGAAATGAAAAAAATAACAGATTTATTAGGAACGTGAAAATGACAGCCTAGTAAGCCATGTTTTTGTATTTAAACCATGTTCTGTCCGATATCCTGCGATTGACTCGGACTAAAAATAATACTAATAAAAAAGAAAAAAAAAAGGCCGAGGACGGGTGTCACGGAGGACTAAGAGGGTATAGGGTAAAGAGGGTTGTCTCAGAAAAGTCGTTTATATTGAAAATAAAGAAAGTAAAAACCCACAGATCGTCTCATACTTAGCATAAACACACACTGCATGGGTTATGACATCTGTGGCAATTTTCAACATTTTCAATGATTAATACACCCAATAGTCCAAAATTTCTCTTCATGCCACACGGCCTTAGACGTGTCGTGATCATATGCCGTCGTCATATTTGATCGTATACAGGCTTATCAACATTAAAAGCTACATGCATCGATCTAAGTGTTCCAAAGTTTCCTTTAGCGGATAGTTTATTTCAATTTTTTTTCATTCCAGAGAGAGGAAGGGAATACAAACCTGTATGGAATACACCAAGGTCAACAAAATTATTTAAGGAGATTAAATTTAGGCATTATTCGTTTTCTTATGGTCATTCGTTTTATTCCGGCGAGGCGAAGAGGTCACCAAAGTTTTGAAAATAGAAAGGCAGCGCTATTTCCTCTGTCGTCTCATGTCTGTGACCGTTTTCTATTTTGTATTACTTCAGTTGTTGCAATTCTTGTCACCCGAGAAGAGGTCAAAACCAGTGGAAACAGACCGGTCACTGATTTTTCATAAAAAATAGTAATTATAACAGGATATTCACCTGACCTACTTGAGCGCCGAAATACACAAACTTGCACAATAATAAGACGTTTGGTAGTCCTAAAAAAACGAAAATAATGTTTAAAATGTTCATGATGTGACGTGTCCAAAATGTCACAAATTAGGAAGCAAGTATGCAAACAGCCATAAATTCCATCTTTGATATGTTACAGAAGTTATAAGCTTTAACATTCTGGAGAATTTTTTTCGCAATTGACTTGAAAATACACAATCCTTTGGCTCACCTATTTTATCGTATTGTCTTTTATAAGTGCGGGTCTCGAGAGTTCCAGGTGTAATCCCTCATAGTTTCAAACAGCGACCAAAAAATAAAAAAAAATAAAATAAAGACTTCGCGTTACTTAAATTTGGAATTAATTGTTATATTTTTGACTGACGTATATCGTATACCTTTCCTGCAATATGTTAGGGTTTCACAAAAAAGTATTTCACGAGGGAAGCTCAAGCTCTGCATGAAGGGAATAAAGGGAATAAATGAAAATGTTACCCGAAATGATAATTGCATTTCTTCTCCTGAATATGGAAAAACATTTTTTTTTTTATCCTGGACTATCATTTTACTTGGCGGGCTTTCATTAAAAAATGACTCAGGGGAGGAGAATATAATAATTCTAAAATATGTTACGTGATGAATTTATTTCAAGAAAGACACATCTGTCTCATTTCGTGGATCTGCTATAGGTAAGTCTGTGTTCTACTTTAGCGTTATCCAGGTGTACAGACGATAACAAAAAAAAGAAAAGAAAGAGATCTCTCGAGGCAATGACTTGACGACTATAACGTCGAACGTTTCAAGGACGATTTCACCGTCTTAAGGAGTCCTTAAATAACAAGAAAATAATTTTTCACTGCATGACGCTTCAAGCCCCACACCATTACCTTGCCAGTCATAATTTGCAACTTTGCAACTTGCACCTGCAACAAGAAAGAGTTCTCTTGTATCAAGAAATATCAGTTCACTCAAGTTTGTAAAACTCCATGTACTACACAAGTAGATTACTGCAAAAATGATCCTCTGGTGGAAGTTGCAGAAGTGCAAATATTTTATTGGGTACATTGTAAGATTTACCTTAAAATATTGAGTAAATCAAGGTCACATCTCTGGAATTATGCTAATGTTCCTGTCATGACTGTCAACATTATAAAGAAATACAAAGGATAAATAAAGTAATTGTGTCTTTGTGACATCAGCGTGTTTAAAGATGATGACTTCCCCCCCCCCCCCTATCTCCTAAGCCAGTTGGGGAAAATACCTTAGTCGGCGGGAGGGGGATTTATGAGTAAGAAGAAGAGAAAAAGACTTCTAAAGATTCTCAACAGGGGTTGGGTCAGGTGAGAACAGGTGGCACGACCCCCATCGGGGGAGTCTTAGAAATTTTCGTCGCTGTAACTTAGAGTCCCTCCCTTAGTGGTTCCCTTCCCACATTACTATACAGCACAGGCCATGCTCATCATACCAAGTAACAGGTAGGCAGAGTGCACAGTTTATGTAGGCCTAGAGTTAATTTCATAACATTTCGTTATGCCTAGTTGTTGCTGTTCTCTCACCGGGTTGGCCATGCGGTATGTCTCTAGTGGCTGGAGGTGGGAAGTACAGCGTAGGTAGTATGCCCAAAGGACCCAACTGCCAGGGCAATTATTGACCTATATAACCTTTCAATTGGTACCGATAATTTAATATATTACTATTGGATAAGTAAATAATTTCGCGCGCTTTACATTTTTCCACTTTAGATTCCATATGTCTTTTTTTATCCAACGTTTTCTGAGATCTCTGTTCAACTCGCCCAATCTTACAGATTTTTACAACCAAGTCCAACTAGACCACAGTGGTCTACCAAAATGTAAGTTGGTCTACCACAGCGTACTGCCAATGAAATTTACACCATCTAACTCTACCGGGATAGTTATCCTTCCCTTTTTCATGCAAATGGTCTTCATTCCAGTGTGTGTATACGTTGTCATACTCAGTGATCCCGTTCTGGAGCACCATAGGGTTGCCATACCCAGGGATCCAGTGGTTCTGGGACACCATGTGCTCTACCAATAGTCTGTGGGCGACTCGTCGTACTTACGGGAGGTTGTCTCCACCAGGTGTTCGACCTTCCTACCTAAAACTTGATCTGTGACTGTCAAATCTACATGCCTATCATCTCAGCCTGTAATGCCAGCAGACCGACCATGGGGTAATCTTTCCTATCTTGTTTTACTTTGGTAATCTCTTCCTACCGCCTTGTGCAAATGTGATTGTCCCCTTACATTCTTTTTTTTTTTTTTTTTTCTAAAACTTGTCTTTTAACTTGTTACCTTCTCCAATCACAGTCAGAGGGGTTTCTGCAAACCCCACGTCCTGATTCTCTGGGAGATACTGTCTCATCGCAGGTGCGACTAAGCTTGTTTGTTCCACCTGAATTGGAAACACAATGAAGCGTAAATGGCGTCTGTCTGTGATTCCCCCAAAAATAACACTCCTTTTCGTCAACCATTTTGATTTGGTCTATTTCTTTGAAAGTATGCCAAGATATCTATCTCACCTGCGAATTTGCACTGTTTTTCTTCCCTCCGTCCAGGTACATATGTACTTCACTTTGACATATTAAGGTCAATATAAGGTATGCCCTTTTGTTTTGTTAACGTCAATTTGCCTGATGTTACTGCTTGGATGTTATGATGACCACAGACAATTGGAACTGCACATACTCCTGGATTCTCAAGGACAACCAGGTTTATCAACATAATTTCGATAATCCTAATTATCGGTCGATAATCGAGGATTAGTGACCACATTTCAGTTTTCCCCACTGCATAGTTTTAATTAATCTGGATTATCGATCGATAGACATGGATTATCTGATGATAAACTTGGACTGATAAACTTAGATAGTTTTTTTTTTTTTTGTCGATGCACATTAGACTTGACATAGTCGTTTTGATCACCCTGTGATATTCACGAGAATCACGTAAAGTCGTGCAATCATTTCTGAAGATGACAGAGTTATCGAAACGTCGCCATACGTTGCAGCAAATTCCAGCATCACAACATGTACATTGCAGGGAGATGGGTGGCCGTTGGGAAGGGGGTGGGGTGTGGAACGTGTTGTCATTCAACATTGTCAATATATTCCTTTGTAAGTGCAGGCACTGAGCTTTGTCTACAATCCCATTGAAAGACGTTGTCCTCTTTTTTTTTTCTTTGTTTTTTGGGGGGTCGTTTTATTTTCATATATACTTTCATGACTTTTAACGCTATTTGATTAACTATCGTTGCAATTTATGAATATGTCATAACCTTGTCAGACTTCATTTCCATGATCGTGGTGCTTTGTTACACCAGGCAAGTAACAAAACAAAGAGAAAAATCTGGTTTGTGCTCCATTAGCCAAAGAGTGACATAACCACTTTAAACGACACAAAACAGGAGAAAATGTGATAAAACTGAAAATTCACCCCCCCCCCCCACCCAACACGAATGTCGTTGAGGATACATAGTTCACTTCAAGCGCGAACAACACATCTCATCTTACCGGTGTAAAATGGTATATTAATCCTTATTGTGTCCCCTTTTTAAAGAGTGTAAAATATATGTTGCCTGTTTGTCACCTGCTTCAAAAGTTTTCCCTGATCGTCTATTGCCACATAGGACAGTACTCCAGGGAGTGATATCGACGTTAGGGTATACTGCACAGGGTCAACATTGCACATGGATGCTATCATGTTTACACTCCGTTTGTACGTCCAGTGATTACAACATCTCCCCCCCCCCCTACCACTCCCTACTCCATATTTTTTTTTTTACGAATTACCTTCCATAAACCTCATTGATTGACAACAGAATGAGAATTTCGAAGCGTCCGTAGATCGTCTTCAACTATTCTATTTTCAAAGATGAACTGTGACCGACTTAGAAGTCGGTTCAGCTGCTTACAGGCAGATGGAATCCTTTAAGCTTATGGGGGAGGGGGGGTGCGTCTAACCACCCTCCCTCGATTTGCCACATACCCAGGGGATGAGGATAAGGAGGCCTTTGTCCTTAAGTCTTCAATCTCAGTTCTTCAGGTGGCATATAGTCTTCGTTCACAGTGTATTTCAATGAGACTCTGCGTTTGGGAGACGCAGTTTTTAGACTTGCCTGAGCCTACAATTAAATAAGGTCAAAGGTGCAGAATGTCGTGCAGCTAGTCCAACAAACTTAGATGCCAATACTAAGAGATGAGTCGGCTGTATCGAACCTCTAGAGTGGTTACAATATGCAACAAGTACAGCAAGCACATCAAATCGTAGTGCTATGGAAGCCAATGTAACTAGGTGCAACCGGATCGGTCAGAGCACCTCTCACCGACAAAAAAAAAAAATGTATTCATTATTTTAGTTTTACCTCAGAAGGATACTGACTTTATCAAACTTGGGTTGAAAGGAGAAGGGTGGGTATATGTTTGAGGTAGGGGAGGGGGGGGGGGCGGGGACACTGAAGAAACTTATTGGCGAACAAGGTCAGTGCTTAATGAAAGCATAAGTTGACGGGAAAGTACGCATGTACCTTCTTCCCTTTCTCCCAACCGTGAATTGGTCCCCGTGGTTCACGGCCAACCTTCTGTACAGTCCTGACCAAGGCTGCAATGACAATGTAATTATATCCAGATATAGCAGCTGGAGGGAACACTCTCATCCCATTATCTCTTTAAAAAAAATACAAAATACAAAATCGCAGTTCTTTGTTAACATCAGGAAATGGGAGTGATTTCTGTCATTGAGATTTGTCATTGAAGTGGCTATAGCAACGCTGCACATCGGGCATGATCTCTACTGTCTCGTCACGGTGGACTGTAGGCCGCATAGTATGAAGTACGTACGGTAGCCTATATTCCCACGGGTGAGTGACAATTTGGCCCCCACTGCAAAGCTACAAAAATCTACATGTTGAAACAACAAGTTAACTGCATCAACTCACGTACCACTCACGTACAATAGTTTCTGACATCGTATATCTTTCTGTACAATCAAACACTAGAGACTGCAGATTCAGGCTTAACTTTATTAACTTTTTGGATTGCTAGCCTCAACTCGATATCCTTCAATAGTTATCATTGCAATGATGTTCGCTGCATGCAGGCCAGCAGAATTCACTCACAAACATGAACATGGCTTTATCCGCCTCCCCCACGATATAATCTTTTTTTCCGCCCGTTTTAGCGTACAGTGCAAGGTGACGGGGTATTTATTAATAGCATATGGAATACGATTAATGTGGCGATGAAACCTGTCAAGGCATCCCACACGCTCTCTATTTTATTGCCAGAGACATTCCAAGGAAAGGACCGTAAATTAACAACAGGCAGTTTGAGGGAGGACTTGTGAGATCAAGGTGTTCACGGGGCACGGTGGGATGAACGTGTCAACGTAAAAGGTAATTCGTGATAAAATAAAACCAGCATATGATAGTTGATATCTCGGGGACACGTGCTGTGGAGATTTGACACGCGACATCGCACACTTGTGCTCAATTAAAGTGACCCCTTTTCTTCTGTTCGACATTTCGCAGTTCGAAGAACTGAAGAGGCTATCTTCAAGGGGAAAACTTCTACTCTATTTTTAACCAGGAATTAGCAAGGGTTTTTTTTTTCTTTCTTCTGTATTTACTTTAAGTCTGTCTTTTGCAAAAGTTTTCTTCGACACTTTTCTGATTTAAAAATGAAGCAGTTCACGCAGTAATTGGGTTATCCAGTTATTATTCCTACAAGCTACCACTTATCCGAGATCTGAATTAAAATTTGAGATCCAAAATATACTTTGAGGAATGTACCAGTGATAGTTTGAGAGGTTTGTAAATGCACTAAAAGATATTTTTTTAACATCAGAAAAACCAAACGCACCAATATGTTGTTTATGAGTCAAGATACTGCTTTTTGACAAAAGACAGCTCTAGCTATGAAAGATTGCGAGTCGCCTCAAGGTTACAAATTACTCTGTAACACCAGCAAATCACTGCAATATATCTTCATCCCTTCTTTGACACTGAAGTACCTATTTGCTCTGTAAAATCCAAAGAGTAAAATGAGGGGTGACTATAAAATTAAGATTTAATGATCAAGGCTCTAAAACTGTGAGAACGACTCTTTTTCGATTGAAATCTTCCACTCCAAATTGAGATTGGTCCCCTTTTTCACTCTTAAAGAGTGGTTTTTCACGCTATGGGTATTTGAGAGTAACCAGATTGAAATGTGGCCGTCGCTAGTGAAAAATTATGCCTTTGGTTTATGGAATATTTAGCTTAAAATGTTGTGAACATAAAAGTCCCCACTCAACTCAACAAAGAATATATGATATAGTGTTTCTTCCAAGACAGTTGAGATTGTGACGGTAGTACAAAGGATATTCAAGTCTCTGGTATACTATGACGTCATGGATTTCCCACAATGCAACGGATCACTTAAAAATAGATATTTGTTTAAAAAAATCATAACTTCCAAACAGATCATCCGATTGAAATATGGTGTCCTTCAAGAAAATGACCCCAAATGTCCCTAATCTCATTGAATGTCGTCGGTAAATAGTCTCTTTAAGAGCATAAATCTACCCATTTCTCTTCTTTGTCTCAGTTTTCATTCTCTGATTGTCAAACGGGAGATTCCGGATTAAAAAAAAATACCGGTAAAAAAAATACCGGTGTACCTCACAACATTCGTCAACGACTTGGAAATTTTACTCCAATCTGTCCTTCCGATCAGGGGTAAAGTTAATATTTATTAAAGAAAGATATCGTGACAAACTTGTGGACAGTATGAGGGATCATTTTGCCAAGATTTCGCTGTGCCCATGCATCAGATGAAAGAAGGAGGGAACAAATCGCTATGTATATATATAAATGACCGCTTTAGACAAAAGATGTTAATGAAAGTATTCAATGATTGATGAATGATGAACTGAGTCTTTGCATCGGGTATACTCGACCAACGATATCGGGACCCGGTTCGGAATTTTCTACCTGGATCCAGACTCTCACTAAAAAATTAGGCCCCCCCCCAAAAAAGAAAAGATTGTATAGCCTTTTATCTATCCCCATGCTCTTGCGCCTCTCATTTGTTTTAATCGTTCAAGCGCCACTCTATCTGACACGTTACATCTGTCCCGTTTCAAGCCATCTGCGACACCACATTTCGTCCATCGTTACTCTTCAAAGCTAGGAGGGGAAAAGTAACTACACATTGTAAAATTAGTACAGTCACTGGCACGTATAATTGACAATAATTCATTGCATTGCATCGTACTATACCATCTGAAAACAATGCGCGCACACATACACACATAGCTATAAACCGCACACTCATGAGGCTACCATTTGTTTCAACGGCACAATCTCAACTCCTTCCTGATTAAAAAAAAACAAAAAAACAGACACCTCGAGAAAGTACCGTCGAGTGGCCACAGTTTTCTTGGAACATGTCTGTAACTATATACCCGAGCCAGCATCCGTGTATCCACTGCAATCGTCTACAATGAAATTGCTTGTAATGCTGAAACTGCAGTTTATTTGGATTTCCCTACCTGAATCAAAGTCGAGCATGCATTAAAAAAAAATCTAACCGACGTCACTGTAATCGGATCTATACATAAATACAAGTCTAAATTTAGATTTAGCTGATTCTTCCTTTTTTTTTGTTTTGCTCTCACTGGATTATCACATATTATTATACTGTGACACTGAAAGTATCTTTGAACGCGTTTTTCCTTTTGTAAAACAGTTAATCGTATTCAAAATTCAAGAAAATTTTGATGTTCAAAACTTAAAAGCTTTCTTTAAAATGCGTCACAAACACATGTGTAAAGTGGAGTAACTTTAAGTAACTGTCTGGAGCGCTTTATCGAAGTTATGTATTTTATTGTTTCTACTTTAGCCTTACACACAGGTACGTCTTCAAAATCTGCTACAAAAAAAAAAGTAAATAAATAAATAAAATATCTTTTTTTTTCAGAGTATACAAACTGACAGTTTCATACCTAGGTCAGTATAGTTTGATATTTTCTCAGTAATCGTCCCTCGGCTGTATTCTTTGTGATGTATTTTAAATAGTAAGATTTATGAGTATCTGAGAATTTGGAGAAATTAATCTGAGTAGCCATTTCGCACAACAAACGCGCTGAAATTTTAAATACGTTGACACATTCGTTGAGGTTCGTGGGTCACCGTGAGGTCATGACATGCAAGTGTACACGAACCCACTAGGGAAGTAATGCTACGTGACAACATAATTAAAGAGGCTCATTGAATTGATACAGCGTATTTTGTGGCAAGTTTGAAAGAAACCATTACCTACCGAGTACCTTCCAATTAGCCTCATTGTTCATGTATCTGTTCCTACAGTTACGGGAAATGTGAGAAGTTGTAGTGTTTTTATGCATGAACGAGAGTTGCCCGTGGTTGATATATTATGGTAAAAAGTGTCTGGTCACAGATTTTCAGTGAGTGATTTTGATTGTTATTTAACCCTATATGCTTCAGTTGTGTGTCAGATGTGCAGAATCTTTTAGTCTGGTCATTTACCATCAACATATATGAGTGATACTGGACAGGTGTAACAAACTGTAATGAAATTTGTGAACCAACTCAATGAGCCTCTTTAAACATTTCCCCACTCGTTGGATGAGGTGAAGCCGATCTGCTAACGTCGACTGCACACAGAGAGGGAGAGAGCAACTAACATAGCATTTGCAAAGAAAGCGATATGTCCTATAAATAAACTATACAAATTTCATAATGAATGTTGTCCTAATCTATCCGAAAACTGTTTTTTTTTTTCTATCGTCCTGTTTATTCGACTTCACTACACCACTGAATCTTTCTTCTCAATGTGCATATATATGTGTATGTGTAAACGAAGTAAATGAAGTGAAACATATGACTGGACGGAGTCCATTAAACTTCGATAAGCAACATATCGCACTGGAGGCTTAGTTAAATAACTGGAAGGGGATTTTTTAGAATTAGAAAAATTCCTTAAAATGTACCCGACGGAATTTATTAGACTTCGAGAAAAACCATACAATACTACCTCATAACCGGACGGAGTTCATTAGAAACAACATACCGTACTAGAAGCTGTACATAACTAAATGGAGATCATAACTAGAAGTTTAGAAATATCGCACTTTAAGCATATCACACCATAAGCAATATGTATTACCGAACGAAATTGGAGAAACTACATACCGCTCTAGAAGCTATATGTAGAACTGAGCGAAATACGAGAAAACATCATGCCGTCATATTATGAACACAACAACTCAGCCGAGTCCATTAGTTAAAAAAAAATCAACTTACCGCACTAGACGATGTATATAGCTAAACATAGTTCCTTAAAATTCGAGAAACAGCATACCTTACTTGAAGCAGTAACTGTGTGACATCAATAAGTGGAATGTAAGAGACAACGTAGCTGGATGGTATTGATTAGAACTCGAGAAACAGCATACCACACTAGAAGCTATATATAACTTGGCCAAGTCCATTACAATTCGGAGCAACGACAACATACAGTAGTATATAGAAGCTATGTATAACTGGATGTTTACAATTCAAGAAATTATATACCGTTCACACAGACATTAGATGGACGAGAGTTCATTATAGAATTCGAGAATCACAAGTCAGATAAAACATAAATGTGGCACCATGTCCAATCCTTCCCTCAGTTTTGTTTCGTCTACAGCCATTGGGTTCACACTTTTCATCAAGACGTCCTAATCAACTGTGTATTTGTCTTCAAAATAGGTCATTGCACTTCACCTCGCAGAGGTAGGCACCGGCGGAACACCATCACCTCGAAATCAACGGAAAAGATATTTCTCCAAAAAAGTGCTTGGCAAAGCGGACTAAGAATTTAGAAAAACAAAACTACCGGTGAAAATGTGATTCTTGACCTTTTCTGAACTCGTTACATTTCCGACAGATGTGAGATGAAAGTCACACTGATCAACGGTTTAAGTTGCTCTGAACTACATTATTATGCATGGATGCTCAACCGTGTGTGTCTCGGTGCCGTAATTTCGTGCTTTTTTTTGTGGTTTGTTTGGTATTTTCTTGGGGAAGGGGGGGGGGGGGAGGAGGGGAGCTCTGCATGCACGGACGTCGTAGATAATTGCTATCTTCAAGATCACATGTAGATATAGGTTACACTGTGACCAATATTCGTTCTACTTTGCATTGTTTCAAAGACGATGAAACTCTTTAATAGACCAGGGAGGTGCAATTTAGAAGGAGTTACAGATGAAAGTTAAATTTATGCTAATCCTGTTCGATTTTCTATCGTGTGATAAGAGTCCCAATTCATAAGAGATGAGTACGGCTTAAGGCACCCTCTTACTTCTGGGTGATAGACGTTATCCAAGTAACTTTATTAACACCTGCTTATATCCTATGAAAAGGATTACTTAGAACAATGCTTTGAGGCCAAGGTTATTGCCGACAATCAAGACAGGACTTAAAGCTCACCAATCAAAACGACTGGTTATCTCTTCCGAATGAAGATGAACTGGCGTATAAGAATAAGGTGCAGGGCTTTTGCCATATGCAAATGATTAAAATGGACATAAGACTATAATTTCCCATTGAATTTTTATCAAATTCGGCAAATTTTCGCAATTTGTAGTAGGTGGACCCATGTTCAGCAAATTACACATCCTGAAACTGGTCTACCATGATAAACGTCAGAAGGTGTCAAAAGGTGAAAACTAATTTTCAAGAATAGCGACTGGAATTGTTGTAACTATGGACAAAATTTTCCAACGTAACTGACGACGTAGCAGATGATATGAACCCTTTCACGGTAAGATCTTAATACGTTTTAAGCACATTGAATCTGTGCGGTGAACATTGCAGATGTCTTTGGCGGCAACTAGTTAGGTTCAAAGGAAGGAATTAAGATGTAACTCCCTCTAAATTGCATCTTCCTGAATATTCTAACATAGGTCTAGATAGATAGATAAATAGATAGATAGATAGAATAATCGAAATTCCTCCCCGCATTTTTCGATCATTTCTTGTTGTGTATTTTCTGATAGATTAGGCTTCGACTCACAAAATGATCACCTGTTGAAGGAAATTCTCTCAAATTTTCGTTTCTTTTCCTATTTTTATTGGTTTCGTACGCAGTGTTGCACGGCTAATCGAACCAAGTACTTAAATTGAAATTTAGTTTAACACATAAGACACTGTTGTTAATAATGGAAACATGATGATATTTCATTTTGAAAAGAGCATTTTATTTCAAAAGTCTCGCATTGTTTCATAATGTTATGGAATTAAAAATCCAACCGTGAATTGAAAGTCTTCAGTATAAAAAACAATGAAATGTAATGAGACAAAGAAAGCACGAAAAGCTGGTATAAAGATGTAAAAAAGGATTATAAGTACAAAAGGAAGCGTGAAAAACTGCTAAAATGTACGGCAAAAGTATCCGTCGTTGGAATTTTTCATTGACAGACTGTAATTTTTTTTACACAGCATGTATCATACATCATATGTACATATTTATATATAACAGGCCTATATATATATATATATATATATATATATATATATATATATATATATATATATATATATATATATATATATATATATATGAAATTATGCTTATGATGGAACCGGTGAATGTATTTCATGGCGCGCTTAAAGAGTATATGGCATGTTTATTACATACGCAGAGGCAGCACATAGAAATATGAAGAAGGGGATGGGGTGGAGGATGAAGAGCATGCAGATAAGGTCCTACGTGGACCTTGCTCATTGTCCACATGTTTGTGATGAAAAAAAAAATTAATCTTTTGTGACAATCGGCCCTTACCATTAATACTTGAAAACAAAGACTTATCACACACTGTAGGCTTAGATTATAAAATATAAAATATCGTCATATCATTTTCATTTTATGCACAGTAAATTACATATTCCTTCCATGTGAAAATAAAAAGACTCAAAACCATGGTTAAATAGAGGGCCATATATTGCCCCTATTTCAGATATTATTTTCTACGCTGACCTTGAGAGGAATAACAAGACAATTTGGAAAAAATTATTACTTGCAGACCCAAATCCCGTCGGAATAATTACCTTATCAGTTCAACCTTTGCTATAGTTTCATGCGATTTCTAATCGTTTCTCGACAAATTAAAAGAAAATTAAAACGATTCTTTGCGTGTATATGTGCGTCTTTTTTTGTGATAAGACATGTAGTTCTCACATAAACATATTATAAAGCTCTTTATCAAGAGAGCAAATTGTTACATGGAAAATCGTGCTTCAGTTTGTAATAATTGTTTCATAAATCCAATTGTTCATAACATGGACTTAATTTTCGCTCGGTCTTGGAAATGCACAAATTGCCTCACAATTTACAAGAAGAAAATGAAAATCCCTGTTGGAATTCCAAAGATTTCTACATATGTATACACGGTGCACAATGTCGTATAAAAAGCCTTAAATTGATACCACGCTTTAAAAACCATTTTTCTTTTAAATTTATCCTTTCTTCAAGTTTTTGTCCACAGTATTTTTTTTTAGTATCTCAACAGCATTTTTAATTTATTTTTAATCTCTAACTTTCACTATGTAAACATATAACCGATCGCTTAGTAATAGAACTAAACTTTCATAAAAAAAATAATCATGATTCTAACGTAAACAAGGTTTAAGAAATTTTTGATGCAAGATGTGTGAATGCTTCACATGTAAATGCTTCGAGGATGTGGCAAGTAATAGTAGATTCACAATTTGCAGCAGAGGTAAGTACACTCTAAAAAGGTTGGGTAAACTTTCACTCGGGTATGTTAGGTCTGCCTCCCACTGAACTGTAGGTAGGTGAAAATCCCAAAGTTGGTTACAAAGCACCCATTGCTGGGTAACGTTTTCCCCAACGAAAGCCTGAATATTTTCTTTTTTGACCAATTTGGTTATTTTTTTCTACCCAACAGTCTTGTTAGGAGACATACGTAACCAACCTGGGTCAAAGTTTATTCAATTGTTTTTTAGAGTGTATCCAATCGTCTCGAAGATGACGCACTGGGCCTCTCGTGTTGGGCCTCTCATATGCGGTTGCTTACAAATACTAGACCTGCGAATAAGTTTGACGCCCAAATTCAATTCCAGTATACAGTTACGGTCTGAATTCTGATCAATGAAAACTGTTGACGGTATTACGTTATGATGGATTTATTAAAAAGATCAGTCACATCTTAAAAAAAAAGGAAGAGCAAAAAAACACAAAAGAAGCGATTTTTAAAGGCAACTAAAAGGTATCACTTAAATCAAGCACTGTTCAATAACGTTGGACTGATAATCGATATTCAATATTGATATAGGCCTATACAGTATTCATCCGATTTGTCCCATTTGTGGATATCGACCTCAAAACCGATACATCGAACCGATATTTCTCCAACAAGGGAAAGTGAGGCTTTCTTTACTAACGTACGATTTCAACCATAAAATATAAAGGAAGCCAAAGAAATTAACAAAGTACATGGCTTGTGGTTTTGTCAACTTTTGTGTACAGTTTGACTCTTTTTTGAAAATATCGTTACAGGCCGATATCGAGGATAGCAATATATCGTCTATCGGTGATTTTAGGTGAATATCGGTCCAAGACTACTTTCCGATAATTAAACCGAAAAGTGGAACACATAGGCCTACAAAAGAATACGCGCGCAGTGGTGTTTCGCTGCGTTTTATGGGCATGCAACGATATGATGTAGGCAAGGCAGCATACAAATTATGAAATTATTGTGATTCAGTTACGAAATAATCCAATTCAATTCAATTATTGATCAATTTATCAAAACAAGTTATCAATTAGGACATGAATGGTGCCCGTCTAGTATTAAGATATACTTGTACAAAAGCTGCGTTTTAAAAGTCAGTTTATGCTATCGAATCAAATCCCCTTTTTTTTCTCATCGATGAAATGTGACTTGCAATAGCAAACTAATACTAGAGTATCATCTTGCTCAATATTTCTGACTGATGCCCCAAATTTCGAAGATTTAAAGATCCATACGCCCGAAAATTGAGGACGGTGTTCTCCTCAATTCAATACGAAGACCCGCTCTTAAAGCCTGACACCTCTTACACAAACAGAATGTATTCTGTATCTGTGGCATGTTATTATAAATATTCACATCCAAACATAGTCGAAGCACGATACCATAGAAATTCAACATCGAGAGAGTATATCGTTTATCGAAGAAAGTGCTCTAAGTAGCTAAGGGACACCGCCCTCACTTTTCGGACGCGTAGTCCTTTAAGAAATATCGAAATACCAAATACGTACTGTGGTTCTCAACATGAAAGATCATAGGAAAGTGTCTGAAAGAGTTTTTAACTAGGAGCATGCACTGAAAGCCCGTGTTTAGTAAACAGAGCAACGGTTTTCTTTGCGTGCATGGTAATTTTTTTTTCTCGCTCGTATTCTGAAAACTTGTCAAAGATATTTGGGGAAGAAAATTCTTGTGAAGGTGCATGTCATCGAAACGTATGTATGAAGAATATGGTTTGGATTGCCCTTACAAGTTATGTTCATTCAAACACATAAAGTGCATTTTCAGATGGACGCTTCCACAGTCAGGTTAAAAATTAGTAATTTTCGCAATTGAAAAAAAAATAATTACTAAATATTTTGCTTGAAAGTGAAGATATTTAATCTGTCTTTAAATTGTTTACACAGTTCTCGAAGGTTTTAGATCGAAATTTGTCATTTACGAACAAATGTGACAATCAGTTTTATGATAGGTAACTTTTGAAGCCAACGGAAAAAAAAAGTAAATCACGGAAGAATTAAATAACAATTTGTAAATTGTAGAAGCAAATGTAAAGAAATATAAATGGTTGCAAAATTATGGAAAGAAAGAAACTAGAAAGGCAGAACAGAAATAATTCCATTCATGAAAACTTGATGTGCGAATAACTGAATGTAGAGTGTCGAACACTACCCCAAAACAAATGCCGGCTTTAGAATACTACTCAGCTTACTATGAATCTTCAATTCATCTTACAGCAGATTTTTTTTTTGTCGTCTCTCTGTATTGTTTTTGCTTTAATCCTCTTGCCATGAATCGCGCCATTCTACGCTTCAGCTATTAGACTATCAGGTGACGTCACCCACGAGTTCATCTGGTTGCTCGTAACCACGTCCTCTTGATTTTCGATACCGTCTTTGGCTCGACTTGGGGTGGTCTCGCTGCTACCCGTAGGACTGGGTTCATAGTCACCAAAGCCACTTTCAGCCAAGCTCTCACAACTGCCCGGCCTCTGGTCTTTTATGGTGGCGTTCTCTCTGGCCGTCAACGAAGAGTCCAACTTTTCGGTCTTGATCCTGATTGGATAATTCGATTCGATTTCGGTGTCCCTCTTTTGATCTGAACATACGGAAGCCGTTTGAAGCCTTTTAGCTTCTTCCTCTTGTTCGTCCCTAAGTTTTGACAAAAAATTAATGTACCGTATAGTCATCCTTAATATTTCGTTCTTGCTCAGTTTTTTATCGACTGGATGCGTTGGAAGTAGTTTCCTGAGGTCTGCGTACGCCGCGTTAACGTTCTGTTGTCTTTCCCTCTCCCTGCAATTTGTGAATGCTCGACGGGTGGTTTTTGGAGGTTTGCTACCCTCACTGTGGCCCAGTGACAGCATTCCCTGCTGGCAAAAGTACAAACCGGCGGGGCCGCGCCTTCTCATGGCTAAACTATTGCTCACAATTAAACCGGTGGCCTCATGACCGTCCGCTTGCACACTGCAAGGACTGAACGGACTGTTGGGTAGCCACTGGCTGTACGGGGATGGCGCATGATAGACGGGCGCACCGTTACTGTGGCGTGTGCCGCCTTCCACAGACGAAGGACGAGATGATGACGAAATGTGAATACCGTGTGTGGCGGCAGGACTGTTTGTGAGCTCGATGTGAGGCACTGACGAAGATAACTGTCTGTGGCAAACTTGAGACTGCTCTGCGGGACTGGGTTGTTCGAAAGAAGCGCTCACTGGTTTGGAAGGAAAGACAAACTTTTTCGAAGCGGAAGCGGATTCGCTCTCGCTTTGATTCCGCCGTTTCAAACTGAGTCTGCGCAACTCAGAGGCGCTCGGAAACTCGATCATACTAGTCACATCAGGTGAGTGGATGAGAGGGGTGCTCAAGGCAGGCGGCGTCAGAGAGTCAAACATGTTGTTGAGAGCACACGACTCCTCGTCTGAAAAGAAAAATAATAATAATAGAAAAATAAGTAAAGTAAACAGATGAATATTAACAAGATACTACAATGAAATGTTTCATATAAAGGCATGCACACACGCTCTTTCGCTCGCACGTAAGCACCCACGCACGCACACATGCACACAACCGCTAGTTTTATTTTTTCTTCCATCCCACGTACGTTAATTCATTAGCGGCCATCTTTGTGTATATGCTATACGAGAGGAACCCTGATCTATACAACCAATAGATAGTTTTAATTTCAACTTAACAAATTTCTCGCTGAAAGGGGCTCATTGAGTTGATATCAGTAAAGATTGCGGTGATTTTGAAGTATACAAACACACGACAATACTCACAATCAGCATAATTAATCAAGTTTCACATCCAATAGTTATATGAAAACTGTCAATTTTTTCAAATTTTTGACCGTTACTTGCTCTGATTGTGTGCATGTGAATGTACTAATGTGAAAATGTCTGGTCACAAAGTTTCAAAAACCAAATTTAATCGTTGGTTACTCACTCATTAATGTTCCAACGAATGTAAAACTTTGGGATCCTTTTAGTTTGACTGTTTGTCATTAGTATGAGAAGGAAACTTGACCGGTTTAGAAAAATTGAGTGAATTTCACAAAACAACTCAATGAGCCTCTTTAAGCAAAGTAACGCATGGCACCGTGGAAGTCTACTCCACTTCCCTTGTGGAACCCATAACTTTTTTTTCAATTTTCGTTTTTCTTTCTCGGATTAGCAGCTACATGCCAGAAAACATCTGAACGTAGACGAGCAATTTGGCGTGCCGTTGTGAAACAGAAACTGAAAGGGAAAAAATATCTCTTTGAAAACTACAACAGCCAGTTCTTGTTGAAAAACTGGTCCTACGTAGTTTGTTGTCCCTTATTGACCACAGTAGAAGTGACGCGTAGTATGTCCTGCGTTACTGGTTACAATTGTGAAAAGATGGACCAGGGTGAGTCGCCGCATAGAGTCGGTCAGGTACGCGCCTACCCGAAAATGTAACTTTCATTTGACTTCGAGTTCGTTGTTAAGTCACAACATGGCATTTTGCTCTGCCTGTCAATATGGCGCCACATATATCTTACGTATATGCACGACGTGTTATCCTTAGATACGTGCTGGTACTTGTTACACGTGTACAGTACAACGTTAGTGAAAATGTGGATCCGGGTAACAATCTCAGAAACAGGTCCTTACATCGTCGTTCGATTACCCGGGTAAACGAAATACAAACAGTGATATTTATTTCTCTCAAAACACGGGCGGCACATTCAGTAGATATTGATAACGCTGTTAGGATTTTGAAGAGTAGAACGACTATAATTAGCCTGCATAATTAATCAAGTTTCACATTCAATAGTTACAACAAAAACTGTCATTTGTCGTTACCCTGGTTTGTACTCCAGCTGTGTGCATGTGAATGAGGACTACTGCCAAAAGTCGGTGTTTAGTTTAAGAATTTCCCAAAAACCAAACTGAATAGTCAATCCCTCCCTCCCTCATTAATGTTCATTTGCATGGCACAACTGGGGATTCTCTTAGTTTGATGATCTGTCCTTAGAATATATGTGAAGGAAAATTTAAGTTAATTTCACAAACAACGTATTTTCAGTATCGTGTTTGACTATTAGTCCTCAGTATATACAACTATATGAAGGAAACTTGACATGTCCGGAAAAAATCAGTGAATTTTACAAAACAACGTGTTTTCATTGTCGTGGTGATAGGTTTTTTTTTGCTTTTGTTTTCTCTCTTCTCCCTATTTTGCCCTTTTCTTTTTGGTAGAGCCAAGTGGCTCCACCATTCCATTTGATACAGAGTAAGCTTAAAGTCAATGGACTCTACGTGAACGAACTGTGAATAAACTGAACTGTATACCAAGACCCGATCAAAACAAGGAAACGATGATTACCCGTGGAAGAACGACTACAAAGAAACTTGGATAATTTCTACCGGAAAATGAATTAATTTCGAAAGCGTTTATTTCAATCGTGTATACAAGAGTAAACCGAATTACCGACATCCGATTCCTGTAACGGGATGCCAAACCGAAAGCATACGATAATAGGGATAAAGACGGCAACTTCTTGGCATTTGAGGGAAATTATTTGGAAATTTATGATTATCCGGTCTCGGTAGGTTTGCGAGAATATTATTCAGCAGAGTGACGGTCGTAATCTGATTGTGTTAGGCCTATATATATATATATATATATATATATATATATATATATATATATATATATATATATATATATATATATATATATATATATATATATATATATATATATATATATATATATATATATATATATATATGGGTAAAGGGTTAAATGAAAGATTAAGTCACAGCATGCCATGGGTTTAGTCATTGGTACTCATTCATGTGAAATCTAATCGGTTATTGGTTGTCATAGCAGTTAAGTACCTCAAGTATCCGGACGTGACTCACACAGGCTTCAGTATCCCTGAGAATTTTTTTTTTTGTAATTGTTCGAGATAACGACCCGAGTTGTGTCTGTTGTTACACGGTTTACATTTCCACGTGTAGACTAGATACAATTAAGACGCACTTGTTTTAAAATAGGCCTGGCCTGGGAAAATTTGTGGATGACAGTGCTGTACGATTTCCTGTCACAGTTGACATAGTCTCAAAGGTATCTACACAAAACATCAAACTATCTTAAGAAAATAATAAAGCAACGATAAAGGGATCTCCAGGTACTGCACCTCTACATCTTCCACCATCGATTGAACTTAATCTACTAAAACGTTACATGGCAGCGAACGGGATGATTATCCAGATGCTCATCGAAGGGGTTCCAAGTCACCAATGACAAGGATTCTTTGATAAAAAAGAGAGCATAAGCCATCATCAGTTTAATGGCAAAACGCAACTGCGTGCTGACCAGCGACTTGCATGCTACTTAGCAACTCCGAGCAACCAAGATGAATTTTAAGCGGCTAAAATGATGTTTTTTTTTCTACCACGCTAAGACAAAAGATAAGTGTGGTATACCTTTTTACCAACATCATCACCATATAGGTCATGTTTAGCACTTCACGGTGACATTATCCCACTTAACTCGCGAACAATGACACGGTCAATTAGACATCAAATGAATAGATCCTCTTGAACGGTAGAGTATTTAATGTAAAAGCATCTTAATTTGAGGGATCTTAATTGTCACGCCCCGCAGGCAAAAAAGTGTAATTAAAAAGGTAAAAGGATTTACTAACTAATTAAGTTTGAAGGCGGGATTTTTAGAGACTCCAGCTTATCATGACATAGCAACTGCTAGCGACTACTAGAGACCAAAGAAACCTCATGCACGCTAAGCAACAGCTGCATTTTAACATTAAAGTTTTGCTGTATTACAACTGCAATAAAACCTGAACGTTGCATGCTGCAAATCACTTGTACGCTATACCCGGCAACAACTGCATGCTGCCATACCCAACAACTGCGTGATACCCAACGACTGCACTGCTACCCTGCACTGCATGCTACCCAACAAGTGCCCGTCAATTGCCGGCTATTATGTGATAGAGATGCTACCACCCCCAGTGCAATATATATGACTCAGTAGTATCATTGATATTGCAATGTGAATTCTGATAATGTTGATTGCATGGTGTACCTCGTACGTATACACGGCCATGGTTCTTGACACAATTAGCTACCATGTTGTAGTAAATCATTGCCGTTGACTGTAGCAATCATTTTTTTTTCTACCATATACCGGATGCTGTACAGTAAAATGATCTGTATAGGCATTCGTCCTTTCTTTCGGCCTCTAATAGTATCAATGTATGATCGCATTACAACCAATTAAACAATAATGTTAGCTATGATGCATGCAGCCGACTCACTCCGTGATTTGCAACATAATCAAAAGAGTTTCCTTTGATATTGTAGAGCCTCTCTTTACGACAAACTACAAATATACTTTACAAGATATAGGATTATACGATCCTAGCATAGGCGTAAGGGAACACTTTTGTTTGAAAGTTGGCGGGGGGGGGGGGGGGCAAAGAACTGCCTGAAAACAAGAAATGTCCGAATTCCAACGCTGTGTGACACCATGGAAGTACTACTTCCATGGTGACACACAGTCACAGTTTCTTCCATCGGAAATTGGGATTTGTTATAAACAGAGAAAATGAATAATACTTGTCACAGCGGCTCTAAAATATATACTACTTTCAGGCACGTGTACGTGAGTTTAGGCATCTTCCTAAAAAGACCAATATAGATGTTTTTCTCATCGAGATTACCTAATCGAAAAATCTTCGCATTTTGTTCCCAAAAAGTTTAGACTTCTCAACGTACCCTCAATCCGCCTGTAAAGTACGCCTATAGTTCCTGCACCTTCATGAGTACTTGAGTGCTAAATGATCGTTTTCACCATAGGCTGCGTGAAAGTGATCTTCTGCACGGTGACGTACTCAATGTAGTTTTTGTCTACTAGCATCTTGTGTAAACAATACCGTATCGTTCCATGTTTTTATTGGTAACTTTACCAAAACATTTCAAAATTAGGTGTTTAGTTGTGCACTACTATCCGACGTTTCGCTGCCGGCCTCAGACATGTTGCTAGACTTTTAGAGGCGATCCTTTGGAAAACGCGATCTGCGATCAGGACTTATCAATGCCTCCCCTTCCATCGTTTTCCCTGCCGTGGTTAAGTTACGTATATCAAACGCGCATACTTAACTGAAAAACGAAACGAACGATGCTCAAACAGGGCCTTGGCCGCCGCAGAAGTCTCGCAAGTGCAAAAGGGCGGGTTTTCAAATGCTGGCTCCCAACATCGAGGGTCATAATACGTCAGTTTCACCCTGGAGATTCTCTCTACTATATATCAGCTACTGTGCAGCAATGTGATGATGTCACTCGTTAGCCACCGTACTGTATATGGCACTGGTTGGCTTCTTTAACTCTGTAACTATATGAGCCAAATAGTCCTCATGTTTCACTGCAATGAATTGACCTCTTCTGTTATCAGCTACGGAACAACAACTACTATGATCGACTGTGTGAGAGTACGAATATTTCTCACAAGTGGCTACGGTGGCAACGCTACACCCCCACCCCCCTCCATCCCGCTTACAGTACGAACCCCAACCATCTCTGTTATGTGTCGTGCCCTATCAGTTACTGTGTGACAGTATGTGAGTTACTATTGCACGAATGACTACATCCAACTTGGTCAAGTCTGTATTCTATTACGTCATCACTAATATCAGTGATATCACTAATTTAAAACAAGGGAATTTATTTATCAGAATTTATTTATTTTTATATATGTTTATTTATACTCAAATCGATATTTATTATTTATACACATAAAGTTAGAGGTAGAGATACATTTATAGAACTTGCAAGAGGGGATGATAGAAGAACCATTTGCTCTTTCATTTGTAGTTCACATCCGGTGGGTATGTTGATTAATTTGCGTTAAGTAAATTTGTGAATGTTGTGGTTTGGTAGACTGTACTGAAATCGTATCAAACTTACAGAAAGGCCTACGTTTTCTTTATGGTAGGGTTATGTGTTTTTCTTTTCGAGGCAAATACGCTGTGACGATAAACATAAAAACATTTCGTGCCAAGACTGTATCCGTAATAGTAACGTTATGTTAAAGGCGATGCCATGTAACGCGTTACTTAATCTTATAGGCCTTATGCCACGTGGGCCACAAAGATCGGTCAGATGCGATCTGTACGTGAAGAAAATGACGGACTCGTTAATTAAAATTACATTATGGTTTAAAAGACAATTCTGTGTACTAATCTTAACAAGAGATGGTAGTGTGTATCATATTCCCATCTCACATTACGTAAATTAAACAAACAATTGCAGAATTTGAAAGTAGTTACAATCCCACACATAAGCCTACGGTACTAATGGAAAAACTGAGTCTGAAATTTCGCTGTTTGTTCTCGGAACAGACCCACTAGGCAGTCATGTATATATGTATATATATATAGGAGCTGTGTTACCCTATGTCGGACAAAAAAACAGAAGTCCCCGAAGAAGTAGGAAAAAGAAGTAATTAAAGCTAAAATATGCCAATTGCCTGGTTATCTACCTTTACTCTTACTCATTATTTCACTGAAGAGAACGTATAGGGAAAGATCACCTGTCACAAAATCTGAAAGAGAAGTATGCGCTCATCAGTATGCATTGCAGGTATTTGGATATAAAAATTGTCTCGACATTTTTGTTGGCCCTACAAAATTCCGTCTCCCCTCAAACAGACCAATTTGGAATCCATATGGATATTCATCTATGGAAAAGCTATGGAACTTAAACAATGTTATTTTGTAGTGGCTATCAGTTGGCACATTTGGCACAGTTGGCTCATTGGATGGAAGGGGTAATGGAGCAAAGTGGATGGGGGTGGGTGGTAAGTAAATGCCATGACCTTCCTCAATTTGTCCTATGTTTACAGAAGTATCTTTTTAACCCACTGCCTCTGATTCCTTTTGATAGTGACATTTTCTAAAACTTTTTTAAACAAAACCATCTGTTTGTACGTCTCATTTGACTTATTTTCTTTAGAGTGAAGTGCTCGGATAATTTATATCACTGGGTGATGTGACCAGAAAGGTAAGTTCAGTCCAGTTCAGTGGGCTCGCACTTTTGACTCAATGTAAAATTGGTTCTGACCAATGGTTGTGACAACTCTGGTCATGGAAGGCTGCCATTACTTTCATGTCCTGCCGATTTCTCTTTGCAGTGTGACATTTATCGTGCACGGGCTACACCCCCCCCCCCCCACCGTAGGCTTACCAAAGGTGGGATGAATTACACTAATGCTTTGTGTTACGTAACTCTGTGTACGATGTAGGTGAAGTACATGTTCAATCCACAGGTATTTCTGAATGGTCTACTATACAATTGTCTGACAAATAACGATCGAAATTAATGCTGGATTGGTATGGGCCAATGGAACGGCATTCGAACATCTGGCAGGTTCCCAGTCGATTTTTTCCTTGACAGATTCCCCACGGTGGTTACGGTTATTTTAAACTTTGATCTAATGTAGTGGACCGTCCTCAGCGTAGCAACTTGCTTGGATATTCCAATGCCCTGACAAAGATGGGCGGGTATTAGCATCAAGCTTAACAGCATTCGATTTTCTACCACGTAACGTCGGCGGGCATGTCAACTCTAGCCATATGTAGTGACAGTTACCCGATATGTTAGTCGGGGGGGGGGGGGGTGGGGGAGTAAGTATTATGACAGTGCGACGTTTCAACATCTAAACATCGTTACGCGCGTTATTACGCATCTCGATGATATGCCAAATAAAGTATATGTCACACAAAATTGATACGAAAACATGGCTTGGTTTGCCAGAGAGGGAACTTCCCCGAATCAAAACTGGGATTGCGCCCACATAAAACTCAGTTGCAACACAAACAGGATCTACCTCTGTCGTGACTTTCTGTGCCAACAAAATGTTTAGAAACAAATGTAAATACGAGTAACGACTACGACAGCGGGGTGAATCGCTAACATTTTTTTCTTGGAAAGTGTCATTTTAAGCAACCACTCATGTATGTACACACAGGCACATGTACAGTTGCAATTATAGATATAAACATGGCAGTCCTTACTGACGTTCCATATTACCCGGTGTACTGAACAGGCCAAACATTTAAACCAATACAAAAAGAATATTCAGTTTGAAGAGACACCTTTTCAAAACACACATCATAGCATCTATGATAGAACTGCTGAAGGCATTGCAAGAAAATTGAGAGAGAGAGACGATTTCACATAGTCTGAAATATGATAATAAGGCTATGCGGTATCGGTTCCGCGAGAATAAGAACAACATTAGCTATTAGCCTAGCCTACAGTCGTTGCTACGCGTGTATTACCATGGGAATGACTTTATGTCTCAGTCCACTACCGTCAGATCAACAGTGCGTGGAAAAATTGCTAGTTTGTCTTCAGTGAAGTGCTAAAAACTTTGATTCCCTTGAGCGTATCACTGCTTTATCATTTCCCACTGGTCTTACATGTATATAGTATACGATATGCCCAATGTGAATGTCAAGTTAATACCATTTACTATTTAGGTTTGAGCTTGCATTGAATCTCCCTGCAGATCTGGCAATGAAAAAAAAAAAACGGATGCGGTGACGTCATAACTTCTATTGTTCTAAATGGCTCACCAAACTCCTTCCACCATAAATATGAAAAAAAAAACCTCAAAACGAATGGTATGTCAAGCTTAGAGAAAGAAAAAAAGAAACAACTTAAGTAGTATAAATCTGCAACAGTAATCACATAAACTAGCAGACCTGTAAAATGTATATCATGCCAAGGTATTGCCTATTACTTGTACTCGCTTACCTCAGAGATTAATTCTTTTCTACCGGTAACAGAGATTGCGGTGATTCATTTTTTTTTCACCTTTCGTTCTTTTTTCTCTGCCTTTCTTACTTTCGAAATATTATTAGAATTTAGCTCAGCTTTCCTGTGATATCAGCGCTGCGATACACCATTCACATTTATACAGACCTTTCGTATCCTTACCCAAGACAACTGAGACATTTGATTTTTTTTTCTTTCTTTTATTAACTCGATATTGTACCCCGGAAACCTTCCCATATCCTGACAGTCCAATGAGTTTCCGGACTGAGAATGACCCCTGACCTCTAGGTCTTACATAAACAAGCGATAGGAAACTCCAAAGAATACTGTGAACTAACGGAGCTTCTTTCATTTTGGTTTAGCCCTGGTTTTTTGGTTAATCGTAGCTAATAACTAGAAATAAAGTTATGGATCCTATATGGGCGATTGAGTAGCAATTAAAGGCATATTAAAAATAACATCCCCCACTTACATTTCCAGTCCTAATGCCAGGTTCACATTTAAACCTACCCTAGTTATTCGAGGCGGTTCATTGGCACTGCTAGAACAATGAACTCTTGACTGTCTGAGAAGTCACTACATTACAAGGGAAGACACAACCGGTAGTTCTCATCGACCCATTAAGAGCCCAGTTGAGGTTCTATTTCATGCAAGCTTCGCAGAAGCTACGAGTCCATATTTTCTATGATATTACCTGAATACCGAAAAGTTGAATTCTACTACCAATTGTTTGAAGTCGTAGGCACAACTTTGCCTATGGCACATATTTGAGTGAGTTAAGCTTTCAACTTATTCGCATGGTAATGTTTGCTTAACATTGTCAATCAAGATGGATTTCTCTGCTACTTAATTCGAGTCGTCATTTACAAAAAAAACAAAACAAAAAAAAACCTACCTTTGATCAATTTTTTCACACCTTTTCGTCCCTTGCATTAAAATGACACATTTTCTAATGACAAACTTTCTAATGTCTCTCCTACAATTTCAAATTAATTTATACACAAATCGGTGTCTAGAAGAAAATTTTAAACCGTGCTTATCATTTTCTTGCTACTGAGTACTCGCTGCTAAGGCTGTCCACCTGGTTCGAAAAGTAACATTAGATGAGAAAAGAGATACTATTTTGCAAAGTCTACCGGCAATCGAGTGCTTTGAGAAAATTAATACAAAACAGAGCGTGTCATCGATGGTGATATGGTTATTGATAGAAAACAAAAGGTATGTATAGACAATTAGAGTTTCTAAAAACATTTCAAAATGAAACCATGTGTTGAATAATATTTGATTGGTACATGCAGTATACTGTTACGTATGCATTTCATGCCATTACAGAATATTAATACCAAGGATATTATTGATATTATCTGGCAGTTTGGGTATCTTTCACTTTTCTTTTTGCCCTTTCATAATTGATGATGAGGTTTTACATGATAGAATTTACGCCACAAAAGATGGATTTTCTTTTTGCTCTTCAATCTGATGACTAATTCTCCTTATGGCGGTCTCCTTATGGCAGTTCCACCCAGTTATACATATCAAAGTTTGTGACAAGAATAATTGTCAATGCTTGGCACTTAAATCGAAGACAATCCATCAAGAAATTTGCTCTTCCTATTGCTCTTCCTATCAGTCTGTCTGTCCGTCCTTAGTTTTTTCTTTAACCAACCATCAATACTTGATCCATCCATAAACCCATTCATGAATCCATGTTTTCGTCCATCTGTCCTAGTCTTTATCTCTACGTTAATTTGCCTCCCTGTTTCTCTCTTTGTCTCTCTGTGTGTATGACTGACTAACACTCACTATATCTGTCGTTCTGTCTGTTGGTCAGTCTTTCTGCCTCTCAAGTCTATATATCTGTCTCTACGTACGCACAGCTTGGTCCGCAATTTCAATTAAAGCTGGAATATGAGTTGCCAATTTGTCAGTGGAAGTCAAATTCCACTGGATATGTCATAACCAGTACGACAAAACAATGTTTAAGCAACGTTTTTGCAGAAATGAATATTCATATCCATTCCCATAGATCTCTTTGATTTCAAGTAACGGTGATTGAGTCTGATGTTTGTAGGGCCAACAATGATGTCGAGACATTTTTCATATTCAAATATCTGGACGATAAGTGCACAGTTCTCTTTCAGATTTTGTCACAGGTAACCTTTTCCCCCTACTTTCTCTTCTCTGAAACACTGACGAAGAACAAAGTAAAATAACCAGGCGATTGCCAGTACAACTCATATTCTAGCTTTAACCTCGATACCTGAATGTTATACTAGTTCGACGTCATGAACACTTGTTTCGGAAAACAAAGAGCCGCAAATGTAGGTTACGGCAGCTAGTGCAAGTGAGGGTTATTAAAGGTTCATAATAATCTCATATTAAGGTTATATAAGGAGATTGTTCAACTATTAAGGTTGGAACAATTAGGTTTCATCGATCAATTACCTCTTCCGACGAGATGAAATCCAATTTGAATTTAACTCTGCTATGTTTCCTGAATGGTTATATTTTTAGCCCCACCACGAACTGAAGTCAAAATGCTTTCAGGAAGAACAATGTAGAAAATAAAAACAGGAGTCAACGGTACAGTATTTTTAAAAGTTGTTACGATAATTTGAAAAGGTTCAAACCATTCGCATTGAAAAAAAATAGGACGAACAAGGGAGAGTAACTTCCATTTTTCGCACGTATACCCTATACGAAACCCTCATAACAATCACCGATTTGCTAAAATCACGTTTCTGTCAATAACTTCGTTTTATTCGCACGAACTTGTTGAGCGGATAACCACAATCACTTGGAGAAAAAATGCTCTCATTTGATCTCATTGTTACATAGCTACCTGCCGTCTGTTCTTTAAAAAGTCAATCTGGCAAAATTTCGTGCACTTTGTAAGAGAAATCTAAATCCCAAATGGTAACGTAAGAATGACGTCATGAGTGGGCGCCTCTAAACACTTGAGCGCCATCACTCTTAACAAGTTTAAGTAAGCGAGACGTCACTCTCCATTTTAAACAAAAAAATAACATTCTCTTGGAGACAGTTCGAAATGTAGGGTGAAAAACAAAAGAAATGAACCCATCTTCTCCAAGATCCCTTATTATTAATTGCAGACGGAGGAAAATGTCGTGATTGGAGTTAATTAAGAACGAAAAAAAAGCACTTTTATCACATGAAAGTATTCTAAGTGTTAAAATGATGTTAGTGATTTACTACTCAAACCACGGCAAGGCTGATACATAAATGAAACTGTGGAATAGTTCATGAATAAACATAAAGAGTCTTTCAAACAGGAAAGGGCATATTCCCCGAGGTGAACCTAAATCTCACATAATTTCCGTAATGTACTTAAATCATATCTCGAGAAGACCTTTTCTATATGATAGAACATGACGTGATAGCCAGATATACCATAATGGTTGGGGTAGGTACCTCTCGAGAAGGGATAAACAGGTATGATATCATGTGAGGACTGGCTTGCCGGGATAGGAAATTGACATGGATATGCATAAGAAGGTTTTGGACATGAACGAACAGAGCATGTCCCAGGGTCGAACGATCTTTACATGCTGTCATATGGTTTATGCCTTCTCTAGAGGACTCACCCTAACTCTGACAGTATTTCTGTTTATCACATTTTACCACGCACGAAAACTATTCTCGCGACATGATTTGAATAAAACACAAAAAAGTCTGCTAGGATGAGGTGTCTGTTTCCATGTACGAACTCATGCCTTAAATTTATGTTGACAGCTTTACTAAAGATTGGCAAGTAGACAAACCTTACAGAAAGAAAGATATAAACATTCTAAGAATCCCAACAATGTTATTACGATTGTTCACTCAGAAATAAACGTAACTTTCACGGGAAACTGAAATGTCCGAACGTGAATGCATGGAGTGGACAGGGGCTTGCATGCAGGGTAACTTAAGCTGGACTATAACTTCGATAAAATAAAAACCCAAGAGCGTTATGTGCAAATAGTAAAATATTCTCCACTTGCAGAGGAGAGAAAAAGGGTAGCACTGGGGAGAGTGGTGATATGGTGTGTGTGTGTGTTTGTGTGTGGGGGGTTGCCAAAACCCCCCACGTCGAGTCGGGAGACAAATTGTCCATCGTTTATCCATAAAAGGGGTAAAGACTAATATTTCTTGTGTAAAATGTCCCCCTTCACCATTTCAATTGTTTGACCAGCACCAAGTTATCCCAAAGAGGTAAGATTTGCCTTACTTATTCCCCCTGTATGTAGACTGCGATAAGGATTATGTACGTGTGTCTGTTGTGTAGGTATACACATTGCCAACTAAACAAACAAGAGCTAAGACGGTCAAAATCGGTGGTCTCACAGTTGAAAAGTGTACAGTTTGGGACCAATATGAAGTCCCTTTTTATTATGGTCCCCACACCCTCCTCCTAACATCAGCGAAATGCGTGAAGGAAGACAACAGCGGACAGTGCATGCTGAGAGACCCACAACATAAAATATTGTTCCCTCTTTAGACCACCTCAAGTAATCATGCATGGTGGTCTAAACTTAAAGACCCACTTTTTCCCTCACACCAAATTAACTGGAAATGAGAATAAAAAAAAACAACCTATTTTTACCCTGTCGTATGCATAAGCGACGATCCTTTGACGGGAAGGGGGACATACCCCCCACACGAAAATGGGTGGAGGGGATGTGATACAACGTATCCCCCATAAACCTCTGGCTACGGATATTTTCATGTCTATGTTCACACACCGCCATACACGTATAGTTCGATCGATTTGAATGAATTTCTATTCTACAATTATGATTTAATCCTCGCTATGTGCGATGTATGAGTATGTATAGCCTCAGAGTGTCGTTGTTGCTGTACTGCAGTACTACTTCACACCTAACACAACTTTTATAACCAACAATTTTTCAAAGGGGAGAGAGTAAACTCCACCACATTTGACCAGTTGACCTTCTCAGACCCCATCTCCAGGACAACGTCCAATGACCATGGCATGCGTCTACATTTCGCATCGTAGCCTATCTCCCAACACCCCCAGCTCCTCACTATGAAAATCGAATTGCTTCACTTTTACATTACACTATAGCATCACTTTCAAAACAAGAAAAAAAAACTTAAAAGCGGAGACACTGTCTTACCTCTTGGAGTACCTTTCTTTGCCTGTCGGTTATTTTTGATACCGAATAAATCGGTTTTAACGTTCGATGAGGTATCGTTTCTTATATGCTCCGTTTCAGAATATACCGCGATGTCTCCTTATTTTGTCTTCACATTGATATGCTCTTCTATCAAAGTCAGTGAGCTACCACGAGACAAATCCAGCTTCTTTTTCAACGTGACAACGTCTATATTCAGATACGCGCCGTGTCCTCAACTTAGGATATAAACCTTGAAAAAAATAGCACCGTATGTTCCAAAACAGGATTTCGAAATCCCAAGGGTGATTGCTACAGCCGAGCCATTAGAACTGGATCAGAAAACTAAAACAAAAATATGAAATTCTCTTTAGCCGTCTGAGGTTCTGAAAAACAAAACTTTTAAAATTGTGAAGTAACAGGACCTTGGGCTGATTCCCTTTCTTCAACCTCGCTCCTGTAACCGTCTCCTTGACTTTATCTTTTCGTCTTTGAGCAAAGTAAAATGTCCGCAGCTATAGTCTACAGTCGAAATCGACTTCACTAACTGAAGTTGTTGTTCTTCTGATCTAAAATCAAAGAGATATGCAACTGTTTGCTCCGTCTTATTGAGTAAACAGTTTCGCCATGGCGGAAATGGGCGACTACGATTTATTTCCTCTCAGCTAATTTATTAAATTCGCTGCATGGGGGAAACGAACTGGTTTCTTCGCTCTTCGGTCAAATTGAGTCTTCAACCGCGAATGAGATTTCTTTTTTTTTTTTTTGAAAAAGGTAAGGTCGAAGGCAGAAAAGCGATGGGGTACTATAAATATATAGTTTTATACTTATATTTCCTGGCAAAATATGTGGTCCATAGTTTACAGTTGAAGATAAAAGTACACGATGTGTCAGGAGTCCCACGCAGAGTTGAGATCGGAAACTAAAGTGGAATGATATTGACAAATCTGCTGAAAAAGGGCAGCTCCAAGCCGTGAAAAGTTTTTAGGTTTTTTTGCCCACCTGAGTACTCTTGAGAGATCTGGTTAACGTACGCGTACGTGTAACGATTTAATACTTCAGGTGAAATAGTGTATCTCTGCTAACAAAAAGTGAGTGGTTGGTAAATGCGTTCACTTGCTAGTCGCTGTGTAGCGGTCCGTGTGCAAAAGTGCCTTTTGTCCAATCAGATGAATTTCAAGCAAAAATGCGACGTCCAATCATGGGGTCGTGTTTTCGATAAAAGTTGAGATGACGGCTGCTACACTGTATTTACATTGGGTGGTGGAAAGTGCATTCTGCTTGCTTTTGATCGGCAAACCAGTCGTGTCTATCGTTGGGAATAGATTAGAGAGAAGTTAAATTAAAAGAAAGTGAAGAAAAGTTAAGTTGGAAAACGAACTAAGGATCCTCTGTAGTGACTTAATTAAAAATACTATAATAAGGATAACGATAAATTTCTCAAATATGACGAGTGTCACTTACATTTTATGTTTTTTTGCTGCTTCGAGGCTCAACCATATTTTTTAACGACTTTTGTGTTTAATCACAAAAATGCGTTTAATCACAGAGTCTAAAAACTTAACAATAATGATAATTTCTACGGTGACAATAATGGTGTCCGGTAAAGGACGCACTGTTTAAAACGTCTTGGCATATTTCACGATGGTTTGTTTACACGTTTTAACTTGAAAGTGACAAAAAAAAAAGTAAATGGAGTTGACACTATTTTTGCTTCAAAAAGTTTCAATGTTGAAGTTGTTGAATTGTGCTATCCTTGACGTCATTAGCAGTACCTAAGCAGAAGTACCATCTCATTTTCTAGAGGCAGGTCGTTCGTCCAATGTTTTTGGAATCACACTGAGTGGTTTGCTCTACAATTGCCCATTGAACTCATCGTATTGAACTAATCATGTAGACTGGGACGAGATTTCGTGATAAATTTTGTTTGGGATTCGGCTTCATATGACCGGTTTTTTTTTTTTTACTTTGGCAGTTATGTATTTTATTGCTTTGCAAAGAAATACCTTGAGCAAATCAAACTCGCAAACGGCAAAAGGGGGCCTTGCATTTGAGTATAGAGCTACCAACAGAAAATATTAGGGCGTTGTGGGAATGTGGAAAGAACTTAGTGGGGAAGATTCACTGAGTCTTGACCAAGACTAACAATCGTACTGTCAACCAGTGATCAACAGGAAAATCATGGACAGTAAGTGGTTTCGATCTTCGTTATCACATTTTCTAGTTATTGTTGGAATGTAACTGATAATACATCACTCGGCTGTTACTTATTCTCCCCGGAATCCTCTTGATGAAAGAGGCACTTGATCTCAACTGCAGCCACCACCCCCCCCCCCGTCCCTTGACGAAGAACATTTTGCATTCATTTCCGCAGTTTTGGTACC
Organism: Stichopus chloronotus; assembly: GCA_021234535.1. Lineage (NCBI taxonomy): Eukaryota > Metazoa > Echinodermata > Holothuroidea > Aspidochirotida > Stichopodidae > Stichopus > Stichopus chloronotus. The sequence goes on along the minus strand of CM037839.1, from coordinate 16,273,102 downwards.
CCTCCCCTTTTATACCCCATACAACTCATACAAATGTGTAATCTGATGTTAATTTAGTATATGGCCTCTATATGTTATAGTCCACACATAATGAGGGACCCGGGATTACATTTTATTTTCATTGTGACGTAATCTTTGTCGTATCCGTCCTCGTTGTTTACTGATTTAGAGAAATCGAAATTACGGAATACATGAACAGTCGTCGATTCCTCCCTCCCCGACTTCTGCAAAGAATGAATAAATGACGTAAACAAAAACAAGTGAAGAAAAACAGAAGGAAAGTAAATGTTCTACCCCTTGCTCTTTTTCATAACCCGTTTGAAATAATTTCCCCGTAAACGAAAAAAAAAAGAAAAGAAACAAGTGTGATAAAATTCACAGAGCCAAGAATAATGGCAGTATATGCATATGTACAGTTAGGCCTACATTAATGCATGCGGTAACTATAGCAACTAATGCGGAAGTTAAGGACGGTGATATTTACAAAGTAACAAACACATGTGAAAGGGGAATACCTGACTATCTTATTCCAGGCATTTACTCACTTCAGAACGCCCATCTCCCCGCCTCTTCCGTTGATTGAATAAAAAGGGGCGTATCCGTAAATTTTAAACCAAAAACATTGCGTGGGTTTCATTTCCGACATATAAGTCACTTGAACGTATCGGAATCAAATTACGTCACGTGATAACGGGACGTAGCAGCATTGTACAGAACACGCTCATTGAAGGTTGAAAATTATTTTTTTCAGAAAGTTGCATAAACGTTTTAACAGATCGGGTTTATTACTACGAGGGTATACTGTCCGAGCTAAAACTTTCTTGTAATTGACCAAACACACATCAATTAAGACAGAGATAGAAAAAAGATGTGAAAAAAGAAAGACCAAAAAAAAAAAAAAGAACCCAAAACGAACACTGAATTGTATACGGCGCAGTGACAGTGTGGAGACAGTAAGGTGCATTTAAAAGCAGTGAAGTTACTCGTATCTGGGAGGTGTACAGCTGTTTAAGAAACGTTTTACATTTTTTTTTATCTATTTCTATGCAAATGAACCAAACACATCCATCGTGTAAAGATGATGAGTAGCAACTGAATTGCTAAACAGCTAAATGTTGACTACAGCATGCTCTCAATTGCCCGCAGAAATGGCAGTTTTATAGAATTCGTCACATATGTACTTGTTTCTCCTGTGGATTTAACGGATATATTGTCCACTGAGAATTTCACTTGTCAAGTTTATATTCTCAACATTTGGGTTATGCTACATCGAATAAAACAGGCAAATAAAATGTTTCAATGTACATACTTTTACAACATTTGCCCTATATACTTTTTTGCCTTCGAATTTCTTCTCTTTTTTTGGGGGGGGGGGGCAAGATGTGGGGCAAGACATTTGACTAAGGGGGAGGGAGGACGTCTGCCTTGTCCCCTCCGGTGAACTGCTTTTCTAAGAACTTTGTTTAGTTGACCCATATCCCCTTCCTCTTCTGTCTGCCCACTCCCCACACGCACCCACGGGTATTCGTCACCGAGATCACATACAAAGACTTTCCATAGCGCAGTTGACCAAAAAGGACATATTCTGCTTCAGTCGTGTTGATGGAGAAGCTTTCCAAGAAGAGAACCTCATCTCAGGCAAATTGACGCGCTGTTCACTGGAAAATATTTGGTTGTATTTGTTTGCATCTTGTGGCCTAAATTTGTACGGTTCATGTTAAATCAGAGAGAGATAACAGTTACAGACCCTCTACAAAGCATGGAATTCCCTCTGAGTTTAGAGGGCTATTCCCTTTAAAGTCTCAACCGCAGCACGTGGCGCAAGCGTGGCCAGCTCACTGCCTTTCTAATCCTTATTGGGTATCGATATGTCTTTTGCTTCGAACATGTGATGCGAAAGGAGAAGAAGAAGAAGAAGGAGACGAAAATTGACCTTTAACAACTTCAGGACTCCGTCATCCTCTACTCTTCAGGGAATCTCGAAACTTACCTCTATGCTTCGAGATAAATCACGGCCACTAAAAACTTCTGCCCAGTTGGCTTTCTTGGAATTACGGTTTTATACAAAGCGGTTATCTAGGAATTTATAAATTTGCCTTCTAACTTGATTTGAAAAAGAAAAAAAAAACAAAAAAAAAAAGGAAGAAGGAAACGAGGGAAAAGCGTAACCACTGGGAAAAAGGATCTATATTGCAAATGAACTCTGTCATAAAATTCTTCCACTCTTTGTTTTCTTCTGGCAAAACAGTCATAACTTGCTGCACATTGTAATAGGCCTATCAAGTACCGACAGGCAGGACTCGGTGTTAAAATGTACCCACAGAGTGGAGAGCCAACATAATTTGTGCCTCAGTTTCATCTGGGTATTTATATTCAAAGAAAAATATAAGAGATACTGCACTGCAACGAACTTCTTGCTACACCTGTTAATTTAAAATTTGAGGATAGTTACATCATTCGCATGTTCATTCCTTGACATGTTATTAAATTTTCTTTACCCTTTAAACATTGACTTATTTGCTACTCAATCCCCTACCCCCCCGAAAAATTTTAAATTATGGATAATGATGCCGGCACGTGCAATGAACAAATTAAGAAGACATAAACGAATACAGTGGTTTAATGTGAAAAAGAAATAGGAAGAAAAACACACACAAAGGATGAAAACGAGTAGGTGTACAGTCTTCTTATGGACACTCCTCGGCCTCTTTTTTGAACAAATATTCCATCGTTCTGATTATCACTTTGTAAAAGCGTTTTTCCCCAAAGAGACTGAAATAATCGTTAATGCAACCAAACAAACAGACAGACAAAACAAACAAACAGACAGACAAAAACCTAAGAAACAATGCTGTAAAACAATGGACTTTCCTCAAACAGATAAACATTTCCTCAGGAATATTCTCAATCTCAAGGATTGTCCGTCTCATAAAGTTAGGAAGTTCCTGAGATTGGAGAGAAAACAGGATCATGGAAGGGGGGGGGGGGGTGGGTGAACAGAGGTTTCAGGAGGGTTTATTTCAGTCCTTCAAAATTCTTGCTATGTATAAAAGGTGACTCAGGCTGGGCCCGCACGTAAGTAGCTTGTTTAAAGGTACACATCGAAAAAGAAAATGTAACCTGAAACCTATTAGCACATGATGGAATTGTCAACATGGATAGCCAATCGGTATCACACGCCCTCTCCGTTCTTAATTTTAGCTACCATGATTCTGCATAATGTCTAGTGGGTCAATGTAAATGTTTTGTATTTCATCGGACTCACTTGCCCAAATAAATTTTGTACTTACGATGGATAAGCCCTAAAAAATCAGTGAAGGTACGTTTTTGGACGGGAACAACAAGGGGAAAACCTGTTACCAAGAGTTAGACTATTTCAGTTTGTTGGCTCAAAAGAATCTGCAACTCTGGATGTACTAAGCAAGTCAGTTGTGAAAGTTATTTTCGAAAGACCATTTTAATTTATTGTTGATATTAATTTTCGTTATACATTTTTTTTTCGTCATGTAGGCCTAAGCCTCGTGACTGCCACCAACGTGATCATTCGTAAAAAGTTGTAGGTACGTGCCGGTACTACTTGAACGATAAGTCACCGTGCATACATGAGTAATAAAGGTCCAAACAGATGCAGTCCAACTTTGAATATCAATTGGAGATATTTAGTTTTTATATGAGACCACAGACATCTATATCTGTTTCAGCTGAGTACGTATTATTTACGTTTATATTTCGTAACTACAAAATCATGCATAAGTGGGAAACGTGGATATCTGTGGTGGCAACAGCATACCACTTGCATAAATTGCTGACGCCCCCTCATGAAGTAGGCCTAACTCAGTGTACTCTGCAGTGCACTGAGAGAGAATGGGTGTTGTATTCTAACATGCATAGATATAGCGGTATATGAAAACATGTCCAGCAACTTCGCATATTTTTCTTGTCCTGCTTAGAAGATACCATGAAAGAACCAAGTTTCCTTATCTTATGAAGTACACTCTCTATACTCTTCATAAAGATGAATTCCATAGCCTGTAGTTCCCGGAAAATAGTAACACTATAACACACGGTGCTCGTTGTGACATGTAAACGGCGCTCATCCCGAGATTTTACGTTTAGGACTGGTCAAATGAATTATTTGGCAACTTGACAACACTTGTGCACCCTGAGAGAGTTCATAAGTTAGTGTCAATTATACCTGGCAGATCTGACGAAACCACTGGCTGTTATTGCATTCGGATGGAACAGTGAGAACCAACTTGCGTAATCGCTGCTTTGATGGGGGAAACTGGTTTAGACTTGGGTTCGATTCCAGGTCAGAATCACGCAGTTCAGATTTTGAAGTTTACTAGAGTGGGGAGGGAGTGGGGGGTGGGTGGAGTTAACAGTGTGGGGGTAGAATTTTGAAAAGCTACATTCATAATACCGTAATAACAACTTACGATCAAGTTCTAGCCATAATAAGAATGACTTTCATCTAGTATTTCACGATCTGGGTGACGCCTTCCACTATGTACATAAGATGGGAACAAATTTCCACAAATTTTTCACTTTGTCTTTATTTTTCCTTGATGCAAAACAGTGCCGCACACAGAAAGAAGTTAGCCCCCACAACCGATTTCACTCTTCCCTCCCATCCATATAGTCCTCAGTCCTCTCGTTTGAACACAAATATACGTTTTCACATCCCCCCCCCCCCCCCCCTTGCTGCCACCCTCATAATTTATACTTGCGCACATGTAGAGGTGTGTCATCAAAAAAATATCTATTAATAAAAAGTGTAACATTGTTTAAAGTTCTAATTGTTCTGATAAAAATGCAGTGTCGATGTTATCATTCCTTATAAACCATTTTTACAGAAACAGGAAAGAAAACGAAAGTCGCACTGATTAAGGAAACGTTAATTATAAGGCATGATTCGCACGATAACATACGGTGTGCATGTAAATAACATGTGATTGGTGATATAAAGAGAGATGACTGTGCGGTTCAGTTTACGTCGTTTTCTTATCCTTTTCTTATTTTGGACTGTCTGCTGTGAAGCTATGGAATCACCTTCCTTCCTGTGCAGTCATACTATAGCTTCACCTGGGAGTTCCTTGGTTTTCTGAAATAGCTTATGTACTATATGAACTGTTTCCGGTATCTCTAAACATAGTCTGGTTGTACTTAACGTGAGTGTACTTGGCCATGGGTGCCTTGATGGCTGAACGTAGGTAAGGAGATAGGTCTACGTTGGTGTGTAGGTGTGCATAGTTGCCATTCATTGATAGGCAAGTAGAAAGGTACGTGAACAGGAGATAGTAAGTATAGATTTAATTGCTAGTTACGGGAAGTGAGAATGCAGTTACCTATAAGTACGACAGGGAGTGGAGCACAGGGGGAGGGGGGGGGGTGGCACGCCCCCTCCTCGTTTGGATGCTGCAATCGTTCGGATCTACTGTGACCTGTCTTTGCCTACTTTCGAAATAAAGTTTCAATGAGAATATGAATATACATTTGACTTTTTTTCTATGAATCCTTTGCGGTATTTAGTGAAATACCAATGTGTGACAACCCTTCATCGTGTATCCGACAACAAGGGAGACAGGTTTGGCACATACGTGCTACCTGCTATGTGCTTTTAAGCATTAGTCGAAACAGAATCTCAGTTTTGGCTGAACCAAGGGGATGGGTGTTTTCATTTGGTGTTCATAATAACCCCTCTGGAGAGTGAGGCAGTCACGTACCGTGAAAAAGTCACAAGCAGTTTGTGATTTCTACACCTGTTGAAAAAGCACCGTGGGTCTAATTAGTCAAATATTTGTCTCATTAACGATATCACCCTTTGACCGGGAAATTTCCCCACTTTGCCAACTGAGAAAGAAAAAGAGAGAAAAAAGAATGTGCCAAGACGGATCCAGGAATCAGTCGTGTAAAAGATGGGGAGGAGGGGTTAAGCCCGTGCTTGAGCAATGGATATATATATAAATATAGATATAAATATATATATATAGATATAAATATATATATAAATATATATATATATATATTTTTATATATATATATATATATATATATATATATATATATATATATATATATATATATATATATATATATATATATATATATAGGGTAGGGCTGAAAGGGGGGGGGGTGGGCAAGGGATTAGTGTAAGTAGTTGAATCTCTTGTAAGAATTAAATTCCTTTCTTTTGTTAAGACCAGATGAATGGAAAGTACATAGTTGGGCCATCCAATAAGCTTCCCGTCTAGTTGAAATAACGTCCACATGTACTTAACAACATTCGCTTCATTATTATAGAACGAATTCATAGCACCCATAATGACCTTTAATCCTTTTCACTGTCGGTTTTAGTTTGTTTAGCGTCTTTTATTTCTTGTGGTCGCTTTTAAGTATCTTTGTACTTTGATTGTTTCTTTTGACTTTATTTATTTTAAGCCCCTTTGGAAGTTTCCAGCATTTTTTGGTTTGAATCTTGTATCATTTTTTTTCTTCGCAATGATTAGCTTTTTTGAACCTCTTACTCTTTGTAAATCAGTCTCTTATATTACAGTCTGTATGCTTGCAGTTATCAGTTTGGCTGAAGAAGGTTGAATAAATAACCGAAAGTTTCCAAGCCGGGTGCTATCCTTCCATCTTTTAGTCTGTAGTTGACCTCCACCATTTTGTTTACTCTATATATATATATATATACATATATAAAACATCATTATACAGGTGTACGTATACCGTGTGTTGGAAACTGAGTTACAAAGCAATAATAACAAACGATAACACTAAACTCCAACAAGTAGTAGTAGTTGCATACATGTATTTAACGTTTCAACCTGCCCTGAGGTCTTCGTCAGAATGATGCGTAAACTTACAGTGTAGAAGGGACTTGCTTAGTGACAGAGTAGTGGGATAAGAAAGCCAAATCTTTGTGAAGACCAGTTACATGTGAATTAAGCTTTAAAATTACAAAAATTTTCATTGGTATTGCTAGTATTTTGGATTTGTTCGAATAAATCCAAAATACTAGCAATACCAATAGAAATCTCCTCAGACGTGAAATCTACTGGACAGCACAATTACAAACCCTTAAACCCTTTGGCCTCAACAAAAGAAATGAGCTGCACTCTCAAAAACGCATCAACTTTAGCTCTTAATCTTCTTTGCCCTTTGTAACTTAAGCTCATTTTCCTCTTTACCTCTTGTAATCTGTCTTTATCTTGTTCAAGTTCAAGTTCAGTAACTTTCTGACATTTTTGCTTCTACAGTCATTGTACTTCAAGCTCAACACTGAAGAAGGTCGAACGACCGAAACGTTTGTTTTTAATAAAATTTTGGAGTAGCAGAAGTTCAGTTTCTTTCTTGTCACGTCTTTTTGCGTTTTTATTCTCTCTAATTATGAAAGTTACTGCTTGGCATCCCTGGTGGATCCTTCTGTTAGGAGCACATTGTTTGGAACTGTTGCTATTTGCTATTCCAACCCTATATATATATATATACAACATGAAATACAAAAAAAAAATAGCTTTATTAGCTTTATTGAACTATTCAGTGACTCCAATAACATCTGTGAAATCTTCATCTTCTTAAAACATACACAAGATAAGTTACGTAGCATGCATTATGTGAATTTTGAAAGTTTTGGTGAACAAGTTGTTTTAGACAACAAATAACTGAATTTCTGCTCGTTAGAAACTTATTTCTTGAAAGGAATATTACCTTCCTATCATTATGTGTCCATAGATGTTGTTCTTCTTTTTGGTGAAAGAAACAGAATATTTCCCTTTAAAGAATAAAGATACGAGATTTCGAGCTAACATTAGGTAGTTGCGTGTGGGTGATAAAATTAGTTTTTGGGGAACACAAATCATCTAGTCAATACGACAACAAACATTGATTAAAAGAAATAACTAATATCGAGAATGGATTACAAACAAAAGTGAATACGGGAGGGGGGGGGGGGGGGAGGTATTTGAAGAATTTAACTTTGGAGACTCGCCGTGGTTAATATTCAATCACTAACTTTTTAGAAATTATGACCACCAAAACAGACCTTATATACTAACAGTTACGAAATCCACAGAATCACGAAAAAGTGGTTATGTGATAAAATTGTAATGTAAGGCGTTACCAAATGCAATTAAAAATGTAACGTGCCAGCAGTTCAACGCCTGTGGATTTTGCCCGCTCCCACACATCTTCAAACAATTTACATTTATAGTACAGTGGGACACACGACCGACATGAGAGAAAGAACTGACAGTGATGTATCATAACTGAATCATTACCAAATTGGGGTTTGAGGTTGAGGGAAAACTGGCATTTTCACCAGGCCTTCACACTGTCCACCCCTTTTTTCTACCACTATGAATTACTAATTAAATTACTATTGAATTACTAAGTGATGACTTCAGCTATATCTCCTGGTAGAGACATGGGCGTAAATTTGACTTGGAAGTGGGGGGGGGGGGGGGCAGGGGTGCAGGGTGTTTTAAGCCTTGCGGGAATTCAGATGTGATGGAACTGATGACTGGTTGCCATCTTGAGGTTTGAGGAGAGTGGTGTCCCGCTCACCTTTTTTTTTTTTTTTGTTTTCTCAGAGTGGACTAGATCAACATGGGTCTTCACTTGATGCTAGACTTGAACAATAGGTCTATATCCAGTGAAATTCGTATTTTTAAGTATTTATTTTTATTTATCCGCTGTGCTTTTGTGAAGTCTTCATTCGTAAGCCTTACCTTGGTAATTCAGAATGACAATTGAGATATATATAATGGTGGGCCTGTCAAACTCCATCTCAGTTTCTCCCAAGCCTGTCTCCTCTGTCAATCAGCATCAAAAAAGTTGTCGAAATGATCCTGTTTGAGGGGATGTTACTTTCATGACATAGGTTCAAATGTAGTTTTTGTTTTTGCCTGATATTTTAGTTACAAAATGTTGTAAGCAGAAGGGAGGGGGAGGGGGGGGGGTGGTAAATGGATTTTATCGTGCTCCACGAAAGGAAGTGGGGCATGTCGTCAACCCGTCATCGAACCCGTGGGTTAAAAGAGAATGGGTAGTAGGGAAGAGAGACTTTAACATACTATTTTGTGGATTTTCACGAATCCACTTTGAATCCACAACATTCCTTTTGAAAATTAGTCTTTGCACCGTGTCCAAAATAGGGGGCGTGGCTAATCCCGCCGTCATTATATGTAGTTGCTGTTGTATTCGGGTACTCGAAAGTATAACTTTTGCCGTGCAGTCACAATACGATATTTTGCTTTGCACGTTAATGTAACACCATGTAGGCTATGTTTTACGTACGGACGTGAACTTTGGCACAAATGCAATTTACGAACTCGTGAAAGATCCGATCCGGACCACAATTTCAGGCCCGTATCTTGAAATCGTCGCTCTTGTACCAAGGGACCCGATGGAGACACTCACCGATATGTAATAATCATGAATAGAAACTAAGGGGGTAAAAAAATAAACAAGAGACTGAACAAAAAGAAAAGCGAGAGAAAGCGGAATGGTAAACTTCCAATACATCGTTAAACGTGAACTCATAACCCCTGACCTAGACAAGGCCTCATGCTTTTTGTCAGATCTTCTTCACTCTATGGTCAAATGTTTATCTAATTGTTGTAATAACATATTTATATTCATGTTGAATGAACATCTTCACTGTATGTATTCAACAGCTGAATTGTGAAAATAAATCATTTCAATTTCAATCGCAAGTTTTTGTTTTTGTTTTTAATGTGCAACCCGATCTTTAAGAGAAAATAAAACAGAAATTTAAACAGAGTTTTGTTTTTTTTAGATTTCGGATGCATGCTTTTGGGTCAAGATTTCAGCGTTTCAATCTTTTGTATTAGTTGTAACCTTTGCATTTCTGAGTTGTTGTCGTTGTTTAATGATTTTTTTATTTTTTTACTGTTATAAACTAAATCGTCTCTTTTGCTATTGTACTGCGTTTTCGGAGGGCTCTTTCACAAGATCCATGATGTTTTTTTTTTTAGTATACCCCCTGAGTCCTTTTTTCCAATTTTGATTTTACCTGTGTTATTTTCTTTAATTGTATAAAACTTGAGAAAACGACTCAAATAAATGTTGTCGAAATCGAAATCAAATCGAATCGAAATAGTTTGTTTTCTGTCCTCTTTGAAAAAAAAAACTTCCTGTAGTTATTCACTCACAATTATACATTTAAGCTTTCGTGGTTAACCGGTTATATAACAATGCGATAACTTTTCACGATTCGGTTTGATTATTGCATTGGATAAAAATAGAAGAATCGCTGATAAATTTGTAAAAACCAAGTAAATCGTAAAATATCGCAAATAATAGAGGAATATTGAAAGTAATCGTAACGTAATTGCAGAAATATTAATTAAATTCGAAAGCAATTGAAAAAAAAACAACAACTCTGAAACAGATACTTAGATTTTAGTAGTGCCCTTGGGCCCCAGAAGGTATACAACTATAACAGAATATCCTACTGACAACGAGAGGCTTTATCGAATTAAAGAGTATTTATTTCACTACAGCTACTTCAAACACCGTGCCAATATCTTGCCCCTAAATCAAAATTTTGATGTTTGAAGAAATATTTCACGTGCTCAAATCTATATTACAGGCTATGAAAAAGGAGAAAAAAGGAAAAAAGAAAAGAAAAACGCCCAGTTTCCTTTCCTTTATCCAGGCCCAAATGTTAGTAAGTGAAAGACGAGCGCTTTTAGGGGAAACTGAGAAAAACAAAACAAGGAAAAAAAGTGTGAAATACTTTGGCGGTCCAGAACTGAAGATGAGGAATAATATAGCAAAACTGTTGAGCCTTCCCCTGAGTAACCTTTCTCGTGCAATGTGTGGTAAGATAGATAAAACTGAAACGCGGAAACCTGTCTTTATCTTTTCTTGTCAGTAGCACAGGTAGAGTGTCACGATAGCCGAATGAGCTTAGTAACTTCATTTTTGAATTCCACACAGGCACCGGCGACGCTTAATAGTTGTTTAGAAAGGATGCGGAAAGCATTTCTGAGAATTTCTGTTTTTGGAAAGGCAGCTTTGTTGAAAACTTCGTCGATGGAATGAATGCAAGAGACTAAATTTTCAATACGATTACAATGATGAAAACGAATCGGCTACACACAGCGATGGGGCTGGATAAATGAAAAAAAGAGAAGAATTGAAGGGTTCAGGGAAATGAATACGAAATACCTTAAAAAAAATAATACAAAACGAAAAAGCAATCGTCCCAAGATATCGGTGAAATAACAAAAATAAAAGGAAAAAAAAAACGGGAAAAACAAAGAAACGAAGGTGACATATGACAATATATTCCTGCTCGGCTTCTTTATTGTAGAGAATAAATGAGAGCATCAAGTTTCAGTAACTTCATCTGTATCCCCCCGCCCGCCCCACCATCAAAAACAATACCTGACGCATAGGAGCTCTCCTTTGTTCAAATTCATAACGCGAACCTATTTTGGGTCCTATAGTGGGGCAAACGTTATAAAGGAGCAGCTTTGAAGGCAAACTGTACATCTTTGTTGGCCTTGCGATAAACCAGCTATCTGCACTTTGGATGAATAACTTACAGCCTCAGAAAAAAGAAGGAAAGGGAGGCAATTTCATTATATGCCTTTTCAGCTTTTAAATATGAAATATTCTCCACTCATTTGGCTTGAAATGTGAACCCCTCCCTCGTCCTAAATATGAACCCCTCCCCGTCCCCATAACTATGTGAACCTGTTCGTCGTCATCTCGTTTTCAATAAAAATGTAAGAAAATAAAAAAAAGTAGCTCTTCGACAAATGATAACGAAAAAATGGTTTTAGGAAACTTACCTGTTTAGATACGTTGAGGCGTTGCATATATATATATATTCTCCCCTTGAATTCTGGTCAAAAGTACGACAAAGGTCATCAGGAACAATCCATGAGCCGCTGTCGAACATTTATTCAATAAAAAAAAAGAAAAAAAAACAGCCGTAACCTTCAACCTCTGCTACTGCTAGAAATATTTTCATCTTAGCACTTAAAAATCTTGCGTAGGTTCAGTTTGAATGTAAAATATTTTATTAAACGATAAGGCTTTTTTTCGTTTAACTCCTAACGCCATGTTATCAGCTATTTTATTTACATAATCCTTCATTTCATCTATACGAGAAAGGGGAAAACGAGTTGAGAAGATAATTGCTACAATATTTATTCATGTTAACCTACTCTATTGTTCTTGCTTACATAAGGCCGTGAACGAAGCGACTCTAATTCACTCTTTGTAAATTTTCCATTTCCTGATTTGGTTTATTTTATACACCGATTTCTACCTAACATACACAATGAAAAAAATCGGGAAAGGTTAAGGTGACGTGAAGCGAAGGCGGAATGACGTCATAACAATTTTCTGATATGGATAAAACAAAAACAATGAATTTAGCGGTAGAATAGTAAGGAATTAATAAAATCAAACTCGCTAAAACTGCAATCTTCAGCATTATTTTACCCTTCTAATGGGTTGCACGTGTCGATACTCGTTCATAAAAGATCATACCACTCCTTTATCTTTAGAGGAGACACAAACTCTGAAGTCTTACAGTATCCTCATAATAATGACTAATATTCTTATATCCTCTGCGAAATAACTTAGCAAACTTTACCTTCTACGAATTTTCAGGAATTTTTAAAAATATTTTTGCACTGATGCTGAGGAAGCTGTCATTCCCCCCCTTTACAAAAGGAGGGCGCTTCAAAAAGACGTCATGGAGCCACTTCAAAAGCAAAGCATGTATATATCTCTTATCATGGTCTTTGGGTGTAATGTGTGTGTCAATACTGCTTTCATTATTGCCGGTCCAACTTATTCAACATAATTATAGTCTATGAGGAACTTTCATACCTCGTGTATTCGCACATCTTCTGCATCTAAGTGCTTTGTACTTTGGTTTGTTTACCTTGTGGCGTTCTTTTGTTTATATGTTTGTCTGTTTTTTTTAAATTGCACACTAAGGGCTGCCTGCGTGTAACATGAAGATTCAAAGCAGGATGAGCCGTTATCCCTGCGTTTTCAAAAGTGCACCAAAGGATAACTATACTTCTTACAATTGCATAGAGCTATAAAAACTACCAACGTTGGGTCTAAGTTGTCGTAACATAAGTAAAGAAAAAAATGCGGGCTTTGTATAGCGGAGTTTTGTAGTCGTTATTTTGCACTGAAGTCCTGTATATTCACACGGGGCCGGGTTCTGCCACGACTTAAAAAAAATCAGTTTTATTCTGCCCTTAATTAACACTCTTATATGTGAAAACTTCTTCTGAAAAATAGTCAAGTGACGTAGACGTTATATGTTACTTTCCAGGTTGGCACCAAATGAAAGGGAAAGATGGAGCGTATAAATGTAAGATCTTTTTTGTTCATCAAGCAGTACATTCTGCTTTATTTATTGAAGTTTATAACTCATCTTAGGTTGAAGTTTAGTTGGAAGTTAGGCTTACAATCGTAACTTTGTAGCCTAGTGTTAACATGAGTAGATCAACTAGTGATCACTTTCACTGCAAAGCACTTCAAATCTCTGTTACAATACTGATCGTGGGACTGTGTTTGTTCTATCATTGAAGATTATTTGCAAAGAATGCCGAATAAGGTCTGACAATCTAACCCAGGTTCCCTCAAATGGTGGCGCTCGCGATGTGGTTTGGAGTGGTGGGTAAAAAACAGGGAATACTGGCAAAAATGGTAAAAAAAGGCCCCCCCCAAAAAAAACGAAGAAAGAAAAAAAGAAAAGAAAAGGAAAAAAGCGAAGAAAAATTCCATGTCCCTTAACTCCGCTTCCAGGACGGCGATTAGAGTGGCTCATTTCATAAACATGGTATCACTATGTGGTACTTCATCGAACTTAATTGGAGAAATCTGAATTCCCGCCAAAAAGTAAATCAACAATTCAGAAGTGTAAGTTCTGAGCAGTGAATACCAATGAATGTGAAGTGACGTTCCTTGCCGTCCATCGAATCCAATGACGTGGTTCTAAAACAACACATTCGGCACGATCTCTATACAAAGAGGATGTCACCGCCGTCGACGGCGGAGTAAATCAAACACAGTATCAGCCCAATGATAGTACAACATGTCATTCTCGTTAAAGGGAAATAGGGCGATTAGAATATACCAACATGGCAAACTAGCTTTATACACTGTTAAACCATCCGGTCTCATCAACAAACATCTGCAAAAGCTTCAGCTCCTCAAAACATTACGCATGTGATGAGTAACGGAAGGTGCATCATTTGAATTTTGAAAAGTTTGGGTGACCAAATTATTAGTGAGCAACGAATAACTGAATTTCTATCTGTGAGAAACTCATTTCTCGAAAAAAAAAGAAGGCTGCTGTCCTTCCTTACTTTGAATCTTTCCTTAAATTCATCCTTGAATTCCTTACTAATCTCTCATTCTTTGTTCACAAATATTGGTTTTAAAAATGTGGTTGTTTTCTGTAAAACAAACGTCTTATTTCCCTTTAAATTGCCACTATCAAAAAGCCAGTAATAATAATTAAATAAAAAAGACACATTTTATAAAGCCCCGGGTCACATGCATACGCGATTCACTGAGTGATTCTACTTTTCAACTAAACTAGTATTAATTAAATTGATCATAAAAAAAAACTTTCTTCATTTTCTCCAATCATGGTTCACTTGGATTTGTGGATCGATTTTCGACTTACAGATTTTGCATCTGGCATTAAAGCAAACGGGAATTTCAATTTTGCGATTTTAAAGTTGGAAGTTGGATCGTGTGTTGAATCCCGCAGAGGTGATGCGGCTTTAAGGTTTAATAAGATTGCTAAGCTGATCGAGATTAAGTTTCTAACCCAAACCCTAACTCTGTATCAGAGATGTTTTTCCTTTTGGTTAGTCAAGTACGAAATAGGTGACAATATAAACATTTGAAACTGGAATAAATCCTTTGCTGGTAGGATTTTTTCTTTTTTTTTTCCTTTTCAATTTAGAGTGAACAAGGGGGTAGGTTCACCATTTTCACAATCATGCAATGTGCCTTGTTGTAACATTACTTACTTCAAGTTTGAAAAAAATGGATGTGAAAGACCTCTCAGAGAGCAAATTAGAAAAATAATAAAAAAAATTAAATATACAAATACATAAGCAAAAAATAAATGCATACATAATAAATACATAATATACGTAAATAAATACATAATACAGAAGAGCTAGGTTATTAAGTAATGTTGCTACCACTTTCCAAATATATGTAATATATATGAAATATATAATATATATGAAACTTATAATACGAAAAAGTTTGCAATTTTGCTTCCACTTTTCAAACTTTTTGAGGAAAAGCATGTACTAGAAAAAAAAAAAACATACAAATAATGTTTAAAATCTCCAACGAGTTTCCAAGGATGACTTAAGGTGCTTTGGATATCGTTATCCAATAGAGTCACTTACCTGAGGTCATTGCCGGTTCTCACTTCGTTCTGCTTGCATCGGTAATCCTAATTTCTTGGACATTGAGCTGAGGTTTCCAGAAGAGGGTTCACAGTAGCACTATCTCATGTAACCCTTTCATTGCATGCATATGATTCGATGGAATCCGAGTCGACACTTCACTTCGTTTAATTTTAGGAATAATTCGACAAAGTAATGAACGGCAAAATCTCAACTTCTCCTATTTATCTTTTCTTCCATAATCTCAAATATATCTCAAAACAAGAAAGAGTAAACACATAATCCCTTCGGGAAATAACCATTACGGTTGGTTTGACTTTTTCCCTTATTTTTATGTGACTTCACAGCGCGTCTGTTTATGTGACCTCACAGCGCGTCTGTTTTATGACTTCACAGCGCGTCTGTTTTATGTGACTTCACAGCGCGTCTGTTTTATGTGACTTACAGCGCACCTGTTTTATGAGACGTCACAGCGCGTTTCTTTTATGTGACGTCACAGCGCGTCCGTTTTTTATGTGACGTCACAGGGTGTATCATCAGAGTACGATTTTACATGAAATTCAGTTTTGTTATATGAGATCTAGAGAATCCAGCAGGCATATAGCAAAGCCTACGTTGACGAAAATTTATGGCGAAAAATGTCCACATTGGAAGCCGTTTTCTTACACGCCCTTTACCAACAGGAAGCAAAGGTATCTTCATTACAGTGGAATGAAACCCTGCACATAAAGTTGGGTAAATTATGTTATACCTTTCTTACACTGCCACAAGACGATGCAATAAATTTTTATTGCAATTGTAAAAAAAAAGGGAAAAAAATAGAAAAACAAGAAAAACAAAAAGAGAAACAGGAAAAAAAAAACATGAAGGGTTTGGAAGTTTCCAGTTGGTGACCCGCAGTTTATTTTAATGCTCACGGCGATTGGTAAATATAGACTGCTTCCAGAATGTGGTAATATGATTTTACGCCTTCATTTATAAACAAAAGGGAAATCAGAAATAAGGAAGCTGCTTTGTTGGAAAAAACATGATTTTGTTTTTCACAACATTAAAAAGCAAAAGACAAAGCTCAGAAGAAACAAGGTGACCTAATCACCATTTGTATCGATGAAGAGACTAGAGATAAATATACCTTCCTTGCAATAATAAAACAACACCAGACATCCATATCAAACTTAGAATTACGGAAAACATCGGGATGTGTGAAGATAACATGGACTGTTCTCACACGTGTTACTAACTGTATGGTTCGAAAAATATCGAACTTGTTTTTTTTTGTCAAATTCTGAGATCACATGATCTTCCAAGCAGGTCATGTGACCTACGTGGAGACTTATAATATACATCACTCTAGAAATCAATTGCAAATTCTATCTACTAATATTTTTCTCTTGTCTAGTGCTATATTTTTTCTACAAACAGAAAAAGTGCCGGAACTGTTCTGAACATTATATCGCGCACAAAATAGTTTGGTCGTAGGTTCCATCATCGCATTTCGAAAAGATCTGTTCATGTGGCCACACTAGATTCCAAAGTTTGTAAACGACGTCCCCATGCCCCCCCCCCCCCCAAAAAAAAAGGCAAATGATAAGCATAATAGAACTTTTCCTATTGGACTTTCCATGTTAAGTCATTTATTTTAGCACATTATCGTTATTTCGGCGATCGCTGTTTTATAACCGACTTCGATGAGCGTTTCGAAATTTCGATGAGTGTCTTTCCATGGATTAATCGGTCGACAGACGATCTCATTCGTTTCCTGTACGTTTCAACCATTGCTTAAATGTAAGAAGTGTCCCTGATATCTGCTGGAACTAATCAGGCCAGTCGTGTTTTTTCAGTCAATAATCTACCCCCTCCCCCCACAGAGGGACTGATCTGTGTCACCGTGCAATTTGAAATCTGAAGAAATTATTTTGGGGTCGAAATTATTATTACTTCAAACATCACAAAGTAATCAAATATTGAGGCAGACACGGCGTTTCATTTAAACAGTTAATTCATAATCAAAATATTGACACGAGAATGATCCTTAGATTGGCCTTATTGATTACAGTTCCTCTATTTCAACCGTGAATGACCAGACGTAACCTTCGCCAATTTGGCAAAGTGCGACTTTTTTCATTCGCCAAAAGTTTCTGTCGGTCCTCCTGTTTCCGGCGATGCTCAATCATCACTAGAGTACGTCTACAAGACGAGCCACTGATAATTGCAGGAACTAATGACACAGGTTCATGTTTTTACAGTCTTAAGTTAATCGCGGAGATAATACAATTTTGGTCGAAATTGTCATCCGTTATTACCTTTAATATCGCAAAGTGAAATAATTAAAACGTTAGACAGGCACCAGTTTCAAAGATTGAAAAGAGTTTATGCAAAATAAAAACACTGATTCATGTATAAGTCTTACCTCGAGACTGTATTGGTTACGTGAGTTCAAACGCTTTTGACCAGACGTAACCTCAGCATTAGTAACTTTGGTTGCACTCATTTTGATTCTTAAGACATATAGAGTCGCTCGGCATTTTTCATTTGTTTTCAAGTTTCTGCAACACACTGATTAAAACCAAGTGTGACGGACTCCTTAATATCAGAACAAAGACAGAAAAAGTTCTCTGCAGAAAGTGATGTGTACTCTAAGAGGACACTTTCCGACATGAAACCAAACCCTCGGGGTCTTCACTCTCAATCTAGATTTCAAATGCGGTCGATCTCTTGTTGAACAATTAAAGGCTATCCTGGCAACTTTCTTTTCTTACCTTTGCTCTTCATCACGAGGCATGTTCTCAAAACGTTTTCAGTCATGAATAAAGTAAACCCATACAAATGGAAACATTAAAATGAAATGACTATGTGTTATTATATATTAGAGGCTGAAACATTGCTGCTATTTTGAGATAATAAATAGGATTGATGAACTGAATGTGAAATCCTGCCAATCTAGACTAAAAACGTTGAAACGCATTTGACGCTACGTTAACGCAAAGCACAAGGAACCAAACTCGTCTCTTTCAGATCCCTGAAAGAGAGAGTCTACCATCATGCTTCCTCACTGTTCCTGTAATTTTTTTCTAATCCATTAATTTGAGCACATTTCAACGCTGGTATCACATTGGTGATTACTTTGCATGAAATTAAAACAAACTGCTGCAAAACTTTTGACACTGACGTATCAAATCCGCTGCCAATTATGACAAAATACTCTGTATCTCAATGGACAGAGGAATGGAGGAGTGTTCATGTCAATTCCTCTGTTAGACATGTCAAAATAACTCTGAGGTCACTCCCTATGTCAAAGGAGAGAGAGAGGGAGGCGTGTTTATGTCAATTCCTCTGTTAGATACGTCAAAATAACTTGGTACGTCACTCCCTATGTCAATGCAGAGAGAGAGAGATGGAGGAGTGTTCACGTCAATTCCTCTCTTACATGTGTCAACATAACTCTGTATGTCACTCACAATGTCAATGAAGAAAGAGAGAGGGAGAGAGGGAGGGAGGAGTGTTCATGCCGGTTTATCTGCTAGGTGTTTTAACATAACTCCGTATGTCACTCACAATGTCAATGGATGGGAGAAGTGTTCATGTCAATTCCTCTGTTAGATATGTCAAAATAACTCTGTACGTCACTCCCTATGTCAATGCAGAGAGAGAGATGGAGGAGTGTTCATGTCAATTCCTCTCTTACATGTGTCGACATAACTCTGTATATCACTCACTATATCAATGAAGAAAGAGAGAGAGAGGGAGGGAGGAGTGTTCATGCCGGTTTATCTGTTAGATATGTCAACATAACTCTGTATGTCACTCCCTACGTCAATGGATGGGAGGGTAGGAGTGTTCATGTCAATTCCTCTGTTAAATATGTCAAAATAACTCTGTATGTCACCCCATATGTGGAAGGAGGGAGAGACTTAAGAGTTTCCATGTCAATTCCTGTTAGCTTGTAATATTCATCAATATCACACATGCCACTACCCACGTTAATGGAGAGAGACAGGGAGGAGTGTTGCAGTTGTCGCCGATATTGCAAGTCCTTAAAATTTGTTTAAAACAACATCCAAAATTGTTAAAAGGAAGTACTTCAATCTGAAACCCACATACCAGCGATGAACGTGATCGTTAACAGGCTCAGAACGGCGGTGGTACGACAACAACATAGAGCACAGCAAAGTGACCAATGCTTCGTTTTACTCTAATCTCAATATCAAGTCTGACTGTAATGAGAATCTTAGTTCCCTATAAAGACATCACACCTGATTTCAATTAACCATGACGACGAGTCCCCAACTAACAATATTCCCTCCTTTTTCCCCTTAAGATATGATATTAGCTTTATTCTCTTTGATTTGTATCACAGTCCATTGGTATCATAGTACCTCCTGTCAGGGTCTTTCCTTTCCTGCTATAATGAACTTTACAAACTCCATGGTTAACACCTTCTTATGACTCTTTAGTTGATGCAACATATTGGACAAAACATACACTCCACACATTCCACTCGACTTAAAGACATTTCATACCTCTTGAGTACAGTAAGTGGTCATAAGTTATCCTAAGTTTCCATTAAATGCCACTGTGAAATCTAGGCTGATATAACCCTTTTGTTCACAGGAGCAAATTGCAACCGACATTAATGGCAAGCATCAGTCATAACACTCTTAATTCTGAAATTGTGTCATTTTTAACGGCAGCTGTGGTCCATAGAGCTAGGTAAACATTGCTCACTGTGCTGTTACCATGGTTACAACATTTTTTTTCTCCCTCTTTAAACAGACCTCAGTTACCATTCTCGGTCAACATTGATCTTTGCCTGGCATCACATTTCTCCGCTATTGACTTCACACATTGTTCCTGGCCTACACCTTTCACATTCAGCCATATGTATTCTTTTTCCCTGATGGCATTCATTAGTTACATGTTCTTGGTCATTGAATATCGCTCAATGTTCTTGATGCACATTGCCTATCCTTAACAGGAGACACCACCCACCATTCTTGACCAACATCATCACCCCATCGTTCTTGGCTCGACATCGAAACACCTCCGTAACTGGCAGCACATTTTGCTTGTTTTTGTCCGACATCAATCACTGCTATTGGTCAGCATCACTCGTTCCTCTTAGCCCTGACATCACCTTTCCTTCATGGGAGGCATTACTCATTGTTCTTTGTCAATGTTTCTCATTTGTTCTTGGAATGACATCACCTTTTGTTCTTTTCTTTCTGTTTACTTGACTCTCGTTTCCTTTTGTTCATAGGATTCCTTGGATCGTAGATGTCGTAGGTGTCTGCATCCACGATGTTTGCATCTTTCACGAAGCTGCTTCGGGTGTCAAATTGCAGCTTATGGGAGAGCCTATTTAGCCCACGGAAGAAAAAAAAAGACGAAGAAATCAGATTTATCCATTTGAAATAACACCTTATTTGCCTTCAAACAGTACCTATGCATTTTGTGGATAACAGTGAGGAAGGACAGTCTTTTCATATTGCATTGCATACTTACATCATAAATCATGACAAGTTTAATAATTAAATTTCACTTGTCGGAATGCATAGATTGATTTCATATAAAATATGCCTCCTGAGGTCTGCTACACCATCTAGTCTAGGACAGGTTCAAGGTTACTGTACCTGATTAATAAATGTCTCGAGTGTTAAGGAGGAAGGTACGGACGGATTGGTGTCGTAACTAACAAGGGCAAGAGGAGGTATATCGAAGGGGGTGGGTGGAAGGAGTTGGGAGGACTCACCAATCATCTCCTTTAACATCTCCATCATCGTCATCTTTAGGATCCTTTGTCTCTTCTTCCTCTTCTTCATCTTTTACACTAGCCTGTACAAGTTTGCTTTGGAACTTTGCCAAAAGTGCCAATGTCTGTTTCAATCAAAACGAGCAAATTAAAGGATGAGTGTGGTGAAGAAGAGAGTTTTTCAGCCAATGACACCATAGACTGATGAAGTATCTTGAAACTGGAATGTTAGACAGAAGACCATTAAAAATCAATATAAATGCCAGAGCAAGATATGTTGAGTGACCAAATGGATCATTTGGACTGGATGACTCTCCGAGGTCTCAAAGCACAGATATAATCCACCAATGCACATTTAGTGGACATTGTTGACGCCAAGTAATCTGGAGAGCAGATCTGTCTAAAGGATGGTTTCCTTGTTGCATTTTCCTTTCATTGTTTTTCAGTTTCATATATAGCAACATTTCCCTGATCTCATGAAAGATAAATCATGAAAAACATCCTACTTAACATTAGCAAACATTTTTCTAAAGTCCTACGTACCATTTCTTCACAATTTTATTTAAGAATGTCCTTAATGGACATTGTCCATGCCACTTTCAAAGAGTTTGGAAGTAATTGAAAGTAACATGAAATTATAACGACAATCATTACTTTTGCATGCTATTAATGAGTCTGACAAAGCCTACTGTATTGACCAATTTGAGAACAAAATCATTTTGCAAGCGTCTCCTATGTGACACAACTACTTCAATGAAATGGCTTTGACCAAGCAGGCGAAACGAAGGCACGATACGACTAGAAGGATATAGGAGGTGAAAAAATTTCCAACGAAAAATACCTCAAATTCAGTGAAGACAACAAATCATGAGCACTCAAAAGGTATGACAAAAATAGCCTCTATGTTAAGACTCATGAAGCATTATGGGAGCAACTTGTATGGGCTACTGACATAGGACCACGAGAATGTGTTGACAGAAGTACTGGCATGTTTTGACGACTACTGTTGTTAGAGAAGGCAGAGGGATTTATCAGCAAACCTAAAACTTGACACCACACACACACATGGTAATGAAATCTCTCATTCCTCCAATTACAATCTTGGGTCTTGTGCAGATTTCTATGATCTCTCGTTGAAAGACCCAATTGGCTGTGTTTGTTTTCTGTGACTTCTTTGCTAGGCAACCCTTGAGTAGAAGGCGATAAAACTTATTTGCAGTCCTCTAATTCTGTCCTTCCTATGCAATGTCGAGAGGCGCAGGAAGCCTTAACACTGTGATTGGTGGTCTCCATGGTAACAAAAACTCAGATCCAAATTTAAAATTAAGAGGCAGATTCATGCTGAATGTTCAATTCACAGGGCAACATATATTCTCAGAGCTCAAATTACAAGAGGACAAGACAAAGACACACAATGAAGGGGAAAAAAATATTTCAAACATTACCAACAGGGAGGGACAAAAATTTTCATAAAAAATGAATACAAAATGCAAATAGTAGGAAAAACACCTCTTTTAGTTGGTTGCAACTTGCAGGACAACAAGGACTCCTGTCTAAGTATTAACAGAGCAATCGAGTATCCGAATATGTGGATGGTCACTTTAACAATTACATTATTACATAATAAATGCAATTAAAACAATATCAAAGGGAAAGAGGGCATTTCCAATGTATCAACATGATGGCATGCAAAGAAAATAGCTTTCATTCATTGTTAACCCATTCAGGCTCATCAATACACGTGTACAAAACCTTCATCCAATCTAAATGTTATGCATTATATAAAGAACATGCATCATTTGAATTTTGAAAGTTTGGGTGAACAAATTATTCTTGAGCAACAAATAACTCCATCTCTGTCCATGACTTAATTTTTGAAAAGACGGCCACCATCCTTCCTCATTTTGAATAATCTATCAGTCTGTGTCCATAAAATTGGTTTTAAAATGGGACTTTTTGTTTAGAGAACAAACACCTCATTCTCCTTTTAAGTAGTGCATACTATAGTAATTACTCATTCCTTATTTACAGCATACACTGATAATCATTTTTCCTTGTTAAAAATACTGCAAACCACCATCTCATGTAGATCATGTCGGCTTTTCTTTCTAATTAGACAAATGAAAGATGTCCATACATTTGCATCTTAAAAGAAAAGACATAATTGACTGCATTTATGGACAAAAAAATCCGATGAACACGACAGCTAAGTTGTTCAAGCAGGATGAGTTTAATTGTGCAAAACTTTTTTTTTTCAAACCAAAACCAAACATCAGCTGGTGTGTAGATGTTTGCCATGAGAGTCATTTCTCTTTTCACCTTTTCCCTACGACTTAGGATGTCACTTTTGTAATGACGTATACACAAACAGTGTTCTCCTTGCTTTTCACCTGCAGGCCCTACAATATAGAAGAACTAACTCCCTACCATTACCCATTAGTCAAAGACAAAACCCTTGACAACATGAAAAGGCACACAGACGGCATGAAGTTTTAACATGTTTGACTGCAGACAGGTCTTGCCAAGCTTCCTATTCCCCTTCAACGACTAAACTATATAAATCTCAGCTCATGTTTTGGGTAGACGACTTTGAACCTGTATGTTCCAGTGATGCTACAGTAAATGCTCTCATCTGCTCTTTAAGTCTACAGTGGCTTTCTCACATTGATCGTATCAAGCATTAGAGAACATGAGACCTAACTTCAAATGACTATAGGCAAGGTAAGCAAGGGTCTTGCATTGACTGTTGAAAGCTTCAAAGGAGCATAGACATAAGAATGATTTCCAGACACGGATATTTGATGAAAAACTCAGAGATCTTGGCTGCCTGTTGTTGATGAGATAAAATTATTAAATATGGTTCATTTTTTTCTTAGAAATCATAATTATCTTAGGCACGATATTTAACATTTTGGGACACAAGTTCAACCAACATTCTCTTCTTGAGCGAACATGCTTTCATTATCACCAGAGTTTTATACATCCTGAACTCACCAAACCAACCTTTCTAATAAGTTTGGGGGGTTCCAGCAAATTTCCCTCATCGAAATATGTGTTTACATGGTTTATTGGCTTTGACCTCTGGTGATCTCTGACTTTCATAAACACAAGAAGAAATCCTCCACATTCCAAACATTACTCACACATGAAGTTTGAAGTTGAAGCTAGATTCCACTCTTGAGTTATCACATTCAAATCATATTCATATTTTGACCTTTGCTGACCTGGTCAAAATGGAAACCAAAAGAGATTGTCTACTATTATTATCACTTTATCTACTATAAAGTGGTATCCTTTCATCAACTTCGTAATTTTTCGTCCTTGAGATACTGAGATATATATTCACAGTGTTTTAAAGACTTTGTTGACCTCAAGGAACTTTCATCAAATGAAAAGCAGTAGGGATCATTGGCTCACCGATCTCTGCCACCTACGTACGGTGAATGTAAAGCATCTTTGCATTTCTTGAGATGACATGTGTACAAAGCTTTCAGATTTTGACCTCCATCGACCTCAATCTATTTTCTTTCGGTTACCTTTATCTGACATTTCAATTTCTTTTCTTCTTGAGATATCACGTTCATGGGATATTGAAATTTTGATATCTGTTGATCTCAAATGACCTTTTGACTCCATAAAGAACTATGGCATCTGTTAGCTGACAAAGCACAAGCAACTTTACACCCAGTTTAAAGTTCAAGCAAGGTTTCATATTTAAAGACACTATGCTGACAGTTTCCCTATGTTGAGCTTTGCATATCTCAAATGACCTTTGACATTCATTAAAAAAATATTAGGGATTATTGATTCACCAAAGGTATGCAAAGGTTAAAGCTCAATTACGTTTGCCAACTTGAAATATTGTATTTACAGGCAGCATACTACACATGTCCACTGGGTCTGGGTGTACAGATTTCTCAACTTTGCCTCGGCTAAGGTGCCAAAACGACAATGTGCAACGATTTGGGCTTTCGTCTTATTTCATATTTTGTCAAACCGCATATATCTTGACAGTAAGCTACACAACGGGCAAGAAACTGAGCCTCCAAAGTGTATGCTCAAACAGCAGTACTACCTTGAGCAGTATTTTTTTTTTCCAAGGAATTTTCTGAGGAAAGTTTAAATGCCTGGAGTCAGAGGCCATATCGACAGGAGACAAATAACGGTATTGACTGGGGTTTGATTGGGGATTGACAGAGGAAACAGCACCCAAAAATGATGATTGCTTCTCGTATAGGGAGACCTCACAAATCTAAGCTAAGATCACCTGAAGTCCACAAAGCTTCACACTATCGCTCATTATGCAGCCTGCATATCTTCACATGCATGAGTGTTTGGAGCCACGGAACCTCTATGGAGGGAGGCCAATGTGCACTGGAAAAAGGATTCATTACTGCCTGGTTGCTATCCTTATTGCAATGGGTAGTAACAGCTTGTGCTAAGATGATCCTTAACTTAGGGTAGATTTTTCAGGCTTTCTTAAGTACCTACTCTCCTTTGACTAACATGGTAATTCTTTTTTGCTTACACGGGACTTTACAAATTGAGAACATTGTCCCAACACACATTACAAATGGTACATTTTACCATTTGCGTAAAAGCGTTTGAAAAGGTCACGTCCAGATTCTTTGAAAATGTTAAACTAAGGACTGCAAAATGAGGAAGAGAATATTAAACATTCCATGAAATCCTTAATCTTTTGTAGCATATTGACCTGCTATGGGGTGACATGCTTCACAAGGCTGCAACATGTGTACTCTGGCCAGACATCTGGACAAAAAAAAGTTCCACATTTACTGGAACTACACAGGATGCGATTCATTAGGTCAGGAAATAATTACCACCTCACACCAGGAAGACCTACACTCCAGTGGAGCTAGATACTTTGACTTCCTTTCAGGTCCATTCATCCCCCCCCCTTCCCACTTCATTGATATAGAGGACTTTTGTATCCATGGTTACTGTCAAACAGAATGATGTATGTACAACTATGAAAGGACATATCGCTGAAAACATGTTTGCTTTTTTTACAAAGAATAGTAACACACCGTGGTGGAAAGGAAATGTAGAAGGAAGAGTTTACTATGGTTGATTTTTGTAAATCTTTCAACTCGAAGAAGCACCTTGCATTCAATATCAGAACAAAAGCACAACATTGAGATGAAGGCAAACACATACATGCACACACTAACAAAAGATTCATTTAATTGATCACAAAAAAGGTTCACTGAGGGCAGGGGCGACAATCCAAATTGAAATGTGGGGGGGGGGGGACATGTGTAACTGTTGACTGACAGGTTTGAATGATTAAAGATGCCCTAGCAGGGGTCTATGCACTGCACTTTTTGATGGCTTTGGGTATATTGGACAGGTCCAATAGGTTTTTCCCTGGGTTCTGGGGTAACGTCCATTACATTAACGTGATCAGAAGAGAAAGCCAGGAAGCTATCAGGTATTTGCAGGATTGTGAGCATTTGAAAGAAGGATTCTGTATCTTCAAAGGATTCTGTATCTTCGAATGGTGCTGAAAGGGCAAAACTGGTCAGACGTTGCATAGGACCTATGTTAAGGCAAATGATCAACTTGATGATTGACAGGTGGGGCCACCGGGGTCTAATGAATGAGGGCACATATATTGTCAAAGTCTATAAAAGGGCAATACACAGGAGGATGTCCAGAGGTTTTAACCTCTGATGGAGGTTGGTCCGAGGGCATGTGTGACAGGACTATCTAATGGGAGCGTTGCCATCGGTAGGTGCAGAGCGTACAAGAAAACTTTGAGCTTTTCAAACCGGAAATGGCAGTTCCCGTCCATCCTAAGCTGCTTTTACACAACCTTGAAATAGAGATATAATGTCTGCATGTCTTCAATTCATGTAAACAAAAAATCAACCTATGAAAATGGTTTGGCAAATAAATATCAGTCGGGGGTTGTCGGGATACAAGATGAATAATTAATTACACATCCTCTTTCATTTTCTCTGAGTACTTCGCAAGTATTAAGGGCTGAGCGCATGGGGTAAGGACTTCCTGGGTGATTTGGGCTTCATGTACCTAACCTTGAAATAGGGCACTCATGTCTGTGATTTCTCAGTTAATAAGAAAGACATCATTCTATTCAAAATCAGCACTAATTTGGATTGCTCTTATCTAGAATATTTATGCTATGGTAATTTTTTGAAATGTTCATTCAACAGTTTTTACCTTCTAAGGATAACAGATTTTTCTTTTTATGGTTTTCTCTTTATAGTCTCTACAGCATATGCCCTCCCCAACACCCCCCCCCCCCACAACGTACAGTTATGCAGGTGATATATTACGATAATGCGACTTGGAAGGTGTCACAAGCATGACAGCCTAGCTGTTTTCCCTTTTCCTCCTCTTTTTAATTTCATCTATCAAATGGATGATGCAGGGACTTTATCACATGCTGTCCAAAGTCCAAAGAAACCATTATAATGAGATGGGTAAGAAAAACAAAATTGCCCTAAACTTTTAATGTAAAAAGTGACAGCTGTATGATTTCTTTCATATTTTACTGTCGTCAACTGCCCAGAGGGAACATCTTTTAACATAAATAAAAGAAGGTAAAGGGAATAAAAATAGAAAAAGTGCTGATTACTTTTACCCCAGCAAACATCCACAATCGGGGTAAAAAAATCTTTGAGGTGAAAAAAACTAAAGCAACAATGCTGCTGAATCTCTCTGGGATGTTTGCTGTTTGTTTTCTTCACTATGTTAGAAAACAGTTCAGTTGCGATTGAACAGATCAACAATGACAAATAGAAAAGTCTGAATCTGGTTGGTTTTTAAGTTAATCTTCAACTTTTATCTTATTGTCTTTTTTGATTGTTTGGAACCATCCCCTATTCCCTTTTCCCCCTCTTGAATCATCCATGTGTAATATCATGTTATTTGTATATTTCCTATTGTATGTAATTTCCAGTGTGAACTGTCATTGGGTTATTATTTGATTGGGTAAACTAATACAAACTGTACAGTCTGTTCTTCTCAAAGCTACAAACTTCCCTCCTTGAGATACAGAACATACAAGGTTTTCACAATGTTTGAAGAAATCGATTTACTATTATTCTTACCAATTTCTCAAATTTGTGCCTTCCATTTAAACTGTACCACTGACATACCACCTGCTTGATTGTTGTGACAGAAAAGCATGGGTTTTCACCATAGACTTACAATACCGTGTGTACACCTCACTGCACAGTATGACAATACCCAGGGCCAGTCCAAATGCATGAACACTTCAGGCAAAGGGAGGAGCTTTTAAGCACTTATGTCCAAGTACCGTGAGCAGAACCATGAATGTACTTCAACGTTTTCCAGGTGTCACACATTGTTTTGGTCAATAATTTGCAAATAAGACATATGGTACATTTTTTTCACACCTTAACTAGTGACATACAGTATTCCGCTTACATGCAAAGAAGCATTCTAGAAAAGTTTGATGCACATTGACAATGGATGGAGAACTTGATACCATTTTAAGAATACCAGAACGTCCAGCTAGCGAGAAAATATCTCGATACATGTCATGCATTGAGATAGAAATGTCAGTTTCATGGCAAATTAAAAGATTAACAAACATTTGTAACATTCTGGTTACTTATGACTTGCCCTTTACAACATAGCAAAAGTGTAAATGAAGTGTTGTTGTACCTTCATAAATCAGCACTAAGCATGAAAATATGATCACAGCAGTTATGACATATGTGGTACTTCAGTGTAGGCCTACAGTGTGTTAGGCTGCCTAAAGTATTAAACCATGTTGGCATATATGTAATTATAACTTCAATTCCTGTTCTTTCTTACCCCCCTTTTCCATACCCATTTTCAGGGTTAAAAAATGGAGCAAAGTTGTGCATTAGAAAGGGAAATAGTGGGGATCACTGGACCAGTGAAATACGCAGATAGGCCTTTAGGAATGGAAACAAACAAAAATCAACTTATTATGTACATATTTCACATAGTAAGAAGTCTAAATCCAGGGGTAGAAACTTCAATATGGGTGCTTTAAATATTAGTCCTAGTTTGTTTGTTTGTTTGTTTTTGTTTTTTTAACACGTCGGTGTTCAGTGAGAGAGTTCATCACAGGTCTACAAATTATGTTACAATTAGACAGACAAGTAGGGCTAAAGTATGCAAAATTTAGGACCTAAATTGATCGCGACTTGTGGGGTTGTTTTTCATTCCTTTTTCTTACCAAACCTACCCCCTTGAATTTACTGTAATTTAACTAATTACTAAGTTTTGCTACAATTTATACATCCAATTTGGAAGCTGAAACTTACATGCAACTTTCAAAGCCACTCACTGAATAGACAAATATATAACCACACCTGCAGACGGTGTGAGCACTACATCACATGAATTTTTGGCCCTACAGTGATCTGTCAACAAAGACTGCCTGAGGCTTCTTTTTTGCTTCAAGTAGATCATTTAGGTGTAGACATCACCAAAAACTGACTTACAGTCTTATAAACAATGAAGCTGTAAAACCCAACCAAATATTCCACCCACTTCGGTCACATTTTCCAATTTCTCAAGAAATTATAACCTGAATACTGCAATGGGTGTAAGGTGCACAACTTCAGTTAAGTGTTTTTCCTTTTTTTTAAAAAATGTCAAATGGAGTACAAATTTCCTCCATGTGCATGTCATCATTTTTACAGAGATGGGATTATTCTATCATTTACCTACCTCTTCTTCCCTATTGCTTCCTTTAGAGAGCTTCTTTCTCTTCTGAAAATGTTTCTTCTCTTCTTTAAAATCAGAGATGTCTACTTTTTCTGTTGAGAAAAAAAGGAGAAAAGAAAAGGAAACTACACTGTTCTACTTTACCCATGTCCATGGAATTACAGATGAAAATTCAGTTTTAAAGACCATGTGACACAAATCTAAAAAAAGGAACTGTTGCCACAAGTTACAGGGTAAAAACCCTGAATGACAACATCCTAAATTGAGCTCCTACCTGTTATCATTTTGAGATATATGACTTTCAAAGTTTGATGAAATGCAACACTGATGATTTGAAGCGTTGCACAGTGTCAGTATTTCTTTTGTTAGGACTACATTATTTCTTAATTACTACGTTTTCAGAAAGTATTTTTAAAACATGCTTCCAAAACAATATCCTGAACCCAAAGAAATTTCTCAGTTGTTCTTGAAATAAAGGTCAAGTACACAAAAGGATAATATAAGGGTCATCATATGCTTCCCTCTTTTGACATTGGTATGTGGGCTCATATTTATTCATAACACAATTGTCATACAGAAACTTGTTTCTGAAATTGTCAATGTTTGATGGGTTTTGATCAAAATTGTTTCTATTTTCAATGCTTTTAATTGTTAATTTGGTCAACACTTCAAAATGTGTTTTGAATGTCTCATGTACTTTGACAAAGACCCTACATAACTTTATGTGTAAAGTCCCCCCCCATGACATAGACATACTTTACCACGAGAACAAACTGGCATGATGGCAAAATGTAATTTGCAGGGAATTTTCTTGTTGATGGAAAACACAGTTTAAGGTGGTTCAAATATTTTTTTTTTTCAAGTGTGCACAACACTTAAAGGTGAACTGTAAAGTGAAATGGCTTTCTTCTAATGATTACAGATGTTGTGAGAGACAAAAAAAAAACTCAGCTGTTTACTCAAATTCCATCCATAATTTTTGCAAGATGCAAAAAGGTTCAATTTTTTTTAAAGCTTCTTCTAAAGCAAGATTGCACAGAGAGTTAAAATTCTGTCTCAGAACTACCTACACTCCTGGTAGAGTCTTTTTCACATCTACCCATCCTCCTGGTAAAGGCTTTCTCAAAACTTCCTATCCTCCTGTCAAAGTATTTCTCACAACTACCTATCCTCCTGGTAAAGTCTGTCTCACAGCTACAAATTCCCCCTTCTAAGGTCTTTTTTCTCAACTATGTATCCTCCTGGTAGTCTTTCGCGTGACTACAAATCTTTCTTGGAAAGCCTTTTCACAACTACCTATCCTCATGTTTGAAGTATTTCCCACAACTACCTATCCCTCCTGGTTAAGTCTTTCCCAAAACTACCTATCCTCCCATTAATGGAAATTGATGTTGCCATGCCAAATCAAGTCATAATGCAGTGGAAAGTATTTAACTTCAACACTAAGTCTTTTTTATGTGTGTCTTCTTTCTCCACGCATATTACCATACTCAACAGCCAGTTGTTTTGGTTCTTGAGGCTCTATTCTTTCCTGTGTTTACATTAACCTTTTGTTCCTTAACAACACGTATTCTTTTCTTTCAGGTTTTTTTCCCTTGACTTCATTTTGCCCTTTACAACATACTGCTTTTATTTCACTCTCCTTCTACTGCTATAGTTGATCTTCATTTATTACATTTAAGTATTTCATTGCCTCATACATCGGATTGTTTTTCCATTCCTTTATTTTTGTTTCAGTTTTCGTTATTATTACTTTTTGTTATAAGTCCCTTGCACAACTGCTAGGTGGAGTGGGTTCTGACAATACAGTCTCTGGACCTCAGCATCTGTTTTCAAGTAAGAATTATCAAGCTCTCTTGCCCTGCGTTGGAGATGCTACATGAGGCTAGATTTAAATAGCTTCATTTAGCCATAGTTTTCCAAACAACACATTCACATATTATAGATGCATCCCATGCATGCACTTGCAGCTTAGTAACACATGCAATGTGTGCATGCCAAGAATCACACTGCACACGATACTCTTCAACTTAAGTAATGGACGTTACGGTTTGTTTATCGTAAATGGATGATGCATCATACAACGGATACAATCGATGACTGTAAGACGTGGATAGATTTAACCCAGCAATTCAGCATTTTCTTGGGCAACTCTGGCTAAATGAGCCTATTTGATTCTAACAAGAGACGCAAGATGCCAGGATAAACCAAACTGCAATGGAAATAACAGATGCCTTGTACTTATTGCAAGGATGAGACTCAAAGACTGCATCCTAAGATCATTATCCCATGGTTGATGCCAATTTTAAGCAGAAATACACTTGAACAAGTAAGTTGTGAGAGAGGAATGCTCAACACTCTCAATACAGTGTCAAACAGAGCTAGTAACTCTTAAAAGGTTTGTTCACTCATAAGTCAGATTAACTGGCACACTTAGACACACAGATGAGTTCCTTCTCCTTCCCCCCCCCCCCCCCCCCCCCTCTGAGACCTCACACACTCATTTATGCTAGATAAGTGTTCCCTTATTACTCCGAACCATATCACCACACCCTAATCTACCAAGCCCCTTCTAGCCCCTCATTCCTACGCAACTCCACCACAGTACTTACTCTCCACTTTTTGCTCTTTTTCATCTTCATCTTCATGTTTTTGTTTTCTCTTCTTCATCTTTAGATCCTTCATTAATTGTTCTGACTCCTTCTTCAAATCTTCCCTGTTAAGTAAGAAGTTACAAGACCAACGTCTAAACTCAGCATAGCATATTTTGCGTACTTGATATTTGTAAGCAGACCATACAAATGTGCATATTAAATTTGACTTTGAGGAGAGGGAGAAGAGGGGGTGAAAGGGGAGGGGAGGAGGTGAAGGGGAGGGTTGTGAAGCAACTAATGGCAAATGCAAGTTTGTGAACAAGTATTGGTGAATCAAAACAGAGATGCATACTACTTTACATGCAGTGCTACTGGTTCATGACTTTTTAAGCTTTCTCTGGACAAAAGGGGATATGTGAGCAAATCTGTATGTATCTTTCCCTCTCCATCACTATTTAGCCTGTAATGAGGTGTCTTCTCTCTTGTGCCACTTTCTCCCCCTCAGATCTTTTCCCTTAGGAATTCAGTCACTCACTCAGTCTTCATAAGTGGTAAATAACCTTATATTGAGCCAAGTTTGTTCTTAGCTGCAGTTCAGTTAATAATGGCTTCTGTGTGATTTAACTTAAAGGGAAATAGGGCCTTTAGAATACACCAACATGACATACAAAAGAAAATAGCTTTAATCATTGTTAAACCATTCTGTCTCATCAATAAACATCTACCGAAGCTTCATCTCCTCAAAACATTATACATGTGATGAGTAATGGAAAATGCATCATTTGAATTTTGAAAAGTTTGGGTGAACAAATTAGTGTTGAGTAAGAAATAACTGAATTTCTATCTGTGAGAAGCTTATTTCTTGAAAAGAAGGCTACTGTCCTTCCTTATTTTGAATAAGCTATCATTCTACATCCACAAACTTTTGTTTCAAAAATATGAATGCTTTCATTAAAACAAACGCCCTATTTCCCTTCAAAAGTGAAAACGTTAGCAATCTAGCGATTGATGGACATCTTACAACAATTTGTTCTATGACAGCAATTTCTTCTCAATGAATTTCACACCAAAAGGAAGTGTCTTTCTTCTTTCTTCACTAGTGTCTTAACATCTATCAGGTTGTTTTGTTTCAGATGAAAGCAAAATAATAATAATAATACCCTCTGTGGGGCATTTATCACTGGGTCTGCTTTTGCCTCATATTACTTCATGATCTGTGAAGTGAAAGTCCAAAAACCTACAAATTCTGATGTGAGCAAGCTCTATTTTGAATTCTATTTTGATAAGTGACGATGACTAGATTCCATGCTAATTTTTCAATGTTGCACAAGCTCTTTGTCTTTCAAATGAATCCACTATGAATATGTCAAAAAAAAAAAAAAATTGCGGGTGCAAACTGTGTTTGTCAAGTTGTTGGCCAACATCCAATGCTTCTATCCTACGGACTAAGAAAATGAAAGAGATTTGGCAAAAACACATTTGTAAAATGATCTCATATAAACACGCCTTTCAAAATTGAACATCGTCAGCAAAGGCATTCAGCTGACTCATCAATTTTTAAATAATGCACCATAGTTCTATTAAAATACCCTCATCCAATCCACAGCCACCCCCCCAAGGACGGACAGTCCCCTGACATCTCTCCCGAATTGACGTCTTTTGTTGTCGGCTAATGACTTACGATGTTGTATTTAATAAGCTGCTTTGAAAGGTATGTAATACGGGCCATTCGATTATGCCCTGAGAAGAGAAAGAAACAACTGAATGTGCCACCTACACATCCTGTTGTGAGTAAACCAATAGTGTTCAAAGGTGCTATTAATAACAGTTAAATTATGACAAACAAGAAACTTAAGAACCTCTATTTCAGAATTCAAAATAGAGCTTGCTCACATCAGAATCTGTATGCTTTTGGACTTTCACTTCACAGATCATGAAGTAATACCAGGCAAAAGCAGACCCAGTGATGACTGAAAAGTCAGACAATTCCATCTTGACGGCATGAATAATATCTGGAGTAAGGTAGGGCATTGAAACCCACCCATAACTTTTTTGAACATTGCTGGTATTACCGAAAATGAAGAGGTATAGTTTTGAAGGAATGTAAGTTTTACACCTGCATAGGTTGCTTCAAATATCGTACCCTTGTTGGATCATCGTACTATCAGATGTTAGACCTAAATTTGCTGCTGATATTTAAATTCGCTTCAGACTCTCAGTTTAAACACGTGAAACCATGTGTTGATGGAAACTGAACTACAGAGGCAAAATTCAGCAAAAGAGTAGCTACGTTGGATGGCAAAGTGCACAGAAAATGAAGGAAAAAGTTTATTCCTTTCGTTCAAATAAACAGACGTGGTAATGGGGCTGTTCATATTTCCAGCCACTGGCTGTCATACCACATTTCTCAAAAACAAAAGGTAAAAGCAAAACATGC
The DNA here is from genome assembly GCA_021234535.1 of Stichopus chloronotus. Classification (NCBI taxonomy): domain Eukaryota; kingdom Metazoa; phylum Echinodermata; class Holothuroidea; order Aspidochirotida; family Stichopodidae; genus Stichopus; species Stichopus chloronotus. The sequence goes on along the minus strand of CM037839.1, from coordinate 16,238,161 downwards.
TTCTTGTTTTAAAAAGTTACTAAACATTCTACTCACAACCTGTTTGATGGCTTACTACTGTCATCGGTGCCTTCTTCTTTCTTCTCCTTTTTCATTTTTTCAGAAATTCTCTCCTTTGGAACATTTGTTGCTGTATTTTCTTGCTGATCATCCTTTTCTGCTAGTCTTTTAAATTGCCCCCAAAAAATAAGAAAAGAGAGAAAAAAAACCAAGATAAGTAACTTCTTTCCAGTACAATGAAATGTTTCTTTTTTCTTTTTTACTGAAATGTTTTACATAGTTGTCAGACATATCAGTAAAACGTAACATTATGTCAGAAAAATATCAGAACAAAAATGTCTTTATATTTGTATTATATGCTTCAGTCAGAAATGACATTCAGCAACTAATAAAGGGCTGCTATAATAGTCTACTGTCTGACAGGCAATGTCCACCCAGGGAGTTCATCCCAACAGAGAACATCAAATTATATATACACAAGCACAACATTAGACAAAGATAAGAACCTACTCTGCAGGAATTTCATACTTGTGAGAAATTATTTTGGGTGGAGGAATAATCATGATTATTATTATAGGTCTAGAAAGAAAACATCATTCATATCACATACAAGGTTTGTGAAACATTACTCAATGATTATTGTTACTTCCAAAGCCGGGACAAAATCGAGAGGAAATGTACAAATTAAGAAAGTTAATGCAATTCAGATAACAGGGGGGTCACTGTAAAAGAAAAAGGTAAGGAAGCAATGAAAATGTCAGGCTATCTGGAAGTAACTGGTTTTGTTAGATGAACAGTTCCACTTGCCTAAATTTGTGAAAACTACAGTACATTATATACCAGTTTGCGGATAAATTTTTAGAGGGAACCATTAGACAAAGGATAAGTTTTTCATTCGATATCTTCTCTGAAAAGTTAGTTATGAGGAAGATAAGCTGTCACCATAGAAATATATCAACAAGAATGATAGAATGTTTAAAAGTGTCCTAACTCTGCTCGGCAATAGGTTTTCTCATGAAACTGCATGTAACACAAATCCAAGGCAAGTGACTGAAAATTTTTTAGGATAACTCCCATGCAGCTAAACGTTGGAATGCATTACTCCCTGAATATTATCATGTCATCTCTAAAAATCAAATGGTTGCATTTACTTCTGTTTTCCTCAAAGACGAAGTTAGATGTCAAAGGAACAAAACTCTTGGACTTAATGTACATTACGTACGGTAAAAGTTGAAAACAGAACTGTTTTGCCTTACAGAGCGAGGGCGCGGCCAGCTGTGTTCGGTGTTCATTTGTTCAGTGTGTCAGTAGCTAGCTCGAAATAATTCTGATTTACATATATTTCTTTGGCTGTCATAGTCCTTTCCTACGATGCAATTGTGGCACGAACACTTCACGGTAGGATCGCCGCAGCCAATAGTTGTCAACGTGACTTAATTCAATGATCAGCTGGTCAACGTGGGATGGTTTTGTTTACTGGTCTTGCTGACTTAGATGACAGATTCGACTAACACATATGCTGTTGGGCAAGCCTTGCAGTTTTGAATGACGTCTTAGAGATTCGCATGATGAATTGGTAGTGCTAGAAAAGTTACAATACCTTCTCAATTACACCAACAATTTTAGAGAGGGGAAAATATGACACTTGCTTGGTTTTGTACCAAAGATGATGCAAGTAACATGACATCATATTTAGGGCCTATGGGGAAGTGAACTATCAGTAGCTAGGTAGTTACATGGTAGGTAGGTAGGTGACCTTTTAAATAACGTGCCTCTATCTCAAAAGTTTGATCTTTGCTACAAAGCAAAACAGCAATTGATGCTCTATTGACATTACATAGTGCAGTGGCTCTGGTGTGTCCTTCACTAAATGCATTCACACAATGACACCTTAAACAAAGGTAGGTATAATTTTGCATTAAGAAAATACATACTCTGTTTTTTTTTGGGGGGTAAAACTTAACCAAGACGAGTAATTCTCCTAACTTAAGGTGCAACAGACAATAAAGAAATAAATCAGGACATTGGGGAATTAATGCTTACTCCTCTGCAACATCTGGCAACAGGGTAGGGTCATGTGACAAGTCATGAGCACTTTTACTCTTCGACCTGAAGTCCGCTGTTGCCGTTTCAGCACTGGCTTCCTCCTCCTCTGCCTCTTCCCCAAACGAGAGCAGACTGAAATTCCTGCAAATTTGTTAAAGCCAAAGCAAAGTTAAGAAGGATGAAGGAAAAGGTTTCACTCATGATCATAACATGTCTGCACAGTTATATTTGAACAAACACCATGCACGACAAAAAGTCCAAACATTTAAACATACCAGAATATGACTAGAGAATATTGGACCCAGATTCCATTATGTACAAGATGCTTGGCCCTCATCAACTGAAACAAACAGTGGCGGCATGGGTGCATCTCTCTCTTGAAAGGGAGGAGGAGGGGAGCTGAGGTGCAAGTGGGGCCAATCATTACGACTTTATCAAGAGAGAGATAAATTTCAGTGAAAGTGAGTTTGACCTGATGAAGAACAAATTGATATCCGTCACAAAATAAAATGCAATGAGAGGAATAATCCATGAATCATATTAGGCACCTGTTTGCTCTTGTGGTACCTCCTCCTAAAATGCTGAAGGGTCCTACCCCCTTATTGCCATGCTAACACTGGAAATAAATAACAGCACATACCTAAATATAGGTAGATATCTAAACACTGCCACATAAGACTAAATACTTTTGCAAATTGGTATTTGCTGCCTGCAAACTATGTCACTTCATTCCTTCACATGGTATACTACTGAAGCTTTCAATTTACAAACAATGGCTCATTCAGGTACACAATGACGTAAGGGAACCACCAAACTGAGAGCTGAACTCTGGTATGAACATGCGTGATACTTTCATAAACTTGCTTACAGTTTTTCATATCACTTTTAACGGGGCTTTATTGATTCAGACCAGCATAAGTGTTGGTGGTGTTTATCAAATATTCCATTCCATGCAACCACACCGCTGGCTTCAAATGGGGGTTCAGCATCCATCATGACGCTCCGATGTTTCCAGTGAAATACATCTATTGTATGTTCCCAACTTGAGGATGTAAGAAACTTCACTTTTGGAGATATTGTGATGGTTTCCAAAAATTTAGTCAGATCATGCTGAAGACTAATGACCATGGATTGAAGAAGCAATGCAAGCTTTGTTACTTGTCAGGTGGAATGCTCTAATTTAAGATACTGTCCAACACTCTTGTATTGAGATAAAGTATGACCTGCAACCTCCACAAAAATCAGGAGGATCCTCGAACTCAATGAAATTCACAAATACATCAATCTGTGTGGGCCTTCCTTTTTGAGATGTATTGCATTGGTAAGATCAAAGGCAATGAGACACACATCACCATACCCCAGGGATGGGAGTCATGACAGGCCAGCTCCCCTGAATAATTTGATGTTCCTCTAGAAAAAATAAAACAACATTAACCCCAATTTGTGGGTGGGTCCACCCCCAATGTTCAATTTTGGTACTTTTTCAGGAATATGACCAGGCTTCAGGTCTGCATACTCCACCAGAATGGCAAAGGTTAGAGTTTTTTACATCAAAACAAAACATTGGCCACTGGGAAAATGTGATTACATAGACTGTCCACCATATCAGTGAGAAACTATGACGTAATAAATTTCTCTATTTGAATTCCACTTTAAGACCAATTATCTTTAATTACAGGCAAAGGTTATACATATTGACTGATATATGTGAAACTGTGAATAACCTCACTTTGTGGCCTTGGATTTGCTTTTGACTTTTTTCTCTGTAGCACCGTCTTCCTTCTTCTTTGTTCCTCTCGGAACGATGTCTTCAAATGGGTTGGACAGGACCTTGGACAAATATGTAAAAGCAAATTGGTAGGGAAAGGAATGGTAATCTCAACCTAAACTTCCTCGAAAAGATATTCATGGATTGTCTATGTACAAGACAAAAATTCCTCTCTATGTAATCTACAGTATAATAAGTTGGTTCAGTAGCTTGGCAGGGTAAAGAGCATTTCAAATTTATGGATAGGCTAAAGTTATTAAAGCTCAAGACAACCTGTCTTCCACCCCATTCCCGATTATTTTCCTTCCACAACTGGCGAGGTAAATAACTTCCAATTCACTCTCAAGTTCTGGTGCATCTTCATCCTGAATTTTGGTGGTACAGTAGATTTACATACAATCAAAGATTCTGGGGAGGTGAAGATAGGACAGTTGCTCAGTTTTGTACATAAGATGATGTGATGAAAGTGAGGACATATTTAGGGCCTGTGGGGAACTGCGCCTTACTTGAGACATAAGTAAACTATGCACTTGCAAATGTTATGTAAAATCTCCTGAGAGAAACCGCATTATGAATGATTTGCCTTGAAAAATCCACAGTTTCCTTTGTTTATCTTTTAAGAACCAATAAAATGCATTATGCAGAGTTTAAATGTGTGTTACTGTGATTAATTAAAGAACACAACACCACTGACTTGTTTGCCATTGTTGAATTGTACAGCTGGCGAAAGTTTTACCTTACCAAATGGGTGATGGCATCCTTCCCAATGGGGCTGTACCTTGGGTTACACATTTTCGGCACGAGTGTCCTATCTTCCCATATCTAGAATCTTTGATACAACTCAGTGTTTTCTGTGGGATATATGAAGATGTGGCCCCTTCCCCATTCAGGAAAACAATTTTGGTACAGAGAAATTTCTGGTGAAATGCTTCCACATGATCAATGAAAAAGTGCGACCAACTCGTAACCCTCCGTACCATCATTGCAAAATCCATAAATTAAAAGAAAACAAGTTCAAAAGTTTACTTTTCCAGTGATCCTGATTACTATAAACTATGAAATAGTTACTATTAAAATAACTGGACAAAAAAAATTGTAATTTTTCCCTCCTATTTTGTGAAAATATCCGCCCCCGGGGCCCAGCAAAAACAGAATTCTGAGAGGGGAGATTTCCCCGCTTCCTGTTAACTTCCTATCACTAACAATGGCGTGAACAGTGGCCAAGCATCTTTGTCTTATTTTCACGGTATAACAAAGCATTTTGAGGTTTTATGCAGGATGTGGAAAGAGTCACAAAATAAAGTCCCCGAAGTTTGTTCTCAACAAAAGTGTAAAAAACAAAAAAGGAAAAAAAAACCATCTCAGTGATCTGTTTAGGAACATGATGTACAGAGGGAAAAAATAAATGCAGAATTTGAGGTTGCTATGCAGCGTTCATCCTCAGCATTACACTCAAGTCTCGACAAATACGTAAGTCTCGACAAATATGTAAATCTGATAATCTATGACTACTACAAAAGAGGCTAGGGCAGAGCCTGCGGCAACTTTACAACTGCAAATTGCGAATGGGCTCATTGCCAGATTACTGTATGTCTCCTCTGGCCCTAAGTCTCGTCTTCAACTTTGAAAGAATGGCCTGAAATTTTTAACTTTAATCTCAAGCTCATAGAGATAAATTGCAGTCTCCAGGTACAGTACAGATGAATTGAATCAAGAACAAACCATTCAATACAAAAAAGGCATCTGATGTGAATACCACCTATTTAGTACTGGTATAAATTTCCTTTAGTACAATTAATATATATTTAATATAATTTTAGAGAATGCCTAAATTTCTGTGACCAGAACTTTTTGCTGGCCGCAAGGCATGTGCCAAGTTTACCTAATGGTTAATGCAACATTGGAAGGTCTACTACAAGTTTTCTTCACCATTAACGATGTAACAATAGTGTGATATAATGAACTGAGGATAGCGTGAACATCATTCGGGTTGAAGGATTGTAACTGTCAAATTCCTGAAAGGCCAGTGATAGATATACTGCAAAATGTTGAGCCCTGATTTCACTGCTCTTGGTGACAGACAATAGTCGAGGGAGACATGTTGTCAGAGCACGTGGAATACGGTTATTCACCCAGTTTATACTTGAGTATTCAAGCAGGGTCATGTCCTCCAATATAAGATGCAATATGAGTTGTACTGGCAATCGCCTAGTCACCTACTGTACCTGTGTTCTTTGTCAGTGTTTCAGGAAAGAGAAAGGAGGGGAGAAGACCACCTGTCAGAAAATCTGAAAGAGAACTATAGATGCACTCATCTTCCAGATACTGTATTTAATTTGAAAATCGTCTCGACAGTTTTGTTGGCCCTATGAAATTCAGTAACCCCAAGAAAGCACAGCAGTAAATCGCTGCTACTTGAAATCAAACAGGCTAATGAGAATGATTACGAATATTTACTTATGCAAAATGGGGCGGGAACAAATGCTTTTTGGTAGTGGCTATGACATGTTCCGCTGAATTTGACTTTCACTGACAAATTTTGAACTCATATTTCAGCTTTAAGGAGATTCACCTCACAAGCCTGAATGCTACTACATCCCCAGGACAAGATCCATTCCCCACGAGGGTAGCAACTTTACGATAATGCTGCAAATGTGAGTTAGATCTGATCTGGAACCATGCTCCAAGCAAGACAATAAATGCGACAACCACATGCTGACGTACAGTATGCTGTGTTAAGACTTCAGCATGCAAAGAAAGAATATCGGATGATTATTATAAAGGCATTCAAAGGTTAATACAAGTCCCAATGTGTCTACGCATTGGGACCTGATAGATTCTGTCACAGGGTCACAGCTAAATATTAAGAATTAATGGGAGAGGATCTTCTGACCCAGGTGTCCTAAAATATAGTTTTGATTCAATTCTTGCATCAGACTGAATGCTTTGCTGAGAATTAGGCAACACTGTCATTTTTATTCATAGGGCTACAATGAAAGACAATAAAAGCAGATGGGGCAGTATCTAAAACAGATACCATTCAAAATTTAAAAAAGGATGAGAAAATACGAAACTGTCACATGGAAGAGTTCAAGATGAAAAGCTTAATCTGTCTAATGTGAGACAGCTGGTGACAAAGGACTTAGCATTTCTTGATGGACATGCTGGAGCTTGAAACATGACTTTCAAGTATTACATTTTCCTTTTGACAAATGACAGTAACAAACCAAATGCGGTGAGCTGTGGTATTCTCATGCTACATTTTGCTTGGCTGTGTAGTTCCTTGAATTTATAGCTCTGCAAAAGTCTGAAGTCAATAATAGGCTGACACTCTCTGCATACAGAACAAGGGGGTGAAGCCACTGGTCATGTCAAAAGTAGCCCATGCTGAGGTGTATTAGGAATAAATGTTTCAGTAAACCCATGAGGAGGTTTGGCTCAATCACCCTACCAAGTGACAAATCAATGAACCTCCAGGGTATTTAAAGGATGACTACAGTTTCCTACAGGCAGGGCTGATTGTCCCATATGCACACAATGCCAGCAAGTGAGTACTTATTAATATGCAGTGAACTTGACTTCAAATACAGAGTCACATGGTACACCATCAGACACCTTACCTCAGTTGATTTGATCTTTGGTGGGTAGACCGGCCTATCGTCCCCGTCTACTTCGATGTCCGCGAACTTGAGTAGATTGTAAATGGTCTGACCGGTAACCTGAGGGGAATTCAATGAACAAGTTGTCAAGAGGACCGGTTTTTACGATGATGGTCAAACTTCATAAATCTTTTGCGACACAATTTCATGAACATACAATATTTGCCTCTCTCTTTTGTATAAGGACAATGAGGGAGGGAGGAGAGTCACAGGCATTGGGCAGTTATGGGCAATAAGAGAATCGAGTTACGAGTTGAGTTGAGGGAGTGTCCGGCTGGGATTATGCATAGAGAGCTCTGTGACACAAGACAGTCAATAATGTACCATGAGAGACAAAAAGATACAGTCTCGTTAAAGACTAAAAGTGATGTGCCCAACGTCTTTCAAGCAGCAGTAACAAATAGTGCATGGCAATCCTCTGCCTACACTTGTCAGCAATCTTTAAAGTGTGAGTAAGTAAGGCAATAATCAAATGAAACAAAAGGCATTTGCCAGCTTTTAATAAGATCTTAATTGCAGTGACAATCATCTTTGAAGAATTGGAGTCTGAATAATTTTGAGTAAAGGAAGGCAAGCAGGTTGTCAGAAAGCACTTTTACCTTTTAGCAGTAAACATAAACCTTGTTTTGAGAAGTTGTAACATAAATTCATCCCCAAATTTCACTTTGTTTGTTTCATATATGCTAATAAGATTTGAATAAAATTCAAATCTTAATTGATGTTGTCTGATGGGCTAATCTGTCAACCAAGTCTACTTTCCTTTAGGAGCTTTAAGGCATATATTGGATGCATGGACTACAACTGAACATCAACGTTGGTATGGTACAGTGTCTCACCTTTCCGAAGATGGTATGTTTGCCGTTAAGATGATCACATTTGTCCAGGGTGAAGAAAAACTGGCTGCCATTGTCGTTGGGTCCTGCATTTGCCATCGCCACCAGGCCCCGACGGACAAATTTGAGACGGCTGTGAAACTCATCCTGCAGAATATGGGTTCAAAGCAGAGACTTGGATAACTGTGTTGATGGGGGCTCTCCAGCAGCTAGGGAACACAGACCATTCTGAAGAATACCCTAAATCACTAACAGGGACAAGGCCAGGAGGGTAAAGGAGGGCAGTTGAAATAAACCACACTTAAAGCTACATGAATATTTGGCTACATCAGATATTAAACAAACTGAGTTTGAAAACCTTTATTTCTTGTGCAAAAGAGAATTTCATAGCCAGGTCACCACATAGTGATTCTGTATTAGTAGAGTATGGTCAAACATACACAAAGTAAATCAAGCTGACCAGTTCAGCGAGCTTCCGGAAGACTGAGATGGGGGCCATGGACACTTCAGTGATGTTATTTTGACAGTGGCTTCACCGCTGAGCAAATTTTCCAGCTCTTGGTGGAATTTTAACATTGTGAAGATCACACAAAGCTGGTTACAGACCAGCTTTGTTCATCACCACAGCAGCAGATACAGGACATAGGTGTCCTACAATGTGTGTACATCTGGCTGCTCACCACTGGCAAGGTTTCAGGCTCATTTCTCTGACATACTGTACCCCTCTAAGTGTGAAGCATCAACGTGATGAGCACAACGAACTACACAGAAGAGGAATATCAGGCAGGCATTGGCAGGTACAGTAGCAGGCAAGCACATCTGAGACCTCCTGATGAACATTGGAGAACAATGAGTAGCAAAGGGGGCCATCTGTACCTTTCATAATTTCTCAACAATAAATCTGAAGATAATAGATATTGATGTAAACATTCCATGTCTGTTAAGTAAACCTAACATAATCTTCATCCTTGGTATGAAAATAAGAAAACTTCTTTTTCGGCATTACACTACTTTCAGTGACTCGTGCGTCATCAACATGAAACTGCCTACCTGCATGCTCCCATGTCACCATAAAGCAACAAATCCAGAATGGGTTCTCTACTCAAGGCACTGAGCAGCAAAGATGAAATGAAGGAATTACACATGTGCAAAAACACTCACATGCAGATATATACACACACACAGTATGCATATACGTTATACATGTGAAATAAACATGTATAATACATACCCATGTTATACATGTTCAGTAGATTTGCCCATTCATGAATAAATTAAACACACAATTTTCAACTTAGGTAAATTTACATATTCAGCATAAATCAAAAGACAAATGACTGCAGAGAAATGGCCAGATTCCCAACCACTACTAGTACAAACAAAACTCTCTGAAAGGCACCTTCCCCTTAGACCTTTTCTTCAGGACGGCTTTCACTACACTGAAAAAACACTAGTAGAGCCGCAACACAGAATCTTCAAGCACATAGAACCTTGCACATAAACATACACCTTGGTGTGGTCACAGCATGTCTAAAAAACATTATTTTGATCTCTACTGAACTTCACTGATGTTTATAGCAGGCCAGATAGATCTCTTATAATACAGTACATGTACCTCTACACATTCAAACTTTGTGGTCAGTCTGACCCCCTCGACATCTTGTGCTACTTTTGCAAGACCTTACAGGATTTGACCTTGCAGTGACCTCAAACAAACACTGACTAACAAACTGGAGCACTAGAAACTTATATTGTGGGGCACCTACAGTATGCGTCATATATGAGACTGTCACAAGCAGGTGAGACTTCAAAATGTAGTATACCAGTATACAGCACCTTGCAAACCACACAGAAGATTCCAAGTCCGTCTCACTTGACACCAATAAGTGATCATCAGAATTCACACTAGGTGTGTTGCATGCACACTAGGTCTAATGCACGTGTACAATACTGTACATATCCCCTTCAGCAATGAATCAAAACTAAATTTGCTGAAGGGATAGTCAATCATCTACAGATGTACGTAGTTAGTACGTGAGTACGTAACGTTGACCAACTACTGTACAATAGAGAATTGACACAATGACAGAATCATACCTCTTTCGTATCCTCTGCCATTTCCTACAGAACAGAAGTGACCAAACAGTCAATCATGGTCTATGAGGGAAGGTGCATGAAAATGAGAAAAAAAAAAAAATACAAAGTTTTTATGAGCAACTTTACGACGGCACATGTTTGTGTTGTTATAGTAAACTAAGAACCTACCTGACACAACATGCCACCTACTGTACAGTATAGTGTCTATACTGTACAGTAGAACTTAACTGCAGGCTGGAAATGATGTATGTGGGTTTGTGATGTTGACATTGGACTGGTACAGTAGATCTCTGGAGGATATTTGAAAATTAAATCTTGGGACAAAGAAGGTATCCCCGAGCTCCTAGTTTACATCCATATCCTTGAACTTGATAGGGCCAGCTAGTCCTTACGCACTGTAACTTGTCTACCACTCCACAGAAGCTCTTTTGGGCTGGCCCTCACTCACCTTAAATGTTTTACCGTAGATGGACTCTCCTCCTTCACCGGTGCCTGTGGGGTCTCCTCCCTGAACAATAAACCCCTTGATGATGCGATGGAAGATGGTCCCATCATAGTAACTTTCCATGCACAGTTGAACAAAGTTGCGACAGGCCTTGGGTGCTTCCTTAGACCACAGTTCAATGTCAATGTCACCCACACTGGTGTGCAAAAGGACCTGTTCAGAAGAATATGTTGTAGAAGACATGGTACGGTATGCTGTAACTACAGTATTATAAAATACAGTATTACCTACTGTAGGTACAGGAAAATTTGACACTGTATGTGAAAATTGTGACACATACAGTAGGAAAATAGAGTTCACTGTGGGAATGGCAGGGAAAAGCTAGACAGTGAAGGATAGAAGGGGAGGTACTGTATCCAGTCAACTTGCAAATTCTGAGGCCATTTTACTTTGATGTGCAATACTATCCATTTATTGTAAATCAAAAGTAACTGAAACATACCAACAATTCAGGACTAGTTACAAATGTATCCATCAATTAAAAACATTTACCTGTTTTTTGCAGAAGTTAAGATTTGTTAGTTCTGATACCAATCACATACCGTATGCAAATGTCAATTATACAGTACAACTACTATACAATGACATGCATGTACTTACTGCCACTTTTGTGATTTCTTACAGTACCTTAGGCTATTAATATTCCACAGAAACTTCCAGATAAAGTTTCTTTTTATCACTAAGCATTTGGTCCAACCTTCAAAAGGAACTGACAACAACCAAGTTTAGGAGATGATGAACATTGTTCACTGATCCACTGTTCTGTGACATAATGCAGACTTTTGCATAAAAGTGCCACCAGTGCAACTGCATAGTGTACTCCAAACACAATAAATTTCAAAAACAGAATGTTTCCAAGCATAGAGAACAGCTATATTGCAGCTCAGGCCTAGTCTCTTACAGTATGGTAGCAACACCGCAAAGCACAATATTGACCAATTAGTGTGAGGAAGGTAAATGTATATACTGAAAACTTTCATGTTCGATTATATTTTCTAGGCATATAGTGTGCGTATCCAATGACGGAAGGAGCATTTTTTCCTTTTTGCACATCCCAGAATGCATCAGTGGTAGTCTGCCAAGGGATGCCATCAGCATCTTAGTCCAGTTTCAGTTTCCAATCCTTACCCAAACAATGCGCGTTTTTCACATGCTACAGTCTGTCACTGTCCCCTATGCATACTGTAGGCTAGCATACATTAAACTTGGGGTCTTGGCCTAATCGTTGATGTTATTCAGGGTTTCCCCTGGGTTTTTCAGAATATGAGGCGGTGAGGGCGAATTACTTGACGCCGCCATGAATTTTGGGTTCAAATCCGTACTTAGTAGGTTCTCGACGAATGGGTGATTCTAGGATTTTGACCATGATATAAACAGCGCTAGAAAAAGTGTAAATCTCCAGGAGGGTACTCACAATATAGTCGGATTTTCCGCCACTTACATGGCGCCGTAGGTGTCATTCCATAGCGAAACGATTTTCATACCAGCGTGGGGTCAATGGGCCTGCCATAGTGCCCCTTGAGGGGTCCATGAACGGTCCCAGTAGGGGTTCAGGGTGCACAGCACCCGGAAACTCACCGATTTTAGCCTTTTTAGACGTGTGCAAATAATTTGAAATACATGCTAAGTTTTAATGGGTGAAAACAAGATAGTCCTATCAGAAAAAAATCATTGATATTGCTTCAAAATCACAACGTTCTATGAAATGTTGCACATGTCATGTAGAATAAACTGTGTTACATACATTTTTGAAGTTGAAATGTCCCTAAAAGTTTCGGGAAAAGAATCACGTAAGATCGTGTGCAGCCTTCCGAAATTTTTAAGTAATCATATCCTAACACAGTGGGTGTATACTGAATAGCTTAACCACCATGGCAATTCATATTTCCGTATGACAGGGAACAACCGACATTTTGTAAGTTGCAGGTCTCAGAGTTTTATTGTTTTGTTCATTGTTCATAGTCACTTTCAAATGTTTAGACTAAAGGTTGGAAGAAACAGACAGTTGGTTTCGTGAAGGGTTTTGGACATAGAAATATACGTTCATTTTTGTATTTCGATGGGTTGCGATACGTCGGCTGGCTGTCATTCTGCAGATAATTTGCATATGCAGGCACGGGCAGGATTAAGCTTATGCTTTTTAATTGACATTGAATGTAGTAAAGGAGGTATACGTAGAATCCTCTGGAAACATTTGCCAACGTTGTTTTTTTCACATATATAACTTGAAAAATATTGACCATGAGTAAAAAATAAGGGCATTATATTACAGGAATAGTAATTTACTTCAATTTTTGTTGAAGATTGAACGTGGATGGGGCATTTCGGATACACATTTGAATGGATTTATTTACCAGTTATTTTCGGACGTAACTATATAAGAAACCACATGTGTGATCTCTACATGTGATCGATCGAATGTTCAAAACAATGCATGGTATGTACAAGATAAACACGGCCAGAAGTCCAGAAGAGGATTTCCCGCGAGACACGACGCAACATTTCCCGGGAAGGAGCCTCCTGCTTCCCGACTTTTTACAGCCCTGTCATAAAATCACGTGAGGCGGTAATTACTGTATTTTTTGGCGAGGCGGTCTTAAAAAGTTGCGAGGCGGCCGCCTCCGAAATTAAGTACCAGCGGAAACCCTGTTATTGACAAATTAGGCTATACAGTAGTGTTACTATTAATGTAACTCAAATACGCACAGGGCATACACATTTAAGACTAACAAAAAACGTGACTGTTGCAGATTAGGCTCTAGCACAGTAGCAACTTCGGTAACTGACTAACTTAGGCCTAGCCTTGGAATTTCTTGATACTGACTAGCCTAGTACTACTACTATTTACTTAGTAATAGTACTATACAGTAAACTACTGTGGGCCTAAGTTACGTGTAACGCGCACACAGTAACGTTAGTAACACTAACAGAGGTTTGCAACACAACTCACTTTGCCCTGAGTAGGTGGTTCCTGTATGTAGATGTTACTCATCTCAGAACAGAAAGGTGACTATATTTGGGTCAGAGTTAGGTACCTGCAATAGGCTGATAATTACTTTTTTCCCACACAATAGCAAGTTGACTAGCGATCACAGTTACAGAATCCTTAAGGCTTTATGCTGAGGCTACGCTTTGCAAATATGCTTACAGCTCAATTGAGTTTTCAAGTATAGCGCACATATAGCAGACGATACCTGTTAGCATATTTGGCTGACCATCTTACCGGCTAGCACAAAAGTTTCTACTGACTTCCTCCTTAAAAAGTTGGGTGGTGGTAGTGTTAGCACACCGCCAGTCCAACACTATTTTCAACCAAAAGGGTTACTAAACACCAGAGACAGTGGAACACAGAACTGATGAGTAGATGACCTCAACAAAATTGTATGGATTGCATCCGGACCAGAGGCTTTACAAAAGTTTGAACTTAGCAGCTCAATCTTAGTGTTCAATCCAAGTGACAACTACCAGTATACTACAACCGTATGTTACCGTAAAGGGGCTCATTGAGTTGATACAGTTAATTTTGCGGCAAGTTTGAAAGAAACCATTACATGCCAATACTTCCAATTAGCCTCACTATTTATGTATCTATTTGTACAGTTACTGAAAATGTTTGAAATTACACTATATTTATGACTAGGAATTGCTTATATGGTTATTACATTATGATAGCAAAAAGTGTCTGGTCACAGGTTTCAGTCAGTGATTTTCAGGTGTATCATCATACAAAATGTCATGAAATTTGTGAAACAACTCAATGAGAAAATGGGCTTAGTCCACTTTCCTTTCCATGTTTAACTTCTTACCTCTACCCTCACAACCCCTAACCCCACCACTACCACATCCCGCCCCTTCAGCAACGATAAGTCGTAGATTTGTAGGCCTAATCTATTGTTAAAAGTCTATGTTTTTTTCAATAGTCATTCATTAATCAGAAATTAACGTTGCAACATGGGTTTTGTCAGAAAAGGTCCTGTCTCACTAATATCTTGATGTTCATGGAAGATACAACTAGCTCATTGGATAGACAGAATTATGTTGATGTTGTTTTCCCAAATTTCCTAGTAGATTTCCAGAAAGCCTCTGACATTTTAGTGACTATAAAGGTTTCTCGTGTGTCTTGTATTTAAATTAGAGAGTATGGGTATCTGGAGTAATTTACTAACCTGGATTCGGAATTGGTTATGTAATAGGAAACAGAGGGTGGTTCTAAAGTTTTGCTCCCTCTTGGCAGGAGGTTACCAGGGAGTCCCCCAATGGTCTGCCAGTTTTGGGTCCTCTTCGTTTTTTTTTTGCTTTTTTTAATGACATTGATGATGATATTTTGGGTAGACCCAAGACGTTTTCTGATGACACTAAACTGTACAGTGTCTCCTGTGAAGGTGAGTCAAAGAGGTTTCAAATGCATTTATCATTTAGATAAATTTTGATAAACGACATGCATATTGGTAATCATAATCCTAGTATACTTACTCTGTGAATGGTTAGTCAATGCAAGATATTTCTATTGAAAGGGACTCAGATGTCAACATAGACTCTTCATTGCAATCATCTAAGCAGTGTGCTGAAGCAGCTAAAAGAGGGAATGGAATTGTAGCTATGATTAAGAAAAGTTTTAGTTTCTTTAAGCAAGTTGTTGTTAGGCTTTACAAGCAGTTATGTTAACTGAAATAAACCAAACCAAACCAATTCAAACCACACCAAACCAAACCAGTTCAAACCAAACCAAACCAAACCAAACTAAACTAAACTAAAGTAAACTAAAGAAAACTAAACTAAACTAAACTCTCTTCTGTGTCCATTTCAGTCCCCGTTGCTCCCGTTTTACTCTTCTGGGCATTAATGTCCCAAATGTCTGGCTGGTTACGATTTACAACAAAAGTGATAGTCTCCCATGTGTAAGCTAGGCCCTTACGTATACAAGCTGTCATGACCTTTCTTTATAAGCCTGAAAGTAGATCGGTACAGCCTGCACCATGGGCATGTCCTCACCCCAGAACATCACTAGAAGTTTCCAACGTTACGAGATCATTATGATCGTTATCATATTAGGCTGAGAATTTTGCACTAATTAAATGGTAAATTATCGTTTACTGCCAGCAAAATTTGGAGAATAGATTGTAGCCAGCACTACACACTGACAGGGTATACATACATAAAGCTTAACTTGATTTTGATCAGTGCTGTAATATTAGTTGCTTGGGTTTCTCGGCAATGCAGTACACTGTGCACGGGGGTAATCGGTTGTTTCTTGCTATCCCCCCACCACTGAGTTCGCCCTCAAATTACCAGTTGACCTTAGGCTATTTACAAGATCGCCCCAGGACGACCAACCAGTTCGCCCCGACTGCAGATCAGTTCGTCCCATGACCTGATGGTTGCACTATGTGAAAAAAGGTGGGATCGATATCAAATGGTCATTTGATCTTGTCTTTTTAATGCTATCTTAAAGTGATTGCGTGTGTACTGAAAAACCAAAAAAATCAGATTATGTTTGATCTTAACTTTTTCTTTATTTTTAAATGTACACGCGAGGTTGTACATGAACGGACTGTCTTTCAATGAAGGAAAATGACAGTAACTACTTCGGAAAGCAACAGGATTGGCATAAAAACAGTAAAAAACAGAAATCGTATTTGAAAATTAACGGTTCTTACTGTAACCGCCTACATAATAAATATGCAACAGTACAGGTCTCACTAGTGTATCAAAAACGTACTACTCAAGTCGTCGCTCCTTTGGTAGGTATCTGGAATTGTAGTATTTGGTGAAAGGAAACACTGTATTTACAAGTAACCTACGAACTGAACACAACCTTGCCCGCGGCGTTAGTGATCCTGAGTTGGTAACTGAATATTCATTAGTAGTATACTTCCCATTGGCTTGATCAAGAAGCACACCATTGTTTGAATGAAAACTGTCAACCACTACATTATCGTATTCTACACTTTTTGTCGTTATGTTAGAAGAATTTGAAATCATATGGCAAAATTAACCAACTGAAACCTATTTATTTTCCCAGATTGTCTGAATGGTGTAATTTATAGCCTTACCAAAATTTTGGAGATGAAATTTCAATGTTTTTACTTTTTGTCTACGCACGCAATCACTTGAATTTTTATTGTGCCTGATTAGTGGCTATTTCATGTCCTATCTCTTGTTTTCATTGTGTTGTTCATGTGTTTTCTCATCTTTTATTTTCCCTATAAAATTTCAATTAAGTATTTTCGCTTTCTTGATTGGTAAAATGACAACTGCATTTAAGTCAGTTGAAAAAAATATATCACTAAGAACAAAACTCTTCAATTAAAAACATCAAGGAATAACTGAACTTGGCACAGACATTTCGTATTAAATTATCGTTAGTCTTTTTTATGTTTCAGTGGCGGTACACTAGTTCCAAGTTTTCTCCCGTTTTCCGCAACTTACCTACAGTTTCAGTGGACTGGTTTTGCTACCGTGAAAACTGTGTTTGTTATCGTGAAAATGGGACTTGAAAGCTATCACAACGGCATTTCACGTCAGATAGTCAAGGGGGCGAACTGGTATGTACTTGTTTTGAGAACCGACTTCTACTTTGGGGGCGAACTTACAAGGGGCGAAACGACGGGGTCGAACTGGTTGGGGACGAAATTGAAAAGGGGCGAAACGACTGGTACCCTGCACAGGGTTATGGCTATAATATTCATTGTACCTATATTTGTCATAACATTTTCATCGATGACAGTAAGATAATGTCTATAATTACAGGGAAGTTAAAAGACTTAGGGTTTAGTTACTGGAATATATTGTGGAGTAGTATACACTTGACATGATTAACAGGTTTTGTGTAAACATCGCTGTTTGTTTTGTTTTGCTTGGTAAATAAATTTAGGTAGTTGTGCTCAGATATGTTACACTGCAATGATTTTGTTGTTTTTATTCCTGTGTGATGAACATGCCCAGTCAACGTCGTGGTCCTCTAAAAGGCACTGAAAGTATAACAGGACAAAAAATACACATTACATAATGTACGCTTTGCCAAATATTCGGTTGTATCACTTTCAATATAGGATGTGAAATCCAGTTGCCCAGCAACTGATTCATAACATACTGCCACGTGGGACCTTCAGGTATGATCGGGCTCAATGATGGTGCCCAGATGTCAACCCAATTTGTCCAGATAATGTAGAACTTCATATACTAGGTATCCCAACCAGATCATACGTGAGCCCGCTCTTAAACTTTACAGGACAGCCACATTTGGCACAGTTACTACGCAATTCTGGTCGAGTCTGTTCCGGAGAGTTGCCCAGTGACAGTATAAGTTGTTCCAGGGTTATTCATAATACATATATACGTATTTTTATTTTACACATATTAATTAATAATTATATATTACATATATCTATAATTAGATAGTAATGTAATTAATTACAGTGTGTTTAAATGACTAAACGGTTTTAGTCAATGTAATTGTCCTATACTGTAAAGAATTTATACACTTGACGTGTGTAAACCCCGTTTTTGTGTAAATATTGTATTCTGTTTGTGAACAATTACAGATGTTACTTCGCAATGATTTCTTTGTATTTACACTAGTGTGATCATTTCTATTAATTGTTGCTCTAGTGGAGTAAACAAAGAAACAGGCCTATCATTAAAATTTTGTTCTCAGAGAGATCTGAACAGATCAGAACAGAGAACAGAGGTCAGAGTTAGGCCTAATTGGGGTACGAATTAGATCTGACAAGTTATAGCACGACCAACTTTGGCCCAATTGAGTGCAATTCCAGTCCAATCACTCAGTGGTCCCATTCTGGGTCAGGCAGTTCCTCAGTGACTAAATAAGACTGTTCTCAATTGGGTAACCCAGTAAGCGCCCATTTGGGAGCCCCAAAGGGGCCTTACTTTGGCCAAATAAGCACTGTTGCCTGGAAAAGATCGGTTGGGGTGAGAGAGATGTAAGCACTCCATGGAGCTGTTGTACAGCTATATATGGAGCACATAAGACTTAGATGGGTTTCCTTGCAGAAAACATTAAATGTCTTTAAGCTATGAACAGACCAGGTAAATTCATCATTAAACTATAGTTACGGGTATTTTCATGTACGATCATTATATCATCCCATGATAATATTACCTATCATGTACATACACACTGAAACATTGAATAATTTAGTGGTCGGTTTTTTAAAAGCAACCTATCTGAGACGATGTGAATTACTGCTGTCTGCCAACGTTTCATTCAGTGTGAAAGAGCATTACGCGTCGTATACCTCTCGGAAAGTTTACACGTAGACGATGAATATAAACATCACATCGGTTATGATCACCAATTATAACAAACATTTACCTTTTGACACACACTTTGAAGCAGCTTTATAAATAACGCCATGGTCCCGGAACTGACATGTACAGGTACTTAATGAGTTAATATGCGATTAACTTATTTAATTTTTTCTTCTTTTTTTTTCGTTCGATATGAAATATCGATAGGATCAGAAGATTATAATGAGGCTGAGTGAAAGAAATTAAAACCAATGAAGAACATGGATTTACGAGTAATCGATTTCCGTGGGAAAAGTATGTGCAACACTCGGGACAGTAATGGAAAGTATACCCATTTTGATTATAGGTGGTTAAGACTTTCCAGAGGGTCATATAAGGAGTGGGAAAATCTGGAGCAAAGTGAAAGAAAAGTTTTACGTGGTTGAAATTGGAAATGCAAACGATGCTATGTCTATTTTGGGGGCTATGTGCATTTAATAGCAACTATAGCGTTACAATCAGTTCTCAAGGAGTCTATATTAAAAATAAGTGTGCTGAAAAATAAAGAAGAGCAAAAAAAAAAAATAAATATATAAATCAAGGACGAAATGAGGAATGATAAGTTAACGGATGGGGGGGGGGGGGGCAAATGGGGAACTGTGAAAGAGACTTCGCAAGTGTGTTCTTTTTATAATATTGAAAACTCATTTACAATACAACTGTTGACAAGGTGTTCATAAAGGCTTGAAATCGTTGATTCGAGGTTTCGATTTGGCCACACATGTGGCTGTTGCTTATGTACGCAGTATAAGATTATTTGGCCATAGCAGAACAGTTGGCATACTTATTTCACGCCCGACGCATTGGCAACGTGCCTTCCCGAGGAGTCAATCAATACCTTGAATATTAATGAGGTCCCTCTATTTTGTTCAGTCCTAACACCGAATTAAAAGATGAATAAATACCCCCTCCCAAAGTATTGGTTGCAAATGCCAAATACAGCTGTTTCCAAGAAGAGGCAATATTGGCATATTACTGTTAAAGGTACGTCAATTCTGCTACTTAAAGGGGAAATCAGGGTTTATTTTCACAATTTATTTCACGACAATTCCCCACCGGTATCGTACAATGAGTTATAACAAACAAATATGATCAAGATTATCTCAAAACATGTGGACAATTTTGAGAAACGAGTCAAATTCGCAAACTATCGGTGAAGATCTCCGAAAATCTGTAACATCCATATCCATCGAATCAAATATGAATATTCAATACTATCGCCTTTTCAAGGTGTGAGGAGGTGTGGCTGAACAGTTTCCTTCGTAGCCTACGTGTGCTGTTTGTATCATCAACTATCACTAAACTCTTGTTTACTTAGCATTGCGCAATGCACGAACAGCATGGGAACCGTAAACATTCGGTTATCTTTATTCATATAACGTCATCTCAGTCTAAGACTGTGATTGGTGATGTGAGGAGGCTGTCTTTTCCTGTACATGAACATTTTTTGTACCCGACAAATATTAAGAGTTCTCATTCAAAAGGAATAAACGCAATATTTACCGTTTCCCCTACCTTCATACACCTCCCCAACGTCTCTATATTTAGGTGAACAATCAGTTTAGAAAGAAAAATCAACTAAAGGTGATTTTTCTCAGTCAAACCCTGATTTCCCCTTTAAAATTAGGTCCATTCTATTACTTAAGAGTGTGTCATTTTTATTTTTTTAAAGAAGGCCTCACACCCTTCCCCGACGGCGGTCTACAGGAATAGGAACGATGAGTCAACTATACATCAGCTATTCTGGATCAACTACAGCAGTTTCTGATCTCACTTGTAAGTGCGATAATGGGTAGTTTAATTCAAAACTGCCCCTTGTGTCCTCCCCCCCCCCCCTTTTGCCAGGAATTCGACCAAATTCGACCTAAGTTAATTTATATTCAACAAACTCGAAGTGTAGGCTTAGTGAGGATATGAACTATATTGGCAAATAGAATGACTTTAAATAGCCTATACATTCATGAACACTGCCTCCATACACGTGGGACATAAACATACATATTGCAACACCTTGAGAATCAAACTCAAACTATACATGCCTGCTTGTCAGCGGTCTGTTCCCCGAAGATTGACCTTATATGCAATGTTAAGAATTGACCAATGAAGAACACATTTGACATCGTGTGTTACGTGACATGGTAGGTTCAATAATATAAAACGGAAGGAGCCTGCACGCCAGTAGCCAAGAAGAGTTACGGCGGGCGGGGGATTGTGGCACCTTCCCTAAATACTCCCCCAAAATTATTTCAACATTATTTGGGCAGGTACATGGGTCTGCCATTCCTGTTTTGGTCCCGCTCTCCGGGAATCTGACATGGCTACAGGTCTGAAAAGGAGGCTCTCTTTTGTGAGTCTCACTTTAATAATCAACATGGGTCTACCAGGTCCTAATGCGATGCACCTGTGTCAAGCATTTGTTCCTTTAGCAGAGAAGTGAGGGACATCAGGTGAAAACTCATGGAGAAGAGTAACATACTAGGCAAAAGAAGTATGTACTCGTAACTATGATAATGGTAAGGCAAATTACATTCTTAGAACTAAAGTGCTACATTCTGAGATCGCAACGGATGATGGGAAGGTTCTATATTACATCACGATACGCTATAAATAACTTTGCACGTGAAGAGCAGGTGAATATTGTTTTTCCTTCGAAATCATCCACTTTAGCATACACGCTACGAATTGTGCAACTTCCACCGTCTCAAAAGTACACTCAGGACATTCAAAGTACTGCAGGCACACCACCTTAGACTAGATCGGAATAGAAGGACTGGGTTCGAAGTGTGAGTGAGTGAGTGACAGAGAGGGTATGGCACTCCTCTATTTGTACCAGTTTATGTTGACATGGATTCTGCATTATATGACGAACCACAGTCATTCGATGATGTAATCTTATCAGTTGATGAAAGTGTGAAGTTTCTACATGTTCATGTGATACATCCAAGTCATTTCATGATGCACACTCATTTGATGAAGGTGTGAATTAAGTTACAACTGTTGGTTTGCGTTCCACGGTG
This sequence comes from Stichopus chloronotus, assembly GCA_021234535.1. Classification (NCBI taxonomy): domain Eukaryota; kingdom Metazoa; phylum Echinodermata; class Holothuroidea; order Aspidochirotida; family Stichopodidae; genus Stichopus; species Stichopus chloronotus. The sequence continues at coordinate 16,215,926 of CM037839.1, read as the reverse complement.
ATTACGCCTCATGTTCAAATGCGATACTTCGGTTATCTTCATCAAATTTCAGTTTGCACGTACACAGAAACACGCACTGCACCGTCAAATGATCTGGAACGCCAATCATAATAAAAAGTGCAGCTCAAATGATGAGTGTTCATCCTCGACTGACTTAGATGTATCACATGCACATGTAGAAACTTCACACCGTCATCAAATAATATGTGCACATTATCAAAAGACTTGATCACGTACATGCATTTACTTCACACCTTCATCAAATGGTAAGTGCACATCATCAAATGACCTTGGTACGTCTTCAAATGTATAAGTTATGGCAACATAAATTGGTACAAATAACGTGCCATAAGAGGAGAGGGCCGTGAATTTCTGGAAGAGAATATAAAAGTGAAAGGATCACTCTGAACATGTTAAACCTGTTAAATCTATAGCGTTGTCAGTGGAAGATAATAATAGAGAAGCGTATAGGGTTTTCACATATTCTGTCCGCTAAAACTGTGTGTCTAATCTGAACGTTGAGCAAGTCCATCCTCGCTCATTAACATGCTCACAAGTGACTTCCCTGGAGTGAGCCCTTTCGTAGTAACTAATAAGACCATGCAAATAAAGCTGGTAAGACAATCAGTTTCATGATTGACATTGAACTGCTTTGAACTCTTCATAGAGAAGCACGCAATTGTGACATGACACACAGTTCACTTTGTCCCGTGACACAATGTACAACGTCTACAACGAACTGGTAACTACGGCAGTTCAGTCACAGAGCCATAAGCTACGGGGGGGGGGGGGGGGGGGGAGTCATGGAAACACGTGCCTCCCTCAAAAGATACCAGAGTAAGGACTCGTTTTTCATGTAGTATATAGGCAGATAAAACTGGAAAGTAATTACGTAGTAAAAAATGTGGTAACATGAAGGAACCGTTTAACATCTTAGCCCCATGCAAAAGGTATTTTTTCGAAGGGTACAGAGAACACTCTATCAGTGCCAAACCTACGAGGACGTATAGGTGGAGGCAGTCTCCATGAAAACTTATTCTAAGTGTAGTTCATCTTTATTTATGTTTTGCCATTTCAGCATGCAAGCAATCTTTTTTTCTCAAAATTTGACTCCTGTTGACCCGGATGTGAGTCTCAGTCCTCTCAATAGCGAATCTTGTTTTTTTTTTCTTTAGTACACTCCCAAATAAGTGCTGAAAAAAATTGTGCCATTCTGTCATCGAATATTGGGTGTGACTAGAAAATAAATATGGACTTGCAAAAAAAAAAAAAAAAAGTGAACCTCTCATTTTGATTTTAATTGGGAGTTTTACGGGTGATCTTTCCGGTGCTGTGTGATCTATATTTTACAAATCATCTTCGAAGCAGAGATAAAGCAAAGGAACGCCCAAGTCAAGTTTTATTGTAATATAGTAGGGCCATGTACTAATTTTATCTTTTACTTTTCAGCTGGGACTCACAAAACAATGCCGATCAAGAAATAGGTTAATGAACGTGACGAGTGTGATCACTGTGTAAACTATCTACCCAGGTATATACTCTAGCAGTAAAATCTGTTCACAACAAAACACTTATCGACATGAAGAACGAAACAGTATCACAGGTTTAACCAGGAATGATTCCAAATGGGTATAGTGCACATTGCTTAAATGAACAGATATACCTTCTGAGTGTTCTCCGCAGATTTTCAAGAGAGTGAATGACGGGTTGGGGGAGCATACATAAAGTGCCTATACATGATCGAAGGGCAAGGGTTTTGAGGGGAGAGGTTTCAATCTTATCCAAAGAATTTTTTTATGGTTGAGACGGTAAATGATGCAAAACCATTTTAAGGGAGGATCATTGATTCGCTGAGGGGTGGTACTTGTTTTAAAAGGGGACTGTCCCCCCCCCCCTCTCCGTGGAGAACACTGACCGGTTACAAGTACACGCTGTCAGTGAAACAAGAGAACAAGGCATGTCTCAAGCAGTTTGCGGTTCTGAACGAGAAATCATCACTGAGAATGACATGATAATTACTGTGAACATCTACTGAAAACAAGAACACATTGAGGGCTATCCAATCAATTACTACAATGTAAACAATGATTCTATCATGTAACAACAGAATTAAGTAACCTTATAGTACTTGATAGCAAAATTATCTCAATCTTAACTTGATGTGACTTACGTGTATAAACATCACGTAAAAAAGTTCCTATTATAATTTGGAAATAGAACACAGGTGTTCAATGGCGGGTATGGTCCTAGTCTTGGTCAAAGACGTTTGTAATTTCGTGCTCTTTCGTGTTTCCATACGCAACGCTTTTAACATACCCACCACGATGCTATTCTAACAGCGCCCCCTTCTGTGACGATTCATCGAGGCTGGACCGCATATTAGCTGTAGGATAATGCACGATCGGGGGTTTATGCAAGCGATGCACAAGGTAGCAGCCAGAGTGCATCCAGCGATAGCAGTAATCCCCGAGAGTGCATTATACTTCAGTTAATACACAGGTCCAAAGTTGATTAACCTCGTTCATACATACCAACGAGATTTTGATAAAAAAGGACTAAAAAAGGAACGAATTTGGTTCTGAAGTAACCGTGTTTTGTTGAAAAGGAACCCCGAGAAACTGTAAACAAATTTACGACATGTCAACAATATTCGTGCGCGAAACAGAAAGTAACACTTCGACAAAAAGAATAACAATAACAATTGACATAGCAACAATGCTTGCTTTACTTTGTGTGTATGCTGCACACGTGGTTCACTGTACGTGTATTCACTGAGCAGTGTGTACGTAACTGCCTGCTACAGAGGGTTGAACACCTATAGGGCCTGATTACTGGTTTTGAATAAAGACAGTGACACATTTATTGAATATACACTTCGAGAAAAACTTGTACATGCTTGATGTCTTACTCTCAGTCCGAACAGCAGCTGTAAGTGGAAGACTTGTTGTGTACGGACCCTAATTCTCCTGTGAGTGTGAGAGTTCTCAGTAGGCTATGCAAACTTTCGGAACTAGGCTTAAGTTAGTTCAACAAAGAGGAAGGATTGCACATGGCCAAAACGTTACTGTTAAAACATTGCTGTAAGATCACTTTATGGCTAGGAGGAGATAACTCATGTCAAGGCCTTGTCTGTTTAATTTTTTCACCATATAGGGCCTAGGCCTATCAATAGCCTTAAATTACTTGTGCTGTGGAGTTCTCTGTCATTAAGAATATTAATCCGGTGGATGTGTGGAGACCCTTCAAGATGGCAATGTACTTCAGTCCTTAGTCCCCTTTAAGATTTTATTGCATGGGGAATTGTTTTTGAACATCTCAGCAGAATTCTACAAAGAAGAAAAGCTAATTCCGGTAGGCTGTCAAACTTTTAAATGTGTTCAAAATATACTAAAGAAGCTTTCACCAGACACAATTATGATATTTAGCTAAGATTACCGTGCGTCAGAAGAATATCACTGACAGTATACTGTGGTGTTGTTACGTAGATTTACAGTTTACTTTTGAGCAGGTTTAGGCTATGGATGCGACCTAGGAAGCGTTAGATCTACGGACTTCAAATCGAACGTTATTTCACTAGTACTAGTACAGTGGGCCTATTACTAGTATTATTGTATTAGCCACTGTTTTGTGTAAGATACAGCAGATCTGAAAACACGTTGTCGATCTACAGTTTTATTATTTTCATCTGCCGGTGGTTGACCGTGGTTTAACAGAGGTGGGCTATCAGTGATTAACCCACGGTCACCTGACTGAAATGGGCCAATAGGAGATGAGGATTTTTCCACGTATGCATGAACAGCTGTTGACGTGGGTGCTCCAACGGAGTTATGCATATCTACGGAAGCCGAGAGGTGCCATGAGAGGGAGAAACCGAAAGGCTCGTAAACCATCGATTCCTCTGTCCCAATTATCAAAGCATGTGAAAGGAACATTCCAAAAGGAGTGAGGTTGCACTTACAGAATAACGATCTCATCTTTAACATTTTATGCCATCCTGATAATGACTGTCGCGATTCTAACAAGCTACTAAGTAAATCAAGACTGACTTCTTTTCCGATGATGAAGACCGCGGCCTTCTAACGGTAATGCTATCTCTAAAATATTGGTTATGGCATGGTCTACCTATAGGTCTAAGTATGGACGAGCTACCTGCAGAGTTCCCATATAGAGAACCCTAGTTAGGAACCCTACCTTGTTGGACGTTGGACCCTGGTAACGCCCTTCTTTACTAAATAACTGTTTTCTCTGTGGCCAATGGGAATTTGTTGAGTGGAACCACCAGAGCCGTATAATTTGTTTCAATATTTGGTCACCACCATTTATTAGGAGGATGTCAAAAATGTTAGCGATGAGAATATTATTTCTTGAAGTACCCTCTCACCACTTTTGGTTCCTCTTGTCACGTGTTTTCAGAAAACGGGACACTTCGGAACATCGACAGTTTTCAAGAATGTCGATTACGCCATCCAACCGCACTTGTCCTGTTCCGTACGTATGCGAGGAAGTATCTGTGAAGTTGAAATCGGCGAGGAATAGCAGAGGGCGCAATCAGCTTTGTACAAAAGAAACAGTGCGTGTGATTCATATGGTCTTCTCAAGACTCGTGTGATCCTTGCTCAGAGGTTAAACATCTTTACAGAAACGAGTCTTCTATTAATAAATATGCAATTGAATAAGGGACTTACAATACCACGATGTATAATAATACTTCCGATATATAATAATACTTCGCTCACGATACTGTTCATCTGGAGAACTAAAGAGGGCAGTCTTTGTATTTCAAATTTGAAGTACCAAGACATCCTCCCTCTGTATCCTCGTACCTGACACTCTTTGAAACACGTTCACTGGGGTCACTTGCAGACATATTGATCTTCAACCGAGAATTGTCATAATGTTCACTTCCATTACAATCTTTTGTGTGATGTAATAATTACGTGATACATAGTCTAAAACACCTTGAATAGTCCTCAACTTTCATTTGTCATCTCCATATATGCAGGTTTAATGCCGGAAAGAAGTTGAACAGTTATAAGTTTTCAAATGTTCTCAAGTAACAATGCTTTGATGATCACAGTCGAGACAACTGGACGCACCCCGCAGCCTGATTATGACGAACGTCCCCCTTCTTCTGACATTTGACTGGTGACATCAAGAGAAAAACAAATTTCGATAAACTTCAATATAAATTAAAAATTGTTATTGTCAGTAAACTATGAAGGATAATGTTAAGATGACTTGTAATTTTCTGTAAATTGTGCAATTTGTATCATCTTTCTTCCTGAAATCATCCTTTATTCATTTGAGGTGCTACTCATTTTTTTGTTCAATTGCTATTGGGATTGACGACTGTAGAACTCTATATCAATATGAAGTTTCTCCACTACGACACTCGGCTGATTCGCTCGAACAAAATATTCATTGTTGTAAAATGAATATTTAAACAATATTTCAAGATCGTGAGAAACGGCTCTTCATGGTCATGCGCAATGATATATGGAGCCTAATGAAGTAGAATCGGACATTTATAAACGTTACACAACAATCGGAATGACAGCAGTTTCAACTTGTTTGCAAAGTTTATCGACAAAAAGCCAGCTGAAGTGGAATGGTAGGCCTCACTTTATTTCTTCGTTTGCTGTAAGTTTATTCAGAATCAACATTTTTGTTATTGATGTGTTTCTTTGTAATTTTTGTGTTGTCCATAACATCTTTTCCCTCAATCTATATCGATAAAAGTATCAGTCTTTGTATTACCAATATAATCCTATCATTCTGTAGTTTTAAGTGATATATGTGTGTGTATTCAAACAGTTTTAATAGATCTTCATGGCAGTGTGGTTTCCACTAAAAGATGAGAAAGAAAACTGAAAGTCCATTTGGCCAGATGCTTGTTACACTTTTGAATAATTTCGAAATAAGAAAGCTGATACGCTTGTAACTGGTTTCCACGCATGTTGCTTATGTTGCATCAGCAAACCTGATACATGAAATACAACCCTAGTCGTTATTGGCACAGTAGACAGCCTGAGACAAGGACCATTATGTGTAGACAATTTACAACGTTTTAAATCGCCTGCACACAATGGCCCTCGTCTGTCTGCCGTGCCAATGCTAATTACGTAGATTGCCGAGAGTTATCACGTTCGTCTGTGAGCTTAAAGAGGCACATCAAATTGTTTCGGGAATTTCACTAAATTTTCCTTAGTCAAATTTTCCTCCACACATATATCACAAATGGTTGAATTTACGGGATCCCCGTGTATCGCATAAAAAAGGAAGTTTAATGAGCCTGAGTAATGAACGACTCAGTATGGTTTTTGAAAATTCGTATCCAGACAGTTTTCGCATTTGTACTAATTCATATAAACACAACCAGTACAAGGTAGGATAAAGAATCCACCCCCCAAAAAAGAAAAAAGAAAAAATCGATAGCTTTCATAAGTATTGGATATAAGACTTGACTCATTATGAAACTTGATTAATTATAAGCATTGTCAGGTCCTTTAAAATCCTCACAAACGCACCGATATTAACTCAATTAGTCCCCCATTTAAAAACTCATTTAAAACCACTCAATGTATCCGTTTCCTGTAAAGACTGGACTTAAGTAGGTTAGTAGCAGTTTGGTATACATAATCCACTGTGTTGAAATTTATAGTCTTCTAACATGGTTACACTCTTCGCCCCCCGGAGACAATTCCGTTATTGATTTTCTCCTTTTGAGTGTATGGGGGTGGGGTAAGTTTTGTCCCAAATAAGAAAAACAAAAAACCATCAAACACTGCAAATGACTGTATTAACAAAATATGGATAATCCACGTCGAATCTTTCAGAAGTTTGAGAACTCCAAATTATACCATAGTTGATTACAGAAATTCAGTTTCAGAAGTTGTTGCCTACGAAAATGTAGACTTTTACATCATTGAAAAAAACAAAACAAAAAAATGACGTCATTCAAAAGAAGCAGCAGATATATCTAAATCGTACTGAAATTTACACAATCAACTAATGAGATATCCACAAGATACTTACCACCAAAAGGTAACTGAATCATGTAGCCCATGTGCACCATTTGGTACACCAGGACTCTTCGAAATAAAAATCAAATTAACGAAAAGAATAGTCTTCGTATAAATTTGTTGTCGTTTAATGTTGTACTGTATTTGGAGATGGTAAATGGTTCTGATATTCTTCATTAGGCGATTTGCTTTTTGCTGGTGTCTGTACTTACAGTATTTCAATTTTTGTAATTGCCTCTTGAATGTCTAATACTGTTTCAATTATGCTGCATTCGTAAATTGTCGATGGCCTTCGTTGCAGGGTATTTTGCTAGAGCTTATACTTGCAGAGTGGTGTTAGATTCCTTCTGCAATATTTGATATTGTTGTTATATTTCACATCGTGGCTGGTAAGTACGAAATTGTGTTGTTGCATCAAAGTGGAGGTCGTCATCAAATACATTCACCTCACAGCAAAGTACGTCACAGCAAAATACGTCTTCACATTAAAGTACGTCGTCATCACACAGAAGTATGTCGTCATCAAATCAAAGTAGTTCTTCATCACATCAAAACAGGTCGTCATATATTTCAAAGTACGTCTTCGTCGTATCAAAATAGGTCGTCGTCACATCAAAGTAGGTCATCGTCAGAGCAAAATGCGTCGTCACGAATGACATTTACGCCATCATCAAATCAATTTGCCCTTTTTGCGTTCCTTGGGTAATCAGCATCCGCAGTCTTCGTGGCAGGGTGTTTGACTGGTGTTGAGTACTTTTAGTGTGTTTGATGGATTCAGTGGTTGCATGCAAGGTGCTTTGGTGATTCTAGTCACAGTGTGTTGTTACGTTGCTTCTTCAATATGCAAATGGTGTTGTCGTGGTTACATTGTATTCGTAGATGGTATAATGGAGTCGAAAGTCGTTCATAATGATGTCTACACTGAGTTTATGGAAAATAGTTTGATTTTGAACCAGTACTACCAATTTGGGTAACATCAGCATCGAGAAAATAAAATCACAAATCGCAAAATCATGAGTGATAGTGAATCATTCTTCGTAGTTTGGAAGCTCGACTTACAAATGTCGAGAAATGTGGGAAGTTATAATTGCCTACATAAATGATTACTAAAATACAAAGATTAAAAAGGAGGAAAGGCATTTGCATGGAAGACGTTGCATGTAGTTTTTTGCAAAATACTTTTTTTTTTTTTTCAAAATCAACAATGTACAGCATTTGAGAAGACGCTGACTTAAGCGTAAACAATATTTTAAAAATGCTTTTTTCGTTTGACAGGGGAAAAAAATTCAACTTTTTTCCTAAATTGTCAGTCCTGCTTCAAATAAATACTTGAAACTGAATTTTATCCGTGATTCTTCGTCGATTAAAGAATATTTTGGGTCAAGATTTGACTGGTTTCTCATAGTCTTATCAATAATCTTTTCGAAAGCCATGTTTCCGACATACAGGAAAGAAGAGATTTCTACAGGAATGTTACATCAAATCGTTTTACCAACAATACCAAACCTTTAAATGTAAGAGGCAATATCATCGAATTTAAGAGAAATTTTACAAAGTAGCCAATGATTTAATTTCACTTGGTATACGACTATAGTACATAGCAGAATAAAGCATTTGCTCTTCGTTCTATTGATTACTTGACTTTCCCTTTTAATAAATGTAAATATAAATATCAAACTGTTCGCTTTGTAACATAATTGAGGAAAAAGGAGAAAAAGAAAGCTAACCTTTCTTTCAGATAAAATGTGTACAACTTACACTAGTTCTTTCTCTGCGTTGTTACTCAAGTGAAGAATGTAATTACAGTCAGTCTATCGGAAGTTGATGCATTTATTTTTCTTTGTCATCGTGATGTGCAACATCAAAGTTCATCAAGAACGGATCCTATCATGGGGAGAAACATATGGTCAACAATTCTGGTAGCTGTGGCTCTCCTCGGTGGATTTGCAACCGCCAAGAAGAAGAGACCGAACATTATTATTATGTTTATGGATGATGTAAGTTATTGATAAGGTTATTTACCTCATTAATTAGTGTAATGGAGAAGTGGCCACAGATTACAATATTGCCCAAACTTTCTCTTCATATTTTGCCTCCAGTATGCGAGTGACGACAGTTGGAAAATCCGAAATACTAGGTGGAATTTTTTATATCTCAGTCTAGCACATTTAATGACATAGAAGGATGCCTACTATTGCACCAGATTGTGTCTAAAATTACCTTGTAATTGAAAAACATTATCAATAAATCTGAAATACCAGCTGGAATTTCTCGTATTAAAGTGTAGAAGCGATGATGGTCGGAAAATCTTAAATGCTAGTTGGAATTTTTCAACCACAAATGTATTTGTCAAGTAATCAAAAAAGAAAAAAGATTCTTGTACCATACCACCTATACGCAGTTCAAGTACACCCTGCAGTACCGTTTCCTGCCATCTGGGGGTTTTGAAAAGCCAAAATGTTGTTGTGCGAACCGCCCAAACCAATGGTGGCCATCCGCTTAGATAGTAACCCCACTAATCATTAGCAAACATAATTCAGACAATTCCTGTCCCCCTTCCCTCAAAATGTCTCCGTATCGTTATTTCTATGTGTTCAGCCACAAAATATTTCGCAAGTCCTCAAAAAAAAAAGAAAAGAAAAAAGAAAAGAAAACGGAAGTAGATGCGTAATTCATTACGATTATTGTATTACCTCAAACTACCTGAAATGTGTTACAATTTGTCATAGATTGACTTTTTCTTTTTACATGACTTAAGGAATTGCATACATGATACCCATATTTCAAGACCGGGTACATGCAGCTCAAGTTTACCAGGAAAATGCCGTTTCCTGAAATTTGAGGGGTTTGGAAAAGTCAAAAGTTTCTTGTGGTCTCCGCGCTAACCATTGGTGGCGCTCCGCTCAGATAGTCCTGCCGTTACTCCCCCCCCCCTCCCCGTTTCCTGAAGCTTTTTCTTTTGTTTCGCCGAGAGTGATATATTATTAAGCCCTTTTTGTGAAGACCGTATCTCTGTAATTCTTCAACCGGGGTGGGGTCGCCACATATTTGAAAAAAAACAAAACAAAACAGTACAGTCGGAATTTTGGAACTCCACACCCTAAAGATGTGACCCTAGCTACGACTCTGCCCATTGGCCGTATGGAAAGCCGTTTTAACATTTCATCAGAAATTTTAGATATCTCTAATTAATTTCAGATATCTCGAATTGAATTTCAGATATCTTAAATTTATTAGAGATATCTTAAAATAATTGCAGATATCTTGAAATCATTTTAGATATCTCGAAATAATGGAGAAGTTAAGATATCTAAAATTCAGTTTCAGATATCTTGAATTGAACTTCAAATATCTGAAATTCTATTCGAGATATTTGAAATTGAATTTTAGATATCTGTAATTGAATTTCAGATATCTGAAACTGAATTTCAGATATCTGAAATAGAATTTCAGATATCTTGAATTAAATTCAAGATATCTAGAATTTTATTTCAGATATCTGAAATTGAATTTCAGATATCTCCAATTTAAGTTTAGATATCTACAATAACACACAATTTGAGATATCTGAAATTTCTGATAAATGTTAAAAAGGCTTTTCATAGGCCGCAGGTTGGCCATCCTGTTGGCACAGTGCTAAGTTAAAATGCAGGAATTCAACATTTAGCACTGCAACGTTACAAGGTTTTTTTTTAACCAGAATACTTTTGCTGGAGTTTTGTGGTGTACGCTTCATTCTATGTACAGTATTAGACTGTAAGACTGATTGGTTTAATTGATTGGTTTAATTAATTATAATCACCGTATGACTTACGAGTAAATTCCAGAAATTCCAGAAATCCCACAATGATGAAAACTTTGACTGGCCAAACAAAGAAGAGAAAAGCAAAGAGAGGAAAAGAAAAAAAAAGTCAAAGTCACTGTAATGATGCACAATATTATCATATCGTGATTATGTTGTTTCAAACTTTAGATGATATTTCTGTTCCTCTTTTGTCCTGAAATTGCAGATGGGGTGGGGAGACCCCGGATGTTACGGAAACGAAGCGAGGGAGACACCGAACATCGACCGATTGGCCGCCGAAGGAGCTCTGTTTACTGATTTTTATTCAGCTTATCCAATGTGCTCACCATGTGAGTGACATCAAACGTTGGTGTCCTACAGGTTGGGGAGATGGGTGTACACTGGTCGATGGATCCCTCATTTCGGATCAGGGAGGTTGATGAATCTAGGTTTATGACCAAGGGTTAGTCTGTCTGGCCTTACGCGGCGATCAAGTTTATGCAATCACTAAGGAACGGAATTATGTCCCTGTGGTGGCATAGTTACAACATCCACACACGTGTGACACAAAGCTAATTCTCAGTGGGTGTTTTCATGTCACAAATTTCCCCTTGACCAGTGTGAGTCAATGGAAGTCCTCTGCATAAATTCTGGTGTGTATTTTCTTTACAGAGATGGCAATTGAGCTATGAGAGATTTGTCCTGGGTTCATATCTGAATCAACTTTTCCAAAGTGATTCGGTGGACGGACGGAAAGAGATAAAACAAAAGAAAAAAAAAGGAACGAAATCATGATAACTTATGCAAGGCCGACTGCCAGGTGTGAGTTTGTTAAGTCGGTAATTATTGGGGAATATAACAGTGTAGTCTGCAATTTCAGTCATACACAGAATATAAAGCAGCCAATCCTTACCACAGTGTGTGCAGTATCAGTCACGTGACTGAAATGGCACAACAGTACAGTTTGCAAACACGTGCACTCAGATGTTGGTCAGATGAAGATTAAATTTGGGTTCCTCTTATAGTTACGACTCAGTGCATAATGCCCACTATACATACACTGCTAAACGTTCTTCTCATGTGCCATATATACACCGTAACGACATACTTTGCGTGGGTGTGTAAGCGAGGGGGGGGGGGGGATGGGGAACCGACCGCCCCAGCTGTGGACTTTCGGACGGGAGCTTAGTATGAGTGAAAGAGACCCTGCGGGGCCCAAACAAAAAGGCGAATTCCAGCGACCGAGAAGGCTATTTTTATTTTCTTGCACACTCCGCCCAAAAGATGTTGACGCGTATGTAAGATAGTCTTTCCGTAGTTTCAGCTCTCATGGCAGTAATGATGGGCCGGCCACGTGAACCTCGGCCAGCCTATCATAGGATACATCCACGTCACCAATTCAATACCAGCTGTTTACAGAGACAGTGTTTGCTGTGTTCTTACCATATTTCAAGTTGCATTTTGTAACTATCCCTTAATGCCCCTCACGGGTACCCTCCTTTTTCTCGTATTCGCCCATTGGTTTGACACATTTCTTTTTATTATACTTCATGCTGCATTGAGTTTAATTTATTTACCCTGAATATGGCTACACTAAATCTCAAAGTACCATGACTAAAATAACTTTGAGCACAAAATTTACGATATTAGATAGTCGGCGATGCTTACTTCTTTTATTTTATTTTCATTCCAGAAACTGGTGTACAATTAAGTGACTGACTAACTTTTTGGGGTAAACTTGGACCATGATATAACGCACACATGACATTGTTTCCAATCGAACACAGTAAATACAAAAATCCACAGTCTATTTGGATGGAAGGCAAAGGGTGGCAAAGTTCTTAACTCAGTGTCGATATGATGTTTTTGTCGTAAATTATTAAAAAAAAACCATATACAACTGTCTTGAAGTGTAACTCAGTCAGAAATCTTTTGTGCATAATGGTCAATATCACATCTTTCTGAGGAAGGATGGATGTGCGTCTGTGTTGAGAAAGGAAGAGGGGCTTTTGGGTGTTGGGGTGTGTGGCTAGGGTGTGTAGTGGGGGGTCTATTTACTGTCAATTGTTTTCATAAATCACGAAAATTGAAATAAAGCATCGCCCTCAAACAGCTCCTTATAAACATTTTCAGCCAACATTGCTGAGGAACAGAGATTATCGTTTTAGGTAGTTTAAAGATGGTCGATCTTAATTTCAAACTTGAATGTCTTGAGAACCGGGTAGGCTTGAAAAGACCCTGGAGCTGTCTGTCTTTATTTGTTGCAAGCAAGCAAAATAATTTCGGGGAAATTGAGAACTTGAAATGACTTGAAATAATCGGGTAGTGTAGTTTCACGTGTAAAGAGGTTTGCCCACCAACCGGCTGGATTATACATCTGAAGACACATATAGTGACGTTTGTACGTACATGGGCCTACTTTAAAAACATGAATACGTAAATGGGCCTATTAAAAAAAAAAGATGAACTCCTCTAAAATTTTGGCACTGTACTGTTCTCTTGAAACACGATAGCCATCTGAGATGCCATTAAAACACAACTTCCAGGCGTCAAAGTAGTCTTCTGTTAATTTGATTAATTATATTTTTACAGATGTCTTTCTTCCTTTATATTTATCCTGGACATGTCAGCCAAAGTGACCATCTATTTTGTATGATAATTCCAGCCAGGGCAGGTTTGATGACAGGAAGACTTCCTATCCGGACCGGCATGTACACCGATAACGATTTTGGCCGTAACTCTGTCTTCTTTCCCAACGTCACCGGTGGGCTTAAAGCCGAGGAAGAAACTATCGCCGAAATATTAGCAGCGCGTGGCTACAGGAACAAAGTAATAGGGAAATGGTAAGCATACAGTATGAAGTTATGTTGAGGACCAAAGAAATTAACAAAGATGATTAAGATTTGACGCTTTGACGCTAAAAAAGAAAAAAAAGTGCAACACATGGGGAAAAGCGCCCACTGTCGGTTGGTATGGAAATACAGTTTGAATGGAAATGCGCTATTATCTTCCTTCTATTGTTACCTATGTGAAGTCCCGTTAACACTACTTTGTGAACAATTTTAACAAAGGTATAATGATAAAGCAAATGACCGTAATGATAGAAGCTATAGGTAAAACGAGCCTAGACCGGTCGGGCTAACTATACCGATCCATAATCCTACACCTACATGGTTGCTCTGGTTAACATAGCAAGTGTCCCCACCAACCGAAACGGGGTGTGGACTGTAGTTTTATAGTTACATGCTCGTATCCAGTAGACTGAATGAACATGTCGCATTTTTCTGTCGAGTAGGTGGTTTTCTGTGGAATTAGCCACCATGCTGTACGATATGACAAAACTCATGCAATCTAAAGAGCAGTGGCTGCGAGTCAAATTGTTTTTAGACTTCCCCCCCCCCCCCCCTCCACCCCATCTTGAGCTGATCCAATTTCGCCTGACCCAATCCCCTTGTCCTGTCGTTAATGGTGGGACGTTCAAAATATGTTTTTTTTTTTATCTTCAAGTTTTTCTGTTTGCAAGACCAACAAAATTTTGCAGAAGGCAGGCATTCTGTGAAACTGGTATAGAGACCACTAAATGTAGTTCTGTCGGCGTTATAGGTGAGATTGGTGTAACACTCTTACGTCACCACGAATGCCCGATCCCACCTTAGTGAGTGAGAGACCACAAATCACATCTTCCAGCAATGTCAATGCGATTGTTATGCAGAAGGGAAAATCTTGCGACGTGAAAAATAATATCAGAATACTTTACTGTGCCTTAATCGCTGTAGTGATGTGTCGTTCTCACCAGGGATTCCAAAATCAGTGCCAGTGCTCACAATCGTACTCATTAACATCCACATGTGAGTTACCAAAGTCCTCGGAGGGGGGGGGGGGGGCGGCGTTAGTGTCTAGAAGACAGGGGCTACTGATATCAATTCTTGTAAACTAGTGGGCAGGAAGATCTTAATAAGTTCACTGACACGAATTATTAAGCAGGGTTCACCGAATTCTCAAGAAGGGGTCATTGTCCGATAATTGATGGGTTGTATAATGTTAAGTATGGTATTTAATTCTGGCCATCAACTGAAACTGTGGCAACGCCCTGCAATAAACACGCTACCAGCAATCGCTCCGACAAAAAAAACTTGTCTTTTGTAATCCAATTGAGCTGTTACTGGAACTTAAGTTTTATTGGCATTTTCTGTAAAACAAACAAACAAACTTCTTTGCAATGAATAGGCCTGTTGTTTAGATTTAGCGTTCTCATGAAAACCTATATTTAGAACTAGCTTATAGTAAAGTTGACGGCGATTAAAATTTTCCTTCAGAAAAAATAGATGTGCATAACCTGGTACTGTAAACTGGGGTACAGAGCCACACAAATTGAGGAAGAAAAGTATTCAACATCTACGTTGAGCACCGTCTCAAAATCTGTACTTGCTTGCAAAAGTTCAGACTAACGGTATTACACGCACAAAACAAAAGAGAAAAAAAAAAAGAAAAAGGAAAGAACAAGATGTGAGCCCTCGGTACAAAGAAAGAGAGAGTAGCAACCTATGTAAACAATGCATCTGTAGGAGCAGCATTCACTTATTACTAACACAGTCTAAGTATCAATGTTCGTATGAGATGGTTTGGTCAAAACTGCATGAAGAGCCTAGGGAGAGATAATTAGATCCCTAGATTATTAAATGATAACGTAGCGAGGCTTTACCTTAGCTACTTCTCTGGAGGATGTAGCTGACACTCCAAAGTCTGGAGGAATTGGTAGATTCACTTTACCTACCAGGCTTTTAAGAATTCAGACTGCAGTGGTGTACATGATATTTCAGAAAATGTTTATGAAGACGCAACTTGCTATCTTACACCGTGATTTAATAATGAATTACCTCAGTAATGATGAATTAAAGTAGAACAATCCTTTGATTGAATGGTGCAAACTTGAAGGTAAGCCATTCAGTATACACAATTCAAAAAGGCTAGCTTTAATAGTGGATGTCTCTTGTGGACTGATTAGAACGAGGCAGTTGAGGTTATGGCAGAACTGTCCTTAAAAATAATAAAAAAAAACAAAACAATAAAACCAAACCAATGGGGAACAATTGGGGATTGTTACAAGTATGAATCGGAATTTAAGTGGCATCTATACCTGAGTTGATTAATTCCAGAGGAATCGCTTCTGCGTAAGCGGGGATAGATTAAATTACATGAATTGTAACACACGTTTACACAAGGGAGGCGCAATTTCAACATTGTGCCGCCTTGGTCATGCTTTGTAAATAACGATATTTGAAAAAAATGTTCGTTGAGTTTTGATTACAGTTGTAAAAACATAGTTATAAAAAATACTCGATAACGCCCCTATCCGATATACTTCAAGTACACATACCACATACATATTTCAAATTTCGAGATTTGACATGAACGCTGATTTCAATTACATTATATTGACAGGCATATCGGTAACACCCCGGAATCAAACCCGTTGAATCAAGGATTCCACGAGTTTTTCGGATCCAACGCCAACCACTTTGGACCTCACGATAACATCAACACCCCTAACGTGGAAGTCTTCAGAGATCGTGAAATGGTTGGCAGGTACTTTGAACGAGAGTTCTTCATGGATTTAGAGACGGGAGAGTCTAATCTCACACGTCTCTGGACAGAGGTGAGGCTAACTCTGTACGTAATATACCATATAGCCATATATTATTATTCATATGTAAATACATAAATATGTATAACCATGCATAATAAACCAACAAAATATTATCATTTATTAAATAGTCACATTCTGTCGTTTCTTAAAAATCACTAAATTGTCCTAAACCTCTCTTAAAGTGTCCTACACCTTTTTTCAAGTTTCCTAAAGTTTTCTTTACATACCGCTGACAAATGATCAGACTAAGAGGATCCACACGTGACATATATCAATGAACATTAATGAGTGAATAGGTAACGATTCCGTTTGGCTTTTGAAACTTCGTAACCTGACACTTTACACTAGTTCACATGCATGTAGCCAGTACGATTCTGACAATTTTTAATTACTACTGGATGTGAAACTTGACTAAGTTCTCGTAATTAAAAGCATTGTCACGTAGTTGCACCCTTCAAAATCCTCCCAAACGTAAGGACTCTAACTCAGTGAGCCCCTTCAGATCTTAGTCAGCAGATTAGTTAAAACCATGCACAATATATATATATATATATATATATATATATATATATATATATATATATATATATATATATATGTTGACGAAGGCTTTCCAAAGATGACATGAATCAAGTTACATTAATCTTGTAAAACGTTCTTTCTCTCCATTTTCCTAAATAACTACGGCAGGACGCCTTGGAATTCATTGAAAGGAACCAAGACAAACCGTTTTTCCTCTACTGGGCAGCAGATGGTACTCACACGCCACTTGGAGCTGCCAAACAATTCCTCGGGACAAGCCAACGCGGTCTCTACGGTGACGTTGTGAGAGATCTAGATCACGGCGTAGGAGAAATCATCAAGAAACTAAAAGATCTAAAACTGCACAAGAACACATTCGTGTTTTTCTCATCTGACAACGGTCCAGCTGGTTACCAGGGTCTCGAGTGTAAGTAAAATATTCAACAAAATGCTGTTATAAGTCTTGCTAAATCTCTGTGCAATAACAATTTTTTTTTTTTCAATTTATGGTACTTTAAAATAAAAACTGTGATTGGAACAGAGGGAAAAAGAGGGACAAAAATGATGAAGATTTAAAAATATATATAGGCCTATATCCAAAAAAGAGCTAACAAATGTAATAACACAATTTTCCCCTCTCTCCATTTAGCCGGCAGCGCTGGACCATTCATGTGTAGTAAAATAACTACATTCGAAGGCGGCATGAGGGTACCTGGTATAGCTTGGTGGCCAGGCGTTATAAGTCGCCGTCAGGTGGGTCAACAGTGCTTCGTGTGGAATTAGAGGTAGAACATTACAAAATTTAATCTTGAATTTGTTTTATATTACTTGTCCTATGTTACAATTTGTCCTATGTTACATCATTTTGCATGCCAAATGATGTAACATATTATATGTTATTATTTACATATTTGCTTACAGGTGTAGCCGTCATTAAATGGGATGATAAATTTCATCATCCTGACATGGTATCTGATAGGTTCTTCTGAACAATTACAATTTTCGCTTAAAAGTTTATCTTTTTCTACTTGGTTCATTCATCATTGATACAACCTCAATTTAAAAAGAGTTCAGTTCGTAATGGCCACGATTGCGCATTGTCTTAAATGTTATCTTTAAACTGCGTAGATTCATCGACAGCCAGCTACAGTGATGGATATATTCAACACCATCTTGGACATAACCAAAACCGAAGTATCGAACAAAGCCAGACCTCTGGATGGGCAAAGCCTGTGGCCGCTGCTTAAAGGCAAGGACGTCACCCTTAAAAAGAACACAATCTTTTACTACCGCGGTAACGGCTTGTTCGCCGTTCGCGTGGGGGACTACAAGGCCCACTACTGGACTTGGACACTGAGTGAAAGGGTAAAAAATAATAAAAAACATGATTGCTACTCAATTCTATTACTTCTGCTAATAAGAACAGGAATTCATAATTACTTGTACCTTACAACGAATTGATCTCAAGTGCGTCTTAGAATGATGTAATTAAAGTGGGGTACAACAAAGTTAACGAATTATTATTTTTTTTGCTGATACCAATGATTGAACGTTGGTACATAATAGTTGAAGCGAAAAGCTGCATATACAGACTGTGAAGTACCTTTTGGATTATCGAATTAGAGGTGTTTATATACTCGTTACTTGTGATATCACGTGGAGATGTAAATTCGGTGTGAATGCACGGAATCACGAAATCACGCTAAAAGAGGAAAATGTTTAAATGTGACCAATAAGGTTGCCGATTGTCAGTCAACCCTCCTCCCCCCTCCCCGCACTGCACGAGCACGTTGTTCTGTGATAGCTGATAGATCCAGACATCGGGAACAGGTATGACTTGTTCAAAGTTTGTATCTTCTTGTTCTTGAAAGTATGATGAAAAGTAAAGGGAAGGAAACAACGATCGATGACACATAAAATGGGCTACAAGTTTCCAGTTTGACTTACACCGGGGAACAGTTATGGGGAGCCTCGGGGGTGGGAGTCGAAAAATTGTATGAAAGCACATGCTGAAGACTAAACTCACGCAATTAGAGTTAGAGTGAGAGAGATGACAACTGACAAAGGAATGGCCATTTGTGGTGGAGAAGATGGGGGGGGGGGAGGTGAAGGGGGTTGTGGGATGTTGCATCAGGGTCTCAGTGTAAAAGAATCATGACATTACAAAAATAGTTTGGATGTCCTCTCGATTCGATCGATATACAAGCTCTTAGAAACAATCAAGAGGAGAGATTGTTGATATAACGATTCGAAAAAATCTAGCATAAATTCTCCTTAGGATGATGCAGGATTAATACATTCCACGTCATCGTTGTATAATGATCGGTTACTTCCAATGTGCTTCCACGTTGTGACCAGTTTGACTTGCTGATCTATGATGAGGTGAGACAAGTTATCACGTGTCTCTCTTTGTGAGGACCTGGACAGAGAAGGATGTTGTCAGTCAGACATGAGCATCACCAAGGATTCACATTTAACATTTTTGAACTTTACTTCAATCGAGTTTTTATTTCAAAGGATTCCCCCACCCCTCCCCCACCCCGAAACAATCTCTCCTCCGATAAAGTATTTTTTTTTTCGTCTAATCCACACACCGACATATCGTAGATATCAAACACACGCGATCTATGACAGTTACGGTATTTCGACGACGCCTTTAACTCCCGCTCGTTTTTTGGCATTGTCTGCGGTCTTTTTTTCTTCTCTTTTTAGTTTCAGAATATCTACGGAGATCCTTGCTCTGGACAATTCTTGGAGGACTTCACAACGGAGACCTTGACCGACCATAACGACGAACCTTTTCTTTTTCACCTGGGTCGCGATCCGGGCGAATCTTATCCGATCGAGTTAGTGTATATTTTCTGTAGCTGTTTATATATTGTACGCTCTGATAAACTTGTCCCACGGTTGGAACGAGAACTCAAGATATCAACTTAAGTGACGTCTCGCGGCCCAGGTGGTCCTGAAGTTTCGATAATTGCACATCAAGAGAATTTGAAAGTTAAAATAAGAAATACGTTTGTAATTACATTTGGCATTCCGTCACATGGAAACTTTCATCCTTTGTTCTCATTCTCAGATCCATTTTCGTCAGAAATTGAAGAATTGACACATTTCTGCTGAGATCATGTCTTCGCTCTCGTAAAAAGATGTAATTTTCCTTGAGGAGAAACGGGGGGGGGGGGGGGGGGGGAGTGCTATACCAAATGTAAGCAATTTACCCTCGCAGGAAATAAGAATGATCATATTTCATTTGATGTCCCAGTATATTTACGCACATTTTGTTTTTTACACTTTTCGCTACCATATTTGCTGCCGTGAAGTCCATCTACGCAAGAATACGCGGAGCAGCTTGCTATCATCAATAAAGCACGCGATTGCCACGTGCAATCATTGATCGGTGACACCGGAGAACCACAACTTAACATATGTGATAACGGAATATTGGTCAGTACGATACTTGTCATTTTATATTATTCAAGATAAGTCAAGGCCCCCCAAAAATGGCTATCCGGCCTGAAATCTTTGGAATATCAAAAATTAACGTAGTAACATTTTCATTAAAGTTTATTGCGTGCGTAGGCAAAAAGTTAAAACATTGAAGTGTCATCTCCAAAAGTTTGGTGAGGCTTTTAAGTGCACCATTCAGACAATCTGGTGAAAGTAAATAGGTTTCAGTTGTTTAATTCTGCAATACGATTTCAAATTCTTCCAACATAACGACAAAAAGTGTAGAATACGATAACGTAGTGGTTGACAGTTTTCATTCAAATCAACAATGTGCTTCTTTGAACAAGCCAATGGGAAGTATACTAGTACTGAAAATTCAGTGGTCAAAACGACTAAGAATCTTTGACGGCTCACTGTTGTGATCAGTTCGTGGGTTATTTGTAAATACAGTGCTTCCTTTTACCAAATACTACAAGTAACCCGACCAAGGAGCAACGCTCTGAACGATATGTTTTTGATATACCTGTGAGACATGTACTGTTGCATATTCGCTTATAGTAAGAAACGTTAATTTTCAAATATGATTTCTGGTTTTTACTGTTTTTATGCCAATCACATTGCTTTTCAAAGCAGTTACTGTTATTTTCCTTCATTGTAAGAGTTAGTCCGTCCATGTACAACCTCGCGTGAGCACTTAAAAATAAAGACAAAGTTAATATCGAACATAATCTTGTCTTTCTGGTTTTTCAGTACACACGCAATCACTTTAATTTTTGTACTTTAAAACAATGTCATGTTATTCCATAGACAAAGTAACAGTGAAAGCAGATAGTGTGATACCCTTATCTATTCATCATGCAAGGTATTTTATGAAATTCAAAATTATCGATCCTCCAATAAGGATTGATATGAAAAGAACATTTGATGAAAGGAACATTTTCGTAATTTCCGGCGTTACATTACTTTTGACTTAAGCTCTGTCACAGTGTGTTCGTTTAAATCATGGAGCAAAAATAACGATTTTGAGTAGTGATCGAACCTTCAGATCACTAGCCACTGCATAGACAGCATTGTTCTCACAAAATTCTTCTTCTAAAAATCATTTTTTTTCTCTTCGTTTCTTACAACAGGGATGGTCACCACCGGGATGTGAAAAGATCGACATGTGCCTGCCTCCAATTGAAAATAATCCAACGCTCTGCAACTGGTTCTTTTAGAGATCCCCCAGTTCGTGACCGACGCCCTCAGTTCCTTACAGTAGTAGTAGTAGTAGTAGTAGTAGTAGTAGTAGTAGTAGTAGTAGTAGTAGTAGTAGTAGTAATAGTAGTAGTAGTGGTAGTGGTAGTGGTAGTAGTAGTAGTAGTGGTAGTAGTCCAGGCTCCTTAGTATAGACGGGAACTATAAGCGCACAATCAGTCAAACAGATCTCACAATAGATTGTCGAAACGAAATCACTGCAAACATCAGCAGGGTGAGAGAAATTGTTAGACATGAAACACATTGGATTTATGACGAATACGTGTATACACTGACATGAGACCTATATCATAACCATGGTGATATTTTTGCAACATTCACATTCAAAGTGACGTAGATGTAGTGAAGTAGTAGTATAGCTGCTTTATTTTTAATACGTAAAAAATGTTCCTCCTTATCAAATTAAAATAATGCAAGGGAAGACTGGGGCAAGGTGTCCTTTAAGGAATGGTGGTGGCACTGTATTCACTTTCTACATAGACTTTCTCGACCTCTCTGCTCAACTGGATAACATGACTATACCCAACATTTCTGCTTCCTCTGTTCTTTTATCTTACCGGATTCCATATTTTGGATGTATTGAGAGTCTTACATCTGCTAGAAGCGCCTCTGCCAAGATTTATATCTTACATATCAGGAATTTACTATTCTGGTAGAACGAAGTTATCTGGATGAAGGAATATGTAGAACGTTATTATCATATGCCGTTTTCACAAACATGATAAGAATGTAAGGATGGGTTTTGTTTTCTATGATGTAGTCAAAACTTTAACCGAATGAAATGTGAAGTACCCCGTAGATGACTTTAAACATTGATTTATGATGAACATTAAAAACAATTATTTAATCTGTCCATGCTGACTTCTCGAAGTATTGCTCTGGGGTTTTTCAAAGTTACCACATTTGCCCCTTGATGACATTTAAACTTCATTACAAACAGAATTTCTGTTATTCGACCCATGTTCACTTCAAATGACCTGTATCATTATAGGCAGCTTGCACTTGGTGTAGTGTATATCGAATATGAGATTACTCCAACATTCTCTTCATTTCGTTACAATTAGCTCGTTTTGTAAATTAAAATCCGAGCTCGGATCCAACGGGGATAACTTTCCTTGCCTCGACACCCTTCTCTCGACATTAACAATAATAAATAGGTGAAAAGTAGTACCATCTTAGTTTAGGGTAATAATCAAGAGGGCTTTTCCAAACTCATCCCCCTTCCCACAACACATATACGAAATACATGAACCCGGTATGATAATTAAATGCCCTCCGCCCCTTGCCTTCGTCACAACAACAAGCCAACTCAGAATTAGGGTCACTAATATTGTGGTGGTATTATAATGATACAATGTCAAAGGTCAAAGGGTTAAAACACGAATAGCAACAGCCTGCGAAAACTGTTTTGGAAGCTAACTCCGAGAGAGCAGGTTGTTATCCTGTAAACGTGAAGCTTCACAGGTATTAGTTTCCAGATACCGTACATAGAACAATAATCTAAGCGAAAAAAAAAAAAGAACAGAATTCTGTCAGTTTTTAATTGGTTCCGATCAGTGGCGGAATAAAGAAGGGAGGGGTGAGGTGGAACGAGGGGCAGCCGCCCCGCCCTGCACTGACCAGGGGAGGAGCAAAATTATGGTACATGAAAAATATAAAAGCACAAATAAATAGTAAAACAAAAAAGTAGGTGGAGGAAAATACAAGCCGGTGTATTTAAGCGCTCTCCAAATACCCAACTTCGAAGCAAGTAATGCAGTTTTTAGAGCAAAAAAAATATCTAAATTTGTCCAGACTTTAAAGCCGAAAACTTGAAATAAGGTTAAGGAGAGGGGTTTCCAACCCAAGGAAATACTGACCGTTCCAGGAGCTTACATTCTGAGCGCGGGAAGGACGATTACCAGCGAGCTAGATGAAATTTTCATCCAAAAATTTTATCTCACTCCTTTGGCAAACCATTGTGGTGGTCCGCTTCTCTATGACTCTGATATTCACCTCAAATTCAATGCCTCGCTCCTGCCTTTCAGTTTCAAAATCATGGTTGTGCCACCAAAGTAGAGGAATACTGTCTGTCTATTTCTGTATCACACTGAAATGTTGTTGTAAATGATCAGCCATGAAAACTTCATTGATGTGCCAGTCCCCCAACAAACTAAATTCTAGTTTCTCCCCTGGGTGCGTCGTCGAGTCCCTTAATCACCCCCCTACGTCTTCAAGCAACTGTTTGGACGCCACTAACGGTTACCAAAGTTTAATTGAAAACGGCAAAACGCCCCCAATAATGTGACGGACATGTAACCCGTCGAAGTCGGTGTCATAATATTCTGTTTCTCCTATAACTTTAATACACTGAGTGAGGAAGCACCATAGGCATGAAATATACCGAAGTATCAGTGGGATGGAAGTACCATGTGTCAAAGGTCACAGCCAGAAAGAGGCTCTTCATTAAACAATATTCAGGATGGATGTGAACACTATTCATCAACTCTACACACTGTCCAGCAAATTGCTCTGGTAGTTTTGTGTACGGGTTACTTTTCAGGTTACTACAGTAACCCCTTAGGTAAGCTTGACCAGCCGTTGTAATTGTGGAATATTCAGTGAGAAGGGGAGGCCTAGGCATAGGCCTCTCTATCCGTGTGTTCCCATTGTGCTACAGTTGCCGTACAATCATGAAGAGTGCGATATAATTATCTGTAAGAAATGGTAGTTATCTCAAATCGAAGTGTAAGTATAATGAAACATTCAAGAAGTATCTTAATTGTATTACAACAATTATTATACTATTAAACATTATATGGAGATGATTTCGCAACAACTATTGTGTTACCCTGGCAGCTAAAAAACTTCTGTAGATATCGTTAATGATAAACCATCACTGTAGGAAAATGCAGTACTCGGGCTGACATTTATGTTGCCGCTATGTTTTCATCGTTTCGTCCCTGTAACGGTGAGACATGCAAAGTGTAAAGTAAACGCTTACAGGGTTCCACCTTCGCTCACAAGGAAAAGAAAAGAGAAAAAGAAAAGACCAACTCTCTTCAGTGAGATCTCAAGTACAACTTTGATGAAATCAGACATCATGTGATTAAACGTATTAATATTATTCAGACGTTCGCAACTGAAAAACGTTAGCAGCAAACTAGAAAGCCCTGCACGTGGAGACTTTATTCTTCCATTTTCCGTGGAGGGGTTCATTGTTTTGATATCAATGTAGACCTGATTTTGGAGGGTACAGACACGTGTACTGCCTGCGTGCATATAAATTAGTACTGATGTGAAAAGTATCTGGTGGAGTATTTCCAAAATCCAAATTACAATTTTATTTACCCACTTATTAGTGTTCCTTTGTATGTGACACATGGGGAACCTCTAGTTTGACCATCGACACTTATTAGAATGTAAATGAAACTTGACAAGAAAATTTAATGAACTTCACAAAACAACTCAATGTGCCTCTTTAACAAGGTGACTCTTTCTGGTACTTCTTCAATGGAAGTGAACTCTTCTGAGAAATGTAGGTTGGAGATATTGCTGGACAGGTAAGATTTCAATTGGTCCTGGATAATTTCAAAATAGCCAATATTAAACCTGGCTGAGCTTGATCAAATGTCCTTGTCTCTCACACTCAACTATATGACCCATTGTGACTGCATATTCATTTCAAGGCCAGTTTGTTTTATTTGTAATGGATCGTTTTTCATCGTCTGGTTCAAATAACAACAGTAACTTTCATCTGATCGGAAACACGACACAGTGTTTAAAACTCAAGAGTTAACAATGTGTTGTATTGTACTATGAACATCAAGTAACAACAGCCGTCTGTATTCCTGTGGAGTACCAGTACATTATAGAAGACAAATTATGTGCGATGATGAGAGTAGTTTAACCGTGACCGAACAAATATCCCCAGAAAGAGAAACCCTAAAAAAGTCACCCCACCGTGTGTGTTACTTGGGTGGTGGGTAACAAATCAGGGTTATTTGTGGTGGAGGGGGGGGGGGGGTTGTCTGGAGACCAATTGAACAACTCCGGTATCATGACCCCACCTCAGAAGAGTTAAGAAACGAAAAACTTACTTAATCACTATCTGCAGATCACAAATCCCCACATTGTTCCCTTCAATAAATGTAAGTGATGTAAGTGATGTTAGAAAGACAAAAGAAGTCGTTAGCAACTGCAATTTGTTCGACAGCTTGGAATTGTATATTTTCTTCTTAGAAAATAGAACTGTCGCTACATTCCTTGGTGGGGGAGGGGAGGGGGAGGGAAGGCAGCCGACTGAGTTTTCCTTGTATACAGCGGAACGCCCCTATACCCCACCGTCACATTTTTCTTGACTTCACTGAATAAATACTGATTTATTGCGACACATGCACCAAGTCACCATTCACAATAGCTCCATGTTTATGATGCTCACGGACTGAAATGCATGGCGTAATAGCTAAAGTAGTAAAGATACACAAAGTGTGCAGATTTAAACTCTTAAAAAAACAATTGTTTTCGTCAGTTCCTATTGTCTCGTATTGTCGTCAGTAAGGAATACAAATAATTCTATACCTTCGCAGACGATGTATGACGTAAGGCGTGAAAGGGAAATATGGCGTTTGTTTCAGAGAAAACATCCATATTTTTTAAACCAATGTTTGTGGACGGAGAATGATAGATTATTCAAAAGAAGGAAGGACAGAAGCCTTAATTTCTTTTCAAGAAATAAGCTTCCCTCAGATAGAAATTCAGTTATTTCTTACTCAACACTAATTTGTTCACCCAAACTTTTCAGAATTCAAATGATGCGTCTTCCATTACTCATCACATGCATAATGTTTTGAGGAGATGAAACTTTGGTAGATGTTTATTGATGACACTGAATGGTTTAACAATGATTACCTCTATTTTCTTTTGTGTGTCGTGTTGGTGTATTCTAAACGCCCTATTTCCCTTTAAGTTTCAATTAGATCCATTATTTCTCGTTCAGGCTTTAAGGTTCAGACAGATTCAGATTACAATGTAAAGACTATTTAATTTCTTGAATAGCCTTAAATGACTACGGCGTTCAATTAACTATAAAACTTAACAATTAACTTAAAAACCGCAAGGGTGGCACCTGGTAAGCTTAAACTGGTAACGTCTCTGGACTTCAGATTGAAAGTTTGTAGGAGCACTGCAGGTTAGGTATTCTGGACAGGAGGACTACTACAATAAAAGTAACGTGAGAGAAAAGTTGTTGTAAAGGTAATAAAATATAGCATCTAAATAGAATCGATGGTCAGACGTCGGACAGCAAAATTCACTACAGGCGGCACAACATCAGATGGTTAGGCTTTAGACTGTTGCTTAAGCAGTGTTCGAAATAGGCCATGGAGGTGATATGTAGTTAAGTTTAGTTGATCTAATCCAGGCTAGCGTTTAACGATGACTTGAATGACAGTTTACTAGGCAAATATTACACAGCAAATGTACTACGGTATGGTGTGAGTCTTCGGCGGTATAGTTGTCCTTTGAGTGAGTGGTCCGTTGCTAGCAGGAATGTATCGGTATTGTAGATGTAATAGTTTAATACGTTCTTTGCTTAACAATAGCAACAGCAATAATTCGATGTAAGTCGGCCCTCACACGATGCGATTTTTCTTTGATATCGAACGACTCGCTACCACACAACACGGCAATCGGAAAGAATTGCAGTCTGTCAGGACTTGTCTTCTCAGGTAAGTCCTTACAAAGCTTTAAGTTAATTGGTCTAATAGTGCGTTTAAGCGTTGAAGCGTTTAACTAAATTATGTAAAATGAGAACTCCATAAATTTTACATATAATTAATGTAAACAGTATATGGAAATTCTACATAATTTTGGTAAATTTTACTACATTCTAGTAAAATTGTTATATACACAATGTAAGACTTACATTAACTGTGTGTAAAATTTTACCTAACAGTTATGGAGTTCCTATTTTAACGTTACGTTTTGTGAGTGTATAGGGCTAAATGAGATATTGTATTAATAATAATAATAAACACCAACTACTTGCACAAGAACAGAAAGGATCACGACCGTGTCGATGTCGTGGAACAAAGACCAACTACTGATCGACAAGATTCTGACCTTGGACTCGAAGAAGAGACGAACTAACTTGGCAGTAGGATGGATAGACTACAAGAAAGCATACGTCTCCGTACCACACTCCTGGATACTCCACAGTATGGCAATGTACAAGATCGACCCGAAGATCATTACACTAGTGCAAACATCAATGAATAACTGGAACACCAATCTCACATCAGGTGGCAAAGAATTAGCCAACATAATTATCCGACGTGGAATATTCCAAGGCGACTCACTCTCCCCCTTACTGTTCTGTGTAGCTCTCAACCCCTTGAGCCACATCCTACGAAACACCAAACAAGGACTCACACTGAAGACAGGACATAAAATCGACCACCTGCTGTACATGGACGACTTGAAACTGTATGCCAAAAACGAGAACGACCCCACCGCCCTGGTGGAGACTGTCCGAATCTTCACCAATGACATCTGCATGGAATGCGCGAGACAAATGCGCGAGACAAATCATACACTGCAGAAAAATCAAAAAGACCAATGACCTTGACCTGCCCAACATTGGAAAGATCAGTGAGGGATACAAGTACCTCGGCATACTACAGAACATGCAAAGCAAAGAGGGAGAAGTCAAACACAAAGTTACATCAACATACAGAAAGAGACTGAGACAAGTTTTAAAATCAAGACGCAATGGCAGAAACAAGATACAAGCAATTAACACATACGCAATACCAGTAATACCAGCAAGTACCGGGAGTGACATCCACTGAAAACACATAAAAATGGCTGAAAGGGAACACAGGGTTGAGGATTGCAACAGAAGCGCTAATAACAGCTGCACAAGACCAGGCGCTAAAAACAAAATTCCACAAGACAAAGGTACTCCACACAATGAATAACCCCAAGTGTAGAATGTGGAAGGAAAAGGATGAGACAATTGCTCATATAATCACAGCCTGCCCCAAGGTAGCCGGAACCCATTATAAGACCAGGCACAAAAACGTAGCAGCCGCAATACACCACAAAGTATGTCAGCACTACGGAATCCCATTAACAACGAACACATGGCTACACAAACCCAACCCCACAAAAGAAAACGACAAAACTAAGATCCTATAGGACTTCGAAATCAGGATTGGCAGAGTAATGACGGCTCGTAGACCAGACCTGGTAGTCACAGACAAATAAACAAATAATCACAGGAAGGACTGATAATTAATATGGCAATACTCAACGACTAAAACATAGTCAAGAAGGAAAGCGAAAAAGTGGATAAGTACCAAGACTTGAAACTAGATATACAGAGACTGTGAAACATCAAAGCAAGGGTAATCCCCGTAGTCATCGTTGCACTTGGAGCACACACCACCATGCAACAACTTGGAGAGACACCTACAACACATCCCTGGTAAACACAAACCGCAACAACTCACAACGACAGCACTACTAGGCAATGTCTACATCCTCAGAAGGATACTCGTTCTCCCAGAGTCTTCGAGATCATAGTTAAAAAAAAACAAACCAACATACAAGTTGAGAAATAATAATGATGATGATAATAATAATAATAATAGTCCCTGTTAAGTGCCTGATCTTGAGCAGCTGTGATGAGTGCTTCTGTCTCTATTTTCAAGCCTGTGCAGGAGAGTCACTTGTATGCCATCTCCGTAGTTGTGACCTCTTCTATTTGCTGGGCGTATTGGTCAAGTAGTGGCTTCTCTCTTCATTTACTCCTGTACCTCCGTTACCATTCTGCTTTCCACTCACCCTTCTTGACCATCTCTTGTTGTTGAATTTTGGTTTGCCAGGTAACTTCGGGTAGGGCCGGCTCTTTGGCTTTCATTCTTTTTATGTGTTCATCAAGCCCCACACATTCACCCATGACCGTAGCTTCCATCTCTTTCAGCCCTCTACCGCCCTGGTGCCTTGGGAGGTAGAGCCCGTGTACACCTGCTCTTCGATGGAGTCCTCCGTACATGTTCAGGAGTTTCCTTGTCTTGCGGTCGAGGTCTCTCTGTCTGTGTCCACGCAATTATTCCTGCAGTGTAGCTGACAACTGCAGTTTGGCTTATGTATTAATGGCCGGGATCTTCTTCTGTCCATTAACTCTGTTTTCATGACTTGCCTGATCCTCTTAGTGTAGGTCTTGATGGTGTTGGCCTTTACTCGTTTCTGGAGGTTTTCCATGCCATGCAGGTTACCGAGGTACTTGTATCCTTTTTCTACTTCAACGTCTCTGATCTTCCCGATGTCTAGGAGTAAGCTCTGCGTGGTCAAATTGGCAATGCAAGGGTTACAAGGACGGACAGAGGGAGCATTGGTTCTGTGACCTCATCAATACAAGTGTTGGTTATTTTGTTTTATTTTGGGTTGAGTTTATGATTCTTACTTAATTGGGTCAGTTTTGCATGCTGAAATGATACGTAGAAGTAACAGGGGACATGTGATTAGAGTACTCCGTTGGTTAGGTTATGATGTGGGAGCAAATATTCTGTATTTGTCACTTTTCGGGCAGGTTGACGTAGAATAATGTTAGGTTAATGTAATTGCAGGGGGATGTGTTTAATTAAGATGGTTTAAAAATATTGTAGCGATTGTTGTTGAGACTAAAATATAATTGTACATCTTTACTTGTTTCTTTCAGATAGCTCATAAGAGTGAAAGACTTACAGTGGCATGTTCTTACTGTATGTGTATTTGAGGGAGAAATAAGCTTTAGCTCATGTATCATCAAGAGAGGGCGACTGAGATTCATGCCCAGCTATAGTGTTCAACGAGAGAGCCAAAACATTCTATTTTGGAAAGAACCTTTTGAAGCATTATTTTCACTTTCATTTCTAGCCGAAGGTTATAAAGTACAGAACATTCATTGAAAAGAATCTTTATGTTGGACATTTGAAACAGAATACACTATTTGTTAGAACGATTTTTTTATTTCACATTTATTGGTATTTCGCAAATTTTCTTTATACAGTGCATGCTTGTTCTATATGTTTGCAGAGTCAGATGTAATAATTCAAAGCATTGTTTAATTGTTGACGTAGTGTGATGCCTCAAATGTTGAACTCAAGCTTTACCAGCGACATTTTTGGTGACCTCTCCAAGAAAACCCTTAACGGAAATTTATGTGAAGAAGTTCAGCATATTACTGTAAAATGATAAACTATTGGCTATTGGTTTTGTTTGCATATACCTATGTTGGGGTTCATTCATTATTACATAAGGCTTAGAAGGTTTGTAAACCGTTCTGTTTGTTTAGTGCTACTTGCAATGAATCTAGAGACCATGGATACTAAAACTTTTGCAGAACTGGGTGAGAAAGTGAGTCATAGTCGTAAAGAGCTACAGAAATTAAATTAGAATGTAGGGATAAAGAGTTGATTGGTAACTCAGTCACAACTGAAAATAATGACGAAAGACGCATATGAGAGTTTACATTTGGGTGGTGTTGCATCCTCTGTTCCAAATTGCGAGCGATGCACGTATATATTTAACAGGACAGTTGGAATATCTAGCAAAGAAAACGGTTCAAAATCAAAGCAAGGAAAGTAATAGAGAAAATGTCAGTGAAACAAAGAATGGTAGCAAAGCGATCGAAAATCGAAAGGGCAAAACCTGTTTTGTATGTGGTAAATTGAGGCATTATGCAAGGAGTTGTTCGCGATGGAAAGCTGTTAAAAAGCTTGCTGCAATGCGCCTACAGGATCAGTCACAGAAAGAAGAAATAGAACGAAATGTCAGTGTTGAGAACGAAACAGTAGGGAGTGGATCTGAAGCAGTTGTCCATACAGTCGCATGCGTGGCAGTTTTTTTTTCTAATCCTGAACTCCTTGAAAAAACAGAAAATGTTTTGTGTACTTGTCGAACGGAGCTTAAAAAATTTCCATACAGTGTTGCATGTATTTCCAAAGCTGTTCGTCGGATACCAGTAACTTCTGGCAGTGTTGATAATTAAAGAGTATCATCACTTCTACGAGATACTTGTTGCATAGGTGTTCCAGCTCAGTATAGGAAGTTGGTGAAAGGTAATGAGTTTACAGGGGAAACGATGTATGGCATTTTCATTGATGGTACAATTCTTTGGGTGCCTGTTGCAATGAATAATATTAAGACTAAATATCTGAAGGGCCGAGTATAGCTTTACGTGTGGAAAATAATATTTACGATCTTATTCAATGAAAAGCAAATAATCGTTCCTTTGTTCCAGAGTGTGAGAGTACAAAAGATTAAATTTGAGAAGAAGAAATTGATTCAAGAAATGCTCATGAAGGACTAGAGTTAGTAGATTGTGAAAGCAGTGTTGTGAATGCAGTGGAAACTAGGAGGCAAAAGCGTGCTAGACAAAGACCTTTTAAGGAACTAAAAGTGTAAGAACCTAATAAAGAAGAAATTTCTGTGGTAGATTTCCTTAAGGAACAGAAAAGCGATGTGACTCTAGCAAAGTGTCAGAACGAGACGAAATCGAGGGAAGAAAAGTTGGACAAAAACGGGAGCGCGGTTAAATTTTTCTTTGAGAAGGGTACTCTGTATAGAAAATTTTCCTCACCTAGGGTTGGATATTTTAACAACGTTCGTCAGTTGTCGGTATTGAAATACCGTAACCAGGTCATGATATTATAGTACAAGAGTTAATTTTAGGTGATCTTCAGGGGTGCAAAAATAATTACTCTGATAGTGTCATAGGACAGTAGCGATGTAATATGAAATAGCAGCGATGTAAAATAAACTAGTAGCGTGATTTCACGGCTAATTTAAAACGTTAAAACTTCTTCTGAAAGATGATCACCACATCAGATAACAAGAAAATCATTTCGATATTCACTACCAGAATGCTATAAAAACGAACGTAACTATTAACGTTAGACAATTTGTCCACCGACTTCATCCTATATCTTTGTGAAATTCTAAAACATTGTATTCAGTGAGAGATGTAAAAAGACTGCAAACCACTGTTGGAGTTTCTATCACTGGCAGAAGTAAAAAAAGGCCATTTTTTTTCAACTCATCACTGACTAAAAATTGTGACCGTTGTTTTAATGATTATTTGCCTAATGATACAGTCTTTCGGTAGTTTATTCTTTCGTTCATTCATTTGTTCCACTTGTTAAACGACAAAACGTTTGGACTGGTTAAGTATCGCAAAAAGGTTAGAGTTGAATGATTGAGCTAAATGCACCTAGTTCACAGCACCAGTCGAAATAATTAAAAATGAAGGCAAAAAAGACATATGCTTGGCTGATCATCAGAGTATCTGATAAAGATTTACTGGTATATGACGTTGCTTAGTTTCAGCTGCACGTACACTGCTCAACTCATTAATGCGGTCAATTCCAACGACCAAGTGTGATGATCGTTAGCTTCGAACTCATGTCTTCAAGTGGTGAGTTTTAAGTCAAACGTTACCTTTATCAGCACTTCTCTTTATTGTTTGAGACAATGTCCCCCCCCGTCTGCTTGGCAGTTCAGGTGTCCACAAGAGTTGAAACTTGTAGGATAGTTTTCATTGTAAGTGCTTGTAAATAAATCAACGGAACTGCTCAGTGGAACTTCTTTGGAAATAGCAATGGCCTAGTTGCGATGTATGTACAAAAGCAACTATTCTACTGTTTTAGCCATGTTAAGGAGAAACAACTTTAGTTTTGGCATCTTTATTCTAAACGCTTATGGAATGTTCACTGTGCCTTGTTCGTGTGAAGTTTGTATCTTTGCATTATAGCCAGTTAGATGTATGCATCTTACATTTGTTGTAATGAGTCTAGCCAAAGTCACACAGTTTGTGGTTTGGACAAAAACAATTGACGTCGTTTGTAAATCCGATGACCAACCAAAGTACAATACTCAATGAGTTACAAATGGGGTTGTATATCTGATTTAATATTTGCGCTTTTAAACTACAACATTGAGGAAACCCCATCACACACTAAAAATTACCCTATGTACTTAAAACTTTTAAGGCTAATATTAAAATTACATTGCTTTTATGCCCAATCTGACTGATAAATAACAAATACCATGTACATATACAGAGTTCAACACGTATAGGCTAATAATGTGAGTTCAACGTTCTTATTGTAAAATCAAGTGAAGATCTGTTCAGTCAGTCTAAGAAAATAAAGTGCAAAAGTTCAGTTTAAAGTAGCTGGGAAACATCATAAAGAGAGTGAATGCTATAGTATATTTTACAGTACAGTGCAGCCTTTTGTGACAAAGGAACATCTTACATTTGTCATATTGCACAAGTATAATGTTTTATTAAAAATAAAAAGCCTTCGACATAACTTCATATTTATCTTTTAAAATAAACATAGCATTTGAACACGAAGAAATATTCATTTCCCTCTTCATATTATAAAGTATTCAATGGAGTATATCAAAATTGCAGAATTAAAAAAAAAAACCGATATCACGCACTTTTCGTCCTTCCATTAGTAACAATATTACACTGACAGGCTATCACAGTAAATTATAGAAAACACACATAACCAGCTAATACCGGAAACTATGTTCATGTTCAAATAATTTTGTATTTCTGAAAACAACATTCAATAGTGTTTGGCAGCTAATAATATTCAATAGCGTTTGACAACCAATAAAATTAAAAGGTGATTGACAGCCAAAAACATTCAGTAATGTTTGACAGACAA
This sequence comes from Stichopus chloronotus, assembly GCA_021234535.1. Classification (NCBI taxonomy): domain Eukaryota; kingdom Metazoa; phylum Echinodermata; class Holothuroidea; order Aspidochirotida; family Stichopodidae; genus Stichopus; species Stichopus chloronotus. The sequence goes on along the minus strand of CM037839.1, from coordinate 16,181,540 downwards.
TAACATTCAATAACTTTGGACAGTCAATAACATTCAGAAATGTTTATATAACAGTTACATTCGATGTTTGACAGCCTTATTTCCTATAGGTTATGAATTGAACATTGAACGGTCATTTCCACATACTGAATCTTATTTATTGTACGTCAAATGTTGACTTTGCCTAACAACAATTTCTTAGTGAAAAACATGAAAAGAAGAAAGACTACTGAGCTATCCTGATGTGAGTGCATATAACTTAAATGTCACTCAACGCAAATAGTGGTATTCATTGATAGGTAAATTAGGATTTTCGTCTGTTGTGCACTTATTTAAAATTAACGCTTTAATGAATATTGTGTCATGTTATATCTCCTCTCTTTGGTACTTTCAACCCAGCGTAACCTGTAAGGAAACCAACTTAAGTATCCTTAGGACCTGCGTCTTTATCTCATCAACTTGATTGGTTATCAGAGCTCACTTTTGTTCTGTTTCTTTCACTGATAACAGATCCGTAAGTGTTACCAAAAGTTAATATCGGTACTGGAAACTTCATTCATTTATCCGAAGAATGCATAATTTATATAGGCATACCGAAGCGTTTTGAGCATGATCGACTTACTCTTAGCAGTCTTTGAATATTTCTGTCTTGAACGTTGGTTTTCAAACTTTTCAATTAACACATATGTCATACTTTTGATATGCAGAAGATACCCAACACCCCTTTGAACTTTCTTTTAGCTTACATCCATGTATGCGTTTGAATTCTAAAGGAAATCAAGTACATTAGAAGGAGAACCCAGAAGATATGGAACGTCATTTTGAAGATCATGAAATGGCCATGTTATACCAGAAATATCGTCTAGATTATAAAGGAACATCAGTTGGAAAGGATATAGTCAACTTACTGTACAAACAATTAAAAAAGGTAAGTTTCTCAAGTGGTTAAAAGCGCTCCTTGCATTGTTGAAGAAATGAACTAACAACGAACAGCGTGTAACGTTGCGACTTTAGTCATGTACATCCATGCATGGTACGTCATTACTCAATTTAGTGTTATGTGTAGGTATACCTAAAATAGCACACAGTGTACTGTACAACAGATGTGTGCAAATGCCGTGTACGTTGTAATGTACAACAATGTACAGCCGTTGTGTTGTGAATATGCATAAGGCTCTAGGGCTTCACCTTCAGTGGCCTGTCCAAGCAAAACTTAATAACTTTTGATTGCAGCACCTTTTAGATGTCCCCACATTTGAAAGATATTTGTACAAGTATTCAGAGATTTTGGATGGAACTGAAATTGTAAACCTCATTAGTTTTTGATTATTATTTACTTGGTGCACTTAAACGCTTGACAATATAGTTGGTCATGAATTTTCTATGTTTACAGTTTCTTCAAAGTCACGTGACATTACTTTTACAATGCAGTTACAAATCACATGCCGTAACTCTTACACTGAAATTAGAGTTTCTCCAACCTCACCACTCTATTGTTTTAGTGAGATTCAACGTCTTGCAAACCCTCATCGCCTTGGGTCATTTCAATCGTCTCATTCTGAGATCATCCACTCGGTCAATTGAGCATTGATCTCGTAAAGTAGGTCAGATGTGTCAATCCAATGTCTAGGCTTTCTTGTCCTGCATGCTAGGGGGTATTAAGTGTCATGTCAATCGACAAAACATGTATAATCGATCATGGAAGAGACTATGTTGAATATTTTGACACAATCATAGCGTCTTGTACATTAATTAAGGGCGACTTTTCATATGGTAAGCATTTTCAGTTAACCACACATAATGAAGTTCAGTTTCTCATATGGTAAGCAATCCAGTTAACCAAATACAACCAAGATAAGTTTCTCAAATTGTTAGCCGTGCAGGGATCCATCTGTAATAAACAGAGAGTTTCTGCAATGCTTAATAAATGCGATTACTTCCAAATTTTACAGAGCGATATGACTGATGGCTCCAAAATTAATAGTGAATATTCTCTCGTTAATAGTGACAATGGTTCTTTTAGGAGAGTTCTACTTACTCTTTTAGAGTGGATATGTTGTTTATGAATATGCATGATGTTTGAGTTATTGAGAGTACGCATTCATAGTAAAGGATGAGTTTCTCAACAAGTTTGCAATGCAGTTACCCATAAATAATAAGGTGTCTTATCATAAATATCTAAGTTTCCAACATTTAGCAAAACAATTTATTGTGATATGAATTAATTTGAACTGTAGTCGTATACATAATATCGTTTCTCGTTAAAGTATTTTCACGAATGTTTCTTCAAAATATCGTGGAATTTCTATATCTACATCATATCTTTTAATAGGATACTTATTCATTGGCAGTTGATACCGGTTGTGGTACTGGATTTCTAGCCAGATTATTGGCTCCGCACTTCAGTAAAATCTTAGGTGTTGACGTAAGCGAAGCCCAAATAAAGGTGGCAAAGGATGTCACAGAAGCTCAAAATGTCGAGTACAGGTATTAAGTTATGTTTCCTTCTCAATAGAAACTTTAAGTTTGGCTATTTCATTGATATTAAAAATTTTCATACTAACAACTCAGCTTTATTACAAGTAATGCAGATATCGTTTTACTTGTAACATTAACGAACTCTAAGTTTTGTGTAAATGTAAAGGCAATGAAAAGTTATTCCAGCAATACGTTTTGACATGTGGGATTGCCTCATCCATGCTAGCATATGCCTCTTCCACACCCACTATAAGGGTATGCCTCTTAAAAGCCCACTGTGATAGTGTATGCCTCTTCCACGCCCACTGTGACAGTATATGCCTGTTCCACGCCCACTGTGATAGCGTATGCCTCTTCCATGCCCACTATGACTGTAGTGTCTCCTCCACGCCTACTGTGATAGTGTATGGCTCTTCCACGCCCACTGTGATAGTGAATCTAAAATGATGTTTCCTTTCAACGAAGGCATGTTGTAAATTTTCTCAACACTTGCACGTTTATATTTCATGGTTAAAACAATTGTAAACTTATCCTGAATTCATAAGAAACTTTAACTTGATTACAAACGATGCAGATTATTTTCCTCTGTTTTTGTTAGTTGTATGTTTTCACCGAGGGCAGGTTTAAAAGGGTTTGGTAGAATATGAAATTTTAACTTTCAAACTTTAAAGCGAAGATTAATAGGGGGAAATATCATTATATCAATATGCATAGCTGTATTAGTAAAGGTGTAACTATTCCTCCTATCAAAGAGAAAATGATACTTTCCAATACATACCTTGACATAGAATCAATTGGATCACTCCAGTTAGCCGTTATATTATTATTTTTTTTATTGTTGTTTTTTTCTAATTTGTTTCCCTTTCAGAGAAGGAAAAATATACATATACCTACAGCAAAGTCAAGTAATGTACATCGATGTTTCTTTTCTCACTATTATTCTTTACTGTAGGGTCTGTAGAGCAGAGAAGATGCCGTTCCTTGGAAACAACACTGTTGATTTAGTAACTGTTGCTATGGCGATTCAGCATTTGGACACAAATGAGTTTTTTGTTGAAGTTGATCGCGTCTTGAAGCCAGGAGGATGCTTGGCAGTGATTATGTATGAGTATCGGCAAGGATGCTGTATGGTGGCACTAAAGGCATCTGATACCCAACATAGCGCTGTTAATGACAAACTACAGTCCCTAGTAGAAGAAGTGAGTACACTATAATCACCCACGTAGTTGATTCTGTATTTCTAATATTAATATTTTTAAATGAAACTTATGTTATCAAACTTACACATGAAGACTTCAACAAACATTTAGTATTTCTTAATGCAGCCTTTATCTGCAAATATATTCTGGTCACTTTTTACATCTTGCAAAGTACGAGGGTATCTATGCAATGGTGATGTTATGTGAGTGTCTGTGACACTGCTTGTAAGCACGATATCTCAAAGAGGTAACCTTGAGTGATCTCATACTTGGTGTTTTGGTTAGTCATACTGATTAGATGATCCCTATAGTGTTTTCGATGGAGGTCAATGTCATTTGTTCATTAGAAGTCATCAGACGTCAAATGTGAATTTTTTGAAAGCGCTATACCTCAAGAAGCGTAACCGTGACAGATATTATCCTTCTTGTGTGGTTTGTGGTATTGTAATGCACAATATTTAATGTCATTGTTCAAGTTACAAAGTTAACTAAGTTAAGTTATATTGGACCTACACCGATGATGCAACTGCTGTTCGAATGCTCTGCTGTAGCCTACTGTGCACCGATAACTTCGAATTTGCGAAACAACTACAAGAATTTTACGGACATACGCGAACATGCTGGAAGAAGATGGAAGTTCCTCTTCTCTTTTGTAGTGTTATGTTATTCTGGCATATCTTTGAGTGGAAAGTTCGAGTAGGTAATTTTTTGTATATGTACCCTAGTTGGTGAGAGCAATCTGAAGCAGAATTCTCTAACATCCAAAGAACAACTTCCTCTGATATAAGAAGAGGAAATTGTCAGTCTTCCCTACGTATATATTTACTGTAAGTCAACTATGTGTAGTAAAGTTATTGGCCCAGACAGTGTTCAACGCTATTAACATACATGCATCGCCGAAGCCAGCCTACTGTGGCCTACACCCAGAACGTTCGTCGCTGTTGTCAATTCTATTCTGGGACACTCTTTGTTGAAGTTTGCAACAAGTCATTTGGCCTCATCAAAATTGTACATTGTAATCTGAATATGTGTAAACCTACAGAAAAGTCCGAAGGGGTAATTATGTATATAGTTTGAAGCTTAAAGAAACACTCTGGTTCTATCGGTCGTCTACTTGGTACATATATATTAGCATTTTTTCTGTCACCATTCCGTGACAGTTTGACTTACTTATTTATGTAAAAAATGACCTTGACTGATGTCATGTTTGGTACATGAGTTGGTAATGCTAACATTTGCTAACAACATTTATATAGTTTTGTTGAAAGGCAACGGTTATTTGAGTTCAAAAGAGGTCAAACTGTAAGAACATTGTAAGCACAATATTTCCATGAGGGTAACCTTGACTGATGTCATACTTGATGTGTGGATTGGTCATACTAAGTAGATGATCCCTAGCGTTTTTGGTAGTAGTCAAAGTTGTTTTAGGTAACCACAGCTCAAAACATTGTAAAAACATTGTAAAGACAATATCTCTAGGAGAGCAACCTTGACTGATGTCATACTTAATGCAATGATTGTATACAGTGAGTAAATAATCCGTTTTATTTTTAGTGAAAGTGAAAGGTCATTTGAATTCACCATAGTTCAAATTGTGGAAAGCTTTTAAACACAACATCTCCAAAAGAGTAATGTTGACTGATGTCATACTTGATGTGTGGTTTGGGATACTTTTTCATACTTTCATAATTTTTCATACTTTTTCATACTCCGCATTTCAATCGCTCATATTGACAAGTTCAGTATTCAGTAGTCAAAAATCTTGTCAACACTTTGTCTCATGATAATTTTGTAATTTGTATTTGTAAGTCATTTCATACTAAATATGATATTGACCATATTGACTGGATAGTTTCTATCAACAGTTGCACCTTGTACATTTTAATAGGAAGTATAAGGTCATTTGGGGTTAAATGCCTATTAATGTGGTTTTTCAACAGTAAGTGTAGTTGATCCCATACTTGTCATGTGGGTACTTCATGTTTGCTATAATATAACTATCTTGCAAGGAATCACGAGTATTTTGGCTTTCTGGTTTATGATATTTCTTGAAGTCTTCAAAGCTGCAAACACGTTAGCTTATTTTTGCAACAGCGGCACAGCCAGGCCAGCCTAGAAATTCCTTTTTAACCAAGTAAACAATAATTGTAAGTCAGACTGTACATATAGTTCCGAGTGTAGTTCACAAGATTGTGAAAACAGGTATCGTGACAGGATGAGTGGATGTCAAAGGTAAAACAATGGATAAAATGAGCATGCGCGTTAAGATTGAAATTTCCCTTCGTAACCTTCCTCTTGTCAGATATCCTTCCTAGGAGTACAACAGCTTGGATCAGGATCAAAGAAAATGTTTCAGAATAAGACGTTGCCATGTCCGAACTACCCTACAAGTCATCAGTGAGACATTTTACTTCTCTATGGGAGATATGATGCTGTACATATATTAATCATTATAACATTCGCCATGCGAGACAAATTGTAATCAAAGGTTTGCAATCGTTTGAAGTATGATTCCAAAGCTGGCATTTTGCACTACACAATCAACATGATTGAGAGTACAATTTTGGAGGGCTCAAGCCACAGAATTGGAGTTGGAGTTTCAAGTTTTTCACTTACTAGGCTATGTTGAGAAAAAAAATACATCATTATTTTTAATCGTCTTGTTTGGACTTTCTTCTGTAGTCTTCAAGTCTCGACAGAACGGGAAGGTGTCTTAAGTGACATCATGGGGTACCTGAAATCCAAAGGGGGTCTACGGATGTATCAAAAACAGCATACTGAAGATGGAAATATTTACGATCAATACGAACAAAGGTACACATTTAATGAGTCACTCAAGGTTTAGAGAAACTTACACCCAGAGATGCATGGACGTGATTTTGTTCAGAGGATATGTACTAACCTCAAGGTCCAAACTTGACATAGTGATACTATCAAATACAGTACAAAAAAGAAAAAAAAGTTCGGTAGTTACAAAGATTTTAAGTATTTTTACGGTCGATCAATGTATCAATGTATTCATCACATTCTTTAATTTGATTTTGTTTCAAATAATTGTACGGATCTGCACAGAAGGCTCTACTGTATAAAATCCCAAATATAATACCGTCAAATGTAGGCAACTTGAGATGTAATGACGACCATTGGCGATAAAATATATGAGTCATGTGATTTGATTCTATAATTGAGCAAAATGGTTGTATGCTTCAAGCCTTCAATGTCCTTAATTATTCACAACCTGCATTCAAAAACTGCATAATGTAATTTTCATATACAGACCCGTTGGTGAAAAACCGATAACGTTCACTGTTTACCTTGGTTAAACAGATTTTGAAAGCATTTATGTGTACGTATACTGTCTCTTAATCTTATAAATTTTACTAGATTTGTCTCCGTTCTGAAAGAAGTCTCACCCTTCCCGGACACCGTTCGACTCACTATCGGTACAGTGCTGCATTGTCACGTATACAGGAAACCTCTCATACCACACCAATGAACCTCGGTAAATCTGACATGCAAATTCTGACCTCTTATGCCACCAATGAGCTCAAACCGGTTGGCCACACTGGTACTTCCACGACGACTTAATATCCTGGTTAATGCCAAAAATTAATTCCATAGTAGACGAATATGTAAATTTAATTCATTCCTAAAGAAATATGTAGAATAGTTTGAAATTGATTTTGTAGATATTCTTAGGAGTCTTTGTTCCCGATGAGGGAAAATGTAGTTGTTCGGTCAAGGACGCAATGGTCTGCAAGGAGTTCATTCTTTCTTCTTGGTTATAAAATCTGCTGGTAGGCTAACTATTTTATAGTCTATTAATTCTGTAAAATATTCAACATTTAATGATTGAATCCTTTACAATCAATAAAGAATAATCAGTGGAATATTCAGTAGTATCATTCGGTCCTTCTACCTAACGACCAACTTGGCTGAATGCTTTCATTTCATTTTCATTGATTGGGCTTATAGCATGTATTTGTTAATATGTACATATCATACATAGATATGCATATTTTTATCCAGTCAATACAGATTGGATAATCAATCGGCTGTTCAGAGGTTTTATTCGGTCCTCACTTATCGCCCAAATTGGTGAATTGATTTCATTTCATATTTATTAGTGGTGCTCATAGAATGTATATGAATTAACGGAACTTATATCACATTAATTTAATACGACGTACAGCATATTGATAAGTGGGGTTTATAACATGCATATTAATTAGCGGGGAATGTGGCATATTACTAGTGGCGTTTTCAACATGCACATTAACTGGTGTTGTCAAATATACTAAATAGTGGAAGTTATTGCATTACATAGTAATTAACTGCCTTACATAGTAAATACTTCATACATTTAAAATTATAATAGCAAGAAGGTAACCATTACATTAGGTTCAAAATGTTTTCATGAAATACTTCTGAAGTTCAATGAAACACTTACACAAAAGATGTCATGAAATGTTCATAACTGTAAATGAATAAAGTAGTGATATGTTTACATAACATAGTCAGAGATTAGTTTTGAATCAGTATGAGTCATTTGAAAGTTCATCAAGTTACATGTTGACCCAAATCTTGTAAACAACATTTGATTGAACATTGTGCCAACTTTTAAGTCTGATTGATTTAGTCTGTGAAAAAGTAGGTTGCGGATTTTTGCCTATGCCGGGGAATTTTTAAGTCCACATAATAGCATGAGTAGATCTGTCAGAGAGAGGTATAGATGGTGTGAATGAGTAGGTCTGGAAGGGAGAGCCACATACATATGTTAGTCTATGGGTCAGTGTGTAAAGAAAAAGCGCACAAGCGCTCAAGTTTAGCAAGGTAATGCTGTTTTAACCCTGCAGGCAGAATGTTCTGCTTTTGTAATGTAAACTAGGTTGATGTTTTCCAAGGCGTAGATGGGGACGTGCTACCAAAGCGCTCGTTAGCAAGTGCTCACGTTCAGCAGAAACTTCTTAATTCTTCACTATTTACGCTATTGTAATGTGCCAATGTGCAGCTTTCGTTGCTAAAGGATTATGTGCGTAAACAGATCGAAGCTGTATAAAGAGATTTGGTGAGGAAGTAAGCACATGTGTGTGGTAATTTGCTCACCAAATATCTCACTACATGCATATTTACTAACCAAATCTCTCAGTGTTTGCCATGGTAACTACTTAGTTCGTGATTCAACACAAGGTTTATATCCAATGAAAAACCGGCTTTTGATTAATTAATTCTGAAGTTACCCGCAAGTACCGTTCGAAGTTAAACTTAACGGGGAAATCAGGGTTTATTTTCACAATTTATTTCACTATAATTCCCAACCGGTATCGTACAATGAGTCATTACTAACAAATATGATCAAGATTATCTCAAAACATGTGGACAATTTCGAGAAACGAGTCAAGTTCGCAAAATATCGGTGAAGAACTCCGAAAGTCTGTAGCATCCATATTCATTGAATCAAAATTGAATATTCAATACTATCTCCTTTTCAAGGTATGAGGAGGTGGGGATTCCTATTTCATACGTAGGCTACGTGTGCTGTATGTATCATCACCTATCTCTAAACTCTTGTTTACTTAGCATTGCGCAATGCACGAACAGCATGGGAACGGTAAACATTTGGTTATGTTTATTCATATAACGTCCTCTCAGTCTTACGCTGTGATTGGTCATCGTATAGAGGGGGGCTGTCTTGTGTTGTACATGAATGTTTGTTTTTTGCACCCCACAAATATAAAGAGTTCTCATTCAACTGTCACTAACGCAATAATTACCGTTACTTCTTCCTTCAAACACCTCCCCAACGTCTCTATATTTCGGTGAATAATAAGTTTTAGAAAGAAAAATCAACTAAAGGTGAGTTTTCTCAGTCAAACCGCGATTCCCCCTTTAACGATAGCATATATCCAGGATGTCTACAACAGCATTTTATTCTGTTGTTACACTCCCTTATCTTACCTCCCTAAGACTACGAGGTACACTCTTAGAGAGAAAAAATCCGGAGAGACACCCCTGTTAGAATGGCCAATAGTTTGGTAGGTAAAAGGATAATTGCATATTTTGAGAAGATGTTTAATATTTTGTACCAAGACGCCTTCAAAGATAAAAGTTATGCATGCGTTATCTGCTTTCCTTTTCATGCTATTTTACAATGGTAACGTGGGGAAGATATTAGGAAATTCGTCAGTGACTTTTTGTGAAATTTTAAGTATACTAAAATATATATATATATATAAATATATATATATATATATACATGCAAGTGATTTGCGTTCCCGGTGTAGAGTGCTTAATACTTGGTGGGAGTAGAGCTGGTATAACACAATAACAACGTGGGATTACGTTTAGTCACTACCCGCAGGTTTCGTGTTTACAGTACAGCACTCACCTGATGTCACCTGATGAGTATATATATATATATATATATATATATATATATATATATATATATATATATATATATATATATATATATATATATATATATATATACTTGATAACAGAAGTATTCGAAATGGCGCACTTCTCATTACACGACACTCCATTCCTGTTGTCAGAAACGCTGCCAGGTTTTGATGTTATGGTTATGGTATGGTTCGTATGATTTGTGTTCATATGCTTCAGGATACATAATTTAATCATAAGTTGCTGGATATGTTCGTATTAAGTCTTAACAGACATACGTGAGAAATACGTGAGATGATATATGCAAAAAATATACTGGTAGGTATTGCCGTCATCTCATAGTAGCATAGTTATAAAGCAAATTAATACTTTAATTTGTACCTGTTTTGACACAAATATATCTAGCTTAATTCCACTAAATTATCACGAAATAAAAAGAAAGACGATTTAGTCTTACCAGCTTGTCCATTGTACCCTTTAATTTTGAGTTTATATCCGTCATTTGGTGACATTTTGAATGTATCATACATAGAATAATTGTGCGACCCTTCAAAAGCTCGCATGTCCACACGGAGACTGTAGTTCTTCTGTTCGGTAAGTTCAGCTAACTTGGCATTTCCCAACCAATGCTCTCCACTGACAGATCCAAACCCATTCTCGTAGTCAGTCCAGTTGAGGTTTTGAAAAACCTTGACAAATGATGATAATAAATACTAATTTTCATGAACGGCCTTACATTGGGCAACATATTGTCACATAGATGAAGGCGTCCTTGAACAGCTCTTGGTTTTCTTCAACTTTATCTGACTACTGAAGGGTACTCCAACAAGATGCCAAATCTCTCTCTGCTACAGGTAGACTCAATAGCATAGCAATCAATCACAAGTTTGAGTTGAATGAGTTCTGTATTAAGGAGGATGAACTGTGGCCAAACTTATTCTACGTTGTTGTGAGTCGAGGTACAAATTTATGAGACCTTTTAGAAACTTTACTGTCCACAGATGACGAGTATTATTCATGTTGTGTACGCTGGATGTACCTCAAAATGACCAAGCCTATTCTACACATCGGTGATAACATTTCTTGGACCATAGCATGTGTTACAATCCATCGTAACAGTGGAGGAACCACTGGTACTTAGGAACATAATATTCTTTTGAAATACAAAAAACTAAAATGGCATAAAATAGCCTGTGGAGGCAATTTAATAACTTCATAAACTTTAAGAAAAATAAAGCAAAAGGGTCTATCACTGGAGACTATAGACTTACAAATAACAACAGATGCACAGCAGCTACGAGAACTATTGACTTTAAACATTCAGATTAAGTTCTTACAAATAAACCTGATATAATGTTTATAAATAAGAAAGTTGATTTGATTTGATTTTGACAAGTAACTTTATGAATGCTGTTGAATTGTATTTGTAGTAGACTAATCAATGGGAGTAACTTTACTATAGTGTTGTCTCCATGTATAAAACAATGATGACACACCATGATTTCAGAGGAAAGTAGAACAATGTTGTAAACAGTCAATCGCAACATCCACAGATGCATGAGGCTTACATGATGTAAATATAACGACTTTGTGTCTTATCAATATGAGAGTTATACCATATAGCGTTAATACTTTTTAGTCTTTCATTATTTTGTAGAAAATAAGAGAACAAGTCTGTCTCAAAGTTTATCAACTTCATCAATATGACATACAACGACTTCAGTCGTGCCAGTTATTTAAATATTGGGTTTCCACAGCTTTGAATAAAATTGCCGCTCTCAATGCAGATTGGATGCCTGATGCCGGCTCTATTTAATTTTCCTAACAATCATACAATTTCACCAGTTTACTACAGTATAAGAGTTAAATACAACTGCATCTTCATTACTGTGTTTAGCAACGTTCTTCCAAAATTTTGCGTATAATGCTCCATCATAGCTCTCAAGATGTGGTGGAAATCCACATTTTGAGGCAAAGTTAGCTTTCTTAAATAACAGCACAGAAATTTCACTGGATTTACCATTACATTAATATTACGTTGAACAATGTGTTCTCAGGTAAGTCCTTACAAAGCCTCAAGTTAAGTGGTCTAATAGTTCTCAAGATATGCTAGAAATACAAATTTTGTTGGCAAAATTGACTTTTTTCTAAAAATTCAGCAAATTTCACTGGATTTAGCATTACAGTAATACAATGTTGAACAATGTGTTCTCATATAAGTCCTTAGAAAACTTGAAGTTAGTATGGTTTAATAGTTCTCAAGATATGTTAGAAATACAAATTGTGGGGCAAAATTCCACTACCGTGAGTTGGAAGTCAGTGCTTCCAACTTACGTTTGAAGGACAAATACTTTCCCTTGTCAGTGACTTATTACGCAACCGCTTTTTTCAGCCCCACACCAAAAAGTGGCACGATTTTTGCATGTTATTAGATAACGGATACCAAGATAGTGTTTGATGGATCATTTGCGCCAGATTATGTTGTTCAGTTTTTTTTAATTTGGTGCAGAATTCGTTAAAATACGTATTTCCAGATGCCTTATCCGTAAAAAAAAAGTCGTTTAAGGTTTGCTGTTCCCCAAGTGTGTGTCCTCCCTACAAAATATCTCCTACCACACCTTTGTTTTGGTGCGAAGAGTTGCCGCAGCATGCAGGTACGTTGTACACAGTGCTTGTTCAGTGCAATTAGGACTATACCGTATGCTGTGTAACGTTGTTGGAGTAGAGAAGTTTGTAACCCACTTATGTAACACGAACCTTAGACGTGATCGATGTGACTTTGGGTGTTAATTGTATAAATTTATGTTAAGGTTGAAATTATGAAGTTAAATCCATACAATATAAGTATTAAGGTGTAAAAATATAAAATCAGTATGTTTGGAAAGCCTGTTTTTAAAATCCCATGTTTAATGGGGTGCAAGAACGTATATTTATTTGAAAATTCACGGTAATGGTACAGTCAGAATAAAGCTAATGATATTGACAAAACTCCACAGGGGAGGAAGTTTGTTTGCGAGAAGAACACATTTTAAAACGAAAAAAGACCGTGATATTTTGTTAAACTGCTTCTTATCCAACCAAAGTTTTCGTTTGAAAATGCAATTCAATGTTAAATCGCCGTTAGATTTCGTATATGGACATATTTTACTGTACATTTAGCTTTTGTATGTTATATTGTCAAAGAGAAGCCAGTCAGCCAGCGGGGAGAGATGTTAAATTTCTTTGGAATGATGTGGTTGCCTTGATATGTGCCTGGGGCAACGAAAAGCGGAATTGCAGTGCGATTAAAGGGAGCTTTTCAACATGCTTGATTTCCCCTCACAGTAACAAAATGATAAACATTGTGTTCTCAGGTAAGTCCTTACAAAAATTTCAGTTAATCGGTCTAATAGTTCTCAAGATATGCGGGAAATACCAATTTTGGCGCAACTTTACCAAGTTAAAATTTAATCATTCATGTACTTTTCACGGTATTCTGAAAAAAAAAAACATAATTTGGACAGGTACGGACGCACATACGCCCACACACACGCACACAACTTTGTTTGTTTTCCGTTCATTCCGAGGACCTCATTGAGCTTTCTTTTGCTTTTTCTCCCTCAAACCTAACCTTAACAATAGACTCTCTATTGTTAATCTTGAGAGGACCGGCTAAATCGATTGAATTTTCTACAGAGGACCCAAAATCTATTCTTTCGGTCCTCGATCCACCCGAAAACACGGGCACCCACACACGCGCAGATACATTGCATTGACACGTTTTCATTTATACCACCCAACAGGAACCAGGGAGGTGCTAGAGACTCCTTGCAGGAACCACCTGTACCCGTGGTCATCACTTATCCACTCCAAGCGTTTCCATGGCAACCATTCCCCCATGGATGCACAGTACAATGTAAAACTCCACTAGCCAAGTGACTACAATGTCTCATCTAAGTCCCTTAAGGGCGATGAGCACGAAAAGCAGTTAAATAATTTGCTTCGTAAAGTGCCGAAACTTTGTGTTTTCTGTAATTGCGCCTTACGTCCTACAACTAAGGTAAAATTGTCATCCTTGTGTAAACTTCAGTGCACACATTTATTATATTCCCAATAAGAATACGCAGTGGCGTAGCCAGAATGTCAGACTTGGGGGCAAACTGAGGGCAGAGGAAAATGTTGGGGGGGGGGGCAAAGATTTTCTCCGGCAGCGCGAAGCGCGAGGCCGTGCGGGTGGGGTCCAGGGGCCCGCCTTAAGGTCCCTCTGAGGTTTTAGCATATCTCTGGGTGGAAATTAAGTCCCAAGAGAGGTATATTATGTATTTTTATCTTATTTATTTTTTCGGTTGACCGTACTCCAAGGTCCCCAACTTTTTTTCTTTGGCAGTACCATTTCACATTTACGCTGTGCCACCGAGTACATACACACACATAGGCTACATACACTTCCATTCCAGTCACTTTATTCTATAAAAATGTGCAGTACTTACCAATAGTAATAAAAAGTGAGGCCTACGATTAACACGTTTATTATGATGCAGCTAACGACATTCGTATATTTAGGAAAACAACCACCTACCCGCCCTTCCCTTTTGCTGGACGGTAAACATTCCAGAGAAAATTGGTCTGACCAGTCTGGCCTACTGTTGAAGTGGCTATGAGCGTGATATGAAAACTGGCAGCCTGTGTAACATAAATTAGGCATTTATCAATCATGGTTCCCCGGAAGCTGTTCTTGTTCAGTCCAATGCCAATATATAGTTTTGTGATTAAATTAATTTTGGATGAGTACAAGATCTGATTGGGAAGGGTGAGAGCAACTGGGGGGGGGGGGGAACTGAGGGGAAGGAAACAATATGGAGGGACAAATGCCCCCTCATGCCCCCCCCCCCCCGGTAGCGCCGCCACTGAGAATACGTTGCCGCAGGAGGTGACCAACCTTCTTCGGCAGGCTTTTGATACTGTGAAATGATTATTCCAGCTAAAGCTTAGGACGTAATGGTAATGGAAACGGTAAAGCTTGCGATTTTCAAGTCACAAAGTCAGATTCAAATTAAAAACAATTAGCCTGGAAAGTTGTCAGCAATAAAACTTTCGAGGAAGAAAAAAAAATGAAGGTTATATTATTGAGTTAGTCGCTTATTGAAATTAACCATTATTGCCGAAAGAGTGAAAACAAGGCAGAATGAACTTCACAAGTAAGGGATGACAGACAATTACGTTTGATGTTTGAAACACTTGAAATGAGAGTCATGATCATAAAATATTTCAGGGTTATGAAAATATTGAAGGAGTTACGTATGAACAAAAGTGAAATTCATGCGAACATGCAACAATAGTATACATGGCATATGTCCACACTCAGAGCAGAGGGCTCTGAACAGACAGGAAATAAAATGGTTGCCCATGACAAAATGAATATCAAGAACACTGCTATGATAGACACCTCTTTTGAGCTTACATCATATACTCCATTGACTTCTATACTTTTATTACAAAGGATCTCGGGTTACATATTATCGAGTTACCGGTATACTTCCTAGACTATTGAAAAAAAAAATCAAAAGCAGGATCAAATTTCATGAAAGTTAAATATTAAATGATGGCACCGTCTCTATCCCGAGGGAGTACTCCAAGGCCATTTTAGGTACCTCGATATCTTATTAACATAACAATAGAAAAATCTGAGGCAACTCTCAGTCTCCTTTTAGAAGTGAGCTTCGTACCCTCATCAATTTACAGCATGGAGATGGTAACAAAAATGTGAAAAATCATGAGAGGCAAGAAATTCAAAAGAATACAAAAAATAAATGTTTAGGACAACGATAAAAGAGAAGTTGAAGATGGAAGGAAATGTAAAATGAAGAGTGACAGAAACTGACGTAAATAAAGGTACCCGGGAAGAAATGAAAGAAAAGAAAGGTGGAAAGGAATGGACAACGAACAGACGATAAAACAAAACAAAAGACAAACAACGTAGGGGAAAGAAGAAAGCAAAAAAAAAAATACCAAACGTGCGTATACCTATAAACTTGTTTCTGCTTGAATGATTGATAGCGTCATTTCTGTATTGTCGTGGTTACAATCATCGTGGCGCTGTACAAATTTCAGGTTCTTTTGAATAATACATACCACGTTTAGTCTCACCTACGTGTTAATAGACTTGCGGGTGAATGTACCTCGGGCACAGAAATTTTAAATTTGTAATGACAGAGATGTCTGTATGAAAAAAAAAAAAATTGTCAGTGAACCCCCCTGACTTGTGGTTCTTTGTTCAAAACGAAATTCTGATTGCATACTTGTTTGAGGATCTGAAATTTAAGCACAGTGGTTAAGAGATTTTAAAGTGATTTTATTTCCTTGAATTCAAGAAATATTGACTTTGTGCTTTCTAAAAAGGTAACCTTTTATTTATGAAAGGAAAGAATAACGTATCCTGTTAGAATAATTTGCACTTATATATTCATAAACGTATAATATGCCCACTCATATGCTACTATTAGAGTCTGCTTACCCTCAACTCAGTTTCCAGTCGTTCACAGCGGAACAATTCTGAGTTTCATTCAAATTCTGAAACCATCGTAGGAAAGAAAAAAAAAACTCTTGGTAAGTCTCAGGTTTCATTAATAATCGAGGTATGAGTTTCTTACGTCTTCAGAGATATTACGGTTAAATCCATCTGGCACGTGATTTGCCTTTCACTTATCACGTGGCCTGATTGCACTACATAAGAGCAATTGTTTCTCGATTGTCATTGATAACTCGTTCAGCCATTCAGAAGGTTCTCAGAAGAGCTTTATTTAACAGAGAATCACTCTGCATATCCTCATAAACTTATACTGAGAAGTGCTGCCTACGATAGAGGTGAGAGAGGCATGTTCTTTATTTTTTTTTTACTTTTTAATTTTTTTTTTACTTTCTCTCCAGAAGCCACAAATTATATCATTTGCTATCAGAATAATGGCTCTTACAGCTGTATGTTTATCTTTGTGTACAGTCCGTTTTTTTAAATATAGGCCTTAGGTCTCGAAAACTCAGCAACTCCAACAAACAGCGGTATGCCAATACTACTTTAGGTAAGCATGTAAGGATCTGTGGTCATCGTCTGAGACAAACGTAATACAAGTGCTCCTTTTTTAATAAAAACAAGACTCATTGTTTCTTTTCCAGGCTTTTTAACATAATAAATATGAGCAATGTAGAACGCAGTAAATTACAACTCAAACTTTGTAAAGTTAATGATAATCTTCTGAAAGCAGAAAAAAGTACCAAAAGAAAAAGAGACAAGAAGCGTTTCTGTTGGGTCATATGACATTGCCTTCACACATACCCAGTTTTGCGAATGGCATTGACAATAAAATTCAATAACAGCAATGCCTTGTGCATTTTTAATCTCCTTAATAGGAAAAATGCATGTGAAAGTTGTTAAAGAATGGCATTTAAAGTGATGGCGTGCGTAGGCAAAAAGTAAAAACATTGAAATTTTGTCTCCAAAAGTTTGGTAAAGCTTTTAATTACACCATTTAGACAATCTGGGAAAATAAATAGGTTTCAGTTGGTTAATTCTGCCATATGATTTCAAATTCTTCTCACATAACGACAAAAAGTGTAGAATACGATAATGTAGTGGTTGGCAATTTTCATTCAAATCAACGGTGTGCCTCTTTGAGTCAGCCAATGGAAGTATACTGACGTTGAATATTCAGTTAGTCAAAACAACTCTGGATCACTGACGCCGCAATTTTGTGTTCAGTTCGTAGGTTATTTGTGAATACAGTGCTTCCTTTCACCAAATACTACAATTCCGGATACCTACCAAGGTGACGACTTGAGTAGTATGTTTTTGATACAGTAGTGAGACCTCTACTGTTGCATATTCATAATGTAGGCGTTTATAGTATGTTTTTTCTTGTTTTTATGCCAATCCCGTTGCTTTTCGAAGTAGTTACTGCCATTTTCCTTCATTGAAAGACATAGTCCGTTCATGAACAACCTCGGGTGTACATTTAAAAATAAAGAAAAAGTTAAGATAAAACATAATCTTATCTTTTTGCTTTTTCAGTACACACGCAATCACTTTAAGAGGACAAAATAATGTTGACAAGAACTAAAAGAAAAGTTTAATCACGATACCACAAAATCCACCTAGCTCAGATTAATCTTAACTTTTAATCTTAATCTTAAATGCAAGAAGGGTAGATTAAGTTTGATACTGATTACGCATGATCAAGGACATTTTATTCTTTAGAAACTTTTGACTGTGACCGTATTATGCTACTCTTGAAAAAACTACAGGCTATTTTACATCACTTTATGGTAGTAAGTTTAATTCAGGCTGCAGGCTGCGTTTGGGTTGAAAAAGAAATGTACATAAGTGGGAAGGAACTTTCGTTACGGGAAATTGTATTAAATTAGACATTTCCCTCCCCAAGGTTGCAGTTTCACTCCGAATACAGAAAAGAAAAGACAAATGAGGCTCCCTGTTTTGGAAAAAAAAAATATTTCCGGATACAGTTCTCAAAAATGATCCATTCATTCATTCATTCATTTTTTGTGGCCAGAATCGTCAACATGGTTCGTGAAATCGTTGTTTTTGTCGTGGTGGCTGCCTTGGTGGTAATGGCCCAAGCATTCCCTATTGGTGAGTAAAAGGATTTTATGTCCGAAAAACAGAGAGAGAGAGGAGGGGGGTTGGGGAGTGGTGGGACATAGATAGAGGTTCAGAATACGCTGAAGAGCGAAATCTTCCCTTTAACGTCGCTGGGTCCAGGCCTAGGGCTGTCTAAAGGTCGCTGGTGGGATTTGGGAAAAACCCTAATAGGGGTCCAGGGAAGGAAGCGGGGGCAATTTGACTGTAAACGTATATGACAACACAATTATGCCAACCCACATGGTCGGGTTACTTCACTTAATTTGCAAAGTTCAATTCCTTCTAGAGTAGACTCATAGTGATACACTTACACACGAGCTTTACGGTGTTGATCTTGCGAAATAGGAGGACACTGCGTACAAAAAAAGTACAAAATTATTGCCGACCAGTGGTCACTTGAAACTAGGACTATGAAAATTGATGTCAGCTGGGCTGCGTTGTCCAACACACTCAGTCAGAAGTTCTTTCTTTAGAGTATTTTGAAGGTTTTACCTACCAGAAACCTGGAAAAATGGATAGTAATCCCCTAGAGGATTTAACCAAATAAACAATGCTTACAAAGTTTGAACAAAGAAAGATAGTTAACTATAAAGTTCTAATAACCTGGGGAAAAGCTCGAAATTTACATGAAAAAAGTGCCAAAACACCATACTGATTTACAGCACTTACAAACCAATTCGAGTAAAGCCAAGTGAAGGAGTTTAAACTGAAAGATGCATAACATTCCCAACCTTGTCAGATAGAACCGAAATGGGTCTATAATTTCATGAAGAAAAGATTTGACCTATGTACCTGGTGACCATTTGAATATCTAGCCTCTGCAAGGATTACAACATTATCAAAGCATATATATATAGTTTATTGCAGGACTTACAATATCGTTCTGTATATATATATATATATATATATATATATATATATATATATATATATATATATATATATATATATATATATATATATATATATATATATACCGTGATATATATTTGTCGTTATCATACAATACACCACTGTAGACACACAAAAACCTTGTCATAATCATTGTAATCAGGTTCTGCAAATGTAATATGTGAGCAGTCACTGAATGTTCAGTCTATCTCATGAACTAGAAAAGATAGGTGAATTAGCGTAACGTATTCCATGTTCGAGCATTCTTCTGCCTTTTAGCAGAGTAAAGTATGTTGTTTAACATTGGATGTTTCCATTCTTTTCAGAAGAGACCACGGACAATTGGTTCCATGTTTGGCTCAATGACGCATAGTTGTTCACTTTGGCGGAGCAGTCCAGATCTGTTAATTAGAATGCAGTAGTCTTAAGAATAGAGTTCATCTGTAGCAACAGTGGCGGGGTGGGTGCATCTTTCCTGGTGGCGGAGATCACCTATACTACCAAGAATTGCAGGAAGATTTTCTTAACCTACGGAGAGCTGGACGCGTTAGAAAATGTTGGAAGAAAATACCCCTGGATCGCAGGGAATTGCATTTCCATACTCCAAAGGCACTCTTTCACCTTTGAAGCTACACCCAAAGTATCGTCCATTGGCACGCCGCCACTATGTAGGAAACGTAATCGATATCATGTTTCTTTCGTCTGTGTTAGTGGGTGGTGGAATTCTATAGTATTGCACTCCAATTTGTGATTAGTTACGTCGTCAACCGTAACTTTCCAGTGGTCTTAATACATGATAATATGGGAATAAATTTTTTTTTTTGGTTTGTATTCTTTGCTCTGATGAGAGAAATGGGTGAGAGACCGTATGTATCCTGACACTCTTACCCAACGATTGGAGATTGGACGAACACATTTAGTCATGATCATTCCCTTTTTATGTTGTTTATTGGTTTAATAAACAATTTTTAAACCCCCTGGAAAACACCTCGGTAACGCAGATAAATCATTCTAGAAGGAAAAATAACGGGCAAATACTCAGGGGTAGTTACGATATGATATCTTGCATCGCTGCAGACGTAAACTTTATACAGCTTCTCCATAGGATTGGCAACTTGAGGAGCCTAGTTGGGTGTGGAACTTATACTGGGCCGGATGGTGAGCTCTATACGAACTTAGGCCTTACCCTCCTTTCTCATAGTTCATTTCAGTTCATTGCACTTGCAGTATACAACCAGTTAATTATTTGGGAATCAAAAGACTTGGCAACAGTTGCATAGCCCTCTTCTACTTATCACCAAAATTTCCTCTGATTGATCGAAAGATCTGCCTAGGATATTGTAACGCTCGCCGTAGATCAACACAGATGATCGAAGTTCGCAGCAGAGAAAATGAAGAGGCAGTTTCTATAAATTTTCCTTACTAAATTTAAATTCAAAAATAAGAACGACTCGATTTCGATTACTCGAGCAGCGTTACTTAATATAAAAGTGAAATTCCACTCGTAGCTCAAAGTAACGAATGAGCGGTTTAGTCTCTGTACAAAACATTCACAAGGGGTTGATAAATACTAACATGGTACAACTGTTCAAGAGAAAAAGGCAGTGAGAGAAAAGCATGTTCACAGGGAACGTTCACGAGAGATGCCCTAGAGGGTAAGGCAGAATAGTGTCATGAGCAGTTGAGCAGTTACTCACGAGTAATTGTTCTCAGGGGTAAATGAGTAGTTGCTCACGAGTAAATGAGTAGTTGCTCACGAGTAGATGTTCTCATTAGTAGATGAGTAGTTGCTCACAAGTAGATGTTCTCATTAGTAGATGAGAAGTTGCTCAGGAGTAAATCTTCCAACTAACATATGAGAAGTATCTCACGAGTGAGTGAGAGGCTGATAATTTCAGTCACTAAATACCACCACAAGGGAAAGTTGTTACAACGAGTGAATGAGGCTCACAATTAGCCAAATACTCCAATTACCTAATACATACACGAAATATAATATTGGTGCCTGCTAGAACATGAGGATTAACAACTAAAGTACAAGGCTTAATTCATAACTGAAGTTTTAGCATGGAAGATCTAATAATCATTAAGTAGCACTCCTTAAGAGGGTAAACTATTTGTGATCAAACTGTTAGGATCACTAACCTAGAGTAGGCCTACATCTCAGCAAACCATTAGAACCAGCACAACTGCAAATGCACTATCCCTGCAGATATTGAATAACTTTAACAGTTACTGTCTCAGACCATTGAAAATATTCAAACTAGCTGTACTACAGAATAATTCCCGTTGATGTAATCTAACACATGTGAATGTATGGCGCTTTACAATGACCGGTGCAATAATCATGCAACCTACACACACATGACTACAAAGACAACGAAATCGTTCTGTTAAGGATGATTTTGGTACAAATTAAATGATCGAATAACTCGACTAGAAAGGCTAATCTAAACACTTAAATAGGTTTGATAGATTACTGTGTTTTAATTATCTATTAGCTTTAAGGGGCTCTTCTAGATTGCAATCTTATCTTACACGGCATAAAACACTCCGTCGTATCGGACGCCTGCACCACACTTCCACAAGGTAAAATCTGCACGCTAGGAAGGCTGGCTGTACAATATGTTCATTTAAGACCAAACTCGCGATGTTATGTGTAGGCCTTGCCATGTCAATGTGGCTTGGTCTACTTAATCCCTTACAGGATATGGACACCGTGGTCACTGACAGTTACCTATAATGGAGACTAATAAACCCATTCTTGCAGTTTCTTTAAAATAACTTGACGAAGCTACCATTGCCCAAATTTTCTGGAAGTTTTTAATTTTGTAGTTTACAAGTTTTGTTGACTGACATTGCAATTAATGTTTTTTAAAACGAGATGACCAATTGCCCTTGTATTAAGTACAATAACCTTGAGTACTTCACCTGTACTCCAGGTTGTACACGGTGTGCTGTCGGTTCGGTTAAGCAAGTGGTTGGTAAATGTTCACCGCTACAACAAACAGGAGGATTAACATGTGCTAATGTCTGGGAAACCCATTTTTAGGTTTCGAGGACCGGCCAATCAACGTGTTGGTTATCTTTGTACACAACGTGCTGTTAAGCAAGGAGTTTATCCTGTTTGATGTAAAATTATTGTACCGAAGCAATGAAAAATAAGAATATTGTAATAACTACTCCAAGTTACTGTAGGACTTATTCAATGAATTATCTTCAAAAGGATTCCTGCTGATAGTGCAGGTCGAAAGAGTATCTCTTAGTTGAGCTTTTCATATCCTCCTTGCAACTGTTGTTGGAGGTCGGTGTGCAGGGATGGGTAACGTTGACCTTTTGTTAAGTCAGGTGTAATGAAATCATTAATTTAAGCTCATTGTTGTTGCTTCTGCTTGAATCCATTCTTTCCTGTTTCAATTTTCAGGGGAAGATAAATTAGGATGAATTTGGATCACACAACTATTATCAGTAGGTCTTTGTTCTTTAGAGTTCAGACTATCCAACAGGCATTGGCGACCACGATATTTTTTACCGAGTACACAACAACATGAGATTAAACATCATTGAAATTTAACATTTAACACTTCTGTAGAATTGCCACAGTATAATCTCATGACATTGTTATATTGTGGTGTGGATTTAATAGCATTATTACATAATTTGCTACGTATAATAGTTTTTTAGTTTTCAGATGTCAACACTGCTCGGTAATCATTCTGTTAGCTTCTGAAGTACAAAAAAAAGAACCTGAAGTACAAAAAAAAAAAAACTGAACGTCTGCAGTTTACCTAAAATGTGAATGCTACTATATTTATTTGTATTTTTATTTTCATATCCTGTGAAAATATAGGCACTGGCAACGTAAATGTCCATCCAACAGTTGGAAACATCTCTATATGTGTACAAACAAATTAAAAAAAGAAGCAAAGTTATTTTCAAAACACACTACTCCGGCTCCGGTGTGCACAATAGTGGTCACCTATGCCATTCTTGGGACAATTATTCAAGGAATGTTCACTTCCATCACAGTAAACTGATTTACTCCTTCACCAAAGTGTGCAGATCGGTATGCCTGTATCGCTCCAGAATTGACAAGTTTAAATCCCAACCATCATCACAGACGGTACTCCATTCAAGAAGACCTCGACTCTACCCTCACTCTCTCTGTCTCCATCAACTAGACGAATATTGGATATTGCATGTAAAGGATGAGACACGTGTCATCTTCAACTTTCTAAAGCTAGGAAATGTGATATGAACTAAAGTGATACCGTTACTGTTAGCATGTACTGTTGCTTCCATTGTGCATTTATCATTGCAGCTTCATTATATAAGATTAATTCCATTGACGAATTGCTAAGACTGCGCTCTGTTACATTTTAATATTTATCTTGAGCAAGCAGTGGAATTCAGCGAATGTTTTATTGTTGGTAAGCTACCTGTTGAGACTCAGATCTCATGACGAAGAAATTGTTTGCAAGGTGAAACGATACCTTGGCATTAAATTTCATATTCTTTATATGTTACTCTATTTCTTTTGCTAATTATAAACTGACCTGTTTCATCGCACAGTACACTTGCATCTTGGCCATGACAACAGTTGCGGACTCCAACGCTGTTTCTCGAACAATTCTTTCAAGAATTTTCACTTCCAACATAGCCAACATTAACTAGAAGAATTGGAATGACTCCTTAATCAAAGTGTGCAGATTGAGGTGCCGCCTCAGCCCAGAGTAGCCAAGCTGAAGACAAACAACCTCGCAGCTTCCAAATACCTGTCATCATCACAAATTGTACCCCATTCACTATTAAAGAAAACCTCCCCACCACCTCTTTGACTGTGCTTGTACCAACTAGACGAATATAGGATATGTCACCTGTATAACAATAAAGAAAGCGTCATATGAACATTGTGTGAGCGGAGTGCTTAGGACATAAAATAAATGAATATGAGACTGCAAGTCCTTAGTAGATAAAATTGTGAAAGATAATTTAATAAATAGGTACTTGCAACATTTAAGCTTAAATCTCATGTAAATTTTCTTGAATAGAAAAGATAATTCAAAATCCAAAACTGACCTGTTTCAAGAGATCGAGTTACAGGTGCGGTCCCTTATGGCACTCCGAGGACATCCATTCAAAACTTTTTCAGTTCCAACAAAGAAATCTAAGAGTTTAACAGCTTCATCATAGTGGGCAGATTGAACTGCCTTTAATTCTTTTGGGTAACCCAGCTGACGGCACACAACCTTGGCATCTCGCTAATCCCAGTCACACTGCTCCCCATTCCCCACCAACGTATATTTCCACGCGACCTTCGTTGTCACTGTTTCCACCAACCACACGAAGATTGGATATATTGTCTGTAAAATTAATTCAAATCACACACTCAAATTGAGTAAGCATTTTGTTTGTAAAATATAACTTTACTAAATATGTCAACTGGAGATTCACTTCTTTTTAATGGATGCCATCTATCTCATGAAATCAAAGTAAACATTGTGATATGACGTTTATATGCTTTTTATGAAAATGCTCACGTTGTTTTGATTAAATATGACTGACCTGGGTAATTGCGTATCACACTCGGAACTTCATCATGTCCACAGTTGTTGTCACCTATCTCGTTCTTGGTACACTTGTCTCAAGTATTTTCATTTCCATAACAGTCAACATTGTCTAGTAGAATTGGACTAACTCCTTCACCAAAGTGAGCAGATTGGGGTGCCTCTTCTACTCCAGAGTAACTAAGCTGACGACAAAAAAATTTAGCATCTTCTAAATTCCATTCATCGTCGCAAACTGTTCTCCATCCTCCATAAACGAAGACCTCACCTCGACCTACACCGTTTCTTGTTCCTCCGACTAGACGAATATTGGATATCTCTGTAAATTGTTTGAACAACTTCATACAAACATTGAGTATCCAGATATGAAGGTACGGAGGTATCGTATGTGGGACTGAAATTTTGTTATCTGTCGAGAAAAAAGGTCATCTTTAAATTTAGAAGGCAAGATAAGTTTTTGATTCGCAACTGATTAATTCCATGAACTATCGAACTGATGCGTTCATTCAATAAGATGTTTATTACCGTTATTAATGTAATGGCGTGGGTAAGAATGCGCAAACATAGAAAATTCATGTCGAAGACAATTGCCATTTAAGTGGACCAAAGAAATGATTAGGGAAATGTATGAGGTTCAAACTGTCAATACCGTTCAAAGTCCGTGAGTTACAGCGTAACTGTCGACCACACGTGAGGAATTGTAAAATGTGCTGCATATTTTTCCTCAACAAATTTTGCTTTAACGGGTTAATGAAATTGTTATGCTAATGCATATTCAGTAGTCTAATGGAGGAAAGTGAGTTGTGACATACATTTTTGTAACTGTTGCAAATTTTCCCCTATTTTTTCAAATTTAATTTTTCGCTGACCTCTGCAGGTAAACAATGATGACCTTACACCAATCAGCATTCTTTATTCAAGCTTTGGAGATTCCTACAGTAAGACACATTCTCATGAATATTGTTCATGGATTAGGGTTTTACAGTATTTGCCACTGGAAGAACATTTTTACCACAAATCTGTTTCGAAGATATGCTTATACCTGCAGATATACTTTTATGTTAATATGTATGTCACAACTACTTACCCTCGTTTAAAACAGCTAATTACAGTTATGCATCGCCCCGTACTACACCAAGTAATACACCAGTCACATTTGAGTCTCGATGGGCTTACGATTAGTTCCTGAAGTATTTTTAGGCACTATTTGCAGGGAGTCTGCAGATCGTCTGCCGCGCATGGCGTCATTTTCGCGAATCGGACAATCTCCTGATTCATTTTAATTCGGAGTTAAAACCAGTTGTGACGGAAAGTCATCGCCAAACAGTTTTTGGGATATCTTCCAGGCGCTGAGTCTGTGCCGATTAACATTAATCGGTCTACACATCTCTCGAGTGCGGGTCTGGTCCTCACACGGCGATTAGCCGACTACATGGAGACGGGTCGAAAATCGGTTTCCCCCATCCGATTACTGGCTGGCCACCGGTGATTGTAAGTCTATATTAAAGTCGCTGAAATGTAATGTATTAGGGTTCTAAAAACTAGGGCTAAAGCTGGGCTACAAAGGGAAAGACAAGGAAGGAGGAGGTAATGGAAGAGCGAAGTGTACATAGAATAACAAACAGAGAGAAAATTAACTCCAAACTGAATAAGGATAGCACATTCTGTCAATGTTCATTCTCCTTTTCAAAGTTACATATTTCATTTGCTCTCGTTTTGTATAATCTTTTTACACACGTTTCTTTCTGCATTCACGTCTTCAATACTTTACAAAATAATATTAAAAGACGTTGATAACACCATTCATTACCTCCAAAAGTAGTCATTTATGTCTTTATTTTGGATATTACTGAACTCTTTGTTTTGCATGGAAAGGCTACATTTTCTTTACTTTTTTCAAGAGACATCCCATGAGTTTCTGATAGTTATTCTATGAAATGAATTGGTGTAATGTAATTACATCTTCAAATAAAATTAACAAGAGCATTGTCATTGCCAACAACTGTCCTCTCATCCCGAAGTTCACGAATCCTTAACCTTTATATTTGACGTGTACAACATTTACAATGAAAAGACAGTCTATTACGGAATTGCATGGGGTCAAGTTGCCTTGGTTAAACACTGTCATCGTCACTGTACCCTTGTCCGAAGTATGCAGTCTCTTTCCTTTAGTGTTGTAACTGGCCTTAGCCCTTTTCAAGGATCGTTTCACCAGCCAGGTACGCGCCCTCCACCCGCCGAGTGTCGGACAAGTACCGGCCGGAGACCCAACTAGGATCGTTCATGAAATTTAGCATATATCCAGAAGATCGGCCCATCACTGAACGGTCACTACCCGGACCCCACGTGGACCCCACGTGGACCCCGTGCGTTGACCGTGTAAGCATTATCGGCCGATTTTTCTCCGATCTGTAAATGGCGGCCGATGCCTAGAAATCAGACAAATTGGACGGGTGATGGGTTAAATGTGCCCTTGCGTAATAGATAGTAACGCATGTATCGAATTAAAGGAAGACTGCATAGGGTATTCAGCATGGCGAAAAAGAATTAAACGACAATTCAGAGCCACATGAGGAAATAATTTGACAAGAAGTCAAGGCAAAATTGGTGATATAGTCTTAGGTTTACTACCACTTCAGGGGGCATTGTGGGCTAAATGTCCTGGTCCATATCGTATTTTGAAGAAGACAAATGATGTAATTATGTCATTGAAACTCCTGACAGGTGTGAGGCAAGTCGGTTATGTCATTTTAATATGCTGAGGCCTTGTAGTTTGAGGTAAAGGAGAACGTTTGTGTGGTGTCAGTGGTAGAGGGTAGTAATGAGGGAGGAACCTTGGGTGAACACTTTAAAGTTGATAATACAAACTCTGTAGTGCTTAGTACTCTTGATAGTAAATGGAAACACTTAAAGAGAATGAAAGAGAAGATCTGAAACGTGTAATGTATTGGTTACCCAGTATTTGTAAGGACATTCCTGGTAGAATAAATGTATTGTTTCATGATGTTAATGTGGGAAATGCTGAACCGATAAAACATGATCCATATAGATTGAATCCTTATTTTACTTTAACAAAATTTAGATATCAGTACCAAAATTGAATCAAACAAATCAGAACAAGAGCCAATGCTTTTCAAATCTCTTTCCTTACCAGTACTGATACGAATAGGTCATTAAACGCACAACAGAGTAATCTAACATCATTTCGTGTTGTTACAGCACATTTCTGTATAATTAAATTACAATACTCTCAATGTAGTCCTCTTTTGTGGTTTGTGCAAAATATCATAAGTCTTTGATGATTATGTTGATTAGACTTTCGTTAAATTCCCAGAAACCACTGTTTTGGTCAGTGGTACGACAACAGTTAGCAGGATATGAATATGTGGAGCTATGTCATTTGTGCCACAGTATCCTTAAGAATTTTCATTTCCAATACAATCAACATAATCTTGTGGAATCGAGTTACTCCTCCATCAAGTGTGCAGACTCGGAGGGCTAATCAGCTCCATGGGAGCCACACTGACGACAAACTTATCTAAATTCGTACTTGTATAAATTTCATCTGTCATAATGAAAAAGTGTTTCTCTGAAATTTTAAAGTGAAGCTCTGGTATATAGGTAGTGTTATCTCAAGCGAGGTATAAACAATTTTAATGTAATAGGAGCTATTTGTCATTAATTCTGTTGCATATTGGGATCAGAGTCTTTAAAAACCACAAGTAATTGTTCTTGGCAACGTACGAAGATATTGTTATCGTGCAAGGTTCTTTTAATGGAAATGCTTCTTTATTCATCCTAGCCTGACTTGATTAACTGCTGATTACATTTGCCTCTTCGCTGTGATTTCAGTTGTGGTCACCTATATGTCATTCTTGCTACAGTTATGACCATTTCTTTTCCATACAACCACAATTACGAAGCACAATCAGGTACATAATACATTAGCGTGAAGCGTCAGCCTCAGAGTAGCCAAGCTGAAGACAGACAAGTGGTATAGCTGTGTTTTTTTTCAGATCTGGCAAGGATACGAAAATTTTCCGTAAACATTTCAAAGCCACGCATTGTCTGTGTTGGATCTTTAAAGTGAGACTAAATCAAGAGGTGCCAGCTTGTAAGAGCGTGTATATTAGTGTGATTCCTGATAGAATGGAATTGACGACTAATCACCGCTTTGGTGAGGGGTCTCCATGGTGGTGTCTAACTCCCCTTTGAAAAGTATTTGCATATGTAGGGTTGACTAGTTGAATAATGATGATGCTACGTAGGATGATAGATGTATGTGAAATATTCATATTCAGGTATTATTTAAGTACTCACCAAGTATGACAATGCTATAAAACGGTGCACAGTGTTGAAGATATTAGTGGCCTACTTCCTTATTCCTGTTATGTCTGTCACAAAAAGAAAAAATGCGAAAAGTTCCTGACATAACAGTGCCGGAGTGATATAACTGATCTAACAGTGTCCGCAGATACTTGTGCCTGGCACAAGTATTCGCCGAGACGGTTTACCGATATTCGGTCCAAACGAGGAAACATAGAGACATACAGGGCTAGAGATATACACTCTTGTATATGTCCTCTTTAGCCCCAGAGTAGCCAACCTGACGATCATCAACCATTAACCATTAACAAAGGTGTCTACTCTTCATTGAACAAAACGAAGATATGCGATTTTCGTGTCTCTCACTTAACAGAGCTCATAAAGGGTAGGCAATGTGTAAGCCTATGTAATTCTCTCCTTGACAGAGAGTGAATAAGAATAGGAGTTTGACTATCATGCTGGAGCTGAAAATAGTTTAATTAATCTCTCTGCGCACTTTTCATTTGAAAGTCAAATGAAACTTACAAAGCTGGTATGATTGCTCATTGATGTATGCACTCGGCTGTGGTGTATCATATCTTTCCAGTGTTAAACATGTGATGTTGACCTGCATCTCTCTAGATTTGCATGCAATATCTCATACAAGCTGACAAGTAACGTTTTAAAAAAAGCATAGTTGCATCTTCTAGGGTTTTCAAATGTATTGATATTTAATCACTGCATTAATTAAGGTGTAAGAGAGATTTATCTGATATGATAACTGTGAGATATGCTCCTATTTTCAGCAAGAGTATGGTGTCAATATAAATACTTCAGACAGAGAGGGAGATTAATCTAGTATATCATGATGCATGACCAACATGATTGTTCACAACACCACATTCCTGAATTATCTTTACTTACGGACATAAATCTGTCCAAAATTTTATTTATTTTTATTTAGATAAAATCTAGAGATCTACAGCTACCTCAATAACGTGGTGGTCTTGAAAGTTCAGAAATCTCAGTCTTTAAAATTGTAGACCATGCTGGATTTGAACAAGCATTCATCAATCCTTGAGGTATCAGCTATCACAAGAAAACCAGGAAAAAGAGGTATGAATGATATCAAAACAGTTTCTTACTTTTGAAATCTACTGAAGTTATATTTTTCTAAGTTCTCCAATACCGACATCTACGTCAACGATTTAGCAGAACTAATTGATAATATTTAAGGAAAAGGTTCTTTCAAATGTCTTGGAATCACTGAAGTCTCTTTTACAGCAGTGATAACTGCTTGAGTCAGTTGAATAACTCCTATGAAAGGGAAACCGTGGTGCGTGCATTTAAAATTTGATTTGAAATTCTTAGCCACCTCAAATGGAAGCCGAACTCATGTAGAAAAGTTAATCCGTATGCACTTTAATCTGAATACACTTCGTGCAAATTGATACATTATGGAGTCATGCTTTTTCAATCCCTTCCAACCAAGTGCAACATTTTGAATTCTCTTGAAGCAAGTTCAAATCCAATGTGACTCATATTGACTCGATTGTAACACAGTTTAAGAAAACCCGTAAATGTACTTATTGTATTGAACATAAGATTTCACAATGTTTTTACTATTATTAGTACTGTAATTTTACAAGTGAAATAATTTTAAGTAACTGAAGCTGGAGTTAATTATCTAACGAATATTCATGTTTAAGGTACGCATATATACAGTATAAGAGACGAACTGGTATCATAGACTCAAACCTACGATACATTCTTAACGATACGAAACTGAAAATTCGTTGGTCAGCTGGCATTTGTTTGTCATACATTAAGCTGAGTAAGTAACAATATGAGAGTGATATCTATATTACTAGTATGATGCGGAGGATGCATTTGTCCGTTATGAGTCAATGTGATTGGTCCCTATCTTCAGTCTTCGGTCATTTAATACATAAATAATATTTAATCAGATAATATTTAATCAGTCTAGTGAGGCTTATAAAGTCTAGATTATGATATGTGAAAATCAAAATCTGTGGAAGCCGTTCTACTGCAATTGCATTTTCAAATGCAATCAGAAAACCTCAAATTTCGGACTAGAGACTCATGATGTACTTGTTCACACAAAAATTCATAGTTCACCAGTAAACTACAATGAGACCTTAAACCTGTTGTGTTAGTTAATGTACATGAAATTTAGCACGTACCTCACCTCATTAAAGATGAAGGGTCATAAAGGGTCAATTCAAAGTAGCACGGATTGTGTGTTGAGGAATGTAACGTCAAGTACCAATAGAAAAATAATAATAATAATATGCGAGATAGTTCTCGTCGCTGTATTTGTAATGAGCTCATCGGGTCACACAATATATTTTTCCTGATAAACTCGTCATATGTAAAAAGTATTAAATCATATTTCTTTATGTCACTCAGTAAATTGTTAATTTTTAAACAGATAGTGTACGATATACTGCAATTAACGTACTTATTTTATTCTGCAATGTAGCAAATAGTTCGAAAAGAAAAACCATGTGGCAATTTTGAGCTGACACGTTTAAAGGGTCGGTCGGTCGTTTAAATGGAGCTCAATTGCGCTAAATGTTCACACTTTTTACACAAACTTACTTGAAGACTCACTTTTCTTTTCCTTCAAAGTTCGCCATTCGACTGTTAATCTGCAATCTGCCACCTTAACCTGCGTAAAGAAACGAACTAAATTGTGGTTTCTACCGCCAAATCAGTCAAAACTAAAGCGTACCATGAAACGCTGCACATGTCATGTAAAGCAAAACTGTATTACTTATATTTTTAAAGTTGAAATGTCCCGAAAAGAAATATTTAAGATCGTGTACAGAATTCCGAAAATTTTAAGTACATATGTCCTAACGTAGTATGTGTGTAGCAATCAGCCGAACCGCTTCGGTAATTCATATAGCCGGACTACAGGGAAAAAACAGCTGTTTGTAAGTTGCGGAATTTTTCTTTTCGGGACTTTTTCAAGTAATATTAAAATGTTTTTCTTCTGTTTATTGATCATAGTAAAAATTCTAGAGTGAAGAATTTTGGTGTCGTACAGGGTCTTGATATGTATGTTCACATTTGTATTTCTATGGGTTGTGATTTGTCTTTTGTCACTTTGCAAATTGCTTGGTATACAGGCCTGAGCTTACATTTTTATTTGATATTGAACGTTGTAAAAGATTTAAAGGAATGTAGGATGTAGAATTATCTGGGAAAGTTGACGAACGCACGATTCTTTTTACATATATTAGTTGGAAAAATATTGATCTCGAGTAAAAATCGGTCATTTTTTACAAGATTAATATATTACTTAACACTTTGGTAAATATTGAACTTGAATGAAGCATTTGGGATAGACCTACCTATTTGAACGGATTTATCTACATTTTATTTTCGGACGTAACCACGAAGAAACACGAAAAACACTGGCGTGATCGAAACAAACATCGTATGTTTAAGAAAGTATTTTAAGAAAGTTACCAGAAAGTCAAAGTCAGAGTGCGGTATGCCAAAATGATATACTCTGAAACCGTTTAAACGGTATACAAACGTTCATTCAGACCGTTTTAACGTTTAGCAAACTAAACAGTATCTGACTGCGCTAGCACATTGATTAGAGTTCTCTTTTTAACGTTAGCTACCGTGACAGGACTATTGATCACAGTAGACATCCACGCCTCTCGCTCAACATTAAAAAGGGACGTGGGGACTCACGTCTACAATAGCAAAGTATCTCAACACTTTTGTGTTACATTTTATGTCCATCACGTCTGGATTTTGCAATATTAATATGAAACATTCTAAGCATTTATTATTTTGCGTCGGTCTGAAGAAACCTGTGTGTCGTAACAAATTTGAATTCTATCGAAATTAATCTTGATGAACAAAGGTTTTAATTTAATTGTAGGATGATGTCACCAAATAAAAAATATTGTAGACCTGGTAGTCGCAGTAATCAATCAAGAATTTGGTGCAACAGCAAAGAAGTTGGTTAATACATAACGGGTACTATTGTGACCAATTTGTCTTCATGGCTGTTCACTATCATTGAGACAAATTAGGGGGGGGGGGGACAACCTGAGCGTGCAGTAATTGCAGAAACAGTGAGATGTACCGTCAAATCAGATCTCAAGAAAGAACATTCAAAATGTACAATATTTGGTATAAAACTCGTGATATAACAACCCGTCAATCAAGAATTCTCTAGTCGCGACTTAGATGAAAAGGTCCCTTTTCCCCCTAACAGCACTTCAAACTTATTCACGTGTATAATGCTCTGTACATTCCATTAAAAGAAGTCAAAGTGAGGGTGGGCGCTGGTTCACTATCTAGCACAACGATTCTGCAAAGAACCTTATGAGATCTTTTAGGGAATGCCCTGAGGTATACATGGCTTACTACATGTTTTTCTGAGAAGCATTTCCACGTTTAGATAAATTAAACTCACTTTTGATGTACTATTGTGACAAGAATGGTTCTTATGACCAAAGAAGACCTGTTGCTGCTCTCAGGCTTAAAGTAGGAACGTTATCAGTAGTAAGCCTTGTAAAATATTTTATATTTATTGCTAGCGTGTTTAAATTCTTTAATCACATACGTTTAGTTCATGAGTGAGAGGTTTGGCTTATAATGCAGCTACCAATGCGTTCAGGTGATCTTCGTGTGAGCTTTGGCTCACGAACAATGCTCATTTTTTTTTGAATCATTTAAACCAGTAAAATATTTGTTTAAGTTTTTTTTTTACCTTCGACAATATTTCTGAATTACCATCTGTATTAAAAAACTACAACCATATTCACGTGTAACATACTCTGTTCATTCCATTAAAATGGTATATACTTGTTTAAGTTTTTTGCTTCAAGACCAGTTTTACAGTGACTTTTTTTCCTGTGAAACCTGGGCACCAACAGTTTACACCCTCCTTCTGATGTTTACTTGCTGTTTGTAACTGGCGGTATACTCCGATGTCCCATTGCTATTCAAGATTGTTGCATACCTTGGACATCTCTATTCATTTTTTATCTGTCGCTGACGCTTCTCTTTATCAATTCTCATGGCGTTTGAAGTTCCTTATCACCTCCCCAAGTAACGTCGTCGCCAAAGTATCAAAGTCTACGGCCGACCAGTTATGAGTTAAGTTTCATATTTCATCTGGTGCCTTAAGATCCTGTTTATATTGTTATCCTTTGTACCACAATTGCATATTTATTTTGGCACATAATTTTGTAGGTAGAGTTAGAATCAAGTGATATTATTGAAGATTGTTTATCTTCCTTTTTTGTCTCGTACTGACTACTTCAAAACGTCTCTTGAGTTCTTTCACTTCTTATCCTTATACGTTCCTGGTGTCAAAAGATTTTTAAAGTGTTTTTCAGTATGATCGATCAAAATGATATTTTGGATTTCACAAGTATTGTTTCAAAAGGGCAAGCAATGGTAGTAACTACGATTATACATTTGTAGCTGTCTAAACAATTTAATTTTTGTTGTGGTATTGTCTTGCTGTGGAACACAACCTCACGGGGTGAGGCCGGTGATGAGTCATGAAACGAGTGTAGTAGAACCAGTAGGTACAACATTCCTTACTCGTCGATGTTACTTGCGGTTACTTGTGTTTAATTTTCAGTTATTTTAGCGTAAATGGTATCGCCACTGGTGGAGCTAGTAGTTTCAGTTAGAGGAGGCGCTGTGTCATAGAATTAGAAAATGGTCTTCAAGAATATTGGAGAGCGGGTTAGGGGGTGGGGAGACTGAGTGCTGGCAGGGCCCTTGGGGTTCATATACAGAGAGTTTTGCTGTTAGACATTTCGCCCCATCTGGGCAAACATTGTAGGAATGTATTTGTTAGGTTATCATGTCTCACAAAGAATCAGTAAGGTCGTACATTTTGAGGCAAATAACCAGTTTTCATAACCCTCTCAATATAGAAGTCAATAAGGACTATCTAAGCTGAGGGCCACCATCCCTTGGCGAGGAGCGTGCATGAAAATTTTGGCTTTTTAAATTCCCTAGATGGCCCGACACGGCACATCCTGGGTGTTAAAAGCTGCATATGCACAGTCTCGAAATATGCATCTCATGTTTGCAATTTTTCAAATGAAAAAAAAAGTAAATCTCTGAAAATGTTTATATATTATCAGATGGGTTGAGATGATGAAGGGATCATTATGCATCCTTTTTCATATATTCTTTGATCACTTTGCAAATATTTGGATGGTGATGAACATATCTTTAGTCCCACACTTTTTTCCATTGGGCAGTGGAGTCACAGTGATTGTTTGCAGGGTCTCAAAAGATTTTAAGTACGCTGCTTATGAATGTAGCTAAATTGGTATTCTTACTTTGTCTAGGACATGTCTGAGAGGACATCAACGAGTGTGACGCAGTGTGATACTGATATGGAAATACAGTATCCCCTGTGGTG
This sequence comes from Stichopus chloronotus, assembly GCA_021234535.1. Classification (NCBI taxonomy): domain Eukaryota; kingdom Metazoa; phylum Echinodermata; class Holothuroidea; order Aspidochirotida; family Stichopodidae; genus Stichopus; species Stichopus chloronotus. The sequence goes on along the minus strand of CM037839.1, from coordinate 16,145,645 downwards.
CAGCCGGAATTTTGATTAAGGGTGAACTAAAAATTGTTTAAAGACTGTCTACTAGGCGTGCTAGCATCGTTTGGAGCGTACCAGGAAAAAAATACATAACCACCACCACTAGACTGCGGGAAATCTCCCTTCCCAGGCTCAGAGAGTAAGCTTGAGAAAATGGTATTGTCAATATTTTCTTGGATGAAAAATTAATCTCATTTGGGAGTTTTCCCATGAAAAAGTGATATAAACATTTGCACATATTATTAAGAAGACAGTACTTGCTTGAATCTGAGGGCAAAAAATTTGGCAACACCATTATCGTTTCCTGGATGTTGAAGGGATGAAGTACTGAAAGTTGCATTGCTTATCTTCTCTTTCATTTTCTCTCATTTTTTCCTTTTTCTATTATCGTAATCTCTTTTGTGAATAGCTGAAAAGGGGGCCTTTAATCCATTTTAGTTGGTCGGGCGAGGGAGGGGGTGGACCTCCATGTAAAGTACAGTTGTTTTCTAAACATACCAGAGAATAACATGCGATGAAAATCCATTTCACTAAAAGAGTTAAAATGAGGGAATCATGTATTTCCGTTTCTCCATGAGTCATCGCGATAACTTATACGACAAACGAAAGGTGTTTTCAAACTTCTAGTTTTTGCTCCAGCCATTCGACAGGTTCTGTTAAAGGGGCTGGGCATGATTAAGGTTATGTTAACAGCTATACAGACATATGTCTTATTCCAGCTATGTTAACTAAAAACCAACATGCACATTGGTGAACAAAGAATTAGCTTTGAACAAAGCACTACCACGAGTTTATTCTATCTAATCTGTTTAGTTGCGGCAAATGCGGCACTATAGTCCTCGCACTCAGATGTGCATAAGCTTATGGCTTCTTGATATTGTTGTATATGGTGAATGTTACGCGCTGCCGTACGCCGAGGTTCACACAGAGTCCAGTTTCCGGTGTTTATCCGATTTTAGTTACATTTTCTTTATTCTCTTCAATCAGTTAGAATAGACAATAAAAACACTAGAAATGGATTGGGCATGCACTGTTTCTTGAATTTCGCAATAATTATGGGTTTCGGTTAATTCATGGGTGGTAACGGCTTGTACACAAAGTATACGATTTTGATCGGTCAACGTCATTGACGGCCTCATCAATCCCAACCTCAGAAGCGTAGGTTCAGTTATCTGCAGCCATGAGTCTGACACTGGCTATAGTGCAGTTTGAAGTGTCAACATGTCTCTGTATACTATGAAGGCCTGCATCATCGTAATTTTCCTGGTATCGTCACGTGACACTTTCCTCAATTTTCAGTCGTCATCGCCAGTTGACTTATCAAGTTTGTATGTGCCATGAAATAATGAAAAAAAAGTCAAAGGAGAAAATAAAAACTCTTGGATGGAAATTATATCATAGTTTTGCCTTTTTGTTTTGTTTCGATTTTTGGTTTTTAACTAAATCCATGTTTTGTTCGTGTGCCTATTTTTCCTGCGCCTTTCCTGCGCCTGCGTCTAGTGTGCCATATAGGCCCGCACGAAAAAAAGAAAAAAAGAAAAAAAAAAAAAGGTTGGAGCTATCGTCAGAACTATCTAAAGTGAGCGTCATCACCAGTTGACGCGGATAATTCAAAGGAACAAGATGGATTTACAAACCCAGGCGATGGCTAGAGACGGCATGTTCCTGGTAACCCAAAATACATGTACACCAATCTATGTTTGAAAATTGTTTCAGTTTCAAATGGCGTGAACTCAAATTTCTGCTGTAATATGCTTCTCTTTTATTAGATCAATGTGCTGAAAATGTTTCGACTTTCATTTTATTAAAGAGTAACAGTTTCTAATTCTGACGAGAAACGAAATTTCATGTGCAAGCCTACATTTTATGATACATATTAGCGAAGTAGCTATAGGTTTGTGAGTGATGGAAGGGAGAAAGTTGACTCATCGTCTCAATTTTTAACAGCCTTAGAAGGGGGAGAGGGGGGGGGGGTTGGAGTATGGCTAAGGGCGGCATTCATATTTTGGGCTGTCTTGAATGACTTAGATGCAAAATAATGTTATACTTTGCTTCTTTTTACACTAGATTCGTGTGTCGCAAATGTCTAATTCTAGCAGTGAGATATTAATTATTCATTTTGCAGCAACAAAGTATGATGTCCAAGTCTGCACATTTTTTTCTTACCTTTTTGGGGGAGGGGGGACAGTGGACTCATCGTCCAGATTGTTGACCGACGTCCTGGTTGGTGAACAACGGAATATGAAGTTCAAGTCTTCGTTTACAACAAATATACCTCCTGATAGGGCATCGTATACATTACTAACCCAAGCAAGTGCTTCTATGCAGGCAACGAAATCACAAGAAATGCAAATGATATTAATGGAAGCAATGTGAGGGGTGATTTTATTGAGTGATTTTAATCCAGCTTCTATTTTCAAGGCCTTTGCTTCATAACACAGTGCAAGTAACAAAGGATGAAGGGAACTCCAGATCGATCAGTTTTGCAACAGCAAACATTGCATCCCCACACCATGTTCGCCCCCACACGTTCTTTAGAAATCACTTTGCTTGTCCTCTCTGGCTATGCTAGTGTCTGACACAATGTAATAACTACATCCACGTCACAAGAAATTGTTCTTCTTATAAAGTTCTAAAATGACAAAAGCAAGCATGGATGTCACAGTAACATGTTTGTACTTTCCATTTATGAAATTGTGACAATAATCTCATCGCACTATAGACGTTAAGATGAGATAATTTAAGCGCTTAGCGACACAGGCACTGAACGAGTGCTTACATCTCCCGTATATATTGCACTGCACACCAATAAAAGAACGGTTAAATGACTTTGGGTACAGTCGGGCTCTGTTAGACGGTATAGGTGAAAAAAATGTCCGTGCAAATTCGTTGTGATTGCGGTTGTTTTGGAATTTAGGCTGATTACCTAAACAATGGATTTCAGGTCCTCTGAAGTAAAGTTAATAGATTTCTTGATTCCTCTAATGTTTCAACAATAGAGAGAAAACACAGTAACGTCATCACATTGTCGGCAAAGATGCGCGCTTGTGTCTGTACCTGTCAAAATTTTGATTTTTCCAGCATAACTTTAAAATGACTAAGTTTAAACTTACTTAGGTTGCGCATGGTGGCAAATTGTCCATGGCGCATTAAGCCAATGGTACAATTGAGTTAAATTGGATGATTTTCATGGAAAGGCCAAAATTGCACCAATATAGGAATTTCCAGCATACCTTGAAAACGATGAGAAAAATTAAGTTAAAACTTTGTAAGGAATAACCTGAGAACACATTGTTGAACTTAATGTCACTGTAATGGTAAATTCAAAGACGTGTTTTTGAGAAACAAGACCAATTTCGCTCCGAAATTTGGATTTTCACCATATCTGGAGAACTATGATCAATAAACTATACCACACTGCTCAAACTAATATCACTTATATCACTTTAAAGAAAAAATAGTTTTGCCCCCAAATAAGGATATCTACCATATCATGTACAGTATATGAGCAAGTAAAAGAAAAAGAACTTTCTAAGAACCTACATGAGAACACAATGCCCAACATGCATCACTTTTATGGTAAATTGAGTAAAATTTGCTGATTTTTTTTTTAAATGCCAGTTTGGCCAGTTTACATTTACAGCATGCTGTGAACTATTTGAGTTAACAATTAACACAATTTGTAAGGAGTTTACTTCAGAACTTAATTTTAAAGATGCATTGTAATCACTGTCATGGTAATTTAGGGGAAAAATTGCCAACAAAAAAATTGCCAAAGAACCGATTTTGCTCCAAAATTTAGATTTCCCCCATTATTTGAGAATCTTGAGAACTACTTGAGAAATTAACTTTAATCCTTATAAGGACTTCCTTGAGAACACAGTTTAGTTAAATGTGCTGATATTTGAAGAAAAACGAGCCTGCTTGTAAGTGACCCGCTAATGTTTGGATTTTAGGTGGAAATCTTAATCATGGACACCTCGCAAATGTCAGTGGTCCCGTCGACTAGAATATTTACCTCAAACTACAATTTAACAGACTTTTGTTGTTAATGTATTCGAACATTTCTGCCGGTAATCAGAGCGCTGTTGTTGCTACGCCATTTCCAGCAATACCGGGTCCTGCCGGCGCATTAAATACGAGATTAATGTTTGAGCCCGTAGGATGCTATTTCCTGTCCTATCCCGAAACGTCACACTCAACTCAAACCTATGACATAGTTCAGCGTTATAATTGTATTATGTAGTATGATACGTGAAGATACGCTTAGGCTGTTAATGTAAGCACAGTGGCATTAGGCTAGGCATGCTGCCTTAGATGTCGATATTACGATTTCATTGTGCGTTCCGCTTCTCACCACCACTTCGTATTTGAATAACATTTTATGCAACACATTTTGTGTGATGGTGTGGCATGTGGTCTGCTCCGTTTCTATATTGCTTCACACAGTCGGTGCTCAATAGCAAGCACTCTAAATGACTTGTGGTTGGAGTAAACTATTACAAATCCTCATCACTGTAATCCGCATACGTCCTGTATATATGTCTCTATTGCAATCAAGGCATGGTCACGTGAAGGATTGCCCTCTTGTTAAAATGTCAATTACACGATTGACATTGATCTGATTTGTATTGTCATTTGCATTGTCTGATTTGCAAGATTTCTCCATAGGACAAGTGAAAAAAAAATAAAAGAATGAGTGTAACTTTCGCGTAATGCCGTAACGCCTCGAACGTTTTTAAATATGTTTCAGACATTATGCGATCGAAGCGATGTTTTTGCAAACGTTACTTGGTAAACTGGCACTTGACCAAGAGTCCTTTTAATAGTATACTAAAATATGAAGTAACCATTACAATCCCATTTCTGTCCAAATTTATTCTTAGACAAGCAATTGAGTTCTGACCACGTTTACCATTTTGTTGCAGACTCTACGTTGTAAAAGATTTGTCTTGGTCCTCAAGGGATTTCCGTTTCTATCCTTGAAAGACATTTTGATGTTTTTCAAGTTTTTATTTGGATTTTCATTGGTGTCTTGCAACTGTCTTCATAGTCATGGCATGTGGTCCATTAATCTGTCATTTTAGGTTCATTGTCATGTTAATTTGATCCAGCTCACATGTGTTTGATTGAATATGCCAAATAAGGTTTGTCACCCTTTCATGAAAACAAAGAAAGTCACCACTTTTGAACAGAACGTGCCAATGACATACGTTTCGAGGATAAAGGAACAACATATTTTGTGATTTTAAAGTTTCAATCCCTGTTATTGGCAAATCCCTTTGCAAAATTACTATATTTATTTTTTTAATTCAGATATTGTGCTGAAGTTTTCAATAGGTAATTGCACCTATACCGAACGTACTTATAGCTTCTATGCTTCTATACTAGCTAAAATAGTAAGCAATTAAATGCTCCATGTTGTAACAAACCAACACAGGTTACAATTTTGCCGCTTCTTGTGTTAAATCGTCAAGGCATATCCAGTTCATCTTTTTCCAGAAAGTAGTCACTATGAATCATTCCTATCATGACCCTAAGACTCAAACCGTTGGACCGTATCCATGTTTGACGAAAGATGGTAACATGAATTGATGGTGATAATGAAATTCACCAGTTTCTTGCAAGCCTGTCATTTTTTGGACAATCAGCTAATGCAAATGGTCACACCAAGATGGTCGCTAAATTGGTATGGATCCGTCTTGCATAACGTTTGGGAGGCGTGTCTGTTCGCTGATCTAAGGGGAATACGAAGATCGTTTCGACCGTAACGAATTGGCAAATATATCTTCAAGATCGCCAGTCTTCTTTTACCCACTAATTATCCCAAGCTTGCTTAACCATATATCTCATTCCTCTGAAAGGTAGCTAAAAGAAATACATGGGAATCGGGGAAGAATAATTAAGGGACAATTAATCTAAGCCAAAAAGTCTCCCCCAACTGTGCGCAATGGCATCAAACTGCGGCAAATTCCAGTACGTGCGAAATGCAGCGTTTTGTGAAAACAAGTTGGTGATATTGAGAAACTTTATGGGGCCTCGTCCGGACGTCCCCACCAGTATCCATGAAATTCTGTTGCTCTCGTTTGATACTAAAAGGATGGATTACTAAATATCTGTAACGCTATTAAAACGCCAAAAAGATGCTAGAACACCCTGTTCTATATCACAAAAAGACAAGAAGAGGTATCATTACGTTACACATAGCACATCTATTGATGAATCTGTAATCAGGTAAATCAGCAGTAAAGGAAAAGGAAAACAAAATGAAAATCATTAACAGACCAATTGATTAAACTGAGACTTTGTTCAGACGTAAAATCCAACGACTACCGCTACCTCTGATCAGTAATAAGTAAAGGACATATACCAGGTTGTATAAAATTTTCACCACTTTGTTCTACGGAGAGAGCATATCTACAAAAAAATCCATCATACATTGAGCAATTACTTGTGCGAAATCAAAGAAAATCAAGATTATGCTTAACTATTAGCAGAATATATCACTGACTCATGCCACATCATTGTTGATATATATGTGACATTGATTTTAATTCAAAGAGGAATGGATAGTTAACTAGCAGAGAAAACACCCTAAGTTGTTCCCATTCAGTAACTTCTTAAAGCGGTCTGCATAGAAAAAAAAAACAAAAAAAACTGGCAGCTCCCTGTGGTAGTTTGGAATATGGTCACTTCTCAAACGTTATCACGTGATGTAGCATACATTCTGTCTACAATGCAGTAGGATTGAATTAACAAATTCTCTATTGGAGAGAAACCTTCTCATGTAACTGTTTTGAATGTTACAGCTGCCGGAGTGTTATTTTATATGTAGTCTAGTTCAGTCTACTTTTCTTTAGTTTGTTTTGAAGTATACATTCTTTATGAGGTGGTAATATGTACTTAGGGAATAAGTGCTATTATGAAGTTAGAGTATGAGCACGTAACATTTATCTTTACTACGACAATTTTCATCTGAACATTTGGTACTATACGGCGACTGTTTTAGTAAAAAAAAACTTAGTGGAAACCTACGAATTCAAAATTACTTCTAATCCTCATGTTATTTATTGTTAGAAATCAAATCTTCATTCTAAGATTCGAGAGTTGGCCTTTGTAGATAATACCTAACCATGTACTACTTTAATATTCACTGACGACTTAGCAACATGTCATAATGTTCTACTCAGAAAACAACATGTCTGTCATGAGGAAAACTTTGTGCTAGAACTTTTCTGAGCATGCGTCATTAATCTGAATGAAACAAAATTCAAGAAACTGACAACTTGATGTAATTTAAAACCAACTGTCAAGGGAGTGGAAGAGCCAGAACTACTTTTTATCTAAAATATGGCAGAAAACACTTGTTGTTATGGTAACAAGCCTTCTATGTATTCAGCAGTTGGTTTGATATTCCTTGGCTGTAACCTAATGATAAAAGGTAATTCTAGCATTTCTTTCTTTCGTTAATTGTATTGTTTAATTATGTAATTTTGGTTGCGAACCAATAAACGGAGGAAACAACCTAAAAAACAAAAACAGAAAGCAACCTTTATATAGTCACAACGCATTGATAAATCTATAAGCATATTAGTCTATATCTCTAACTGTGTATTAGTTTATTGTTCTGTACCTGATTCTACACGAACGAAGGATATGTACTCGACCTTCAGAATCCCTCCCACCAGTGATACGAAGACGATACAAATGTTCCACCTGCTAATATAGAAGAAAGGGAAAAAAACCTTCAACAAAACTAGAGCATCATCTTCAATTCAATACACCGTCAGTTCCATGATGACTTGTTCAACAATTATGAGATCAGTTACGTTGATTCTCAAATTCTCAAATATACCACATGTTAAGATATTCCTCTTACTGACTTTTACAGAATTTGTACAGTTATGCATGTAATGGTTGTTCCAAGAGCCCTCTGACTAATTGTTTTCATTTCTTGTCTGAAGTTCAAAAACCGGATCAAATTCCCTTACATCGTAAATTACAATTAGTATTCATTCAGATGTCACTTACCTCCTCTATTATAGCAGCTTACACTTGCATCTTCGTGGTGTCCACAATTGTGGTCTCCTATGTTATTCCTTGCGCAATCATCCAAAGAAGATTCACTTCCAGTACATCTAACATTGTCTAATAGTATCGGATGAAATCCTTCACCAAAATGTGCAGATCCAGGTGCCCCGTCAGCACCATAGTATCCAAGCTGACGACAAACAACTTGTGCGTCTTGTATATCCCAGTCATCATCACATACTGCACCCCATTGTCCATTAACAAGGACTTCTACTCGACCTTCACTGTGTCTGCTGCCACCAACAAGACGAATTTCGGTGATTTCATCTATTACAATAAAAAGCAAATGAAAAAAAGAAAAGAAAATGAAAGACAGCTAGAGCACCATACACAATTTCATACAATAGCAAAACTATGAAGACATACTCAAGAATATAAGATCAGTTTCATTGATCTACTTTTCCTTGATGTGACAACGTTTAGCAAAATTATCTTCTCATTTTTTTTGTGTGTGAAGAAATTCCTCTTACTGACTTCTACAGAACTTGTGCAGTAACGCATACAATGGTTATTTCAAGAGCCCTCTGAACAATTTTTCTCAATTCTTGCCTGAACTTCAGAACCCACATAAAAATCCCATACATAGCACATTAGAAATGTGCATTCCTGTAAAGGGTTATTTTATGGCATAAAGAATTTAAAAGAACAAAGATTTTTAATTCGTCTACCATAACTATAATATGCAATGCGAAAATTTGTTTTAATGTCAGTTTGATACTTCAATCACAGTATATATATTTACTTAACAGAACTGCAAATGCTTGTTATTACTACGAGACTATCACAATCTCTTAGTTGATAGATGTCAATGAGACTTTACTTGGGTATATCAAAGCTGTTAACAGATCAGAAATAACGTAGTTTTTGTTACTTTTCGGCTTGAAAAACATAATGATTATATACAATAATTAATTGCGCATTTTCTATAAGAAAGAAATTTTAAATATTTATAAGTACAGCACTAGCACTGGCAAAGGTTATAACAAAAGTTGAAAGGAGCTAATATCTTCTTTATCTCTTCAGATAACTGTACGTCCAAATTTGCTCTCAGACATGTTTTCCTATCATCCTAACAAACAACAAAATACATTAAGACGTCACTGACCTGGATTATTGCAGATTACACTTGCATCTTCGTGGTGTCCACAATTGTGGTCTCCTATGCTATTCTTTGAGCAATCATTTAAAGAAGATTCACTTCCAGTACATCTAACATTGTCTAATAATATCGGATTAACTCCTTGCCCAAAACGTGCAAATCCAGGTGCCTCCTCTGCACCAGAATATCCCAGTTGACGACAGACAACTTGTGCATCTTGCAAATCCCAGTAATCATCACATACTGTACCCCATTCTCCGTTAACGAAGACCTCTACTCGACCTTCAAAGTTTCTGCTCCCACTAACGAGACGAATGCTTGTAATTTGATCTGTTAATATCGAAGGAAAAACGTTCAAGTTAATTAGCCTCATCTACAATTCCATGCAACGCCAAATCCATAAGGACGTCTTCAATGATCATTAGAACAGTTTTATTGGTACATGTAACGTACAATACAAATATTTGTTTTAATGTAAAAGTTTGATACAATAACCACATTAAATATGTTTTCAATAACAAAAATTACAAATGCTTGGTTTTGCCAGGAGACTCTCACAATCTCTTAGTTGATGGATCTCAATGAGATTTTACTTGGCTGTATCATAATTGTTAACGGATCAAAAGTTATTTTTGGTTGTTATTTTTCCGGCTTGTAAAAGATAATGAATATTCGAAATAATTTATTGAAAACCATTTTCCAAAATGTAAGAAACTTGAAATATTTATAAGTAAAACCGAAGTAATGAAAACAATTACTGCATTGAAACGAGCTACCCTTTCGTCATCTCTTCAGATAAATCAAGAATCAAATTTACTCCAGGGTATCAGACATGTTTTCCTAACATCCTTAGAAATAACAATATACATTAAGACGTCATCACTGACCTGGACTATTGCAGATTACACTTGCATCTTCGTGGTGTCCACAATTGTGGTCTCCTATGTTATTCTTTGAGCAATCATTTAAGGAAGATTCACTTCCAGTACATCTAACATTGTCTAATAGTATCGGATCAACTCCTTGCCCAAAGCGTGCAGATCCAGGTGCCTCATCAGCACCAGAATATCCCAGCTGAAGACAAACAACTTGTGCGTCTTGCAAACCCCAGTCATCATCACATACTGTACCCCATTCTCCATTAACAAAGACTTCTACTCGACCCTCACTGTTTCTACTCCCACCAACGAGACGAATGCTTGTAATTTGATCTGTTAAAATGAAAGGAAAGTCCTCCAAGATAAGTAGAGCATCATCTACAATTCCATGCAACGCCAAATCCATAAGGACGTCTTCAATGATCATTAGAACAGTTTTATTGGTACATGTAACGTACAATACAAATATTTGTTTTAATGTAAAAGTTTGATACAATAACCACATTAAATATGTTTTCAATAACAAAAATTACAAATGCTTGGTTTTGCCAGGAGACTCTCACAATCTCTTAGTTGATGGATCTCAATGAGATTTTACTTGGCTGTATCATAATTGTTAACGGATCAAAAGTTATTTTTGGTTGTTATTTTTCCGGCTTGTAAAAGATAATGAATATTCGAAATAATTTATTGAAAACCATTTTCCAAAATGTAAGAAACTTGAAATATTTATAAGTAAAACCGAAGTAATGAAAACAATTACTGCATTGAAACGAGCTACCCTTTCGTCATCTCTTCAGATAAATCAAGAATCAAATTTACTCCAGGGTATCAGACATGTTTTCCTAACATCCTTAGAAATAACAATATACATTAAGACGTCATCACTGACCTGGACTATTGCAGATTACACTTGCATCTTCGTGGTGTCCACAATTGTGGTCTCCTATGTTATTCTTTGAGCAATCATTTAAGGAAGATTCACTTCCAGTACATCTAACATTGTCTAATAGTATCGGATCAACTCCTTGCCCAAAGCGTGCAGATCCAGGTGCCTCATCAGCACCAGAATATCCCAGCTGAAGACAAACAACTTGTGCGTCTTGCAAACCCCAGTCATCATCACATACTGTACCCCATTCTCCATTAACAAAGACTTCTACTCGACCCTCACTGTTTCTACTCCCACCAACGAGACGAATGCTTGTAATTTGATCTGTTAAAATGAAAGGAAAGTCCTCCAAGATAAGTAGAGCATCATCTACAATTCCATGCAACGCCAAATCCATAAGGACGTCTTCAATGATCATTAGAACAGTTTTATTGGTACATGTAACGTACAATACAAATATTTGTTTTAATGTAAAAGTTTGATACAATAACCACATTAAATATGTTTTCAATAACAAAAATTACAAATGCTTGGTTTTGCCAGGAGACTCTCACAATCTCTAGGTTAATGGATGTCAATGAGATTTTACTTGGGCATATCACCACTGTTAACGGATTAGAAGTTTCTTAGTTTTTGTTGATTTTCGTCTTTTAAAAGATAATGATTATTGGAATAATTCATTTAAAACCTCCTTGTAAAGATTCGAAATTTTAAAATTTATAAGTAAAACCGTAGTAATGACAAAAAATTAAGAAATTGAAACGAGCTACCCTATTCTTTCTGTATTTCTTCCGTTAAATTGAGGACCAAATGCCCTCGAAGGTCTCAGACATGTTCTTACAACATTCTAAAAAAAAAAAAACAATATACATTATGACGTCATCACTGACCTGGATTATTGCAGATTACACTTGCATCTTCGTGGTGTCCACAATTGTGTTCTCCTACGTTATTCTTTGAGCAATCATTTAAGGACGATTCACTTCCAGTACATCTAACATTGTCTAATAGTATCGGATCAACTCCTTGCCCAAAACGTGCAGATCCAGGTGCCTCATCAGCACCAGAGAATCCAAGCTGACGACAGACAACTTGTGCGTCTTGCAGATCCCAAAGATCATCACATACTGTACCCCATTCTCCATTTACGAGGACTTCTACTCGACCTTCACTGTCACTGCTCCCATCAACGAGACGTATATCTGTAATATGATCTGTTAATATAAAAAGAAAAACCTCAGAGATAATTAGAACATCAATTACAATTCCATACAATGACAGAACCATGAAGACATGCTCAATAATCATCAGAAAAGTTTTATTGGTAAGAATAACTTACAAAACGGATATTTGTTTTAATGTAAAAGTTTAATAGATTAATCACACTATTTAATTTTCAAGAGAAAAAAATACAAATGCTTGGCATTGCTACGAGACTCTCACAATCTCTTAGTTGACGGAGATTGTACTTGGGTATATCAAAGCTGTTAACGGATGTGAAGCTACTCATTTTTGTTATTGTCAGCTTGTGAACGTGAATGTGAATGGTTATTCGGAATAATTCATTTATTAGTGAGGAGAAAAAGTACAGAAATTAAAAAAGGGCTAATCTGTCTTTATCTCTTGCGATAAAGTAAGAACATTTACTCGAGGGTCTCAGGCATGTTTTCCTAACAACCTTAGAAATAACAATATATATTAACACGTCACTGACCTGGACTAGTGCAGATAACGCTTGCATCCTCTTGGTGTCCACAATTGTGGTCTCCTATGTTATTTTTTGTACATTCGTTCAAAGACGATTCACTTCCAGCACATTCAACGTTGTCTAGTAGTATCGGATCAACTCCTTGTCCAAAACGTGCAACTAAAGGTGCCTCATCAGCACCAGTGAATCCAAGCTGACGACAGACAACTTGTGCGTCTTGCAGATCCCAAAGATCATCACATACTGTACCCCATTGTCCATTAACGAGGACTTCTACTCGACCTTCACTGTTACTGCTTCCACCAACGAGACGTATATCTGTAATATCATCTGGTAATATGAAAGGGAAGAAACTCCAAGATAGCTATATCATCATCTACAATTCAACACCCAGACAGAAATATAATGAAGTGGCAAGATATTGCAGAATCTTCATCTTAAAATTATTACAAATACTCCATGTTTAGAAATTCCGCTAACAGATTTTTAGACAAACTGTGCAGCCATGCACGTTATGGTTTTCACAAAGCCTACCGAAAAATTGTTCTCATTTTCTTTGTAAAGACCCACTCAAATTCTCATACCTCAGATAAAAGTGTGCATTTTGCAAGGGGATAGTTCATGGCATGAAGATTTTTAATGGAAGAATACTTTCAATGGATCTACTGTAACTCTTAAGGTGCAATACGAATATTTGCTTTACTAGCAAAGTTTGATACACTTAACATATTGCATTAAGTTGAAATAAAAATTGAAAAAAAAAATTGTATTACAATGAGATGGTTCACTACCACTTAGTCGATGGTTCTCAATGAGATTTAACTAGCGTGAAACGAAGTTTGTAGCGGAGAAGCACTTTAAATGGTTTCCTTAGATTTCGGACATTAGGAAAATGATTATAATGTGAAATAACTGACTTTTGATCAGTGGCTTCGTAGTTCAGATCAAAAACAACAAACAATTGAAAAGAGCGAGTCTATCTTTATCTTTCCGTATCGATTTCTGATTAAATTCTGCTCGAGGATCTCAGAAACCTCTTTTTTTACATCCCACACAATTAACCTTCAGTAAGATGCAGATTAGACTTGCATCTTCGAGATGTCCACAACTGTGGTCGTCTACGTTTTCCTTCCAGCAATAATTCAAAGAAAACTCATAGAAATCTACAAAAGTATTATACAACATTAACGTTTCCTAACGTCAGTTAAAATAATTCTAATAAGTGCCACTGACCTGGATCATTGCAAATAACACTTGCATCCTCGCTATGTGCACAATTGTGTTCTCCTATGTCAGGTTTTGTACAATCATTCAAAGAAAATTCATTTCCATCACATTGGACATTGTCTAATAGGATTGGATCAACTCCTTGCCCAAAGCGTGCAGATCCAGGTGCCTCATCAGCACCAGAGAATCCAAGCTGACGACAAACCACTTGTGCGTCTTGCAGATCCCAAAGATCATCACATACTGTACCCCATTGTCCATTAACGAGGACTTCTACTCGACCTTCACTGCCACTGCTCCCACTAACGAGACGTATATCTGTAATATGATCTGTTAATATAAAAAGAAAAACCTCAGAGATAACTAGAACATCAACTACAATTCCATACAATGACAGAACCATGAAGACATGCTCAATAATCATCAGAAAAGTTTTATTGGTAAGAATAACTTACAAAACGGATATTTGTTTTAATGTAAAAGGTTTGATAGATTAATCACACTATTTAATTTTCAAGAGAAAAAATACAATTGCTTGGTATTGCTACGAGACTCTCACAATCTCTTAGTTGACGGAGATTGTACTTGGGTATGTCAAAGCTGTTAACGGATCTGAAGCTGTTTACTTTTTGCTATTTTCAGCTTGTGAATGTGAATGGTTATTCGGAATAATTCATTTATTAGTGAGGAGAAAAAGTAGAGAAATTAAAAAAGGGCTAAACTTTATTTATCTCTTGCGATAAATTAAGAACATTTACTCGAGGGTCTCAGGCATGTTTTCCTAACATCCTTAGAAATAACAATAATTACTAACACGTCACTGACCTGGACTAGTGCAGATAACGCTGGCATCCTCGTGGTGTCCACAATTGTGGTCTCCTATGTTATTTTTTGTACATTCGTTCAAAGACGATTCACTTCCAGCACATTCAACATTGTCTAGTAGTATCGGATCAACTCCTTCCCCAAAGCGTGCAACTAAAGGTGCCTCATCAGCACCAGTGAATCCCAGCTGACGACAGACAACTTGCGCGTCTTGCAGATCCCAAAGATCATCACATACTGTACCCCATCGTCCATTAACGAGGACTTCTACTCGACCTTCACTGTTACTGCTCCCCCCAACGAGACGTATATCTGTAATATGATCTGGTAATATGAAAGGGAAGAAACTCCAAGATAACTATAGCATCTTTTACAGTTCAACACCCAGACAGAAATATAATGAAGTGGCAATGTATTACAGAATCTTCATCTTAAAATTATTACAAATACCCCGTGTTTAGAAATTCTGCTAACAGATTTTTAGACAAACTGTGCAGCCATGCACGTTATGGTTTTCACAAAGCCTACCGAAAAATTGTTCTCATTTTCTTTGTAAAGACCCACTCAAATTCTCATACCTCAGATAAAAGTGTGCATTTTGCAAGGGGATAGTTCATGGCATGAAGATTTTAAATGGAAGAATACTTTCAATGGATCTACTGTAACTCTTAAGGTGCAATACGAATATTTGCTTTACTAGCAAAGTTTGATACACTTAACATATTGCATTAAGTTGAAATAAAAATTGAAAAAAAAAATTGTATTACAATGAGATGGTTCACTACCACTTAGTCGATGGTTCTCAATGAGATTTAACTAGCGTGAAACGAAGTTTGTAGCGGAGAAGCACTTTAAATAGTTTCCTTAGATTTCGGACATTAGGAAAATGATTATAATGTGAAATAACTGACTTTTGATCAGTGGCTTCGTAGTTCAGATCAAAAACAACAAACAATTGAAAAGAGCGAGTCTATCTTTATCTTTCCGTATCAATTTCTGATTAAATTCTGCTCGAGGATCTCAGAAACCTCTTTTTTACATCCCACACAATTAACCTTCAGTAAGATGCAGATTAGACTTCCATCTTCGAGATGTCCACAATTATGGTCGTCTACGTTTTCCTTCCAGCAATAAATCAAAGAAAACTCATAGAAATCTACAAAAGTATTATACAACATTTAACGTTTCTAACGTCAGTTAAAATAATTCTAATAAGTGCCACTGACCTGGATCATTGCAAATAACACTTGCATCCTCGCTATGTGCACAATTGTGTTCTCCTATGTCAGGTTTTGTACAATCATTCAAAGAAAATTCATTTCCATCACATTGGACATTGTCTAATAGGATTGGATCAACTCCTTGCCCAAAGCGTGCAGAATGGGGAGCCTCTTCAGCACCAGAATAGCCTAGCTGCCGACAGACAACCTCAGCGTCTGACAAGTCCCAAAGATCATCACATACTGTGCCCCATTCACCATTAGCGAAGATTTCCACTCGTCCTTCACTGTCTTTACTTCCGTCAACGAGACGAACGTTTGCTATTTGATCTGTAAATTTTGAAAGAACTATACTCTCATCAACAATTCCAAAACCAGCAGACGGAGAGTTATATTCTTGAGATAGTATCAAGTGAGTAATGTTAATCATCGTTTGACGAAACAGGGTAGTTCAGAATCGTCGTGTCAATAATTGTTTTACAAATATCCTTCCAAGTACCCAGAAGCAGAGCAGTTTCTCACAAATAAAAAATCAGTTACTTGTTGCTCAACAATAATTTGATCACCCAAGCTTTTTAACATTCAAATGATGCATCTTCCGTCACTCATTACAGGCATAATGTTTTGAGGAGATGAAACTCTCACAGATATTTATTGATGAGACTGAATGGCTTAACAATAATGAAAGCTATTTTCTTTGTGTGCCATGTCGGTATGTTGTTGAATACTTATTTCCCTTTAACAGGAATTGTCGTTTTTCAGTCTCGTAGAGTCTGCAAAACGTACGCCCTCACTAATGGGTCAAACTTCGTGTTGATGTAATTATGTCCATTGCAAAATAAGCAGTTTCCCGATAGCTATATGCTCACAGACTATTACAGGAAGAAAGGCTATAAGTAGGAAGTTTGAAAAAGTATTCACATAGTATATTTTATAGCATGTTGTTTGCTGTTAGGATGTTGTTTTCGGTTGTAAAGTGAGACACACTCCTTTCTTTCTACACTCTTTTAATATCTTACACATAGTCTAGTTAATTGCTTGCAGATTGTGGGACATGTATGTAGAAAATAGTTTGGTTTATTTGAAAGTTGTAGAGTGGAACACTACATGAAATTTCCTTAAAATTGTGTTGATATTGGTTACCGTTTTTTAGATGAGTTACAGTGATGAGTTACATTGTTGTATACCGTGTCGGTATTTCTTTTGTTAGGCCAATGTATCATCCCTTAATTACTGTTATTTTCATGATAGAGGGGTAAAGGAGCGACGCACTTGTATAATTGTCAATATTTGATAGAGTTTCATTGAAATTGACTATTTTCAACATTTGTGACGATTAATACGGACAATACTTAACAATTTCATTTCGATTTTACGCAAACTTTCACTAAGATGAAGAAGGTGTTCTATATCTTTTCCCGCAAGCTTAAGGAAATGAATCAAAACATGATGAAATTATTCCTCTTAAAATTTGTTACATGTTCATTCTTTGTTTGATTACACATTACCACTTCAGGGAGAAAATAAAACACATCGCATCCTTAACATCTAACACAGTTGTTTGAGGAGAATTTTGCTCAATTGAGCATAAGTTAATTCATTATTCCTGCATTGAGAGCAGAATGATGTCAAAACACTGGAGAGCACAGATCAGGTGAGAAGTTTGACAGGTGACAGTATACCACAACGCTTTTGATGTTTTGAGCTATCTACGCATACTTTTTTTGAAGAACAGACACTGCATGAAAAAGTCTGTTAAAAACGTTACTGAACTGGTTAATTGGATCTTTGTGGTTTTCCTACGAAAATCACTTTCCAATTGTGATGAGTAGAGACGTAGTTCTGCTGGACAAATCATTAAGGCAATTGAAAAGAACTACACTTTCTTTATCTTTCCATGTCAATTTAAAGGCAAATTTGCTCAAGGGTCTCAGACAGGTTTTCCTAATGTCAATTAACATTAAACATTCACTTAACATTCATCACTGACCTTGATTATTGCAAATAACGCTTGCATCTTTGTGGTGTCCTTAATTATATGGTCCCCTATGTCAGATTAAGTGCAATCGTTCCAAGAAGATTCACTTCCAATACATTCACCATTATCTAGCAATATCGGATCAATTCCTTCACCAAAATATGTTAAATGATCAAACGATTATAGATTTCTGATAACTTTCATGCATGCAGAGCATAATTTAATATTTAAGTTATCGACCAGAAACGTTTTTCTGTGAGGAAAGAGGTTTAAATATTTATGAGCGAGACCATAGTACTTACAAAAAATAGGGAAACTGAAAAAAATCAGCTCTTTCTTTATCGTTCTCTACCAATTCCAAATTAAATTCGCTCGAGGGTATCATGAGTGTTTTTCTAAAATCCTTCCAATTAATCTTCCTTAACACGTCACTGACCTGGATTATTGCAGATGACACTTGCATCTTCGTGGTGTCCACAATTGTGGTCTCCTATGTTATTCCTTGCGCAATCATCCAAAGAAGATTCACTTCCAGTACATCTAACATTGTCTAATAGTATCGGATGAAATCCTTCACCAAAATGTGCAGATCCAGGTGCCCCGTCAGCACCATAGTATCCAAGCTGACGACAAACAACTTGTGCGTCTTGTATATCCCAGTCATCATCACATACTGCACCCCATTGTCCATTAACAAGGACTTCTACTCGTCCTTCACTGTGTCTGCTGCCACCAACAAGACGAATTTCGGTGATTTCATCTATTACAATAAAAAGCAAATGAAAAAAAGAAAAGAAAATGAAAGACAGCTAGAGCACCATATACAATTTCATACAATAGCAAAACTATGAAGACATACTCAAGAATATAAGATCAGTTTCATTGATCTACTTTTCCTTGATGTGACAACGTTTAGCAAAATTATCTTCTCATTTTTTTTGTGTGTGAAGAAATTCCTCTTACTGACTTCTACAGAACTTGTGCAGTAACGCATACAATGGTTATTTCAAGAGCCCTCTGAACAATTTTTCTCAATTCTTGCCTGAACTTCAGAACCCACATAAAAATCCCATACATAGCACATTAGAAATGTGCATTCCTGTAAAGGGTTATTTTATGGCATAAAGAATTTAAAAGAACAAAGATTTTTAATTCGTCTACCATAACTATAATATGCAATGCGAAAATTTGTTTTAATGTCAGTTTGATACTTCAATCACAGTATATATATTCACTTAACAGAACTGCAAATGCTTGTTATTACTACGAGACTATCACAATCTCTTAGTTGATGGATGTCAATGAGACTTTACTTGGGTATATCAAAGCTGTTAACAGATCAGAAATAACGTAGTTTTTGTTACTTTTCGGCTTGAAAAACATAATGATTATATAAAATAATTAATTGCGCATTTTCTATAAGAAAGAAATTTTAAATATTTATAAGTACAGCACTAGCACTGGAAAAGGTTACAACAAAAGTTGAAAGGAGCTAATATCTTCTTTATCTCTTCAGATAACTGTACGTCCAAATTTGCTCTCAGACATGTTTTCCTATCATCCTAACAAACAACAAAATACATTAAGACGTCACTGACCTGGACTATTGCAGATTACACTTGCATCTTCGTGGTGTCCACAATTGTGGTCTCCTATGCTATTCTTTGAACAATCATTTAAAGAAGATTCACTTCCAGCACATTCAACATCGTCAAGGAGTATCGGATCAACTCCTTGCCCAAAGCGTGCAAATTTAGGTGCCTCTTCTGCGCCAGAGTAGCCCAGTTGACGACAGACAACTTGTGCATCTTGCAAATCCCAGTAATCATCACATACTGTACCCCATTCTCCATTAACGAAAACCTCTACTCGACCCTCTCTGTCACTGCTTCCACCAACGAGACGAGTGACTGTGATTTGATCTGTTTATTTGAAAGGAAACAAACTTCACCATGATTGGATCATCATCTACACTTCTACACACCGGCAGTCGATGATTTATTTAACTCTTGTGCTTCGTCCTTCCAAAAAGGCATGAAAATTTCCATGAAAATCTTCCCACCGATTTTCCCCATGGAAAAATTTCCTACCTGATTTTGACCGGCGGGTAATCCTTCCTATTATAAAAATTTCCCCGCAGTATATAGCTCCCACAGGGAATGCTATCCGTGGGAATTGTTCCTACGGGGAGTAGTTATCATGGGATTTTAGCTCACAAGGAACCTTTCTCATGAAGAATGCTTCCCAGGGGGATCGCTCTTTAGAACAGGCTTTCCTCAGGAAAATGCTTTTCAGGAGAAACGCATTCGACGAAGAGCACTTCCAACGGGGATTTGTCGGGTACGTTTTCCTTATAACAAAACGTGGTATTAATTGGTATGTCCTTTTGAATATGAATTTAGACAAACCATTTGCATTAGCCAAAAATAAATTCACTGTCATGTTGAAGCTACACTATCTGCGGTTACCATCACAGAAAGGCTTTCTTGGTTCCACTAGGCCTTACATCTGTAGCGAACGTCTGAAGAACATGTATGGAAATACATCATATCATCATATCCATTTTTAAATATATTATTTATGGATGCTTTACATCCAAAAGTACTGACAAGCAATCCAACTTTAGCACAGTGTTACCCCTCATCCAATTTGCAGGGATTGATAGTTTGGTTCGTTTCCAGTGTGTTGCACAATTACATGAATTATCCCATTCTATGGTCAGAAAGATATACCCCCATGCCCATTACACCAACTTTTAACAGAAACTCAATAACTTTCAGAAAACACGCCCAACATGCAGTTTCTTCAGTGGAGATTCGATTTTACCACATGCCGAAGTTTTTACATTGCAATTATGACCAACATATTAAAACTCATTATAAATGTTGCCAACGTAGTCCTACTAACATAAACTTCATATCTTGTGCAAGGAGGTTGGGGGTTCGTCTGAACCCCTCGATACGGGCCTGGAAAATAGTTCATTAGTTAACTTGCACAGTGTATACATGTCTGCAAACGTATAGAAGGACCATATCAAACGTCCGTCTTCCGTTTCTTGCAAAGAGTATGATTTTGCAGATTTCCTGCACTCTCTGCAAGGTTCTTGCGATTAGATGTCTTATAACACAGCATTTTCACACACAAAGAACTTCTCTCTGTACTAATATAGCCCACATGGCTTTGTCCTTAACTTAATTCCACTTTATTTAAATTGACAGTACAGCACTGTCCAGTACTAGCAAGAAGTAGAAACTATTGAACTCTGTGTGCAAGTGTGTGTGTGTAATATCCCTAATAATTTCATAACGTGTATTTGAAAAGCCCTTCATTATGCCTCATCAACAAATCGCAATGAGTGATCTTGTTTTAGAGTGTCACTCATATAGTTCACTGCTGTGCATGCAGCCAATGCAATAGCAGGGAGCTGTTGAACTTGGTAGTACTTCGAACAGGGATGCACGTGTGTAAATATAGCTTGTTTCACTATGCATGTATACTGTAATTGGTTAAATACTTACGCTGACAAAGAAGTACGTTGAATAAATGACAGTTAGTCGTTATTATACATGGTAGTTGTTGAATACAATGTAGTTACATGGTAGTAAATTGGAATAGGTTAGTCTCTACGAGATTGTGTAGTGCTTCACAACAATTCGTTGTTTGCCAATGTCTAGTGACGTTTATACATATCTTGTTTATAAAGCACTTGGACTTTACGCGACAACGCTATACACAGTAAAACGGCTAAGCGTTAATGCGTATCGTTGTACGTTTTGTTATTTCGAGAAACTGCTACTGCCTGCTGGCAAACATTACATGGCGAAGCCAGTCTCCAACGGTGCTGGAAAGGCAGAAAGATTGCCCAGGTTAGCGTTCACCGATGGTGTAGAATCAGTTTGGACTGCAGCATAATAGGTGATGTAAGGACCAATGAATGAACCAACTTGTTGATTTGCGTTGTCCTGGGACGGTACGCCATCTTTGTCTAAGCAAGGCGCTAGATTTCGGCATCCTCGATGGAACGGCAGGACATATGCGGCTAGTCAAAATATTTGTGATTGAAGTGACGGCTACAGATGCTGATTGGTTTATACTGCCTTACATGTTTTGCATTTAACTTCCATTTTTTATGACGAAAACCAATCCAGGATTTTTGCAGCCGGAAGAATCGTCCGGAGACAGGGTAAAGGAAATTTACTGGGCACATTGTGAGTGAAACATCTGTCCCGTGTCACTACACTATCTTCTGTTCTTTCCAAAATAACTCGTCTGTGCGCACTGAAAAGACTTCACCATTATTGATAAACTTTCAAAGACAATTTAATGTCGGATCTCCAGGCGAACTTGTATCAACTAACCAGTGTATGATTTCCTTCAAACCAACAGACAGATCAATTTGACAGTATACTGTCATACACACGATAACCATGTTTACTCAACATACTTCCATAAAGTTCTAGCCGCTCTCTATTCTAAGACGTCATCGAATCAGGCTGTGAAATTCCCACTATTTCCGGCTCACTTGGTTATTTCCACATGTGGGTAAAAATCTCAAAACCATGAAGCATAAAGGATATTAGTCTGTCCGTAGACATAAAATCTACCACATATTATTGTTTCAATCAATAGGGGCTAAAGAAGATCAAGTAGGTCAACCAAAATACATTAGAAAGACATGATAGTACATTGTGATCATCGGTGACATAGACTTTAATGTAAACAATAAATATGAAAAATAGTGGGCTGGCTATACAGGAATATACAGCTTTACGGTAGCTGCATGTATTGCCTTGCAGTAAATTGGAGCTTCTTGTAAGCACTCCATCCTATTTCATGAAAGTACCTTGACAATCATGTTCAATAACGTTCTCGCTATATATATATATATATATCTATGTATATATATATGTATTATGTATATGTATTATATATATATACATATGCGTATAATACATACATACATATACATACATATATACACTAATCTGACCTTTGACATCTAAGCTGTGAACTTTGATCTTAAATTTGACGGGAGACAAAACTTTAGACCATGGCCAGTTATCTGCGTACTTTGACCTTCATCGATTGTACTGTCTAGCAGGACTGGAAGACGCAAACGTTTCAGTGTCACATTTGATCTTTCATCTTTCACCTCTGACCTTCACCTTTGATCTTACATGCAAACATGATTTTAAGGAAACTGTTATATACCCGTACTAAATTTGAAATTCCCACGAAAATAACCATTTTGATTAACTAGTATAACAAAATAAGACTTTAATAGATTTGACCTTTCAGTTTTGAACTTAAATATTAACGGGAGACACAACGTCAGTCTATGGGTCACCCATCTACCAACTCTGATCTTCATCCACACTGCAGTTTTAGAGGGCTTGACTAAGTTAATGTTCAGCTTCAGATTTGGTCTTTGATGTGTGATCTTGACTTTTGACTTCAAAACACATATTAACATGATTTGTAGATAAACTACCACCTACAAGAAGAATCATGCTTACAGAGAAGTATTCTAATGTATGCCAAACGTTGTACCTGGAAAAAAAAATTGTTATTCCTTTTTTTGCAATGTGTGTATTAGGATCACACCCAATAACAATTCGACATTTTCGTGGTGTCCACAATTGTGAAATCTCATGCCATTCTTTCTGCAATCATTCCTTCTCACTTGACGTTCTCTATTGGAAATGGACCAGTGTCTTTTTCAAAACGTATAAACTGAGCTCTCTTTTCAAAGAAACCGATTTTAGAGACAAACAATGCTGGCGGCGCAAAGGTCCCAATGATCATCACAAACTGTCCCCAATGTTCCATTTGCATCAACTTTTCTTCGACCCTCGTTTTCTGAACGACCACCTACCAGACGGTGATGGTCGTAAGTACAATTTCAGCAGTTCAATGTTCTAGACTGAACAATTCAGGATAGCATTTCTAGCGGGAGAGTTGTAACGGATGTATGTAAAGGTGCGAAAGTAACACGCAGTCACTCAATTAACATGGCCTATTTAAAGTAAGAATTTTTTCATTGCTTCAAATTAGTCTTTCTAGTATGTCGCTTTTATTCACCGCAATATTAATGATAAAAACGTATGCCAGTTACAAAATACATAAATACAAGATCCTTTATTTTGTTTGGGGACAAGAAGCTTATTAGGAGGGAAATCGCATAGTTTGAAATGTTTCCGAGGGATTTTCCCCTTTTCTTCCAATGCGACGCTCTCCTTGACCCGGGGTTACTAAATTACTGAATAGTATGAGGTTACCAGTTCTAGGCGAGGATTATAACGTATTTTAGTTGTGTTTTACTTGTTTACAGTGTCTAATTACGCCTACTTCAGTAATTCTAGCAGAATTGAAATCTGACATCGTCGTGGCATTTCCAGAAAGGTAGTTCAAAGTAGTTCATAAACAAAGTCCATTAAAAGTAAGAATTCGTTTATTGCTTTAAATTAGTCTTTCTAGTGTGTCTCCTTTATTCACCGCAATATTAATAATAGAAACGTATATCAGTTACAAACTATGTAACTACAAGATCCTTTGCTTTGTTTGGGGACAAGAAACTGATTAGGATTGGAAACCGCATAGTTTGAAATGTTTCCGAGGTATTTTCCCCTTTTCTTCCAAACGGACTCTCTCCTTGACCTGATGTTACCAAATTACTGAATCGTATGAGCTTGCCAGGTTTAGGCGAGGATTATGACGTAGCAGCATTGAAATCTTACATCGTCGTAGCATTTTCAGAAAGGTAGTTCAATCGCGGTGGAACCCAGGTAACATTCCAACATGGGACCAATATGGGTGAATGCATATGGGGCCTATGTGATTTTGCCTACACGATTCATAACGGGCCAGCCTAGATAATCATATGACCCATACGGGATAGTTATGGTGTTCATATGGGGCAATTGCCCACCTGGACTCCGGAACTACCCCTTGTGGTCATATGGGTTATCTGGGGTAATCGATATGGGCCCCTTTTTAATCTTTGGTGCAAAATGATATGAGCCACATATGTTTGTCGATATGGGTCTTATGCTGGAATGTTACCTGAGGATTGTCTCAGTCTCAATTGAAATAATCAGAACACTACAGACTATTTGAGCTATTTAGGCCATCATTTTATGTTCGTGGGATATTCTGATATTCCTTTTGTTATAAATTTTAGTCTTTAAGAATAGAATCCAGTTTCCAACAGGTTGCATTGTATCTATATCGCAACGTTTAATTATTTTCCGACAAGTTCATATTTATTTCCGCCAAGCTAGAACCTTGGACAAAATACCTTGGGACACTCCGCTCCTCCGTTTAATGTTGGCTATAGGATTACCGTTTAGAGAGTACATTGACTTCTATAGCGAAGCATTGGAAAGGGGCGCAAGGGGTTCGATTCATGACATGACCATGAGTGTCTTTCACTGCTCATTTTTTTCATTTATAAACGCAAATGTCTGTCGACCTCTCATTTTGTATTCATTCATATATAACATGAGGGTAATATATATATATATATATATATATATATATATATATATATATATATATATATATATATATATATATATATATATATATATATATATATATATATATATATATATATATAGTAATGGTAAATACATGAAGTAAGTGCATAGTTATCCTTTATTATCCTTATGCCAACCACCAAATCTCCGTGGTCTTCTCACTTCCTCCCAACTCCGTACCCCACTTGATTCCTCCATCGGTAACACCCCATGCAAGAAACCCCGATGTCAAATCTGTAAACACATTGTCACGGGCACCTCGATTAGCATTCCCAACTTTTTTCATCCTTTCGGGCCCCTCATTTAAACTGCGACTCTGAAAATGTGGTATACCTTTTATTTTGTAACAGTTGTGATAATGGAGTTTATGTAGGCGAAACCGGCACTAAATTCAGATTAAGGTTTAACAATCATAAGAAGTCAATACGGGACAATAGCCGAGGATTTCCGGTAGCTGAACACTTTAATCTCCCCTTTCATTCCATGTCTAATCTCAAATGCCTATTATTAGCATCCAAGTTCAAGTCTAACATACAAAGAAAAATATCTGAAATCCGATTTATCCTCCGATTTAAGACGCACACCAATGGACTCAACAAGGACCTAGGACCACTGAACCATTACACCTTCCACAAAGACCCATAGCACTCCCCTGTCAAGCTTGATTTAACTCTTTTCATTACTCTGAGTAGTCACTTTCGTTCTGGCTGAAGAAGATCCCAGTGGGATCGAAAATTTCCAATTTCTAACATTTTAACGTACTTTGTCAAGTCAACTATGCACTTACTTCATGTATTTATCATTACTCTATATATCAAAGTAAACGCGGACTTTCACCTATATATATATATATATATATATATATATATATATATATATATATATATATATATATATATATATATATATATATATGTATATGTATATATGTATATGTATATGTATATATAGCTCTAACTACAAAATGTATAATGTACTGTAAAGTCGGTTGAAACTGCCTAAAATGACTATCATATGGAAATGCACCATGAAAGGTACAACAGAATGGGTGTCACAATGTCACTGTTGTATGAATATGAACGAAAGTCACATTTATTTAATTTGCATATATGGGTTATTTTTGGAATAATGATAGCACAGTTTTTTTTTCACCTAGATTAACCCGATCAGATTTTTGTTCTTCGATACCTGGTTCAATGTCAGAGTCTGAGCCGAAAGTGCGTCATTTGTATCATTCAAAATGTTGAAGAGTAGTTTCCCGATCGATTGGATTCATTGGACTTATGATGTTACCCCCTCAATGACTGGATTTTACTTAGCACATATGATGCAAAACTCTACATGGATTTGACTGAATTATTCCTCCCTTTACTCCGTAATAGCATTTACAACATTTGCACAATAGTATTATTGCTGTACATCAACTTCAATATATGAAGCGAACGTACTGAATATGCACTGTTGATGTTTCTTGTAGCAAGAAATATTACCACCATTTGGCCGTTTAACTTATTTCAAATCGACCCTTTTTCCTGGTCCCCGCGTATAGTTCTGGCCTGTTTTTGCCGAAATTCTCAGACAATCTTGGACAAAATTGTTTGGACACTTTGTCGTACGTTGCAAATATAGTACTGAATTTTAGGAGAGAGGATTGAATGAAACCCATTTCCAATGTTGCTCTATGGAATGAATGTACTCTCTGAACGGTAAACCTGTAGTCAACATTGGATGGGGGAGCGGGTTGTCCCGAGGTATTTTGTCCTAAATTGTCTGACTTTTTTGGAACCAACTGTTGAGAGAAAATTGAACATGTTTGGAAAAGGTGCATCAAAATATTAGTTATCTAAGTCCTATGGGTCTGAGGATTTTCAAAGTAAAGTATTCTGAATTTCGACTATGAGCATAAAAAGTTTAATTTTTATTTGGGCACAGGCTTATCTGTATGTTTTGTTGAAAGCGAGTGACATGAATGAAAAGACTGTATCATGATTTTTCATGCGGAAAGGAAAGAAATAGTTACGTTTAGAAATAACATTGATGGGCAACTGTTGCATTGACGTTGCAACAAGAGTGTCACTGCAATTGTTGAATGATGGTAGGAAACCCAGTTATGAGATATAATGAAATAGCTTCACGTTCTCGTAAAACGTTAGTTAAGGCTGGTTTTCTACGTTTTTTTGCAGCTAATTTAAGATTTGTGATTACAAATTAGTTAAGGTACCAGCATAAAGCTGGTAACTTATGTAATCTTCACTTCTGTAATCTACGCAATTTTCCCACGGTTTGCTTAAATTATCCTGGCAAAACATTTGGTAGAACGTGAGTTTCATTTCTATACTGTCGGACGCTGTTGTTAGGCCTAAGTCATGGTTTTGTATGACAGATATGATTGCGTTTAGAAATAACAGCTGTTGCATTACTTTGCAAGAGGGGTGTCACCGAAATAGTAGAATGGTGGTAGGGAACCCAGCTATGCGATATCATGAAATAGCTCCACATTCTGCGTAAAAATGCGTAAAAAGTCAGAACTGTTGACTCAGTTTCATATTAAAATAATCGTAGAACGTTAGTAAAGGTTGTTTTTCACATTTTTTTGCAGCTAATTTAAGATTTATGACTAGAATTCTTACATTGCATGAAGCTGGTAACATATGTAATCTTTATTCTAGTTAAATTCAGTACTATATTTGCAACGTACGAAAAGGGTCCCAACAATTTTGTCCAAGATTGAGAATTTCTTCAGGCCAGAACCATACGCGGGGACCAGGAAAAAGCGTCAAGTTGAAATAAGTTTGGATACGTTTCCAATAACATTGGAAAGGGGGTTTCATGTTATCCTCTCACCTAAAATTCAGTCTTATATTTGCAACAAAAGACAAAGTCTCCCAATGATTTTGTTCAAGATTGTAGTTCAATTCCTTAGAAAAGAAAGGAAATTGCATTTCAAAAACAAACACCTTTTTCGAGTACTTACTTAATTTTAAAGTTGGACTATTTTGAACATTGTACACCCCGTAGTCTCCTCGAGAGGAGAGAATATTAGGATACATATGTAACTTCATTTTATTTTTAAAATTTTAGCATTTTACCACAGATAACACAAACTATTCAAAGATAAAATCCCTTGAATGTACTTACTGTATTGAGCATTTGACTCGACAGACATTAGCACTACTGCAAGTATTGTAAGAACGGACAGAAGCAGCATATGTACGAATGACATGATTCTGTTGAAGTAACATATAATATATGGTATTGTTATAACAAGAATAATATGTATCACTGTTTATATTGTTTATATACATTAAATTGTATTGTCTCCTTCATCGATAGCAAAAGTAGAAAAAGTTAGCAACTACACGTCATAATAATTCAAGATAACCCAGACAAGTAAGTAAGTAAGTAAGAAACTAGTACTAGCATACAAATGGGATTTAAAGGCGAAGTAAAAGTCACGTTGCCTAACAAAAATGGAGGTACCAAAAGTATGAGAAACAATCTAACGTCAACAGTATTTTCAATAAATGTGATATGTTGGTCTAATGTATTATTTCTTCTCTCATCGCTGCATTATATGTGAAGTACTCTATTTTTCTACAATGCTTTTGTTATTTAGCACTTTTCAAGACAGTCTTTAGAATCTACTGCAATTGTGGCATTCATTCTCTTATTCAATACAATTGCCATTATAGTATAATCCGTTGGGCCATTACAAATTAATTCCCACAGAGAGATTTAACCAGAATAGCTACTTTATGCTTAAGTCTACAATTGTAATAAAAAAGACAGTTACCATTCAATGTTTCGTGTCGTCTTGACAAAAAATATTGGTTGACGTCAATAATTTGCATCTGAGTCAGAGAACTGTATTTTGCCTTAACGTATCCCTCATTCCTCATCGGCCAGATATTCGAACTTGATGGCATGAGGCAGGAAAAGATATTTGCAAGATAACACAGGCATCGCATTAGGATATGATGCAAGTTAACAGAAACTTGGTTAATGTTATAAACATTGACACATATGCTTCTGACACCCTTTAGATGGTAACACCATTACCTAATTGACTAATTGACTACTGTCCTTAATACAAAAGAGGCATTACAATGATATACTGCTGTAAGACCAACTTAAGCGGTAACAAGGGTTGCAAAAAAACATATAGTATTTCTAATAACCAATTTAAAAAAATTTACAGCTTTGAAATATATCTAATAACATTCGACTCCAATCAAGGAATTCTGAAGACGCAATAATCAAAAGGTTCATCTTCTCTGAAATAGCAAAACTCCAAATGGAGACTATGGAAGAAAAATGAAGATCGTAAAGCTAAAGCTTTAATGTCGTCTTAGACACATGAGCTAGCCTGTTTGTAATATTTAATGCCAACGTACATTTTATTCAACAAACAATGATTAAGTATAATTAAATACGATATTTATTGATAATAACATTTCTGTGGTGGATATACTCACCAATAAATAAGTCCATGGACTCCTAAAGTGTTCTGAACGCATGTATAATATTCTCTAATTTATACACTTGCAATGACAGTGAGCGGAAATTGCAGTTCGAAAGGTCATATAGCCGTGGCACAAGTAATTTTGCGTGAGATTTCCCAGTGTGTTTTGCTTCATTATCCTACTAATTGGACGTTACATTAAGATATCTTGGTACTCTTTACAGCGATTGTAAAGCAAGCAAACATGTGTTCATTAAGGAACATACAGTCTCAAAATTGCTCATGCTTTAAGCTGTTTTAAACTAAAAATTTCCCAACCAAACATTTCTTTCATTCACAGATATAAAACTGAAAACTTTGGTGTCTTGAATAATTTGTAAAAAAGTTTATTAATCAATTGAAAAAGATACTATTTTTGCAAACCTTAAACATACTTAAGTTATGTTGCGTAAAGTGCAATAAAAGAATTAAATCCATCGTCTTTGGTAAGTTTATTCATGTGTGGGCAGATTTTACTTTTGTTCTCGAGTGGTTACTCGAGTCGCATACTCATGGTGAAAAAAAAATGTACTCTCCATTAAGTAAATAACATTTGCAGTTGCTTATTGTCTGTTTTATTGTTTTTATTTGTGCTTTTATAAAACAAAAACTGATTATTTTGATATTATATAAGCCTTTGACACAGTTAATCATGACGATTTGAATTATCTAAGCGGCTGTATGCCCTTCAGCACAGCGAAATATATTATGGTTCAAAAGCACAACTTAGTATTGAAATTATTGCGAAACATGAACATAAAGACAGATTATGACAAGTATATGGTGATACAAAAACATTCGAGTAAAATATAAAGTTGATGCATAACAACACTGATGACTAACAGAAAAGATTTAGAGGAAGAAACCCCTGTTACAACACGAAAGCGGAAAACTGGGCAATCGACGGAGATGCATATCCTATCACTGTCGTTATTTATGATCATTCTCTTTCCAACACCAATCTCAATGTTATGTTGGAGTTAAATTAAAGCAACTACAGCTTCTCATCCACATAATATGTATAGGGATGAGAAGAAGAAACTGAGCTGAACCCAAATGAATGAGAACAAGCAAGGAACATAAAAGCGACATGCCGGTTTGGTACATTTTATGAAGGAGAATATAGTTAGTCGAGCTACCCTCTGCGGTTAAATACTGCATTTCTTTCATCCACGTCCTGTAACTTTATAAACAATTACTGTTACAAATTGGTCTGATGGTAGTCTAGATTATTAGAGTAGGAAAAATAGAGCAACGTCCTCAAGACCTTCTTTAGAAGTTGAAAGCTTGTTTACGTTACATAAATTTCAACTTTATCTTTTGTATTTTAACTTAGCAAAATGTAAATATCAGTATTAAAATTGAATCCAACAAATCAGGAAAAGGGCCAATGCTTTTCAAACATTACCAGTACCAGTACTGATATGCATAGGTAATTAAGGCACAATTAAGCTCTTCGGACATTCAAGAACAGAGAAATCTCACATAATATCTTTTGAACAACATTTCATATGTTTGCAGCACATTTCTATGTAATTAAATTACAATATTCTTACGATAGTTATCCTTTTGTGGTTTGTGAAAAATTTTATTTGTACTCATAATATTTTCAAGATTATCAAGCTTTGAATATTGTTTTGAATTTTGACCGGACTTTCACTAAATATCAGAAATCACTCTGTTTTGGTAATTGTTACAACAACAATTCGCAGGAAATGAACGTGTGAACCTTATCTGGAAGTTATGCTAATATTTATATTGAAAGGTATAGAAATATACAGATTGATAACCGAAATTGATAATTTTTATCTAACGGTGATAAGATCAACGTCTCCCAATTGCTCAAATAGTGCTTAATGACATATTACTAAATGCATCGTCATAGTATTCACCATTGCAGTCCCCTATGTCAGGTCTTGTGCTACAGTAACCACAAGAAATTTAAGTTCTAACACAATCAATACAACCGAAACAGAGTTACCTCTTGCACAAGTTTGCAGATGCAGAAGGCTTATCAGTTCCATAATCATATAAATTCGTAATCTTAATTACATATATTACAATGAAAAATGTTTTTTTTTCCTGAAACATAGTATTTTAGTAGTCTCGTCTCAAACAGATTAGAAATAACTTTAATTGTATTGTATAATATTTGTCCGTAGTTCTGTTAAATATTGAGATGGGACTCATTCTCAAAATTGAAAAAAAAAAATCCCAGGTTATTGTTGTTGGAAACATAAAAACAAAACTATTATAATTGTGTAAAACTATTTCAATAAAAATGTTTCTTTATTCATCATATATTGGCTTGATTAAATACAGATGTTATTTGCATTTCCATATGACTGCAGTTGCGCTCACCTATGTCATTCTTGTTACAATTATTCCAAGACAGTTCCGTTCTCATGCAACCAACTTTATCAAGTACAATCGGATTAACTCCAACCTGCATTTTGTAAATCTCATTAGTCATCACAAAGTGTAAGAAAGACCTCGACTCACCCTCCACGTTCCCTGTTTGTTACTGCCTTTTATATAATCTATATAGTTTCAATATTATCGTCCACGTTCTTGTTATTAAAATGATTAATTTTAGGTTAATCAGGGAGCTGATACTTAAATGAGATGGGAAGAAAAATGTAATTACTGTCGAATCAGCACAGGTAAGACGTGTAGTTAACTCAAAAGTATTTCCTTCCTTTTTTATGAGGTTTCAGTCTAATCTCATTCACTGTTTACATTATCTAATTCAATAAATTTTTAAACAAGCAGCTGACTCACAACAATGCTTTGGTGTGTATCTGCCTCTACCTGAATAAGAGATATCATACCAATGAGCTGAAGAGGTAGGAACCTGATCTTTTGACAACTGTATGAGAGGTTTTCTGACATTTCCTGAAATAGCCAGATTTTATATCCGCTTCCGTGTTTTGACATACACCCAAAGTGATGTACACTTTTGGTTGTATTCGAAACAGATCGACATATAGGCCGAATAATTTTCTCTTTACGACTAGCAAAACCTATGCAGCATGAAAAGTTCCGTGTTAAGATGTAAGTGTAGCAGACAACAGGTAAAATATTGCGTTTACTCGCTAATCCCGTATAAGTCTTATAGAATTCTTAAGGAGGATACAAATGTACTGATTTCCATGTGACCTTGGCTGTGGAAGCCCTATAAATTCAAAGCGTCCTATCTTCAAACTAAACAGGGAACTTCTCTTATGGTAAACTGGATTGAGTTGTTACAGATTCACCTGCATCTTCTCTGTGTCAACAGTTGTTGATAGGTCGTTATTAAATCCTTTACCACAATGTGTAGACTACGATGCCTGAGGATCCTCTTTCAGGGATTCGTAGTCAGTCGCGACGTTCTCGCAACTGATGACAATCCCAGGTGCTCACGCACGGTCGCTTCAACAGCGTCTACGTGATCAGGGTGAAGTGATCCGCCCCTAACACATAGGGTTCATACTCTTCGATAGAGAGGAAATAATCGTAGGGGGAATCTACCGTGTATGATTTGTTCAGAACGTTGAGCGGAGATGTTAGGGTCAGAAAGGACGACCAACGCGTGCAAGGTTCGGATATACGAACTGGCGAGCAATATATAGGCCGGCTCCAATCGGTCCGCGGATGCGGACCGGGTAGCCCAGGGATGATGGGAGCATTCGATGTCACTTTATTTCCTGTCAAGGATTCCTCACAACCCTTCCCCTTCGCCACTCGGCCTACGATCGAACGACCAGAAGGGCGTGTGAACACGTCATTTTGAAGCAAATAAATCTGGGTGATTTGGCAGGCAGAGGTTATTTGATGTTATCGCATTGTGAAAGTGAGAGGCTCACATCAAACTATAACATTTGAGCCATCAGAACACTAATATAGCAGCATATACCTCGATTATGTAATCCATTCCCATTGGCTTCTAATTACATTTACCATTTACTTTGACTAACTGTATCGA
The DNA here is from genome assembly GCA_021234535.1 of Stichopus chloronotus. Lineage (NCBI taxonomy): Eukaryota > Metazoa > Echinodermata > Holothuroidea > Aspidochirotida > Stichopodidae > Stichopus > Stichopus chloronotus. The sequence continues at coordinate 16,111,715 of CM037839.1, read as the reverse complement.
TTCTCATGAAATATTGTAGGTTTTACCTCTTCCATATTTGGCTGTCTGTCACATAGCATATGTATTTATTATCATTTGAAAATATGTGTCTTAAAACTAACTCTTCTGTGATCAAGGTTCGTTATACTAATTCACATACTAATGATCGGATCATTTAGTTGACGTGTGTGCTATTGGCATTGCTTACTTTATGACAATTCTTTTCAATACCAATGTCTTGCGGTTCCAGTAGGAACTGTGCTTATGATCTTAAGTCTGCTGTTGTTAGGCTACAGTTAAATGTTTTCCATGTACTTAATAGTGAAATAACACTGAAACATTGAAAACATGGGACTATCCATGGTTGTTAAAAAGCTGTTGTTACATCACTGCTGTGCAACTTAAAGTTTTGTGTAGTCATTCACAATGATTCACAATGGTCACTTGAGGTCACCAAAGAGGACAGTCTTAAAACTATAAAGAGAATATTTCAGCACATTAAAGCTGCTGGAACTTCAAAATTGAAACTATTGGTAGCACTGTGATAGCACTAGTGATAACTAAATGATCTTTTTCAAGTTCTGATGAGGCCAATGGTCGAATCAGGTCAGTAGCGGAAAAAGCTTGAAAACCTTGTAAACACGGTATCTCGACTGAAAGTTGCTCGAACTTCAAAATTGGTATGTAGGTAGTCCATTGTAAGTAAATAATCCCTATTATTTTCCAGATAGGTCAAAGGTCATTTAAGGTCACCAGAGGAGAGACTCTGAAAAACTATTAAGTAAGCTATGTCAGCTACTGAAAGTTGCTAAAAGTTGGTGAAACTTCAAACCCTTAACCTTGGTTGCTCTTGACGAGTAGATGATCTCTGTCATGTATTAGGGAGGTCAAAGGTCACACAAGGTCATTAGAGTTCATAGTTTAGAACCTTGTAAACACCGTATCTCCAGAAGGAAAAACTGTTGGCACTTCACACTTAGTATATAAGTTATCCATTGTGAGTAGATGATCCTTATTCTTTTCCGGAAAGTCATAGGTCATTTAAGTTCACTAAAGGTGGAATTTTGAAGACCTCGCAAAAATATATCGGTGACTGATTTGAATTTCCCACTGGTAACATGGCCGGTTTTGATGAGTAGATAATGTCTGCCATTTCTTATGATGGCCATAGGTCACATGGGGTTAACGAATCATACTTTGAAAACTACGTAGACATGGTATCCCAAGGAGGGTAAAGTGAGTGAATTTCAAAATTGGTACGTTGGATATCCTTTGCCCATCATAAATATCGGCAAAAAATCACAAAGTCCATTGCAATTCTGGTTGTGTTCCTCAATTTTTATTCTGGTGTTTCACCGATGTCTTCCCTTCATAGTCATGAAATTTGGTCCGTTATGTCTGACTTTTCAGGTACAGTAACATGTTAACTTGATCCAGGTCTCATGTGTTTGATATAATATGATAAACAAGTTTAGTCACCCTTTCATGAGAACAAGGAAAGCCATAAGCTCTAATAGAACATGCCGTTGAGACATATGTTTTCACCAATAAAGCGAGAAAAAAATCCCTGATTAAGGAGTGTCAATCGTCATTAGGAATTATCCCCATGATGAGACTAAGACTCAAACGCTTAAACGCTATACGCTCAAATCCAAGAAGAGATGGCAAAGGGAATTAGTGTTGAAAATGAAATTCACCAAATTCTTATAAACCTGTCAAAATCTTTTGACGTACTAACACAAATGGTCAAAGTAGGACGGACGCTTTATCATATATATTGCTGGATCCGTCTTACTTAACGTGTAGGAGGATGTCAATTCGCTGATACTGTCTAAGGGGAATAAATTGAAGAAAATATCTTCTAGGTCACCAGAATTAATTCTTCTCATACTCACTGATGTTCCCAAATTTTAATTTTAGATTTCATTACTCAGAAATTTAGTGTCAAAAAAAAAAAAAATCTGGGGAGAATAAATAGGGGACAAACAATCCTTGTTAAAAGTCCCACTAAACGGGATCAATAAAATAAACCTTGTCTCTTATAGCATATCACTAGCCCATTTCCCTATCAAACTGTGACAAATTTTAATACAGATGAACGCGAAATGCAGCGTTTTTTATCGAAACAAGTTGGTGGGGACACGATGTATCTTGTCCCTATTATTGAGAAAAGTTGCTTGGACCTCGCGCGTCCTCATCAGGATCTTCTTCCATGCACTGGTCTGGCTCTTGTTAAAGGTTAACAACTTACTTGAAGATAACTTAAAGTTTAGAATAATACTTAAAGGTTATCATATTGGATTATCAAAAACATAAACAAGAGGGCAATCCACGGAGTTGCGCATCTCATCGCCAACATGCATTGATTTCAATACAGGGTATCCACATTGGGATTTGTGTTAGTTTACTGCAACCACATCTCACAGAGTTCGGGAACTGGTTGTAAATGAAAGGGAAATATACTTCAAGCATAAAATGGTGGTAAGCAGAGCCGAACATCTCAATACTGATATCCACTGTAAGGTAGCACACTTAAGGTGGTAGCCTGGTGATACAAGGCGTAAGTAACGACGACAATAACGACTCAAAAGTGTCTGTGCATATTACGCTACATAATGCAATTATAACATTGACTTACTCCATGTAGCTTAGTAGTTAGGGTAAGGGGCAGGATATAAAAGCATCCCTCTAGAGTCTATGGGTTATTTGCACATTAGTCTCCTATTTACCTGTGCAGGACCTGCTTCTGCTAAAATTATTGTTTGACATAAAAATAATGTTCTCATAATTGGCAGGGATGTTAGAAGACATTATCCACAGGGGCCAGTACTACGAAAGATGTTTTGGCTAAAGTTAAAAAGGTGGTGTCTATTGACCCGGATGCTGGCTCTTAAGTTTTTTTTTCCCCAAACAATCATACAATTTCACCACTTTATTGTAAGAGTGATACACTGTATCTTCATTGTTCATAGGTGTTCATAGGAACGGCCTTGCAAAATTTTGCATATAATGCTTAATTTATTCTAAATATATGGTGGAAATCCAAATTTTGGGGCAAAGTTGGCTTTTTACTCAAAAGTCAGCAAATTTCACTGGATTTACATTTACAGTAATATTATGTTAGACAGTATGTGTTTTAAGGGAAGTCATTAGAAAGCCTTACGTTCATTGGTCCAATAGTGTCCAAGATATGGTGGAAATCCAAATTTTGGGTCAAAATCGGCTTTTTTCCTCAAACATCAGCAATTGTCATTGGATCTACCTTTACAGTAATATTATGTTAAACAGTATGTGTTCTCAGGGAAGTCCTTACAAAGCTTTGAGTTAATTGGTCTCATAGTTCTCAAGATATGCGGGAAATATAATTTTTGGTGCAAAATTGGCTTTTTTCCTCAAACATCAGCAAATTTCACTTTCTTTACTGTAAAAGTGATATACCTTGAATATTACATTCTCAAAGAAATCCTTGAAAAATTTTGCAATAAATGGTCAAATACAAAATATGGTAGAAATATAAATTTTGGGGTAAAATTGACTTTTTTCTAAAAAATCAGCAAATTTGACTCGATTTACCATTACAGTAATGTTATGTTGAACAATGTGTTCTCAGGTAAGAACTTACAAAATTAAGTTAATTGGTCTAATAGTTCTCAAGATACGTTGGAAATACAATTTTTGGGGCAAAACTGGCTTTTTTTCTAAAAAATCAGCAAATTTCACTCTCTACTACAAAAGTGATATACCTTCAATATTTCATCCTCAGGTAAGTTTTTGCAAAATTTTGCAATAAATGCTCAAATACTTCTCAAGATATGCTGGAAATAGCAATTTTGAAGCAAAATGGACTTTTTTTTCTAAAAGATCAGCAAATTTGACTCATTTACCACACAACTAATATATCGTGGACATATTGGCATCATGCATAACCTTACCAAGTTTAAACTTAATCGCTCATATGCTTTTCAAACTATTCTGGAAAAACCACAATTTGGACAGGTCCGGGAGCACACACACACACACACATTGGCACGGACACGTTTTCATTTATACCACCCAACAGGACCCTCCTGTACCCATGGTCACTCTACCATGGGGTACCCCTGGGGTGTCGCTACTCATCCACTCCAAGCGTTTCCATGGGAACCGTTCTCCTATGGGTGCACAGCACAATATAGAGCGGCAATAGCCAAGTGACTACAATATCTCATCTTAGCCCCTATAGATCGATGAGATAAAAATACTGGAACACCCTGTTCAATAAAACAAAAAGACATAAAGTGGTATCACGTTAAACATAATATTTATTGATGATTCTGAAATAAGGGAAATGAACCAAAAACACAAGTAAAATGAAATTGAAATCATTAGCAGCCCATGTGATGAAACTAAGACTTTGTTCACAGAACAGAATTAAAATCTGTTTATAAAAATAAATCAACGACTAAAAAGACCTCTGATGACTAATAAGTGAAGGACATATACCAGCGTTTAAGGCATTTTACCACTTCATTTTCGGGATAGGCCAAATCTGAAAAATTCAATCAGAAACTGAACAATTACTGGTTCGAAATCGAGATAATGCTTACACTTATTAATCATAAGTATTAGCAGAAAAATGTCATTGATTAATGCCATTCATCCTGAGATGGTACTATGTAAAAGCGGAAAATAAGCATGTAACTTTATATACTGAACAGTTTCATCTTGCTATTTGGTAATATAAGGCAACTGTTGTAGTAAAGAATAGTAAGGGAAAAAATGAAGGAAAGGGGGGGGGGGGTTGTTAACGGAAGCCTATGGATTAAATATTGATTTTTAATCTTCATGTCATTTATTGTTGACAATTTAATACTGGTCTAGTCGACAACGTGTTCATATTCCATCCCAAGATGGGAGAAGTATCTTTAGTGGGTAAACCGTAACCACGCGGTACTTTCGTATTCACGTATGATATCTCGAATACTACTGACATCTCATAGTCATGTTGTAATATTGCACTCAGAAAAGTGCTCTTTTCTTTAATCATAACGTATTTATAAGTCTATAAGTATATCGATCTATATATCTCACTGTATTAGTTTATTTTTCTGTCATTCCATCGATCTATCACTCTATAAATGTATCGATATATTACGCATTATAAGTTTCATGCACAAAACAAACCTTAATTGCACACTACCCCCGCATCTTCGTGGTGTCCGCAATTGTGTTCCCCTATGTTATTCTTTGTGCAATCATTAAGAGAAGATTCACTTCCAGAACATTCAACATTATCTAGTAGTATCGGATCAACTCCTTCCCCAAATTGTGCAGACCCAGGTGCCCCATCAGCACCAAAGAATCCAAGCTGACGACAGACAACCTCGGCGTCAGACAAGTCCCAAAGATCATCGCATACTGTACCCCATTGTCCATTAACGAGGACTTCTACTCGACCTTCACTGCCACTGCTTCCACCAACGAGACGAACGTTTGTTATTTCATCTGTAAATTTGAAAGGGACACAATGATGACCTGGTGTATTTCAATTTCATACACACAGAGATCTATTTTGAATTTTGTATGAAAATGATGAGTTCATACTTATATAGTTTTGTTTGTTTAAAACACTGTATTACGGAATCATCTTCCGAAACTTGCACACATGTCCGTAAACTTAACAAAAACCTTTACTAGACCCACAATAATTTAAGTATGAAGTTTCCCAGTGGTTAAAAAAAGGTTATGACATACAAGCAGCAACTGCACAAGCTCTTTGTTTTTCTTTGAGATGAAGCACGTGTTTAAAAACCCTTACAGTTCACACTTGCAAAAAATTTCGGTGTAGCTTATTGTATCTGAGTCTATTACATAGCACACCGGTAATGTTAACATACGAAATAAGTATGTTATTAACCTCCACAGTATGAAATATCAAACCCATTATTTTTAATTTCAAAACAAACAAATAATAACAATTTATACGGCTATCAGGCTGCTCACAATTTTTGAGTTGATAGCCGAACTTAATCTTTTTTTTTTTTTCGTTATATCAAAGTCTTTATTCAGTCAGGTGTCAAATAATTTGCATTTGTAAACTAGGAACATCATTACAGTATGAAATAATAGAAATGAAAGAGGGTACTTTAAAAAAATTGTGGAAACAGACATCCTTTCATAGCGTCCGTGCAAACAATCTGTAATTAGACTAAACTGACCTGGATTATTGCAGACAACACTTGCATCTTCGTGGTGTCCACAATTGTGGTCTCCTATGTTATTTTTTGAACAGTCATTCAAAGATGATTCACTTCCAGCACATTCAACATTGTCTAGTAGTATCGGATCAACTCCTTCACCAAAGCGTGCAGATCCAGGTGCCTCATCAGCACCAGAGAATCCCAGCTGACGACAGACAACTTCGGCGTTTTGCAGATCCCAAAAGTCATCACATACTGTACCCCATTGTCCATTAACGAATACTTCTACTCGACCTTCACTGTCACTGCTCCCACCAACGAGACGGACGTTTGTGATTTGATCTGCTAATATGAAAGAAAGGAGTCATCAGCATAAATAGAGTACCATCTACAATTCTGAACACTGACACACCTAAAATGATATGTTCAAAACTTATACAAAGAATTACGTTGATCTAGTTTTGTTTGATGTTACAGGTATTGCATACTGAACCAACTGGTCAAAATTGTCAGAAATACCAAGATTTAAAATGGAGCAGGACTTTTAGTTGACGTAGTCTAAGTTTAAGCTACAATACGAATAAACTAGCGTATCATCAACAATTCTGTACACCGACAGACCTAAATAATATGTTCAAAACTTATAAAATGAGTTACGTTGATGTAGTTTGGTATGATGTTACAGCTATTGCATTCTAAACCAACTTCTCAAATTTGTCACAAATACCAAGATTTACAATGGAGCAGGACTTTGAACTAACTTACGGTAAGTTTAAGCCGCAGTACGAGTATTTGCGTTAATGTCAACATTTGATTCATTAACAACATTCAACTACATATGCTTGATATTGCTATGAGATGGCTCACAATCTCTCAGTTGATGGATCTCAATGAGATTTTGTTTTTGTGTATCAGAGGTTTAAACGGATCAGAAATTAAATAGTTTTCGTTACTATTCGGACATGAGAAACTTACTTATATTATTACATAATTGACTTAAGAAAACTTTTTTTTTTAAGAAAATTAGCTTAAATCTTTAAATGAATGGTGTCATGGTATTTACAAAATATGAAAACAACTTAACATGGCTACTCTTTCTCTATCTATCCCAATCGATTTAAAAACAACTGTCGTTCGACAGTCTAAATTTTTTTTTCTAACGTGGGCACAATTATTTTCCATGGTGACGTCACTGACCTGGAATAGTGCAGATAACGCTTGCATCTTCGTGGTGTCCACAATTGTGGTCTCCTATGTTATTTTTTGTACAATCGTTCAAAGACGATTCACTTCCAGTACATTCAACATTGTCTAATAGTATCGGATCAACTCCTTCCCCAAAGCGTGCAGATCCAGGTGCCTCTTCAGCACCAGAGAATCCAAGCTGACGACAGACAACTTCGGCGTCCGGCAGATCCCAAAGATCATCACATACTGTACCCCATTGTCCATTAACGAAGACTTCTACTCGACCTTCACTGTCACTGTTCCCACCAACGAGACGGACGTTTGTGATTTGATCTGCTGATATGAAAGACAACAGACATCAGCATAACTAGAGATCATCTACAATTCTGAACACCGACACACCTAAAATGATATGTTCAAAACTTATACAATGAGTTACGTTGATCTAGTTTTGTTTGATGTTACAGGTATTGCATACTGAACCAACTGGTCAAAATTGTCAGAATACCAAGATTTAAAATGGAGCAGGACTTCTAATTGACGTACTCTAAGTTTAAGCTACAATATGAGTGAACTAGGGTATCATCTACAATTCTGTATTCCGATATACTTAAATAATGTGTTCAAAATTAATAAAATGAGTTAGGTTGATCTAGTTTGGTTTGATGTTACATGTATTGCATACTGAACCAACCTGTTAAAATTTAATGTCAACATTTGATACATTGACAACATTGCTTACTATATATACATGATATTAATTACCTCCAAATTGCTCTTTTTATGTACGGATTCCATACTCAAAAACTACCCGCCAACCTGTTACACATGTTTCGCATCAACTCTGCTATCCACAATTATCCCACCCGAACTTCTACAAATGTTCATCTAGAAAACCACAAAACAGCTCTCGCCCAACGATCTATTAGACACACTGGCCCCGACCTTTAAAATCCTTTATCTATGGATATTCGAATGTCCCCTCCAAAAAATAGCTTCAAGAGACAAATTAAGAGTCTCATCTTGGATAAATATACTATGCAATACTGATTTATTACAAGTGATGTAGAGAACCTTCTTTATCCCTTTCCCTTTGATTTTCCTACATCCACCCACCTCCCTCCTCCCCCCATTTTTTATTCCTACTCCTACCGTTCTTTTCTTATTCTTTTTATTTATTTATTTCATTTACAATTTTCGTTGTAAATAACTATTGAAAAGTTTTGTTGTTCTTAAATCACCTTATCTTTATTCCCAATTAGTATAACTTTGTTTATTTTCTGTTGGACGTCACCTCAAGCTCTCTCAGAGCTTATGACGTATCTTTCATGTATGTGTATATAGTACTTAATAATTACGGAACAAGTTATCTATATAATTAAATCATTTGTTTATATATATATATATATATATACTTGGTATTGCTATGAGATGGCTCACAATCTCACAGTTGATGGGTCTCAATGAGACTTTGTTTGTGTGTATCAAAGCTGTTAGCGGATCAGTCATTAAAAAGTTTTCCTTACTATTCGGACATAAGACACTTACTTATATTATTACATAATTGACTTAAGGAAACGGTTTTTTTTTAAAGAAAATTAACTTAAGTCCTATAATGAGAAGAGTCATGGTATCTACAAAATATGAAAACAACTAAACATGGCTACTATTACTATATCTATCCCAATCGATTTAAAAACAACTGTCGTTCGAGAGTCTAAAAATTTTTTTCTAACATCCGTACAATTATTTTCCACTGGGACGTCACTGACCTGGATTATTACAGATAACGCTCGCATCTTCGTGGTGTCCACAATTGTGGTCTCCTATGTTATTTTTTGGACAATAGTTCAAAGACGATTCACTTCCAGTACACTCAACATTGTCTAGTAGTATCGGATCAACGCCTTCACCAAAGCGTGCAGATCCAGGTGCCTCTTCAGCACCAGAGAATCCCATCTGGCGACAGACAACTTGCGCGTCTTGCAGATCCCAAAGGTCATCACATACTGTACCCCATTCTCCATTAACGAAGACTTCTACTCGACCTTCACTGTCACTGGTCCCACCAACGAGACGAACATTTGTGATTTGATCTGCTAATATGAAAGAAAGCAGACTTCAGCATAACTATAGTATCATCTACAATTCTGTACACCGGCAGAAGAAGAATGATATTTAAGAGCATAATAAAATAAGTTACATTGATCTACTTTTGTCTGATGGGACAATGCTCTGTGAAGTCATCCTCGCAAGAACGTTTCAAAAATATCACGATTTTCAATGCACCAAGACTTCAATTTAGTCTACCATCACTTTGACGTGTAATAGGATATTCTGGTTCAATTTCAAAGTTTCATACATTAAACCCATTATATTAAATTTTAATAAAACTAAGTTAATTATGCTTGGCATTGCTATGAAACGTTCTCTTAGTTGTTTGATCTTAATGAGATTTTACTTCCGTGTCTCAAATTTGGTAGCTGATCAGGAATTAAGCAGTTTTCGTTAGTTTTCGGACCTTGAAAATACCATTATAAGACAACTTAAATAATTGACTGGCATTGTTTTTCCGAAGGAAATGAGTTGGAAATCTTGATTGTAGAGACGTGGTCCTGACATAAAATTGAATAAATATGAAAAGAACTAATCTTTCTTTGTCTTTCTGTATCAATTTGAAAATAATTTGTCCGAGGGTTACAGAAATATTTTCCTAAGTGCGTACAGTAATTCACATTAATACGTTACTGACCTGGAGTTCTGTAGATAACGCTTGTATCTTCGTTGTGATACACTTGGATTCACTTCCAGAGCATTCAACATTGTCTAGCAATATCGAATCGATTCCTTCACCAAAACGTGTAAATAAAGGCACCAGAGTGTCCAAGCTGACGACAGACAACAACAAAAAAAGTTTGGTGACACGCCACTCACCTGGATTATTACAGATAACGCTTGCATCTTCGTGGTGTCCACAATTGTGGTCTCCTATGTTATTCTTTGTGCAATCATTCAAAGACGATTCACTTCCAGCACATTGCACATTGTCTAATAGTATCGGATCAACTCCTTCCCCAAAGCGTGCAGATCCAGGTGCTTCGTCTGCACCAGAATATCCCAGCTGACGACAGACAACTTCGGCGTCCGGCAGATCCCAAAGATCATCACATACTGTACCCCATTCTCCATTAACGAAGACTTCTACTCGACCTTCACTGTCACTGGTCCCACCAACGAGACGAACATTTGTGATTTGATCTGCTAATATGAAAGAAAGCAGACTTCAGCATAACTATAGTATCATCTACAATTCTGTACACCGGCAGAAGAAGAATGATGTTTAAGAGCATAATGAAATAAGTTACATTGATCTACTTTTGTCTGATGGGACAATGCTCTGTGAAGTCATCCTCGCAAGAACGTTTCAAAAATATCACGATTTTCAATGCACCAAGACTTCAATTTAGTCTACCATCACTTTGACGTGTAATAGGATATTCTGGTTCAATTTCAAAGTTTCATACATTAAACCCATTATATTAAATTTTAATAAAACTAAGTTAATTATGCTTGGCATTGCTATGAAACGTTCTCTTAGTTGTTTGATCCTAATGAGATTTTACTTCCGTGTCTCAAATTTGGTAGCTGATCAGGAATTAAGCAGTTTTCGTTAGTTTTCGGACCTTGAAAATACCATTATAAGACAACTTAAATAATTGACTGGCATTGTTTTTCCGAAGGAAATGAGTTGGAAATCTTGATTGTAGAGACGTGGTCCTGACATAAAATTGAATAAATATGAAAAGAACTAATCTTTCTTTGTCTTTCTGTATCAATTTGAAAATAATTTGTCCGAGGGTTACAGAAATATTTTCCTAAGTGCGTACAGTAATTCACATTAATACGTTACTGACCTGGAGTTCTGTAGATAACGCTTGTATCTTCGTTGTGATACACTTGGATTCACTTCCAGAGCATTCAACATTGTCTAGCAATATCGAATCGATTCCTTCACCAAAACGTGTAAATAAAGGCACCAGAGTGTCCAAGCTGACGACAGACAACAACAAAAAAAAGTTTGGTGACACGCCACTCACCTGGATTATTACAGATAACGCTTGCATCTTCGTGGTGTCCACAATTGTGGTCTCCTATGTTATTCTTTGTGCAATCATTCAAAGACGATTCACTTCCAGCACATTGCACATTGTCTAATAGTATCGGATCAACTCCTTCCCCAAAGCGTGCAAATCCAGGTGCTTCGTCTGCACCAGAATATCCCAGCTGACGACAGACAACTTCGGCGTCCGGCAGATCCCAAAGATCATCACATACTGTACCCCATTCTCCATTAACGAAGACTTCTACTCGACCTTCACTGTCACTGGTCCCACCAACGAGACGAACATTTGTGATTTGATCTGCTAATATGAAAGAAAGCAGACTTCAGCATAACTATAGTATCATCTACAATTCTGTACACCGGCAGAAGAAGAATGATGTTTAAGAGCATAATGAAATAAGTTACATTGATCTACTTTTGTCTGATGGGACAATGCTCTGTGAAGTCATCCTCGCAAGAACGTTTCAAAAATATCACGATTTTCAATGCACCAAGACTTCAATTTAGTCTACCATCACTTTGACGTGTAATAGGATATTCTGGTTCAATTTCAAAGTTTCATACATTAAACCCATTATATTAAATTTTAATAAAACTAAGTTAATTATGCTTGGCATTGCTATGAAACGTTCTCTTAGTTGTTTGATCCTAATGAGATTTTACTTCCGTGTCTCAAATTTGGTAGCTGATCAGGAATTAAGCAGTTTTCGTTAGTTTTCGGACCTTGAAAATACCATTATAAGACAACTTAAATAATTGACTGGCATTGTTTTTCCGAAGGAAATGAGTTGGAAATCTTGATTGTAGAGACGTGGTCCTGACATAAAATTGAATAAATATGAAAAGAACTAATCTTTCTTTGTCTTTCTGTATCAATTTCAAAATAATTTGTCCGAGGGTTACAGAAATATTTTCCTAAGTGCGTACAGTAATTCACATTAATACGTTACTGACCTGGAGTTCTGTAGATAACGCTTGTATCTTCGTTGTGATACACTTGGATTCACTTCCAGAGCATTCAACATTGTCTAGCAATATCGAATCGATTCCTTCACCAAAACGTGTAAATAAAGGCACCAGAGTGTCCAAGCTGACGACAGACAACAACAAAAAAAAGTTTGGTGACACGCCACTCACCTGGATTATTACAGATAACGCTTGCATCTTCGTGGTGTCCACAATTGTGGTCTCCTATGTTATTCTTTGTGCAATCATTCAAAGACGATTCACTTCCAGCACATTGCACATTGTCTAATAGTATCGGATCAACTCCTTCCCCAAAGCGTGCAAATCCAGGTGCTTCGTCTGCACCAGAATATCCCAGCTGACGACAGACAACTTCGGCGTCCGGCAGATCCCAAAGATCATCACATACTGTACCCCATTCTCCATTAACGAAGACTTCTACTCGACCTTCACTGTCACTGGTCCCACCAACGAGACGAACATTTGTGATTTGATCTGCTAATATGAAAGAAAGCAGACTTCAGCATAACTATAGTATCATCTACAATTCTGTACACCGGCAGAAGAAGAATGATGTTTAAGAGCATAATGAAATAAGTTACATTGATCTACTTTTGTCTGATGGGACAATGCTCTGTGAAGTCATCCTCGCAAGAACGTTTCAAAAATATCACGATTTTCAATGCACCAAGACTTCAATTTAGTCTACCATCACTTTGACGTGTAATAGGATATTCTGGTTCAATTTCAAAGTTTCATACATTAAACCCATTATATTAAATTTTAATAAAACTAAGTTAATTATGCTTGGCATTGCTATGAAACGTTCTCTTAGTTGTTTGATCCTAATGAGATTTTACTTCCGTGTCTCAAATTTGGTAGCTGATCAGGAATTAAGCAGTTTTCGTTAGTTTTCGGACCTTGAAAATACCATTATAAGACAACTTAAATAATTGACTGGCATTGTTTTTCCGAAGGAAATGAGTTGGAAATCTTGATTGTAGAGACGTGGTCCTGACATAAAATTGAATAAATATGAAAAGAACTAATCTTTCTTTGTCTTTCTGTATCAATTTGAAAATAATTTGTCCGAGGGTTACAGAAATATTTTCCTAAGTGCGTACAGTAATTCACATTAATACGTTACTGACCTGGAGTTCTGTAGATAACGCTTGTATCTTCGTTGTGATACACTTGGATTCACTTCCAGAGCATTCAACATTGTCTAGCAATATCGAATCGATTCCTTCACCAAAATGTGTAAATAAAGGCACCAGAGTGTCCAAGCTGACGACAGACAACAACAAAAAAAGTTTGGTGACACGCCACTCACCTGGATTATTACAGATAACGCTTGCATCTTCGTGGTGTCCACAATTGTGGTCTCCTATGTTATTCTTTGTGCAATCATTCAAAGACGATTCACTTCCAGCACATTGCACATTGTCTAATAGTATCGGATCAACTCCTTCCCCAAAGCGTGCAGATCCAGGTGCTTCGTCTGCACCAGAATATCCCAGCTGACGACAGACAACTTCGGCGTCCGGCAGATCCCAAAGATCATCACATACTGTACCCCATTCTCCATTAACGAAGACTTCTACTCGACCTTCACTGTCACTGGTCCCACCAACGAGACGAACATTTGTGATTTGATCTGCTAATATGAAAGAAAGCAGACTTCAGCATAACTATAGTATCATCTACAATTCTGTACACCGGCAGAAGAAGAATGATGTTTAAGAGCATAATAAAATAAGTTACATTGATCTACTTTTGTCTGATGGGACAATGCTCTGTGAAGTCATCCTCGCAAGAACGTTTCAAAAATATCACGATTTTCAATGCACCAAGACTTCAATTTAGTCTACCATCACTTTGACGTGTAATAGGATATTCTGGTTCAATTTCAAAGTTTCATACATTAAACCCATTATATTAAATTTTAATAAAACTAAGTTAATTATGCTTGGCATTGCTATGAAACGTTCTCTTAGTTGTTTGATCCTAATGAGATTTTACTTCCGTGTCTCAAATTTGGTAGCTGATCAGGAATTAAGCAGTTTTCGTTAGTTTTCGGACCTTGAAAATACCATTATAAGACAACTTAAATAATTGACTGGCATTGTTTTTCCGAAGGAAATGAGTTGGAAATCTTGATTGTAGAGACGTGGTCCTGACATAAAATTGAATAAATATGAAAAGAACTAATCTTTCTTTGTCTTTCTGTATCAATTTGAAAATAATTTGTCCGAGGGTTACAGAAATATTTTCCTAAGTGCGTACAGTAATTCACATTAATACGTTACTGACCTGGAGTTCTGTAGATAACGCTTGTATCTTCGTTGTGATACACTTGGATTCACTTCCAGAGCATTCAACATTGTCTAGCAATATCGAATCGATTCCTTCACCAAAACGTGTAAATAAAGGCACCAGAGTGTCCAAGCTGACGACAGACAACAACAAAAAAAGTTTGGTGACACGCCACTCACCTGGATTATTACAGATAACGCTTGCATCTTCGTGGTGTCCACAATTGTGGTCTCCTATGTTATTCTTTGTGCAATCATTCAAAGACGATTCACTTCCAGCACATTGCACATTGTCTAATAGTATCGGATCAACTCCTTCCCCAAAGCGTGCAGATCCAGGTGCTTCGTCTGCACCAGAATATCCCAGCTGACGACAGACAACTTCGGCGTCCGGCAGATCCCAAAGATCATCACATACTGTACCCCATTCTCCATTAACGAAGACTTCTACTCGACCTTCACTGTCACTGGTCCCACCAACGAGACGAACATTTGTGATTTGATCTGCTAATATGAAAGAAAGCAGACTTCAGCATAACTATAGTATCATCTACAATTCTGTACACCGGCAGAAGAAGAATGATGTTTAAGAGCATAATAAAATAAGTTACATTGATCTACTTTTGTCTGATGGGACAATGCTCTGTGAAGTCATCCTCGCAAGAACGTTTCAAAAATATCACGATTTTCAATGCACCAAGACTTCAATTTAGTCTACCATCACTTTGACGTGTAATAGGATATTCTGGTTCAATTTCAAAGTTTCATACATTAAACCCATTATATTAAATTTTAATAAAACTAAGTTAATTATGCTTGGCATTGCTATGAAACGTTCTCTTAGTTGTTTGATCTTAATGAGATTTTACTTCCGTGTCTCAAATTTGGTAGCTGATCAGGAATTAAGCAGTTTTCGTTAGTTTTCGGACCTTGAAAATACCATTATAAGACAACTTAAATAATTGACTGGCATTGTTTTTCCGAAGGAAATGAGTTGGAAATCTTGATTGTAGAGACGTGGTCCTGACATAAAATTGAATAAATATGAAAAGAACTAATCTTTCTTTGTCTTTCTGTATCAATTTGAAAATAATTTGTCCGAGGGTTACAGAAATATTTTCCTAAGTGCGTACAGTAATTCACATTAATACGTTACTGACCTGGAGTTCTGTAGATAACGCTTGTATCTTCGTTGTGATACACTTGGATTCACTTCCAGAGCATTCAACATTGTCTAGCAATATCGAATCGATTCCTTCACCAAAACGTGTAAATAAAGGCACCAGAGTGTCCAAGCTGACGACAGACAACAACAAAAAAAGTTTGGTGACACGCCACTCACCTGGATTATTACAGATAACGCTTGCATCTTCGTGGTGTCCACAATTGTGGTCTCCTATGTTATTCTTTGTGCAATCATTCAAAGACGATTCACTTCCAGCACATTGCACATTGTCTAATAGTATCGGATCAACTCCTTCCCCAAAGCGTGCAGATCCAGGTGCTTCGTCTGCACCAGAATATCCCAGCTGACGACAGACAACTTCGGCGTCCGGCAGATCCCAAAGATCATCACATACTGTACCCCATTCTCCATTAACGAAGACTTCTACTCGACCTTCACTGTCACTGGTCCCACCAACGAGACGAACATTTGTGATTTGATCTGCTAATATGAAAGAAAGCAGACTTCAGCATAACTATAGTATCATCTACAATTCTGTACACCGGCAGAAGAAGAATGATATTTAAGAGCATAATAAAATAAGTTACATTGATCTACTTTTGTCTGATGGGACAATGCTCTGTGAAGTCATCCTCGCAAGAACGTTTCAAAAATATCACGATTTTCAATGCACCAAGACTTCAATTTAGTCTACCATCACTTTGACGTGTAATAGGATATTTTGGTTCAATTCCAAAGTTTCATACATTAAACCCATTATATTAAATTTTAATAAAACTAAGTTAATTATGCTTGGCATTGCTATGAAACGTTCTCTTAATTGTTTGATCTTAATGAGATTTTACTTCCATGTCTCAAATTTGGTAGCTGATCAGGAATTGAACAGTTTTCGTTAGTTTTCGGACCTTGAAAATACCATTATAAGACAACTTAAATAATTGACTGGCATTGTTTTTCCGAAGGAAATGAGTTGGAAATCTTGATTGTAGAGACGTGGTCCTGACATAAAATTGAATAAATATGAAAAGAACTAATCTTTCTTTGTCTTTCTATATCAATTTGAAAATAATTTGTCCGAGGGTTACAGAAATATTTTCCTAAGTGCGTACAGTAATTCACATTAATACGTTACTGACCTGGAGTTCTGTAGATAACGCTTGTATCTTCGTTGTGATACATTTGGATTCACTTCCAGAGCATTCAACATTGTCTAGCAATATCGAATCGATTCCTTCACCAAAACGTGTAAATAAAGGCACCAGAGTGTCCAAGCTGACGACAGACAACAACAAAAAAAGTTTGGTGACACGCCACTCACCTGGATTATTACAGATAACGCTTGCATCTTCGTGGTGTCCACAATTGTGGTCCCCTATGTTATTCTTTGTGCAATCATTCAAAGACGATTCACTTCCAGCACATTGCACATTGTCTAATAGTATCGGATCAACTCCTTCCCCAAAGCGTGCAGATCCAGGTGCCTCTTCAGCACCAGAGAATCCCAGCTGACGACAGACAACTTCGGCGTCTTGCAGATCCCAAAGGTCATCACATACTGTACCCCATTCTCCATTAACGAAGACTTCTACTCGACCTTCACTGTCACTGCTCCCACCAACAAGACGAATGTTTGTGATTTGATCTGTTAATATGAAAGAAAGCAGACTTGAGCATGACTAGGGTATCATCTACAATTTTATACACACACAGAAGTAAATTGATATGTTTAAAACTTATAAAATGAGTTACGTTGATCTAGTTTGGTTTCATGCTACAGGTATTGCGTACTGAACCAACTTGTCAAAATTGTCACAAATACCGAGAAGTTCAAATGAGCATGACCTTCAATTGACTTACTCTAAATTGAAGCTACAACACAAATGTTTGTTTTAATGCCAAAATTTCATACATTAACAACATTAAACTACATATGATTGGTACTGCTATGAGACGGCTCACAATATGTCAGTTGATGAATCTGAATGAGATTTTAATTGTGTGTATCAAAGCTGTTAGTGGATAAGAAGTTAAATAGTTTTCGTTAGTTTTCGTGCATGAGAGCCAGAATTATATTATTGAATAATTGAATAAAGGAAACGGTTTTTTAAGTAAATGGGCTTAAATCCTGTTATGAGTGGTGTTATGGTACTAACAAAATATTCAAACAATTAAAAATGGCTACTCTTTCTTTATCTTTCTCAATCGATTAAAAAACAACTTTCGTTCGACGGTCTTGAAAGTGTTTTCCTCACGTTCGTACAACTAATCTCAATTATGACGTCACTGACCTGGATTAGTGCAGATAACACTGGCATCTTCGTGGTGTCCACAATTGTGGTCTCCTATGTTACTTTTTGTACATTCATTCAAAGACGATTCACTTCCAGCACACTCTACATTGTCTAGTAGTATCGGATCAACTCCTTCACCAAAGTGTGCAGATCCAGGTGCCACTTCAGCACCAGAGAATCCCAACTGACGACAGACAACTTCGGCGTCTTGCAGATCCCAAAGGTCATCACATACTGTACCCCATTCTCCATTAACGAAGACTTCTACTCGACCTTCACTGTCACTGCTCCCACCAACAAGACGAATGTTTGTGATTTGTTCTGTTAATATGAAAGGAAGGTATCTGCAGGATAATTAAAGTATCATGTACAATACTAAACACCGACTGACCTATAATGATATGTTCAAAACTTAGAAAAAAATGAGTTGATCTAGTCATGTATAATGTTACAGGTATTTCATACTGAACACCCCGTCAAACTTTTAACGAATACCAAGATCTACAATGGAGGAGGACTTTCCATGAACTTAGTCTAATTTAAGCTACAATATGAATATTTGTTTTCATGTCAAAATCTGATACATTGCATACATTATATTTAAATAACAAATCTACATTTGCTTCGTATTGCTATGAAAAGGCTTACAATCTCTCAGTTGATGGATCGTAGTGAGATTTCACTGTTAGCGAATCAGAAGTGAAATAGTTTTCGTTACATTTTAGGTATGAGAAACATAATTTTGATATTAAATAATTGACTTGAAGAAACGGTTTCCTGAAGTAAATAAATTTCAACTTAATATGAGTAGATTCGTGGTACCAAAAATTATTAAAGCCATTAGATAAAGGAACAGCTACTCTTTCTTGATATTTCCCTTTCTATTTAAAAACAAATTGATCTGTTGATCTGTTAGCATGAAAGAGAGCAGACCTCAGCATACTCAACTATATACAATTCTATACACTGGCAGACGAATAATGATATTTTCAAAATTTATAAAATGAGGTACGTTGATGTACTTTCCTTAATGTGACAATGCATTGCATTCATCTTTTCATTTTTTTTAACAAATACAATTTTTCAAAGGATCTGACTTGAACGTACAGTACGAATATTTGTTAGAAGGTCAAATTTCAGTGAACCAAATTCGTTATTTAGATTTCAAGAATTAAAATCAAATAATGCTTGACGTTGCTATGAAGCAGCCCCAAATTTCCTAGTTCATTCATTTAAATGAGTTTGTACTTGCGTTGCGACAAATCCGTTGCCGAATCAATAGTTTAATAGTTTTCGTTACTTTTCTTGCTTGAGAACATGATTACAGCTTTTAAAGAAGACGGAGGACAATTATTGCCGTTTTTCGTACTTATTCACTCTTTAAAAATTTCACATGCATGCATGGTTGAGGTTAATCATGCATGCTACATATACAGAATAGGAACACCTTGCGATGTCAATGTAAATGTTGCACAATTGCACGTGTACGTGTGTAGAAATTTCTTGTCTAGAAATCACGTGAACGTCAAATAATCCGGCCTCAGTCCCTTTATTCGTAAAATCAGCATGTCGCCTATTGTGGGTGTTATATGAGAGTTCTAAGAAGCGTCATGATCATATGCGTGATTACATTTTCTCCCACCAAAACGTAAAGTATTGTAAACATCTGAATTACCTTTCTGGTATACACTATCGTCAAAACATACTAAATAAGGATGCTAGCAAAGCATGGACAATTGCACTGATTTATCAACTATATTTGCTCAGCCCACAATATGAAAGTGCCACAAGTCACATTGCAGAAACAACGACCTAATAAGTTATGTCGACAGTATACAATCAAAACCTACCATTCTGTATCATGTGCTGTAATAACCATGAACTTTGACCTCTAACGCTATTGATTGCGTAGACGCTACATATTATACTAAGGGATCTACTGACCGAGTTTGAAGTTTACTCGAATTACTGACTAGAGGGTAACAGTAACAACCTTTTGCGGAATCGAGTTTTGACTTATGATCTTTGATCTGTGAAATAAAATTTTGGTGGGAGATACAATTTCAGACCATGGGTCACCTATCTACCAACTTTGATCTTCATCGGTCTTGCGTAAAACAGGAGCTGCAGAAGCAAACTTTTCAGTGTCAAATTTGACCTTTGACCTCTGACCTTGACCTTTTACTTAAAACAACATACATATGGTTTGAAATAAAAACTCAAATACCGGTATATAACGTATACCGGTCATATATTTGAAGATCAGATGAAAATAGCCACTTGGGATTAAGGAATACAGTCAAAAATATTTCACTCCTTTGACCATTGTACTCTGAGCTTTGACCTCTGACCTTAAATTTTAACATGAGATGTAACTTTCATCGACTCTGCGCTCTAGGGAGTTGCCGACGTTAACTTTTGTATCAATGATATAGTTGAATGTTAATTGAAAAAAGTCATTTGAAAGTAAGAAATACGGCGAAAGCAAGATTTTCACAATATTTGACAGTTGACCCCTGATCATTGAACTTTCACATTACAGTTCTACTTTCATCCACACTGCGGTCTAGGAGGAGTTGCATACGCAAACTTGCTAGGGTCAAATTTGACTTTTGACATCTGACATTGACATTTGACGTCCAAATACTTATAAACATGATTTTCAAATAAAGTCTTATATGCAGTACCATTGATACATTTGAGGTTTTTGTGGAAATAGTCATTATGGATCAAGAGGTACAGCAAAAGTAAGATTTTCAGTAGCTTGACCTTTGTAATGTAACTTTTGATCTTAATTTTTACCGGAGACACAGCCACAGGCCCGTAGACCTTTTTTATGGAGTGTTGTCGTTCTCAAGGGCAAATCGTGAATTTGCACAAAATGCACGAAAATGCATTTTTAAATCACTTTATAACGACACTTTTTCAACGACCTCGAAGAGACATAAGTCAGAAGCTTGGATAGACAGCTGTATCCAAATGTACATGAACTGCTGAGCATCGGAGAAACCATGCCAGTAACAAGGTCAGAGTGTGAACGCATTTTCAGCGTGATGCGAAGATTACGTACCAACCTGAGGCCTTCCATTATTCTATGATGCACATACATTATGATATAAACATTGACCTGAACGTGGCGGTAAATCTGTTTGCAAGATATCACCCTGAGAAGCTGAGTAAAGCACATCTCCTATTCAGTGGCGGCACCAGGACATGAAATGTTGGGGGAGTGCTGGAGGGCAAACCCAGTATCTAGGTGGGAGGGAGGCAACTCCAAGTGCCTCATTTTGAGGGTGCAACGACAAATTCGGGAAATTTTCACGAAATCTGGAAGACTATTGTGGGGGGGGGGGGGGAGTTGCGCCGGTGGAGTGGCGCTGGACAACACTTTCAACTTAGCCAATTGAAGTTTGCCATGATATGTGCCTCTGTGAAATGAATCATCTATATAATCACAGTACCCACTTCAGTTTTTATGAGACTGAATCACAATAAAAGATCTATTTTAGATATTGCTGATCATGTGTTTTTTCCTTCATTTTCCTTCAGTAGGTTTTAAGGGAAGGTCTAGTTGAGGCGA
Organism: Stichopus chloronotus; assembly: GCA_021234535.1. NCBI lineage: Eukaryota > Metazoa > Echinodermata > Holothuroidea > Aspidochirotida > Stichopodidae > Stichopus > Stichopus chloronotus. The sequence goes on along the minus strand of CM037839.1, from coordinate 16,089,908 downwards.
TGAAATATGAAAAGTGGTGTGGGGGGGGGAATATGTTCAGCCCCCAATATTTTTCCAAGTGTTCCAAAAAGCGAGGAGAATTTCGTAATGAGGGCTGAACTTCTTTTTGCTTAAAACACTCGGGGAGTGCCCTTTTCCGGCCGTCTGGGGATTTTAAAGGCCTAAGTTTTTCTTGTTCGCTCCTCGCCAACCGATGGTGGCGCTCCCTTAGATAGTCAACGAACCCCCTTTGGGTAAAGCTGGCTACGGGCCTGCAACTACGATCTTCATCTACACTGCTGCCTATAGGAGGAATTACGAAGATAAACGTTAGAAATCAGAATTTTCTTACAGACAGACACATCTCTCTTATCCCTCTGGAACTTCCTGACAACCTTTTGTTTCGTATCAGGTTAGATCTGTATTTATCAAATACTAACTACATGTAATATTACCATGGCGACCTTGTGTTGTGGCAACTGAGAGAGCCATAATACAATCTAGACATCACGCAACTATAATATGTATAAAGATGAGATAATAATTGACAAGAAACAGATTTCTGAAGTAAAGAAGTCTTAAATCTTCATGATTAGTGTCATGGTTTAAAAAAAAGAATGAAGAAAATCTAGGGAAGCTATATCATTTACTATCTTCCCCAATCAATTGAAGAAAGTATACTCTAGGCCATCAGATAAAAAAAGGTTTGGTGACACGTCACTCACCTGGATTAGTACAGATTACACTCGCATCTTCATGGTGTCCACAATTGTGGTCCCCTATGTTGTTTTTTGTACAATCCTTCAAAGACGATTCACTTCCAGTGCATTCAACATTGTCTAGCAGTATCGGATCAACTCCTTGCCCAAAGCGTGCAGATCCAGGTGCCTCATCAGCACCAGAGAATCCCAGCTGACGACAGACAACCTCAGCGTCAGACAAGTCCCAAAGATCATCACATACTGTACCCCATTGCCCATTAACGAAGACTTCCACTCTACCCTCGCTGTCCCTGCTTCCACCAACGAGACGCAGGTTGGAAATTTCACCTTTGTAGTTAAAAAGTAATTTAACATGGTGGGAGTTTTTTCTTTACCCCTTAAACCTTTTCGGAACAGCCAATGCACTTTGGATGAAGTAGAACTTAAAACATGCTTTAACTGTTAAAAGTACATACTTTAGGAGATTTTCGTATGAATGAAATTAAAAAATGAAATTAAAAGACAACCAGTCATCTGTAGAGATGAAATAATGCAGTTTTTATGTTGCACAATGCGGATGAATCAAACAATCTGAAATTCAAATGTGAGTAATTAAGAGTGTGCAACAACATAATATTCTACTTAATGATAATTCTTGAATTGTAATTCAGGCATATCTTCCAAATGTTGATGTTATTGAGTCTTTTTTTTTTAAACAAACTCTTTCCGCATGTGGAAACTCCGGCGTGATGTTGATTCAACTTGTCTCTGACGACACTCCTTCGAGTAGTATATATTCGCATACAATATCCGTACCTTAGATAAAATGTAATTACTGGTAGCTACAGACTCTTGTCAGTAAACTGCTACTTTAACATTCATCACTGAAATTCATAACATGCAGCTGTGAATCCGGTCAGATCGGCTTTCCATGTCATTAACTACAGCTGCATCATCTGATTGCTTTACAATGGTGTATGTTAGAATGAAGGTTATGGTAAAATCTAAACAAAGTTCCATACAGGCCTACAGAGGGAAATTGCTCAGCAAATACGTACAAATCATAAAATAAATCAATATGATTCATCCAATATGTGTTTAATTGCTTTATTTTGCACTGACTCCGTGAAAGGGTTTTACCTGTCCACATTCATTGTCAGATAAGGTAAAGATCAGATCACACAGCGTTTGTTCTGCTTTTATATTTAGTAAATGTTAGATAAATTCTTGTACTCAAATAATACATGTTTAAAAACAAAATCCAGCTTTTGATAATGAACTTTATTGAAACAAATTCACGATTTTATTTGTTTTAGCATGCGACTTTGCTTCTAAAGCAGGACTGATACTCTTATTACATGTAAAGTCTAATTACACAACTTTTTTGATGCTCCGTACTTACTATATGTTTTCGATGAGATAAATGCAAGTATTAGCAAACACAGTCCCCACATATTGATAAATGCAATGTGCTCTGCGAAGACAACGGATAAGGGAAGTAAAGCGATGTACATAATATGAAAACACTGGTGCTTTAATTGAAGGGATGAAATTATTTCTTCATGTTGCAATTTAACAACTGATAATTAGTAAAGCACTCATATATGAAGGATGTTCATCATTGACTATTTTGGAAAAAAGAACTATATTAATGATATAAAATGTGTGAATGCGTTCTTTCACAGTTTAGTATATTAAAAGAAAATTATTTGCCCAATGAGATAATTAATTAATATTTCATAAAATCTTGGGAATTCTCTACTTTCTGAATTGGCAAAGAACATCAAAATTACATGTAATCCCAAGAAAATATCTATTCCCTTACATATCAGAGTTGTTACAGGGGTACTTCACGACTTCACCCATGCAGTATCTCCTTATGCCAATGAAAAGCATGGCTCATTTTGGTAAGCTTTATTAATGGCAGTACATCAAGAACTTTAATTTGGAGACTTTACACATGGCATAAATATATCGAGTGCAGGTTGCATTTTTCGCTACCATTTCTAATATAATCAGATGTCATGATATGTCAGGAGAGGTGAAATTCATTAAACTTGTAAACAAAAACGTAGCCAGGATTAAAACCTGTTAAAATCTCAGTGGCTGAATGCCGGGTAGTTATAGCAAAAGAAAGGATAACGAGTTTTCATGGAGATCAAAGTGCAGCTGTGAGATTCATATGATCTTGTAAATTGTGACTTCTCTATTAAAGAAAGTTACATGAATACCAACTTGGTGTATTGCTGGTACTTGGTCAACGTAATTGATGAGCGGTACTGAAAATCAAAGTAATGCGAGATTGATGAGAGGACGCAATGCTCCCATATTTTTTATATTGACACAAATGTTGTAGAAGGTGCACAAAAGGAAGACAAAGGAGAGGTAACATTTCTTCAAGCACTCGGGTCTCAACTGAGAGTTAGATCGTCATGGCGGTAGATGCTCCCTGGTTTCAATGTTAAAATATACATCCCAATGTCACAATTGTGAAAGGTTTTTTTTGGCATGTGGAATTCAAGGGGGAACTAGACAAACGGTATTTTTGAACATATTGATCGAAGCCTAGTTGATTGGAACGAAACGTCACGCTGTTTTAGAAAAGCTGAATGGATTTATAAAATACCAGGCAAAGCTAAGTATAGTCTAAATGTTACAGGTATGTCTTATGATCAACATCAGCCTATTGCTAACAACCTCTTCCTGGAATTGTAGTGATACCCTATTACGTCACTATCGTTTGCCAATGACGTTTGCCACCATGTTGAAAATTGTGGAATCGCACTTAGCATGAAAATAAAGTTGTATACGTCTTTCAATGAACCCGTATTTAAGGAGAGCAAAAAATGTTAATGCAGGCACTTTGAGGCAACTAGGGAAACGAATAGGTAAAAAATACAAACGAAGAACTGTTTGATTTCAACAATTTTTAAACACTAGTCCTTGCCGTTTAAGTTGGAATATGAGTTGCAATGTCAATTGCCTGGTCATTTTTTTATGGAAATGGATGATGAATATTCATATATGCAAAAACAGGGCTTAGGCAAATTCTTTTTTGGAGTGGCTATGTATTTAATTTTCACTCACAAAATTTTCATCCAGCTTTAAGAAGCGGTTAAATCTTCACACTAACCACGTTTGAATATCTGAAGACCCTCAAGATTTAGTCATGGACTGATCATTTATGGTGCCCATATTATGATGAAAGTCAATATCATAATCTTCCAGTGATCTACGTTTACACTGAAATGGATGTAAACACCATACAGGGCCGTCGCGACTGGAGGGGGTATGAGTATCTCACCCATTCTTCCACAATGTCATAGCAAAGATAGTCAGCCATTTTGAAATACCATTTGGAAGTTTTCCTATTTCAGTCTAGTAAATATTATGACATGGCTAAAATGATCTCAAATATTTTACCAGATTGTGATTAAGGTTACCTGGTAACCGAACACTTCCTCAGTAAATCTGAAATGCCATTTTGAATTTTCATCTCATCCCCATACCTGTAATTTACGGGATGATATATTGTAGTTGCTTATGGTTTAGAGGGTATTATAGCTCTCTCAGTTTCCACAGGTTATGGTCCCCCAATTTGGGTGTGCGAGTGTGTGTATCTGTGCGTGCCTTACTTATTTATTTTCCTTATAGGTCTAAGCAAGCAATATCTATCTCTACATGGGTCTCTATATAGGTCTAAGCTAAGTAATATACCACCTGTTTATGTTGTTTCATAAACTTATCTAGAGCATTTTAAGAAGTGTCTCGAATGCAAGATCATAGCGAGAGCGCCAAATTGGGTAACCACTAATGCTCACTTGGATGAGCTAAAATAAAATATAGATACTTTTATTCTTCCTAATAGACAGGTTAGACCTACCGTTTTCTTGATAAAATAAGATATTTTGCTGCCTTTGTATTGCATTTGTTTGGTTAAGTGTTTCAAACGTTTAATCGTTTGAAATGCTAAGTCAATATTTTCATGTCGAGGTTACTGCTGTTTGTGTCAGAAATAATTGTACTTGTAATATATACATAGGTGTTTATAATCGTAATAATAATTGTACATTTATGTGATTACTATGTGGGAGTTTCTTTGGGTCTCTTACACTAGCATGGCCCATGCTGAAAAAAAGACCAATTCCGAGTAGTTTTATCGTGTAAAGATTACACAATTAGAAATATTAAATACTTTAAATCTTTCACTGAGAGTGGATTCTGCAGTAGGAAAGGGGAATGAAAGTCCCTATAACTTTGACTGTTTTCACCTAACGTGTATCAACAGCACAGGTGCAACACAGTTTGATAGGTACACTTTCACTACCAGACGTTAAACCGCATATCAATGATATCAAATAGGTATCGTTGTCATGGGCTTTAAGTAATGCCATTTTATATTTTCTTTGTATACTGTTTAACGTTTACAATGCTCTATGTAATTGTAGGTACGCAAACAGTTTGAGCAATCGGTCTTCCATTCATCACATACACATTTTCTGTTCTTATATGTTCATGTGCAATTTGCAGAACAAGACGAGCAGAAAACGAGATCTAAATCCTTATTAACAGTGACAATAGTCACATCACTTTTTGAGGAGACTGACAGTGCATTCCAAACACGGGTGAGCTTTCACTGTGCGTTATGAGTAGCATTTTTTTACGCAAGGCCTGCGTCGTATGGGTTTCACATTGTTTGAACCATACTTAATTAAAATCTGAAATCAGAGAGAGAGTCACGCCATTGGATTAAAAGAGTATAAGTTTCTATTGCATAGCAGAATACACCAGTAGCGTAAATTCAGATGGACATTTTCCTAAAATGCTCAATTGCAAGAGAATTACAAAGTTTAATAGGAAGTCAGTATTCTTTGGCCTCCTCGTATCTACCACCTATCTATTATTTAGATCTACTTTCGTAGTTACTGACAAATGTCAAAACACATGTGGTATCGTTGTAATTGTGAAATAATTTAAAAAAGAGAACCAACTAGCCCTGAATTTACATAAGCATCAGACAACATTGGCGTCAACTAAGTACTCCTCAGATGAAAATGTAGTCGTTTGCAAGTGGGAGACAGCACGTAAGGAAACTTGTAAAGTAATTTGTCTTATCTTAATGCATTTGGAACGTACTTTAAAGTGAAATTTGTTTCCGTTGAAACTGTGTGATAACGTTAACATTAAACTCAGGTTTGCTCATAAACGACTGATCTAATTAAAAAAAAACTGACCTTAATGATAATTATTGCCTTAGTATAATATTAATTAAAATCAATCTTAGCTATTACTCATATTTGTTGTAAAACTTACCTGCGCCACTTGTCTGCAGGAATATGTGGAACCAACAACTTTCTATGGACTCTTGGTATCATCTGAAACTTTTCAAACTTCCACCAATTCATATATTGCGGGGCAAGCTTACATATATGTATTTTGAAATAGTTTACTTGAGTACGTCACCCAATCTGCGTGTTTGTTAATTTCCTGGTAATGTGATACGACTTCAATCGAAAGATGTTGATGTGGCTCTTTAAGCTTGCTTTTCCGTAGGACGCCTAAGGAAGGTTTCATGAATAATTCATTATATTATGTGTCGTTTTTCAACTACGCATACGCAATTTTGTCTCACTTGGATTTTGTTTAGAAAACACAACACAGACTGTATCGGTCTAAGTTTCGATTGAACATGTTTTTGTCCATAAAGGAGTATGTCCCTACTTGCTCACAGTCAAGTTCTTGATATGATTATACATTTTATTTTGGCTTTACTGTTAAACTTGAAGAAAGCAAAACATCCCATATTTTCAACTAAGAATGATATTACATTTCCGATTACAGTGTGTCATTTTTCTACTATCAACAAACTGCGGATGAGTCATCCCTCTACCCTATTCCCCAAGTCATATGCTTCCTCCACTCTTATGTGGTTACTTAGCGTCTTAAAGTAATTGTCCTTACAAACCTGGGAGGGAAGGAGAAATATGTCCCATGTTACAAGTACCCGAATACACACAGGAAATCATTGTGTAAAACGATCCATAACCATTAAGTGAAAGGTATGGATCTTACACTTTTTATTACACGTTATTGAGCGCTACATGGAGCCAGAATACTACTACATCAAAGTGTACATAAATATTTAGCCTAAATGTTTAAGGTGCAAAGATGTATCAAACTGACCAAATTATATATTCATGGGTGGAGAGTCACCTTTGGGAACATTGGATAACACATTTTTAAAGTTTTAACGACGCGGAACTAGTCTACAACTGATAAGGGAAGGCGATACGAATTGCACTGTTGTAAAGTCCTTCGCTTCGCTCTTTGAGCATTGGGAAAGAAGAACACGGAAACCCGAGATACCTAATTACAACTTGATAAGGATATCAAGTTTTTCTTTTTGTTTTTTCTTTTTTTCCTGTTATACCTGCATATTTACGAGGCTGTAACATCAGTCCTTTTTATAGATAAGTGTAAAAAGATAAACACAGTCAACGGGGATTCTGTTACGGTAAGTTTATCCTCAGAATATCATTTTACAGCATCTAAGGTCAAAGACTGAGCCACACACACACACACACACACACACAAAAATATGGCAAAATTGTTGAAAGCTAATCTGCCAGTGGAAAAGCTTTACGTATGAACAAAAAAAAAAAAAAAACATAGCAAAGGATATGAGAGCAAACAGAAGCTTCGTTATCTCTTATGGAATCGTTTAAGTAATGAGAATATTTCTACGTACGACTAATGAAGACAAACATAACACGCATTTTCTGCCTTTCTTTTATTTGATTTTGACTATGACATGCATTTTTTTAAGATAAGTATGAAAGACACTCATATTACAAAGTCTGGTCTTATTTAACATTGTAGTGTTTGTTGAGTCGTAGGTAGGGTTGATCGTAGAAGGCCAGGGAACTGTTTGGGTATTGGTTCATCCCAGACTCTGCAGATTTTGCCTTTCTCCGCATTTTAGTAAACACTGCAGTAGGTTCCGAATCCTTGCTTTGTCATGTTAAAGAAATAACATTTCCGCAACATTTAATTTTGCTGTGGAAAGATAGGCCTATAAGAGGGATTACCAGAATGGTTGGTAAAGTGCGTATTATAATACCAAACTTGCGGTAGGAAGTGTACGATTTCGGAATTAAAGACTCTAAGGAAAACAGGATGATTGCAATGCACCAACGGTGCATACAGTAAAAACTTAAATCACTAACAACCCATTCAAGTCCATCAATAAACACATTCAAAGGTTTCATCTCCTTTAAACATAATGTATTAGATGTATTAGATGTATTAGATGTATTAGATGTATTAGATGTATTAGATGTATTAGATGTATTAGATATATATTATATATATATATATATATATCGCACGAAAAATAAAGTATATTTAAACGTCTTCAGTTTCCCAAGGTCTTTTGACCTTTGAGTCCTCGATTTTGGGAGTAGCAAGTTACAATGTGTTACTAAAGTTACAAAAGGAGACTACCGTAATGAGTTAATTCAATTACAATTAAAATAGTGAAGCGGCTTTGTTACCACTGTTCATACAGTCCCACAATGTTTACATAATTCATGTAAAAAATTTAAACAAAGCAGGAAAAAAGCAATTAAATAAGTAGAGAATTGCTCTGGCTTCGGAAACTTGCAGGTCCCTTTCTTGCTTAAAATTAGCCGTTACCTATAATCGTTACCTATAAACTTCCTTTACTCTTTTGCTATGTTTTCAAATATCATACATACCATATATAAATACACACAAACAGTCTGATCTAAGTGTTTATTCTGTTTCAGAAGACATCTGACACACAACATTTAGCTCTAGTTCAGTGAAGTAAGCCATACAAAGAGGTTCTTCCAAAACGAAGATATCTTTTCCTTCCTAAAACCGCAACCGCAAGCTACAATGACCTGCTCTGTAGAACTATTTCCGTTTTAAGTAAACACTGACTTTACAAGTTGTTCTTTGGAAACGTAACGGAAGTAATCTGAGACTTCTCCACTCTTCAGGTGGTTCTTATTGTGTACCGACTCCTGGAAGAGTTGCTGTGGGAATCAAAACACAGTCACAGTTAAAGTAACATGTACATCAGCACTGTCCACTACAGTCCCATCTGAATGTTATCATGGGATGTTATCATGTTATCATACTCCCCGAGGTATTTACATGATGTTATGTACTGAGTTTTTCCCTTTAAACTTTTGTTATCTACACACACAAGCACTGCATATTTGCACTTGCTCACAAATTTTTGAAAGCCAATGTATCTCCATTTGTAAATGTAGCATGCCTTCTCATTCATGCAGGACTGTTTTACTCCGACAGCACAAACTATGGGATTGCACATCAGAAAGTCCCACAAAGAAGGTAAAAATAATTTTGAAATACACAGACATTAGAGCATACTTTTGTACCGACTATTTTGTTACCTCACCATGTAATATAGGTCAATCGTCTTTCACTTCCTGGATAGAGATCAGAGTACAATTTGTCTGTCTCCAGTTATAGGTAATAGATACAATGTGGACAAAACGGAAATAAGATATCATATACCGGTATGCAGCCAGTCGAACAGTGCATTGCATCGTAAAGTGTCGAAATAGCTACACTAAAAGTGGCTCACCGATGGATATTGTCTGTCTAATGAAAAGCCTCTGCTTAATTTTCTTACCCTGTTCGTCACAAAACTGTTCATCAGAACTATCCTGGCAATCTAATTCTCCATCACATACCATTGAGGAGTGGATGCACGAGCCATTAGAACAGAGGAATTGATCTGCGTCGCAGGGATTTGGACTAGAATCTGTTGTGGTTCTAAAATCTAAAAAGAAAAATCACAACAGAACATGTATTTCAGTGAAATATTTAAAGGCCTCACGGTGACAAAAAAAAAAAAAAAATGTGACACAACTGAGCTTCGAAAAATCTCAGACATCATGCAGAGACATGTCTTAGGACCCTTATCGTTTTTTTTTTATTTGCTTGTCCTTGGGGATGTGGATTAAGTTGTATTTCACTTAATATTTGGTAACAATTAAATGTAAAATAAATCAATTCAGAAAAATTCAGTCTCAGCGATTTCTCGTTGTCGAAGAAAAGGTTTCCTCCCATTTGGAAAAACATTTGTAACACCGTTGTGAAGTTTGACCTATAATTTCTATTATCATATGCATAACCAATTACCCTGATTAGTTCGGTCATGTTTAAGGTAAGCATACATATCCATTTTTGAAAGTGCATGATGTGGTCCTCATTTTAAATTTCAGTTTTAATAGTTAATAGGATTAGCAAATAATGTGCTTCATTGTCCGTCCGTTATTGGTCATAGAACAAATTTGTCGTTCACAAAAAAAGAAACACTCACAGAATTATTTACCTAAATTATGTAAAATAAGAACTCCATAAATTTTATGTAAAATTAACGTAAGCAGTATTTGTAAATTGTACTTAACTTTGGTAAATTTTACTACATTTTATTAAAATTGTTATATCATAATGTAAGACTTACCTTAACTATGTGTAAAATTTTACACAAAAGTTATGGAGTTCTTATTTTACTTTACGTTTTTGTGAGTGAAGAAAAGAAAATAGGATTGCTTTGTTGTGGTTGTTGTCATTCTTGGTCTTCAAGTAATAATATCTGTATCTTATTGTAGAATTTGGTAAAGCTGGCAGGATTAGGTTTGTGCTCCTTTTTGTCAGTGATTTTTGTTTCAGTGACTTTTGTTTTTTATCCTCCATGTGTGATGTCCCAGTACCCCTTACCCACCCCTCTCTCTTTCAAGCAAAAGACCCGTTTTCTATTTTCACTGAGAGTGTTACCGTGAGGTCTATGGTTTATTAAGGGTTATGTTTGTACTGTTTTATCTCGGTGATGATCATGTCATTCCATGTGGCCTCATAACAATCGAAAAGGCGACATGTTAGTTAGAGCCGCCATTTAGCGCCACTCCTCGCCGTGCTTTCGCAGCCGCTGACTTCGGAATGCGTTTCAAGAACAAATTTTCCAGTCAATTAGGCAATACGTATACTCTTTCTCCTCTGTGACTAAGACTTCCCCAGCCACGCACTGAAATTGGTTTCGTTTGTGCATCTGGGTCTCGAGTGTTTGATGGATTTTTATACCTTAATTAGTGTTTGAAGATTTTAGTTTTATAAAATCTTCATCACAACCAATTATTTCCAATAGTGTGATCTTTGCAAGAATCTGTTTTCGGCCAAATTGCGAAAAAAAAGGAAATGTCTTGGTTGGTCTATGCAGAATTGCAAAACAAACGCAGCAATAACCTAGATAAGGCATTGGAAATCGAAATGACAATTAAAGGGGGCAATCATTTGAACTCATTATTAATTAAACAAAATGATTATTTACTAAACTTTTGCCTTGATACGATAAACTTAGCATTTTATGGAAATACTGAATCATTGTTTAGTATAACTTTGTTCTTCTTTTGTGTAAAACGTGAGCGCTACTGTGTTACTGACTTCTTCAGCAAAATCTTCAGTCGTGCCGCGTTTCGAGAACAAATGAATGAAATTTATATTGATAATTCAATATTTCCAGATTATGTTGGATATTTAACAAATACTTTTGATAATTCACGATAACCGATTTTTTTCGGTGATTCGATTTTCTTTTTAAATCCAATAATCAAAGTAAATCGCAACGTGATTCATCAATAGCGTAACCGTTTACCGTGAAAAGTTAGGCCGAATATGACTAATATCCCAAACTAGACCTCTGCAATATTCTTCTTTTTTTTATAAAAACTAAAGAAAATATCTCCACAATCTACCCGAAACATGCCGTCAAAGAGACGAAATGTGGTAAATATCCTTTTTACATAGTCCAATTGTTAATGTAACGTTACTGATATATTTTCAATGAAACGATGCCCTACATGCAATACCAACAGGAAGTACCTCCAGAACAAAATCTCAAAAGTTCATTTTTATCACGGACAGGTAGATCGGTAGTCGCTTTTAAGAAATGTGTCGACCTATCTAAATCATATGCCTCCTGATACTGCCCGTGTTCATTGTGTTTTAACTCTTTAACTTCTTATACAAAAAAAAAAAAAAGGTTACGGATAAGTGAACTGCTATTGGTCATTTCGTGTACTGATTATAGCATTGAAAGGTATTGGAGAATACAACAAGAACAGTTAAAGATATGTTGTAATTTACAGGTGAAAATCTCACTTAGCAAGGCTTAATGAACTATACCAATTTGATTGCATAAGACTTTTACGTTTAGCTGTCAGTCAACGTAATCAGGATGGCGTATACCTTTCAAAGTTTGACAAAATTACAAAGGTGTTCAAAAATATATTATCATTTCAAATCAAGGTCACATAGACAAGACCTATTTAATATTTCGTTGTAAGCTCAAGCATTGTCACAAACATAACATTTGCCTACATGCTGGCATGCATGTATGACCGCACTTGTACTTGAACAGTCTCAATATTGTAGGTAAAATGGTTGGTACGTAACTGCATAAACAATTACCTATGAATACACACATACACATGTACGTATGACCATATGAAGTTGTCATTAGAAAGAACATTTACTTTATTGGTATTTTTTCCATATCAAGTGCTTTTACATTATGTAAATATGTTACGTCATTACTTGCTTTTTCATGAAGGGTTGATTTTTACATTCTGTAACCAGTATAAGCAGATACACCCAGTCTGTATATTTATGGAATAAATAGTACGTCAACGGATACTTTTGCAAGTAGTGATAGAAAACAACAATTATCCCCTACAGCCAAAGTTTATTATTTGTTTTTTATACAAAACGGGAGGTGACGTAGGCAAACTCTGTGGTGGAGGATTGAGTAGCCCAGATCCCTAGCCCTGGTTACTGTTCGTAGGCCAAAACGAGTTAATTGACCTTTCTCTTCATTGGTTAACCGGGCAAGTCCGTGTTCGTGGGAACGCCATATTTGACATTCTCTTTACTTGTTTGGATCTGTTGAAACGCATCGTGTTAAACGGCGGTTTGATGTTGCCGTCTCTCTGACCCAACTCCTTAGGTCAAACGAGTTTTGTTGTGTGTGTTAAAATAAGTGACGAATCACCTCACTCAGTCGTTTTCTCCTCGCTTATGGAGAATTATATAGGCTATGCACCAAACAGTGGTCTTCTTTTTTTTCCTTGAATGATGAAATGATCCTTAAAAGGTTGCCGATTTTGTGTCGAACTTCAAAGTTTCTGATACTTAAAAGTGTTTGTGATTTTGTGCCGAATTTTTTTCCGCCACATATTAAAGGCAACATGTCATTAGTGACTTCGAATGTTCTCTTTGTTGCTGCAATTTTTTTGATAAGCATCTAAGACAATAAAAATGGAAATGAAAAAGATCGCCACTGAGGTCTGAAGGGAGACGCCCCCCAAAACCTATGACAAAGCTAGCTGTAGCAATTAAGAAATTACATGGTAACAAATTGGTACCCGTTCTTACTCAGCCAAACAGAGACTTCAACCTTAGTAAATATTCGTTTGGGTTGGGAGTGTGAATGGCAATCATAAGCACTTGTGATGTTATACCTCGGTCATGTGCACGCTCTGTTTTATTGTTTGTGCTTCCTCGCTTTGGGATGGGCCTCCTCCCAATCATCTACACGATCAACGTATTCATCGGCAGAATCAATTTAACGATGGTGCGCACAGCGTTCACATACATAAGTTGCAAATTAGTTACTGGAGCATTCCTTGTATACCGTAAAGGGAAATAATGAGGTCATTATTGTGTAATTGTACACCAAAGACTTTACCTCACCAGAATCTCAGTGTAACAGATTTCTTCCCCAACCACACATTGAATTAATACTATAACATATCGTTGTGACGGTACATTTAATCGTCGGCGTTTTGTTAAGATTAAAGCACCGTTAAATATCTGACACAATCTTACTGCGTGAGATTATGGAAGACTGATGACATAATGGACGACATTTCATGTCATTGACTTGACGATCTGATATTACCCGACGTGCAGTCCACTTCATCCGAACCGTCACTGCAGTCTTCCTGTGCATCACACATCCATCTCTGTGGCAAACATGTACTCTCGGGAACGCAATAAAATGCATCACTCGGGCATTCGATCTCTGTAATGGGGAATTAGACTATCAGTTAAAATGTAAGCGTTTGCAAACAATCGCAAAACGGGATACTTCATTAGCAACCCATTCGTTATGGTGTTTAAAACATAACAGAAGCTCTCCATAACTTTTTTTTATTGTTCAATACTTCACTTATTCAGAGTGGCAGGTTTTCAGGATGAGGAAATTCTAATATTGATAAAATGATATGAAAGGTTGCTACCCAATATGCCAGTTTGACAAATGGCTTGGTCAAATCCAAGAGTGCGGTAGTGGCTTAGGATCCAGGATTATGTTTGTAGTTCTCAGGGAGGATCTCAGATTTGTAAAATTGATATAAGCTTACCAGACGTGCAATTGACTTCGTCTGAACCATCTGAGCAGTCTTCATCTCCATCACACGCCCACCTAACAGGCAAACACATACTATCGCTCTGACATAGCAACTCATTACTGGCACAGGAAATGGCTGTAATAAAAAAAAAAAATTGTGTGAACAGAAGTGACAATAAATTTCAAATTATATTTGGAAGAACGTAAACGTAAACGAAACCCTGTCTTCATTTCCTGCCACACAGCATAGGTGACTTGTTGATTGTCCCTGGTAGCATTTCTTGCTATCTGTAATTTTCCAAAACCAAACCTGAAATTGAGAATGGAATTTGAAATGCAATGTGTAAGAAATGTTCAGGTTGAATCCAGATGTCTAAGGTGAGTCTTTGCTCACTAGATCAATTAAGACATTTCATTAACAGATTTCCAACCGGTATCGTCAATAAAAGGCAAACCTTCATACTCTGTCTATCATAAAAAACAAAATTTTCTTAAAGCTAAAGCTGTTTTGTACATGCTTGACTCTCGTCGATCTTACTAGACGTGCAGGTTTGCTTTATCACATCCATTTACGCAATTCCCTTCTCCGTCTCATTCAAAAGAAGTCAGCACTTTTCACTATCCTATGCAAATTCGCTACTCGAGCATTTATTTTAACTCTATCTCTCCGACCCCCACCTGCCCACCATAAATGTAGTAATTTTAAACACAGATGTAATAAGCATAAACAGTAGTGCGGTTGGGTTTTGTCTTGTTGGAAGTTTATTGTGTTCTACGAGTCGGTCGCTGAGACATTATGTGGCCAACCGTCTTCGTACAATTTGAGTCTATACAAAACAGTGAGACTGTGGGATGAAGCATATAAGAGTAATGTAACCGATTTATTGGTACTGCCGATGGTGTTACGTCAGTATGCTAGCAGGGTCGAAATTAAGCATGGTCACAGAAATATGAGGAATAATAAGCATGCAAAGTTATGATCTAAGGTACGCCATACTTCAAACAGGATCACTACAATTAGTGAGATGATGTCATTGATGTTGAAATATGTGGGGATGTTTTATATATACTTGTTCCGTAATTATTCCTTTGTCATTCTGTCTACCTGTTTTGAATGTGTACAAGTGTTTGAGTGTGAAAGTAATGAGAATTAAAATCAATTTATGTTGAGTGTTCCCACTTTTCTTAATATTATATAGGTATATTTATGATGCCCTACACCTTCGTCCTAACTTCAGAACAGCTACGTTTTTATGCTTGTTGTACATATCCCTTTAACCTCTTTCTGCAAGTATAAAAGCATTCATAGCTTCAACAACATTAAAAAAGATACTGTGGTGAGTATACAGTGTGAATATATATAGCTACACTGCACGCCGTCATTTTCTACCTGCTATATCATATTAAATTTACAATATTATACCAACAGGAAAGGAAATTTAGTCTTGTCGTATTACATGACAGGATATCAATACGTTCCTATCAGCCAGAGAGTTCTTTTCATTAGACTCGGCGTGAGGCTATTTTTGATGTGACTACATAGTCTCAATTTAATGCGAAGAATCACAAAAACCGAACAAAATTCAAATGAAAACCTCATCGAACGTTTAGTGACAATAAGGGACAAAGTGATGTCTATTTCGAGAGGCCGAAGTTTGGATTGACTGTTGATATTTTCTCTACGTGGCAAAGATTTTACTGACTGACTCGACAATTAAAGTACTGGTCTTGTAGTACCTAAGACAAAATGGAAGTAGAATTAAAGGCCGCCTTCTGAAATGGTTAAACAAAGAATTATATACTTAGTTCGATCTTTTAACACATTCATCCAAATTTGCTCACATTGTTCTGCTTAGCCTATAGGTGACAATGTAATTGTACGCAGATGCACAACCAGAATTGACTTTCAATAGCGCCACTGTCATGATTTGTTCATCTTTGTAGGCTCAGTTACCATGCTATGGTCTTCCCTTATGATATATCTCCTGTCATTAATTCTTATCTCGAAATATAAAAAAACGATGCAAGGCATTTTATTGTGTTTCTTGTACACTGCTATTCATGTGTTGTAACGATATCACTCTGTGCGAAAAACGTCCTAAAATAGGAGTTCTGAAAGTGTATATGCCTCTGGTAATTAAAAATTAACGGGCGATTATGTTCGCATATAGGCCAATGTAGAGGATAAAAAGCAGTCCATGGTGATCTCCTCGACAGTGGCCTTAAGTTTGTATATAACACTGTCTAAAATCTTCAGTTTCGAGATATGTGGTAATAACGGACTTGATCAATTTATCATACTATGAACATACCGGTGGTGCAATTCACTTCATCAGAGCCATCGCTGCAGTCGTTGTCGCCATCACATGTCCATTGTAGTGGTACACACTGTCTTTTGCTGTGACAGAGGAACTCAACAGCCCCACATTCAGTATCTGTAATGACACATAGTTGGATGGCTTGATTAGATGACCTCTCTTCTACTGACAAGAAAACAGTTTCTCTTTATTTACTCTGAGAGCAGTCTATATAACTATTTAATTCATACGCACTTTTCTTAGTATTGAAGAAATGTTTCTGCAGTATGAAAAGGTATTGATAAAAATACTTAGACGGTACATATTAGTAGTTGGAACTTCATCTGTCAAACTATTTAGTGGAAACTCTAGTTAGGGAAAACACATTTGATCAAATATTATCTTTTTTAATTTGTAAGGGAATTCGACTTTCGAGACAGTATATGTGTCCCGGACATAATTTTAGTTGGGAATATATGTTAAGCTTACCAGACGTACAGTTGATCTCATCTGTGCCATCTGCGCAGTCTTCTTCTCCATCACACTCCCATCGTAGAGGCAAACATTGATTCTCACTTTGACACAACATTTCATCAACAGCACAGGTGAAAGCTGTGTTGAAAATACCGTCATGGAAAAGTACTGGCAATGGGTTACTAGTTAAAAACTAAAACTAAACAGAAGCTATTTTACATTACAGAACTATAAAAAAGTGTAGAGCTTACTGTGGGTGTTATAGCACGATAAATCTGGTTTATCAAATTAACTAAAGTAACATTTGTTTCGAGTTCCGCACCACACTGACTTGTTGTTTGATCCTGTCTTTTGTTCTCTTGCAAGGCTGTTAGTAGAATTTAAAGTTCAGAAAAGGAGTTAGAATGAAATGTAGGCAACACTACCCACTTGGATCTAAGGGAAAGACGCACGTTGGTTGGCTAGGTGCAGTAATTAATTAGGGAGTAATACTTAGAAGATTAGTTCCTCACGATACTTAGCCTAAAGCAAACTTGACATTCTATGACTACTCCTTTGGTTGGAGGTGAAAATGTTAGGCATTTGTGATATATTACTCAGCAAATTGTTTCATTTGTTGTATTGTCTGAGCTCAATGCAATTGGCTTCATCTGAGCCATGCACACAATCTTCCTCTCCGTCGCATAACCAATTTAACGACACACTCAGCGTTCCGATAGAACATGCAAATTGGTCTCTGAAAGATTGCTGCACTGTAATGAAAGAAAATGTCTCTATTACTACGTAACTGCACAAAACACTTACGTCTCCAAGACCTCAGTGTCACTAATTTTCGTTTTCTTTTGCCAGTATTTTATAGGAAAACCTTCTCAAAGTTAAATTTTTTGACCCTAATTGCAGTATTATGCTACATTGACATCATTTGAAGTCTTATTCATTCACGTGGTGATTGTACTCACCTACAATTTGGACTCAGTTTGTGATTGTAATCAGTTTGTACTCACGTGAGTACAATAGATGTGAGAACTGAAATGAAACCTATTGAAAATCAGAATTCATGGCAAGGTTAAAAAAATTCTAACCTTTTCTACGTAATCCATGAATGAAAGTGTCCGTATACTTGTACAGTCATGGATTTAGCTAGGCAAGTGTACCTACTATTCCATATCTTCTTGTATTCCAAATAGAATAAAACGGTAAAAATTAAAGACATGAGGTGAGTCTGAAGAAGCTGCGAGCATAGAAAAAATCATGCTAAGCATTATTGTCAGTGGTTTCATTGTACCAAGTAAATGATTAGTGAAAATAAATAAGGTTCAAAATGTTAGTCAGTACAAAAGTCTTGAATTTAGAAAAAAAAAATATATGTAAAATACCGACTGAACGTGGGGAAATCTAAAATGTACTGCAGACAAAACCTATTCAGTGTCATAGCAAAGCTTGCTCTAACAGGCCAAAGAAAACAAGGGGGAAAACAAAGGGTTGCTTAGCTGGGATTTCTTTCGAGAGGGGGGGGGGGGGGCGGTGTGACAATTTGCCTAAAACATTTCCAGGTCAGATAATCTGTTTTGATACCGAAAGTAAGTGTGATATCGGAGGGGCTTTGCAAGGTGGTTTGAGTCTAGACTAGAATGTGACTTCTGATATGAGTAAACTAATTACTGAGTTCGCCGTCGTGGAGGTAGAGTCTAACGAGCTAGGGTGTCCACCCTCGCTATTTTTTTTTTTGCCAAAAGGTAGACTAAACGCAAAATGACGCTACTTTGATGCTAGATTTGAACTGAATATATCTCAAGGAATTCCTATCTTTTAAGTAATGTTTATCTTTTCATTTGTTTGGTAAAATATTTATGTTTTAAAGCGTAACTGAGCTACCTTATTGAGAATCGCAATCTAATAAAACGATGCCAAATTTTGAAAACTTTTCTTGCATACTCTGTCACAGATGAAAGCAATGTCGCAACGATTCTGATTTAGACGGGCTTGACAAACGCAGGAATCGGTCGAGACAGTGTACCGATAATCGGTTAAACACTACTAGTTTCACAAGACCAGAGATCTAAAGGCTAGCAAAGTGCATCCCTGTAGGATTACTTGAGAATACACTGAATGACACTGAAGTAGCATTCCTAGCCATTCTTAGATTCTGTTGACACTTGTAGTGGAAAATATCTTCCATAACCTAAATATAGAGTCTTTGGGTTTATTTTGCTGTTAAGTTTCAGATCACAAAAAAGTGCACGCCAGTGTTAGTTAATTCAGAGTTGCATAGTTGTGAGGTCCCACTACAATACACTGATCACAATAACTCCGGCGTGTACTCAACCTGATGCAGCGAGGATGGGAGACATTTCTGTTGAATGTGCATGATTCAATCATGCTTCACGACGCAGTGCGGCCAAACAGGGAATCTGGGCAGGCATTTCGATTGAAACCACGAATTAAGTATGGAAATGTCTCGCAATCTCTAATCCCAAGAATAATTTGAGAGATGTGAAAAGGACACATTATTTCCCACATTTCCAGATTTCTTCATATTACCATTTTTTTCAGACGGGTAAATTTCCCCGTGTCTCCCCCGTACGTCACTGTAACCTATATACAAAAGCAGAGCACGGCAACGCACGTGCGTTGCACAATAATTTGTTAGCATAGTGCTATAACGTCGATAGTAGTGTTGCAGCATGTTTGTACACTGAAAGAAATTGTGATCAGTCTCAACATTGCAGCTTTTCGTTACTTCATTTTCTCAGCTATGGAAGCAATAAATTCTCCACAAGAGACCTGATAAGAGAACTAAAAGACTGAGTACTCTTCAACGGCAGAGCACAGCAGCGACTTATTTTTCTCAGGGAAGAACAACACAAGAGACGAAAAAATGTTCCAGACAGTATTGAAGGGATGGTCTAACGTTTACAATAAGGACCTTTATTTTCCAGGACTTGCAGTTTTTACCCCTTTACGCTCTTTTAGTTAGTTTTAGAAATTGTCAGCGTGATTTGTGGTTGTTGCAAAGTTCAAGTTTAGTCGGCTAAGCACAGGACACGGGGTGTATCGAAGAAAAGAGAAAAAATAAGATGAAGCAAAACGTTTATGTCTTTAGTTCCTTCAAACTAACGTCATAACTTTAAATGAGATACGGAAATGAAACATTTCAAAAGTACCTAAAAGATTTTCTCATAATGGTTTGCTGTTGAAAGTAAAGGGGAAAAAATGCAATGTTCCGCATAGCTACAGTAACACCTGTAATTCATTTTACAAGACACGCAACACATCACACACAATTCTTACTGATCATCAATCATGGATGAGTGATGTTACGATTTTCATTTGACAATCTGAGATTACCCGACGTGCAGTTTTCTTCATCCGAACCATCACTGCAGTCTTCCTGTGCATCACACATCCATCGCTTGGGCAAACACGTATTTTCGGGACTACAATAAACTTCACCGTCTACGCATTCGACTCCTGCCAGTGTTATCAGGAATTAGATTATTACTTGAAGTGAAAGCAATTAGTAACATCGTCAAATTGTTAAAAAGTAAGAATCAAAATATTAATCGCTTGACGGTTGGGTCATTGAGAAGCATCATGAGAGTCATCTGAAAAGTACAGTTAATTCTGAATATTTAATGTAAGTATGCAAGCTTCAAAAAAAAAATACTAAATTTCGAATCTTAGACACTGAAGAATTACACGGTTAATACGTATATTAAGGTGTCACAATATCCTGGTTCCAATCATTTCGTACACACAACATCGTAAATTAAGAGGTTTTCATTCATTTCGTAGGTGAAAACCCATATCCAGCTTCACAAATAATTGTGAAAGGAATTAAAAAGTTCATTTAGAGATGTCTTACTTTTCTCGTCTGCATTTACAGATATGCCATCCGTACTTATCGATCCGTATATATTATATATTTATTTGTATATACATTATATATTATCCCTACGTTGAAACTTATCTTTTCTATACTATATTTTTAATTATATTCTATGCTATGTTTCAATAAAATATCTGTCATGTACTGGAGGCGATTAATTATGCCGACTCACCGGGGCAATTGACTTCATCGGAGCCATCTTCACAGTCAAATTCTCCATCACATGACCAAGCTAATGGAATGCATATTTGTTCCATACCGCAGGAAAGTTCTCCACTGTTGCACTTTTCCACTGATGCAAAATAAAGTTGACTCAGTTTTGATATCGACATAGTTTAGTTTTATATTCATATTTTTATGTGATGTTTGTGTGATTTTATTTATTATTAACAGCTCACTCAAGAGGCAGAAACAATAAGAATGACATATTTCTTGTTTTGATTTTGCTCTCACAATCCATGTAATCATTGCATAACATATAATGTTATTCACTTTGAAATACAAAGTTTTACTCAGAATATTCACTCCTTGTAACACAGGATGAAATATACTGTAAGAATTATCATACATGGCTATTGCTTTATAGTTCAGCCAAATGGAACACTTACCCTCAGCTTCTGACATAGTACATTCGACACCTGCATCCTCTCCGTGAGCACAGTTGTGTATACCGACTAGGCTCTTTTGACAGTCATTTAAGTTTATTTCAGAACCGTTGCAAATGACATCGTCGAACCAAATAGGACCCACACCTTCTCCAAAAAAGGCCTCAGGTCTTACAACTAGAAGGCCAGTGAAACCTAACTGATGACATATCACCAAACCGTCGTTCACATCCCAATAGTCATCACATATTGTCCCCCATTGTCCGTTTATGAAAACCTCAACTCTTCCCTCGTTGGGGCCTTTTCCGTTTGCAAGACGGATGTCTTCAATGTCTCCTTATAGGAAAATAATACAAGACAAAATAATAGAAGATACGTCATTAAATGAACGCGCTACTAGAAATTTTTTCAATTATGCTTGCACAAAGTTTCACATAAGTAGTGTTTTATAGTAGGCCTAGTACAGCAGTTAACACCTAAAGGAAGCTGACAAGTAAATGTTATGATCATTTTACCTGATGGTGGTGGAGTTGTAATATCATGTGAGGTGTTCCGTGAACATTCAACACCGGCGTCTTCAGAATGTAAACAGTTTGTGTCTCCTATGTCATTTTTGGGGCATTCGTTCAGCGATCCTTCGTTTCCAATGCACTCTACCTGATCCAGAAATATTGGGCCATTTCCTTCGCCATAGTAAGCGAAAGAATGGACTGAACTAGCAGTTGGGAAACCCAGTGTCTGACATACCACTACAGCATCGTAAAAATCCCAAGAGTCATCACACACTGTTCCCCACTCTCCATCAACAAATACTTCGACTCGACCTTCGTTTATGGCAGGCCCATCTACAAGTCGCACCTGCGATATTTCTGTCCAATTAGGAAAAAATAATGAAATTACACCAAACAATTATTATAACATGTGGCTATCAAACCGTGTAGCAAAATGTTCTTGTGCTTTTGAAAGATAAGGTGACAGGCAGGTAACGACAACAAAGTTTGATACAAGCAGTTTAATTTACGTACATGGGCGTAAATTTGGGGGACTGATAAATGTTCATAAGGGAACTCTGTGTGACGAATTTAGATGTTTATACACCAACATTAGACTTATCTACACATAACAGATTATAATATTTTTCGCGGGCTTCGAGCGCAGTGTCTTCCTTGCTGTTTTATGTTAATGGACAATAGAAGGCAATGGATGGACTGACTCTCCTTGCCGGTCGAGATTAAATTAACGATACATCCGTTGATTTTGTGCTTGTTTCTTTCGTAGCAGCTGGAAGTTAAGGAAGAATGTTAGCGCAGTAACTCCTACCCCCGTATTTTATATGGCGTAAGGGTAACTAATGGCAATTATCAAGTTCACGAATTGTAAGTTTGTATAGGAAAGCCTTATGTACCATAAGAGCTTTTACAAATGCTTTCTTGTAAGTTTGCATTCCCCTAAAATTTAATTGCTAAAACATACTTTCGGAATGAAGAATTTCTAGCCAAGGCTAATTCGGTCAAAAACAAGACAGAAAAAAAAAAAAAACGGGAAATAGCCTTCGTACGCTCTGGTGGACAAAAATTGTGGCACGTTCCCTTCTCATTAATACACCAACAAAATCTCAATTTACCGGAAAAGGGAGATGTAAGGTCAAACCCCTGTTAGTGATCGTGTACTTGAATTTGAATTGTCAATACACACTCAGGGTTGCACCCAAAACTGGGGTTGCAACCCAAAATTTCCGAGTACACTCCTCGCCAAACTGCTTAGGTAGTCCTGCCAACATTTAGCGCAAAATCTTTTGTCCTCAGACCAAGTTTCCAGTCTTGTTGAAAACCCTGGATTGGTGCTTCATATGTCATATCGATGACGTATAAACAAAATGTATACCCAATCATTACACACTGCCGGCGTTATAGTAATTTCTGTTCACATTCTATGAATGTTTATCTTCTGGCTAAATTTTTCGAAATTTCGCAAAGGGTTTGAAATCTCTCTCGGTGGAACATTTCACTGAAAATTCCCATATACATGTCACAATTTCTCATAGATCGTTTTTCAAACCGTAGACATAATGTCCTTCTTTTAAGGGGGGGGGGGGGAGGGGTACATGCAGCCGAGAACACTCGGGAAACGCCAATTTGGCTATCTCAGGAACTCGTAAAAAACAACATTTTTTGCGCGCTATGCGCTAACTCTGTGTGGCCCTCCCTCAGATACCGTAGTAATCCCGCTCAGTAATAAGTAAACTGGGGTAAAGATCTCCTAACCCCCCCCCCCCAAAACAAAATCCAGGAGTCCGCACTCCTATGTAGTGCTCAGCCCCCAAATATTTGCAAAGTACTCAAAGAAAATGAAAGAAGATGCATAATTCATTACGATCCTGTATCATCTCAACCCCATCTGATATGTATTTTTGTACCATTTTTCATTGAATAATGTTTGTTTACATTAATTTAGAAATTGCAGACATGATTTCCCTATATCAAGGCTGGATGTAACATTTTCTTGTCCTGTCTGCGCCAACAATAGCGGCGCTCCGCTTTGATAGTCCTACCCACATATGCCGTCAGTCCGTCACCAGTTAAACTCTGGACACGCTCTCCCGTATTGTCCTTTCATGGAGTACTGATAAATGTGTCTTTAATCACAGGACCCTGTGGGGCACCCGAATGTCACTCATCAAATTTATCTTTTGTCTCAAAATATGCATGTCTGGTTTGCTCTTTCAACACTATTCAGAGACACAGAAATCCTTGATGTTTGGCACAATTCTGCAAATACGTTAGAACTACTTCTTCTGGTCATGTTAATGGACGTTACCCCAGAATCCAGGGGAAAACATATGGGAGATGTCCAATATACCCAAAGTCATCAAAAAGTGCACTTCGTACACACCTGCCGGGTCAGTTTTAATCATTCAAATCTGTCAGTTAGTCAAACATATCCAGCTACATTTCAATTTGGATTGGCAACCCTGCTTACATAATACAGTGATAACATAATTACAGTACTACAAACCGGGTACAGCATGAGGTGTACATTCAACTCCTGCATCTTCCCTGTGGTCACAGTTGTTTTCACCAAACGAATTTTGCGGGCAGTCACTTAGGAGGGCTTCAGTCCCCAAGCATTCGACATTGTCCAACCAAATTGGATCAGTACCTTGTCCAAAGAAAGACATTCTATAAGCCTCGTTTGCACCGTGATATCCAAGTTGCCGGCACACAACTGCAGCGTCATCAAGATCCCAAAAGTCGTCGCAGACTGTTCCCCAGCTACCGTTGATCAAAACTTCGACACGTCCAGAGGAAGGATCACTTCCATTTGCAAGGCGAATGGCGTTTATTTCTGTTGAAGTGATTCAGTGATATTCCTCATTATGCACCATTGTCGAACCAACAACACAATCTACATATATATGGACACATATGTATGCTATTCAAAGGTTGCAACTTACCATTAATTTCCCCGATTTCACATGTTACTCCAGCATCGTCAGTGTGTCTACAGTTGGTAGTGCCGATAGGTTTCTTTTTGCACTGAGATAAGTCGTTTTCATTACCCTTGCACTCGACGCCATCAAGCCAAATTTCTCCACTGCCATTTCCAAAGAAACTGTTTTGATACACACGAATGGCACCACTGTATCCTAACTGGCGACAGACAACGTTACCATCATTGATATCCCACAGGTCATCACAAATTGTTCCCCATTCGTTCCTTACCAATAATTCAACTCGACCTTCGTTTGCAGAACCTCCATTTACCAGTCGAACACGGTCAATACTGGCTGTAGAAAATAAATTGTATAGTGGAATGTGAGATTTGTATCATAACATTACAAATGAGACGATGGCTTATAACAGAATTTGCTAATGTAGTTGTAATTGCCAGATCAAGTTTCGATGCGCAGCCGTCAGCACTGTATTCCAGGCGTTGTTCTGTTCACTTGCACCTACTCCCCGCTCACACCTTTAAGGTAAGGGTAAAACTGGCAGCGCAAACTGAATCGATCATATAGTTGGTAAGCAAATTATACGGTAATACTGGAGACATAAAGTCTCATTTTTGTACTCTATTCGATCAGGCAGGTTTAATTCATGGGGTTAGGAAAAGCTTTATCTTTTTTTACATACTACTTCGACCATGATGATATGACTCGATATCACCTCATTTTCTATCATGCAGAAAAGGGATATGTCGAGACATGGTTTTAGCATAGTATAGAAATTCTGTGCACTCGGTGCGACTCAGGATCACTGACACCGCAATGATGCGACCAGCTTGTAGACTGTTTGTAAATACAGTGCTTCCTTTCACTAAATACTACATTCCCCATACCGACCAAGAGGCGACGATTCAGTTGTATATCTTTGATACACCAATGAGACCTGTGGTATTGCATAGTCATTATGTAGTAGTCTATAGAAAGAGCCGTTAATTTTCAAATATGATTTCTCTTTGATATTGTTTTTATGCCAATTCCCTTGTTTTTTAAAGTCACTGTCATTTCCATTCATTGAAAGACGTTGTCCGTTTTTGTTCAACCTTGCGTGCACATTTGAAAGTAAGAAAAAGATAAGAAGAAACATAATTTTTCCTCTCTGGTTTTTCAGTACAAACGTAATCACTTAGTGTTACTACTTATACCGTGAAGCTACTACCCTTGCTTGCATATCCTTCATATTTGATATCTACAATCAATTAGACGAAACTCCTTGCTTCATGCAAGTCTTCAGGCAAAAGACACTAGTAGCCTTATTTCATTCAGCTGGCAAGTCTTAAAACAGAGAGTGCTCACATAGCAACTATGGTGCCAGTAATTCACTGATAATAATATCACATATGTTGAGGTTCCATCAATAACAGTATATGCAGGTACTGCTAGAGTACACACGGTACACAAATTAAAAAACAGTAGTTATTTATATAAAACAGGTTACAAGGCGGAGGAGACGAAGTTCCTTTTTCTTCCTTTAATTAAAAAAAAAAGACACCACAACAGTGTGCAGTGGTGGATACAACACACAGGCTAAATTGAAATGTTTATAGACTCATTTCTGTGCTTAGACCTGTCGGAAGCTGCTCCGAGTGAATCAATCCAAGTATCCCACGTACGGCGAGACCTAACTTTTGGGGATGCAAAGAATTGTTTCCCCCTTTCCTTTTTGGTATCTAATATTATCATAAAATAAACTCCTTGCATTTATGAGGTTTTAGAACTGTGTGGAATATATTAGTGGAAAAAGAGAAAACTACATACGTCTTAAAACAAGATGGGAAGAAGACAGTGCGAGGAGGTAAGAAGTATATTTCCTCTGCCTCATTGGGGTGGGGGGGGGGGGGCGGCGTTGGTTGGAGAGACGTCAATGTTCTTTTGTGGTGAGCCAAGGATTAATTATATGAACATTCTATCAGTGATGAGGCACGGTGGATATGTATTCGCTAGCGTATTTGGGCCTAATTATATCAACATAATGTGAAAAATTTTGTATTTTTGCAAAACCCCAGAGGTTTTTGCACATTTTCTGAAAAAATCTCAAGATTTCAAGAAACCGCGAAATCTCAAGATCTTGGGAAAAATCGCAAAGAGTGGTCACACGTTTGTTTCCTCCTTCGACTCTGTTAGATAATAGATGGAGGTGCAGAGTGACGTTACTGGAAACAAGCCATTCACTAAAGTAGTGCGAGTGTATATATACATAAATTCAAACCATGACTAAATTTTGCATGATAAGTCCTCCCATAAGAGCATTGCCACGGTGTCCAAAATTCTTGGAAGTTTGTTGCAAATAAAAGGATTTCAGTCCTGTACATGGTAAAAGCAAAACTCAGGAATTTTTTGGCAAATGTATTGTGACATTATTTTCATTACAATATACTCCGTGTTTATCGCAAAGACATGACTTTTAAACAGAAAGCTTAAAACATTAGCATAGGGATTAAGTACAGTGGACGGTTGGTGTGATGTCAAGGTCTCAGTATCTGAAAGAAAGCATGTGCCTATTTTGTCATTTCTTCATAAAATTCGTTCCATCTTTGTCTTTTTTGATAATACATTGTATATCCACACTAACAATTTTCAAATCTGAAGTGCTGTATTTTAACTCAAGAAGTAGGCCTATTCTTTCTCGAAATTTTATCATTCTTGTGACTCACTGACAGGAAATGTAACTTGAGATCCAGAAGCTAGGGAGGATAGAGGTCTGTCAATTCAAACTTACACGCTACTGAAATCATAGACTTACTGTTTCCTTTAAAAGGGAATTTTCTCTTTTCTTACCTTCAGTATGCTTACAAACTGCCCCAGCTCTGTGTTCATTGCTACACATACTTCCAACTGTCTGGCTGTACGGACATTCAGAAAAGCTGGTTTCTGTGCCGTCACATTGTACGTTATCGACTAAAATATCTGATTGAAAGTAGCCAAAGTATGATCCACGTCTTGGTCGTTCAGCGTCAATGAAACCAAGTTGTCTACAAACAACCCTTGCGTCGTTGAAGTCCCATGAATTTTCACAGACAGAACTCCACTGGCCGTTTAGTAAAACTTCAACGTTTCCCAAATAGTCATGTTGTCCACCGACCAGACGGATTGTATCTGTTAACAGAAAGTGTTAAGGATTCTTATATAATCATTTCAGTCATATCCGTGAAAAAGGCATTAGCTGTCATCCGTTTTTATTATTTTTTCTTGGCTGAACCTTTAGTAAAGTAGCAAAAATTTCTACTATCGTTATTTGTGTACACAGAATGATCAATTGATATAGCCTCAGTTGCGGTCAATTGGTTGGGTAAGATATGTTTGTATGCATCCCAAGAAATCAAATGAAAAGTTAATTGTCGTATAAACAAGTAACGACTTGAGAAACGATGTTATAATTGCAAACTTCAGACACGCTAAAATAATTTATTAGGAGACTGATTGATTTCAGTCGATGCTTTAACTGCAGAGATTGTTCTGCACCGTTAAGTCAGATATCCTGCGTATCAACACATTGTTACTCAATTTAGCTTAGTAGCACATAAGCAAGCAAATTAGCACTTTTAGGATTTAAGTAGTCTCATCAAGACTAAGATTAGTATCCGAAGATATTAAACTTTTAGAGATCAAACCGTTGTCGTAAACATTTAAATGATTACAATTTAAGGGTGATGGACTCACAAATTTATCTTTGTATTGAAGCATTTCATCTGGTGTCTTTTTCCAACACACTTTACATTACTAAGCAAAATTAAGCTTTGGGTTTGCCCCAAACAGGCCCTTTGTGTAAAATTTTCCCGTCTCAAAATTCCCATCCGTCGTGCCCCACCGACCATAACCAAAACCTCTACTCTAGACTCTGCAAGTGTTCAACCATCCACTGATCCAATGTTAGTTATTCCTAGTAAAACGTTGAAATTAAGAAAGTAAAATGAATACGTAGACTCATTCTACGAAATAACAAAAACTGTACGATTAGTCAGTTTGACCTTCCTTTGCTGCACATTAATATGATCAAAATTTCATAAATTATATTTCATAGTTCAGTGTTTACTTATTCCATGTTACCTTCAACCGAGGGACCTGTGGTTGTTTCATAACTGTCAAGTGAACATTCAACACCAGCATCTTCGTAATGGCCACAGTTAGTGTCTCCAATGTCATTCTTTGGACAATCGTTAATTGAAGCTTCATTACCAACGCACTCCACCTGGTCTAGGAATATTGGACCATATCCCCTTCCAAAATAGGCACTGTTGTGGGACGTAATTGCTGAAGGGTAACCCATCATTTGACAAATTATTTGAGCATCGTAAAAATCCCAAGAGTCATCACATATAGTACCCCACTCTCCTCCAACGAGTACTTCGACACGACCTTTATGTGCAGCGCTCCCATTGACTAATCGTATGTCCAATATTTCTGTAAGCGTGTGAAAATAGAATTGAAAATAACATCGAACAGGCAAATGTTGTTTCTGTTGTTTTCTAATATTGAATTCCTCCTGATATTGAGAATAATTTTTTATTTAAGTCTTTTCAAAATGTCAAAACCGTTTTTTTCGGTAATCCTTGCTATTAAATTTCACGTTAATCCTAGCTATCAATTTTCACGATGGTATACTCACCTTTCGATTCATTAAGTGTACATTCTACTCCTGCATCTTCGTTATGACCACAGTTGTTATCGCCAAAGGGATTGTGAATGCATTCATCAATGCTGCTTTCGTTTCCTACGCACTGTACATCATCCAGCCATATGGGATCATGTCCTTGACCAAATGCTGACGCTTTGTAGGCTTCCGTTGCGCCAGGGTACCCAAGCTGTTGGCAAACAACAGAGGCGTCTTCAAGATCCCAAAGATCATCGCAGACTGTTCCCCATGTACCGTTTATCAGAACTTCGACCCGTCCTATGTGGCTGTCACTTCCGTTGATAAGTCGGAGAGCGTTGATTTCTGTAAGTGTAATCAAATCACCAGTCATGTTAAACTCTCATCCGGGAACACATTACACATTATGTTTGAACAGTATTCTTGCAGTACTTGCTCCTTTTCCCTCTACATCCTCGTAAGTATTTCACATTATAACAATCTTCACTTCCCAGTGAATTATAACATAATGTTTCCTTTCGTAATATTTCAAATTATATCGAAACTGATGGTTTTGTTTGAGTTATCTTCAGTGAAAGATTGAATTTTTAAAGAAAATACTCACGATCTGGTTCATCAGTATTACACAGTACCCCAGCATCTTCATTATGTCCACAGTTGTTAGTACCGATAGTTTTCTTTTTGCAGTGAGATAAATCGTATTCATTACCCTTGCATTCCACGTCATCAAGCCAAATTGCTCCAATACCATCTCCGAAGAAACTGTCATGATATACACGAGTGGCACCACTATAGCCTAAATCACGGCAAACAACATTACCATCATTAATATCCCACAGGTCGTCACAAATCGTCCCCCATTCGTTATTGATTAATAATTCAACTCGACCTTCATTTGAAGAACCTCCATCCACAAGTCGAACACCGTCAATACTTGCTGTAGAAGAAACATACGTATGGCCACATTCGAGATATATCAAATATTGCAAGCTACTAACATAGCACACTTACAGTTTGCATTTCATTGCCTTCTTATACTTCTTACCTTCAGAATGCTCACAAACAGCCCCAGCTCTGTGTTCGTTTCCACAAATACCGCTAACTGTCTGGGTGTACTGACAGTCAGAAAAACCTGTTTCGTTGCCGTCGCATTGCACGTTGTCGACTAAAATATCTGACTGAAAGTAGCCAAAGTATGATCCACGTCTTGGTCGTTCAGCGTCAGCAAAACCAAGTTGTCTGCAGACGACTCGTGCGTCGTTGAAGTCCCATGAATTCTCACAGACAGCACTCCACTGGCTGTTTAAGAAGACTTCAACGTTCCCCAAATAGCCATATTGTCCACCAACCAGACGGACTGCATCTGTTGTGGGAAAGATATTTACATACACAGTTTAATATTGAATATGGCATGTGAAAAATGGTTGAAATATAACTCTTGTTGTTAAAAACCCAAATAGACACCAATGAATATTTATCCATATTGAAAGATAACGTCAACGCAGAGTGAACATAGATTCATTTTCATTCGAATACTAGTTCCATAGTCTTATAGTCTTCCATAGTCTTCCATAATCAATTATCTTGTTATTATATATGTCTTCGGGCTCAGAGTGCTAAGAATGTTTAGAAAGTCGGGAGTAATGACATGTAAGGCTTATATCAGGTTCTTAAATTGTGGGGATTAATTAATTATATTAAAGCTCAAGCTCTTGTTACCTGATGTCCTCTTTGCGTCACCAGAAACAGCTTTGAAATTTAAATTAAATTTTAAAAAAATCGTTGCTTTGAATTTGTTTAAGTGTTATAAGTGCACTGAGATATAGACATTTTCACAAATACATTGTTTTTGTGAGGGTGTTGTTACTTACAAATAGTGAAAATTGGTGAAACTGGTGAATGTGTGCTTACATTCTAAAAAGGTGAGAATTTTGAAATGTTGAGTTTCACATTTTTCCTCGTTTTACTAATTAATAAAGAAAGTGCGTCTTAAATCAAATCGAATTTCCCAAAGAAAATAAAAACTGTAGTAAACTGTTTATATTCGTTCAGTGAAGTGTTTAAATTTAGCAGTCTAAAGCTATAAAGGCTACTAGACTTGCATGAAGAAGTCACTTTTTAAGGTCCATGGTTGCAACATGAACATGAATCATCACGTCGTATGGGCACGGAAATAAACATTTCTTGTTGCTAGTTCTTGTTGAACCAAATCCAGGAAATGACAGTCTTACTGTATGAATTTAATTTAAATACTAACTATTTATACTAGACATTGTGCATTCTACTCCCGCATCTTCTCGGTGACCACAGTTGTGCATTCCAAATTTATTCTGTTGGCACTGACTCAAATTTGTTTCAGATCCATTGCAACTGACGTCGTCTAACCAGATAGGACCATCACCTTCTCCAAAAAATGCCCCGGGTCTAACAACTAGCAGGCCAGTGTATCCTAGCTGATGACAAACCACTGCACCAGCATTTTCATCCCAGTAGTCATCACATACTGTCCCCCATTGTCCGTTTATCATAACTTCAACTCTTCCTTCGTGAAGGCCCTTTCCGTCAGCTAGACGAATGTCTTCAATTTTTCCTTGAAAGAGGAGATGTAGTATAGAAGTGAATTGTGTTCATCCGCAACAGATGGTTTATTAAGATACCAGACCAGTTGGACTTGAATAAGTGACTACTGGACTTAAATGGAGCGATGCGATTCGTCCATTATAGTATATGCCTTAAGCAGTCTACGTGTAGTAAGACTAGCATAAAGACCATTGGTAAAGACTAGCATAAAGACTAGCACAATCACCATTTAAAGTCAATGGTTGAATCATGAACTTAGAATACTACGTCATGTGTTCACCGAGAATTATTAAATATTTCTTCTTGCTTTAAATCTAGGAAAATGCTGAATGCGTTTCCTTCCTATACTTACTACTTGTCTCAGACATTGTGCATTCCACGCCCGCATCTTCTCGATGACCACAGTTGTGCATTCCAAATTTATTCTGTTGGCACTGACTCAAATTTGTTTCAGATCCATTGCAACTGACGTCGTCTAACCAGATAGGACCATCACCTTCTCCAAAAAATGCCCCGGGTCTTACAACTAGCAGGCCAGTGTAACCTAGCTGATGACAAACCACTGCACCAGCATTTTCATCCCAGTAGTCATCACATACTGTCCCCCATTGTCCGTTTATCATAACTTCAACTCTTCCTTCGTGAAGGCCCTTTCCGTCTGCAAGACGAATGTCTTCAATTTTTCCTTGAAAGAGAGCATATACTGTAAATGTAAATTGCATCCATCCCCAACAGATACTTACTTAAGAAGTCAGATGGTTGGACGTGACTAAGTGATTGAAGTTGATTGACAATGGTTGCAGATTTCACAATACAAATCTCACGCAGTGCTTTGTAAATAACTAGGAGGTTTAAAACATGTTAGGTATACTGAAGTAATATGCGATATGATATCGATCACCGATAGCCTATATACAGAAAGATATATAGTATGTTTCTTACCGGGAGAAGGGATTCGATTCTCTTCGCATATTACTCCGGCATCTTCGTGGTGTCCACAGTTATGCTGCCCAATATCTGTTTTGCTGCAATCGTTCAAGGAAGTTTCATTGCCAGTGCATCGAACATCATCTAAAAGTATGGCATTTACGCCTTCTCCAAAATATGCAGATCCCATTGCTGCTGATGCATCAGGATACCCTAACTGACTGCAAACCACTTTAGCGTCTAATACATCCCAGTCATCATCACAAATTGTACCCCATACTCCATCTACGAAAACTTCAACTCTGCCCTCACTTTCTTTGCTGCCACCGTTTAATCTGATGTCCATTATCCCTGGATAAATTTAAAAAAGTGACTTAAACATTTTGCAAGCTAAATAAAAAAAAATTCGATATGACAGTAAAAATTCAATATAAAATTCTTAGTCTTTGTGTACTGTGACCATATAGAACTTTTTATGTTCGCATTCTGTTAAAAATGGTGATTGAACTGACGTACGGTCGTAATTGAAAATTACAAATTGAATTAAAAATATACTTCAATTAATAAATTTCATTAATGATTAAGTCTTCAACTCTTGTATGGTATTTGGTACAAATAACACCTGTCTTTCTCGTTGACACAATTGTTGCGCTTCGATTGAGGATATTCATAACATCCATACGGACTTTCCGTACACTTAACACCAATAACATAAAACTTAAGGAATGTAGCATACCCCTAGAGGCAGATTGGAAACACTGAACTCCTGCGTCTTCAGCATGACCACAGTTGTTGTTCCCCAGACCACTCGAGGAACATTCTAAGAGCGAACGTTCGTTTCCTTCACATCCTACATTGTCTAACCAAAGTAATATGCGATATAATATCGACCACCGATAACTTATATACAGAAAGATATATAGTATGTTTCTTACCGGGAGAAGGGATTCGATTCTCTTCGCATATTACTCCGGCATCTTCGTGGTGTCCACAGTTATGCTGCCCAATATCTGTTTTGCTGCAATCGTTCAAGGAAGTTTCATTGCCAGTGCATTGAACATCATCTAAAAGTATGGCATTTACGCCTTCACCAAAATATGCAGATCCCATTGCTGCTGATGCATCAGGATACCCTAACTGACTGCAAACCACTTTAGCGTCTAATACATCCCAGTCATCATCACAAATTGTACCCCATACTCCATCTACGAAAACTTCAACTCTGCCCTCACTTTCTTTGCTGCCACCGTTTAATCTGATGTCCATTATCCCTGGATAAATTAAAAAAGTGACTTAAACATTTTGCAAGCTAAATAAAAAAAAATTCGATATGACAGTAAAGATTCAATATAAAATTCTCAGTCTTTGTGT
Organism: Stichopus chloronotus; assembly: GCA_021234535.1. Classification (NCBI taxonomy): domain Eukaryota; kingdom Metazoa; phylum Echinodermata; class Holothuroidea; order Aspidochirotida; family Stichopodidae; genus Stichopus; species Stichopus chloronotus. The sequence continues at coordinate 16,055,527 of CM037839.1, read as the reverse complement.
ACTGTGACCATATAGAACTTTTTATGTTCGCATTCTGTTAAAAATGGTGATTGAACTGACGTACGGTCGTAATTGAAAATTATAAATTGAACTAAAAATATACTTCAATTAATAAATTTCATTAATGATTAAGTCTTCAACTCTTGTATGGTATTTGGTACAAATAACACCTGTCTTTCTCGTTGACACAATTGTTGCGCTTCGATTGAGGATATTCATAACATCCATACGGACTTTCCGTACACTTAACACCAATAACATAAAACTTAAGGAATGTAGCATACCCCTAGAGGCAGATTGGAGGCACTGAACTCCTGCGTCTTCAGCATGACCACAGTTGTTGTTCCCCAGACCACTCGAGGAACATTCTAAGAGCGAACGTTCGTTTCCTTCACATCCTACATCGTCTAACCAAATTGGTCCGACGCCTTCCCCAAAGTAAGCATTGCGTTTTGCTTCTACAGCTCGGTCATATCCAAGATATTTGCAAACAACATGTGCGTCCGATAGATCCCAGAAATCGTCACACACGGTGCCCCATTGACCTTCTATCAACAATTCGACTCGGCCATCAAATTCTGTTTCTCCATCTACTAACCGTATTTGAAAGTCTTGTGTAACTGCAAGTAAAGCAGACACAACTTAAGTATGTACGATTATTTATGTTCGATATTTCTACAGTTCCTGGATTGTTCATGCTTTAATATTTCATTTACAGAGTACAGTGAATGAATATTATCCATAATCTTCTCTCAGGCCAAAGCAAAGTGGAGTTGACAGAAAAAATAAACATAGCTGTTATCGTATGAATGTAAACCTACCAGGAATATGCGGGATGCATTCTGCTCCAGCGTCTTCGTGATGCCCACAATTGTGATCTCCGATCTCATTCTTTTCGCAGTCATTAATTGAAGATTCATTTCCAATGCATTCAACATTATCTAGCCATATTTGGGATGTTTCATGGTACTGGTTGATTACAGTGAAGACTCTCTCTGCTCCACTAAATCCCAGTTGCCTGCAAATTACATTGGCGTCATTTGTGTCCCATTGGTCATCACACACCGTGCCCCACTCTCCGTTCACAAGTACCTCAACTCTTCCGACATAATCAAGTTCGTTCTCGTTTACAAGGCGTACGTCGGTAACAGTATATGCTACACCTAGAAAAAAGAAAATGATCAAAGAGGATTCAAATGATGTTCTTCTTTATCCTCATTCTCGACTCGATCAGACTCGATCAAACAACAAAAGCTATAGAAATCTGACTAGATTCGCTTGTAGCAATTTTCCTTAGAGTTATAACACACTCACTGGGATTAAACGTAGTGACAGTGGGAATTGTAGTTGTCTCATGGTCATGTTCGCAAACAACACTTGCATCCTCACTGTGGCCGCAGTTATGATCTCCGATGTCATTTTTCGGACAGTCGTTTAGGTACCTCTCACTGCCATCGCAAGCAACATTGTCCAGTAAAATTGGAATCGAACCTTCCCCAAAATATGCCCCTCCATAAGCCTGTATTGCCTTGGGATATCCAAGCTGCCGACAAACGACGGTAGCATCGTTAACATCCCACAAGTCATCGCAGACTGTACCCCATTCACCATTGAGGAATATTTCCACGCGTCCCTCGGAATCCGTTTTTCCTCCAGCCAATCGTATGTCACCCAAAGCTATGTTAGAAATGAATTTGAGATATTGCGACAATCATAGATGTATTCTCTTGAACAAATCATATGCGTTGTCCGTTCTTATGCTGTTATCATGTAAACGACAAATGTTCATTACACAGTAAATCTTTAAAAAGACTTTAACTAACTTGCAATAGCACCAGAACAGAGAACTCCAGCATCTTGTCGGTGACTGCAATCATGTGATCCAGCAGGTCCGTAGTTACATTGGTTAATATTATACTCGTCACCATTGCAGTCAACTTCATTTATCCAAATAGGTCCAGAACCTTCACCAAAAAGTGCAGATCGCGTTGCTAAGAGGGCTTCTCCTAGGCCGAGCATTTTACAGACTATTTCAGCGTCTTCTTTATCCCAGTTGTCGTCACAAACCGTACCCCATTCATCGCCAATTAATACTTCAACTCGTCCGTCATTAGGGCAAGACCCATCCACGATTCGTACATCTTGAATTCTTGAGTCTAGATATATTGTAAAGGCGAAAGAGAAAAATAAATTTAGGATGTTCTCATCCACATAACAACGTCGGTACAAAGTCAACAACGACTGTTCTTATTTTGTAACAACCCATTCGTCTGAAATGAGTGAGATTATAAAAGACACTTTACTAGTTGCTGCCCTTCATTGCCTATGTAATGATGTTAAGCTCGACGAAACTTAACCTAAAGTGATAACGTATTTCTCTTTCATATGACGAGTTTAAGTTATTTCAACTAGTTGTATCACATGACTAAAACAGTAAAGGGTACATTGACAATTTACTTAACATAAAGCGTGACATTAGAGATACTGTTAAATTTTACGTTGAGAAGGCCATGATAGAGGGCCTGATAGACACCATCAATTCTTTTAGTTTCTTCACTGCACGGAATTTTGGTTTGCTGCAGATAAAGATAGATGTGATTGGCAACTTACAAAATATAACCACCCTTTTATATGTCTGGCGTCTGATGTAATAACATCAGCATGCATTCGACCAGCTACTATTGTCGTTAATGGGAGTTGAGATGTAACAAATTGCCATGGGAATTTTAATCTTTAATTCTATTCGACCACCAAATGACTTTTGTTCACTCCGAAGACAATGCAACTGATTCATGTATAATTTAAGATTCAGCTGGTATTTCACAATTTGTCTTTGCTAACTTAAACAATTAAATCGAAAGAAATACTCATCATGACACAGGTTCATTGCACTCCCATCGCAATGTTTGGTAAATAAAATTTTACACCCAGAGCTGCAGATGCAACAATTATTGTATCGTGATTCTCATTGAAGATGTTTGTTTCGCTAAACTCAATGTATATACCTTCAACTTATGTAGAAAGTAGAGAAAATCTTACCAATTTCAGAGATGCACCTTACCCCAGCATCATCAGAATGTAAACAAGAGGTAGGCCTAAATTCCGTCGACAAGTTCACCTTAGGGCAGGCTTTCAATTCGTTTTCGTCACCGATGCAGTCGACGTCTGAGAACCAGATTGCACCAACACCCTCACCGAAAGTCGCAGAAGAAAATACCCTTTCCGCACCATAGAAACCAAGTTCACGGCATACCACATGACCGTCATTCATGTCCCATAAATCATCGCACACCGTGCCCCATACACCATTATGAAATACTTCAATACGACCCTCCATATCAGTTCTGCCACCGACGAGTCTTGCCTTAATTCCTCATTGTATCAATGAAACAAAATGGAGAAGAAGCGATAATCAGATAACATCATGATAAGCGCTGTAAGATTACAACCTGATTGCAGACACAGCTAAAGTTGCATTGTGAAAAGTCATTGTTTATATTGTATGAAAGACCTCAAACTGTGTGTGTGTGTTTTTTTTTTTTTTGTTGTTTTTTTTGTCTACTTTTTGTCTACGTCAATAACTTATACAAAGAATAGCCTCATTATTCAGATATTTGTTTAAGAACTTACTTGATTCCCCGGAGCAAACCACCGCGACATCCTCAAAATGTGCACAGTTGTGGTCTCCGACTTCTCTCTTCTCACAATCGCTTAAAGTTGCTTCGCTACCAGTGCATTCTACATCATCGTACCAAATTCTTCCAGTCCCGGGGAAGAATAAGTCAGAGGCATGGCTATCTCTCACATAGGAGTATCCAAGTTGTCTGCAAACCACAAGGGCATCACTTTCGTCCCATAGATCATCGCACACAGTGCCCCAGACACCGTGCTCCAAGACCTCTACACGTCCTTCCGATTCTGTGGCACCTCCCACCAGCCTAACTGTTACAAGGACGTATGTAGATAGAAAAAGGTACGCATAATGTACACAGTTTCCATTGTGCTCCACTTTTTTGGCACATTTAAAAAATAAAAGTGCGTATACACTTCTGAATTGCTCTATGTTAGGATTTTAAGCTTAAGGAGATAACTTCCCTCCCCTCTCTGATGGACTCAATTTTGAACAATGGAACTTTTGCTCTTTCCAAAGCAAATGATTTATCATCACAGTTAACTCAATGCCTACATTTGAGGAGGAACGCTAAATTATCGTGTACGTACTTTGTACTTCTATACTTCTTAAAATCAGTAGGAAATGCATATGCGCACGGGAAGAAACTTTTTGCAGACTTGTCAATGGTTGTGCATAAGCTGCCTATCAACGACAAGTGTTAATTACTGGCATTTTACCACTTTAGAAGTGTACACCAAGTGCTCACTGAAAAGTCAATCATTCATCGGAGGTGTTAATACCACATACTAAAATTGTAAGTAATCATTATCGAAACAAACTTGAAGTAAATTCTATTCACCTAAATGACAGGTGTCTCGAATTCAAACACAGGAAGTTAACTTAATTCAAATTGATATAAAAACATCGTTAACTCTTTAAGAATAAAATGGTTCATTTCAACCAGCTGGATTTTTTATTCAACAAACCAATTATTTCTGAAAGTAAATAACAAAGTTATATATAAGCTATATATTTATCATCTGTGCTGAAATTCTTGCAATTCGTATTAATACTTCTTCTATGGTAAAAGGTTTATCCTTATAATGAAACAAACATTCTACAATATTATTTACAATTTTACAATATGCCGATGATACTGCGTTATTTATTGATGGCACATATCGTACTCTTATCTCAGTTTTTTTTTTCAGATTTCACAAAGTCTTGAAAGATCCTCTGTCTTAAAGGTCAATTTTGATAAGACGAATATCTTCCCTCTAGGTCCTTTGGCATCTAATTCCCCCCCCCCCCCCTTATATGGATGAATTTCTTTTAACTGGAAGTAGGGTCCAGTCCCACTTTTAGTTATAACCTTTGATAACTCTAAGGTTAGTCTTTTTTGCCTTAATTATATTCCCAAATTTTCTGGAGTAAAATTGTTTTTAAATTTATGGTCAATTAGAGATTTAACTACATTTGGAAAAATTCCAATTATTAAAACATTTGACCTTTCACAAAAATATAGTTATTTCACTTTTTTCCGTAACCCCCTGACTGTTATATTAAGGAAACCGAGACACTTCGTTTTCGTTTTATTTGGAATGGAAAACATGATAAAATAGGTCGTAAGATTCTCATTAGCGGTATTGAACAAGGTGGCCTGAGAGCCACCCATCTAAAGTCGTTCATTTATGAATATATTGATGACAGACTTGCAGATTGGAAAACGTTCTTTGATTTTATCTTGAGAAGTTACGGAGAGCAACTTTTGTTCAATTTGCAAAATTGAAAAAAATTTAGTATTTTACAAATCTATGTATGACAGAGGGATATTAAGGGTTTGGGACCTATTTGATGGCAATCCTTTGCCAGTAGATTAGGAGCATTTCGAACAAAGGTTGTCACTTTCATAGTGGTTCCTTCACTGTATTCTACTGAATGTTGCCTGCTATCCCCAGACATTGGAAAAATAATTGAAGATCTCGTAATGGTGATGTTGCTTCAAGAGAAAACAGGCCTGAAAATTTACATAGTGTAAGGTCAGCATCACGTTTTCATCTATAATGAATTGATTGATTTTAACCCTACTCCTCCTGGCTTAAAACTGGAATAGAGCGAATACGTTCGGTTTAATGACACACAATGGCGGGTTATTTTTAGGATTTTACACGTAGCTTATAAGGAGGTCAAGCTTCGTTATTTTTTATACCGTTTTATCCATAGATTTCTTCGCACAAATACGCGCTTACGGAAAATGAATATAAGTGGGATTCACTGTGGTCATTGTATTGGTGACACGATTTGTTACAAATAAGTTTCTTTTCATTTTCCTGCCTTGAAAGGTTTTGTCCTGCCGTTTTGTAAAATACATAGTAAAAGTATTGTATTGCTATTCTTGTATTGTTAAAAATGATCTTAGATAAAAGGTGATAAAAATTATTAACATTATTACTTAGTATTATCATATTAATATTATTGACATTTTTACTTAATATTATTATTTAATATTATTACCATTATTATTATTATGGCAATTTATTACGTTATTACATCACATACATTATTATATCAATCGTTATTGTTTCATCTCATGTTTATTAGTATAATTTCTATTCTTAGTATCGTAATCATTATTATACCATAGTTGTGTGCAAACGCAATAAGCGAACTTTGTTATTTCCAGGAGGAATATCGAATATCCTGGGCAACTAAATTAATAGGGGTATAAAGTCAGTGGGTACTCACTTTGTTGACAAGTTGATTCTCGAAACGTGAGGAACAGAATCAGTATGTAAAGTCCACATGCTGCCAAAGACATCGTGTTCCAGGGCCAGCCTTCTGTGAGACACAAATGTGAGAACGCAGTTCACATAAATATTCATTCATTAGTCATTATTGTCTGGTCTGGCTGGTTTCTTCAGATTTGTTCTTTTAAGAAAGCTTTAAATTTAATATATCGATCTATGAAAAATACATACACATCTCATACAAGGATCTTTCCTACTGAAAATATCCATCATATCTCCATTGCCTATTTGTATTACTTTTTTACATATCATCAACACATCATTTCTTACTCAGTTATATGTTGACATCATTGAGGATTGGACTTACATAACCACCTGCATACAACTCTAGGTACCTACACATGGCTTCCTATGCTGTAGATTTTTGCGTTTCTATGGGTAATGTGATAAAGAGTGAGGTACGGAAAACGTATACGTACCTACAGCTTGTTCACCGTGAACATTCTATTCAAACACAAAGAGAGATAGTACAAGACAAAAGCGATACCCTAAAATGATAACACAAGATAAGCATATTTCATGGTCCCTTCATCAAAACGTACCATTTCAACATTTTCCTTTGAATTTTGGTAAACGACAAGATTTAAGGAGAAGGTGAAACTTACGGTAACATTTGTAAGTTTCAAACTGTCAAACTGACTCATGAATAATTAATGACTACCATTTGTCGAATCACTAAGTGTTTGAAAGTTTCTTTTCAAAGGACCAAACCACAGGGAAATACATCTCCTTTGACATCATCATCGGAGTGAGCGTTAAGAATGGCATCTCCATCAGCTTATTAATTAGCCTTTGGCATTTGCTACTTTTGTGCCTTTCAACCCTAGCCACCAAGCTGGAAAGGCGTGTTACGGATTGTTGTCGTGAACTGAGACGCTCACTTTTCGTTACTCTATTGTCATGTTGTGGTTGATTTTTTTTTTTTTGGGGGGGGGGGTTTACAGTTGTTGTGTAAATTCCCTGTCAACGGATATCATGGTCGTTAAGATATAGAAAGTTCCCCTTACAACAGAGGCAGAGAGACAACTTGAAGGTCCAGAGAGAGATGAAGTTGATTTTGTCGATTAGAGTTCCATTTATTTTACGATTCGACTGGCACACAGACATCAATGAGAATTAGTTGGTGATGATGATTGAAACCAGAGAGTGGTATACAGTTACGTTACATGAAGTTAACGAAAAGGAGAGAAACGATACGATGACACAGGCCCACAAAGTATACAGAAATAGAAGTTAAAAGTTCAACGACACAATTACCAGTGAGGAGCCCCGTAGCTGAGTCAACACTTAGAACCAAGTCGAACCGCTGAGGATCACGGGATAGGTGATGGCGTTGATCGATCAGAATATGTTTAACCCATATGCAAAACGTTGCCACCCATAAATCAACCAACCCCGAAATTATTGTGAAATCATTCCAAGTAACAGTGCATGCCCATTTTATTTCTAAAGGTTTTGCAGTGTCTATGTTACCAGACTGAAGGGAATAAAGAAGAGGTTAAGAATAAACTTGGGTAAACGCCGGAAACTGACCTTGTATGAACTCTGTGTGAACCCCCGATGTACGGTAAAGTGTAACATCCACCATAAACACTATCAACACACTCTTAAAAGATGCCAGTGTGTCAGGTTACTCAAATTATCCTTCATCGTTAGTCTTAAAATGAATATTATGCTACTCCCTATTCGCTAACACGTGCATCCCTTCATGCCATTGGGACTGATAAGTTTAACTTTATCCATTCATAATTCATCCAAAAAGAGTGTGGTATATGAACTAGACTGCTGCAAGTTTTTACCTTTGAATGTAGCAGTAGAGATAAAACTAGCAATTGTAATGTTTCACTTTCTTTCACAGGACAAGTTAGCTCCGGACAAATTCCCCAGGGAAAATACACTCTGAACAAAATAATATGCACTCCTACATCCACCCCCGGTCTGATACCATCCTGACACTTACTTACAAGACTACTATCCCCAGACTTAACCATGGAGAACAATACCATAACTACCCCTAGGATAATTGGACAGCGGGCATAAACACGAAGATAAGTATCTTTTGAAGGATTACCCGTATCCTACAAGCACCCTCTGAGCAATTACCCCCTCCCCTTCCTCGTGTACAATTCCCTACCCACCTCGACAATTACCTCCTGGAAGGAAACCTTGAATGCACCTTGCACAAAATACACACGAATTTTCCTTGTTGCTACCTACAAATTGCACATGTATACGTCAGCCTCGAGTCCTTGAGCCCAGCGAAAACGAGCTGCGTAGGTAATTTCTTTTAGCTGGTTACTTTAACAACATAGACACTGGATGTTCCTTTGAAGACTGCGCAGTGTGCCATTTCCAGAAATGTAGTATTCATGTTTGGAAAAACTGTCCTCTCTCCAAAACCAAAAGTTATCCTTTGCTTATCCAGAAAAAAATGGCTTGCTTCGAACATTCTCTTAAAGGGGAATTCCAGTCAAGGAATATGTCTTTTGATTTATTTAAGACATTTCAAACCATTTTCATTCATATTCTTGACTTTTTGAAATGAACTTCTCATGGGCAACATGATATGTTCAAACTTCACGCCCCTCAGAGTTTCTAACACTATGTATGTACACGAAGGGTGCGGTCATTATGATGAAATTGACTGTGATCTCTGAGTGACGTAGTCGACGACCAGCTCTGATCCACGACGACCAACCTGATTGTCCTACATAATTCGTAATTACATCTCTGAAAAGGTTCACTTAGTACTTACTAAAGATTACGTTTTCTGTATCTTCAAGGTATTGTTCGCACCGGATCACACTGCCTAATGTTGCCTTTTGATGGAAAATTCCTCTTCTTCTGTGTTTTATTGCCATCTTATCGATTACCTATTTGTTGTGTGATAGCCACATTGAATACACAGTGTGTCTAATAACTAATTTTGTAGGTTAATTACGTTGATCATGGTTGATCGTCGACTAGCCACAGAGATCACAGTCAATTGCATCATAAGGGCCGCGCCCTTCATATATCTGCATAGTGTTAGAAACTCTGAGGGGCGGGAAGTTTGAACTTATCATGTTGTCCATTAGAATTTCATTTCAAAACGTCAAGAATATGAATGAAAATGGTTTGCAATGGCTTAAATAAGTCAGAAGACATGTTCCTTGACAGGAATTCCCCTTTAAACGTGAAGGCTTTAGAACGAGAGTTACTCAAATACGGTAAAGTATCTGGCAATTTTTCGCCTTGCATACAATCTTCTTGCTCGAACAAAAATTAGTAGTAAAATAGTTGTAAAGACTTCTTTCAAAAAGTCTTCCCAGGTTGAAGGATTAAAGTAAATACGAAATGGCTGATGAGTGTGCGACATGACCATGAATTTGAACCCCTCCCCCATCAAGAGGACTTCTGACGAAGACAAAACAATGCTGACAGCTTCACAAGAATATCTTTGTTTTAAATGTTAAAAAAGAATGTTTTCTGACAATGAGAGGGGTTGAACTTTGGCAGCATATGCACATGTAGGTTGCAAAGAACATGTCGAAAATGTAATTTTCCGGATAGAATGAGAATAATCAAGAGTATAATTATATTTACAGCAAACTGTTTAGAAATATCATTTCCTGTCGAAAAGTTTATGCTAATGAAAGAAACATGTTTTTTGCAGGATTGCGTGGAAGAGTGCAATGGTGTTTAGGATTCCACGGTCTAACAGAAAGAGCAAAGATAATAGAGGTGGTTATCATGTGTATGTAGAATACCTAAAACAGTATTACCTTGTTAAAGTTGTACCTCCGATATCTTACATAGTGCTGTTTTTCCAATAAAATTTAAAAAAAAAATCCAAAAAAGTTCAATCGAAATACCCGATGTATACCGAGGTTCCTGACAATCTTGAATTACGTTACTATTGAAACGAAAATAAACATGAGAAGTAGAACGAAAATTGAGAGAAAACCAGCTATGTGGCCATACCGAAGTTAATGCTTATCAGAGGTATTTCAGAATTTAGAAAACAAATAAGTCCTTTTCAATTCTTTCGACGAAGTTTGCTTCAAAGCGTGCTCTTGAACAGTTTAGTAAGAGATGAGAAAAACAAGTTCTATTTACAATTCTTAAAGAAACATAGATTTCGAAATGAGTATCTGTAGTACTTAAATGATTATAATCAAATTCGTCAGTTTCCTCTATTTATTTGATCCATTCATTCCCCGGTCTGAAGAGAATAATTAAACATAGACAGTGAAGACGATAGCTCATATATTTAATTTTCAGTGACCTTACATATATGCAGTCTGCTCTGTTATCGATTATTTCAACATGAGTCCTCCCTTGCCAGGTTTAATTTTAAACCATTGCAGTATGATGTCCTCTCCCAAGTATATGTTTACAAGAATTAACATTGTAGGTAATTTAAAAACAAATGCAAGACTTGCAAGACTAGCTTTGACGATGCTCTGCGGAAGTTATTCGATTTCCCTCCAACATTATACATCCAACCTTGAGTTTCCTTCTTTTCACCTCAGATATTGACGTTCTGTGTCCTTCTATCAGTTGCAATCAATAGATTTGGAACAGCGTACGAAAACCGGAAATGATTATAATAACGACCACACGCTCACAAATTCGTGGAACCTAATTTTATTCTACTTTTGGTTAGAATGTATTTCTATAGGAAAGTGAAATTGTAGCCTAGGTACTGTCGGATTAATCCAGGATTACAGTAATGTCCGTTAAAACTGAATTATCGGTATATTCATTGCAATAATTATTGCATGTAAATAATAAGCGGGCAATCACGTGTAGTAGCTTCCCTGCTAAGAGTACACGGTACTTTAATGAATCACAATATTAAGTTTGGAAGTTGATCAATTTTATGACATTGTTGTAGCTACAGGGAAGTAAACGTAGATAAATCGTTTTTTTTTTTCTTTCTTTATTCTTGTCCATATAGTACACCCAATGTAGTTTTAACAGACTCCAAAGTTTCGTACAGTAATTTAATGCCCGAACAAGATTAAAACAGTAGTGTCGCCTTGTGCTACTTTGGTGGGTTACCCTGTCCTCCCATGCAACTGCATATGAGGAGAATGTAACTGAAGTCAGGTCCGCGGAAGCAATCCTTTGGGTAATCAACAAAAGTGCAATGAACTATTTTGTTAACCTTCAACCAGTCTGACATTAACATCCTGTGTAAAGCAGTAAAATAAGCAATTCGCGAAGCCTTATTTAGGCTTTGCGAAACATTGTTGAACCATAGTGCAATGTATTACGTCACTATTCAAGAGGAACGAACAAGGGTGGGCAGTAATTAACGTCTGGGGATCAAGTTCCTGTAAAGTCTACACGAACCTGTGAAAAGCAGGAAAAATCAAGTAGGTAGTACTCTCACGGATTCATCATTCAACGATGAGGTTACAGCACCATGGGGATTATTGGGCCTATTTAGACAACACACGTTTAAGCCATTGACATGGGGGATGAAACCAAGCAACATTCGAAATAGCAGCCACGACTTTCATAACCACAGACAATTGGCTCAATACGACTTCCTCTTCTTTTAGTTGATTTCTGATGTCATAATCCTGGTGTCACTTCTTTCTGGAGCATAAGTTTCCCACATTTCCCTTCGTTAGTGTGGGTGACATCTCAAATGTACACATCACCCCTATAAACAGCAGTCATTGCAACCTTCAAATGTTTCACATGTACTAATTTTATTGTCTGTCAAATGTTGCGAAAATATCATCGATAGTTCAAAATCGTTGAAAGGCGTAGTCGTGCAGATGGACAGATGAAAAAAAAGAGATGAACTTAGAGACGAGACTTTCAGACTTTCGGACACAATATACGTGGGTACTTTTCTTGGATTCGAAGATCACTGATCGGTTATATACACATTCCCACGATGTATCCCATGTATTTAGTTTACACGAGATTATTCTCAACACTCAACTCTGTTCGTCAGTCTTAAACATTCCCTAGAAATGTGACCTTCGCAAACGAATATTTTCTTTTCTTCCTTGTGTAAATGTTACGCGTTTACGACTGCAACAATTGACCTTGAATTCAAAATGGCAAGTTATGCGGCAAATCAGCGCCACTATAAAGTTCAATTTAAAATATAGTTCCCACAGCTAGTATGTAATACTGTTCTCACTTGCAAATTGCGTCTTATTTGTGTGTCACGACTTGGTAAGTTCCCGTTAATGGAACTCGAAAAAACGTGAAACAAGACTATAACGAACAAGAGAGAAATGCAAACTCGTGAATAGTTTTAGCTCGAAGAAGAAACTTCCAACCCCCTCAGGCAAATTACTTTAAGCTGGTCTTTAATAAGCATTAACATATGTGCACGGTTCAATTGATGGCTTCTTGCACTTTACGCCTGATAACAAAGATAGCTCTATGACAAATCATCACCTGTGGTCAATTGTGCTATAGGCACAACAAGAAATAATAGCATGAAGAAAGACCGATTGAAAAGGTTCACTGGCAAGGAAAAAGCCATGTTTATATTGTATTTTCTAGGCGACCTATTTGTTTTTGAACTTCATTGTAACTTCATTACAGTCTATGGATTGTTGAAAGGAATACGATCAGGACAGGAAGCAATTTTTAAAGACGTATAGTACTTCGGGTCATCCCTAAATCATCTGTACCAATTATCTTGTAAATAATGCTTTTGAGGAATGAATAGCTTGATCATTACTTAATAATACTTGTTGTACCATGCCTATTGGACCGATTGTGACAATGCAAATAAAGCAATCGACATTTTTAATTCCATGAAAATCATCGCAAAATTATACGTATACGGTACCGTATGGGTTCTTTTAGTCTAGTAAGATATTCAAATCCTTGAATGCAATCAATAGAAGAACTTGCTGGTGATGAAAGTTGATTGAAGGTATGTTCGTAAACATAAAATGGTTTCTCAGTAGGAGTTCTGCCTTTGTGGCAACACTCTATCCAGATTCTCCATGAACCACTTTAATGATTATGTTTATCTTTTCAATTGCTGAGTTCAAATCATTCAAGTTTACTCTTTTTTTTCTTGTCTGTGATCTCATTATTTCATACACTCCCATTTGTAACACGTAATACGTAAATATACTTTATGTTATACATAAATCTCGTTGTATTCTACACAGGATAAGCATGTAATCCCAAACTGATGGGGATAAAATACGCAACACTCTCTACCTCCACACGGCAGTCCTACCATGGCGATATTTATGTAGCAAAATTCGTGGCATATATAACCACAGAGTGACGTCTGAAAAGATTAAAGGTACATGTTCTATGCAAAATTGTCATTGTCAACCAATTGTCAAATTGAATTTGTCATTTCTTTGGTTCATTCTTCTCTCGCTCAGTAAACAGACTATGTGACCATACCATATACGAGGAAATCGCATTCAAATCCTTCAACGTAACCATGTAACCGAGTCAACTTACATTCAATATTAATACTTTAGAGTCTTACTTACGTAATTTAGTCCTTGAAGGCCATGTGGATATTTTTGGTTAAACGGTTGCTACGATAGATCTGCATGACACGTTGGAATAACAAATGGAAAAGTAAGTCAGCGTCTAGACGAGATAAACCAGTCGGCATGAGTTGACCTTCGGACGTTCGTGCACGTATACATTGGGTAAGATGTAACGAGTATAATTGTTACCAACACCATATGCGAATGTAACACTTTAATCCTCCATTGCTCTAAGTTTTTAGATGGAGCGTTGTTCCTGTCTGTGACTGTCTAATGCCAGACCTTTATTTCCGTGCCAATATAAAAGTCTACCCTGACTTAAATAGTGTCAGAAATCACACGCTATCAAATGACTTAAGTCGTTTATAATAGATGGATGGAGTTATTTACTTATCATGTGTATTTAATGTGGTTTACGAATGTTAAGATCATATACGTCAGCTTGGAAAAGTTTGATAACATATGACCCAATTGAGGTTCAGTGTAAAAGGCCGGTAATTGGTATAGTTCGGGTGAGGTTTACAGGGACAGACATGAGAATACCTCCTGTAATATTCAGAACGATGCGAATGGATCAAATATATGATTAACAGCCAGTCAACTCTTCATTCTTTTGCTTTTCGGGATTTTGAGAGGGCAATCATCCCCTGCTTGACTACTAATGCGTATCCACTCAAAGGCTGTCCTCTAGTCCTATTCGGCTTCTCATATTTCCTGTAACCACAGCTATTTCTAAATTGCTTCTGTGTGTGTAAAGTTTGTTTTTTGTAACAGTAGTACACTTCTCTCAGTTACAAGAAATCGCATTGAACAATTTCCGATGATTTTGTAGCATGTTCAGTAATGCCTGTAATGAAAAGAATCACGCTTAATCCACTATATGGAGACAGCAAACACCGTATGAGTGGCTAGCCTGCTACAAGAAATAAGATTATTAGACTAATAGACTACATATCGGCCTAGGTATATTGACCCAAATTTCTAGAATTAATAACACTTTTCTTAAAAGAGGATACATTGTGATCTTAGGGATTGGTGTCAGTTTGAAAGTAATGGACTGGAAGGGTGGAGGCACCAGTCCTAAAACGTCTCTCCAATCCTGATGAGCACTCTAAGACCGGGTGAACACAAAATTTTACCGATTGGTTCAATATTTGCAGTACCATGTCATTTTCATGTAACTCCTTTATCGTGAAGAGAATGATTATGGAAAACATCTTCGCCCATGCTCTACATGTAATTTACCTCCTATTTTAATTTCAGGTTACAAAAAATAACAGGTTACATTGTCAAATGTCTTCGGTTCCTCCACTCCAGCATCATCAACATCTGCCGGTACAAACCAGTCCCAAGCGCCCACCCCACCCCTATTCTTTTAATCGACGACAGTCGTGATTGTGAGGGAGAATTTGTACAGTTGAATTTTTAACCATTTGCCTAAAAGCACCCCTTAGTGACATCCCATATCTGCCGGGGATAACAAAAATAAAATTCCAGACAAGCAACCGGAAATTGGTGACTATAGTCTCAATGGTGAAAGCTGGAACAAGTTGGAACAAGTTGAAGCAGTTGCTTGATTGCAATTTCCCTTTGGGGAGGGGACAGAATTGTATTAAACAGTAATCTGGCGGTTTCTACAGTTACTTTAAAATGCTAATTTTTGACATCATACATGCTTAAGAATTTAATGTAATTTAGTGGTGTAAGAAAATGTTGAGGGATGAAATATCTTGACAATAAAGTTTGGATACTTCAATTTCATGACAATATACGAAAACCTACACTCCATACTCTTCAGTATAGAAACTCCAGTATTTGATGACACAGCAGTTCAGCTTGAGCTTAAAGTACAGTCCAAGTTTTTTTCTTCAATCTTATACTTGTTTGGAGATTGGAAGGGTATTCCCTCTGCTGTTTTTTTTATATTTATTCCTAAATTTTTGAAAATTCGTTTATGTCAAACTAAATATGAAAAACGTGTAACGTGTAAGGATATATGAATAAATTGCAAAAAAAAATAAGCAAGGAAACTGACCTCTCCGTGTCTTTTTTTCTGAATGAATTTTTCACAGATCAAACCGTTTACGAGTTTTCGGAATTTCGATCGCATGAAGTCATCAAATTCGTGTTCTGCAGCAAACTTTCCAATCTCAGACTTTGGTGGAAACCGTCGAGCCTGGCGTAGTACCTAAAATGAGACGAGGATCCTCAGTGTACACTCTCGTGGTAATCATATCCGTCTGTGCAATCTAAATATTATTTTAGTTTTATTCTCGTCGATGATGGTGATAGCTTACGGTCATGTATCACATGACCTCATAGCTAGAAAGTAATACGGTATAAACTATCTGCCTATATATGAATGGCGGTGAACAGACTGTAATCATATAGGTCAACGTCGCGATGTACTATTCCATTTTAGTGTTCCATTAGTCACACAAATAAAGCAGCTACGTAATGGTATTAACTCCTCCACCAAGATCCATAATACTACTTGACAGGATTTTCGTGGGTGGTATGGGAATGATAACCAAATGATGCCTTTAAAAAAAACATGGTATTGCATTTCGTTTCCTAATGCTTGAAAGACACTAAGCACGCGAATTCGGGGCGAGGGAACTTTAACAGATTTCATATCACACACCAAAGTCACTTTCTAAGATAGGGGGTGCGGCCTGTAAGACGAAGGGACAAGGTCCAAGTAAACCTTTAAGTATCTTAAGTATACAAGAGGAAGCCAGGCCACGAATTTGTGTAATTCAGCCCTTCAATTAAAACATTGACTTATATGATCATTCACCTCATCTTAAAGGTGACTGATCTTCCCATCAATATCTGACGTCACGTGACGTCAGTCTGTTCTTGATAACTCTCTGTAAGAGTTAGTATGCGGTAACTCAAGTACAGGGAATCGATGGTATAAACAAACATACGCGGTACTAACGTATCATTGCTACGTGCAAAGAATGCCCTTAAATAGTGACATTTGTAGAGAGTTGGAGGAGAGACTGGCGTCACATACGATGATAATAATGAGGCCACCAATCACCTTTGAATAACCGTACTTGGGCAGTAAATTTCAAAGCCAGTACATTCGTGTAAAGATTCCTCCCAAGACCGTGAAAGGATATCACTGTAATTTCATTTTTAAAGGCAAATTGAGGATCCTTAAGTTCAATAATGTTTTAATGTCCCTTTCTAATTACCCGAGCCAGATTTCCACAGACTTATAAGGTTGGTTGACGCGATCCCATGTTCATTCAGCAGCTCAAAATGAAGACTCCGTTCAAAACGCAATGTCTTTAGATGATTTGAAGCTGCCCGCAATATCACACTCAAACGTAGGCAGCTTCAAAATAAGAGTTCATCATAATACTCCCATCACTTGATGTGTGTTCAGCCCACAGTAACAAGATGTTTGGAAATGTAAATCTTTGACTTATCAAGTAGCTTTTGTAGCTTTTTCAATGCAGAATGATTGATTATTTTTGCAATAGTTTGATATCTATAGGAAGAAAAGACACTAAAGATATGTGTATCACGGAGTGTGTGTGCACTGCCCTGCCCTGTAAAGAAAAACGATAGGACATTATGAAATCCAATCCAATCTTTTCCAGTTTCACATAGTTGTGTTCCTCACACTGTTAATGGGTAAATGCAGTGTCCACAACCGGTGTATGGTTATTGCATGTAACTCGGGTTACTTCCGAACTATGGATACAGTGGGTCTACTTTTAGACACACTTTTCTTTTTTCAGTGTGATGGAATGCTTGATTAGATACGATGACACGTGACAAAACTGTCCCTCTCAAAATCTGTTCCACATCACCAACTCAGGTAAAAAATAAGGCACACTGCAGGCTTAATATCGAACACAGTTATTTGAGACGGTTTCTGCTCCATGAAACATGTGTTAACTATTTCTGCATTGTGTGCAGAATGAATGCCAAAACACTGGAGACCATGGACCAGGTGAAGAAGGAGAAGAACAGTTTACAGCATGAAACAATAAACGAATTCTAATGATAAGTTTTTGCAAGGTTTTCTCAAGAGATTATTATGTCCATTGTACTACATGTGTGTTTAACTTTCAATAATATTTTCTCAAGATCATCTTTCTGTCTTGTTCGAAAGTAATTAGGCCTATTTATAATATTATTTCCTTAATAGGATACTGTAATCGTAGTCTGTCATTGCTGTCAATTCTTCTTTTGAAAGTTTGCACCACTAGATCTGAGAAGCTTATAGGCGGATAGAAATACAACAGTAAGTAGCATGTGTACACACTGCAAAGGAATCTGTTAAAATAAAGACAATATGTAAAAGTAAAGACCATGTTTGGCATTAAAGTGGAAAAAATGTCTGTTCTTCATATATACATATGATCTACCTAAAAGACAGTCAGACACTGACGTAATTGCAATTCCTGATTTTCCGATAACTTTTACAGGCGTTTGCGTGTAGAAATTGTCACTCTATACCACGCTCGTGTAACGCTGCTGGAGTCTGGATACTATAAGATGTTTTACATGAGACGCATCAACCTCCATGCATTGCAACAATCTTTAGCAAAATGATTTCGACTCTGAAGGAATACCTAAACTATTTCTACATATTTTCTTTCACAGAAATTACAGTTTATGACCAACGATTGGTTGTATCTATTGATAATCTACTTTGTTTTTACCAAACCAGGTGTTTCTTACTACACATCTTATTACCATAGATCTGCGATCAGCTTTATAATTTTATGTACACAATTATGTTCACGCCCACTTATAACTTCTTGAAATGATTTATTTAGGTCGCATATTACTTATTTAGGTTATTCTACTATCATCTGGACCGAGTTACACAGTGTTTAATTGCTGTGTGTTTATAGTGCTTTTTTACACAATTTAGATTTGCAAAACATATTTTACGTTAGCGTCTTTTAAACGTATATTTTCGTACATTTAAAATAAAAAAATAGATTTTTTTCAAATGTTTACACACTACTTACCTGTTATTTTCCATTCGCATAAAACACAGAATGTTTTTTGTAAAGCCTGTGACATGTGAACGACTTCTGTCAATATCTACAGAACATTTACATAAAAATTAAAAGGACAGACCGTAAGCTAAATTGGAAATACAGAAGGTTTACTACAAACTTAATTTAAAACTTTTACGGTGAAGGTACAAGAAAGATGATGAAGTCCTCTACCTGTAGGTCTACGACGTATATCCATTAGCCTAAGGGTTTAACAATGCTCGTGATAAATGCGTAGGCTGTTTCAGCTTGTTTCAAAGTTATATAAAATTGCAAACATTATTACAACTAACTAGTTCATCCTTTATTGTAGAGTGCCCAACGCAGTGGTGTAGGTGCTTGTCCAGAAAGCAAAACGTCGACTTTTAAATGTTGGTCAGTTAGGCCTAGCACATACATACCCAATCTGTGTAACATATACGCACTCTATCTCTTCAGTCTTGGAAAGAATATGCTCAGCAACTATATGTAGATACATACGGAATATTACGCAGACCCGTTGCACCGTACGAAAGGTTTCGTATATACGTTCGATAATATTGCAATGTCTGCCGAGTCGTTATTGAAGTATGTTGAGTATAAAGAAGATGTCACACGGTTACATAGAAAGAGACTGAAACGTTTCGAACAAGAAAGAACGCCCTCACTCTTATTGTGCTGTATTTATATTGGCATGTTCACATTAGTGGCCTATGCTTTCACTTTCCCCTTGAAGTCAAACTAATACCACAAATTTTCTACTGTATGATGTGAGGTACAGTGTGAACTGACGCTTCCAGCACTCGGCAATTACCGTACTACATATCTGTTGAGATAAGGAATTGTCTTGATCGAAATAGTTTTTAAATTTGTATTATTAAGTCAAACCCTATAACTTACCGTACTTGTCGTAAACTGCTAATTTCAGGTATACATATGTTGTGCGAACATCTCGTACGATCAATGTATCTTTAAGTAGGTGGAAGTAGTTTCAGTATGTTCTACTGAAAAACAGTGAATTACTGTTGTTCCTGCCGAGTTAAGAGTTATCAATTTAAGCTCAGAGAATCACTGAAGAGAAAATCTTTGCGGGTGACGTAATTCTTTGAAGTTAATGCATGCAGGGAAATTAATGGTATATTAAATTTTCTTTGTCTTTGTCTTTGTCTAAAAGTAGTTGTTGTAAGTGAAGAGCCGGTAGAGAAATGTTTGGTGTTGGCTCTCTTGTCATGTGATGTGTACACCAGCGATGTTGTATGTAATGTATGTATGCATTATTTGAATTACTTTTGCAAAAAAGGGACTGTCATATAATCTATCTCCCCAAGTTACATGTTCGTGTACATTTGAAAGTGTAAGTTTGATGAGTTGTTCAGTTGTTTCAAAGAGAGAGAAAGACATAAACATACAAAAAAGTGAAGGATTTTTGAAAAAAAATCATTTTTGAGCTTTGAACGAAGGTACTTAGATATAAACCAGTCACGTTTCGCAGTCGGTGGTAACCGTACAATCTGTTAAGTTGTTAACCGTTTGATTTCTTCTGACGTTTGTGTGAATTAAGCTAAGCATGAAGAGCCAACTTTTGTGGATATTGTTACGCTTCACTGATCTCTTAACTATTCTTAAAGCGTAAACACACAACTAAACCGCAGCACTGTTTTTGCTATATTATCATGGGCACAGTTGATATGCGAGCAATAACGTTTGGTTCAGTAATTTAAAACGCATGAACAAATGTGTCTCCCATACTAATTACTGGTTTGGAGGAGACAATTTGGACATGGGCCACGCAATAATAACTTGAATCTTTCTTGATCAAAACTTATTACCGAGTGTCACAAAACTTTATCGACAAGAAATGGGGATTTTAACGGTTGTGATTCTGGCACTAGTCGCAACCGAAGTAGCAAGTCAAGGTAAGCGAACTATAGTAATTATGGGTCCTATCCTATTCATTAATTCAACAGAATCGGAATTCCATTCCTGCACTTATTGGTACAGGTTCTAGGTGTGAATCATAATGTTAACATATACGTAACACATATAGGCCTACTGATAGATCTCATTGGTAGCCTGCAAGATATTAATATGCATACTGATGTTAGACGTTCCATACATGCGCCTTATGCTAATATACGTGATAATGGTATGCCCTACTTATTGTTACAAGGCATAAATATTCATACGCTAGCCATGAAACATTAAGTATCATATATCAATATACATGCTGATGGTACCGTACTTAAGTCATTGGTGGAAAATATCCTTACGAATACTATTAATCGCCAGTGTTTTTTACAGATTATCAGGATGGAAAACGCCTGCGCGCTAGCCATTGCTAAGGAAAAAGAGGCTCAAGGGAAATAGGGTTCAACCTCACTTGCAGACATCCTTTAGTTTTACTCCATACAACTACCGGATTAATATTCTTAAGGACAGAGAACTCCAACGCACAAATAATTTAGGCCTATTGATAGGCCAAGGGCCTATATGGTGAAAAAAATAAACAGGGAAGCCATTGACATGAGTTATCCCATACCAGCCATAAATTGAATTTACACCAATGTTTTGACAGAAACGTTTTGGCCATGTGCAATCCTTCTTCTTTGTTGAACTAAGTTAGGCCTAACTGTTAGTTCTACATTTTGCATTTCACCTTTAATTAATTTACATTCTGAAGTTATTTACTAGTACCATAGTAGTAACATGCACACTAATATTACACATGGTATCAGATTTTAATGTATACTGCACTTATGCTCAGGGCCGTCGCGACCCTGAGGTGTCTCACATCCCCCGACAAAAAACAAAAAAAGGTCAGAGCGACGATGGTGGGAATATCTGAAGCAGTCGGATTTTTTCATATCCCCGTCTAGCACATTGTATGGCATAAAAAAATGCCAAATATTTCACCAGATTGTGTCTTAGGTTAGCTAGCAAGGAACCATGTACGCTCCGCGCCACAGAGTGGTGGCGCTCTGCTTAGATAGTTATCCCGCTAATTAGTAACAAACATAAATTTGGCAAACAACCCCCCCCCAACAAAAAAGAAAATCTAGACGCCTGTGCGCCTATATGTGTCCAGCCCTATAATATGGTAGGCATTGTATTCCAACCTCCGGAATGACGTTCATGAATTATTAATCTATGACGTCGAAATCTGTTCCTGAGCTTATGAATAATCTGATGTGTAAGTGACTGTGAACTGAACTGGCCGCGCCAAAAAATTGTCTTAGTAATGGTATCCTCAAGGGAACAATACTCTCGGAATAATAAGGAGAACCTTCAGGTATCTGGGTTCTGACACTTTGTTATTACTTTATAAAGCAATTGTGAGACCTGTTCTTGAGTATAGTCTTTCAGCATGGACACCTATCTACAACAAAGAAGCTGATTTAATTGAAGCAGTCCAAAAAAGAGCTACTAAACTTATACCCGGATTGAAAAATTTACCTTATAGTGACAGGTTGTCTCATCTCAAGCTTTTTTCACTGGCTCATAGGTGATTAAGAGGAGACATGATTTTTGTGTATAATTATCTAAAGGGACGATTGAAAACAAACCACTGCCTGTTTACTCTTAGTGAAGGGTCCACAACAAGAGGTCACTACCCCAAACTAGTCAAGCCAAGAGTTGAAACTTCATTACGCCAAAAGTTCTTTACACAACGGTCTATTGACTCTTGGAATTCATTGCCAGAGCATGTTGTAAGTGCACCTTCTATTAACACCTTCTATTACACCTTCTATTAAAGCTAGACTGGATAAGCACTGGAAAAACGGACCGGGAGTGTTCGATTATACTGACACTCATTACCTTATCGTCGACCCTTGTTTCAAGTGATGTGACTATAACCTTTCTTGAGCGATGAAATGGCAAATGGCCAACAACATCGAAACTGATGATGATGATGATGATGATGATGATGAAGGTTACATGCGATAACGCCAATGTAGATGTGGCTACGAAAGTCTGTTGATGATTCGCATTTCAAGTATAGGCAAAAAGTATACAATACGATAATGTAGTGGTTGACAGTTTTCATTCAAATCAACTGTGTGCTTTTTTGAGCAAGCCAATGGGAAGTATACTAGTATTGAATATTCAGTTACCGACTCAGGATCACTGACGCCGCGGGCAAGGTTATTTGTAAGGACAGTGTTTTCTTTCACCAAATACTACAATTCCCGATACCTACCAAGGAGCGACGACTTCAGTAGTATGTTTTTGATACACTAGTGAGACCTGTACTGTTGCATATTCATTATGTAGCAGGTTATAGTAAGAATCGTTAATTTTCAAATATGATTTGTGTTTTTTACTGTTTTATGCCAATCCCGTTGCTGTTCGAAGTAGTTACTCTCAGTTTCCTTCATTGAAAGACATTGTCCGTTCATGTACAACCTCGGGTGTACATTTAAAAATAAAGAAAAAGTTAAGATCAAACATAATCTTATCTTTTTGGTTTTTCAGTGCACACGCAATCACTTTATTGTCTACAAATTCGTTGTAAATGGGAGTGGCTACCAATTCGATGTAAAGGGAAATCGGGGGAGGAGCGGCGTGCATATAACAAATTTCGGAAACTATTAATGTGCATTTTCCACCCTTGAGTCTGACCGCGATCCCCAGTTGCAACCTCAATCGGGTAGCCCTTGTCTGAGCGCAAAAGTTTCTGTCCTGCATGCACGATCGCAAACGAATAAATCGACATAGACTATACTTTGTTGGACCATCATCGGATGTTGTAGCTCCATGGTTGGACCATAAAGCTACCACGGCCTCGAGGCAGACAAGTTCTTCACTGCATATCACATGGCACACGCATACCAACATGACAGAAGATGGATTTCGGGAGTCCCCGTGACGTCGCACACGCCATAATTAAATATTCATTCAGGCGGTTGGAATACAATGCCCACCCCATAATATTTGCAAAGAACTCAATGGAAAAATGGAAGAGGATGCGTCATTCATTGTAATTCTTGTATCACCGCAAACCACATAGAACGTATCAACATTTTTAGTAAATTCATTTTTCTTTTCACTGAGTTGAGGAATATGCAGATATGATATCCACATTTCGAGGTTAAATACATGATGCTCAAGTACACCCGGGAAGTGCGTTTTTTCTGCCATTTGGGGGTTTCGCGAGAAAGCCAAAATTCTCCTCTTTCGCTTCGCGCCTATAAATCGTGGAGCTCCGCTTAGATAGTTCTGCCATTATTCTGTCCCCCCCAAACAATTTTTGTTTCGCGGACCCCAATAATGCCTTTTTGGTGAAGACTACACCCCCTCTTTAAATTCTTCGCCCCCCCCCCCCATGATAAAGTGTCTAAACCTATCGGCAGGAGTCGCCACTTAGTTGGAAAAAACACCCAGTCGGAATTTGTGACATTCACACCCCCTAGAGTTATGACCCTAGCTTCGGCCCTGCTGATGCTAATTTTTGATACCAACATGCACCCTGTTATTGCATGTTGATTTTCTGTACATCCTCGTGTAATATACATAATACACATAATGATGATACATACGTACTGGTAGTAGATAATATATGAATATTTTTATTCCCTATTGGTGCTGTGTAGGCTGTTAAAGCACTTTCTTATGTAGAATATTGATATGATATATTTGCATTGAATATTCATATTACTTGTCTCACTTGCAGATGAGTGCGTGGCGGTACCCCAACAGTGCCGAGATGGTGGGGACATTCCCTATTCAATGGCTGGCAGAGGGCCAATGTTCGATAATTCGTTCTTCCCAATTGGATTGATCATACGATCGGCGTTCCTCTGTAACGAGACCGGTTTTGTCGGCAATGCTGTGTGCCTGTATCTCTTCCCACCGTGTGACCCAAGTCTCTACCCTGACTTGTTCATCTGTCCAGATGTATGTCCGTTCATGGATCACTGTCCGTTTCTCAGTGGTTTCTCTGATTTGATGTGCAGTTCGGTTCCGACCGATCTCACAGATTACGTCGAGGCTTACCCCGGTGTTTGCACGTCTGGTAAGTTTAATTATTATATAATGGTAATCGTCTTCCTTCCTGGCAAAATGGCATTATGTGTAATTCAAACCAAATTATTGAATGAATTTTCACATGTTTAAGTTTAAGGATAAGGACTGGAGGATCATCGCGACTAAAAAAAAAAAAAAAACCTACAACATTTGGTAACTTGTTTAAACCATGTGAAGGTGCAACGTGCTGCTGTCAGAGATATTTACAGGATTGGAATATCTGAAATCCCACCCATATCTTCCTGAATACGATGATTATGTGATAAATATTGACTGTTATTTTGTCGTTATGGTAAATACAGTTACACTCAGTATATACACTCTAAAGCAGTTCATGGGCCATTTTACAAGACGTCGGTTGTGCGGACGGTAAGGGACTATTTGCTTTTAAAGAATAATTGAGGTTGACTCAAGTATGGAAATCAAAACGAAGGCGTCTAAGTCTGTCGCGGTCCCAATAATTTTTTTTTTCTGGGGGGGGGGGGGGGGAAGGGTTCGCTACATGCAAACTTACCGGAGAGAGAATAGATTGGTGAATGAAAAACAACGCAAACATGAAGAAAAAGGGTTCATATGACTTTCCTTTTTAGTTCACGTCGTTGTCTCAAGGGAAAAAAGTCTGCGCTTGTTTGAGTGAAGTCAGGTATTTAAATATATAAAAATATTTTTACATAAAAATAGGCCTATACATGCCTACCACTAATGACGTTTGACCGATATGCCTTGCTGGGACCTTAAACCCCCCTATTAATTAGGTTAATTGGGCACACAACTGCAAACAGTACATGCGAAATCGGTCCCTCAGCATTTTCAATTTATGATCACATACAATAAGTTCTAATATTCCATTAAAGAAGGCATTTTAAATGTGGAAGTGAAGGAATTAGCGACACCGACGAAAGGTGTTGAAGATGAGAAGGTCGACTGGCTACTGTACAAAGAAGAATAGTGAGGGCATGTTCGCTTATTTATTGAGGATATTCTCTATGACTAGTGATGCTATACAAACAGCACTACACGCACAAAAATATGGTTATACAAAACACCAAAATTCAACTATCAGTGGGCTTTTCTTGGCATTTATTTGCGTTTAGTGTCTCATCTGCAGTAAATTTAGGAAAGAAAAGAAAAGTGTCATGTCCTAAGTTTGACAATGTACTTCTCACGCTTTAGTCTATTTCTCTGCTTTAAAGAGCATTGAAGATGTTGCCCAAGTGAAGAGGGCTCAGTTGGTTAAAGGTCGCCACGTTCGGTTTAACTTGAAAGACAGCTCTCTGGGATTTCCGATTAGTTGCAATGAAAACCTGGAAATTGTTCTTACTCGTCAGAATGCCCAACGAGTATTAATTTCTGCTCTTTACTTTTCTTTCGCAATCTCAATTATAGATTTAATTAATTTCAGTTTTTTTTACCTCATTGTCATGCAATTTCCCCCGATACAGTACGTCTCAAAACGAAGCCTATATTGTTCTCCTATTCTGATTTTCAGTGTTAGCTTATCCTGTTCTCAATTACAGCCTCATTCTCGAATGCAGTTTCGTTGCCAGTGATAATTTCATTTTGAGCTTTAGGATGATAATCATTGCCAGTCTTAGTTTCATTAATCCTAGCGTATAGTCGTCATTCTTGGTTTAACGTGGTCTTCCTTTCAGTTCCATAGCCAAATTTTTTCTTCACTGGCGTGATCTCAGTGTTGCCGACAACACTTTTGTCTTAATTTTATTTCGTCGTATAATTCCAATGTTGTCGCCAATCTTGGTTCAATGTTTTTTTAGTCTCAATGCTGTCGTCAGTTTGTATTATATTGCGGTCTTAGTCTCAGTGTTCTTCTTAGTCTTGTTTCAGTGTTGTCTCTTTTCATTTTTTCGTTTCGTTTCGTCGTAATTCCATTTTCGTCAATCTTGCCGTCAGTCTTGGTTAATTGCATGCTGTCTTAAGCACACTCGCCAGAATTACATTGACTCTGTCATAGTCACATAGGCTTTTTCAATCTCGGTTTACTTCGGTCTTTGTTTTATTTTTTTTTTTTTATTTCGTCGTAATCTCAGTATGTAGTCCGCCGTGAGTTCCTACTTTTCTTGATACCATCATCGTCAGTGTTGGTTTAATTCTGTCTTAGTCTCAGAGGTTGTCGTCAATCTTAGGTTGCTCTCTCGTCGTAGTTTCAGTTTCATTGTCAATCCTGGTTGTCAATCTTAGTTTCAGCGTCATTTTTAGTCATTCTTTTTGTTAGTTTTATTTTCTTGACAGTCTTCTCCTTTACCTCGCTTTGAGGTTTAGGCCTATTCCCATTCTCATTCTCAGTCTAAAACATGTTTTTAATTTCAGTCTAGGGAAAGACACTCTCTACCGTGTCCTAATAGATTTGCAGTTATCAACAAATGAAACGTGAAAATGTTATCAATGAATTTGTCCACTTATCATAGATTCTGGCCACTGGAACATGATTAACAAGTGCAAAATTACCTTTTCCAGCTTGGCTTTAACTTTATTTTTTACCTTGCCATTTTAGATGAAACAACAACTAACCAACTAGCAACTTAAGTAACTTCAGAAATATCACAGCAAGAGGTGACACAAATTAAGTGCGATTTTTTCTTAAACAGTGCATTATATGCTTCGGCCTACTGAGATCACGATTTGATTTGAGGTCAGTGGGCAAGAATACTGGCCCTGAGATATATCCAATTGATACTATTTCAGGCTTTGTATATTTTACCCCATTGCATTACAGTTTACCGAATTTTGCCATACTAAGTCTACTTGTCTGTGTGCCAGTGCCCACGGGACAGGGACAGCATTGACCAAATGCGTGTAAATTTTTGTAAATGTATAATGTTCGTGGACTTGATGTAACTTTCTAATTTGTCTTTCGTGTTTTAACTGAATGACTCCGCACGTAAATGTTCTCTGGACCAGCTGACCAGAGACGTCTTAGTAAAGGGAATTGCCAAAAAAAGATAATCATCCCAGATATTATTTGATATATTTGATATCCAACCGAAACCGTCGTGTTGCCATTTAAAACATTTGCAGATCTTTTGAAATACAAAACTTAACCTCCCGTCAATGTGTAACGACACTTTTGGGGTTGTTTTGCCCCTATCCTGCTGGTTGCTTACCGGGGCATATTGTAACCTACTTACCCTTTGTATTTATCTTTAGGAGAGGTGTCTATATCTCAAGCAAAATAATTCGATTAGCTTAACCAATTACTTTTTCATTTATTGGCACTTGAACAGCATCAAAGTTCTCATCATAAACGTATCTTACACAATTAATTCATGAATTAATTAATCTCATGAATTAAACAGCAAGTAATCACTTAGCTTATTTATACTGCTCATGGTCACATCAGGGCTCTGTGTTTTATTATTATTATTATTGTTGTTGTTGTTTGTTGTTATTATTATTACTATTATTATTATTCATATTATTATTAATATTATTATTATTACTAGTAACAGCTTTTTCGTTGACACGTCATACACCTTTTTAGTATAAATACAGAGTTGAAATCCACTAAATTTACAAACTATATGCGAATGCTGTTTCACGTACAACTTTGAGGGTAAACCATTAGTCAACGACCAAATATGTTTCCATTTATAATCGATTTAGGAAGTTTTCAAAAAAGATGTGATCTAACAACAAATTGACCTTGTATACCAACAGAGGAAGTTTTACGTAATCATACATCTTCAAATTTTGTTCATCATATTCACAATGTTTTATTTCAAGATCAGACCCTTTACTTTGGATTTCATCGAAAGTTGTCTAGTATCCGGCACTGGTCATTGTTCACGGTGTTTTTTCCTGGAAATCTGACCATCACGTGCTGGTGTGCTAATAATCCTTTCCGTAATTATGCGACAAATAATTTTCAGTCTGGTGTGACTTTAAACTTAAACCACTATCAGCGTTTTTTTTTTTTTTCAGAAGTCCCTTCTGGAAATACTTCAGAATTACGTCTAGTAATTTGTTCATTCATTAATTATAGTGATGATTTTCAAACTGGTCCTTTGTTATTATATAGTCAAATAAAAAAGAAAAACCCTCAATCCCTGCTGTCAGCGTAGCGTTCCCAGCTGCAACCTTTAATCGTAAGCAAATACAGTCTTTGATTTCTGTTTTCTTTTTCTTTTACACCGCAAAAGGAAACAAGAAGTTTCAAGAAGAAGTTTCCAAATTATTTGTAATAAAGATAGTGACAATAAATAAGCACTAAGTTAAAAGTTGTACTAACGCAGTAGATGTGAAAACCTAAAACAAAAACTTGAAACGAAAGATTTTCCTCACTAGGACAAGCTGAAACTATGGCATCAATAAAACTCTTCTCAGTTGAAGACCTTAGCATAATAAAGATACATGTTTATGCATTTCCCTAGGTGATTAGCTTGATACAGTCCTATTAGTTGAAATGCATATTTACTGACGGGTGAAATGGTTCTTAAATGAAAGAAACATAATTTTCACTCCAGTTCCTTTAACCTCCATGCCAATGTCTTCTTAATAACTCAAGAAATTGCTGTTGGAAGAAACGGTTCTCTGGAAGAGAGAATTACAGTCACCTTAAGGTAAGCACAGTTTCAAATCATCAGGAGCGGAGGTAGCAGTTTCATTCAGACGGTACCAAAAAAAAAAAAAAGCGTTTAGGGGTGCTGGATAAAAGAGATACCTTAATGATCTGCAATCTACATGTAAGCAGACGTCAAGAGCGAAGGGAGGGCGAGGGATGACGGGCCATGCAGGCGGACTGTCTACGCGGAGCGTCTCTTTCGGTTCGCCCCGAGCTTGCGGTAAAACTGTTGACTTTTCAAATTCCCCAATGATGTCCAGTTCGAAGTTGTTCTAGGCTGCACGTGCCCGACTCTTGAAATAGCGATTTCATGTCTACAATTTCTCAATTAATGAAAAAAAAAAAGAAAATCTATGAAAATAGTAATACATATCATATGCGTTGAGGTATTACAAGCATCGTAATAAGTAACTATGAATCCTCGTTCATTTATTCGTGGAGAAATATTGGAGGATGAACATATTTTTTTTCCTCCTCGTTTTTCATTGAACCAGTGGAGTTTCCAGGCAATTGTTTGTAGCATTTATACCCAGAAGTGTTTTATTCGCAATTGCACACTGTTGATGGACCAAATCAGCCATTCAGCCATACAACAATTTTCTATTCCACTGTATCACCAGTTTGCCCCCCCCCCCCCTCATAAACAAGGGTCTTTGATCAAGGGTCTATGATTGTTTGTAGAAGAATAATTCTCTATATTATCTATAGTATATTCAAATAGCCATAGAAATAAATTCTGCAAACAGCTGGGCAACAAACTGAGCAATACAAAGTGTCTTAGTACAAATTCCTGGATCATCAGGTGGAACAGTTTCGATATAAACCAGTGTGTGCCACTTATTGAGGAACATTAAAACACTAACAGCGTTATAATGTGTTAAATAACATTGCGTCATGGTTTTTCGCTGTTAGTGTACTTGAATAACAGTATCATTACCTTGTAAAACATAAGTGAAGGTAAAGTAAGAGATTAAATGTTTAAATATGATTAAATATGAGATTTCTTGACAAGAGACATAGCAATTCATAGCGTACTACTCGAGATTGACAACAATTTCATAATCGTTATGGCAACCCACAATCTTTTTTTCTCAAAGCAAATCGTCACTATTTAATGCTTTGTTTATAATTACTAGCACAGTAAGATCCTCGCTCAAGTTATAAATTGTTCATATTACGAGTCATGGGTGGGTGGGGTAAGTTGCTTTGTCGAATACTGAGGTATGTGGGTGGATCCATTGTTTTGGGGGTTTTTTGTCTTGTTTTCTGTTTTTTTTTTTCCGTCTCCTGCATTGTCTTCTTAAAGATCTTTATTGTTTATAAATCTTTCTGTAAATTCCATGGTGCTTTCGTTATGGTATTTATTTATTTCATTGATATTTATTGGTCTTCAGGGTAAATCTTAGAGTCCTCTTTTGTTATGAAAGGAATTAGTGTAATACTAAAAGCATTTGCTGTAGTTGATTCGCTTTTGGTTGTAAATGTTAATCTAGTACTTGAGCATTCGGATCATACTTCACAAACTGTACACACCACACCAAACATATTTAAACACATTTTGTTATTTCTTCCAGTTTTCGATCTTACATTCCTTCCATTAAACTAATGTTAGGAGACAGCTGTGTGACCTTGAAGCAATTTCAAATAGTTGAAAATGGTTAATTTTACGATTTATCACTTTGACTTAATTTGACTTAATTTCTGACGTAGAAATGAATTTACACGTTATTCATGTTATGTCCGACCCCTTTCAAACGTTCACTATTACCACATTAATAAATAAAAAAGTGATTACTTTTTACATTTACCTTGAACAACAGAAATATGTCAGATCCCGCTCTGTCATCCAAAACGATATTTGAAAAATAAAAAAAATAAAAAAATTTTCCAATCTATAATCAGTCATGTTTGACAGACAAAGTGTGTGTCATCGTTACAAGGTATCTTTATGGCACTGATATTTTGGAAATTGCACATGATGTCGTACAATACAATATATTAAAAGAACTTGAGATACGCAGGGACTCGAAAAAGTAAAGGTTCTCTCCCTCCAACCTGCTTCCTCTGTCCCTTTCCCTCCCTTTCCCTTTCCAGTCACTGTCAAGAAGCAAATTATCATTTGCGAATCATAATGTTGTCTTCTCTGGTCTACAAGCCCCCCCCCCCCCCCCCCCCCGCTCTCCAATGATTTAGTTCACCAGGAACACCGTATCTAGTCACAATATAATACTTTTTTCACAAATAAAGTGCAGAGTCGTCTTTCCCGGTAAGACGTCAACTTACTCTCACTACGTGTACAATCTCCACGCTATTCCTTTTCCTATAATTCACGTACGGTATGCATGACCGTGACTTCCAAATACCGAGTCAATGAATATGGCCCTATGAATACCAGCAGTGACTCTATTATACTTTCATATTATAACCTTTAAACTAAAAAGGGGTTGACTAGCTATTCAGTTAAAGGACTACCGGTTGTACCGTTGCCATTTTCCTTTGTGATGGTCTATGTACTTTATGCCGAGCAGAAGGTCACAACAATCAGGTTAAATATATCATCCATTGTTCTGATGCACTTTTGTATACTGCTGTTTTAAAAACTGCGTGTATTCTAATTTGATGCGACAGGTATATATGTGGCAAATGCGTACCGTCCTACAGACAAGTCGGACTTGTCCATAATTGTGACTTGTATGCAAAAAAATACCATAACTTCAATACCTAAACGACCCACGACTTTGCTGTTAGTGGTGCTTGTTGGCTTGTGGGAGATGAAATACTTGTCACATTAACTGTGTGGTTTTTGGAAGCATATGAATTTTCAAATGAAAAAAAGAGGGAATTTTAGAGTGAAACAAGACTATTTTGATAACTTCTGTACGTAACACAGCATTACTCTACAGTGAAGAAAAATTTTATTTCATGATATGGTGTCTGTAAGCTTCATATCTCAAGTACATGATAGCATTTGTACTTTACCCTGTACGTACAAATTACTGTTAGTTTACAATACCATGACATACAATAAAATTGACTGTAAAACACTTATAAACTCTCACTTAGGGGGCTTGAATAAATATGGAATAATTGCCATTAAAGTTGATATTAAACTTTATATGAGCCCGTTGACTAGACTCCCTTCCTTCAACTAATCCTTTAATAATGAATTAAATATCTTAAGGTAATAGTGTACGGCACTATACACTTATTTTACTTATTTTACGAATTGCATTTCATTACTTGACTTTATAGTGGACATAACACCAGCAAAGTTTCTCTTTGGATGAGCCCATCATTTGCTTAAATTGGTGATCTATTGGTAAGGCTTACTCGGTCTATTGTGCATTATTTACATCATTAAAGGCAGTAACTCATCACCATATATTTTTAGGCTATATTTTTATAGCTTCCGGAAAGCAAAATTCTCAACTGGTTCTAAGTTACAGCACTCTTTGATTGACAGCAAATTCAAAAGGTGCAGAGTGGCTGATATTACACAGCTTTCGCAGGGATGATTGTTTTGGTAACACATGTGGAGGAATTTTAAACAGGCTGTGGGAGGGACTAGACGTAAGTGGTTGGGAGAATTGACACTGTCTGGGGTGATGAGTTTTTGTCTTTAAACTGTCGTAGCTGGCAGCTAATCCAAACATTTAACATCCCTGTACATATCGTAATGACTGTACAAACGTTCTGGAAAGTGTCTTCATTCTCAAATATGAAAGGAAGTACCTGAACAAT
This sequence comes from Stichopus chloronotus, assembly GCA_021234535.1. NCBI lineage: Eukaryota > Metazoa > Echinodermata > Holothuroidea > Aspidochirotida > Stichopodidae > Stichopus > Stichopus chloronotus. The sequence goes on along the minus strand of CM037839.1, from coordinate 16,022,267 downwards.
ATATCATCCGTCTTAACTTATTTTTTTGTGTTCTTTACAATCGAAATTGCAGTCTCTTTGCTTTTCTTCTTTCAATTGGTTCTTTCGATCCCAGCTGCAGCTCGGTGTCTGACCTACATATCTCTTTTCTATTCTTGCATCTTACATTACCATAACCGATCACACATTTGAACTTGACAAACTTTGCAAATTATCAGATATCAACTAGTGAAATATGCCGGAGAGTCACACCTTTCTGTGTATAATCCTTTGTATCGAGCCGCGGTTGTTGGCTGAGTGCACAGTGCGGTATTCGCAAGGTCATTTACATTGTGCGATGGTAGAGGTACTGTACTAATATAATCATTGGGTCATGAGAAGAAAAAAACAACCGTTAGGCTATATTTGTTCGAAACTTCGAAACTTTAAATTGACACAACAATATATTTATACATAGATATTAAGATTGCAAGGGTGTAAACCAAACATTTTTTTTGGAAGCATATCACTGCATTAAATATGTAAGTCCTCATGAACACGAAGATGAGACAATATTTCTATAAAACAGTCGGAAGGAGACAGAATTTTTTCATCACTTCTATTTTCTGACAGATTACCGTATTTATATTCTATCACACTGCGGAATAGAGGTTAGGAATATCGACGTGCCGGTGTGTGCTGCACTTGGAATAGGAAAGAGTAGATAGTGTATCAACATATTTACTTGAACATCTAAATGAAGGTAGTTATTAAAAAGCTACTTCATCTTTGCCGTTCAATCTTTTAACACCTGAACGGGAATAAGAGCACAAGGCAACTCATGATGAGCAAAATTATGAGCCTCAAAGCTTACATTTAAGAAAAACCTTACTTGAAGTGTATAATATCTAATATCGTTGAACGTTGTGTCTCTTTTTCCTATCAGTTTTGATTTCACCCTGGGCATATATGTAAATGAAATCCTAAAAAACGTGTCTTAATTTATTACCAATTAATTAACACATTAATATTAATTTTAAATTTCAGTGAATGCCGTATATTTATGTACCATTTTCAACATTTCATAATGTCGTAAACAAACTCAGTGATCTAATGTTACAAAGAGTTTTACGAAAATTTGAGAACCATTGCAACACTGGCAAAGAGGTGAATTTAAAGTTATGAGGAATTAGGCTGGTGATCTATTGTCGTTCATTTAAACTACCCACAATTCTGTATTTCCGTTGTTAATTAAACATTACGACTTTATATATTTGTTGCATCCCGGAAACGATCTAACGTATCGAAATTAGATCTTCAGGGTATGATATTCATAAAATATTCACCATCAGTTTAAATATTTGGACTTTTCCTTAAAAGGCTATGTACTACGACACATATCATTTACCAATATTTCCTTGTTGAAGTCGAGTGATAACAAGAAGCACAAGCATACATGTTTATCACAAATAAACTGCAGATAAATGTGCCATGCATGTGCCCTGTGTAACATTACTGTTTATCATGTTGTTCATGACTAGGTATTTTGCGAATAATCCTAACGCGCTTAATACATTTTGGCATACGAGCAAAAAGGATATCTGCGACCATTGCAGACTTTGCACACTGGTCAACACACAACTTAGGGTTAGAGTTTTAAGCGAAATTCCATTATTTCAGTTACACAATGTTTCTGTTTCATGATCCTGAAATGAGACTAGAGGCGGGTACCATTCCCGTTTCCAGAGGCGAAATCTTCTTAAGCAAATTGTAGCAGAGTTATGGACTTAGTCACTTACTACAGTTTTGATAAGTAAGCAATATGTTTAAGGATTGAGAAGTTTTGCTAACATATAAGTTTGGCTAGATGCAAAATGGTGCTACATTTGATGCTAGAATTGATCATGTTATGAGGATTTTTTTTTTTTTTTGAGGGATGGTTTTATTTTTCATCTTCCTTGGTGATTCTGGCATTCTAAGACCCTTCAGGATAATTGTTTTTCCCTTTTTTTTCAACCGTCACATCCTCCGCATAACAACCTATACCCCTCCGGGTCATAGTGATTGGAATAAACAACTGTTCTTGGGGGAGGTTTCTAAGCTTTTTTTTCAACAAACAGGTCTCAATTTACACAAAATGCTGCAATTGTTTGGGTTTTTTTCATATGAGATGACTGATACTGATGTAATTGCCTCAACTTTTATCGCTACATTTATGTCTAGGTATGTTGCCTTCAGAGGGTATAGAGAAGTTGATAATGCATGCCATGAATGTAGTATTGAAAACAACTTAAAACTGTAGACGTTCAATAGTAAGTGAAAAATTTTGGAACTGATATCAGTGTTATGTAGTATATGGGCTGTACTTCAAACCGTGTGTCACTGTCTATGTCACTAAATTTGTGGCAAATAAGTGAAATCTCTGTGATAGTTTTATTTGAATGGAGCAGTAGTATTTCGAGGTCGAATATAATCATGATTTAAGTGTTAGGAAGGGGGCACCGGGACCGCCCCTGATATGCATTCATATTTTCTTTGATCCTGAGGGCCCATATCCAAAGTTGGATTATCGTTCTTAGACAACTTATGAACTTTATCATGCACTGCAGCAAGTTATATAAACATTGTACAACAACATATGTAAATTAGGTATTTTGTCCTAACTAAATACGGAAGTTTTCATGTACTAACCATTCTACTAAAACACCTTCCACTTAATGGGAAGTACGTAATGCTGATAAAATAAAGAAACTAACACTAAACTAAAAAGTATTGTAATCATAGCACAAACGGCCTTGTCTGATTATAATTTAGTGAAAGTAGTCATCAGTCAACGTTTTTCTGAATAGTGTGACTGTTTCTGCATTGTGTTTGAGCTACCCTCCTTATATATTGGTTTAATTTAATTTTGAAAGGATACAAATGTAAGTATAGTAAGCGTATAATTAAATTACTCCCCCTTAAATCAGATGCATTGACTCAACGAATGAGTAAGATTAGAATGACTTGACAGGTAGAATTCAATAACGTATTGTCCATTCCGTTGCTTCATTAAAATAATCTCATTTAAGAACTTGCGACTTACTTTGTTGCACAAATTACGTCAAATCAACAAAACTGGGTCAGGGACAAACGCAGTTTGATATTTCAAGATGATAAGGTATCTTTCCGCCTTTGCGAATTAGGCCCATGTGTAACTGGCAAATATGCACGTTCTTTACACTGTCCTACGCATTCTATACATTGCTCATTATACATTGTATCCGAGTTTTAGATCATGGGGCTTTGGGGGAGGGGGGTTCTGTTAAACATAAAATGAGATAATAAACCAACAGTGTACCTGCATAATCAAGTACTTAAAATCGCGCTCAAAATAGACATATTATTGATTAATTTCAACTACATCTATGATGATTTAGTGAAGTTTCTTAATTTTAAGAACCCCCCAGGTACATCACTTTCCAAAGCCAAACAGCCTATAATAATGAGGTAAATGAGCAAAAGAATGCGATCATTCCGTTACCACGTTGGTACGTTCAGCGGTAGGATGGGTTATATATTAAATGATTTATGTCACATGGGGGGGGGGGGGGGGATGGCTACAAAGCTAGTAATATTATTTTTTTACACTTTTGTACTCCTAGGTCAATAGTCACTAAAATTGGCATACATAACATAACAAGGTACTTGTACTTCATAAGTTAAAAAATAAGTTTTAATGATAGAGTCCACAACCACAATCGGCTACAAAATTTCTTGATTTTTTTTCACTGTATTGACAGCAGTCCCAAAAGAGTCTTGTGCGGTCGAATCGGAGATTAACAAGAGTTCAAGGAATGTAGGATGTAAAATTTAACAAATGTCCTTAGTGCCTTGATTGAATATAACTGTTTTATACATGGTGTGCGCCTTGCCAACTCTGTTTTTAAAAGTTCAACTTAACGATGACTAACAATGGTTCTTCGAAAGATATTTCGAAAATAGTGAATTTGCTTGACAAGTTACGCAGTGTCTCTGATCTTAAAATAAATCTAGAGTAATCTTGTCTTTTCCCAAGTTGGACTTTTTACTTGACTCCACCAAGTTTCTTTTTGAACTTTGTATTTTGTCACCACCGATGAACCTGTCATCTTTTTTACGGCATTTTCTTTAGTAATCAGTAAGAGGACTTCTTCAAATACAATTATATTCCAAAACTTTCTCGCATTACCAGTGCTACTAGTTTCTGTTCCTGAAGAGACTTTACTCAGCTTGGTAAAGTTTTTCTGAATAATTTCCTATTTTACAGCCTGTTTGTTCATTCTCGGTTTTACCGAATCCTAGTACTCAATTTTCAAAGACGCCGAAAGTCTTCTTTACGGTTTTATTTAGGCTAAACGAGAATTAGAAAACGTTGTGTGGTTTTGTTGATGCAGAAATCTTGCTGATGATAGCAATTGATGTATTAGCGACGGAAATTAGAATAAACATACACAACATAAATACAGGACACAGCACAACGCACGCCAAATATTCAAATGAATGTGGTCCACCATTTCAAAATTTCACAGCATGAAATCAATCCAAGCTCACCTTCTTGAGACTTTGTGCTTCTATAACTTTTTCATGTTTTGACTTCTGCTAACCTCGGTTAACCTTTGCCCTCTACTAAAACAAGTGTAATTTTGACGTGAGCATAGGTGATGCAAGTTGAATGCAAGAACACTCCAAGCGTGCATTCTTGAGTTTGTTTTTACACACCTCTCACCCGAGACGAAAATAGCTTACGCTGCTTATATGGCATGCAGTCAATGATTCTGAGAGCTGTGCACATTCACAAAGTAAAACAAGGTATACAATTACATGTAATTCCACTGGTAAGATGTCTCACCTTTTCCAATCAATGAAACTTCAGAAAGAACTACGGCATGGTAAAGGCGCCATGTTACTTTACATGGACTTAAAATGCACAGGATATGTATAATACACTGTACGCCAACTCCTGCAACTACCGATCCTGCAGTATGTGCGTGCACATGCTGGTCTGCTCTGCTACATGGTTGTGCAACATGCATGCAAATAACCGAGCATACCAGAAATGTCAAGTAGTGCGCTGAATCCCCCCAGAGCTAGTGCTAGTAAGTGAGTATCCACTACCTGAGAGGTAGCGTGCATTTCCACCTGGGTGAATGTCCAAGGAGACATGTCATCCGTGCTTTGTTTTACCACAGGAAATATGCAAAATCACGATTTTAAGAATATATTTTTTAATTAATATGCAAAATAATATGAGCCCTTTGCAAACTTCCAGTCTTGAAATATTGTGTTCACAAGGCTTTTTCACTATTTGACATCTGTTGACCGAAAATGCACCTGCAAGGTTTTCACAATTTGACCCCGTTGACGCCATATAACATTTGATGCCACCAAAAAAAAAAGGGTAAGGATTTTGTACTCAGTGTTTTATACTTGCGTACGAAATATGACATACGTCAAAGGTTCTCTTCTAGTGATATCGTGTTTACAAGATCTTCACAATTTTATGCTCGCTGAGCCCAAAAAACCTTTGATGCTCACACAAAATGTAGTCTTCTTTAAATTTATTCAATGTGGAGCACATTTCAATTGCTAATTACATATGTCCAAGCTCTCCTTCTTGAGATATCGTGTTTATAAGGTTTTTTACTGTTTGCCATCTGTTTTCTCCAAATTACCATTGCGCTGTATCAAAAACTCAGTGTCTTACACCTACATGCTTATTATGACGTATGTCCAAGCATCCCTTCTTGAATTTGCGTGTTAACAACGTTTTCACAATTTGTCCCATGTTATCCCCAAATGACCTATGACCACCCCACAACCAAAACAATAGGGCTCTTGCCTTTAAAGTGATACACCTACATATCAACTATGATAGTTGTCCAAGTTTTCCTTCTTTCGATATCGTGTTTACAAGCAATGCGTCGTAAACAAATACACATACTTGCACACCCACGCAACTTTCATTGCATAGCTTACGATTTCATGGGAACCAGAGCTGACAATTTAAAACGAAATACTTTAATAAATGACTAGTGTAGGGAAGGTCTAAATATGCTTGATGTGGAATCATTTCCAACAAATGCAAGTGGGAGACGCTCTACCTTGACCACAATGTTGAATCATAGAATATATTGTTCGATGACTCTCTTAAAAAGTATCATAAAGTTTGTTTGTTTGGTTTTTTTTTGGACCGTAACGTCCACGATAAATATTACAAATAATGTTATGTGAGACATTTGTTGTACTTGGCCAGACTTTGGTTACCATACAGCAGATGTGTCTGACTTTAAGTCGGTACTCAATATATACTTATTAACCTTTTCATTAAAATTGCTTATGAGGTTTTCTATCCAAAGCTTTACACAGATGCAGGGGCCTTTCGAGGGCATAATTTTCACGAAAACGATGGTAATGCTATTAATTATACTGTCTGTGTGCTACGTTTTATTTAAATAAGTTTCCAAACCCTTGGAAAGAACGAATTTGCATATCTCTCTACGCTGATGGTAATGAAAAACTCCTCTTACAGGCGGTCACGTCACCAAAAATAACGAAATATATCTACAATTATTTAAATGAGAAAAAGCAGAGCAACTGAAAGCTATTCAAAGATGGCATAAAATTGGCGGCAGATACATATCTATAACAAAATCTTCACTTTGACCTATCTAACTCTGCCCCTACAACGCTTCCATTTTTCACTACCGTTCCCTATAGAGGATAACAAATAAAAGTGTGTCTTTAACAAATATTGATATAATGGACGGCTCATTTTGTATTTCTAGCCAAAAGGATAGTGAAATTTGTTGTCACTGATTTTGGGAATGTGAGTTTGTTAAAGAATGCTGGGTACATTGCTGTAGCATTCGAGGTACATTACGATTTTTTTTTAAGTGTGGACTCTTCAGAGAACCTAAGCACCCAGCTAACATTTTGATTTTCCACGCAAAGTATTTTGTGTTGTAACCTAAATGGGAAAATACCAGACGCTTCAGCATTCCATTACAAATTCAAGTACCATCTACCAATAGAATATCATGTTCCTTAGAAATTAGATTATTATCTGGTTTTTATAAATCGTGTTGAAGAATGACCATCGTGTGTCCCTATGAAGTTCAAACATTTTTATTAATATTATTTTGTGTTTTACAAATCGACAGTTCACATAAGAGACGACACTGTTTCGTTTTTGGTATTTATCTTTTTGTGATTCATTTTTCCACCTTCTCGTTCTTTTTCTCTTCTTTTCCTTTTCTCCTTTTCTTCTTCTGCATTCGCCTGATACTTGGTTAAGATATACACGTAAATATTTTTTTCTTTGCTTTTCATCTTAATTGATTTAATTTTGGAGTTCGAATTTCATGAAAACAATTACCTCTTTGTTATGTAAGATATAAGAAAAATGAACTGTTGATGGAACAATAATAATACAATCGATACCAAAGAATATAATATCTTCAACAATTGAATGAAATTTCTAACAACAGTGCATCTGAAATCTTTACAGGACTTGCTGGTACCACTACAGCTACGACAGAACCTCCTGATGAAACTGAAATTGTGACAGAACCCGACAGTGGAACCAATAGCGGGACTGACATCGATCTGGAAACTGATATTATCACAGAACCTGTCGATGAAACTGAAGTTGCTACAGCGCCAGACAGTGGACCTGAGTTGACAACGGAAGTTGATAGTCAATCTGTCACGGAATCTACTGATGTGACTGTAGTTGTGACAGATCCCGAGAGTGGAACGGATTTGGAGACGGAATTCGATGGTAAAACTGCCGTTGTGACAGATGCTGGCGGGGAAACTGGAACTAGGACAGAAACTGATGCTGAAACTAAAACCTTCACAGAACCAAATGTGATAATAACGGATCCGGACTTGGAAAGTGGCACTAATACACAGTCACTAGAAACAGGTACTGCGTTAACTAGTTCATGTTTAACGATACGTATCATTACGTTGCGATCGAGGGATATTCAGTGGAATATGGCCAGTAGGTCCACTTAAATGATACCAGATATTCCCACAGGTTGCTTTTGCTGCGTCTTTCCCTGTTAGTGGTTAAATGTCCCCAACAATAATTTTCAGTGCCTAAAATAGATTCATATTGGAAATCTCTCTCTCTTTAGAAGACTATTGGCACTTCTCCCTGCAAATCAGTCCTTCATACATTGCTATATCATTTGTTGCATTGGAGAAAGGAAACCCTCTGACACAAACGTTGTAAATCATCTCTGGTCTGTGTTAAGGTGAACAAGTTAATTTTTGATGGGTCGCATGTGAGGGAATATTGATTGAAGAATATGTTTGAGCATTCGAAAATAAAAATGGTACCCTGACTGATAATCTACATTCAGAAATTTTGACTGAAAGCGTATCAGAAAAAAATGTAGTGAAGTGCCATTCATTAATTGTGGAAAAGAACAAAGCAAGGTAAAAATTACCTCACTGATGTGAATTTGTTTCGTTTCTGTTCTAATCAGACCTTTGCCAGTACTGTCGTGCCGACGTCGCCAGAAGTTAAAACACCATTCAGGACCATATAACTTTTAACAATTATTCTGTGTATTTCGTAACTATTTTGCTCTTTGAGGAGAGAGAGGAAGCAAAATGAGAGTGTTTCGCTTTTACAGATGACATTGCTTTTGAATAAGGCAAAACCCTGTCAAATATTTTAATATTAACTGCTTCTTTTTTACCCAGATACAATGACTACTCTCGGGATGATTGCAACTGCCGTAGAACTTTCGACTCCTTCGGAACTGCTAACAGGAGGTATAAAATATCACTTCACTGTTACTGTTACCGACAAAGACGACTTTTATGTACCAATGTATTATTAGGGTAGCATACCCCTATTAATTTTCCCATTGACTTACACACTAAATCGCAAAAGTAACGTGGTCTCTAAAGCCTTGTAGAAGTTTTCAACAGATATAAGCTACCACTCGTTACAAAGCTGACACATTGGCCATTCATGGCTTTTCCAATTTTCCGTACCTTAGCTGGTTAGATTTTCTACTAGAGGCCGTCGACGTTTTCACACCTTGTCACTGGGACCAAATCACACATCGCCTCCAACAATGATGCTCCACCACCTAAGATTCCATAACTTTTCTATAATTGTTTCAATTTCCTCCATTTTCACAACATGTATACTTTAACTCGCCTACTTCAACATTCAATCCACAAAAGGACCCATATTAAAGGATAAAATACCAAAAAGGTTGCCCAAATGTCCCTAATAGGGACTTTCACCGACGGCGAACAAAATGCGGAGGGATCTCCAACTTCTATATAGGGTATGCTACCTTAGGCAGTGTCCTAAAGCAAACTTTATTTAGTCTTTTACCAACCGAATCGTTTTATAGAACACTTCAGCCTATCTATAGTACATCCGTTGAACAGACTATTGTTGGATTGTTTTACCATTGTCATATTAGGTAGCAGGTATACATTATCGCTATGTTGCCAAAACAATAATTCTATGCTTATTTTCTTCATTCGTTTACTACAGGACCTTTATGTTATTCATGTGAAGGTGCGGTCAATTGCTCACAACCTTTGTCCGTTTTAGACCAAGTGAATTGCCCCTCGAATTTCGTTTGCACTTTCATAAATATAACTGTGAACATTGGTAAGTGCTATCAGAGTACGATTTTCATAAAATCGCTTAGAATAGCTCGCTCAAGGAGTCCTTTCGTTTAGTACGTTTGATTCCATTACAAAGTTTTATGTTTTCACTTGCTACAATTAAAGTGAATAATCCCCTTTAAGAAACACAGTCTAGAGGTTACATCTTGAACCACTTCAATCGGACCCTTGTCACTCGGTATATCTATATATCCAGTGAATGTTACAGAAATAATTTAAATCGTTTCCGAACTTTAAACTAGTGTTCACACATAAGTCAAGAACGTTTAACTCATTACATTGATCTGAAGTAATTTTGAAGGCCTATTTGCACGTCGAGCGCAATTCACCTGATACATGCACACCTACTACATCTCCTTGTAGATACTAATATATTCATTCGTTTTTCCCCTACCAGGGTCGCTTGTCACAGCAACAATCCGGCGAGGATGTTTTCCCCTCCTTGACAGTTTAGGATGTGTCTCTCCTCTCGAACTTATTCAACTATTATCTACAGGCGAACCCCCTGAAGACGTTATGGACGAGAGAGGAGGCGCTTGCTTTTGTGATGAAGATCTCTGCAACACTAACATAACTCTCTCTTCCGGTAAGTCCACTCACTTAATGTTGATAAAGAGACTTATGGGATTCACTGCAATCTACCTGAAGTTAAAAAGTATCTCCAACCTGTTTCAAAATCGAACAGCTTAGCAACACTTGTTATGGCGCAATTTGAGAGCAAACACTGACATGGCTGTTCGATATAGATCAGTCCCAAGCAATGGAGGCCAATGATGATAATACTAAACGAAAACAACAGAATGGATGATAAGTACATTGTTTCCTGATGTTCACGGTTTTCGTTGTGATTTTGCAGTATGCAATTTTGAAGGTGTTTTACATGGTGTATACACCATGTCGTTCACATGGTATACTGGTATGAACATAACTGGGTCGACACGGTGCACGGAGAGCAAGTGTACTTAGATCATCAGGGGTCGTGAAAAAGAACCGTGATCTTTGTTTCAAATGTTTCAAAAAACCAATTGACAATTAGAACGCAAATGTGTGAATGGAACTTAATTTACTGGAAGCATCATATGCTACGAAAAAAATTTTCCTTTTAGTTTCTGTATTGTTAGTTTATCAATTGTAAAAACTTCATAGTCTGTGAAAGTATTTGAATGGAAGAATTAGTGAAAACTTCCTTACTTAAAAATTACATCTGTCTTTTTATGATGTTTTGATTAACGACTCGATATACTGCTCGTTTGAGCTCGTACCATGTCATTGAACTTGTAGTAGATGGACATGAAATACCAAAAATATGTCACGGTCGCATCGTCAATAAGGGAACATTTATCATTTGAAAGTGGTTTGTCATTGCTCCGGTGATCCATGTTTAGCTCAGACAAACTACCCCTATGTTTGAGAAAGTCACATGCGCACGTTTCAATGATATAGCAGTACCAGGGAACTGTTATCTAAATAACAGCTCCCAGGTAGTACAATAATATTCGAACTGATCTGGAATTCAACCTCGAGTGTGAAGGGTTTATATTAAATGGATGTACTGAAAAAGTAAGGTAAAGGAAGGGGGGGATCTTGATGGGGAAGTGAGGAGATTCTTTTACCAATCTCCTATTGGTTACAGGCAAATGTATTTGTTTCGACCTCCATTGGGCTAGGATAGATCTGCAGTCATGACTTTCTATTGTGACATGCGGTATGGTAAACAACTTTCAAACATTTCTTACGTTAAACATACAAACGTTTGATAGTTGCTTATAATCGCCCATTTTAAGCTTAGCAATACAGCAGAAAACAATTAAAACATTTATGAACAATTTGAATCAAAGATTTCCAGCTCTTAACCCTCTTAGTGATATAGTACGGTAGAACCTACTTTTAATTTAATAACATATTTGCATCTGATGGAAATACATGATTACTCTCAAAATGTTAGGTTGAAGGAAAAATTGAAAAAAAGTAAACATTTGTTGTATGCTATTTTGGAAAGAATTTTGTTGAAAATTTGTTTTTATTTTTTGAGAGTTCCTTTGTAAGGAAGCTAAGTCCGTTATAGTACTGAAATGCACGTGCAGCACTTATGGGAAGTACAACGACAGCAAATCAAATATCACACGTCCGCCGTTGCTGGAAGTAATGTCAAAAAAGGATGAGATGGTTTGCGCTGTTGGTGTCGTATGGTTTATGTCAAGTCCTTCATATGATGACACAATTGTCATAAACATTCTTCACTCACGTATACGTTAGCATTTTGACCACACTACACAGTCATTGTCCTGAAGCATAATATGCGAGAGCATCATTTTTAGAAATTGCTTTCACACATGTCAGCACAATTTTCGAGTGTCTTTTGAAACGTTTGGGAACGCACTCCGTGTCCCCCGTGTTTGCTTGGACGTATTTACGTATGATACGTAGTGGCCGTAGTTCAGTTATGAAATACTTTCAACTTTCCGGTTACATAACTAAGCTTACGTCTTGGGGAATGGATCAGGACATATCGTTATTATCGAGATCGAAGCACGATAACAAAGAATTGAGGCACATGCATGGTTTACTGTTTCACTTCATGTACACATGGATATTTAGTTTGCATGGAATATCATGCTGTAAACTATCCTACTTAAATGTTACATAGCCGACGAAACTGTAAAATTATTTCCGGCAGAAGGCTGGAATGATATTGTCGTGACTGCGTGGTAAAACCACCCTACCTTCACCGATGAGGTAAGTCAACGTTATTTCAGAGGGAGCAAGTGTGCTGAATATCCTATATGTTCATGTTACTATCAAAGGGAACTTGGTTCTCTGGAAATTAACGTCTGCGTGGCTTAGAGTTACCGTTACGCTGTGAAAATACATCACCGTATTTTCGAAAAGAGACTGTAATTCCCAGAGCAGCAACATATTCTCAAGGTAAAAATATGAAGGGAAGGGTATAAAGCTTACTTACTTTTACTTTTATATGCAAAGGTTATCAAATTAATATCATTGGCTAACATAACTAACTGATTCCCATGAACTGAAATTTATGGTTCGTTAGAAGATGGTTGCAAAAATTTGAACAACCTAATCTCCCATTTTTAAAATAAAAAATACAAAAGAGAATAACTGTCATTATTCAAGATGAAGACCAATATATGAAAAATAATTTATATTATTCTGAAGAGTCCCTGAACTGAGATTTGTATTTATACTAATTACATTGATGTTGGAACCAAGTGATTGTCATGTGATGGAAATTCAGACAGCAATATTTATTGCTGCTTAAAAAATATTCTTCATTGAAATGGTGACTGAAAACGATAATAACAATGTAATTGATAACTTTACAGGAGTTGAAGTTGAAAGTGACATTATGACAGAACCTACTCATGGAACTTCAATTGGGACAGAGACAGAAAGTGTAACTGACATGGAAACGGATTCTGATGGAGATACTGGCATTGTCACAGATCCTGTTGATGGTACTGAAATCGTGACAGAATCCGAAGGGGGAACTGTACGTGACACTGACAGTGTCACAGAACCTGTTAGTAGACCTTTAATTGGGACAGACGCCGATGGTGAAACCGACGCTGTGACGGAACCTGCTGGAGGAACCGACGGTAGGACAGACACCAACACTGTCACTGGAGTCTTCACAGAACCAAGTGTGGTAATCACGGATCCGAGAGTGGAGGCTGGGCAGTCAACAGACATCGGTATTGAGTTTAGTAAATTTTTGAGATAGCTATATATGCACATGGGTAATATGATTTTCTTAAAAACATGGCTAATAGGTCTACCCAAATGTGTGAAATGTATTTCTTTTGTAGAAGCATTACTCAAAAAAAGTCGTTTGAAACTGTATAAAATCTTGTATAAAGTTTTGTTCACCAATTAAGGTGGTATTTTCATTCACTTTCTTTACAGCTAAACCAATCTATATGATTAAATTTTCTTCTCCTTAATGCAGCACGTACAGTTATATCCAGCTCTCCAGGACAAACCATGTCTCTTGGTGGCAATATTATAAATCTGACGAATACTGTCACAGACCTCGGACAACAACAGGTGTCCGACATCACAGAACCAGGTATCAAAGTGCCAAATTGCTATGTAAATCTCAGAAGTGACATGGAGTGAATGTTTCAGGATAAACTAAAGAATGAATTGAAGACGTCACATATTGTTATATAAAATTTTAACTGAAATTTATGGTTCATTAGAAGATGGTTGCAAAAATTTGAGCAATGCAATCTCCCATTTTCAAAATAAAAAATACGAAAGAGAATAACTGTCATTATTCAAGATGAAGACCAATATATGAAAAATAATTTGTATTATTCTGAATAGTCCTTGAATTGAGATTTGTATTGATACTAATTACATTGATGTTGCAACCAAGTGATTGTCATGTGATGGAAATTCAGACAGCAATATTTATTGCTGCTTAAAAAATATTCTTCATTGAAATGGTGACTGAAAACGATAATAACAATGTAATTGATAACTTTACAGGAGTTGAAGTTGAAAGTGACATTATGACAGAACCTACTCATGGAACTTCAATTGGGACAGAGACAGAAAGTGTAACTGACATGGAAACGGATTCTGATGGAGATACTGGCATTGTCACAGATCCTGTTGATGGTACTGAAATCGTGACAGAATCCGAAGGGGGAACTGTACGTGACACTGACAGTGTCACAGAACCTGTTAGTAGACCTTCAATTGGGACAGACGCCGATGGTGAAACCGACGCTGTGACGGAACCTGCTGGAGGAACCGACGGTAGGACAGACACCAACACTGTCACTGGAGTCTTCACAGAACCAAGTGTGGTAATCACGGATCCGAGAGTGGAGGCTGGACAATCAACAGACATCGGTATTGAGTTTAGTAAATTTTTGAGATAGCTATATATGCACATGGGTAATATGATTTTCTTAAAAACATGGCTAATAGGTCTACCCAAATGTGTGAAATGTATTTCTTTTATAGAAGCATTACTCAAAAAAAAGTCGTTTGAAACTGTATAAAATCTTTGTATAAAGTTTTATTCACCAATTAAGGTGGTATTTTCATTCACTTTCTTTACGGCTAAACCAATCTATATGATTAAATTATCTTCTCCTTAATGCAGCACGTACAGTTATATCCAGCTCTCCAGGACAAACCATGTCTCTTGGTGGCAATATTATAAATCTGACGAATACTGTCACAGACCTCGGACAACAACAGGTGTCCGACATTACAGAACCAGGTATCAAAGTGCCAAATTGCTATGTAAATCTCAGAAGTGACATGGAGTGAATGTTTCAGGATAAACCAAAGAATGAATTGAAGACGTCACACATTGTTATATAAGGTGCGTTCGACTGGGCGACTCGAGTAAGTCGAGCCTGTGTTCGACTGGGCGAAACGTCATTGAAACGTCACAACTAGAGCTAGCCAAAGTGGCCGACCTGAGGTCGGCCACTTGAGCCACGTGACGTAATTTACGTCACAGTTGAAGAAGAGTCTAGTCCAAACAAATAATGGCGACCCTCACAAATCAACTACCGTCGACCGAAAAGTGCCCGTTATCATGAAAAATTGCGAAAAACCATATCTGTCATTACGAGAGTACAGATGATAACTGAAGAAGCATTCGGGTCAAATGCACACAGATTGCGTGTTTCCTACCGTTGTATCAATAGAGAATAAAGTCATCAGTGTGTGTGTAACTTGACAACGTTAGCTTTACATTCAAACGCGTCAACGTAAGATGTGTAGTCCAATTTGCAACCAGGATAGGGTGAGTAGTTGGCCTACTTCTAGGCTAGGCCCTGACTCCTGAAATCCTCATGTAAACAACGATGAGCTAGCACGCACTCGCATTATAAATTAACTGGCGTCATTATTCGATCTACCGTTCGAGTCAACGCTCGACACGCATGCGTATTGGCGGACACAGCTGACGTCAAACTGACTCGAGACAGGACTCGAGCCTTTAAGTTGAACGCACCTATAGGTCAATAAGATCTAGATAATATATATTAATTCCTGACTTTTTCAATAAACAAATGCCTTAATTAGGCCCATGTTGACAAATGACAATTTCCCCACTGGATTTTTTCACACTCTATTCTAAACAGTTTTTTTTTTTGTTGCTGTTACCCTGTTCGTAATTCAAAACCTGAAACAATTTTCATGAAATACACCCTATATTTCACCTATTTGTACAATTCTACACCCGCAACGTTTGTCTTTTCTTGATAACACTTTCCAAATGTTCATACTTTCAGGTTAGTCATTGCACATTGTACACAGTTAATAACGCTGTTATGATACCTGACTTGTGCATACGTACACGGTCTTTCAAAGGTTCATTGCTGCTCACAAATAGCAACCGTAACTTGCGACGTTCGAAGGGTGTTATCAAGAAAATATGACATGATATAACATTATGGGCAATCACCAATACGGGAAGCGTCAGGGTTTTGACAGCATGAGAGTTTGCTTTGATATTTTTCTCTCCGAATTAATTTGATGAGAAAAAAGGTTTTTGATATGCGGAGTCGAATATTATTTATGCAAACAAAACTGAAATTGTCCAGTTAGTTTAAATTCCGCTGTTAAGTTATTTTCCAACTATGCGATAAATCGTTGAGTTGACCAGACACTGTCATCTTCAGTAACCACTAGTATATTAAGGACGCATATGCTAAGAGTCTGCTAAGATGCTGTCCATTAATTCAATTTTGCAAATTTTGCAAAGAATGTCCTTTTCAAAGATATTGTCGTCATATATGAAAAAACCAAATTATCGTAGACAAAGTGTGATAAACCTTTAGCTAATTTTTTTTACTTTTCTAGCAGGATGTGCTATTATCATAAATGCAGCAAAGAACTGGTCTCACCTTATACAATTGTCAAAGTTAAGAGCTTCCGTACCTACTCTGCATGTCCAATAATAAGTAAGAAAGTTCAAAATTTACGTAACGACGGTTTGTTTTTACATAACAGTTGTGGTATTAAAATGTTAGCTAAATCAATTTTTCTACCTTACTTAACAATCTCACATTGCGAAGAGTAAAATTTCTGCTGATAAACAGTGAAGGCTATATTTTTTATCAAACATTACCTTCCGCTTTAATCAGCGAAAGCTGAAACAATTATCGATGTATGTGTAACAACATCTCATTTTGGGTAACTGCCATCACTTTTTCTTTGTCAGGTGTTCAGTGCGTACCAGTGACTGGAATGTGTACCTCATTCTTGTCCTACCAATATGCGACTTTGGATACATTCTTTCCTGTCAATTCAAATCAACCTGTCAATGTGGACGTGGTTAGAAATCTCCAATTTCTTTTTCTAATGAACTGTGGCGATAATTTTGATGCCGAGGTCTGTGGTCTTCTTTTCCCTCCTTGCCCTTCAGAAGGTGTCAGCACAGAGGTGTGCAGCTATCGCTGTCCGCCACTTAGAGAAGCGTGTGATCTTTTGGACATTTTCACCCCTTTGGACTGCAGTCAACTGACGTTCAACGAAACCCAAGCAGATGGTCGATGTTCTGATGGTGATTTCGCTTTACTTTTTCTGTTTTGATTGGCTGCAGCTCTGAGATTGTCTTTTGGATAATTATCTTAGGTGTCTCATCACAATGGTGTTACTCAGTATATTGAGACAAAAGAGAGTAAATTTAAGTAATGCTAATAATATAAAAATAAGAAAATAAGCTCGGGCTCAAAAGGTTTTTCCTCTCTATAAAATAACACCAGCCTGGTCCGGGCTACCTTATTAGTTATCGTATCAGTTACTCTGATATCTCACATGATACCTAACCTTTGTACACTGCCATGGAAGTCAGTGCCATACAATTTAAATCACGCTCATACAATACATTTGTGTCTTCTTTAAAAACTCTTAAATATGCAATTTAGAATTGAAGCTAAAAGACTATCATTTAATAAACGTATCGTTACGAGTACTGCACTGTCTTCATTTGCATTTACATAATCATTGCTCAGTTTATCCATTTGGAATGGAAGCATTTCCTACCTAGGTGAGATTGAGTAGCCCGACATTTCTGCAAAACTCATCAATTACGTTTCAATGCACACGTACAAAGCTCAATAATGCAAACTATAGCAACATTTACACTGATAATCGTTACAGGGTCCGAAGGTGAAACTGATACCATGGCTAGAACAGAAAGTGCCACTGATATGGCGACAGAAGACGATGGGAAAACTGACACTTTCACAGAACCTGTTGATGGAACAGAGATTGTGACAGAGCCCAGAAGTGAATTCGACATGGTGACAGGTGAAACTGACAGCGTGACGGAACCTGCTTTAGATACTGACTTTGTGACAGAGCTAGAAAGTGGATCTGACATGGTAACAGAAGTCGATGGCAGAACTGACGTTGTCACGGACTTTCCTGAAAGAACTCAAATTGTGACAGAGCCAGAAAGTAGATCTGACATTGTAACAGATGCTGATGGTAAAACTGACAGTGTCACGGGACCTGGTGAAGGGACTGAAATTGTGACAGAACTAGAAAGTGGATCTGACATGGTAACAGAAGTCGATGGCAGAACTGACGTTGTCACAAACTTTCCTGAAAGAACTCAAATTGTGACAGAGCCAGAAAGTAGATCTGACATTGTAACAGATGCTGATGGTAAAACTGACAGTGTCAAGGGACCTGGTGAAGGGACTGAAATTGTGACAGAACTAGAAAGTGGATCTGACATGATAACAGAAGTCGATGGTGGAACTGACGCTGTCACAGAACTTGCTGGCAGAACTCCAATTGTGACAGATCCAGAAAATAGCTCTGATATTGTAACAGAGGTTGATGGTGAAACTGACGTTGCCACAGAACTTGTTGGAGGAACTGGATTTAGGACAGAAAGCGGTGCAGAAACTAGAATGGTCACAAATCCAAATCTAATACTAACGAAAACTGAAACTAATATACTGTCATCGGAAACAGGTACTGTCACTTTTCGACAGTTTATTTTGAGCAATAAGAAGGCCTATGTTTAATGAATGCACATTCATCAAGTCATACTTAGAGACACTTGTCTAGAGGGCTTAACGTAATAAGTGGTAATCAAATAAACTGGCAATTTGCATTTTCTGTGACTAGTTCAAGGAAGTTCTTTTGAAGCAGTTAATATCATGTTAGCTGACCATTAATTATGTAAATGATAGCACAATCAACAAAGTAAATTTTCATTCTCAAATCATTCATTTAGACGATTTCATTTTATTATGGGCTTTTTCCTAAAATGGTTACACCATTTTTATCTGATCAACAGCGTCAAGGCTACCAAGCTCTCCAGGACAAACCATGTCTCTTGGCGGCAATACTGTTAATCTAACGAATTCTGTGACAGATGCTGGACAACAAATTGTTTCTGATAGCACAGAACCAGGTATCTCACTTTTCTTCCTATATGCTAATTCGGAAGCGTAACCTGATTAACATGGCGCCCTCTGATGAACATTAATATCACTCAGGTAAAGAGGAAAGGTAGATTGATACATTACGTATCACAAAACTTTATAAGCAAAATAATACAAACGTCTGCTATCACCTTTGGTTATAGTATTATTATTTTTTGTTTACTTTTTTTTCAAAACAACGGTTAGATTTTCAGTGCATACCCGTCACAGGACCATGTTCATCCTTCCTAACCTACGAATATGCAACTATGGATACGCTCTTTCCGCTGAGCAATAACCATCTGCTCGATACGGAAGGAGTTCGAGATCTCCAAGATTTAATCATATTCGTTTGCGATGAGTTTGTCGTCGATGCCTGCAGTATCCTATTCCCGCCTTGCCCTTCAGAGGGTATCACTACCGAAGTGTGTAGTTATCGGTGTCCCTCTCTGCTGGAAACTTGTGATGTCTTGGACTTCTTCCTTTCAGTGGACTGTGCACAGCTGACGTTTAACACAACCGAGCCGGATGGTCGTTGCTCCGATGGTGATTGTCAAACTATCTTTTTCTGTAGCCAACTTTGATGTTTGTAGAGTTAACCCTACTGCTTTCCGGCGACAGGAATCATGTGCTGATACATCGTTAAGTTTCTCTTGGGCAAATTAAAACATTCCATAGTTCCTGTATCTTCGTGGGTTTCCTGATCTCGATTTGCTGCAAGCTAAGAGCCAGTGTTAAAAATTATACGAAAGCCACGTGACACGAAAGTTAAGAGGCAAAAATGTCCCAAAATATGCAGACTACAATACCAAACTCAAAAGTGGTCATTTTTATGTAATTAAAATTAATTGTTTGACAGTCTGCTTTACACTGTTTTTGTAATGACCAAATATCACGCTACCAACAAACAGTCCACAGTTAAACACATTTGTCTACTTAACTAACAAATTATCTTATTATAAACGATTTTTTAATGAAGATATTCTAATGAAGTACCTCGAAAGTCTCGGAGAGCTAGATACAACTACACTACTTGATCAATTTACCAGTGAATTCACCCACCATGGATATCACAATAATTACTGCCTCTCCATTTTAAAACTTAAATCTAGAACCCCATTTTGAATATGAAATTATATGTGACGTGTTTCATCAGTGGATGCAGAGGATGACTCTGTGCTATGGCTAACAGAGAGTTGTAAGGAAAACTTTTTTTGACATGCCAGAACATGCATTATAAAGAAACAAATAGGTGAACCTGGCACACTAACAAATTTTGTCGAATCTTGTAGTTGATTGGTCGATTGATAAGTCGAGAACTCTAGATCCGTGTCACTAAGGTGTGTGTGTGTTTACGCTGAGGATAAAGTATGTACGTTCCGTTCAAAGATTAGGCTGCTGGGTTAGGTTCTAGCTTATTATCTTTGAAAAGTAAATGTTACTAACCCAGTTGGAGAGGGTTGTGCAAAGTTTTTCACTGCTTTGAAAGTTCCCCACGTTAACCTACACTAATAGACAAGTTCCTTTCCAGATGTAATTTATGACATCATATGTAGATGACTTAATGAATTATTATCTTGCATAAACTTTCACAGAAGGTGGAGCGAACTTCGTTACAGAGACTGGTATGACTTCCGGTAGCTCTTCAGACCCCAGTGGGGTGATGGTGATGTCCACAGATGAGATGGTTGATTCAACTGATGTCATTACCCTACAACCTGGCAGTGAAACTGAACCCGATGGGGAGGAAACCGAAATATTTACGGAGCCAGGACTTGAAACTGAAGTCCGTACAGATATCGTGGATGAAACGATCACGATGTCTCAAACTGACAGTAAAACTGTACTTGTCACGGAACCAGACGGCGAAGAAACTGAGATGACCGCAGAACCTGAAAAAGAAACTGAGATTATCTCAGAGCCAGAATCTGAAACGGAAATCGCAACAGAGTTCTCTGATGAAACTGAACTTTCTACTGAACCCTTTGATATGACAAATGTCGTTACTGAAACAACTCGTTTCACTGAAACAATCACGGAGCCTGACGCAATGGAGACACTGGTCTTTTCTGGAACGTCGGAGAGTTTGCAAACAACTAGAGGTATCTTTATTGACTTAATGTGTAGGATAATGTGTACGTACACCCTCAGAGAAAGTATACTGCTAGCTGTCTCAGAATGACACTTCCAATCCCATTGTGTTTTATACATATGTACGGAGACAGATGGAAGGATGCAAACTTCATTCTAATTATTCCATCTATCCATTATTTTACCTAATTTCGTGTTTAATACTTTCTTGCATATGCTTTAGCTCACCCGATTTGCAAGTTTAGAGTTAATCAGATGTGTGGTTCAGAGCTATATATTTCTAATTTGTTTCGACAATAGAAGCAGTAAATACGTCACCCAGATCTCTTGGGTCAACGGTAACTGTGGGTACACCTGTAAATTTGACGAATGGCGTGACAGACTCCAGCAGTGAACTAGTTTCTGGCATGACGGAAGCAGGTACTTGTACTGTTATGATAGTATCAACATTGCAAATATCAGTGTTACACACTGTGAATGATCTTACATTTGAAAAATCTCAGATAGCATATTAATTTTTATTTTTGTAACTAACGACAGCTCAAAAAACAATTTGCATATCTTATAACATATGAATGTACCTAGTAATTGCTTTACTGTGCTAACAAAGGTATCAAACGTACGAGCATGTATTTCAACAAGTTCA
Source organism: Stichopus chloronotus (assembly GCA_021234535.1). NCBI lineage: Eukaryota > Metazoa > Echinodermata > Holothuroidea > Aspidochirotida > Stichopodidae > Stichopus > Stichopus chloronotus. The sequence goes on along the minus strand of CM037839.1, from coordinate 16,000,451 downwards.
CCATGTCAAATAAATATTTACAATGTTTGTTACAGCTTTAGAGTGTGTCAGAGTTACCGGTGCTTGTAAGGGTGAATTATCCTACAATACATCGACGGTAGATACACTCTTTCCAATAGTCGAAAGTACATCATTGACGATAGAGGAGATCAGACAGTTTGAACAGCTATTCTTGGTTGGATGCCAAGATGAGGTTACAGCGGATGCTTGCTTTGTCTTACATCCTCCTTGCCCGTCGGAAAATTTCCCCCGAGACCTGTCTCTATCCCGGTGTCTCCGTCTCTTAGAGCAATGTGGAAATGCCCTCATAAATTTTGTGTTGTCAATAGATTGCTCCCTTCTCAGCCTCTCTACAACGGAACAGGGAGTTATCCCTTCTGAAGGTATATCAGAATACACATATCCTCACTTATCAAGAAGTGTTTAAAAAGTGCATGATTTATAGGTTCAATATGATACCTTTATTTACTAAAGGATTGTATCCAATGTTTATTGTTTCATTAGAGTAATGTTTGAGCATCAATCATGATCACCATCAACAAAAAATGAGCGCAAGCTCAGCTTTATTCTCGTTCATTTCTATCCACTTCTTTTGTCCCATCAAGGGATGAGTGAATTAGAGGGATATCAATTTGCCAGCTGTAGTCTTCGAAATGAACTAGGATATTAGAGAATACTGATTATTTAGTTTGTCATTTGCAGTAACATTTACAACGAAAACTGACGATACAATTGGCTCGATATCGCCTGTCTCAGAAGATGCCATGAAGACATTTACCATGTTTGAATCCTCATCGAAACAAATAGGTAAGAGTATAACAACACACGACGAAAGACAAAATGTGACGCCTACAAGGAGATGATATCGGAAGTCTCTCTGGGCTCCAAGTGAACAACGATAATCAGTCTGTCTCCATCCAAAGTCTACATTATTCTATAAATTACACCACCTTGAATCATCGAAATACATAAAAAGGTCTTTGTCTTTTTATACAAAAGACATAAAGGACCAGAAGCAATACTTTGCTTATTTTTCGTGAGCGTGATCATTGTTTGTATGATTTCCTTTTTATTACTTGTGATGAAAAACTTACGTGTTTGCCGATTCTCCAGGTGACCTGTCAACGCCAATGAATGATGCCTTAGACATGACGTCCCCGACGATAGATGATCAAACGGAATCTTTGACAACGATTGGTCAATCAACGGAATTAGCAGGTGAAATACATATTGGTTTTTGTTAGCTACATAATCGTACATGTCTTTTTATGACTCGGTCAACGATGTGACTCCATGCATCGCCTTTTTGGCAGAGTACATCGCTTTGCTTCTTCAGATGTCAGGAATGCTGTTTGCAAGAATTACCGAACTTGATGGAAGAAGATCGAAATTTAACATCGACAATAACTTGACAATAGGATCGATGTTTACTGCATTTGTATTTAAAGTAGATGAAAATGAGTGAAGAAAGATATTCTGAATGAAGTGCATGGGAAGGTTGGTCACATTTAAGGGAAGCTCTCATCAAACAATGAATGTCACAAGTGATTAATTCAATCATATTTCTAGAAATATTTACTTTTGCTTCGCAGATGCACTGACAACAGGAATGGATAATACCTTAGATATGACGTCAGCTATCTTTGATGTTCAAACAGACTTGTTAACACAGTTTGACCAGTCAACGGAATTAGCAGGTAACATATATGTAGTATAAAATGGAGTATAAGTATATAGTATATGGAATATAAATGGGCTTTTCGGTCGTCTACGTGACCACGGTTGAACTCATTACTTCGATTGTGTAACACGTTTACTTCATATTTATGTATTTGTTTCAATTATGTCTTGTTTACGATATTTCAACGAAAATCATCATGATTAATATTGTTACATTACTGAATGTACTCCCTCGATTTGACTACTTTAGTGAACAATAGCACAAACATTGTAACAATGTTAACGAACAATGTTAGGCAGATAAATAAAAAGAAATGTTGAGTAAATTCAAGGTGAGGGTAAGGGCGTTTTAAGGGGGTTTTGCAATTATGCAAAACCATCCTCTTCTCCTCCCGAAGTGTCACAAGTCTCACTGTTTCTTCGTTTGATTTGTAGATGGATCGACAACGGAAATGGACGATTCTTTAGCTATTATGTCAACAATCCAAGACGATCAAACCGAATTACCTACCATGGTTGATCAGTCAACTAAAGTACAAGGTGAAATAAATGTTAACATGTGATAACAAGGTCGTTTGGGTTTTGTGTGCTTGTGGGGATGTGTTTTGTTTGCCTATTTTCTTTCTTACTCACGGATTCACTGCCACCAGAAACATTTAAAAATATATGAAATTCATTGCTCATATGTATTTGGTGACCCTAAGCCCTAGTGGCGGCTTATGTATAAAATTGAGGAAATCTTCCCATCTCTACTTAACGTTTTTCTTCGTCTGCTCGTATTATCTATGATACATTGTTATTCACATCAATCCCTCGTGAAGATGCGACTGCATACACTAATAACATCGTATGTACGTACTGCTCACATGTAACACAGTCTACTGGCGTGCCTATTAAAGGTTTCAATGACACTGCTTCACTTAAATTGATTACAAGTAGATAGTACTCTTGCTTGTGCCTGGGTTCCAGACAGCACTAACTTAGTGGTAAGTTTTCTCCTTGATATTACTGCCATTATGTATTATTAGAGAGGTATAAACAAAGAAATCACGAGCACACATCGCACAACATATACTATTTGACGTTTATGACTTAGGGTGCGCAAAGATACAGTTTGCCAAATAAACCACTGGCGACATTTAACCACGCAGATACTTCATGCATCTACTCTTTGGGTGTAGGATATTCTAATCCTGAAATCCTTCTTCATTGAGGAAGCATCCATGAATTGAGTTCCAGTAGCACTTGCATTTTGAAAGCGCACTGCTACACATTACATATGACTAGAGCATATATGTAGGGTTGTCGAGTTTATTTTGTGCGCCTCCTTTTTCAGACGGTTTGTACTGAGATTTACTCAATGTTACCAGTGTAATGAAGACATCAATCAACTATGACATTTTCAACCTGTATAATAGTTCATTATTGGTCATCTTCTTACAACATTTTATGTGACGTCAGTCTTTTCCCTGTTATATCTCTGCAAACGTCACTAGTTTACTGTTAAAAGAGTATTTTTCATACCCCTATGAAGGTGTCCCGACAACAGCTTTTAGAACAACAGTGGCTGATGCAGGAGATGTTTCACCGTCCATGGTCAGCGATCAGTCGACGCAAGTACCAGGTACTGCGGTACTTACACCCTGAGTTGTTTTTTATGAATTTCAGTATTTTTCAAACTGTCAAGTTTCTTTGGTAACGTAAAGTCAAGCTAAGAAAATACCCAAGTATCTCATACAAATGAACAAAGGTGAAAGAGTACTTAACGATTCAGTGGGGTTTTGGAAAAATTCGTAACTAGAGAGCTTTTGACATTAGCACTAATTTATGATCAAAAGCAGGGACAAATAATTTCAAATCTTTTGCCTGTTTTCATAACTACTGGACGTTAAGCTTAAGTCATTATGCATTATTGTGTGATTGCAAAGTCCTCGCAACGTTATCGATATTAACAGAGTTTCCCGCTCTATTTTATGCTTATTGCGTACAATGTACAATCATCAAACAGTATTTTAGTACAGTTCATAGCTGTTATGTTTAGTACTCGTTCAATATTAATACGTCTAATGAGATTAACTTAAAATCTCGATTCAGCTTCTGATGTACTTATACGTTGACGTCAGCGTTAGACTGATTGTACTGGAAATGTTCTTCGTTAAAACAAAAAAGGAATCACTCAGTCTAATATGCTATGATCAGACTTGTTAAAAATATTAATTGACATCATAGTGCGTTTTTTGTTTTCGTCATGTAAGCTATCACCTACTTAACGATAGTTTTCTTTTGCATTTCCTGAGAGAAAACAAAACGCTCAACTTTAAACATCAATCTCAGTTCTACTATGGGGGTAAAAAAGTTTGCAACAAAGACAGATACCTCAAGAGATCTATTGAAGAGACTAAATTTGAGTCAAAGATTGGCACAAACACTTCTACAAGCTTTGTCTCTCTAAATGTTCTTAATGCACTTATTGCCGACATTTTTCATGCACTCCGATTATTGAAATCTCTCAGAAATTTAAAGCACTGTGTGAAATAACAACTGTCAGTAGACAGATATGCCAGATTCCCACAACATTATTGAATACGTATCACACGCTCATTGTAAGATACCGATCTTGGTGTGATTATCCTCAAAATAATAGACACACCTAAAAAGCTGAACTGTTTTCAAACTGCAGACACGAACATCGATTACAACTACCATGAACTACAACGTCAATGCTCATTCCTTTGCAGAGCTACAGTGTTACGTATGTGACGATCTCGAAGAATGTCTGGTGCCTTTCGAGGTCTTAGAGAGTGAGACGTGCGACCCTGGTTTTGTGTGTTTATTTGTAAATGTAACGGTAACTGTTGCAGGTACGTTTAACATCGAGCTAATTGGACAGTCAAAAGGATGTCTACCTAATTGGTCAATAGAAAAGTAAAAGCACAGGCTTGTCTGGGATATCAGTATATCTAGAACAATTAGTCCTCATTTATATGGTTCCACATTTTGCTATCATTTCAACAACTCCCAATTTTCAGGATGGTCTCATTCTAAAAAAAAATTTAAAGGTTGATTTACAATTTTGTGTCGGCTGCCAAGTTTACTCAAGTATGTCGGAACAACGTCAATTCGTGACTTCAATCAGTCCCCCCAATATAATATTAACTGACTGTTAACTTAATTGCACTGTTCCATGAAAAATTGCCCCAGGGGAGATTATTTTCTTATCACCAATGCAAAGGATAACGATCTGCCTCTTTCTCTGTTTTGTTTGAATTGCAGATGCAAATAAAATTGCATGAAAGTGAATGTGATTTATTGTTTGTTATCCTACTGGTTGAATTCTCAAAGTTTGAAAGTGGGAATGCAGGCAAAGTACGTCATGCTTACAAAGACAAACCTGGACCATGGACCGCGATATTTGTTTGGGGGGGGGGGGGATTTAGAAGCCAATTAATGTTGAACGAATATTTCGTTAGGAGTAAAAGTCAATAAATATTTGTCCCGTTTCACATGCCTTAAGCTAGTCTAAATAAATTTCAAATTTCATACAACAATTTAAAACGTGTTTCAAACATCGTATTAAAAGTGTTATAAACATATTGCACTGAACTATAAGGGGGGGTTATTTATTTGATAAAATTGATTTGATTACCTGCTTAATTTAAATTAGTGTATACTTTCAGGTTTGCTCTACCTTATTTGTGAAGTGAAGTAGCTATGTTAAAGGCAATGACACTAACAACATTGTTGTATTTAACAACAAAAATTGTAAGCTACTGCACTGTTTGATTGATCGTAGTATCTGAAATTAGTATCTGTATGTCTTACTTTTTGTCGTTTAGGTTTTTCTAACTTACCAATAGTTCGTCGTTCATGTTTTCAAGACATTGGAAACTTGGAATGTGTTTCTGCCGATGAATTCATCGAAATTTTAGTTGCCATAGACCCCTCACTTGCTCCCTCTTTCATGGGTGAAAGAGGAATGGCGTGTTTTTGTGATGAAGACTTCTGTAACTCCGAAATAGTTCTTCCTTTAGGTAAGTTTGTTATCATCAAAACATGTTACATTGTAATCCATTTCTCATACATACTACCAAACTTTCGAAGGAGGATAAAAAACGTAACTGTTCATATACCTATCATTAGCAGACAATCCTCATGCATCATACATGTAAACTATAAAGGAAATGTTCATCTTTAAAATTTTCAAACACACAAAACACTGTACTCATAGACGTCAGAGATGTATTTAAAGTGTCAACGTCAAATTTAGTAAAATTTGCTTGAAGTTGCAGTCCTTTTTTTTTTGCTTAAATAAAAAAAAAAATGAACCGAATGTGATAATCATGGAGTTTCTTCCTCGTACTAGAATGTTTGGTATTTTATTGATTTTTTTGTCACATACTGTCAAAAAATGTGTCACATACTGTCAAAAAACCTGCCTACATTCTTGTCATTTTAATATTTCTCTCAACATCTCTCCTTCAGAAATGGAAACAACTACAAGAACACAAGGTGTGTCAATTTATTAGCAATGAAAAACTCATTCGAAACGTACTCCTTTACGCAATGCTTTTGTATCCCCTTCTTTGAATCATAATCAAGTTATAATCCGGCTTTTATTAACATATAATTCATATCGTCATATGTAGGGACAAGTTTATTAATAGCATTCTTTTCAAGAACACTACAATTTCCATCACAAAAGTCCTCTTTCGAGGATATTTTATATTTATTATTTGTTAATGTTTTTGGATACTGGTAGTATTTCCCCTTGATGTATGTTGAGGGTATACGTTTTTTCCATAAAATGCCCAGGAAGAGGCTTGTCTAACATTCTGGATGTGTTTTTAGGCGAAAGGTTTCTCTGGGTCTCGTCCCCTTCTTGACAAATTTCCGGATGCACCCATGTCATGATACTGGATGATATTCTATACAACAGTAGACAAACATCAATACAATAAACAGGTAACATACTGCATTTGTAAATATCCTGACTAAATTAGTGACAGGTAAATCAAGAGGTTACCTCTTTCTGACATAAACACTACTGTTTTCGGTAATGAATGTCTTGGCTTACCAATGAACTGATCTGATGCCTTTTGGTTGCTGCATCATCCCTTTTCTTCATTTAGGTGACACAGCTACTAGCCCAAGAACTATGGAATTGGATGAAGATGCGACGACACCTACACTAGAAAATGACACGGATATGGTTACAATGTTAACTCAATTGTTAGGTAAAGTACTGACAATGGACACACATTATATACAGAGCGAGGTTATGGAATGAATTGAGAAACAAAGTGGGACCGCATTTTCCCTGGTTACCTGAGGATTCTCATTTCAATCAACTTAATTTAAGGGTAGAATTACGTTACCTTAAAAATATAGATGACAAGTGCAAATGTGCCCGAACAAGGATTTCCTTTTCACCGTGATAAATAAACTGAGGTGGGCTATTGGTAACCTGATGATTGAAATGCATTTCAAACAAAAATTACGGTTAAAATACACAAGTTAACAGTTAAATATTCTTAAAAGTTGAAAACAAATAGTCTCACATGGAAAGTACATGGGATGAAGAGATCTTGATTTGGGTCTGTAAATGTAGGTCTAAGAGTTTTTTTCATACAATGCCAGTGTGTTCTACAACAAAATATACTTTCAACTTCAATAGTCATTACGCCACAGATCGCATCATTCTTTTCCCTTTCACAATAATTAACATGCCACCGGTTTTGTACATTTCTCGTGATTACATTACAAGATTCCCCGACTTTCCATATATTACCATAAACTATTCCAAGAGGTTTACTGGTACGTGATAGACATACATCATTCCTTTCTACAACACAACAGATTCCATGACGACACCAGGGAAAGCAAGCACTCTCAGTGTCGATCGATCAACATCCTTCTTCCCTGACACGACGAGGGAAACGCGAGGTATATGCAATATCATTTATACAGATGTAACGTAATTAGCGCATTCTTGGTTGCAACTCATTGTAATTGATTACATTCACTTTTTAAAAATAGATGCAAATACCATGTAAATCGTCTTTGCAAGTTTGCCAGTGTTTTCCATATTCATCAGCCAACAGGTAAAGAGACTGATGTCCTTTATTCTCTTTCAATACTTATTAAAACGTTTCGTTTCATTTTTGTTTTTATTTTCCTCCACCTACTTTTCAATATGACAAAGACACAGTTGAATAGTTACTAAGAAAATTAGTCATTCTAGATGAAGGAGCTCAATTCAAAACCCTGTTTGGCTTGGCACCAGTAAATTTACAGAAGAAAAGATAACCATTTTCATTGACAGGAGTCATAAGACAATTAACTATATAGATCTGCTCTATATAGATCTCCTCAGAATGGCTTTTTCTGATATGAATGTATGAACAAAGAACACATAATCCTCCGTTTGTATTGCCACAATTTATCTCGTCCTCCCATTGCAGATCTTCTCCATCTCTGTAGGCATTTGGTGCACTAACCCCCTTACATTTTCCCTGTCTCTATTCCTATATCCACGTGTCTTTGTCTGCTGCAATTTTCAACCCTGAAGGAGATCCTTGTGAAGTGAATACATCGGGTCAATCCATTTTCATATACACACATAGTTACAATGTCACCACAACTGTTAGGTAAAATACTGCAGAAAAGCTTAATAATGACGGGTGTGTTGCTGAATAAAGTGTTGGAAAAGGAGGGAATGTGTTTATGTCAATGCATTCATTTTCTTGATTGTGTTACGTATTTCATCAGGTATCTTAAACTTAATGTTTGTTCCTGAGCTGCATTTACTAGATGATACTATAGATATGACAACAAATTAGGTCGGATTAGCAAACTTAATTGGTAAAGTGATTGTATGTGGGCGGTTAAATACATAAGGATAAGATATTTTTTCAATGTGTACGAAAGGTTGTTCGTGGACGAAATACGTTAAACAATGAATAAACATAGCAGTAACTGTTTGTAAAAGCAATGAAATGTACGGCATGAACAATATTAAACTAGAATTCTTTTTGGAAAATTAATGGTTCTTAATGGAATAAGGAAACCGATCCAGCATGATGAACATGTAAACCTACAGGCCGTACAGTACAGTTTCTTGATCGATGTCGAAAATGATGTATTTAGTGAAGCGAAGCACAGAATTTACGTATAATCTACATTCTCATTACATCATCAGCGATCAGCTGTGTTGACTAACTGAGTATTCATAACTGGCACACATTCCATTGGCTTGTTTCAAGAAGTGTACGGTTAATTTCAATGAAAACTGTCAACCACTACATCATCACTATTTTACACCACAGTATTCATGTTATGAGAATTTCTAATGATATAGCAGAATTCATGACCTCAAACCATTTATTTTCCAAAATGTTTCCACTAATGCTACTAAGAACATACTCTTTTTGAAAATTGAAAACGAGATATTTAATGTGTTTTACTTTGTCATAAGCACGCAATGTCATAAGCACGAAATCAACGCAATTGGCAGGTAAAATACATACATAACGAACTTACTTAAGTCAATGAGTTTAATCTGTAACCACATGAATAATGTTGTACCTAATGCAGTACTTACAATTGTGTTATAACGTTTTCCTCCTTTAGGTGACACAGCCACTAGCCCCAGACCTACAGAATTTGATGACGGAGTTGGGACCACACTTACAGTTGACAGTGACATAGCAACAATCTTAACTCAATTGTCAGGTAGAGTATTGATGAAGAGAATGTGAGGAGAGATGTGATGTGAATAAAGTGTGAGACAATGTGGGATTGTATTTATATGTAAGCATGGCTACGTGAGGATGCTAATTTCGGTAAAATCAAGGGAAGAAAATAAATGTTACCACACAATAGCAAGGTGGACATGGTGCTTGACATAGGGTTGACATAACGTTCTCAAGAAAAGATAAAGTCACTGTAGTGAATAGATCGTAACTTGAATTGTTAAAGAAGGTTTATTGACTCAATTCCGGAAAACGTATTGGAGAAACAATATGCTCTCAGAATAAAAAAGAACACCAGGTAGACGAAAAATTGAATGTTGATTTTATTTTTCATTAGAAATAATTTCTTGTTTAGTTTTAGATTTTAGATACCTTCTAAATTACAATGTACCAACGATCTCTTGATTAAAATGATTATGAGATGCAATAAAAAAATTAACATAACAATAAAATTTACTAAACTGGCACCTGGTAAGCTGGTAAGTGTTGACAGCTCTGGACTGGATTTCGGGCTGGGGCTGCGTAGTAACAGCAGGGAGATGAGATTTAGAAGGAAATATATCTGAAAGTAAGTTTGCTTCTCGTAATCATATTCGATTTTCTGCGAAGTGACAGGAGTCTTAATTCAGAAGGTATCGGTGCGGATAAAAGCTTTCTCTTTCTTTTGTGTGATATATCAAACATGTAGTTGGTGTCTAAGTTTTATTCATACCTGCTGATATACCCTATGTAATTATTAAGTACAAAACCTTTGATGCCAAATTTGCTGCCGATAGTCAAGGCAGAACTACTGTCTCACAAATTAAAACGACTGGTTGTCACTTCATTACCAAGGTACACTGGTGCATAAGAATAAGACATAAAGCTTTTACCATATACAAATGATTAAAATGACCATAAGACTGTAAGTATCTGTAGAACTTTTATCAACTTCTGCAAACTTCAGCTAGTATTAAGTCCTGTATCTATGTTCAAAAGGATATAAAATCTAACACTGTTTTACTGTCAAAGGCTCCACAAGTGGCCGAAATTTGAAAACTATTTTCAAAAATAGTAACTGTCAATGTTACAGGTATAAACAAAATTTTCTACCGTAACCTACGACATAGCAAAGGATAGCAACTCGTTTATGTTAAAGTTCCTGATACTTTTTAAGTCTATTTTATTTCTACTTGGTTCAAAGGAAGGAGTTAGATATATCGCTTTCTAAATCGTACCCCCCCCCCCCCCCACGTGCAAGTACTCTAGTGGGAAAGTAGTTGGACAAGAAGCCCATGAATTCTTGAAGAGAACTGAAGCAGAATCCGGAGTTGAAACAGAATAGGCAGTCTAACACACCCTGTAATTAATAACTGATTGTAAAACTTCGGACACATCGACATGCGATGGCGTACCACAACGTATGGTTAGACTTCGAGCCATTAAATAAGCAGTGTGACCAAATTTGCAATTCAGACAGTAGGAGTTGGGACGTAGGCTTTAATCAACGGTGAAGTATATTGATGACAGTGGACACTATAGAGTAACGTCGATATGAATCCTACGGGGCGAGTATCGAAAGGGTCTAAAATGGTCTTTAGTTTAGGTTACGAATCGAATACTCCAACGAATGGCCAGTATAATATGTAGGTGTTATTATATAATGTATAGACTAAACAAGAGTGTTTCAGAAAGTCTCGTGTATAGTTGCGCCGAGTAGAGTAGGATCATTTGACTTCGGTGGGCGAGAGGAGGACATAGATCAGAGAACGTTTCATTTTTCACTCAGAGAGTTGGGCGTTTTGCCGTCGTTGCCTTAAAAAATTCTTTTCTTTCAAGGGCTTTCTTTCTTCATTATTCTGTGACAAATACCACTTAAAACCCCATTTACGTGTAGAGATGTAATTTCACCTTTGTTGCTGTTTACCTTTAACGTCCCCTGCAGATGCATTGACGACAGAAATGGGTGATGCCTTAGATATGACGTCAGTAATCTCCATCGATCAAACAGAAATATCAACGATGGCTGACCAACCAACGGAAGTAACAGGTAACATACTAACTGGTGGAAGTCACTACACTGAGTAAATCATATCTATACATTTGAGCCCATTACATTGATTGCATTTACATGTATGTACCTAATATACAAAAGTAACGTGTATGTAACAAATGTGTCTTCCGATATTTTGAATAATAATTTTACTTAATTATTTATTTAATTATTAATTTTTGAGAAATAATTTTCCTGCGGTACTGTCTTGTTAACTAGATCATATTGTGTTTCGATAGATTAAGAATATCATGTTTCTCCTTAACTTCAGCTGACGTAAAATCTAGCTCGGGAACGAGAGCATTTGATGATGTAGTAGTTGTGACAACACTTAAATTAGAAACTGAAACATAGTTACAATGTTAACTTGAATATTATGTAAATGATTGATGTGGATGTGTAAGCAGAGCTGTTGCTGAATATAGTTGATGAAGAATGGGAGAGCATTCATGTACACGCATTCTTATTACGATTGTCTAAAGTGGCATCATTTCAATCGCGATGCTTATGTATTTCTGTTTATCCTGCAGATAGGCTGACAACAGAAGGAAGTGAGTCTTTAGATACAACGACAATAACATCCGACGATCAAACGAAATCCTTAACACAGATTGTCCAGTCAACGAATTTAGCAGGTAAATGAATATAAAATGGTGCTTACTCGGACAAAGTAATTGGGTTTACTGTGTGCACTATGTGAACACTGTTGAGTGCATTACTCCAATTGTGTTACATCTGCACTTTAAATTACGGAAACGTATAAGTGCCACAACATCACAAAGAAATAACTTCACAATTTGCTACTTTGCCAATGTCTTTCTCTTTAGAGAAAAAAATGTTAATTTTCTCACTTTCTATTTCACTGCATTGCATTTGCATTCGTTTACATCATCAAGAACCCGAAGGTAAAATTGCATCAAAGTTTTGCTGAATGTTCAATTAATCGTCTTATGCAATTATTTGGGATGTATGAAATTGATGAGTTATGCTTTTTTGTTATCTCAACAATTACTTACAACATGATAACTTACTGACTTTCTTGAGCTCTGCAAAGATACAAAATTTTGCTCAATGTTCAATTGAGTTATGACCTTGTGATATCTCAACAATTACTTGCAAAATGTTAAGTTCCTGACTTTTCTGAACTCCGCAAAGATGCAAAATTATGCTAAGTATTCAATTGATGCATATTGTGATCTCCACGATTGCTCGCAACCTGATGAATTGCTGCCATTTTTAAACACTACAAAGATGCAAATTTTACTAAATGTTCCACTCTGGTGACTCCGGTAACGGAGGGGGGGGGGGGGGATCTTGAATGACAAACGAAAACGAAAATAGTGTCCTTTTTAAAGTGTAGATGATGTATCTTTACAACTTAAATGAAAGTTAAGACACGATCGATTAAAACAGCAATCAGATTGCATAAGAGAATGCTTCCTAGAAATATGTCGGAAAAAAGGGAAGGTTTTACAAAAATTTTGGAAAACATCCCTACACTATTTCCAGCATCGTGTCATGGATTTTTTTAAACATTTCGTCAACGTTTCAAAACATTATTAAAAGATTCCATATTTGCAGAGGTCAGAAATGTCAGCATTTTAACTTTTTGCAAGTAATTGGTCACAATAAATTATACTTCATCACGCCTTATAAAAATATTGATTAATACTGGCATAATCCAGCTGGTACCATCGATTTTTCCATTAAGACTTGAAGGATCCTCGTGGTTTCGAAAGATTCAACTTTAAGAAGTCAACTTTAAATGTAAGACCTCTTAAATGCGATTCGCCACGGAGCTTTAGTCTATTTAAGTCATACCGCTTCAGCGTGAATAGGCGAAGCGAACATAAAGCTTATGCAAATGAGCTATAACGAAAAGGCAAAAAAGTTGTCCAAACATCTGATTTTTTTTCCAATCTGGCTAAAGGTCACCATTCCTTTCAAACGCTATAATATTCTTTCAAAGGTTATAGAGAAATAAAAGGGCTGAAAGCTTTGTCAGTAGTGTAGAAACACAAGAGTATGCGAGGCGAGAAGACATTCAAAATACAGCTGTTAACCCAAAAGAAAAGTAACGAAAACAACTAGGCCTATACAGTAGACTTGCAGAAAATAAATTCATGTAACAAAGACTAAATAGACCAAAAGAAAGAAAGAGCTAAGACGTCTATGTCCTTAAGAAACTGATTCGTTTGTTTTTGCATTTGGCTTCTTTTTACCGTCTTACTCCCTTAGCTTATCTTACGAATCTCTCCTTTAAAAATAAATCACAAACTTGAATGTAAAGCAAAATATGTTTATCCATAGTGCAAATGAAAGGGAGAAATCGTATTTAAATCGGCTAATATGATGGAATTGGCTCTTTGCTTTTCATGGAATCTGTGACTGTTTTCAACATGTTTATTGATTACTGCAGCCAAATGCTTCAAAATGCCATTTGTACTCCCTTCGACCGTCAATTGTTCACGTTTTTTAGTCTACAATTAATATGTTTCAACCTGACTTGTTCTGTTAACGAAAGTATCTGATGTTATTAGATTTCTGCAGATTGATTATTTTCATCCTCTAGGTGACGCAACTTCTATCCAAAGAACTACAGAATTTGATGACCGCGTAGATGGAACTACACTTCCAGTTGACACTGACACAGGCATAGCTACAATTATATCTCAAATATTAGGTAAAATGCTGGAAACGAGACATCCGATAGAGTTGTTATTTAGTAAATTGTCAGACAAGGTGGAATTGTATATATGCAAGCATTATAATTGTGAAATGAGCAACTTCATTCAGCAAGTTCAAGAGTAGAACTACGTTACCGTTACAACTGTTCCAAAGGGAGGATTGCACTTGAACGAAAATGATCTTATCGAAAGTAAAAAATAAATTAAGGTACATTAGGAACGATTTTCGTAAACAACAACGTAATCTTATTGACGAGAAATAAGTTATATTATTGTAGGGTACATGAGGAAAATCAAGATTTGGGATATGCATGTGTTAAGAAAGATATGGGTCGAAATGTATCAAGTAAAGAAGGTAGCTTTTCTTAAAGGTCCTAAAATAGATTTACCTAAATGGATCTTAAATACAATAAGGTGAAGATTTACCACTTTTGCTCTGATTATAACTCATTTCACCCTTTATCGAATGCATCAGCATTTTATTTTGTGAAGATATTTTCAACCCTTTTTAGGTCTTAGAAGACTACAGAGATAATTTAACATTCTATTAAAGAAAAATATTTTAAAAGATCTAATGTCATATATGTAAACTATGTATGCGTACATTGTTTACTTGCAAAAGATGCCATAACAACAACAACTGACGGTGACGGTGTTTCAACATCCTTCTTACCTGACCCGACGACGGAAACGCCAGGTAAGCCGTATTTTGCTAGATTTCTCGTAATGAGATAATCTCTTGTAAAAACTGCTATTTACCACATGGAGAACCAACACAAGTAGTACAAGAAGGTGTCATAATTCGTTTTCACAGTTAGTAGAAATTTACTCCGAGGGGTTTTCCAAACCATTTGGTTGCAAGGAAACCTTGATTTGTAAATTTTACGTCACTGTCTTAATAGAGATTTTGTTAGTTACAATTAGTAACTTTGCCAGACCACTATGTAGATTCCGTAAATCTTCTTTGTACCTTTGAAACCACATCGATATTTTAAACATCGTCTCTATAATAAATCATTATGTTCAAGTGGGTGGATAAAGGGATGATTCTTTTTTTATTTCCTTAGTCAAAAACGTGTCTTCACAAATCGATCAGCAAGCAGATAGTGAAGCTGAAATATCTGCACTTTTTACGACGACCATGGCAACTGCAAAGTGCAATTCCTCTCTGAAACTTTCTTTTTTCTGATATAATCATTCGAATAATCTTGCATTTACATTTCTTTACAGATCTTGAATGTTACTCATGTGAAGATGAAGAATGTCTGCAGCCTTTAGAGGCCTTGAATAGGGTGACGTGCGAGCCTGGCTTTGTGTGCGGCTTCATAAATGTTACAGTAGATATTTTAAGTAAGTAAGAACAATGGTAATATGATTAATGAATGATACTAGATCACGGTGTTTTTGTTTCATTTGCTTAGATGGCTAAACAAGACGCATTCGTAGCATTGATCAGCAGAAACTCACCATGCAAAATCATTTCCAAAGCTGATAAATATTGATCTGAAGTTCCTTCTAAATAAAAAATGAAGAATAAGGTGCATGGTGTTTGAGTGTTGATGTTGATTGTTTCTCTTTCAGATTTGCCAAGAAATCTGAATATGTGCCTGGATATTGGTCATAATTTTATAAAAATATTTCCTTAAAATTACAAGGGTTCCGTCAATTATGTGGCAAGTCTTACAGGGCATACAGAGGCCATTACTTACTTGACAATTCTTTAGACTTAAGTACCACCAAGCGAATGTTATTATACCGTGACTGATCATATAGTGCTGCATAGTAATTCGATTTTTTTCTCTTGTAAATTTAAGAAATTAAGACAAATTCGGAATTGTATGTTAACCACAATCATGCCTAAAGTAGCCTAAGTTTTATTGTCTGGAAATTTGTGGTTGACGATATCTTGTTAGTTGTACATTTACCTATATAAACAAATAATTTAAAATATTGATGACCACTCTCAATATTGATGACCACTTTTACTGAATTGTGATGTTAGATAATAATGAAAATTCACTGCATTTTCAGGAGAGCAAAGATGAGGTTAATCTTATGCATGTTCTCCACATTAGATTACAACTATAACGCATAAGAAATCATTCCTAACACTTGTACTTGGATGCAAATTAGGCAATATAATCTTTCGCCACATCTGTACTGCTGGCTACATTCAGTAGATCATGGTCAGTACTAAAAATAGTAATTTACTCGAAGTTCAAAGAGGAAATAGATGCTTACATTGTTCACAACTAAAACTCAACCAATATACTTGAGTTTTCCATACATAATTGCTTGTTGAATTGTGAAACTTTCAGAAACTTGATTCAGCTTTCAGGACATATTAAACAGAGAGTTATATACAGTATGCCTTTCACATTAACACTTAACCAGTTATGTACTAACTTGAAGAGCAAGCAGATGTGATTCAATTGTAAGCCTACTTTCGCTTATTTCTGTTAATTTCGTTATGGGTATAAACCAATTTGACTTTGCAGCAACTAGATTTTGGTTTATCCTACGTTATTCGTTCATATGCCACACTTGTTACAACTAATCCGTCCGGTGACAATTTGGAATATTAAATACCAACTATTCGATGTATGCGAAAGTGGAGGCAGGTACATGGAACAACCTATGATGTAGTACTATTTTATGATTACAAAACGTTTCCCATAAGAACCTCTTGGTATGTGCCCCTTTGTACGTGCGTAGCACAGTTCAAAGCACCAATGGTAATCAAACTGTCAACTGTTCCTAAACTTCGAGCCAGTGATCAGCCATGACACTAGTTTGTCTACCAAATTTCAAAAGTAAGTACCTTCGTTTGATTATATTTATCACAGAGATACCGCATCTCAGGTAAGTTTGAACATGAACAGATCAGAGAATTTTTGTTACTTGACATATTTCTAAAATCGGAAACATCTCTGACTGGAAAATCTTTCTTTTGATGAACACTCCTTAGATACGACAGCATCGTCGCCAATTGTGAGTCGTTCATGCTTTCCCAGCGTTGAAACTTTGGAATGTATCTCCGCCAATGACTACATTGACATTCTAATTAACGCCTCACCTCCCCTATCAGAAGTTTTTACAAATGAACGTGGAGTCGCTTGCTTTTGTAATGAAGACCTATGCAACTCTGAAATAGATTTTCCTTCAGGTAAACTCAGTTTTTTATCACTAACGTATTGGAGCTTGGTACGAATAATACAATTTGGAAAGATAAAGAATGTGTTTTATAGATCGTTTGCTTCTTTTAGTCAAATTTAACAAAGCAACAGTCTCATTTATCAATATGTATTTCTTTTCATATGTCTGAGACAAAGTAATTTTGATATTTTGTTTTCAGAAATGTACGCTCAGACTTATTCAGCCTAAAATATAGTTTACTTCAATTACAACTGCTTTACGTGAATAACAAAAATGTCGTAATGTCGTCATCTTTTACCATTGGACACACAATTTCCTTGATGCAGATTCAAGATATAAATGATTTGGTTGCAGTGTTCACTGAGGAGGAGGTGGGAGGGCAGGAGATAGTGGGTTTCTTTTTCACATCCCAAGTGTTGTCTGTATATTTCATTTCTCTTTCTTGTTTTGTTTTGTAAAGTGACAAAACAATATGTTTCCATTTAGTATTTCTTATTATTTGTTATTAATTGAGTGTTTGTTATGCCCCTGTAGATGCATTGACAACGGAAATGGCTGACACTTTAGGTATGACATCAATACCCTTCGACGAACAAACGGAAGGGTCAACGCTTGCTGACCAAACAACCCAACTAGCAGGTAAAATTCTTCAGGGCACTTTTGAACCAAATTATATTTTCAGTGTCACACGTACGTACTTTCTAATATCATTTCAGGTAGTGCCTTGTAAAATAACCAGACAGATAATAAACCAAAGTGGCATTTTTAAACCACTTTAAAAAAATCCCGCTACCGACTGACAATTTTGGAGATCATTCAACCTGCTCAACTGTTGAAAGCAAGCACATGTTTCTTATCAAGCTGCTTTACAAATATGGTATAGCTTGTGGGAACGCAAAGGCAAAAAGCTCTCCCAGTCAAGTGGTCATGTTTACAACGTGGATCTATATTTCTGGATGTCTGCTGGCCAAAACAGCGCTCAATACTTAGAGTACAGTAGAGGCAAGAATATTCATTTATCGTAAGCAATTTACGTGCGAGTTACAACACTGTGTGTTACGCCTGATGCGATCATCAGATGACTGGTTTTTCTTTTTGATGGACCCTTATGTTTACCAATCTCTATACTTATGCAGACTTAATTTGACTTTCAATATTATGCATTCTGAACTGTATTGGTAAATTGTGTACATGATGGACCTTTCAAACAGATAACAAAAACATTTTTTTTTTTATGATGGCTTTCATTTTCCATCCATTTATTGTGCTTTCTCAACATCAGTGTGTTTACGATCACTACACAAGATATGATTAATGGCCGTTAGAAGTAGACGTTTCCTGTAGTAAAATAATTATAACTAAATTTGTCGCAACCATATTTTGATGCCCCTTCAGATGGCGTGACAACTGCTGTGAGAACAACTGTTGTGGATTCTTCAGGTAATAAATTAAAGTTCTTCAACAATTACAGTTTCAACAAATGCAGTTTACTAAATACGTTAGTGAAATGCCTTGAACAGTGCGTCACAAATACGTAAACTAAGTGAACGGAAAACTTTGTGTTTGTATTTCAGGTGAAAATCCCATTTTATAACCGATATATATATACAGAATGATAGATTATTAAAGTAAGGCAGAACAGTAGCATTGCATGCAGTGTCTCTTCTTCTAAAATTTTCTACATAAATACGTCATAACATCAAAGGTGGTGTGGGGTATGATCAGATACCAAAATTGTCAACTGATCTGTGCTCTCCGGCTTTTTGGCATTCATTCTGATCACAAAGCAGAAATAATGAATTAGCAAATGCTCCATTGAGCAGAAACATCCTCAAATAACTGTGTTACATGTTAAGGCTGCAGTGTGCCCTACTTTCCACCTGAGATGTTAATGTGTAATCAAGCAGAGCCTGAATATGTAACAGATTTTAAAAGGGACAGTTTCATCATGTGTGTCTTAAGTTTCTCTCAGGTGCAAAGTTTTATGTAGTTGTTTTTGCTTAAAAATAATTTGTACATCTAAACATACAAACGATGCATCTTCCGTAACGCATGTTACACATTTTTTATTTTTTTTTTTTAGGAGATGAAGCTATTGCCGATGTTTGTTAGTGACACTGAGTGGCTTAACGAAGATCAAAGCTATTGTCCTTAAATGCCATGTTGGTGTGCCGTAAACGAAATATTTCCCTTTTAGCTTTAATGCCCATTATTGGTGTAGTTAGAAATTGAAGACTAAAATAAATTTTAACTGTCCTTAGCATTCCAAGTTCAGGGGTAACTGAACATAAGTTCACTGTCAAATCAAATCAAGTACAATTAAATACTATATAAGACATAAAGCTTTGAGTACTTGAAAAGCTTATTTTCTAAATGAGGCAACCATTTTTGAATTATTGCAGATATCAACACAGTTTCTCAATTATTGAGAGCATAAACTTTAGCAAGTATAAGATACACACTTGCAAAGCAATAACTGACATTGCTTTGGCCAAAAATGTCACGTCAGTTTCGGTGAGGAATTCATGACCGCCCATGCTGCTATCGTGTAATTAAAACAACTTATAGTTTTCTCTAGTTTCCTCGTCTGTAGCATTGATGAGTTCGTCTCTCTGTTATTTTTTTTTCACTTTTTTGTTTATCTACATATCTATAAAATATTAATCGAGTCAACAATCATTTTTTTGCTGTTCTACTGTTTATCAGTACCTGCTAACACATGACTTTTATGGTTCCTTTGTCTTTATATACCTTAGTTATCTTCCATTTAGTCAGGATTATCAAATCATATCTGTAATGTTATAGTATATAAGGATATGATTTAGAGATCAGAGTAATCCTGACGAAAAATGCAGGCTTGATAACACAACGATATCGGTGTTTCTTTCCTTTCTTGTTCCTCCTTATCCAGTTCGACGTTACGATTTCTCTATCTTGTTTATTCTCTTTCGGCAGCTGAATGCAGGCCAATACCAGACACATGCTCCAGATTGGTTCCTTACAGTTCCTCTCTCTTGGAGCCTGTTTTTCCTCTGAGACCCGCTAATGAATTGCCTTTTACAAACTTAACTATGATCATTACGGTTATCATAACTTCCAACACCTGCAGTAACAGACTGGAGGAAGTAGCTTGTCGGTTATTGTTCCCGCCTTGCCCGACTGAGGACTTTGGTGTCGAGATCTGCCCAGAAACATGTACCGACGTGATCATCGATTGCGATATCTTGGATTACTTTGCCCCTTTGGATTGTTCGGTGTTTACGTCGGAAGTGCCAGCGGGAGATGATGGCTTACTTTGCCTTTCTGGTGAGCAGACGGTTTAAAACTGTTTTCCATAATGCAGCATGCATTAGGATGATTTCGGCATGATGCATACGACTTTTATTTTCCTACGAGGCATACAAGATTCATTTCAATTATGACTCCTCCACCTTACATGAATAGGTGAACTGAACATGAGGAGCTTTATTCGTCGGGATTTTGTTCTTTGAATGAAATATCACCGCAGAATGCAGTAGGGTATAGTTCTGAATTTCAATTGAACAACGTTCATGTCCAACTGACAGGAATCTTTTTCTTTTTAAACTTCGGTTGTACTCAGGCTATCCTTAAAGGGAATGAGGAGTCTTCCCTACTTATTTTTTAGCAATTATCAAAACCTCTGCAATTCCCTTCTCATTTCTCTTATGTCGTCTTGATATTGCTAAAGGTCAGCACCGCATAGGGAAGCTGTTATCCTGAACAACTAAGCACTTTAACAACTGAAATGCCATTAATGAATTAGCATGGGGAGGGGGTGGGTTGGATACACGAATTCAGTTTGGGGGGACTGCATTTTCGCTTAATTACCGTATCCTTGCTCACACATTTTCAGTACGATTATACAAGTCATGCAAGTATATAAGTGTTGCTTCACTGTGTCTTGTTCTTATGCATGTGCATTGAGTTGCTTATAGTCATTTGATACCGAAATAGAGTGCACACTGTCTATTTGACAAATGTGCATTCGATATGATTGTATGAAAACGAGCTCGCACTTGCCTACATATTGGTTTTTATTTGAGTCTTCACGGTTTTATAAACATCAGTGCATTGTGGGAATGTGGGTATGTAACACCAAATTGAGTGCATGTGCAGGCAACTTACACAATAACGTCTATGGACTAATTTTGCAAATTGCTAAAACGAAACTGTACATGCAATACTTCAGTAAGAAAACATGACACTATAGTTATATGTGCAGGGAAACACTAAGGGATGTATAGGGAACTCCAAGCTGGAATGTCAGTACAGAATTTATAGCATTGCTGGGTATAGCCTTGATCACCCAGGCCTCATTGCCATGGTGTGCGTATGGGGCTTAAATGCACTGTGTATATTATAGCCTGCTACAACCGAAAGACATTTGTGTCTTTCTTACGAAGGTGTATATATAAAATGCGGGACCAAATAGCAGCTGAAACAGTCTCAATTTCATCGTAGTTCACACGTTAAATCTCTCAATAACATACATAGATCTAATTCATCTTTCTTCCCCAGACATCTAACAAAAGTCCCCATAATTAAATCCAGTCCATCCAGTAGCATACATAATGCACTTTCAATAAAACAGGCCACAAATATGCAGCACATCTAATAAGGAAGAATCTTCTCTTTTTATGTAGCTAGATTTTCCCCATACGGAGATGATTAGGAAAACTAAACTACAGCATTATTTCAAGAATGCAGCATAAGGCATGAAACACAAATAGCTAAGAATCTTATCAACTGACATCATTTATCTGAAGGAGAGACCGCAGAGAACTCTGATTACCGACTTTCAAACAAAATTTGCCCCCTTCTTAAAAAAGACAAAGTTATGCCTATTTCAATTTGGTAGATTATCGCTCTATTCCGATGGCAACCCCCACCCCCCTCCTCCCAACCTCCGTCTCTTTTTGCTATATAATTGGGAATACTGTTTCACAGCATAAATGGAAAACACCCAACCCTATACATTCATTTGATAATACCTTGAAGTTCCCATGAGTCGTCAGATCGATATGATACATGTTACATTCAGAAGGGGATCCAGAATTCAAAGCTTTGTACCAATCATAATTTCAACAATAAAATCATCCGTATGAACCCAACGGAACCTAAACATAAGATAAAAGGTGGATGTATGATTCCATATGTATAACAATCCTCCGAACAAATTTTGCCTTAGGATTTGAAGAATTGCAACCCCCGATAGTAACGGATGGACAACTTCACCTGGGAAATGAAACTGCTACTGATGCTGTGTCGATTTCGGCTCTAGTGGAAGAGAATGGTAAGTTAACATACCTATACCTTAGAAGAATCTTCTGTTATATCAAGTGAAGAACATACTTCGGGACAGTGCGAATTAATAGGTTACCGATCAGGCCCGTATAGGGGGGGGGGGTTCGGAAAACCCATATAATGAGTTTTAATCTGTTGGTCATAATTGTCGGGTAAAATGTTCCACTTGTGGTAAAGTCGAGAACAGGGCGCAGAATGTGTAAACGTTTATTCTTGATGTCACTTAAGAAAAACATTACCAGGACAATTCTTCCCGTTCAAAGTACATTACCGCGATTCTGTTGATTATCAAGTCAATGGACTTGTATATGTTCTATTTACATTGTTTTTAACTTTTTACATTGTTACCCACGGTCCATATACAATCTGGAATAGGCTACCAGAAAATAAACTTTCTTAAGGCACTTGCACGAGTTCGTTGTAAAGACTTTTATTATAATGTTATTTGGTAAGGTACTTACCCTTCCAGAATTCAGCACCATTGTGTGATTCAAGAATATTAGAGTTTAGGGGGAATAAGGAGGACCCAGGGGTCCGGGTTCCCTTCCAAAGATGTTGATTTTTCCAGCTTCATAAAACAGTACAAACCCTATCCAAACAGTACACTGGGCCTATGTGATGTGTCAGTGAAACTTTGTTCATTATTTTCGACCTCAAAATACTAGTACTCCCCTGAAGAGTTACATAATTCTTTTACCCAGAATTTTTTTTTTTTTGTGTTATGGTTCATATGAACCACAGTATAACTTACGTCAACTCCAGGTACCTCAGTCTAGCACATTTAATGACTTCAAAAGTGTCAAATTGTGTTTATCTGGTAACTGACAAATTCTCAATGACTCTGAAATGCCTGGTAGAATTTTTCATACTTCAGCTCAGGTGCGACGATAGTCGGAAAATGTGAAGTACCAGTTGGGACTTTCCATATCTTAACCTAGCACATGTTATCACTTCAGCATTAGACAAATATTGCACTAGATTGCATCTAAGGTTACCTAGTAGGTGAAAAATTTCTCAAAAGTGGATGGGGGACTCCTCCACCGTTACAACCCTCTCTCAGTTAAACCATCACTCACTTTCCCTACCTATCGAATTATTTTATTGCATAACATTTTTTTTTCACATCAAGCTGGCTATCATTTACAAATTTATCGGTACAACAACTAGTTTTATACTTTATTATGCAATCATCGTCGCTTGTAGCAAAGTAATAAGAAACTAATCGTCAGAGAGTAAAATTGTTGGAACTTCACTGGAACTGTAATTTCTCGGGGAAAAAATTGGTCACAACTTCAAAACATTGCAGCATATTTTGTCTAAGGTTACCTGCATGGTAGTTGACAATTTTTTTTAAAAAAAAATAATAATAGAAGAGCTTATCGTTAGATTGTAAAAGTTGAGTAAATTAACTTTTCTGGAAATGGCAATATCATAAATATTCTAGATAAGGTCAGTCTACATTAGTACCATTTTTCCATAAAATGTTTTCATCTTTAATTGAGAAATTGCAGACATAGGATCCCATTTTAAGGCTGGGTGCATGCAGCACAAGTACACCAGGGAAGTGCCGTTTTCTGCCATCTGGAACTTTTGAAAAGCCACAATTTTCTTGTGCGCTCAGTGCCAACGAATGGTTTCGTTCCGCTTAGATCGCAACCCAGGCCCTCTTTTCTCACGGATTGATTAGTGGCAGACATGATATTCCTTTTGCAAGGCTGGGTACATGCAGTTCAAATACGCCCGGGAAGTGCCGTTTCCTGCCATCTAAGGGTTTTGAAAAGCCAATTTTTTGCTTGCACGCTTCGTGCCAAACAATAGTGCCGTTCCATTTAGATATTGATGTCGCTAATTAATCACAAACATAATTCAAAACAATCTTTGCCCTCCCCCCGAAAAAGTCTGTATTCCTATGTATTCAGCCATGCACAAGTATTTCCCAAATTCTCAAAGAAACCTGGGCAGAGTTGTAGGCTGGGGTGCGAGGACTGTGCCAGGTGGAAAATATCTCAATTACTCAGAAAAGGTTTAAGATTATATCATTGCTGCAGAGAGGTGAAAAAATAAAATAATTACCTAAAAAGTAACAATTCTTGAAGATATGTTAAATTCAAATCAAGTATCAAATGTGGCACCATTTTGCATCCAGCCCATTCTACGTTAGAAGAATTTTCCAAAGGGGGGGGGGGTGAACACCCCTTCCCCCGCGGGTCGTTGATTATCCATCGTCCTGCTGCCCCTACCCTCTTGGCAAATCCTGGTTCAGCCATTGGAGTTGCTACATATATGAGGACCATACCTCAAAGGTACTCTGCAGCTCCTTTCTTTGTAACACCTCGATATGTTAAATAGTTATAACATTAAAAGATATTACGTTGACATTTTAATAATATTTAATTGGTGGCATGGTAATGCTCCGGCGATTTTTAGAAACTTTTTTTAAATTACACTTAAAATAATTATGCATATCCTATTCATTTTCTACCCCCCCCCCCCCCACACCATGATAGTAACGGATGGACAAAGTCAGCTGAGAAGTGAACCTACAACTAATGCTTTCTCAACTTTACTTCTGGTGGAAGAAAATGGTAAGTTAGGAGACTCTCAGTTGTAATTTCTGTTACATCCTCTCTCTATTTCTGAGTGTTTTCCAGCATTCTTTCCCTCACGTTTTCCTTTAAAGTTCGTTTTCTCTCTCTGTCCCTCTCCCCACCTTACTCTTATTTTTGACATTTTGTATGTTTTTTTTTTTTTCTGGCTGGCGGCTGGAAGGACGGTGACCGTCACCATGCAGTCCCTTCTAAATATGATAAATATTAAAAAAATAGTTACACAATGATGAGACTATTGAAGAGATAAGAGTCTTAAGAGGTATTTCCTTCATCCCACGAATGCCTTGTTTTCGTAACAACTTCGCCCCCCCCCCCCCTCCCCCACAACTCAGACAACTTACCTTGACACTTCCTCTCTTCAAGTACAGTTTAACTACAAAATTTCCAATCGAAAAATCTCACCCGAAAATTCCTACCTGAGTAATTCTCAACCCTGAGAATTCCACCTGGAAATCCCCCTCCCTTGAAAATTCCTTTGGAGGAAAGCGTCCGGAAAAGGAAGGAAGGGGATTTTGTTATCGGGAATTGCGCGGGAATTTAATCTATTGTCGATGGGGAATACATCGTTATTACTGGTATACGTTTCATCTACATTGTTTGTGCCGGCGTCCAAAATTAGGACCCCCTGTTCCCGCAGTCCATCTTCTGTTTTAGGATAATACTTACTCTCCAGGATTCAGCCCCATTTTGTGATTCAGAAAAAAAGCGTTGTTACTTACCGGTACATCTTTAATGAGGACTACAACTTACACCGTATTTCTTGGTTAACTTTAATATACTTATGGTTTCAACGTTAAAAGATATTATGTTCACATTTTCATGCTTAGTTGGTTCCATGGTAATGATACAACATTTTTTATGAACTATTTTTTAAATTACACTAAAGATAATTATGCCTATTGTATTCGTTTTTCTAACCCCCGATAGTAACGGATGGACAAATTTACACGAGAAGTGAAACCACAACTAAGGCTGTCTCAACTTTGCCTTCTGTGGAGGAGAATGGTAAGTTAACATACAGGACGAGGAATGTGTAAATGGTTTTCATGATTTTGTTTGTGCAAATCAATCATTACCGGGGAAAATTCTCCTTCTTCCTGTTCAAAATAAACTACCGCTATATTTTGTTGATTGTTAGTCAATGGACTTGTCGTACTTTTTATACTTTGTCTACACCGGGCTCCAACATTGGGACCCTCGGTACCCGCATTCCATATTCTGTCTGGCATTCGGGTATAGACTACCAGAAAATAAAACTTCCGTAAGGCACTTACACGAGATCGTAGTAGGTGAAGTCTCTTATTGTAATGATGTTTTGGGATAGTACTTACACCCTTCCAGGATCATTCAGCACCATTTTGAGAAACAAAAGACAGTTTTATTACATACCGTATATTGGTAATAAGGACTACCTACAATATACTTTCTTTATAACCCATCGCATGGTTCATAGGTATGACGTTTAAAGATATTACGTTGACATTTTCATGTTTTATTTCCTGCCTGGTAATATGCTCCAATAATTTTTATGAACTTTTTAAATTACAATAGCGATGATCATACATATTCCATTAGTTTTTCCAATCGTCCTTTCCATTCCATACTTCAGACCCAAATCCTAAAAATTCAATCAGAGTTCGTTTCTTTGATGTAAACTCTGGAAGTCATTTCGTGATAATATTGATAATAGGCTAAGGGCAACTTTTTGTCAACTTTTAAAAATCATCTCACGCATTATCACACGACAAACTATGTTTCACTGTACAACACTTTCTTTTTGTTTCTTTTTTCTTTTCTTTTTTGTTTTGTTCTGGTTTTTTTTCCGTAAAATTGTTTCTTGTATAATTCTTTTATTTTTCAAAGGGGGGAGGGTTAACCTTTACAAGCTCCTTTCGAGATTCTTGTTCCTGCCACTCCACCTTTTCTTTTTCACGTATTACCTTTGTTTATTCTATGAAAGAGAATGGCATGAAGTTGGAGGAAGTGAAATGGTATTGCGGTATTTACAGACGTTACATGGATTACCTGGCAATCAGGTGTTCTTAGGCATGCAGTGGTATGGACCCGGGCTGCAATTTCAGATCTTCATACTGATATCGTCTGTCGGGTACCCGAGTACCCGGTACAAAGTTCTATCAGTTGGCTCCGCATATGTAATAGTAAAATAGCAAATACGTCACTTAAACAGGAAAGGTGTAGGTATAAATTTTTCGTAGGGCAATAGGTCTCTCTGATCTCAAAGACGTGACACGTAGGAACGTGACAATAACTTGACTTTAAAACTTGGGAACAGAAGTTAACAACAAAGTCCTTTTTTGTTGGTATCCCACACACAATACGGTATATCAGACAAAGACTGTACAAACTTAGAAGTAAATATTTTGCGGTCATTTTTTTTTTGCTTCCGAGAATGATGCTTTAACTAAGATTTCATGATTCGTCATTTTTCAAGTTCACTTTCAATTTTGGCAATGTCATGGGGATGGGGGGGGGGGGGGGGAGGATGACAAACAGTATCAGGATGACTGGATGTATGAAATAACTTTCACCCTTACACATTGTCCATGCAAATTGAGTGAATATCTGCAGAGCGTGGAGGGTCAGCTTTGTGGTTAGAGCGTCCGTCTTGCAATCATTGTGTCCCCGGATCAAATACAGGTGGAACCACTGGGGGAATTTTCTGGGGACTAAAAATCACATGTTCAGTAAAGCTGTTTACAGTAGTACTGAGGGGCCATTATTTGGTGATTTCAGTTTGGGTTCCTGTTGGTCCGATTCAGGTCTCTTCCGTTTCAGGTTGCTCTGCACAGCTGATGGGCTGCTAAACTGGACAGGTCCCCCACCCCTCCCAGGCTTTGGGAGAGTGGCTAAAGACTGGGGGATACACTCTCACCCGTCGGATTAGCACGTTAAATGGCCATCCAGGAAGCAGGTTTTGGTTTGTATGGGATTGTTGGTTCACCCCTACCTCGTTACCCTCTACACACTGATCGAAAAAAGTAGACTAATGTCTCCGCTTTTCATTCACAATCAACATGGTATAGAATCCTGGATGAGTCTTCAGAATTTTTAACATTCAAAGTCTCAAGTAACTTTAATACTTGAGCATTCCATTTTCATGAATGAAGACACTTATTTCTCGAAAACCTTTAAACGCATACGCTTAACGGAGAATAAAACAGTAGTATGAAGAACGACTTGTCATAATTTTGTCAAAATAATTTTTAATAACAGTTTTTCAAATTTTTCTCCAAATGAGCAGAATATGAGTTTACACTAACTTAAAAGAGGATAGCTTAATGAAAATTTTCAAAACATAAGAAGTGGTTAACCTGCGACCGGCGTAGACAGAATGCGGCCTACGATTTAAAATGATAAGGCCAGTGGAGTGGGCAGGGTTCGATGGTTAAGGAGTCAAATATTGTGACGTATCCATTTCCTTAGACTTGCGTTGGGGAGCTGTATATGGGAGCCCCCACAATCGGTTGATCGTTGTAAAAATGTTTCGATAAAGATGCCTCTGGATAGCCGGAAATTAATCATCTCAGGTTCCGCAAGCAAGGGCCTGGAAAAGGTATACTGTCAGCATTTTCTGCGAAACCCTGCCCGGTGTTATTATTGGAGTTTTTCCTCTATATTAAAGTCTGCGATGAAGTTCAATTTAAATTAATTTAGTTGGAGAGAGAATTTCACGGCAATCATTATAGTTCATGTTTCCGATTTACTTCCTTTTCAGTAGCAACGTCTGGTACGTTATTTTATGCATATTTTTACATCCCCTTCTCGATTGTGCACCTAAGATTATGCAAATTGACCTCAACTGGGCATTTTATCAGATCGACCGTTTCCCCAATTAGGCTCAAAGTATGGTAATGCCACCACCCCTTCCCCTCACCCTATCGAGCATGTTTCCAAACCACCACCCCCCCCCCCCCCCCCACCAAAGCATAAGCACAAGCCGAAGCACAGAGCTTCATTGCAACGTAATTACAAGTTAAAGAGAATGAAAAGGAAAAGAGCTGACAGCTAATACTTTGTTTCAAAATTTTAGTCCCGAATTTTTATTTTATTTTTTTGCATTTACTTTGCCATTGACATGTGTGCTTCATAACACTACATCATACATTTGTAATGTCTTAGTTACACTTTTCGGGGCATTTAGAATGTGACTTTGGCAGGAAATATTAGTATAGGCTATCTTTTTATACTTTCTACGGTATTTTCTACAGGACACTGTCAGATGAACATAAAAATAATCTTCATTGAAGCATCTTTAGCCTACTTAGGACTATATAAACGATACATTGCTTTCTGCTAACATTCTGTGCCCACTGTCATAGTATTTACGACATTTATAAATAGTACAACGAGACAGACAGTTGAGGGAGAACTTGCAACCTGTTCTACCGGCCAAAACGTAACTTCAAAGGTGGCAATGTG
This sequence comes from Stichopus chloronotus, assembly GCA_021234535.1. Lineage (NCBI taxonomy): Eukaryota > Metazoa > Echinodermata > Holothuroidea > Aspidochirotida > Stichopodidae > Stichopus > Stichopus chloronotus. The sequence goes on along the minus strand of CM037839.1, from coordinate 15,970,771 downwards.
GTCCATTTATTTGGAAACAAAATTGGCCACCACTGCAGACCATGTGTATAGTCAAGGCATACCTGGGAATAACTCTCCTTAAATTTGTAGGATAAAAGATTTATGGAGACTTTTAGCCACATGTTACAAGACAAACGACTGCAATAATATACTTGTCACTTTCGTAAGAAAATGGTACTTCAACGGCTTCAAACTAAACTCCATAATGAGCCCACACAGGGAAAATTATATCTCTTGCGTCATTCAGACTTCATGGATTTCTCATTGAATTTACCCATACAAGTTGTAGGCTATACTTTTTTTACAGAGTCTTCTTAAAGGCTGTAATGCATCACCCCAGACAGTTTCAGTTCTCCCAACCACCTACCTCTAGTCCCTCCCTCAGCCTGTCTTACATTCCTCCACATGTGTAATCAAAACAATGGATCCCTGTGTACACTGTGTAATACGAGCTGCTCTGCATCTTTCGAATTTGCTGGCAATCTAAGAGTACTGTAACTTAGAACCAGTTGAGAATTTTCCTTTCAGGGAGGTAAAAATATAGCTTAGGGTGATGCAATACAGCCTTTAAACCTTCCCAACTGTGGCGGGTGTAAATTATTATCTGATTCGCATGAAAGTGATAGCATCACACAGAGCAAATTGACACTATTTAAGTTCAAAAGTCGTTGAAGCATCAAAAACTCAGTTGTATTTGTTATTACTTCAAGAGACTGCCATGGAAGAGGTTAAAAGCCATACATTTAATTTAGTTGTAAGGGAACGTATGTTGTGAAAACAATGTAGCTTGTTTAACCGAGAAAGTAGGGAGGATATTACACTACATTTGTTATTTATAGTATTATATTTATAATATTTAGTGTATCTTTTTTGATTGATCAATATTCCTCTTAAAACACTTATACAGTTCAAACACTAAATGACATTGAACAGCAGTCGATATCAATATGGAAATTAGTTCTTTGTGTATTTGAAGATGCCATTACTCTGACTAATATGTTACAGGCTTCCGTAGAATAAAAGCGTATCACTACGAAGTGACCTGATAGTGTTGGGTTCAACACTTACGAATATTAGTTGGCCGAACACATGAAGAGGGTGACAGTTGCATTTTGCATAAAACTTGTGTGAACTGTGAGAAATAGATCCCAATGACAGGAATTGAACTGATTTCTATGGAAAAAAATGCTAAAGGTGCTGTGATAACTAAAGGGAACGTTGCATTCGCGAGGCTGCAGTGAACTATCAAATCTCGTTTCAATAATGAAAGTAGAACAGATTCAGAGGGTTTGCAGATTGTGGCAGATTCTAAATTAAAAAGCAATTGCAACAGAAAGAATTGATGTTAGGCAGTCAAATGTCGGGAAACTGATGGACGATGATTGCAACACGGTATATCGACTGGCAATAATTCAATATGACGAAATGACCAACCTGGTATTACGAACCACAAAGACGTTTTCTTCAAATTGCTATATGGGACAAAATCCAGTTTGAAGAAAGAAATCTAGTAGGCCCCAACAAAGCTACTAGGAAATGTCAGTAATAATGGAAGGAGATCCAGTAACATGTCACCCAGCTGTCTTAATTTAATTAACAAAAGAGAAGATGTTATGGTGGCCTCCGCTGGTCCCGTTCATATCGAAAGTTGTCACAATTTTAAATCAAGAGTAATAAATCAATGCAATTTCGAAGGAAGCACATGTCTTAATGTTAAATTTACGGTGTAGTGGGAAAGAGGCATCCTCAAATAATACCATTGATTTAAAAAAAAAATGTCAACAGCACCACATCACGATTAATTTTCCTGTAACCAGCTAGAAATTTTGATCAAAGTCTCACAAATAATCCACTCCTATCTCATATGTTGCTCCATATGAACTGAAGTAATAACATTATATTTGTAAAAAAACTTTAAGGCTCTGATCTGTGTTCTATGAGACAATGTTCCGTAGTGACTTTTACACGTCGGTCTCACTGAGGGTTTCAAACGTAAAACAGTACCTTTTTATCAGGCGGGGCTCTTTTTTCACTCTCAAAACTAAATTTTAATTTAGGAAGTCCTTCGCTTGCGTTTATCCGTTCCTTCCTTCCCTTTCTTCCATTGATCTGGATTTCTCCACTATTACGGTGCATTGCACTCATGAAAAGACATCTTGCTTCCATGCTGCCATCTGAGACAAAGAAACAACCCCCCCCCCCCCTTAAAAAAAGGCTATTTGTCACGTTTTTGTATAAATACCAAACATCCTCGTAAATACTTTTGTATTGGATAGCTCTTATACATCCCTTCATTGGTATTGTCGAAGAAGGTCGAATCATGAAAACACTGACCATGATCAGGGTCACACTGGTCGAAAAGTGGCACGAATGAAAAGTCACGGGCTGGAAACGAATCCTCGTAATGATACCGTACTACAAATGATTACATAGAAAACATGAAGCAAACAAACATATACTCATACATGCTGAGGACACCATCCCAAATCTCCCGTCCCCCCCCCCTTTTTTTTTTTTTTACCATCGCATAAAATGACTGTATATCGAAGTCTCACATAGAACTTGAGCAACAGAACAGTGAAGAACAATATCAAAACCGTTTAAAGTATCTGTCCTCTTCCCCGGTAGATGGCTCAACTCTTCACGCAAGATGTGAGCCAATACATGCACTGTGTAACATACGAACTTAATTATCATGTACTAGTTGTATGTAGGTCATGTGCAGTATACGTTAATGCACTGCATATGTGTAGCGTTGCTAAAAGTGGCTTATGTATAGAATTACCTTAGAACTGCAAGTGACAGAAAAAAAAAGTACAGTTCATAATATGTAGGCCTATAACTTTTCAAGCAAAGAGACAAAAGCTGAATTAGTCAAAGACTGGAGTCATTGAACTGTAACTTGTTTCTCTTGCCATAAGTTCTCAATTGGTCTCACGTCGGTCTGTTTTTTTATGCAAGGTTCTTTCAGCATTGTTTGAGCTTCTTTTGGACGTATCGTAATTATGTTTGGGTTTTCTTCCACACGTCGGCGATAAAGAACAAGGCAAATCAGTTGCCGCCATATGATATCGGTAGCAGGTATAGCCTCTGAGGTGGTTGGTACTGTGTCACAGCGTCGTGCCGCGTAGAACATGGTTTTGGATTTATAACCACCCCCTGGTTTCATAGCTCACAACAGGATTGTCCTACGTCCAAGTGTACCATTGGACATCATGTGGAACGTTTTATTTCTGTTTTCGATTGCACTGATTTCCGATCAGACCGTTGCACAACGTAAGTTTACAAGATAATATACTTTTAACAAGGGTAGCTAGTTGTCACATCTTACATAACTTTTTTTCACTGGCTTCTTTCACATCTGTAAAAAACATATTTCTGCCACCAATTTGTGGTGAAAAATGATCTGCAAGAGCCTCTTTAGACAGATAAATCAGTAAGCTTTTGATTTTCTTTTCCACGAGGTTGACGTCCCACAAATAATATTCATGAGTATGTGCATGTGTATCCCTCTCCCTAGTTAGTTTGAACATGGTAACTTTTTTGTCAAAGGTCATCATTGTTTACGTCCACAGTCCGGGATTTTACCACAAATCTGTCAGAGAGGTATGCGAAGAACGTGCATAAAGTTATGTAAGATGTACGGTGTGTCGATCACAAAACTACCTACACTCACAACGATTTTTATGTATTGAGTACTTTGCCTAAAACGGAAAGTATGGTATCACGCTTAAGACATCTAGGTTAGCTGCAAGAAGTAAGAGGGAATCGACCGCAATATTTAGTGAGCCCTCTCGCTCAATTCCTTCTCCTCCTTAAGCAGCGTATGTGACGTTAAACACAAAAAAGGCATCAACACCATATGGACCAACACCTAGATAATGAGACAGGAATTTCTCCGCTGACCTATACACTCGGGTTCACACGTTGAAACGACGGTCGGGAACATGGACGTTATGTCCCATCAGGCATTTGGACCAACCAAATGTCCACGCCATGGTCGTGAAGTTGTACGTCTTTAGTATTGTTTTTCAACTTCTACCCATTTCCTCTTCAGTCTTCTTACATCACCAAATCTCCTCAATGTATATGTTGTTTAGATTTAATTTCTCTAAAATCCCAAGTAAAAACAATGAAAGTGATGAAAGCACTTGGAAAAGAGAGAGAGAGACAAAAGAAAAGAAAGAAAAATCAAACTATCCCCTTCATACTTATTACTTCGTAGACTGATTATTGTCTAGGCAATGTGGGCCAGCCGTGTAATATATGAGGCTTTACGGCCCAATGCGTTGCTTCAGGTGTAACTTTATAGTACATCTGACATTGCCTCTTTGATGGATTCCAACGAGTCAGCATTTGTTATCAACAGGTGTCTACCACCTCCGCGCCTCTTCGAATTTTATCTTACACGATATAGATATCGCCATACTGAGGAAGGGGATCAGCATGGGTGTGATCGTGTACAGTAACCCCTCATATTGCGAGTTACACAACCTATAATGTTTGTTGCATTTACACTCTTGAACTTTAACGAAAGAAAAGAAAACGACAAAAAAGTCTATGAGAGCCGTGCAAATGAACCGTGCAAATCGTGCACTTTAGATCACCAACCTATTAATAGACTTGATATTTGGAAAAAAAAAAAAACATTTCAATACTTGTCAAGGCTGTTTTTTGTATTTGTTAAATGCTTGGGTGAATAGTATGAATCTCGTTTTTCAATTTTAATCGTACTTCCATTGCCAGAACAAAACATTATTTTGGTGGGCGTAGCCATTGTAAACATGGCTACTTAACTGCCATTGCACATACCCCTGCTCTGAAACAAAATGGATTTCAAGGTTTATACATCTTTATTTATTGCAGAGTTGACAAAACTTTTACAATCACAAATAAGCCATTAAAATTAATTATATTATTGTAACAAATGGCTACAAAATAACTTACCCTCTCGAATCACTTTTTTTCTGTTCCATCATCGCAAAACGGCACAATTTTCTCATTGATTATCAAACTAACCAAGGAATTGAGTGAATTGAGTCCTTTTGTTAGATTCGACCTTTGACTCCATAGTTAATCACATGATCATAATGCATGACTGCCTTTCAATAGTTTGCAAACGTTGGTGCATTTGAGCACTTCATGTTCAGCCACTAGTATTCAAGCATACTAAAGCTTACTCCTTGATTCCCTTAATTGAATGTATCATTTTTTGTTGAAAGTCTACCGCATGTATCATCAAAAGCTATACCACGCATTACACAACTGCACGGACCCTTGTAACACTATGTGTGAGTCATGCACGCATTACCACCGGGAGGGATTTTTTTCAGCTCTTAATGCACGTTTTACGCAACTCGAACTAAGCCAAGCCACTAGAGAACTTCTGCAAAGCCGAAGAGTGCTACTTGTACACTAAATCCTGCCAAGTATATACACAGAACCCAATTACACAAGTAACCCCGTGATGACCTCACTTCATAACATGCACACAAGTCACACCAATACACTTAAAGGTGGTGTGTATGACAATGACATTTTTGAGAATTGGCTGTATTAATCATTGAACACTTTCAATTGAATAACCACAAATTCTACCGAAATCCATCAAATATTGACCATTTTTTCAGACAAGTTGCTGTTTTTATCATGAAACTCGAACTAAGCCAAGCCACTAGAGAACTTTTGCAAAGCCGAAGAGTGCTACTTGTATACTAAATCCTACTAAGTATATGCATAGACCCCAATTACACAAGTAACCCCGTGATGACCTCACTTCATAACATGCACACAAGTCACACCAATACACTTAAAGGGAAGTAGGGCGTTTGCTTAATAAGAAAACATCCATATTTTTAAAACCAATGTTTGTCAATGCAGAATGATAGATTATTCAAAATAAGGAAGGACAGTAGTCTTCTTTTCAAGAAATAAGTTTCTCTCAGATAGAAACCCAGTTATTTGATGCTCAACACTAATTTGTTCACCCAAACTTTTTCAAATTTCAAACAATGCATCTTCCGTTACTCATCACATGCATAATGTTTTGAGGAGATGGAGCTTTGGCAGATGTTTATTGATGAGACTGAATGGTTTAACAATGACTGAAGCTATTTCTTTTGTATGTCATTTTGGTGTATTCTAAACGCCCTATTTCCCTTTAAAGGTGGTGTGCATGACAATGACATTTTTGAGAATTGGCTGTATTAATCATTGAACACTTTCAATTGAATAACCACAAATTCTACCGAAATCCATCAAATATTGACCATTTTTTCAGACAAGTTGCTGTTTTTATCATGAATAGACATTATAGCAAAGTTTGCAAATTTGTAACATCCAGGTGTTGACTCACGGGGATTCCCTAATATTCATATTGTAAGGTGTCTAATTCATCATGCAGGGCCATTGTTCATAAGGGTAGTTAATGCGCTTTTTGACAGAAAAGGGTGTCGTTGTTCATAATATGTTTCGTTATTTATAATCGAAAACTAAACTTGGTTTTCACATTAAAAAGGATATTCATAATCGTGAAAAGGTTCGATATAGTAATAAAAGCAGGTTCGACATACATAATAAAAATTGAGGATCGATATCCGTAATGAAAAGATTCCATAAAATAAAATATTCATAATCAAAAAGAGGTTCGATATTCATAATATCAGCCTTATTCCAATCTTGAATGTGGAACCCTCTTTAACATTATGAATGACAACTATTATGTTTTGTTATGAATAACAAACCTTTATGAATATGGACCTTTTTTCTACTATAAATATCGACCCTTTCTTCCAATTACGAATAATGAAACTTATGAATATCGAACCTTTTCCCCCTGTCGAACGTTATGATCAAAACCCATTATGGGTAAAAACCTTTACGAAAAGCGAATTATAATGACCAAAAACCCTTGTGAATAGCAAGCAAGATATGTTACGTCTTCAAGGACAATTCACAGTTCGCTATGTCATGAGGTATGTATCTTCAAAGTGAATGTTGTCTTTTTTTCAAAATATTCATATTACTAACCAATGTGTACATAAGAAGGTAATTGAGTAATTGAAGTGAAATATTAAAAGGGTAGACAAAAGAAATCATAGTGACAGGGTGCAACACACCACATCAGATTTTTTGCAAGGGTAACAGGTTATTTCAAAACCTTCAAATGTTAAAAAGATGAATGACGGAAGAAAAGTGATGGATACAACAGTTAGAACGGATGAGACATTCGACTGATTCACTCTAAAACTTTTGGGTAAACAGCTGTTTTTAGTTTTGATTTTACACGAATTTAAAAAATATAACGACCCAACACTTAAGGAGGACAAAGTCTTTTTCACATTATTGTAACACTCATCTTAAGTTATTATAATTGTGTTTAACTCAAATCGTACAAAGATAATTAAACGCCACTGAGGTGGTTTACAGATTAATTCAATACAGATTCTAATTGTATTACTTCCGGTCTGTCTACTACGACATTGTACCATCTGGAAATATTTAATTTACATTTTTTGTTTATGTTCTATTTTTAATTTGGTCAGATATTCATTTTAAAAAATGCTCCATCCCATAAAAATGAAAGAGGTTAATATAAATATTTTACAGTCGCCTTGACAATTTCAGTTTATTCCTTTCGGGAAAATTTTTTAAGTAAATTGACTCTGCAGTTGAGTAATATATAGTGGTTTACAACGCCACTTAACTTTCCATGGCCTGAATTCTTCAAAATTGTTTCATATCTTAGCTATGATGTCAACAGACAAGAAAATAATACATGAAAAGCGCAACGTGCTGATTTTGTGAAACCCAGTTTTCAGTGACCTTATTACGCATCGCAATGTGATCTTGATATCGTACGTGCAAGCGTATACTTCTGTGACACAAAACAATGCAAAGATAAAATCGAGTTTTAATACCAGAGTGCTGCCCACCTCTTTCAGTATGTTTGCTCACTTCAGCTCGAATAATTTCTTACAACAGTGAATCCCCCACGCATGCCTAGATAGTTATGTTTAACGACCTTAATCACGTTGTAAAATGGTGACAATTTCTCACGTGATGAGTGGCCTATGAATGTGTTGTTTGTTTGTTTTATTTTTTTTTGGGGGGGGGGGTGTGAGGAGGGTTTTGTTGTATTTAATGTATATGTTTTGGGATACACAACTTTGTGGTCAAGCTTATAACTAAACCTCATCTATTGGCCTCATCTATTTGTCTGTTTTCTTCATCATTCACATGCTTGGCTTAAAATGAAACTAAAGTGATCGCCATTATTTCTCTCATCGATATAAGTGCACCTTACAGGCATTTTAGCAGAGAATTTGTTCAATCTATATGTGACTTTCTACTAACTGTAAATTAGGCAACGAAGCGACCTCCGTAAATGAACCGAAAGTGAAATGGACGGAAAGTGATTGCCTGTGTACGGAAAAACCACAAGGACAAGATTATGTTTGATCTTTATAGTTATTCTTTTTGGAGGTTGTTCATGGACAGAATACGTCATTCAATTGTCGAAAATGATAGTATCTTCTTTGAATAGCAAAGCAGGTGGCATGTTGAAAAACAGCAACAACAACAAAAACAGAGATCATATTTGAAAATAACAGGTTCTTTTTATAAGCAGCCAATCCTCACATGATATTATACATGTTTATCCCTTCTCGAGAGGTACGGTAGCTACCTACACCATTATGGTGTATCTGCATGGTTACCACGTCATGTTCTATCATGTAGAAAGGTTCTACTCGAGACATTATTTGAATGTTATGAAAGGTGGAGGACTAGGTGCCATAAGCCGGCTCTTACATAATGATTACGCAACAGTACAGGTCTGGCTGCATCTAATCCAAAGCACGACATCATGCATTTTGACAAGTCTTAAGACTTGTCTCAAGTATAGTATTTTTTAATGATTCTGATCATAACCTTGTGAGGTACTTCAGATATGATATACATGTCTCGAGACATGTGAAATCCAAGAAAGCAAAACTATAGATTTGGTGCTTTCTAGGTGTATCAAAAACATACGGTACTACTTATATAGTTCGTCGCTCCTTGATCGGTATCTGGGGATTGCAGTATTTAGTGAAACGAAGCGCTGTATTAAGAAAATGATCTTCAAAACAATAACGGCGTCAGTGATCAGATGTTTCGGCCAACTGAATATTCATAACTAGTATACTCCTCATTGGCTCTTCAATAGTGTCAAATGTCTTTGTTTAGGTCAGATCATTGTTGTTGTTGTTGTAGATGTATCAGGCGGCATGAATTCGGACATCGACTGGTTCGACAATCTTGCTCTAGGCCCGATGTGAAAACATCTTCGTAAAACTTTTTCTACACATTGTAACGAAAGTCATCCAACTGTTGTATCAAATTATAACACATTTTTTTCAGAACAAAATAAAATTAAATAAGAGTGAAATTATACATAAAACTCGTTTATTTTTTATCGGTTCCATTTTCTTCATTTATGGCAAACAAGAAAAGGGAAACATTAAGATATGATGACAGCCACCCTTGGAACTCTTTTCAGCCTAGAACATCTTTGAGCACGTGTATAGGACTTGTCTTAACAAGCAGAATACCGCCTATGTTATGCTTTCTTTTTGCCTCTCGTAAACATATGTCATCACGATGGTTTTTCTGTGTGCCTTTTCAGTGTCCTGGTGTACTGAGTGCAGCTTGTTCGATATAACACGGTGGGAGACCACTTGCAAAACTAAACATGATCTTGGATCACGAAGCCTTCCACCGTTTTAATTGGGATCATCAGCGAAACATTGCATAAAATGCAAGAAATTTGAATTCATTGCTTAATGGAGGGTTGGTCGACAGTGTACAGTGGGTTATCCCCAATCAAATTATGAAAAGAAATGTAAAGACGATACGAGCGAAAAAGAAAAGAAAAAAAAAATACTTGGATGCATATTTGGTAAAGAATGAACTAGAAGTTGTAGTTTTAAGATACCGGTATAATGCCATACATGTGTTTATCCACATGTAGCAATCCACTGAAACAAAAATTAAGAATCTGGCTAGTGACCAAAGACACAACACGCCTAATTAACGGTGTATATACTACCAGACCACATCGGACCTATTCCTCTCTTTTGTCTCCATTATAATAAATATATAAAAACAAATCCAAAACGTGTAGCTGACCAGGACAAACGTACTGTTGTTTTATACTTAATGATAAAATAGTACAGGCAATGTTGAAGGAGACGACTAGGTGGCATTAAATCCTTAAAGCACTTATGAAAGTATGCAATACCCTTCTACCAGGTGCATAGAGGTAGACATCGATCTTGAACAGTATCATTAATGAATGTCGACCTAATAACATCTTACACAGGCGTTGCATGAGCCTACATTATACTAATTGTTAACGTGTCTTCCAACAAATTTGGCTCATGAAACGCTGAAAGGAAAGAACGTGCTGAAGTATTCAATCGTCACACCAGCATCAAGGCATTTGAAAACATTCATTTTGCTTGAACTCTGATATTGCCGTGTGTCGGTATGATTATTACGTCGTTATTTGCTGATCAGTGTCTAAGCTAGCAGTAGCAGACAGAGGGGGCGGAAATGGCTTTTAGGTGCGCTGCATATTAGAAATACCCACTGCTCTTTTATGGCGTGGAGGTGGGGGGGGGGGACTAATGAGTGCCGGCAGCAATATTAGGGTTCCTTTATAGAAAAGGTTGCGATTTTAGACTTTCCGCCTAAACCTGTAGCCCTCTGTACCCGCATGCAGGTTAATTTGTCAAATGGTGATACTTGATCTGAACTTATCCATGCATGCACTGACTAGTGAAAGCAAGCATGTATAGCGGCAGATTGATTAGTTGAGTCATGTCTCACTAAGTATCAGTAATTGGTCGTACAGTTTGAGGTCAAATGGCGTAGGCCTACGTCACAACCCTCAGGCTCTCTACAAACTCTATCTAGCCTAAGCGGAGCTCCACCATCAGTTGGTGCCAGCTGGCGTAAAAGAAAGTCTTGGTTTTTCTAACTCCCCAGACGGCCGGAAACGACAGTTAATGGAGGTAAACTACATAGGCACAGTCTTGAAACAGGTCCCATTATGTTGCTATGTCTCAAATTAATGAAAGCAAAAGTAGGCCAAATCTTTGAAAATGCTAATACATCTGGGTTGAGCTGATTCAAGAGTCATAAATTATGCATCCTAGGATCTTTCATATATTGTTGTATCAATTGGCAAATATTTGGATGGGGATGAACATATCTTTAGTCTCACCTTTTTTCATTGCCATGCAGTGGAGCCACAGTGATTGTTTGCGTCACTGGTTTCAATTAAGAGACCAAGTGCCCCACCGCTATGCGTGTATAGCTAGTCATTTCTGGGCTAAGGGCATGAATGAGGGGACATCAACGAGTGTGATACAACGTGATGTGAAAATACAGTATGCCTCTGTTGCGCATTGGTGCAGCCAGAATTTTTGTATTAGAGGTGAAGTGAGAATGTTTGATTTGGGGCGGAGCGTGCCAGAAAAAAAAAATACTATATATTGCCGGAAATCAACCCTCCCATGCTATTTCCCTCAGAAAAATCACATTGCCCATATTTTAATCTCATTTGGGCGTTTTCCGCTGAAAAAGTCTTATAAAATTTGGCACATTTCGTGATGAATTGTAAGCTACCCTCTAACTCATCTCGGAGACCCGTTTAGATATCGATCCCGGTAGTTAGTAACAAACAAAATTCGGTAAAAAAAAACTCTGCGCCCATCTTTGCCCTGTGCGCCTATAGTAAATGTAGTGTTTAGCCCCTGGATATCTGGAGCGCCCATTATCGATCATGGGATCCAGGCCTCACACTGTCACACACACCATTATAGTTTATACACCGTGTAGATGGCGGGCCAGTCTGTCGATTAATGAAGTTCTCTGATTACACACAAACTCACAGAGACTCCGATATCGTGGACAGCCCAAAGTTACGGACGTGTTTGTCTAATTGTCAGAGAATAATTAGTACAGAAACGGTAATTTTGTCAGAGTTGTAGAGTGGAACGTGCCCATCGAGGCCGTGACCTAGTGTACCGGACATAATAAGGCCTAACAAGTAGTCAGATTAAGCCTAGGCCTGCGAATTAACAGGAGGTTGCTACATCGTGTGAATTACGTAAGCGAGGTCCAACCATCGGATTAGGAATAAATACCAAGTTGGTGATGATAATGATGACGATTGATAGTGCAAGCTGAAGCTACCAGTGCACTATAGGTTTAGGCCGGCCTAATTCCAGTGAAAGGCTTAACTGGAATTTTCTGCTTGGTGTGCCATAGGCTTAGACTGTGACCGTTCAATATAGGCTACAAGTCATTGGCGTAGCCATTGGGGGAGGGAGGTCAGGGGGATCCCCCTCCGGAAAACGAAATTGAGGGAACTTGGAAAAACTTGGGGGAATGCTATTCTTAACCATTTTTCAAAATATTTAGTAGGATAAGAAATTTTGAGACATTTACATTCATACAGACTATATATAATTCATGTTTAACAATGCATGTATTTCCCCTGAGTTTGTGTGTAGGCTAACTGACCAACATGCATGGAGCATGCCTGAATCCTGTCCCGCAGAAATGCGCGATTGCTGCAGCAGGTGGAAAGTGAATGCGCTTGTATTTTTATGATCAATGCAGAGCAGTGCCGTGTGACCTTATAATTTAGTGAGTGGACTGAACTACTCAATCAAGGAACCATGCCAGTACAAGTAACACTGGCAGGCACATTTTTGTGACCTAAACTTCAGTAACCCTAAAAACTTTAGATAGGTCATGGAAGATGTCATCCATGCAGTCAACAGGAATACTATAGTTCCTCAGTCAGTTTAAAGAAATCTGTAGGTACGAAGAATTTAGAATCTGAATTAGGCACACTAAGGTCTAGAAATGAATTAAATCTGAAGTGCAAACGAAATAAAATTAATATTCCTGGAGATATATTCGGTTCAAATGTAACATCAACTATTGTACAATTTTTGCAGTTACAAATTTTTCCAAATTTAATTTTTGCTCCACACCACTTGATTTGCTGTTACTTATAGTTTCTTGAAAAATCTCACTCCATGTAGCTTACAGTGCTCACATTTAGCAACCCTAGTGATTAACCCCCCCTTTCTGAAAATTCTGCATGCTTCACCGGGCTCAGCACAGCTTACATTCCGATCTGTGCCACACTCACCTTCCACATCAAGCAAGACCCATGTAACCTTGAAAAGATGTGGAGAAATCGCACACCTTTAACCTAGCCACTCCCCGTTCATGGAAAAATCCTAGCTACAGTATGCTACTGCTCTATCTGCTTTCAAACCTGGACTACTGAACAGTTGGCGTAGGGCCTAGCAAAATTGTAAGTTTAGGAACTTGGAAGACCAATGGGCTCATCAAGGACCCTATGAATGATACCATTCATTCATGTTGATCGTGGATGAACCCTTGACAAAATTGGCTGCTCTCTCTCAACAAGTGATCATTGAGTAACAAAGCGCAGGGGTGAACCAATCAATCGTAAACGTCTACAAAAGCTTCATCTCCTCAAAACGTTTTGCAAAAGATGAGGTATCGTAGATGGATCATTTGAATTTTTGAAAGTTTGGGTGAACAAATTGTTCTTGAGCAACAAATAACTGAATTACTTTCTGTGAGAAACTTATTTCTGGAGAGGAAATCCACTAGCTGGCCCTCCTTATTTTGAATAATCTGTCATTCTTTGGCCTCAAATATTGGTTTCAAAAATATGATATTTTTCTTTGAAACAAATGCCTTAGTTCCCGGTAACACATGATTGTTTCAATCATATGTCATTGTGTAATATCCACCTGTAAATATATTGCAGTCCTTTTATTATGATTTGAAAATTTGCATTCCAGGGATGCAACCCCCTTGAAAAGTTTGCGTCCCATCAAAGATTGTTGTGTCTGTCCATATATTGAAAATGCTATGCCATATGTGAGCTACATTGTGCACTTACTTACTGAAGCTCTAGCTACTATATCCGGTATTACTATTCTTATAGCACAGTACTGTATGCAAAACAAAACAAATATGACTACCTCCAATCACATCTTTACTTCCTGCACCATCCATTTCCAACTAGAGCTACTTTGAATGAGAAAATATGAAACCTCTAGTGTCACTGCAGGCTAGTCTGTATATACTCAGACAGCAAACACTACCTGATCATGCATTCAGTTCTTCTGACATACAGTTCAATACCGTAGCTTTAACGGTAACAGGGATGCCAAGTCTCACACCTATGGCGTGTGTCACACCTCAGAGTCAAAGCTCATGCTAGCCTGCTCAACTAACACAATTACAGTACATGCTTTGACAGCTGTATGTGGAGAGAGCTGAACTAAAATAATACCAGATTTTGCCAGAAATTCCCAATGTGAAATCCAAACTTACACTGCAACACAACATCTGCGCGCTTGCACTAACCTGAACGTACCGTACGTCACTCATGTTGCGGTTACTCTACCCGGGCACGTCCTACTATAGACTCCATGTCTACTGTATCAATGGACTCTAGCACGCGCCTGTATCATTCAATATGTTTACTATGTGTGCTGCCTGTTGTGAAGTTCCCTGGTGCATACCGTACCAAAACTGGATCGGTGTAACAGATCGATCTTCACTATGAGGCTGGAGGACCAAATATGAATCTGCCCTGAAAATGTAGGATTCTTTCAGGTCTTATGCATGATTGCCAAAAACCTATACTTGCGGGCTCTGGGCCAATTGAAGGGACTTCACGGTTGTCGTAGGTCACTTTCCTTTATCTCATTCCCAGCCACACATTCGAACACCTTGGCATCTCTGCCTTAATGTTATGTTTAAAAATACAGCAATGCCTTTGAATCGGACCCTACAGAACTTCACACACTCGATCCCCTGGAGTCACAAGGCCACCAAACCTGCCAAAATTATGTAGACCATGGAATGAGTGCTGAGCTGCTTGTGATCAAGAGTCACAACAAGTCTTTAATGCAGTAGTTATATGATATTGACCTCAATAAGGGAATATATTAGCAGTCACAAAAACTCCTATAAGGCCTAACGTTATGACTTTTGTGTACAAGTGTATTGCAGCCTACATACAGTAAACAATTACTAGCACTATTGCAGAGTTTGTACACAAAGCTAGAACGTATCTGCAGAACTTTGTGTTGCTGGTGCTGAAAAAGTGTGTCCAATCTGTCAACTGTAATTAGCCAGTAGCTGGACAATTGGAATTTGTCATGACTCTTGGGGGGGAAACAGTAGACAAAGGAGATTCTTTCTGCCTAACAACATGTTCGGAGCACATTTTCCTTTGTAACTGTGGTACATTGTTGTATGCTTTGGAAAATTCTTGATTGTAAATTTTGAAGGGGATGAATGTAAGAAATTATTGGCCTTATCACTCTGTATTTAGGGGAACTCCAAAGTAATACTAGGGGAAAAATGGACAATACTCTAAACTTAAAGAAGTAAGGAATTTATTGTTGGTAATTTGTAAGAAAAGTTGCATCACTGGGTGAAAATTTACGGGTTGGACACAGGATCCTGCGTTCGTAAAAATGCTTTAGTGACTGTAAAAGAAATTGCATGTTTCTTCATTATTTTCCAGACACAAATTTGTGACCTTAATTCTCCAGGCCAAGTTAATTATGCTGTAAACAAACTCAATTGCTGTTTGCTTCTTTACAATTACACTAAATTTGTGTGTTTATGTTCTTTTTATCTGTAAGTCAATGGATGTGGATTGTAGATGTGAAAAGGAGGGCTCTGAGCTGTTTCTTCAACATATAACACCTTGCATTGTGACAATATACAGTAATAACAGTACATTATAGCTAGACTACTTCAAGTACTGCGAGTTACTTAGACTCTGCTCCAGAGTTGGGTTACTTTGCAGTGAGTCGCAACTAGACTCCATGCACGTTCACTGAAGTCATGCCTCTAGTGCCGGAATTCTTAAAACTCTTAAATACAAGTGTGAAGATTATCTTTTCTTGCGTGTTTATTAAACAGTCGTTCTTTTGCAAGTTTAATAAATTTATTAATGTTAAGAACAACCTGCAACTGTCTCTTTTCCTTTGTCTGTTGTTCTGCATCAAAAATTTTCCACACTTCAAAGACCAAAACATAATGTCACATATATGCAGGTGGCAGTTAATTATGACGTCATAGAAACCAGTACCAAGTATGAGTCCAGGGTATAGCTCCAGAGTCGTGATGATTCAGGCTGTTAGAGCTACGCTCCAAAACTGTTGGGACTAGCTGCTCCATGATGCCTATTGAATGACAATTGCAAATATACTCAGAGCATCATCTGCTGTTTCACATCAGGGCTATTGTAACCAAGCATGATTTCCAATTTTCTTTCAACAGTGAGATGTTACTCTTGCGGCGGTGAAGCAAACTGCTCTCGTCCTCTTGGTCAACTACCTACTGATGAATGCTTGCCTGGGTTTATATGTTCTGTGGTTAATGTCACCGTGGTCTTTGAAGGTTTGTATGTTCTGCATGCGCCAATCTGCTGTTAACATCATGAGAATCTGACCACATTGAGACAATGCCAGTCTTCTGTTTCATCACTTAAGGATCTCAATTCATTGCATTTGTTAAGTGAGTTTCTGTTGCAAGCAGACATGGACGGAGTGAAATGGAAATGTCACCCTCCTGTGCTCCAATTTCATCTCCATGCCGTCCTGGTTTAAAGTTTGTAATACCAGACATGTGCTATGCTGGCTTCCAGTCAAACTAACCTCTGAACAGGTGTAACTGGTACATATAGGACTCATCACCCACAAGCTAAGCTAGAAAAGCCTGTTGGTTGGTATAAAAGCAATAAAACCCAGACAAACAGGATCCACTCCTACTGCACCTTTGGTGCCCTGTGAAGTCACCTTCCCTGTTGTAACTAGGCTCGGTGTATACACCGTTAATATGTGTACCTACCGTTGGAACATGTATGTCTTATTCAGAGAATATTTACATGTGTTTCCATAAATGTGGCAAAATTGACAAGTCCTTTGAGAGTAAAGTCAGGTGAGAAGCTTAAATAGTTATCATCTGCTCAGCCAACTTTTTACATCTACTATTTTCCATTTCTTATTTGACCATCTGCTTCTCCCATGGGTTTCATCACACAGGAAACTTACTTCCCCCCCACCTACTGGCACTGCATGTAAAGAATTTTTTATATGGGCAATTCCATTAAAAAAAATAGACATGAAACATACCAAATGAAGTTACTCATGAATGCCTCACTGAAAATAGGTTGCATGTGTTCACAAAGAGCTAAAGTTTCAAAGAAGAAAAGAAATTTCATAATTCTTGACATTTTTCATGCAGAAAACATATACTGCCCTATATTTACAAAGTGTCATTCAGATTCTTGTTGCTTTATAAATAATTTCTTTCCCTAGTACTAAATTTAAAGTGAAATGTGTCTGTGCAATATGCCAAGTGAATCAGAAATTGACTGCTTATATGGCAATGATTCCCAAAACAAGCTTGTGATCCTGGATATTGTAAACAAAAGGTCATCTGTTTTGCAAAATCACTAGCAGTGACAGTGTAACACCTGTCACAATTTTCTTAAAAGTGAACTCGATTGCCAGGAGACAAATGCAAATTCAAACAACTCTGGATTCACTGCTTTAATTCTAGGACTCTACCGCACTGATTTTTAGATCTATACCCTAATTCATCTAAAGTCCCAATCCTTTGAAATATCTTAAGTACTGTCATTAGTGCCAAATTTTGCTTAAAATAATAATGTAACACCCTTCACAATTTTTGTGATCAGTGTTACATCACCTCCATGGGGCAGGATATATGTTCCCATTTAGGAGTATTCAAACTCAAGTGCAAAATTGTCACCAAGTGCATTCGTCCAGGTAATCTCCGCTGTCTGTCTACAATACGAGGCATGAGATTACTCACTTTGCCTAAATTTTGCTTGATAACAAGGCAAACATGTGATAGTCACATGGACAAGCAAGTCTGGACTGCAGTGCAGTGGACCAACAGGACATTTGCCATGGGCAAATCTTTGACTTCAACTTACTTTGTAGAGGACAAGGGAAAAGGCTTCATCTCTGTGATTTACAA
This sequence comes from Stichopus chloronotus, assembly GCA_021234535.1. Taxonomy (NCBI): domain Eukaryota; kingdom Metazoa; phylum Echinodermata; class Holothuroidea; order Aspidochirotida; family Stichopodidae; genus Stichopus; species Stichopus chloronotus. The sequence continues at coordinate 15,952,636 of CM037839.1, read as the reverse complement.
GGTGAATTTTCTTCAATGGTCATTTTCACCTATGCCAGCAAAGCTTATACTCTGTGTATTGCTCATACAACTGTATTGCAGTTTTGTGAGTAGTTCCATAATTACTCTCATTTTGGTACAATACACAACGTAAAGGAAAGCAGAGTACTGTAAGTCTAAAATTAGGTACAGTAGTAGGGAGTAGCAACCACAGAGGAGTGTATGCGGGTTGGTTGCATTGGGAAGGGGGTCATGTAAGAGAGGCTGTATCACCCGATAATTTTAGCCGTACAATTCGCATAGTAGCATAATATTTCAGATTAAATTGAAAATTAAGTGTTATTCTGCATATATGTGTTCACCTTAACTATTGGCTTCGTGGCTTTATGTTCTATAATAATATCCTTTAACAAGAAGGATATGCAGGTCATAGGCCTTCAAATGTCAAGGTAATTGTTAGTGATTTTTGTGCTGCCTTCACTTCCACTCTAGAAGCTTCCCCTTCCATTATGCCAAACAATACAAAATGCATATCATAAGATGTTGAAACCAATTGCTTTTTATTCCTGTTAGACATTTAGCACATTTGTAGTTCCCTGGACCCTTAGATCGTTTTTTACCTTTTCTTGAATGGTGAAATCTACCAATCAAAGAAAGGCTACCTCCAGCGAAAGACTAAAGAATGATCCAGAAAATGATATAAAGAACATTTGGAGAAGGAAAGGATAAGAGACAGCAAGAGAAGAAAGAAACCGCTTAATTCCTTTCAAACAACTTTGTTTTCAAAGAGAAAGGATCAAACGATGAGTCAGAAAGTGCGGAGAACTGAAAAAAAAAGCTGTTATTTGCATTACTGCAGCCACCCCTCATTCTGATGGACAACCAGCTACTGCACGTAGCATACAGGAGCAGTCCTCAGGGAGAGCATTGCGATGGGCAAAGCGAGGCTTAATTACCAGGAAAATAATTACCCATATTTAAGAAATGAGCAAAATCAGTTGATGAATCAAGCATTTCAGATGGTGGAGCTATTTTGTTGATGAAATGATTGAAAAGCATCGTGGTCTGAGTTCCTGTCGTCCATTTCTATTGTGCGCAGTTAAAATCTTTCTCGTTTATCTCATATTCCACTATCTGCCCTATGCAAGAATCCTCTACTTCTGTACACGTGGTCGACGTCTTCCACTCTCTCCACATCCTGACTCCATGGTCTAGTAATTCGAGCATCCGACTTGAAGCCGGAAGGTCCGGAGTTCTCTGGCTGGGTTATACCAAAAACTTTTAAAATGGAAAGTACAGTACTGCCTATATGCTTGGTGCTCAGCATAAAGCAATGGAGCAGGGAAAACAAGCCAATGAACCATTGAAAACTGGAAAAATGGCCGTGGCCGGCCCGACTTTAACCAAAGGGTTACAAACTAAACCATACAAAATCAGCTAACCCTCCACATTCCTGAATCACCTCTTTGTTAATAAAATTTACCAAGACATTTTATCATGGGGGTATCGGTTTTAGAAGCGTTACACCTGTCACGCTTAAATGTACCACCTGTCACACAGTTTTGGGGGAAAAAAAAAAATTCCTATTTCTCTCACTTGGTCTTAATAATATTATGTGACCCCTCTACTATCTCAACACATTACATGTATAAACAAACTCATATTTATCATATATTCACATACTTTTGCAGAAAGATAAATGGTCCATTTTGTCCCATCCCTTTCAACGTAACATCCATCACACTAATTTACTGGGTCCTGACTGGCCCCCCTTGTACAACAGCAGACTTCTTTGCAGGTGTTATTATTCTTTGGCATCTTATGTATTGTAATGAAACAAAAAAATATTAAATTTGCTTGTCATATCAACAAGGGAAGTCTGCAAAAGTTGAAAGTCCATTTCTAAACATTGATCACATGAAATTGCCCATATGCTGTTATTGTCTCACCTATATCGACTGTTCTCTCATATTAGGCATCCGCATAGCACATAGAAAACAGCATAGTATTTTCAGCTAAGTATTTCTTCATGTTGTATTTTGTGAAATATTGTATTAAATATGTCTTTTTGCATTGGATTCAACTTACAAGCCTGTGAGTAATATCTGCAGAGAATTGATCACTGTAGCAGTAGTCACATATATGTCACACTTTTTTTTTCTCAACTGCAACTGTCTCTTTGAATGTACAGTACATAGTTCTTCATGCAAAATTTTACACACTGTATTTCGTCTGTCGGTCATTGGTTATGTATTGCAGAAGCTTGCAGATTTGCTTTATGGGTTCAGTTGCCAAAGGGTTTAAACAATTTGTGTTATGTACCTACCATCCAGTGGTTTCATATAGTGTAAATGCTGCACTTGAGTTAATAATGTAGTACACTTAAGCTAATAAGAACGTCTTTCTAGTGCGATGGCCCAGAAGTCAATTTACCTTTTGTAAATGTGCAATGCCAAGTTTCAGACTTAAGTTGGAAAATAGTTATTAAAAAAAAAGGTACACAGAGTCAACTAGCCATCTCCTCTCTCTTGGATCAAGTGTGTACAAGTTGCAGTAGCTAGTTGCATCATTTGATTGGGTACATTAAACAGTTGATAAACTTACTTTTTTAAACCTTTCCAGCACTTGCAGAAACTCAGGACATTTCCAGAGGCTGTGTCAGTGCCGAGGACACTGGAGTGGGATGCTTAAACTCTACAGAATTCATCGATGTGTTGAGTCGAGACTTCCCATCCATCAAAGATTTTGTGCTGTCCTCCAGTGGAACTGCTTGTTACTGTGATACTGACCTCTGTAACACGGATCTGTCAACACTTCAAGGTACAGCTGCAGTGGCAAACTGGATTCCATAGTTTTAATGGTACCGTAAAATGACAGGAACTAATACAGTATTATCGGAAATCACTGTCACCCCTTAACATCGATTCCTCACTGCGACGGGATAAATTTCTGTCCAGTAATGAAGGGGACCGCATGCAAAGTAATGGACGGAAACAGTTGCGAGGTTTAATCGCCAGTGAAACTTAGCCTCTGTAGCCTCTCTTTATGCAGCATTTTATTTGTTATAGACTCGTTGCATTGACGTCGCACAACAAAGAAGGGTGTCCTCCTCGAGTCGAGGGCACATAAAATAACAGTTACACATGCTATGCCGGCATACTGTAGATCGAATAGCCTTATTACCTGAGTAAATTTAGTAGTTTGCCCTCATGGGGGGCGGCATGTTTCACTGTATCACTGTAACATTAACCCATGCAAGGTTTGTCTTTAAATATTCAGATACATCATGCATGCAGGGTTTTTTTTTAATTGAAGTCACGTTGATTATAGTCAATGATTTAAATTTTTGTAAGATTTTCAAATTTTTTTCATTTCAAATGAAAAGTTCCCTTTTAACTATAGTGAATTATTGTAATCGACTGATTTTACCAAATTCCACTCTTTAAAATGATTTTTTACACCTTTAGGTGTCCCATACTGAATTCCCCAGCTGAAGTTTTAAGCATACCAGCTGTGAGGCCACCAAATTCATGCACATGTCATTTGCAAATAAAAGTCACTACTTTCTTAAAGGCTGTATTGCATCACCCTAAGCTATATTTTTACCTCCCTGAAAGGAAAATTCTCAACTGGTTCTAAGTTACAGTACTCTAAGATTGCGAGCAAATTTGAAAGATGCAGAGCAGCTCGTATTACACAGCGCCCACAGGGATCCATTGTTTTGATTACACATGTAGAGGAATGTAAGACAGGCTTAGGGAGGGACTAGAGGTAGGTGGTTGGGAGAATTGAAACTGTCTGGGGTGATGCATTACAGCCGTTAAATTCAGTTAACAGACAGATTGACATTCACTGTTTACTTCCTTGGGGTCTCTTATGATCTTTTCACAGAGTCATAAATTGATGATCATTCAGAATGAAAATCTTAACTGATTAACCACATGTAGGTCACTGCAGGACCTGCTCAGAAACAATCCTTGCAGAAATACTAGTAATGAATTCCAAATACTCTCATGCAATCTTGTTTGTAAACATGAATTACTATCTCCTGCAGCTCAAGTTTCGTTCAAAATTGTTTCAATTGAAAATTAATGAACATGTCAGTGAAAGGGTTTTGGATGTTACACTAGTTTTTGGTGATAATGTCAAATAGTGTGATGTTTCCAGCCTGATGTAGTTAAAGTGTTGACCCTGACGTCAAGTCCAAGACGCCATCCTCACGGAGTCAAAAAGCCTCGTGCACACGACGATAAGAAACTATACATTGTGCTGTACATACAGAAAATTAGAGAAAATTGGTTTCCAAAGCAAAGCTCTACAGTAGTCCTTTGATTTTCTGGTTCTGTGTGCCTACAGTTAATTAGATACAACCAAACAACATGCACAGTTCACCAGATTGATTCGCATGTCTTTGTCATTTTTGGCAGGCAGCCCAGCGTATGGGTAATTTTTCCTCTTGGAACCCATTGGAGGATAAGTATGTGATACTTGATAACATGAATTTTGTCACAATCAATGCCACTAGGTTCCTTCCCTGAGTGTACTTGTAATGTAAATCAACTACCATCTCATCAAGGGCCATCACTACCTTCCTGGGCGGGAGCAAATCTGTTTGGCCATATTTGGTTCACTACTTCCTTGTGAACCAACTAGCATACCATGCATGGTGGGCATGGAGTGTATTTTTGTCTGTCACTCAAGGACGACTGTGTGAAAATGAAATGGCAGTTCCTTTGCAAACAATTGTTTCAACTCACACTGCAATATTGTTTTTCAAATTTTATATGTTAAGTCTTAAGTGCATAACCTCAAGATAAGTGAACAGTTTGAAACATGTTGTAGTGATACAATCTTGCTTTTTATTGAAAAGTAAATGACTTTTTGTTTGTTCTAGATCCCTGCTTTAGGATATGCACAGAAGAATACGCACCCGTCTGTGGTTCTGATGGAGTCACTTACTCGAATCTTTGCTTCTTTGAGGAAGCCCAATGTCGTGAACCTTCCCTGATGTATGTTGGGGGGGCATGTGAACCAGTAGGTAAGCATTGTCTCTAGTATTTTATTTTTTGTATCGTCGTTGTTCCTCTTCTACTCACTTGAGCCTATCTTGACAGTTCTAAATAGGTCTTACCATCCACATCAGGTTAAGTGTTTGTGTAGTGATAATGCAAAATCATCTTGTTCATTAACCAAGTGGTTACAACTATATATGTGAAGCAGGCCAAAGGGTTACATTTTTTTCAGGTCTTTTTATCCATCATAAAAAAAGCTTGTAAATGCAATCTTTTCTGATAGAATAGGTGCAGGATGAACGTGATCCATTGTTTGGACACATTAGGATGGTTGTTTATGGCTTTTGTACCTGAAATGACCTTGGTAGAAAGTGAAGGAGGATCTAAAATTGTTGAGTTTTTTGGTCACACCACACTTGACAAAGGTCTTAACATTACTGAAATATTCAAAAGTGCTTAGAATAAAAATCACAGTATGAAAGAAAAAAAGAGCAAAATCTGTGCAAAGGAAGTGAAAGCCCTATTTAAGAGAAATGTCTTAATACTTTGGCTGCCTATAAAACTGATGGAAGGGTTGAACCAGCCACACTGTTCAATTGAAATGGCAGTTCCAGGACAAATTATTATTTCTACTCATTGCTTTTCATATTTTGAATGTAATGTCTTAAGAGTGTAAACTCAAGATAAGTGAGCAGTTTGAAACCTGTTTAAGTGATACAATCTTGCTTTTTATTGAAAATTATGTGACTCTTTGTTTGTTCTAGATCCTTGCCTAAGGATATGTACGTTGCAGTATGCACCAGTCTGTGGTTCTGATGGAGTCACTTACTCGAATCTTTGCTTCTTTGAGGAAGCCCAATGTCGTGAACCTTCCCTGATGTATGTTGAGGGGGCATGTGTACCAGAAGGTGAGCATTGTCTTTAGTATTTTATTTTTTATATTTGTTGTCATTATTGTTCCTCTTCTACTCACTTGAGCCTATCTTGACAGTTCTAAATAGGTCTTACCATCCACATCAGGTTAAGTGTTTGTGTAGTGATAATGAAAAATCGTCTTGTTCATTAACCAAGTGGTTACAACTATATACGTGTAGCAGGCCAAAGGGTTATATTTTTTTCAGGTCTTTTTATCCATCAAAAGAACCTTGCAAATGTCATATCTCCGGATAGAATAGTTGCAGAGTGAGCTTGATCCATTGTTGGGTCACAATAGGATGGGTGGTAATGGCTTTCATAGCTGAAATGACCTTGTTCAAAAAACAAAGGAGCCAAAATTGATCTAAAATCGTTGAGTTTTTTGGTCACACGATGGAAAATTTATGATGCACATATAGACCTGAGGCCTCCCCACACTTGTGTTGTTGCCCAGTATCGTAGACCAAAGGAGTTCAAGGCTGTGAATTATTAAGTTTATTGTAGTTGCATGGTGAAGGAATAATAATGTAATTTGTGTGAAGTTACAGATGTTTTTCAAGGTTAAAGATCATCTACCGTAGGATACATCTCACCAGCAATGTTGCTGCAGTTAACCTTTTACAACTGACTGGTGTTGTTAACCAATTTCCTTTGAACATGTTACCGATGATGAAACACAAGGTAACTGACTGATGTCGTAAAACAACTCCCGTTGAACATGTTACCGATGATGAAAGACAAGGTAACTGACTGATGTCGTTAACCAACTTCCCTTGAACATGTTACCGACGATGAAAGACAAGGTAACTGACTGATGTCGTTAACCAACTCCCGTTGAACATGTTACCGATGATGAAAGACAAGGTAACTGACTGACGTTGTTAACCAACTACCGTCGAACATGTTACCTATGATGAAAGACAAAATGACTGACTGATGTTGTTAACCAACTCCTGTTGAACATGTTACTGATGATGAAAGACAAAGTAACTGACTGATGTTGTTAGCCAACTCCCGTTGAACATGTTACTGATGATGAAAGACAAGGTAACTGATTGATGTTGTTAGCCAATTCCTGTTGAACATGTTGCCGATGATGATAGACTTTGAATTGTGATATCATTACTATGATCTCAGAGTGGCATTGTATTCCTGCTTGTAAAGTACTGTCCTCAAGAAAGAGCAACATAAAACAAGAGCTCATGTGTGGGTCAAGTTAACAGAGTGGGAAAAAAGGTGGTGGCATTTGAAACAATAGAGCTTAGCAATCAAAAGTTTTGGCATTTGCTTTCTGGTCTGCTCACTGTAGAATTTGTTTTTGTCCCAGAATAACCTAAGGGTTTCCGTTCTGAACTGACCTCTTGAAGAAAATGTACCAAATTCGAACCAAACTTTTTGAAATGACAGCCACCTGATGTGAGGAAGTAATATAGAAGCCGCAGGCAAGCTTCCCACACACTTGTGTGGTTGCTTATTATGGTAAAATAACTGCCCTCTGAGGACCAAGTCATTCTTTAACTTATCTGATTTTTCTCTCAGGTTTGCAGTGTTACAGCTGTAATGGTGTGAATTGTGCACGACCTAGTCAAGATTTAGAGGTGACTACGTGCCAGGAAAATCAAACTTGTGCATTTGTCAATGTTACGGTAAATGTTGGTGAAGGTAAGAACAACTTTAGTATTCTTGCCTAATTTCTTCTTTTCTCTCAGTTAAAATTGCATGAATTTCTCAACTGCTTATTCTCAAATGTTATTAGTTTTGAGAGTGATGCAATGCCAATTATATTTCATAACTCTACCAGCTTTTCTTCTTATAAACAATCATTTGTAAACAAGGATAAATATTGATGTTTACGGTTTGTTGAAAGCTTCTCCACCTTTTGACAAACCCTGTGTGTCCACATTGCATTATTTATGTTGATATTATGTTTTGTATGACTGTGAAAGATATCAATACAAAATGCAAAAATTGTTTGAACCCTGATTTCCTTAGATTAGTCCATTTCGAGCATGGATGCAAACCACGGCTCTCAGTGTTATATCAGAAAATTTGACAAATTTCCTCCCCCATCTTTTTTTGCCACTGGAGTATACCGTAAATAGTGGTTCCCAAATTTTGTTTTCAGGTTTTGGAACAGTCGAAGAAACTGTGAGAGGATGCTTTAATGCAACGCCAGGTTTGGATGGATGTTTGACAGGAGATGAGTATGTTCAGGTGACATTGATTGGTGAGGGTATCACCAGCATTACACTCACTGGTTCCGGCACAGCCTGCTTCTGCACAGAGAGCTTTTGCAACGCTGAACTTTCAATACCAGGTATTTACTTATTTATTAACATTTGGAAGGAGGGTAAGACTCGGTTAGCAAAGAAAGCTAATCTCCCCCGAGGCCCTCGTGTAAAATGACATGAAAGTACAGAGAAAAAAACAAAAGAGTAAAACAATGAAAACAAGGTAAAATGTACAAGCAAGAGAATGCATAAACACATGGACCAGAATAAAACAGAAATATAAAACAAAATAAGGGAGTAAATTAAATGTGAATAGAAAGTTGAAAAATGAAACACAGATGAGTAACACGGATAAGAACGTAAATTTTTAAAACAGGATTAAAGAATTAAACAGTTAACATGTGATAATAAATTAAAATCATTTGATTCACTGAAATCATGAGACTATGTAGTAGATATGTGGCTGTGAAGTTGACTTTTAAAAACATTCAGAGATTTAACATTTCTTAGCTCCATGGGCAGTTCATTCCATTCTTTAGCAGCTAAATATGAAAACTTTTTCCGGTGATGGTCAGTTTTTCCGCCGGAAAGATGTAATTTATTTTCTGTAGTTGATCGTAAAGAATGAGAATGAACATTTCTATTAAAAGTAAACATTTCTTCCATGTATGAAGGAGCAAGTTCATTAAGCGATTTATAAACCATTACCAGTCTTTTCTTACGGATTCGCATGTCAAGGCCGTCCATGTTTAATGTTTAATGCATTAAACATATCATGTGACCTTTGATCGTAACCAGCATTTAAAATGATTCTTGCAGCTGTTTTTTGTAATCGTATAAGTCTTTGGAGATCACTTTCACTACATGTACCCCATACGATACTACAATAGTCTAAAATTGGTAAAATATAGCCATTATAAAACATAAAACTGGTTTCTAAATCAATAAAAGGTTGAATTCGCCTTAGCAAAGCTATCCTCTGGCTTACCGTTTTAGAGATAAAATCAATTTGCATTTTCCATGTTAAGTTACTATCAATTCTGACCCCTAGTAACTTTTCACAATCTACATTATGCAAAGTGGTGCCTGCAATCTTAACATGAAGTGTATTGTCATTTCCAAGTGTAGCAATCCTCTGTCTTGACCCTATAAGCATCGTTTTGGTTTTGTCTGCATTCAGGACCATTTTATTTGCTTGGCACCAGTGGTGAATATGAGTTGCATCTTCCTCTAACTTTTTATTCAGGTCCTGTACATTAGTGCCATGCAAATAAAATGTTGTATCATCAGCATACATGTGCGCAGAACAGTGAAGAAGACTTAAGTCCATGTCGTTGATAAATATTAAAAATAATAACAGCCCAAGAATTGATCCCTGTGGAACTCCAGAGGTCACATTCATTGGAGAGGAGGAAACTTTATTTACAAAGGTACATTGCATTCTACCAGTAAGATATGTCTTAAACCATCTAGGTGTATCTTCAGACAGTCCATGTAAGGACAACTTTTGTACTTATATGTTGTGATCAACTAGATCGAAGGCTTTACGTAGGTCAACAAACTCTGATCCTATTAGGTAACCATTATCTATGGCATCCATCCATTCATTAATAATCTTTATAAGAGCTATCTCACATGAGTATTTTTCCCTAAAGCCAGACTGAATACTTCGCAGTAATTTGAATTTTGTAAGATACGCAGTTAAAGCCTCATGAACATGCCTTTCAAGAATCTTTGGCAAAACTGGTAGGACCGATATAGGTCTATAATTTGAGACATCAAGCTTAGAGTCACTTTTGTGGATTGGGGTAACTTTCGCTTTCTTCCATTCTGTAGGGAATATGTTACTTTGAATGCTTCTGTTCAGGATGTGAGTTAAGCTACTCGCGAACTCTTCTGCCGCCAATTTTAAGACTTGAGAGCTAATACCATCAAGACCAGTAGCTTTACGAGAATCAACAGACTTCAATGACTTAAGTACATAGTCAGTGGATATAAGTGGAATATCAAACTTAACTCCAGTCGGTAATCTAGAAGTAACATAAGTTTTTACTCTCCAAATACGTAGAATCATTAGTTTCACATGCATGAACATATTGGGAAGAAATAGAAGTAAAGAATTTATTAAAAGTGTTAGCAATTTCAAAAGGATCTGATATTTCTTGTTCATTCATAATTATCATATAGGGTGTGTGTTTGTTCTTTTGCTGAGGGTCGTTAGACTGTACATTTCTAAGAATTTCCCAGATAGCCTTAGAATTTCCTTTGTTAAAATTTAATTCCTCCTTGAAATATTGTTGCTTGGCTTTTCTTATAAGTGAGGTAACCGTATTTCTCCAAAACCGATAAAGATGTTGTTCATTTCTTTTCGATTTATCTCTCATTTTGATTGCTTCCTGAATATCCTTATTAAACCAGCCGGGCTGTAAGTCCCTTTTTACCCTTTTTATTCTCTTTGGAGCGTGCTTGTCTAAGACGTTTTGTAACTTTGAGTTCCATGTGACAAGGGCCTTGTTTGGGTTGTCTTCTTCCAGCACTTGATTCAATTTACATTTCCTCAGATCTTTAATAAATGCTGAGACATCAAATTTCTTAAAATCCCGATATTCAATCGTTTTGTGACCTGTCACATTTGATTGCTTCTGGTTAGAATAACACACCCAAGTAAAAAATACTGGGTAGTGATCACTTATCTTAACATGTGGTACATGTAAATTTTGAATTTGGTTTTCATTACTGGTATATACATGATTAATTAAAGCAGCAGTACTACTTGTCTCCCTCGTGGGCTTATCTACCATTTGCTTCAGAGCAAAACACTCTATTTCTCGCTTCCATCTTACATTTGACTCACTTAAAAGGTTTATATTAAAATCTCCAACTACTATAATATTTGAGTACAAAGCATACGGTGCACTAAACATTTCATGAAAGTTGTCAAACCATGTCACTTTAGAATCAGGAGGACGATAAAGTACACAGCAGAGAAGATTTTTCGTGTATGGTAGCTTGATTTCGAGCCATAATGCCTCTATGTTGGCATTTTCAAATTCGATCATTCTAATAAATGGTAAGTTGTCCTGAATGTAGACTGCTACTCCACCCCCTGCTTTTCCGTTTCTATCTCTGCGTAGTATAGTGTATCCTGGAATGCTAACTTCGCAAGCATTAAATGTTTCGTTCAAAAAAGTTTCGTTGATTGCAAAAACATTAAAAACAGTATCTTGGTTATTCATTACATACTGGAGCTGATCAAGTTTTGAATAAAGATGATTGATATTGATAAACCCAAAACGAATATGATTAAAACTTTTACTACTTTTGTCGATAGGCTTTGTTTGTACACAAGGAGGAGAAATTTTGACACGAGAACTTCCATGGCCAGCGCCCTATCGTTGTCTGCAAAACTGTGACTTGTGGCCGGGTCGTCGGCAGTTGTCACAAACGAGTGGTTGGGGGTGACGGCAGGTTGATTCATTGTGATTCCGTTCACCACATTTGTAACAGCCCCTTATGTAATCACCGATTGTATGCTTATTCCACCGTGACAAGTCTTTGTAGGTGTTATAGCGTCTTGGGTTCTGTCGACGGGTCTGGTAGCTGTAGCTGGGACGGTAGTTTCCGTAGGAAGAGCGTGGCGATCGTTGATTGTATGCTGTCCTTTCACGATCGAATCGTCTGTTATCACAAGGACAAACAGGTCCTATAGTAGTGAATTTTGCTTTGAGCTTGTCGCTGCCTGATTGGCTGAGGTGACCGTCATCACAAAACAGGGATCTAACGACTTCTCCATCCCCATAAGAAAAGGATTGTACATTGTCTATGAAATTACAGTCAGATTTTTCAGCTAGATCCTTCAGACTATTACTCAGTTCAATAACTGTATCGCAGTAGATGTCCAACCTTGGGCAAGGTCCCGATATACTCATTTTTGTAGGTGTCGGGTTTTTTATTTGTACTGCTGTAAGAAGGGCCTCAAACTGACGAGTTATGTCAGGTACAGAAGTGTTATTTGCAATATCGTTTGTTCCGATGTGCAGAATGATGTGGTTAATACCAGACGTGATGTCGCTTTCTTCTACTTTTTTCTGGAGGTCTTTAACAGTTCCACCTCTTAAACATAAAACAGTGACATTGTCCTCAAAATCTTCCTTTGAAAAATCACGTAAAATCGAGTCTCCAGGACTTTGGATGGGGATGGCTTGATTTGATTTGGGGGGTGTATATCTTCAGAAAAATTAAGAGTCTGACCTGAGTCAGCGTCAGTTTCTGCTTTGTTAGAGTATGGCCCACTTTGCTTGGTTAGTTCATTAACCTGGATCTGAAGAGCAGTGATCTGTTGAAGAGCTTCATTAAGTTTCAGTTGCGTTGCATGCAATTCATTAGGGAGCCTTAAGCACGGTTGGCAAAACCATTTGGATTTGGCTCCTTTAGTTGGAATTTTTTCCAAACCCGCACAAAAAATATGGTAATTTACCCCACAGAAGTCACAGGAGACGGCTTTTGCTGCTTCGCCTTGTGGGTAAACACAGTTGCTACATCATTGGCTGGTCAAATCCTTTGAGTCTGTTTGAATGGACTCATTTGAAAGTTGTTGGACTGAATCATTTGTTATCATGGTTACAGCTTGTAGGAGCAATAGCAGTGAAACTCCAAACTCCAGTACAATTTGGCTAGGCTTGTACAAACTATATGGCTAGGCTGAAAATGCAAGACCGGTCCGAAAAACACAATGTTTACCGATCAAAGTAAGCCAGATAAACAGCACTTGCTCTTCTAAAAAGTCTGGAAGAACTGTAGGAGCTTACGTAGTTCAGCTTTTCCCTAAACGTCTGTTATGACATTCCTCATAAAATAGGAGAAGATTGGATATGAGATAAATTTGCTGCCGTCACCTCTTAATACCTCTTATTGTAATGTATGTTTACCCGATGAGTATGTATTTACAGGTATCACTTCTTCCTTCGCCTACATTTTGTGACAGTGTGTGCACTTGCAACGTGACAGTTAAATTTTCCTTTTTCTTATTCCTTGAAAACTTTGATTCTCCTTGATTATCATTGACTGCGATGTTTCTGACTTTCCCATCCATTGTAGGGAACATTCATAAGAGATGTTGGTGGTGTTGTCGATTATGAACAGATACCTTAGCTTTTGTGTTTTAGCATATTAATTTTTAATGTTTGTATTGGCCACGCAATTCCTGTAGAATCAAATTGGATTGATAGCAATGTCTGAGCAGCTGAGTACAGTATTTGTTTGGTGTAGCAGCCCGGATTGCAGCTGCACTGGGCGGCACTGGCTTGACGTCCCTGACCGGATGGCCTCGCCCGGGTCACTGGCATTTGCAATCAGTTCACACCTTGCTACCTGCCACTGACTGTGCAAAATGTAGTAAATATGATGGGGGAAGTGACCAATTGAGTTAGCTTTCGAAGATTTTGCATGCATTTTCCCATAACAGTGCTTTTGCTGTCATAGAGCACTCCAGGGGGGCATTGCTCCTGGACCCCACCATAAATCCTGGCACGAGCCTCCGGACCCCACGAAAAGTGACTGGTTCCCTTGCTTGGAGCCCTAGAGTACTAGAAGTTGTTTTGACAGAACCCTATTGATAGCTTCTCAATTTGCTGGCATATTATTGTGTAATTTGATAGAGTAAGGTGTCATCATTTTCACCATGCATCATGGTGTGTGATGTTTAACCCTGTTGACCTCAGCTATAAACCCTGTCTCATATCCACTTCAGGTATGTTGTTTTGTCACTATCTATAGCAATTGTTCTGAACCTTCTTTTTCTCGTTGGATCCCCTTGGATTTCATTGGATCCTATCAGCCACCGTAGGCATTCTGCCTCCTCCTCTTCCCCCCTTCGAAGTATATCAACAGTTTGAACACTTTGAAGTCTCAACTGCAGTGCAGCACTTGTAGTAGTTTTATGATTAAGTTCTGCAAACATATGAGTACCCTAAAGTGGGTTTGATACTGACACCATTATCATATACTACAGTTCAGGGCAGTCACTACAGTGTCAGAATGTAAACCTTGAGTAATCGTAGAGAACTGTGATAATGAAACCAGAGCAGCAATGCTGCTGACTCTCAATACTCCTGGTTGTTTAATGTTTCTTTGTAAAGATGTTCTGAATATGTTAGAAAACAGTTCGATTGTGATCAGAATGAATGGATTAAAACAAAACCAGAAATGTTTGAATCCGATTAATGTAAAGGTTAACCTTTTTGATATTTTACCGGTATGATTCTCCTTTAACCCTGTACTACTCCCCTCTCACCTCCTCCCTCCCCCATTGAGTCAAGGTGGATGGTGACATCCAGGTGACTGTTTGCCAGATACCAAGCTTACAAAGTTTTCTCAATGTGTACACAATTATATGACCTCCACCAAAAACAATAGGCTCGCATTGCAGATGTGTACGTCCAATGTTCCCCTCATGAAATGTGGTGTTTAGATGGCACACAACTCTCAGACATGTCAACATGAATTCCAAGGTGACAAATTTTCACAGAAACCAAACAGTAACTTTCTTGAGTTCTTCTGGGAGCAGTTAAAGTGGTTGCATGTGTAAGCAAAAAGAAAACCATTAAAATATCATGTTCAAAAATTTATAATATTATGTCTTGTCATCGGTCGATTCAGACAATTTGGGACAATAAATAGGTTTCAGGTGCACAATATTATCAACACCCTGGCTGCCCATGGCCATTTCCAGATTTGGAAACTTTTTGTAATGTTATGCATCTTGTTTACTACATTAATGCAATGTTAGGTAACATTGTGTAATATTGTGCAACATTACATCTGAACACCTGCGTGCCTTTAATAGGCATGCAACACCTGCAACAAGATAACTCTTTTTATCACTTTTGTCATCTCTATCTGTCTCGCACACCTGGCGTCCAATGGTCTTCTCTTGTACTCGATGTTGAAGTAGAGAATAAACACGATTGAGTCCAGAACCTTAGTACTACTCTATCTTATGATTACACCCACGGCATATCGGAGGAGGAATTGGAAACACTTCTGCCGTGGGCCAACAAATTAAAAAAAAGGATCAAAACATCTGTAATTTATGGATGTACTGTGTGCAAAAATGATGGAAAAACTTCAATCTCCCAGGTTTCAGACACTGCGTTGGTCATGAATTTGCAAAAAAAACTTGTTACACACATGTTCTCCTCACATCTTAACTAGAAACACTTGCAAAGAATTATGCTGGGGAAGTTTGATACACATTGACAACAGGTGAACACCCCGACACAATTTTAAAAGAATATGAAGAATGTCCAGCTGGTGTGACAATGTTTCTGTGCTCTATGTATTGCGATAAAAACGACACTGGACAGGACTGCGATTTTGTGGTAATTAGCCGAAGGACATACCCAAACCTTATCCCGTAGGGGGTCATCTGCAAAGGACATAGGATCTCTGATCTATAGAATGCTCCAAAATCATAACTGTTGATTGAGTGGATCTGTTGTAGAAGGATAAACGCCCTCTTTCCGACCATTATAGTGTACGCTGTCATCTTTCTGCTCGCACTGCCATCGTGTCGTTAATCCTTCAATATGTATTCAATAGAGTCATATCAAAAGGGATGAAAATGGCAACTGAAGGGACGATTGCTTCTTTTTTTGCATTATTGACTGAGAAACTGACTTCGTTCACAGTCTGTACCGACACTGGAAAACGTTACACCCATTATACGCTTCCAGTTCATTGTCAAGTTATATGAGATATTGTGCTTTGCACATTAACATAACACCATGCGTTCTGTGTTCGCGCATGACGACGAATATGTTCTCAGTCGGATATATGCTAAATTCTGTCGCATTTACAGTTACGCTGATGAAACTTTGGATCCGTCTAGCTATTTTAGAACCAGGGCCTGACTTCCTACCCATGTACCCATACCGATGCTCTCTCATCGATGGTTACTCACTCGTGCCATTTCATTCCCTTCATGCTTGCATCATTACACTATACCGTAGCTTAAGGGTATTAAATTTTCACTGTCGACTTCTACTAGTTTCATCTCAAAATTTTTGTCATGGATGTCAAACATCTGTCACGGGATGAGCAGAGATCTTTCAACTTTCTGCAAGGTTGAGAGGTACTGTTGATCCAATGTGTTGATTCTTGCAGCCCTTCATTGACACACCCCCTGAGTTGTTTTCACAACCAAAAACAGAAGAGAATAATAAATGAAAAAACATCCAAGAGTTTCTTGTGTAAGGGACTAGAGAGTGTGATATTTGCTGGAATCATACTTGTTGCTTGGGGACTTGAATTCACTGACATTTAATCTACTGCCATAAACCAATACTGCTCTGATTAAGGGTCTATACTGACATGCCATATAAGTCAGTTGATGTACACATACCTTTCCTTTGCTTCTCCAGATTCTTGCAGGAGGGTTTGCACCTTGGAATACCTCCCTGTGTGTGGTTCCGATGGAGTGACCTACGGCAACCTGTGTGAATTTGACAGCGCCAGGTGCATCTACCCATTCTTGACATACACCGTCGGAGAATGCATAGCAGGTATGTCGTTCTTCTGCTTTATGCGATGCAGCTTTGATGCCTTTGGTTTTTAAGTGATACTGAGTCCTACGTTTCCACGATGCTTAACTCCATCTTCGTCCTCCTGACCTCCTCTTGACCATCCCCTTTCATAACACTGTTCAGTTTGGTGTAGATCTCATTGTCCGTACTTCAAGGGCAAATTTAATGTCGTTTCATCTCTTCTGCATGGAAACGAATTTTTAGGTAAATGATTGTCAGTGAAAAGAAACAAATATATTGATATCTTTTTGAAACAGTTTTAAGGAGAACATTTTTCTACTTTGAAAAAAAAAGAAAGCCTTCTCAGTCAGTGGTGTGCAAAGAGAGAGGTGTTTTATGTGTCTAACATTGTAAAGGAGGTGTTATTGTGTAATGTTTAATATCTCGAATGTGATTCTCTTCCGTAAATGGTAACAGCACATTAAGGTTTTAATTGTAAATTCTGAAGTTCAAGTTTCAACTTTGCTACTGCCCACTGCTATCAACTTGAACTCAATTGTGGGGTTGCTGAGGGTGTGGTTCATGTATTTGCCATAGCAACCAGCCGCAAGCAGTGGTGTTGTAACGCCATGTTCATCCCATCTTTTTTGATGTCGTCCCTGTAGAATTTCTCTGCTACAGTTGCGCAGGCGAGGAATGTGAACGACCGTTGAGCGAGTTGGAACCGATGGCCTGCATGCCGGGGGAGAGCTGTTCCTACACAAATATCACACTGGATTTTGGAGCTGGTGAGTAGTTTTGGCATTGCATATCTGGTACGGGCAATGTCCAGGAGGTTGAGATTTTAAGACTAAGTGTGTTGTATCAACTGCATATATTCTTCAAAGTGATGATATTTATACAACCTGCAACATTTGAACGTGGCCCATCTTTTCTGTAATTGCTGTATCTGAGATTTCCTTTTAAACTTCTATTGTCTATCCTTTCTTTTTCATACCCATGTATGTTTATCAGTGTATATTCTACATGTAGCTGATTCAAAGGCCATCTTTGACATCTGAATTAACCATTTTTCATACATATTTCCAGTGTTTCGACCAGCGATTTTGCTGAGAAATAATCCACTCCGTCAACTTCGCCAACAAAATTTGACTCGCTAGTACAATAAATAAGGTGTATATATGTGCTGCTGTGCATTGTGAAGTCCAAAGTAGGCCACAGGTGCTCTGGGATCTTTACTGCTCTGTCGTTCCCTTTGAGTACTATTTTTTCTTTTTTTTTGTAATATACAGCTAATGCTATCCTCCACTTCAAGATAAATTTACTTGCCATGCCTTTGAAATTTGTCTGGCATCATATTATGTTGGATGCTCTATATGGTTTGTGAGAGAAATCTGTTGATGATCAAATTTAGGAAAAGAAGTACCCCTGCCATGTTTTTTTTTTATATTTTGCTTTAAAATACAAAGTACATCAATATCAGCAACAAAAATTCCATCAAAGTTTACATCACAGAATAACTAATTCCAACACATGTCATTCAACAGAAAAGTGTGAAGTACTCTAGACATATTGCCGGCAGTATTTTTGCCAGTCTTTTCTTCTAAATGATATATTATTAAAGTTTGATAACAAATTGTTTGCTCAAGAAGGTATGATTGATTCTGTAGAATAAATGTCATGTAAATTGTTTATGTGGAATTTTGATGTAATTGTGCTGTCTTTTTAAAAAAAAAAAACAAGCATCAGTGACACAAAATTTCTTTTTTTCAGAAAGTGAAAAGAGGTTGGGCAACTTTGCTTGTAATGATTAATCTGCACAGTATTAAAAAGAAGTCAGTTGCTCTTCTTTCCTAGCTGTGTAAGCCTTATTTTTGAGAGAAGTTCATTTCTCTGAAAGCCCCTCAGGTGTGAAATTTAGCGTCTGCATTGTCTGTGCACTCACGTTTTATCTTGCACGGAGGAACACTTGCCCAGTACTCCGTTTGTGACTGAGATTAAAAACAAAATCCCAACACACCCCGAGAGAATTGTTTAAGAGAAAACCACGATGACAAAATCCTGATTTTATCGATGTTGTTTGCCAACCACTTGTTTTGCAGGAATTGGTACGAGCCCACTGCTGTCGAGGGGATGCATGGACACCATGATCGCTGGTTTTGAGGGCTGTCTTCCCTCAGACCAGTACGTTGATACCTATCTAGGGGATGTTAGCAGTCTCATCCAAATGTCGTCAGGAAGGGCCTGCTTCTGCAGGAATGATCTTTGCGACCCTATCGTATTTATGCCAGGTGAGAAAGTTTTGTGTGTTCAGTGAGACTGTTGCTGCAAGAGTCATACTGGAAATGTGTGTATGTAGTATTTAGACAGAAGAAGAAAAAGGTGCAAAAGACATTGCAGAACAAATGTATTATTTCATTTGGGGGGCTACAGACTTTTCATGACATGAAACATCCCAATTGTGTGGAATCAATTCATGTAGCAATGACAAAAATTGTTGGCCAAGGAGTGAGACTTTATACATCTATAAAGGATTTTCACCACCTTGTTGCTGAGATCAGTTGCTTGTCAAAGAAAAGAAAGGAAAGGACATTGATTGCTCCATGATGGTTTGAAAATTTTGAATGTGAAGAAAATGTTATGCATTGCAGTAAAATGTTGTGCTAATATCCAAGTTCCTATTAGGCAAAATAAATCTTACTCCAGTTTTTATGAGTGTGTACTGCCATGTTCCTGGCACCAACGCTACTTTGTTTATCCTGCAGGGTCATTATGCTGTTAAAATCCATAATGATTGCAGAAACTGACTATTAAAAAATTAACAAGACATTCATGCGCAACCTGTAGGGTACCATTAGGGAGATTTGCCGGAATAGAAAATTGTCCATGAGCCTGTAGAATCATGTAATTTGTGACAACTTCCCTGCCTGGAAAAGTTCCATGCTGACAATTTTGACCCCCAGACAATTTTCCCCTGGACAAGTTTCCCCCAAACAACTCCCACTGACAAATCTCATCAGGGAAAGGGCTAAGTTTAGGGTGGGTGGGAATCGCGTCAAAGGGGAAATTTTCCAAGTTGGGAATGGTCTGGGGAATATCTCTGGGTAGGAGTTGTCAGTTGAAATTGTCTGGGGGAACTAATGGAGGGGAGTGTTGTCTGGGACTGATAGAATTTAGACTGTCTTGAAAAAAAGTATGCCATGCATTGCATGATCACACACTGTATCCTTTCTCTCTGTCCTCAGATCAATTGTCAACTGAAGCCAGTGTTTCAACAGATTTTGGTAAGCTGCTGGGCCTTTTTCTCTTAAAATGCTTGAACACTGTCCCAATTTACGACTACCACCATGTCCGTGTTGACGATTTGTACCTGTTGTAAATAGTGAATCAATTCTTTCTTTAGTGTGTTTTTTTTGTAACTTTGTATTTTCATGCAGAGATTGAGTATTTTGGCAATATTTCTTTTTAAGGCTTTACAGTTGACAAATAAATGGTTTGTTTAATCAAATTACCAGTCATTGTGTTTTGCACCTAACACAAATCATTTCAGTTGGATAGTATAAAAGGAAAGCAATACTTTCTTTGTGATTTCCTTCAACAGTCACAGATGTCTTGACAGGCTTGGATGGTTTTACAACAGCTGCAGGTAATTTGCCTGCTTTTTGCCGTTTTCTGAAACCTTCTTAATGAAGATGATGTGCGTGTTTGTGACACCTCGCTTGTAAACCTGATATCTCAAGTAGGGAAGCTTGGACAAACCTTATATTTAGTATGTAGGTGTACCACATTGATTCTAAGAACCCTATTGTTTTGGATTTTGTAAGTTTCCTAATCGTGGTTTACGTGGGACGGTCGACATGTTGGTGTGGACTTGAACTGAGGTGATATGCATCATATCACTCATACCAGCTAATGGTTATGCCATGGAAGTTCTTGTTACACACTCAGTTGTGGAGTTTCATTGTCTCACAAAAATTGGGATTATTTACCAGTGGAATGATTTGGACTTAAAAGCCCTGGTTCACTTCGTGGAATGTGCCCAGCTTTCGGAATCGTGGATTCTATGCAGTGCATCAGCAGCGTAAGTTATTATCTCATCGCCCTATAGGGGCTAGATGAGATATTGTAGTCACTTGGCTATATATTGTACTGTGCACCCATGGGAGAATGGTTGCCATGGAAACACTTGGAGTGGGTGAGTACCGACACCCCAGGGGTACCCCATGGTAGAGTGGCCATGGGTACAGAGGGGTCCTGTTGGGTGGTATAAA
This sequence comes from Stichopus chloronotus, assembly GCA_021234535.1. Lineage (NCBI taxonomy): Eukaryota > Metazoa > Echinodermata > Holothuroidea > Aspidochirotida > Stichopodidae > Stichopus > Stichopus chloronotus. The sequence goes on along the minus strand of CM037839.1, from coordinate 15,931,706 downwards.
TGAAAACGTGTCCGTGCCAATGGGTGTGCGCGTGTGTGTGGGTGTGCGTCCGGACCTGTCAAAATTGTGGTTTTTCCTGAATAGTTTGAAAAGTGTATGAGCCATTAAGTTGAAACTTGGTAGGGTTGTGCATGATGTCAATATGTGCGAGATGTAATAGTTGTATGGTAAATCGAATCAAATTTGCTGATTTTTGAGAAAAAAGCCAATTTTGCCCCAAAATTGGTATTTCAGCATATCTTGAGAAATATTTGCGCATTTAATGTAAAATTTTGCAAAAATTTACATGAGAATGAAATATTCAAGTTATATCACTTATGTAGTAAAGAGAGTGAAATTTGCTGATTTTTTAGAAAAAAGGCCAATTTTGCCCCAAAATTGGTATTTCTAGCATATCTTGAGAACTATTACACCAATTAACTTTAATTTTTGTAAGTTCTTACCTGAGAACACATTGTTCAACATAATATTACTGTAACGATAAATCCAGTGAATTTTGCTGATTTTTGAGAAAAAAAAGCCAATTTTGCCCCAAAATTTGTATTTCCAGCATATCTTGAGAACTATGAGACCTATTATCTTAAAGCTTTGTAAGGATTTACCTGAAAACACATTGTTTAACATAATATTACTGTAATGATAAATCCAGTGGATTGTGCTGATTTTTTAGGAAAAAAGCCAATTTTGTCCCAAAATTGGTATTTCCAGCATATCTTGAGATGTGGTTGAGCATTTAATGCAAAATTTTGCAAGGACTTACTTGAGAATGTAATATTCAAGGTATATCACTTTTGTAATAAAGAGTGAAATTTGCTGATTATTTTAGAAAAAAGCCAATTTTGCCCCAAAATTTGTATTTCCACCATATCTTGAGAGCTAATTAAGCATTATACACAAAATTTTGCAAGGTTGTTCCTATGAACACAATAATGAAGATACAGTATACTACTCTTATAGTAAACTGGTGAAACTGTATGATTGTTTGGTAACAAACTTTGAGCCAGCATCTGGGTCAATACTAGACACCACCTTTTTAACTTTAGCCAAAACATCTTTAGCAGAACTGGCCCCTGTGGATAATGTCTTCTATGAGAACATTTTTGCAAGTCGAACAATAATTTTAGCAGGACCAGGCCCTGCACAGGTAAATAGGAGACTTATGTGCAAATACCCATAGAGGGATGCTCTTATTATCCTGCCCCTAACTGTAACCATTTCGCCTAATTAACCTACATGGAATAACCCAATGTTATAATTGTGTTATGTAGCGTAATATGCACAGATACTTTTGAGCCATTAGTTATCGTTATTTGAGCCTAGTAGCACCAGGCTATATCCTTAAGGTTGCTACCTTACAGTAGATATCAGTATTGAGATGCTTACCACCAGTTTATGCTTGAAGAATGTTTGCCACTCATTTACAACCAGTTCCCCGAACTATGTCTCTGTGTGATGTGGTTGCAGTAAACTATTTACAAATCCCTATGTGCATGCGCTGTATTTAAGTCAATGCATGTTGGCGATGAGATATGCACCTCCGTGGATTGCCCTCTTGTTTTAAGTTTTAGTTAGACGTGGAATGATAGGACTTTTTCATGTGGAAAATGAACATAATGCATACCAGTTCTTACTGTGGGGCTCTTACATATTCTAGGCTAGTCAATTATTCTAGGAGAAATTTCCAGTGAAGCAAGTGGAAGTTGGTGTATAACCATGTGTCCAGTTGCTTAACTGGAATTTTCTACTGGGTAGCCATTTCTGTGAAGTCACTGTCAGGATTTTTTTTAATGTGTGTGAAACTTGCAAATTGAACCCTCTTCTCGCCTTGAACCTGGCTGAAGATTTATGTGGTAAGATTTTTGTGGACATTCAAAAATGAGCCAATCATTCAAAGTGAGTGTTCCTCTGTTTGTGCATCTGAAGACAGAAAGGAGTAGGCTACTCTGTAGTTTTTGTCTGCGGATAAACTGGTGCAAATGTGTAAGGAACAGCCCCAGCTGCACCAGAAGTAGGCCAATGTTAGGATATGACTGGTGCTGCAAGTAGCTATGGGTGGGTGAAGTTACCGTTTTTTGGAATTCGTGGAAAAATCCTTTGGGGACAAGTTCAACAAATGTTTTCAGATGTAGTGGTAAGTATAAGTATTTTCCCAGGTGTCTCGATCGACGCTGAACGGTGCTGTCTAGGGTTTTTGTGGGTGCATTCCTTTGCCTAACACCATACAGTGTACTGATGAAAACTATTTTAAGCATAATGATGGTTTCCTTTGCTGTTCAGGTTCAAAACCAAAACAATTAACAGAACATCACAATTTTTTTTTTGTAAAATTAGACTCTATTACATCTTTATGGAGTTGCAACACATTCAAAAGTGCCCTGTGCAAAGAAATATTGTGTGAACAACTCTTGAAAGTAAAACCGATATGTCTCAACATAGTGATGTATATTGTCAATAATCTAATCACCTCACTGATAGTGTTTCATCGTCACAGTAAACAGCCAACTGTTTGTAAATTACAGACTTTAGTTATGCCTAGGAACATTTAAATGATTTATTGCTTGTTTGTCTATCCTAGTGATTTAAAGATTTGTAGATTTGATTTTTTTTTTGAGGGGTTCTAGAAAGATGGCTTCATTATAATAGGAGGGTTATGGGTTGTGACATAATGTACAGTATTGTAGCACTAGGCAGGCAGTAGTGTATGATTGTTCGGCTGTCAAATGAACACTCAAAGAAATACATCATGACATTATAATCGTGCTAAAACCATTAAAGCATTCAACAGACCCTCTTTCATGCTCGATTACACATGTATTACCTATGGACATGACACCTAATACCCCTTGCCAGGCAGCTCAAGAAAGCCTAGACATTGGATTGACACACCTGGATTACTTTAGGAGAACGATGTTTAATTGACCATGTGGATTATCTCCGCATGGGGTGATAAAACTGGCCTAAGGCCATGACAATTTGCAAGAAGTTGAACCTCAGTAGAACAAAAGAAGACTCAGGTTGAAGTCAATCCGGAATAACGGCATGATCATTTCAAGATCGTGACAGTTCCACCTACAATAGGAACATGGTATTATGAGTCAGTGTAGTCTTAAATGAAAATGTACTCATTCATTGAAAAAATGTGTCACCAGTGGTGAAATTATTCTCCTTTATGACAACCTACTGCAAATCAGAGTTAATCATCCCCAAGATGTCTGTGGAGTGTGCATGCCACTGACAGAAAGGACACTATTTCAAACTGCCAAACCTAAGCTTACAAAAAGTTGGAATTTTCAATGTTAGGCAAGACGTGCACTTGATTGGCCACCCAGTTGATTTGCACGTCATGATGTATTTTGCTCTCCATGTGTTTTCCTGGCAAGTCACATAGTCATTTCACATGGAATTTTTTTAACTCCTTTCTCCCAAATCAGTTGCATTTGTCCAAAGACACAACTAGTAATTTTCCCATGGTGATCAATTACTCACATTTAAACTCACTTCGTGTATTGTTTCTTTTCATGTGGAGAAATCTTGTTTTTGTTAAATGATTCCATGAATCTGTGCTTCCACCTCAAACACAAATTTCTTTTACATGAACTGAGAACGATCATGTGGCATCATGGTAAGTGTTTTTATGACATCTTCTCAACATCCACAGGTGGTTCAACGGAGGGAGACGGTTTCACGACAACTCGAGGTTGGTCGTTTTCCTTGAATTTTTAATCTTTCAATCTTAAGTTTGTATGCCAGAGTTGTTTGTCAACAGTACAGTAAGTGTCTCTATTTAGATGTGATCCCCTGGAAGCTACATAGACACTCCCTTAATTTAGAACTGCCATCAGTGTTGGCGCTAATGTGCTGAATTGCGTGAATGCTGCATTTGTCTCCTGAACCCCGCACAGAGATAAATTTTATGTGGGAAAATTCCGCAAACTTTTCCGTTACCGAGGTCATAGCTACTGTACTATTGTAAATGCACACAATAAATTTTGGTAGAATCTTTACCAAGTGTAAACTCCCTCCGTGATTTTGAAAATCCCACCCAAAAATTATTTTAGAGAGGGATTTTCCTTCCAGATTCAATTCATGTACTGACAACTGGCCATCATCTGTGTTGAGATAATTTGCTTTTCTCACACTTAAAGAATAGTAACGGAGTCCTAACCTCACTGTGGAAATTGTGCTTTTCAATAAGAGAGTATTTTTTCTGGCGAGATGAATTTCCCAAGTTTGGCTTTACGTTTTTAAAAGAAGTTCTAATCGGCAAATAACTTACCAGTATTTTCCGCAGAAACAACAAACATCACCTTTAAGGAAGTCTGCTTGTATTCATTTCACATGTATGGCAGTTTAAGTTATATATTCACAGATTATCTTGACCACTGTGTTTTGCTACAGTACAGGTTTGTTTTTTCTTCCCCCAGCTCAATTTGTTTTGTTTTTTTGGCAAAATTTTTTCATTCTCTTCATTTGCTGCTGGTCACATGATTTGCCAAGATATTTAATCTCAGTTTGAACTAACGTTAATACGCTGGACCTTGTACTTATCTTTGTAACAGGGGTTTTGGAATGCTCATCCGTGACAATCAGAGAAAAACAACTTGTCTCAGTAGCTTTTGTTTCGTTTGGTTTAGTATTTGATTGTGCAGTTATCGTTGTTCTTTTCTTTCATTTGAAGGTACCACGGAAGATTTGGTTTCCACACCTGTTACAGGTAATTCCTTTTAGTTTGATTATCCTTTTAGTATGCTACATTTCTACAGCATTACATACTATATAATACTTGTTGTGATTTACACATCCTTTGCTAGTGAGACATATGTCCTCAGTTTACAGTCAGCTTTCTTGTTGTCCTATTGTCCTGAAGAGACCGTCCTTGAAGTCACTTTGTCTCCAAAGGTTGTAGAAGGATTTCCTCTCTCAAGAAGTGGGAACTAGTGTGTATCACCCTGTGAATGTAAAAACAGAAAGTGCCTTTTCACTGTCTAACATTTCTAAACTCTGGGGGACAAGAGATAAAAACTTGTATTGCTCAATCTGTGCTGGTATGTTGTTATGCAGTCTGGATGTTGTGATGTGTGATTAGCATCACCAGACAGATCTATAGATTCACATAATAACATTTACATCAAAAAGACTGGCAGGGAGAAATAAAGACACCGTGAATTCAAATTTTTGTACAGATGACACCCCACCTACCATTTTGAACTGCCCTAGTGACATCACTGTAGTAGTACCATTTGGTGAAGAAGGGGCGTTTGTAACATGGAATGAGCCAACGGCAATGGATATGTCCGGTCCAACCACGCTTGATTACAGGAGCCATGCCCCAAACACTTTCTTTACTCAGCCCACCACAAGTGTTGTATACTTTTTCAGCGACAGCTCCGAAAATGCTGGCTTTTGCTTGTTCATCGTCACCCTCGTTTTTGGTAAGAATACATTGGAAATGATGCAACCTCTTTGTCATGAATGTTGGTGAAGGGATGGCTATAAAGAGAATGAAAGGTTCTGGGTATGTGTCTGCAGATGACAGAGGTGTGAGATGCTGATTGAATGGCACTGATTGCTGCCTCACATGATATGAAATGTTCATATATGTTTCTGTGTGGTCTTTCATTCATGTAAGTTAACTTAGATTTGAAAAAGAAATGTTGTCTTGGATTACTTTTTGTAGGTCAGAGCAAGAAATGTCTAAAATTGAGATTTCAAGCTCATCAAAATGAAATGATTTAGAAAAAAAAAGAAAAAACATATTTAAATACTCTTTTACTTCTAAAGCAACAACATTGTCAGGTTCAGTAATGCAACAACTTTCAGATTCTGTGAGTTATGTGAGTATAGCCCTCTAAAATTCTGTGAGTTTTAATGAGTGTAATTAGCCCCACATTTTTCTGCCAGTTTAGTTCAATGCCCTTCCAGGTACTGTACTATTAGCAGGTAGCCCCAGCAGATCCTGTGAGTTTAGTATTGATGCCTAGCTTTCAAAGTCTGTGCGTTTAGCAAGTATAAACCCTTTCAGACTCCTCGAGTTTGTGGTAAGATTCCCAGCTGTCACGTTCTGGTGAGTCTATTAGGTAGCCCTGCAGATTCTGTGAGGCTGATGAGATACCCTTTCAGATTCTGTGAGCTTTGTTTCAATGCCCAGCTTTCAGATTCTGTTGAAGTGTAGTGCATAGCCCTGCTTTCTGTGAGTTTGGTTAAGATGTCCTTTCATATTTTGCGAGTCTGGAATGTATAGCCCTTTCAGATTCTGTGAAATGTTTGGTTCAGGCAAAAGCAGATTCTGTCACAAATTTACATGATGTTAAATTCTGCAGGTCATATTCTAAACACAAACAGATTTATGTGAGATATTGGACATCAGTTGAAGCAAAAGAAATGCTAAATCCTTGATTTTTGGAAGAAATTTATATGATTTGGTAACATTGTTTTCTATCAATCTCTAAAGTGGGAATTTTGAAAGTTTGTTTCTTATATTTTCCTTTAGCTTTTTGATTTTCAATGGCTACAGTTCTTCGATCTGTTACATTAACGTTTGGTCACCCTATACCTTATTGCTCTACTATGTTTCTCCTGGTTGTTTGGATGAACTGACAAAGCACAGCCTGAGAAGTCCCTAGAGTGAAGTGGCAGCCCTCATATGTTGGATATAGCCAGTTAAAAAAAAGTGATAACCTGTAATTTGATATGTTTGTTCAAAGGACACAAGGACAAATTTTTAAATTCTGTAATATCTTTTTGATGATACCAATTGGTGAAAGTTTTGCTCTTTTGATCGATCCCCACTTTTTTTTTTTTGTCCTTCTCCTCATCCTAGAGGAATTTCCAAGCTGCTATCAGTGTCTGGGACAGATGGAGTGCTCCCAGCCTCTGGAGGAGCTAGATGTCGTTGCTTGTGAGGATGATTCAATCTGTCTCTTTTCCAATATTACAATTGACTTTGGATCAGGTGAGCTCCACAATCACTATTTCTATTTTTTTTTGTTTAATTAATTTTTGTTTTGAAATTAAGCAAGATGGACACAGAGCAAAAAAAAAAAAAAAGGAGGGGGGCGAGTTCTTCAAGTTACTGACAAGACGGCAGAATGTAAAAATCAGTGTCGTGTGTTTCTGCGACCTGCATGGTGTATGAATTGCATGCAACTTGTTGGATGTATACATAAGAAAGAGCGAGAATTAGTAGGCTGTATGTGGAGCAATACCAATTTTAGTGTTCATGCAGGTAGAGCACAGCAAAAATAATATATTTATATTATATTATATTTCAGGAGATGATGAGCATGCTACTTGGAGAAATTGTCTCAGTATATAGCTATTGCCACAACTGGACCTTGCAGTCTTTTAGTTTCAGAATATTTATATATGTTAAGACATTTTTTAACTCACTGTTTTGAGAGCATGAAAGTTGGTGAGGGGCCAAAACAAATTTTATTTTGGTCTTGCAAATTTAATGGTTTGCTGCTTCTGTCTGCTATATGTTTCATTTTCAAGACAAATTGTGATAAATTATACCAGTTCTGAAAACAGTGCACATACATGCATATTAGCTTAAGTCATATCCAACCTATCGTATACTGTATATCCTGTAAAGCCCATTTGAACAAAAGTAGCCATACAGTGAGAGTGTTTCCTGGATGATTGAGGCTGTAAGTTACATTATTATTCTGTTTACCAGGAAACAGTTTGGTCCAGATTTTAACAGGAGGCGGTTGACAAAGAAGAACAAACTCTGTCCCACTTAGTTTGTTGATGTATTGTATTGTTATGTGAACACTAGTTTTGCTGTAAGATTTGATGTTGAATTTTATGATCAACTGACCAAATGTTTACCCTCTGGAAAATGAAATGGTTTGCTTTCGTGGCAGGTGTTGGGTCTGGAGTATTAGTCTCTAGAGACTGCATTCCTCGCGAGGGGGCACTGGAGGGGTGCGTTACTGCGGAGCAGTACATCAGATATTATTTCATCCCAAGTGCGTCTCCTGGAATCATCAACGAGATAGTTGGCCAAAGTGGTGTGGCTTGCTTCTGCTCTGGACACCTCTGCAATGCTGAATTGTCAGAACCACCAGTTATCAGGGGCAAGTGGTTGGATTTGTTTCGACATTGATGCATATGATTCTAGTCCAACAGCTGACAAGTTTGTATTTACAAGAAGTTTTTTTTTTTTTTTGTCTTTTTCCAAAAGATTTTTTAGTATTGGAGTGCATAGTTCGGTCTTTCAATTGGTGCTTCCTCTTTCAAAATATCCATTAGGTCAAAATAATGAATTGTGAGAAATGTGAGAATTTGACTCATTATAAATAGTAGCAGCTTATAACTGAGTGCACTGTTCCCTTGGAAATCAGTGCCTCAAATTGGCAGCTCTTTTCATCCAACTGGTATCATATCGGCTTGTCTTAAACACCATATCCAATAATATTGTTTTATCACATGTGGGCCTCTATTTTATACTATTTGAATGCAATACATGCACATGCATGATCACCTAGTGAAACCTCAGAATTGTTGGTCCTGATATAAAATTGCTTCATTCTTATAAATCGCAATGCACAAGGAATGTTGTGAACAGATCACATATTTGTGTCTATGCTGCGTAATGTTTTGTTTGCTTAGCAGATACGACAACACCATCCGTGGAGTTTCCAACATCTACAGAATTTGGTAAGCATTGCAATTTGTCCTTTGTGTTGATTATTTGAGGTACTACATTATGCCAAACAGCTGGGTCTTTGGTGACAAGCATTTTTCCTGGGTAATTAGGTGCCCCACTTTATAAGCCCAACCATTAGTTGATTGCACAGATATATGCTGTATTTGTATGCTGTATTTTACAACGAAATAACTTCTACCTCAAGGAAACTGTCAGACAATATCAAGAGCATTGGAATAAAGTTGTTCGAAGCATTTGATATGCTGTTATTCCTCTTTTGTCAAAAGTGCACCAAAAAATTTGCTACACTTCTTGGAATTGTAAATAGTTGTAGAAATTACTGCATCCTGATCTTTTTGTCCCAAAATAAATGAAAATTGCCAAATTTAGGCCAGACAATAAATGTGGCAGAACAGGGGTCCTGTGGTGAATTGTATGGAACTCCCATGTGAATAACCATGTTTCATTTTTGCACAAGATCTTAGGCAAATTAAATAATCAACACTCTAGCTAGTTAAAGTTCTCCTGGAAGGAACATGGCATAGACCTGTGTTGTTTTCCACATTGATATCAAATAGAAACATTTAAGATTATGCAACAAGGGTGATTTTTTTTTCATCAGTTAACCAGCACATCTTGCCTTTAATTGTTGGCAGTCATTGACCTACAGTAGATGAATTGCAACAGTATCACAAAGTACTCAGAATCCACTAGCTTTAGTAGGTGCTTACTGAGAACATTTCATTGCACAGATACACTTTCCTATTTTGAAATTTGTGAAATATCACATTTCTTTAAAGAGATTACTCCATCTTCCTTCGTGTGCTGTGATAGTAACAGTCCTTTTAAGTTTGTTGCTGGTATTTAATCTCTATCTTTTGACTCCTGATGAAGTAACTGATCATTTTTTAATACTCTATTCATTCCTGTCTAATATTCCTCAGCTATGTTGGACGAAGATGAAACGACGGAGTTTGCAGCATCGACGTTCTTGACCGGTAACGTATCTTCGCTGAGGTTGGCAAAATGTGATGTTATGTATACAACCTACAGTACACTAACATACTGCAAGAATCCTGACCTTCCAACTACTGCACCGTGCTGGTCCTAAGGAAGTTTGTTGAAAGATCAGGATTAGGTTACCAGTGTATACATTGCACTCTGCTTTTGTAAACAAAGTGAGGATATGAAGATAGAGCAGTACGTCACTAATGAACTTTTGTAGAGAAAATTTCCATCTCTTTGCATAAGCATTTTTAGTTTGATTTAGGCTGGTCCAAAGAGACAGATAGATGAGAATGGTCAACATAGATAAACTCTAGGAACCTAAAAGTGGTAGCTGGGAATCCATGAGCTGCTTGCCCCCTATGCATGACAAAGTCAACAGAAAAGGTGGTGACTGATGAAAAGGAAACACCATCAACAATTTACCGGCAAATTATTTTTGTACATGCCAGTAATTTCCCCATTACTGTTATGCTGCACCATCTGGAAATTGAAAAGCCCGCCCTGAGCCTGTCTTGGCGGGCTTTTTGGACTTGGTTTGTCGGAGCATGAGTCATTCTCTCCCACCTTGCTCTTCTGTGCAGTGATGCATGTCTAATCTCGAACAATACGCTGAGTTTAGCAAGTAGTTCCAACAACTTATTGATGAGGAAGTTGTGGTCTATAGTACCTTTGGACCTTGTTTGCTCAAGAGATTAAATTAGAAATGACAAGTCTTGGGAGACGTAAATGAAGCTGCAGAGATGCAGCATATGGCTCACAGGCTCTCTGATTACATGGAACCATTTTATGATGATGAAGTAGCGTATTAACAGGAAGATTCATTGTTGCTTGATACCCAAATCATTCATCGTCTTATATACTTTATTTCTACTGGACGAAGATTTTTCAAAATTCTCATCACTCATGCCTTAATGGATTTTCTTGAAACTTGCACACAGTGGTCCTTTGACTGTGGGCCTTTTGGTGTATTCAGGAATTCCAGGTCCAAGGTCCTGTAAAGATCGTATGGTTTATTTTATGAAGCCATACAAAATGCTTCTCTTCTTACAAATTTGGCCATACGGTAGTGATGATCTGTCATGATAAGGCTTTACTGGTGTCCAGGAATTTCGGATCCAAGTTTCTACGTGCACACTATGCACCAGTTTATGGAAATGTGGCCACTGTTGTTCAAAATGATTCTCTTCTCACATGCTGTGATGGATTCTGTAATCATTGGGAAGTTTTCATTCAGTGATGTACAGGACGGTTTGGTCCAAGTTCGCGTATGGACCTGATGGGTCATTATCTAAAATCATTCAAAATGTTTCCCCTCCTACAGATTATGTTGTACAGTGCTGATCATTACGTGTTGAGCCCAATGCGGAATTCTTTAGCAAATACTGCCAACCGACGGTCTTTTGATGTAATCAATACTGAACCTGCTAGATAAGGGTGCTTTGATCCCACCTGCCTGGTCACTCCAGCTCATGTCCATTTACAAAACTTGTGATTAAACACACTTGCTCTTACTAGAGGTTGTTCTCACAAAGACAATGACTGTTCTGTAACAAACAGAGGCAGTGAAGCTGCTTACACATTGCCAGGTGAACTGTGGGCTAATTAATTGGGATCATCTAACTGATAGCGCATGCTCGATTAGACGGTTTAGTGAAGACAAGCAGAAGGTGCAAACTCAGTGCCCTTCAGAGAGAACACGTAATGTGGTCTGTCTTCATCTGTGTTACATATAGAGATTGGTACCATGAAAATTTGGGTTAAAATCCAACATGGACCCTATGCTCCCTTTTTCATGAAATTTTGTCCACAGTTTTTCAAGGTGTTTCTCCTACATGCATAGATGAATTTTCATGAAAATTAAACACAAAAACCTTTGGGTGGTGGGCCTGCATGGGTGTACATAAATTTTGGGTCCATAGTCCAACATGGGCCTCATTCCTTTATAAATCACACAAAGTGCTTCTGCAGATTCTTTTAGTGCAATGGTGATTGTCAGTCATAATGATACTTGGATAGTGTTTTCGTTGTGTGTCACAGTATTCAGGAAAGTCTTATCCGCAGTTGTACATGGGCTTTAAGGGCTATTTTAATAACTCATTCAGATGCTACAAGTTCTCTTGCAGATTTTTGTATGCAAAGCTGATGGATTGTCATATGGATACTTGATAATGAAACTCGAGTGTTCAGTAGTTTTTAATACAAGGTCCCCATCGACCTGGTGGATCATTTTGTGAAATCATAAACAATGGTTTTATATTTTCTATTGCACACTGCTTATGGCTTGTCATAATTATACTGGGATAAGAGATTCTTTTGGGTTCCAGATCTTTTAAATCCAAGGTCATGATGGGCTCTACAGGTCATTTTACCAAGTCCCATAAGATGGTTCTCGTGTCACCTTGAAATATTATGAGCCACTAGTTTCAGCAGAATTCCTGTTGACAATATTACACTGTATCATATGACAAAGCCATTTTCAACAGATCACCCATAATCATCTGAACCAAGGGTGTGCAACCTTTTCAGATACCAGACCAAATTGGTAACCCTGGAAGGGTCAGCTGTGAAACAGTCCAAAAGGAGTGTTTTAGGCAGTGTCTCACCTCTATCCCCCCTCCCCCCTTCAACTACCCTTCCTAAGTGTTTAAGCCAAATGCAACATGTCCATCTAGTCATTGAACCGTTTGCCATTTGATCACCCATAATCATCTGAACCAAGGGTGTGCAACCTTTTCAGATACCAGACCAAATTGGTAACCCTGGAAGGGTCAGCTGTGAAACAGTCCAAAAGGAGTGTATTAGGCAGTGTCTCAACTCTATCCCCCCTCCCCCCTTCAACTACCCTTCCTAAGTGTTTAAGCCAAATGCAACATGTCCATCTAGTCATTGAACCGTGTGGCATTTGTCAGTGAAAACTAGCACCTGTGTGGCTTACACCACCATTTTGTGTCGTTGTTCGTATTATTAGTACTTCAGATTTTGAAATACATTTTTTGAGTGAATCTCTCTAATTTCTGCTTGATGAATGGTTAATGTGAAAATACCACCGTAGCTACTGCTGCTGTGAGCAATGTTGTGTGTGAGACTGTGACCTCTAGTGATAAAGCAAATTACCTTAAGGCCATTTACAGTGTAGCAAACTGACACTGACTTAAAATTCATGATATTTTCAAGGAAATGTCATCCTTTGTTGAAAGGGAGTGACTGCAGGTTGCGGACCCCTGCTTTTAAATGAATGAAAAAAAAAGATGATAATGTGTATTACTTAACCTTTCTGCTCATCTCCATACAATTGGATGTGTGTACCAGTTCTGTGAAGTTCAAGTTGGGTGACCATATTGAAGCTAACCTTTAGGACACTTTATGTCATGACAACTGAATGGAGTCATTCATCTGATACATTCTGATGAAGCAGACCAAAACACTGATTATTACTTTAAAGAGGGTCACTTGGTCTTCTTTCCCATCTTTTTCTTATTGTCACGGAGATAGTATCATGACATCATCTCCTCATTGTATGAAAACTTGCTACGTCTATTTGCTTAATACTTCTTCAAAGTTACAATTTGGGTTTCCGCAACAAAAACTGGATAATTAAGCCTGATTTTAGAGCACTGGTTTCTGCCAACCATGATTGTTGAGTGCACTTCATGCATGTCAGTATTTTACATGTCACAGGATAGACCGACCTCATCTAAGTTTTTTACTGTTTGGACAAAGGTTAACACTGATACCTAGTAAAACTACAGTTTTGTTTATCTCATTTTTTCCATTATCGGTGGTTCTGCTCTTTATTAATCACCCTTTTTTTTATTAAGGAGCAAACAACCAGTGAGAGGACTTTTTTACATTTAGCACTACATGCCATAAATAATTTGGCATGTACTTCTTTTTCTCTGTGATCTTTGGCGAAGTATAAGCATAGTTTCTTATTCTTTGTTTTGGAAAAAAATCTAGTAATTTAGCCTTCTGGAGGGAAAGTACTTAACATTTCACCTGTTCTGCTGAGATTCTTCACATACCAGTATTTGTTAACCTTGTCATATAGTAATGCAGAGTACATTGTCTTTTAACTGCAATTACTCTTTGACAGAGCTTTCAGTTTAGTCAGACCATGTCTCCCTTTATCATGATTTATCACATGGAGTGATCTGTGATTGGTAATTACACCCTCAGACTTAACATTGACAACTTGGATTGTCCGTGCAGATTTTACCAATATTTTAATAACTAGCAAAAAATTTGGTGGTGAATTTTATTCAAGATGGCTGATATTATTTGATACATTTTCCCCAAGACCTCACTAGGATTGAACATTGATTTTTTTTTTCTTACTGTCATTTTCCACATTTAGCAATATATTGATAAATTATCAATATCCTTCACAGTGAATTCTTGATTGAATTGTTTATTCAGATTAATTGAAAATCTCTTGGTTTATATTCAAAGTCCCAGCAGGTCTTGTCTGCTTGTCATGTGTTGGTGAAGAAGAATGTTCCTTACCACTTGATGAACTGGAGACTGAAGTCTGTGAGGAATTCTTTGTTTGTAGCGCCATCAATGTCACAATAGACTTGGGTTTAGGTAATTCAACTGAACTCTAATTGAGCTGCTGTAAACTATTAACATGCAATTGTCAAAGGTAACTCATAAATTAGGTGTATGAGGAAATTGAAAATCTTTATTTCCAACACTCATTAGATTATATTGGTGAAGTCCTCAGGGTTATCAAAAAGTGAATAGAAGTTTGATACTTTGTTTTCCACATGAATTTATGAATGTACCCAATGGAATATAGGTTTTTATCATTTTTTTTTTGGGCTTTTAGGTTTGTTTTTAGAGTGTTTGTGTTTGATGTTACCTTCCCTTTATATTCATGCACATTCTGTTGTATGAATAAATCTTCCAGTATCCCTTCCTCTTAATGTAACTGAAGGAAAATGTTGACTTTGTATGGTACAACTTATCAATTATGAAGTAATTTTTACAGAGAAACAGTTTCTCTCCAGCCATATTTTGGATTTCTTGTAGCAATGACATCTTTAATTCTGCAATATTATTGTTCTTTGAACATACACAATGTAGATTGAAAAGTTAACTTCAGTTACTCATACATAGAGTCTGAACCCTCATTACCTTTGATACCAAGCAAAGGCAGAATTTCATTAAATCAGTTTGCTTCTGTTAATATGCACACATTTCCATTCCAGTATGTTGTTGTGCAATTTTAACAGTGTTTAGCACACAGGGACACTTCAGATGTAAGCCTTACTAAGTTTCCTAATCATGTGCACTGTGCAAAGTAAAAATTCACCTCCATGTCTTTCTAAGATACATTTTTAGTAAATAATATTTGTGCCAGTTTTGCCTTAAATGCGATTTTATTTTCGTCGTTTTGCAACATATTTAGAGTTCGGGACAGCTACTGATATCATTCGCGGTTGCATTGAAGCTGTGGAAGGTGTGGAGGGCTGTATTACTGGAGAGAGTTATGTTAATGATTACCTAGCAGGACTTGTACCTGGCATCAATGAGATACCCTTTGTGGCAGAAGGAGCAGCCTGCTTCTGTGACGAAGACAGTTGTAATAGAGAAATAACAGAACCAGAGAGTAAGTGAAAGATAATGGAAGAGAAGCTCACAAAACTAATTTCAGAGAGATGTTTTTACTTCATACTTCAGACATGTCAGTATTTTTCATGTCGCGGGATAGACCGACCTCATCTAAGTTTGGTACTGTTTGGACAAAGGTTCACACTGTTACCTATTAAAACTACAGTTTTGTTTATCACATCTTTTTCTTTATTGGTGGTTCTGCTCTTTATTAATCACCTTTTTTTATTCGGAGCAAACACCCAGTGAGTGGACTTTATTTTTCTGCATTTAGCACTATATGCCTCTAATTATTTGGCATGTACTTCTTTTTCTCTGTGTGCTTTGATGAAATATAACCATAGTTTATTTTTTGTTTTGTTTTGGAAAAACCTAGTAATTTAGCCTTCATGCAGACAAATACTTAACATTTTACCTGTTCTGCTGAGATTCTTCACATACCAGTATTTGTTAACCTTTTCATGTAGTAATGCAGAGTGCATTGTCTATTAACTGTGATTATTCTTTGACAGAGCTAGCAGTTTAGTCAGACCATGTCTCCCTTCATCATGATTTATCACATGGAGTGATCTGTGATTGGTAATTACACCCTCAGACTTAACATTGACAACTTGAATTGTCCCTGCAGATTTTACCAATATTCTGATAACTAACAAAAAAATTCAGTGGTGAATTTTATTCAAGGTGACTGATATTATTTGATACATTTTCCCCAAGACCTCACTAGGATTGAACATTGATTTTTTTTCTTACTGTCATTTTCCACATTTAGCAATATGTTGATAAATTATCAATATCCTCCAAAGTCAATTCTTGATTGAATTGTTTATTCAGATTAATTGAAAATCTCTTGGTTTATGTTCAAAGTCCCAGCAGGTCTTGTCTGCTTGTCATGTGTTGGTGAAGAAGAATGTTCCTTACCACTTGATGAACTGGAGACTGAAGTCTGTGAGGAATTCTTTGTTTGTAGCGCCATCAATGTCACAATAGACTTGGGTCCAGGTAATTCAACTGAACTCTAATTGAGCTGCTGTAAACTATTAGCACGCAATTGTCAAAGGTAACTCATAAATTAGGTGTATGAGGAAATTGAAAATCTTCTTTCAAACACTCATTAAATTGTATTGGTGAAGTCCTCAGGGTATCAAAAAGTGAATAGAAGTTTGATACTTTGTTTTCCACATGAATTTATGAATGTACCCAATGGAATATGGGTTTTTTGGGGGGTTTTTTTGTCTTTTGTTTTTAGAGTGTTTTGTTATTGATGTTACCTTCCCTTTATACTCATGCACATTCTGTTGTATGAATAAATCTTCCAATATCCCTCACTCATAGTGTAACTGAAGGAAAATGTTGACTTTGCATGGTACAACTTATCAATTATGAAGTAATTTTCACAGAGAAACAGTTTCTCTCCAGCCGTATTTTGGATTCCTTGTAGCAATGACATCTTTAATTCTGCAATATTATTGTTCTTTGAACATACACAATGTAGATTGAAAAGTTAACTTCAGTTACTCATACATAGAGTCTGAACCTTCATTATCTTTGATACCAAGCAAAGGCAGAATTCCATTAAATCAGTCGGCTTCTATTAATATGTACACATTTCCATTCCAGTATGTTGTCATGCAATTTTAACAGTGTTTAGCACACAGGGACACTTCAGATGTAAGCCTTACTAAGTTTCCTAATCAAGTGCACAGTGCAGAGAAAAACATTCACCTCCATGTCTTTCTAAGATGCAGTTTTAATAAATAATATTTGTGCCAGTTTTGCCTTAACTGCGATTTTATTTTCATCGTTTTGCAACATATTTAGAGTTCGGGACAGCTACTGATATCATCCGCGGTTGCATTGAAGCTGTGGAAGGTGTGGAGGGCTGTATTACTGGAGAGAGTTATGTCAATGATTACCTAGCAGGGCTTGTACCCGGGATCAATGAGATACCCTTTGTGGCAGAAGGAGCAGCCTGCTTCTGTGACGAAGACAATTGTAATAGAGAAATAACAGAACCAGAGAGTAAGTGAAAGATAGTGGAAGAGAAGCTCACAAAATTAATTTCAGAGAGATGTTTTTGAGTGATGTCATCTTTTTTGTCAATTAATAAACATGATGAAACTGTTCTTTGAGAACTCTTCTCATTCTCTGCTTGATTACATATCATCACCTCAGAGAAAAATTGAAGCACTCTCCACAAATACCTGATACCTTGGCATCCTTAGCATCTAAAACAGTTATATGAGGAGGTTTCTGTTGAATGGATCATCTGTCAATTCATTATTTCCACATTGTGAGAAGAACAAATTCCAGAACACTGTAGGGGACAGATCAAGTGATAAGGTGTGACACAGCCTGCAGTGTGGTTAGGTTTCTGCAGACAACACTGTAGGAGAATATTCACAGCATGAATAGTTTGAAGTACTAAATATCAACATTTATGACTCAACAACAGAAAGCTAGTTGCCCCATTGGTTAATACTTTATTGAATACAGTAGATAAAAGTGTGAGAGAAAGCTGCACAGTAGTTGAATTTGACTTTGAGTATTCCTTAATAGTGACAGTCTTTTTGAACATTCTAGGCTACATTTACACCTATTCATTTAAGTATAAAAGGCAAGAGGGGACTCTTAGAAAGTGTATGTATGCTCATAAGTCAGAGTATCTGTAGATTCATGACAAGGTAATAGAAAAGCTGAGATAAAAATTCTTGACCTTTATAAAAATTGACAGCTGTGCAAATTAGTTAGGATGTACTGCAGTAGATCGAACTATTCAAATAAAGGTAGTAAGTGGTATAGTATCTTGATGCTTCTTCTAAGAGAGGCAGTAAAGAAATATAAAAAAATAAGGACATTTAAAAAAAAAAGTTTAAAATAATAAAAAAAGGACATTTAATTACAATAGACATAACAGATTTCCCCAAATGGAATGTACCACTTCCAAGTAGATATTTGTTTGAAATCCATATCTTTCAAACAGAGCAGGTTTTTCACCTCTAAAGAGAGAAAGATTACCCTAGGTAAATCTGATATTTAATTTTTTTTATGGTATATTTTTTCCTTTTTAGCTGGTAAATACTAAATACGTTTTATCCAAAGAAGATGTCAAATTTGTGTCATGGTTACCAGAAACATGATTCACTTTTTACTGTTGTTATTGCTTTACTGGTCATTACTTCATGTTTAATTGGTCAAGTCATGAAAATTCTTGTGTTTAGTGTTATTTTGCTTGTGGAGGGTTTGAGTATGACAGATATGAGTGGAAACTTAGCTGTATGTAAAGGATCGTTCTAGACAATTCGCTCTTTTTTATTATCACATAAATGTTTGTTTTTGATAGCTTCACCTGACATTTATTACATTCTTTGCCAATGTTGTGTTGCTTTAAGCCTTTCTGCCAAGACAAGGCAATTGGGAAGGAGACACAGACATCTTAAAAGACAGAATTACGAAAATATGAAGCCTGGAAATCTTGCTTTGGGTTTTGATTTGGAATGATTCATGATCTTGTTTGTCATCTGTGTGACCGTGTTGTGTATGCATTGTTATTGTGTCAATTACAGAACGGAGTGAAAAGATCTGCCACTTGATGTTGTCTATGATGTCACAATAGTCATCGTATGCTCACGGCAATGGAAAGTACTTAATTTCTTGTTGTTTTGTTTTTTTTAAACCAGCTCAAACAGTACCGCCAACTACGTTTCCAGATTTTACTCTCCTGCCAACATCAGGTGAGCTTTTGCCCCCCCCCCCTAAAAAAAAGGAAAACTGAAAAAAATAGGTATTTACAAAAATGAAGAATCTGCAGTTCAAATTAAGATTCATTGACCACTGTCAATATAACATCATAGGAAGTTGGTGTCTGCATGAAGGTGGAAGAAAATCTGAAGAAAAGGTACTTTCTCCGTTCTGGAAGTTTTGTAGGTTTTAGTTGTAATATTGTATGACATTGTGAGTTATTTCCTAGCAGCACAAGTCAGTGTATTAGAAAATGTATTCATGTTTTCTACTTCAGTGTTGAAATGCAAAGGTTTTGTATGCAGAATAGGGAATAACTGTAGCAAGTAACTTGTGACAAATCTTCTTGAAAATTATCTAAACATTTGAAAAATATCATTTGTAATTCCTGCTGGATGCTACAAGATTGCTTCTGTGAACTGCAGTTCTGCACAAAAAGTTTTGTGACCATGTATACCATCTTCGTAGTCTGTTTATTTCATGGCATGAAGAACTGATGGATTTATCAAGTCATTGTATCTGACATAAGCAACTATTTGCAAGATCTGGTATTTTTTTTTTTTTTTGGGGGGGAGAGTAATTCAGAGGCCAAAACACTGCTTTAAATGTTACTTTTGAATTCTTTTTATTTTCTTCTGATTGTGATAGAGATGGACAGTATTGTGATATCTCCTCATTGCGTTGAAAATTTGATTTTGTCTTCCTCTTCATGTTCGCTCAGTTTGGGCAGATAATACCCCTCACTGCTTGCTTTACCTCTTCGTGATGTTCCAGGAAACTTAAGTTAGGTGGAAAACTTCAAAAAAATTGGACTGGTTCTGATAAGAATGTTTGCCAAGTGTCTCCCTGGTACATGCTGTCATCATTCGTGAATATTCATTCAATCTTTGGACTGTCATTTTCTACCTTTAGAAATGTATAGATAACTATCAACACCCTCTTTTTGTAAATCGTTCATTCAGAGTGGATGAAAACTGCTTGATATATCTTTTCACAGTCACACCAGGTCTTGTGTGCTTCTTGTGTGATGGTGAAGAAGAATGTTCGTTACCACTTGATGAGCTGGAGACTGAAGTCTGTGAGGAATTCTTTGTTTGTAGCGTCATCAATGTCACAGTAGACTTGGGTCCAGGTAATTCAACTGAACTCTAATTTAGTTGCTGTAAACTATTAGCATGCAATTGTCAAAGGAAACTCATAAATTAGGTGCATAATGAAATTGAAAATCTTATTTCCAACACTTCTCAAATTATATTGGTGAAGTTCTCAGGGTATGAAAACGTCAATAGAAGTTCGATAATTTGTTGCCCACAGGAATTTGTGAATGCACCCAATGGAATATTGGCTTTTATGATTTTTGTGTTTTTCCCTTTAGTTATGTTTCTAAAGTGTTTTTTTTATTCCGCTCAATATTTAGCGACCAAACTTGAAATGTTTGCAATGAAGGTTGAAGTTGCTTTCCCTTTTTGCTCATGCACATTCTTCGGTATAAATAATTCTTCCCATATTCCTTCCTCATAATGTACCTGAAGGAAAAAAAAATGTTGACTTTGTATAGCACACTTATCAATTATGAAGTAATTTTTACAGAGAAACAGTTTCTCTCCAGCCATATTTTGGATTTCATGTAGGAATGACATCTTGAATTCTGCAATATTATTGTTCTTTGAACATACACAATGTAGATTGAAAAGTTAACTTCAGTTACTCATACATAGAGTCTGAACCTTCGTTATCTTTGATACCAAGCAAAGGCAAAATTTCATTAAATCAGTTTGCTTCCATCAATATGTACACATTTCCATTCCAGTATGTTGTCATGCAATTTTATCAGTGTTTAGCTCACAGGAACACTTCAGATGTAAGCCTTACTAAGTTTCCAAGTCATGTGCACTGTGCAGAGAAAAACATTCACCTCCCTGTCTTTCTAAGATGCAGTTTTAATAAATAATATTTGTGCCAGTTTTGCCTTAAATGCGATTTTATTTTCATCGTTTTGCAACATATTTAGAGTTCGGGACAGCTACTGACATCATCCGCGGTTGCATTGAAACTGTGGAAGGTGTGGAGGGCTGTATTACTGGAGAGAGTTATGTCAATGATTACCTAGCAGGACTCGTACCTGGGATCAATGAGATACCCTTTGTGGCAGAAGGAGCAGCCTGCTTCTGTGACGAAGACAATTGTAATAGAGAAATAACAGAACTAGAAAGTAAGTGAAAGATAATGGAAGAGAAGCTCACAGAGTTAATTTCAGAGAGATGTTTTTGAGTGATGTCATCTTTTTTGTCAATTAATAAACATGATGAAACTGTCCTTTGAAAACTCTTCTCATTCTCTGCTTGATTACATATCATCACCTCAGAGAAAAATTGAAGCACTCTCCACAAATACCTGATACCTTGGCATCCTTAGCATCTAAAACAGTTATATGAGGAGGTTTCTGTTGAATGGATCATCTGTCAATTCATTATTTCCACATTGTGAGAAGAACAAATTCCAGAACACTGGAGGGCACAGATCAAGTGATAAGGTTTGACACTCCCTGCAGTGTGGTTAGGTTTCTGCAGACAACACTGTAGGAGAATATTCACAGCATGAATTAGTTTGAAGTACTAAATATCAACATTTATGACTCAACAACAGAAAGCTAGTTGCCCCATTGGTTAATACTTTATTGAATACAGTAGATAAAGGTGTGAGAGAAAGCTGCACAGTAGTTGAATTTGACTTTGAGTATTCCTTAATAGTGACAGTCTCTTTGAACATTCTAGGCTACATTTACACCTATTTAAATAAATACAAGTTTGAAAGGCAAGAGGAGACTCTTAGAAAGTGTATGTATGCTCATAAGTCAGAGTATCTGTAGATTCATGACAAGGTAATAGAAAAGCTGAGATAAAAATTCTTGACCTTTATAAAAATTGACAGCTGTGCAAATTAGTTAGGATGTACTGCAGTAGATCGAACTATTCAAATAAAGGTAGTAAGTGGTATAGTATCTTGATGCTTCTTCTAAGAGAGGCAGCAAAGAAATATGAAAAACAAGGACATTTAAAAAAAGTTTAAAATAATAAAAAAAGGACATTTAATTACAATAGACATTACAGATTTCCCCAAATGGAATGTACCACTTCCAAATAGATATTTGCTTGAAGTCCATAACTTTCAAACAGAGCAGGTTTTTCACCTCTAAAGAGAAAAAGATTACACTAGTTAAATCTGATGTTTAATTTTTTTATGGTATATTTTTTTCTTTTTAGCTGGTAAATACTAAAAACGGTTTATCCAAAGAAGATGTCAAATTTGTGTCATGGTTACCAGAAACATGATTCACTTTTTACTGTTGTTATTGCTTTACTGGTCGTTACTTCATGTTTAATTGGTCAAGTCATGAAAATTCTTGTGTTTAGTGTTATTTTGCTTGTGGAAGGTTTGAGTATGACAGATATGAGTGGAAACTTAGCTGTATGTAAAGGATCGTTCTAGACAATTCGCTCTTTTTTATTATCACATAAACGTTTGTTCTTGATAGCTTCACCTGACATTTATTACGTTCTTTGCCAATGTTGTGTTGCTTAAAGCCTTTCTGCCAAGACAAGGCAATTGGGAAGGAGATGTAGACATCTTAAAAGACAGAATTATGAAAATATGAAGCCTGGAAATCTTGCTTTGGGTTTTGATTTGGAATGTTTCATGATCTTGTTTGACATCTGTGTGACCTTGTTGTGTATGCATTGTTATTGTGTCAATTACAGAACGGAGTGAAAAGATCTGCCACTTGATGTTGTCTATGATGTCACAATAGTCATCGTATGTTCACGGCAATGGAAAGTACTTAATTTCTTGTTGTTTTTTTTTTTTTTTAAACCAGCTCAAACAGTACCACCATCTATATTTCCAGATTTTACTCTCCTGCCAACATCAGGTGAGCTTTTGCCCCCACATCTAAAAAAAAAAATTTAAAATTGAAAAAAATAGGTATTTACAAAAATGAAGAATCTGCAGTTCAAATTAAGATTCGTTGACCGCTATCAATATAACATGAATGGAAGTTGGTGTCTGCATGAAGGTGGAAGAAAATCTGAAGAAAAGGTACTTTCTCCATTCTGGAAGTTTTGTAGATTTTAGTTGTAGTATTGTATGATATTGTGAGTTATTTCCTAGCAGCACAAGTCAGTGTATTAGAAAATGTATTCATGTTTTCTACTTCAGTGTTGAAATGCAAAGGTTTTGTATGCAGAATAGGCAATAGCTGTAGCAAGTAACTTGTGACAAATCTTCTTGAAAATTATCTAAACATTTGAAAAATATCATTTATAATTTCTGCTGGATGCTACAAGATTGCTTCTGTGAACTGCAGTTCTGCCCAAAAAGTTTTGTGACCATGTATACCATCTTCTTAGTCAGTTTATTTCATGGCATGAAGAACTGATGGATTGATCATGTCATTGTATGTGACATAAGCAACTCTTTGCAAGATCTGGTATTTTGGGGGGAAAGAGTAATTCAGAGGCCAAAACACTGCTTTAAATGTTACTTTTAAATTCATTTATTTTCCTCTGATTGTGATAGAGATGGACAGTATTGTGATATCTCCTCATTGTGTTGAAAATTTGCTTAGTTCGCTTAGTTTCGGTAGATGAAAGCCCTCAATGCTTGCTTTACCTCTTCCTGATGTTCCAGAAAACTTAAGAGGAAAGCTTAAAAATTTTGACTGGTTCTGATAAGAATGTTCGCCAAGTGTCCCCCTAGTACATGCCAGTATCATTTATGAATATCCATTCAATATTTGGACTGTCATTTTCTACCTCTAGAAATATATAGATAACTATCAACACCCCCTTTGTTGTAAATCGTCCATTAAGGGTAGATGAAAATTGCTTGATGTATCTTTCCACAGTCCCACCAGGTCTTGTGTGCTTCTTGTGTGATGGTGAAGAAGAATGTTCGTTACCACTTGATGAGCTGGAGACTGAAGTCTGTGGGGAACTCTTTGTTTGTAGCGTCATCAATGTCACAGTAGACTTGGGTCCAGGTAATTCAACTGAACTCTAATTTGAGCTGCTGTAAACTATTAGCATACATGGTTCTACTGTTGAAGCTCCTGAATTTGACGAATTTGAGAATCTTATTTTTGATGTTAGATAATAACTTAAAGAAGTCCCTATGGAATTAAAAGATAAATTCCATAATTTCACACAATTATCCAATGTTTGCAACCTCCCCTTACGTTTAAAAAAGAATAATACAGCAAACAATAATAGAATAGTAAGTGCAAGTTTACTTTTATATTTTTATTTTGGAGTATTTATTACTCTAACCCATCTCATTTTGTTATTTCAATACATGACAGGTATAGAGATATTCTCAGTCTAGCTGGACATTCTGATATTCCTTTAAAATAGTGTCAAGGTCTCGATTCATTTTCAATGTGTATCAAACTTTTCCTTCATGTTTCCATGCATGTAAGCAAAAGATGTTACTAGTTAAGGTATGAAAGGAATATGTACAATAAGTCCCTTTTGAAAATTATTGACCAAAAAAGGGTCTGAAACCTGGAAAAGGTAGATCTTTTCCTATAGTTTTTGCACACAGTGCTTCCATAAATTATAGATGTTTTGATCCTTTGTTTAGATTGGTGGGCCCTGGGCAGTAAAGCGCCTCCTTTTATTTGTTGTGAGTGATACGTGTAATATAGTAAAGGACAGAGTGGTATTGAGGTTTGTAACTCTGTTGTGTGTATTCTCAACTTTAAAAGAAGAATGATGTCAAGAATTTCATTAAAGAAGAAGTACAAAAGAAGAATGTCAGACGTTGGGTGTGTGTTTAATTTGCTAATTCCATAACACCCACTAAATTGCTGATCAATTAGCTCAAAAGTATTGTTATTAACTTTATTAGGCGATTCTCTTCAATAGCATTCACCAAACCATCATTTAAGTCTACTAATCCTTACACAATTAGCTCACACAGAACAATGCTTCGATTCCAGGTGTTTAGCCCCTCACATTTTCAGAGAAGGTGAGACAAAACTCGGAGCAGCTATTTAATTGACAGAAAAGAATACATTTAGTTTTTTTACAATGTTAAAGAATGGAATACATGGAAATGAACTAAGTGTCAGAAATCTAATATTTTGTCAACACCAGATACATCGACCAGAATTTTCGTCGTCAATCTCTTTAATGACAATTGAACTGTTTCTAAGTTACATATTTAGGACACTGTCGCAAAGGAACATGAAATAACCAGAAGTATTGAGATTCAGCAGCTTTGCTGCTCTAGTGTACATTTACTATTAAAGTCTTTTTTGTTCTACAGATTCCTTTTTTCTTTTTCAGTTATATATTTCTGCATAGGGAGTGTTCTGCTTTGTTAAGATTCATCTTTTTTAATCACCTCCTTTTGCAACTGCATTTTTATGCAAATCTAATTAACTCCAAAGTGTATACACATTTGTCTTTGCTGTAGTGAAAAAACAAATGAGTGAAATGAAATCAAAATCAAACATGCTTGAGATTTTTCTATATTACAACAGGAACCTATAAATATCCCAGAGTGAGTTTTTGTCAGATTTTTCATTTTTTTTTTTGTAGGACGGGGGTTGCACGTTGTCTTTGTAATGTGGTTAACACTCGATGTTGCAAAAAGTGTCTAACTTCAAACCGGAAAATGCTTGAAATCAGACTGATGCTATGTTAATCTTCTGAGACATGTACACTACAGAAACTTAGCATAAGTAAACATTTCTGTCTGTTTCTGAAAAAGGGTTTGGGATGTTGAGAAATATTTGTTTTCAGATTTTTTGCTGCCAGTAATTATTGTTTTTGTTTTGCATCATATGTAGATTTTGGGACAGCGACTGATATCATCAGGGGTTGCATCGAAGCTGTGGAAGGTGTGGAGGGTTGTATTACTGGAGAGAGCTACGTCAATGATTACCTAGCAGGACTCGTACCTGGCATCAATGAGATACCCTTCGTGGCAGAAGGAGCAGCCTGCTTCTGTGACGAAGACAACTGTAATGGAGAAATAACAGAACCAGAGAGTAAGTAAAAGATAGCATGATAAAAGAAAACAGAAGCGTCTTTAAGTGATGCTCTCTTGTTGTACATCAACCAATGAGATAATCCAATTTGTCCTAAACACGAACACTCAGTATAACTCAGAGCAGAGTAGATGTTTGATCTGCATCATCTCATTCTGTAATTACAGTAAGCATAGTGTAATAGTTTATCAGCCAGTTGTTGCAGATAACTACACTTTGGTTCTCTGTTGTAATTAAAGGTTGATCAAGGCTGGGCTATGTGCATTAATGGGAGGATAATGCTTGTTTGGGGGTTAATGCTCGAGTGAACAGCATGAGCACTTCAAAAGATGGCATTAACCTCAGACAGTTTGTTATCCTGCACTGGTTTAACCTTTTCATTCATTACACGGGAAGATTTTAATGAAAAAGATGAAAACATAGGCAAATTTATGTTTTAAATAACCACATTTTTTACTGAAAATGAACCCTGAGAAAAGGTAACGGATTGACAACATGTCAACAACGTTCATGCGTGATTGACGAGGAACGTTTTGTACATCATGATTTAACAGACAGCAAAAACACTGTGGATACACAATTTTATTGTATTCATTTGCCAATGATTTTACTCTAATTACTGTGCTTTTATCCAAGAATAAAATGTGGTCAACTGACTCTAATGGGCCAATGGGAGTTGAAGATTCTCTCTAAGTATGGATAAATTATATGCTATCAGTGCGAGTAAGGCATGCACTCCAAAGTTGTTAGTAATCATTCCATAGCAGGTAGACGCAATTGACTTATTTTCAAAAGAAGGAAGCCTCACATTAGCCTAGTAGTTATCATAACTCTCCTCTGATATGGCAGCCTTTTTTCTCTTGGTAAATGTTTTCCATGTTTATAGTGATTGCATGGGTATGGGAAAACCAGAACAATGTGATTTCGTTTGATCTCAAGTTTTTTTTTATGGTTAAATCTATACTTGAGGTTGTTCATGGATGGAATACATTAAATGAACAAAATTACAGCAACCACTTTGAAAGGCAACAAAATTGGCAAAGAAACAGTAAAAGACAGAAGTTGGTACTTAAAAATTAACAGTTCTTATTATAAGCACTTATATAATGAATATGCAATAGTACATAATGTCACACTTGTGTATAAAAAAACATATCTCTCAAGTTGTCACTGTTTGATCTGTATCTGGAATTATTGTAGTATCCAGTGAAATGAAACACCCCTTTTTACCAATACTGTAACTTTAAAACCCATTCCCATGTTGCGGCATCAGTGATTGGCTGCTTTGACTCACTGAATATTTGTCACCAGTATATTTTCTATGGACTTGTTCAAAGCAGCACATGGTTAAGTTGAATGGAAACTGTCAGCCAATATTTACTGTAGTTTGTACTTTTTGTCATTCTGTTAGAAGACTTTGAATTTATATGGTAGAATTTACCACCCGAATCATATTCATTGTCCCAAATTGTCTCAGTGCTGCATTTACAGGACAATACTACGCTTTTGGACATAAAATTTGGCCACCAAATCTTTCTTATAATATACACATTAGTTTATACTGGCAGCCTCAAATTTAATACCCATTGGGATCATTGTTGTTCAAAGCCCCTCTATATCAAACCAATGAATAAAACCACGTGAGAAGGAATCATATGTTGCAGAGAGATAATTTTTCGTACAATAATGCCTGACAAACGGACATTTGGTGTTATGACTTGGAATAGATTTTTTACCCTACAGTCTATATCTGAGCAAATTTGTGGTATAACCATCTTCTACCTTTACCCAGAAAACTTCTAATCCCACAATAAGGATATTACTTTAAATGGTCGGTGTATTATTATTGCAATGAAAGATCTACCTGATCAAGCTCCTTTTTTTTTGGACAGCTCAAACCAGATTTTCAACGATAGCTCCTGACATTACTAGTCCTATGACAACACTTGGTGAGTTTTTCTAGTTTTGGAAAGTATACCGTGCACTCCACCTGAAGTTCTTGATTAGTTCTAAAATTGTTTTAGAACGAGAAATGTGATCGCCCGATGTCCATTTGGGGGGGGGGGGGGAACATGTACTTCCTCCATCTTAAATATCTTTGCAATTCCTTGTTTCAACATGCAGTTACAACTTGGCAAGGAATTTGTTTCACTGTTAATTCAGATGTGCTTGCACAAGCTGTACATCAGTACTGTATAGACCTGTTTTATTAGAACACACTGACACAGGTAGTTTTACAGTGCATAGAAAGTCTTTCTTTACACCAAGAGTCAATGCATCATATGTGTTAAGGGCAAACACTGCAAATAGCTCAGATAACCTCTCCGTATCCCCACTTAATTGGATGAGAAACACTAAACCATTTTAAGTAATCCCTTTACATACTCCTATGCAGAAGAGCGTCTAATGTGATTTAAATTTCTTCAATAGCTAACATTTGTAGGGGCAGTGTAGTTGGTGTCTTAAGGGAGTAGAAAAGGGGAATAGCGGTTTCCTTCTCATTTGAGCAAATTTTAGGGATTGCGAGACATGAAAAGAACATTTTGGAATATTGACTATATTAATCATTATAAAATGTTGAAAATAGACCCTAATGCCATCAAACTTTATCACAGATTGACAATTGCACAGGTAAATTCCTGTCTTCTACCTCTGTCAGGAATAAAGATCGGCTCTCAAAGTTTGCAAATTCATAATGTCAAGAGAGGGACTTGCATGATTTGTCTTATTTGCTCTTTGTTTATTTCATCTTAATTTCAAGGACAATTAAGAGTTCAGTGTGCCCAGAGGGTTTTGTTTTGGAAGTATGTATTTTCTTCCTTACAGCAAATATTGATATCATTTACCAGTGTGTAACCCAGTGATTAAGTAATTAAGAGGCAATATATTTATAGGCCTAACAAATGAAGTACGGACACTGTGCTGCAACAATCCACCTCATGTTTGCATTACTATCATACTTCGCAAAGTCGTATCTCAGAAACATGTCATAACATAAAACGTCAAAAAGTAGTAAATGGAGACACTACTACAACAGATTTTCTTTGAGGGTTTCACTCTGCTAATTTTGAAGAAAGCCATCGCTTGTCGTTATTCATGTCACATGACCATCAACGACTTCTTTGGTCCCATCTGTCATATCGTGCAGTAGTTGGAAGTATTTTCTTAGTTCAATATCTACCAGTTCGTGTCTTTATAGGTTTAGTGATTTTGTCTGTTGTCAGGTGTTTTGTCTTCTTTAATTTTTTTCTGTAACAGAAAGTGGAAAAGACAGCACTTGCAACACTTTGTACGTATCAGGAATTTTTTTTTTATGTTTGTGATATTTTTTTCTTCTCCGTGTTTATAGGATGAAAGTCTTTCCGCAGTACTGCACCCAACTCACATGTTATGGCTGTATTCATTATTTGCAAAGACAAACTGTGAAAATTCACATTTTCAGTTGAGGGAAAATTTAACACAATGGATCTGAGTCACAAGTGGTAAAAGTAATAATTTTGCCTCCTGTATAAAGCACCAAATAAACATTGATATCCTACTTCAATTTTACAGACATATCGTTTAACTTACAGAGGCTTAAGCTCTCGCATCCAGAATTGAACGTCATCTGTTTGGTTTTTTTTTTTATTTTGTTTCATAGGAAGACAAGTTTTTGTGATGGTAATTGTCTACATTGTACTTCACTTTTAATTTTTGCATTCTCAACTTAATCTCCAAATGTCAGTGCGTGTCGACGTCCCAAAAATACGAGATGTATTTGAAACTAACTTAATGAACAACCTTGCATTTTATATTTTATTCCAGGTCTAGAGTGCTACACTTGCACAGGGGAAGAGCAGTGTTCATTACCTCTGGAGGAACTAGAGACAGAAAATTGTCCATCTAACTCCGTCTGCAGTTTTTTGAACGTAACCTTTGTCACCATAGGTGGGCAGTCTGGGATATAGGTTTCACATTTGTTAAACTGTAAACTTTATAACTTTGAAAAAAAGTGATTTCAAGTATTTATTTTTAGTCAAGTATTTAAAATTCAAGTAACTTTTATTCATCAGTAATATGAAGATCAACATTTTGAAGATTATTTTCTCTCAGTTTTGCCAACATTCCTTTTGAACAACACAGACACAATAATTATCATCAGCAAAATTGTTTACTTTTGCAGAGGTGATTTTGTAGCTTAAGATTTAACACATTTGTTTGTAATTTACCATTTTACTTTTTATTTGCTATGATCTTTAATGCAGGTGGTATGAACAGTCAATCTTTGAGAGGTTGCTCTCCAGCTGTTGAGAACTTGGGATGTTTAATTGGAGATGGATATCTTCAAATGCTGATCCAACAAACTCCAGAGTTGGAGGGATTTATCATTGGAATAAATGGACCAGCTTGCTTCTGTGATGGTGACTTGTGTAACAGTGATGCTGCATCTATTATAGGTAGGTCAAAGGGCATAGAAATCATGATATATTCCCTCAGTATGTAGGACATGACTGGCCACTTAAAGATTTGATAATGATGTTTAGTGTCTTTATTCCTAGATCTTTTCTTCAGAAAGAAAAATGTAATATGTAATATTGATGAGGAGGGAAAGAATTAAAAATGTTTTCTTTCTTTGTAATGATCACAAGTGACTGTAAAGATGTTGCCTTTACCCCATGAACTTTCGCCACATATCATTAAATTGTAACCATAACAGTACAGACTTTACCATTCAGTAAGATGAACCACAGGATATTTAGATTCTTGTCCTGCCTATCTAAATTTTTTTAAGTACATGTGTCTACCACATGACCAGTTTTGTGTAACAAGGCAGTACTAGTGGACTTCAATGATTCTGCTTCTGTGTATATCATTAAAGTATCAACAGTACAGTATTGTCCAACTTGAATGCAATTATTACTACCATGTTTACATGTTCAATATATTTGTGTAGCTTCTGAACTGCTTGCCACTACTTTGGAACCAACCACATCGAGGACAGGCTCAACATCCGTTGGAGCAATCTCTACAGCTGAACCATCAGGTGAAAATTGGAATTTGATAAACTCTGCCTTTAACTATTTTTAATTTTGTTTTCAAATTCCTTTTTTTTTTGTGATGGTAGTTGTCTGTGTTTTACCTGACTTTAAATGTAAATCTTTGTATCCTGAAATCTACTTCAAATGTCAACATTTGTCCAGAAAATCAAAGTAGAAAGATATAATTGAAAGTAACATAATGAACATCACTACATTTTTCTATTTTCAGGTCCAGAGTGTTACACTTGCACAGGAGAGGAACAGTGTTCATTACCTCTGGAGGAATTAGAGACAGAAAGTTGTCCATCTGACAATGTCTGCAGTTTCCTGAACGTAACCTTGGTCTTCGTAGGTGCGCAGTGTGGGATATTCGTTTCACAGTTGTTAAACAGTAATATAATTTTAACATTAATTGAAATCAAGTATTTAAAATTCAAGCAACTTTTATTCATCAGTTATCTGAAGATCATTATATTAAAACTTATTTACTCTGCTTTGTGAAAATTCCTTTTGAACAAACATAGAAACAAATAATCATTGTCAGCAAACTTGTTTACTTTTGCCAAGGTGATTTTGCAGTTTAGCATTTAACACATTTGTTTGTAATTTACCAATTTACTTTTTATTTTCTATGAACCTTTATGTAGCTGGTATGAACCGTCAGTCTTCAAGAGGTTGCTCTCCGGCTGTTGAGAACTTGGGATGTTTGACTGGAGATGAATATCTTCAAATGTTGATTCAACAAACCCCAGAGTTGGAGGGATTTATTATTGGAATAAATGGACCAGCTTGCTTCTGTGATGGTGACTTGTGCAACAGTGATGTTGCATCTATTATAGGTAGGTCAAAGGGCAAAGAAATCTTTGATTTACTATCTGATCATGTAGCATGTAACTGGACACTTAAAGACTTTCAAATAATATCTAGTGTCTCCTTTTCTTCAGAAAAAAGATAGTATGTGATCTTGATGGTGAGGCAAAGAATTGGATGTTTTCTTCCTTTGTTATTATCACAAGTGGAAGTGAAGATGTTGCCATTCCTAGCGAGCTCTTGCTAAACATCATAACAATACAGAGTTTACCATTCAGTAAGATGAACCACAAAATGTCAAGATTCATGTCCCGCTCATCCACATTTTTTTTTTTTAAATACATGTGTCTACCACATGACCAGTTCTAATAGCTAGAAATTACTAGTGGATTAAGTGATTCTGCTTCTGTGTGTATGATAAAGTATCAACAGATTTGAATATCATGCCATATTAAGGTCACTTTCATATATTGTGTTAGATCACCAGAATGTAAAATTACATCTCTCTTTGATGCAGATGGACTCTTGACCTCAACTGAAGTTGTTAATTCTGGTAATTTCTTTTCTTTTGACATACAATCCTATTTTGATTCCTTGCCAAAGGCATGCAAATAATCTATGCGGTCATGGTTTCATGTGTGTATGTGTGTCTGTGTGTGTATGTGACACCTTGCCTTGTAAACATGATATCTCAAGAAGGGAAAGGTGTTGGAACTTCAATCTTGATGTTTAGGTTGTCCACTGAGTAGATGATCATTACTTGTAAATTACAGTAAATTAGGTTAATTTAAGCAGTTTAAAAACATGGCTAGCATTGACTTAGGTTTGATCCAATTTTAACGTGTGGAAAACCCCGGCTGTTTTATGAGCAAGTAGTTCTTCGAGCTTTAGACAATTTTGTAACATCCTTCACTTCCATCTTTGCAATATGGGTAAAGTATACTCAAAGGTGAACATTGTTAGTGCTGGAGGATCATAGCATGCTAACTCCAGAGTAATACAGAAATGTATGATAAAAGTATTCCTCCATGATGGGACATTTGTTTGTATGGTTTTATTTGAATTATGGCAGACATATCAACTTTATACTTCCTGTTATCCTTCATTCAGTATGCAGATGAATGACTGGCAAAATGTTTGAAAAATAGTCAAAACAATATTCTTTTTAACAGAATAAAGTGAGTGACTTATGTTTGACCTGTAATGGGGATTTGTTGTCTTTTCAGTATAATGTCTTCTTTGAACCCATTTGACTTCAAGCAATATCACCTAATGTCCACATTGGAAGCAATTATTACATACATATAAAACTCTTGTAAAGGATGTTTATATATTCAATGTATTTGTGTAGCTTCTGAACTGCTTATCACTACTTTGGAACCAACTACATCAAGGACAGACTCAACATTTGTCGGAACAATTTCTACAGCGGAACCGTCAGCTGGTGAGAATTGGAATATGATAAACTCTGCCTTTGTAAATACTGCATATTTTTTCCTCAAATTTAGAAGAAAACAATTTCTTTGTGATGATGATTGTCTGCATGTTACTTCACTTTTAATTTAAAGTCACCCATTCTGAAATCTGCTTCAAATATCAGCATTTGTCCCGAAAATCAAAGTAGAAAGATATGATTGAAAGTAACATAATGAACATCACTACATTTTTCTATTTTCAGGTCCAGAGTGTTACACTTGCACAGGGGAAGAACAGTGTTCATTACCTCTGGAGGAACTAGAGACAGAAAATTGTCCATCTGACAATGTCTGCAGTTTCCTGAATGTAACCTTGGTTTTCATAGGTGAACAGTCAGGGATTTACTTTTGCATGTTCCAAACAATCAATTTATAGCTTTGAAAAATGATGTACCAATTTCAAATATTTATTTCAATCAAGTGATAAAAATTCAGGTAAGGTTTATTCATCAGTAATCTGGAGTTCATGAGATTACAAATTATATATTCTGTTTTGCCAACATGCCTTTTGAACAACATAGAAAAAATAATCATCGTCAGCAAAAAATGTTTACTTTTAGAGGTGTGATTTTGTAACTTAGTATTTAGCACACTTGTTTTTAATTTACCATTTTACTTTTTATTTTCTATGAACTTTTATGTAGCTGGTATGAACAGTCAATCTTCAAGAGGTTGCACTCCTGCTGTTGAGAACTTGGGATGTTTAACTGGAGATGAATATCTTCAAATGTTGATCCAACAAACCCCAGAGTTGGAGGGATTTATTATTGGAATAAATGGACCAGCTTGCTTCTGTGATGGTGACTTGTGTAACAGTGATGCTGCATCTATCGTAGGTAGGTCAAAGGGCAAAGAAATTTTGATTTATTATTTGATTATGTAGCATGTAACTGGACAGTTAAGGACTTGATAATGATGCTTGTTGTCTTTATCCCTAGACCTTTTCTGAAAAAGGAATGTAAAGGGAAATAATTAGATAATGTGTTTTTTTTTATTTCTTGTAATGATCACAAGTTGCTGTGAAGATGTTACCATGTCCTAGCTAGACAAAAAACAGCATTTTAATTTGTCTCATTTCATTTTCAGCACAAGCTCTTGCTATATATCATCTGATTGTAACCCTAATAATACAGAGTTCACCATTCAGTGAGATGAAACACAGGATGTCAAGATTCATGTCCTGCCTATCCACATTTTTCTAATGTACAGTACATATATCTACCACATGACCAGTTCTAGGTAGCAAGGCATTACTAATGGGCTTTAAATGATTCTGCTGCTGTGTAAATGATAATGTATTGATTTGAATATCATGCCTTATTAAAGTCACTTTCATATACTGTGTTAGATCATTGGAATGTAAAATCACATTTCTCTTTGATGCAGATGGACTTTTGATTTCCACTGAAGTTGTTACTTCTGGTAAATATTCCTCTTTTCTTATGACATGCAGTTTTATTTTACTAATAACGTTTAGCTCTATTGTCTCACTGTGTACAGTTTTGCAAGCTAATCACTATTGATGCTTATGTGATCTTTCCTTCAAAGTAATCCAGTTTCATGAAAAATTCACCCTTAGCATAGAACATGATTACAAATTTATTGACTGGGAATGTTAATGCCCTGTTGCCGAGGTGACTCACAACATTTCATATCTGATGCTGTGAAAAAAGAGTCTCATTGAAAGGTTAATGTATGAAATAATTAACCTACGGTACCAGCCACTTTATCCCTCCCCCAATCTTCTGTTCCTCTTTTATGATTTTTATGAACGTATTATCAAATCCAAGCATTGAGGATGCATTGTTTGCATAAGTTGTGCTGTTTAAAACCAAAAGTAAGTGGAATGTAATTCCTTTGTCATGTATGTGGAACGTGCAATAATGTAGGCCAATTTTAATCACTACGTAGGAACAGAGCTAGCATTGATAGAGGGTTGGTGTTTTAGGAGCATTTAACACCTTTTTTAACATATTTGTGTTCCACATTAATTTTCTTTGATCTTTGCAATATGGTCAAGTGTATTCAAAGTTAAACATTTTTAGTGCTGGAGGACCATGTCATGCTGAATCTTGGGCAATGTGAGAAATGTATGATAAAACTTGTCCACCATGATGGAACATTTGTTTTGATGGTGTCATTTTAATAATAGCAAACACAACAATTTTATACTCACTATTATCCTTCATTCAGCATATAGTAGAATCACTGGCAGAATGTTTGGAGAATAGTCAAAACAATATTCTTCTAGTTAGAATAAATCCTGTGGCTTACATGTCATATCTGAAAAGGTGATTTTGCTTCCTATTGGTAATAATGTTGTATTGAACTTGTTTGAGGTGAAGCAATATCAGCTAATGTCCAATCTAAAACTTTTGTAACTGATGTTTATATATGCTATATATTTGTGTAGCTTCTGAACTGCTTACCACTACTTTGGAACCAACTACATCAAGGACAGACTCAACATCTGTTGGAATAGTCTCTCCAGCTGAACCATCAGGTGAGAATGGAAATTTGCTGCCATTTTGGTTATTTTTTCTGCTCAAATTCAGAACGAAACGATTTCTATGTGAGGGTTAATGTCTGTATTTTACTTCATTTTTAATTTAGAATTTCCCATCCTGAAATCTAATTCAAATGTCAACATTTGTCCATTATATATGAGAAAAGATGTGATTGAAAGTAACATAATGAACAGCAATACTTTTTTCTCTTTTCAGGTCCAGAGTGTTACACTTGCACAGGGGAAGAGCAGTGTTCATTACCTCTGGAGGAACTAGAGACAGAAAGTTGTCCATCTGACAACGTCTGCAGTTTCCTGAATGTAACCTTGGTCTTCATACGTGGTCAGTCAGGCATATTGGTTTTACATTTGTCAAACTGTAAATTAGTTAATTTGAAAAAAAGATGTAGTGATTTCAAGTATTTATTTCAATCAAGTATTAAAAATTGAAGCAGCTGTTTTTCATCAGTAATATGGAGAGCAACATATTGAAGATTAATTATTCTTTGTTTTGCCAACATACCTTTTGCACAACATAGAAACAGAAAATCTTCATTAGGAAAGTGATTGACTTTTTGAGGCGTGATGCTGAAACTTAAAATTTAGCACATTAATTTGTAATTTACCATTTACTTTTTACTTGCTATGATCTTTAATGCAGGTGGTATGAACAGCCAATCTTCGAGAGGTTGTTCTCCTGCTGTTGAGAATTTGGGATGTTTAACTGGAGATGAATATCTTCAAATGTTGATCCAACAAACCCCAGAGTTGGAGGGACTTATTATTGGAATAAATGGACCAGCTTGCTTCTGTGATGGTGACTTGTGTAACAGTGATGCTGCATCTATTATAGGTAGGTCAAGGGGCAAAGAAATCTTGATATAACACCTCAGTATGTAGGACATGACTGGCCACATGAAGACTTGATTATGATTTTTAGTTTCTTCTACTCCTAGACCTTCACTTAGAAAAAGTAATATGTAATTTGTATGAGTAGGGAGAGACATAGATAATGTTTTCTTTCTTTGTAAGGATCACAAATGGCTGTGCCATTGCTTAGTGAACTCTTCCCATACATCATACGTATTTAACTGTAACAGTACAAAGTTCACCATTCAGTGGCAGGAACCACAGGGTGTCTAGATTCACGTCCTGCCTAGCCACATTTTTCTTGAGTACATGTAACTACAAAATGACCATATCTATGTAGCAAGGCATTGCTAGTGGACTTAAGTGATTCTGCTTCTGTGTACATGATAAAGTATCAACAGATTTGAATATCATGCCATATTAAGGTCACTTTCATATATTGTGTTAGATCACTAGAATTCAAAATTACATCTCTCTTTGATACAGATGGACTTTTGATTTCGACTGAAGTCGTTACTTCTGGTAAATATTTTTTGTTCCTTTTGGCATACAATTCTTTTCTAGTAACAGGTTGCGGTTTCACTGTCTCACTGGGTACAGTTTTGCAAAGTAATTGAAGAGTTTGTAGATTTGAGCACAAGGCAATTGATGCTGATGTGAGCTTTCCTAAGACAAAGAAAGTCACCTTCAAGAAACTTCACCCTGATCATAGAATATGATTACATTGGTTGTTGGGAATGTCATTGCTCTGTGGCTGGGGTGACTCCTGATATGGAATGTTTCAAGGTGTGGTGAAGAAAGTCTTATTTAAAGGTTTACTTATAAAATAATTCATGTGCAGTACTAGCCACATTATGCCCCCATTCTTGTTCCTCTTCTAGCTATTTATTACAAAGTAATAATCACATGCAGGCATTATGGATTTGTTGCATGCATTAGTGATGCTGTTACGATCAAAGATAGGTGAAATGTATTTCCTTTGTCATATATTTAGAATATGCAGTAATTTAGGTCAAGTTAAACACTGCTTCAGGTAGACAGGTTAAAAACATTGAAAAGGTTTGATCCAATTTTCATTCCTGGAAACCCTTGTTTAATGAGCATAATACACTTTTGTAGCCTTTGTCTGTTCCACATTAGTTATATATTTTTTAATCTTTGTAGTATATGAAAGTATATATAAAGGTGAACATTTTTAATGCTTGAAGATCACAACATGCTTTAATAATTTAGGATAATAGAGAAATGTATAATAAAATTTGTCCATGAAGATGGAAAATGGTGTCATTTGAACAATGGCAAACGTATCAGTTTTATACTACTATTATCCTTCATTCAGTATGTAGAGGAATGACTGGCGGAGTATTTGGAAAATAGTCAAAACAATATTCCTCTTGATGGAATGAATTTAGTGGCTTATGCTTTACCTGAAACATTGATTTCTTTTCTTTTCAGTAATAATGTTGTATTGAACTCATATGAGGTCAAGCAATATCAGCAAATGTCCAGTGCAATTATTAAATGTCATGCAAAAAACTCGGACTTGTAAATGATGTTTATATGTACAATATATTTGTATAGCTTCTGAACTGCTTACCACTACTCTGGACCCAAACACATCGAGGACAGGCTCAACATCTGTTGGAACAGTCTCTACAGCTGAACCATCAGGTGAGAATTGGAATTTGATAAACTCTGCCTTTTTATTATTTTTTTTCCTACCCAAATACAGAAGAAAACAATTTCTTTGTGATGGTGGTTGTCTGTCTTTTGCTTCACTTGAAATTTAATTCTTTGCATCCTGAAGTCTACTTCAAATGTCAACATTTGTCTAGTAAATAAAAGTAAAGATGTCATGATTGAAAGTAACATAATAAACAGCACTACATTTTTTTCTTTTCAGGTCCAGAGTGTTACACTTGCACAGGGGAAGAGCAGTGTTCATTACCTCTGGAGGAACTAGAGACAGAAAGTTGTCCATCTGACAATGTCTGCAGTTTCCTGAATGTAACCTTGGTTTTCATAGGTGAACAGTCAG
Source organism: Stichopus chloronotus (assembly GCA_021234535.1). NCBI lineage: Eukaryota > Metazoa > Echinodermata > Holothuroidea > Aspidochirotida > Stichopodidae > Stichopus > Stichopus chloronotus. The sequence goes on along the minus strand of CM037839.1, from coordinate 15,892,923 downwards.
GGATTTACTCTTGCATGTTCCAAACAATCAATCTATAACTTTGAAAAATGATGTAACAATTTCAAATATTTATTTTAATCAAGTGATAAAAATTCAGGTAAGATTTATTCATCAGTAATCTGGAGTTCATCAGATTAAAAATTATATATTCTGTTTTGCCAACATGCCTTTTGAACAATGTAGAAACCTGCAACCTTGGTCTTCATAGGTGGGCAGTCGGGGATATTATTTTCACATCTGTTAAGCAGTAAATTTAGAACTTTGAAAAAAGACGTAACTTTAAATATTTATTTTAATCAAGTACTTAAAATTCAAGCAACTTTTATTCATCAGTACTATGGAGAGCAACATACTAAACATTGTTTTCTTTCTGTTTTGCCAACATTCCTGTTGAACATTATAGAAAAAAATTATCAGCCTACTTGTTTACTTTTGAAGGGTGATTTAGTCGCCTAGGATTTAACACATTTGTTTGTAAGTTACGAATTTACTTTTAATCTTTTATGAACTTTTTTGCAGGTGGTATGAACCGTCAATCTTCAAGAGGTTGCTCTCCTGCTGTTGAGAACTTGGGATGTTTCACTGGAGATGAATATCTTCAAATGTTAATCCAACAGACCCCAGAGTTGGAGGGATTTATTATTGGAATAAATGGACCAGCTTGCTTCTGTGATGATGACGTGTGTAACAGTGATGCTGCATCTATTATAGGTAGGTAAAAGGGCAAAGAAATCTTGATTTATGATCTGATCATGTAGCATGCAACTGGACACTTAAAGACTTTCAAGTATTGTCTAGTGCCTCTTTTTCTTCAGAAAAAAAAGTAGTATGTGATCATGATGATGAGGCAAAGAATTAGATGTTTTCTTTCTTTGTAATGATCACAAGTGAAAGTGAAGATGTTGCCATTCCTAGCGAGCATTTGCTATACATTATAAAATTGAAATCGTAACCATACAGACTTTACCATTCAGTAAGATGAACCACAGGGTGTCTAGATTCATGTCCTGCCTATCCACATTTTTTTTTAAATACATGTGTCTACCACATGACCGGTTCTATGTAGCAAGGCATTACTAGTGGACTTTAAATGATTCTACTTCTATGTATGTGATAAAGTATCAACAGATTTAAATATCATGCCATATTAAGGTCACTTCCATACATTGTGTTAGATCACCAGAATTCAAAATTACATCTCTCTTTGATACAGATGGACTTTAGATTTCAACTGAAGTTGTTACTTCTGGCAAATATTTCTCTTTCCTTTTGACAATTCTTTTCTAGTAAATTGGTTGTAGTTTCACTGTCTCACTGTGTTCAGTTTTGCAAAGTAATTGAAGAGTTTGTGGATTTGAGCACAAGACAATTGATGCTGGTGTGAGCTTTCCTGAGACAAAGAAAGTCACTCTCATGAAAGTTCACCCTGATCGTAGAACATGACTACATTGGTAACTGAAAAGTCATTGCTCTGTGGTTGAGGTGACTCATGATATGGAATATTTGATGCTGTGGAGAAGAAAGTCTCATTAAAAGGCTAATGTATGAAATAATTCACCGACAGTACCATACACCGCATGGCTCTCCCCATTTTCTGTTCCCCTTGTAGCTATTCATCACAAAAAAAGTTATGACATAAAAGCATTGAGGATTTGTTCGGTGAATTAATGATACTGTTAAGATGGAAGATAAGTGAAATGTAATTCCTTTGTCATATATTTGGAATATGCAGCAGTATAGGCTAATTTAAGCACTGTTTGATGTCTATTACAAAAATGCTTAAGAAAGATACAGGTAGTTCACATTGATAAATTTTGCTCCAATTTTCATTTCTAGAAACCCTTGTTTTATTAGCGTAATACACATTTGTAGCATTTTTCTGTTCCACGTTAGTGATAAAGTTTTTAATCTTTGCCGTGTGGTAATATTCAAACGTGAACATTTTAAGTGCTTCAAGATCATAGAATGCTTTAATAATTTAGGATAATAGAGAAATGTATGATAAAAGTTGTCCATGAAAATGGAACATTTGTTTTTATGGTGAATAATGGCAAATGTATCAGTTTTATACAAGGTTGTAGAGGAATGACTGGCAGAATGTTTGAAAAATAGTCAAAACAATATTCCTCTTGATTCAATAAAGTCAGTGGCTTATGCTTTACCTGAAACATTGATTTCTTTGTCTTTTTAGCAGAAATGTTGTATTGAACTCATTTGAGGTCAAGCAATATCAGCAAATGTCCAATGCAATTATTAAATGTCATGCAAAAAACTCTTGTAAATGATGTTTATATGTTCAATATATTTATATAGCTTCTGAACTGCTTACCACTACTTTGGAGCCAACTACATCAAGGACAGGCTCAACATCTGGCGGAACAGTCTCTACAGCTGAACCATCAGGTGAGAATTGGAATTTGTAAAACGAACTTTTTACCAAAAAAAAATTATTTTGTGCTTAAAGGAGAAGATGACAATTTCTTTTTGATTGTTTTTTACTTCACTTTAACTTTAAATCTTTCTATCCAAATATCTAATTCAAATGTCAACATTTGTCCAGGAAATCAAAGTAGAAAGATATAATTGAAAGTAACATAATGAAGAGCACTGCAATTTTCTATTTTCAGGTCCAGAATGTTATACTTGCTCAGGAGAAGAACAGTGTTCATTACCTCTGGAGGAACTAGAGACAGAAAGTTGTCCATCTGACTACGTCTGCAATTTTGTAAATGTAACCTTGGTCTTTGTAGGTGGGCAGTCATTAATGTAACTTATCATTTTCCAAACAGTCAATTTATAACTTTGAAAAAAAGATGTAGTAACTTTAAATATTTATTTGAATCAAGTACTTAAAATTCAAGCAACTTTCATTCATCATTAATTTGAAGATCAACATTTTGAAGATTATTTTCTCTCTGTTTTGCCAACATTCCCTTTGAACAACATAGAAACAAATAATCATCAGCAAAATTGTTCACTTTTGAAGAGGTGATTTTGTAGCCTAGAATTTAATACATTTGTTTTTAATTTACCATTTTACTTTTTATTTTCTATGAACTTTTATGTAGCTGGTATGAACAGTCAATCTTCAAGAGGTTGCTCTCCTGCTGTTGAGAACTTGGGATGTTTCACTGGAGATGAATATCTTCAAATGTTGATCCAACAAACCCCAGAGTTGGAGGGATTTATTGTTGGAATAAATGGACCAGCTTGCTTCTGTGATGACGACTTGTGCAACAGTGATGCTGCGTCTATCATAGGTAGGTCAAAGGTCACTTGGTTTATCTTCTGATCATGTAGCACTTAAGTGGACACTTAAAGAATTTCAAATAATATCTAGTGTCTCTTTTTCTTCAGAAAAAGATAATATGTAATCTTGATGATGAGGCAAAGAATTAGATGTTTTCTTCTTTTCTTCCTTTGTAATGATCACAAGTGGATAAGAAGATGTTGCCATTTCTAGCGAGCTCTTGCTATACATCATAAAATTGAAACCATAACAGTACAGAGTTTACCATTCAGTGCAGTGAGATGAAGCACAAGATGTGTAAATTAATGTCCTACCTATCCACATTTTTGTAAAGTACATGTGTCATGAAATGATTCTTCTTCTGTGTACATGATAAAGTATCAACAGATTTGAATATCATGCCTTACTAAGCTTACTTTCATATTGGTTAGATCACCAGAATTCAAAATTTCATTTCTCTTTGATACAGATGGACTTTTGATTTCAACTGAAGTTATTACAGCTGGTAAATATTTTTCTTTCCTTTTGACATGCAATTCTTTTCTAGTCATAGGTTTTAATTCCACTGTCTTACTGTGTTCAATTTTGGAAAGAAATTGAAGAGTTTGTGGATTTGAGCACAAGGCAATTGATGCTGATTTGAGCTTTCCTTAAACAAAGTAACTCACAATCATGAAACTTCACCCTGATCATTGAACATAATTACATTGGTGGTTGGGAATGTCATTGCTCTATGTTTGGGGTGACTCTTGGTATGGAATATTTTAAGGTGTGGTAAAGAAAGTGTCTCATTTACAGTTTTACGTAATTGAATAATTCACCTGCAATATCAACCACATTATGCCCCCATTCTTCGTTTCCTCTTGTAGCTATTTGCCAGAAAGTAATTATCAAATACAAATATTTAGCATATTTTGTGTGCATTTGTGGTGCTGTTAAGCCCTAAGATAGGTGAAATGTAATTCCTTTGTGATGTTAAAAAAATGCTTTAGGAAGATAGCTAACATTGAAAAGGTTTGATCCAATTTTCATTCCTAGAAACTGTTGTTTTATAAGCATAATACACTTTTGTAGCATTTTCCTGTTCCACATTACAGTAGTTATAAATTTTTTAATCTTCCCAGTATGGTAAAGTATATTCAAAGGTGAACATTTTAAGTGCTTGAAGATCATAGCATGCTTTAATAATTTAGGATAATAAAGAAATGTATGATAGAATTTGTTCATGAAAATGGAACATTTGTTTTTATGGTGAATAATGGCAAATGTATCAGTTTTATACAAGTTTGTAGAGGAATGACTGGCAGAATGTTTGGAAAATAGTCAAAACAATATTCCTCTTGATTCAATAAAGTCAGTGGCTTATGCTTTACCTGAAACATTGATTTCTTTGTCTTTTTAGCAGAAATGTTGTATTGAACTTATTTGAGGTCAAGCAATATCAGCAAATGTCCAATGCAATTTTTAAATGTCATGCAAAAAACTCTTGTAAATGATGTTTATATGTTCAATATATTTATATAGCTTCTGAACTGCTTACCACTACTTTGGAGCCAACTACATCAAGGACAGGCTCAACATCTGGCGGAACAGTCTCTACAGCTGAACCATCAGGTGAGAATTGGAATTTGTAAAACGAACTTTTTACCAAAAAAAAATTATTTTGTGCTTAAAGGAGAAGATGACAATTTCTTTTTGATTGTTTTTTACTTCACTTTAACTTTAAATCTTTCTATCCAAAAATCTAATTCAAATGTCAACATTTGTCCAGGAAATCAAAGAAGAAAGATATAATTGAAAGTAACATAATGAAGAGCACTGCATTTTTCTATTTTCAGGTCCAGAATGTTATACTTGCTCAGGAGAAGAACAGTGTTCATTACCTCTGGAGGAACTAGAGACAGAAAGTTGTCCATCTGACTACGTCTGCAATTTTGTAAATGTAACCTTGGTCTTTGTAGGTGGGCAGTCATTAATGTAACTTATCATTTTCCAAACAGTCAATTTATAACTTTGAAAAAAAAGATGTAGTAACTTTAAATATTTATTTGAATCAAGTACTTAAAATTCAAGCAACTTTCATTCATCATTAATTTGAAGATCAACATTTTGAAGATTATTTTCTCTCTGTTTTGCCAACATTCCTTTTGAACAACATAGAAACAAATAACCATCAGCAAAATTGTTCACTTTTGAAGAGGTGATTTTGTAGCCTAGAATTTAATACATTTGTTTTTAATTTACCATTTTACTTTTTATTTTCTATGAACTTTTATGTAGCTGGTATGAACAGTCAATCTTTAAGAGGTTGCACTCCTGCTGTTGAGAACTTGGGATGTTTCACTGGAGATGAATATCTTCAAATGTTGATCCAACAAACCCCAGAGTTGGAGGGATTTATTATTGGAATAAATGGACCAGCTTGCTTCTGTGATGACGACTTGTGCAACAGTGATGCTGCGTCTATCATAGGTAGGTCAAAGGGCACTTGGTTTATCATCTGATCATGTAGCACTTAAGTGGACACTTAAAGAATTTCAAATAATATCTAGTGTCTCTTTTTCTTCAGAAAAAGATAATATGTAATCTTGATGATGAGGCAAAGAATTAGATGTTTTCTTCTTTTCTTCCTTTGTAATGATCACAAGTGGATAAGAAGATGTTGCCATTTCTAGCGAGCTCTTGCTATACATCATAAAATTGAAACCATAACAGTACAGAGTTTACCATTCAGTGCAGTGAGATGAAGCACAAGATGTGTAAATTAATGTCCTACCTATCCACATTTTTGTAAAGTACATGTGTCATGAAATGATTCTTCTTCTGTGTACATGATAAAGTATCAACAGATTTGAATATCATGCCTTACTAAGTTTACTTTCATATTGGTTAGATCACCAGAATTCAAAATTACATTTCTCTTTGATACAGATGGACTTTTGATTTCAACTGAAGTTATTACAGCTGGTAAATATTTTTCTTTACTTTTGACATGCAATTCTTTTCTAGTCATAGGTTTTAATTCCACTGTTTTACTGTGTTCAATTTTGGAAAGTAATTGAAGAGTTTGTGGATTTGAGCACAAGGCAATTGATCCTGATTTGAGCTTTCCTTAAACAAAGTAACTCACAATCATGAAACTTCACCCTGATCATTGAACATAATTACATTGGTGGTTGGGAATGTCATTGCTCTATGTTTGGGGTGACTCTTGGTATGGAATATTTTAAGGTGTGGTAAAGAAAGTATCATGTTTAGAGGTTTACATATAGAATAATTCACCTGCAGTATCAACCACATTATGCCACCCCCCATCTTCTGTTCCTCTTGTAGCTATTTGCCAGAAAGTAATTATCAAACACAAATATTTAGAACATTTTGGGTGCATTTGTGGTGCTGCTAAGACTGAAGATAGGTGAAACGTTATTTCTTTGTCATATATTTAGAATGTGCAATAATTTACGTCAATTAAAAAAATACTTTAGGAAGATAGCTAACATTGAAAAGGTTTGATCCAATTTTCATTCTTAGAAACCCTTGTTTGATAAGCATAATACACTTTTGTAGCATTGTTCTGTTCCACATTATTTATGTATCTTTTAATCTTTGCAGTATGGTAAAATATATTCAAAGGTGAACATTTTAATGCGTGAAGATGATAGAATACTTTAATAATTGAGGATAATAAAGAAATGTATGATAAACTTTGTCCATGACGATGGAACATTTGTTTCTCTGGTGAATAATGACAAATGTATCAGTTTTATACAAGTTTGTAGAGGAATGACTGGCAGAATGTTTGGAAAATAGTCAAAACAATATTCCTCTTGATGGAATGAATTTAGTGGCTTATGCTTCACCTGAAACATTGATTTCTTTTTGTTTTCCAGTAATAATGTTGTATTGAACTCATTTGAGGTCAAGCAATATCAGCAAATGTCCAATGCAATTATTAAATGTCATGCAAAAAACTCTTGTAAATGATGTTGATATGTTCAATATATTTGTGTAGCTTCTGAACTGCTTATCACTACTTTGGAGCCAACTACATCAAGGACAGGCTCAACATCTGTTGGAACAGTCTCTACAGCTGAACCATCAGGTGAGAATTGGAATTTGTAAAACTAACTCTGACTTTTTACAATTTTCTTTTTTTATTTTGTGCTCAAATGAGAAGATGATAATTTCTTTGTGATTGTCTTTTACTTCACTTTAACTTTAAATCTTTGCATCCAAAAATCTAATTAAGTAACATAATGAAGAGCACTGCATTTTTCTATTTTCAGGTCCAGAATGTTATACTTGCTCAGGAGAAGAACAGTGTTCATTACCTCTGGAGGAATTAGAGACAGAAAGTTGTCCATCTGACAACGTCTGCAGTTTCCTGAATGTAACCTTGATCTTCATAGGTGGGCAGTCAGGAATTTAGCTTATCATTTTCCAAACAGTAAAATTATAACTTTGAAAAATGATGTAGCAATGTCAAATATTTAAAAAAAAGATATAGTGATTTTAAATATCAATTTCAATCAGGTATCTTATACATCAGTCATTTGAGGATCAACATATTTAAGATTAGTTACCCTCTGCTTTGCAAAAATTGCTTTTGAGCAACATAGAAATATAATCATTGTTAGCAAAATTGTTTACTTTTGGAGAGGTGATTTTGTAGCTTGAATTTAAGAAATTTGTTTGTAATTTACCGTTTACTTGTTTTCTTTCTTTGTTCTATTATGCAGCTGGTGTGAACCGTCAATCTTCGAGAGGTTGCTCTCCTGCTGTCGAGAACTTGGGATGTTTCACTGGAGATGAATATCTTCAAATGTTGATCCAACAAACCCCAGAGTTGGAGGGATTTATTATTGGAATAAATGGACCAGCTTGCTTCTGTGATGGTGACTTGTGTAACAGTGATGCTGCATCTGTCGTAGGTAGGTCAAAGGGCAAAGAAATCTTGATATACTACCCCAGTATGTAACATGTGACTAGCCCCTTAAAGACTTTATAACGATGTTTAGTGTTTTTCTTCCTAGATCTTTTCTTCCCCCCCCCCAAAAAAAAAAATGTAATATGTATTCTTGATGGGGAGGGTAGTAATGTTTTCTTTCTTTGTAATGATCACAAATTACTGTGAAAATGTTCCATTTCCTACGGAGCTCTTGCTATACATCTTATCATCTCTAAACCTAACAGTACAGAGTTTACCATTCAGTAAGATGAACCACAGGGTGTCTAGATTCATGTCCTGCCTATCCACATTTTTGTTGAGCACATGTGCCTTCAAAATGACCATTTCTATGTAGCAAGGCATTATAAGTGGACTTTAAACGATTCTGCTTCTGTGTACATGATAAAGTATCAACAGATTTGAATATCATGCCATATTAAGGTCACTTTCAAATATTGTGTTAGATCACCAGAATGTAAAATCACATTTCTCTTTGATGCAGATGGACTTTTGATGTCAACTGAAGTTTTTACATCTGGTAAATATTTTTCTTTTCATATAGCATACAATGTTTTGATAGTAACTATTTTCTCACTCCAGTGTCTCACTTTGTACAGTTTTGCAAATTAATCACAACTGATAATGGTGTGATCTTTGCTTCAACAATGTAATTCAGTTTCATAAAAATTCACCCTTAGCATAGAACATGATTGCAAATTTGGTAACCTGGGAATGATGATATTGCTCTGTGAATGAGGTGACTCATGATATGGAATATTTGATGCCGTGGAAAAGAAGTCTCATTGAAAAGTTAATATATGAAATAATTCACCTACAGTTCCAACCATGTTATGCCCCTCCCTATCATCTGTTTCTCTTCTATGATTTACAAGAAAGTATTATCAAATCCAAGCATTGGATTTGTTGGGTGCATAAGTGGTACTGTTAAGACTTAAGCAGAGATACCAACCAGTACTGTTTTCCCGTATTATGCACAGATTTTGGTTTGAAATACAGGAGTACGCATTACTCGTTTAAAATATGGAAATTTGATAGCTAAGAATATGGAAATCAGATCTCTTAACGCGAAGATGTAAATAAAAATGCGACTGGATGGTGAGACTATATACCTGTAAAGCAGAGGTCACGATATCATGACCCGGACCTGCTGCCACACGTGCACAGTATTAAGCAATGTGGTTTTTGGTCTGTTTTTGGCCAGCTCCGGAATACTACCAAATTAGATACAGCTAAATTGACTTTCACTTTGTTTTGTTATTTATTAACACTGGAGACACAGGTTGGGCATGTGTTTAGTGCTGTCACATCTGTATAATAGTGTTATAGTGTACGCGGAGGTGTCTACACAAAGCTATATATACGGAGTGGACACGGGGAGATGTGCCGCAGGTGGAACTGCCTATTATGGATTTCTTAGTGGGACCATCGTTATTTGTTTTATAAATGACAAAAAAATGCTACCTAAGTCCAGGAAACAAACAAACAAACCCAAATACACCAAAAGGTGTATTTCATCGTTAGCAGTAGTTGACAAAGCTGTTAGTGTCGCAAACGTTAGTCTTGATGAGCAATGTTAGGCCTAGCCTAACAAGTAGCCTTATTAAAGTTAGCTAATCTGGCTTAAGTCCAGCGTTAGGCCAAGAGTACAGTAGCCTATGTTGGAGATAGTAGTACCATACGTTGCCAATCACTTGGAACTGCTGTGCTTGAAGTGTTTTTAACTGTTTATGTTTTAACATGAATCAGTTGAATAAAATATGCTTTTAGTGTTTAAAAAATCTTTTTGATATGAAAAATACTGGAAACCATGTTGGAAAGTTGGCATCTCTGCTGAAGATAGGTGAAATGTAATTCTTGTGACATATATTTAGAATGTTCAATAATTTAGTCCAATTTAAACACTGCTTAGGAATACAGCTAGCATTGACAAAGGTTTGATAAAATTTTCACTGGTGGAAAACCATTATATATGACCATTAGACACTATGTGTAGTATCTTTCTGTTCCACGTTATTTTTGATTCCTAGTCAAAGGCAGAAGGAAACTATGAGATGGTGATGTCGTGTGTGTGTGTGTGACGTTTTGCTTGTAAATGCAACACCTCAAAAAGGGTAACGATGACTAACTTCATGCTTGGTGTGTGGGTTGGTCATATTGAGTAGATGTTCCCTATTGTTTTGATGGAGGTCAAAGGTCATTTGTGGTCACCAGAGATGAAACTGAAAACCTTGCATACACGATATCTCAAGAAGGGTAAAGGTGACTGATCTCATACTTATTGTGTGGGTTGTCAAATTTAAAACTTTGTAACTGATGTTTATGTATTTAATATATTTGTGTAGCTTCTGAACTGCTTACCACTACTTTGGAACCAACTACATCGAGGACGGACTCAACATCTGGCGGACCAGCCTCTACAGCTGGACAATCAGGTTAGAATTGGAATCTGATAAACTCTGCCTTTATGACTATTTTTATTCTTCTGCTCAAAATCAGAAGAAAACAATTTCTTTGTGAGGGTGATTGTCTCTATTTCTCTTTTAATTTAGAATTTCCCATCCTGCAATGTCAACATTTGTCTAGTAAAAAGTAGAGATATGACTGAAAGTAACATTATGAACAGCAATGCATTTTTCTCTTTTCAGGTCCAGAATGTTACACTTGCACAGGAGAAGAACAGTGTTCATTACCTCTGGAGGAACTAGAGACAGAAAGTTGTCCATCTGACTACGTCTGCAGTTTCGTGAATGTAACCTTGGTCTTTGTAGGTGGGCAGTCAGGGATATTGGTTTCACAGTTGTTAAACAGTAATATAACTTTGAAAAAAGTGATTTTAAATATTTATTTAAATCAAGTATTTGAAATGCAAGCAACTTTTATTCATCAGTAATATGGAGAGCAACATATTGAAGATTTTTTACTCTCTGCTTTGTCAACATGCCTTTTGAACAACATAGAAACAAATAATTATCGTCAGCAAAATTGTTTACTTTTGGGAAGGTGAGCTTGTAGCTTAGGATTTAATACATTGGTTGGTACTTTACGCTTTCCTTTTTGTTATGTTCTTTTATGCAGCTGGCATGAACCGTCAATCTTCGAGGCGTTGCGCTCCTGCTGTCGAGAACTTGGGATGTTTCACTGGAGATGAATATCTTCAAATGTTGATCCAACAAAGCCCAGAGTTGGCGGGATTTCTTATTGGAATAAATGGACCAGCTTGCTTCTGTGATGATGACTTGTGTAACAGTGATGCTGCATCTATTATAGGTAGGTCAAAGGGCAAAGAAATCTTAATTTATTATCTCAGTATGTGACACGTGAGTGGCCACTTAAAGACCTTCAAACGATGTTTAGGGAGCGTTGCCGAACCTGCCCGACGGCAACTGAAAGACAAGCCCAGTGTGCATTGTTCTCTTACATTAGTATTCCTAACAGCTCAGTGATCGCGAGTGCTGGCTTGTCAAGTTAATGAGGCAGCAGTGGGTAGGGCTTACACACTCAGGACAATAGGCTTCCATAGCAACAGGAACAATTGGCAGGAATTCTTGTGCGAAGCTCCCTCGCACGGCTGATTACGACTAATGAATAGGCTATTGTTCGCTTGGTTTTGTCTTGGTAGTTACCCTTTTGAATACGTCTAGAGTGCTCGTTTGCACGAAGCAACTAATTCATTCCGGGAGTGGACGTTATTGTTGTGTAGCCTAAGCATTGTAAAGTATATGCAAAAATTGTAACATTAGGCTGATTCAATAGTTATGAAATGCAACTACAAGGCTCAAAGTAAATGACATCGGCCTACAAGACCTTTCTCTACTACAACTCAAAACATCTATTTCTGGTATTCCATGACTCGCAAAAGACTCTAGGCATGCATCCAAGAAACATTTTGCGACCCAGACTGCTTTGTCGTCATTCTAGATTGGGTTGGATCTAACAGAAAACGAAGTTACAGGCATACACAATGATCGAGTATGATTACTCCCTGTATACTGTAGGCGTACAAGCCTAAGCCTAGGGTATACTGTGCTGGGCTTAGATTGTTCTATAGCAAGATCCTTCAGGTTCTTTCCGTAGAACACCTGTGAAGGTTGAGATTCACAAATGTTATGAAATAAATATTAGTTCACGTGACATTTGCCTCATTCATTACTATATACCAGTTTTATGTGATATTTGGTAAATTAAACCTTCGACGCCGTATACAAATGCTCAGTACACGGCTCACACACCTGCAAGCACTCGTACTCATACACAATTTGTAACAGTTGTTTAGCGTGTCTTTTAATGTAACTGCTGTCAGCGGCTTGGTTTGCTTGTTACGTGCACATTGGGTGGTTCATGGAGCCTGCATTTGTTTGAGCAAAAGCCACTGCTGTGTAATTTTAAATCTCCGCCAGTGTAACAACTTGGTATACTGACCAATCAGATCACGCGCCCAGTAACACGATCGCGCCGACGAATCTCAATAGCAAATTAGCGTTGGCCGAGTCACACATACAGTTAAGTCTATGGCGAATCTCCGTATAAGATGTGTGGTGAAACGTTATTTTCTGTTTTAAGGGTTTGATATGTAATTATCGCAAAACTAGTACCAGACTAGATCTTGTCATTTTTAGCGAAGTTGTGTGAATAAAATCATAAAAATAAGGTGTCTTTGAAGTAAAAGCCTGGTGAGGATGTTTTCACACGTAGGTGTATCTTTTTTTCTTTTCTTCTATCTATGTTTTTGGCTCCACTTTCTTCTTTTATTGTGTTTTTTTTTTTATTGTGATAAATTTTCACTAATTGGGTGCCGTTGTTATATGTAAGTTTGACACAAGAGAATAGAAATGAAACAACAAGAAGAACACTTTTTGCATATATTTTTGTAGTTTCTCACACTCTTAACTCCCATAACTCAAAGGAAACAAATAAACCTTGTCTAGAACACAAGAAAAAAAAAAATAGTCTGTCAGCTCTCACTTGCATGGATAAGCTGACGGCCTATTGTCCGCAGATCAATAGAACTTAGCAACGATGATGCCACAAGCCGGCAACTAAACTTCCAGTATTTACTCAGGCACAGTGCTAAGCTCCGCCCGCCTACAGTGCATATTGCTCTTGCCAGCCGAGAGAGCTCATTTCACGGTGTGCGCGCAACTTCAATAGGGGTCATTGTTAGGTTGTCTTTCAGTTGCCATCGGGCAGGTTCGGCGACGCTCCGTTAGTGTCTTTATTCCTAGAAATTCACAAAGGTACATAATCTTGATGAAGATCATAAGAGATATTTACTATTTTTCCAGTTATAAAGATGACAAATGATCATGATGATTTTGCCTTTCCTTTAGTAGAACATAGAATTTATGAGTTCTTAACGAAATTGTCCCAGGCATTTTTTTTTTTTGCAGGGTGAACTCTTGGTTACACTAACAGTGTAGTGTTTGCTAATGATATCCTACCCATCCACATACTTGTTAAGTTCATCTATCTACTAGTACTACATGACAAGTTGAAAGTAGCAAAGGCATTATTGATGGACAAATTTACTCATTTCTGCGTCTCTGAATGTGATAAATCATCACCAGATTGGAAGATCATGCCATGTTTACATCACTGTCATAAATGTCTAAGACCTCCACAATGTATCATTACATTTCTCTTTCACGCAGATGGCCTTTTGATTTCAACAGAAGTTTTTACTCCTGGTAAATTTTCTTTTAACATAACGTAAATCTTACTTCAGTAGCAATACTTAACTCTAGTGGTACTCTATGTGAATTTGACCTCAACTAATGCTTATGTGAGCTTTTGAAAAAAAAAAAATCACCATTCTCATTAAAATTCTTTCTTAGCATAGAATATCACTACATGGCTGGGAATGACATTGCTCTGTGAATGACATTCTTCACTAAAAGGGATATTTGATACTGTAGTGAAGAAAGTCTGAAAGGTGTAAAATTTTTATGACATCCCTCCCTCATCTACCAGCAAAACGTATTCTCCACCTATTCCTCTGTCTACTATAATTTCTCACCTCCACACATCATATCTTTCTCTCTCCTACAAATGATGGTATATTTGTCAGTTGTTTGAATACATGAAAACATACTCTCATACGACAATGGGAAAATTGACTCAAGGTTGAACAAGGTTCATGAACCAATAAATGGGAAATGCTGTATCTTTCTTGCTTCAAACTGTCAGTTATATTTACTCCCTTAGGTTTGTCTGGAGTCACAACAGAATCACTGGGAGTTACTTCTTTGGGTAAGAGCCAACCGAATTCTTTGTTTCTGTACCAAAGTTGCTGTCAGTTGTGCTTATTCCAAACTAGAACTTCAGACTGGGTTACTTATCTGATGTGCTTTCTTTGTATCTAAAAAAGCAGCTTAAGAGTATCTGGACTCTTCCAAGCTATTTTTGGAGTTGTTAGAAAGTAGTATCAGATACAAGCATCGTGGATTTGTTGGGTACATTCATTGTCCTGTCATTACCCTGGATGGGTGAAGTGGGAGGGCTTTTACTATATTATCAAAATATTTAATAATAAAGGTTACTATAACACTGCTAGGGATGCATCTAGCTTTGACATCTTTTTGATCCAGTTTGCACTTGTGCCATACCGTGTTTTGAAAGCAAAAAATGGTTTTTGTGACATTTTTCTGTGCCAGATGAGTTCTTTTTAATCATGTTGCAATACAGTCAAGTGTATTTATTCAAAGGTAAACATTTATGCTGCTTGATTAGAGGACCACTGCATGCTAACCGATAGGGCATGAGGAAAGTCTGATTAAAAGGTTAATGTAAGTATGAAATACTTCACCTACCCGTGGCCATATAGAGCCCCTCCCTGTCTACCATTACTCTTTTGTGATTTATCGCCAAGTCGTATCAAATACAAGTATTAAAGATTTGTTGGGTGCACTCCTTATCTGGTTAATGTCCAAGGTGGGTGATATGAAAGGGCCTTGGCCATACATTTTAGAATGAGCAATAGTTGAAAAACTGCTAGAGATTTAGCTAGCGTTGGCGGTTTTGGTCTGAATATCCCTTGTGTGAAGCCCTTTTTTTTTATGATATTTTGTTTTTAAACATTTCCCTGTGCCAAGTCAGTAGTATTTAGTGTTTGCAATATTGCACAGTGTATTCAAAGGTAAACTGTTTTAGTGCTTGAGGATCATGCTAAATCCTAGGGCAATACAGGAATGTATGTTTAAACTTGTCCACCATGATGGCAAATTTCTTTCCATGGTGTCATATTAACAATGGCAAACATATCGGTTTTACACTACTGTTATCCTTCATTCAGTATGTAGAGGAACCACTGACAGAATGTGTGGAAAATAGTCAAAAAAATTTTCTTCTTGACAGAATGAAGTCAGTATCTTACATTTTACCTGAAATATGTCGTATTGAACTCATTTGAGGTCACGCAGTATCATTAATGTTCAAATTAAATGCAGTTATTTCATACCATGCAAGAGTAAACTGATGTTGTTATGTTCAATACATTTGTAATAGCTTCTGGACTGCTTACCACTGTTTTGAGGACAGACGTAACTTCTGTCGGAGTACCCTCTACAGCTGAACAGTATATTTGTGATGACAGAGCAAATGAGTTTATCTTGTCCTCTCAAGATCACAGTCTCTGTGATGATTTTGCTCTTTCCCAGGCAGAATGTATTATGTACAACTTTTCAGTACTTAACCTGTGCCAGTTGCTCGTCGACGTGAACTCTATATTATTAAATTGTAACAATAACAGGGCAGAGGTTTGCCAATTCGCTAGATAAACCACAGGATTTATCAGTTTATATTCATCCCCATCCACATGTTCTGAAGTGCATCGCATGTACCCACCACATGAAAAGTCCTTGGTGACAATGCATGACTAATGGACCTTATTTGAGTATTCCTCTCTGTGTATGATGAAGTAACAACGTTTTGAAAATCATGTTAAATTCTGGTCACTGTTCTTAAATGTGGAGGATCACCAGATTATATACAGTAATTGCCTCTTGCTTGCTTGCAGTTGAACTTTTGGCTGCAGGTGACTCTGTCACATTTGGTCAATTTTCAGCTGGAGCACTAATTATGACCTACTGTGTACAGTTTATAATTGTAATAGTTATCAACCTAACCGACAGTTTGGGTGAGCTTCGCTTAAAACAACGTGAACCGAACTCGTTAAGATTCACCTCGAGGGCAGTAGACCATACAAAGGGAGCTAGCGCTCCAAACTGTCATCCAGCTCATTCCGTACCCTACCTTTCTACTACAGAAATTGTTGGGGTGAGGCTGGAGGGTTGTCTTGTGGTCGCTGAAGTTGACATTAATCAGAATTCACTGCTAAGAAGATGGCCATTTACGTTCTCCATTTAATTATTTAATTGACTGCAGGTACACAATCATGAGCATTCAATTTGTACAATGCAGTAAGCTCTCCTGTGGGGAGGGGGCCAGAGCTAATGTTTATTGTGGACTAATCCACCGTGAACTGGAGAAGGTGTTATCGGAGCTAAAATCACCATAGAGTACCTGAGGGATTCTTTTCTGGTGAATAAGATCCCTATGGGTTGCCCCACTGCGTATGAACGATTCACTGGGGAGTCGATCCTCTCCACCCACTTCCTCCGCTTATTCAATATTCATGGTTGCTCTGTTGGTAGGAACTTCACTGTGGAGTCACTGCTCCACCCATTTCTGCACACTGAATATTCATGGTTTCTCTGCTGGTATGAACGATTTGCAGTAGAAGCACTGCTGGTGCCTATTTGAGCATACTGAATATTCATGTATAGGGGATTAGCACTCCTGACTCATTCAGCACTTTGTGTACCCCAACCTATGTACAGAAATGGCCGAGTAAACTAGGCTGGAGAGCTTGCTTTTAACAAGCTAAATAATGTATGTGATCTATAGTTGTAGTTTTGCAAGATGTTACGTGACTTGTTATAAATGTAGGATAAGAGAGGAGGCAGGAGAGGATAAATTCGTGTCTACCACCTGCTTGTTCTGGTGGGTGTAGGTTTATTTAGTGGCTCTCATTCAGCAGACGTAAAAAAAGGACGGTGGAGCTAACCCCACGAAATTGTAACGAAATCTTTTACATTACTTTTGCGGAACTTCTGGTGGTTTAGGAACACCAATTAAGTACAATACTACATCATTTTCGATCACGATGTGTTGTTCACTGCAAGGGTTGCAAATAGATAAGTAGTATACGGTACATGTACTCAATCTATAACTAACAATTTCCTACACAACGGTGTAGCAGCGCAGTACTAGAACGGCGCTGAGCTTGATGTAACGAGCGAGGCTTTGCTTCCTGGAACGCCGACCAGGGACAGTAAATAAAATCGAACAATATGGTACAATCCATTACATAAAGTTTTATTAAATGTATGCAGAAAATCATATGGCAGATTTGCTGTGGATACACACTGTCCTTTCAAACTCAGAACGGGTGAAATGTCTTTCTTTTACCATTAAATGAATAGTTCACTGACAAGTGATGGCTTTTACTTGTCAGTGAATAATTTTTCACAACAGGTATTCCAAACCTCATGTTAACAGCTTGTGTGTAACTCAAGATATTGCTGTATGGCTAAACTGAGTGACTCTCTTTTTTTCCCACCTAGTTGGTTGCTATGAAAGGGTGGCACACAACATGGTCCACTTTGATTTCTCAGGGCAAGATACCTTCGCCTTCTCTTCACATTCCCGCTCCCTTTAGTAAATCCTGTATAGTTATGACCTCGAGCTCACGTTTCCATTTTGTACATGCTGTTACTAATATGTCATTCAGTATGCAAGGTGAATGCTTAATATACCCAATGACCATTGCATCGACAACTGTTCATCCACTTGCTGAAAATGTGTTCCGTTATGTTTGCTCCCTGTAGCTTCAACCTCAGTCACCACAGAACTGACCGATCGTACTTCCTTTGGTAAGAAACCAATGTATAACTATTGTGTTCTGCAGTGCATCTTATTGTTACACAAAATGTTCAGATCCAGTTCATTTGCCAGATTCAATTTGTTTATCCGTGTCCAGAAACATAACAATTGTAATAATATTCTTTTTTTTCCCAAGTGTAAGCATGCCGTGTACTTTATTTTAAATGGCTTATCTGTTAGGTTAAAAAAGTATAAAGGAATTCTCTTGAGGTACAATAAAACAAGATTTTCATGTTAGAAAGTTTTTACAGAAGTGTTTAATTGTGACTGATGTTTATATTTGGCATTAATGTACGTAGCGTCTGCAGTGCTTACCTCTCTTTTGGAGCTAACCACAGCGAGGACAGATTTCACTACGCTTGAAACAGTATCCGCAACTGGTCAATCAGGTGAGAGTGGTATTAATTCTAACAAGTTGGTGTTCTTAAATTGTTTTTAGTCGTTACTGGTGACGTAAACTTTTATATGTTGTGCCCATGTGTTTGCTGGTGGTTGCAATGCGATTACAAAAAGTCCTGACAGCATTTTAATGTAAAAACCCATGCATGAAGTGAGCTAAGTCAATTGCTTATGCAATTCGACATTGTTTCATTGAGGAAATATCTCACAGAATTTGGGAAACAGATTAGTTAAGTTTAATAGTGCTTAAAGCAACTGGAGCTGGAGATACAAGCCTGGTGCTAGAAATTAATCAGTCGTGACGTACATTCGGTTTGTTCATTGCTTTTAATGTTGTGCACAGTGTGGATCACATCACAGTTCTGATCTCTTACTTGGTGATGAAACCTAAATCAACAGGGGGTAGCATTAATCTACATTTTTAAAGCATTGTTCTGAGCAAGTTAATTTAGAGATTGGTAAAAGTTGCTCCATAAATGATATTCAACTCGAATGCCGCAGAAAAGGAAAGATATAACTTGATTACACAGTTTATCTTCGCTACATTTGGTGGGTTTTATAGTGTCAGAAGTCATTGAATTTTCTGTTCTGTCTTTATCTCAATAACAGCCTCCTGGTTGCACAAACAAAGATTATCTCAATGAGCTATAGATATGACATATTCATGCTCACTGAACTGCAGATTTTTTCCATCGTAAAGCCCCTACTAAGAACTAGAGAAGTGCAAAAAGCGAAAAAAACAGCATTCGTCAGTCCTACACCCTGCATTTTGAGGCTCATACCGAACATTGGTATGCTTAAGTATAGTATGTAATCACCATCACTATTTACTCTCAAGCTGATTCCCCATGTAGAGTATCGATCCCCCCCCCTCCTCCTCCCCTGCACCATCATGAAAATGCCATCCATGTTTCTGCTTCTGCTTGGTGATTGGTTGGTTTACAGGATTAGAATGTCACTTATGTGGAACGCCAGAGGAATGTGCACAGCAACTAGATTCCTTGGAGACAGAGTTTTGTGAGGCAGGGTCCCTCTGCAGCTACATCAACGTGACCGTGAATTTCATGAGTAAGTACAAAAATATACCCATTTCCATGTTTAGAGATTAATTCAGAAAGGGTTTGAAGTTAAGTGACAATTTGAATGGATCAAATTGCTTTAACGGTTGCTGTTTCAAAAGTCGTCTCCAACGAAGATCCTGCTATGATGGAAATGTCAAACTAATTAATTGTTACATAATTTTTGTTTATTTCTCTTGTAAACATCGTGATGTGTCTGCTCTTCAGATCTAAAATGCAGATGTCATCAGGTCCTCTTTGTGTTGCTATGATCTCCTGTCTTAATTTTGTTAATGCATCTCTTACTTTGCTATAATTTTATCCTGCTTTTAATCTAAGAGCCATCTCAGTATTGTGTAATCTTTGATCTTCCATCAACAAAGTTGGTTCCTTTTCTTTCTCAGGCTTTGGAACACAGACGAATGTCTTGAGGGGCTGCTTCCCCGTCTCCGAGAGTGGTTGCTTAACTGGAATGGAGTACATTGAAATCTTGGGTGAGACCATCCCTGAACTCTTGGAAGATTTGAACAGCGTCACAGGAGAGGCATGTTTCTGTGACAGCGACCTGTGCGTTCCAGAGGACGAACGACCAGAAGGTAAAATATCACGCATTCAAGCATGCCCTTCTGCTACAATTACCATGCATGAATGAATTAACTGCATTTGTTTGTTTTGATTTTTCATTTTTTTTTTTTTTTTTATTCCCAGTGGTAGAGTGCCTGGTCTGCAGCTCCTTAGAATCCTGCGCCAACCCAGTAGAGACCATAACCTGCCAACCTGGAGAACTCTGCGCCACCACCAATGTCTCGATCATCTTCAACGGAAGTATGCTGATTGTATTCCTGGCTCTTTCATCACTTGAAAAATATTCAGCATCTTGAACATTTTGATGTCACGGTATCAATCAATGTTGTGATCGCAGGACTCATAGGTGACACTCCTAAAACCTGTAAAAAATATATTTTTCATCTTGTGATTCTAAATATTTGAAAAAATATCTCAAAAAAACTTGTGAAAACCTGTATTTTAATTTGTTTGAAAGTGGTATGAATGCTGAATTTTCCCTACAGTATAAACAGATCAATGAGGTAAAAATATGCTGTCATTACTCTGTATCTTGCTGAAACCCAAATCTTATAAATCTATAAATACGTTCATTTTGGCCTTAAACGTGTTTGTTCTTCTCCGAAAACCCTTATAACACCTGAGAAGAGTTCCTTGAGGTCTGAGATGGTGGTAGTTACAGTATATTTGAAGAATACATACTTAGACACATTGTCCTATTGTGTATAGGTGAACCACAGGTGAAAAGTGAGCGTAGTAGAAAAAGTTTTTTGGTCAACGACTCATTTGCAGGTGTATGTATTGTTTGTGAAATTAACATTTTCCCTTGCACTTTCAGTAGACTCTCACCAAATCTCAGAAAATTTGTTACTTACGGAATCTGTATATCTTTGAAACAACAATGTATTTGTGAAATCTTGTTGTGGAATTCGAGGTGTTTGCATGCAGTTCAAATATTACCCCCTTGCCAACACAGTAAGATGGATTGTGATATTTCCAGTAACTTCCCTGTAAACATTTTGGCATTGGTTAGAGCTCAATTTTTGGTCCAAATGGTCGGATTAAGGTGAGGTAGTTATGAGAGGTACGTGTATGTCTTACGTTGGTCCAGTGTTCCAAGGAACACCCTTTATATGACTGCAAAGCCCCATCAGATGGAAGTAAAACACCCTTTATATGACTGCCAAACCACATCAGATGGAAGTAAAAAGTATTGCGGTCCTTTTGTTAAAGTGATTGTGTTTGTACTGAAAAACCAAAAAGATAAGATTATGTTTGATCTTTACTTTTTCTTTAGTTTTAAATGTGCACGCGAGGTTGTACATGAACAGACTACGTCTTTCAATGAAGGAAAATGACAGTAACTACTTTGAAAAGCAATGGGATTGGCATAAAAACAGTAAAAAACAGAAATCATGTTTGAAAATTAATGGTTCTTAGTCTTAGCGCCTACATAATGAATATGCAACAGTACAGGTCTCACTAGTGTATCAAAAACATAGTACTCAATTCGTCTCTCCTTGGTCGGTATTGGGAATTGTAGTATTTGATGAGAGGAAGCACTGTATTGCGCTGATTTGAATGAAAACTGTCAACCACTAAATTATCAATTCTAAACTTTTTTTTATCATTACGTTAGAAAAATTTGAAATCATATGGCAGAATTTACCAACTGAAACCTATTGATTTTCCAGATTGTCTGAATGGTGTAATTAAAAGCCTTATCAAACTTTTGGAGATGAAATTTCAATGCTTTCACTTTTTGCCTACCCCTGCAACCACTTTAAAGTCAAATGGACTTTAAATGGAAATTGAACGTTCAGATTTGGTCCAAATGACATGAGATGGCCATCTTTGCTGACGTTGAACCAACGTCCAACAGCTTTTCAAACAGTGGCATAGCGGACATTGGACCGACATAGGTGCTGTCTCAAAACCAACGTCGAACCGACAGCAATATGTTAATAGGGTTTTGCTTCTCTGTTTAAATAGACAGTGATTCACCACAAAGCTCAGTCTTGACCTCAAGGGGCTGCCTTCCTGTAATATGGCGCCCAGCTGACAGGGACTGTCTAACCAGCGAGGAACTAATTGGATTCCTCCAGGAGGAAACTCCTAACCTGGGGGATGTGACGGGAAGCATCGGTTCGTCTTGCTTCTGTGACTCTGGGGATCTCTGCAATGACATAACCATCGAGATTGTCGACCTGAGTAAGTTTGTGATGTTTCTCGAACAAACTGTTTAGTTCTATGGAAAGTTGATTGGGAGACTCTTTTTTATTGTGAGGAAAATTCACTCATGAAATTTCTGGGTTATATCAGGGAAAGAGTGAGCTGGTATCACCTACTCTTCTGATATAACCCATTCCCTACCCCTCATTTTCCTAGTTGTAATAACAAGAACAAAAAAGTTGAATATATTATCGCATGGAATGTAACAAAGGCTCTGAAAATCTAGTCCATTTTTCGGTGAGGGTTTGGTTTTTCTTTCGAGGACCCTTTAGGATTTTTTGTAGAGGCAAATAAAATCTTTTGATTGAATTACAACTTACTCATTATGGGCAACAGATGGTCTTGCTCAAATTATAAGAAATTGAAATTGAACTAGAAAGAGATTCTTGTAAAATTATTTTCCCAGTGTATGCATATTTTGGAAAATATAATCTCCTCATCAAGGTATGTGCTCTACATACAAGTATAAAAGTTAGTATCATCAAGTTATTACTTGGTGCAGAAAAGAAAAAAGAATTTGTGTCTTTATCTAACATAGAATTAAAAAGAAACACCAACGAAACAAAACTAAATTAATGAAAAATGTGTAAATGTAGTTTTACTTATATAAACTTATATAAAAGGAATGTGAGATGTTAAAGCCTAACTGACCTCCCTAAGCCTAACAGTGACAAAATTCAAATCAAATGCTATTGGTCTGTAGTGGCACAACTTGTGTAAGTCTGCTCTATTGTAACGGATTGCTAGCGGTGAATCACAGGGGACTCTGTCTGCTACTTTGACTAGGAATAATCAGACAAGATATGAAAATGATCACTAGTGTAGGATTACGGGTTGTATGACTTATAATTTCATATTACGCCAAGGGTTTTTCTTCTGAATTTTTGTAAGCACTTCAGCGTTTGTGAATCCCTAATTTTCCTAGGACCTCTGTTTTCTCCATGGACCCCTTTGCCCTTTGCAAACCCCCAAACAAGCTTCACGAACCCCCTGGCTTGTCGTCAGGTTGAGAATCACTGGTCTAGATGATAACTTGTAACCTTTGTAATCACGCCACAGTGTATGTGTGTATTGCGGTTTCGGTGTGTGTGTGTGTGCGACTCCTACCTTATGGACATAATATATCAAGAAGAGAAGCTTAGACAGATCTGATATTTAGTAAGTTGGATCTGATATTTAGTAAGTAGATGTAGCACACAGAATAAAAGAACCTTATTATTCTGATAATGATCAGCGATCATGTGGGGTCAACAGGGGTCAAAGTGTTAAAATCTTGAAAGCATGATATCGCAACAAAAAAGTTTCGACAAATCTCATATTTTGAATGTAGATGTACCACAATAAGTACAAGATCCCTATTGAATTTGGTGGAGGTAAAGGTAATTTGTGGCCAACAGGAGTCAACTTGTGAAAACCTTGTAAACTCCATATCTCAAGAAGAAAACCGTAGATCTGGTATTTATGATATATATGTATTCATATATGTATAGCAACTTAATTCATATTTGATGTATCGTATGGAGCACAAGAACCCTATCATATTTAGTGGCAGTCAAAGGTCATTTGAGGCCAGCAGAGGTCAAATTGTGAACCCATTTCTCTAGAAGGGAAGCTTAGACAGATTTGATATTTAGTATGTATTTGTATTACATACAGGAGAGTGCAAGAATCCTAGTGTTCTAGTAAAGGTAAAAGTTCATTTGGAGTCTATAGGGGTCAAAATGTGAAAACCTTGTAAAATGATATTTCAAGACGGGGAGCTTGGGACCAATCTTGTATTTTGAATATATGTAAACTATATTGTGTAAAAGGTCTCTGTTGATTTTTTTGTTGGAGGTCAAAGGTCATTTAAGGTCAACAGGGGTCAGGTTGTGAAAACTCTTTGAGCATGATATCTCAAAAAGGAAAGCTTGGACAGATCTCATAATTCATACGTACATGTATCATGTTCAGTACAAATAGTATAAAAAAGTCTATATTTTTAATGGAGGTC
Organism: Stichopus chloronotus; assembly: GCA_021234535.1. Taxonomy (NCBI): domain Eukaryota; kingdom Metazoa; phylum Echinodermata; class Holothuroidea; order Aspidochirotida; family Stichopodidae; genus Stichopus; species Stichopus chloronotus. The sequence continues at coordinate 15,868,519 of CM037839.1, read as the reverse complement.
ATTTGGGGTAAACATGGGTCAAATTGGGAAAACATTGTGTCATATCTCAAGAAGGTAAGCTGGGACAAACCTCATGTTTAGTTTTTCAGTGTACCACACTGAGTACAAGATCCCTATTGCTTTTTGCCAAGGTGAAATGTCATTTGAGATCAGCAGGGGTCAAATTGTGAAAACCTTGTAAAGATGATGTCTCAAGAAGGAACGATTGAAGAGGTCTTATATTTAATTGTAGTTTTATCTCATTTAGCACAAGAATCCTGTCATCTTTAGGTTATGTCAAAAGTCAACAGGGGTAATATTGTGTGAAATTCTTGTAAACATCATATTACAAGGGGGAAGCTCGGACAGATCTCGTCAGTATGTACAGTGTGTAGCTGTATCTCATTGAGTACAAGAACCCTGTCGTTTCTAGTGAAGGTCAAAGGTCATTTGAGGTCAACAAGTATAAAACATAATAACCTTGTAAATATGGTATCTCCTGAAAGGAAACTTACAGAGATCTAACATTTTATATGAAGCATAGGTATCTAGTGACATTGTTAATGTTATAATGTCAGTTTCAGAAAAAAATGCCTCAAGACGTCATCATTTAAACCACAATGCATTTGTGCATTATGTTCGTAAATTTCTCTTTGTTCTATACACCCACGCTCCTTTTATTATTAGACTGGGATCAAAGAAGCTCTGATTTAATATATTTTCATTCTGGTATTCATTATTTATTCATTATTTTCACAAACTTTTTCAATTCTTAAAACTTTGTTTGAATGTGTTTTTTCGCATTTGTTCTGGTTTCAGTTCCTATCACCACACCTCCTCCACCAGATGTAACCACAGATCCAGCGCTAGGTAAACATCTATTCTAATAACTGAGAGAGTTTGTGAAGGAGATAGATATGTTATCATAAATCCTACATATATGTTAAATTTCTAAAACAGTGAACTGTTCCTGCTGTTTACATGAGGGAGAACTTTTCGGGGGGAATCAATGGAAGAGTAACTGCAACCCTCCATAATTGTTGGAACTGATGCTCACTGCAGTGTTAAGCACAGTCTGTGCTGAGGTAATAATGAATATGTGCATCAGCACATTATATGAACATTAAGCAGAACATTCCTGGTAAACACCTTTGCCTTTATCAATTTTAATTGATGCCTATTCATGAATTACTAAACTAGTCTGAGGTTGTTACAGTTACGGGACAAGTAGATGTCAGGTCATATCAGTTAACTCATGAAAACAGAAAACATGGTGATAAGACATAACTCATTGTGGCAGATAATTACAACTTTAAACTAATAGCAACCTTTTACAGGATATGCTATAACAAGACCATTGACTCATGCTGTGAATTACTACTTGCTACTTTTGTACCACACAGCAGTCACGAAATTTGTTACGCTTATTTACTGTAGCTAAATGCTGCTTGCAAATGATGGTATGTTTCTTCCAGAGACACAAGTTACATTTGTTGAACATGCAAGAAAGACATGCAAGGGAGATTTTACTGAGAAACTTCTTTACTTGGTAACTCTATGTATTAACGTTTGAAGCACACATATTTTACAATGATTCCTTCTTTATGCAGGGTTGCCTGTTGACCACCAATCCCCACCTTAAATACACACAATGTTTGCTGCTTTATTTTAACTTTATTTGTATGACTCAATCGTTACTGTCATATAACCTGAAGAATGCAGCACATTGTGTGTTGTATGAAACTAACTAGTAGTGATTCACAGTATGAGTCAAAACTTGTGATTTCATTTATGTTGTATTTAACTCCTGTTTACCATTGAGCACTCTATTGTCAGGTTTTGCAGGACTTATAATTCAATTTGTATATAAACAAGTTTACAACACTGTGTTTCACGATAAATGTGATTATCTGGTAATTGTCTTTTCTGTTTTGGGGTGGTTTTCCACCATGCCTGCATTAACTGACTATTTCAGTGCTTTTGTTAAGCCCATCCTTGAGTAAAAGACCATCCTCTGTTTGAGGAACAGATTTCCTTGGCATGATCCCAATTTGGAATTGCAATTTCCCAGCGGTGAATCTATTCTCATTTCCAAATGGAATTTTCACACTACATAAAACGTAAAATGTTTCTTTTTTGCTGTATTCCTTCTTCAGGAGCCTGCATCAGTATCCCAGCTCCTTGTGCCGATCGCTTACCATACTCTTTTTCCACTAATACTTTGGATTTTCCAATCCATCCCATGTTTTCATTATCCATGATAAGAATGGTGATTCCAGCATCACAGACCTGTTTCAACCAGGATCTTGGAGCTGTATGTTCAGTGCTGTACCCACCATGTCCAGCATTAAATTTACAAATCGGGCCTTGCGTAGGCATATGCAACAACTTTGCCACCCGCTGTGATATTTTGACGTTCTTGGTAGCTGTGGACTGTCAGATGTATGAAGAGAATACCCTCATGACCGAAGTTAATGGTATCTGTGAAGCAGGTGAGAGGCGAGAAATTAATGTTTTTGCTTTGGTAGAAACGCTTTGTGTTAAATACCTCAGAAAGGAGTGAAGCTTGATCATCAATTCACCGACTCATTATTTGTCAGTGTAGTATAAACTCTGCACCAACACAGATCCAATTCTTCTGTTTGGGAATGGCTAAATGATGGTACAGTGGTATATGGTGGAGGTCTGGCTATAATTTAATGCACCCAAATTCAGTTTGGTGCAACAAAAGGTTTGCAATTAATGAAGTCAATTTTATTCTAAACTAATCTTGTTTCAATACCCAGGTACCTGCCTGACGATGTTCTATAGGTAGTCAAAATTACTACCCGGGTAGCATTTTCACACACACACACACACAAGCTTAGGCCTAACATTGCATTGTGTTGCAGCTTAGTAACAGCATTGGCTAGTTATGCTGTAAAATGTCTCTTTTATTTTCTTTGCAATAAACTTGACCTTGAAAGAAATGACTGCTTCTGTCATTTTACTTTACGTGATTTGAATTTAAGTTATGCCACGAGTGTGTTACAAATTCCACCGGGAACATTTATTACCCGAACATACAGTCACTGCTGTTTGCTCACAACATAGCCTAAGCGCTAAGCCTACACTGTGATAATTCTTTAACTTATTCACTCTCTAGGCATGTCCGTTAACTTTTGTTTTATGAGCCTAGCCCTTCGTGCACTTGATCAAACGTTTTTAAGGCATGGCCTATTGATTAGCGTTTAATGCAGTGCCTAGCTGCCTACATGCAACAAAATGGTAGCCTAAAACTCCATGTCCTTAATCATTCTTTGGGTACTGTAGGCCTATGTTACGTCGTGTGCACTATATTTTGATATTTCTGATTCATTTGGCTCCAACATTAGATCAGGCCTTGACAATATCATACAGTGACACAGGTCTTACACAGGTCTTACACATACCTTACAAGTTAACAGTTGCATCTGCTTAAGGTCTTCACTTGTATTAACATGGTAAATCCTTTCAGACTTCCTGATCCTGAAACTTTCAAGTTACCATGAAGTTGAGTTAGGCAAGTATGATGTTATGGCCCTATTACCAGTATGAAAGCCACGACCTGTATAGGGCTGTCGTGAGACTAAGTGATCCAGAGTAACGGTGATAGTGTTGCAACGAACTGTTGACAGACATAACATAGCTATAGGCCTATAGTCTGTACTGTAGTCTTACTTACAGAGTAACATTCAAACATGTTTTTGTAATTTAGTTCTGGGTTTTTCATGGATACAAGTAGGCCTATACCATACGCCTTGGTTTAACTCTTCTTAATTGAAATGTGATACTTTGTACCGCTGAACTCTGCTTATTATACGTACAGGTAGACCTACCCACTACCAATGTTGTTCAGTCGTTGCTATGCTGCTGTTCAGTAAATGTGTGGCGGTAGACTATGAGAGTCTGCTGAAGGCAGTGTTTCAACAAAAGCACCGTGATTCGCATTGAAAATATGTAAAAATTTAGTCTTCCAAACAAGTGTTGTAATTACCACGCAGATGTCACACTGGAGACCATGTATGTAACTACTACGTGTCGAAATTTCAAATTGACAGATGCTGTGTAACTGATTGAATCAAAGAACCTGTCACATGGACTAAGGTTCTGGGCAGAACCACTGTACTGTTTATTCTCATAAACTCTAAATATATCCTATGTATTCACCTTGAATATTTATTGAATGGAGGATGAGAGAGTTAAGTGAATGTCTCTGCACACTGTTCTGTTGGGTTTTCCTCTACATTCAGCAATCATAAATAGGCATAATTTACATCAGTCCTCACTTACCTGTCTTATCACAATAAATGCACTCCCATCTACTGTGACAAGTGTACGGGTAAGCTTAAACACCACTACTGGCACCATCATTCTGTCTAATACTGGACTAGTTACTAGATCCTTCCCACTCTGCCATTGTGATTGCTTGATTATGAGTAGGAAGATAATGATTAGGAAGTATAAATGTGGCTGCATGGTCCTTTGCCCAAATTGGTTCGCAGTTGATGGATATTAATGTCTTTGATGCCACAACAAGGTATGCTAGGTGTTCAACAAGGAACCAGTGAACCAAATATGATCACTGAAATTTCCATCGCAAGAAAGTAGAGCTAACTACCAATGACCACGCCTTTAATGTCATTCCACAGTGGTTGGGCAATTTAGTTTGCTGTTCTTAGGGATAAAACCCAGGGGCATTGATTTGACGCCATTGATGTCATCAAGGAGCAATTATCAAATTCTCCAGCAGGTTGCGAGAGGAGCAGTTTTCCATAAATTTGCCTGACCCTGTCATGGTTGTGCTGTGTTGTGAGAGTAATGGGATGACTGATGGTTTATGCATGACCAGATTACGGCACTGATCGTTGCCATGGTTTCCGGTGGCCCACATTATTAAACATCTTAAAGATGGTTGATAATGAGCTGGTTCCATGTACTGGAGATCGTAAGTTAGGATAATTGATATTTGGAGCACAGATCGTACTAAGAGTGCTTGGTCCAGTAGGTTTTCTTTTATAACTTTTGTTGTGAATAATGGAAAACTTGATTCTGATTTGTGGGGTTTTTTTTCCATATATGTACACAGCATTTTCAAAAAAAAATATTGTTGGCAAACCCTGGCAAAGTGATTTGGAAATAAATGAGATAGAAGGGAAGTAAAAAGAAAAAAATATTTTGCCAATGGCTAACCTTTCCCGAACAGGAAAAATGACTAAGATTCTAAAGCTGTTTTTTTTGCAATTGACATTTATTGCAAACAGGCATAAACTTTGCAAAGAGCTGGGAACATAGTAATTTGGAATCACACAAAAAGAGCCAGCAACTCCCAGTTATATCTGAAGAAATACTCTTCAATATGAAACTGCAGCCATTAGTAGTCTTATATGTATCTTAAAGGGGCTCATTGAGCAACAGTTTATCTTGTGGCAAGTTTGAAAGGGAGCGTTACATGCCAATACTTCCAGTTAGCCTCATTATTCATGTATCAATTTTCACAGTTACGGAAAATGTGAAAAAAAAAAACATTGCACTATTTATATGACCAGAAATTGCCATAGTATGGTCAATAATGGCAGTAAAAGTGTCTGGTCGAAGATTTTCAGTAAGTGACTTTGATTGTTAGTTAACCGTATCATTTATTGCTTCAATTGTGTGTTCAGAATCTCTTTAGTTTGGCTATTTGACATCAACAAATGAGTGATACTCAACAGGTGTAACAAAATATCATGAAATTGTGAGCCAATGCAATGACCTTCTTTAAATCTGTTTCTGTGTTTAATACCAGTTTGAATTTTCATCAAAGTGACCAATGTTTGGTAGTCAGTCTGAAGTATTTAAAATAGAGCAATTACTGTTAGTTTCACCACATATTGCACATTTTTACACCCTTCTTTTGAGCTTTTTTTCAACATAGTAGCATATGTTTTACCTTTTTTAACAGTGACAAGGAATATCTTTTATGTTTTTTTTTCACAGCTGGTGGTGTCACCACTATCTCGATAGAAGGTAAGCACTATGAAAGAATTTTCTCTGTCACTAGAAGATTATTCAAGGAGATTAGTAGGAATAACCAGAGGCAACTTGCAGAATCGAATTCTTCCACCAATCAAAACTGGCAAATGGTATTGCAGGTTGTGGACACTAACTGTAATATTAATGGCTCCCAAAAAACTCCACCCCCTCACAGTTTGCCCCGCCATTGCCCAACGAACTGCTCCCACCCAAATAACATCCCTTGGACAATACCCACTCAGATAATTACCAACCATGACAATTTCTCCTCGGACAATTTCGCCTGTCCTAAACTCAACACTAATTCTTACCCTGGAGGAAAAACCATGGAAGATCTCTGAACCTCGGAAAACAAGGTTTTCTTCGTGGAAATTGTGTGGGAGGAGTTGTCCTGTCACAATACTCATTTCATCAATAGGACAACATAAAATCCCACCTCTCACCATACTCTTGGTATGTCTCTCTACATGGTTCTTTTGACTTTTTTCTGCATAAGTTGTTGCATTGTCATCTGTCCAGCACCTTTACATACTCTCTGGTCCAATATAACTTCTGTCAAGTGTGCATTTTCTTCTGTAAACTGTTAATCATCCATAAACTATGTGCATTAATTAGCTTTCAAAAATTAATGAAAATAATGCTTTGTGAGTACTGCCTTTGTGTCTGAACAAGTGCTAAAAGTCACCAGAAATAGTTGAAAAAAATGCAAGTATTTTTTTTTTTTTTTATTAGTGCCACATTCTATAAATTTCCAAATAGTGTAGAATGTTTTTGGTTAATTTTCCATTCAAAACCATTTATTACCATTTGAAACCAGTTATAAAACCAGTTGAGATTACCATTTACAGGTCTAGAACCCGTTGGCACCGTTCATAATCATTCAAAAACCACTTAAAACCGTTCAAGACCATTTAGGTAGAATGTGTTTTGGGCAAATGGTCCTAATGGAATTTCAGCCTTGCTTTTCTTCCTGTCATTTGAGAAATGATACTATTGCAATGGAAGTGCAGTGAGTGTTACATGGGCACGTGCTAGAAACACATGCAATATGTCCACCTCTGCCAGTTGGCCTCAAAGGCCACCACCAGGAACTATAAATGTGAGCATGACAAAAGTATTCTGGGCTGTTTTCTTCTGATTCAGTATAAAAGTATGAAAGATTCACATCAAAGCAGAAAGAATACCTCTCAGAATGTATGACTATATGTAAATTACCAGTTAAATTTGTAGGGAATATCCATTTTCCTTTGTTGTTTACACATTGTTTTTTTCTTTCAGGTTTGTGAATATGTTTGCATAATTGGTTTCTAGCGATCATGACTGACTGTACTTTTATTTTAGGCGCTGTAAATTTTAATGAAACAAAACTGATAAATTCATCTCTCACTCCCTGTTCAACGATTCTTTCCAGACGTAGACGAGCCCGTAGTTTTGTGCGGCCCTGATATCGAGATGGAAGTCCCCTTTGGTAGTAGTGGAACGTTTGTTTTCTTCTCTCCTTGCACTGCAACCGACAACTCGGGTTCAGCGATGTTCTTCAGCAGCACCCACCAGCCAGGACAATTCTTCGAAATTGGCACAACCATCGTCACCTACATCTTCACTGATCCAAGTGGAAATCTTGGATTTGGTTCTTTTTTTGTCACAATCACTGAATTAGGTTAGTTTGATAAAATTGTCATTGATACCAATAGTTGACTATTGATCTTGTTGATTGTTTTCTTTTTTAAGTTACTTTGTTTTTGTTTTTCAACACCCTGCTTGCTTTGTTATGAAGTATGAGTGATATGGACTTGAGGATTCTCATGAGAATTTCAGTTGGTTTTATAATGTCAGAAATGTCGATGCAGTTTCGAGGCAATTAGGGTATGTGTCACAGGTTCCTTTAGATTTACGGGGGAAAATAAAAGCTGATGAGAGCATTGACACATCGGAAAGAATGCAGGAGTGGGAATGGTTTGTTCCCGAGAAGTATATTGCAAAAAAAATGGTTTTTTAAGCCTCTTTTACTTAAAAAAGTTCAAGTACAAAAAAGTTACCCACTCCACAAAGTGAATAACATATTTCTCTCGAATTGATGCTTTAATTGTTCCTTACAATGAAATCTGTTTCTATGGACGTGTTAATGATAGTCTCGTGGGTTGACTCTTTCAAGGGCGTTACTCTCCATCAGGGAAAATGAGAAATTCAGGTCCTGCCACGGAAATACAGCCAGACCTGTAAATTGTAATCAAAACTCATTTTCCTAGTGGGAATGCCCCAAAGACAAAATTTTTCAAAAAGGGCTTTTGTTTCCCACATCAATGATTACGATAAAATGGGAAAGGAGGTTAGTTGCCTGTTCTCCAGCATAGCATGCTTAGCATTAAGAAATAAACCACTTCATTACTTCTGAATAACAATCCTAGCAACCTGCAAGCAATATCTTATTGTTTTCAATAATAAACTGCTCCTTAACCCATATTACATTTTTCACAGAAACCCCCCAACATTAATATTCTAGTATTAAGCCCAAATTACAGGGAAGACCGTAAGCATACAGTACTCACAAGTGCTTCTCTCTGTAAGAAGTTGAACTGGATGCTCTGTGGGGCATTATGAAAGTACAGAGATAGTTTACCTTGTAAACTAAATAATACCTGACTGAGTGTAAAGCCCTTAATGGCCCTCAAATGTCCTCAGTGACTCAGAATTTTAACAAGCTGCTACATGATGACCAAATTTTCCTCACTGAGTCATCCGCCCCGTTGCAAGGCTCTAAAGCAACTAACTATTTGTAGCACGGCAATTCAACATTCATTACCAATCCATTTTGTAATAAAAGTGTGCTGCGAGGCAGGGTATGCATTTCCAACTTGTTTCTCTGAGGTGATTATGAATATTCAAAAGGAAAATAGAAAGTCAAATATTTTTAGCATCAGAGCGCTCTCTGACTTTTTTAGGAGAATGAAGACTGATCGTGGGAAAAAGTGCAAAGTAAAATATTCTCAAGTAAAACACATTTGAGACTCTGTGGATGTTTTGTACGTGTGTCAGGAAAATGGTTTTGACCTATTGCCTCTGTCCCACAATTTGCGTGACATACAAAAGGATTTCATGTTACCTCCTTAATTGTAACTATTAGTACATTTTCAGTTGCTATTGTTGTGAATTCTTTTAGTTTCTACAGCTACAGGAATTTTAGCAGCAGGCCTTGTTGAGCTCTCTTTTTAAGGTAGTCTCAGAAACACTTTGCAATTAAGTGTCACCTTTTCTGCTATCCATTCAGGCGACGTCACACCCCCAGTCGTCACCTGCTTGGATGACATCGTGGTGATAGCCCCAAGGGGCAGCCTTGGAGCAGAGGTTGTCTTTGAACCGTGCGTTGGTGTGGATGATTCAGGGATCGCCATCCTCATCTCCCAGAATCACATGTCCGGTGATTTCTTCCCTCTCGGCACCACAACTGTCACGTTCAGCTTCTCTGACCTGGTTGGTCAAATCGGCGAGGGTTCGTTCAATGTCACTGTGATAGAAGGTTAGTGCCAATTAGCGCTCTCCAAATTTCCACAGCCAAGTTTGCCCGGCACCCAGCCTGTAGGATCGACCATTAACATGTAATTGTATAATTTTTTTATGGTGTATATACCACGTAAAGATGGAACATTCTTGGATGAAGCCTCTGAACAATATTAAAGCCTTTAGACTTGCACTAAGGATATTAATGGCATCTTGTGAGTTGACTTCAAACTTATGGGTGTGATGTTGGAATGGTTAACACTCATGACTGGTCAGGAGGAATGCGTTCTGTTGCAACTGTTCTGATACCTTTTGGGGCTGGTATTTACATTGTGTTTCCTTCCTGTGAGATTCGTATGTTGAAGTTTTATGTGAGAAACTCCAGTGTAAAGATGGGTCCTGTTGGTGGTGGAGCTTGCTCTGTAGTTATGTAGTTACCATAGGGAGCCACAACTTTTTTTTTTGCAATATCCTTCTTCTAAGTTCTGCAGTTTTGTATTTACATGAGAGTATTTTCTTGATGCAAAACTCTAGGTAGCTTGATTGGAGACTGCCCCCTCTTGAACTTCCCTCCAGGTCACACAGAAACTCATCCAACTATGCCTTTTCAGTGCATTCATCAAAATGTGTTGCATAATAACACATAGCTGCACTTTCACTGTAGATGCCCCCAAAATAAAATGAAAAATAAAAAAAAACCTAGGCCCTAAACTCTAATGACACTAAGAAGTAATGTCTTTGGCATCTTTGGAGTGCAATGATTTGGAAGAAGCTATAATCTCATTGTCTTACACTAGATTCTTCCAGTACATATTCTGTTGTGCAGTTCCTTGTAAATGTTTTTTTTTTGTTTGTTGCTCTTTTGACAATCCAATGTGGCAATCCTCTCTGTTTAAAGCAAGAATTTTGATTCGAAAGAAAAGTTATAGCTTTGATATTACTCTTTCATCTTTCTCTTCCATTTGATATCAACCTGGAAATCAACATCCATGCCAGGTTTCTCTCTGGAGAAATTTTACTACTTCATGTTAATTATATGATAAAAAGAAAGTTTATTTAATTTTTTTTCTTGTTTTTGGAGTGGTATGGAACCAGGTGCTGTTGTACATACAAAGGACTTCTATGTGAATACCCCCCCTAAAAAAAAAAATCTGCAAAGGCATTTCCTTTACAAATTATGCATTTGTTTTAGTTATTTTCAGACAAAAAGACCAAAGGTACAGTAGTTAATAATTTTTACAACTGTATGAAGTGTACAGCCAGTCCTTTGGTGAATTTTTAAGAAGGTAGGGCTTCGTAAGCACATCCTGCTTTCAAGGGCAGCTTCTGATTGTGATCACCCACTGTGCATAGGAGAATTTACTGGATGAGTGTGTGATGATAGTAAATTTGAAATATTGAAGAAGAAAATGCGATTGTAATCCCTTTGTGTTGCAGTCGACATTTACACTTGTGGTTAATTGTGTTTATGAACTATTTGAGTTTATGTATACCTATATGTAGGTATATGTTACAGGGATAAACTGATTAACTTAATATTTGCTGTGTCAACAGACTTAGTCTTCTGTAGTGGTCACTTCCATATACTTGACAGATACCAAGATCTTTGTTTTAGACAATGGGACTGTTCCTCCAAGATTGTAGACCATCCACGAAAAGTATCATCATGAGAAAGGTGACCCAGTAAATACCTATTTTCATGGAAAGGACGAAGTTGACTTTTTTTGTCCCTTTCTAGATGTTTAGTGACCACATTCCTTTGCACTAGTAATAATTAAACAGGTTAATGTGATTGACTGGTCATGTGTCAATGTTACACCTATATTCATGATGAGCGATGATTGTTTCCCTTGTCCTTAATCTTTATTTCGTCGTAACCCACACAGTGGCTCCACCCATCATTTCTGGATGCCCTGACGATGTCAGTGCGACCGTAGAGCTGGGACGTTTATCTGTTCCAGTCAACTGGTCAGAGCCCCTGGCGATAGACGCATTTACGGGAACGGTGTTGGAACCTTTCATAAGGAGTCATGAACCCGGTAGTCCTTTCTTCATTGGCAACACAACAGTGATATATTTCTTTCAGTCCGGCACAGGTGGCAGCAGCACGTGCCAGTTTGTTGTGAGAGTCATCGAGGGTGAGTGACAGTACCCTCCATTGCTGATAAAGAAAAAAAAAAGGACACTGAATGTGGCCTTGTGTAAAAAAAAACAGAAAAAGACACATTCCTGCTGTTGCTCTCTTTTAAGTTTCTTTCTCATCTCTTGTAAGTAAATTAAAATTACTTAAGTACTTTTTTTAGTAAGAATCTTTTTTTGCGACCTAACCGCCCATCCGTGAGTAAATGTTTCCAGATAGGGTCATCATGCTCTGTACATAATTCTTTGTTTTGTCTCCCTCATTTGAGAAGTTGCCATGCAAGGTGCATTACATTACGTTTTTTGGAATAAACGAAATGTTACAGTTGTCAGTTTTGGCTAGTCTTTAGTCAGTCCTTTTCATTAAACAATTCCTCACTTCATTACCAGTCTTGAATTTTACTCCCCAAAAATTCTTGAAAATGCTTTTAATATAAATCTGTCATTTTCAAGGCCTTGGCAGTGCTTGAAATTTGTTCCTTTGCATCAAAGTCCTTGAAAAGTGCTTGAATACTCCAGACTAGTAATTTCAAGTATTATTAATATTTTCTGTTACTGAATTCTCATGTCTGAACCAGGACCAGTTTTTGTTTCCTGTCCATTTCAAGTGTGCTTAAGACTTTCCCAAAGATATATGGGAATGTCTTTAAAGTGGTTGGAAGTCCTCGAAGAGTGAAACATTTTCATGAGATGGAACTTGAAAAGTGCTTGATTTTGATCCTCAGAGATGTGTGCAACCCTGTAGAGAGTAATACTGGTTGGTAACCATGGCTGTGTAAGCTTTTAGGCACAACTTTTGAGATTTTTGCTCTATTCAATGATCAGAAGTGAAATGATCTTAATACACCAGTGACACAGTTTGCCAGGGTTGTGTTAAATAGTCATGCAGGTAGCAGATGAGATGTAGACTGCACAGTAATCGGAAACAATTTTTCACCATTTTAACTCTTTCCAGTGCTGTGGTACTGCTGTCTGTATTAGGTGATTAACTCATAAAATTCCTCTTTCTCGTTGAGAGCATCTGTTTTACTATCGCGTTCAGTACGGTGAAAGATGGGTGTATTACCCTTCTGTTTTACTTCTTTTTGACCAATAGTGGACACGACTCCGCCTTTCATTCTCAACTGTCCTGATGATTTCACAATATCAGCCGCTCCCGGTGCACCGTCTGTAGTGGCAAACTGGACAGAACCGGTTGCAGTTGACGTTTCTGGAGTGGCCATCATCATTTTAAGATCTGCTGCTCCAGGAGTACGCTTTTCAGTCAATCGCACTCACGTAGTAGAGTACTTGTTTGCCGACGCAGCCGGCAACGTAGCATCGTGTGTATTTCTTGTCACCATTGAACCATGTGAGTTAGTCTTTGTTACTGTAATGCAACCGGTGAATGGTTCCAAGTGATTGCCTCAAATGTTTGAAATGTCTGTTTGTCTGTCTGTCCATCAATGATATACTTAATTTCTGTACTGTGTTCTTTGGGGAACAATGAGACTTGGTCACTGTGTTCACTTAGTACATGAAACCATTGACCTTTATGGTTGAAGTCAAAAGATCAATGAGGAGTAAATCCAACGTCATGTTGTGAAGGCTACGAAAATGTTCTTCTCACACACTTTGATTGATGGACGTAGTAAAAAGCAAAAAGATGAAGTATTGCATGTTCAGGTTATTGGTCTTCAGGATGCTCAGAACCAGGGACATCATCACCCAACGTCAAGCAGGGGATGTTGAGCACATTAAACTTCTTTGTAATTTCTTGTTCCAACATTCTCAATTAGAGTCTGACAAGGAAATCGTTTCACGGTTTAAGCCTCACTGGATATATGTGTGTGTAGGCTACAGTGGTGTTGCATCGAAGCCCGGTGTATCTTCTGTGTTTTATAGTCGGTAGTTCAACTTTATTGTCGGATCCTGGAGAGACTTTATCGTTCGGAGAAAATGTAGTGAGTGAGGTTGACCACAGTTTTGTCTTTTATAGTTGCGTATTATTGGCGCGTTAGCGGCACTATCGTCGAGGCTTAAGATACGTTCATTGTTAAGCGATGATGGACTGTGGTTTGTCAGAGAGAACTCTGTAGATGAAGGGGGGAGAGGGGTAGATGGAAGGGAAATTGTTACCGTACTTAAGATCTTCAATCGAAAGTCTGACCTAGCTAAGTACTGCACCAACAGCACTGTACCATGTCCTATACATGATGACCAGTATGTGTTCATTCCCAGGGAACTTGTGAGTGTCTTTCCCCGGAAAAACTCTGATGATTTTCTTGGTGTTACATGACTGCCTTTTGACCTCATGTGAGGTAATATTTTTGGCTATCAAGATTTGTTTTCCTAATACCCTTTTTTTGGTGGAGATCAACGGTCATTTGAGGTCACCAGAGGTCAAACTGTTTAAACCTTGTAAACATGATTTCTCAAGAAGGGTAATGTTAACTGACCTCATACTTTGTGTGGGTTGATCATACCAAGAAGATGACCCCTATTGTTATTGATGGAGGTTAAAGGTCATTTGAGGTCACCAGAGGTCAAACTGTAGAAACCTTGTAAACACGATATTTCAAGAAGGGTAAAGGTGACTAACCTCATACTTAATGTATGGGCTTGTCATATTGAGTTGATGATCCCTATTGTTTTTGGTGTCGGTCAAAGGTCATTTGATATCACCAGAGGTCAAACTATGAAATCTTGTAAACACACTATGTCAACATAGGTGTGGTCAATTAGCCGTAGTTCTTACTTCGGACACTCTGGTTTTTGGTTGATTGCCACTTTAATTTAGAGTGTTCGCTTTTTAAACCCCATTTCACTGTAATGTACTGTGGGCTACTAGGATTCATACTTAAAAAAAAATCATGATTCAAAATCAAGGTTTCAATCTACTTGATTTTAATCAAACAACCCTGCTCAACAAAAAATTGCAGATACAAGGATAAGGTAGTTTTTTTTCTCTTATCATTATTTAACAACGTGTTAAAAGAGAGACTCCAAATTTCATAGATGCGACGGTAGGTTCCTTTTCCACTTTTCATGTTCCGTTTTTTTTTTTCCATTTTCAATTCACCTACTTTCGAGAATTTCTGTTTCAGACATTAATGGCAAATGTCGTGAAAGTTTCGGTTTCAGCATTGTAGAAGTTTGATCAGGAAAATATTTGACATTGCTTCAAATTTGAATGCCCCACAAAATGTTACAGAGTTCATGCAGAAACTAGACTTTATAACATTCACAGTTAGAATACACAAAAAGTTTTTTGTAAATAATCTATGAAGGAGCGTGTGAAAATTTACACTAATTATATCCTAACATGGTAGGTACAGAACAAATAGCCTAACCAGCTTGGAGATATGTGCTTGTGTCTTCGCCCGTGATAATGAAGAGCTGCTCATTCGGAAATTATGGAGTTCACTTTTGTGAAAGAAATATCCAAAAAAATATTTTATTGTTTATCAATCCTAAAGGCTTAAAATATTTAGATTCAAAACTTGAGTTTGTAGGAAAATGGCTTCGTTGGAAGTTGTGATACAGCAGCTACATTAGCATCAGTTTTACCATGGGGCCACCCTTGTGTTTCTATTGCCAGACATACCGTAGGGAGTATTTATGAGGAACACTCGGTTGATCTAAACAGGTGCTGCTGACTGCAGCTGGTTGATTCGCATATCATGTTTCACATCACGCTGCATTTTTTTTTTTTGTTCAATAAAATGACATCAGTTGTAAAATTTATACGGGTCTGTAACTTAAAACAATTGTACATTACAACATGTATCTTACTATAGAAACTTTCTCCAAAATTTGTAAATTTCGTGAACATGATGCAGCATGAAAAATTGAAATGTTTTATTTCTCGAAAGGAAATTTCCCTCGTTTCTTCTGATTGAATTGTGTTTATATGAATGTATGTGTAACTTTCAGAAGTAACTTTTCAATGATCGAATTATAAGAGGTGTGATGTTAATTTTACTAAATGATACAAATTTGCGATGATATTTGGTCAATCTGTGGATTGTGATTACTTTACAAGCATTTCGAACCAAAAGTTTTGAACAAGGAGAGTTCTTATTCTCTATACTTTTTCTTCGTATTGAGGCAACAGCAGACGTAAACCTATGTGATGTACCCTCCTATGCGTGTGTCTCAATTTTTTTTTTGTCTTTACATAGTTAACCCGTGTGCATCAGACCCATGCCTTAATAATGGCACATGCACTGGTCTCTCCGCTGACACATTCTCATGCCAGTGTCCTGAGGGTATCTCTGGTGAAACTTGTGAAATTGGTAAGTAGCATCTCAAGTTGAAATTGCAATTTCTTCACTTTTGAGGGATTTTCCAGTAAAGACATAAGCAAATTTAAAAAAAAAAAATACATGATTCAGGTTTTCCCCTCTTTGGGTCTTAGTCACTTTCCAGTAGAATATTTGTATGCAATATGTACCTTTATAAATGAATTGCCATCTCACTGTGGTGCTCTGCAATGTGGGATATCTGTGATGTCATGCCGGGCAAAATATGTGAACATTCTTCTCACTGCATACTCACCTAATCTTGATTGCATTAACATAAGTGCAAAACATTACAATATATTAGGACCTGTCATCTTTACTCTTACAACATTTTCTGCTTGATTTACAATGAATCTTATCACCGGTGTCGAATGTGAAGGTCAAAAGCACAATGAAGGAACATATTTTTTAATCTGCAGGTGTTGTGACATACCATTTTTGCATTCTTGATGTGGCTAAAAAAAAATCAATTTTGATTCCTGTCATTAACATAATGAAGTCCACGTGAGGAATGTTTGCATGTGATGTACAATGGTATCTCAATAAGAGTGACCTCTACTAGCACAGCCTGCCTTCCTTAGATAACTTATGGGTATCCCCATTCAATAAGATTTTCAAACACCAAACATGTCAGAAGGCGCCCTTTAGTTCCACTGTTCTTAAGTGGAAGCCACTGGCTTCCAAGTCATGTTTGAAGGAAAAATACTTTCCCCAGTCAGTGACTTATTATGTAACCCCTACCATCTGAAGACAGATTTTTCAGCCACACACCAAAAAGTGGAATGATTTTTGCATGATATTAGATAAAGGATACCAAGATAGTGTTTGATGGATCATTTGCACCTGATTATGTGGTAGAGTTATTCAATTTGGTGGAGAATACATCAAAACACTTACTTTTACATGCCTAATCCTTAAAAAGAAATCATTAAAGGTTTGCTGTTCCCTACAGAATATCACCTACCACACGTTCGTTTTGGCGCAAAGCATTGCCGCAGTGTTAAGTTGTACACATTGCTTGTGCTTGTTCAGTGCAGTTAGGACTAAATTGTATGCTGTGTAGCGCTGGTGGAGTAGAGAAGTTTGTAACCCACTTACGTAGCACAAACTTGAAGCATGATCGATGTGTCTTTGGGTGTTAATTGTACAGTTTTATGTTGAGGTTGAAATTAAGAAGTTCCATCCATAAAATATAAGTAATAAGGTATAAAAATTCAGTACGTCTGAAAAGCCTGTAATTGAAATTTCATGTTTAATGGGGTGCAAGAACATATATTTATTTGAAACTTTACGGTAATGGTGCAGTCCAAATTGAGCTAATGATATTGACAATACTGCAGAAGGGAGGAAGTTTGTTTGCTAGAAGAACACATTTAAAAACGAAAGAAGACTGCAATTTTTTGTTAAACTACTTCTTACCCAACCAAATTGTTTGTTTGAAAGTGCAGTTTAATGTTAAATCGCTGTAAGATTTCGTATCCAGACATATTTTACTGTAAATTTCATTTTTGTGTGTTATATTGTAAAAAAGAGGCCAGTCAGCCAGTGGGGAGAGGTATTGAATTTCTTTCAAATGATGTGGTTGCCTTGATAAGTGCCTGGGGCAACAAAAACCGGAATGACAGTGTGATTAATGGGCGCATTTTCACATGACCATTCCACGGTCTCAGTAACTTTTAGGCAGAAGAGTGCCTTATAATCAGTTATTACTTCATAGATTTGCAATATGTGAGACACTTAACAGTATAGTACAGACAGATGATGAAAAACCTTTATACAGTTTCAGTACATGTCAAACCCTCTACAACTGTCATTGCATGGAGTCCTGTCTATAGTTGTCTTTCATAAATAGTTTGTGAGATCTCATATGCACCATTCTTTGTCCTTTATTGTTACTGAGAAAAGTATTCTCTGAATTTCCCAGAGTAGGCTGTATCTGTTATCAGAGGCTTTTTTATCAGAGGCTGTATCTTTTCTGTGCAGCACATTCACCCAAGTTGAAAAAATGAAGGGAAGTTTAGGATTTCAGACTCGAAGGTGTCTTGCGTCAAAAGTAGAAGACCTACATTTTCCAACTCGAACAGATATTAATCGCTAGAAGTTATGATATATGGCTAAGTAGCAGTGTATAGTTGTTTTATGTTGTCTATTTTTTTGTTTGTTACTCGTTTTCGTTGGGGATCTTTTCTTTTCTTGTTCCTATGTGGAGCAGGTGAACCATGTGACAGTAATCCTTGCCAAAATGGAGGATTTTGTGCATCTCTCCCGAACCAGTTCATATGCATATGCCAATCAGACTTCACTGGTCTTGTATGTTCGGAGCGTAAGTTATGTCTTCCTTAACCTCACGTTGCAAAACACTGGTTACAAACTGTTTTTCTACCTATGAAGATTTGATACAGGGTAAAGCTGATTTTGGACCATTCTTCAATTTCTTCCACTTGCCATCATTTTTATTTTTCTTTTGGAGTTGTTCCTTCCCTTGCTTTTTATTCTTTTCTTTTTTTTTGTTTTACAAATAATCTCAGCTGTTGTGTACCTCAAGTAGAAATTATCAAGCCTCGATATACAGTACCGCCCAAAAGAAAGTGAGGATGAAAGAGTGCAATCTAATACTACTGTCCACTACACGTACAGGGAGACAGTATCGTCAATTCAGAGGGAGCCAGAGCCATTCACCCTGCCTTCCAATCGTGCTACCTGTCGTATGTGACGTCTACTTCCATTGTGAAGTATTTGTCAATAAACAACAATCTTTCATTAGAGAGAATTCCCATTAGCTAGTCTTCCAGATCTGCCAGTAGCAGATTGGGTGGTGGAAGATTTTACTTCCCCAGTGCGGCATCTGATTAATTTATCTTTATTTGACAGTGGTTATTCCATGGTGCATTCACATTGATCAGATAAGAGGCACATTTCCCAGTTAATAGTGCTGGACTATATCACACTCATGACTGGCTCTCAACAATTGGGATATCTCCACAGCACAGCCTCAAAATTGACACACCTTGTGGTTGACCCATGGATAAACTCTCCTGCATCCTTTTTTTTTAAGAATAGCTAATAGCTAATTCCTCTCATGGTCTTGAATAAAACTATTAGGGTTAAGAATAAATATCAACAACAATTTATTTTGAAGAGATAGAACCACTAAAAATATGTCGTGGAAAAGTCAAGTTTTGGAGTGACTGCACATATGCAAGATGTCCAATCCCTGTCAAGAGAACAAACACATGTTATAAGCGGTTACTTTTGAAAGTAACTTGTAAATACATCCCTTCAAAAATGTATTCCAAATACTAAATCCAATTTCATTCTTTATTCTAACAGTGAAGTAAATGGCTCATTTTGTAAAATCCTGCTTTTGTTTAATGCTCATGCTAATATATGTCAAGTTAAGAAAAACAAAACAACATTAACAAAGGCTTCCAGATGCTATGTGTACCTCCTTTCCTACGTTTGTTGTCAATCAGAAAATGTGAGCCTGTATGCTTGTATATTCAAACGGTCAGCAAAGTGCTCGTGAAATGAAACTTTTCTAAACTTACTGTAAAATGTTCCAAATCAGAGGCCTTGGAAATAAACTTCATTACAGTATTGATGTATCATTTCAAATAGCAACTTTCATTCAAGCTGTTTTGGGGCAAAGCTGTCCAAGTTATGGAACCTGTTTTTGGTTTCCATGATAACAGAAACCTAAGATCGTTTCCTCCAAACGCAGCACTCTTTATATACGATTCTGTACTGCTGTGCACTTCGTGTCCAGATACCTTTTTTTCTGTTTTTTTTTCTCACAAAAAATTTCATGGAATGTAGCCTTTTTACGATTTAAATTCACAAAAATTGGAAAGTAAAGTTTATTCTTTTCTTTATGGGATATCAATGGGTGTTTAGTACCTAACTTATGAGTTAATGGTGCTTCTATAGCTGTTGGAGGGGGGGGGGGCAGAAAGTTACTAAGCATTTTTAGTGGTGAGTAATTTTTTTAGTTCTATGTCAAGCACCCCCTCAGAGGGCCTCCAAAAGTTTTAGCCTGTCCAGATAGTGTTGGCATAGTTCATGGGTTGGAATTTTAATAGGTTTAGTTAGGAGTGGTCCAGAGATGTTCTAGGTAGGATTCTGTACAGCATTGGGGTCTTTTTTGTGAAGAATGTAGAGAGTTCAGTTTTTTAGTTTGTGCAATAAACTGGGTGTGTTCAGTCTACTAGAAAACAAGGAAGAGTGAATAGTCAAATCTGAGAAAAATGGGATCAACAAAAATGACAAAAATAAAGTACCATCCTTTCTGTCATTTATCTGGATAATATCAACATCCAGAGAAACAGCTGTTCCTTGTGTTGCAGTTTCATTCATTACTCATTTGTATACAACAATGGGCAAGCCAGGCCTGCTGTAAATCACAGAGTGCAATGGTAAATCCCCACGAAAGTCACAGGGAGCATTCTCAGTGGAATAAAATATTCCCCTTGCTAATCCTGCAATGAACTGCGTGCAACATGAGCGCAGTTCATTGGTTACTTTTTATCGATACAATATTGGCAGAGCTGTCATAGTGCTAGGTGACTTAAGAATTGTTTTCATATTCATGAGATATGCTAATTTTTTATGCTCATTTCTTCCCTTATCTTCATGCAGTCCGTTAAATTAAAACTTCCCGCAATAAAAGTTTTGAGCCTCCTAAGTAGTGTTTATACTCGTTATTTTGCATACTAAAGAATACTATTATTATACTTCACACTGATTTAAACTATATTTAGAGTGGTATTCCGTTCAAGTGGTATGTCTCCTACAGTATTTATGACACATATCGATCTGTAAAATAGGAATATTCTTCAAGTTTAGGAGTTCAGTTTATTAAAATATTATTGAGCAATGTTTGTAACTGCCAAAATATCATAAAAAATTCAGCCTTAATTCTTATTGCCCAGTTGATTGGAGTCCCTTTCACTAGAGATCCTGTGCTAATCAAATGATTACAGTTACCAAGTACCAGACTACATGAAAGAGATGCAGATGAAAAGGGAATATCCAACTGCTCCTGCTGATATATGATATCTAAATGTCCAGTACATTTCTGTGGAGCACTTTTTACCAAGATCTGCACTCCAGGCTCATAGTCCTAGCTTGTTGGTTGGGAAGAGCTTTAAAATGTTCTGTAATTCTTCTGTAACAGTATGCAGAACTGCACAAGAGTGAAAATGTCTGTCAATTTGCCAATTACAGGACAGGATACATTTGCTGCAAGAAATCTTTCTTTTCAAATGCATCATGCTTGGCTACATAATTATTGTGTTAAATCATTACATTCATACATTTGCTGCATATTGTTCATCACCAGTTGTTGCAAAAAAATTCATGCCTACATGTACCGCTTTTACAGCATACACCAATTAACCCATATGTTTGTCAAAAGTGCTTCCTCTTTGTTGTGTACATGGTTGCTTTTCACCACATAGCTTTGACAGGAGTTGACCTGGTACCTCCAAGCATCCAGGGCTGCCCTAGTAATATTGAGGTGGCTTTGCCCACCGGGTCATTTGCCATGGTCACCTGGGAGGTGCCCACGGCTACTGACAATGTGGGACCTGCCTTCTTGACTGAGTCACCATTCCTCAGGCCAGGTGGTTTTTTCCCCATTGGAACAACAACGCTGGTTTACGTGTTCATGGATGAAGCGGGAAATTCTGCTAGATGTGAATTTAATGTTACAGTTTCCAGAGGTAAGCTTCTTCTCTCCTTGCCATTTTCATGCCCATGTCATCTTTTTCTGTCCTCTTCCAATTATATACTCCTCCTTTGATGCCTCAAGCCTTGTCTCCCTCTCACCATGCTTTTCTCTCTCCCTGCCCCCCTTCCTAAAAAAAGGAACCTACTGCAGTGTTTCAATTCAAATTCCTTTATTTTGGTTTTTTCGCTTTTCACTTTCGTTTAGTTAGTCTGTTCATTTTCTCTTGTAATTCTGATGACATGACATCCGTGGATTCACATCAAACCAGTCAGTGTAACGTCTCACAAAGTCATGTTTCATCATTCATACCAGCTGCCAAAGTTATCTCAATCTTTGTCCACTAACGTGTGAAAAGTCACTGTATCATCCAAAATCTTTGCATACTATGCTGGCAATTCTCTGCGCTTGCAATGGCTCTTTGTCATTTTCATCATGCTCTGTTGAAAAAAAAGTCACTTTCTTTCGCTGAAGACAAACGGATCATCTCCTGGATTACGTGAACGCCTGAGCGCATGCACTGTGTAGTTTCATGCACTGTCTGTGTGTTACTTCCATGTACAAGTCAACCATTGGTGACAATCCATTGACTGGCAGTGATTACCAGAGAAAACTAAAATGAGAGAGTGAGGTAATGTTAGCATTCTGAGACGCTCTATTCATGAGAGATAATGAGACAGTTTGTTGCCTTTAACAGTGATTCTTTGCTTTTTGCCGTATTTGGAGTGTTGTTGTTGTACTTTTTCCTTGTCTTGTAATGTCCAAAAGGTTGTCTTTTTGTATTATTCATTTTCTTCTATTTTATCGTGCATCTGTCATTGGAGTACATTTAGTGGGAGGCAGTAATTTAACCATCACTCTCTGGTGGCAACAGACCTGCTGATGGGGGATAGGTCAGGCCTCCATATATCCTCTCATAAATACTTCTGATTGATGTAAAGGGATGAAATGTTTCCGGGCCATCAACAGACATATTACATGAAATTTTATGTTTTCTTCTTTTTTCCTTTTTTTTTTCTTTAAGCCCTTCAGCATTGGTTCGAATCTACCACTGAAAAGGAAAAAGGGCATTTAGAACACACCAACATGACATACTAAAAAAATAGCAGCAATCATGTTAAACCATTCAGTATCATCAATAAACATTTACTAAAGCTTCATCTCCTCAAAACATTATGCATGTGATGTCTAATGGAAGATGCATTGTTTGAATTTTCAAAAGTTTTGGTGAACAAATTAGTGTTGAGCAACAAAACACTGAATTTCTATCTGTGAGAACCTTATTTCTTGAAAAGAAGGCTACTGTCCTTCCTTAT
Organism: Stichopus chloronotus; assembly: GCA_021234535.1. Lineage (NCBI taxonomy): Eukaryota > Metazoa > Echinodermata > Holothuroidea > Aspidochirotida > Stichopodidae > Stichopus > Stichopus chloronotus. The sequence goes on along the minus strand of CM037839.1, from coordinate 15,845,546 downwards.
TTTGAATAATCTATCATTCTACGTCCACAAACAGTGGTTTCAAAAATATGGATGTGTTCTCTAAGATAAATGCCCTATTTCCCTTGAAGCTCAAATCTCTTGAAGAAATGCCTCTTTTGTTCGAGCTAAAATAAACAAAGAACAATCAAAATCAAGCAAAAAGTGTTCATAGCAGCAACACTGTTGGAGCTTTTTTCCTCTTTGCATGCATTCAAAGTGCAGAAGTTATACTAGTAATGTAGTGATTGTACCAAAATATATATCTCTGCTCATTTATGCCCATTATTTTACCTAAAATTGAATTCTCCCACAAAAAGTTAGTCACCAATGAAGTACAAAGTCACTTACACCACGTAAACTGTTGGATCACAGTTTCTTAATATTACTGTATGTCCACACACAGCCCATATCTGCACAAATGACACAGTGCTACCCAGTCAGTGTTTAATTAAATGACTTATTCATGCAAGTGTTCGAGCAACCTTGCCGACTAATTGCGAACCTGGCAAACACTTAAATTATTTTTTGATGTAGAGTGGTATAATATTGATCCAATACAGCCAATCTCATGTTTTTTTTTTCTTTGTTTTTTCTTTATCATCATAAAGTTATTTTTATTGGAAACTTATGTACTGTAATTAAGACACTTTTCATGCATGAAGTTTTCTTAATGAAGTGAAATGAACCACTAATATCTGAACAAATTTGTACCTTAGCAGAATATCGCAATGTAGTTACTACCCACCGAGTGAGCATGATGCATGAACGCTATGTTACACTGTAGTCAGTTGAAGAAGAGCTGGAAGTCTTTGTATGTAGAGAAAGCTTTTCAAGGGAAAAATGTGCACTTACATCGATAGACGTGTCCGAAAGTCCAAAATGGTGGCAAGCGAAAGCTTTCAAGGAACCATGTGTGACTACTTTACATAGCATGTGTACATGCAAGCATCGTGGCTTGAATGAAGATACTGACCTGGCGAAAAAAAAACAAACAAAAAACATGATGTAGCACAGTTACATGAGAGGTAGACCTATACAGAAGAACCAAAGATTGAAAAATAGTTGCATCCAAATCAAGTCAGTGTTAATGTGTAATAATCCAGTTAATATGTATGAAGTTCTAAGACCAAAGTTAATGTGTGAAAGGATTAATTAGACATTTGTATACATCAGAACGAAAGCACAGTATGTGATAGGAAGGGTTCACATGTCTTAACTACCATATGTGCAGTCAATTAAGTAAAAGTGGCTTGAGTGAATTAGGTATAACTTTCAGCAGTATAGTATGACGAAATGAAGTCCAGTGTATGAAATGAATTGCCATATGAAATTTAGGTCAACAAGGTACCATGAATTATTGTGTATTCATGCCAACTTCTTTAAGTCTCAATTCCAAGTAATACTGTATATGGCGTTAATTAAGTTTAGGTATAGCCCACAGTTTGACTATACTGACAATGATGGAGTTAACTTGTAATAAAGCGTAGTGTATAAAGTAACTCATGGAAGTTTGGTTGAGCTGCTACCAAGTAATGATGCTTCCATTAAGTGTAAATCCCCATTAAGCCCTTCTGCAAGAAACTGATGCCAGTGAAGCAAATATAATAAATTCAAATTCAAATTTATTTCTCATATGGACAGAGGAACACAGGAGAGCAGTTACATAAGTATTAAAAACATATGAAGGACACTAGAAAAACAGGAAAATGTCAACAAAGCTAGTGACCACTAAAGCAGAAGATGCAGAAGAAAAAGAATAAAGTAACAGTGCAAATGGGGGAGAAAAAACTGATCCCCGAGGAATTAACAAAAGAAAGGGCAAGGAAAGAAAGAAGGAAAGGAAGAAGAGAGAAAGAATGAAGAGGGAAGCTGAGAATATAGGCAATAAGTGTTAATCTTTTCATGTGATACCCAACTTTGAAAGTCCAAATAAGTTGGGGCCAATCTACATGAGTCTCCAATGGGCACGTACATGGAATGTACCAACAAAACCTGTGAGACCCTTAGTTCATATAATATTTGAGACGATTGAAGTGAAGATGTGGCTGAAGTATTCATGAGATTAAAATTGAACAACTGAATCTCACCTTTCAATATTTATATCTTCTTTGTCATCTCAAGTCTCAACTGCCCATGCCAACTTTATCAGGTAATATATCTGGTAAAAATTATACAATGGATGCAGAAGATTATGTCTGTATTGTATATTCAAGTGCAAGTGGTCCAGTTTCCTCTGGGGCCCAGCTATGGTGTGAAGAATAATGGTACAGTAGATAAGACATTGGCAGATTTCACCCGACAATTAGCTTTTCACGGGAAAGTTTCGACAGAGAACCTTATGTGATTCTAGCGTCATGAACGAAGTAGTGATGATAGAGTTATGTGAGACTGTGGCCATTTTTATCAACAAGATTTAAATGAAAAGGGGATGGAGATGTTACCCTATTATTTGTGTCTACAGGCAGGGAGCTCGCCTGGATTTTGAAGGAGATACATTCGAAAGTTAAATTTAGGCATTTCCTGTTGGATCTTCTCCTGTGCAATAAGAGCTCCAGTTTATAATTGATAATTGTACAGCTCAGAGCACTCTCTCAGTTTTGTGTGGTACGTGCAATTTCTAGTCGTCGTCCATGTAACTTACATTCACACCTGCCTCTACCCCGTGAAAAGTTTTACTTTGAACAATGCTGTGATGCTAAGGCTGTTGCTGACAATACAGGTGGGACTATGTCTCTGCAAACTTTTCGCAAATTGCCGCAGGTGTACAGTACCCATGTTCAGCGAGTTACACAACCTCAAATCGGTGTCCACTGTGATGGGCACCAGAATGTGCCAGAGAGTTGAGAACTAACTGTCACGAATAGCGACTGTCAGTGTTGTAGCTATGGACAAAATTTTCTAATGTGGTTTACCAGGTAGTAGATGACATGAACTCTTTCGTGTTATGTTCCTTATATCTGTTAAGCCCATCGAATCTCTAAGTGGTGAACAAAGGAGATGTCTTTGGTGGCAACTAGGTAGGTTCAAAGGAAGCAGTTACATGTAGCTTTCTTACTTTCATAAGTTTCACATCCCTGCTACAAGTCAAACAGCTGTGAGGACTCCCTGCTGAATTAAATCCCTTTTTACCTTTAACTGTGTAGTGATACACTCAACTGAGTTTGAAATTAATGAGTATTATTAGACAAACATTAATAAATGAAACAAAATGAACAAAAAAAATGTGATGGTAACCATGAATGAATTCATTCAAACTATCGAGATGAATGCGACAAATATGTAATGAATCACCAGTAGTATCAAAGTATTTATTAAGTGATATAGATAGTACTGTACATGTTTATTTATTTTCTTTTTTAACTGCAGTTGTTTGTTTTATGTTGCTTCACAGCATTATCACCGTGTTCTCCAAACCCATGCCAAAATGGTGGAGAATGTATTGTTAGTGAAACAGCACCATCTGGTAGAATGTGCCGATGTCAAGCACTATTTACTGGAGAAAATTGTGAGGACAGTGAGTATATCTTTATTTGCTTTTGGATACCAATCTGCTTCATCTACTTCTTGATACAGTTGGTGTCGCTCGTTACAGCATAGCAGATAATCTGATTTTTTTTTTTTATTTTTGATTCCTAGGCAAGGAATCAAAAACTAAAGTTTTGCATGTGGTGAATGTGAACAAATGAAGAGGTAAATGTCACTCCTATTAAGAAAAAAACGCATGTATTCTTTCCCATTGAAAACATGTCAAAAGGTAGATCTATGCATAGTCGCAAAGATTGTTGCTAGATAGACTTTGGTCTCATTTTCTTTTAATGTTTGGAACAATTTAAAGTCCATTTTCTAGGCCCTTTCGAAACAACCACTTAACACAGCTCCTATCACCTTTTCTAAGCTTCAGAGAATTTCCCAGTTGCCAGCAATTCCCTGTCAAGAGTTTCAAAGTACTTGGTTGTTTTAGTCACAGTAAACACTCCCATTGGAGGCAAGATGTATTCCAGGTTGCCTTTGATGACTCCACAATCATAACCACAATTTGGTGTCAGGAACTTTCTGTCAACTTGTGAAATACCTTGCTAAAGTGCCATCCTTTTTTACCACAATTGTCATCAATTATTGCTGAGTGATTGACATTACTCATTCATATCAGCACTTGGTAACATCAAACCTATAAGTGATACAGAATGCAGTTGTAATTCTTGCATTTGCTTTTTCATTTTGACATGGTGCCTTCTCTCCTCTCGTTGCTTTTGTTTGTGATTGTGTGAGTATACTGCAGTATGTACTGGCTTAGTTATTGCTGTTAGCAATAACTAAGCCAGTACTGCAGGTAGGTGAAAATATTGAGGGTTAGATGAAACTAGCATGGACTTTGGTCTGCAGGTAGATTATGGCCTACTGATGATTTTCACATATAGGGCCATCTCAGATTCAACCTGTAACCAAAATTGTGTCTATTTTCAAAATGGCCACCATCATTTGTTTGAAATTCTTTACCATTAGTTAATAAAGCAATTCTTGAGGTGAGAATGTTTTTCCTTTATAAATTACACATCATACTTTATTGTCCACGTAACAGTTGAAATGGCAAATAAGTACTGGTTCGGGCTATAAAATGTTATTTCATGTTTTATTAAATTTTGAAATCAGGACCACTTTATGAAGTGCGTCAAACAACCCAGAAGTATTTCTTTTGTGTTTGTAGGTAGCAGAGGTACTCATCAAGCTTACAAAAATCTAATAGCAAAGCAATAGGGTGGGAATTGTGTGCAAACAGTCATGAACTGTGAGCTGCATCACTCAGAGCACTGTCCACAGCACTGACATAGAGCTGAACACTGAAGAGTTTCCTTCTGGTATTTGCAACCTCCATTGCAGCCGTTCTTGCAGCGACATCGCAACAGTTTCCTGCAAGCTTCTGATGCTTCTGGTAGCATCATCCAGGTTTTACTTAGGCCTCTTGGGCTTCTTGTTCCAGCCTTTTTTGGCCAGCCCCATTCATTTGGTGGTGGGAGCTCTGGAGCAAGTGTCATCATTTGGGTCCAACAGTGACTAACCCAGTAGGATTCCTTGTTGTATTGGATGAGTTCAGCCTGTGTAGGAGGCAGACCATCAATAGCTCTGCCTTTCTTGCTGAACAGCTGTTGTCCTTGCCTGGTTCACGCCCTCCCCTGTGCTGGTGCGATCATACAGCACCACAAATCGCTCCAGTGGCTGCATCCACGCATCAATGGAACTTGGGTCTGCTATGGCACCCAAGATACAAAATGCTTTTGTTACGTCTCTGAAGGCGGTCCAAGTGTCCCATGCAGTCTTCCTGCCCGTGCCTTGAAAAAGCATACCGTGTCACAACTATTATAAAGGCATGAAACTTCAGCAAGGCCACACATTGGTCAGGACGAAGAGCTTTGGTGATCACATGAGCAGCGATGAACCTGAAGCTTTTCCCAGTTCCAAAGTCATTCCACAGTTCAGAGATGTTTAAAGGAGATTGGTAGATGCTATGGCCAGGACTGCCACGTCCCTTTCAATTGTATATATTGACACTTTGCTATTCCCCTGTTTTACGGCATCCCCATAGGTGCAGGAGGATATGAGTGTCAGCCTCCTCATGGAGCTAGAGCTGACACATCCTGGTGATTGGAGCGAAGAAAGCCAGTGCCTTGTCTGGTGATGAGATGTTTGTTGGTGTCAATGTTTTCCATCTAATTAGAAGCTAAGAAGGATAACAGCTTTGTCTTGTCATCAGTGTGGAGAAACTCGTGGCAGTTTCCAGGAACTGCACTTAATGTTTGACTAAGTCTCCTAACTTCTTTTCTGTTCTTGTTACAAGTGTCTACCTTCCAGCTGTCTGCCAGATGTCAGACAATGCCAAGTCTGTCTACATGTTACTGCTGGGATGTGACATATGACACAGACGTAAGTGGTATAACCTTCGAACGACTTTGAAGTCCCTGGTCGTAGCATGTTGATGATGCCAGCACCGTTATGATGTTTACCTATACTTTGGAGGTGAAGAGATCCTCTTTCACTGGAACAATGCTTTCCGGGCAGGACGTCAAGACAGACTTGATTCCTGTTCTCAGGCTGTCTCCCTTAACAGAAGCAATGTCTCGTAGGTGGATCGGCATCCATCTGGAGTAGTGAGTATGTTCCAAGGTGAAGAACCAAGGAGCGATCGTGGACAGGGCCTCTATGTATAGCAGGAAGTTGGCCTCACATATCGCACTTAGAACATCACAGCCAGCTCCAGCTGCAGGATCAAGTACCAGAACTGGAATTGAGGACATAATCGGACCTTGTGTGACACCAGTCTTCAAATGACACCGCTAGATCCTGAGCGCTAGGACCTTAGCATAGCCTAATGTAAAATACCAACTTAACAATGGCAGTGATCCTGCCTGGCTTACTTTACTGGATTTACATAATCCTACCCACTAAATGGAATCTCTTCTGATGATTATGAAACACTTTTATCAGATTGTTTTGATGAGTTCACGTAGTATCGATGGCACATAACTCAAAATATCACGCAATCATTCGAGATCCTTGACATAAACGTTGAGTGATTTTCAGTGGCACTGGTCTACTATCCTCGTATGGGATATTATGTCAGCTTCAATACCCAGTACTAATGATAGCCTCAGTGGGGTCTAGAAGCGAGGTGTGACTTTTGCAAAGAAAGCAGCAAAATTGGGTTTTTGAGAGAAAAAGACATGGTTTTTCACCTTTTTTGGCGTAATACTTACAAACCTGTGGGAAACTGGGCTATTCTTCTGCATGTGGAATCGCCAAACACTTGGAAAGATTTGGAGAAGTTAGGTTCTGGTAAGATGATTTTTGGGGGGACAAGGAAATTTAAGATTGACGGGGGTCGAATGAGTTGACCTCAAATGACCTTCTAATTTGGTTTGCAGTAACTAATCCCATGGAATGAATCTGGAACATCCCTACAGCCATGTCCCTCCCCAAGCACTTATTTTCAATTGTCTGCAAAATTTCATGGTGGTTTCATCAAACCCACAATTCTTCCACATATTTCATCTATCTGCAGTGGCTAAGTTTACTTTGTGAAACGAACTTGTTCAGTATTGCCTTGGGCTACTCTTAATTTAAGATCAACCTGTGAAAACCTAGTAAAGGCAATATTTGTCCAGAAAGCTCCCCGGAAAGATCTTCTTTTGATTTGTGTATGTACCGTGCTGACTACCAAGAAACTTTGTCGTTTTCAGGGTAGGTCAAAGGCAATTCTAGGACAACAATGGTCCAAGTGTGAACTTTGTAAAACATATCTTCCAAGAAGGGAAGAAGAGAAACTTCAAAGCTGGCATCTTGAACTTGTATATGATGCTTGAATAGATTCGAAAACTGATTAGACATGTTTCACCTCACAGTAGGCTCAAGAGGCCATTGTGATCCTGCTAGAGGTCAAAGTCATGATGTCAAGATGAATTGAGACACAATACTTAAAGAGGGGAATCTTGAAATGAAGGGATGTGTGGCACGTAAGTATAAGAGTGCACCTATTGTTTTGGTGGAGGTCAAATGTCATGTGTGGTCAGTGCAGCGGTCAAGTTTGAGAAATCTTGTTATCTTCAGAATGAGTTGTCATATATGCGGTATGCAGATATAGACCTGGATTGAGTGCAAGAATTGCAAAGTGTTGGTGGAAGTCAAGAGGTCACTAGAGGTCGTTTTTTTTTATTAGTACCTTAATCACCTCAATGAAGAAATGTTTGAAAAATGTCATCTTGTAAGTGATGCATAAAATAAGTACTGTGTTTGAATAAAAGCTCAATAAGTTTGATATAGATCAAAGATAATTTGAAATCAGGAAGGTCAAATGGAAAAGAAAGAATATAACTATGCAGGAGTCTTTTAATTTGGTAAATAAGTGTGCAATATTGATTTCCAGAAGACATGTTTCTTTAGACTAGACCTGTAGCTGAATGTCATTTGGGGTCAGGAGGTTTCAAACTGCAAAAAGCATTGTGGGCATAACATTGTCAAGAGGGAAGGCTCTGAGTGAGCTTACATTTGATACCTGTAGTAGGTGCTCTTCATATAAAATACAAGAACTCAGTTTCTTGCTTTTCCTCTTGATCGAGGTGAAACTCTTTTCATTCAGAAAGTGTCAAATTTGCAAAGAGTTTGCTGTTATCTGGTGACAAAGAACCAGTTTTGGGGAATCTCATGTATAGTGGATCACTCTGTTAGAATCAGTACAAAGACCCTTTCCTGCAGTTTATTCTTTGCTTTGTCACTGGACACTAAGTTCTGCATGTGACTGATTCGCCTAAACTGTTTATCATTTTCCAGTGACTGACGACAGTAACCCTCCAATCATTAGGAATTGTCCTGATAACATTTTCTTGGAGGCAGAGGGGGAACTTACAAATGTGACATGGATGCCACCAATTGCCTTCGATGTGGAGACCCGGGCTATCCTGGTAACTTCTCCTGGTCCGTCACGATCGTTTCCTGTGGGAGTAACCCAAATCCTGTATAGATACGTAGATGAGGCATCTAACATTGCAGAGTGTGCATTTAATATCACAATCAGTAAGCAAGCTTAAAATGCTCTTCTACCATTTACGCAGTTGTGCATATGAGTCTTCGACTGTTCACTTCATTAAATGCCAAATTTAAATTCAGTCTGTGTACTTGCCTTTCAGGAAATTACACCTAGCTTTGAATTTTATTATTTTCCAACATCGCTGTCTTGATTGTGACCTTTGCTTCAGTTGTTGATTACTGAGGGAAGACTAAGATAAGTAATGCTTTGCAAATAGGTATGCCATATTTTAGGTAATGCCTCCCTCTCTACCTATCGTGATGGTAGTCAATAAACTTTTACTGTCCTTTCACACTGAACATGACATTTACAGTGGCTATAAAAAATTATTTCCTGACTCACAATTGTATAAATATACAATAATCAACCACAAGCTGTACACATTGCACAATATAAAACTTAATCAGAAACTTAAGAAAACTGAATTGCATACTTGTATAAAGCTCTCCCATACTATTAAGGAATGAAACAAAAAACAAAAGAAAGCGAAAACTTTTCATGGATGAACAAAAAATGAAGGAAGAAAACCAAGGCAGAGTCACATCATTAAGCTCATTAAGAGTGTATTGCATTGACAATCAATTTTGATTGTGCATTTTCTTGAATTTACACAAGGTGTTTTAGTGTATTACAAGGTAGAATTGCTGCAGTTGACATGCATATTTTTCTGGTTTCAGTGATAATCGTAACCTTTTTAGTAATGATGTACGTGTGCATGTTTATGTATTACATGATGCCTTACCTTGTAAACATGATATATCAAGAAGGGAGGCTTGGCCAGATCTCATATTTGGTGTGTAGGTGCAGCAAATTGAGTAGAAGAACGCTGTCGTTTTTGGTCGAGGTCAAAGGGTCAACAGGGATCAAATTGTGAGAATATTGTAAACATGATATCTCAAGAAGGGAAACTTGGACAGATCTCATATTTGGTATGTATGTGTAGCATATCGAGTGGAAGGACCCAATTTTTTTTGGTGAGGTCAAAGGTCAGCAAGGGTCAAATTGTGAAAACCTTGTAAACATGATATCTCCAAGAGAGAAGCTTGCACATGGCACATATTTTGTTTGTTTGTATTCTATTGTACAAAATATAGCCCCCCAATCAAAAATTTTGTTTTATTTCTTAACTGTGGTACACATAGGATGGTGGACATGTTTGTGTGGACATCCACCAAGAAGATAATGCACACCATGGAAGTATTGCCATATACTCACTAGTACTCTGCAGGGACTAAATGTGCTAGTTAACCCCCTAATTGACACCTCTGCTATGCCAGCCTATTCTTTTGGTGGAGTGGATGAGATCAAATGTCAGTAGGGGTCAACGTATATCTTCACCTTGTGCAATGTGCTAGATTCAAAGTGCTCATAATTGAATCATAGGAACCACAATGCCTTTTGGCTTTCTGTTTGTTTTTTTTTTTGTCCTATAGTTCTTACTTAATTTTGGTGGAACATTGTTTTCTTTGGCCTCTATGTAGTTACATGAGCCTACATAAGTTCATTGTCACTGATGTGAGTGACCCTGGCGATTGCTACATGCACATCACCGCAGCAAAATAGGGCACAAAGTGAAAGAACATCCAGAGGATCTATTATCTCAGCTAGTTCTTCCCCTTTGCTCCTTTTTCCTTCCTAACCCTTCATCCTCTTCCTCCCCATGCAAAAAAAAATATGTGTTCCAAAAGTATGTAGAATTGGCATTCATATGGAAATTCATAAACTCTATTCCCTATAGTGCAATGAGTCCATTCTCTTTTATTTTTATATTGTGTAGCAGCAGTGACATATTTTGTAATTTAATTGTAGAACGTGATAGTGCATCAGACCATGAATGGAAAGATGAAGGGAGGGAATAGATTGTAGTAAGGGAGATCCACTGAGACAGTTAATTGTTGGTTGGAGGCAGAGTGGTAGTCTGTAAAGTGTTGAGAAACACTGATTTTGACTAATTACCCTGAAGTGAGCTGGTAGTGAATATGTGAGCCAAGTGTTTAAGAGACCTGGAATGGATAAGCTACTAGAAGTTCACCAGACAACTTCCTCTGAAAATCATAAATCTGTCCTACATTTGGCTCATTAGAATTCATGGTGATGAGAAAACATAAAGTAAATTCTAGTTATTGTCATATTTGGTATGCATAATATCACCGTATTGCTTGCCATAGAGGAATTGCTTTAATTTGTATATGTTTCGAGTACTTCAAGCATCTAGACTGGGTTATGTATATCTAACCCACAATGCATTCTTAAGTTCTGTCGATCCAATGGTAATGCAACTTCCTATATAAATTACATGTTGTCCCTCATAGATGTTACTTTAAATCTGAAACCCTACCTTTAATCTTACCCTTATATCAGTTCAAAGTGATTTTCACGCACCCATACTGAACTTTTACTGCACTCATAGTGCACTCATACTGAAATTTTCATGCACACACACTGATTTTCAAGCACTCATAGTGAACTCATACTGCAACACACAATAAGTCCCTTTAAAGGGATAATGTATTCTTCATAAATTTAAAGCTGTCTCCCAATGGCATGTTTGGTTTGGAAGTTACATATTTTTTAAAGGAGTATCTCATTCATCATACAGTATCTCATGAAGCATTCTTTTAAAAATATAAGGATTTGAAACATGTAAAGAAGTTTAGAGTAAACTTTTGTAGTTGGTGTTACACATTTCTGAGTGTATGCAAAATTCTGTATTTACTGTATCAACTCACACACTTAACCCCAATATCAACAGTTTTGTGAATTACTTTGTCATTCAGCTAGCATACACAAGTCATAATTGATTGATTGTCAACTTTTTGGTTCCAATGCTAAAGGTAGCATTTTTCCAATCATGATGGCATGTGTGTGTAGGTATAAATGTATCTGTTTGTATGTATAAATGCATCTCGTGAAGATTCACCATTACAGGTAGACACGTCTTTGTGCTCTTTTACCGTGCTTTTAAAGTCACAGATAAGCAGGTCAATTCAAACTTAATTTGCATGAATGTGTGGTGTGAAGCCTCAATAAATGCTGCCTCAGCTAATGCTGTCACATTTACCGGTTGGCTCTCGGAAGTTTGCACTATGTGCTCTTTTGATGTGACATATCGCAGCTGAACATGTGATCAATTTCACCTCAATTGTAACGTCCATCCTGTTGGTCTTTACCGTGGCAAGAAATGCTGCCAATTTAATGAGTATGGGTATTGATTTCAGTGGAAGCAGTTTTGTTTCATGTGCCCTTTGAATCCCTGTGGTGTCACCTTTTTCACCATTGCAGATAATGAGCACTGTCAGTTTTGCACTCTATTAAAGCACATCAATGAAGAACAGTCTGACAAGATGAGTAGCTGACTTTAGCGTTCCTTTTGTAACTCAACATATATCCTTTTACGACTTGCAATTTCAGCCGATGTGAACCCACCAATCATTGTCAATTGTCCAGACAATATTACAGTAGCTACTGGAAATGTCAACAACAACCTGGGCTTTGCGATTTGGATGCCACCAACAGCATTCGACCTAGAGGGTAATGTCAGCCGAGTGGCCGGACCGAGTTTACCCCTCGGTCTGTTTGAACTCGGCGTCACTGTCATCACTTACAACTTCTCTGACAATGCTGGAAACACTGCCGCATGTTCCTTTTATATCACTGTCATTTGTGAGTAATTTTGTATTGCATTTTTTTTTACATAAAGCCATCTGTCCAGATCCCTGTAGTTACCGTAGACTTTTCATGTTTGTCCCTGTCATTTACAAGAAGACGACTGTAATGATTGCATAGTTTGTCTTGCTTTCTGTCTCTCTTGTTCTCTTTTCCGAATTGGTCTGTTGGTCTGTCTGTCTGTCATCTGTCTGTCTGTCTGTCTGTCTGTCTGTCTTATATCATTCTTAGCAGCAGTGGGAGGAGCATAACTGCATGCTTTCTGGGGGGGCAACCAAGACTCAAGTGGTACCGATCATCACTTACATGTTAAGTAATATTGTTGGAAGACTATCTAAGTGAAAGACCAACATCAGTTTGCACAGAGCGTACCAGAAAATTTTTCCTTTTTTGTTGGTGTATGTATGTCATCTAATATTCTCGTTTTGCATTGTTGCCGGAGGACAAATTCCCATTTTTTATGTGGATGAAATAAATTTATCTTATCGTAGTACAGGGAAATATCATTTTTCAGCCCTTTGTTGTGCTATGAGAGTTAATTTAAAGACATTGTCCACATTGTACATTTTTTCCGCACATTTGTTATTTGTTTCTCTATTTTCAGTAATTCTGGCTGAAGTTCGTGCAGACTTTGATGGTGACATCCAGTTGGACTGGTCTCAATACGTTGACAGAGAGGTCACCAGTTTTACCATAGAACGTTTAGTGAATGATGAATGGATCGAGCTACGCTCCTTGAGCGCACTGACCAGGACGGACGTAGTTAGTGTGGGGATTGCCGACGGTGTACGTATAATGGCAGTGGTAGCCAACGGCACCTCAAACCAAGATGTAGATCCAGGTAATGTAGTGACAGAACTGTAGTTTCGACCGTATCTTTCAATACACTCTTGCCGAAAGGAACAATGCAAAAGCAAATGTTGCATTTGGGATCATTTACCAAAGTGACTAAGTACAATCCATCTCTCTACTGCATAAATCAACTTCTTCCCCTGTGTGCATTTCTCTGAGAGAACAATGTAGTTCCGCCATTCGTAGCTGTAAACATCAGTAGCCATTGAAATAATTGAAACCATCATCACCTGCAACTGTTTTTTTTTGTTTGACATGTCTCATTAATAAAATATTTTCAAAATGTAGCATTCTGCTTGATTGTGGCGAATACTTTACATATACGAGTGACAGAAAAAAGTAGGTGCCCGTTTATATAAAAACAAAATTTTTCATACAATGAAGAGGATCGAGGTCTTAAGTACATGGTTTTGTGTTGAATTATTTACATGTAAAATCTAACTCTTATATATGAATTTAAGTGTGACAAATTTTTATTGTAATGCAAACATTGCAATACAGACATTTTTCAAGGCAAAATTGTTGAATTGTTGTAACTTTAACTACAAAAATCTCCAGAGCAACAATAAGAGAGGGAATCTCATTTTGGGGTTTGTTTTTCCTTGTAACCCTTTTGGTTTCAATCATAATTGTAACTAGTTTGTAATCATGCTTATATGCGTGTGTGTGTGTATGTAATGTATGTATGTGTGTGGGTATGTGTGTGCGTGTGTGTGTGTGCGGCAAACTGATCTGTGCCCTCTAGTGGTTTGGCATTCATGCTGCCCACAATGCAGAAATAATGAACTAGCAAATGCTCCATTGAGCAAAAACCTCCTGAAATGACTTTGTTAGATGTTATGTCTGCAACATGTCTTATTTTCTTCCTGAGGTGGTAATGTACGTGTAATCAAGCAGAGGATAAACATGTAACAGACTTTAAGAGGGATAGTTTCATCATGACGTTTGGACAGATCTCAGATGTAACGTCTAGGTGTTGCATCACTGTAATATGCAGTTGTGCATGTTGATACATGATGCATATCGATCATCGTATATCATTTATAAAAATGCTCATAATGAAGCCCACAAAACCACAATGCATTTGTGCATTCTGGTTTAATCATGGTGGCAAGTATGTGTGTGCATGTGTGTGGATGTTGTCAGACTTTTCTTGTAACCACAATATCTCAAGAATGGAAGCTTGGACAAATCTTGCATTATTTTGCTATGTAGCCTGTAGGTGTACCTCTTTGAGTATGACAACCCTATCATTTTTGGTGGAGCTCAAAGTCATCTTGAGGTCAGCATAGATTAAAAAGTGAAAAGCTAGTAAACAGCAATGTATGTTGAGAAGGGAAGCTTGGACTGATGGCATACTTAGTATGTGTATATTATATATTAGATACATGTACCCTATTGATTTTGAGGAAAGTCAAAGGTTGTCTTAGGTCAACAGAGATCAAAATATGAAAATATTGTAAGCTATATCTCAAGAATGGAAGCTTGGACCGATGGCATGCCTGAAATGTACACGTAATATATTGAGTACTTGATGTGATTCTCCCAATGGGCACTGCGTTTGCACCTTTTGCTTGACTTAACACCCCTGTTCAATCAAGTATAAGTGAGTAAACAGTCCACACTGCAGCATCCATTTGCTTATAAGTGATAGCCTTTGTCTGACTGAAGCAACTTTTGATAAAAGGGGGGTCAATAAACTCTGTTGCAGTATGATCTTTGTGATCACATTGCAAGCAAACTGAAACACTGTCGATGGGCGGTATTCTAAGCATGCAAGAAATTTCAGCGTGAAAACCTTTACATTTTTGATGTACGTCAAAGGTCAACTGAGTTCACCAAAAATCTAAATGTGAATTCTTGAAAACATGATATCTCAAGAACTTAAGTTCAAACTGAAGTCATATATTCATTGAGTAGAATGTTTTATGTATGTCATGTGGTACATGTACTATTTATTATTGTCCAGTCTTTTGCTTATATGTAAGGTACTGTGAGCTGCATGACTGAGATGCATCATCAAAAGTACACAACATTCTTGAATTCTGTTTTTCTTTTTCTTTAGGTTTTTTTTTTTCTAATCCTTATTTTGAACATTTGCATCAACAGATCTGCTTGTTAGTGTGAGAGGCAGAATAAGTGGTGCTACCAGTCTGAGCTGGGCTGCTCCTAGTGATCTAGGCTCATCCTCGTCTCTAGTCACCATCTCACAGAATGCAGTAATCGTCTTCCAGACTACATCAAGTGATGAACAAATCAACGTACAGCTGGCAACTGCAAGTGAGACAGAGATCGAGATCAGACCAACATAAAAAAACCAGTTTGATCTGTAAAGGGGAAGATGCTGAAAAAAAGGTAAGGTGACATTAATATTCCTATCTCCATGCATTTTGCATGTCATGTATGTGTTGATAAATTTCCTTTTTCCATGTGCTGGCACAGATGAGCTGCTCTTCCGTTTTATTCTCCAGTGGTTGTAGGGATGAGAGCAGCTGGACCAAAATATAATACTCAGCCCACCTCACCAGCTCTTTGAAACTCTGGTGTATTAGGGCCAGAACAGGTATCTGCTATGTCTATATGATTGAAGTGTCAGGTATAAGCAAATACATCATTGAAAAGGGAAAACCATCTGTACGTGTGTACACAGGCCACAGATCAAGCGACTGAACATGACAAAACAGCCAACAGATATTTCCGTAATAGTTCATACAGCCCTGTCGCTGCTCAGATGAAACCGAGAGAAGAGTGGCAGAAAAATGAACAGAACAATGGGATAAAGTCAATTGCTACAGCAGCTGTAGAATAAAGTACCCTCTGCATTGCTACTTTACTTTGGTAAAATTGAGTGTGCTTTCTCCACAAAATGATTTTCACGTGGATTCAAACTGCCCTGTATCGCAGAGAAGTTGGAGTTGTAGTGACCAGGGGAAGTTTAAAGGGAATAAGGATCTGGAAAACAACTTAATTTTGTTTCATTTATTTTCATGGTTGTTTGAAAGTGTAACTGAATGATGCAACTGTTTTTCACTGAAGCAAAGTGACGGACAGATTGAAGGTCAAAAGGCATATAATAACATTAACCCTCACTGTCAGAATTAAAAGGCACTCAAATATATAATTGTTTTGTGTCAAAGGTGATACATTCCCTATAGATGATACATGTGTCGACAAATTTTTGGCATTTCTTTGTGCCTATGTGATACGTATTCTCTTTAATATTGAATTCAGAGCAATTTAGCAGTTTGTTATTTCCATAAAGTGTTCGGTCCAAAAAAATTGGCAACCTCTGGTTATAGGCTGAATGTGATGACATGATTGGTGTCATTGGTTGGCACCTCACCACATCAGCAGCAGGATGGCAGGGCATCAGCCCACAATGCACTGAGCAACCGCTCAACCATTTTTCACCTTTTTGTTTCTTTTTATGCATTGCCAACCAGAGTTGCACTGCGATGTCTGTTGTTTTTCCGTTCATTTCTGACCTATTTTGTTTACACTCACGAACTGCTCTATTGCCCTGTTACAAAGTAAAGACTGCTGTGAAAGGCACTTTCGGTGTACAGTATATATGCAATTAATTTCCATACACATTCTTTATCCAACTCAAAGCGAATGTTTCTACAACTCTGTAGGTCATGTTGTTTTCATTCCCCTGTGTATGTGTGACTGTTTGTCTTAGACGGCAAGTGGCATCATTTGTGATCATTCATGTTTCCTTTTCACTCTTTTTCTTTCTTTTTTTTATTTATTTATTTTTTTTACAGAAGAACACTGCATAAACACATACAGGAAAATCAGCATCCCATCAAGCAAGGCATGATAGACACGTCTTGGATGCTTACCACACCATTCTCTCCCCTCCACCCGCCCCCCCTCGACTATTAAAAGTGTTCTACATTAGATGCATAGCGGACAGTTGATTTTACTTATATTGAGTTACAGTCATTAATCATTTGGACACTCTTTTCACAGCATATTTTCTTCTGAAGCCAGTTGATGTGATTCATGTTGTTTTTTTTTTTATTAGTAACTGGTTTTTCTCTCATCTACTACAGCATCAAGGGGAAATATTCCAGGGACAGTGAAGGCAGAATGCATCTTTGTAGTTTCTCAAACTACCATCCTCGGGGAGCTGTTTTCACAACTTTAGCATTTAAAGGCATAACCAGTTTTTGTTTTGCTCTTCAATGTTTAACCTTTTGTGTGATCTGTTTTTTTTTTTTTTTCAGTTGCAATTTTGTTTTTCAATAAGGCTCTCTTATCTTAATTTATCAGCTTGGTTGCTTGACCCATAAAGAAATGACTGATTTGTAACACCATTTTGCTTACTCTTGAATGTACCTTACTGATCTTACCATGCACCATCCTAAAATTGGCACTGCTTCATTATGTGTTTGAGAATTGCCATACAAAGTTGCTCGTCAACATTCTCATGACCTTTTGCACCTCCAGCACTAAGGCGGTTTGTTTGGATGTAACCGAATATGATCTATGTTTGTAATTTTCAGAAGCATTGTTCTGCCTACGTATACTTTTGCTACAGCAGCTTGGAGTGACCTGTAATGCCCTTTCTTGAAAACACCTGATGTGGGTGGCAGAGGGGAAGGGGAGGGAGTTGAGAGGTGGGATAGAAAGGTGCACTGGTGGGAATTTGAATCCACCTGAGGTACATCATCCCAGAGGAATAATGAGGAAAAGGGCAGGGGGGACTGGCTGTGGCCAGATTTGAATAACACTTAAAAAAATGATGAATGTACCTCAAAGTGTGTGTTCTACCCAAACAAAAAGAAAGCCCAGGTTGCCCTGTCTCTGAGTATCAACCAAACACATTTTCAGGTGCTACAGCATGCATGTGGTGCATGTCTGTCACAATAAGACATCAATCACTGCATGTTTTCAGAAATGTCCCTAAATTCTGCTAAACTCTGTAAAGCGGTGTGGCATTCATGTTTATCAAAGCTGACCTTCTGTGTCTTCATCCTAGCTGGTATGTCAATACTGGCCTGGACAGTTTGGTTGATATTGTTGTGATTTTTTAACTGCTAAATGATCAGTTCTAAAATTCATGAACCAGAAATACACTTTTTTTTTCACTGGATCGTTTGAATTAGTAACGTTGGGGTGGGTGAGGGATGCAGATAAATGCAATTTGAAAAAAAAACGGCCTTTGATCTAACTGACCTTGTGATGCTAAGCAGGTATATTAGTGCATGCATGTCCATATCGTATTCTAGTATGTTTATACTGTATTCAACAGTACTTGTTCAAGGCTATCTAGATTTGGCTGCCGGATAGTGGCTCCATGTGCAGTGCATATAAATTATTGCTGTAGGTTGCTCCACCCCCCAAAATATTCTCTCCACACACATTCCCCCACCATCCCACCTCTAAGAAACACCCCTTGTTACATTCCTGTTACAAGGTTTCAGTGCATAATAATTGGCTATTTGACATTCAGTCCTTGCCATTTCTATCACACATCTCAAATAATCCTTTTAATATTTCAGTAATATAAAGTTTCATAATAACAATTTTATCATTGTATGCTTTAACTTTGCCATATTTTCCTATCTCTTCAACAACAACATCATCACATTGAGAAATTCTGAAATAAAACTTCATAAGTTTTGTAATATTTGTTTTTTGATTTGCTTTTCTGGTGAGGCTTACATTGTATACTTTAATGTCCACCTGTGTATTGGCATAGGAATGATTCAAAAAGCCAGTTGCATTTTTTTTTTTTACTGGTTATGCTCTGTTTGCTGTCTTTAGTGAGGAAGTGTTGTGTAGACCCTGATGAACCATATCGAGGGATACTTGGACAGAAGTAGCTCGTAGATGTTTGATTCTGATATGGGTCAAATGATCCTTTGTGTCTTCAATTGCACCAATTAAAAATAACCCACAGAATCGCTTAAAATATGATGGCTATTGTTTTACTTTATGAAGGTCAAACATTGCAGTAGCTAGTATGTCATATCTAGTTTCTTGGTTATGTAGACTATTGGCCTCAAAAGCCTGAAGGTACAACTGCATTCCCAGAAAATGGTACTCATTTGTACCATTTCTTTCTTTCTTTCCTATAGTCTTGTTCAGCAGTAGAATGTTTGAAGTAACAATAGCTGGTATCAAAGGCAGTCTCTCACCACCTCACCCCCCGTGGCATTGTCACATAACTTCATGTTATGATGGTTGTGCACTTTTTTTAAATTTTTTATTTTTTTTATTCAGGTGGTATAGCAAAGTATGTGGTCGAATGTTTTTTTCGTGGATCAACAGTATCATAGTGCAGTTTCAGTGCACATGGAAAGACAATTGGCAAATGCCTCTCCGTTGAAATTTGTCATTATTTTCATTGGTAACAGGGAACAATAGCACAAAGTTCGAATAATGTGAGTAAAATCTCTCTATCTTAATTAAAAAGCTGGACAAATAAAAGAAACCCTGTACAAATCAGCAATCTGCCTCCGAATATTTTTTTTCTCATTCTGCATTTTTTTTTTTTTTTTTTTTGATTGCTATCTTGACTTGGTGTAGACACCCTGGTAAGTATTATGTATGCCCTTCTGGGACTTTCCCAGTTTCCATGCAGTAACAGTTCTTAAGATTTCAACGAAAATACCCCATAACATCAGAGGTGGTGTGGAGTATATCTTGTTTCAGACCCTGTTCACTGGTCTGTGTCTCGAAGCTATATTCTGTTCACACTGCGTGAGAAACCAATTAGCCTGAGTGTTTACCGTAGAAGTTATGCCATGCAGCCCATGTAACTTTCTTCATTTACCTCTGTTGCCATGGCATATTGATGCCAGATATTCCAGAAAGTAGATATAGTACTGTCAGTCAATTATTCAGAGGGGAAGTTGAGTAAATCAGTTTTCAGTGCACTACTCTTCATTTCTTACCTGGATCAATAGGGCGTAATCAAGCAGATAGAGGGCCTGCTAGAAGTTTTAAGAAGGAAAGTTTCATCATGCATGGGGAACAGAAGGCTTTAGCTACTTGACATGTGTAATGTACAATGTTGTATGCCATCATAAAAAGGTGATGCACCATAATACATAATAGATGGCAAGCTGCATCCCTCTACAAACTGTCAGTGGTAATGTCTTTGCACCATATCTGCTGCTATGCAGGACCCATAATGATATGTATCAAGGGTAAAGCCAGGAGATGAAATACCAGTGTTCAACAAGATCTCCAGCACTTGTGATCCCATATGCCTTTGGAAAGGCTTCACCATGAAAGCTTTAATTCTGGTGAAATTTTAGGGACTTTAAGGGATTTTAAAGTTCAGGGATAATGTGATAATGAAAACAAAGTTGGTTTAAGAAATGGTGTTCCATTGTGTCACATGGTGCTGCCTGGTTGATTGGGAGTAATGAGGTGGGACCATTGGTGAGTGATGTCGATATTTTGGATATTTTTGCAGGTTTACTGCATGTGATATTTCACCACTGGTCCACTAGCTGTTTTTTGTTGGATTTTTTTTTTTTTTATCAGCACAAGGTTTCACTTTTCTAAGTTATTGTAAAATTCATTAAATTTCTCCATGATACCCCATAGCATGCTCCCTACAAACATTTTGGCTTCAGTGCGACATCGCTTTTAAGAAAGCATCTACATCAGTCCAACATTTGCTGCATCGCCATTTGCAAAGCTGTTGGACGTTGCCAGAGATGGCCATTTGACGTTTGGACCAAAATGTGACTGTTCAATGTCCATTTAACGTTCAATTGACGTCGGCAAAGAGACTGTTTTACAGTCGCAAAAAGTGTGTTCCTTAGAACAATATCGGATCATCAATATAACTACCCAACCTTGATACAACCGATCGGAAAAGCTGACGCCCAATCGACCCAAAAATGTTTACAGGGCTGTTGGGCATGCCGAAAGTTACTTCTATCAAGTTCTAGTGGTGTGTGCCTGTATGTGTGTATGTATGTTTGTGATGCCTACCTTGTAAACATGATATCTTAAGAAGAGAAGCATGTACAGATCTCATATATGGTATGTGGGTGTACCAGATTGAGTACAAGAAGCCTATTCTTTTTGGTGGAGGTCAAAAGTCATTTGGGGTCAACAAGGGTCAAATAGTGAAAAGTTTGTAAACATGATATCTCAAGAAGGGAAACTTGTACAGATCTCATATTTGGTCTGTTGATGAGCCTTATTAAGGACGAGGAGCCTATGGTTTTTGGTGGAGGTCAAAGGTCATTTGGGGTCAACAGGGGTCAAATAGTGAAAACCTTGTGAACATCAAGCCTCAAGAAGGAAAACATGTACAGATCTCATGTTTGGTATGTGGGTGTACCATATTGAGTACAAGAAGACTTAATATTTTGGTGGAGGTCAAAGTTCAACAGGAGTCAAATAGCTTAACCCTGCAAACACGATATCTCAAGAAGGGAACAATGTACAGATCTCATATACGGTACGTGAGTGTACCATATTGAGTACAAGAACCCACTATTTTTGGTGGAAGTCAAAGGTCATTTGGGGTCAGCAGTGTCAAATAGTGAAAAACTTGTAAACAATATCTCAAGAAGGGAAACTTGTACAGATCTCATATTTGTTACGTTCGTGAGCCTTGTTAAGGACAAGAAGCCTATTGTTTTTGGTGGAGGCCAAAGTCATTTGGGGTCAAAAGGGGTCAAATAATTATTACCTTGTGAACATGATATCTCAAGAAGGGAAACTTATACCAGCTCTCATGTTTAGTATATCGGTGTGCCTTATTGACGACAAGAAGCCTGTAGTTTTAGTTTGAGGTCAAAGGTTATATGGGGGTTAGCAGGGATCAAATATTGAAAACCTTGTAGGCATGATATCTTAAGAGGTGAACCTTGGATAGATCTCATATTTGGTTTTTGTGTACCATATTAATTGCAAGAAGCCTATTGTTTTGGTGGTGGTCAAAGGTTATTTCGAGGTCGTTGAGGTCAGATAGTGAAAACTTTGTAAGTACAGTATCTCACTAGGTTAAACTTGCACATATATGTCATATTTGTATGTGGGTATACTTTATTAAGCACGAGTACCCCAGTGTTTTTTTGGTGGTCAAAAGTCGTTTAGGGTCAACAGGGGTCAGATAGTGAAAACCTTGCAAATAATATCTCAAGAAGTAGGATTCATGAAAATAATTTCTCGTGATAAATTCACCGAAACCACAACGTATTTGTGCATTCTGCTTATCTATAAGTGTTTTATCTTATGGATAATACACGATCAGTTTTAGAGTAAAATCACCCGTGGATGAATACTACAAAACCGTAGATCGACGGTGTGTTGTAGTCTGCTATCTTACGCCGCAAAACGATAGCTAGTAACAGTGACAGCGAAATAATATCGATTTGAAGCTCGTAGTCCTAGACCAATGGCCTAGAGGATACTGAAAAGTGGAATATAAATGTACGTTCATTTACACCATAAACAAATATACGTAAATAAATATACGTAGGGCTTAACAATAACAGTGATAATGTCAGGGGTAATTTTAACCTCTCTAAATGAAATATGTCGCACGAAAGATTACTCATCAGGTTTTGAATAAATGTAGCCTACCGGCAATCAGCATTTCTTCTTTGTCGACTGACAATCGAAACAACTGGTTTTTAACGTATTACATATATACTGCCGGTTGCCAGTCGTTTCGCTTCCTTGCAAATTCGCCTCAAGTGAAAGTCGTTTGGCCCGAAGTACCTAACAGTTCGCCACCTTGAACTAACTGACATCCTATCCCGTTGTGATAGTTTTCAACTACAGTGTTCACGATAGCAAAACGTTTTTACAATGCGAAAAACTTACAGATGCAACGTAGGGAAGGTTTTGAAAAAATGTGGAAAATTTGAACTACAACACCGCCACCATTTACAAAAATAACTTTCAGATGATTTTTTGCTCATGTCCGTGCTGGTTGAAGACCAGTTGTTTGCTGTTTCGAAGGTATTTGTTTCGATCAATATTTCATCCACCTGATTTAAATACTCTTTTCAATGATTACTTTGAAATTTTAAGGATATATAGTATGGGACTCTATCAGGTGAAATTCCGACATTAAACTCGCACACGTTGAATACACTCTCCATCAACTATGCTAACATCGGGCTGCCAAGAAAAATGATGTAACTGAGAAAACAGAACTGGTCTGAACTTGGGAGCGAACTGATAGGTCTTTTGGACGAACTGGTAAACAGCGTGGGGCGAACTGGAAATTTGGGGGTGAACTGGTTGGTGGAGAACTTGCAGGGAGTGAAACCATTGGTTACCAGTCAAATGACCTAGGCACAAGTTCCCGTAACGTTGTGCGTAGAGGTTGCTCTTCAAACGAAATCAACATCAATGCTGCTGTTAGGGCTGAGAGTGAGACAAGAAACATGTCCAAGCTTTTCTCAAAATTGTACATTCAATAAATTCGCAACTTTCGTAACCCAAAATCTGTCTTATCATTGGGCAAATTCCAACGTAATTTGATACGATCACTTGATGAGGAGAACAAAGCTCGGTAAGCGCTCCGCACACAGCACTTAATTAGCTAAACGGTGCACAGAACCACCATATGTACACACTATAGTAGTAAACAACGTAGTACGTGCAAACTTCAACTAAGCCTCGGCATGCTGTATGCCGTATCGCTGCTGCTCGTTATTGTTATTTATTTTATAAAGTGTTACGTTTTGTATACCGCGCGAGCATTGTTGACATGTTGTTAAATTTATTTACCTTTTCTCAGGGTTTGCTTTCAATCCAAACTTGAATGTGGTTACTTAAGAACCAAATGTTCTTTTGCTCTCGTCTGCTTCATCAAAATCTCCTTTTGCGTGTATGAGGAGGGGAAATCGACGCTGGGACCGTGTGGTAACGAAAGGATACAACTAACATGCACGATCGGGGGTTAATGCCCGCGGTGCACGAGGCTATTGCTGGATAGTCTCGCGTATCGCTGGATGCACTGCGGAGGTGGCCTGTGCATCCGTTCCGGCCCACCTGCGATTATTCTTCAACAGCTCGGGAAGGGATGGTTGAACCTGAAGGATCGACTAGTCGAAAGGACATATATGTATAGCCTACCGAATCCGAACGAAAGTCAATGGAAGTGACTTTCGCAGGTAACCTACGTTGTAAATTCATTCAAGAGAAATTTAAGGCGGGGGCAGTGATAAAAGTTCCTTGGTTAGATAATACCTATCTTACAATTTGAACAGAGCGCCATCGTAACGTGAAGGAGACACAAAATGCTTACCAGATCGATGGAAATAGCCTTTTCGTCATTTTCAATTTTTAATCGAAGAGAGTCGTAGTAAAGGGACAAAATATTCTTGGTTATTGTAACGACAAAGATTAATAAGTTTTTAGCTCATATCAGCTAGCTGGTGAGAGCTATTGTAATATGGTGTGTAATGTTGTTCAGAGATTTTAAGACCCTGAACACCCTTTTTTAATGAATGTGTTGAACTCACTGGGTTTTCCTTGTCCCCAAATGAAGGCCCGAATCGTAAATTAGACATGGATGATGGACCAAACTCTCCTGTAATTTGGAGTATACAGTCCTCTTACTCCTAAGACGGATTTTCGCCTGACTTTCAACATAACATGAGATGGTCAGAAAAAAGAGCCAACATACCCTTGTTGTAAGAACCGACTTGTCATATGAAGGTCTGTTTTACATTGTTTAACCAGAAAGCCAAAAGGCTTTGTGATTCCTTACAACATGGTTACATTATAGCAAACATGAATTATCCATATGAAAAGTATGAGATCAGTTATTGCAGTTATTGGTCTTGAAACACCACATTAGCAAGCCGTTAACCCCAAATGACCTTTCTTGGTGACCTCAAATGATATTTGACGTCCACCAAAAGCAATAGGGATCACCTACCTAGTATGGCCAACCCACACATCAAGAATAACGTCAGTCAACATCACCCTTCTGGCGATAATGTGTTTGCAAGGTTTTCAGTTTGACCTCGGGTGACCTCAAACGTCCTTTGACCTCCACCAAAACAGAAAAAGTCTTCTACTCAGTACATACAATCCACACATCAAGTATGACATCAGTCTCATGGAGATATTGTGTTTACACAGTTTTACAGTTTGACCTCTGGTGACCTGAAATGACCTTGAACGAAAACAATACGGATCTTCTGCTTATTATTAGGACTATCAACCTATTATTACCAACCCACACACCACGTATTACATCAGTCACAGTTACCCTTCTGAACTCAGATATTGTGTTTACAAGGTTTTTACAGTTTTTACAGACCTCAAATGACCTTTGCCCCTGACCAAAAATAATAGGGATCATCTACTCAGTGTGACCAAGCAACACACTACGTATGACATCAGTCACAGTTACCCTTTTGCAGATATTGTGTTTACAAGGTGTTCACAGTTGGACCTCTAGTAACCTCAAATGACCTTTTACCTCCACCAAAATCAAAACAGTATTCTATTCATTATATACAATCCACATACCAAGTATGACATCAGTCACAATTACGGAGATATTGCGTTTAGCAGGTTTTTACAGTTTGACCTCTGGTGACCACAAATGACCTTTGACCTGTACCAAAAACAACAGGGATCATCCGTCTAATATGACCAACTCACACACCAAGTATGACATAAGTCACAGTCACCCTTCTTGAGATATCGTGTTTACAAGCGAAGTGTCACATACAACCATACACACACCCTTACACACATACACACACGACATCACCATGCATCGCATAGATTCCTTTGGCTTCCGCAAGGAATCAATAATGTAACAGATTCACCAAATATAATGATGTATTTACTTTATGTATTTGTATTTATTTTACTTTGGTTGTTTATCTTTTATGTTTACGTTGATTATTTATTTTACTTTAGTTATTTTTACTTTGGCTTCTTTAACTTTTTTATTTATTCTGTATGTATTTATTTTACTCAAAATGCTGACTCTGCGCACTTTCAGTTCGCCAGAAGTCAATCGTACATTACTTTGAATGAAACAGGATTTCCTGCCAAAATTTTGATGGTAAAATGCAAAAATATTCCCTAGTTGGAATGTGTTAGTGTCAGGAGTGAACAATTGCATTACTAGCATCATGTCCTCTGGATTCTCACCACCCAGAAGCCCCATCAATATCTCCCTGGGTATTGGTATCTTTCTGCAGTAAAGGAGAATGTCAGGTCATAACGCTTGTCAAGGATGAAACATCACTCAGTGAAACACTAACATACGGTGATCACCATCATCAAATTTCAGGTGCACATGTTTACTTTTGAAGATTACAATTTGAAAGTTTATAATCAATCAATCAATCAGGATGCTGCTATTCTGAGATTGTGATGTTATAACCTGGCCACTCGTTATTGAAAAACTTTTGTTTTTCTTCAATAATTTATTGATGACTAGTTTTAACAGTTATGCATCTATTCAAATCGAAGTATTGATAATATGATCATTTCATGATACACCGCAGTAATTCAGTACGATGTCGTGTACAAGTGTACATGCATTAATGGAAATTATAGATAAGGAAAATAAAGAAATACATTAAATTTCCGCTATCATAGGTTATGTGACATCATAGTTCGACTTACTCAAGTCGGTTCATATTTAACTGGGACAAAAATGACAGCATCCATCTCTACATTTTAAAGGTGCATAACCATGGGAAGAAAGAATATTTTTTTTATGAAACGGAGAAGTGTATTTCACCTAATTTCTACTTCATTTTTGTAAAGATATTTCCAGGATTTCATTCTGATTTAAGGTAAGCAGTGTCACTTCTAAGCGAAAAGCTCTTCGACAAGCCGCTGCACTGGCTTGAAATTGTACTCTACAGAGCAACAACTGATGTACTATAAAAAAAAATTGTACCATCAATTAAAACTAATAAAATTTTAAACAAATAGAATTCGGCTAATTGGCAGCTATTTGTAACTCCATGCCTTGAAAATAATGCAAAAATATGAATGACCACTAATTCTGTCCATGTGACAGTGGAAAATTTACTTTTCAACGTAGTCACGTATTTTTGGAGTATAATATAAGGATGTGACGAAGAGTTATTACTTGGGCCATTCCCTATAAAATATTGAGTGTATCCCCACCCCTCCCCCCCCCCCCCTCCAAAAAAAAAGATCTACATTCTTGCTCATCATTAAGGAAAACAGCTTTTCATGCTTCACACTAGCTCATGTGCACATTAAACAGCTATGAACAAAGGAATCTAACGAACACAGTATCCCCCTTTCCTGATACAACTGAAAGAACACAATGGAAATGTAGTACCCGTTAAAGGAATTGGCTACAAGCACTTCTAATAACCCTTAAAAATATGGAAATATTTTTTATTGCCATGTGAGGTTCTTATTTTTATAAATTGTTCCACACAATCCGAAAAATGAATTATTTTAGTAAATATTCGCTGCAACCGGATGTACGAGCCTTGCACTGAAAGTGAGTCCGCTGTGACGTAGCACCGACAAATCCGCTTTGCTCGATCGCGTCGATCTTTGTTGTTGTTTACACACATGTGCTCAACGTGAGACAGCTTACACGGTCCCCGCATGATAAATCTTAAGTTAATTTATGTCAATCTGGTGTCGAAATCTCAATTACAGAAGCTGGAAATACTTAACTGAATGAATACGCTCTTGAGGTTTTCGTAATCGGCTACCAGAAGATTCTTGTTTGCAGTGATAACACAACTGTTAGTGTTGGACTTTTCATCTAACCTATCATGTAACTTACTTAGGCTTAACGTTTAGTACTGTACGAACTTACGCTACTCAACAATGCCACAGTGCCAAGCGTTTGGCTGCAGCAATAAACGTGGCGATTTAAAAGAGAATGGAGAGAGAATTTCTTGCTTCGCAATTCCTGATCCGAAGAAGGACCCATCTTTATGTAGCAAGTGGTTGCATGCTATCGGTACTGACAAGTTTATACCTAGCCAGTATGTGTACAGCCAAGATCGTGTTGTCTGTGAACAACACTTCAGCAGTGACTGCTTTGAGGAGGATATGATGGCAAAGTTGATGGGAACTGCCCCGAAAAGGAAAAGGCTAAAGCCCGACTCTGTACCAACTATATTCTCTTTTCGAGCACAACCGAAGGGCCGACCAAATACAGTAAAAAGACTGCAAGATAAAGAAAGACAAGAAGTGAGTACAGACTACAGTTTTAAGCTTAGGCCTACAGTAGGCTACCGTAGCTGCAGCAAAGCAACTTAGTTGCCGTACTCTCCTACCGTATTGCCGTTGCAGTAAAGACTATGAAGTTAGGCCAAGTATGTGTGCAAATGTGACGCCGTGCTGACAGTGTAACAATAGATCTGACTATCAATACTACCATGGCTGGTAGTATTTTGAGTAATGTGACTTCAGAAAAAGACCTTGCTGTTATCATAACATTAAGAAGTGATCTGAAGCCTTCTAAACAGTGGGCAGGTGCTGCTGCCAGGGCAAACAGGGTGCTCGGATTGATCAAGAGGAACATTAGTAAAGATGTTGTTTTGAATCTGTATTAAGTAGTTGGTTAGGCCACATCTTGACTGTGCTGTGCAGGCATGGAGTCCCGATTATGAAAAGGACAATTTTCTTTTAGAGCAGGTACAAAGGAGGGCCACTTGGCTTATTCCTGATGTACGTCATCTCCCTTATCATGATAGGCTTAAATGTCTGGGACTTACTACTCTTGAGTTAAGAAGGATCAGAGGGATATGTTGCAGGTTTTTAAATTCCTATGTGGTAGGAATTCTCTGTCTAATTGTGATTACTTAAAGGTTTGTCCTAATTCCCGTGTTCATGGTCATTGTAAGAAGCTGGTGAAATGCTTTTCTAGACTTGATGTGAGACAGTTTAGCTTCTCTTAAAGAGTTGTCAGTGAGTGGAATAGTCTGCCTGATCGGGTTGTAAATTCTACTTTAGTAAATAGCTTCAAAGGTAACATTGATAAGTGTTATTGTTACTGGCTGAACAGATTATGCTGGGCTTTTTTGGATATTAGTTTGGTTAGGGTTTTTTTTGAGGGGGGGGGTCTGGGTTACAGGGCATCTTATGGGGTTTTTGCCCTCCTTTGCCCTTAAAGTTATGTTATGTTAAATCCATGGCATTGGTCGTGTAGTCATTCTTGATCTATGAAAGTCTTCATTAGTTTGTCAGCATATCTTGTTCCTTTTAAATAAATGGAATTTGCTATTTCAAACTGATACTTTATGGCCCAACTTGAGTTTCTGAACCAATTCTGGCTCACCTGTCGTAACTAGGGCCTATGTTGTGCTTGGTCAATTTAGGGCTAATTCAGTTTACATATATATGTCTTCAAAGGATGTTGGATATTTGTTCTCTTTTTGAAGTCATAAGATGTTTCTAATCAAACTTTTTGTTTAAATAACCACAAGTTTGAATCTGAGCAAAGTGCATACTACACATCAATACCAAATTGTTAATGTTACAATTTGAAGCATAAAGGGTATTGTGTGGTTGCAGTTGAATGATTTGCCAAATGTAGATGAATTGAAACCATTTACTGTACTTTGGCTTTTGAAAATTAGTCTTCATATTTTTTTCCTCACACCTGCAGTACAGTAGTATTCAATTCATAAGACTGTAGTTTTTTCTGTGTCCAACAAACAGTGAGAAGCAGTTTTGAAAGAAGACTGTGACATGTGTTGTACTGTATGGTGATGATATCTCTCTGCAACATTAATTTCAAGTATGTGACCTTCATTTAACTTTCGTTAGATGCTGCAATCTCTGGTCAAACGCCCAAAGAAAGGTTTGAAGACCAAGTCGTCTGCACCACCTGATTTGGCAGAAGTTGCAGAGAGGGAGATACCTGTCAGTGCCTATGAAGTTGTAAGTAAAGTTTGGTGACCAAAATAAAGGGGAAAAACCTAGTCATTTCCAGTAGTTGCATTGCCACACTTCAAGTCTTAGTATTGGAAGGGGTACAGTATGATGAGTATGCCTAATATACAATTTCCATAGAGTGAATCTCTTGGCTGGTCTATTATTCCTTGGAAGTGATTAACAAAATTTATGATTTCTGTACACGTAGTTAAATCTGTACATCAAGCAGCCTGGAGTGGACATAATTTTGCCATGTCAGCCTTCATAAGTGCTAAATGTCCATTCAGGCAATGAACGGTTAAATTTACAATTCATCGCCTTAACTGTGCTAAGTTGGGTTTTTGTGAAGATGACATTCTTTCCTTCCCTGTATTTTCAGGCTACCATAGAAGTACCAGTGGCTGAACGCCATGGAGGGGGCACAGCAGTTAGAAAGGTATGCCATCTTGTAGTAAAATGTCGCAACAAACAAGCTTGTTTTCCTATGTCAATGCTTATCCGTAAAAGAAACTGACATCGTGTTATTCACAGGTGCTGTTCGTTGACCAAAACATTGCTCTTTGTGAAGGGCAGTGAGTGATGCTATGCAATGGTTTATGTCCATGTGTGTGTCCGATATGTGACACTTTTGCTTGCTTTTTAACATTGGTCTCTCTTGATGAGTAGATAGCTCAGTCATTTTTTTTTTTTGTGTGGAGATCATGTATTTCATGGGGTCATAGATTGAAAAACTTTGATCCGTGATATACATGATAAATCTATAATTGAACTTCAAACTTCATGTGTAATAGTTGTCCGTTGTAATAAGTCTAATGCAGTGATCCCTATTTATTTTCATGTAGGTCAGAGGTCATTTGAAGTTATCAGAGGTTATCATATGAAAAGCTATCTATTGAGACCGATATTGCAGCAACTCAAATGTTGTTAAATTTTAAAACTGTTGACATATTAGCGTTTGAAGATTGGATCACCTATCTCATGTTGGTGAAATGAGGTCAGTAAAGGTCATACTTTATAACCATGTACAAATTTAGTATGTAAAGAAGAGAATTGTTTGAACTTCAAAATTAGTATATGTTGTCCTGTTTTTTTTTATATTGTAAAGGAATCTTAAGTCATTTGACATTTGCATTTATTTTACATTACATACAAATTTCTATATAGATGATTTCTTGCAATTCTCACAGGTTCTCAGAAAATCTACTTGTTTTGTGAGGGATGCAGAGAGCCAGACAGAATGCAGTGTAGCTTCAAGTAGTTGCCAGACTGTACAGGACTCCACTAAGGCGGCCTGTCCTGAACATGACTACATTGGATTCATTCCAGTAAGTTGAAGTTATCACATTATCAGAGTTGGTTCTCGTCCTGGAAATCATGAAATTTCATTGGTCTATTTTCAATGCCTTGAATTTGTTCTTTTCATCGCCTGTCCTAGAAAATTGTTTGGTAAACAACTGTCTTTTACTTACTGTAAAAAGGTATTGCCTAAAGGTAGAAATAAATTATGATTTTTTTAAGAGTGCTGATGGCTGGATAATGACAATGTAGGAAAGTCATGAAAAAAATTCTCCATATGTGTGCAATCTCTGTATTGTCTTTGCACAACTGATTTGAAAATCACTGTTGAACAATTCCTTCCTGGTAGTAATTACCTGTATAAAAATTGTAGCAGAGGTCACAAAACAAAAAATATTGAAATTTATTATTACGCTTCATAAATTGAAGAAGTACAATTGCATTCAATTGATAATATAATTTAAGAAAATGTTTTTGATAAAAGAGAGAAATTTCAGTATGTCTAATAGATTCAAATCTGTGTAGAATGTCTCTTGCAAAAAGCACAGGTTAGTTCTATTTTCCTTATCATTGCTTCTTTAATAGACTATGCCTGCTCATCTGCAAAAGGAGGGAGATCAAAGACATGTCTTCACACCACCACACCCCGTAGTTAGAACTGGAAGTTCGTCAATCATGTCACCAGAGGTAGTGGTGAGTCCTTCACAGTTGTATTAATTATTGATCTAATGAGAATCTGAATTTGAAAGTGTGATGCTTAACTTGTTAACATATACTCTATTTACATATTATGTGTCAGGATTAATCCGTTATTCAGTGGATGCAAGTGTTGCACTGATTGAATGGACTGGCATTTGCTTATGACTTTTCATGTTGGTATTCTTTTGCTGCTAAACTTCACACTTTGAATCTGCATGTCATTGCGGACAATGATTTTTTCCCCTTCTTTTATTTGTCATTTGTGGAGAACTGTTTTTAGTAGATAACGAGCCCTTTGTCACCTTAAAGGACAATAGTGGTTCTTTGGTACATCAAAAAGATATAAGTTGAGAAAAGTTGTTTTCTTGATGATGGTCTGTTATGTTATCCTTGCATTTGAATGGGTTTAAGACTGAACAAACTTTTCTAAATACCAAGTATATTACTTATTTTTCAACAGACTCCTGTAAACATTGGAGAAGACCTTGGTACATGCAGAACTGATACTCCCTGTAGGTCACCACCAAAAGTAAGTGCATACAAGAAACATTTAGCAGGGTTTCAGTAGTTATGGAAAAAGAGAAAAAGTCAAAATTTGACAAAATATTCCAAGACTGAGGATAGTTTTGAAATTCAGGTACATTGTGTGGTATCCTGAAAAAAAAATCAGAAAATGAGTGACATTGTTCCTTTGTAACCTGTAATATCAAAGTGTATTCTCACTAATAGTAACAGAATTTATGATCCTCGTCACCTTATTTTGCTTGGTCCTTGTTGTCATATTTGAAAGGATAAAGAAATGATGAGAAGTAGCATGGAATTTCTTTGTGTTTCCCCCGTACAGGTATTGTACAGATTTATAATTAAAACCGAAACTCTGATGTTACTAATGGACAGTATAACTGCATAGTGCAACAATCACTCACATACTTACAGGTCTCGACATTGTTTTTGTTTGTTGTGTCAGGTAAAGGATGTTGTGATTTTTTTTTGTATTGACCTCAGCATTTGATGCTGTACTGTAAAACCCAGCTGTGTTTTACAGCTATACCTGTTAGCAACCTGGAGAAATACACGGCATTCCAGTGTAATACTTTTTTTCTGTCGGGTTTTAGGTTCAACGTGCTGCAAAGCTTGATCTACCTGCAGTTTTCAAGTCGTCTCTCCCATCGAATACTATGTTGGTTGATCTGTTGCCTCAGAGTTCCACCTTTACATCACCGGCTGTTTCATCATCGCCTAGTGTAAGTAGTCTATGTTGTGTATAGGGATGCACCAGGTCTTAACTTTATGATTTGGCTGGAACAGGATTTCACCTTATGAAATCCAACCAGATAACATATGCTTGGATCAGACTTACATTTTACGAAAATGAAGATTGTTTAGGGTATCCTATGTTTCAAAGTGTAACGTCTAAATGTTTTGGACTTATGGACCTGGTACAAGGTACATACTTTGTGTGCTGCTAGAGCATAGATATCCATATCTTTTGTGCCAAATAATGGAGTCTTGTGGAAAAGATGCTGTCTACTTTGCAGCCAAATTGTAATAAAGTACAGCATGACATATTTTCAGTGAGATTTGCTCAAACTGTCTTTATGTTCATATTCTTCTCTTGTTGTTTAGTGTCAGTTCCATACCTTTATCCATGCCTATATCATGTGTGTTTCTTTAAATACTTTCAGTTGTCAGGCAGGGAATCAGAGCCCATGAGCAGCAGCTCACCATCTGATGTGTCCTTGTTTACACCATCAGAAGTAGACGACTCTGAAGATGAGGAGGATGATGACAGCAGCAGTGATTCAGAAGTGTTTGAAGAGAAGGTTGTAAAGGAGAAAAAGTTTGTTGTGTTTGAGTCAAGCCTTAAAGAACTTATCAAACAAATTAAGTGTGAAATCTGTCAATTACCTGCTATGCAAAGTCATAGAAGTTTTAAGGGTTCAATGGCTATTGTGCAGATATCATGTTTACATGGACATGATATCACAAAGTGGTACTCTCAACCGCTTATTAAGAATACACCAGCTGGAAATATATTTTTGGCTGCAGGTGTGTTATTCAGTGGCTCCTCTTTTTCCCACATGGAGCAGTGCTTTAATTTCATCGGTGCAAAGTTCATCAGTAAGTCTACATTTTACAAGATTTTACAGAAGACACTGATACCTGTTGTCAATCATACCTACCTTGTAAGTCAACGGAATTTGGCCAGCAGACTTCAAGGGACATCTGTTTGGCTCAGTGGTGATGGGAGGAATGATTCTCCAGGATACAGTGCCAAGTACTGTTCCTATACATTCATGAACCCGGCTACAGAGGAAATCGTTGACACAGAACTGGTCCAAGTCACTGATGCAACAAGTTCGGTGGCAATGGAAAAGGTGGGCTTCAAGAGATGTCTGGACAGGATTAGGGGTAATGGGATCACAGTTGACCTTGTCGCTACAGATCGTCATATGGGCATTAGGAAGATGATGAGGGAAGAGTATAGCGACATCAGGCACAACTTTGATGTATGGCACTTTGCCAAAAGCATTAAGAAGAAATTACTAGCCAAAGCAAAGACGAAGGATGCCGAAGAGCTGGCAAGATGGATCCAGGCCATATCCAACCATCTGTGGTGGTGCTGTCAGAATTGTGGAGGAGATGCAAAAATGCTACGGGAGATGTGGACCTCCATTCTCAAGCACATTGTAAATGTGCACTCATGGAGTGACTGTGAGGTTTTCCATGCATGCAGTCATCCACCATTGTCAGATGAAGAGAAGAGATTGAAGCTCTGGCTCAAACCAGGATCTCCTGCACATGAGGCCTTGCAAGATGTTGTCCTCAACACAACAGTCCTTCGTGACCTGGAGCAACTTGTCCATGCATGTCACACTGGTGCCCTTGAAGTTTTTCACAGCGTTCTCTTAAAATATTGCCCAAAGCGTCTGGAATTTACATATCCACATATGCAGGCTCGAATGCATCTTGCAGTTTTGGATCACAACAACAACGTGAACAGATCCCAGGCAGTTGTGAAGAAAGCTTCAAGAAAGTCAGGACCAGTGGGGGATCATAGATTTAACTTGGTGTATTCTAAGGGTAGGGGAGGGTGGGTTGTGAAAAAGGTTTATGAGCAGAAATCCTTTTCATATGTACAAAACATGATGGTTTCTACTGTTAAAGCGGTGGAAGGCAGTATAACGCTTGAAAGCGTTGAAAATCAACCAAGGCCATCTAATATTGCAAGGGTAAGTAGACCGGATAAGGCCACTATGATCCAAAAGCTGAAGTCCAGATTTTCAAAGAAATCTGAGGAACATCATGATGACAGCTGAGATATTTGATTCCAGTCGATAAATGGACTGTGTTAGTGTTTTGTACTCTTTTTTTGTAATCCCTGATGAAGGCAAGCAGGCTATATTGAACTGTTCATTGAATATAATAACATAAAGACTTATTATTTAAGTGTAGTCTCAAGGCTATGCAAGAAGAATTGCTTATTTGAAGAGTAGAAGTCTATTTATACACAATAGAGAAAATTACATGCAAGCCTATTAACGGCAAGTTACTTCACTTACAGGTCTTCTTAGCTTTTTTTGTCATTTCTTCGGTCATAATGGGCTGTTGTGGTTCAGGTAAAAGTGGATTAACATGTATCTATTCTATTGTTAGCATATGGTCCATTGACTAGGTGTATTTGTTTAAATGTAATATTCAAGAGATTTTGCATATCCATACTTCTGTAGCACTTCTGATGATTGGGCACCATGCAGTTTGCAATGTAGTTAGATACATAAAAATGCAGTTACAGATATTGTAAACCCATTATGGAAACAGTTGCTTATCATGTCTAATTAATGTTGTCATGCTTGACTTATTCACGTCCGGCCATTTGCTGCACCTGCCTATGTTTGAAATATTCTTCATCTTATGTGTAAAACAGTACAGTTTATCACTTCACAATATTATTACTGTGTAAGAAATGCTGATGTTTATGTGACTTTGACACTTTGTGCTTCATTTTTTTTTACATGTTAAAGCCAGTCACATTCAATAAGAAGCATTATGTTCTGCACTTTTGTCAGTGTAAAGTATGCTATATGGGGATGGACTGTGTTAGGACCGCATGCCGCCAATTAAAAGTGTGTCCCTTTTCCGCTACTGCCCCAAAACTGGACAGAGAGAGCTACTTTTTACATGGACAATTCTGCTACTTGTATGTCAATTTTCTGAAGTGCTGTAGCTTGTGAATCATGTATACCTCAGTTCCTTCTTCTCAAGATCGACTAGCTTGTTTACTGTATTGGGAAGAGACATGGCAACTTGACATAGAGGGATTCATTGGTTATGTTTTCTGAAAAAAAAATTATCATATAAAAAGATTTGGATTGCACATATAGCTTAAGGAGTTGAATTGAGCATTGATTTCATCAAACAAATATCATTTATCACTTGAACCATGCAGTACATCCAGAGGCTGACATCCTCATTTAATGGTGAAAAGTTGCCAAAAATTGTTAATGCTATGTTGATATTTTTCTGTCATTCCTATAGTGACATTTTAGCACGTACCATATTTGTCAGCTGAAAACAGTATGTTCTAACCGAAGACCTTTGTATTGATCATACAAAAATCCTCTGACTCCATGAGAGGGTGAGGGGGCCCTTTGGGCCCAGGAGCTTCCCCATGCTCATTGTTGTGCTGCTACCAGTAGTGAAATGTGTGTTTGTTTGCTGAGTAGAGTGAAAATTTTGTCATTTTTTTTTTCAAAAGGAAAAAAATAATCTTTCAACCTTTCTGTCATACTCACAAATCCAGAGCAATGAAGTGCCAACTTGGTATAACAAGTTTCCTACAATATGGATGGCGCCACAGGATGTTAGCAATTGTTGTATTAGTGTAACTGTATATATGTGTGAAAAGTAAAGTGCCTTCAACCATGTTTCAACTTGTACGATGCAACACTGTTTTCAATGTATTCTTAACGACAAACGATTGAATCCTGTTGTTTCTTCACAATATTTTAGTCTTTTACTTTTCAGTAATATCTATATCAGTCTCTGACTCTACAGCATTCCATATATTGTATGGAAAATAAATCAAGGCCTAACAGAACAAGTTACACTCACTCTTGCTTTAATTTTTTTTTTTTCAATTTTCTTTTACAGTATATACATCAGACTTTTCATGCCTTCCTCAGTCCTCTCTCACAGGTTTTTGTTGCCATTTCCTTGTGAGCAGGGATAGTTTGTGAGCACAGCACTTCTGTCACACACTGAAATTACCTTCTTTCATTTTTAATGTTCCTTGGCTGGCGTAAACATGACTTAAACCAAACAATGTTTTTTTTTTTCGTAGGCTACTAATCATGATATAAACATACGTTGTACTTTTAAAAGATCAGTTCAAATTGGGTTATTGAGATATTGTCAAATACATTTGTGGGTAATTTCAGTGTGTTTGGACTGCCGCGGGGTCAGATATCATGAACATTACCATACAGAAAAGTCCCTGTTTAGAGAGAGAGAGGTCCAGAGAGGGATCAAGTTGATTTGTTTATTTACGTTCCATATATTAGTTTATTTGACTGGTGCACACAGATAAGATACAGTACATCAAAATTGACGATGAATGAAATTAGTTGGTAGATAGTTACAAGATGACGGCAAAACAAACTGACGACACCGGCATACACAGTGTACAGAGAGACGGACAGACATACATGTTTTCAGTTCAACAGTAACTTTTCCAGTTGGTGACCTTGTGGTTGTGTTGGGACCACGCTGAAGGTTGAGGGTCATGTGATTGATGATGATGAGACGTTGAACAATAAGAGTGCATAATTCATAATTCAGTGCCACCCACAATTAACTAATCACATGCTTCTTGCAACTGCTCCTCTGTGTCAGTGTATGCTCCTCCCATTCTCAATTTAGTCTTATGTATATCAAATTCATTGTCCTAAATAGCAGATGAAAGGTAAAGTTAATAAATTTGGTGTGAGAACATTGGAGTTTGAACTATGTTTGCTCTCTGAAATACTGACGCCTGTAATAAACTCGCTAAAAGGAATGTTGTGTCATGCAGATTACAGTTCTGGCATGATCTCGGCATAAACGTCATCAGCGTACAAGAATCCAGTGTACTCGCTGTCTGGGAACTCTTGTCGGATCCTTCTTACCGCACAAGATGGAACGGGTGTCCTGTTTCTCTTTCCTAGTTTCCCATGGGCCCAAAGTGTAAACATCTTGTATGCAATAAATCTGTACTGCCTGGAACAAAACAAAAAAAAAATGGTGAAATAATTGTACAGATAAAAAACAACCAAGTGAAGCCTGAGAGACTAAGAAAACCAAATGATTGGACAGATAGTACTGTAACATGGATAAGAATCATCTTTACTTCTTTGGACCATACGGTCATGGATGGTGGATCTAATATAATCAAACCATTTGAGGTACAGTGCAAGCATTGTTGTAGAATGTTCCAGGTTAATGTTCAAGTACTAAAATACCTTCAAATTAGCAAATGCAGAATTGCTATGTCCTTGATACTGCATTGAACCTGTACTGTACATAAGATCATGGCAATGATATAAGTATTAGTAGAAAAGTTTTTACTTCTAACAAAATTCATACAACCCACTACACTCAATACTGGTAGTGAAGTGCACGACTGATGCAGGACACAAACCAAGGACTAACCATAACTTGCAGCCCTTATAGATCTCTTACTACAGTACATATTGACAATGCGTAGTAACATGAGCAGGTAGGACAGTGGGCATATAGTAACACAGTAAACACACCTGCCGATTTTATACTGTACAGCATCTCTGACAAAATCATGCAGTAGGCTACTATACCCCAGAAAATCTGTAACAACTTTTTTTCCTTTCTGCCATCTCATATAACTTAGAAAAATTCAAAGATTTGAAATACTACCCCAAATATATAGTACAGGATAAATAAAATACTGATGCACTTTGAACGGATTTAAGTCAAACTTGGACAAAGTCTGGCGGAGTACGGATTTCTATTTTTGATTACAGAGACGAATTTTAGTTTCAAATTTTTCTTTTCGACAAAAAGGCCTATGGCCACCAACGTCTTGGATTGACGATGATGATGCACTCATCTGTCAAAGATAAATTCTACACATTTAGTTAAGTCTCCCTTCATTTAGTATGAAAAGGGTCACAAAGTACAATGTCCTAAAAAAAAAAAAAAGAGAGAAGAGAAGAGACTGATAGAGCAGACACCCCAAACCCAAAACACCAATCAAATCTACTACACTGCCAAAATGACTATAATAGACTTAAGCTAATATCAATTTTCATATTGTATTTCCTCAACATTTATTTTTTTTACAATAAAGAGAGCAACAATTTGATAAAGTAATAAACATACAGCAAATTAGCAATCTGATTAAAATGAATGTGACTCAGGAGGTATCCTAGTAATTGGCAGTAGCCTGTACTGTAGCCGGTAGGCCTACGGACTAACTGTACCTGTTTTGCAAGTCCCTTGCTGTATTGTTTCCCTTTGAATGCTGGAGAAAAGCCCATGAAGTCTCCAAAACTGCCTTTGTAAGGCAAACACTTTTGAAGTCGTCATGTTCAGTCACGCATAAATTGTTTTGGTTTAGTTTGTCCGCTATACTCCCAATCTCATTGCAGCAAATGCACTCCACTTCTGAGTCCATTATGTTGCATTTCGTGCAAATGCACCAGCTTGCATTGTCTCTACGGTTAGGCGAGAGTGTTTGGTCTTGTCCGGGGCCTTCCTCCTCAACGTTAGCGTGCGACATCGCCTCATATTCAGCCTCTGTCATCATCGGCTCGAAGTCGTAGCCAGATGGGCCTCCCTGTTCCTCTTCACTTTCCATTATTCTCACGGAAACAACGTTACTTGTTAACAAATGATAAGAAATG
Source organism: Stichopus chloronotus (assembly GCA_021234535.1). NCBI lineage: Eukaryota > Metazoa > Echinodermata > Holothuroidea > Aspidochirotida > Stichopodidae > Stichopus > Stichopus chloronotus. The sequence continues at coordinate 15,805,685 of CM037839.1, read as the reverse complement.
GACAAATATTCGCCCACTTAAATCTATGCGGGTACTGAAATAAAAACACAGTCGTTGTATATGGCTGAACCAAGGCCAGGTGGCAACGAAAAACGATCGTACACAACGTTGACATTGAATTGTATGTACGACTGTAGTACTACTAGTACGTACATCTGGAGTACAGTATGTGCAACTCGTTGTGCCAACGATCTCACTGACTATAATGGAACGCGAAAAATGACAAAAAAGGAAAACAGCATTTGTCGGTGCTACGTCACACACAGCCGCCCGCGATGGCAAACAGACTTTTAGGCTCGAACTGAACCCCAACTTTCAAAGCAGTATTTAACAACGAACAAAGCTTCTACTGGCAAAATGGTCATGTCAGACAGACAGAACGGTAAAAGATCTCATGTATTTAAGTAGGTTTTCCTGTTGGTGGAGAATTCCTTTAAGGTTATACCGTACTGGTAATGTTTGTCAACTTCTTACCCTAAGTGTGTCCATTTCCTGCTAGCCTGCAATCAATCGACGTTATACTCCTACGTACAGTACACGTCGAAGTTTGTGCAGATCTGAACAAGGTAGTAAATGAGGCCAGTGCGCTCAAGGTAGGCCGCAGTTTGCTACATATAGTCCTGTTGGTTTACAAAGAAACCACCGTAACTAAATATCCGCCAGAGGACAAACCATAAACCACCATTTTCCAAAAAAGAGATAGTGTTTACGTGAGATGTGGATGAGATGTGCATGTGTTCTTGTTGTCGTCAGATCTTTTTCTACGAAACGCATCCATCTGATGAAATAAAATTTCGTTTGGCCTATTTAATTGCGTATTTATTGCAATTAAAAAAAATAAAAAACTTTCAAATCAAACATAGTCTTATCTTTCTGGTTTTCCTTTCACACGGAACACTTTCCACAGAAATGGACCAAAATGGTAGTGGTCGACTGTTGGCTTAGAACACGTAGTCAAGTTTACACAAATTACGGCATTCGGGGGTTCCCCTCCCCCCCCCCCCCCCCCCGCCAAAAAAAAAAACAACGCAAAGACAGAAAGACCACAAACGTGACTGAGAACTGATGAGGAAAGCGTTGCAAACATGATGTCATAACTATTTTTAACCTGCATTTCCATATCAGGACACGGAGATCACAGTTATTGCTATGGTGCCCACAACCGGTATACACTAGGCAAAAAACCATGCCCAGTCACTCAGCCGGAAGTAATTGATACGTCATTATCATATTTGGGAATAATCCCCTGGAGTCATACCAAACGTTCCACATTGCGTGTTCTTTTTCAGCTTGCAATGACATGCGCAATAAATTTTAAGTTAACGTTTGTCAATAAGTTATTAATAACATATATATGACAGTGCTTGCCAAGTAGCAGCTCTGAATGTGGCAGTATTATTGACACTACCATGCACCAGGATGCAACCATATATCTTGGATAGCTTGTCCACACGTGCGATAACAGACAACGGCAAACTTTCATGGACAATTTTGTATGCAGAATCTTTCAAATCCTCACCATCACCCTTTCGCTCAGGCTTCCAAATGCTCCTCCGATACACTTAAAAAACATGAAAAATCATATTCAACGCATAGTCTGTTTATTTGCAAGCCTTTCTTTCCAAAATCGTAGTTTTTGGGGATAACTATAGGGTACGTTGTCGTCGCAGTAAAAACTGTGCAAACTGCGGTAGAGCCTGCCCATGATCTTCAGGCCCACTCAACTAGCTACATTCTGAGCTACGCTTCAGCGGGGATACAGCTAAAATAATGTTAAATAGTAAGTGTTTCTCAACTAGAAAAGCAATACCGGCATATCCTAACAATTTAGATGTTAAGTCTTCTTAACACTTACGGGTACGTAGCTCTTACTTTGGCGGGATTTTGAAAGTTTTTAAACGTAAGTACACTGTAACTTTTTCACAAATCATTTTTTTTTTTTTTTTTGCAATTAGACGTTTTCATGCACACGGATTTGGAATCGTTGTTTCATTACCTGATCTTAGAGCGATTTGTGAAAAAATTACGTAATACATGTTATAAATAAAGATGGGGCTGTGTCGGTAACATAAACTGTGATTGGCTGAGCATTGTGAATGGCGCATGCCGCAAACAGCTCGCTTTTCAGCGTCACAATACTAGATTGCTTACTACGTACAACTGTGCTCTGTTCAATGGCAATGCGGAATGGACAATATCGTCTGAAAAGTTGAAAAATAATATTGCAAACGAAAATCATATCTCATTCGTATGCTCATCGATTTACATGGTTTTTGCTTCGTTTGCTTGATATTTTGACCGCGTATTTCATCGTCCTATGTTTGAATGCGAATTATATATCCACCTTTTTCGTGCTCACTAGCTACCTATCTTGGACATCTCGACTTGAGGCAAGATTAATACTATTCCTAGTTCTTTCATGCACTAGTGTACATTTTTTTTTCTAACGCAGGCTCCCAAAAGTGTACAACTCTTAAAGACAAGAGGCCCATAGTCCAGTAATGTAAGAATCTCCGAGCCTATCTCATACACTACGTACAGATCAATTGCAACTCATAGCCATGGTTGCGATTTTGCAATCACATTTCTCGTGGCATGCTGTGATTTCACTGAGCTGCCTGATGGGACTCACGAACGTGACGTATTTTTTTTTTCTTTTCCTTCAGTGAGCATTTCAATCATTGTCCATCATCCAAATGCAGTTTAGTGTTGAAGAGAGTATAGAACAATTGGCTCACAGAGAGAGAAAAGACAAAAGGTCGGTGAAGGAAAGTGAAAAGGAGAAAATCGGTCTTACTGGTGCTTTTCTGATAATTCTTTCCCTTTTTGTTTTCGATTTTCCGAGGATACGGAATACGACCACAAAAAAGGGGGAAAAAAATGACCTTAAGAAAAGTAACATTCCTACGAAGCATGGTGTGGTCGAAGTGGGAAAACTCACATCAGTCGCTCGACAGTGCATGAAAATGCTACACAACAGTTTCTTACCTAGAATGAATAGATCGTGACAGATTAAGAAATTGTTTTGTCATGTATGAAATTGTGGCATTTCAACGCCATTATGGATGATCCCACCGTTAAGTGGCCAAATTCCGTACTAACACATAGGCTAGTGTCCCTTTCGACCAACACGCTAGACTCTGCAAAGTCTGCTTGGGCAGAATCTACTGATAGGGTGAAAGTTAGCCTTGGTACTATTGTACTTAAAGTGATTGCGTGCGTAGGCAAAGTAAAAACATTGAAATTTCATCTCCCAAAAGTTTGGTAAGGCTTTTAATTACACCATTCAGACAATCTGGGAAAATAAATAGGTGTCAGTTGGTTAATTTTGCCACGTGATTTCAAATTCTTCTAACATAACGACAAAAAGTGTAGAATACGATAATGTAATGGTTGACAGTTTTTCATTCAAATCAACGGCGTGCTTTTTGAGTAAGCCAATGGGAAGTATACTAGTATTGAATATTCAGTTAAAAACTCAGGATCACTGACGCCGCTTGAAAGGTTGTGTTCAGTTCGTAGGTTATTTGTAAATACAGTGTTTCCTTTCACCAAATACTACAATTCCCGATACCTACCAAGGAGCGACGACTTAAGTATGTTTTTGATACACTAGTGAGACCTGTACTGTTGCATATTCATTATGTGGGCTGTTATAGTAAGGACCGTTAATTTTCAAATATGATTTCTGGTTTTTTTTTCTGTTTTTTACTGTTTTTATGCCAATCCCGATGCTTTTCGAAGTAGTTACTGTCAGTTTCCTTCGTTGGAAGACATAAATCGTTCATGTACAACCTCGCGTGTGCAATTAAAAATAAAGAAAAAGTTAAGATCAAACATAATCTTATCTTTTTGGTTTTTCAGTACACACGCAATCACTTTAAAAAAAAACTTTTCTTTAAATCGAGGCGAAATAGAACAGACCAAAATAGGGGAATAAACTAAAATAATTAGTCGATCGCTGCTATTGGCTCATTTCAAGAGACCAGCGCGTAGTATTTTAATATTTATTAACTGTAACGTCGAACGTGACTATTCATGTGTACATAATTATATCGAGTGTCCAAAGTCTTTCCGGCGGAAGGCGATCACAGGGAAACGCGATTACTAGATGAGTACATATCCTCGGTTGGGTATAAGTAGGCTGCAGCTCAAATTTTGAGGACTGTATCAAAGGAGAGAAATTCATTCGCCGAGAAAGACTTTGCAAAGTCTTCCAATATATACGCAAAAACAACCAAGAAAAAAAGTGAAATGTTATACCATATGTAATAGAGTCCAACATATTAATGTCACATCACGTTTTTGTAATTTCGTTATTCTTCATCACAATGCATTTATACAATTGCATAAAGTTTTAATGCTATCGCATTTCAGAAACGTCTCGTCGTTGGTCATTGTTTCACAGGTCACTGACCTCATTTACTACCTAGCTCCAACAGAATTTAATTATTGTAAATATCTCGTAAAGTTCATGGTCATTCATGTAAACACTACTATGCATTATCTTTTTAACTTATGCCTGAGTGAATGGTTATCATTGAAGTAAATTAAAGCTGCACTTTGCATTTTTTTTCATGCATTTTGTGTGCCAATTTCATGTTGATATAGGTTATTAATATGATACTGCATGTTAATAAAGGTACGAATCTTGCTTATACTGTTGGGCTGTTACTTAGATGGAGATAGAACGGAAAATTTGACGCTACTACTTTCAAACCCACCAAATCGAGGAAAGGTAAGTGGGTAGTTGGCTTAAAGACATTTGTTTCCTTTAATAATAGCGTCCGGTTCAATATCATTCTCCAAGCAACAACATTTAAGTCGACTTATCCTGATTAAACAGTACAGGTCTCTTCGTAGAATGTCTCGATTTGTTGGTTTTCATCTCCAACACTTTAAGAACAGGTGACATATACTTGGAAACTACTATTTTCAAATAAATGAATACATTTAGCCCCTAAATTTCTTGACAAGAGATCGCATGCAAATTGAGGAGGAGAGACAATAGCCTAATATTTTGAAAACTCTAGATGAGAGTTTCCGGAGGTTACCTAAGATACCCACACAGATATAAATTCTCTTTCATGCTTTTACGTTCAATCTGACTGTTATATTTTCATACTGACTTGTCACCGAATGTCGAAGGGTTGAGTAATTATGCATTTCACTGACGACTGGCGAATGCATGCTGTGGCAGAGCAGAAAACCTCATACTGTGAATGTAGCAGACGATATTGATTTTCTTTCTAATCCCTTGTTAGATTTATGTTAATGTAAAGAACAATCCCAAAATTAAAAAAGGCGGGTTTTGAGGGTGCTGAACTTACTTGAAAGCGTTATATATCCATCTATGTAACATTTTTCTGCTTATACGATAGTCAATTATTTAGTTTCTTATTTTGATTTCAGTTATAGTACCATAATTGTGCATTTAAGCAACTATTCCAAGATCAATTCTTTTCCAAATGTTTGGGAATCTGACTCGTTCTGACCTCCCCGTAAAGGTAATTAGTTTCAACCTCTCACTACCCCGTACCCATCGACCATTTACGCTGCCGCCGTGCAAATTTGTATAACCAGGCCTCTCAAATCTTAAATTTGTGTGATCTAAGATATTGCTACAATCAGTACATCGTTACGCATAGACTTGAATTACGACTGATTATAGTATGTGAGATGATTACATTCCGTGAGAAGGATACGGACGTTTCCCTGTTTTCTCCTTCTTATTCTTCTTCTTCTTCTTTTTCACCTTCATCCGTTGTTTCTACTTTAGATCTTTGACCAGTTCCCATCACTCCGCTCTCGTTCATTCGGTTACATATCTTTACGTAACGTTTTTAATATGTACTCTTACAAATGTCTTTAATACGCTTTTTCGTACATTCCACGAAAGCCCAAACTTGCACGGTATGGCCTTTCTGCTTACAGGTTTTATCCGCTCGTAATATTTTATTACCCCCGCGCAGCTCAACATTAACTTGTAACATTAAGTGTAACAACATTTAACTTGTAACAAACCATTAGTTTAGCATATCAAACAAATTTTTAGGAACTTGGAATGAATGTCGTGGAAGGGGTCGGGAGGCTACGGTCACTGCAATTTGTACTTTGACTCTGAAACAAATCACCTCCACCAACCTTTCCCCCTTCCCTTCCCAATGTCGTCCGTAAGCCCGCGCCTTATACGTGTCAGATATTGCACACTCACAATGGAGGTTTTCATCTGCGCAAAATTGATCTGGAGATCAAAGGCTTGAGCTATTCCTGTGTTTATAATCGGCTCTTGGCATCCGGAAAGGAACTGTGGTAATTACGTGTGGGCTCCACTGGCGTTGCTGCGATATATTAGTGGCACTGCGGCCTACATTAGAGTTAGCGTATTCTGTGTTCGTTAGGGTTGCCAACCTATCCATGACAGCTGTAAATCTTTCTTCGTCTGTGTAGTCGTAGCTGTCATCATGCTCTGAATCTTCTATATCGAGGTAGGTCGCTGGTCTTTCGTCAGGGTCATTTTCTACGTCTTCGTAATTTCCCGAACTCTCTAATGTAGACATTCTGTCACCTGCAAGCTTTGCCGACGTACCTGGTTGGGTACCGAGGGAATCTACACGCGGTGTGGATAACTGGTTCGGCCTGTCTCGCCGAGGTGCTACCGGCGGCGGTTTCTTGGGATGCACGAGTGGGCTAGCCCCTTTCTCCGTAAGATGATGGCTCTTTTTCTTCAGCAGAGCATAACCCGCGTGTTGGTCCTGTTCCCTATTCATCAGAGATATGTATCCACAGTTACTGGCATTTGCGTCCTTGGCGTTCATTTTTGCTGTACCCTGCTCGGCGATATGTGTAAACTGAACGGAATGGTCACCGTCGACCGGTATCGTTGAGATCGTGGCCTTTCGGTGATCTCTCAATGATTTGAAACAAAAGTAACCGTTGGTTAATACTGAGAAAAGTAAACAAATTATCATTATCAGTGACGCTGTCTTCCATTTTTGCCACTTATCCTCCTGAACTAATTTCATTTTACCGTCTGTAATAGCTTGGTATTTAAACCTAGCGTCTGGTCCAGCATCTAAACAATTGTAACCACCGATGTCCTCCGACTTGGAAGTCCATGTTACACAATCAGAACATTTAACGTAAAAATAGCTCACTAACTGTGCGATGTCATCAACATTATCAACATTATCGGAAGAGCACTCCATCACGAACAATGTTTTTGAATCGGTAAAACACATGTAAAAGCAGATGTCGTCCATGTTGGCGCATTTCTCCGGCCGCGTTGAGTCCGCCATCTCATAATCGACATTACGCGACGAAATGGCCATGATCGCAGCTCCGCAGGACAAAGTCGTGTTGGTGTAAATTTGCACGCAATCACAGAGTTGTCCGAAATTAGGCCTGGACTTTATCGAATTAACTGTGACAGTCATGAAAATCAGCAGGCTAGCAGTGAATTCCGGAAGAAGCATATTAAAAAAAAACTAAAGTAAACGCAAAAACGTCATGAAACTGGACAGCGAAGAAGTTGCTCACCAAGATAACGGAACTTGGCGAACATGCTACGAGTCTTTCAGGATTGAATGCAGCGGTTCAAGTTCAACCATTCTCCAGAAACAACAAACAGACAAAAAAAAAATAATGGAGAAGCCGATGATTAATTTACCTCCTAGAGGTCTTAATATCACCCATTATTAGTGTGATCGAGATGATGTCGACACTTCCAAATGATAATCAATTGTTCATCTGAAATGCATTGTACATTCACCAGATGAGGTACTGTTGACAGTTGTGACAGTAATAATACGCATTAGGCCGAACCGATGGTAAATCGCTAGTATAATATGTAACATCACTGTGCGTGTGTGTATATACATATATAAATCATGCTTACAAACAGGGCATACGGCACGCAACACAAAGGAAGGAACCTGTTCACCTTTTTACAGGCCTACAATTTCCTGCTTTGGCGGAAAAGTGTGAACATGATACTGCAAGAATGGAGGAACAAATCTCCCTGGTTCAATGGGTCTTTTACTTTCAATACACACGACAACAAATTGTCTTTCAGTGAGTGCAATGGATACTGGCTAAATTTTAGTACGCATTCATAATTAGTCAAATTTTAACACTTTTTCTTTTCCTCTTCTGGCAACATCATTACTGCTCAGGTATACATGTATTAATACATATCTCACTTTAAGTTTGGGATCAAGTGTGGCAGACAATCGTATTTACATCGGATTTTTTTTTTTTCATTTTTTTTAAACCCCACCGATCAAGCGGTTGCGTCTGGTTACGGCATTTGATTTTATTGTTCCATGTGGCAGGATCTTAAGTACCTCTAAATTAGGAAGGCAACTATGTATATATTCGAGTCATTCTGCCAACATCTAACTTGAACGTTAACAGAAGGGCTTCATGCGTACCGATTACCCACATGCAATCAGACCCTGCACTATCCCCCGCATCACGTCTGGTCAACTTTTGCAACGAAAGTGGGTCCGCTTCTTACCCGTACAGGGTCACACTGTGTTTACCCTTATGAAATTGGGAAAGAAGATATTGGCACCTTCGTGGAATCTGAGGCTTTCATTTTTTTTTACATTTTATTAAACCTCAAAACACTTTCACTTTAAAACCCCAAAAGAGAGTGGGATAGAGAAAAGTATGTCCTGACTACATGCAGTTTCAATTGATAGTTAACATCCTTTTACTAAACTGAAAACAAAAACAGATTTTGTAAATGTGTTGGGAGAGAGCTAAGAACATTTGAAATATCCACCATTTTGGTCATTGGGGTCGTCGGTGAAGTAGAGCGTAGAGTTTGATAATGAGAAATAGAGTTGGTTGGGTTTTCGCGACCGCTTTTCATAGAAGACTAAACCTTCAAGGAAATCATAGCCGCTTTTTGCAGCACTTTGGCCTAACAGACGTGAAATAGGTTAAGCACCACCGTCTCGAGGGAAAATGATCCTTTTCAATTGAAAGTACTCTCTTGAAATCTCGACTATTCTATGAGCGGCATGATATTGACCAGACTACACTGTTTTCGGGGATGTACTCAAAGATGTAATTTAGACGTATTTGGGGGTCAACCCACCCCCACCTCCAGACAAACCATTTTCAAAACTTAAGAATGCCCATTCCGATCTTCCAACACCACCCCGTTTCCATTCATGTCGTCAAACCTTTTGTACTCGAGATGTGAATTAAAATCTTCGCTAGCTCCCGGACTGGATATTTTGATGAAAAAATTCGCCGGAAAGGTCGCGAATAACAATGCGTATACGAAATTACACACTCCACTGACAGTCAGTGTTTGTCTGGATGTCATTCTTTATTGTCACTCTCTGACAAATTTGAAATACATGCTCGCTTGGTCCGACGAGCAGTGGCAAAACTAATGGGGGGGGGGGGGCAGGGAGAAGCCTACAAGTAGTGGACGAGATTTTTCCTTCAGCTACTCGCTAGGGGCGAAAAACTGACGCCCGCAGGCTTAGGAGACAAAATTCTTTTCCGTTTCGCAAAAATCATACGGAGCTCAAGTTGCAAAGCTCTACGGCGATTGAGGGCCGCAGCTATATATAGGCGGTCGTTCTAGGAGGCGCTTCGTAGGCTACCAAATCGCCGGCTAAATCAAATGAAAACAAACCATATCAGAAAAAGCTCATACTTGAGGAAAATTGTCCCTGTATTTAATATGTACAGTGCAATACTCGCCAATTATTCCAACACACTGTCGATATAGTGGAGATAAAATTTTAAGCCCGTTACGTCCGGCAAATATGATGACTATTAAAAAGGGTAAGAAAGAAGGTTTTTCTTGAAATTTCGTAAAAAGGGTGTATTATTTTAATTTCCGTTAGCGCCCCCCCCCCCCCCCAGAAAAGGGCAAAAAGACTAAATCTGCCGATTTTGGCGTTTATAATGCCAATATAGCAACCGTGATACGGAGTTGCAAATCTCACTCCTGTCGTTTCCCATAACCTTTCTTTCACACATAATGTAATGTACTTGTTGCAACGTATATAGAAAATCTGGTGTGAAAATATTCACGGAAATCGCGTGTTCGTGCCTCTTAGACAAACCGTGACGCTAGGTCAGTCTAAGCGTGACAAAATGGACCCTCAGATACTCGTCATGTCTAACTAAAACTCAAAGGGCTTTTAAAAGTATCATGTGACAGGCTTTAATACTATCTTGCGATTTGTTGTAGCTACATTGAAACAAATCCAAACGAACTATAAAACCCGGGTCACACCGCACCGACAACCTACGACCCGACGAGACTCGTCATCGCGTCGGATATAATCGTGACGGTGTGGCCAACCCTATGACTACAATTTCATCGATTTTCGTCGGGTCGTGAGGACAGAAACAGGCAAGGAACTGCAGGGGGGTTGCCGTTAAGTTGAAGAAAGCAGAATATTTGAAATTCATGCGCGCTTACTGTCTGCGTGCGACGACATCTATTGCAAGCACGGTACTACAAGTTCATACATACTTGGAAAGAATCCGCAACTCCTATTGGCCAATTTCAGTCAGGTGACCGTTGGTTAATGGCTGATAACCCAACAGGTTAAACCACGGTCAATCACCGGCGGATGAATATAAAACTGCATATCGACAGTGTGTTTTCAGTCTGCTATATCTCACACAAAGCAATGGCTAATATAGTAGTAATAGGTTTACTATAGTGAAATAACGTTCGATTTTAATTTCGTAAGCCTCTCCTAGGGCCTAAACCTGCTCAAAAGTAAAATGTAAATGTACGTAAATCTAACAACATCTAACAACAACACAGTATACTGTCAGTGGTAATTCTTCTGACGTAAGTTAGGGTAATCTTACCTAAATATTAGACTTGTGTCGGGTGAAAGCTTCTTCAGTATATTTTGAACATCTTTGAAACTTTGATAGCCTACCGGAATTAGCTTCCCTTCTTTGTCGAATTCTGCTGAGATGTTCAAAAACAATTCCCTATGGAATAAAATTATAAAGAGGACTAAGAACTGCAATACATGACTATCTTGCAGGCCCGTAGCCGGGGGGGGGGGGGGGTTCGGAGCGTTCTAACGACCCACCCCAACTTGAGGGAGATCCATTTTTCCAGCCCTGTGTTTGAAGGGTCAGCTATGAAATATTTTTTATCTTGACATATTGAGGCCGAATTTCCGTTCACTTTTAGCAGGAAGATAAAACCTTTCCACTTATGTCATAAAATGTAGACAGGCCCAAACTGACCACAATATCTCATCACCACATACATATACTATGTGGGGTGATGAGATAACAAGCCCCAAAACGCGCATGCATGGTTTTGTCATTGTGGCCGTGGATATCATTGAACTAGATACTATACAAAGTCCGGGACACACTGCCACATCAACCTGTGACACGACGGCGACCACCCACCGTATCATGGCGGTGTGAACGGTTCCACGACTAGAGTTCAGTTGTGTCTCAAGCCGTCGCCGGGTCCGATTGGATATGTTCGATTGTAGTCGGGTGCAGTCGGTACATTTGAAGCCCTGTTCAAACCACCACGACTACTACCAAAGAGTGTCTACTCAGGCGCGTAGCCAAGGAGGGGGGGGGGGTAAGAAGCGACCCCCCCCCCCTTGGCCATATTCTGGTATTTTATTTTTTTTAGGTCTTCGCCAGAAATACCCAGGAGCATAGGCATAGCCAGGGAAAGGAGGGCGAAAAGGGAGACCCTGCTTGATCTCATTTTCCCTTTTTTCCCGCGATATCGCTAAATAGTAATTCCCTCAATTTATGCGGCAGGCCTACCAAGGTAGGGGAGGAATGCAGGGTTGGAAGCATGTATGTATGCATGTAAAACACCCAGGAAGGGCCGTTTTCTACTATCTGAGTGTTTTGTAGAGCCAAACGTTTCTTTGAATGCTCGGCATTGAAAGGCATTGCATCATTTTCACAGACTAATTGTTTTCTTAGTTATTGAGAAATTGTAGACATGAGATCTTTATATCAAGGTTGGGTTCATGCAACTGAAAAGACTTGGGAAAGGCTATTTCCGGCCATCTGAGGGGTTTGTAAAACTCAAAATTTTCTTCTACGCTCCGCGATGGTGGCGCTCCGCTTAGATAGTCTTCACGAGTTTGCTCCCTATGACATATTCTTAGCTACCCCCAGTGTCTGCTATTTATGTAAATTTCTACAACAGAAGGTCCTTTGTAGCCCTCTTAAATGCTCCAGATTGCGGTAAATCTGCAGATTTCAAAAATCCCCGGGAAAATGTCCCCGGTGCCCTAGCAACTGCATGCTTACGGCACGCTCCAGCCGCTTCCGTATTTGGAAAAGGGTCCATATCTTGGAAAGACCCATCCCTCGACATGGGCTGGCTACGGGTCTGTCTTGAAGGGTCTCACGCATACAACCACCGGATTAATATTCTCAAAGGCAGAGAACTACACAGCACAAATAATTTAGGCCTATTGATAGGCCTAGGCTAGGCCGTAGCCTATATTGTGAAAAAAAAATTCGACAGGGAAGACCTTGACATCAGTTATCCCAAACCAGCTATATAGTGATCTTACAGCAATGTTTTGCGTTTTGACCATGTGCAATCCTTCTTCTTTGTTGAACTATCTTAGGCCTAGTCCCGAAATTTTGCATAGCCCACCGAGAACTCTCACACTCACAGGAACATTCAGTTCTGCAGACAAACAAGTCTTCCACATACTGCTACTGTTAGGACTGAAAGTAAGACATCAAACATGCCCGAGCTTTTCTCGAAATGTATATTCAATAAATCTGTCACTGTCTTTATCCAAAATCAGTCAAATCAGTAGGCAAATTCCACATTTAGGAAGTCCCTGTAGCTTTACAACGCTCTGTAGCACGTACACTGAACCACAGCAAACACACATTAGTACGCTACTTATAAGAGCAAACTAACTAAAGCAGGCATTGTCGCCATGTCAATTGTTGTTGTTATTCTTTTTGTCTAAGTGTTACTTCTGTTTCACACACGAATATTGTTGACATGTTGTAAATTTGTTTACCTTTTCTCGGGGTTTCTTTTCAGTAAAAATGCGGATATTTAAGAACCAAATTCCTTTCATTTTTCTTCCTTTCTTGTCCATTCTTATCTCGTTGATATGTATGAACAAGGTTAATCAACTTTGGACCTGTGTATTGACTGTAGTATAATGCACTCTCGGGTTAATAAGTAATGCTATCGCTGGATGCAGTCGGACTGCGCCCTCTTGCATCGCTTGCGTTAACCCCGATCGTGCGTTATCCTCCACCTAATACACGGTCCAGCGTTGATAAACCTTTAACTATTAGGCTAGGCCTAGTATTGACGTTACTTACTAGCGTGACAGTATGTACAGTTCATTCATAGTAGGCCTACCAAGTAGGCTTAGGTGTCACCGGTAACGCAGAACGCGGTTATTTTCAAGCACTAGACCATAAGTTACTGTACAATGCGGCCTACACACCAATGCCCAAGCAACAACATTAATTTTGTTACGTTTTAGTCGCGACTGGATTTCCCATATATTTATCCCTGGACCTAGTTCTGCAATGAGATTTTACACGACATGACAGAGCGATGCACATGTAGGTTAGACTAGGCCCCTGTTGATTATGGTATTATTCTCGGGAGTTGTTTGTAAGCGGGGTGTTTCGTTTTTGCTTTCGTTTAGTGTCATTTGGCGGTGACATTTTGGTATTTCAGTGCTAGGCAGGTCAGGTCAACTAGTAGGCCGACGTAGACTGCGAAAAAGGTTAGACTTAGCCATTGAACTTAACAGGCCGTGAGTTATGTCACGGCGGGCCCACTTCAAGCTGTCAAAAAGGCTTAGGTAGCACGTAACGGAGTAGGCAGCCCTTTTCGACGGCCTATTCACTAGTAGTAGGCTAACTAACGAACGGACAGGGAGGGGTGCCTGATGTGGAATGTCTGCGGTTTTTCTTTCCAGTGACTCTATTAGAGAACATTCCCCAAAGACGCCACCGTCAGACACTCTCCCATTGCAGCCTACGTCGAAGTACAGGAACTTTAATCGTGGTCTGTTAGTACCATTAACACCACGGAAAAGGAGTTCTTGTAGTTAAAACAAACTCTGATCCACTATGGGGAGGCGGGCGGATGGGGACGTGCTTGCCATCCAAGGTCCCTAAGTAGTTTGGGAAATTCCATCTTTCTTGGAATCCTCCGGTACTTCCTGCCATTCATTCTTTGTCTTCGGTCACTGAAAGAAAAAAAAAGTATGAATATTATGTCCAATCACTTCAATATTTCTTATTCCCAGTTTTTAGGAAAACAGTGACCAAGATGCAGAAGATGATTCTTTATCAACCACTTACGATTCCATGGCCACGGATGGTATAGAAGAAAAGTAACCAAGAGACCCCTGTCAATATCAGGGTGGACATACAGATAGAGATCTAGAACAGTGGAGGACAACGAAGACCAACCAAAGTCAACCAAGAGGTCGACAATCACTTATCGCAAGCAAAGGGACAAGGAAAGGGACCGAGGTGCAGAAGAAATGAAATTGATTAAAAGCGTGGTCGATGTCCCACACAAAGTCAATACACTACCATCACAAGCTAAGCAGCAGGTAGCAGACTCACTATCTCTTCTGTTTCTGCAAAATCAGATTGAGCAGGCGTGTTTTCAGGCGTGTATGTGCGTATGTGACACGGAGGGTGACCGTGAGAGATCTCATTCTTGTTATGTGGGTACCCCTTATTGATTACATGATCCCTGTTGTTTTGGTAGAGGTCAAAGATCATTTGAGGTCACCAGAGGTCAAAATGTGAAAACCTTGTAAATACGATATCTCAAGAACGGTAAATGTGACTGATGTCATACTTGGTGCTTGGGTTGGTCATATTAATTTGATGATCCTTTTTGTTTTTGGTCGAGGTCAAAGGTCTTTTGAGGTCACCAGAGGTCTAACTGTAAAAACATTGTAAACACAATATCTCCAGAAGGGTAAATATGACTAATGTAATACTTGGTGTACAATAAGCAGAAGATCCCTATTGTCTTGGTCAAGGTCAAAGGTCAGGTCACCAAAGGTCAAACTAAAAATGCGTAAACACCATATGGCCATGAGTCTAACCTTGACTGATGTCATACTTGATGTGTGGTTTGTATAAACTGAGCAGAAGACTTTGTTTTTGGTGGAGCTCATAGGTCGTTTGAGGTCACCCTCGGTCAAACTGAAAACCTTGCAAACACATCATCTCCAGAAGGGTGATGTTGACTGATGTCATACTTGATGTGTGGGTTGACCATACTGGGTAAGTGATCCATATTGCTTTTGGTGGGTCAAATGTCATTTGAGGTCACCAAAAAGGTCATTTTGGCATAAAGGCTTGATGTGGTGTTTCATGAACAAGAAGTGCAGTTGATCTCATACTTGTTCTGTGGATAATTTATGTTTGTTATAATATAACCATGTTGCAAGGAATAACAAAGCCTTTTGGCTCTCTGGTTTACATAGGAGACATTGTTCAGAGTTTTAAGTTGTAAGCATGATATCTTGTACATATTTATTCAACAAAAATTCTTTCGCTTTCAGACATGATGACCATCGTGAGTGCATGATTGTGTTGCCTTTTTAGGACAAACGTCCTACAGAAATACTTTAAAGTCAACAGAAGTGATGTACTAGATAAGTCTAATATTATTTTAAATCGGGCATCCCTGAAATCCAAGGAATCTCATAAGCGTTTGCTTTCATATCAAAGAAAAAGTGTAACCCCAAAGTGATTGGTTTTCACAACACATTATTTTTGTGTTTTTTATAATAATACTTTGTACCTGACTGGGTTTCCAGAGACAAAAATTTGTATTGGCAAAATGGTGTGGTGGCTCGGACAGGTTATCACAGTGGCGTACCCAGGAATTTGTGGAGGGGGAGGCCGTTGCCTCTGCCGAAATTACTGCAATTGAAAGATCCGAGCGTAGCACCACCATCAGTTGGCGCGGAGCGTACAAGAAAATTTTGGGTTTTACAAACCCCCCCCCAGATGGCCGGAAATAGCCCCTCCCAAGTTTTTTCATCTTCATGAACCCAGCCTTATTTCTGATATTTTCAGCAGCTAGTGGGTTATCATTAATTTTATGGCACAGTTTTGAGCATTCATTGTAATGACACTTTAGTAGTAAGTTGCTAGTTCTGTCCTAGTGATTTGGGGGAAACTTTAAGTTAAAATGCTCAGTTGAAGCCCCACCTGGTCAACTGACATACGGAAGGTCCGTAGCCAGACTTACCAATTTTTGGGGCTCATAAATGTTGGAGTTTTGCCGGCCTGGGAGGGGTCCCCCTCTCTTTGAAAATATGTTTCCTTTAACAACGGTTCTAGATCTAACATGGTGGGAGATTTCCATCTTTTCTCCTTGTGCGTCTTTTCTCCTTGTGTTTGTATTAAAAAGCAAGACCTTTATTGATAATTGTTAGGGGGTGCCCCCCCCCCCACCCTGGCTATGCGCCTGCATGCACGTTCTACGTTCTTTATTCCATGTTGATAATTTTTCAAGAATGTGAGGGCATTTTGATGTATTCAAAAATGTAGCACCAAATACTGCACCATATAATAAGCTTAGTGGAAAAGAGCAACGTCATTTCAGCCTTCAACATTTCCTTTGCAGTATTATTGTCCACGCTCCTTGCCTAGCTATTGGCAAGCTTACCATACGCTTAACATAGGCTCCCAAAACGAGCTTCAAAAAATAATGAAGTCACTTATTTTTTTCCCAATGTGGGATGAATGTGTAAACGCACAGCGATTTCACCACAGCATTGCGTGGTAAATTGGGAATTTTCAAGTAAAGGAGGTCAATTTATTAATTGGCAGCTCTTTAGAGACCCAAGTGCACTGAATGCAAGCTACGATATATGCAAAAGGTCGCACAAGCATATTTCATTGTCAACTGCTCAGTGTCTAGGAAAACTCATTTTATTTTCGTTCTAACATGTGGGAACTCATCAACGTAACGTCTATTAATTAGACTATAGACGTTAAGTTGACTATTCGTATACTTAGTTTGCCTGAGCAGGAGTTACTTAAACTTTTTGCCACTTTCAACATGCTTTCCATAATAGCATTGAATTTACTTATGAGGTCGGAAACACTGCAAACTACCGTTTCTTGATATCAGCGTTTGTAGAGACGTCTCCACTGATCTGGATACTTCTTTAATTACATCCATACACAAAAACCCACTCATACCGGCGTTTATTGTGATTGGAAGTCCTGGGCCCCTACAAAGTACAAAACAAGTGTAAACGGCGTCCCATACACTTCCAAACCCGGCCAGCTGACGTTAAAGCTCTCTATTCAGAGAATTCCTAGTACAGATGGACGATAATCGAGTCTCTTCTGATTAAGGATTTACAGCCAACCGTGAAAAGAAATCAGTTTTACTCTTCAACTATTCTAAGCTGGTGTTATACTTAGTAACGTCTTTTACTGGAATGTATTCAATTCACTTGTCATAGGCCTATATTCATAATATATATCAAATGTCGAGCCAGTGTGTCCAGTAGATCGATGAGCACGAGCTGTTCCTTTAATTTTCTAAATGAACATTTGAAGATGTTTGCTTGCGTGTTGACCCAAACATGTTTAACAGACAGATGAGAAATTCTCGAGGATGTAATCATGTATGTAAAAAGGAGCAATTGGGAGAGGCCTTATGAATATTATGTACACTAAGTCTCCGTGGCTGATCACGTAGAACAACGTGATACTGAAGTCATAACATTAGCTACATGAAAACTGCAGCTATTACAAAAAAGAGATGTTATTTTTTTAGGTGCATATAGCTCGTCTCGTCTACATTTAACGATAACCTATTTCTTCTCAACCACATTGAGACCTGAGGTAACTCTGCATGGCTTGGCCATAGGACATAGGCACACACACATACATCTTTGTTTATATATAGCAGTGCTGACATCATACAGATAAAAGGCTGGTGATAATTAATATCAACTGTTGCTTCCGTCTAACCATACCCCTTCTCTAGGGCTGGTATAGACATTCTTATAATAGAGTGAGGGCTTGCAACCTGTGCAACCAGACACCACTTTCGAAGATGGTAACGTGGCCTCTTGATGCAAAAAAGTTGGTCATCGCTGATATAAGGGCATGGATATGGGGTCAGATAGGACAGAGATTCAAGTATAGGCTACACGTAAAAATGGATAATGAGAGATGTAGACCCATCAGTAAGACATTTTTATTATGGAAACAACTGGATTATTACACTGATACAACCATGGGAGAGTAAGGGAGAGGCCTGCAAGTTCGGACTACTGACGGTTGCAAAGAGTGAATGTCGATAACGTTTCCTTTGAAACACCCGTACGTCTTCATATTTTAATTAGGTTTTAGGTCACTACATTGTGTTCCTAATACACGGACACACTCTTTCACGCACATTGTCGCATACATGTATGTGATCTGGTAAGAGGAGTTTCACCGTTTTACAAATTTCATGACGCCAATTTTATCGAGTGTTATCCATACACTGCAAGTTTGTTTGGTGTGGTTCAAGTATCGACCCAGTAAAAACATTTGAAGTGATCAATATTGACTTTGTCAAACAAAGTGGACGAAACCACTTCCATCTGGAACATATAAGGTTGCATAAATCGCACTATACTAATTTTGGTGATGCACTGACAACTGGAAAATATGAGAACAATGACCACCCCCCCCCCCCACCCACCAATGAGCTGAAACAGAAATCGAGATTCCACAGGATGGTGAAGAGTTATCGTATGACATATAGGGATAGACCTTCTTGCGTGTACTATGTTTTGCTCGTTGTCTGGTTTCAGATCGATTTCAGCGATGAAATAGGGATTGAATTTCCCTGGATGAAAAACTGGCAATGTCGCGGGATCAGCGAGCTTTGATAGAAGACACTCTTCGTGTGCTTGCAAAATATTTAACCAGGTTTAATCATTTTGCCATCTGTCTTGTTTAAATATTTTGAAAACGTGTAAATTTAGTCGAATTTTTAAAATTGATGACTTAGATTCTTTTTCAAGTCTATTCAGTGATGCATGGGACGCGAAATGTTAGAAAATGGTAGGTATGTTCCCAATTTCTCCCCCAAGATCTCTTGGGAACCAGATTCCTACAGTGTGAACTGAAGTAATATAATTCAATACTGAACTGTATTGAATAAAACTGTCATTGTGAACCACTGTTCACCACCTGCATCCTCCACTCAGTCGATGGGCACAGGTGGTTACTTCTCCGATTGAGTCAGTTGCAATTTCATTTTTTTTTTCAATATCAAAGATCAACAAACTAATTGGTCTATGGCAGGAAGAGTGGGTTATGTATAGCTTTGGGCCCGTAATGAGCCCATGTAGACTTCCTGATCCTCAAACTTTCAAATTCAAAATAAACACGTATTCATTCTGCTGAAACGAACCATACAAAATACTGACATAGGCCATATGGGAGTATAGTGTGTATTTTACTTGCTCTAGAAGGGGCCAGAACCATTGCTCCTGTAATATTACTGATCGGTCGCTTTCTAAAACAGCAAGAGAGGTCGCCGGGTAGGGATTTTGATAACTAGGGTTACATGAAAACGTAAAATACCCATGATGTTTCATACAGGTATTTGGCTTCTGGAGGTTTGCAAGGAACATCAAAGTCTATTTGGGCCTATGGCACAAATTGATAAGTACTTAACTCTTCGTTAAAAAGGTTGTGATGCTTGTGTTGTTAACGTACACCTAACAATACAGCAGTGACAACACGAGACTGAGTACAGCAACACCGCTGTCACCGACTGGGCTGCGATAAGACTGGCGTTCCATAGCCAAATAGGACACTGTGGAGATCAGGTAACCGTCCTCCCCCCCCCCCCCCCCTCGTTTCGGGTGGGTGTAAATCATTGACTGGAGTCTGCAGTCGCTACAATGAACGGCTAGCATGCAACCTGAACGAAACAAAACACAACTGTTTGAAGCACTTGATGCAGTTTTGTTGCGTTTCAGCGATGTCGGATAGTGTGCACTGTCCTTGCCAAGGTTGTGGAAATTTTGTAATGACTACCGTAACTTTCTGGTTGTCGCATGTATCACTTTTCTTCATGTTTTCCAGTTTTTGTTAAAAAACCAACTATCATGTATTACTGCTATTTTTACATACCGTCTTGAAAGGTGTAGCCTAATCTTAAGCCACACCATGATACACGTTCGAAAATATCAAGTCAGACGATACCGTCGAAACTCGCTGTCTTCCTGCCGTCAGTCCCTATACTCAGTATCAGGTAACGAGATTCCGTGGAAAGACACTAGTAAGGATACCCCCCCCCCCCCCACACACACACACACACTCCTGAAAATATTAAAATTTCAAAACCAGCTAGCAAACCTACCCGCAACAATCTCGGCCAACAACCCCTTGTTTTAAAATCTGTACGAGTTAATACCGTGATCCAATTAAAACATTTGAAGGGTAAACATGTAACGCATCAAGGCACAGAAGGTACGTCACTAGTTATTATTTGCTTCACAGTTTCATGATTTCACTCTGGAGATTTCAAAAGGTGGAATTTTAAAAGATTCGCCCATATACAGTAATTCTGTTATGATTGTCCTCGTGTATAGTTCATAATATCGTTATCATTATAATTTGTACATTTGGCAAATTGCGTGAATCATATTTTACTGAATAAAAGGTACTAAAAGATAGCTTGTATAGGCCTAAGTTTTATAGACCTTTTTTTTACCATTTGTCTCCTTTGGTTATAGCATGCTCATTGCAATTAAATTGCTCCCAATTGACTCCATTTTTCTCTTTGATTTGCTCCCCGAACATCACTTGCTCTTTGAAGTTGCTCTTCTTTGCTCGTATGTTCCCTGATCATCTGACTCTTGAACAGTTTCTTTAATACGATCGACTGCATTTTCAAACAGTTAATTTACATCTTGCCCTAAATATGGTTTCAGAACTGGATACCATACATGTTCTATGAATGTTGGCTTATAACTCAAACCAAACCACCCATGTTAGCGGTTCTGATAATATGACGGTTTTAATTTTCACCAAAAGGAGAGAGCTCTCTTACCACAATGAATCGAATAAGACTTATTATCAGTATATTAGTTTGAATGTTTCAATTGAAATGTCCGGTTCGTTCCTTAGTATGGTTTCAGAGCTGGCTACCATACATTTTGTTTAAGGAATGCTGGTTTATACCTCGAGCTGGCACAAAACATCCAGTCATGTTAATAGTTCTGATAACATCAGCAAGTTTAATAACAGCAAGTTTAATTTTTACTAAAGAGAGACAGCTCTGTTACAATAGTGAATCGAATAAGATTTATTATCAGTGTATTAGACTGAATGTTTCAGTGGAAGTATTCAGTCCGTTCCTTATATCAGTCTTCCTTTTAAGCGTGAGATTAGCCCTAATTTATCCCCGCAGAATAAACACAAATTTCACAAAACTAGTATTGCATGGACTTTCTTCAATGCAATTACTGTAGCATTACCTGCAATAAGATACTTTTTATTATAAAATATTGTTTCAATAATTAAAGGAAGTAAATGAAGCAAACTGAACGTGGTGTATATTTTGCTCTCACGCTAATTTTCTTGTAACTATAACGTTAATGCCACATTTTTACTCAACTCAAAGGAATGTCATATTTATGCAGGTCATAGTTCTTCACATTCAAGAAAAACGAAGCTGGTATACACAAAGGGTATCGGAGATTTCCCAATATTACTACCTCTAGAACTAACGCGACATTTTTTTACACCACAGTAAATAAAAACAAACCGTAGAATCTAACATCGGTAATTATTCTGTAGCAGCATAAAGGCTCAATTACCTTAGACTTTTATACCCATGCTACTATACTCTGGTGGCGACGTGTTTCAAACCTTTGCCTAACAAGGGAGACGGCTAATTAGATACATAGGCGTACATACAGCACGGTATACGTAAATAGTGGAAAAACGTAATTACCCAAATATTGTTCACGTTTTAGAATTTTGTTTTCTCACAAACTCCCCAGATTACTGGGAACGTGTCCTAGGCTGCATGTACCCAGGCTTAAAATATGGGTATCATATGAAATTTCGACCAAAAAAAAACGTCGCTTAGGAAGATGAAAACCATAAACATTTTACTGTCAAGAAAAGTTGCCAGGCTACCGGCATGAACAGTGCAGCGTGCACATAATGCCTATATACGTCATTGATATGATATATCAGGCGCCTATCGAGGGTTTCAGCAGGGGTGGGACTCTGGCATGAGAACGTACACCTTTTTGCTCGCATCACGCGGGCAGGACTATCCTAAGATAATTCATTTGACAGACATCAAAGTCGGCCTGACGAATTATCTAGATTAGGAACCTATATCGAGTACCGAGATTTAGACCAACATCAGTCGTCTCTTTGTGGTGATACCGCTACATCAGAATTATCTCTCTTAAAAGATTGCTTCATCGAATATCAATTTACCTAGTTTACGATTCTGTACCATGACAGACTTGATTTTCATTGCAGATAATAGAGAGAATTTGTGACTAAAAAGTTGCATTTACTAAAAACGATTGTATGACGTATTCATAGTCGTTTATTGAGCTAGTATCGAACGTGACAAGTGAACATGTAGGTTCTTTGCAAATAATTCCAAAAGCGCATTGCAGCTAGCAACGTTATAGCTCTCACTAATTAGATATTCATGACCTTTATATGTTTTGTGCATCTCATAATTTCATTGACAAAGTGCAACGTCGTTCATTTGTGATAATCATGAATAGGCATAGTTTAATTACTTTTGAAAATTCATGCGGAACGTAATGCTAAATTTATTAGGCCTATAGGCCTATAATTCGGGCTTCTGTCTATATAGAGAAGCGTTTCCTTCGTCAATCTCCCCTAATGTCATATACCAATCTTTATTTTAAATCTTATTGCTTACGTTAAAGGGGCTCATTGAGTTGATATCAGTAAAGATAGCCGTGATTTTGAAGTATACAAACACACGACAATACTCACAATTAGCATAATTAATCAAGTTTCACATCCAATAGTTATATGAAAACTGTCAATTTTTTTCGAATTTTTGACCGTTATTTGCTCTGATTGTGTGCATGTGAATGTAGTAATGTGAAAATATCTGGTCACAAAGTTTCAAAAACCAAATTTAATCGTTGGTTACTCACTCATTAATGTTCCAACGTATGTAAAACTTTGGGATCCTTTTAGTTTGACTGTTTGTCATTAGTATGTGAAGGAAACTTGACCGGTTTAGAAAAATTGAGTGAATTTCACAAGACAACTCAATGAGCCTCTTTAAGCTACTCCAGGTCTAACATGGGCTCTGATATTGACAAAGTAGCCTATGCTAGGGCCTACTAACCTAGCTTGTATGTTTCTATGGTTATCTAGGCTTCTGGCTATCCTAATATCAAATGGCCATAGGCCTACGAACTATTGAGACGGAGAATCACCTCTAGCCTAGCCCTAGGCAGACTTAGTCCTACAATTCTAGAGAGGGATAATTTACTGTTTGTCCACTATCTAAGGTCTCAGTTAGGTTAGGCTAGTCCATGGACCTAGGCCTGAGCCCAATAACTTTTGACATTTTTTTTTTTTTTTGACATTTGTTGAATGTGGTTGTTCTGTGTTAAAGTAGACCCACCTCGCAGAATAAAAAAAAAGCAACAAGAGGGCAATCCACGGAGTTGCGTATCTCATCGCCAACATGCATTGATTTCAATACAGGGCCTGCACATGGGGATTTGCAATAGTTTATTGCAACCACATGTCACAGAGACCCTCTTCAAACATAAAATGGTGATAAACAGAACCGAACATAAAATGGTAATATTGATATCTACTGTAAGGTAGCAAGCTAAAGTCTATAGCCTGGTGCCACTACTTAGGCTAAAGTAACGATAACGATAACGGCTCAAAAGTATCTGTGTATATTACTCTACATTACGCAATTATAACATTGGGTTATTCCACAGGTTAGGCTTAGTAGTTACAGTTAGGGGGAGGATATAAGAGCATCCCTACGTGGGTTATATGCACATTAGTCTCCTGTTTACCTGTGTAGGACCTGGTTCTGCTACAATTATTGTTTGACCTAAAATAACGTTCTTATAATTTGCAGGAATGTGCAAAGACATTCCCCACAGGGGCCAGTTTTGCTAAAGTTGTTTTGGTTAAAGTTAAAAGGTGGTGTCTAGTGACCCAGATGCTGGCTCTATTTATTTTTGTACCAAACACTCATACAATTTCACCAGTATACTATAAGAGCGATATACTGTATCTTCGTTACTGCGTTCACATGAGCAGCCTTGCAAATTTTGGGTATAATGCTCCATTAGCTCTCATGATATGCTGGAAATACAAATCTTGAGGGAAATTAGCTTTCTCAAATATCAGCACTGAGATTTCATTGGATTTACCATTACATTAACATTATGTTGAACAATGTGTTTCAGGTAAGTCCTTACAAAGCTTTCAGTTGATTGGTCTAATAGTTCTCAAAGTATGCTGGAAATACAAATTTTGGGGCATAACTGGCTTTTTTCTAAAAAATCAGCAAATTTCAATGTATTTGCAAATTTTGGGGCAAAATTTCACTCTCTTTAATACAAAAATGATCTACCTTGAATATCACACTCTTACGAGAGTCCTTGCACAATTTTGGATTAAATGCTCAAATACATCTCAAGATATGCTGGAAATACCAATTTTGGGACAAAATTGGATTTTTTTCGTCAAAAAACAGAAACTTTTCTTGAGTTTACCATTACAGTAATATTATTCTGAACAAACTTGAAGTTAATTGGTCTAATAGTTCTCACGATATTCTGGAAATACAAATTTGGGGGCAAAATTGGCTTTTTTTTTTCCTAAAAAATCAGCAAATAACACTCTCTATACTAAAAAAGTGATATACCTTGAATATTTCATCCTCAGGTGAGTTTTTGCAAAATGTTGCATTAAATGCTCAAATGCTTCTCAAGATACCCTGAAAATAGCAATTTTTGAGCAAAATTGGCTTTTTGTATTAAAAAAAATTCAGCAAATTTAACTCGATTTACCATACAAATAGTACATCTTGGACATATTGGCATCATGGCACAACCTTACCAAGTTTAAACTTAATCACTCATATACTTTCCAAACTATTCTGGAAAAACCACAATTTGGACAGGTTCGGACGAACACACACACACACGCACACACGCACACACTTTTACATTTATACCACCCAACAGGACCCTCCTGTACCCATGGTCAATCTACCATGGGGTACCCCTGGGGTGTCGCTACTCATCCACTCCAAGCGTTTCCATGGCAACCGTTCTCTCATGGGTGCGCAGTACAACCAAGTGACTACAATATCTCACCTAAGCCCCGATAGGGCGATGAGATAAAAAGTAAGGATTGGTTGTATCGTTATACTGTTTAGGAAAGAAAGGAGGGCCTAGGTTCGACTGGCTTCACTGTGATCTTGCTAGGAAGACTATAAAATTATGAGTAGCATATAGGTTAGGTCTGGGTCATTAATTATGCTAAACGTGTTATTGTGAACGTAATCAAATGAGATGTAGCCTAACCGATTAGACCTATATATGTATTACCATTTTTCATAGATTGATTTTCAAATAGTAGACATGATTTACCTTTTATAAGGCTAGGTACAGGCAGCCTAGAACAAACGGGAAACGTCGTTTCGACTATTTGGCTTGTTTGTAAAATTAAAAGGGGGATGCGTAATTCATTACGATTCTTGTATCACCTCAACCCCCATTTGATATGTATTACCTACCTGAATTCTGACCTACTCTACAGTAGGGGTACCGTTAAAACAATCATTTCTTAGCGGTTCCCAGCATACAAATGTGGTAGAAGGGCAATACCGGTACATCCTAACAATTTACATGTTCACTAGCGTACACAGGGGGGGGGGGGCGGTATTGGGCCATGGCATACCTTGCTGAAAATATCAGAAATAAGGCTGGGTTTATGCAGCTGAAAAAACTTGGGAAGGGCTATTTCCGGCCATCTGGGGGGTTTGTAAAACCCAAAATTTTCTTTTACGCTCCGCGCCAACCGATGGTGGCGCTCCGCTTAAAAAGTCTTCACAAGTTTGCACCCCCTCCCCTTTGAAGGTCTTTTAAGGTCTTCTTAAATGCTCCAGATTGCAGGAGATCTGCAGATTTCACAATTTCCGGGGAAGCATGCCCCCCCCCGACCCCCTAGCAAAAACTTTCTTGTACGCTCCGCACCAGCCGATCGTGGCGCTACGCTCGGATCTTTCAATTGCAGTAATTCCGGCAGAGGCTACGGCCTCCCCCTGGGTACGCCACTGTACATGTTCATAGTCTTCTTGGCATTGCTTACGAGTACATAGCTCTTACTTTAGTATACAATAACTTTTTCATAATCATTTGTTTTTAAATCAAACGTTTTTATGCACACGGATTAAGAATCTTTGTTTCATTATCTTTCAAATGATATCAGACTTATAGATTTAACCACCCAACTTCAGTCAAACGAAACAAGGTTGTTTAATCTTTCAAATTGATACAGTATTGAACTTTTAGCTGAAAACCAACCAGCTCATCCCGAAAATATGTTTTTTTTTTATCTGAAGATCCGAGAGCGATTTGTGAAAAAATAACATACTACATGTTTAAGATGAAGATGGGGGTGTGTCAGTAACATAGACTGTAATTGGCTGAGTATTATGAATGGTGCATGCAAACAGCTGTTCAACGCCGTAGTAGATTGCTTACTACATACAACTCTGTTGTGATCTATTCAATGGTATTGCGGAATGGACAATGTCCCCTGAGCAGTTGAAAAACAATAAAAAAAATAAATAAATAAAAATAGCATTGCAAAAAGGGAAAGGAATATCATCTCTCAGTCTTCTGTTCACCGATTTACATGAATTTCGTTTTGTGTGCTCAATTATTTTACGCCGCATTTGAAAGTGCTATATTTGAATAGGAATTATATTTCTTCCTTTTTCGTGTGGACTGGCTACCTGTCTTGATCATCAGTGGCAAGATTGGTAGTACTTATAGTTCTTTCATACATGTATATATACTCCCCCAAAACTCAACATCTCTTGCAGACAAGGGGCCATGGCCTAGCAATGAAAGAATCCCCGAGCCTATCTCACAGCACACTACGTACAGGAGAACTCATAATTTCTAGTTGTCGTAAAAGGGAAATCAGGGTTTGACTGGGAAAATTCACCTTTAGTTGGTTTTTCTTTCTAAACTGATTGTTCACCGAAATATAGAGACGTTGGGGAGGTGTTTTGTCGGGTACAAAAAATAAACGTTCATGTACAAGACAAGACGGCCTCCTCTATACGATGACCAATCACAGCGTAAGACTGGACGTTATAGGAATAAACATAATCGAATGATTACGGTTCCCATGCTGTTCGTGCATTGCTCAATGCTTAGTAAACAAGAGTTTAGTGATAGTTGATGATACATACAGCACACGTAGACTGCGTATGAAACTGTTCAGCCACACCTCCTCATACCTTGAAAAGGAGATAGTATTGAATATTCATATTTGATTCGATGAATATGGAAGTTACAGACTTTCGGAGTTCTTCACCGATTTTTTGCAAATTTGACTCGTTTCTCGAAATTGTCCACATGTTTTGAGATAGGCTTGATCATATTTGTTAGTTATAACTCATTGTACGATACCGGTGGGGAATTGTAGTGAAATAAATTGTGAAAATAAACCCTGATTTTCCCTTTAACTATGAGACTATGCTCCGCTGTCTTGCTGTGCAGTTTCGGTTAATGGGCTCTCTGTTTAAACGCTCCAGTTAACCGAACGGTTAACGGTTAACCGGACATGAAACCAATACTTTTGAAGAACTCCACCACTTTCAACACGGAAGTTATTGCACAATGAAAATGGCGCATATATAGGTGTAACATTGTTGAAATCAAATGGTTCTTACTCTTCACTGTATGTTGACATTAAATTTTGCATTGAGATATGAAATCAATCTTTCTCTAAATGTACAAAACTTTACGTGGAAAAAGCGAAAGAACGGCACAATATAGTATGCATCATGATCATGGTACAATCGCAACAGCTACTGAAATCCTTTTGTATGATGACAGCGAATGATCACATGGCTTTCTTATTCTGAAAGTTTACGTACGACAATAACCAGTGAAATACATTAATTTAGGCATGTATTAAAAATATCCATCCACGTTCAATCTTTACCGACAGGGAAAATCAATTTCTTAGTTTGAACAATTTCCTCTTATTTTTTTTTTACTCATGCTCAATATTTTTTTGAATTATGAAAAGAAAAATGCGAATGTTTCCGTATGGTTCTATGAGCTCTCTTTCGTTCAATGTCGTATAACGTTAGGCCTGTGTATACACATTGACTCAGTCTCGGAACGAACGAAACTTCGAGAATTAATGTAAATGTCAAAGAAGAGAGGTCCTTAGAAATAAATTGAATCACAATATTAATGTATCACATGTAAAGGTTACTTTTATATATATACTAAACCATTTCTACGGAAAGCTGACGATGCTGTGTAGCCTGATATCAAGGTATGTAGGCCTACCTAACGTTACAGAAACCTAGTCTGCTGCGTGAAGCTAGACCTACTGTAGGTGACTAAACAGAAACAAGCCGCTGACAGGATCGTAGTGTTTTAAACTGACTGCTTAACTGAACTTCATCGATGTTGAGAAATCGCAACAACTTATATTGACTTTAAAAGTATTTTTTTACATAAAAATGTTATCTGTTTGTGTTTGAAAAGGAAATTTGGTAAAATACTGGAGCAATTCTGGGGGTTTTTTTGTTTTTTTTTTGTTGCTGATTTTGTCTCTTTTTGCGAAAACTCCCCATCACAGTGGCACCCGTGCAATTGATTCTAAAATTGCGCCGAAACAGTTCTGATCGCAAAAGATTCATTGGACGCATGCCACGAATCTGTTTGATCCCTGGAATACCAGAAACAGGTGTTTGGGTTGCCTTTCATAACCTTTTGTAGACCAATGTTGTTAAACATCGAGTTGAAGTTAAATTTCGCAATCGACGAAGCCTAATGTTATGACTTTTAGACAGACTTTACATACGTTAGGCTGCAACAAAACATCGATTTTCTTCGTGTTTTTGTTTTTCTTTAGCATCTTAAAGCGAATAATTATAAGACGAAAATGCAAGCATTAGCCCATTCCTTAGTTGCTGCCATCAGTGCTAGACGGTTGCTTTTCAAGAAATTCTGTCGGTCTTTTCTCTAAGCTACTGAGGGGTAATTGTTCTGCCAAGGAACGTAACAAGTTCGCCAACGTCACTCATGTTTAAGAGATAATCCCGTCAATCGGAAAGCCGATTTGCCGGAAATGGCGAAAAGGCACTTCACGGGTGTCCTGCACTGCATCTACCCAGTCCTGAAGTATGAATCTCATGCCTGCAATTTTTCAATCCTGGAGAAAAACATTTTACGGACAACTTGTAATAATTTGAGTTGCTCTTGTCAAGAATATTTATGTTGCCGTAATTCCAAGAACAGTTAATTCAAGAGTTTTTACCTCTAACGATAAGACTCTTTGTCCTTTTTGAAAAATTTTCAACTGCAGGTAATTTGAGACAAAATCTTGTGCAATACTTTGCATCTATTGCAGTCATTTTCTACCAGAAAAATTATAGTTCTAGAATATTTATTCCAACAATTTTTACTCTCTGGCAATTACAGATTTTTATTAGTTTGCTACGACGATTGATGATCGCATAACAAAACTAGAACTAGTTCTTGTACAGATAACTTTGTAAATGATACATTTGATATTATTTTGATAGGTGAGGGAAGCATGAGATAAGTGATGGTTGGCCTGGGGAAAAGGTTGTAAGACAGAGGGTGTCCTCCATCCCCCTTGGAGAGATTTTTCTTTGGCGTCTTTTGTTTTCATAAAACGTGGTATATTGAGATATGAAAACTTACAAATGTTTTTTTTTTCAGATTTTCCGACTATCGTCGCTCCTATAGACTGAAATATGAAAAATTTAAATTGGTATCTCAGATTTCTTGAGGAAGTCTACGATTACCAGGTAATCTTAGACACAAACTGATGCAATATTTGACATCTTTTTACATAACATGTGCTAGACTGACAGAGATATGAAAATTACAACTGGCATTTCAGATTTTACGATTATCGCCACTCCTAGACTGAAATATGGGAAATTGAAGTGGTATATTTTCTAGACTGATATATGACAATTTTTTACTGGTATTTCAGATTTTCCGGCTATCCGGCTAATTTGGGAGGGAAGGGGTGGTAAGACCCCACCCCCTCCGCACACACACACACACAAACACTTCCGGTTGCGACGGCCCTGCTTGTATGCAATGTAACTATACAAGCTGTTCCAATTCATTGATAAATGGCATACATTTCCACTGTTCATTGAAGTAAGAAGGTGTGCTGGATCAATATCTGGTTGCAGTAATGTGTAATCAATTGCAGCTGTTTTAAAGACAAACAAGAATAGGAAATTTAATAAATATTTGAAAACGACAGACGGAACGTTTAGTGGTGGAGTTTGTTTGTTTGTAATAACCTGTACAGAAAAACAAGAAGGCCTCTTCAAATAGAAAAGATATTTAAGCACTTAACTGTCGACGATGGTGGTGATGATAATGATCATGGTAATGATGATGATAATAATTTTGAAACCTATGGTAGTCGTGATTATAAAAGTGATGAGGAGGTGGAGGTTAAGGATCCAAACGATAATGATGATAAGTAGTATGATAATGATGTGATGATAGTGATGATATTGAAGAAAAGGGTAATGATCCTAACGAGGACAATAATGATGATAATGATAATGATGATAACGAAGATGGTAATAATAATGGTGATGATAACGAGGATAAGGCTAATAATCTTAACAGTGGTGATAACTATTAGTATGATGATGATGACATGGTAATGGTGATGGTAAGGTAATGATACGAAAGGTAATGATGATGATGATGGTGATGGTGGTGATGTTGATGATGATGATTGTTAGTACTATGGCGATGCCGATGATGGTATGGTAGATGATAATAGTGATGGTAGTGACAACAATGATGGTGGTGGCGATGATGATGATGATGAATTATCACATGGTGAGGATGCAAAAATCAAATGGTTAATGTAATCTTCCAGAACAGTTTGTGTATGGCATAAACAGAACTCCGTGGATCTGAAATTTTTATCTCACTCCCCGAGCTACGCCGAGAGTGCTGTTTGTATTATTGTGTTTGGTTTTCAGTTAGACTACAGGAGGGATGAAAAAAGTAGCTTACAACTGCTTAACGGCAAGTTAAGAGACCTTTGAGGCCTTTAAAGTATTAGCTTATCATATCGAATGGTGATATTCGAAAGGAACATATACATGCGAACTTATATATGCGTGTTCCTTTCGTTTTACAGGTCTCTATTGGTGTTCACCTCCTAATATGGCGTTTTGTCGCTGGATTAGTAAATTTTGCAGGCGGAAGCTGATCTTCGTCGTTGTGGTATCTGTTATCTCGTCGGTCATCTTCAGTTTATCCTTTCTGGTATCAACAAGTGACCAACAGTACCTGCACCAGAGGATAGCGTTAATGCCAGGACAAGGAAAACAGATAACATCGGTGAGAGTGGGACAACGTCTCCCGAAGACTACAAGAGAAGCAAGGAAGATCGCACGTGACAATATAAAACGACTGGGTGATTCGATTAGCCGAAAAGATGAGGAACGGTAAATATTTATTACTGTCACTTTAGCACTTTCCCTACTTCTGTGAGCGATTTTGCAGTATGTCGAAGAAAACGTAGTATTACTTACAAATTATCTGTGCTGGCACCTACTATAGTTAGAATTCCTAAAATTGTTAAACAAGAGGGCAATCCACGGAGTTGCGTATCCCATCGCCAACATGCATTGATTTCAATACAGGGCAAGCACATGGGGATCGTAATAGTTTACTGCAACCACACCTCACAGAGACCTAGTTCGGGGAACTAGTTGTAACTGAGTGGCAAATATTCTTCAAGCATAAAATGGTGGTAAGCAGAGCCAAACATCTCAATACTGATATCTGTAACGTAGCAAACTTAAGGTTATATCCTGGTGCTACTATGTTCAAGTAACGATACCAATAACGGCTCAAAAGTATTTGTGCATATTACGCTACATAACAATTATAACATTGGGTTATTCCATGAAGGTTAGGCTTGGTGGTTAGAGTTAGGGGCAGGATATTAGAGCATCCCTCTATGGGTTATTGCACATTAGTCTCCTATTTAACTGTGCAGGACCTGGTTCTGCAAAAATTATTGTTTGACCTAAAAATAATGTTCTCTTAAAATACATTATCCACATTGGCCAGTTCTGCTAAAGATATTTTGGCTAAAGTTAAAAAGGTGATGTCTATTGACCCAGATTCTAGCTCAAAGTTTTTTACCAAACAGTCATAAAATCTCACCAGTTTACTATAAGAGTGATATACTGTATCTTCATTATTGTGTTCATAGGAACGGCCTTGCAAAATTTTGCGTATAATGCTTAATTAGCTCTCAAGATGTGGAGAAATACAAATTTTGGGGGAAAATTGACTTTTTTCCTAAAAAATCAGCAAATCTCACTGGATTTATCTTTACAGTAATATTACGTTAAACAGTATGTGTTCTAAGGGAAGTCCTTACAAAGCCTTAAATTAATTGGTCTAATAGTTCTCAAGATATCGTGGAAATCGAAATTTTGGTGCAAAATTGCCTTTTTTCCACAAAAATCACATTTCACTGGATTCACCATTACAGTAATCAAATGCTGAACAATGTGTTTTCAGGTAATTCCTTACAAAACTTTATGCTAATTGGCCTGATAGTTCCCAAGATATGCTGGAAATACAAATTTTGGGGCAACATTGGGATTTTTTTTCAAATATCAGCAAAATTCACTGGATTTATTATTACAGTAATATTATGTTGAACAATGTGTTCTCAGGTAAGTACTTACAAATATTTAAGTTAATTGGTCTAATAGTTCTCACGATATGCTGGAAATACAAATTTTGGGGTAAAATTGGTTTTTTTTTTTTCTTAAAACTCAGCAAATTTCACTCTCTTTACTACCAAAGTGATATACCTTGAATATTTCATTCTCAGGTAAGTTTTGCAATATTTTGCATGCATTACATGCTCAAATACTTCTCAAGATATGCTGGAAATAGCAATTTCGGGGCAAAAGTGGCTTTTTTCTTTCTAAAAAATCAGCAAATTTGACTCGATTTACCATACAACTGATACATCTTGGACATATTGGCATCATACACAACCTTACCAAGTTTAAACTTAATCACTCATATACTTTTCAAACTAGTCTGGAAAAAACACATTTTGGACAGTTCCGGACGTACACACACACACACGCACACACACAACTTTGTTTTTCATTCATTCCGAGGACCTCATTGTGCTTTCTTTTGTTTTTTTCTTCCTCAACCCCAACCTTAACAATAGACTGTCTATTGCTAATCTTGAGAGGACCGGAGAAATCTGTTGAATTTTCTACAGAGGACCTAAAATCTATTGTTTCGGTCCTCGATCCCACCCGAAAACAAGGGCACATACACGCACGCGCACCCACGCACACGCATTGGCACGGACACGTTTTCATTTATATCACCCAACAGGACCCTCATGTAAACATGGTCACTCTGCCATGGGGTACCCCTGGGGTGTCGCTACTCATCCACTCCAAGCATTTCCATGGCAACCGTTCTCCCATGAGTGCACAGTACAATATATAGCTCCACTAGCCAAGTGACTACAATATCTCATCTAGCCCCTATAGGGCGATGAGATAATAATGACGTGTGGTCCTTACAACTCCCTCATTCCAGAATATGAACCTACTTACAGGTGAAATGTAATGTCATGTAACCAAAATGCAAATTTTTCAGAGGTGAAAAGAAACCATAGATAGTCAAATATAAATATTTGTTATTGAAGATACGTTGGTTTCTTGATCGCATATAGGCCTACAGTGTACTAGCAAGATCGAATAGATGAAGTCTTCCACAAGTTAACTGACACTGCGTCCTCCCTATTCAACTTACATTTCCTCTTTGGGGCTCTTTTAATTTTGACTGCAGTCAATGGAACAGACAATATGAAGCAGTAGCTCATGAAAAAGTGTTAAAGGGAATGAACAGTCGGCCCTACTTTATTAAAAAAAATCACCAAAATCTTGCAATTGTACGTCTTCCTATGTGCCTTACATTTTTTATGATGTTGCTGATGTTGAGATGAGATATTGTAGTTGCTTGATGGTTAATAGGTACATGGCTGTCTAAGTTGCTATGGTAACATTATGTGCGGTCGATATTTGATACATGAGGTCAGGGTTTAACCTGGTATGGTACTTAAGGTGACCCTGCTTGAGACATTGTATTTGCAATGTTTTCACAGTCGACCTTTGACCTCAAATGACCTTTAGCTTTCACCAAAAATAATAAGAATTATCTACTCAGAATAGCTAAGTGAAACACTAAGTATGAAATCAGTCAAGATTATACTTCTTCAGATATCGTGTTTACAACGATTTCGTAGTTTGACCTCTGGTGACCTCAAATGACTTCCACCAAAAACAATGAGGATCATCTACTCAGTACGGCCAACCATACCAGGTATGAGATCTGTAAAGGGTACCCATCTGGAGATATTGTGTTCACAAAGTTATCAAACTTTGATCTGTGGTGATCTTAAATGACCTTTGAGCTCCACCAAAAACAACAGGGATCATCTACATAGTATGGCCAACCCACACACAAAGTATAAGATCAGGCAAGGTTACCCTCCTTGAGATATTGTGGTTACAGTGTCACACACACATAGACACACAAACACGCACACACACGACATCGCCATCGCTTAGATTTCTTCTGCCTTCGGCAAGGAATCAATCATGTTTCTATGTGTCTGGGGTCAAAAGTCACGGTCAGAGGTCAAATTTTACACTGATAAGTAAATTTCAAGTTCAAAAGTTTGCCTCCGCAACTCCCAGACCGCTGTGACGATGATGGGAGTCAAAGTTAGTAGATACGAGCCCCATTGTCAGAAGTTCTGTCTTCTATAAAAATTTCAGGTCAGAGGTCAAAGGACAGTGGTCAAAGGTCTCATTAGTTAAAATTTTATTATTTCCTGTGGATAGCCTATTTCTACTGGTTGTTCAAATATATGACCGGTATACAAGATTGTATCCAAAACTCATGTTTACATGTATTTCGAGGTCAAATTTTACGTTCATAGGTCAAATCTGGCAGTAAAAACTTTGTGTTCGCAACTCCTTATAGACCGTAGTGTCAATAAAGGTCAAAGTTGATCCATGGTGGGACTTTGTGTTTCCTATCAAAATTTTAGGTCAGATGTCAAAGGTTAGAGGTCAAATTTCAAATCGGAAAAATGTTTTGAGAAAGTGTGGTATGATTTTCATTCAGACAGTAAGTCTAATAAACTTCAAACTAGGTCGTTAGACACATTGGTATGATAAGTGGTGCTCACCCGATCAATGACTTCATAGGCTGAAGGACATTATAGCACGTAATACAGTATCGCAGATTCTGTTAGTACAAATCGTCTACAAACTTCCTTTATCTTTTTTCATGCAACTTGTCTTAATACTTCAAATTATGTAACCATGTTTGGGTTGAGCGATTACATCTGGTAGCGATGCAATTTTCCATGCTTTTGTTAATATCCTCACTCAGTACATTTTACCGTCGGTCGTGTATAGACACTATACACAAGGGGTTAAGATGTTTACCGTACCTTTTAGCGGGAAAACAAATGGAAGAAGTAGCAATCCACAGATTAAATTTCATCCCTATTGTTTTGCATGGTCATTCGATATCCATCATTTCATGTACTCCCAAAGTGTACTGAGTTGTAAATTTCATCAGTGATTCACATTGATCGTTCGTGTTGTGGATGGAAGTGCTGAATATTCACGTAGGCTTAGTGGTCTAGTACTGCATTTTCGCCGATTTGATCTTTAGCCTATTGACCTTTGACTTCATGACGTTTTCAACATTTTTCAAAATAAAGTCCTGTATCATCTGCGTTACATATGTGGTAGTCTGTAATTTTAGCATATTAACACATTGACATAATGTTAAAAAATGTTTTTCCCTTTTGTGACCAGTGATCCTTGAACGTTGACCTATGACGTCATTATCCTGGCGAACACTACATTTTATACCCGGAAAACTACCCAGCAAGTTTTAAGTCCATCCGACGTACCGTATGGGAAGCGATCGTGACACACTTTTTTCAGAACATTTTTTCTGAAATGACTTTGACTTCGTGACCTCGATCTAGGGACGTCATCAACATTTTTAAAAGAAATTCTGTATTCTTTTCATTTTATTTATTTGTTTCTCATACCATGCAAACACATAGCATATACAGAAAATAATACGAATTAGACAATATTACATGACATGAAGGAAG
Organism: Stichopus chloronotus; assembly: GCA_021234535.1. Classification (NCBI taxonomy): domain Eukaryota; kingdom Metazoa; phylum Echinodermata; class Holothuroidea; order Aspidochirotida; family Stichopodidae; genus Stichopus; species Stichopus chloronotus. The sequence continues at coordinate 15,769,112 of CM037839.1, read as the reverse complement.
TAAAACAAAAAACAACTTGGGCTGGACATGTGCCCTACTCCCTAGAATAAAAAAAAAGAATAAAACAAAAACACAGAAGAATAACAAAGAACAAAAGATCAAACACCCCACCCGGGCAGATGTTGAAACGAAAAGCGAATGAGACAATACCAACTTCGATGACGTCTTGACGTCTCAGTATATTAAGTGATTTGAAAAGAGAATCTGTATGGTCAAATGGACCGGAATGACTCATATATCGGACAGATTTTTTTGCAAGATAACTAAACCACTAAAGTAGAACGTATTGGTACATGACCACGCTGTAATGCAATACGTGAAGTGTGGGTGAATTGATGTGAAATTTAATGTACGAGGAACAGTCTTAGTAAGAAAACTCTGAAGTCTACCCTTAAAACCGACCCCTTTCGCAACTTGAGAACATGGATAGTTGACGAAAATGCTCTTCCCAGGTAAGTTTACTATCAATGATAACTCCTAGAAATGTTATCTCACTAAAAGAATCACTATCATATGACCACTTACCAAACTGTTGAAATTATAATTCTCGAAATATTTAGAGATGTTAAATACCATGAAACTCGTTTTGCTAATATTTAAGGACAGGATATTAACAAAAAACCATGTACAGAAGTATCTTAACTCATTACGAACAGTTCTTTTCAGGTGTTGCGGGTTATTTTCAGAAAAGAAAATATTTGTGTGTGTATGCATTGTTGTCTTGAAGTCAAATAGCTTCGAACCAATGGAGTGCGATTCCCCTCAGGACGTATTGTAAGTTTTGTCTAGAAGGATGTTTTTGTCAAAGTGTCAAAAGTTTTGGATAAGTGAAAAAATCTTCTAATTGATGTCCGTTTTTTCTCTGCGGCTTTGTGAAGTTTGGCAATGGCGTCAACAAGGGAAGTTTCTGTGAAGTGACCTTTACGGAAACCATGTTGACAATTTTAAAAGAAGTTTGTGCTCGTTTGAAGCGTTCTGAGTTCTACTCTTTCTAAAATTTTTGAAAGACATGGTGAACCACAATTGGACGGTAATTCACAAACTTACTTTTGTCATCTTTTTTGAAGAGAGGAATCACTCTGGCAATTTTCATATATGGAAAGTAGAGGAAGGTATCATCTACTTTCCATAGATGGTAGTTTTGTAACGTTGACCTTTGACATATGACGTCATCCGTTAAGCAGACACACAATAACGGAAACACACGCCCACACAATAACGGAAATAACCATGACTTGCTTCTTGGAGAACTATTACAAAACACCCAAGTAGCGTCCCGCTAATCCGAGAAATAAAGAAACTAAGGATTATCTTGACGCACACACGTTATCTGCATGGAAACTACTTTGACGGGATACGCATATGGCAAGCCAAATGCCCTTTCCAGGTTTTCAAGTTGATAAACCAATAACACCTCCCTGGATAAACCAGGTTTATCGACTTTTGTAAGTGAGAAACTCGATAAACATGGTTTATCAACTGATAAGTAAGGTTTCCCAAATTATTGGGCATATGGCGTCGATGAACCTGGTTTATCGGTTGAAAAACCTGGTTTATCAACCGATAATCAAGGTTCCTCGAATTATTGGGCATTTGGAATGCCATATACACACGCGCAGACACATTTCACTTGCGCGTCCTTTACATTGGACGGCCACGTACCCGTGTACGTAGGTCTGTGTGTGTAACATGTATATGATTAAGCTCGAGCATAACAACGTAACATGCGTATCAAAGAGCGAGTGAAATGGAAGACGATAGTGATGCAACTCCATGGATTGCTCATTTGTGTGATAGAAACAATCCAGTTAGTTTGTTTACACATTGATACAGGACGGGGATTTTTAAGAGCATATGCATTTGCACAACTGCCTCTAATGTCATGCATGTACTTAAAATCTGTCATTTATTTTATTCTATTTATATCTTGATTTACCAGCCTAGCTCGGTCAACATAAAGTTGCTCCTCCCTGGGGCCCTGGGTTTAACAACAACAAGATATGAGAGAAAAATAAACAAAGGAATAAATCATAAAGTTTAAAAGCCTAAAATATCAAAAGTTAAACATAACACAGAAACAAGAGACCTAACATGAAAGCGATAAAAGTATAGTTAAATATGATATTACGCTGCGCAAAATCAATTGATTGTTTATTCGAAAACTATGAAAAAGCACTGTGCAATTAAACACTTAAAGTGATTGCGTGCTTAGGCAAAAAAGTAAAAACATTGAAATTTCATCTCCAAAAGTTTGGTAAGGCTTTTAGTGACACCATTCAGACAATCTGGGAAAATAAATAGGTTTCAGTTGGTTAATTTTGCCACATGATATCAAATTCTTCTAACATAACGACAAAAAGTGCAGAATACGATAATGTAGTGGTTGACAGTTTTCATTTAAATCAACGGAGTACTTCTTTGAGCAAGCCAATGGGAAATATACTAGTATTGAATATTCAGTTAACAACCCAGGATCACTGACGTCGCGGGCAAGGTTGTGTTCAGTTCGTACGTTATTTGTAAATACAGTGTTTCCTTTCACCAAATACTAGAATTCCCGATACCTACCGGAGCGACGACTTGAGTAGTATGTTTCTGATACAATAGTGAGACCTGTACTGTTGCATATTCATTATGTAGGCGGTTATAGTAAGAACCGTTAATTTTCAAATATGATTTTTTTTTACTGTTTTAATGCCAATCCCGTTGCTTTCCGAAGTAGCTACTGTCACTTTCCTTCATTGAAAGACATAGTCCGTTCATGTACAACCTCGCGTGTGCATTTAAAAATAAAGAAAAAGTTAAGATCAAACATAATCTTATCTTTTGGGTTTTTCAGTACACACGCAATCACTTTAAATTGTTTTATGTATATGTTATAAGTAATTATGAGTCTATCAGTATCATGAGTCACTGCGTTCTAAACTCCAGCACAAAGTGTAGACGTGATGCGATTTCAATTTAAACGTGACCAATGTATACAAAAACATATTCCTCAAAAACAAACAATTATTCGACGTATCATTTTTAACGTTCAAAGCAAATACATTACCTATGGCGATATTTATCTGGTGAAAATAACTCCCACATGCCGTGTGAATGCCACTGGCAGGATTCAAGATGAATATGCATGAAGGGTGACAGCTGATCTGCAACTCTAGGTCACTCTAGGTTAGTATCTGCAGTGACTTTTGGAACTGGCAGCAGATGCATCATATTATACTTTATGGTCTATGCACTGCTAATGAGACATATGCCTTTCATAACATATAACCATTCTAGCATAAAACCTTTTTCGACCACGTTTATACCAGGTCTACGTGTGAACGTCAATTTTGTCTATTTTTAGCTCACTAGCTGAGGTATTGCTGTCGTGCACGGCAAACGTTTGTCACAATAGCATTTCAGTGTAAGTGCCTGACATTCCTCTGTTTTTTCGTTAGATTTGTCTGAAATTTGGTAATAAGTTGACCCCTATTTGACCTCCGGAGGGGGCTTTATTTGAAAAGGTAAAATTTGCTACTTGTCTTTCATTTTTGCTGCACCAATCTTGATAATATGTTTCGTATAGAAAGTTCAAATTGTGCTGAACAAAAGTTTTTTTTTTTTTTTTGTCGTTTCTGTAATCATTTAAGGCATGAAAACAGCCCTTTTTGAAACAAATTCTTGCGAAGTCTCCCTTTTCTGGACTATTTTGTGCATTCAGACCATACCAACGCTAATTAGGTGATTTTTCGTGAAGCATTTATATTATCCCAGTTTTGATACCATAATAAAAGTTGAAAGAAGAGTGTATGGGAGAGGAGCACGTACATATTTACTTTTCTAATAAGTTGCACAATGGTAAAAACCGTCATGATATTTGATGTGCATGTTTTCCCCTATTATGTGACTTGTTTTAGCTTTTTTCCCCTTCTGATGGTTCATGATACGAGTTGGTTCGTTGTATTATGGTATGGGTATACTAATGGCAAATAATATTTTCTATGAACTATTGTGATTACTATGAAAGATGCGGCAAATTTAATGTTGTCATCATTAAATAATACCAATAAATTAAAGACTTTTTTACAATTTTAGGGCATGAACACAACTGTACTAAAACTACATAACTTAAATTAAAAATATGGAAAATAATGTAAAAATGTAAAATTGTAAGATATATATTTCTGCTTGGAATTATGACGTAACTGGGTCTTACTAATTCCACTTCACGTGGTTCAAGGGGTACAATCGGCGAAATTCATTGGTCCGTTTGTCCACGTTTTTTTTTTTTTTTTGTATGTGTTTACGCATATGATTTTAATTATTTTGTTAAGTTCAATGTCAGACTGTTGTTTTGTTAAGTTCAACGTCGTTACAAAATTTTCGGTTAATCCATCATCAATTACCCCTCCCCCCCTCAAAAAAGAGAGGAAGCAATGGTTAGCTGTGACAACAAAGATATCACAGTGTTGTGATTTCATGTCCACATGACCACAACATGATGGTTAATGTGTAAAAGTTCAGGAAATTTCTTGAGTTCAAGAAATCAAGCTTTCAGTTCCTCATTTTTGGAAGTATAACTTGAAGGATCTTCTCCATTCACTTTCAGAGAGTCTTGGACAAATTGGTTTCTGCTGATGACAGCAGTAGGATATGCCTGATCAACTAAAAGGCAGACCTTTAACATACATCTTGAAGTAATGCTTAACATTTTCTTCATTACTCTAATGCACGTGCAAAATAGATCACTTGGGAGATGCAGTTTCCAGCCATCTGGAAAATTTGTAAAATCAAAAATTTTTCAGTTCATCCACCCTCCCCCCCCCCCTCCCACACACCCCACAAAGGAAACAATGAGTTGTTGTGTGCTAACTTGTCAATTACATGTTCTTTCACTTCACAAAGAATGCTACCGAATTCTACTTCCTGCACAACTATTGTGGACACTTGTGTGCGACTTTAATCACTGACCAAGAACATGATTGTAAATATTATGTGGGAATTAAAAATATACCTACTCTCAACATACTTTGAAACCAAAATTGTAGCTGTTTTTCCTGAACTTCAGCAAAATTTGCTGCATCTGTAAGAAACTTGAACTGTAAAATTGTAGTGTGCTACGTGTTCAATTACATAGGCTTTGCCTTCACAAAGAATCCTACCAAATTCTACCTGATGAACAACTACTGTGGAAACTTGAGTACGGTTTTTATAAGTAACCAAGAACATGATAGTAAATAACATTTTGAATTAAAATACACCAACTGTCAACTTCAAGCCCGAAGGCCCTTTATTTTGACCCCTGAGTTAGTTTTTCACACTTTGCCAACAGACAAAAACAAATTGAAATCTCATACTATCTTCAATGTAGATATAAACCCAAGTTATCACATTAAGTTTTATATATTTCTACTAAGTTGTTGTACTTTGTACTGTTAATACTTTTATAAGTCTTCTACATTTTTTCCAAATAAAAACAAACTTCAGAGATCACCCATTATCTTCAGTGTAAGATAAAGCTTCATCTTGTAGGCCTACAGATTCAACTTCATATTTTTAACATGTTGTAAATCTTTGTAATGATACTTTCAAGCTTCTGATGGTACTACATATGTAACAAGCATACAAAAGAGTACAATACTACTTTTATCTACTTCAAGATAATTATAGAAGGCCAAATATTTTTTTATGCCAACCAATTTCAAGAGATATTTCCAACTCTATCAATGCAATAAGGATTGCCACCTTTTACTGTTAAATGACTTAACGACTAATTACAATTACGTGAGCCAAAGTAACTTTTCAGTTAATACTATATTTTGTTGGTTAACTTGCCATCTTTATAAAACATTCAAAACCATCAAGCCCATCCCTTTCCGTGCTATAGTCAGAAGTTAAAATAAATATTTTTATCAGACAGTTTATGTCTCCTTCAGTTATTTCTTACTCCAATGGCTTCATTATAACAGCTACAGCTGAGTTCAATCAACATTGTTGCTCTCAGACTTGTTATTTATATCTCTGAGGAAGAGGTAGGACTCGAAATATCAGATGACTTCTTTTCAATTCAATTTAAGGCACGTTTACCTTTGATATGAGAGCATTTTGTATGTTTCAACTTACCAAATTGGTATGTATATATAAAGAAGGTACATGTTACATCGTTAGTGCTGAGGAAGGACACAGGGGTGTCTGAAATACGTTTGCAAACGCATTTGTGCTCTTTATCTATGGATAAGCAAGTCGTAATATGTGTAACTCTTTCGATCATGGAATTATAGTTAATCTCGATTATTACCATAAGACTTTATGAGCAAGGGAAATTATGTTAAGAGAAAATAAATTAAGCCATGAGTGGGACTCGAACTCAGCACTTGTCGTTCTTTTTTTTTTTCTTTCTTTTTTTTTGAGGTTGTCTCCTCCGTTTATTTCTTCTTCATTGGACACATTACAAGCATAAATAAGTTATTGTTAAAGGTTACATACATACGTTGACAAAACTTGTCGTTCTTAGTACGACCGCTCTAACCATTAGGCTATCAAGGGTCTGTGGTGTCTACAATGGCGACTTCGGTAAGAACGACAACCCATGCCAATCTTCTCTCCGGTTACCATAAATGACGTCATCATTAGAGTTAGGGTTAGGAAATGAATTTCCATCACCCTAGTCAGTAACGTCAGGTATGTATCCCTTTTGTAGCCTGTAAGCGGGAAGGGCATGTGTCGAATTGGCTGTATATGGTAGATCGAAGTGTGCATTAAGTAAGTTGTAATATGTACAAATCTTTCGATCATGCATCCCAAGCACTGGCTTAATCCTTTATGAACGATGGAAAGTATATATATTGGGACACTCAGAAAATTAACCCATGAGTGGAATACGTTTACAGGTCGATCGCTCTAATCACTATGCTATCAAGGCTCTTGTGTCAAGCGTGGCGACTAAACCCAAGTACCGGCTTACTTTCAAATTGACGTCCGCACTTAGACCTGGTAATAATCTGGTTGAAAAAGGCGCTAGAATGGTAATATGTTACGAAAAGAATTCGTTCAAGGGAGAGAAAGAGAGGGGATGGACTGCCAGTATTCCAAGAGTGCCGACCTAGGGACTTATTGGCCCTATCAGTGTTTGTTCTGAAGGTACTTCCGTAGTATTGTCAGATCGGCGTCTAATTTGTTTTGAAAGTCTTTGTTAGAACAAATGTGTTTCTAGCGGAGAGTCTTGCAATATATTACAGATTTCTTGGTGTGTTCTGGGTGGAAGCTGTTGAATGGTATATAAGTCAGTCTGTCTGAGGTTTCGCAAAAAGCCGAGGTGTTAATAATGTCGTCTTTCGATGACACTTGAATATCGAAAAAGTATAGGTTAGATGTTGGACAGTCATGCGTGAACCAATTCTTGACTTTTGTTGGATGGAAGCTGTTTGCTTTGTGAGCAATTTTTGTGAGTATTCGTTTGCCATGAGGCCAACGGAACAAAAAAAATGTCATCAGTATGTGTATATATTTACGTCACACAGCGAACTGTTTTTTTTTTTTAATTGCAGGAATCCCGAGATCCCAGCTTGGAAGCTGTTTGAGAAAGACGTGGAATCCAAGACAACTTTGTATAATCCCGATGGAGACTACTTTCCCAGGCTATTACATGAGCTTGCCACCACTGAAATTAAAAATATTACCACCATCATGCGCGGAACTCAACTGAAGTTTTGGATTCATTTTGTTGATGGAAATCAGGCAATAGCTAAGCCAATGAGGTAAATAATACTTTAAAATGATACTATATTCATTGATTTCTGTTGGCTACACGTATTTATGTTCCATCATCCAGTTTGGTTTGCAACTTCCATGCTTCAAAGAATTTTTAAATCTCATTGAAAATGACATTGAATTGTTGCCACAAACAAACTGGAATATACCTAGAAATGTACATACAAAAAGTAAAATGCAGAAATTGGAAAGTCTGATATGGTGAGAAGAATAAGACTTCACCGAGATTCTCAACCTTTCACCTTCTAGTTTGGATCTTTTACCAATTAACACTTGACTACTGACGTCGTGGTCCTTGTTAACTTAGCCGAAATAATGTTAACGGTTTCAATTAAGCGATGACTTAATTTTGTTCTGTTTATCGAAATAACGCTACTTCTCAATTATGCGCTACAACCCTTATCAGACATCAGAAATAATATAATTCAACGTAAGTCGATATTGATCCCTATACATGGAATTTATTGATCCCTATACATGGAACTTCAATGATCCCAAGAACATGAATTTCCGATGAGATACAGAAATGTGGTTTTAAAACAAAACAAAAAAAAGTTGAAAATAATCTTTGAAGGCAATTAATACAAACTGAAATTTAATATTGTGAGTGGGGAATTTATTTATACCACGGAGGTGCAAGAGAAGGAGATACAACGGGACGTTTAAGTTATGCTAATCCTGTAAGATTTTCTCCGGGGTGATAACTTTCAATTCATAGAGGGATATGAACAGCTTCGAGCGCCGTTTTACTTCTGTGTGATGTATCTTACTTCGAGCATGGAGGTGCTAGAGAGAGACCTCCACGTAATCTTCATTCACACCTGCTTTTAATCTTTGAAAAGGATTGCGTAGCAAAATCTTTGATGCAAGGTTCATTGCCGACAATCACAACTCAAAACCACTGTCTCAAAATTGAAACGACTGGCTATCTCTTTGGAATCAAGACAGACTGGTATATAAGAATAAGACATAGACCTCTGCCATGTGCAAATGACGAACACGATCATAAGACTACTTTTTACTGTTGCATTTTATCGATTTTCACTAATTTTCGTAAGTTCGCAGAGGGTGTATCCGTGTTCAATAAGTTGCACAACATCAAATTTTTCTACTGTGATTGGCGTCGGTCCGCTTCGGAAATTGAAAACTGATTCTCAAGAATAACGACTGGCAATGCTGTAACTATAGACAAATTTTTCAATAGCTAATTTACAACGGAGTAGACAACATAGACCTTTTATGTTAAGTTCTTAATACATGGTTACGGCGGAAATTAGGCTGCCTCAAAAGAAGAACCTTCTGTTGTACCCCCACTCTTACCTCTCCGTTTATAGTCTAGTTGATTAATGAGGAAAAAAGAATGTTCCATGGATGGTGGTGAGATATTCAACCCAACATTCAAGACGACAGCGCTTGAAGGTTGGCTCTTCCTGTTGGGAGTTTTACCTACATCGGTACAACTAAGAGCTAGAACTATCATTGACAATGGTTCTCAGAAACTTTTTTTTTTCTTGGTTGACAGGGATCCAAAGGACCTCTACATGAACTATACTCATCACTCGGATTTCATCATGGAAAGAGAAAGACACACTGCAGAGATAGCAGCCTTTCATCTTGACAGGTAATCACTTTTACAATCATCACCAACGTTACCAGTTTCCAAGAAAATCGAGGGCATAAGGGAAAATGCCCCGGTAAGAACCTTTGTCGATCCAGCACCCCCTTCCCTCTCCTCACTAAGAGGGACTATAAAGGCCTGACAGATACAATGGACATATCTATTCATTGTCGATACACATATTGCATTCACCGCTCTGTTTTAAGAAGTCATGAGACTTAATTTTCACCCATAGATATACGAGCCAACGCTTCCGGGAGCGTTGAAACCATGGAAACCAACCAGGGATTTGACGACAACAGGGAAGTAATAAACTGGCCCCCTATAAGCTGACGCAAAGCATTCGTTTCGTTTTCGCACTGCTTGCGAAGTTTTGCCCCCAACAGTTTCTTTCTTCTCCTTTCTCCACCCCATTCCACTCTCCTCCAATGCTAAAATTCTCATGCCGCCACTGAACGTAACAATTATTCCGACTCGAAAGTAAATTCCCTTCACATACCAACCTTCTCACCCACAAGGACGAATCTTTCCTATGTATTTTCCTTTCTTAAAGATATTCCTATGAAGGCGTCAATATTAAAAGATAAATCAAGCAAATGTTCCCCCTATCCCTACATCCAGATGAAAAGAAAAAGAAACTACATTGGGATGGATGATGTGAATGAAAGCCATTGCAGAACAGAGATGGAGGGACGGTGGGAAGAAAGAATTAACTTATGTATGAATCTCTTTAAGTACGGTATACCGCACGTTACTCAGCACTCACGAACCTCCAGGCAGTATTGTATTGGACACTTTATCAAATCGACTTGAATTTGTTTCAGATGCAACTCAATATCTTCTATATACCTTCAACTATGTTTTCTTTTCTATCACCGTTCCTGTGTCGTGTCTTAGAATCATCGGTTCAAAGGCACATTTTACCGACAATTGGAGGGGCTCTTAAATGAAAGAGAATACTATTCCACTGCAGGCTTTCCAAATCCCATAACAATATCTTGTTCCTACCTCAAGATATCAGTGCCGTTTGAAGAGGCAAGTTTCTCTCGTCAAGAAAGATTTCGACTTTCCCCAGATCAAAATGTCATATAACAGAGGCAAATAATTTCAAGAAGTCCTTGTTTTGCTTTGAAATTAACGCCCTCATTCCACAATGAAATTCAATGTTAAAATATCTCTTTAAAAAATCATAATTTCTTAACCGAACATGTATTAATATTTTTTTTTTTTTTTTTTGAAATAGAGAGATCAAGGTTTCTAGAAGTATGAATTTCCTTCACTGGCAAATCCCTTTAAGCAAAATTGAGCCGACTATGAGTATTTTCAGCAAAGCCCTCAGTTTTACTATCTACCTGTCCAGTAAATTCACCTACAGTTTACAACACTGTTACACTTTCACCGAAACGTACCACCAATAAGAGTGTGTTCTACTGATGGGAGCGGATGTATTCTGCAAAAAGCAAGTACATCGTAGCATCCTTTAGTGTAAACTATTAACATTATCATTATTAAATAAACCCGAATGGATAACGACTGAGCATCATTCAATGTTTTATGACAATGGCAATGCTCTGGCAATGCTTCAATTTTTCTTTCTATTTCAAAAAAAAAAAACAACTAAATATCAATACATGTTCGGTTAAAAAACTTATGAATTTTTCAAGAGATACTGACAGCGATGATCTGAACCAACGCACTCTCTTCACATACACATAGTAAGTGCCCTTTTTCTTGCTGACTTAAAACGGTGTGATAGGGATGAAAGGAAGGGGGTGAGACTGGGGCCACTGAAGTATTTTTTTTCAACAAATTAAACATCTTTCCACTCGTTTTTGCCTTGTTTAATATTGACTGAATGTTATCATAATATTTTTCAATTGGCTAAATCATCTTCACAAGTTTAAGGAGGATTTCATCTATGTGAATTGTCTGTAGTCACCAAACTTTTTTCTATATATATATACTACAAAATTTCGTTTCTACAATATATTACCGTACTCTCCTTGTCAACAACGACACTCTCGATGTCTCTCTTTTTTTTGTATATTGTACATATTGTATATATATATATATATATTTATTGGTTAGGTATTATCCTAATCCTTCTTAGAACTTCGGCAAAACTTTTTTTATTTTAATTTTCTGTCATTTTTCAACTCGTTCAGAAACTTCGATTTCCGAAGAGTTGCACCTTGCGTTGGACGGTCATTGAACTTCACCTCAGAAATAATTATGAAGACAAAAGATCCATCTATACTGACGACATTGACAATAAAAGGTGAGTCATCTGCAGTGCGTGCCACAGCTAGAATCTGACCAGGCGCGCATGCGCCAAAGGTCTAGCTGGAGTCAGATTCATCGGAAATAACACAGAGCCCTTGCAATAGACTGTATTAGCATTACATATACATGCTTATATATCAGCGATGGATCCATGAGTTTTGTGGGGGTGCACTGGTTACGTTCATCCTGGAAGAATCTTCTGTATCAAGGATTAAAGAAAAAAGAAATGGTGTTCGTCGGAATATGGGGCACTATAGTTTACATGCCTAAACGGTGACGAGAAGAGCAACAGTGAACTGTCTGCGATATAGGTCGATACATTCTCGGAAGAGGATACACCAGATCACTCATGAGTCCCACATATGATGTTACATCATGTAGAGTGGATGCTACACGTTGAAATAAGAAACCAAAATAAAAAAATAAGAAAATAGTTCGAAAAACGAAGGTGGATTCCGCTTTAGTAACAACATATGACTTTGTCAAGAATTATCGAATGTTGTCAATGTTTCAAGAATTGGCGTACACAGGAGAAGACCATCAGACCATCGGGCCAACCCCCTACCCCTCACTGCCAGTTCTCCTCCCTCCCATCTGTATCTGCACAGTCAATACCATTCGAAAATACAGAAATGCCGCAGTCCAAAGCCAACAATACTGCACATACCACACAGTCTTCGCGGTTCCTCTTCTGGTCTCGTTAATGGGCGTCACCCAGACCATAGGGGAAACCTATGGCGGCCCTGTCCGATGTGTCCTAAGCCATCAAAGACTTGTAGTGCGTAGCAAAAGAATTTAATATGTGGCACAAAACTTACTCCATGAAAACTTTTTGACAATGTAACTTTGAAAGCAAATTACTTTAGTATTTATTTTATTTACATGCTCATTTTTACACCATTGGGCAAAAATAACACTCGATGCATCACTTAACTTCCAAAGCGAAAAAAGGTTCTTATTGCAAACTGTTTTCAATAGTCATAGCGTGCATATTTTCTGTAATTTGACAAAAAAAGTCATCTCAAAATAATCTCAACTAATCTGGGCATCATAAAGGATTAGATTAACAAACATACAATAAAAACAAATCTACTCATTTTTGAATCTGAATATTAATGAAATATCTCATCTGTTAGCATATCCACCACATACTTGATAATGGATGGACTGCCCCCTCCCCACTTAAGGGTGAAAAGAAAAGTAGAACTGCTGTCATAGGCTGACAGACAAAAGGTCATAACTATAATCGTTATGTAGAACAATTGCTAATGCTCTCTGTGAGCATAGTTCTTGGGGATTGCGCTTCAGGAATCATGAAATCCTGATAAAATCCTTCAAACTTTAATGGTCGCAGTCTTTTAATTATCAATTCTATTACTGGTTATGGACGGAATATTGTGACTCCAAATTTTCCACATTACATCTGGTTTCCTTGTAGGAACATTGATTGACTCATGTGAGTGTATTACGCTGTATTTTCCCATTTTGCACACATAAGCTTCAATTACAACGAAGTCGTGCTTAAACATATATACAGGCTATTACATTTTCCTGAATTGGGTGAGGTAGAGGGAAGAGAGAAATAAGCCACCCTGGTGATTCAAGGCCAACATGTTACTTACTAATAAAAGCAGCATTGCCAAAAAAAAGTAAAACGAGTATTCAGACTATTAAATCTGTCATGGCACTGTCACTTTAAGTCGTTATCCCGATAAACAAAACTTACTTTATCTCAGTTAAAGAAGAATTAGGCGTTTGTTTCAGGGAAAACAATCATATTTTCAAAACTAATGTTTGTTGACGTAGAATGATAGTTTATTCAAAATAGGTGAAGGGAGTAGCCTTCTTTTTAAGAACTAAGTTTCTCAGAGATAGAAATTCAGTCATTTGTTGCTCGACGATAATTTGTTCACCCAAACTTTTCAAAATTCAAATGATGCATCTTCCACTACTCAGCGCATGCATAATGTTTTGAGGAGATGAAGCTTTCGCAGATGTTTATTAATGAGACCGAATAGTTTGACAGTGATTAAGGCTATTTTCTTTGTATGCCAAGTTTGTATATTTTGAACGCTCTATTTCCCTTTAGCTATGCAAATAACTGTGCGAAATAACTATAACAGGTATTTGCAATGTCAGCTCTTTGCTGGACTCACGTGAACCAAATGTTCCATATGTATGCATGGACATTGAGCTTAAATACACCTGTGTGACGTAACTAACCCTAACATAAGATCAGAACAACGGGTACATCTTTGTTGCTGAAAAGTTCCTTTGAAAAATATATTATCCTGTTGGGGTGTTCCATATTGACATCTGAGTAGTGTAACTATAGCAAATGTAACACATGATAAAAAGTGTTGGAACAACAATCAAACTGCGATTTTCAATGCTTGCCTCTTTGAATGCTGTTGGTTACATCAACAATTTGCTGGGCTCAGCTGAACTTCTTGTGTCATAAGTTCCACCTAAGGATTAGCTAATTTTGCAACCTTTGTAGCAAAAGCAGATACTTTCTTTGGCACTTTTTTTCATCTCTAATACCGAAAACTTCTTTTGGATAAATGTCGTTGTGTTGCACGATTCGGGGTACTTAATATTGATGACATAGTCGAGGTTCATTAAGTATAATAGGCAATCAATAACATGGCCTTCCTTTCATAACTTCAGATTCGGCAGCCACAGCCAAAGAATTGTTTAATATGAAGAGCCTTGACTTGGAGATTACATTTGCCTCCTTCCGGAGTACCTGCAAAGAAAAGCAAGAATTAAGAAAGTGTGCTGTTTGTGTTGTGATTTCTTGATTCAGTGGGATGGATCGTGGAGATGACTGGGGTGGGACATTTGGTGTCTTTTCACCAAAGTCTGCTGGTGATTTGGGTACAACTTTCAGTTCGTTTGATATGTAGACTTAGGAATCCTGTCCCTTGCCATCACCTAGTTACCGCTAATGATATTATGGAGAATAATGTTATGAGGAAACCCTTTTTCTTTTCCTTTTGTTTGCTACCCAAAAATTAGTTGGTTTGAGATATGGATTATAATAGTTAAATAATGCAGAGACAAATCATAAAAATCTGAGACATAATTCTTACGTATTGAAACTTTGATAGAACCTCGGCCCTCTTTATAGGCCTAGGTCCCGCTGTACCTTATGAGGTTTGTCTACCGCTACAGTTTCACTCTGTCATTCATTCATCTTATATATCATGCAGACAAAGCCTTGGTCTTTATCTATATTTATACCTTACATTAATACTAATGATTGTAACTGGGCTACATGTACAAATAACTTGTTTGGGATAATGCGTAGCTAGGTTAGCCCAGACAGCTATAGGTAAACTACACATACAATATATGTTGGGGTAGCCTCGGCAACTTAATGTTTGTAATTACAGTACAACCAGTCTTCGTACATAATATATGGTCTGGCGTTAAGTCTAGGCCTAACGTATGGTATCCGCTCCGCACTTGAACTGTAATCCAAAAACCAGATTTTAGCCCTCCCTCCCCCCCCCCCCCCCCATTGACTCATCCTTCTACGTTTTCCCACAAAATCCACGGTTACTTCCCATCTGTCATTTTTTTCTCTTTATTGCCCAACTAACTGATGAAAGCGTGTCCGAAATTCAATCTTACCAAAGTGTGCACAAGTTCTCTCTCTTGTATCAGACACGCGACGTGCAGGCCGGGCCGATGGAGTGCTTGACTGCAGCGGGATAATAGTGTTGTGTTTTAAGGAATGTTGGAGTGACCAACAGGAAAGGATGCAGCTACTGATTTTCAATCAGTAGGATCTCTGACCATTTCAGCCGTTACAGTGATATTTCTTAACAGCGTGACCTTTACCGGAAGTGCACCTCCAGCCGAATTGCGGGAAATTTTCATGGTGAACGTTGAAATCTACCTTCGGAGTTTCCTCGGTCAGCTGAATATTCATACTCATTTCTTCTTTCAGACGGTAATCAACTACTGAAAGGGCATATATTAAAGATCGCAATCCAGACATTTCACGACCAAATTCGTTTTCTGGACAATACAAAACAGGTATCTGTAGCACCCTCATCAACCAAAACTGAGACTGGTGGTCAACGTACGACTGCACTTGCATTTTCCATCTAATAAAAGAAAATTTGATTGAGGATGACGACGATGAGTTCATAACAAATATCTACACTTTTGTTCAGGTGATAAACTTATTCGACCATTTGGTACCATTTTTAGCTTTTTGGAATTCAATTGATGAAAGAGAATCGTGTATCCTAACATAGAAAAACAATTGCATGTAACAATGATGCTATACTTTTGTATTGGCTAGGTTGAAACTAATGTTAAGTACCACAGCTGGAGACGCACTGTTGTCACACGTAGTAACGTAGGTAAGCCAGGCAATATTCAGTGTTAGCCTAATGGTTTTAATTTTGTCATAGGTCTCCTGGAGTGGTATTAAACTTCATTGGAAATTATTAACTAGTTTGAGTCCACTTGAGGTACCTTGATGGGAATCACAACGTTATCATCTTCACGTTGAATTAGGCTAGATCTAATGATAGTCTATTCTTAGGCTAACTTACAAGACATAAATGAGTATAGGTCTACAGGACGAGATTTGAAAGATTAAGAAGCCTGTAATAAGACAAACACCAAAGGCATTTCCATTGCTTGGTAGATGAGTGATTAATTGTATCAACGTAGCTGGAGAGGCGGATACGGAATGGGAAGGTTGTCGTATAACGTCAGGCGTACCGTAGCTGAGAAAGCTCAAAAAAAAAAAACAAGTGACGAAAACGTGCTACAGTTCAAAACAACTTGTATCTACGGTGTTACTACTAAAATAGGCAAAGAAAAAAATGAGAAGAAAATGGAGAACGGCATATTCCTATGTAAACTCGGATGAATCGAACTTGTTCTAAAATTCAAGTAAAATCGAACTCAAAGACGTAAATACTATGATGGCTGTTTCTTTCGGCACCCGCTGTTCTGGCCTAAGTGTCTATGGAAGGCCAATCAACCAGTTCTGCGCCAACAGTAGCACTAAGTAATTCAATAACTTTAAGCCCTACTGCTAACTGGATTGCTATCAATTGTTGTCATACAATTGTAGAGTCCCATGAATAATTTCGTGACACAAGTAGTAGTAGTAAAGGCACTGAAACTAAGACACTAACAATAACTCATCTATTGTCGTTTTTGGTGAACTGTTACTGCAAGTACTTACACGTAGGGGCGTAGCCACGGGGGGGGGGGGCACGAGGGGCACGTGCCCCCGCCCCCATGACAAAGCTGTGCCACCCCAGGTGCCCCCCCATGAAAAATTTTGAAATGTGCAGTTTTATCTTGCGGTCAATTTATTAAGTCAATATATATATATATAGACAAAACTTGTGCCCCACCAGGAAAGGTCTGTGCCCCACCAGTGCCCTCCTGCTCAAAAAATCCTGGCTACGCAACTGCTTACACGCATGTGTAAAGAGACCCAGTTTTTTTTTTTTTTTTTGTATTACCAGCAATGTATATCCATTACAGACCCATGTACATCAACGGACACAGTTTTAGCCATGCAGAGTCCCTGAACCATACGTTTTTGTACAAGACTGTTTATTGCATTTTGGTAACTGTCGTGGAGAGCTCACTTTTATATGACTCTGATGAAACGTGATGAAAGTGTATCACTACATGCAATGTAATTCCAGGTAATGTGGGAATATTTACTCAGCTGTTCTTAGAAGCCCATCAGTTGTAGTAGAATTCTAACAGCAATGTTTTTGATGACAGCCTAGATTCCCTCTGCTAGTTTCCTTTAAAACATGTAATTTAAAAATGTTGATGTCATTTATGGCATATGTGATCACATTACAGTATAGTCAGTTTGTTTTCGCATGTCAGATGGCAAAGAATTAGGTAGGTCAGCTCGATAAGAAAATAGCTGTTGTTGATATGTTGATACTGGAAGAGATCTGCGTCATAACAAGGAAAGAATCAATGCCAGGGCAACCTAATGGACATGCACATGCCTTGAGTAAACTAAGTTTCTTTCACATGTTACGCAAATTCTAGGTCACAGTAAGTAAATTATAACAGTTTCAAAAAATTGTTGAATTATTTTCTTATTATTCTGGTTGTGACTGATGTTTACTTTTTGTATTTGCTTTATCTACATTAAGCTTCACGGACATATGTCTTGATACGGACAGAAGAGAATATTCTGCTGTCGGGGACCTTCTAACGCCATTCTCAAGATGACACCCATGATGTGCTGTATGTTGGGATCTTTGGATGTAGTGTGATCACCAAAATGAACATTTGGAGAACAAACTGTAAAATAAATGAGGTGTATGGTTGCTTCAATTTGCAAAAACTTGCAACATTTCATCAACTTCAAGGAAAGAGAACAATAAATTGTCACTTTGAAAAAGGACTTTGAAATGTTAATCAGCATAAACTTGTTTATCGGAGAGAAGTTTGATACCGTTACTTTATGAACATGTTTGTACATTCCCTCGTACTTGTGCCAGTTTTAACCTGTCATGTATTAACATTTCTTGTCTTCATAATAATGAATATGAGTTAGTAATGTTTCATTGTGTAGCAATGAACAATTTATCAATTCAAGGTGAGTTGAGGGGCGTGGATCAGTGTCCGGACTTTCATTTACAGTCAATTTGAAACATTGTATGCTGTGTGACTATCATGTTTTTCCTTTTTATCGTAGGGGGTTGGTGGAATTATCTGTGGTTGCTGAGGTGGTTTGTATGGTTGTTATGTTTGTTTGAGGTTTTTAAGTTCCTTTTTTGTAGCTATTCATTAAATGCTTTAGTTTCATATTTTACTTCTGAAAATGTTATGTATTACTGACCAGCATGTGTATCTCCCATCTACAGCGCTTTGCTTACTTTATCACTTCGCGATGGCTTTTAACCTGACGACCAGAACCTAATGTTGTTTTTCACAAAGTCATATCTTACAAGTACACATTCATCTGCTTTCACTACAATGCCGCACTACTAATACCACTAAGACATGTATGTTATTGACCATTTACCGGTTCTAACAGTATTATTTTACCAACACTTTGCAACTGTGATATAGTCAGCTCCGTCATATAATGCATATCCTTGTGCTATCTCAACTTGCCATACAGTAGGATTGCTAACATGATAAGTACAGTTTGAATAAAGTGGAGACTGGAGAGACCTCAGGATTAATGTGTTCACACTTTTCAAGTTATATCTCCTTATTGAAATTAAGGTATACTTAAGTATTCACTGCATCTTCATTCTTCTCACATCCAATAATTGTATAACGCTTTTGAAATGCGTGTTTTCTACATGACTGTCCATTAACTTGAAGTTTTAAACAGAAGTGGAGCTTAGTGTGAATATCATTTTCATTTGGCTAGTTTATAGTACAACCATTTCCTTCCTGTCCACACTTCCATTTTGTGCCTATGTTGAAGGCCTAATAAAAAAATGATGCTGAAATAAAAGGTAGAAATTTACAGCTTCCTTGCAGTAAGTCCTTATTTTGTTTATAGGTATTACCAGTGAAAATGTCACCTGAATTGGTTGCAGCCTCAGTGCTTTTAAGTACTGAGATACCAATCAAACAGTAGATAATAGTATAATTGTACAGTGTCTCTTACCAAACTTGGAATCAAGTGGCATAACCCCATTGTTAAGATTATCATGGAAATCTTTATAGCGCCATCACCACTTTACAACCGTGCTAAAGTGTTCAACAGACCCTCTTTCATGCCCGATTACACATGTATTACTTATAGACAATTGGACATGACACGTAATACCCCTTGCCAGGCAGCTCAAGAAAGTCTAGACTTTGGATTGACAGACGTGAATTACTTTAGGAGAACGATGTTTAATTGACCATGTAGATTATCACAGCATGAGGTCATAACCTAAGGCTATGAAAATTTGCAACAGCTGAACCTCAGAAGAACAAAAGAAGAGTGAGGTTGAAGTCAATCCCATTTTAAAGGTACGATTCAGTAACGGCATGATGTGGCAACGGTGAACTTTCCAGTGGTTCAGTTCACAGTGGTTCAGCTCGTGTGCCAAAAGTTTAGCAAATTGAGAATGGAACTTGCTCTGTTTGCTAACCTGTGAATATTTCAGTAAAACGGATTTGTGGAGTTTGTTCCAAGGCTAACCTGCAGGTGCAAGACCACTGAGAGTGGACAGCAGTCGCCGGCAAAGTAATTCGAATGAGAGAGAGAGACAAAAAAATAGAGATCATACGAACTTTATACTGCATCTGTTGTCCTTTGTATCAACTGTCGGTCTACTAGCTGCGTTGTCTGATCCTTTGCTACACCCATCCCATAAGCAGCAAATTGGTTGTCGGTTGTGGACTGATTACTGGGTACAGCTGCTCTCCCTAACCCATGAAATCCATTCTGTGTATGTATCAACAGTGTCGTGGTCACAAACGGGATTAGGGTCTTCTGGTTGATGAGGAGCAAGTGCGTCATCAATTTGGCAGTTGGATGGAAAAATAGGACAAAGAATCATGTGTCAGTGAGGTTTATTAATTGGACAGATAATTACGCAGTAATTGCCTGTAACTCATGACTGCAATTTCAGATCAGAGAGTTGCTCCCAATTTGTTAGTCTCAGCACTATGTATGGGCAACTGCCTTGAAGCAAGTATGCTTAAGCGCCCAGAACTCAAGGAAATAAAACAAACACACGGAAAAGTGTGCAGTGACTGTGATATAGCCTTTACACAAGAATTTACTACATTAGTCATTGTCCTACCATTGAAAACGACCGGTCTATCAAATATCAAATATATTTTTAGCATGATACATTTAATGTTGTGTTTCGCACAATGTGACAGTGTTGACAGTATTGACAGTGGAATGGGTCACATTTGCTTCCCAACTTGTGCCCTGATTCTCTTTCTTTCTTCTCATTTCAAAGATGGCAACCAATGTTTCGCGGGTAACTGTACTTGGAGGTTTTTATGCAACAAGACTGCCTTAACATGCGCTACGGATGGCTTTTTAGAAATCGCCGTCTGTCAGGCTGTTAAACAACTTTACCACGCGAAGAACTTTCGGTACCGGTGGGTGAATGTACAAGCTAAAAGGTAATGACTTAAGTGGCATATAATGTTATCTGTCCTTTTGTCTGTCTGTCCTTTTGTCTGCCCTTTGGTCTGTTTGTCTGTCCGTTTTTTGTGACATCAGCAGGAACAGTACACTGTAATCAGTGACGCACCCAGGAATTTATGGAGGGGAAGGCCGTAGCCTCTGCCGGAATTACTGCAATTGAAAGATCCGAGCGTAGCGCCACGATCGGTTGGTGCGGAGCGTACAAGAAAGTTTTTGCTAGGGGGGTCGGGGGGCATGCTTTTCCGGGAAATTTGTGAAATCTGCAGATCTCCTGCAATCAGGAGCATTTAAGAAGACCTCAAAAGACCTTCAAAGGGGAGGGGGTGCAAATTTGTGAAGACTATCTAAGCGGAGCTCCACCATCGGTTGGCGCGGAGCGTACAAGAAAATTTTGGGTTTTACAAACCCCCCAGATGGCCGGAAATAGCCCTTCCCAAGTTTTTTCAGCTGCATGAACCCAGCCTTATTTCTGATATTTTCAGCAAGATATGCAGTATTTAAAAAAATGGGGAATGTGAGAGGGGGCATGGCCCAATGCCCCCCCCCCCCTGTGTACGCTAGTGACTGTAATCAGTGTTACGTCTTGTGCTTCATACACCTTCACGTTATTAGTGTTTTCAGCAATTTCACATTGTTATTCTATAGCTTATTGTCCTCGTCTATTTTTATTCCCTAACAGCGACAGACGCATTCTTCGAGACTGTGAAGAAGTGAAAAAGGTTAGAGAATAATTTCTTCCCTCCTATTAGCTAGTTCTTAAATGCTTACAATTCAGTTACTATTACTGGGTTTTATTTCCTTCTCAAAATCGTTCGATCTGATGAGACTTGCCTGGGCGCTCACACTAGGAAGTTCCTTTGCAGGTTCATTGCTCCACTGCTTTAGTTTAATTCAGTAATCTCTCATTTCAACAAGATCTACTCACACGTAAGGTTATTGTCTACTTTGTATTTTCTAGAAGGATTACTAAAACTTCCACTTTTCCGTCACTCTAGTTTCGTGTGAATGTTTTTTTTTTTTTTTACTGTTTAGCCTCACAGGCTCCGTCTCTGGAATGGTCCTTGGTCACACAGTCTGTGCACAGCGAATAAGTACACAATACCAAATACAGTCTCACGTTGAACCCCCCTCCCCCACCCCTCCCCCACCCCTCCCCCACCCCTTGTGATTTTTCGTAATCACCGTACTATTCGTGGGCAAAGGGAATAAATTTCAAGGACAAAGTATTAGGTTATAAGCGTCAGACCATCAGAATTCTGGTTAAAGAAACGTACTGAAATTTCAGACAGGGTGAAAATACCTTCATGGATTTTATATAAAACTTACAAATACCTTATATTCACTGCCTGGTTAATCAGCGTACTGAAAAGGATTCAGACGGGGAATTTATGGATCAGCACTGCTGTAGACGTATTTTGATATAACTAGACAGTTTATCTGCAACCAACGAGTTAATTAGGTCAAGTGACCAATTATCTCACATTCTCGCCTAATGGAAAGTCTCAACCAATGGCATGTCGCAAAACTAGAATGACAAGTGATGGCCAACTGTTTTTTGAATAATGCAAAATGTGGCTTTCTCTTCTCCATTATAGCAAGGTAGGTGGACACATTGATCTTCCACCTCTTTGGAAATTGAAGATTTTTTAGGTATTCTGGGCGATATTTAAAAAAAAAATACTATCGAAGAGAGACTTGTATTTCCCCCGTCTTAAACTGTGTCTTCAAACTTTGCAAGTACCTGACTCATTTAATGAATAAATTCGATATTTTTCAGTAGACATTTACAGGTGAAAACATGAGCTTTCCGTAACACCAAATTTACGAAGTTTAGTTGACACAACCGACTATAATCAGCAAATTTAGGATACATCGATTTTACTCTACATTTTGTATGTACTGCATCTAGCCTATACACACACAAATACTCGCCGTTGGTCGCAAATTTGCTATCGTCTTATGTCGTGTGAATAGTCCTGACATGCACGGGTACATAGGGACGTCTTATATTTGCTGAGTACATGACTCATTTACGAAATTTAATTGTACAAATTGATATCAGTGGATAGGAGACTTTCTTTGTATTTTGAAAATAACCGAGTGGTTTTACAGCGTCTCGATGTAGTAATAGATAATTGAACGAGGTGTTTGAAACACATTTTTGCACACCTGGCTTTCATAAGAAGGGTCAAATTCCAATTTCTTTAAATCCTTGCTGGCCGAAGTGGCCATCAACAGTTTTTTTTTTTATGTTTCAGGAAGTAGGTGTCATGATTGTAGCCCTTAAGTTGATAGTTGGTAAAAGTAGTGTTGAGATATTATGCTTAAAAAATCACCCCTTTTGGTTCATCAGCATTCAAATAAATAGGAGGTCACGAAACATCAAGCATAAAATGATGTAAAGAGAAGGACTAGCGCTTCACCTAGTCCGGCCTCAAAGAATTTCCATAATGTGCTAAACTAAAATCATGTCTCAAGAAGACCTTTTCTACATGATACAACATGACTTGATAGCCAGATATACCATGATGGTAACGATAGGTACCTCTCGAGAACTTAAAGACATGCATGATATCATGCGAGGAATGGGCTCAAGCTATTTTGTGTGTTTGCGGATAGACTGTATATGAACGTTGCCATTACCGTATGACCAGGTATGAACACATTACGTTCTCGTGACAACATGTGTAAATTGTAACTCTTTCTATTATCCGCATTAAATATCAATGGACCGGAAGTCTTGCACAGCTGGCGTGCATTGATTGACAATCATTGTTCAGGTAAATATTTTATGGTTCGTACATCAAGTTCTAAAAAAACGTTGCCTATAACGCTTAAGTAGTGTCCACAAACAGTGTTAGTGCTATTTGACTGACTGATTGTAGGCTACTGCATGAGGCAGCAGGTAAGTACCAAAGCAGTGTTTTCATTGAGGTTTTCTATACTAGAAAATATTGTTATATGAGACGGCATCACGTTTTGATGACCGTATCTGCACTGATCTCTTTGAATACTGGATTGGAGGAATAACTGATGGCAGCTGCTGTAATTTACAGTGTCAGTCATGTTTGTTCACCATAGAGAGGATACAGTTGATTTGACTACAGAGATTTCTGGACTGCACTATAAAATATTTATATTTTTTACTTGTATATTATATTATTTGTTTTATATATTTGTTTGCGTTTCTTTGCTTTTATTAGTTTGATTATATGTTACGTTTTCATTGTCATCGATTTTGGCCGGTTTTAGTCTCAACGTGGATGTAAATTGCTTACAGAGATGAACTCTCTCTTTGGGGGTTTGGTTGATTTGGCTTGATTCAAAAACCACAACCAAGGCCACAGGTAATTTAATGTGAGTGACGTGAAAGCACGGGGTTGATGAGGCAAATTACACCTGCAATTGATTTAAGCGTTTGACCTTTAAAATAAAAAAGACTCGAGATCACGTTGGAGACATCCCTCTCTATCCCTTACCCGATAAATGTGATGGGTCAAAATGATTGATAAACTTACCTTTTTACGAATCAAGTATATATATATATTTTTTTTTTTTGTCTAGAGGAGAGGATCGATCGGTGTGCTTAGTAGATTTGCAATTCAGTGCAATTCAATCGTCGAACCGACAAATTATTACGTAGGTTTCAGTGTCTGAAACAACTGTAAATAGTCATTTGTGTCCTGCAATTATACCAAGAATCAAAGCGGTAAAACTTTCAGCAAATGCTGTCATTTTAACTTTTCCGATAGGATTTCGAGATTGTTGGACACGACTTTGATCTAGATTTTATGGAAGCCGTGGCTTTGGATCACCTTATGGGTAAGTTAATGTTAAAGGAGAAGGAATGTCAACTTTTGAGAAAAATGGCAGCACCCTTCTCTGGATTTTAAAAGTGTGTAACTTGGATAGGATAAAACTTTGGGAAGATGTTTGCCAAACACTTCTGGTTCATTTACATAAATATATTTGCAGGGTTTTCTTCTCCTTTAAAGTGGATTCATATAGCGTTATGGAGCGAACATTGTAAAATAGTGCACCTTTATTCTACATCCATACATACTTGGTGAGAATTATCAACTGTTATTGGCCGTATTACAGTCATGTGACCGAGTTTTGTCCTTGGACAAAAGCGTGGTAATTTAAGGGTAAAAATATCGCGTATGAATACAATAAAACATTGACAGTGTTTTCTCCTCTCCATTTTATTTCGTGATGTGAATAACAATACTAGTACTTTGTCAATTGCGCACAAACATTGTTCCCATGTTGTTTACCGTGTTGCCTGTTCTCGACCTTCCTTTTCAATAAAAAAAAATGTGGTTATTTACAAGCCCATGTATGAATGGACAAGATTAGTCCAAGCAATGCAAGAGACATTTTAGGACGATTGCATCCAGCGATAGCGATATAACTCCCTATCGTGCATAATCCTCCAATTAATGCACGGTCCTGCGTTGATAACCCAGTCACTGTTGAGTCCCGAGCGGTGTTCGATTAGTTCCTGACGTATTTTTAGCAACTATCTGCCGGGTGCCTGCAGATCTCCTGCCGGGTATCGGGTCACTTTCGCGTATCGGACGGGCGCCTGGTTCACTTTAATTCGGAGTTAATATCAGTCGCGACGTCGGGCTCGGGAAGTCATCGCCAAAATATCGGCTGATGTCCGGAGGGTTGTCGGGTCAGACATCTGGCATATCGTCCGGGTGCTGAGCCAATGTCGTGTAAAATTAATCGCTGTATACATCTGCCAGTTGCCGATCTGATTCCCGTATACGGGTAACGGCCGGGCCCCGCACGACGATTAACCGACTACTTGGAGACGGGGTCGGAAATCAGTGAATTTAAACACTAACACTAAAGCTGCATTGCATGGTGAAAGGGAAGGAGGAGGCAATCGAGAAGAGAAACGTACAGAGAGCAGCACGCGGAGAGAAATTCAAATTGAATAAGGAAAACAAATACACGTACCGTCAATGTTCAGTTTCCTTTCTGTTAAACTTACATTTTACAGTCTCTTTTTGTATTATCTCTTTGTACATATTTCTTCTCTGCATGCACGTCTTCAATACTTTACAAAACAAAATTCAAAGTTGCTGATGACACTACTACCTCCAAAATTGGTCAATTATAACTTTCATTTTGTACATTACTATTGAATATTTTGCATGGGAAGGCAAAATTTTATTTACTTTTTTTTTCAACAGACATCCCACGAGCTTCTGATAGTTATTATATGAAATATATTGATTTAATGTATTTACACATTCAAGTAAACCTTATACAAGAGCATCGTCATTGCGAACAACTGTGCTCTTATCCTAACATTTTACGTTCGATATGTGCAACATATTTAATGACAATGACAGTCTATTACGGAATTGCGGGCGGTTGCCATGGTCGAACACTGACATCAGCGCTGTTGGACTTGGAGTGTGCATTCCCACTCCTTCAGGGTTGTGCTTGATCCTCAGCCCTTCTCAAGGCTTCCCTCATCAGCCAGGTACGCACCCGCCACCGTCTTCTGGGTTTGGTTTATTCTTTTTTATTCCTACCTCTCTTCTGTTGCCACCAAAGCAGTACCTGTTACGAAGTACTCGACGCAAGCAAAAGCCAATAGATTTCAGCCCAATTCTTAGGGCTTTTAGAGGAATCGGCGCCATTTTCATCTCTCTTCTTCTTATGAAGTTCTTCGGAAGCGAATGGAGTTGCGTAGAGTTTCTTCATGTAATGATTTTTCGTATGCACAAACTGACCCATGCCACCGGATTCCGGTCGTCGTTCGCCCGGTAATCGTCGGGAGTCCTACTGTTGCCCGTCCGGAGACCGTCTGGTCTTCAATAATTCGTCGGCGCCCTAACGAGTACCGTAGAGACATCGCAAGAGAGTCGGTCGAGTGATAGGCCAGCACCGGCCGGAGACCGGCCGAGGATCGTCCACGAAATTAAGCATATATGCAGATAATCGGCCGATCACCGACCGGTCACTACCGGGACCCCGGGGGGAACTGGTACGGGTCCCTTTTTACTGTGTTCGTGTAAGTGATGTCGGTCCGATTTTTCTCCGATCTGTGGACGCCGACCGACGGCTAGAAATCGGACAAATCTGCCGGGTGCCGGGGTGGAAAGTAACCTAGGCATTAATTCCAATATATCTTACTGGCGGATTGCTGGTCATATACCATTTGTAATTCGGCACTATCACAATTATCATCATGATAATGATGCTCATACGTGGATTGGTATGACAGTGCATACTAACCCACTGTATTGAGTCAGTAAATCAGTCATTGCAAATCTCTGTAGCTTTCTGAATACTAGCGATCTCATAACGTACGTAATGGTTACATCATATCCTCTGGTCTTACCGAATCACATTTTGACAAAATTTTGGGTTGTTACATGAGACAAATACTGAATGTTTCCATTCGTGTTAAAGTATGTATAATTTGAACATTCTATTGAAATTGGCTTTGCCTCGTTGAAGAGAAACTCCTTACTGTTGCACTCATACACATCCATTATTTATGTATTAGTGAACTAAACTAGTTAGTATTACTGTTCGGAGACAGTTGCCATTCTCGACTAGGATGTGCGACAATGTATTTAGCCTTTGCTTTAATTTGATGTCTTTTTGAGTAACGTCACTGAAAGGTAGAGAGATGGTTGCTAGATAATTTTATGGAAATGATTGAGTGTTGCCTCTGTTTGAATTTTCTTAAGTGCGGCATTTGGTATATTAACATCATGCTTGACAACTTTCTTTGAGGCTGAGAGCTGGGTGCCGATATGGCAACTGATGATTGTAGGGACGACGGCATGTACAGCGAAAATGATGGTGGTGATGATGGTGTTGGTAATGTTAATTATGATAATAATGATGACGATGATGATGATAGTATTGATGATGATAGTGATGGCAATGATGATGTTGATGATATCGTAGACAGTGATAATGCTGATGGTGGTAACGATGGTAATGGTGGCGATGATTATGATGATGATGACGACGATGGTGACACTGTGATGATGTTCAAGTTAGTGATGTTGATGACGATGATAATAATACTGCTACTTCTGATGATGATGATGATGATGATGATGATGATGATGATGATCATGATGATGATCATGATGATCATGATGATCATGATGGTGATAACGGTGACGATACTCAACTTGGTGATGTCGTTGCCTATGAACACGATAAAGATAATGGTAATAATGATTATAATAATGGTGACGTCGGGATGATATTGGTGACGATGGAAATGATGTTCCCTTTCTTCTAGTGAATCAAGACCGACATAGCTACAAATTCTTACACAATGAGAAAAACGGGGACGTTGGACTGGCTCTACTTGACAATGGTAAAGGATTCGGAAACCCTTTAGTGGATGATCCTGGATTTCTTTCACCCTTTAGGTTGTGCTGCAGGTGAGAAACAGCTCGTTGCCATGTAAATGGATGATCTCTGCGTGGACCGTTCATATCCAAACCATAATTCATTGTCATTATGATTCTTGAAAGGAACCAAATTCTCTACTTACCCAAAATTGTCATAATTTAATAGCCTCGGCCTGTTGAGAAAGTGCACGCACCTTGCACGACTTATAGCGTATATTTCTTTTGATTTCAGTACCCCTTTTTATAGTAATTCGTGGCAGACGTATATCAAAAACACACGGCGTGTCCTTTGACGAGCTTCTTCAGTATTGTTAGCGCAGGCTAGGTAGTTGAGAACATACTTCCTATAACTTTTTGCCACTTTCTCGTTCCAACTCGGGTCTAAAATAGGCCTCCTTAAAAGATTTGTGGTAAAAAATTATCTTCCAAATATAAATTTCGTAAAATAGTGCTTCCGTAAAGAGAAAAAAAAACATTTATTTGTCTGATATATTACATATATTTCTTTATATGTTGTTTATTTGATGCTGATATCCCACAGATAATACTTATGAGTATGTAAAGTTCAGGTAAACATCGACGACCTTCAAATATTTCTTCTTTTGTTGGAAAGATTTCGCAATTCGACCTACTGGAAATTCAAAGAGTTCACTAAACCAGGTCAGACAATTGGAGAGAGGATGAGGGCGTCCTTGACTTCCGATCCCATTTATCCTGTTTTAACCAACGATTTCTTTCCCGCCTTCGATAGAAGACTACTGCAAGTCTTGTCAGAAATCGATAAATGCATCTCGAAGCTAGGACGACAAGCTGTGCTTTTGGACAAGTGACAAATGGTCTCAACGGAAATTTGCTATAGGTTATGAATCAGTCCCACAGTTCACGTCAGTGGTATCAAAACTACCGCCCCAAGAATCGATTTGCCAAAGGCTGCTATTTCACATTAATGTATTACTTTTATCTTTATCTTCACATAGTTCAGGCTATTTCTTATTTTTCCTTCTTCCAATAGTACGTTTTGACTATGTACAGTATTTACATCATTTTTCATGATTATGCATGAGTATGCTTACAAACTTTCAGTGAGTCTCTGAAATTAACAAATAGTTAATACTGGAGCAATTACTAATAAAAGAAAGAGACAAGACAGTAAACGATCATGATTATGTTTCGTGGCTCGAACTACTATTCAACTGAAAGAAAAATTGGAGGAAAAAATGAAAAAGGTTCACATAGTTCAGGCTATTTCTTATTTTTCCATCTTCCAATAGTACGTTTTGACTATGTACAGTATTTACATCATTTTTCATGATTATGCATGAGTATGCTTACAAACTTTCAGTGAGTCTCTGAAATTAACAAATAGTTAATACTGGAGCAATTACTAATAAAAGAAAGAGACAAGACAGTAAACGATCATGATTATGTTTCGTGGCTCGAACTACTATTCAACTGAAAGAAAAATTGGAGGAAAAAATGAAAAAGGTTTTTTTCCAATAAGCATTAGAACAATTAATAAGTGTTCTACAAAAAGTGTAAAAGATGAAAGATGTGAGATGAATACCATACGCCTGCAATTAAAGGAAGAGGGGTAGTTGTCACATAGATTTTACACAATGTTTTTCCTCATTCTTGCGCCCAATCAGACATAAGCATATCCTCTCAACAAATTTGTCGTAAAAACAAAAGATCTACTTACTGCGTATTCTACCAAAAAGTGTCAAATTAGATGAAAAAAAATCTTTTTATTTGCTTCTCTTAACGTCACTCAGATAATATTCATTTCAATGTGTTTTATGCCTCTCTCTAGCTTTGTACACGGAATGTTGTTTTGTTATGGTCATCAGTGTTTTTACCTGCAGAAATAAGGTAAATATTGATGACCTTTGATCGAGCAACATTCCTTAAGGTAGGGATAGGCATATGCATATACTCATGAATTTTACTACAGGACGTAAAGATGATAAAAACTGAAAAATATAACGTTTTTTTTTTTTTTTCTTTTCTCTCTATCTCTACTGGGGCACTTTATGACAGAATTTCCGATTAGTAGATTATTAGTTACATGACATCTGTTGAGGGAATATGCCTATAACGATTTGGTGGAAGAACGTGTAAAATTTATGTAAAATGTGCATCACAATACAATCCTCCTCCTGCATAGGAGACACAAAAGTTTTGGTATTGCAGTGACGTCCTAGAAGAGACTAAAATTCTAACACCCTTCGTGGAATGACTTTCAAAATCTAGCTTTCTAGAGCTTTTATTTATTTATTTATTTTGTTACTGATACTCCTTAGAGTAAAATCACCGCAGATGATGACAATAAAACCATACATTTACAGTGCTTTGTCGTCGGCTATCTTATGACATGGTATACGAAACAACATGGTACTTTGTCAATTGCACACGAACATCTTTACCATGTTGTTAGTCGTGTTCCCTGTTTTAGGTTTTTTTTTTTTCACTAAAAGTGTGGTTATTTACAAACCCAAATTTTCTTTCATTTCAGTCTTGTTTCATCAAAACCCACCGTGTATAGGCGAACAAGGTGAAGTCCTTGTGCAAGCGATGTACAAGTACCCAGCCCGGGTACATCCAGTGATCGTGCATTATCCTCTTCTAAATGCACTTTCCAGCGTTGATTAACCTTTAATTCATCCTCACAAGCAAAAGCAGAAGAACTTGCTCTTGAAAAAAGGTACCAGATTGATGGGTAGGCAAATAACAGCTTTCAGCTCCTGACGATCAAAACCTCTCTTGAGGTCAGTCCTGCTCTGTTAGCCGTAGTGCCCGGTATCTGTCTAGCCCGCACAACGGACACGTATTACCTATGCATCAGCTCTAATTGCATTCGTATGTAGGCCTTCGTCAAATGGCCGCACATACCTATGGAACACAAAAAGTGCAAAAAATGATGACGATGACGTTAATGTATATGATAACGACCGGAATGTATTTAACGACGACGTAAAAGTAAATGATGACGACCGCTATTTATGTAACGACGACCGGAATGTAGTTAATGACGACACACAAATACATGACGACGAAGCAAATATATGTAATAACGACGGCAATCTAAATAATAACGATGTAATGATATACAAAATCATAACTGTGTTTGACACAAGTTCATCTGATGTCACAAATATAAGTAATAACGTCATAACTTGATGTAATTACGATGTAATCATAAATGACAGCGTAAATGTGTGTGACGTGAATTCATTTGATGAACTTCTATCAGCTAGGGTTGGCGCTATTTCACTTGACAACGATACAATATCCTTCAACACGCTAAGACCATACAACAACGTAAATTTATACAGCCGTGTCCGGTTTAAATTCGACGACGCAAATTCATTCGCAATTCTTATAGACGGCGCCCTTCAATACAACTTGAGCGGCAAATTCAGAAGTTATGAACAGCAAGTTGCTAGCCTACAGCCTGACCTAATGACCTAGACAGGAAGTCGGAGGACCAATCTAGAGAGGGAGTCGTAGATACACATTAGATGAGCTGCATGCTTTCATTCAAGTCAGAATGGAAACATCAAAATTATGTGTCGAGCAAGGCATGAAAAACTCAGAAATTGCTGAAATTATGGGTATCTCAGAAAGAACGGTTAAAACGTTGCGCGAAAAATCATCTTTGAAAAAGAGATCTTTTGACAAGCCATCAGTGGTGAGTAGTATGCCGACACTATTTATTCTCATTGTTGACTTTGTAGCAATAGCTGGCTATTTAGACCAACTTAGATTTATCCTAAGTAGGCATAGTATACCGTATATAAATATGCATATATCTGCAACCATCACGTATTCATTTAGGCGTATGTTAAGCAATAGCAAAACCGTGCATTAGCTAAGTATACAGCACTGCATGTGTTCGCGTACATGTATCAACGAGACAATCTTCTCTGACATTGTAGACGATCATCTTGATGAAGCAGTCTCTCAAGTTGTGGGGCGTCATCCGAACTGCAGGCAAAATATGGTGAGTGGTAGTCTTGTTGCAAATAACATTAATGTTTCTCGTGATAGGGTCAGTCGCTCACTCAAGAGAGTAGAAACACAGCCTCACTGTGTTCTCGAAGGTAGCATATTCCCTATAAATTGCACCATTGACTCACTCACTAAATCGCAAAAGTAATGTGGTCTCTCTTTCACGTACAGTCAGAAGATATACGTTCACTCATCAAAGTGTAATACTTTCAATTTGGGATCTAAAAACAAGACAAATCAAAAGAAGTTTGTGTGGATAAGTGTGTTTTTTGCTTAGGCCTATTTGTTCAATAACAACAGTAACGGTATCGTGAATTTCACAAGCAGTAGCGACTTTTTTTTTCGTTTAATACTACGGCCGAGAACCGTTCGTGAAGTTATTCAGAAAAAATGTGACCGATCACTGACCCGCCATTACACGAGCGACGTAAAAATCCCCACAGGCCCCTTTTCAATGTGACCGTGTAAAGTTATGGATCAAATTTTTCTGCGATCTGTGAACGGCCGCCGATGCCTAGAAATGGGATATATCGCCATGACGCCGGGTTAAATGTGACCACATAATTTGACGTTAATGATGTTGCTCGTGAACAATACTTGACAGGATTCACCGAATAAAGGAAAGACATACATTTAAACCAAGAATTCACAGCCTATCGTCACTGGATTTGGTTGATTTTAAATTATTACCAGTAAGGAAAATTATCTGTGCTTGATTATCTCTATAACAGCCCCATGACTTCATAAAATGGATCTTACTGCTTATCGATATCTATCAGGTGGTCGGTGTGCTGAAATTCTTTGTATCGGAAAACCCTTTCTAGGAACACCAGATCTAAGTGCCGTTATGACAAAACAAAAATCGTTTCCTTTGGTTTTGAAATGTTTTTTGCCAGATCAGGCTCTCATGGTCAAAAAGTTTTTGAATCGTTTAGCGATATCATTATCAGTATGTAGTTTTCGCTAACAAAAAAAGTTTAGGTAGCGAAATTGTTACCATTTAATTTGCCGAAAAGTTTGTTTAAAATTTTCCAGGTTTCTTTGACCGTGATTACTTTGTTGATTAAGTCTGTTACTGTAATACGATATTGTTCCTCACATTATCTCAGGACAGGTGTCAACCTGTATTATACTTTTTTCTTTAATTTTGCTCAGATTTAAGTTTCACATACAACTTATATGTAAAACGTTTCCTTTACGAGCCTCTGTGGTCCGTGGTTTATCGCTTTGCCGATTCACACTCGTTTCCATTTGGATGGATAACACTTATGGATTACTGATACTGCGTCCAGCAACCATTCACTAAGGCCGTCCAAAGTTGACTTAATTTATCATTATTGTTTAAATAAATTGATTTTCCCATTTTATCTAGAACACCGTCAGTAAGATCCAAGTCTGCTTTAAATGTGTGAAAACTTTTGTTCAAGCTCCATGTTTGCGTACACTATTATTCGTATCCATTCCCACTGGTCCGTCAGTGTCACTGAATTAACGACGCTCTGACTATTTCAAGTTTTCATAGAAAAAAATATCCAACTTGGAAAGCAATTTTGTCCAGGAGAGCGTATTTTACTTTCAAATCAAATGCTCATTTTCTCAACACGTTTCGAATATCTCTTGCGAGTGGGATGTTAAGAAGCGTGGGCTTCATTTAGAGGGCTCCCTGGAATTTCTTACGCGTTAGCATTCGTGTTTGGATATATTTCACTCTCTATTTTCAGATGAAAGTCCTCACGAAAAATTAACGAGTAAGACTTGTGAGGTGTAGAAAAGAGAGTAAAATGGGGGAAAAAAGAAGCAAAACGATTTGATGCAAGCACTGATATAAATATAAAAGAAACTGAAAGCAAAGCAAAAAAAAAGAGACTTTTAATCCTCGAGCATATAGTCCAAACTTCCAACGTGCTGTCCCCGGAGTTTTACAAGAATCAAAGGGATGTCACGAAACGTCAAGTCAGTTTTTTTTTTGTTCTTCTTCTCTTCCTCTTTCCTTTACTTTGTAATTATGATTATCTCTTTTGGACTTTTCTTTGTAAAATCCATTATTTCAACTGGTCACGGTTTGATTTAAAGAAGTGTCAGTTTCCATTCGGAAGGTCAGCTTCCATCGTCAGGTTATCAATAACACTAAACAAGACAAAGTGAACGACTACCAATCCGTGGTTCGCGAAAAATTTAGGAGAGGTAACACTTACTTGAATAGAGAAAATAATGGGGATTCGGGGTTATTTGTTCAGATTAGACAGATTCCACGTAATAGGGAGGCTTGCTTTGAGTTAATAGTGCCAGAAAACGATGGTGATGGTAAAGAAATATTGATGAGGATTTCAACTCTGTGGATTGCCTATTATTGTTTTGATGAAGGAGTTTCGAGAGACAATTTATAGTCTGTTCATGAGACGTCTTTGTTTACAAAATTTGTCATAAGTTTACCCCCTGTTTTTGTTTTAAGAAGGTTAGTGACATTTTAAGTACTAAAGAAAAGGTTTGGTACCTTGCTCGCGTTAAACGTTGTTCCATGAAATAAAATTGCTTATTGTGGTAAGGGGACTTAAGTTGCTTGGTGCAAAGCTTTGTTTGGTAATATATGCCATTTTTTGTTATGTAATAATAATTCAATTCTTCATTTTTCTTCAAAAATTTTTCTTTAATTGATCGTAGAAATTAAAATTTTTATGGGGGAGGGGCTATTAGCTACGAACAATAGGTGACTATTGTTTCATAGTGAACTGATTGCTATAGGATGGCAGAAGCAATAGACGCTGTCGAACAATAGCAGTACACAGTAACGGTAGCCTTTTCTGGGAACAATAAACTTAAACGGACAGAAAACTACAATACTGTTGTGTAAACTTTATAATTCTGAGTAATGATTCTAGGTGATGAATGATGTAAAAGAAAAGAAATCTGCAATAGCCTATGTTAAAAGTCCTCGCATATGGAAAGCCGTGTTGGACAAATACACCATTATTTATCCCGGTATTAATTCGAATATTAATTCCATTTTATACTGGTATATATTCAGGCCAATCAAAACGCACGAAAATATACCGGTATATAATCGAATTTATCCTGGCATAAATTGACATTTATACCAGTATTAAATGTAATTTATACCGGTAGTAGCAATATAATAACTTCGTGACAATACTATGTAGCCACGGCCAACTTGATTTTAGCAGGGAGTTGCCACTACTAGCCTATAAATGGAAGTATTCTCTGTGCTGGAAAGGGAGGGATGTCCACCTACCCTTTGCAAAATAACTTACGTAGGGTGATCTAGATAGAAAATGGTGCTACACTGAATGCTAGATTTTGAACATATCCCTACAATTTCTTTTTTTTTTCAGAGATTATTTTGGCTTTTCCTCCGTCTTGTTTGAGGACATATTCATTCATTGTAAAAGGTACAAAATAGGTGTAAAACTCACTGAGTGAAAGTGTATAGGGGGCCTAGCTATACCACCTAGCGGTTAAGAAGGGAAATCACAATCTGGGAATGTTGGAGACGGATACAGGCGGGCTATTACCAGGCACGCACTCACATGGGGAATAAAGTTCCCTCAGAACGATTTCCAATAACAGGTGCTGTTATTTTGGAATACAAATACAGGGAGAAAAGATGGAAATCTCGCACCATTTTGCATCTGCAACCTGTAAAAAGGGCAAAAATTTTTCAAAGGGGACATGTGATGTCCCACCGCCACAGAGTACTCTATCCCAATGGGAAGGGGGGGGGCTTCCCCTAGTGTATCACATACACAACTGCAATAGGCAAAATCTTATTTAAATTAAATGAAGCACATAAACTGAGGGCTTTCCTTTGATCATCTGTATTTTATATTCATATTGTTTTTAATGTTATTGCATTTTTAAATTGATTGAGAGAAGAAATAACTGTAAAGATAAATGTTAAAATTAAATTTTGCAAAAGCATTGTGGAGAGTATTTGCTGCTTGTTCCTGGATTGGGATGCAGAACGTATATTTACATACCCGTTCTTATCTCTGTGAATTTCTGATTTCAATATGATGTCCAAAGATCTGGAGTTAATATCACCACTGACTTGGTGGGCTAATTGCCAGCTTCCATGTAGAAATGAGAGAAGGGGAAGGGCTATATAAGATGCGAGGGTAAGAAAAAAAGTTATTTAATCAACTGGAAATTGTTCATTGGTTATACAGCTAGGTAGAGTTAGAACATAGTAACCAATTCCAAGTAGCATGACATGCCTTTTCTCTTGGAGGGTTGCATAACACCCAGCAGGGAGGGGGAGGGCATGCAGACAAAACAGTTGGAATATAAATTTATGTGCATGCAACAATTGATCAACCTATGACAAAATACACAAAAAATTAAAGAAAGATGTCAAGTAATCCAACCGTTTTAACAGTTTGATCTTAACTCAGTGATGAAGAACTATCTTGCATAATAATTAGGTATGTATACTCCCGTACCATATAGTCTGCCCAGAGTAATACATGTCACACAAAGGGTGAGACTTACGATACTCATACTGCTATTGGTTGGTAAACCTATTTTGTGTTTCATAAAGATATATCAATGAAAACGTAACGAAAACTACCTGCATATATTACAGACCCAGTATGGGCCTTTGTCCCAACTCAGGAAATACACCCACACTGCTACTGCATGACGTGTTGATAGCATGGTTGACTTTTAGTCCTGGTCCATCTTAATATAAACCAATGTGAAAATAATGAGACTAATACTTAGTTTGTAATTTTCAAATAATATTTTTTTATGGGAACAACAGTGAGCCTGTGAATGATATTTTTGGCAACTGAAAGACGAAACGTAAATTCAAATCAAATTGATATGGAAAGGCAAGTTGCATACAACATTAAATCTCTCTTGAAATTTTTAGTGTACCACTACATGAATAAACAGCAGTATCCCCTGATAAATTTTGATAATTCGCTCCAAAATCAATGAAATGCAATGCACTGTCCAACTTACAAAGTCAACACATATTCCCACCGGGATTACGGTGCAGTTGGACTGGTATCATTGATAACACACACACTACTAGTCCGAAGTTTCAGTTATCTATGGCCTATGTGCTCTGTGACATCATGATATGAATATTTAGAAGTGACGTAACACGTCATTAATATGAAGCGATTGCGAGAGGGTTCTAGTGTTCCGAGGAATAATTAGGCCCTACTATGATGACATCGAGGCGTGCTAGCATGAGACAATGTTTATAAAAGGATCTGGATTAAATATGCACTTTCGTAAAATAACGTGCAGTCATCAACAACTTTTTGAAATTGTGTTTTGTCATTTTGGTTGGATACAATGAAGAGTTTCAACATTTATTCCAAACGCCTGGAGTGCTGTACATGCAGCTGAAAATTTTGAATGACCTCTTTGACCTGAAGAATTTGTTGTGCTAAAACCTCTCGCGTCGGCTCGAGTTGACGAGACTGTAATGTAGACTATGTACCAAGTTAACCGACTACAGTACTGCTTATAGCATGGACGGATATGTGGCAATCATCTCTGCAAGTTACGGCTTTATTAAGCATCCGTGGTTGGGGAACAGGTACAATGTACTTCCAAGAGCTCACGCAAATTACATTACTTTAGTTTTCAGTTAGTAAATTTCAGGAGTAAGTTATCAGGAAACTGTAAGGATTATCGGACATGACCTACAGTAGGCATAGCCTACTACTCACAGTCACAGGCCTACACTACAATACTAGGCCCTGGTATTGAAGTGTTCATTAACGCCTTCAAACATCGATTAATAAACGTGTGCAATAATTACTTGTTATGTGTCTTCCCCACAGTGGTGTAATTTTATGTGTACATGGTCGAACAATCTATAGATGATTGAAGGCATATTCTCGAGTGACGGTTGCGTCAACACATGCAACCACAGTCAAGTGAGCCGCACGTTCAGCCGCACATCCATACGGCACAGAAAACACATTATGTGCCGAAGACAGCAAACAGCTATGACCGAATGGACTATTACGGAGGCCTTTAACGGCCGTTATCAGAAAGAAAAGTAATGAACGTATTTCCAAAAACGAATGTGCCACAAAGTCTATCATACTTTTTGTTTCCTTTGATTTCTCTGACATTTTGACAGTATATAGCTACTATCTCTCTCTTACAGAAAAGTCTAAGTGGTCCTGGCCCTGCAAAGAAGGTGATGACGTCATGAACGTACTTTTTTTTTTTTTTTACTATTCTGTGTTCAAGTAATCGACATATGTAACAAACGAATGTGCGGCTAAGTCTATAACTCTTTTTTGCCTCTTACAATTTCTTTGAATTTGAACAGTAGGCCTATACAGCAATATTTATTTTCTATCTCTTACAGGAAAAACTAAGTGGTCCTGGCCCTGCACAGAACGTTGTGACGCCATGAACATATATATATACATATATATGTATATAGAAACGAATGTGCGGCTAAGTCCATAACTCCTTTTTGCCTCATACGATTTCTTTAAAATTTTAATATCATAAAGCCATATCTACTATCTACAACCTTGCAAAAGAACTCAGTAGCCTCCACAGGGAATGATATAGTAACTAGAGGGCGGACTCCCAATACCGCTAATACTAAACGGCTGTGACACCATGGAGAGAGGTCCGCCATATATGAAGAGGGCGAACAGTTTATGCTATGTGTGCATTATGTGTGTGCTGTAAATTCGCGAGTGAGATATCGCGCACCCATGAATAACGAAAAAGTCAACAAATTTTGCCTTTAGCTTAACTTATATTAATGTGCTGTGAAATTGTAGAATGGAAGTCAAAGCAACCGTAAAATAGTGAAAATTCGCTCGTAACAAAGGAGCTTTTTCGAACAACCGTGACCTCCTAACGTTTAGCCTAGCCTAGGCCCTATGCCTTAGTTAGGCCATGTAGTGTATCCTAGGCTTCATGCGTGTGTGTCACTGACCTGTCAGTGTGTGGCCTAATATAGTGTAACCAAAGGTTCAGGAAACAATTCGCCCCACGGTGGACGGTGGTGTAGACACGAAAATTTTCGTTGCGACTGGGGGAGGGGGTTAGATTACTATATGGGGGTATATTACTATATTATTCTCTATGGTAACTCCTTACTTTTAAAAACAAAATTTGACGTAACAAAGAGACCACACCCATGTGACAACCTCAGTACATATACATATACGTACAATAAAAGTAATGCACGTAATAAATAAAACGAATGTGCGGCTACGTTTATAACTCCTTTTTACCTCATACGATTTATTTCAAATTTTAATATAATAAAGCGATAACTACCATCTACATTCATACAAAAGAACTTAGTGGTCCCATGCTTACAGACAAAAATATTACGTACCAAAGGGACCTCACCAATGAGACAACTTATACCTATGTGCGAAGTATGTACGAGTAATGAATGTGCGGCTAAGTCCATAACTCCTTTTTGCCTCATATGATTTCTTTGACATTCTGACAGTATCTAGCAATTTTTATTATCTATCTCATACAAGAAAATCTAAGTGGTCCTGGCTTTGCAAAGAAAGTTGTAACGTAATGAACATATTAGTTTCACTACTATTCTGTGCACAAATAAAGAAAAAAGTGACGTAACAAAGAGAACACACCTGTGAAACAACTTACGTAACTATATATTTTGCAACTTTAGTACCAATATATTTTGCAAAGTAGCTACAAATAATGCATTACATTGTTAGAAGGAATATGAGTCTGAGTTTATAACTCCCTTTTGCCTCATACGATTTCTTTGAAATTCTGACAGTATCTAGCAATATTTATTATCTATCTTTTACAGAAAATGTTAAGTGGTCCTGCCCCTGGAAAGAAAGTTGTGACGTCATGAAGATACTAGTTTTTCCCATTACTATATAGCATAATTTGTGTATAAATGATCCATAAGTACTTTTTGTCTCAAAGAATGTCGGCTTAGATTTTGGAATACAATAAATTCTGTGCTATTAGCTGCAACTTTAAGAAACAATTAAGTGGTCAAATACTTAAATAGAAAAATATGACGTAATAAACAGACCACCCGTTAAGACATATATTTATAAACAGAAATTGTGTACAAGTAATGCATGTACTGAATACAATGAACGTTCGGTGAGTTCATAACTCGTTTTGCCTCAAACCATTTATTTGAAATTTGATGGTGTATAAAAACATTTGCTATCTATATCCTACACGAAAATGTAAGCAGTCCCCACTCTACAAGCTAAACTGAGTGGTCGCCGTCATATGAAAAAGATGATGACGCCACGAACATCCGAGTTTTATAATATGAATATATTATATATGTTTTACAAATGATAAATCTTTTAATCATAACGAATGAGCGACTGAGTTCATAACTCTTCTTTGCATGCCTCATACAATTTTTTTTTTTGAAATTTTCAATGTAATCAAGTCTTGACTATTAGCTACATTCTTATTAAACCAGACGATCGAATGACACTCTGATCCCTTGCCAAAATTTCATTTTCCATATACACATGCATATCTTTAAATAAAAGAAACAAAAGCAAGTGGAGAAGGGAAGAGACCAATATCAAAATGAAAAACAAAGCATAAGAATGTAAACCAAATTTGGTGTAATGCCAAATGCTGATATGAATGAATAACGAACGAATCTAAACCACATACAACTTCATTGACCCAACCTTACCGAAAATTGTGGTGACAAAGGATGGCATATATCTATTAGCAAAGTAATTTACAACTTGGCGGAAAGTTCCTTACACCACTTATGGTTAGAGACGTAAAATTAGTGGCGAATCAACAGAGATATTCCTGGAAATATCTTCCAACGGTGTCCCAATGGTCAATGGAGTACTTTGTAAAGACATGGAGTTGCTGGAAACGGGGCCATTGACTGATTTCTTAGAAGAGAGTGCACAAACAATAATGCTTCTGATAGTTTCATAGGAAAAGCAAATGAGATTAAAGGCAGTAACTCATCACACCAAGCTGGCTTCCGGAGAGCAAAATTCTCAACTGGTTCTACTCTTTGATTGACAGCAAATTCAACAGATGCATAGTAGCTCATATTGCACAGCGTACACAGAGATCCATTGTTTTGATTACACAAGTGGAGGAATTTTAGACAGGGACTAGAGGTGAGTGGTTAAGAGAATTCAAAGTCTCTAAGGTGATGAGTATTTGTCTTTAGTAACAATATACGGGCCTATGCTCTTACATCTACTTTTTGGTAAGTTTTGAATGTGAAAAAAGGGTGCATTATTTTCGTAATGGGCATTATCTCTTCATGCACTTTTACAATAAAACGAGTGTTCACCCCCCCCCCCCCCCCAACTCCCTTTTGTTTAACAGAATTTTTCTTACAATTTTAATGTAATACAGCTTGAACCGTTATTACACCAAGTGTTGCCGTACTTATATGACTTAATAAATAGGCCATTACCGTGAGACAATTTTTTTATGTGGAAATTTCGGCATACTTTTCAAGTTTTTGCAGAGAAGTGATCTACGTTAACTTCCTGTTGCACAGAAATTATCTCTCATTCTTTTGTGTTCTAGGTTTTATTCTGTCTTAGGTAATTTATTTATTTCACACCATTACATCAGTGCCTTCGATACAACAATCTACTAACCACTTCCTTCTTAAAAAGAAGATACTTGGAATGGACCAAATCTGATGTTTGTTCAAAAAGACGTCTCTACGATCCTGAATAACTTTAAAGTGACTGCATGCGTGTATACATTTTAAAAACAACAACTTTCATGTGCAAAACCTTTGCATGTTACCATTCTGGCAAATTGTTTTGGACGATAAATAGGTTTCATGGGATACATTCTGCCACGTGATTTCAAATTCTGGTAACATAACGACAAAAGGTTTAAAATACGACAATGTAGTGGTTGACAGTTTTTCTTTTTTTTAAACTTAACTATACGCGCTGCTTTCAGAACATGTCCATGGCAAGTATACTGGAGATAAATACTCAGTCAAAATAGCTGATCACTAACGTCACAATAAGACCATCAGTTGGTATATTTGTAAATGCATGTGCTTCGTTTCTCTAAATATTACAACTGTCGATGCCGATTAAAGAGGATGACTTAAGTGGTATGATTTTGATACACCAGCATGTGCTGTCGCATAGGCGCTTATACGAAGAACCCCTAATTTTTAAATATGATTTCTGTTTTTACTGTTTTATGTAGTTTCCGTCGCTCTTCAAAGTGTTTATTGTCATTTTCGTTCATCCATACCCAGTCCATGAACAACCTCTCGTGTACGTTATAACTAAAGAAAACCTTACACTCAAACAAAATCTAATCCTTCAGGTTTTTCTGTACACACGCAACCGCTTTAACCCTAGTGTGATATACAGTATAATCGGTACACGCGGTTTTGAAAG
This sequence comes from Stichopus chloronotus, assembly GCA_021234535.1. Classification (NCBI taxonomy): domain Eukaryota; kingdom Metazoa; phylum Echinodermata; class Holothuroidea; order Aspidochirotida; family Stichopodidae; genus Stichopus; species Stichopus chloronotus. The sequence goes on along the minus strand of CM037839.1, from coordinate 15,726,515 downwards.
AAAAAAAAAAGGGGGTCTGAAGATGTTTGGAAAAATGTACACTACATGACCCACTTCAGTTAGAACAAGTGCAACTACGAAAACAAGTGTCAAAATTTGACATATATGTAGCATCGGATTTTAGAATTGGAAGAACTGATTTTCTCGCAACTGTTTGGCCAGTGTCTTCAAGGATAAACACATGTACTTGAAAAGACTGAAATCGAAAAATTATTTCTTCGTGCGCCGTCACTCAGTTAACGACAGAATACCGGGGAAAAAACATCAAACCACAAACCAAAGTAACATGGAACTATTTCAAATTAAGGCCAATAATTTTATTAAATTGGCATCTATATCGTTATTTGTTTTCATGACATCACATCATTATGGCACTTGTCTTTCGTCATGGATTACATTAATATATAGTTGGATTCACTCTATGATCACTGAACGCTGTTAAGCACAAATACGAGGCCTTTGAAGAGAGAGAGAGAGAGAGAGAGGTGGAGAGAGAGATCGAGAGCCAAAGACGCTCAGCTGAGTAATGGGTTAGTGAGATACCCCACTTGCATCAAATTGACCAGTCGACCGTTTAGTTTGATGCTTTACGTCTGCGCAATCGGTTAGTTAGGTGGTTTTGGTAAGCTAGGTGATTTGTTCAATTAGATGCGTTCTGTATCTTGCCAACGTCAGATCAGGCTCGTACCCTATTAAAGAAAAAATATTCCAATAAATCAACGACCAACTTAGGCGGAGTTACGGTTCAAACTACAGAAACCTCTTCGGAGTTTCGTTTTAACCTGTGAACAGTGCTGTATGTTGCCTTTTCAGACTTCGAGCACATCCTGATGTGCTTCGTTTTATCTTATGTGGAGAAGAGATAGGAGTAGTTTTCATTCAGTTTGATTCGCACTTAGTAAGGATATGGTACTTCTACGGATGGAATGTAACATGGTGCTACGAAAGTCTGTTGATGATTCATTTTTCAAGTAGGCCATATCGCTTAGGGGATAAAAGAGTTTAGAGACTCACTGCTGAAGCCTGCACGGTCAGACTGTTTTTGTAGTCGGGCATGATTGCGTGTGACGGCCATTGAACCGAGCAGGCTGGCTTTCCCTTAAATGAACTCTCATACCCTGCTGTAGGCCTACGCACGGTGTAAGCATGTTGCCGTGTTTTTACTATTTGAAAATTTTGGTTAATGGCTACAAATTCGTTGTAAATGGTTGTGGCTACCAATTCGATATAAAGGGAAATCGGGGGAGGAGCGGCGCGCAGATAACAAATTGCGGAAACTATTAATGTGTATTTTCCACCCTTTGAGTTTGACCGCGATCCCCAGTTGCAACCTCAATCGGGTAGCCCTTGTCTGAGCGTAACAGTTTCTGTCCTGCATGTACTATTCTAAACGAATAAATCGACATAGACTATACTTTGTTGGACCATCATCGGATGTTGTAGCTCCATGGTTGGACCATAGAGCTACCACGGCCTCAAGGCAGACAAGTTCTGCACTGCATATCACATGGAACACTCATACCAACATGACAGAAGATGGATTTCGGGAGTCCCCGTGACGTCGCACACGTCATTTATTAAATATTCATGAACGTCATTCCGGCGGTTGGAATACAATGCCTACCTTGTTTCAGTAGGGCCTAATGAGGCTACGTGTTTGCGTATAGGTCCTAGTATAGCCTATAGGCTAACTTGAGCCGTAAAATAACATAACATAACAAGATTAAGGGCAAAGGATGGCAAAAGCCCCTTAAGATGCCCTGTAATCCAGAACTCCCCCCCCCCAAAAAAAAAAAAAAACCCTAACCAAACTAATATAGTACTAGTATAATGTAGGCCTAGAGCCTTGTAGCTCGGTGTTTCTTTCTCGTTTAGGCCTATGCCATCCTTGCCAGGATGCTTAGATCTAACTGTTAGCTTATCATTTCTTTTGTCATCTATGTCATTTTCTTCAGGCACAATAAGTGTCAGTGAACATACGTGGCATATCCCATGAGAATTCTACTACTTCACCATGAGGTGTGAACTGCCACCTGGCACCTGCACCAAAGAATGCATGCTACAGAATTTTGTCATACCAGTATTCATTTAATGGTGCATTTTTTTTTTAATTTTATGACTGCCCTTGTCCAGTCTTGAAAACAGACCTGGTGGACTATGACATTTTTGGTTCCTTGCCTTAGCAAGTGGAACCAAAGCATTCAACTTGGCGTGTGTGCGTGTGCGTGCGTTGACGATTGGTGTCAATCGGGGACCCTTGTGTGAAATCACACATACCAATCGGGGACCCATTTGGAATTGGGGACGGTCCCTGTTTCAAAGTCGGCTTTTAAATAGCCTTCATGCGCTATATGATGGCGCCATGAAGCTATCTATTGATTTTGAAGGAGTATAGACGAAGTCCTCGTTGAGATAGTGTTGGGTTACGTCCTCTTTTGCAGGTGTATGTCTGCAAGGCACCATGCCCACGATTCCCTAGTGACAAACCGATACACACTCACTATTACAGTGATAAGTATTAATTGAAAAACAGTGAGCGCCCCCAATTTTTGGTGTGGCAAAGGGAATTATTTCCCATCAGTGATGCTTACTGTATATCTACAGCCGTCCACGGGTTGAATAGTAAAATGAAGAGATCGTTTTGGCTGTATAAACCTGTATGTGTGTGTGTTTCTGTGACGCAGCTTGGGTACGCTCTAACTCAATATGGGCAAGCTGGATAAAACTTATACTTGGTGTACAGGTCTGTCATAGTGCGTAGAAGTGTCCGATTGTTTTTGATGTCCAAATCTTGCATATTAATGAGGTTATGGGGTCAAACATAAAAATCTTAAAACTGCCATATTTCCATAACCGTTTGTCAGAGTTGTTTTAAACTTGATACGGTTGTCTGTTACTGACAGGTCCACGACCCTGTGAAATTTAATGCTTATCAATAGAGAGGAAGGGAAAATATTTCACTCTAAAACAATAATAATAGCCTTAACACCATTATTGAGGTTATTATAAGCTACCGTAGAAATTAGTTGAAAAGCTTATGGGCTGCAGTGTGTAACATTCACATTGGCATTTTGTGGTTTTAGTCACTCAGTTAACTCGAAGGGATTTTGGTCATTGGAAACTTTTGGCTCTGTTTTAAGGCCATGGTAGCCTAGGAGGACCGTCAGCGAATGTATGTCATGCTTGAAATAGCATTTTCTTTATAGGTTCTCTTAGGTTGGTGTACTGATCCATCACAGTAAGTGCCCAATTGTTTATGGTGTCCGTGAAAACTGCCATATTTCCATAATTGTGGGCCAGATTTGTTTTAAACTTGATGTGGTTGTCTGATATTGACAGATTAACATTCCTAGGAAATTTATTGATAGAGGGGGAAAAAAATTTGTGGTTTTATTTTTCGGTCATTGGAAAATTGTTGCTGTTTTAGTGCTATGGTAGCTTAGAAGACCATCAGCTGATGTATGTATTGTTTGAAATATTTGCATTATCTTTATAGATTAAAACGGGTTCGGGAACAGTTTCAGACACTGTGTTTCAACATGGTATAGTGAGTTGTTACTATAGCAGATATTGTTGCTAAACAGAATTTGTTCTCATTTCCTTTCATATTACAGTATGGAGCTATTACAGTCCACTTAGCTCTTTAAATTTATCACCTTCTCTAACCTTCTCTATTCCATTTGCCAGTCCAGATTTAGGACGTACTTTGTTTTAGTCACCATAAGGACTCCCAAGGGAGAAAGTTTACTTTTGGATGATACTTTGCCCCTGGAAATTCTATATCATTAACCACAATTTGTTGTCAGAAACTTTCAATTCACTTGTGAATTACCTCAGAGGTTAAGAGGGCAACACTGTATGTCATCCTTCATTACAACAATTTCCATCAGCTGAGTCAATGAATATTGTAATATTGCCAAACCCATAAAAAATATGGCTGATTTTGTGTAAAGTGCTTTTGTGTGTATGGAACAATGAGATATTGGCAAGGAATCATGATCAAAAAGTCATTTGACTTTTTGGTTATATTTTATTTTTACATAAAAGTCACCCTTAAATTCAGCTTTATCGTGAGTTCTGGTGATCGCAATTCCTACCAGTGGTTAAAACTTAGATGTGGATTTTCAAAACTCCTTCTTTTAGAGATAGAAGTGTTTGAATATGTTCAAAATTTTCCAACAGCTAAGGGGCTAGGTGGTTGAAGTACGCGACCTGTACAACATACCTTACCTATTGGAAAGCTAGCAAGTATACCTCTAACGTCTTTCCTGTAGTGACTGTGCACGATGGTCGTTGAACTTTTCAGCTACAGGGACTTTTCATAAAGCCTATTGTAGATGCTTTTCTTTTACTTCAGTTCAACACATAGAATTATTACTCAGATACATAAAGTTTAGAGAACAGTATTTGTAGATTGCTGTCCTTTGAGTTCATTGTTCACAGTAAAGGCCACCTTTACTGTGTGCTACTATTGTTCGAGAGCGTCCATTCATTCGGACACCCTTTAACAATCAGTTCAGTTTGAAACGAGGACAATAGTCACATATTGTTAGTGCCTTGTGACTCCTCCCCCCCCCCCCCCCTTTCTTTAAGAAACTTGAATTGTACGGTCAAGTAAGAAAACCTTTCAAAGAAAAACAACTTATGAATATTCATTACAAACTGCTTCTCCTCTCCAAAGAAATGTTTCATTTAAAAGATAGATGAATTTGGTCTCAATAAAAACAGAAGCCTCGGAGACTTACGTCTCCGAGGCTTCTGTTTTTATTGAGACCTTTCCTATCAAATGATGATTACATGAAATATAGAAACGGTTTCATCGTATAATGGGAAACTTTCCATTTTAAAAACACAACATGGAGCCATGAAAAAATTCCTTCATTTAGGGGGGTGGGGTTTAGTCGTCTTGATCATGTCAACTAAGAAAACGTTGAAGAAAACGTATCAAGTTGCGATATTCACGTTGTAAAATATTTTGTGTCAGCACTTGCCTGCAATAACGTCTTTTGCCCTGATTTGGGAATTTATAGAAGGACATTATTACAAAAACAAATGGTAAAGAAGGAAACAAAATATTGACCTCTTGCAACTAAAGTGAAGACTTCCTGGTCAGCCTGAGTATGGTAACTTGGAAGTGACATAAAAGTCACCTCAGTTCAGCTATATCGTGAGTTCTGGTGATTGCAATTCCTACCAGTGGTTAAAACTTAAATGTGGATTTACAAATCACGTTCTTTAGAGATAGATGTGTTTGAATATGTTCAAAATTTTCCAACAGCTAAGGGGCTAGGTTGTTGAAGTACGCGACCTTTACAACATACCTTACCTATTGGAAAGCTAGCAAGTATACCTCTAACGTCTTTCCTGTAGTGACTGTGCACGATGGTCGTTGAACTTTTCAGCTACAGGGACTTTTCATAAAGCCTATTGTAGATGTCTTTTCTTTTACTTCATTCAACACATAGAATTATTACTCAGATACATAAAGTTTAGAGAACAGTATTTGTAGATTGCTGTCCTTTGAGTTCATTGTTCACAGTAAAGGCCACCTTTACTGTGTGCTACTATTGTTCGCCAGCTTCCATTCATTTGGCCACCCTTTAACAATCAGATCAGTTTGAAACGAGGACAATGGTCACATATTGTTAGTGCCTTGTGACTCCTCCCCCCCCCCCCTTTCTTTAAAAATCTTGAATTGTACGGTCAAGTAAGAAAACCTTTCAAAGAAAAACAACTTATGAATATTCATTACAAACTGCTTCTCCTCTCCAAAGAAATGTTTCATTTAAAGATAGATGAATTTGGTCTCAATAAAAACAGAAGCCTCGGAGACTTACGTCTCCGAGGCTTCTGTTTTTATTGAGACCTTTCCTATCAAATGATGATTACATGAAATATAGAAACGGTTTCATCGTATAATGGGAAACTTTCCATTTTAAAAACACAACATGGAGCCATGAAAAAATTCCTTCATTTAGGGGGGTGGGGTTTAGTCGTCTTGATCATGTCAACTAAGAAAACGTTGAAGAAAACGTATCAAGTTGCGATATTCACGTTGTAAAATATTTTGTGTCAGCACTTGCCTGCAATAACGTCTTTTGCCCTGATTTGGGAATTTATAGAAGTTATTATTACAAAAACAAATGGTAAAGAAGGAAACAAAATATTGACCTCTTGCAACTAAAGTGAAGACTTCCTGGTCAGCCTGAGTATGGTAACTTGGAAGTGACATAAAAGTCACCTCAGTTCAGCTATATCGTGAGTTCTGGTGATTGCAATTCCTACCAGTGGTTGAAAACTTAAATGTGGATTTACAAATCACGTCTTTTAGAGATAGATGTGTTTGAATATGTTAAAAAATTTGCAACAGCTAAGGGGCTAGGTGGTTGAAGTACGCGACCTGTACAACATACCTTACGTATTGAAATGCTAACAAGTATAACTCTTACATCAAAACAATCTTAATTTGCACTAATTGAAAGAGGAAAAAACTCTTCAAACTTTTTGCTTCGTAAAGTTAGCTACCCAGTGACAATTTCCTCCTTTGTCTAGTCTACATAGCTAATAGTAGAACTCTGACATCTTATCCGGACCTTCTATTCTCCCCTCGGTCATCTACCTATCAAGTGTATCCGACTTACCGTCTGTAGGAGGAGATGGTATATCTAGATACATACCATGCACTCACATAAGCACACGCACACACACATCTGGATACCCCTTCCCGTCACCTCACCACAATCGGTAATCCTGATCCACGTGACTTTGTGCATTCCTAAGGAAACCTACTAACGTCATTTTGTTTTAGCTGAATACTTAAGAGGCCACCGTAAGGTGGTCGTCAACCATTCACGAGTCAATTCACTAAAGCAGTTCAATGTAGTACAGGATCTCCTCGCTATTATGCTATGTATAGGAATGAGATAACCACCTTGAAAATAAAAGAAAAAACTCGAACGCATCGAGTTATCCGCATCCAAAATAATTGCTAACTACTAACGACTACAAATCTCAAAACATTTTCGAGGAAGTTGAAAGCCCTCATAAACCCTATCCATAACCGAAACAGTGACAAGGTACAGATAAATGCATCAAAGATGAAACCTTTTGGCTTCCATTTTTGAGGTTTTGAGGTTTTGAGTATTTTACTATATTTAAAAGAATTGGAAGCTGACATCTTTAAATTTGAGACCTCCTCCTCCCCTTGACATAATACAGTTTATCAAGTTCCTGACATTTCCCCCCCCCCCCTCCCGTCTTCTCATATTCTTACTTTTTAATGAACTTTTTAGATAGGTTATTTTCAAAACACCCTTCAGTATTAATTCAAATGAGTAACCTAAGTCAGTAAAGATCGTACTAAACAACACAACTTCCAAGTCCACCCACCTCTAGTAAAAAGCGCATAACGACCCACTTGGAACAAAATATCTCCTTTTTTCGCCCAGATAAATCCAACATAAACCAGACATTTTAGCTCTCCGGAATTCACATTGGGCTTATGAAATATTTTTCTGGTTTGTTCCAACTGGTTTGTTCCTACATGTCAAAAAAAGCTTTTATTAAAGCGTTGCACACCGCTATCAGATACAAAATGCCCAGATTCAACCCGCGATTTAACTAGACTCTTTCCTTTCTTTCTTTCTTTCTTTCTTTCCAAATGGGAAGTCCAAATTCACTGCAAATCTTATCCGAGTGATACCATTAACCCAGGCATCCCTTTACGTAACCTGAATATTCTCCAGGTTACCTACTGCAAATTCAGTCAGTATGCCTATATTAATCGTATACAACGCACAAAAAAAAAAAAAAAAAACACTAACCAAAATTTACAATTTCTTACCTTGAAAGCTGGTGCTTCATGAAACTGACATCTCGAAATAGATTTTTCTTGATATACTGTCTTTTTATACATAGGATACTCTTTTTTATATACTCTTTCTCTTCTAAATGTTTTAAAATAACACCGTGCATTTGTCTTCAAAATATCATCTATAATGCTTTTATTAAAGCCTCTCCCAGTGCAGCTTTCCTTGGTGTCACTTTCGGAAACAAACTTTAAACGTCAAAGCACTAAATCTGCCACTCCGTTTGCTGGATTGGCACAACTGCACTATCTCCATTGCCTATGTTCGTTCCGATATCCTCGTCAAGATTGCCAAAAAGAAAAATCCGTCCAGTCCTTTACTGTAGACTTTCTCTTACCACTATAGCTGACGTCAATGAGTATGTTCTTAATAGAATCCGTAGAGGTTGCAACCCATATCTGCTCGCTCGTAAAATCCCTGGTTGCATTGGTAGGTCTTATACCTACAATCCTGACAACGCGATATACGATTGTTTCATTTCTTCAGAGACTTTGAGATTTGAAACTTTACAAGGATAACAACTCGGTTGTTGGTAGTTTATCTGAACGCCAGTTACGACAAGACCAAGCCGCTACAATGCATTTCCCAAAACATCCTAATTATGCAGAAACTCCTCTTGCTTTAATCCGCATTCCTTTCTGGCTCACTTCCATTACCTTGCAAGTAAATTGTTACAGCTTTCTTAAGAATGCAGTGTGATTGTAGACATCCTCATTGTCGTCAATGAATAGCTTTGCCTTAAAAAGAAAAGAAGGGAAAAAATGTCACCGTAGCTCATCCACACTAGTCCCTTACAGGACCTTTAGTAAGGGTGATCAGAGGTGAACTTTATCATTATACATATGTATCTACCTATATGTCCCCTGTTTCTAAAGTTCATCTGATATGCATCTAGAAAATGTTGATAACTGACCACAGTTTTTAGTCATTTGTTCAAATTTGTTGTTTGACATCCGTGGTGATATCATGCCGTTTGTGAAGCGTCCCAATTTTCCAGAAGAAGTACTGCGTTGTATTAAAGAAGGTAGAGTAATGATGAAATGCATTTTGCGATAAAGCTTACAATGCTTACTATGCCACCCCCTCCCCACTACGCAACTGACCCACTCGGAATCTCAAAACTGTAGATGCGGATGCGATCACATGTCACAAAACCTGAAAGAAAATCTTCCAGATAAGGAAATATCTTCTAGATATTTTTACAAAAAATAAAAAAAAAAATGAAATTTTTAGAAACTCGTTTTGTGTATCATTTACTTATCGATTGACACAACAAGGGCACAATCCATACAACCACTGGCCCACAATTTTTCCAAATTTTGTCTTGTCAGCATCCGGTGACACTGCTGAAGGTTGAGTCCGTCTCTGAAAATGTGTGATGTTCTATTCTATAGCTGAAGGGGCACATTGACTTGTTTCATGAAATTCACTACCTTTTTCCAAACCTGTCGCGTTTCCTTCACATGGAATAATATATAATAATAATAAATGGTCAAACTCGGAGGATCCCCATACGGTGCCACATACAAATGAACATTGGTGAGTGGGTAATAAACGATTCAATTTGGTTTTTGAAAACTAGTCCAGAAACTAGTCCAAATTAATAATGGTGAACTCCCATCCACACACCTCGGCATATGTGAGGGTAAAAAATTCGAAATGTTTGTCACTTTTCATAACAATTGCATTTGAAACTTGACTAATTATGCTAATTACAAGCATTGCCTTCTGGATGTACCCTTCAAAATCCTTACAAATGTATTGATCATTGACAAATGGCTAATAGTCATTGTTATCAAGTAAAAACTGCATTGCTGATACATATATAATTTGCAGTGAAACATGCTTTCATTTGTTAACTCATGTTGTAGGAAACTACTTTCTTTTGTATGCCACAGGAAAGTAGAGGTGGAAAGTTTCAAATATATCTACTCTTGTAATTGTGATGTGTAGGTAACAGGACTGGTCATAATTTAGGTAAAGTAATAAATTTGTTCCAAACAATCACACACAATACCGGAGTGGAGGGGTGGTGACATGGATGGTAGCCGCAACTCCCATTTACAGTGGGCACAAACGAAGGTATAGAGGAATAAGAAAAATAGAGAAAATGATAAGGAAGGAAAGACAAATGAAATGAACATAGAACTAGTAAGGAAGGAAAATAACTTTTTTATCGACAATTAAATCAAAGAAATGCACAAAAAAAATGTTCATTCGTCATACGAAAATGACACCAAGCACCAGTCTGAGTCTTGATGAGTTCTTACAGGGGACAAACAGCTAGTGCGGGTCTCGGGCAGCTCTTGGAGTCGGGGTGGGGCAGGGCGATTCACTTGGAACACTGCTGCAAACATCCTATGTGACGCCATTGATCTAGCACACATACACGTACACACACAGTACACTATACTGCACGACAATGCTGTTTACACATAGCCCACTGTAATAGTTGTTTCGAGGTCTGAGGTAGCTCATTTAGCCCTCCTGTTTATGATTTATATTGTTACGATATATCCAAGATGGATAAGATTTAATGAGCATAGGGCATACACCAGTTATTGTATGAAGTGTGTTGACAAGTTCCCTACTGTTGCGTTGATACGTTTTTTTATTCCTTGCTTTTCTAAAGAGAAACTTCCCAAGAGTAAGTCTCTTCCTGTTACATATAGTGCGTATATAAAGGAGGCACATATCGTAGTAAACATATAGTTAATGTTACGATAGCAACTTATAATTACAGCAACGAATCTTTACTAGATGGAGATTTACGTTCTTGTTGCAATAGTTTTGCTTTCAGTTGATTTCTATCATGCCGTCCTCTCGCAGCTACAATGTTTGTTATAATGACAAATGCTGATCAATTTGTGATTCCTTGCCGACGGCTGGCAGGGAATCTATGCGATAATGATGGCGCGTGTGTGTGTGTGTGTTTGTGTGTGATTTCCGTATACACGATATCTCAAGACGTGAAAGGTGATTGAACTTCAAAGTTGTTGTGTAGGTATAGTCCATAGACAGTAGATGATCCATATTTTTTTCAGGTATAGGTCAAAGGTCATATGAGATTACCAGAGGGGTCTAAAATCCTATTCAGGAGGATACGGCAAACTGGAAGTGAACTTAACTTAAACCATTGGTAGCACTTGATAGGTACGGATGGTCTTTGTCAATGTTTGATTAGTTCAAAGATCACATGAGTTCACTAGAGGACATAGTTTGAACTGTTAGGTATTTAGGGCGAACTTACAAGGGGTGATACGATCGGGCGCATTGGTTGGTGGCGAACTTGCAAGTGGTCAAAACGACTTATAACCGTCAAACCTACCGCATTGACTGAGCTTAAACACAATGGTTTGATGCAGTTTTAATGAGTACTAGTTGTCACAATAGGTTTGGGCTCGTTCAAAGTGGGGGGGGGGGGGTAGGTCGATAGTGGTTATATTTACAACGGGGTTCAAAAAATATTAAAGTTATATATATATTTTACAAAATGTGATCATACTTTTCGATATTTTTAAACGATCAGTATTTACATACGAAGTGACAGGGCAGATTGATATTTGTTGGCATAATGTTTGGTTTTTTTTATGGATTTACGAAATATTTTGAATATGGTCTTTCCTGCGAGTGTCTTCGTTTGCTAGTTCTTGCCAGTTTAGCACAGTACCGCAAACGTGGACATAAAGAACGGTATTGAAATAATAGTTCAAACGAAAATTGTTTCAAAACGTTTCCATATTGCTTCTTATTTCCTTATCTTTCAGTTTGCAGTGAGACAATATCAAAGGTACAGACAGCGAATTCTTACCGTCGTCATGGCAGCTGATGGTACAAAGCAGCACTGAGTCTCTTAGGTACCGGTGAGCATGAATAAAAAACAGTGCTGAAACTCAGTCGACGCCTTTATAATAAGTATAGACACGATGTCAGAATTGGAAAGTGAAGTAACATTCAGGAGGACCAAGACGTTCAATTCACGAACTCACGACACCTGAGGGAGGAGGTGGTCGATTGGTCATTGGATGGTCCCAACGAATTCGTGAGCAAGGCGGATGACGGGATTTACCCAGTCGATGCAAGCAGAACACGAAATTAACAAGAATATCCAGTTGTCTGACAGATTTTGCATATACAATGAAATCAACGATGGTAGCCCCTATAGTCAGTGTGATATTTGCCAGAAAGTGGTATCGTTTTAAATGTGTAGGTTTGTCTTGGTCTCCTCCTCAGACTACAGACATCAGTAAATAAAAATCCATTTAGATGTAAGAAGTGCATGTCCCACGGTATTCCGTGCGATTAATAATATCGGTAATTCTTGCTGGTTTTCGTCGACGGTTCAAGCAGTATGCTGGACACACCTTGGTCAGATTCTCAGAAACAGACTATCATCAAGAGCTGGAGGTGCTGTTGGGAACATGTTGGGACGCTTTCCGATGAATCTGGACGAAGACAAGTGCCGCCCTATTGGCAACAGCACGGTGAGAAAAGCTCTCAAGAGCATTGCCGAGGATGTAGGTGGTCCATTCAGTAATTGTCGCAATCACCAGGATGCCCATGAATTTTTTTCTACTTGCATTAGTGACAATCTACATGAAGGATATGTTCAAAATTCGATCGCCCCAGTTACGATAACTTTTATGACCGAGATATCAACCTGTCTGAATTGCGGATATGAGGACAGACTTGAGCAGTCACAACCAATGTTAACCATCACTCCCAGAAGTCCAGAGGTTGTACAGAATATTGCTGCAATATTCGGAGATTAAGTTCGCGATGGAGTTCATTGCTCGCAATGTCACGAAGAACAACTCAAAGGATTCACTCACGAGATATCAAAGTTACCTCCTTGCGTAGTAATACACGTAAACCGCACGAAACCGGACGGCAGTAAAAACAATGCTGCAATATATGATATACATAGTATGAAGATTTCAGCCACTGATATTCATTTCGCAGACAATACGTACCCTGTTAGTTTTCTACGACCTTACATCTGCCGTGGTTCATTACCAAGGAACGGATGGAGGCGGCCATTATTATACGTACATATTTAGAGAGAGCGAAGCTATTCACATAAATGACGATAAAGTGGCAGGTTGTGGTATTGATCACGCAATCACTGATATTGCGACCAATGGCATCATGCTATTTTATGAACAATCACCTGATTATGAGCTAAAACAGAGTCATGTAGCGGCAATCAAGTGTTGATGGCGACACCTCAGACGTATGCCAATTTAATAATGAAGATGGTGAAATAAAAATGCAAATGAAACAGATCAACATCAGTCCATCGAGGATCAATCTATTAACTTCGGAGACGACGGAGTTACACTTGATGACATCAGTTGTATAGAACCACTCATCCCAGATGACGAAGGCAACAACACGACACAAATGCACAAAACAGCTGTAGACTATGAAATACTGGTTACCTGTTAAACAGCGCGTGAACTACAAATTACTCCTTCTTGCCTTTCGAGGTCTTAAACTTGATACCCCCGCCTATCCTATCCAATGCCTTACATCCGACAACTAGGACTAGATCCTCCCGATCAATGCTACCTCTTTCAGTTAACTGTTCCGATTTCTCGTACAAGTAACTTTGGCGATCGAACTTTCTACCACGCCGTGCTCTGCCTGTGGAATTCGCTCCCGTTGAAACTCAGGTCTTTACACTCCCGCGAACAGTTTAAACGGTCCCTCAAAACCTCCATTTTCTAACAATGTCCCTAATTTCTCTGCTCTTTTTTCGGCACCCGTAAAGCGCATTGAGCACTGGTATTCTCTGGATTCTCCGCTGTATAAGACTATATTATTATTATTACTATTGTTATTATTATTATTATTATTTTAACTGACTACTCCGGGAGGAAGACCACAGACGCAATTTCAGAATGTTCTATTACCAACGCAACACTGGTTGAACTCAGTTCCTCTACAATATTTCGTAAGTACTTTGAGGCTGTAATTCCAACATCATTTCAGGTGGACGAAGGCGTTTAGCAAAAAATGAGAGATGAACAAAAAGGTACGGCATTACCTCTACAATGGGTAAATGTGTTTTTCGAAGGCCTTCGCAAATGAAATCCTTTCTGTACCTTAATGTTTAAAAGACACAGAATTTCCAAAATTTGCAGCAGAAATACCCCTGGTTTCATATTTCCTGCCAGTGCATACTGCTGTAGACGTCCGACATGCACGTACCGTATCTGCTACACTGTCAGTGGATGAAACTTTGACATGCAATGTGAAGTACCATAGCAGGATCAAACACAAAACCGATGAAATTGCTTCATCGCCCTGTCCAAGCAGAGGAACGAGAAAAGTTGCACAATGAGTTATGGAGCAACCACTGTCCATCCCGAAAGAATGTTGAACGTCTAAAAGAAATGGATTCGAGTATTTTCGCCAGTGGAAACTTGACTGGAATAGGCTCAGACAGTACCATCTTTAAGCAGATAAGCTATGAAGGCCGACGGCCAACTACAGTCTGACCGAGACATCATTACCAGTCTCGTCATGAAGGAAACGTTGGGGTTAAAGAATTACATCAGACAAATATCCGTCGTTCCCAGCTATGTAATTGCATTCACAGAGGCTGGAATCCGGCTATTTCATGAGCTGGCATCATCAGTACCATTGCACTGGGACGCAACGGGATCCGTAGCTTGGAAGGAAGGCACTAAACAATATCTTTATTATACTATAGTAATGTCGAACCAAAGATGACAGGAAGATCATCTGAAGAGTACACCATGCCCATTGACTGAGCTTGTTACAACAAACCAGTCAGAGCCAACGATATCGAACTGGCTTCAGATATTTCGACATATATAGAGAGAAGAGTATGTTTGGTATGTTTACATTAGTAGAGGAGAAGTGGAAAAGAAGTGATAGAGAAACAAAACATGAAATGAAGTTAAGATCGGAGACTGGTATTATCAAAAAGTTTGAAATAAAAATTGAAAAGAAGCAGGAACAGAGCTCAAAACACACTGACCACAAGTCGAAGGAACGAAGTATACATAAGAATAAACAGAGAAATCTCCAGCGAAACAAAGACGTAAAATACAATCACGCAGAAAGGTGCAGTCAAAAAAGCGTCGCCATGAACAACATGAGACATGCCACTCAAAGCGAAAAAAAAAAAAGGACAAGTGTTCGGTCAATAAGAGTCTGAAACCCAAAGAAGGATTTGCAAAAAAGGGCAAGGAACATCCGTCGGCAAAGTAATCTGGGAGAAACACATAGTATTATACATGAAATAATATCCAATGAACATGACCACTCTTCAGTAACAGACGTCCACGACCGGTACGTACGAAACACTGCTACGAGATTCAAGGTTGAATGATGTGGTAATTAACGATTATTTGAATTCCTGCAAACGCAGGTGACGGATTTTAATGTATTTATATGCAATACATTTCACATGAGCTCCAAAAGTTCTGAAGATCTTCAAGTTCGAAAATGGTATAAAAACCAGAGATTAGTTGATCGCAGATGGATTCTGATAGCCATAAAACAGAATGGTTTTCATTGGATTCTCTTAGCGGCAAATTTAGAAACCAAAACCTTATACTCTCTAGATCCACTCAAGGACTGCACTTCCAGTGACGACATAAAACGTTTTACTAGGTTTATAGAAAATTGGTCTCTATTAGAAGGAACTCCTCTCAGATGCCGTAAATGGACAGTTAAGAAGACCTCGGGAATCAACTTTCCATTTCAACAAACGGGCAACGACTGTGGGTTGTATGTACTTCTTTATGCAAATTCTTTAATATTTGGAGAAAGGATAGAATCCTTCGTTGATGTTCCAGCGAAACGGACCATCATTTAACAACACTCTACATGGATTCGATATGTGCAGACCATAGAAGTACTACAAACAGAAAACTATATAAATTATGATGCAAATTTGACAGAGGGTATAGCCTATAAAGAAAATAAGCAAATCGAGTCAAACAGGAGTCAAATAGAAAAAAATAGCAATAGGTACATTTTACATCAACACGAATATACTTTAATCAGTTCCTTTTGCGGGGTTGAACGTCAGTAGGTATCGGCTGTGAGGGATTGACCAACAATATTCTACTACCAAAGATGATCAACGAGATTGTTTCTGTCACTGGACGTTTACATTCTGAATTCGTGAAATGTCATTATTTTTTTTTACTTTCCATCTTACTTACACATTTGAGCTTGACAAATTGAGCAGTATTCACAGACGAAACGACTTACAATATACTAGCTTGTTATAATGCATCAACATTGAAGTTGCAGCTGCGTTGAAACTGTAACTTGATCCTGCATCTATGGAATGCTTATACTTTATCTGAGACACGAACAGTTAAAGAAAATATAGAATCACATTTCATTCATGATCCATTACAAAGTTTTGATGATATTGTAATCAAAGAGGTCGCAGAAATGTTTTTTTTTTTTCTGTACGATTTAAACCGAAACAAGATGGAAATATTCAACGATAGAATGAAACGATTCAGCGTATTTCTCCCTATGTGAAGCGTCCATGAATGAGAAAATCGTACTGATTATCCATTTTTTATGGATTTTACGTCATATCAAAAAATAACTTTTACGCATCTAGGCTACCTTATATATTCATACACGAATCATCAGAATCATTAACCTGATGATATGGATCTTCCATTTTTCATGATATCATTTTTCAAAGACCTGGTAATTCTACTTAGATTTCACGAGAAATAGTGACTGCAAGGTGAATCGCACTAGGCGTGGTTAACCTCTATGACGGCAAATTTCCATGAAGGCTTATTTGCATTTCAATGCATATGGAATGGTAACAACTTCATCATAAGATGCGTCGCTATCTCGGTAAGATGTTCAAAATCTATACTCGAATTGCGCGAGTAGAGTTATCATAGTGGTCGGATAGCAGAGACAGTATGCATTCTTGCGTTGTATACTTGAAGTGATTGTCATTATATACGTCATTGCAACTTATATAGACCAAACAAACTCATATGGAGACCCGAACCGATGTAGCAACTTAACGGAGAAGCATTACAGGGAAGGAAAATATATTTATAATCAACATTTCTTCAACACCAAAACAAAGGCACACTAATATCACTTGTAGAAGCAAGGACTGCTCCCATATTCGTACTATACTGACGGATTTTGGAAGAATCAATCCAGCAGATGTTATCTCCGGCCATAATTGGGAGATAATATGGACTACAAACAGAAATATACCGTGAGTATAGGGTGATAGAAACATTACTTCAGCGTAAACATTTGGCTGTCATTCTTACTATGGTTGGACAAGACTGCAACACCTGTGCTATGTGTAGGTGCACACCTACGAAATTTAGAGTGAAAACATGTTGTACAGAATTGAAATGATATTCAAACAAATGAACACGTGATGACATGATCAGCATATCTGGAGTCCTGAAATAGAAGACATGACAAGACTGTGCTAATGACTCAGTACGGAAGATACCGTAAAGTGAACAAGTCGAACAGTTCTGTAAAAAGTAGAATATTAACTTCTTTCAACATAATTAATGGCTGACATATAACTTGAGCCGCATAAAACATTTTTGTTACATGGGAAATTATAATATTTTTTTTTTTCAAAATTTAAAAACTAGCTGTATGCAGTCCCTTCTTCGATTATATTAACACATCACTAACAATTCAACAGGCTAATATAGCCTCGATGGACTTGATCCAGTGTATAAAGTGAAGTGTATTCCTGATCACATCGTTTTAACAGGGAACACACTCAAGTATGGTTGCAGTAGATCCAAATGTACAATTTGCATTTTGAGTCTCAAAATCACAGTAAAAGCACACATCACGAACTAGTGTGCCTTTTTCCTTTCATTCTTGTATATAGTTTGATGATGTATTATCTAAGTTATTTAGAAACCTCAGGCTTACGATAATCTACATTCTTAACCGTTTCATGCATTTTCCTGAAGTTCATTGAACTTCCTTCACACTGCAAGCTAATAAACATATTAATAACCACTTTTGGTCAGTGTACATAAATATTTTGTACAGGGACCTGTACATCAATTGCAAGGTGAGAGTGAGTGAATGAAAGGGGTTAATTAAGTTCGGGTAATACCAAGTTTAAATGATATTTTCCTTGTTAAATTGCTTCCATTACAATACGCATGTATACAATTCTGTGGGGACATTCTCAACCACCCTCTCCCTTTCTGTTATATGGTAACCCATTCAAAGAAGAAATTACGCTGTATATGTTTACCTTGTCTTTTCACAGCTCTTCTATTTATTCATTGACGTCTGTTGCAAGTCAGATATCATCACAATCCCGTACATAGAAGGTAAGCTGAAGGCGGTTCTTTGAGCTTCATAGTTTAGTATTGATGACAAAATTTGCAAACTATGAACTCAACACATTAGTCCATGGGACATCATGGGAGTCATCCGTGGTAGGTGTGACAGGGGAGGTACCAGGGGGCATGTGCACTACATTTCGACAGGTGTGGGGGGGGGGGGCAATCAAATGCTCCCTCACATTTCGTAGGGAAATATTGTAGCTTTTTGGAATGGGGAGGGGCGCATTGTAACAAATTCCGCCCCACATTTTGAACGAATCATGTAGGGGTTAGGCTATGAACGTTCATATGGAATCTCTGTGGCAAATTTAGGTGTTCATATTTCTAACGTTAGACTCCCCAGTATACCATATTATCTTAATGTACAAAACAAGGTTATGCGTTGACAGATTTACCTTGCTAATCCTGACTATTATCAAGTTACGAGCGATACATCCATTGATTGTGAACTTGTTCCTTTCGAAACAGCTCGAAATAAAGTGAAAAGTGCCCCTGTCCCCCCCCCCCCCCCCCCCCCGCAGCACGCATACTGTACATGGAGTAACGGTGATGTTGCGCTAGATTAATTATCAAGTTAACGAATTTTGAGTTTCCAACATTAAGTCTTATTTTTCTACAAACCGTTACTGATTTTATAATCAGCCTACTTTTATTCTTGGCAATTGCTAAGAGTTACTTTGTATAACATTATATTTCATAATAAAGAAATTCTAACAGAGACGGAACCGAACTGGTGAGGGAAACGTTCTGGCTCATGACGAACACGTAGATTGTGGCACGCGTTCCCTCACCCTCGATACACCAACAAAATTAGAAATTTGAAAATGTAGAAGTGCGGTCAGAATTCTTTTGGTGGTCGTATATTTGAGCGAATTGTTGATATACACTTATGCTTACTTGGTTTTTGTTACATATCTCCTAAAGGTATGTCAGTTTACTCTCCATGACTTAGTCGTCGTTAATTGCAAACCGTTTTCTAGATGGAGTTACTCATGTACATAATACACAAATATGCTGTGATGAAATTTAGGAAAACACATTCCCAACACTACCTGTATACACAAAGGTCAGTTCCTAACTAATAATGTTGAAGATACGACCTCAACATTTTTGAAATAAGGCCTCAAACTGGCAAATTATGGGCTCATGATTTTCAGGGTACTCTGCGCTCTACGTGTCTCTCCTCTTCTTTCATACTTACAGAAGGTTTCAATAGACATACCAAACATGGGGCAAGGAGGCACCCCTCCCCGTTTCCAAATTTAAGGCGAAGAACGTTTTACTCGCCACTTCAGAACTTTAGAAGTGTACGACGCAGATTAGAGAGACGGGGAAGTTGCGACGTTGCCGTTTCAAGCATAACGCGAAAAAAAGTGCTTTTACATCCACGTTGTGAAGCTACAATTATCCTCATACGTATAGTACGCACACCTCATTTCGTTGCAGATGGGAAACATGTCGTTCACATCTAAATCATGACTCTTTTAGTATTGCTATCATGGTTCTCGGAAGGTTTAATATCCAAATCGCGTTATTCATAGGCCACAATCCGTCTCAATACCGCCAAATTCCTGCCGTCACCTAGGGTGGTGGTGTGGGTGGGATGGGTGTGCATGGGATATTGCGCGTTCCCCCCCCCCCCCCCCCCATCATTTTTCTACCCCAAATTAAATTTACTTGACGGATTTTAAGTTATATTTATTTGTATGGGCGGAATGAGGAGTCAACAGGAAAAAAAAAGAACAAAACATGGGTTTAGAAATGCCATTTCAGGTTCAATTTGGATGACACTTTTTGCTGACGCTTTTTGGGTGCAGTGCTCAGCGGCAA
Organism: Stichopus chloronotus; assembly: GCA_021234535.1. Lineage (NCBI taxonomy): Eukaryota > Metazoa > Echinodermata > Holothuroidea > Aspidochirotida > Stichopodidae > Stichopus > Stichopus chloronotus. The sequence continues at coordinate 15,706,447 of CM037839.1, read as the reverse complement.
ATGATAGTGAGGCTGCCATTAGAAGTAGATGCATGTTACTGAGATGTTTTTTGCTCGCGATGACCGCAAGCGAGCGGCCGCCGAACGCGATCTAATGCTAAGTGGAAACATTGTAGATAAAAGAAATCCAATTTTTTATAAACTATTTTCGTATAATTATGTTTCCCTTGTTAATTGAGAAATCGTAGATATGAGATCCCCTTTTCCAGCCGTCTGGGTATATGTAGCTTAGGACGGCCGGTAAATGAAATTATCGTCCATCAGTGGGAGGTTAGTACCCCAACAATTTTCTTGTGAGCCCTATGCCAAAAGATGGGGCTCTCCGCTTAGATAGTCCTGCCGAACGTGCCCTCAGGAAAACTCCCCAGTTGAAAACCATGACATGTCCTTTCATATAACTATGACAATTTGCTCCCCAAATCACTACACCCTGTCGGCTCCTCTGGTAATAATTAATTTGATGGTTATTCTCAAAATAAATGAACGGTGAAATGTCTGAACAGTATTGCACGCTTAATACCATTCAAAGATACATAAATGCTACCATCCAAAGCTCATTGACAATTTTGCAAACAACTCAGAGCTTTCAGGTTTTCTCTTCTGTTTACACAGACCGCAGGGGGAAACCTAAGGAGGCCCCTGTCCAATGTGCCTAATGCAATCATGTGCACAGCCCCCTGTGATATGATTATCACTTTAGGTATTTTATTTTATCTCTAGTTGTTAAGGAGTATCTTGGTAAGCAATGTTATTTTGGGTTATTGTCGATATCATAAAATGTGTATGTTTACGGTTTAAAGGTCTACGTGCTCCCCCCCCCCCCCCCCCCCTATCTTTTAGGGCTTATTCCCTATCCCGTTATCCACATGCTTGCAACTGAATATACTTGGATGTGAATGCAATATCGTGTCAATTTGTTTAAATGACTGACGATGTTTTCTTAGACCTAATTGATAATACAATGAAAATTTACCCGTTTTTTCTCTAATTCAAAACAGTTGTGTGTCTGGAGCAATTTTCATCACTTTCTATTTTCCGTTAATTACGGTACTAGTTTGTCGTCACATTAAACCAGAGAGTCGAGTGACTTTGTGATTCTTTGCCAGTATCTCGTTTTTCCATACACACAAAAGCAATTTCACTTCAAAAGCAACCAATTGAGAAAGGAAGAGATTTACTCAACCTTCATAAAAATTGTGGTCATGAAGGATGGCGTACCATATATCTCTTCATCAAGGTAGTTCACAAGTTGATAGAAAGTTCCTGACACCAAATTGTGGTTTAAATATCTGACATTGTGCAAGACAACAACAAAAAAGGCAACCAGATTCCCAAGGGAGTGTTTATCGTGACTAAAATAAAGTACTTGTAAATCTTGGCTGGAAATTTCTGGCAACTGAAAAATTCACTGATTATTTGTAAAAGGTGATGAATCAAAAGAGCTATGTTAAGTGATTGTTTGGAAAGGGTGCTATTTAGCAGCAATATTTTCTATTAAAAGTCTCCTTTTTTGGCAAGTTTTCAGTATGAAAAATATGCACTATTTTCTTAAGATGAGTGACATTTACCTATTCATATGTTCACACATACATTCAGGACATGTAGAACTTTCAAAGTATCACACGTTGGGCTTATGAACCCAGGACAGATCTTTAGAATTATAGAACTAAGTCATTTCATGTCACATTACAGTGATGACAAGTCTCTATTGGGCAATACGGATAGACGTCATGTAATCATCAAGTGATAGCAGTGTTGGAAGTTTCAGCTATATTCAGTTGTCGAGATATCTTACTTAATTAACCTCTGGTGACCTCAAATGACCTTTAACCTCCATGAAACCAAATAGGGATCATCTACTCTTAAAGGAGTACCAACACACCAACTTTGAAGTTCAAGCACCATATATATATATATATATATATATATATATATATATATATATATATATATATATATATATATATATATATATATATATATATATATAGGGTATTCCTACTATGATATGAATCATACCGGAGATATAGATTCTTAAAATTAGGCTTAACAAACAAGTTGGTACTTAGAAAGCCTTCCTCAGTACGCTTAATAAGAACATCAAGAAAGGGAATAGACCTAAATTCAAAATTGTACGTAAATTCCAACTCAGAGGGGTACAAATTATTCAAAACCTCCATAAAAGAAATAAAAGCATCTTTGCCATGAGACCACAAGCCCCAGATACCGTCAATATAACGACACCATTCCAACGGTTTCTGAGTACAAGTTCCCCATAATTTATCCTCGACCAGACCCATCCCCAAACACGCATACCTCGGTGCCATTCTGGGTCCGATAGAAGTACCATGGATTTGAGTAAAGAACTCACCATTAAACTCAAAATGATTTTCATTAGGACAAATCCTGAGACACTCAACTAAATTCCTAGTAGATGGGATCTTTTTATATCTACGATCTAAGGCACGTTTCACTCCTTCTATGCCCAAGTGCTGAGGCATACTACGATACATAGCTTTTACGTCTATGATGAACATGGCTACATTTGGTGGAAGAGGGCCTCTGTTGTTAATAGACCTGATTAAGTTCAGAACTTCCTTAGAGTCCTTTACAAAAGGGTTTAATCTTCTCATTTCTGGATTAATATAGAAATCTACGAATTCAGAGAGTCTTTCGATGGGTGAACCGTTTCCTGAAATTACCGGGCTGGTTTTAAGATACCCATTCTCGTCTGCGTCCTTGTGGGTTTTAGGCAGGGTATAGTAACGTAATATATATATATATATATATATATATATATATATATATATATATGTACAGAAAATAAGACCACCACTTTACAGCACAAAACATCTCAATTGTATTTAGGTTGAAAAACACAAAATATAAGTAAACACACAAATGAAGTAACTTCACTGACTTCCAAGTTTATTATATTATATTATAAATCCCGACGTTTCGGAAGGGTCTACCTTCCTTCTTCAAGGCTAGTACAGACTGTTTTCCTTGTACTAAAACATACAATATGCATTACTTTTCATTTTAGCTTGAACTAATAGAGAACGTAAATTTGGAGGCTGGCCGTAAATTACTCTGGGTGGGGAAGGAAATTCTTTGCGCATGGTTTCCGAGAGCTGAAGAATGTGAAAATGTTTGTCTATAATTTGACTACAGGGTGGGAGGGCTACAATGGGCTAAAATGAAAAGTAATGATATTCCTGTGGAATACAGAGGTTGTTATAAGACCCATACCCGTAATTGTGTTACGTGCAATGTTCTCAAAGAGACCAACATTTTTAAACGCACTTCTACCGGGCAGGTATTTAGGATTTTGGGATCTATCACCTGCACCACGATTTCAGTTATATATTTACTTAACTGCCTGGACTGTAATAAACAATACGTAGGGGAAACAGGAGGGGAGTTAAGACAAAGGCACCGAGGGCACAGGCAAGAGTTTAGGAAAGGAAACACCCCCCTAGGTACACATTTCAACTCCGGCTGTAACAATTTTGAGCTTATCGGAATTTCACACTGCCCCAACACAGCCAAATCTGTACGGGAACGTAAAGAACTAGCCTGGATTTACCGATTAAGCACTTTGCAACCCACGGGTCTTAACGTAAAAAAGTTAGTGAAGCGAAGCTAACTTTCTGTAATCGCTTTTTCAAACTTTCAGTGTGTTCTTTCTGTGCACAGTATATTGTATGTTTTAGTACAAGGAAAACAGTCTGTACTAGCCTTGAAGAAGGAAGGTAGACCCTTCCGAAACGTCGGGATTTATAATATAATATAATAAACTTGGAAGTCAGTGAAGTTACTATATTTGTGTGTTTACTTATATTTTATATATATACATATACATATACATATATATATATACACCAAGTATTAAACTATACTTTCACGTAACAAAATAATGAACCTCTCCTAAAGCCAAAATTCAATGAGTCTACAACCAAAGGGCCTAATATGGACCAAACAAGTTTATAGAAACTGACTGAAAGACCGTCACAATCAGGGAATAAATCATTTACCAAGAACAGGACAGCCTGAAAACATTCTTTAGACGTGTACAAAATATCTGCATATCAATTATTCAGATATGATGAATTCTCATAAATATGAGAGGCGCATTCCCTACTAGATTAAATTATAAGCTTTTAGTCTTTTAACATACTTTATTTTTAAAGGACATAAGGTGTTAAATTTCATACAATTTTCATCGCAAAATTTTCAACTTGTATGGCAGATTTGAATTTGTATAAAATTCATTTACGTTGGGCAGTTGAAAATTCAATTTCTTGTCAAACAAGTAATATTTTAAATGAAAGATGAGGAAATTATAAGGGTGTCTTAAATAGAATTTGTATCCAAAAAATAAGCCGACTTTGTAGAATACAAACTTTCTGCTTAATATGCTTTGCTCTGCGTCCAAAATAAAATTTGATGTAATGCTGCAATCCCAAAACAGATGTTCTGTAGATTCAACCTGCTCATTACAAAAGGTAGAGTAGGTTGGCAACAATGTTCATGCGACAAAGACGAGAATTTGTGCGAGGATACGGTGAATAAAGCGGAATTGAAAATAACGAATCTGGCTTTCTTTGCAAGAGGTGAAAAGAATTCTACAAATGGTTTGCCATTGAGATTGGTTGAACTGAAAAACTTCGTCCCACTTTGAAAATGTAACACGGGGAGTAGCGATAGTCTTAATTAAATGTTTGTAGATTTTACGAGATAAATATGGAGTATCTTTAAGATTGTCTTCTATACCGTCATTTACATTTTCAACGTCACGAAAATTTCAATTTTCTACCGGGCATTCTATAGGAATAGCTGATAAAATACCGTAGAAGATAGTAGAAGGGAAAACCTACAGTGAATACAGCTGATTAAAGGATTCAAAACTCAAAGGTCTTTGGTTATTATCATTAAAATCTTTTACCCTTGAAACACCTTTTGCATACATATAATCGTAAAATACAATTTCATCATTAATTCTTATCAGTGAATAACTCCAAACAATTTCCTTTTTCGAAATTTTCTACTGGATAACGAAAACGATACTTTGACCCAGCCTCACACACATCGCTTATAAAATTATTATCAATGGTTAAATCTTTCGCCTGGTAGTTACAGGAAAAAGAAGTTGCTTCCCATATTTTTGCAAATGAAAGTCAAAGAACAGTTTCCAGGTAGAAGTGGTATTGTCAGTAAATCTTTTTATCGAGGTGCATTTTAGACCAATAATAAAGTAAATAATGTGGGTGACTCCCAGACCCCCTTGGTTCAAGGGGCTAATCAAAGTAGATCTTTTTATTTTGTCTGGTTTTCCTGACCAGATGAAACGAAATAAACAAGCTTCCAAATATTTTATAAGGATAACGGGAGGGTTGGGTAAAACTTGAAATAGGAAAACTTGTTCAGGTAATCCGGTACAGAATGGTTCAGGTCACAAGCCTGTGATGTCTACACTTTCAACGTCCAGCTTAAATTTCAATCGGACTCATAAATGACTGATTGCATTTATCAGAGTCGTTTAAAAATTAATCCAGGAATATCAATTCTGCAAAATATGGAACCTGGTTCATATATTTTAAGATGCAAAGTTAATTGTCTTCATATTTGGAGAAAATATGCACAATGGTGGTCACTACTATTAAGGAAGTATTATACCTCAAAAATAAGTTCTTGAAGGTACTTTGAGTCGTTCAAGGTCTTTCTTTTCTGATTAAATTCTACGATAGTTAGAGATCAATCAAACAGACCTATTCCTGGTTATAGAGAACAGAGCTTAGTATGTGAGATTTGTTAGTGAAATGTCTTACAGTGATTGCCTACAACCAACGAGTTGGAGTCATTAATGAATTATTACATTTAGTCAGAGTCGTTTGAAAATTCATCCAGGAATATCAAGTCTACGTAATATGGAATTTGGTTTATTTTAAGACGCACAGTTAATTGCCTTCATATTTGAAGCCAATATACACAATGGTGCTCAATACTATTAAGGACGTGTTATGCCTATACCTTACAAATACGTTCTTGAAGGTACCTTGAGCCATTTAAAGTCTTTATTTTCTGATTAAATTCTACGATAGTTACTATAGAGATCAATCAACGTAACATTTAAAAGATATATGTATATGTATTATAGACCTAGGCCTATAAGTTGTTTACGCTGAGACGCACAATTGTCTTCACATTTGAAGCTAACGGTTTCTGCACACTTGGGTTTAGGGAACAGAGCCTGGTACGTGATGAGCCTTGTAATGCGATGAACTTTGTTACACAGTGATTGCCTCCATTTTCAAAATCAACCTAGGAGTTGGACCCATAAATGACTTATTACATTTAGGGAACTTAAGACGCACAGCTAATTGTCTTCATATTTGAAGCCAATATACAATGATGGTGCTCACTAGGCCTACTATTAAGGAAGTGTTATACCTCAAAAACAAGTTTTTTGAAGGTACCTTAAGCCATTTAAAGTCTTTATTTTCTGATTAAATTCTATGATAGTTACAACAGAGATCAATTAACCTAAAATATTAAAAAATATATATATATTTTTTTATTATAGGCCTATTCCTTGTTTACGCTGAGACGTACAATTGTCTTCACATTTGAAGCTAACAGTTTCTGCACACTTGGGTATAGGGAACAGAGCTTGGTATGTGAGATGTCTTACAGTGATTGCCTCCAGTTTTTACTTACAACAAACGAGTTGGAGCCATTACTGAATTATTACATTTAGTCAGAGTCGTTTGAAAATTCATCCAGGAATATCGAGTCTACGTTATATCGAATTTGGTTTATTTATTTTAAGACGCACAGTTAATTGTCTTCATTCTGTATTTAAAGCCAACGTACACAATGGTGCTCCGTACCCAAAGCCGACACCGTATTTTATACAGCCAGGACAGTGCTAGCACGCCTGGATGTCATCATAGTAGGGCCTAATTATTTCAGGTCGTTATTCAATGAATCTTGAGCTGGTTCCACGAAAATTCATTTTGAATTACTTTGACTGCCATCGAAGAAAATAAGGTCCCCCTCCAAATTACGCTATCGTGTCATCACTCATCAGTCAATACGAAGCATGGCCGCCGTCGGAGTATGTTGATAATCAGTCACTGTCCCGAAGTATATAAAAGGATCATACAGTAGCCCACTGAGAGTTCACTAATACTTAGTAATAGGCCATAGCTACTTGTAAGTTCTAGTTGTACTTGCACTGACAGAATTGGCGTTAGGCCTAGCCTGTGAATGTATTATACTGTTCTGCATTTAGACCAGCCTGTATGTTACGTAATGTTAGGCTACAGGTTGTAGCCTAACGAGTTTAGCCTTAGGCTAGACACTAGCTGACTAGCATAAATGGAAGCCCCTATTTTCGTGGCCTGTATTTTCCCATTTGGAGTCAGAATACTACGGAAAAGCATATATACGCTGACACTTTTTGACAGCCTTACTTAATCATGTTTGACTTTGAGTTAAAACTGCAACAGTTGATTTTAATTTCTAAAATTTGAGGGGACCATGAAGTTAACATCTCATCACCCTGTCAACAATGCGTTGGCTCCCATATTTTCGTGTCCCTTAGTGATACCTAGGCAACCTTTTTAACTATCTGCAAGTACAAAGCAACCTCAGAAATGCACACATTACTGTAAGTATGCTTCAACCTTTCTGCTACTGGTTTAGTTAGTAGTAGTAGAAATATTAGGCTGCAGGCAGAAGGACTAAAAAATACTGCAATTTCATTCAGTAGGCTAGGTCTATTGTGTCATGTCACCCAAAGACACTCTTATGATAAGCAAGGTAACATTGTAAGGTTTCAAGTGAAGGGTGTTCACCTTAAATCAGGTCATTTTGAAGGAAATAGTTGCGGGTCAGTGCAGTTCTAAATGGTCTTCTGCAGGTATCCGTTGCCATGCACACAAAGAGCTTATAAGAAAGTTCATGAAAATATGGGATGCATGAAAATAGGGGAACATACGATACTATTAGGCTTACTGCAGATAGGTCTAAACTAGACCCAAAAGCAGTTTCATATGTGATATTATTGTTAAGAAGATGGCCTCAGGGTTGGAAAACCTTGCTAAGTTTCCCGCGAACATGATAGAAAATCTACCTATTTCCCGCTGACATTTGTGTACAGTAGCACTATAATGAGCACGCCAAGTGTGCCAGCAAATCGGCGTCTGGTTCGGGCCTGCGTTAGGGCCCCGGCAGGGTCAAACCACCTGTGGAGGTCATTGTATGGTTCCTAGCATATCAGGGGGGGTTAAATGTTTGGAGCTAAGTGCAAAACATGTAACCGAAAATTCATACAATATTTGAAAAATCAATCCCAAAAGCTTAACATTAGGCTATTTGCATTGTTGCAATATACTGTACGGTACCTTAGTAAATGTGAGGAATAAGTGTCACTTACAAAATGCCAGAAACAAGTGAAACTTGGGTCCAATATTACGCTATATTAATATGCATTAAGGTCTAGAATTTTGTCTCAATCGTGGCATTCTTCACTAAAAAGCTAGGCATCACTTAGGTGGCAAATAATAAAACAAAATCTTTGTGTGGTAATGTTGCACAGAATCATGACCACGCTACACACTGTCAACTTTACCACTAGTTACGAGCTCTGCACATTTTTTCAGGAAAATCCTGGCATGTTTCCAAGAAAAGTTTTTAACTGCAAAAATGTCAACACCTGTCCCAAAATGGTAATTTCTGTATCTGACATAAAATAGCTTTGCAGTAGAATAAGTAAGAAATAAAACATTTCATGGTTGATTCAAACATTAATTTATACTGTAGGGGTCACATTTTTCTTATCCATGAATATTGCCATTCAGATATTTCCTTCCCCTAACTCACTTTTTGGTTGGCTCGCTTCACTTTTCAGAACATCCATTTCTATTTGTGTTTTTACCTTTCAGTGTTGACAGTTTTCTCAGAATTTGAAGACTTGTAGTGTGGTGTCTGGACACTAACACCAGTTTGACTCACACAAAACACCTGTGACATTTATCGCATTCATAACACTCAAACCCAGCCACCGACTGAAGCTACAACATTTGTCACGAACTTTTTTATCCCTGATAAATGTGACCATTAGCAAGCAGGCAGTAGAAATTTGCGGCCAAAAAAGTTAAAAGTCATTTCACCCATATTTCAAAATGGCTTGATTGCTGCTATTTTTTTACTGCCGGTAACGAGGTGTTTGGCGCTACCATTGCATCTGCGTGTAAGGCTGTAAACATAAAGAATTAGGTACTGTACCAAGGCCAAGCACTTGTGCATTGGCTCTGTTTGCTTTTGTATGTATGTTTGTTGTATAAATGTATATATGAAAGCACTCCATTCTCATTAATTGCACAGAGAATCTGTTGTGTTGAGTTCCAAAGAGAAAAAAATAACACTAAAACAGACGGTGATGAAATTGTGCAGGGGCTCTGTGCGAATCATCTGTGGGCATTGGGGTCAGAGTGTATTTAGGGTGACTGAGGTGTGCGTAAAAGTAAACTGGCGATAATTTCTGGTAACTTCCGTGGTTGTTGTGGATATGTAACTTGACTCCGTGGTTAGGCACAGAGACAGCATGAGCCATTTGGCTACTGTATGTGAGTATCTTAAGCAATAACGATCAACAGAGCTTTTTTGCAATATTTTTTCCCAACATTTTTATTGTGCTCATTTATTTTGTTTCTCTGAAGATTTCCAGGTTTCTGCCCCCCCCCTTTTTTTTTAAAGTGTGTCCACACATGCAGGATTTCCCACGAGCGATGCCGATTTCCCGCCAACAAGTCTGGAAGGTTCGCAAGGTTTTTCAATGCTGGATGTACTCTCATTTACTGTAAAGTCATAAAGTATTGCATGAATTCATCGTTTTTGCCAATTTGGGGCATTTTTTGTAAAGCTTAAATTAGGCTAGTTAAAATTTTGTGATAGTGGCGTAAGGGCTGTGATGTGGAGAGTAATGTAATACACAGCCCGCTTCAAGGCTACTGGAGGTCCAAATGTACTATGTCTACATAACATAGACTTACTGTAATGCCAGACTTAGCATAACGTTCAGGCTTACGATGTCACTGCAGATCTAGATTTAAAGTAACACAGTAGTGTGAGTTTGAAGGAACTGTAGACATGGAAATGTCTTATCCAATGTTGTAGGTCTACAGTATTTGTGTGTGAGTGTACAAAGTAGGTAAGAAGGTCAAGTCTATTCGCCTGAACACTCATCAATAAGGAAGCTTATTGACATACATGTGCACAAATGAATGTCGCCGTTATATATTTGCCGGAATTTGTTTGCGTAAACACAAGTCTGTTCCCCTGTGTATGGTATGTGCAAATAAACTTGCGTATTGCCAGAACTCGTCTGCAAGTAGACAGTCAGTATGTCTATTCAGGCCATGTTTGTGCAAATAATGAGTCATATTTGCATGAGCATTTGCTTGTCGATAGACAACATCTATTTGCCTATGCACATGCAGATAGACATGCTTACAGACATGCTAAATATTGTGAATCAGAGATATTCTAGACAAGCTGCCACTTTCATCCATCATACTGCACCATCAAACATCATATGTGAAAGGACCAAACAGTAGGCTTAGTTTGTCTAGGGAGTTAATGAAGCAGTCCTTTTCACAGTTTGTGCCAGGCTAGACCTGGTGTATTGTGTCAGTGCTTGAATTCCTGGTAAGTTACAATTTCTGTGTTTTCCACCTGGCCATTGTTCTAGATGTAGCCTTAGTAGTCCTGGCAGCATGACGCATGAGGAATCCTGATGTGGAATGTTGGAAAGATCAAAGACTGTTATGTGAGGAAGGAAGGCCTTATCAAGTCAGTCCATGAAAGGCCTCCAAATGTAATCTAAATTGTAGGTAACTTCAACAGATCTTCCCAGTCTAAACACAGGAACCTTTTCCTCACGACCACACCCACGCCCTCTATATCTCTCTGTTCTTTCCTGATAAAGAACGTTAGTTCATGAAAAGATGTGGTGCAATCAACATATCACAAACAATTTTGCAGAAAATGGAAAGATCATTGTTTAATGTGGGGCGATGAGATATTGTAGTCACTTGGCTAGTGAAGCTATATATCGTACTGTGCACCCATGGGAGAATGGTTGCCTTGGAAACGCTTGGAGTGGATGAGTAGCGACGCCCTAGGTGTACCCCCATGGTAGAGTGACCATGGGTACAGGAGGGTCCTGTTGGGTGGTATAAATGAAAACGTGTCTGTGGTCATGTGGTTTTTCCAGAATAGTGTGAAAAGTATATGAGCGATTACGTTGAAACTGGGTAAGGTTGTGTATGATGCCAATATGTGCAAGATGTATTAGTTGTATGGTAAATTGAGTCAAATTTGCTGATTTTTTAGAAAAAAAGTCTATTTTGCCCCAAAATTGCTATTTCCAGCATATCTTGAGAAGTGTTTGAGCATTTAATGCAAAATTTTGCAAAAAGTTACCTGAGAATGAAAAATTTCAAGGTATATCACTTTTGTAGTAAAGAGAGTGAAATTTGGTGTACCCCCATGGTAGAGTGACCATGGGTACAGGAGGATCCTGTTGGGTGGTATAAATGAAAGCGTGTCCGTGCCAATATGTGTGCGTGTGTGCATGTGTGTGGGTGTGCGTGTGTGTGTGTGCGTCCGGACCTGTCCAAATTGTGGTTTTTCCAGAATAGTTTGAAAAGCATATGAGCGATTACATTGAAACTGGGTAAGGTTGTGCATGATGCCAATATGTGCAAGATGTATTAGTTGTATGGTAAATCGAGTCAAATTTGCCATTTCCAGCATATCTTGAGAAATGTTTGAGCATTTAATGCAAAATTTTGCAAAAAGTTACCTGAGAATGAAAAATTCAAGGTATATCACTTTTATAGTAAAGAGAGTGAAATTTGCTGATTTTTGAGAAAAAAGCCAATTTTACCCCAAAATTTGTATTTCCAGCATATCTTGAGAACTGTTAGATTAATTAACTTACAGTTTTGTAAGTACTTACCTGAGAACACATTGTTCAACGTAATATTACTGTAATGGTAAATCGAGTCAAATTTGCTGATTTTTTAGAAAAAAGCCAATTTTGCCCCAAAATTGCTATTTCCAGCATATCTTGAGAAGTATTTGAGCATTTAATGCAAAATTTTGCAAAAAGTTACCTGAGAATGAAAAATTCACGGTATATCGCTTTTGTAGTAAAGAGAGTGAAATTTGCTGATTTTTGAGAAAAAAGCCAATTTTACCCCAAAATTTGTATTTCCAGCATATCTTGAGAACTATTAAACCAATTAACTTGAAGTTTTGTAAGTACTTTACAATAAACTGTTACAAATTCCCATGTGCAGGCCCTGTATTGAAATCAAAGTGCATGTTGGCAATGAAATACGCAACTCTGTGGATTGCCCTCTTGTTTGATGTTTTTTAATTTTTTTTTTGTCCATTATAAATCCTGCGTTCAGATCACTTGCCTCTTAAGGCGTTTGGCTTGCACCGCGGTTTGTCCAAGGGTTCAGTGTGCTCTAAAACAAACTATCATTCCTGCAACGACCACCGTCCACATCAGTAACATCGCGAAGAGAGGATTGACAACAAGTAAGTATTGTCAGACATCTTCTTACACAATTGGGGAATTGTAAATGCCCTGTTTCTGAAATAGGGCATTTTCAATGAACCAACAAGACATACAAAGAAAACACTGTATCTTAACTCATTGTTGTATTTACTGTACCATTCAGGCTTGTCAGTAATCTACAGTAAAAAAGCTCCATCTTCTTAAACTGCATTATGCATACAGTAAGGTGAGTTATGGAAGGTGCATTATAATTTGAATTTTTGAAAGTTTTGGTGGAACAAATCATTGCTGAGAAACATATAACTGAAGTTCTATCTGTGAGGAACATACTTCTTGAAAAGAAGATAGTCATCCTTACTTGTTTTCGATATATATCAATCCCTGTTTATACTGTAAGTCCTGGTTTTGAAAAAAATGATTCTTTTCTGTGAGACAAAAGCATTTAATTTCCCTTTAATCTTGAGGAATCACTGTTTCAAATTCAACCGATCAACGATAAATGTGATGTTTATTTATGAGGCAACCTAAAATCACGCTGCTCGTAAAGTAATCCTCCCTCATGTGACAACAGTGCACAGTGCACAAACACTTTCACAGTCAAGCAAAAGAGGCGAACAACCACTGCTGTAGTTGGTTAGAATTTGATGAGCCTATTGGAACTTGAACAGCCTTCAAGAGCCATATCTCATGCAATGACCTGATTTTTTCAAGGTCCCCTAATATGGTTGTCGTTCAGAGGTTTTTTGCAACTTTGTAAACGGAAAGTACACTGTACTGTAGCTTTTAAGAATACCTAGCGGGGAGTTGTACTTTGATATTTATCTCACAGTTTTCAAATAAGAAGTGGCTACTGGCTAGATACAGTAGCTTGAATTATCTGTATACTAGTACTGTATACGATCTTTTACAGTGTAATATCATTTGTAAACTCACTCTGAGTGAAATACTGTACAACTTTAAGCAGCTGTTGAGGGTAAGTTGCATCTGAGTGTAATTTGTGTGATGTCATTGTTGGTGCCATTGTTGGTACATCACATAATATATATTCAGATCATTAAGGTCTGTATCCTGTGGTGAATCAGCCTGACATAAATACAAATCTACTGAACTGTATTTCACGCCTCTCTTATGGGTTTACTGGGGTATTAGACCAGATGGCACTAGTACTGTAGCAGTGAAAAGGTTATCAGCACTCCATGCGTGGTAGACCAGAGTGCATTTGTTATGCTGAGACATGGAAAGGAGTCATTGGCAAATAACCAAACCAGATGGGTTTCGGGATTTTTGTCTTTGAGATACTGCAGTTGATGAAAAATCACAAACAGTGCATTACGCATGTCACAGTACAGTTGTTGTCAGGAATGGATGGAATGGATAGATCCTGTCACATTCTAGTCTTCCTCATTCTCTCCAATCAGGCCGTCCCTTGCTTCACTATCCTGTCGAAATTCAGAAGCCTGCTCCCAATTTTGAAGGCACTGCTGTGGTCAGTGGCGAATTCAAGAACATCAGTCTCCAAGATTACAAGGGGAAATACCTCGTTCTTCTGTTTTACCCACTTGATTTGTAAGTAAAATGCTACTGTACTGTAAGTAAGACTTCCCAGTGTACAACACTCTGAACTGTGTACAACAGTGGTTCTCAAAGTGGTCCCTACTGCCCTCCCTCCCCGGGGCATTTAGAACTTTCAGGTGGGTGCTATAATGTTTACTAATGATAGGGGGGCGTTGGCAATGATTTAAGGGTCCCTGGCTATTAATATTCATCGCTGCGGCGACACCGGGCACCTGAAGGCACACACTGTAGTGTAGGCTTTTGCGCATGGAAAAGTCAACTGAGGAAAATAAAGCCAATGCAGAAAATATTCATCTTCTTGTAGCGTTCTATATCCATATATTTGGGAAATTAGATTGCTCCCTGAGACGTCCGACAATAAATGATAGGACGGGAGATAGCATGGGAGGCAGGGGGCAGTTGGGGGCGTTGAGTCATGCCAAGATGACACAAGGGGTAAAAAGTCGGAAAAAGTTTGAGAAACACTGGTGTACAGTATGAGCAGCAAGTTGTACTGTATTATCCAAAAGATTAAAATTCAATGTGCAAACTGAAACACAGGCTTATAACACTTAACTTTTGGTATGACAGTTTTCCAGTATTGATGGAAAAATGTATCTCTAAATTTAAGTTAGAATACAAAATAACATCTTCTTTTTTTTTCAGTCGATTTGCAGGATGTTCTAGCCAAACTTTCGTGAGCTCCCTGATGTTTGCATCAGTAGCCTTGCTTCATGTATGTTAAACTGGTGTCATGCTTGTACAAGTCGGTAGGAAGAGAGTGTAAAAAATATTTGCATGCACAAGGTGTTAAGTCTGTCTATCAATCTGTCATCTGCCTATTTGAACTACAGGGTTGCACAGTTATTTGTGTTACAACTTTCTTGAAAATAATTGATTAATAAGGGGCCCTCTTCTTTGCAATACAGGATCTACAGTAATACACAGTAGTGGAGGAGGGGGGAAGGGGTGTTTACTCTGTAAGTAGCAGACTTTGGATAAGTTTGTGGCATGTCAGTGTTGTCCAGGAATATGTTACTGTAGCTCTTTATGTATATTTCATTCTCTTTGTGTCTGCAGTACTGTCCCTCTCACTACAGTGCTCTGTTTCTCAGCCGTTTATCGTTTTGTCGCAACGGTCAAACTGTAGAAAAATGCCACATATGCAAGGATGGAATTAAGATGGAGTACAGTATATCTGCTTTATGTGTATGCGTGATATATATAGAGGAGTAGTGTCTTTTCTCTGGCCAGAGTTGTCTATTATAGTCACACCATCATGTGTGGATATGGCGAGGGATGATTAAAGCTCTCATTGGGCAGGGTTGTAGAGCCAGACAAATTTTAGTGCTGGGCTGTAGGTGAGAGATTCAGCCACTTCTGGTCTTGTCCACGAATTTTGTCCTCTGCACTGGTAGTTTGAGATGGTGATAGTTTGCTCAGGTGTGTGCGCAGTACTGTAATTTCACGATGGTGTTTTGTAGTGTGTTTTCACAGGTGACCTGGGTGTTCAGGTACTGTATCACAGGTAACCAAGTATTATAGGTATCACACCTAACCTGCGTATCCCGCGCGATATTTTATTAACCCGATCCAAAATTACTACTGGGTTTCTTCATATTGTGAAAAACGACGCAATTAGTTTGGGAACACACCACAGTATGTCAGATTGTAAAATTTTGTCTGCTTTGCACAGCAAATAGTTCAAAAGAGAAATCTTATTTTTCCTTGGCAAAAGTCACTGGTCCAACCAATGAGAAGGTGTACCTGTAGACAGGTGTACTGTATGTAGTACACTAGTAAGATCCCTACACACATATTTCATGTTCTGTTTTTAACTGTGGAAATGCCAATGTTCCCGGTTCTGATTTTTAGGAATTCATGAAAAACACTAGTGTTTTATTTTGGTATAAATGCCTTTCAGCACTCTCGAAAGAATTTCTTCACATATCACTGAAATACAAAACACTATGTATGGTCCAGTACTAGATCCAATTAAAGATACTGTACGTACAATAGTGTGTTGTTGGTAACAAATCATAGCCAAAAATAAAATACCATCAAAGAGTTACCATGGTGATATTCATTTTGTAGGGCTTCCATGGGACAACCAGGTCTGAAACTTTAGAGTGGTCACGAAAGTGTGCTGCTCCACGGTGTACGTTGCAGGTTTGTTCTCCCAATGAACATCCCACTTTCACCTCTACCCTCTTCAGATTTTGTTGCCGATTTGTACACAAGGTTGTTGAAGTTTGCCAAACTTGGTGTGCACTTATTGTATTTATGGTGATACTGTCTGTACCTTCATTACTTTTACTATACCCCAGGTCTCCCCACCATAGATGGGACTGGGTCTGGGGTGGGGTGGGGTGGTGTAAGAGGAAGAGAAACGTGTACAATAATATTATATTACTTGGTAAGGTATTTGGTGAATGCTTCATTAAATAGAAACAATAACATGGGGTACTGTCTATACGAAAGGTGGGGTCTTTGCCTTTGAAACAATTTCATGCTAATACAGTACTTTCAATTACAGTACTCTTATCAGTTACTGTATGTACAGTGACTAGTCCTGCAGTTACTGTTACAGTATGTGAGAAGTTATCGTTTAAATTTGTTTTTATGAACAATGGTTGGCTATGGTCAGTGCTGTACCTTCTTGTAATAAGTGTCTCGTCACGGCTTTTCAATAAGTGATTTTGATCGTTTTTTACCCTATCATTGTTAATTCAGTTGGGTGTCTGGTCTTTAGAATTTCTTACTGTAATTTGACTTTTTACCATCAACATATGGTATGACTAATACTCAACAGATGTAACAGAATCTCATGAACTTTAAGTGAAACCAACTCAGTGAACCTCTTTATATCATTTCCGTTCTTATAGTATATGTAGTATATACAGTTTACTCATTTCTTTTATCAAGGGCTTTTATTTTTAATCAGTTGAGGGTTAAGGTATTGAATGACTTTCCAAAAGTTGTATCAGCATGCAATGAATTTTCTGCTGTTGTTTCCCAATCTGGACAGTACCTTCGTGTGTCCGACGGAAATCATCGCCTTCAGCCAAAAAGCCAATGAATTTCAAGACGTGAATACACAGGTTATTGGTATCTCAGTTGATTCACACTTCTCTCATCTAGCTTGGATCAACACACCAAGAAAGGTAATCTCATCACTGTACATCTTAAAGCCCAAGATAGAGTTTGCAAAAAGAAAAACTGCCTTCTTAAGTTCTTGTCAGAGAAAGTTCTCTCCAAAATATCATTGTCAAATTCGGTTTGCCACGTGAAATTGCAAATGCCATCCTTGTAGTGAGTACAGCCATTTCATTTCCACTTTAGTTTTTTGGAGTTTTGTCCTCAAAATCATTTCTACTGGTTTCATTTTTGTTTGAGGAGAATGGCACAAAACCTGCCACTCCCTTTCAAAGTTGCTGACACACTCAGCCTCTGGCTTTAATTCAGGTATCGTGTGATGAAGAGAAAGTTGCAAAGGAGGACAATTCTGTGATTTTTCTTTCAATACTCGAATGGTGTCAAATGTTGGTGTCTTTGTGTGAGACCCTTGCAATGAACTATCCCAAGAATCAAAACTTGAATGAATCTTAAGCCCAAAACTGACAAGGAATTGTAACATGTCACAAAATATTATTATTAATATATTTATAATATTATTATCATATAAGGGTGTAAAGTTATCTTAATGCTAGAACAGGATTTGAACCAAGGATCTCCAGGAAGGCAAGTCCTGCATTCTACTGTAACTTTTTGACCTTCAGCGCTATGATGTCTGATTTACTGTCTTCTTCCCAAAGGGTACCACCCAGAACCATGAATCCTATTCTCCCCTACTAGTGTTTTTGCACATTTCAGATTTTTCAAGGGTGAAATAGCAACTTGGAATCTCCGCACTGGAAAGTGGGTTATGAGAGAGCCCTGTGGCCTTTTGTGGCAGAAGTACCTGTTCACAAAGGCAAAGTTAAATTGCATTAAATTCTCAAGAAGAGACACTGTAGGTTTCACTGGTTATGCAGAAGTGTTTGCACCGGGTTCAAAATTCAGACCCGGTTACTGGAGATCCATGGTTGTTTGGTTACCGGGATACTTGAAAATATCACTGCCTTTAGGACAATTAGGTCTTTGCGAAATTATAATGTGACATTTTGCTCTGTGCATTAATACATTAACGCAACATGTCTTACGCATGGGCGTGACGTTGCAGTTCTCCATCTGGTTATAAAAAAAGTAACATGTTAAATTTTTCTTGTCACAAGTACAGTGTACATTCATAGAGAAACTTTAGGGTAAGGGGATAGAGATTTCCAAAACAGGTCCTAACACCATCGGTCGTCAGGTACAGTACCCAGTGGTATATGCAGTGATATGATGAAGAGGCCTAGACATCAGTGTGTTGGTTAAATGTTTGAGGTTGATTCATCATGATTCATCATCTTACTCTCTTGCTGCCAATGGCCATTATTTTTTATCAGTGTCTGATATTATGCCCC
Organism: Stichopus chloronotus; assembly: GCA_021234535.1. Lineage (NCBI taxonomy): Eukaryota > Metazoa > Echinodermata > Holothuroidea > Aspidochirotida > Stichopodidae > Stichopus > Stichopus chloronotus. The sequence continues at coordinate 15,687,784 of CM037839.1, read as the reverse complement.
AAACATTTGACAGGCCTGTATGGCAGGGGGGTTCAGGTGGCTCAGACGAACAACCCCCCCCCCATCTCCAAAAGATCTGGAGTTATACTCATCAGCCTACAGTATGATAGTAGGCCTATACTGTAATAGCAACATACAGTATATAATGAGTTTTAAATCGTTGGTCATAATTGTCGGGTAAGATGTTCCACTTGTGGCAAAATTGACCCTCCCGCCTTCTGAAAAAGCTTTTTATGTGCCTGCATTTACTGTGACACAATTTTTAGGCTCCAGCAAATTTGCAAATCTACCTTGTGTTCATTCACCCCATTTGTAACTGTTGTTTAATATGCAATTGGCATTGATAAATTAGTGTCTGCAATTGATTACATTATTGTAAGTTATACCTGTGTGAGGTGGGGGGGGGGGTAAAAGATGGGAAATGATGGTCAAGTTTGTGAGCATTGAAAACCTGGAGAGTATCATGACACATTAGCACTGATGGTAGGTATTGATGAAAACTAATGTACTGTTGTGATCCTACTTTTGTCCTGTGTTTGATCAGGGTAATCCTCATTTCTCTTATTGAGAATTTTCATGTTACTTTTTTTCTTTTTTTTGCCTGTGTCCGCCTGAAAGCCTGCATGGGTTACTGCAGTTGTGCAATAGGACAAACATTTGACACTCTGGTATTGCGTTAGGCTGTGTAATCTTTCCTCCAAGCAGACCTTTAGACCTTCAGTGCTGCCTCTTCCTCTCCTTGCAGGCAAGTTCAATACATTTGACACAGTGCAAAAAGTGATCTTTTTTTTTTTAAAATTCTATGTGGGATTTTGTTCTTCTATTTTAGCTCTGTCTCTGTGAGTACTTTGCACATGTATTGTTAACGTATACAGTGCTTGGACTTCACGATACCTGTGATCCTTCAGAACTGACACTGTTTGCCTCGTCAGAATGAAGAAAGAAATGGAAAGCTTGATAGTGGAGATAGTTTCACATTATTTTTTTCCTTCTCTTTTTACAGGAAGGTGGTCTTGGTTCACTCAATTTTCCTCTCCTCTCGGATATCCACAAGAAAATTTCTCAAGATTATGGGGTCCTTTTAGAAGATGCTGGGGTAGCGTTGAGGTAGTGTGAACAGTGATGTGTTTTGTTAGCTTTGTTGCATTATTGGAAATGAACATTTTGTGTGTTTTCTATGCATGCTGTCTTCAATGAATCCGCAGAGACAAATTTCCGTCCCACTGATAATCAGGTTGTTCTGCAAATTCATGCTCATACTTAAGGGTGGCATACCTGACAAACTTGGTGGAATCCATGTAGCAGATTAGCCACCAGGGAGGTCCCCAGCCCCGTTCCCTGCGCCCACCATGTACATAGAAGAGGATAGTGAAATATGTTAATTACCATTATTTCCTGTAATCAAAACTGCTATCAAGTACTTATCCCACCCCCCCCCCCCAAAAAAGCATGCATGGACTGGGGAAACTGTGAAATATTATAGTTTGTTTAATGTTATTTTTGGGGAACACAAAAACAGAAGAAAAATATTCCCTAATTGGGAGATTGGTGAAGTGAGAAGTGCTTGTGGGCAATGATGACGTTGTAAAAGTGTACACGGCACTTCAACTTACCTTATACATTTGTCAACTTCCAATGATTTTGTACCTTATCCAGAGGGCTATTCCTGATTGACCCTGATGGCATGGTAAGGCACATGAGCATCAACGATTTGCCGGTTGGTCGTTCCGTGGAGGAAGTCCTCAGACTGGTCAAAGCTTTCCAGTTTGCCGCGACTCATGGTGAAGTCTGTCCAGCCGGTTGGCAACCAGATTCAGAAACGGTGAGATGGGTTAAAAACAAAAAATTAGCAATTACGTTTGTTGCTGGGTATGTAAAGTCCAAGAGAAGTTGAACGCATGTTTATAGTTTGCTTTATAATTGCATATATAAACAGTGAAATTAATTAATACAATGAAAGTTGTCTAGTAGATGCAATTTTGTCACTTTTTCTTTGTTTGCAAAACCTAATGCTGTTGTTCATGATACTTGTACATCCTTTTTTGCTCTTTTCCCTTTGTTAGATCAAACCAGACCCCAAAGGATCGAAAGAGTACTTTGAGAAAGTCAATTAAATCCTGCTCAATCCTGTCCTTCAATCTTTGCGAGTGCTGCACTGTAAAACCCATTCAAGGAATTCACTACCAGCAAGAGAACTTAAAATAATACTTGAGATTTTTTTACCCCGCTATCAGTGGAACGTAACGATTTTGCCAGTGGAAGCATCCTTGAATCCTTACTTCCTTAGATGTAAAATAATGCTTTGAAAGTTGGGATCCAGCACGAGCCCGAAAATGTGTGACGTAGAACCAACAAATACTGTTTTTCATTGTTTGCAACCTTTTGTGTTTCTAATAAGGTCTCCGATGCAAATACCCTTCGAGTCATAGATTATGAAAACCTCATCAAGGTCTGCATTGCAATAAGATAATTTTCACGTGAGAAACCACGGGGAGCTGTCTTGAAATGGACAGAAATTTTAAGACCCAACAAATTGAATGAAGGTAAGCTCTTTCAATTGGCTCAGAGGTATTTCTACCCTTTATTGTTTCGGTTATTCAATTTCAGTATTATTTACGGAGTAACATCATTTAAGTCAACTAATCCTTCAACAATTAGTTCGCTCGGAACAATGCTTGGAATGCAAGGATTACGGCAGTCCCTGGTGAAACAGGTTTTATCACCAAATAAGAGATCAGAACAGTATCGTAACCAACAGTGCATGATAAAAATCAGAAGCAATGTTCAAACGAGATTTGTGGGTACTACGTCACATTCAACTGCTTTCCAGCACAAGACTCGTACCTCAAATTCTTACTCGGATAATGCATTTTCTGAACTTCTTGAGATGTTTTCTGAAAATAGGAAGGATGACTTGCATACAGAAATGTTTGTATCTTTTCTAGGGACAAGAATTGCTTTGAAGCAATTATTCTGCTTTGTCATAAATCTTATCGATGCTTCGTTTCATTCCTTGGAACCGACAGGTCACACATCAGGTCCTTCGCCTCATGGACTCCATTCCCCCTTCCAGCCAAAGGATTTTGGAGCACCTCCTGCTTGTGTTTTCAATAATTGGAAATTCCTCCTATTTCCCTTGTATGTTGCTAATAGCAACATAGATAGCGAATTTGATCTTACAGATCAGTGGCCTTTAGTTGCTTAAAGTATGCAAGCAGTCATCTATTGATTAGAGAGCAGAGATGTTTTGGTGTTGTTTGGCTCGATGTGAATGATAGTGGCTCTGTTTTCAGTAGATTCACTGGAGCAATCATCTAAAGCTCATTTGGATTGAAAAAGAAAGATGGAAACAAGAAAAAACAAAACTACAGCAAAGCTACTGAGCAGTTAGAGGGCAAACAGGATCAAACGATCTTTGCACGACACACTTTTTTTGTATTAATCATGCTCTGTTGACTCCTAACATTCAGCAACATACTATTACTGCTGTCAGCATGAATAATGTCAGAATCAGCAATGTTTTTTTTCAAAGACATGTAGTGGATGGAATTGTAAGAAGCGTATAGGAATATTGTAAGAGATGTGAGCTCAGCAAACATTGCTTCTCGCAAGTTGGGCCACCTCGGCGTTGTTAACTTGTGCCAGTCCCTTCATAAATTCGCTGGAAGGTCCCAGAGAGTTGAGTTTACCAAGAAATGCTGTGACTTCGTGTCTGCAAAACTAAATGATGAAAAAGATGAGGTGGACTCCTCTTCCTTGGCTCGCACTATCTGTATGTGCTTGGCAGCTTCAAAACCAGTCACTATAGAATATGTCAGATGATGACCAAAAAGAATCATGTGACACAGTGGACTTTACAAAATTTTACACTTCATTTCGAGAGCCTTCATTATCATACAAATGTCAGAAACATATTAGTTGTAAATTCTGTCCTTACTTTATTTTTCTTAATTTCTGCTTTCAATTTTTTTTTTTGTTTTTGTGCTATTTCCCTTGTTTAGGTTTTTCTGTCAGTGTGCTCTAAACGTTTTACATGTGCGAAGCAATTTATTTTGGACAATCTTTGCTTAGTTTTATAAAAAATGTAAATCACATATTGCGAGGTTTATCCTACAAGACTATTCCTTTCACATGTGCAATGCAGTTTTACAGGTCTGTAGTGGGTAGGTGTCATCGGTCGCATCACGGACCAAATCATAATATGCATAAAAGACAATTGAGGTAAAGGTTCAGATAAAGGCTCAAGAAACGCACTATCATCCTTCCGCCATATGCTTGTACAAAGATCATCTCCCTTTTTTGATTCCTTGCCGAAGGCCGACAAGGAATCTGTGCGGTGGTGATGCCATTGGTGTGTGTGTGTATGGGATGGTGTAGGTGTGTGTGTTTGTATGTTTACAATGTCCTGACTGCTAAACACGATACCTCAAAAAGGGAATGGTGCTCGAACTTCAAAGTTGGTGTGTTGGTAGTCCATTGTGAGTAGATGATTTGCATATTTTTTTTCCTATTTTTTTTTTTCATGGAGGGCAAACGGCATTTGAGGTGACCAGAGCTTAAATTCTGAAAACTTACTAAGGGTGACATCTCAGCAACCAACTTCAAAGTGGTATTACTTGTATCACTTTATGAGTAGATATTCAGGTCAACAGTCATGTGACATCAATAGAAGACATAGTTTGAAACATTGTTAACACAGTATCTCAGGAAGAGAAAGGTGCTTGAACTTCAAAGTTAGTGTGCTGTAGTCCATTATGTGTAGATGATCCCTATTGTTTTTATTAGGTCAAAGGTCATTTGAGATCACCAGAGGTTAAAGCGTGAAAAATTATTAGGAATGATATCTCTGCAAGTGGATGTTGCTGGAACTTTAATCTGTTAACATTCGGTAGCATCGATGAGTAGATGATCTCTGTCATTTTTGGCAGTCAGTCTTCATGTGAGGTCATGAGGAGAGGTTGTAGATGCAGTGTCTCAAGAGGAATGGTAATGTGTTTGAACTTCAAAATTGGTTTGTAGTGTCCTATTAATATCATGCCTTTTGGCAAGCAATCACAAAGTCCCTTAACTCTCTGGTTCCACCATGTTATTGGCCTTTTCTTTTTTTTGGTTTTGCAAACAAAATTCAGTATTAAAAAAAAAAATAAGTGTCATGTCCAAGAAATTCTCACCCACTTCTCGCTTTGAGCAACATGAACTAGTTTGCAGACCAACATATATATATATTTTTTTTTTCTGTGAGATTAAATTGGACGTTGTATGTGATGTGTGCTGGTATAAGGAAAGTCTACTTTTTTTGTAAAATATTTAGAAACAAAAATAATCCACATGCAGCTTTCACCACTTTTATGTCGCAATCAAACGGTTTCATCGTCCACGAAAATGTGCAATTATTTTTTTTTCTTACACTTATCGTGCTATCAGCAATCTAGCAGACTTTGACTTGTCATGGCTCTTTGTAATGTAGCATTAGGCCGTCGGTTTATTTTTCAGATGCTTCTTCTTTTAGTCTTTCGTCCTTGATGGTATGGTAGTGTTATACTCAATTTCATTCCAAGTATTGCTGAAACAATGCTGACACTTACTCGTAGGTGGTTGTCATTGAAAAAGAAAAACGAAAAGAAATTGTGGAAGAGTTATGAACAAGTACCATTTTTTTTTAACAGACAGAGAATCACGACTGTGAAGCAATATCTTCATAATAGTAATAGAGTCTGCGTTTTCAACCACCAGTATCAAGCCTTACTAAGCCTTAACCAAAGTAACTTGCAATAACTGCACTTCAATATAATTCGCTGCTTATATCTTCTGACAACTATAGCTTAGCATATCTATTTAATCATCCTCGTTACTGTCCCTTTTTTGTTGCACATGATAGGTGTGTCTTTGCACACAGTCTAACATTTTTGTCGATATTCATTAAGTAACACATAATTCCAATCACACAGTGATGGTACCGCTTTTTAACGCATGAAAATCTCGTTGAGCTCTCATCACTTTCAAATGAATATTCATTAGCCAAAGGTTTGACTCTCTTTAGTCAAGACAGTAAAGTGAATTCACCCTCCTTTATGCTTGTTACTATATTTACAGTAAAAATGAGTCTCCGACAGAACCGGTTCGTTTCATCTGTGTGTCCATGCATGTTCCGTTTTTTTTTCTTTTTGTGCTCGTAATGCTGATTCTTTTTTATGACAAATAAAAGGAAAAGCCAAAACATAAAAAGGGAAAAAATAGCTCACAACGCTCTTTTGAATCAGTCGTTTTTGATAGACACATGCAATGCCTGTTCTATTTACTTGTAGTGAAAATAACCAAATAAACCATATTGGGAGCTTTGCGTACGTATAATGATACATTCACTGAAAATAGTTGTAACAGGTATTTTTATCAATAAGTTTCGGCCTCGAGGGGCAGTTGTTTTATAGTGCTAAGTGACTACACGACTGCGGAGGAAACTGTGGCTATTATACTGCAAAATTCGAGTTGGATGACTGCCAAATTTTAGAGTAAACTTGGTATCATTTTCTCACCAGGTCATTTTAGATGGGAAAACCTTACCAAGTCCCAAACAAAACTTTCACAACTTTGAAAACTGTTTAGTACTGTACTTGTTTCTTGTAAACATTTTGTGTAATTGGAGATGTGGGCGTGTGTGCCTTCCAACGGATGCAGGTAATTGCATGGTATTCCTTATTCAATCTTCCATTCTTGTTTTATGTTGTGCTGGTATTGCATTCGAGCAATTTTGATTTTGTTCCATATTTCATTAGACTTACCCCCCCCCCAGCCCAAGTGATTCCTTCCTCTCATTGATCTATTGTGTTAGAGGTTGACAGCTACCATAAATTCATTTCACTGCATGACAGACTTAACCATTTCTTGATGTTTGGAACGAGCAGTGTATGTAAAGTGCATTGGGAAAGGATGAGTAAATAATTAAATACTTTTTATTTCTTCTGTCTAATGAAATATCTCGCTGAGCTGTGTTTCCGGTTTGGAGTTGGACCTGACAATTTTATGACACATATACGAATAAAAATAGTGTTGGAAAGCATTTCAAGCTGGTCATTGTCTACACATATGTGTAAGCTGAATTTATTTCATGAACGTGTTAGTTTCCATCGTTTGCAGGCCGGCCAGTGTGCTGGTCACCCAGCGTAGACCACCCCAAGTTCTCCCTGCTCCTCTTTCTTTTGTGTTCACAGCGGCAAATAAATTCAAGAAATATTGTCCCAACTGTATAGGTGCCCTTAAGCCCTCCGCAAACGTAAACGGTGAGCCGGATTTCTACAGAAAAGGGAACAAAATTTGATGCAATTAAGTCATACCTGTGGAGGAGATGTTGCATATATATATTGATGTTAGGTTCTTTCATTCTGGTTGTATCCATGCATGTACCTGCTTACGGATTGTGACCAAGACTTCTGACACTGAACCCCCCCAAATTCAATGAACAAAGATTGTGTTGTAGCAGGATGTGGCATTATACTAGACAATGCCGATCCAACCCTATAGTACAGTCGGAGAGGTACACGTCTACAAGGGCACTCTGAGACTATAGTAAGGGGGATAAATGTCCAGCAGGGCACTCATTACAAGTAATAAGGACATGTAGGTTATCTAAAGTTAGATGTGGTCGGGGGGGGGGGCTAATTTTCCCAGCCCTGGTGGTACCGGTTCTACTCCAGTGAGATTAATCTCCTCTACGAAGTCACTCATACCAGTGTAATTGGAATAATCTCGGTTCTGACTTTAAATCGCTACCAACACCCTCACCAGTCATCCGTATTTATTTTATCTACGTGGTATGTTGGTACTAGTAAGTAACATCTTGGTTGAAGGTGTACTTTTATTGCCTTCGAAGGGGTGCGTTTGGGGGGGGGGGGGGACTGTTCATATGTTTTGGGTCTCCTGTTTTTCTTTTTACTTTGTCGTCTCTTGCCTTGTTTTTCTTTGCTGGTGAACCTGTTTTGTAAAAGCAAACTTTATCCAAGTTCTCCACGCTATAACTTAAGTATTCGTTGTCGAAGTATAAACTTCGGAAGCGGTGTCCTACAAAATATAACAAAGACTTGGGCAACTCCAGAGAAACTAGGAAGTGCCAATTTTCTGTGTACACTATGCGCCAACCTTTGGTGGCGCTAACCTCTGGTGACGTCATTACTGCTTTTCAACATAACCATTTCCACCAGTAACTCTTTTCCCAGAAAAAAAAAAATATGGTGATGTCACTGATGGAGTGTAGCTTAGGTCAGATGTCCCCGCCCCACTGTAACATCTACGCCATTGGTAGAAGGTAACAATAGCCAAGATATAGCTGGGATGAGTTTCTATCTACGACCCTGGCAATAGTCTACATGAATATTTTGTGTGAACGTCACCCTCCATCCTTCATGTGGTTAGTCGCAGTAAAAGACAGGCCAATGGTAGAAGTTCAAAAGAAAATTTACAAAAGAAAATTAAAAACTAGCCTATACGTCGCGCCTCTTTGACTGCCAACGCTACGCGGCTGCCGCCAAGGAGGGTATCTGAACGAAAAAAAAAAGAACCTCGTCCGCCACCAAAATACGAGAACAGCTTGAGGGAAAATTTACCAATATCACATAGGCCTACTGTGTTGCTGCAGGCGTGATCATCCGTTTAAAAAAACACCGTGTATGCTGCAACAATTTCAATTTTCAGACTCTTTCTCGTTTCTCACGAAGATCACTTGTTTGGCATTTATTGTTTAAAACTGCATCTCTTGACGAATTTAATTTGGGTAGCGAAACGTCTCTACATAAACGCTTATTTCTAAATTCTCTTTGTAGTTGCAAAAAAAAAAGAAGCGAAAATCAATTGAAGACCGTGAGTTACTTTGATTCACTTTTGAAATTTATTTCAATAGCAATCTTCCTGTTCGGCTAAGTATCGATTTTGTATTCGTGTGGAAAACTAAAAGTATAATTCGCTACAGCAAACGTGGATGAATTAATTCTCCGCTCACTTCCCATGTGGGGGAATAGAAAAGAATGGCACAGAGTCAGACCGTCTTTTAAGATTAAATGCTAGATGTGTTCAGTCGAGAGAGTTACCGGGGTTTCAGTTGCGAGTAATAAAAATCTTGGGGAATCTCTTTCACCACGTCCGGACTAGGCCATTCAATAGACTGGTAGCAGCTGGTAAGTTTAATCAAGTCACCCATTTTTTTTATGATGTTAGTTGTGTCGCCATATGGAGACGTACGGTTAAGTTGGTCCTTGAATCAGCATAAAGTTGCTTGTCTCAATTGTTGTTATTGCTTTTCCCTCTCTTTCTTAAAGAAAAAAAGGTTAAGGAAGAAAAAAAGGTTAAGGCCTAATTCTTGTGATTGTACGTGTCAGAGAGCAATGTTTTGTTACTAGGCCTACCGCTATTTTGATCGCCTTCATGACGTTATGATCGGCGCTAAAATTTTCTCGTTGACCCTCTTTCATGCTCGATTGCACACGTTTTGTCTATCGACATGATATCTTATAATTACCCCTGCACTGCAGCTCAAGAAAGCCTATAGACGTTGAATTTACACACCTGGAATACTTTACACGATCAGTTTTTAATTGACCATGTGGATCATCAGAGCATGAGGAGATAAAACCTCCCCAAGGCAATGGGGATTTGAAACACGTTAAACCTCAGTAAAACAACAGAGAGGTGAGGTTGGAGGGTCTCTCACTTTTAGCGTAAGAGATACGGCATGTTTGTCCGAAGTACTAATCAAGACTATTTCTGCAATTGGGGGGAATTCAAGACCAACCATGTCACGCCTTCTTTTCTTTTTTCTTTGCAACTTGGTGAACAAAAGGAAGAACGAAAAAAAATAAATTACAGTTATTCAAAGGTCACTCTGTTTGAAACAATTTATTCTGATAAATTCTGCACCAAACTGAAGATATTCAAATAAAGAGGCGATATTTGACATGTAATAGTCTCCGTTCATCGATTGTCCTGATTCCTACATCGACAACCAATCAAAGAAGGTTTACATTATACGGTTATATATTGGATGAAGGCTGTTTGATTTGAAACCTAAGTCCACTGTATTTAATCATCGTTTGTTCCCACGTGGTATCACGTGACTTGTGTAAATATATAGGACTCATTACAGGAGTGCAACGAGTTGATATTTGATACTTTTATGAGTATCTGGAACTTAGGGCACAGCCACATGGCGATGCTTATAATCAACAAAATTAGTCAAGTTTCACATCCACTGTTCATGAAAATTTTTGAAGCTTAGAATCTGGCATTGAGTGTACATGTTGTGTGTATATGATTAAGTACTAATGTGAAAAGTGTCTGGTCACAAATTTAAAAAGAAAATAATGCGTACTTTCTCACTAAGGTTCACTTGTATGTAACATCCATTTAGTTTGAAAAGTTGTCACTAGTATGTAAATGAAACTTGGCGGGTTTGGAAGGATGTGAGGGTTGCTTTACTCAAGGACTTAAGGGAACATAAGAGCTATATAATAGCTGAGTGACGTCAATGTCCGTAAATGGTACTGTGTAAGATATGTTTATGCTAATATCCCTACTGCAGCTCGAATGCCAATAATTGAAAAAAATAAATCTAATTTTGACCATGTCTTGTGGAATTAAAGAAATTATGTAACACATTTTTTTAGGGGAATGCGGAATTACCCAAGATTGACAAACAATGCTTATTTCTATCTGTGTGGAACTTTGCTGATGAGATAAAAAAAAAAGACACAAATCCCAAGAATGGTGTAAAGTTTTTCAATCAATACCTAACAACAAGACAGCCTATTCTTCTTTAGTTTCCTTCTTGTGCTTCCCTTACTGACTTTAAGTGTGGTTTTGTCTCACTATAAGCAAATAATGTTTCTCCGTCGTATTAATTTGGTGACGTTTTGTATACAGCTGAAGGAACTAAGGAAGTGTTACTATGGAGATTCTCACGTTGATGATGATGTGCAGTGTGCTACTTATGTGTTTCTCTACATCTGAAGGTAAGCAAGAAAGTATAAAGTAACAAAAAACAAACGAACAAACAAATAAAAAAGTTAAACAAAAAGTCAAACAAAACGTTAGAGTCAATCAATCGATTAATCGAGGTAAAATGTCAATAGTATGGCGATCAATCAATCAATTTGGCAATAAATTCATTATTTAATGAATTTATTGCAATACTATGTTTGCAAAAACCTATTTATTTACAAAAACCATAATTTATTTGCAAAAAACCTATTGACGTTGTATCGCATGACATCGTTTTTAAGCCAATGGGCCTGGCTATTGTTGGGTTATCCACTTTCCCCCTTTTTAATCGGAGATAGGATACTTCCGGTCGAAGCAGTAAAATTTTCTCTTATGTATATTGCGAAATTAGAAGTAATTTAAAATTACTTTAATTTGCCGTGACCAGGATACACGCACACCGACAGACCTAAGAGGAAAGAGGTCATTAAGGGAACCTTTAAGTGCCATGACTCAGGAGGCATTGCCATAAACAAGAACGGCGAGGGACGACAGGCCCCCTCAACTCCTGCATTGACCTTGGGTAAGTGTATTTTGGTTTCAGCTCAGTTTGATAGTTCAAATGGACGTCGCGCTGTGGTAGGTATAAGCCTAAAGAGTGTAATATCATCATGTATGGATGCTGTGAATGTTGGACAGAATTTTGGTAGTCGAACGTTTCAGAACATCTCAGATACCTTAGATGTGACGACGTAAGTCGAAACAGCTGTGATTAGAGTCTGGAGTGCTTGAGATACGTCCTCGATCATGAGCTTGCTAATTACATCTTGTTATTCGTCATAACAGACACAGTTTTAACATCTCCATAGATCTTTCACGCCATAAATCGTTTCGTGAATTTAAGGAGACTGTAGACCGAGGACAGTATTGAAACTATGGAGCTGTAACTAATGGTTCCATGAGAGAGAGAAAGTCCTCTAAACTAGCAACAGAAACGAATGAAACTATCGCGCAAATTGAGGCAAAAAAATATATATTTTAGTCATTTCATTTTGAAGATTATAAGTAACTAGTAAGGATACAAACAACCGGTTGAAACTCATCTAAATGTTTACATGATCACTTGCGTCTGCCTGTGCAATTTCCTTCTTTTTTTTCACAAACCCCGTCTGTCTATTTACCGTTCTTTCATTCTAATTCCATCAGTCTTATGGATGTCTCACTCTCTTTTCTGGTCTGTTACAGCATCGAGACATGATAGCGGGGACTATTTCGAAACAAGTACAGACAACCTGTTAGAAACTTGTGATGAAAGCACATATCCAACATATCGAGGTAGGATAGCAGAGCCAAGATTAGCTCCTGTTAAGGCTATTCGGCGGCTATTGTTTGGAGTATTACATTAACATATAACGCAGTCTAAATTGCACCCTCTCCCTTTACTTCAACGCTCTACCTTTTATCATTTTTTTTCCCGATCTGCCTGTCGCCCTTATACCGTGGCATATGAAAGAGAATAGGTGAAACGCGGTGAAATGCAAACCTTGCACTAATTATGCTATGTTCGTGATCCGGCCTAACAGGGTTAAAGTAAAAATACGATGATAATTGGCAAGGATTTGCCAAGTCTCCCAAGATCGCAGAACTGGAGATTGAAGAGGAGATTGTGTGTGTGGGATGACATCAAAATAATAGTGCGTTGGATTACCTTTTTCTCATTCACGCTTGATACGATAACACAATGCGATCTTTAACCGCACGTCAGATATTCCCGTGATATCAAGTGTGTTAGTCATTGCTATATAACTTTTTCTTTATATACTCTATTGATTTACAGAACTTCATGTGCAATACGCGTTCTCTTTCCCGGCTAACTACGGTTTTCTTCCGTGTGTCAATCGGCAGAAAATGTTTGTCGGATCGAGGGTGAACTCTGCATCCCCTAGTTCTTGCGTTCACGTTAAGGTCTCGTTTCCGCTAATGTCGAATGTAACCGATATCACATTCGATTTGTCTCCTTCTGGCATCGGTAGTAGCAAAACATTTGCTCTTCCAGATGAATTATCTGACGAAATCTTGAAAATACCGTATGGGGAGGGAAAGGTCAATAACAGAACAGTACTTGTGGCTGCTAGCGAAGACGTAATAGTGTACGGATTTCACGGGTGTTCTCTCCCAAAAGGGAAAAGTTGCTGCAGCATTCCGTGCAAAGAAAATCCATTCTTGTGGGAACGATTACTGGGTCTTCAGTGACCTTGTGATGCGTCAATCATGGGTTACCATTACCGCCCTCGAAAATAAAACAACCATCTCGTTACACCCAGTCCGTATCGGAAGCTCGATCAACGTAACGCTGACCTGCCACGAGTCTTTCCTGTGGTCACTGGAAAGAGACTTTCTGGGAGTTAAAGTTACAAGCAATCACAAGGTAACGTTACTAGTTGGACACGACAGAACACTCATACCTTTAAACTCAGTGAACGCGGATCCATTTATGGAGTGTCTGGACCCTTACACCGATTGGGGTCAGACTTATTTGTTGTCTAATCTTCTTGACCCATCGTTGAGTGGCGGCTACGATGTGAGGATACTCTCCACAGTCAACACTACGGTCACCTTGAAGATACCCACAGGTCACATCGACGAAGATCAGACATCCCCACCTGGGGTCACTGAACTGCATATCGATCTGCAGGCCGGGGAATATTTTCAAGGCGTGATACAGGCTAATTCAAGTGATCCAGTGGAGATCTTCTCGGTTGTCCCACTGTTCGTCGCCCAGTTTACGCATAAAAATGATCACTCAAGTCCATCAATGGTACAAGTACCTTCACTGGATCATCCTCTTGTCAAGGACAAAGTAATATTTCCGGTTTTCGATTTAACGGCTGTAGAGAATGGGACCTATTATCTGACGGTCTACATACCACCGGAAGCTGAAGCATCTGATCTTTACCTTAATGACGTTAATGATCTCGATTGGCAGTTCATCGCTGTTGTCTCCTCTGGTTGGCGTGTTCTTCAAACGACTCTGCCAACAGGCTCTCACCTATTAGAAGTCAAAGGAAACTACAGTATCAACGCGATCGTTTTTTCGCACGAATATCTGCGCTCTTATGCGTATAGTATAGCTTAGACCTTTCGTGGCTCACAACATGTGATGATTCACGGTCCCCAGATTGAATGGAGCCATCTTTCTCGGTATTTCCTGTGACATTCTGTATATTGGGCCTGATGTATTTCTGTGGTATTTCCCCTATCTATATTCTGATATAGCTTGAATGCAGATTGGATAATAACGATGTACGTGAAAATAATCAAATGGAAGTATAGTTTGATGATATATATATTTGCAATAGATTACTTCAGTGAGATAAAACGTCTTTTTTATGCAGTTGTTTGAATGAATTTTCTAGTAGATGACAGGCGAACGTCAGCACGAATTGCGTTCATCGAGGAAATCTCTCAAAGGGCTCATGGCCTGTCAATTTTGTGTCAAGTGATAGCTTGTGTAAATCACGTTATACGAAAATAAAGGAAAAGCCATTATAGGAAGTAACACATGCAAAGTTCTTTGTGTGTGGCTATAGTCACATGTAAAGTTTGTGTGATAATTTGACCTCCATCATTCTTAAGTGTGAAGTTGTAAAATGAAGTATTTGGCGGTACAGAGACAATGAAGCGTTGTTTAATATTGGCTGTTATGAGGTCAATGAACACAAAAGTTCATGCAGCAGGACATCGCCCTTCAGTATGCTTTTAGCACATGCAACTTGACGATCGTCGACGTGGTTGGCTCTCTTGTCGATGAACCTTCCCACCATTTTGCGATTCAGCTGATGGGACCTTGGCATCCAGGATTCTGTGACGACTCAGTATGAAATGTGATGATCGAACTCTGGAAACAAATCGTTTGCAGAATATTTTAGACACGAGTGCTTTTAATTTACATCACCGCCATTGTTTATTCCAAATTGTTACTTTGCGCCATGTCTACCTTGTTACTATTTCCTTGTTTTTTTTCTCTCGAAATTTATTGGTATGTCTTTTTACTATGATTTCGG
Source organism: Stichopus chloronotus (assembly GCA_021234535.1). Lineage (NCBI taxonomy): Eukaryota > Metazoa > Echinodermata > Holothuroidea > Aspidochirotida > Stichopodidae > Stichopus > Stichopus chloronotus. The sequence goes on along the minus strand of CM037839.1, from coordinate 15,672,758 downwards.
AGTCCTATCCGGACTCCGTGAGATCGAGTTTTCTTCTGAGGGAGGGAACAGTGGCTAGTAGTGCTGTCTTTTTGAGCTGTTGCGCTTTGTAACTGCCCGGGATTTGGTTTTAGATGTTAGGGTTATTTTATTCATGTTCTTATATTTTACGATCAAAATGTTTGTTAGGTGATTGATTGACACTCCAGTACACATCTCAATGTTAGTATATTCCATTGCCTAAGTAGATATAAACTGTACTTACTGTGTATAATGGTCCCATACTTGATTCCTCAAAGCTTAACCATCTATTGTTGTGCTTTCCATCCGTCGTGGACAATGTGTAGTACGAAAACTAAATATCGGTTACTAATTCAGATTTTATTAAATTGCCTGGCAATGATTCTTCTCCGTCTTCTGCAAGACTTGTGGTCTCCTTGCCTAACTTCTAGCCTACTACAGTACTCACTGTTATTACGGAGCTCTAGCCAGAAGTCCAGTCCACAACTGTCACCCGTTATCCGGATACCATCCCTGTAGTTTGTCATTAAATGTAATTGTTTGTTAAGCATTGGTAGATTGAACCTCACTATCATTTTAATCTCCTGAAAATAGTTTGCACATTGTAATTTTAAAAAAAAAAACCCGTCTGAAGTCTGAACGATAAATCACATTTAAAAAGAACTTGAACTAACATTACTCGGGTGAACAATCTCTGCATTTGTTTTCTGCGGCCATTCTATGACACAGGTCTGAAAGGATTTGTCAAAATGTATAGAAAAAGAAATAAAAATCGAGAACGCACAAACAACAAACTGAGAGTGTTGTGCTCGGAACTAATGGACTCGTCGACCTTGATGTGTGCATGATGAAGTGGTTAAGTTCATCTTACTTTCCTTTAAGAAAGTAAGATGAACTTAATATCCTATAGGATACCTATAGGATATCCTGGCAACAGAATACATGCCAGGGGACATAGGTTAATTAACTGAAAATATATATCATGGAGATATTCCAGAAAAATTAAGAAATCGACATGACTCCGGACGGCGTCTTCCCAGATAGTATGAATTCAACTCAATCCTGTTTGCCAACAGTGGTATATTCGATTTCTTGTACTGCCCACTTGCTTTTGTTTTAATCGACCAAGTTACAGCTTACGGCAATCGTTACATTACAACTACACAATTATCACGTAAAAAAGGGAATTGCGCTAGAGAAACAGTTCAAGTTGGTCAGTTTATTTGACGGAAGGGTCATAACGACGTCTAATACGGTACATTTCAACGGTGTTGTCAATCAAATGTCTGACATTGCTGCAGCCGACATTAAGTTTTAAGCAGTTCCTTTTAGGAGAATGATTTGAAGAAAAATAGTAAAAATATTAATATTTTATGATGAGATCTTTAATGAATGGCAAAATTTAATATCAGAGAAAGTTGCACTAATTTTGACCAAGGTACCGTGCATGAGATGACAGGAATGTAGGGTTTTTTGCCGTAGCGGCCAGGTTATAGTCACACTAACTATTTTATGGATAATGATGAAGCTTTTTTAGATGTTTATTGATATTCCGGAGTGGTTCGACAATGATTAAAGTCATTTTCTTTGTATGCCGTATCTGTGCATTGTAAACGACCTATTCCCTTTCAAAAACTTGACCGTCGATTTGATTTTGTGTGTCTTGGGGGAACTACTGATTAAATCTGACCCAAAACTTCACTTCTGTTCTGGTGAGGAGTATTTAGAGGAAGGAAGCCAGATGATGCAAAATGGTTCTACAAGGTTTCAATTTTGGGTTTGCTATGAGAGTAACGCTAAACTAAATGTCGCATTGTCATTTGTTCGTCAACGAGAACCGTTCCTTGGCCATATAGGCTTATGCATTTATTAATTTCATTTATGAATGACGCTAAACGGCGATCAATTGCTGGGAAAAATTCATCCAAAAGTATTGGAGCCAGGGGATCCAGAGATAGCGAGTTTTTCAATAAGTCGCCGAGTCTATTGCCTTCCTTGGTCAGAGCTATCATTTTGTGGAAAGTTGAGTTCCTAAATCTGTTACAAAAAAAAAGGAGAAACGGTGAAAAAGATCATGTCACCATTTCAACTGATTTAATGTACTATGTGTCAGACTACTCGTGTATGTTGTGATGACGATGGTGATGATTATGTTGATTACAACCATGATGATGATAGTGATATCGATGAAGGTGGGGATAATGATGATGATCATGATGATGTTGGTGAAGGTGATGATGATATGGTTGTAATGACATCATGGTAATTGCGATGATAATGATGATAATAGACCGCGATGATAATGATGATGATGATGATGATGATGATGATGATGATGATGGTGATCATGATGATAATGATGTGGTGGTAATGATATGGTACAAATATAATGATAGTGATGATGACATGTGATGCACATGAAGAATTTGATGACCACGATACAGACTACTTACCTGCAACACTGATATATCGCAGCTAAGCAATTACGATCATCTTCGTATGGATTTCCAAATCCCTTTCCATTGTCTACTATGACAACAAAACTCAAATTTCTGTTAATTTTTGTCATCAAGAAGTAATGGTGACGGTCGTAATTCCCTGTAAACAACAACAACAACAACAACCACGTTTCCAAAGTTATTACACTGGTTAAAGCAATCTCGGGGCTATGACGTATGGCTTATTTGAAGCTTATACTTCGTCATAGAATTATAGGATATTGACTGTAGCGAGGATATGACTTTAAGTATAACAAAACCACGACCCCTCGAGAGAAAAGGATATACACTTCCACGCTTCTCATATAGCCTCTATGTCACGATAATCATCAGTGTCAAAACGTCATTAATCACGAAACTGAGTGTGCTTCTTATTTTGAATCAGTAAACAGGAGTCATGCCATGCTTTAAAGGAAGAAATAGCCTGTGAAGCAGACTCTGAAACAGCTTTTACAGAAGATGGAGCTCTCCAATTGCTGAATATAGGGTTGCTATAGAGGAACCTCTACAGGAACCCTAGTTGCATATTGTGGAGAGAGAAGGATTTTCTTTTTGACTAACGAAAACGCACAAAATCCTCCTAACAGAGGGTTGTAGGTAAATAGGTAAAGAGATATCATATGAAGTTGAAATACGACAACAAAATATTATATTCCATACTACCGACTTGTAGACGGTACATTAGTCAATTGTCTGTCTATCTGTCTGTCTGCCTGTCTTCCTGTCAGCCTCTCTGTCTGCTGTAGGTGATACAGGTGATGTAACTATCTACCAAATTGTAGGAAATATAACTATTGACAACCACCTGCCACGTTGTCATGAATGTAACCAGACACCCGTCAACGGTCTTTTATAGAAAATATGACTTACGAATCAGATGATCAAATAGAGAAAGTTCCATCACATCCAAGAAAAATCTCCCTTTTGTTATCTTCGGTTTCTGTAAGAAAATCATGCTTTGAACTTAAATTGACATTGGAAAGAATATAATCCTATAATAGTAGGAACATTACTCATCATTAAACATGACATCTTATGTTTACAAACTTAGAGTTGGGTTGGGGGGGGGGGGGTAGTGCAAGTGATTTTGTGCCTTCATCTTGACTTATTTGAAGCAATTTTGATGGTTTGCATAAATTTTCCAGGGAAAAACTTTGCAGACGATTGGTTAGATACGTACCGGGATAAGTTTAGTAATCGACGGTGGTTTTATCTGCAAAACCAGGCATATCCGTCACAACAATTACTCTGCCTAACATTGTTTGCCGCCCTCTATAACATTATCATTCATGACAAACTATTTGTTTTGCTAATATCCGTGTCCGCCTAAGACAAAAGCTGACGACAAATTAAAAAAAAAAATCTTAGGTGTTTACAGGTGAACGTGGGAGAGGTATCGGCTTAAACCTTGACATTAAGATTTATCTTTCCTTAGCCACGTGCATGTTAAAATGAAGTGTTGCAGCAACAACAACGAACCTTTAGCACGTCTAAGCATATATTCCGATTATGCCAGCCGCTGTAAAGAAAATCAACATATGTAAGTGAATGTTGACTAAAAACGAAAAATCGAAAAGTCATAGTAATCTTACGTCACACGGTTAACTAGGTGCCATTAAGAAAAAGAAAAGAAAAAAGAACCTTGATTTTCATCACGGGTAGTGCCGATTTTGGATCTATGGTGGATTTTTGTCTTTACTTTTTATTGAAAAGTAAAAGAATTACGAACCGACGTAAAAGCCTTACAAACCGACATGGTATCGTTTCCATGTGAATTTGCTTGTGAAAAATTCCATCTCTGACAGCGATTTTGACCGCTCTTGCGTAAATATATCTCCCCAAATCCCCCACAATCAGAACACTCTGAATACACGATTTCTAGGATGAAACAGAACCCTGAAAAAATACACTGAGAACTGATTTGAAGTAGAACATAAAAGAGGAACTGGTGACGGCCTTGTTCCACAGGAGTCAGTGATTACATTTTTTTAAATATTTTGTTTATGGGGCCTTAGTTGAAACACTGTTTAATGAGGATAATTGTGACACCTAGTAGCCCATTTTGCAGTCGGTTGGACGTCGGCCTTTGATCCCATGGGTCGAACTGAGGGCGGGTAGTAATCAGATGTAAGTCCAACGTCGGACCGACGTTGTTCCGAAGAACATCTTTTTCTTTTTGCGACTGACAAACGACGTCAGATGGGAGTCAAAAGATATTGCAATTTTTTTGCCGACGTTAAATGGACATTAAACCGTCGGATTTTTGGTACAGACGACGTCAGATGGGCGTCTTTGGTGACGTCGTTCCAACGTCAAACGGCTTTGCAAACCGGGACGCAGCGGACAACGTCTTAAAACCGACGTCGAATCGAAGGTAAATGCTACATGTATTTAACCCTGAAAGAGAGAAATATGGTACAATAGGCTATGACTGAATTCTGATGATCAGATTCGTTCAAAAATCATGACACGTTGTGTGTGTGCCAGTTCGGGTCTGCGACAGTTTCTTTTCAAGTTTACACATATGATGTGCTTATGTCCTAGTATGATGACAGCATCAAACTAAGAATGGCATGCTTAACTCTTGAATATCAATTGTGACCAATTGGACCGTTGGTAGAAGTGCACTCTTGATGACATTCTCCCCCTGATATCGTTAAATACTACAAACTTCTTTTTTCTGTAGGACGCACTTTTACAATTGGATCAGTCTCCTCAGTCCGCATTTCCAACCCCCAACCCCATCCCCCCAACCAGCTCCTTCCCTCACTGTGAATTTGAAACAAGCGATAAGCACTCCTACGTTCATTACACCCTTTCTCAGGAGGATAATGACTCACATACACACATACCTCCATCCACACACATGCCCCCCATCCCCAGTCTCCCATCCCATCACCCGTGATCAGGTCCCCTTTGATTCAGCTTACTTTTTGTCTCTTACTGATGCGTAGTGGTTCCATGGATTGTATTCTTCGTGGAACGGATGCCTTCCAGGGATCTTCTGGCAAACCGAAATTTCTAGAGTTCCATTCTTGGCACATATGGTGTGATTAACGTTACAGAAGACCGGCGCACAGTCACCAACGAAGCATATATCATCTCCTGAAGGAGCGACATATGACACATGCTTAACATTGCAATATCTCTTGACAACCATTACGTTGACTAAACTACGATTTACTTTTGGTTGTACCAAATTTGAACGTTTTTGCATCTCCTAATATAGAGCGGAACGCTGCAATGTAAGTGACCTTCAAAGCAGGCGTTGGAATGTATCAACTTTTTCTATTCATTCACCGTTAGTATTTGGAAGACAGTCAGAGCTGGTGCATGAGTGTATAATACACGTCCGTCGAACAGGCTACATTGTATGACGAACGAAAGCTAACAATGCCTGTACGCCATTGCTTCGAGTGTGCAGCTCACGTGTATGTATATTGCAGATGATCAGCACGGATTAGCACATTTTGTAAGATTTTATATAATTATAATCCATGATCGTTTTGTGAAACGTAGCAACTTCCTGTTTAGTCCTGACTTCAAGTTCTTGAGTATGATATAGCTATAGTTGTCAACATGATACACAAGAGCAAAAAATCAAAACGTGTTTGAAGGTAGAAGAGTATAGACATATTTGATTGTCTAAACATATTATGCGACTTCCTCTGTCAGCATCTTTTGGTAACACTCTGCCGCTGGATGTGTAGATAACATCGATTTATCCACTTGTATATTTCCGCATTAGTACGGTTGTAGAGCTATGATAATCTTGAGTTTTGCTTTTTTTAAAGTTAAAGGATGTCCTGGTTGATGAAAAAAAAATTCATCAATTTGTTTATTTGTTTATCTCCCCTCTTTCGCTAACATTTGAAACCAACCTGGAAAAAAAACATCTATGCCACTTGTCTCTCAGGAAAAAAATCACTAACTAGAGGGTAGGAAGAAGAATTTTTAGTTGTTTTCGCCTTAAAAGTTATATAGCAAAACAGGGTTGAACTTCGGTAATATATTATGGTGATACGGATGAGTATGCGATACCCAATAACTACAACGAATTAGCCAGACTTACAAGAAGAAAAATTAATTTGGCCGTTGTCAGACAATTAGACCACGGTAGTCGTAATACTTTTCACAATGGTGATGAGTATTGTCGGTCCTTTGGTACAGTTTTGAAAACGCAGGAATAGCATACTTCCTTAAATCAATCACACCCAGGAATGTTGCAGCTGGCAAATATTTATTAATTGACTTGAGTCTCATTTTCCTAATATTATTTTGCTCTAACCAAAGCTGAAAGGGCAAAGACGAAGAGCGTCAATAATGACATCAGCTGTAATGAATATTCATATCTAGATATCTTGTCTTGTCGGTGTTGTTACCTTTCCACACGAGTGTATCGAGCAGTCCATCGTCTTTGCTCTTCATCAGAATTTCGTTTAAAAAGTCGACCTTTCTGCCTACGCAAGGTGGTACTCTTCTAAATCCCAAAACTCTATAAAGGTATTGGAAAAAAAAAAACAAAGATCGAACATTAAATAAATTTAAATTTAGTCAAATGACACAGATGAGATTGTAGCTATATGAAGGCAACAGCTATGCTTTTCACCGTGAGGATATACAATGAATGGAAAATTTTTAAAGGTATTGTCACATGACCTGCTTTTGGAACACAAGGTTGCTGCAGTATTTTTGGCTACGTCATCCGACCTAGGTGAGTATGACCTTTTATGAGGGGTATCTTACAAGAATTAATAATGTACCGCATGATCTCCGACGAGGACCTCCTAGCAAATGAAGCCTGGCATTGTCAAGGTAGAACACGAAACAAGTCTTAAGGTATTTACCAGACACATCATTAAAGAGGGCCTAATGGCAAGCCAAACTAGTTTTTCTTAGTAAATTTTAGAAAGTATTTACAGATATCTGTCAATAAATGCAAACGTCTACTAAAGCTCATTTAAAGATATCCGCATATTTTAAGAGATATCTGGAAATGGATCTCTTTAATTGGATTATTTAAAGATCTCTTCAATTTAGTTTTAGATATCTATAATAGGATTGAAGATACCTGTGTTAAATTTAAAGATATATGTAACACAATCATTGAATCTATTTAGGGATATTTTTAATTCTATTTCACAAGCATCTTCTATATGAACTTTAGATATCTTTAATTCTAAACATAGATATTTGTAATTATATTTAAATACATATTTCATTCCCATCTTAAATAATTCTCATTTTAAGCTATCTTTAATTCTATAAAAAGTTTTCTCAAATGAATTTTATATATCTCCTAAAGCGATTTGAAGATATCTGGTGTATTTGTGAAGATACCTAACCTCAACGTGAAGCTGTCCTTATCCTTTTAAGACAGCTTCATATATATTTATGACATTTACAAAAATAGACATACCTGGATTGTTTTCTAATATCTTTAAAATGCATTTCAGTTATCTCTAAAACTTTGCAGGTATCTTTAATTATTTAAAGATATCTGGATTTACCTGCAAGATGCCGGCCTTAAATTGCATACTTAACATTATTGAAGATATATAAAATATCGTGTATTAAATCTTCAGTGGCTTGCCATGTGGTCTTGCCTTACTGGGGTATTATTCCACCCCTCCCCCAAGGAAAAGTGTCAGAGAAATAATATTCAAATTTTAAGATTTTTTAATACAGAATTTTTCATATCTTAGTGTAGCACATTTTATGACCTCTAAAGACGCCAGACATTGTTCTAGATTGCATCTAAGGTTACCTAGTTGCTGACAATTTTCTCAAAAATTGGATAGGGAGACCACCTGGCAATGTTAAATCACCTACGCTCGATCGGGTAGATTTCGTCAATACTAATAATCTTCTTCTATGAAATTCTGAATCAATCCATGATAAGGATATTCCTAGTGTCCGACACTGTCTCAGTGAGTTGAAAAAAAAACCGTCCAAGTAGTCGCAATTTTGCCGACGTTCACACCCCCTAAAAATATGATCGTAGATACGGACCTGGGCACAAAGGGCTGTAGTAATGCTTATATAGGTATCGTGCTCAGTGAAAGTAATAACAATCGCATATTACTTTACTTTCGTCTATCATTACAAAATAACCGGGGGGAAAGTTTACATTATATTCTCCGAGGCCTTAACATTGTGTGTGTTTAACATACGCACAAACAAAAAAAAATCGTATTTTTTTAAGACAATGTTTATTGACACAGAACTATAGATAATAAGGCAAGACAGTATTCATCTTTGCGAGAAGACAGTTGTTCAGCCAAAGTTGTTCAGCGAAACTTTCAAATGATTTATCTCCCGTAACTCACCGTATGCATTATAATGTTTTTGGGAGCTGTAGAGCTATTGCTGATATTAATTGGTGAGACTTAACAATGACTGAAGCTATCATGATGAAACTATCCCTCTTAAAGTCCGTTACATGTTCATCCTCTGCTTGATTACACATTACCACCTCAGGGAGAAAATAAGACACACTGCAGCATTAACATCTTACAAAGTCAGAGAATAGAGGAGGTTTGTGCCCAATGGAGCATTTGCTATTTCATTGTTTCTGCATTGTGGGCAGAATGAATGCCGAAACACTGGAGGACACAGATCAGGTGACAAGTTTGACAACTGATCATGCCCCACACCGCCTTTGATGTTATGAGGTGTTTATGTAGAATATTTTAAGAAGGACAGATACTGCATGATTTTTTTATTGTATGGGGTTTTGGTATACATCTGAACACAATATTTCTCTCTAACATGCCTAAACAAGAAATTGTCATGAATTGTGACGATTCTGTGAGCTGAACGTCGTGAATGACGGCAGACGAAATTAGCTGCAAGTCAATAACCATCACAGGAATCAATTAAACCCCAATGCAGTTCGCTGAAAATAAGGAAAGCTGTAGAGTAAAGTGTATTTTACCTGTCCAGATGGAAGGAAGCTATTTCCGCCGTGTGCCTTTCTTCATCTTGCCAGTTTTGTTGAGTCTTATTGTAACCCCAATAGAAGTCTCTCTCATGTCTGAGGAGAGGTCAAACTTGTGATTTACTAACTGATACATGTTGATACAGTATTGGTACAAAATGTATATGTGTTCATAATTGACATAGCTACCGATGTTATGAGTAAGTGTTTGAAATTTTTTATTTAACGCTGGTGTTATATTTTATTTTATACTAGCATTAAATTAAATGCAATGTTTACGTTAAACATATGTCAACATTAAATCGATTATATGTAGACCTAAAAATCGATTTAATGTTCACGTTAATTATTTAATGGCAGCATTTAATCGATTTCATTTAAAATGAAATTGACTAAATGTTAGTAAGCATTTCAATCTGTGTTGTGATTGTTTTAATGGAAATTATATCAATTCAATTATAAGAAAAAAAATCTATTAAATAATTACATCAAATCAATCTGATGTCCAGCATGAATTATATGTCCACGTTGGGCAACCATAAACGTGGAACAAAAAAGGAAAGAATTGCAGTAATCGACGTATAGTAGTTCGTTAAAGTAGATTCTTAGAGCGAGTTTTCGGGCATACTCGAACTGTCGAAAGTCTGAAATTTTTTTAGTTCACTTTCAGATAAGGTGACATATCTCTTCCTTCTTTGTATCTTCATATCTGCGGGGTAAGTCCTCCCCCCCCCCCATCCCCGCCCTTGACGCACCGTGAATCTTCCAAATATCTTCACCAATTCTCGAATACTGTATGTAACCATCATCCTAGCTTTTCGTTTGTTTCAACATATAATACCTACGAGCAGCAGGGCTTCTTTATCAGTGTATATCCTGACTAAGTTATAATATACCGTACTGCTCAAGTATAGTGAATGTTGCTTCTTCACCAATCAGAATCAATTGGATACTGAATTCCCGAATACTGATCTTTCAGCACTGAAGCTAAAAAGACGGACAGACCAAGGAGTTGCTTTTCGGCTAGCAACTCCCCGGATACTATAGTGGCACTTACCAAGGCGACAGATTACAGATTAATGGACAATGATGAAGCGTATATGCTGTACCTGACAACAAATACGACCGTCAGATGCAACTAAAAAATATAGAGAGGTGAGGACAGAGGTGGAGAGAGACAGAAAATTCAAAAGAATGTAAAGATATAGAGAGAATGATAAAGAGGATAAAATGCTCTAAGAAGGAAAGACAAAAAAAAAAGATTCGATTCAAAGAAGGACTGTCGCCCAGATAGAGAGATAACCTTAGAAATGAAGCACTTTTGTGTCTAACTGTTTAAAGGGTTCATCACTGAGTTGATCTTGATTATTATGCGACAATTTTGAAGGAAACCATTTTATGCCACCACTCCCTATCGAGCTTCTCTGGTCATGTTTCTGTCCCTGTGGCTGCTGAAAATGTGAGAAAACGGTCTTTTGAACTGCCGGGGTTATCTGTGGTTAACATTAGGGTAAATGTGTCGGGTCAGAGATTTGCGATAAATGATTTTGATCGTTAGGTATCCTGCCATGTCTGCTTCAGTTGTGTGTCAGATGTTCAGAAACTCTTAGTTTGACAATATTTACCATCGACATAATGAGTGATACTCAACAGGTGTGTAAACGTATCGTGAATGTTGCGTATCAACTCAAAGAACACTTTCAAAACAAACTTACTACGAGTCAAAAAAATAAAAAGAGAATTACCTCATCGGTTTTGCAATCGCAAAGTTACCATTTTCGAATTCTAGTAAAAACTTAAACTGCGTTCCCGGTGAAAAGACGTAGGCCTTCTTGATAGGAGCTGTCCCAAGGCTATGTAGTAATTGCTTCATGTAAGGCGCCTTTTCGCTGTACAAGTAATCCAGTGATATATCGCTGAAAAACTCTTCCCAGGGTGGTATGCTCCTGCAACGATAAATAAATAACTGTAAAGACAAATCATCCTGGTCATTATTTCCATCAATATCATCGTCATCACAACCCACCGTCTACTCTTTATCATCCTCATTACCATCCTCATGACCACCATCAACGTCATCGTCGTCATCTTTACCATAATCGGCAAAGTTTCATATACATTTTGTTTAATTTGACTCATGACAGTTTCTCCCCACAAACATGCCACCTGCCTTTATCGTTGAATGGCAACACAAGAAAATGTGTAGTGTTCAATATAAATTCAACCCAAAGACAGTGTTTTAATTCAACCCAATGAACACGGCGTAGAATTATTTTCATGTGTTACAGATCTACATCATCGTTCATTTAATTCGAATCATGTACCAATGTTAACCAAAGTAAGCACGGAGAACTCTGGTATGGAAACGCAACTATTCTCAATACATGTATTCCTATCAGTCCTCAAGAAACTTGTTAGCCTTCAGAACATGACGAAGTGTGCACAAGCATGGTATATGATATACGACGAATGGCAACCAAAAATGAACTACTAATATAACCGATGATCAGTTGCAGTATGTTGGACTACATAATGAATTTGATTGTGATGCTAAATGGCTATTACATGGTATTATTTAGAGCGTTAAATCTCTCCTGAAAGTTGGAACAATGACACTGTTTACCGACCCCCCCACCCAAAAAAACAAAAACAAAAACTGGTAGGACACATCCCCCACAAAACTCCACCTACACACAACACAGACACCCTCACCAGAGAAGCTGTTCACACGCTTTGGCTTAAAAGGGTTAAGGTAACAGATGTATTCTTGAAGCCTTTGTAACATGATTGTGGTCATGTGACAATAGCCATAATTGAAAGGAAAAGCACTTGAGGAGTTGTTCTCACATAATGTTCACCATTATATAATTTCGACTTGATAACTCAACGTAGGTCAATCGAAGTTCTAGTTTCATTTCAACTTACTGGGAAAAATATTTTAAGATATAAAGGCATTAAGTTTGCTGGAGATGGTTCTGTTAACTGTTCCTTAACGTTGACATTGTACGCCGAGGGTTTCATGCAATTTTAACAATAAAAACATGCCTATTATTGCACGTCTGCATTCAGAATCTCGCGGACGTGTTTCAATGATATGCTATTCACCTTAGTGTGGCGAACCTTCAACAGTCTGTAATTGATTTCCCATTATGCTATTAGCTCACCTATCAGTGGATTTCGCTGAGTTGGTTTCATTCTTTGTTCTCTCCTCCTCCTCCTTCCCGAACTCCTTACTTATTAATCCATGATTGAAGGCGATGTCGTCGCTGTCACGTGGGTGAGGTTTGATCAATGACTTCCCATATATAGATGGCGTAACCAGACTGAGCCGACGAGGAATACCCAGTGATATGTCCTTCTCAATTTCCGGAGTGAGCAATCCTAGCACCACCAGTAACGCTACGAAGAAGAATCCTACGTACACTACCAGACATATTCCAGGGAAATTCTTATTTCGATTAAACGTCATCATTAGCCCCACACTGAAATTGACAAACAGAACTTTAGTGGTTCACATATGAAGAAGCAAAAGAATTTTGAGGAACATATCACTCAAGTACAAGAAATCGAAAGGTTGAATTGGCATATCAGATCAAATTAATCAAAAGATTATAAAGCCAGAATTAACGTGTTTGAGTCGTAAATTAGTTCAGATTTTATCCTTACCTTTTTAATTTCACTTTTGGCTGCATATTTAGAATCCAGTGCTGAGCTAGTAGTCTTTTCATACATACTTGGGAAGAATCCTCAACCACTACTGGCCTATTTAAGTCAGGTGACCGTGCGTTATCTTATGGCTAAAACACGGTAAATGTTAGCGTAAAATCAAACAAAGGCGGATGAACACAATAGAAACGTAGATCGACAGTGCTTTGTCGTTTCTGTCTGACACAAAACAATGGCATGCATTTTGCGCGCGAACATTGTTGACATGTTGTGAGTATCATTGTTTACATTTTCTTTGATTTTAAGCAAAATGTGGTTATTTGAAAACCCAAATTTTCTTTCGTTTCCGTCTTTTGCTCTATGTGTATGAACAAGGTTATTGTACTTAGGAGTTGTGCATTAACTGAAGTTTAAGACACTCTCCTGTTAATGCTGTCGCTGGATGCACTCGGACTACGAATGTTGTAGAGCGGATGATAAGAGAATTTTGCTGACGTACAATTCATTGATAGATACCAACATGTGATGTAATCATCATTTATTCTGCATGCCAAACTGGAGATGGCTAGGTAGATAGCTTATAACTAACTCTACCGATAGATAGAGTGCGTTATAAGGTGCTTTGAATGTGGAGATATTTCCTTAGGGGATACCCAAACAATTAAGCCTGAGCTTAAATCTTCGTCCTCCAATTCGATATTTACCAACAGTTTCTGTTACAAGCTGTTAACTGAGGACTGAAAGATTAAGTGCGGATAGTGACGGGTTTAATGGGTTTCTGTTAGGCGCGACAGTAGAGCCTAGCTGTATAGGCCTAGCAACTGCATAGTATAACTTAACGTTAGGTTTTTGTTTAGTGAGTCATATTGATATTTAACGATAGCACATTGCAGGTAAACAGAAGGTTCTTTAATAGGGATATTTACGTCTGAGGTCGACACAAGTACACTTAACCGCAAAGTTTCTTGTTTAAAAGAACATAAAATGGAGCCTATTGTGTGGTTGCTTTTCTTTAGGATAATTCTCTTTGTTACACTATTAGTTTTAATAATTTGACAAAAAAAACGGACAAGGAAAAAGTAAAATTCAACGAGAAAATAATGCATCAAAAGGAAGAAAAAGAAGTTTCCTCTTTGATGACAGTATAAGACCAACTTTGACAAATCATCTTTACCTATAGATTTTTTCACATATTTAAACAGTAAACGATTATGATGACATTTGTGACGAGCCAATTGTGATCTTGACAATGCTGTCGCTTACCTTTTTTTAATCGAAATAATTTCCGTCGTAAAATCGTAAAATACGGTAACTATACCCGTACAGTCATACGGTATATGCTAGCTTGTATTATATCGTGAAACATCCAAACAGAGCTGAAAGTACGCTTAATATTGGTCTCAAAGCAGAGTTTTTCTCAGGTACTGAAATCTGTAACAGCATATACTCATGAAATCAATTTATTTTTCATGTTTTTGCTAGCGAGACTGTAACAGATGCTCCGATTTCTTTTCTCTTCTGAAATTTTTGTCATTCCGTCTGTCTGTAACGAGATCGCCTCTCCCAACCGAATATATTTCTGAGCACATACGCTTTCATCGATTGGCAAAACTCAGTTCTTGGGATGGTTCGCACAGCTGCCTCCAGTGGATACGTCCAATTATTCGGATTTGTGCCACGTTCTATGGTTCTCAAGAGACGGCGTTGTTTGCGCTATTAACGATAAGTTGATATTCGTTCTACCAATTTCGATAACTATTTCTAAAGACGAGCCTTATCGTTCATGCGAGCAAAACAAACATGGAGAGAATGTTGACTGATTGGGGTCTAATTCACAGGTTTCAGCTAATTGTTTTTTGCGACAGAAATGGTCTAGGATAAAAAAGGAACGTAAATAAAAGAAAAAGAAGCTGTATAAAATTAGATTACAAAAATTGAATTGACACGAAAGGTCATTGAGCGGATTACTGTCAGTTGTTACATTATATTCCCACCTAGAAAGTACTAGATCTAAGGTCTCAGCTCGTATTATGTACTTCGACTTCTCTTCTGCTTTTAATACAATTCAACCCCACCTTTTGGCTAAGAAAATTGATTAATTTAAATGTTATTCCACATAATGTGATCCACTGGATTTTAGATAATCTCACTGACAGTTCGCAATTTGTTAGGTTAAATACTGCTATTAAGTCATGAGTTTTAATGTCGAACACGGGTGCCCCCCCCAGGAACGGTGTTGTCCCCCCCCCCCTTTTTATTCACTGTGTATACTTCTGATATTCGGTCCACTTCCTCAGATTGTTCTTTTGTAAAATTTGCTGGCGATACTGCCCTTGTCGGTCTTGTGGTTAATGATGATGATTCCTTGTATCTAGACCAAGTGAACAGATTTGTAGCCTACTGTGATCAGAATTGCTTGAAACTTAATGTTAAGAAAACTAAAGAAATGATAGTTGATTATAGGAAAAAAATACCGTGCATCTTTTAACCCTGTTTCTATTAAGGATATTCCTGTTGAGAGAGTTTCAGATGACAAGTATCTGGGGGTAGTAATTGATGATAAGTTACAGTGAAAGGAGCATGTTCAATTAGTTGAGAAACGTTTAAGGCCTCGTCTCTATTGTTCACGTAAATTAAAGTCTTTCAATGTACCTCCAGATATTCTTGCCACTTTTTATAATACTATCATTTGCTCTGTCTGGACGTATTGCATGGTTTGTTGGGTAGGCAACACAGACAAAACACATTTGAAAATCATCGATGACATCATTAGGTATGCAGGAAAGACTATTAGTAATAAACATCTACCCACAGTTAATGAGGTCTATGAGTCCCGGGTCAGGCACAAATTAAGGTCATTGTGGAGTGACAAAGATCATCCTTTTTTGAACGACTAAATTGCCGGCTTATCCAACGTAGTGGTAGACTCAGACCCATTCATTCATTCATTCATTCATTCATTCCGGTTACAAACCGGTATCGTTCATCTTTCCTCTGCTCGGCAAATACTTTACATAACCTGGATTTTAATAGGTAGTTTTTCTCTTGATTACACATTTGCATATTCTGTATGTTACCTTCCCTGCTCTTATCTGTTTATGTTTGTAACTTTTATACTGTGAATTTACTGTTTTTTTAATTTATTGTTTTATTCGTTTGTGTCATTTTACTGCAGACATGTAATTTCCTTATTTGAGGATTTAATAAAGTATATCTATCTATCTATCTGTCTATCTGTCTATCTGTCTATCTGTCTATCTGTCTATCTGTCTATCTGTCTATCTGTCTATCTGTCTATCTGTCTATCTGTCTATCTGTCTATCTATCTATCTATCTATCTACCTATATATTTTACCGGTAGCCATACAGTTTACGAATCACGGCTGGAGGATCACGATGACGAAAGATACGTAGAGTAAGTTCATCGTCAAAGCGTCCGTCAAAAGTTGAGACACACTTTTATAAACTTACTTTGTCATCCCGGTGAAACTTTTCGAATTGTCGAGCTCCATGTTAGAACGATATTCGACAAAACAAAAGGGAAAGAACAATACCGTCAAAATACAAAAATAACGCCATACCTCGACTGCAACAGGGAGAAATTCTGCAAGGTTTCACCTAGTGTTTAATGATATTTTCCCCGTTTGTCAGTGAAAATGATCGTGAATGGATGGCTTCATGTTACCACTAGGCCACAAGTTACAATTGCAAACCTCATTTCCATCAGCCTAAGGTACCTGCAGTAATCTGGCCATTTAAGTTTCACCCACTCTGCATGTTGCCAGGATCTTCAGTCTTCACCAAAATTACAAGAACAAACAAATAGAGAAAAAAAAACAAAGAAAATACATAAAAAAGAAATAAACCTGAGCACTTGGATACAAAGCATGTTTCCACCGAAAAAAAAGAAACTAAACAATTCTAAAGAAAAAAAAAACATCGCAGAGTTTCTCCTTAGCTAATGCTGAATTAATTCCGCCAATTGGACGAGCAATACTTACGGCAGTGTTTGCACATTAATAACTCTAAATAACCACGATGGACACATGTGTGTTTCACTTTTGAGGTGCCAAAATGACGTCAGGTTCAAAGAGTCCTTTTTGTGAAGAAGTGTCAAAAAATAAAAATAATAAAATTTGTGAAAGTTCGGGGAAAGGTAGATCCCCTCAGTTATTTCACAGAGAGTGTCATAATGTCGATCAATGTCCACTGGGGTTTGTGTGTCCTTTATAGGCTAATGATGGTTTTCATCATTTATTCTTCGGTATAAACATTATTTATTTGTGAGTGAGAGGTGAGGCTGAAGTGAGGGGGGTAAGATATACTAAAATGCGTTGTGGCAATGATAAGTGCATGTGGATCTCGGGGTAGGGAAACGCTCTTCAAGGAGAGCCACCTCCTCTGTGTTGTAGGTCCACACAATCAAAGTTAAGATCAAACTAGCAGTGCCAGTTCAAATGAAAATGAGGCTATATAAGTAGTATAGAGAAGTCACAAGTCGTGTCGGCACAGATCGCTACAGTGCTCTTCGTAGCAGGCTGCTAAGGTGTTAAAGAGTTTTGCTCTGTTACACAACCTAACGTGACACACTGAAAGGTGGAAACTCTACTGCAATGGGCGGTGGCATTACAATATAGACAGGAATTAAGCACCATATCAAAAAGTTGGGGGACAACAATTGAAGTCGGGTTCACATATACCTTTATGCAAGTATATGAACATTTTCGATTGTAAAAGGGGCACAATTACCATTTTCAGTAAAACGGAGGAACATTTTCAATACTGCATCTCACCGTTCCTTCACAGTGGCCTTAATGTAGCTTTGTGCCAAAGTTACTGATCAGTGGACCACAATAACATCAGCAGCTACTCGTCAAAGTCAGAGCTTTCGTCAAACCAAAACTAGTTTCTGTTGTTGGAATATTTGAGTTCTCTGGCAGATGATGTAGGAGAATTTCAACTGTGGATCTCTGTAGTCTGAAGTGAAATTTGAAAACGCCCTCGTCGTACCGGAGCGCTGTGTCTTCAGCAAATCTTAGCACTCTCTGAATTTTCAAACTTCTCATCCGTGCAAACCAAGATTGGCTAAATGGCCATTGTTTGCCCAATCAACAACGCATTTTGTATCTGACGTTCATTTAAGCACATCTGAAGAATCATTGCAGCAAAGATCTTTTTTTCCTTCGAGGACGCTCAACTTCGATATTGGGCGTTGTCGTGCCATCTGAACAGGTGCACGTGATCGTCATGTGACATTAGATGACGCTTTTACTCCTTTGCCATTCTCGTTATCTACTCAGTAACGCAAGCGTAGTAGAGTACTGTGACGAGGTCAGAATTTCTGAGTTGGCAACTAGATAGAGCAGAAGAGTTGAACTCATCTATTAACAACTTCATATCAACTCACAGAAATCACTAAAAACTGAAACGACAGAAGTGACGTAACGTTTTACGAGTCGCTGGAGTCACCGTAAGGCGTTGTCTGTTGTCTTTAAATCGACGGATAACTTCAATTTGTATCTAGTGTCATTTTTCTAACTTACATTCCTTTGTGTGAAGCCTCCGTCAACTTATTATAGTTGTTCATCGGGTTTGACACAAGTTTGTCAAGTATTAGATTATTTTAGATTTACGTAGTGTACTCCTTACACATCGTCACGCTCAAGCTGCAACAACGGATAAGTATGTACTTTCAGCATTTTCGCCACGGTTATAGGGTCATGGTTCACCCTTAAATGGAGAGATACAACTGTTGGAAAATGATATGAGAAAATTTCAATCTGCTACACATCCGGACATTTTTCTATTTCTAAATATATTTACTTTCAATGTTTTGTGTTTTCCACGTTATTCTACAATTTTACGTGATTTTTTTCTTTCTTTTTTTTTTGGGGGGGGGGGGGTTTCCACAAAACTGTGAACTTTAGTATTGTTACATGGATCGTCGTCCATGCCTCGTTTGCCCTCCAGTTGGCCGAGTTAGTGGGTTAAGCTTCATGTCAGAGAAAGCAAGGAACAAAACAAAAATGAGAGAAAAGAATCTAACGAGAGCCTGAGAGGAAGGAGAAGATGTAAGCTGTCGTTTCAATTTTCAAATTAGTCATCCAAGCAATGTATGCGATGAATGATAACCCGTAGTTTCCCTAAACATTCGTTGTACTTTCTGTAACCCTTCGACCTCGATACCACTCTAATCACTACACAACTTCTAACGTCTAATTAAGGTTCAACAACGGCTATTCACCCTTGTCAAGTAATATCCGCTTGGTTGTGATACACGAATTAACGTCAAGGGTGCTGTTCGTCGATGAGGTCATTGAGTAAGGTCCCCCCCCCCCCAGATCTTCTTTTTATCTTTTCATGCATAGCGCCACTAATTTGTATAGCGAATGATTTACATGATTTGAATAGTTGAACCACGAGTAAATCACTGATCCGTCGTACTAATTTTGCGGATACTGTCCTCATTTATTTAGTTTGTTTGTGTTTCAGGTATCAGTAATCATTTGACTGACAGAACCGTTGCTCCATGCTAATTGTCATATTTTGTAATTCTTTTGAATGAAAGCCCTCAATGCCAAACCGCGCTTTGCACTTTATTGAATGAACTTTAACCCATTTTCTTCTCCCTTCCCTTTGTAATGTAACTTTTGTTTGTTTTGATCGGAAGGTCCAGGATAAAGTATCCTCGATGTCCCAGATGTCCATGAGAATCAAGCCAGGGTACCTCTCAAAGGCTGCGATAGCAATTGACAGATACAGAGAGGTTGAGAGTAGCAGAGGTGAAGAGGAGGAGGAGCGAGAGGTGGAAAGAGAGGGAGCGAGAGAGAGGTGGGTGGTGGAGAAATAAAAGTGGGGGTCAAATTAAGGAAACTTACCAGCTAAAATGAGACGGCCGTTTCCGGTATCCCAGATGTCATTAGAAACATTGAGATATTACCCTTAAAGAGGGAAGATGGCACATTTGACGATGACAATGACAAACAATGTTATTTCCACCAATGTAACCAAAGCATTACTCTGATGTGCATCTTTGTATAGTGTCAAAATATAGACAAATAAAGATACGATCGTAATTATTCAATTTTGTGCATGATTTATGTTGTATGAAAACGGAGATAACAGACGTGCAGGTTAGCAAGAAGCCTATAATGATGTATGGACGACACTGGGATTGATGTGTTGGCATTCTACATGTCTACATTAATGATGATTACTTGATATAAACATGACGTTGGTGTAAAATGTGGGAACGATACCCACGTATCGGTACTATTCTTGCAGCTAGATTGGACTACTCACTAAGTCCGCTAATCCTACATGTTATGGTTACTGAAATTCAAAACTGAACTTCAGTCATTTGTATTGCTTCAAGAAGCCAGAGAAAAAATCGACTAAATTACAGTGCACGTATTTTTACCTTGATTACGGATTTAAAATATTAAGTATTCACTGATCAGAAGGACATGCAAAGTAATGATAAGAGAAAGCGAATCAAGGTAAATCTTTTCACTGGTTTTATCCATCGCCACGTAGACCAGCATTGACAGTACAATAATTACACAACGCCATCAGTACTTTGCCATCAGATCAACATATAGCAGCCACATTCACATCAAAGCCTAAATATAGATCGCATCCTATGTGGTTGCGCAGTAAAACCACTAAGAATACCAGTCTTGCAAATCTCTTGTATGTTAAGCCTAACTGAGAACAAGTGAACGAGAACTATGTCTGCAATAATTAGGTCATTTCAATTCAGCCATCATTGGCCCCTTTAACCTTTGTTCACTGTTAATTGAACACCTCGATTGCTCCACTTACAAAAAAAAGGGTAACGTTTGACACATATAACATATATATATAACACATATATAACGTTTGAACTATATAACAGTTTACACGTGCTTCATATGTAACTAGATCGTGGATGAGTGGGCTCTTGACATGGGCGTTAAAACGTACAGGATGCACTGTAGATACTTGAAAGTGCATGACGAGCAAGAATTTGATACTCGATTATGAATAAATAATGAATGCATTGTGGTGAGGGTGAATGCGAAGGGGCAACTTTTCCAGTTTACATGATGAAGTTGGTAGATCTGTAGGTTTCACAACGTTACAATTAAAAACAGACCCCCCTTTTGTTTTCAGTCCAATGTAATGAACATCTTGGCTACGATCGTTAAATATTAGCAACTGTATTGCTTGCCGTGAATAGTCTTGAATATAGGTATCAGTAAGTTTATTCCGCTGATGTCTTGCTGCAAGTATTCAATGAAACAAAATAAAGCTCGACTGCACAAAAGGAGAGAGAAAACAAAACAAAAAGAACAAGACTGCAATCCACGGAGTTGTGTATCTCATCGCCAACATGCACATTGATTTCAATACAGGGCCTGCACATGGGAATTTGTAATAGTTTATTGCTCAGTACTTACAAAACTTAAAGTTAATTGGTTTAATAGTTCTCAAGATATGCTGGAAATACAAATTTTGGGGCAAAATTGGCTTTCGTTCTCTAAAAAATCAGCAAATTTCACTCTCTTTACTACAAAAGTGATATACCTTGAATGTTTCATTCTCACGTAAGCTTTTCCAAATTTTGCATTAAATACTCAAATATTTCTCAGTGTATGCTGGAAATAGCAATTTGGGGGCAAAATTGGCTTTTTTTTTCCTAAAAAATCAGGAAATTTGACTCGATTTACCATTACAGTAATATTATGTTGAACAATGTGTTCTCATGTAAGTACTTACAAAACTGTAAGTTAATTAATCTAATAGTTCTCAAGATATGATGGAAATACAAATTTTTGGGCAAAATTGGCTTTCTTTTTCTCAAAATTCAGCAAATTTCGCTCTCTTTACTACAACAGTGATATGCCTTGAAATTTTTTATTGTTGGGTAGGTTTTTGCAAAATTTTGCATTAAATGCTCAAACAGTTCTCAAGATATGCTGGAAATAGCAATTTTGGGGCAAAATAGACGTTTTTCTTAAAACTTAGCAAATTTGACTCAATTTACCATACAACTAATACATCTTGCACATATTGGCATCATGCACAACCTTACCAAGTTTCAACTTAATCGCTCATATGCGTTTCAAACTATTCTGGAAAAACCACAATTTGGACAGGTCCGAACGCACACACACACACACACGCACACACGCATTGGCACGGACACGTTTTAATTTATATCACCCAACAGGACCCTCCTGTATCCATGGTCACTTTACCATGGGGTACCCCTGGGGTGTCGCTACTCATCCACTCCAAGCGTTTCCATGGCAACCATTCTCCCATGGGTGCACAGTACAATATATAGCTCAACTAGCCAAGTGTCTGCAATATCTCATCTAGCCCCTATAGGGCGATGAGATAAAAACAGTAGAAAGGAAATGATCTTTTTATACTTATAGTGTAGAAGAAGGATTTCTTAATTATCTGCAAAGAGAACTAATGGACGTGACGGACATGCAAGCCCAAAAAGATAGAGAGACGAGCAGGTGAAGAATCTGCAGACGTGCCTTAGAACATTTAATATACACGCTTATGACTAGGGCGATCGCTCCTGTTCCCCGTGTATATAAAGGGAAAATAGAAGATAAACAAGAGAGAAAGAGAAGGAGAGAAAAGAGGTAAGGAGAGAAAAGGTAGGTAGCGAAGAAGAGAAAGAAAGAGAGACATAGGGTAAACCTAAATCTGATAGAAAAAATCTGATTCTAGCAAAAAAGGGTATTATTCTTACTAAATATGATAAGATCAAGTGAGAACACGTGAAATAAAGGCATAAATATAACTTCATATTGTAGTTTATTTGTTGTGTTACAAAACTTACCTTTAAATTGAAAAAAAAAATGAATAAAAAATTAAGAGGCAAGCAAGTTTCAAACCAACGTAAGATATCTGTACGATTCGCAACGACCTACTGCGAACGACTTCTTTTGCAGAGTAACTTACTGATGTTCCTTTAAATAAAAAAAGACAAAACACAGAAGGGAACTCAAACTAAACAAAATAATCAACGATTTCATGTTGTAATTCCAGAGAAGTGTGTATATTAACAACGGTGTCGGAGGCAAGGGAGGGGTCGCTGTGAGCAGGGGGGGGGGGGGGCAAGAGGTGGGAAAATTTCAGTCGTTGAAATTTCAGATTTGCTGTCTAGTTAATCTGTCGAGTAACTATGTAACATATTTCGCTGTTGTGCATTCTGTGTTGCTGGCCGTGTAAAGACGAGATCACTATTTAAAGGGAGAAGATTCACCAAATAATTGAAATGCATGAAAGACAAATCCACGCGCTGCAGTACTAGAGTGCCATCTGGACAAGGGGAGGGGGGGGGGAGGTTTCACAAATGATCTCCAGAAGTGTACACCTAGACCCTCACATTTAACAAAATTCATTTTTTTGTTTGTTTATGAGCTGAGCCAAATGTGTTAGGACTGTATTCCCGCAGGAACTGTCAGTGAAAGTATTTGACCCTGGCAAACAATCAGATTAGTACGGTATTCAAATACCGTGACCAAAGTCCGTGTGACCAATGTTGGCCTCCATTGTCCAACAGGCATGGACAGGAGTCACAAACAGCAGAGGATATCCAGCCATTATTACAAAGTTCAGCAGCCACGCAGCAAAAAAAAAACCCTCATCCCGAAAGATCCTTGAAAAGATCAGGCATAGTCATATGATAGGATCCCAACAGAGTCCTACACTGACCACCGCCGTGTGCCATCTGCTTGGTCAACTGACGGGAGGATTTACTTGCTCCTAAATCCTTAAATGGTTCTGGGACAGTCTGGTATGATGGAGGCAAGATGTGATGGCACCTGATCATCTCGTTACTGCCCATGACCTTACTGCTCATGAATTGCACATAAATTGCGCTCTACTAACAAAATGAACATTTTTTTCGTTTGGAAAACGGAACTTACTCTTGACTACTGGAGGAGTATCAGTTTTGGTGATAGCTTGTTATATGATTTTTATTTCAACTGTTGTTCATTTTTCCTGTGAGTCCGGAATATATTATTGATGTTTTTTAAGGTTATGATGGAGGATTCGGATGACCAAAGATCAGGTACTAGTGAATATCTTGATAGTTGTATACGATAAAGTTAAAGATTGGATTTTTTTCCCCCTTGTCCATCTTCATAGCCATTCCGTAGTTTTGAATCCATAAGTGATAATCCTGCAACACTAAGGTTTCACGGTTTTGGGGGAAACATTGTTTGGCCAAAACAATTAGTGGTTTGAATACTTACAACTTGTTTGAGAAACCTAGAGAATACAATAGAAACTGTGAGGGTTCGCCTGTATACTTTACCTGGTGTCGTACCTCATAGCTATATCCATGTTCAACGAAGACATATAGAAAGTACACTTGATGAGCTCTGTTTTGAATCTACCACTTCCTTGGCGTCTGTTAGGGTTACTCATAGACCGCCACATTCTCAGAGTACCTCCTTTATTGACAAAGTGGATGTCATACTTGCAAAAACGTCGACTAAACATAAACGGTGCTACGTTACGGGAAATTTTGACATTGAATTTACCAAAAATAATTCCATTGACTTTCTTAACACGGTATATGGAACGGATTCTGCCCTGATTAGTAAGTAAACCTACAAAGGTTACTTAACCTTCTATACGTTTTGATTTGATGACAAGTTTGGTAATACTATTTTTGGTTATCGTATCTGTGAAGTATCTCTGGATTTCAGTGACCATTTTGCAATTTTTCTTTCAGTAAATGTTAGCGATAGTAAAACGAAGACAAATATTTTTTTTACATATACCTATACTCTAAGAGCATATCCACAACGTTGGCTGTTGTTTGGAGTTCTAGTCATTCGCTCGGGGATACTAATTTAGCCTATGATTCATTGATGGATATGATTAATAGATATATCTGATGACCGTCTATCTCAGTAACCATGCGGCATCCTCGGTTCACTAAATTAATCGTAGATCGCCAAAACGTAAAAAGAAATCATAAAGAAACTTCCAGGAAAATCATCTACGGGAAATTAATCGAAGTACTAAATTTTTCGTACGAAATTAAATTGTGTGTATAGAGTTGTTCTAAATACAACTACCTCCATAAAAAATCGATAATTTTAAGGATGATTCAAAAAGCAGATGGCGTATTATAAATGCTTAACCAAAAGAAGTCAAAACATTAAACTTAATTCAAGGAGGAGAATATCTCTCTCAAGTATCCCGATGATGTGAGTAACTTGAATGATTTTATTGATGTATACCACGTCCCTAAACTTGCAAGAGATTACATTAACAGCGACGAATTCTTCAAAGAGTAGAGTAGCTCACCTCAAGCAAGTTTTTGACAAGCTCTCTAGCTAGTTCTTTACCTTGTTACAGAAGATAAAATACTAAAGATACTAAGGTCTCAAACCCAATAAGTCTGATGGCTCTGACTGCCTTAAGTTTGGCATAATTAGGTCAGTGATTTTCATATTAACATTTCATTCCTATTGTTCAGAAACTAGATTGTTCTACAACGGCTTATGAAAACTACTGCTTTATATCTATACTACCATGCCTAGTTATTGAAAGGTTCATGTTTAATCGTGTTATAGCTTCCCTTGAACAACACAAAATTCTGTGTAACGATCAATACCGTTTCGGGCCAGGCCATTTGATTGAATCAGCTGTTATTTCTGCATTGAAAAAGTTATATAATGCCCTAGAACCGTTGGTATTTTCTCGACTTTGTCAAAGAGGTTTTCTACCATTGATCACTACATGTTAACGACTTTTTGTTGACGAGTATTTGTCATGGTATCAAAAGCAGTGCTCTTGTTTGTGTTCGTAGTTATCTTTAGGTATCAATGTGTTAATTGCAACAATTCCAGCTCTGCTCCTTTCTTCGTTGATATTTGAAGTCCCACGGGGCTCAATAAGAACCATTTTTGTCATCTTATTAAAGATGATTTTACAGATGAAAGCAGTTGACACCAATATTATTTTATCAAGGTAATGACCCACATGAACTAAATCATGTCATTAGCTCTTATTTGACTAGATGACCACTAGATTTTTGTCATGGATGGTTGGGGGGCTAACATATTATCACATAACGTAGTAATATACAAATTACAATTGTTCTTGGGGCAATGATTGGAATATTGTTATCCACGTAAATAATGTGATAGTTAGAAAAGTAAACACAAACAAATTTCTTGTGGTTTACACTTACTTCGGTCTTTATTAGACCATGCCATATTAATTTCATTTGTCACGAAATTTCGAAGTCATTTGACATGGTCACAAAATGGAAACGGTTTCCTCCTGGAATGTCTTGAGATCTTTATATCAAACAATTATTCTACCTCTTTCATCTTCTTGTTGTAGCATCTGGTCGAGCGTCTCAACAAATAAACAACTTTAAATGGGTTAATTGTCTTGCAAAAAACCGGACTATTCGACGTCTTATCAGTGCTATGTTTTGTGAGTGTACTGGGAAGTTATTTTATTCCTTAATCTTCTGGAATGACCTGACCTCATCAACATTAACCTGGTTGTCATTCATAATAGCCTCCCAAATCCACTAGCAAATCGTTTGAAGACTTATGACGAAATTCATTCCTACAATACCGGTCAATCAAATTACATTCATTGTCCTCGATAACGTACAACCTTTATAGGATTTAAGTGCACCTCCCTGGTCTCACAATCTAGTCATTGGAATTCCTTCCCTTCAAACACAAACCTGCAATTTACTTGTATCTTGGTAAAAGTATGAAGCACAGCTGCCATCAGGACTACTAACATTTTTTGAGAAACCGAGGTATTTAAGACTCCGTTTGTGTATGTGCGCTTTGTATTGTAATGAAATGTCAACTGCCTGATTATACCCAGTTATGTCATTGGAGATTTTTACATCACCTCCTTTTCATTGTATTTGATTACGTTCTTTTCTCCATGAAATCTTGTGAAGTTTGTATTGTTACTTGTGTAGATGATGTGGACCCCAAGTAAATGAAATACAAAGAATGCTTCATAAATACACAACGTCCAGATGAGTTTATGTGCATTGACTGGGTCCATTAGCACACCTCAGCCGTAGATAACATAACATCACTATACAGTATTATAGTATCATTTTATAGTCGTCTCATCGCAGCCTACTGGGAGATTATTAAAGTCATTTGCCCACTCCCGTTTTTGCTTGTTTTCAATTTCTATTTATCTGCGGTATATTGGACTTGTCTTCTGTGGTAACTAATCCAGTATCTTACGATCTGTCGGTTAACCTTCTCGCCTTTCATTTACTGTCATGACAATGTCCTTCACCCAAACTTCACTCCATCTACCAACGTATTCTCCACAAATTTGGTGTAACTTACGTCACCGCTGGCATGAACCTAACACTTTTGGTCAATAATGGTAAATATACACATATTGTACACATACAATTGCATATGGTTGCCCCACTTAAATGGTATCGCACCAGCAAATACATTGTCCCTCATGTCTGTCCTGAAGTTAATATTGTCAGGGAGGTGTAATAGATTACACCTCCATGGTATTTCAAGAAACAAAAGGAAAGAAAAAAACTGAGAAATACCTAGTCATTTTGATTTTGTAGTGAGTCTTTCTTCATAACAATAATGAGAACGAAGGTCTTTGACTATAATTGTGGTAAAGTGAATTTGACATCACGCAACAGTTCTTTTCAGTCAATCATTTCCATTAAACAGTTTCATTTTCTTAACAACCGTATTGTGTTCGCGTCACCAAACTATACCAGGCGTCGGGGTTTTTTTTCATTGATTGCACAACAGACTTTATTTGAGATATCACGTGAGGCACCGCATACTGGCACTCTAATGACCAAATTTTTGCACGGTTGAGTGCCTTCAAAGTTCAAGGTTTGCTAGTAAAATCATCAGGAAGTAACGGGAGACAAATCCACAGGTCTTCAATGCAAAAAACTGCCATCCTTTTTTTCTTTTTTTTTTGTAACCCTACTCCAATCCGCCACTCCATAGAACTGTTTTATGGAATCAAGCAGTGTGCTAACGTTTCCATGAGAACTAAACAGCCGACAAGTCTACCATTGTGCAATATAACATGATCTCGTACAGCCTAACTGTCGAATCTATCTTGCACATCTTTGAGATATGAGTAGACATTTATTTACAACATTTACTGCTGGCGCTATTTTACTGTCTACAGGAGCGCCATCATCAGTCGTCCGGGAACCTTAACGTTGTCCTTGAACAGACTCAAATCGCCGGATGTGCCATTTTTTTTTTCATTTCTATACGACTTCAGTGGTGTAGCAGGGGGAACTATTTTGGACACAGTGGATGATGTTTGAAAAAGAAGGGGAACAAAAGAGAGGAGGGAGGGTTGATAAGTTGATAGAGTTGGGGGACTGGGAAATTTGGAAATGGGGAGACTGGAAAACTGGGTTTACAAGTATGATATTTTGTGATATTGAAAACCAAGACGAAACAGATTAACAGCTCAAATGAAGCAAAGTGTTCGTAAGGGCGTGAAATCGTTGATTCAAGATTTCCATCGACGGCCATGTATACATGCAGGCTCCCTTATACGAAGTATTTAAGCATCTGGCTAGTAGATGGAATCCGGGGCAGAAACCTCGCCATATTTGTTTCACGAATTGGCAATACGCCTCCTCGAAGAGTCAGTCAAAGTCTTGGATATTAACGATGTCCCTCTCTTTCAACCCTGAATTAAAAAAACAAGCAAATCCCCCAAATCCTTCAAAAGTATTGGATTCCAGTGCCAACTAAGGCTGTTGCCAATACGAACCAATATTTTGTAATATTACCATTCAAAAGTACGTCAATTCTGCTACTTAAAGTACGCCATTTCCATTTTTTTCTTACTCATGATTTACCGGGACGTTCTCCCTGAAAAAAATTCCAATCGGGTTCTGCGTCACTTCCTTGCCTTACATAATGATGTTAAACCGCCTACCTTAATTTTTATTTTTATATTCAAGCTTAAAATGGGTCACTGTCAATCAATCAAAGTGTGGGAGTCTAAAGGCATGTCCAATACACTCCCTCTGCTATTTGTCATATGTTGCAAGAACAAATGAAAGAGGATGCATAAATCGTTGTGATTCTTGTGTCATCTCAATCCATGTATTACCATTTTTCATACATTGAATTTTTATCTCAGTAAGTGAAAAAAATACAAGTATGAGATCCCTATTTCAAGGCTGGTTACATAGCTTGGAACACCAGGGAAGTGCCATCCGGAAGGTTTGTAAAGCCAAACATTTTCTTGTACCTCCGCCCCAAGAGATAGTGGCGCTCCGCTGAGATAGTCCTGCCGTTACTCATTCTCCCACAATTCCCTTTTCGTCCTGTACCTTTCATTTTAGAGTCATGGATGCAGGTGTCACAGAAAGTCAATTTTGCACCATGAATGACCAGCTAAAAAGGAGACGGCAAAAAGGCAAAAATGATCCTTGTTAGGCAAAGGGGAGAGAAATGCTTATTCCATTAGACCGCTCCTCATGCCACGTATCTGTGGACTGACTGATTTAAAATGGCGGCATAAGCTCTGGGAGTGGAATAACTCCCCCCCCCCCCTCCCCAGGACGGCGTTCAAGAAGAGGGACGATGAGTCGATGTTGCCCTCTAAAAATAAAACGTGGCCAAGCTCCTGTGTACATTCCTTGGCCTAATACAGTGCGCACTCAGCACATAATCACACCAATACCTTACAGGATCCTGCAGATATTTCCCTGTAAAGAAGTCACAGGAAGTCCCCTTGTTCCGATGAGCGCATGCAGCACGCTCTTGCCGGAAAAGATGGTGGGCTCCGGGTATCCGGTGACAAACCTCCTCGCAGCTTCCGATTTTTCTGACAGCTACGCCAGTAACTCTCGTGAGCGAAAGGTACCTGCTAAGGCCTAGGTGCCCTCACACCCCCCCCCCCCCTCTCTCTCATTCACTCACACGCACACCCTCACACGCCTTCACATTCACACACGTTTTTGGCTCCCTCCCGTAAGGAGCGGTTCTAGGTCAACTTGTTAGGTAATGCACCAGGTTATACCTCAGGATCAAAGATCAACCATACATGACGTTATCATGGCAAATTTGCTATGGCAACAGAGAGCCATAATGCCCTTAAACTATCATTCAACTACAATATCATATCCCTAACAATATCGTATCCCTTAGATAATTATGTAGTCCTAACTAATGTATGAAGAAAAATACTATCACATAAGAACTTGCCCGTGTTATGCCATTATGTGACAATTTTTCTGCTTGCATAATGACGTGTGACTACATAGGTATGTATTGCAATTAGCCCGTTTAGGTCTTCCATGGAAAAGTGCTATCACACTTTATAGGCTGCAAGTGGGCAAGTAAATGCTCTTTGTAGTGGCAGTTCCCTGCTTGTAAGGCATCGTAATCCTATGTTATGTATACGGTACTTATGTGACTGTCCATTACAGTATTGTAATGACACAGGCCCATGTAAATGAGCTTTTGATGTCCCTTGGATGTTACAGGCTTCCTCTCTTCTTTTTTGTGACTTCTAAGGACGTCTATCTGTTCATATTAGTTGTTATTAGTTGTTTCTGGATAAGATGGTAATCAACCTACATGTCGCTATACATCAGAGAAGGTGCCTAATCAAGTTTTGCAAGTTCAAATTAAGTCACAAGTCAATGCTGGTAAGTCCAAGTAAGTCACAAGTCATTTGTTTCAGCACCAAGTCAAGTCACAGGTCAAGCAATTGCAAGTTAAATCAGATCATTTGGACTCGAGAAAAGTCAAGTCACAAGTCGAGTCAAATCCCAATAAATATTGACTATAACAGGAACTCACCGAATCAACTGTTCGAGGGCTCGCGGGCTCTCTGTTGTCTACTTTGTTGTCATATCCTACTCCGAAGCAAGCAAAAGTCTGGAGTCACATGGGTCACAAGTCACAAGTGATACTGCAAACGATGACGATATGTCTTTCAGCAAAAAATCTACATGTCCTTTGAGACAAATGATCCAAGAGATCATCCAAATACAATTGTACTGACATGATATCAAGAAGGACTCACAATTGCAAGCAGCAGTAATTATAATGTTCCTATGCAAAATGTCAAAGGCAATGTTGATACATCAGAGTTGCACACATTGAAGGCGCTCAAAAGCGATTTGTATCCCCATTAAAGGCAATTGTTTAATCATCACTGGGAGAAGTTGGACATTATGTGGTGATATGACATCAGGAACAAAAGTGTTACTCCGACAGTCCCAGGTATGATGTTGGGCATGTGCTCCAAAAATGAGAAATCACTTTGAAGTACTTATCGCTATACAACTTCCTTGAAAACTTCCACAGCTGCCATTTATGTAAAACTAAAAATACATTACGGTACCCGGGCAAAGTTTGCTGGCAGGCCCATAATCATTGATTTAGTCAGTGGTATATATATATATATATATATATATATATATATATATATATATATATATACATACATACATACATATATATATATATATATATAAACGGTAAAAAAAAGTATCACACCATAACACAAAATATAAAAGCAAAACAAGTTAGGTGCAGAACGAACTCTATATTTCGGCAGTAAGTTGCCTTCGTCAGGAACGAACAGAACTAACTGAATGATAAAATAGACATGAGAGCACAGACTCAATACACTAGAAAGGAATGTACAACGCAAGACTAAAATGTAAAACAAAAGCATACAAAGCTAAAAACCTTAAAGAGAAAAGTATGTAAAAACGTTCAAAGTAAAAAGGAAAACAAAAGGCAGCATCGGCCCAACACCGGAACGAAGAGAGAAAAAAAATATTTATTGCTGCAGAGAACCCGACCAGAAAACCAAGCTGAAAAAGATAGTTGAAAATCAATGCAACCTGCACCTTTTATTTTGACTAAAATACCCATCATCCTGGTTTAAACCATATGGAGCAGTGGAATCCAGATCCCAAATCCATTTTCTCTCCTTTCTATTAAGTAATTGATGAAGTTGTTGCCTACTACTACTATTAGCAACATGCACATAGTCAACAATATACACATGGAAATAATCTAAATTATGATGAATTAAGTGATCATATAAGAGTTTGTTGTCCATTTTACTCAGTTTACCAGCCGCATAAAGACGGAAATGACTTTTATGGGCCATTCACGCCGGATTTAAAGTTATTACTTTGGCCTACATATTGCAAACTGCAAACAGGACATTGAATAACGTAAACAACCCATTGCGAGTCACAAGAAGTATCCCGATTATAACATTTAAAAGTCTTATTATTAGCAGTACTAGTAATAAAGACAGAACAAATTAACGAAATACAAAGTTTACAACGACTTTTCCCACAAATTCGGGGTGGTTTAGAAGCCCGGTCGTTACCTCCGGTGGGTTGGCGAAGTTTCGCCCTACACTCAAGTTAGGAGGTTGTCTAAAACTAATGATAGGCAAGTTAGGGACAGCAGTTTTCATAGTGTCAGATTGATGCAGTAACGGCATATACCTTTGTAATATACCTCTAATGTCAGGTAGGCTGACATATATGTATATATATATATATATATATATATATATATATATATATATATATATATATATATATATATATATATATATATATATATATATATATATATATATATATATATATATATATATATATATATATATATATATATATATATATATATATATATATATCAGCGTTAGGATGGATTGTTGCTACTCTGAGTTTCACGTTTTTACACGATCATCAGGCAACCTGGGTGCACACTTTCGAAGGCGCAAACAAAGTACATGGACCTAGATAATGATTCTCAAAACTGGCCAAGATTATTTTGAAATAATTTCAAGCAATACAGACTACCTCACACGATAATGAAGACAACAGGGTATGGAGTACTGAGGGAGGGGTGGTGGGTTCGGAAGATTTACGGAGCTGCAAGGTGTTTGCAGAGAAGGCGCACTTAAAAGGAACGTTTTTGTTTCGAACACTTATAACAACGGATTGCCCATGTGTTGGATGCCCGCTGCATTTAATGGTAGGTGATCATGACAAACTCACGAAGAGTGTACGAGGACTCTGAACTTCTGATGAGTTTCATTTAAACAGGGAGGTGTAATATAGGTTTTACAGAGACCTCACCTTCTTCGATGTTGTCTCTCCAGTTCCTCCTGTTGGTAGAGGAATGTCCTGAGAACATTTCTAGAGAGGTAGGACTATCTGAGGGGTGCTATTTAAAAGTAAACAATAAACAAATGACGTCACTGTTTATCCATTTACAATATTTAAAACAACAAGTACTATTCACAGGTACAGGAATTTCTTTTATTAGGTCCATCCCCTACTTATGTCCAGATATTGTTTGGTTGGGAGATACGTCGGGATATCCTATACAGTCCAGGGCCTGGGAGAGTCGATGCTAGGAGAGCTTTTATTGCAAGAGTAAGTAAAAAATAAATGACGCCGCTACATCTAAACAGACGGATAACTAAATTTCTCTGAAACTAATTAAAACCAAGCTTTTTGGTTGAAGGTTATAGGGAAATCCTAAGAAAAATTCCGATGCTCAGAGGTTATTTTAAGAGTAAACAATAAATAACGTTATCAAAAATAACACACAAAATAATACATGAACATCATATCAACATATAAATGAATTATCACATGACAGTAGTTCGTAAATCTCCACGGACGTATATTTATAAAATCAAACAAAGGTGTTAACAAGGAGGTTGAAAAGGAATGTGAGGAGTGATGTCAAACAACAAACAAATAACGTCACTCCTTTCAATCCCATAAAAGTTATTGCAAGTATCAACACTTATTCACAACAACAGATACCGGTATGTATTTGTTGGTTCATCTATTTGGTAGGTCACCCTATCTGTACCAATGATGTTTAGTTGAAAGTATTCAGAGATCTTGAAAGGACAATTTAGGAGAGGGTGATTGCTTGGAAAATGCTTTTATTTCCCCCACCCCCTAAAAAATAACCCCAAACAGATGAAGTCACCATAAACAGTGGCCCCACACTGCAATGCCAGCTTTTCACTCGGTTTTTTTTTTTTATAGGATTTTTCATTCGTATTAACCTCTTTCTTTTTTTCTCTTTTTGTGGCATGTTGACAATTGGAATATGTTCTTGGCAAGCACTAACTACAATTTTGCATTCATTCGCAATATAATTTGTGTCCTGTCTAGAACGGAACATTGTATTTGAATGCAGGTGAAATTCTAAATACAACCCCTTGATTTAAATAAATTTACAATCAAACAAATAGTTATAGACAATGAATGATGTATTACTTACAACAAGGCAGGACAGTATCATACTTTATAAGGAAATATTTACCTTATAGATAGAAGTTCGACTATTTGTTGATCAAGAGTAATCTGTTGACAGGGACTTCCAAAAATTCAAATTATGCATCTTCGGTAACTCATCTTAAATTTTAGGACATGTATCTATGGCTCATGTTTATTAGTGAGACTGAATGATTTTACAATTACGGTTATAATTAAATTTTCTTTGCATACCTTATAGGTGCATTTTAAAAGTAACATTTCCCTCGAGTATGGCTCATTAAATTGGATGCCAATAACATTTTATTTTCTTCGATTTAAAATAAGATGTGTTTATTTCATTACATGAGACGTTTATTGCCCTTATGCATTTCACTGTTTTGCTTTAGAATATAAGCACCAAGCTTGATGGGGTGAAAATCTGTTACAAAACGGCGTTTAACCTTTTTAACAGTGACGTCATCGTAACTGAAGGTTTTCATAAAGATTACCAATGAACTACCTTGAACCGTAACCGTGACCATGAGACATGCACATGACATATTACAGTGGGATAGTCAAAAGCGCAACACTATTGGAGAGGTATCGGTAACTAGTGCGTAGAAGTTTATCTTGGTCGCATGAGTACATAAAATTATGCCATTTTAAGGGGAAAAAACAGACTTTCGAAGGAATGACCGAACAATAGAAGTGTGCGTCATTGTTATAGAACATTGGGGGATATAAGTTTTGTTCCCATTAAAAGTCAGATGAACTCAAGTATTCAATTCAAGTATCAAGTTGATTACCAACACTGGTTGACACAGTGATGATTAACAACACAACTATTTGTCTTCTTTGAATGATTTCACTTACTACCAGAACTATAGCAAGGAGAAATGTAACAAAAGCTTACCAGATGAAAGAATTATTTAAAAAAAAAGAGAAACAGAGAGGAAGAAAGAACACCCAGGGCTATTACGTTCATGGTGAACTCTTAGTTTAAACTTAAACCCACACAATCCTATCCATGCAAAACATATATATATATATATATTTGATGTCCAAAAGTTTAGTAAGTTTAATTTCCCCATTCAAACAATTTAGGGAAATGCAGAAGTTCCTAATAGTAAACTGTCTCATATAATTTCGAATTCTAACATAATGACAAAAAAGTGTAAACCACTATAATGTAGTTGTTTACATTTTTTTATTCAAATCAGCCATGTGCTTCTTTGAACAAGCCAATGGTAAGTTAAGACTGCCGATCAATGACGTCGTAATGACGTGATCGTTTTATAGGTTGTTGGTAAAAACAGTGCTTCTTTTCACCAAATACTACAATGATTCCTGTTACCAACCAAGGAAGGACGACTTGATGACTATGTTTTTACATCAGTGACCTGTACTGTTACATAGTCATGGTGTAGTCCCTTATCAGCTGTAGTTAGTTAATTTTCAAATATATGGGATTTTCGTACTTTTACTGATTTAAAGCCAACTCCATTGCTTTTCATTCAAGGTAGCCTCTGTCATTTTCCTTCATTTAAATACATTAAAAATAAAGAGAAAGTTAATATCAAACATTATCTTAAACTTTTTTTTTATAGTACAAACGCAATCACTTTAAGTATTCCCCAGACGAACACGCACGTACTGTGTGGGATTATAATAATCTTAGGATATAATAATAGAGAAGTGATACAATAATAGAGAAGTGATACAATACAATCAAAGGCAGAAACATTACTGAGATTCTGTTGCTGACAGAAGAGAATTTTTAACTTGGGTGATGTTATGCTGGTTGTATCAGCCATTGGTTGGCGCTAAGCACGACGGAAAATGTTTGAATAAATAAACCGCATAGATCACCTTCGCAGTTTCCACAGCTGTCCTCCCCCCCCCCCAAAAAAAAAAACCGCTGCTGGTCCACAACCGCTGGAAGGGGATGTAGTCCGTGACTCTAGCCACTACGACCTTGTCATCAGTCTTTCTGAAAGTGGCCTTAAGACACATATAAATATAGTGTACATAGTCCACAAAATTTATAATAAGTGACAAATTCACCTGACTGTTTAGACTGCGGAACACTCTTGGGAACTTATAAATAGGTGCAAAAGTGTACAAAAAAGGAGGAAAAAATGATTTCACCCTCTTTCTCAAGGAAAATATGAAAAAAGAAACTCCAAAAGTATGGAAAGATATAATAGATTGTTGAAATGTTAATATATATGTATATATATGTATATATATGTATATATATGTATATATATGTATATATATGTATATATATGTATATATATGTCTATATGTATATATGTATATATGTATATATGTATATATGTATATATATATATAT
The DNA here is from genome assembly GCA_021234535.1 of Stichopus chloronotus. Lineage (NCBI taxonomy): Eukaryota > Metazoa > Echinodermata > Holothuroidea > Aspidochirotida > Stichopodidae > Stichopus > Stichopus chloronotus. The sequence goes on along the minus strand of CM037839.1, from coordinate 15,635,985 downwards.
ATATATATATATAAAATTGATAAGTAGAAACACCACAAAGATGACAGTATTAGAGCACAGATACCATAATAACATGGCGTATATTTCGGACACCCCTGTGTCCTTCTTCAGCGCAAAATGTGAAGTGAAGATAAAATTACAAACAAAAGAGACAGCAACGAGTTTAAACCCCTTATGGAGGGTAATAAATTACGGAGGGAAAATCGCTCAAGATGCCCAGGTCCTTGTTAAGGCCACAGGTATGTGTGGACAGCTTTATTACCCATATATATATTGTACAAGACAGGTCTGCAGTTGAGTATGTGCCTCGGGCTTATATAAGGGCACCGTGTAGGTCAGGAACAAGATAGATGGTTGCCCTATATGCACTGAATACAGCTGAACCAATTTGTGAAACCATATCAAAGGTTTGTCGACTTCTTTACCATTTACAACAAAAGGTGTACAATATCAAGTTTAGCATTGGAAGCGCCATTTATTTGTTACTGGTGCCTCCATGTGCAATAGGTCTTTGACTGGAACAGCCTAAATGGGTTGAAAATCTTTGGTACTGATGATAATCTATTGAATCCAGGTACTCATCCTTGTACAAACACAGTCCTAATCCATAGGCCTAAGCGGAGCATATCCTGCATGGTGACTGCTCAAAATGTCAGCACCCTATGTTTCGACACCCCTATGTTCCGACATACCATCACATAGACAAGGAGCAGTGTTTGGCCCACAAGAAAGGTGTATCACAATCCCAATTGAATGAGGTCTCTCCGGCCATAAGAGCAGACATTTACAAATTAAAACAAGAGGACTGACAATCCACGGAGTTGCGTATCTCATCGCCAACATGCACATAAATTCCAATACAGGGCCTGCAGATGGGAATTTGTAATAGTTTATTGCTCAGTGCTTACAAAACTTTAAGTTCATTGGTTTAAAAGTTCCCAGGATATGCTGGAAACACAAATTTTGGGGAATATTGGTTTTTTCTCTGAAAAATCAGCAAATTTCACTCTCTTTACTACAAAAGTGATATACCTTGTATATTTCATTCTATGTACTAAGTTTTTGCAAAATTTTGCATTAAATGCTCAAATACTTCTCAAGATATGCTGAAAATAGCAATTTTGGGGCAAAATTGACTTTTTTCTCTCAAAAATCAGCAAATTTGACTCGATTTACCATTACAGTAATATTATGTTGAACAATGTGTTCTCATGTAACTACTTACAAAACTGTAAGTTAATTGATCTAATAGTTGTCAAGATATGCTGGAAATACAAATTTTGGGGCAACATTGACTTTTTTTTCTCAAAAATCAGCAAATTTCACTCTCTTTACTACAAAAGTGATATACCTTGAAATGTTTCATTCTCAGGTAATTTTTTGCAAAATTTTGCAGTAAATGCTCAAATACTTTTCAAGATATGCTGGAAATAGCAATTTGGGGGCAAAATAGACTTTTTGTCTCAAAAATCAGCAAATTTGACACGATTTACAATACAACCAACACATCTTGTACGTATTGGTATCATGCACAACCTTACCAAGTTTCAACTTAATCGCTCATATGCTTTTCAAACTGTTCTGGAAAAACCACAATTTGGACAGGTCCGGACGCACACACACACACACACACACACACCCACACCCACCCGCACACACACCCACGCACACCCTCACACACACGCACACCCACGCACACGCACACACGTCGGCACGGACACGTTTTCATTTGTACCACCCAACAGGACCCTCCTGTGCCCATGGTCCGTCTACCATAGGGTACCCCTGGGGTGTCGCTACTCATCTATTCCAAGCGTTTCAATGGCAACCATTCTCCCATGGGTGCACAGTACAATGCATAACTCCACTAGCCAAGTGACTACAATATCTCATCTAGCCCCCATAGGGCGATGAGATAAAAAATAGTATGGTGCTATATGGGATGACGTTTTGTGTTATTCATTGGCGCTGTTACATTTCAACACTATAATCTTATGAACCGTGTGTTGAAACTTAAAGTAAGTCCTCAAATAATAAGAACAACGCATCATAAATAGGTAGAGCATCATACCAGGCCCCCACACGTGGTCGGATGTAATTGATGTGTATAGCAACATATGAACATAGGGGTGTTGCAACCTAAGGCTGTACGCATCCTGCATATATAAGGAATGCATGTGAATCATAACACCTCTCTCTATCTAAAGTAATTAATATCTAATCTGCATATTTGGTCGATTAATTGAACTAATGTGGAATTTTGTGTACCCCTTACCTAAAATGTAGCTTGGGTTGATGAGTGACTGCCTTTAGCGCTTAAGATTCTTTATTCTTTAGAGTCTACATATCATGTTATCTTTTTGATTCTGTGCCATATTTGCAATGTTATTTCAAGTAGATATACTCTAGTGCTCTTAAGACTGCAAGCTTTTTTGTTCAAGAAGGAAAACTTATGGAACATACGCTTACCTTTTTGCTCCACACACACACACATAAATTTTTGAAAGTATTATTATCTACTAACCCTTCGTATTGGTAAGTGATGATTTACTATGAGAAGAAAATCTGCAAATTTTTTACAGGCGTTCACAAACACGTTACTTGAGTATTAAGCCATTTGACGTCAAACGTTCGCAATTATCACCCTTTATCCCGCTAGGTTTGGTTTCTAGGTGGGACACTGAGATTCCTTTTGGAAGTATTGTTTATTTTCTCAAAGTTGACCTTTCTGCTCAAGTAGATACTCCATATTATGTCGAAATCCTTAACGAAAGCTCCGAGCCGTGAAGTTTAATTTCAAATTAAGGAAGAAAAAAGGAAAAGTTGCAAAAGATTGCTTTTCAAAATAGAACTTCTTTTGAGGTCCAATGGCGCACACCGTTCAAACTGCACCTCCCGAAAGTGAAGGTGCGCGTGGGTTTGTTAATGCACATAGCCTATTGTGGTACATACACACCAATACACAGTGTGGTATAAACTTACGTAGGACCAATACAGATGGTTACACAGAATATGGTGTATACACTTTTCATTCAACCCATTCAAACTGGGCAAATGTCCCACGACAGACATACCACCGTGCATTATCTCTTGGATAAAGCACTTTCAACTTAAGATGAAAATTACCGGCGGATGCTCACATTAAAAAGGTATCTAGATTGAAAGTTCTTGTCGTCTGCTATGTTACAAAAACCAACGGTGATACTTTGTTTATCGCCCACGAACAAAGTTATTGAATTGTTGTAAAACGTGTTAACCTTTTCTCGGGACTCGTTTTCAATGAAAATGCGGTTATTACACAAATTTTTATTTCGTTTTCATCGCTTTCATTAAGATCTCGCTGTGCATGAATGGACAAGGTTAGTCAACGCTGGGCCTGTGCATTAACCGTGGTTGTAGCAACTATATTTGCCTGCAATCCTTTCTCTTCTCTTAATGAACTAGTCTCACGCAACTTCTTTGGCAACATTATGGGTAAAACGATGATATTAGTGCTCATGAAACTATTGGTTTTTGACACACCCTATCCTCAACACATGTCCAAACTTAGTCTAACTATTGGGGTATAGATTGGAACAGGTTTCAGTGGAGAAGGAATCGGGGTGGAAGGCTATGTAGGAAAGATACAGAAGGATATGCTAAAATGTAGGGCTGCATGTCCCATAAGCCGCGTTTAAACATAGCTACTGAGAAAGTACGTTCTGAGTGGCATATGACAAGTGTTGCATTGATGCTTAAACGCACTAAATGTCTTACATAACCGTGGGTATAGGTTGGAGAGGGGATAAAGTGGATCGGGGATCGACGACAAAGAAAAAAAAGATACCAAAGGAGGGCAAAAGGGTGGACAGCCCAGAGCCCACCCAGGTACCCCAATGTTTATTGCAAAGACTATCGTCGTTGACTGATCAAGTTCTAAAACTATTCTACTGTAACTGTAGTTAACTGTTTTTGAGTACGTGAAGTTTAAAACTATACAAACAACTGCGAGGTACGACTCTCTGATTAACGACTGCCAGCATAATTATGCTAGCTCTGGTGTCGTAAGGGAAATAAAATTATCCTTCTACATAGACCTCAGTCGGATGCTGACGAACAAAAGAAAAAAAAATCCGTTCTTCCCATCACACCACGTAGATATGGACACGATATTGAAGTAGAACAAACGGGTCAAATGTCAAGGTCAGAAGTAAAATATGTAAAAAAAAAGGATTTCAACAACCACACATACATACAGACTCGACGAAATAGGTTGGCAATAACAAAAGTCCATTGACCCGCAGTCAATCAAAGTAGCACCTGGGACCAAAACGGAGGGGGGGGGGGGGGTCTGTACGATGATCCTTCCTTAGTAACGTGCTCTATGGTATCTGATACTACGTTAAAAGCAAATTTAGTATTGTCTTATTGTCTTTTAATCCTTTGTCATTTTCCAAGTATGAAAGAAAACAAAGATGCAAAAAGCAGGTATGGAAAACTCAGGATTGAACATGAACCACAGTCAACTGCTGAGACAAATGTGGCCCATCATAAGGAAGGAGAAAAACTGTAATAAAAGAAGAAAAACATGACTTACAGTGCTTATACAGCTGATTGCGTTGAAAGTCAACTATTTTTCATCGCACATTCCATTCATGGAATTTTTCTTTAAATGTAATATTAAAAAGTGGTCTGCATAGTACAAAACTTGAAAGTATAAAGACAAACACATCAGCAAATCTCCAAACTGCACTTGCAAATGAGGTCAAAACTCCTTCAAAATTATCGACTCAGCTCCCACTAAGCTCCAACTTCATGCAAAAGAAAGTCTACACATCAGCTGGGAGAAACCTAATCTCAACAAACAGCTTAATAGTCCATTGTTCACTTTGTTCCATTAATCTACTTTTCTCATGCTTTCTGTTTCCTTCTGCAATTTGTCGCAAATTCCATGCATTAGAGTTCATTTCAGTTTGTACCTGACGATGAAAGCAGTGTCTTTCGAAACATGTCGTATTTTCTGCATTAATTTGTTCATTTTTTAGATGTATTCTTTAAAATCTGTAGTGTTTTCTGTCTTAATATTAAAAAGTTATAGATGCACCTCTCAGATAGGGGTTTATACTTATGAAAGGGAACTAAGGTCCAACAATTAGAGGGTTAGTTTGAATTGTCCCAATTCGAATGATCGTTTTCTTTGATTCGTTTTTCTTTAAAATAAATGTTTCAATCGTTAGACGAATCTGCTACATTGCTCTTGGGATACTATTTCAGAAGAAAGTCACCAACAAAAACTTCAGAAAGTCTTTTGGTCTTGGTTCGTGGCAAATTATGTGATCATTGAGTCTGAATCTTAAAAAAAAAAAAAGAAAACGAGAAACCACCGATACCCTAAACATTACTCAGACGGACGGGAGACGAGGAAAGTGGATCGGTTTGGGAGACCAGGAGTTGTTTGTCATTGTGCGTGGTACGCTATGCTCAGAAGGGAGAATTTTCAAAATGTAATCGCCATATGGTACCCCTACCACTAAATGAATCTACAAGGATATTTTCTAGCGGTGCTGCTAAGAAATTACCCTTGCCCATTCAGTGCTCACTTGCCACTCACTTGGGTCTTTATTTGTTGTCATTCTACATTACTTTTTTTAATCGCTCTATATGAATGTGATAGGCCTAGGACAGGCCAATTCTAGTCACCAACAACTACCGTTGTTTTTTCCTCTCGGGGAGGGTGTTTTCAATGATCTGAAAGATGCAGTACGACCGGGGCCGTCTAAACAGGGGGAAGGTGTCACATGCTCTAGACCCCCCCCCCCAAAAAAAAAGTCAGCGCGACCATAGTCTCAAAATCTGAGAAAAATGGAGAATTTTCCATATTTCAGACTTGAATATTTCTTAATATAAAAAGTCAAATATTTCACCAGATTGTGTCTAAGGTTACCCGATAATTGTAAAATGTCTCAATAAATCTGAAATACAAACTGGAATTTTTTTTTTACATTTCAGTGTAACACATTTTAAGTCATCAACAGATGCTAAAACTTCCAACCTGTGTTTAAAGTTACTGGTAGCTGCAAATTTCTCAAAAAAGAAGGAAAAAAAAGAAACTGTTATCGTTAGAGAGCAAAAACTATGGAATTAACTTTTCTGGAAATGACTACAACGAAAAAATATTCTACACAACAGTAATCCACATTATTACCATTTTTCCACAGAATGACGCTTTTCTTATTAATTGAGAGATTGCAGACCTGAGACCCCTATTTCAAGGTTGGGCGCGTGCCTCCCAGGATATATTATGCCATCCAGACGTTTGTAATATATTTCCTTGTACTGCGCCTCTCAAACCGATGGTGCCGTTCCGCTTAGATAGTCTTGCTCACGCGGTGCAACAGAAGGGTCTACACCACAGACCGGATCTCCACCCCTGCTGAAAACTCTGGATGGGCGCCTAATATGTTACACCAATGACGTAGGCAATATGTGTCCCCCAGTCATTATACCCCGGTGATTTCTGTTTACATTCTATGCACCTCCACTTTCTGATTCACCAAAGATTTTTTTTTCGAAATTTGGCTAGAGATGTTGAACTACTCTTGTTAAGGCGTTTCGCAGGAATTTCCGTTACATGAATCGCAGTTTTTCATGGATTGTTTTCCAAACTGAAGACATGATATCCCTATTCGCGGGCTGGATACTCGCATTCAAGAAATCTCCTGAAAATTTTCCGACTATCTGGGATTTTGTAAAATCCGAAATTTTTTTGTACGCTATGCGCCAAGTAATAATGGTGTCTCGACTAAAAAGTAATCCCGCTAGTAACCACCAAACAAAATACGTAGCAAGAAAAAAGTATCTCCCCCAAAAATCTCTAGGGCCCTGTACACCTGTGTGTCCAGCTCTCAATGTTTGCCAAATATTTAAAAAAAAAATGAAAAAGGATGCGTTGTTCATTGTGATTCTTCTACCACCGCAACTCACGTGGTGTTTATTACTATTTTAATAGACTGCTTGGAGGGAATTGCAGACATGATATCCCTACTTTCAAGACTGGGCACACGCGACTCAAGTTCACCGGGAAATGTTGTTTCCGGCCATCTGGGGGAGGGGGGTGGAATTGTGGGTCCCGCGGGATTAAAAGGTGGCACACCGTTTAGGTTATCATGTCGTTTCTCAACCACCCCCAGTAGATTTTATTTCCCCGAGCCTGATAGTACCCGTTTTGTGAAAACTGCACTCCATTACTTATGAAATTCTGAATCACCTCCTGAAAAAGTTTTCGTATTGTCCGAAATTGTTGCGGTGGCGTCGACAATCAGTTGAAAGAAGAAAAAAAAAACATTCACCCCATTAAAGATATGGCCTTATTTACGGTAATGCATACGGTAATTATTACAACAAAGTAACTCTCACCGTTTCCAAGACACCATTCTATAACAAGAACCAACCTATAGACCCAACCTCATATCAGTTCACTTTATGCAACAAAACAAAAAACAAAAAAACAAGGTATCAGTTTAACGACCACTAGCTGTTTTCCGATTCCAATAATATCTATAAAAGGAGTCAGTCGACCATGAAAGCAGAAGGCACTTATAATTTCACATATATTTGAATACATGGCCCTACATAAATTAATACGTCAAGTTGATAATTTAATAGATCCAGTACACGCTCTTCTTCGTTGAACAATCACAAAAGCCTGGAGGTAACGAGTGTCAGGGTTAGTAAATGAACTGGTAGTTGAGGTGGCAAAAACGACAATAAGGGGGAAGAGACAAACCCGTTATGCTTGACAGAAAGCAAGTGTCGTAAGAAAGTTACAAAGAAAGTTTTAGCTGACTAACTGAATACCTTAGAGATCAAACAGGTTAGTTATGGAATCACGCGATATGTATGATACTAAACAACGTGTCCCAAGGCCGTGAGACTGAAACGACGTTAATGTTCTTTGTACATAGGAAAGACACCAAAATGTTGACCTTTTTGATTCTATCACTTTCAAGAGCAAACGTTAAGGGCAAATGCAGATTTTTAGCCTAGTGAGCTGTCACTGGTTATATTTTGCTAAGTAAAGTCGACTCAAAGAGCGCTCCACATAGGTTGTCTAGTATGTCCTTTACCTGAACTCTGCAGGCTGGCACTGATGATCTCTGACAAAAGCAGAAAGCAATATGGCATCTTCAAAGCTATAGAGAGATAAACCACATTCTCATGAATGTTAGCTAGTATGGGCCGTCAGCATGCGAAAAGTTAGAAAAAAGGTTTTTGTCTGTCTATATCGGGGCACTTTCTGGCTGGAGTTGTCATTAATTGGCAGACCAGTTTTAATTCTCAGTTACTTTTTTACAGTTTAGATTTTCACTTTGAAACGTTTCTTTAATTAACCGCATCTGCTTATATAAAAACAGGGTGATGTGCTAAAATTTTCTGAGTAAAGCCGTATGCTAAGATTTTGTGCTAATACGTGGATACGTGTGACCAGTGTAAGTTGGCCGATGCTGCTGGACTTCTGGTAAACAAGGTCGGCTTTGTTCTTTTGCGCATGGGAAGAAGCAAGTTTGGCCAGACAGTTGGGAGGGTCAGTTTGATATTGTAATACAGGGTAGAACGCGAGGCGTTTTCTTGATTAGCTCGCACTATATATCAGCCTGTTTGACTTGATGTGTCACAATTTGTTAGTTTAACTTGTATATGATTTTACACGGCAAGTGGGTAGTTTAGTAGTATAGTATAGTACCATGTACAGTGCGAATTTATCTATTAGATCGTTGTGTATTTGTACACCAGTAGATAGGTATGCAGGATCTGCCAAATTTTATCCATTTTGCGATGGGAGATATCTTTAGGGATCTAGTTTATATTTGGCTTATGCTGTAGAGCAGCTACAGCTGTGTTGTTTTTTTTTCCAGCTGCTGAGTCTCCACTAGTACCTTGCCGATCTTCAGCTGCTGAGCTGTCACGTTGAATTTTGTTTTGCTTGGTATTAATGCAGTCGTGATGTCCATGGATGTCAATCTGTGGCCAAGGTGAGGGACACAATTTGTTTCTGAATTTAGAGTGTAATTTAGAATTTTAGGATATTGGGTCAACATGACTAGGAGGGGGAAATATGAAGGATTGACTAATTGATTAATCAGTTGATCATAAAGAGCCGGGTGGGGGTGGTGAGGGCGCGACAGATACAATAGTTATGGAATTTTGATTTTCGTCTAATGTGAATAAATGTTTTGAGCAAATCAATGTCTAAATTATAATTTATTCAAATTTTGTTCATTTAATTATCGTTCATTGTTATTTATCTGGAGGAGTGGCAAAAGGACCCTACCATGAAAAATAACAGTGGGGTACCAAACCCCCAATTTTATCACACTGATTTAACCCGTTTCCGCGATTCCTGAGAAGTGGAAACACTGATCGAACAGTACCATCCGGGCTGCTAGTCTGGTGCTTTATCGGTGGCTATTTTGAAGTAGTTGTTATAGGTTTGGTAGTGCGAAATTCAGTTTGGCGTTTTTGAGAATGCTTTATTTGACATTTTGGCTTTTCCATACAAGTTGGTGACGGGAGGACAAATCCAGCAAAGATATATAAGGTGACAATGGGGACATTGCACATTGAATAATTGTAAAAGGATACATCGACTGTAGGCATGGATCATGGCGGAAAGGAGTATACGAATCCAGCTTTTTTCGAATATCAGCAACAACAAGTACGTGAAAATAAGCATAATGTTAGTCTCTAGATGAATATTTTTAAGGGACCTTTTCCAGACTCACCCCCCCCCCCCCCCAATTTCTAAACAACAATACCAAATACACAAACACACAAACATGAGATATTCAGTGTGGGTAAATATCGCCTGGGCTCTCAGCTTTTGCCTTTGCTCGGACACAGTTTTGTACTAGGGCAATCGAGAGATAAGATTTTATGATATTAGAGTAGTGTTATATTAATACGATATCACAGGTACAAGTATAGAAATAAGGATGAACACAAAAGCACAAGTGAATAACCTTTTCTGTTTGATTTGACCAACTTTATTTACACATTCAGAAAAAAAGTTGTGCAGCCTTACAAAGATTTCAAACTTGAAAGTGAAATAATGAATGTCAGGGACCTGAGAGAGGTAGCTTTTCGACGTCAGGCCACCGTTAATACAAAGAAATGCAAAATAAAAGGAATTAATGTATTGTACCAACTACTCACTTTACACCTACGCAGCGGGGAAAGGGGATGTTTACAGATAGACTTCTGATGTTAGAATGCTAAAAGGGGACAGGGTAACTAGCATATTAAGAGTAAGAGAACATGCATCCCTGCGACAAAATAAACATAAACAAGAGGGCAATCTACGGAGTTGCATATCTCATCGCCAACATGCATTGATTTCAATACAGGGCCTGCACATGGGGATTTGTAATAGTTTATTGCAACCACACGCGCAGAGTTCCTGGCACTGGTTCTAAATTTGAGGAAATTTTTTCGAACATAAAATGGTGGTAAGCAGAACCGAACATAAAATGGTAATATTGATATCTACTATATATTGCTATATAGCTATAGCCTGGTGCCACTATTAAGGCTAAATTAACAATAAAAATAACGTCTCAAAAGAATCTGTGCATATTAGGCTACATAACACAATTGTAAAACTGGGTTATTCCATGTAGGTGAGGCTTAATGGTTACAGTTAGGGGCAGGATAAAAGAGCATCCCTACAGTATATGGGTTATATGCACATTAGTCTCCTATTTACCTGTTCAGGACATGGTTCTGCTACAATTATTGTTTGACTTAAAAATAACGTTCTCATAATTTGCAGGAATGCTCGGAGACATTACCCACAGGGGCCAGTTTTGCTAAAGTTGTTTTGGCTAAAGTTAAAAGGTGGTGACTATTGACCCGGATGTTGGCTCTATTTATTTTTTACCAAACAATCATACAATTTCACCAGTTTACTATGAGAGCGATATACTGTGTCTTCGTTACTGTGTTCATAGAGGAGCCTTGCAAAATTTTGCTTGTAATGCTCCATTAGCTCTCAAGATATGATGGAAATACAAATCTTGAGGCAAAATTAGCTTTCAAATATATCAACACTGAGATTTCACTGGATTTACCAGTACATTAATGTTGAACAACGTGGTCTCAGGTAAGTCCTTACAAAGCAAAGCTTTCAGTTGATTGGTATGGTATAGTTCTCAAGGTATGCTGGAAATGCAAATTTTGGGGCCAAACTGGCTTTTTTCTCAAAAATCAGCAAATTTCCCTGGATTTTCACCATTACAGTAATATTATGTCGAAGCAATGTGTTTTCAGGTAAGTCCTTACAAAAATTTTAAGTTAATTGGTCTAATGGTCTAATAGTTCTCACGATATGCCGGAAATACAAATTTTGGGGTAAAATTTTTTTTTCTCAAAAACCAGCAAATTTAACTCGATTTACCATACAACTAACACATCTTGGACATATTGGCATCATGCACAATCTTACCTTAACTTTAAACTTAATCACTCATATATTTCTCAAACTATTCTGGAAAACCCACAATTTGGACAGTTCCAGACGCACACACACACCCAGCCTTGTTCTCCATTCATTCCGATTACCTAATTGTGCTTTATTTTGTTTTTTCTTCCTCAACCCTAACCTTAACAATAGATTGTCTATTGTTAATCTTGAGAGGACCGGAGAAATATAGTGAATTTTCTACAGAGGACCTAAAATCTATTGTTTCGGTCCTCCATCCCCCCCCCCCCCCCCCGAAAACAAGGGCACACACACACACGCACGCAAGCACACACACACACGCACACCCATTGGCACGGACATGTTTTCATTTATACCACCCAACAGGACCCTCCAGCACCCATGGTCACTCTACCATGGGGTACCAATGGGTTGTCGCTACTCATCCACTCCAATCGTTTCCATGGCAACCGTTCTTACATGGGTGCACAGTACAATATATAGCTTCATCAGCCAAGTGACTACAATATCTCATCTAGCCCCTATAGGGCGATGAGATAATAATACACAGCACTCTTGATGTCGGGTGCAACTAGTTCAGGTTGCGGTATATTGTGTACTAAGCGCCTTAACTGGGGGATGCAGGAGGACTGTCAATGACAAATTAAATCGAGATACATGAAGACACAAATTATGATATAACACTCTCTGTAAAGACATTAGGTGCATGGGCACAATGGAATTGAGATTTATAAGGCATGAGGATAAATCATTTTAACGTCTTGGGCGGGTCTGCGTGGTATTCCGTCATGTCTTAACTGGCAATCATATGTGGGTAGGCTGCCCTCTACTACGTCTCTGTGGGGTCCTGGCTGATGTTAATGTCTTGACCTAGCCTCTATGGGGGTTGTCCCCAGTCCCACGCACATGGTAGCTTACTGGTATGGCCCATCCACAGTGCCCTAGGGTAACCTTCTCAGAATGTACCGGAAACCACCCTGGCCTACCGTCCAAAGGGGACCTGAATAATCAAAATGGTTGAGCAGTGAAACACAATGGAACAATTCTTTCTAGGCTGGAGAAGGTCTCCTCCAATGGAAGTAATAATAGTTGGAGATAATAATTGTGCTGCCTCTGGATGCATTGGCAGATGAGTGACGCATCCATAGGGCAAGACTAGGTCATGGTTGAGAGAAGATATTTACTTCTTTCTTACGAGGAGTTAGATAGTGGTTCCATCACAGATCATTCATTAGGCGGCCATGGAGTGGGTTGAAGGGTGAAACAGGAAGTGCAGATATAACCACCACATTGTAGGTAATTGCTTAAGAGATTACACGAGGAGCTTGTGTCAGATTAGTACGGCTAAGAGTGTTGTTCAATTTTATCTCCCCAGGATCTATTTCATCCAGTTCTCCCAGTCGAAATTCATATTAAACTTATGTTTACTTGTTACTTTGTTCCAGCTGTGTTTCAAGTAGACGTCCCATTGAAATTATTCTGACTCGGAGAAAGTGAGCACGGGTACGTGGGTATCCCTTGAAGGGGTAGCCCATTGAAAAAAAAGGTAAAAATTGTTGAATGTCGAAGTTATGTAGCACTTTGAACATATGGCTCAGTATCATTGGACTAAAAGTGGACGGGGGTTCCTTCGCTGATGATAGCAATACCTTTTTGAAAGTAAAGCAGGAGGCATCTGGATGACCCTCCTGGTGTGTAATTGCAAACGATGGAGAGAATAACATTGCAAATTATGCTGAAAACGAGGACAATAAATTTAACGTAAATAAAGTTAAATGAAATTCAGGTCTCGGGACGTTAGACAAATTAATTTGTCAACGGTCAGATTTGGAAAAGACGGAGGTAGTGACTGAGGTTTCACAGTTATATGAATTACTGAAGGACACCGACAAAACCGAAGTTATAAATTTGCGATTGGTAAATGAGGAGGTTTGTTACAAAACCAAACAAGACTTTGTTTATCCCAAATGCCAGTGTGAATGTTTTTATAGCCGCTTTAACAATATGTCATGCTCGATTGCGTTTGTGCCAAAACCTGGAGAATGAACTATTTTTTTCTTTATTTTTTCAATGCGTTCACATAAGAAAAGAGAGAATTATTTATTTTTATTTTTATTCGTTGTACATTCAACTTTATGTAACAAACAATCATGTATAATGAATAATATCACAATAATAAAGAGAAAAATAAAACGTCAAGATAAAAAATCGCAGTGAAAAAGTGAAAGAATGAAAGATTTGAAATCATCTCTTTATTATGTTTGTTATGTTTCATTTGCGGCGTTCATATGGCATCTAATTTATTGTAAGTATTGATTAAAACTTACTCTCTGATTATAAGTTTAACAACTAGGACTAAATCATAATTGTCAGTATTATTTTAAGTTTACTTAAAATGGGTGACTAGAATAATCATGGAGTCTCCCATTTGAAAATTTTCATGACGTTCAGGCAAAGTTCCTGGGGTGGTTGATTTCTAATGTGTACTTCTTGACATCTTTCGTCAAAGTTTCTTCACGAACTGAGTTTTGCCACAACCGGTGTGTCCCGCAATTACAGAGATGAATGAATGTATCAGCTTTCAGCTCATTTGCTTTAATAAAAGTACCTCCAACCATGTAAGCTTCATTGGATGAATACGGCAGTGCTATAACCTTGTCACCAAGGGCTATTATTTTTTTGTATAATGCTCTAGCAACTTGTGACACTAAGAATTCGGTTGTAGATACGTACAGATTCACGTCATATCGACGTTCAGTGAAAGCGTTGACTAATGCGTCATTTACGTGATACTCCTGGCTAAAATTGATGAAACATTGTTGACATCGGATTACCGCAAGATAGGCGTAACAGACAGCATAAACATTGTTGACTGCAAGCGGCTGATAACGGATCTTGTATTTGAATGTTAGTTATTCTGATAGATTTTGAAATACTTGTGCATCGGTGCAACTGTTACACATGACGGGGTTACCAGCGTCTATTTTGCAGGCTGCATCTTTGTAGAATCTTTGTAGAATAGACAAACCCTGAGATGAGATTCCTTCGTTTCTATTTCAAACGAGAACCTCTCAAATTTGACACGATATGGATAGGTATTGGTAGATAAACTGATCACGTGGTGTCGACATGGTGCTAAACGATACCTCCCGAATAGCAACCTCATAAATATGAATAAAATATCCAGATTTCCTACGTATTGTCTCGAACATGATATATATCTAAAAGGATGTAAAAGAAAATCAGAAAGAAAAAATTCTGACTGCGGTACTTTACTGGAGACAAAAAGCAATAAAATATTTTAAAACTTACAGTGATTCCACCCAGAAACGGAAACTCAATAGAAGTCTATAGTGTAAGCATTTCGCTAAAAAACAAAATGCGAATAGGACATGCTTAATATAGGCCCACTAGAGTACGATCGCAGATTTCAATTGCACAGGACAAATGTACGACTTTCGTACATCAAGTTGTTATTGCTCTAAGGTATGTATTAGTCATGACCATGGTAACCCACTGATTCGCACAATGGTTTGACTACGATATACCAAACTTGTTTTACGAGCTTATTTGATGATTACATGATGAACGGTCAACTTAATTCACATGTTATAATTATAAGTATAATTCTCACATCGCATGCCGGTTTTGATCCACCGTATCCTTTGTCCACCGCTCGTCCACCTACGACCCACCAGTGGTAGACCACTCTGTTACCGAGAGTTGCATGCAGCTGAAGAACCGAGGACGGACCGCCGGTGAAAAGCCCATGTCGGCACACCTCTGCTTAGCCGACATCGGGTCAACTTCGGGAATAAAGCGGTTTTCCGATGCCGATACTTCGCTGATAGTCTACCGATGGGCCGATGATGACTTGCTGACAGGGTATTGGCTTCGAGGTGAAACGTGTTTTGCTTATGTTTATTCGTTTGTAACCTGCTTTGTTCAAACCACTCTGCAAGGGTGATACTGTTGGTGGTAATGATTGCGACCGAGGACTCGGGTGACGGGTGACCAGATTGCGTCTCTTCATCAAGAGAACAGAGTACAGATTAATGGTCTACGACTAACATGCATTTCTTAACAGAGCTCAATCCCAATGGCCTTGTATTCTGGCTCTTCATGGACGAACTTGTATCTTTAGAAGTGAAGGTCATCACTGGAGAGGCCGTTGTAACTATGTACTAGCGTGACGATCACCGATACATGCAGATGATCCCCCCCCCCCCCATAATAAATAACTAAATCCGAACTTTTAACTTGTCCTTCAGTTGTATACAAATATAACTAATTCCAGACTTTGGGTGTATCTGATTTTACAGAATATTAAGTAAGTCAGGAACTTTTGGTTGAAGAGATACAGAGTGGCATAAACTATAAATTACTGCCATCTGTCATGACTACTAAGTTTTGTGAAGTCCTGAAGTCATGGTTGACCACACTTTTAAAAGATGCAGTTACCTCATTGCAGCTTTACATATCAATGGATTTTAAGGTAATCAGGGCCAGCTTTTTATAGTTAACTGCACAACTGTTCTAAATCAATGGAAGAAGCAATTTGTTCTGTATTGAATAAGGTCAACATATAGTTTAAGCAGTTAAATGTTCAAGTTTAGCAAATCGCAGCAAAGGATGGCATTTTAGGCCGGGAATGATGGTATGGTAATTAGTACAAGCTTCTCTTCCACATCAAGAGCAAGTAAATTTGATTGAAATAGTTTTTACATGTTCGATTTAGTACAATTAGTCGGCTTTGGAAAGTTGTAATTCTACATGTTGGAATTTTATGTCGCTTTTCAGATGTGGCTATGTTAAACTGTTAAGGCTAAGTTAATTGAATCTTACAATCACTAATATAAAAAAAATGTACTCGGTAATTTTGAGGGTGAAAATGAAAATTAAGGTAGGCAGTTGAACAGTATCTGGTATAACACAGCAACATAGAGCCCATTGAAACGCCAGGAAAATATGAACTTGTTGCATGGACCTTTGTTGCATGAACCTGTTGTGAAACACATTCATCTTTTTTCCATGATGAACCTTTCCCTCTTACAGTCCGTTACATGTTCATCGTCTGCTTGATTACGCATTACCACCTGTGGGAGAAAATAAGACATGTTGCAGCCTTAACATCTAACAAAGTCAATTGAGGAGGTTTGTGCTCAATGGAGCATTTGCTATCTTACTATTTCTGCCTTGTGGGCAGAATGAATGCCAAAAAAACTGTGGGGCACAGGTCAGGTGACAAGTTTAAATGACATCTGATCATACCCAACACAGCTTTTGATGTTATGAGGTATTGTTGTAGAAATTTTCAGAAGGATAGACACTGTGTGTCAGTGGAATATGGTGTACTTTAATAGTTTTTACATAGTTAAATGTATGTTATTGTCAAAAGTATTATGATAGATGACTGATTCTTACTACCAACTAGACTTGTTTCTGTTGTCATACTTAAATTTGGAGGGGCTATCAGAATTCGATCCCTTAGTACTTTATATCCTGTTGTAATGTTTTCATTACCATGTTTTTCCATTGTTTTCGTCATTAAATGAAGATTCATCACAGATAAGTCTTTGTTTTGCTGTAGGCAGTTTGATTTATTGAATTGTGATTTTCAGTCAAGTTGGCTGAGAAATGGAAAAGTGCAACATTCAGTTTGCACACTTTGTCAAGTTTTTAACTTGCTGCTGCTTTAATTGTAATTTAAGCCTATCTGTATTGTCCTAAGACGTACATCCTCTGAGCTTGACCCTTTTCCAGCTGAATTAAAGTAGTATGATACAGTAGATTTCTTTAGTTTTGTCAGAAAAGGGATAGAAAAGGAAAATGTTCTCATAAAGAGAAGCTTGGAAAGCCGAAAACCCAAACTTCTTTTAAGTAACACAACCCATAATAGTATTAGCCTAGGTCAAAGTTAGGGAGCACAACACCGTGACTTTATTAAAGACTTGGGCCTTAGAAACAACAGTAGACCGTGCTAACCTTACTGTAGTTCTATGTAGGTTTAGAAAATTAGAGTACCTAGGTCCTAGGCTAGCCCTAACCGAACAATATTCTCTTCCCCAAATTGAATTTTTATTTTGTTTATTCTCACATTTTGTTTTACAACCTAGGCCCCTACATGAAAGCACGGCATAAACTGAATGATCGTAGTAAGAAGTAGGCTAAAGTTTGCCTTCAAATTCAACTTCAAGCCCTACTCTTCCTAATTCACTTACTTGGTCTAACTTAGCCTAGGTCTGCCTGAGCTCCTAACGCAAAATTTGCTAATACTCGAGAAAGCACTGGCACTAACGTTACACGTTTTTGTCCTATTCCTAAACTAGGCTATTTTCTAATCTTTGCGATGTATTGCAGAAATCGATCTTAGGTCTAACTACGGTCGTTGCTGTGCCTGTTGGTGATATCCTATAAAAGTGTAGTTTAGGTATTTTTCACAATACTCATTATAGCAGTCTTTGGCACAACAATTTGTAACTATTTCACTCGTATGGGAACTTTTTAAACTTTGACCTGGTACCATAATGGGCACAGTGCTAGTGTGCATACGTACACGTAGACGCACAAGCATGGTGTATTACAGGCAACGCTCCGTACACAGTCTGCTTCCGATACCGCCAGTCCTTTCATCGCCTGCGGAGCATACTGTACTAGACTCCCAGCACATGGCGCCCTGTCATGAATCATATAACGCGCTTTCTATACACTATATACAGAGTCTGCCAACCATCGTCTCCGCCCACAAAAAAAAAATACCCTGGCATTGTTATGCGTAAGGTAAAAAAAAAATTTAATTAAGGAATAGTTTCTTGGATAAGTAGTGAAAATAGTACCACACATGGCTTACAGAATAAATTTTGAAGGAAAACTACTCAGCTAGAGGACAAGGTCTTGTATTTTCTGGAATAGGAAAGAGAACTGTACACGTATAAAACACTGATGTTGGGGAATTAATACAGGAGTCTGTGACTGACGGGTTTGGTTGTCAGCTATCCCCTTGTTTAAGGAATACGAATACGCTATTGAATTTCCCTGCTCCATTTATGAACTCTATACTCCTTTTTTACATGAAGTAGTTATTAATATATTCAGTTACCTCATCATTTTACTGCTTGATTTGGGAAATAGATGTGAGCTGATATGAAGTTCCAACTTTGTTTCAGCAGTGTGTGTGTGTGTGTTGATTTTTTTTTTCATCTTCAGACATCCAAAGCATTTATAATTTTGTTTGTTGTCTTTACAGGACTGTCAGCAGCCCACAATGAAATGGTGGCTTAAATTCTAAGGAATTAATTTAAAGGATGTAGTATAAACAGCAAGTGATCATGAAGACTTTTACATCTGTATATAAAAAGCTTCAATTGGTCTCTCACTTCACAGGAAACCTGCACACGTGAAGACATCATGAACAACTCAGAAGCTGGACATGACGTAGCGGTTGTTGGCAAAGAAACAGATCCAAGAGTGTGCTATGTGGTAGGAAAGGGGACGATTCGTATGGATTCAGAAACCATATTCTGTTCACAGACCACTCAGATTGACTCAGTAAATCCTTGTATTTTTCATTTGCGAAAAGAAATGTGATACTTACACTGTTAAAAATAATTGTAAAGTTACAATTATTTTATGTCCCTACACAGAATAATTGTTGTACTTACACGCAACAGGCATGTTTCGTGAAATGTTTCACAATTTCAGTTCAGAAACAGACGTTCTCTGTACACAAACAAACTTAAGAAAACAGTATGCACTGTTAAAGATAATTGTAAAATTACATTACCTTTATGTAATTTCAGAAGGAAATTGTTGTACTTCTACAAAAGATGTATTTTTCATGTCATGTCTGGCAACTTCAGTTAAAAAACAAAAATTTTCTGTTTAATAACAAATTAAAAAAGAATGTGTATTAATTTCAGAAAAATTGTGCATTTACAATAACTTTTTGTCCAATTACAGGTGAATTTTCGTACATTTGCAATTCATGAAAGTTTATTTAATTGTAATTGAAAATCTGTTCAAAAGACATTTGCTTTCTGTGGAGCAACAAACTTGCAGCCGAAGCATACGTTACCAGCGATGGTTGTAAATTTACAGCAACTTTATGCCAAAAAAAAAAAAAAAATGACCGTCCATAAACGGAACGTTGGTGCTTGCAAAATTTTAATGAAATTTTTGTTCAAAACAAAACTTCTTATTAAGACACAAACTTGTTAAAGGGACATTTTTTTTTTTACAAATGAAATTGTAAAATTACAATAGTTGTACTTCGTAGAAGACAGTTGGTTTTGTAGATAGGCAGCACTATAACCCTGTCTAAAAACAGGTAAACACGAAATTGCTATCGAGTTATTAGTTGGAGAATTTTTGTGAAATTATAATAGTTTAATGTCCCGTAAGAAACCGTGTGTTTACCCATATTATTGTAAAACTTAGAGAAAAAAAAACTGCAAAGTTTAGGACGGTTTGTGAGGCCATGTTTAATTTAATTATCCTCCATGCATCAGTTTCCCGCATCATACGGCATGTGAGAAATATCTATTGTGGATTCGGTTTTTCTGAAAGAAAATGACAACCATAATCACAGAATCATTGGAGAAAACTGATCTGAAAACTGATCAAAAGTGTTCAACAGATTTCTATAGAAATGTCTATAGAGCTCTATAGAATCAACGATTTGCAACAGAAATGTTTGAGTTCCTGTATAGAAATTTGAAGTTTCTTGAAGCTGTGTTTACTTGACTCGCGTATTGCGGAATGCGGAACGCGGAAAGAATTCTTTTTTGTTTTTCCAATGACATGTTTATTGGGCACGCGGAACGCGGGTCGCGGATTGCGGTACAATCACACGCGGATTGCGGACTGCGTATCGAATTCTCCATGTCGAATTCATTCCGCAATCCGCGCGCGTATTGGTGACCACGTGGACACCGTGTATAGCTTCCAGTAGGATTTCTCCACATTCCCCGGACTTCCCATACTACGTCGTACCATATACTGATAAAACGGGGGAACTTTGGCAGGTTTTTTGAGGTTTTATTGTGATACCTTCTCACAACAATGAAAAAATGACTGAAACTTAAGTACTATGAATCAATTAACTACCAGTTAATAAGTAATATATCTATCAGTTTCATATCTTTATCCAATGGGCTTCAGTCATCCATGAAAAACTGCTAAATGACCCAGAGCAGCTTGGGGTAACATTGGCAGGCATGTAACTTATCAACTTGCCTGTCCCCTGCTCTTCCCCCTCCCACCTGACAACACGGATCCCTGGAAATTTCTGAATCGCAAACCCTTTTCTCAAAATTTGATGGGTATTCTGCAAGTTACTCCTTATCAGTTTGTATTTAAAAGACCCCACGCATATATTTGACTGGTTACACCACTGGTCAAACAATGTAGGCCCAACATAGTGGCCCTTGGTATAGAGGTCTTGACTCACCTCCGATTCATATGGAGCTAGCCTACCTCAATACGCAATACGCGTGTCAAGTAAACACAGCTTTAGAGTTCTATAGAATTTACAACTTTCTATACAATAGTTCCTATAAGGAACAATCTCTATAAAACATTGTACTCACTATAGAAATTCAGTAGCACACAATACACTTGACCCTTATATATAACCTTTAAGTATAAGCCTATTAGAAACTTCCATGATTTGGATACAGAAGAAAAGGTTGACAAGTTTTCTGATCGGTGAAGGCGCGGATCCAGGTGTGACATGCCCTCCCCCGCTCACCTCCTTTTTTTTTTCGATGACCAATAATTTATTTTGACCATTTTTTTTTTAAATACTCCGAAAGTGACCAACATAGATATATGGAAAGTATCCTCCCCAAATGCTGAGAAATCGCATCTACAATTGAAACTCAACCCCCCCCCCCCTTGGCCGACGGCGTATCCTCCCCCCCCCCCCCCCCTTTTCTCACAATCCTGCATTCGCTCGTGGAAGTCGTGTGTATGCATTTCCTATCAGCCAGTATTTACTAGCAAGCATCATTAAACTAAAGGTCTTTTCAGTTCTTACATCTACAGCGCACTCTTACACGGTGTTTAGAAAGAGGAAAAGCTCTGCGTCAACCTCTTTTTTTTTTCTCAACATAGACCGAATTAAGGGTTTCTACATGCTCATGTATTACGTGGGCTCAGTGTCATCGGGGTAACGACAAAATTGTTTTGCTTATCTGTGCTAAGCGCTAGAATTATTGCCAATCGGGCATGCCATAATTATCTCAACGCCTACGTTAGCATTTTAGTTTTAGCATAATAACCTTCGATGTTCTGGTCATGCTGCACACGTGACTTGAAATTCAAAAACGTCTTGATGTAAACAATCATGACGAGATTGTACTCTTCTCTGCGCCCTCCTCAGAGCCGCAGGTATGGTATTTCTAGTCTTCAGTGTCATAAAATGATAAATACCCTGAAGACATGACGATTTATTATACTCTTTAATTGTACAAGAATTATTTCTAAACCAAGTTTGCGTGAGTTGCAAACTCGTTGCAGTCAAACTTAGGCTGTAAGCCTCTATACTAACGTTCAGTAACGTAAACTAAAAGCAGTACAAGTAACCGTACGGGATAAGCGCTGGTTGCTACCGTAACGAGATTGCGATTTGCTTACCCCTATTGTAAAGCACTGTAGGCAAAGTAGTCTCGGCCAAATTTGCAGAAGCACAGGCAAGCAGTGACAGCCGGGAAATTTTAAGTGCATTTATGCTGGAATAACACATACTGTGGTTTTTTTTTTTTTTTCTGTTGGAAGTTTGGCTAGTCAGCTTGATTGCTCATCTTACTATTGTTATTTCCTATACGCTCTGCATGGTATAGCCAGTATAGGCTAGGCCCCTACACATTATATGTACTATAGTAGGTGTGCCGTAAGACTTAAGTCGATCAGTACTTTGAGTCTATCAATGTATTTTTTTACTCCAGTGAGACCGTATGGATACAAAGAAATTCCAAAGTAAGCACCGCTTACGTCATATTTACTTCAAGCAACCGTCAAAAAGAAGTACTTGCCGTGTTATTTTTCAGTGGCATGGACAATTTTACCGTCAAATTTTTAAGTTTCAGCAATGTTGCTGACCTATTATGTTTCAAATAGCCGCAAAATATCAACCAGAATGTCTTCGGCAAAAGTCTCATTCAACATTATAATGGAAGAGACGACATTTTTATCATCTTTTGACAGTACAGTATTAGGTATTCATTTGATAATAAGCAATATTTTGATAGATCTTAGTCTGACGTGATCATCATAAGCCTAGTGTTGTATACGGCCATGTTAAATTCAAGACCTTTTTCCAAGTAATTACTAATTTTTAACACAAGCAAAAGGTATTAGAATGATAAAGGCAAATTTATAATACTTCTGTCAAGTTTAATATATTATAATAATGTCTTTACACTTTAAGGATTCAAATATTTGTTAGGTGATCGACTCACACTACCCCCATGTTAGTAATTGCCTATAGACCTAAAGAGATCAGCGATTCATGTTACCCATACTACGAGGTACAATCCCATTATAGGTACAGGAAATGAAAAATTTTCGTAAGCATCAGTGAGTAATCTATTGAAGGAAAAAAACTTACTAAGGAAGCTGTATAGTACTCAGTAGTGTCATGTTGTGAAGTTTTAAGCAATATTGTATGCATCTAGGCTAGGCGTTCTAACCTTAGTGTTTTGGTACATTTTGATCATTGTGGTTGTAGTTGTGTAAAGGTAGAATAATCCCAGCTAGCAGAATATCTGGGACCCATCTGGGCTTCACCGGGACAAGGTGATGGCCATATGTATCCACATATGTCCCAGATGAGTGTCATATGGGA
Organism: Stichopus chloronotus; assembly: GCA_021234535.1. Classification (NCBI taxonomy): domain Eukaryota; kingdom Metazoa; phylum Echinodermata; class Holothuroidea; order Aspidochirotida; family Stichopodidae; genus Stichopus; species Stichopus chloronotus. The sequence continues at coordinate 15,612,664 of CM037839.1, read as the reverse complement.
TTGTGGACTATATAGGCTACGTTGGCATCATATTACTCAACATATGGGACCCAGATGGGCTTCAGTTGCAGTAGTAGTTGTATTAAGGCAGAATAGTGTGTAAGGGACAAATATCTAAGGCAATACAGTACATTTTACACCTTATTCACATTAAAATAAGTTCGTTTACATTTATTACAACATAGTTTAGTGTGGTTATAGCATACTTAAGTAGAATATATTTACACAGTTAAAAACAATTTTGATAATTTACATTCACATTAGTACAGTATGTTTTTCACCTTGAGCAGTATACTATTAGCACTGTATTCTTGTGAAACTATATTTATGGCTCATCAATATAACATCAAGCTCCCTGCTTCCGTTTGCAATTCTTTAAGATTTTATTTTGAAATGCCCTCAGCTTGTTAAGATTGGTAGCAACTTATTATTTGTTTTAATCTTGAATGCATACTGCTACATCCCGGTTTTGTCAAGCTGTCACTAAAATTGTATTCGACTGATTTCACATCAGTTCTGTTCTTAAAGCTGGAAACCTGAGTTCCCATGTGGTCAAATCTGCTGATGACAACTGTCACTGGCCTTACATCTGACGAGTCCAACTATTCGTCTCAAGGAGACTCCTTTGTAACTTACTGATGGCTCTGCCCAACGTCTAGCAAGCCATGCAAGGAATTAGGAGGAAGAGAACAACAGTGAAAACACTTTGTAACAAAGGATGCAATAGAGAGCAATTGACTTTTTTAATTCCTTGGACTCCCTTATACCTCCCTTATATCTAAACTGAAACCATATGAAGTCAATCAGTACACTCTGATTAATATTTACTGCGCTATTGTTCAGAATATATACTCAAGTTGTCAATAACTGTCTGTTTCAACCGTGTGACACAATCAGGTGTCAGAAAGTTATCTGTCACAGTCAAATATTTCGAAAGGATTATTGGAGCTGACCTTACTTCTCTGGAGTCGATAACTCTCGACGAACAGAAATGATCATTTCTGATGCAGAGCGTCTTGTGTAGCCATCTATTGTCATGACATCGCACATTACTATGAGGAAAAAACATTTTACTTCCAGCTTCTTCCCAGTTGCCATCAAACTGTACAACCCTGGTCTGTAGTTTGGGTTATAGCAACCTTTTTTTGCTCTATTAAATTGTCATCCTTATACATATCACATTTTTATATGTATTAATTTTTGTTTGTTATTTATCTGCATTTATTTTATACATTTACAGAACCTTCAGTTTCCGTTTACCACGTTTAATTATTAATTCCTTGCCGAAGATCGAAATCTGTGTAATGGTGTGTGTCAGTCGGTATATTTATGTATGTGTCGCCTTGGCTATGTCCCAATAAGAGGAATCTGCTTCAATTTCAGAGATGGTGTGTAAGTAGGCAATAGTTGGGAGATTGTCCCAATTGTTTTTTTTTTTTTGTTTTTTTTTTCATAGAGAAGTCAAAACCACTAAACGTCATTTGAATTCCCAAGGGATGTAAATGAACACCATTTTAAGCAAGAATTCTTAAATGAATGTTTTACTGGAACTTTTTACTGGAATTGTAAAAAACCCTCAAATAATCATATAGATCTCTTTAGAGATTCTACAGAAAAGCTTATAGACACCCCTTTTCTATGTAGTTTCTGTAGAGATTCTTTAGAGTTTCACAGAGTTTCTTTAGACTTTTTACAGAGTTTCTATAAAGTTTTATTGAGCCGTTCTAAGGAAACTCTATAGAATTCTGTAGAGTGCCCTGTGGGATTTTCTATTCGATTCTACAGAAAATCTTATATATTTCTATAGAATTTCTATACCAAACTTATATGCTTTCTATAGAAACTTTTTAAAATTTTCTATAGAAATTCCTATAGACACCCACTTTTGTATAGAGTTCTGTAGAGTTTCTTTAGAGTTTCTTTAGAGCGGTTCCAGAGAAACCCTATAGGATTCTCCCATCCTATCTTTTCTTATGTGCAATGCACATTGTAATTTGCTTGCATTGGAAACTGATTCCTGAACATGATTGTTATATTCATTCATTCCATACAAAACTTACAAACTGAGCTTGCAAGTGGTAGTTCCTCCCATCCTATCTTTTGTTATGTGTGATGCACATTGTAATTTGCTTGCATTGGAAACTAATCTCTGAACATGATTGTTTAACATAATTTCATAATAGTTGCATTTATTCATGCATTTTACGGTGTCTAAACATTGTTCAGTTACTTGTTGTGCAAGATTAACCTAGCAACCTTCAGATCTACAGAATGAGAGAATGTGAGAATGAGATTGTTTCCAACCTGCCAGGAAAATAGTCTTACTACTTAAATACTCTGCCCATTTAGAACAATTAGGAAGTCATCTATTCAGGTTAAATTGTGTGGGAAAAAATATGGCTGTTGAGACAGCAACTCTTTTGAAACAGTTTAGTACACAATTTGATCAGCAGAATCTGTGTATCCATACAGGTGCACAGCTTCATCGCACTAATTAGTACATTGTACACCCGTAGTGTGTACCACAAGGTCATTGCCAAAGGGAGTGAACTTTTTAGGGTACCAGTTATGACTGTCATATTACAGTTTACCCCCTGTATACCAACCGCAGTGTTGCCCACACAGTTGTATGCGTACCTAATGGTATTGTAGCAGGAAATCCTGTTTATTCACAGCAATATTTCTGTAAATAAATAGGCATGTGTAGTAAAAGAAAGAGAATCTGTACGTAAACGAACATGCTTTTGTTCCAGAACAGCACAAAACTGTTAACTTGCCATCTGGTAAGATTGCAGCACAACAGATGTGTGTATAAAGACGACAATATTTTAACTACATTAAGAAGGAAGCTGTTAATATATGGACAAGCTATGGTAACTGCACAAACGTCTCTGTCTGTACAAGCACAACGAGAAAACTTGACACATACAACGTAAAGCCCATATAAGAACTGAATATTTGCTGTATACAAAGTCGTTAAAAGTGTCAAAATACAGACTTGTGCGGTTGCAGTACAACTTGCCCTGTATCTTAACAAGACAGTTTCTGTAGATATACATGAACTATCTTGTAATGTACTGTGCAGTTCTGTAAAAACACAGTGTGGTCCTATACCCGAATTGGAGCATCCTGTACATAAACATGTGCTTGTTGTTCTTGTATGGAACCCAATTGACAGCAACTTTGTTGAAGACAAACAGAAATTTTTTAATAGTGCAGTTATGTAAAAATACAAGTTGGTTCTGTACATATACCCGTGCTTGCTGTTCATGTATGAAACCCAATTGACAGCAGATTTTCTGTACACAAACAGAGATCTTTTTAACAGTGTACACAAACTGAAGGGGTGAGAGGCGGATGGTGCAGGGGAAATAACACTGACTTGAACATGCCTTCACTACCTAATAACTGTTCAGTATTTCATTCTATCATCCATATGTAAAGTTAACACTGGACATGAAATTAGATGGACAGAAAGTTTTATGTACACAGTCCTACAAACTGAATAGGTGGGTATGAGGTTGTAGGAAGGGAAAGTAGTAAAAATTAATTGACTTGAATGCTCTCCTTATCGCCTTATAACTGCTCAGTAACTAATTGTCTGTCATTTGTTTTACACTAAGACCGTATCAAGTAACACTAACTGTTACTTAAAATCACATCATTTTTGTAGTTTTTGTTGTGAGTGATGGGGTTAGGTGTTACATGTGAAAAAAGTTCCAATTAATTTCTAATCAATGGATTAGTTGGGAGGATAGTGCAGGGAAAGTTTTGACTGCTTTGAGTGTTTTTACATTGCCTTAAAACTGCTCATTAAGTCTTTGGAAGCTACACGTACGTTTCGTGTACTCAAAGTCCCATCAATCATTTTAATTGGTGAGGTGTGGAGGAGTAGAATAGGGGAAGGTTATTTGAAATGAATTTACTTGTCATAGCCTTACCATTACTACAGATAAAGGTTGTAGCTGTAAGTTATGCACACAAGACTCTGTGGCTGTTTCATTTAAACAATCTCCCTGGTGGGAATGCTGTTTTACAAAGGTAGTCAAAGTTAAAATAAATTCGTTAAGAAATTCAACACTCTTCTTATCTGTTTATTTATGTGTCTACTGTTACACCAGTTTGGAGGGTAAGCGGGAGGTTACCCCATGAGAAGGTGTAATTAGGTTACCCCACTTTTAAGGATGAAACTTTGCTGCCACCAACATATGTTGTAATCTGAGATTTCCCCAACATATGGTGTTAAATTACACCCCTTTCCAAGGAAAAGTAGTTTTTCCCAATTCGGGGAGTGAGTGAGGAAAACTGATTTTACACCAAAAATTGGTGGCAGCCTGGTTTCACACAATTTTTGAGGTAAAGTGGCCCCAACTTTTTTACAGTGTAGGCCCAAGTATTATGTATACTATATGATTATCTTTTGAACTAATGAAACACACACACAATAGCCTGATGATGATGATGATGATGATGATGATGATGATGATGATGATGATGATGATGATGATGATGATGATGATGACGACGACGACGACGACGACGACGACGACGACGTAAACATATACGATGATGCCGCGTGATGGTGCAATTGTGTAGGATGCAGGAGCATGCATAAAAACACACGATCATGTACTGAAAACCTACGATGATGTAAAAACGTACGATGATGTAAATAGTATCTTAGAAGTCTAAGACTCGAGGAAGCTCGGATATCCTAGGGTACAGTAGATTCCACGGTATGGTGATACTGGTACGGATTTGTGGCTGAAATTTTGGACCCAAGACCTCAGATAGTCCGGAAGGACTTAGATGACGGTTGCGCACATAGGTTTGACGCCGGTTACTGCGCACGTAGAATTGATGTCGGTTGCGCATGTGCACCAACGCCAGTGACGCACGTGTTGACGCCGGTTACGCACACAGGTTTTACGCTGGTTACGCATGAACACCAACGCCTGTGGCGCAATGGATTGACGAAGGGTACTTACAGAAATTGAGTTATTGCAAAGCAAAGCTTGATAACTGCCGAATTAATTTTAAGGTTTTGATTACTGATTTTACTGTGCAATGATTTCTTTAATTTCTTTTCCCTAACTAATTGTTTCCCCTTTTCTCTTTGTGTGTGGACTTTACAACTTAAACAATTAGTTCCCCTCCGTTGGTATCGAGATCCCGACGAATTCTAGGTAACACATATATACGGCCACAACTTACCAGTGTTTGAAGAGACAACAAGACCGCTTAATACCCCCCCCCCCCCACACACACACACACCCTACCACTACTCTCCCCATGATATCTGACCGCAGAGACCAAATCACAATGCTACAGCTAGGGTGATGTTTTGGTGTAAATGAAAACTAATAATTGCAAAAAGAAATCATACATGTGAAACGCACAAGAAAAAGAACGCAGTAACAAAAAAAAGTAGCCTTCACCACTTTTACTTTTTTTTGTTCTTTTTATTGCGATTCCGTTTACATGAGAAACATAACAGGAAAGAATAAAAACTGACACCAAGACACTTTCAAATTGACACAATTACATGTTTTACAAAAGGACAACAATACCTTTCAGTATCACAAATAGAGGCCTACATCACAAGATCTCCATGTATGAAATAGTAAGATTACACACCAAAAGTTAAAAAAAAAATAGAATAGAACAATAATTCTGTAAAAGGAAGACCATGCAGAAGTAAAGCATAAAAACAAAATGATTATTATTTTTTTTATTTTACTTTTTTTTTGGTTGCGATTCCGGGTATACCAAGAATAACAAAGAATATAAACTCACCAAAACGATACTTTATTTTCACACCGACACAATGGCACAATAATAGTACTGGTTTTAGGTAATTGCAATTTGATATAAACAAAACCAAAATATTAAAAAAGTCTGCCACCAAATGAATTTATATATATATATATATATATATATATATATATATATATATATATATATATATATATATATATATATATATATATATATATATATGCACGCTTATTCCTAAGGTTATGGTTCGGCTGCTCACGTGGGAAAAGGTGTCACTCTTACAAGAATTCTTCCAAAATCTGCCAGGTCTTTGAAAAGAATTTTTTACCAAGTAACGTCAAGAACGATCTAAGTGTAAGCAAGTGAAATTCTACCTTTGAGCAAATATTGTCACACCAAATATACGAACTAAGCCATGTAATGAATGGAGCGGTAGTGATAACAAAGAAAAAATTGTGATGACAAACAACCTTTCACCCTACAAAATAAAAGTGATAACAAACTCTGATAATGTGAATTATCAGTCATAAATCATGGTCAGTCCATTTTTTTCCAATTCTAACATCCGGTAATTCTGCAATAAAAAAAAAAACAAATCGCAAGATGTATGTGTGAGTTATTCAGAAATGTATTAGATATTGTTCATTGGCTTTTTACACAGCTTTCTGACGGTGAATAATGAATTAGACTGCTATTATGTGGACATTTGACATACAATAGATAATGCTAAATACAGACAGGGGAGTGCACAGAGAGATAGAAGGGGGAACGGCCGGGATGGGGGGGGGGGGGCCGAGAAAGAAGGGGAAAGAGCATCTACATACAAATACTCACATAATACTTCAGACATACAATATGCATACGATATCAGTGCAACCAGGTATTCATGTCACTCTTTCCTTTGATAAGAATATATTCATCACCTCGTGATGCAAATTTTAGGGTCATAGCCGTGTATGCCCTAATGTGATAAACCGCCGGGAGACACAATGGAGGTGTCATTACTACACTTGCACTTAGGATTGTTTCCGGCAAGAGCGATCAATTACGTCAGATTGAGCTCACTCATAAACCAAATGCGGACTGATGATGGTCTTGCTATCACCACACTTTGAACATCAGGCTGTGATCATAGTTCAATCTGACTGATTTTGCTAGCGAATGTTAACGAAAATCACGTCACATAGACAGAGCCTATCTTGTGCTTTTGTACTTCCTTGCAGAAGGAGGAACAACTGGTATATGAGGTACTTCTCAAGTCATACGATACTGCCAGACACAATGCTGTAAACGTTCATTGATAAAAGTACTTTTAAAGATGAATTTGAAAAACCTGTAATTTAAGGAGATCTAACACTTAGTTGTTGTAAAGTAAGTAAAACATACGTTCAAACTGAAAGAAACTTGTCTTCACGTGCAAAAGTTTTCTGAAAATTCAAACACCTAAATAACCAGTGAAAACTATGTCAATCTCACTATTTAATAGAAGCACCATTAAATGTCCTACCTTATAGGAGGATGATCGTTTACACTGCTGCTCCCGTGCGTGGATCGCATGGTGTGCTTGCACACGTTCGCATACAATTTGTGCCCCACCTTCCTGGCTCACACCCTAAAATATGAGGGAAAAGAATATTGCGTAACACCTTTTTTTTCTGACATCTCCGTATCACCACACTTTACCTGTTATGAGGTTAATTTCTCTAATTGTAATTGGAATCTGTGAATCATTCTTTGGCAAACAACTCCCATAATATAAGCGTGGATATAATATTTTAGAATGTTTCCGAAGAAAGATGAAGGATTATGTGGTGATTAATAGCAGACATATTTTTTTACATCTAGCGCTTGTGCGCCCTCCGTTTACACGTACTGTCTTACAATCAATATTTATCCACTTTAGAAGAATATTTCGTGTTATAGGCTGTATAGATTGTCAATAAAACTAACATCCCTTCTTACCGACCAAAAAATCGTGAAAATCTGACCAACCATGAAAGTCGTTAGGATCTTTGACGCCAACCCTCCACAGACACGCACGCACGCACACATACACACCCACGCACACACACACGCTACATGGCTAAGCCTATAACATTACGTTGGGAGGCATACGGGCCAATTTTGAGGCCAAATCTTACGAGAGTCAGACCTGTCAACTCCACCGGGTTTATACCGGGAGACTCCCGGCTTTTGCACAGATCTCCCGTCCTCCAGCTTTCATATTCTAATCTCCTTTTTTTTAAGGTCCATTTCTGAAAATACAGTTTGCACAAGGCTCATTTGAGTACGGTAATTGGCTATAACTCAACGTATAGTGCATTGAAGATCAGATTATCGGTTTCAAAAGTTTCAACTGTCATACCGTAGATCAGTACTAATTACACCAATAGCAAGTTGCTTTGTGAGTCGTTTGTTCGAAGGTCTGTGTATACAAAAGGGCGAACCTGCAATTTGTGGGAATATGCCTACATGGACAACTTATGCCGTGCATTTGGGTGGTGATTCACTCCGTGGCACTGTTTCTTTCTTCTTTTTTTTGTGTTGAAAATTACCAATCTCCCTATTTGTTGCTCATCATCCGATTTTTTGGCACTGGAAAATGTTAATTTCCCTATATTTTTGTTAGACAGGTTGGCAGGTCTGGAGATTTAGTCTTAGGCTACAAAATACATCACTAGATATCCTAGAAAATACCATAAATCAGTAAACTAATGTCCAATATACTTTTCGCTTCCTCTAGGCCAATTTTCACATGAGGTTTGCACTTTGACCGTGTACTTTGACTTGTTTGAGTGTTGAATATGTAGTACATTCTATATCCACGGACATTCCTACAAATGAGTGCCTAAAGCTGCTAACTGCATTCAAGCGAAGATTATGACTGCTTAATGATAGAGCTATGCTGAAATACATCCTTTTCGCGTAAAGAATTCCCTTTGGAACGCGAAAGTTTTGAACGAGGTGGTATTGTTAGCAAGTTACAAACTTCTAACTGTTCGATGCTTTTTAGACAATTCTTCTTCAACTTTGGGAGTTTTTGTATACAAATTTTCGGATAGCTGAAAGAGCGGAATATACCTACATCCCTATGGATTCTAAATGTCTTTTTTCACTGTATTAGGTTTCCTAAAAAAAAGTTTACCTAACTTTCCAGTCAATTAGTAGGGTGGTTCGAGATTTTTTTTTAATGTAAACAACATTTAATTAGTTACAAAATAAAATAAACACTAATCAAACTTTAAATTTTTGGAAAAAATAATCCAAGTGTTAGCTTTTACTCAACATTTAAACCATGTATGTAGCTTATACGAAAGTGAAGTTCCAATTATTTTTTTAAAGAAGTGATCGTTGACGGCCATATAAGACTCTGCAGGGTCTTACGTGCTAGATGACTTATCATGACTATACGTTTGGGGGATCTTTAAAAAGTTGTAAGGCAGCACAGGTACATTTCGTCTGTTTTAGTTGGTTTCTGATTTTCTTCCTATTGCGTTGTTAATTTTCTTACTGCTGTTTGGGGGATGACTTGAATTTCCTTTTATCGGGTAATCAAGTTTTTGTTATCTTTATCGTGTCTTAATCGGCAGATATAATTGTCTATCAAATTCATTGCAAACAGATGTCAGTGTTTCAAAACACCACAAAAATGAGAAAAAACAATCGCTCAAGTCAATGAAACGATGATATGCGCGATGAAATACGATGAACTTTATGCCATTAATAGTTCGTTACAATGTTAGTCACAGCCTCTACATTTACTAGCAGAGGTCTGTTGAGAATATCTCACGGTTGGGAATATACATGCACTCACAGTGTAGGTATGGCACATGATTTCAGGCAGCTTTAAAAAAAAAAAAAGTCAGCTTAAAAAAAAAAAAAATCATAGGTGTGTCACTGGCGGATTCCCGATAAGTACAGTATAGCAACCCATCGAGAAAATTTTAGAATTTACTGGAAAGACGCAATCTGAAATCTTGTGCACCACTAACGCCCTAGTCGAAATGGTAGTGCTACCTCACCAGGGGCAAGTTACACAGGGTTACAGCGACATCACTTGGCCCAGTCTTCGGAAAGGTTGCACACCATTAGTCTATGATACATTTGAACAGAAAATTCACCGCAATTCGACGTACAATTCGACTTGATATGTTAGTTTGTATGATAGTGCATACACGCTAGAAAGGAGGAGGGAGGGGGGGGGGGGGAGTTAGGCCCTGACTTCAAATCCCGGGCCATGCGGTCAGTCACTTTTCACTACATCAGATTCCCAATTATTTTTCTCACTTTATCACCCCCTCAAAAGATGACACATAATTTTATACTTTCAACGGTTCAAACTTACTCTCATTACAAAGAGGAGGCCTGAAACCTGGGTAGCATGTACACCCAACTTTGCCTGTAGGACAAATCAGCATATTTTCACAGTCGTCACATCCACTGTAAACGTCTCCACAAGAAATATCACATTGTCTTCCGATGAAACCAGCGGAACAACCTGAAAAAAGGATATGTACATATATTTATTGATTAAAGAGAATAGCGAAAGACTACTACAGGCATGCATGAAACTAACAGTGAAAAAAAAAACAAGTAAAGATAAACGTTTGAATGAATAGATAATTTCAAAAATGATTCAATTCAACCCAAGGTGGTGACATCAACCTTTACTTTTGAACTTACGACTTACTGGAATTGCAGTCCGTCCCATGAAATCCAGGATAACAGTTGCACAGTCCAGTGTCTTCATCACATACGCCATTGACACACGTTGGACAAGTACCATTACACGTAGGACCAAACTTTCCGGCAGGACAGTCTGCAAAGAAGAAAAATGATCAGAACAAGTTTGAATGTCTGTCTGTCTGTCTTCCTGTCTGTCTATCTATCTATCTGTCTGTAAGTCTATAATGTCTGTCTGTCTGTCTGACTATCCATCTTTCTATCTGTCTATCCGTCCGTCTGTCTGACATACCTCTGACAGACACAAAAAATACCGGATGCCATGTTCGAGGATCTCGCCGTGGTCGATAGCACTCATAAGCTGCCGTCCCTGTCGCTCCAGTTACGGTGCACTGCAAGCTTCCGCGACATTGCGGCATACCCACTGGCATGACATTTGAAGTCATTGCATTAGTTGAAGTAGAGTTCACAGGAGTGTAGCGCCACGTTACCATCGTCAGAAATCTCATTAATCTCGTTGTATTAAACGTGGCTTGTAACATGACAGATTCGTCGGTACTTACAGTGGCGGTGAACATCTTATTGAGGAATCCTTAAGAGAGAGATTAAGAAGAAGAAACAACAATATGTTAGCAAGAAATCAGAAGAATGGAAAGGTAGAGTGAATTTTCTTCACAGAGTAAAATCTATCTATCTGTCTATCTGTCTATCTGTCTATCTATCTGTCTGTCTATCTGTCTATCTGTCAATCTATCTATCTATCTATCTATCTATCTATCAAAAGCAATGCCAAATCTTATGAACGTTTTGCTTTTCTTTTCAATGACCTAGGCTACCGCAATGGTGTGAGTTAAACTAACTGTATCAGCTTACAGCACTTCTTTAGTAATATTCTCATGTTGTGGGAAGCAACTGAGATTTACTTTCAACTGCTCTAGGTCAATAGATGTCAATGCTTGATAGCGATGAGATACGCAACTCAGTGGATTGCCTTCTTGTCTACTTGATTTGATGAGCAATCTTTGTGTGCCATTGCCAATTTGTGAATCATTGAAATTCTGATCAATGCAGATTGTTCGGTATATCACGTACCGCTGAAGTGTTTTGAGTAATTGACACTTCAGCAACGACTCTGGATGACACTGTTCGTCGTGACAAAACGAGGGTCGTGTACATTTCTTCACTGCAATCCTAACGTTCTCTTAATTTTACGGCATTTTATCTTCAAAATGTGAAGAAACCAATCAGGTTGAGATGAGTAAGCTCGCACCCTCAATATTCGCATGTATGCGTGAAGATCTTACTTAGTGAACAACATATCAGGGTGAAAAGTGAACAAATACGCAATGAGTGCGAGGGCGCTGTGACTATGTGTACATGAGGAACTGTGTATGATAGGAATAAAGATCACGTGTTTTGTGTGTGGCTACATCCGTTTACAAGGTAAATATGGAAGATGCTTGTAACAAACAGATCCTTGAATAAGTGTAAGTTAGTTGGCATAACAGTCATGTAGTAACATTTCAAAAAGAGGGCCTGTTAGAGAGTAGCAGGGTGTGTATGATACAATTGCTCGTGGAAATACGAGAACAAAACTTAACTTGGAGACAAAGACTTGATTCAGCTTTAACATCCGGTAATTGACCAGTAGTAAAAATTCACTTTCGTAGAAAAGCCACCCAGTAAGACCAACCGTAATGGCAAAAATTGCCAACATTGCAGCACACACTAGTTACGATTACTACACAGTGCTGAATCTGATAAATCTAAACGATGAAACAAAACATGCAGCCATTTGATTGACAAGCATTTGACCACGCCGTACGTTAAATGTGTTGTAAACTGAGTACAACTGATGTTTCCCGTTTCCTTAGAAACTGACACACGTAGTTGTTGGACTACCAACCACCTTTCCTTTTAAAGCAATTGCTGACAACGGGTTTTGCAAAAGTCACATTGCACTTGATTCTAGAGTTTTTGTATCGCTAATATGATGACCTCAGAATACCAATTAATCCCTCAGCTACGCCCAAAAGTAAATAACAAAAAAGCAACAACTCCATTTTTTGTATTCTGCATGAATTTCTCTACTTGGTCTCAAACATACCACTACGTTCAGTTGCTATACAAGGTATCCATTCTTGTTGTAAACTTTGGTTAACTGGTTTGACGCTCACAGCGTATAAACCAAAGCGCCTTCCCCTGGCACTGCGCTGAACCGGAAAGGAGTTTCCCCCAACTGTCAAAGAACCGTCATTTCTACTTATTGTAGTAAAGTTTGATAGTATTCTCCACCTTCCAGTTTTCACTACCCTGTTCAATGTCATGCCCTCCGCCAGGTTTTCTCTAGTCACACCAACGATATCCACTGGATCTCCTGACCTACGCATCGCCACGTGATTCTTCACAACGCAAAATGCGTCAACACGTGGAACTTGCTCTGTGGATTAAAACAAGGTAAAATATAAACACATATGTAATGCAGAAAGCGACAACTCTCATCCCATTTTGCTTTCATGTAACCTTCGAGACATTGTGCAAGTTTACACTGTTTACCTTTGTTCGCTTTACACGTATAAAGCGACTTCCACTCTAACAACAGTTGAGAAAAAAAAAAAAAAATTAGCAAAGACGTTTTTTTGGTAATGTTTCCAAAACTGTTCAGCAAAGCATCATACCTGTAAGCAATCACTCACTACATACGTTCAGCAATTTTGCACTCAACCACTTCGGGAACATATTGCGATAAAGACAGACACGACACGACACGAGCACCGCACAATCACAAAGACTCAATCACATTACAATGCATCGAGTGGCTGAACGAACTAAGCGACGATTGAAAAGATGGCTCTCAAATCGCCACGATAGGTTCATACTCAGAAAAGTCGGCACTAATACTAGTGCATTTTGAAAGTACATATATTTTCTCTTTTCTTTTTGCAGTGATATTTATTATACTGTAACTAAAGATATCCGAGGCGGGTGTCGGTAGCTTCAAATGACACTGTGTAGGCTAACCCATTGTGTAGGCTTGTGTTAGGTTACATCATGTATGAACCATCATGTTCAGATGTATACATTGTCACAATTATTTAGGCCTAGACTTAATTTGCTGTAACCGAAGGCTTAATATGTTACGGCTAAGGTGTAGTCTAGTCCACTGGTCTGCAGTACTAGCCAATTCTACAGGAGGAGAATTTAGTTCTACACATAGATATTTCAGTGATCTCGCACTGAATCAAGGCTAGGTCTTTTTAAAGACCCAATAAGTAACTTAAAAGTACATTTAAAAATAAACATAGGAAACGAATAATTTATGATTAGATTCGAAGTAAGAAGAAGCTAACTTTACAGTAGGAGTTTTTGGAACTATGAGGCAGGCAAATCGAATCAAATCCAAACAAATAGATGTGACTAAAGTTAATGATTGATTGATTGTCTGATTTATTGATTGATTGACTGATTTATTGGTTGGTTGACTGATTTATTCACTTTTGTGAAATCATACATATAATATATGGCAACAGTGACCGAGCAAGACAACTTAACCATTAATCCTTCACAATCATGAACAAAGATCTTCAGAATATAGATATAGCAGAACAATCTCGTCAAATTATCAACAAACTCTGTTATAGAATTGTCATAATGACAATTGGTTTGTGTTCACTTTTAACGATGTTCTTTGTTCTAAGTGAGTGAAGAAGAAAGTCAAAGATTCCTTGGAAGCTGCTCTTTGTGTTTCAAAGTACAAGAACAGAAAGGCAGCGCTGACTTTATTTTATTGTTACAGATTTTGTAAGTAATATAATCTTTGACAAAGCTTTTACCTCGCCTGAACCGGTCCTTCCCAAACTACCCCCCAAGATTTTACTCTAGCTGACGGTCTTACTTCCAGTTTAAGAAGCCTCTCACCCAGATTTTGATAAACCTTTTCCTAGTACTGTATTTTTTTTTGGGGGGGGGGCTTAACTTTCACGGCCTCCCGTTTTGTCTACACACCTGTTTTTATCAGGGATAGTAGTTCCATGAAATTCCTTGGGTAGAGTCCCTTTTCCCACCTTCCGTGTAACCTACTTCAATATTGACCAAGAAAGTGCCCAATACACGAAGCAAAACTGCATTCGCCTGACGATTGCAAGATGAAAACAAATAGCAAGATTTGATCCAGCATACTTGGCTTTCTTTCAACAAATCCCTGTTTGGCGTACAAATCTCGGTCTAAAACGGCACCTTTGACCGACACTGACTTCAGCGGTACAGTACATTTTCGTGTCCCGCGTCTAAACTTTACTGCACCAGTTTGAACACACGTGACCAGTTATCAAAGATCTAATTATGTTTTCTTCATCGTGACAAACCCCCTCTATTTATCGTGTTTTTTTTTTGTTTGTTTTTTCTTCTAATAACATACTTAACCCTGCAGTAAGCCTGAGGCCTCAACTTATCACCAGCATTAAACTTGAGCAGGCCTCAAAGTGAACTTCGACCAATGAGATCGCATCTCATCGCTACTTGCTACTCCGTCTTCATAAACATTACCCGAGGAAGTCAGCACAAAGTAAAACATAACACAATCTCGCCCGGTAGGACCCTAAATGCTCAGCTCGGCGGATGTTAGTAAAATTAAATAGATCATAGAAACGTGGAACATAGTGGTCTCCGCTACACCACAAAAGCGGGCTGTCTGCAATATTTTAAATGTTTCACGTTATAGCCACATTCATCCACTGTTTCATGTTCATAATATGCTACTCTAGCTGATCACTACAATTTTCTTTTAGGCATATGTGTGTATAGGCACAGTACTGGCCAAGTCCCACAAGACTATTTTCTTAGGCTAATAAACAATATCACAATTATCCTACCCGGGGAAAAGATAATCTTCTTCATCGCTACACAAGAGCAATGTTTGCCCACCAAAATTTAGAAGTGATGGGGTTGATTTCTGGAATTCACTTGACTAAAACATTAGAAATGCACCCAATATTAATTTATTTCAGAAATATTTGAAGGCATATATTTTATTATCGTAGGAAATTTTGACTAATTTTCACTTAACAGACTGGCAAATTCTAATTCTAGATTTACTATATAATCTACATTTTAGAGTCACAAACACTCTCTTACGTTTTCCTCTTGATGCTATGTTCTACTTACACTTAGGACCAGACAGAAAAGCCTACTATAGCTCCATCTCGTTCCTTTTTTCTTTTGTCTCGATTCATATGAATATTACCATCTATATTTCCTTCTTTTGTGTTGTATATAATTTTGTATATGAAGTCTGTACATGTAAGTCTGTTCAACAAACAAACATGCAGCAATGTGTATAATTGCAAGCTCAAAACTCTGCTTACAATCAATTGCGTGAGGTTCTTAAAGACTGTGTGACATGCGGTGAAATCATATCTTTGAGTAGAGTATTGCCTGTCGTAACAAATACCGGCAAGCATGAAATATGGTGGAATTAGCCACTTTAGAATTTAAGAAATGAAACTTTCACGCTTGCACTTCGAATAAGCATTGACTAAGACAGGAGCTCTAATTAGGGGATGTAACACCTTTAAGTCATGCGTACAGCCGCCAAGTTCAAACAGTAATCTGTCTTTTCTAATGTTCGTGGCATTTCCATAGGCTTTTAGGTCTTTAATAAGATTAGAAAGTAAACACAACATGGTATGCGTTGTCTTTTACAGTTAGGTTTATTGCTGGTGTGCTCTTGTACTTGAAGCCAATCACAAAGTGTAAGATGAGATGTGACATATATGTAAATTAAGTTAAGTGGTATAAGCATTTTCTTGTTAATCTAGTTTGATGGTCTTTTTAGTCTACAGGTTACATTATTCCCTTAGCCTAAGTACCTTTTTATTCACCTACTCAGGATTGGTCGCAGGAGGGTAATCTATTCTGTTACTGATAGTCAAATGAATGTTTCTCTTTCCTCATCTCCCCAAATAAATATCAATGATCGTATTTGTGGTAGCATCTTCGATCTTCCCCTATCGAAATAGGCAGTTGTACGCCTGTCCCAGATCTTCAAAATGATTTTCAAGTAGCCTAACTTCGATTTGAACCTACACTCCAAATACTCAACTCGCAAAGATTGTGTTAGACTAGTTACCTGCTCTTTAATGATAACCTTAATACCAAAGCCCATCCTCTCGAACTAAATGGTGAGAAATTCTCCAGAAGTACAAAAGTCAGTCACGAGCTTCGGAAAGTAACTCATACTTGATTAGCTCATAGGTCAAACTATAGGCCTACTAAAACTTAATTTCTTTTTAAAGTTCATGTAACTAGTACTGTATTACGATACCGTACGTAATGACACTGTGTTGGCTAAATGTTACGGGCAGGTCTACAAATGTTGAAATAATACCACCAGGACTACGCAAAACTTCTGGGCCAGTGTTGCATTTTAACTAATTGCCTCTCTCTTTAAATGTCAGAAAAGGTGACTATTTTTTCCCATTCTACATACTATCAATGACACAAATTGATCAGTACTTAACTCTTCGTTAAAGAAGTTGTGTTTGTGTGCCGTTGACGTACACCTAACAGGCAACAATCATAATAGAAGACTGAGTACTAAAAGTTTTAGCAAAGCTTTCGAGTTACATGTGACGTCATATTGTTGATCGCGCCACGTCGAACTCATGGCGTCGATTCTGGGGACGATGAGCACAACAGCAGTTTACAAGATAAAGCAGAGCAGTGCTTAGACCTAACCGTACAAGATATCTAAGTGTATAAAGAAACCAGCCTCTCCCAACTAAAAAAGCAAAACAAAAAGTTGGCATTTTGCAGATTGCTTCGTGCCGGCTTCGACACAAATTACGGAAGCTGCCTGGTCCGAGGCCGAAGACCGTGGAGATCGAGTCATTGCCTTCCGAGGCCGAGGACTGAAATTTCGAGGCCGAGATCGGTCTCGAGTCCTACAACAATTACAATCAAGCCATAAAACAGGATTCTGGTTCAATGAAACTTCTCGAAATTTCAGACAAGGGGTAGATTATTTATGAATTTTAAACAAAGATTACAGATAAATTCTATTCGCAGTCTGGTTTGGTAGCCCACTGAAAAGGAGTCATGCGTGGAGTGATAGGGCATTGATCAACCCGTAGAGGAATATGACCTGACTAGAACAACGTTGCTATCACGGTACTGATCAAGTGGGCACACGTTATTTCCTCGTGACTAGCTTCATTTGTAACCCGTCTAGTCCGCACTATACATCAATGAAACGATAACATGACGTTCGAAAGCCACAAAAAAAAAAACTCCCTCTCATATGATCAAACAAAGAAAAAAAAAAACTCCCTTTCATATGGTTGTCCAAAAGAAGGTACATTATTTACTATTTTATTATTTTTGTGTAAACTATCGGTGTATGTTTATAGCGATATTGAGATGTAAATATAACAAGCCGATTAAAATGTCTCATCGACACCTTTTTTGAAAAGATTAAAAACATTTTCCTTTATTGCTCTCCGTCCAGGGGTGATGCTCCTGTTTTTTTTTTTCTTTTTTGGGGACAAAATCCAATTTGGAGCATTAAACCTCAGTATGTCTGTAGTAGATTTGGTAGAGCCATTGAATCTATTGGGATATGGCCAGGCTCCCGACAAAAAACACTGCTATCAGTACGTACACTGTGTGTTCATTGCCAATATGTAACGTTAATATGTATTGTACATGCGTAATACGATCTAAGGTCACATGACGTGAAAATAACACTTTGGAGTATTAAGTGCATTAAACATTGAAAACGCTCAAAATAGCCACAAATTACGTCCAAATCCGTCAAAGATTGACAAATTTACAGACAAATAGGAGTCTTACAGCTGTGTCATGAATAAATATTGACTAAGTATGCAAATTTGTGACGTCAAGAGATAGACTCACATGATATGTCTTTTGTTAATGTTAATCCTTTGTTTATGTAACCTTTCTTTCAAGCACATTTGAAAATTTTATATGCCTAGAGGATATTACTTTGGAAGTATGTATTTTCCCTTCAAAACTATCGATATCACAGTACTTACCAATGTGAAACTCAGTACTCGTTTTGCAGTATCAGTTTTTCATTTTTTCTTCAAACTTTGAAAAGTCAAAACTCAAAAATGGTTGCAGATAGAAAGTTCACTCAGGATTTTACTTTGCATTTTTGGATGAAGGGTGCTTTTTTCGAGAAGCGTATCACACAACCTTTAACATCAGGATAACATAAAATCATTCTTTTTGGTCGTCGCACTAGTGTGCCGGCTGAAACTTTTCCGGGGAGAGGTATCTTTGAAAGTTTCATCTATAGGATTATCAAAATCACTGTTTATTCAGTTATTAAGACCTCACATGCGCCAGCAAGACGTTCAACTGCGCTGCTGTTCAACTAGGCCAACGTTCAAGTCCGCTGAGGTTCAACTGCGCCGAGGGTCAACTCCGCTAAGGTTCGACTTCATTCAAGTTCATCGTTCTTCGTCAGCATCGTGGGCTTCTGTTCCAATAACTGTGGCCTCCCCCTGATTTTACGTGCTAACAAGTATGTAGTCGCAAGGTGCATTGTTAGCACTAAGTGTTAAGAAATTCAATGTTATTATTAAGCCCCACTGAATTCATGTAATACGCGATACCGGCGCGTCATTTTTTTTATATTGTAGTATATAAAAGGCATCTCAACTTTAATTCCTCTTTTATGGACAGTTTCATTCTCGCCCCCCTTCCTCGCACGCACTGCCGAACCGTCCTTTCGCACCCTCCCCCAAAGACTGCACTTACTTAACTGGTGGTTTGACCCCTATTCCAAAACTCAATGTCTTATAAACTTTCTACCGACAATCCACTATGTTCACGTAGAAAATGTGAGACTTATAACTGAACACATGGTCACACATTGATAATACAAAGAGACTAAAATATTGCAAGTCAGGAAGCAAACATGTAGGTCGGACATGCATAAAGAGAATGGGGACATTATCACATGTGGTTTACATTGAAAACCTCTTTAAAATTAACAGAATTTGGATCATATGGCACTAGTGTAAAACATGGAGCTATTACAGAGAGCTGCATGATAAAACTGAAAAAAAAAAGAATAGAGTAGCATGATTTCAAAGAGAAAATTCATTCAATAGGTACGTGACAACTTAGTTTCATCATTGATTCAACTTCCTTACAGATTTCAAAAATGTTTCTGTGGGAACACTACTACTACGCCTATTAACAAGTAACCTGGTAAAAGAGAGAAAAGAATCATTCTAGGCAATTTTTAAAAGTTGGTATTTTTCCTGCTTGTTGATTGAATTTGTTTTGTAAACAAATTCAATCAAGTGAGTGATTTGAAATTCCTCAGTAAGATGTTTGGAAGCCACCGGTAACTTTATGTGTTACTTTACCGAAGTTGAAAAGGGTCAGAACTATAAACAATCTGGAGAACGAAGATTTGGCAAGGTCTTAGCTAAGGTCATATCCTTCGGGAATTAGGCCAAAGTTTTGACGGACTGGATGTTTTCTTTTCTTTCTAACTGATTGGAGACAGTTTCTCGCTAATACCTTACAAGGAGATGATTCAGAATTTTATACATGAGGGTTTTCAGTCCTCACGAATCAGGCTCGGAGAAACGATAAAAATACTGTAAGGTTGTGGGGCTGTGTGACGCAAAATGACTATGCAAGAGGAGCGTTACCATTAGTTGGTGCCTATCGCACAAGCGAATCTTTGCTCCTTGGTACATCTTGGGTGTACAAGAGTTGCATGCCCGCAGTCATGAAATAGGGATGTCATGTTTGCTCTGTCCTCAATTCATGAGAAAATATCAATCTTCGGAAATTGGTAATACATATCAGATGGTTTGTATCACACAAGAACCATAATGAATTTACGAGTGTTCTAGGCTGCATGTGCACAGCTTCTAAATAGGGATATCATGTCTGCAATTTGAAAAACAATCAATAAAAAGTGGTAGACATAAAAGGGAATCTCCAGAGAAACGTCTCAGGGGAGAAGTTAAAAGTCCTACGGAAGCGTAGAATTGACATGCAAAAGAGGAACCATCAGAGCAAAATAAAAATTTTCGAAAAATTGACCTTTTGAATAACGATTGAAATTAAATTCGTCGTAATGACAAGAAAATCTCGAATGTGATAAACTTGTCAAAATTTGGAGAAAAAAACAATTGTCATTTAGCAGGGATGAATCATTTCATCAAAATGGCAAAATTCACCAAGATTGTTATTTTGCCGACTTTGGACATCTCGCTAAAGTGGCAAAATTATGAAAAAAGACATTTTACCGAAATTGAACAACTCGTCAAAATACCAAACTCGAAAAATTGTCATTTTGTCAAGATCTAACTAGCCGACAAATGACAATCCCCGAATTTTAAACAGATACTTGATATTGTATTGTAATATGAATATTGTAATGTATTGTGATTGTAAATGTCCCGAGTTTTGCCATTTTGACAAGATGTTGTCACTCGACAAAATGGCAATTTTCCAGATTTTGCCATTTTGACCAGTTGGTCTAACTTGGCAAAATGACACTTTTCTGAATTTTGCTATTTTGACGAAATAATTCATCTCCGTCGACAAAATGTCAATTTTTGATCAGTTTTCAAAATGGCAATTTCCAGTAAATTTGAAAAAAAAAGCTTAAAAACCTGAAAATGACAAATTTTACATTTTTTCTTCTTTCTGATAAATTCATTAAATCGCCAAAATGTCAATTTTACAAAATTGGCACGCTGCGTATATTTTTCTCCCCCTCTCCACCTCCCCCCCCCCCCCCTTCTCTCTCCACCTCTCTGTCTCGCTCTCTCTCTCTCTCTTTTCATGTCCCTTCTTACGCTTTGGCAAAATCCTACAGCGAGATTTCGAAAAAGAAAAGAATTCGTTATTGGGCAGTTGGTGAATGTAAATGGGCACCGTCAGGATCTAACGACTTGGGGCACATATTGCCTGTAAGTCATTAATGTGACTAATGAGGTGCCTATCCAGGATTTTTTCCAGCAGGGAGGGGTTTTCTGATGAGGACCTATCCCTTTTGACAAAGTGTGGTGTATTATTCCGCATCGCGAGAAATTATGGTTGCAGAAAAGTTATTCCAACAATTTCTAGTCTTTACCGACTGCACATTTTGATTTCGATGAATCCCAAAATAACCTTTGTAGTCGTGCGGTTGTATGTGGGTGTATGTGTGTGACGCCTTCCTTGTAAACCCGATATCTCAGTCAAGAAGAGAAGTTTATACAGATCTCATATTTAGTATGTGAATGACCCTTATTGCCCACAAAAATCTATTGTTTCTGGTGGATGTCAAAGGTCATTTGGATCAGTAGAGGTCAAATGGTGGAAACTTTGTAACTTAATATATCAAGAGGGGTAAGTTGCAAATATGTCATGTTTGGGGAGTGGGTACGTTTCTTGGAGAAGTTCAAATGACATTTGGGTTAACATGAGTCAAAAAGCGTAAACCATGTTAACTGACAACCTTCAATGATTACATAACCAATTTGAGCTAGTTCGTGTATCGATAACTAAACTAGAAATGAGAGCCCCCTTGATAAGAAAAATGCCATAGGCTACAATAGTATTTTGATAGGTGAAGCAAAGCTTGATTTGAGTGGTGGTTGATCTGGGAGATTGTTGTTAGGAAGGACATGTACCCATCCCCCTATTAGAGAAATGTTTTATCTACTAGGTAATGTAGTCTAGTGCAATATTTGGAAACTGTTGAAGTAATAAAATCGTGGGCTGCACTGAGATATTAAAAAATGCTACTGGTATTTCAGATTTTCCGACCATCGTCGCTCCTAGAGCATTTCAGATTTATTGAGAAACATTTCAATAAACGGGTAACTTTAGACACAATCTGGTGCAATAGTTGGGATCTTGTTATGACGTAAAATGTTCTGGAATGAGATAAAAGAAACTCCAACCAGCATAACTTCAGATTAACCTACCATCGTCTCACGGATATTTTTTTGGGGGGGGGGGGGAAGCGAGACACCCCCACACCATCCCTGTTCGCGACGACCCTGCTAGTACCTGAATTTGGAGAACTAAGTCTATACACCAAACAGTGGTAGCATTAAGTGGGACATTAATATTTCCACAGGTGCCACTCTCACCCCCACTCATCTGAAGTGACCTGACAAATACATACACGTATATGTCTATTCTCTGTTTATGTTCATAATTTTGCATTTACCTCTCTGTTCTAGGAAGTAAATGAGACTTATTTTGTCACCCAGAGATATGCTAAACCCCCCTGGACCCCCAACAGACTGGGTTTGTAAGGTTTCATGTTTGAAATATATCTATCCCGACACGTATTTTTTCCACCCACAGATATGCTGACACAAGGAAATTGCTACACAGGAGCGATACTAGGGCATTTCTACTGGACCCCTCACGGGTCCTAAGTTTTCATGTTACCAACTTAGTGGGATAGCCGAATACAAAAATCGTTTGGAATCTTTTAATTAACTGATGTACTTTGAACAAAATACACCTATCCTGGGAATTTTTCATTCCTGGAGATACATTCTAAGACCTCAGGGCTTCCGGGGCTTCACCTTGGACTCCCATTTGGGAATTTGCTCCTGGACCCCACGAGGATCCATAAAGTGAGCCATTATACCCACTCGCTAAGCTTGCGCTTTTTCGCTGTAGTTTGCTCTTCACGCTCAGCGTTTGCCCCCAACATTTTTTTTCTCGCCATTTGTTTCTCCAACCTCCAAATCTAACAATCACGGAATGTTTGCATTGTATTTGCTCATTCAGTTACTACTGATGATTAACTGTGTAGAGTTTAATCCTCCCCTCCTTAATTAAGTATATATCAATTATATGTTCATTAACACTGGACCGTGTATTATCTGCAGGATAATGCACGATCGGGTCTACTGCAAGCGATGCACGAGGGCACAGCCAGAGTGCAGCCAGCGATAGCATCCAGTTTTATACTGCAGTTAATACAGGTCCAAAGTTCATTAACCTTGTTCATACATACAAACGATAATTTGATAAAAGTAGCACGAAAAAGAAAGGAATTTGGTTCTTAAATTACCGCATTTTTATTCAAAAGAAACCCCGGAGAAAGGTTAGTAAACAAATTTACAACATGTCAACGATAATCGTGGGCGAAACAAAAAGTAACACCTAAACTAAATGAATAACAATAACAACTGACATAGCGCAACAATGCCTGCTTTAGTTAGTTTGCTATGCAGTGTACTAATGCACGTATGTGTGGTTCAGTGTACGTGTATTCACTGTGCAGTGCACGTACGAACAAACTCGGAGTCGTTACTTCGTTGCAGAGCGTGGACCTGCTTCGTGGAATTTACCCACCGATTAGACTGATTTTGGATAAAGACAGTGACAGACTTATTGAATATACCTTCAGAGGAAAGCTTGGACATGTTTGATGACTTACTCTCAGTCCTAAAAGCAGCAGTAAGTGGGAGACTTGTTGTGTGCGGACCCTAATTCTCCTGTGAGTGTGAGAGTTCTCAGTAGGCTATGCAAAATTTTGGAACTAGGCCTAACTTAGTTCAACAAAGAGGAAGGATTGCACATTGCCTAAATTGCCACACTGTCAACATTGCTGTAAGATCACTTGTTGACTGGTTTGGGATAACCCATGTCAAGGCCTTTCCTGTTTATTTTTTTACCATATAGGGCCTAGGCCTATCTAAATGCCTAAATTATTTGTGCTGTCAAGTTCTCTGTCCTTAAGAATATTAATCCGGTAGTTGTATGGAGACCCTTCAAGATGGCGATGTACTGCAGTCCTTAGTCCTCTTTACGATTCTATTGCATAAGGAATTGTTTTTGAACATCTCAGCAGAATGCGACAAAGAAGGAAAACTAATTCCGGTAGGCTATCAAACTTTCAAGGGTGTTTAAAATATACTAAAGAAGCTTTTACCCGACACAATTCTGATATTTAGGTAAGATTACCGTACGTGAGAAGAATTACCACTGACAGTATACTGTGCGGTTGCTACTTAGATTTACGTACATTTAGATTTTACTTTTGAGCAGGTTGAGGCCCCCGTCGCGGCCTAGGTAACGTTAGATCTACGAACTTCAAATCGAACGTTATTTCACTAGTACTAGTAGGCCAATTAAGTAATACTGTATTAGACATTGTTTGTGTAAGATATAGCAGACTGGAAACACACTGTCGATCTACAGTTTTAATGCATTCATCCGCAGGTGATTGACCGTGACCGTGAGTTGGGTTATCAATGATTAACCCACGGTCACCTGACTGAAATGGGCCAATAGGAGTTGAGGATTCTTTTCAAGTATGTATGAATATGCATTATTTCATGAGATAATTTTCTACATTCTGAATGGCATAGTAACATCATGTCGACTGTTTGACAAATCAAAAGACATGTAACCTCTCCGGAAGTGATTTTCCCAATGGTGTCACAAATGATACCTGGAAATATAATTTAACGGTACCTACCAATGCAAGTGGCAGCTAGGGTTGAGACGCTGTAACAACAATTGTCTTGTAATGAGTTTGAACACTGACATTGTCCGTTGCCACCACTGAAACACACACCGCAAGCTGATGAACAACTGCAATTGGCACCTGTGATGTAAGACAACGGGGAAACAGATGCATTATATTCTGCAGAGCAAAGAATAAATTTGTGAACAAATGACTTTCCAATGACCGATAAGCTTTACGTTGATCTTCTAACACACACCGAGGTGAAATTTTTGGAATGTCGAGGAAATGATTACTGAGGACCGTTTGAGTACGGGGATCTCACTCGGGTGGGGTCCACTTCTCAGTCCGACGAGTTTTCAGTTCGATAAGTTTTCAGTCCGAAAATGAAATACACCTAATTTATCTATGGCCTGAAAATGCCTACTTCATTTTCAGACTAAAAGACTCTTTTTTCGGACTAAAATCGTGACTTTCATATTCGGACTGTGAACTCGTTTTTTTCGGCCTGAAAATGTGTATTTCATTTTCAGACTGAAAACTCGTTTTTTCTTTCGGACTGAAAACGTGTATTTTATTTTCGGACTGGAAACGTGTCGGACTGAAGGACGTGCACCCGCTCGGACAAATGCCTAAATATGAGCCATGCCCAGGATTGTGTTAGTGGCATATTTTCGATACCCTCATAGGTTATTAAGTTGGATGTAAGGGGTTCAATTTAAAGTATAGTTCGTTAAAGCTCCAGGATGATTGAAAAATTTCAGTGAGAAAAACTGGCTTCTTGCCATATTTTATGGGTCTTAAAATAAAATGGACTATTTTTTATGTGAATTCGAAAAGTGGGGGCTGATGTCAATACGAACCGCAAGCCGAGGTACTCTGGCATGAACTCCCACAAACAGATAGTCCGTTGGCATTTGAATTGACCGCTATGGAACGCTCACCACTCGCAACAACAACAGTAGTCTCTCTCGATACACCAGTGGGAAGTGTAGGTACATACATAGTTATCGGGTACCTAGCTAGTTCATAGGATGATGTGCCAATAGAAGCGAGGGATACTACGAAGTAAATGTATTCGTCTTCAATAGCCACACAAGAGAGCCCTCCGGGAAACGTAGTACCGAAGAGGACCGCTCCGGGCACTCGGAGCTCAAGAGACTCTGTAAGTACGTCACCATTAAAAGTGAGTCGTCGCCCAGGTTGTAAGTTGAACGAAACGAAGATGTAAGTCACTACAAAGAGAAATATTGGATTTAGTAACCAAGCAGTCGATCAATATTTGAAAGTTCCAATAAAACACTGACACCACCACTCGTGAATATGTTACTGAAATTTATAAGAAACCAAGGTCACTGAATTTGCAAACACAAAGGTTGACAATGATACAGTGGTTTTACAAACACAAGTTTTGACAATGAAACCCTTCACATTTCACCGTTGTAGCTTTTAATCCAGAAATTTGAGGCTTCTAAAGTGGGATACATATAGTTGTGAGAAACACTAGGCCTTTGAGTTATCTGTGTAGCCTTCCACCAACTGAACCATTAGCAATCATAATCCAGTGATTATAAGGGAAATTCAGAAACTTTGTCCGATTGGCGAGTGAAAAATGCCGCTTAAAAGTTTTAGTTACTCTTTGTCAATTCCGTGTCCCACTTTACTGACGGAAACCTTTTATCAAGTTTTGACTTTGATCTCTGTTGTATATTGATGCTGTCGGCATAACGTTCAGCTGAATTAGGCTTTGCTCATAAGTAATGACATACTAGATACCAATTATAGATTCTCTTCCGCAACTAGTTTTCCCCCTGTGTCAAGAGGGTTTACTTACACATAGTTGAAGAGTCAAGGTAAATTGCAACACATCGAGGAGGTCCGGACAATGAAAGGTTGGATGCCATGGCAACAGGTCCGTCTGTAAGGGAGTCTGCATCATACTTGTAGAGAGTGCTTTGACTTACCACTATAAGCCACCTGGAGAGATAACGTATTCGAAGTTATATGAGAAACGACCAAGAACAAACATGCGGACAGAATTTTGTATCATCATAGCAAATTATGCCGACAAATAGAGATATACAGTGTACATTATGTTGCAGAAGGAACGAACAGAAAGGCAACGGAAACTATCATGCGAAATTGGGTGCAAGTTAAAATGTAACCCCCAACAGATGTTGTTACGGATGTGATTCATATCTGGGAAAGTATAGGTGATATTTAAGGCTTTATAAAAGTAGACAGTGCAGTAATACAGACGTGAGAGTTAACAGGAGCAATGACTCACGAGTCAGTGCCGTTTTTGAAAAATGCAAGAGCAACGCCCCCTCGTGATCCCAAATTTTCCTTGATTATAATGCTGGGGGAACTCTCCAACTTTGTAACGTTCACGATCGTGTCGTTATTGTTGTCGATGTAGGCGGTTGCAATGAAATTACAACTGCAAGCGATCGCTTGGATGTCACCAACACCTGTTCAAGGGTATTAAAATAAAAAGAAATGATCCCTTCAGTTTGTTCCATAGAATACAGATATGACATAGCGAATTTCAATTAAAAGATTAATCAACAAACTCTCTTTAAAGAGAAAAAAATAAAAGTTTCATTAAGTGAAACGATGCGTTCTAAAATGTGCCAACATTGCATACAAAGGACTGAGCATTAATTCAAGGTTAATCAACGCTGGACCGTGTATTAGCTGTAAGATAATGCACGATCGGGGGTTAATGCAAGCGATGCACGAGGGCGCAGCCCGAGTGCATCCAGCGATAGCATTAACCCCCAACCGAGAGTGCATTATACTACAGTTAATACACAGGTCCAAAGTTGATTAACCTTGTTCATACATACCAACGAGGTTTTGATAAAAAAAGGGGGAAAAAAAAAGAAAGGAATTTGGTCCTTAAATGACCGCATTTTTATTGAAAAGGAACCCCGAGAAAAGGTAAACAAATTTACAACATGTCAACAATAATCGTGCGCGAAACAGAAAGTAACCCTAAGACAAAGTGAATAACAATAACAATTGACATAACAACAACGCGCGCGTGCTTTAGTTCGTTTGAGTGCTTTAGTAGTTTGTTTCCAACGTGTAGTGTACACTAAAATGTACGTGCAGGCTGTGGTCAGTGTATGTGTGTAGGTACGTAATTGCGTGCTAGCTATACAGAGCGTGGTACAGCTACACGGCCTGATTACTGATTTTGGATAAAGGTAGTGACAGATTCATTGAATAAACATTTCGAGAAGGTAAGATTAGGCTACCCTACGTCAGAGGGATTACCACTGACAGTATACTGTGCTGTTGTTCCTTAAATTTACCTACATTTTACTTTTGAGCAGGCCCTAGGCGGGGCCTAGGTAACGTTAGAACTAAGAACTACGAACTTCTAATCGAACGTTACTTCACTAGTGTAGGCCTGATACTGTAATACTGCATTAGCCTTTTTTTGTGCAAGATATAACAGACTGAAAACACACTGTCGATCCTCAGATTATTGTATTCATCCGCCGGTGATTGACCGTGGTTTAACAAGTTGGGTTACCAGCGACTTACCCACGGTCACCTGACTGAAATTGGCCAATGTGAGTTGAGGATTCTTTCCAAGTATGTGTGAATTATTGTTAAACCATTCTCAACAATGGTTTCAACAATAAATATTAGCAATAGCTTCATCCCCCCTTAAAAAAAACAAACTATTATGCGTAAGACGAGTCACGGAAGATGCATCATTTGACATTTATAAAAGATTGGCTGGACAAATTATTGATGAGTAACAAATAACTGAATTTCTATCTGTGTGGAACATATTTCTTGAAACGAAGGCTCCAGTCCAGCTTTATTTCGAATTTTATACTTTTCTGTGTCAAAGGTATATGGTATTTTTGTCGGTAGAGTAAACGCATTTACTATATTTGTTTCAAATGTTTGATATTCTTTCTGCACTTTAAACACATTTCCTTGTAAATCAATCAAAAAGAAGAATTCCCCTACTTGTTTTAAAGATGTGACTTTTTCCTGTAAAACAAACACGTTTCTTGTTTATGTCAATAAAAAAGGGGGACGTGAGCCAGTATCGAGTGAGCTGGAAGACAGTTACCTTCCCTAAAGAGAGAACCGTTCCTGTATACATTTCCGCCTGCAGTGTGATAAAGGGTCGATCCAACAGAGCAGAGACTTCGAAAATTAGAGTCATTTGTAACTATTTCAGTATTACGGTCGAATATCCCAGTCCCTACGTCGAAAAAGATGTTGGTTGGTAGTGGGTTCGGCTGAGCTGTAAAAACAAAAAACACCGTGACATTACTTTTCAGTGAGGTAGTTACAAAAACTTTTGTTTCCAAAGCAGCCTGTGCCATCAGTCAATCAATTTTCTAGCTACAGTCTTGTCATTATGGATCGAATTCCAAATTCCTTAGTTGAGTCTCGTTTGGCTCATGAAGCCTTTCCTGCTTTTAATGTAACTAAGTTCATGCAAATAAATATATGCATGCTCGACCTTTTCACAATAGCAGTAGGTGCGAGCTGCGGCGGTCTTCAAACCAAAATCTTCTGAAGAAAAGCAAATGGCACAACTTTAAGAACGATTTAGGGAGTTAAAATGATGAAAGAGAGAGTGAGTTGTGCTGTACTTCATTCATGTTTTATTTCAGTGGTGAAAACAGAGAACTATTTTGAGCTATTATTTTGAGCTATTATTTATTATAAAAATTCAAGGAATAATCATACGATCTAGGGCAAGATGTGTAGAGCAGGAGGAAAAAAAACACAAAATATTTAATTAAATTAGAATGTCGCAATAAAAGCTTTAAAGCAATTCGCAAACTTAAGTCCCAGCAAGGAACCAATATTTGTAATAATACTGCAATTATTCGCACTTAAGCCGTTTTCTATGAAAGTTTGTGTACGAGTGAAGTGTGTAATCCATCCATTCTTTTTGGTAATAAACGTTGTGGTAATTCTTTACCTCAAGAGGAGGCTGACAGTTGTGACGGTATATTTAATCTTGAGGATTGCTGGTAGGCCCTTAATTCTTTTAGTAATGGAAAAAGTCCAGGGAGTGATAGCTTTACAGCAGAGTCTTACAAGACTTTTTTGGCATGAGATTAGGAACTTTGTCGTAAATTCTTTAAATTATTCTTGTGATAAGTTGGAGTTACCTTCTGAGAGGGGACGAGGCCTAATCACGTTAATTCCTAAACCACAAAAAGATCATAATTTAGTAAAGAAGTATCGACCTATATCATTTTTAAAATGTAGATTCGACGCACATCAGAAGCACATATTAAGACAATACGAAAGGAAAAAACAGGACAGTGCGTATCAGAATTGCACAATAGCATGTCAAAAACAAGAAATCAAAAAATTGTGTTGACAATAATGACAACTTCTTTCTACAAAAATTTAAAGTTTCTTTACATCTCTTTCACTGTTCTTCCAGGCTATTCCATAATTTCACACCTGAAGTGGGGAGTCACTGTCACTCCGATCCCGTACTTTCTGTGAACATGACAATGCGAATTTTTCATTCATTAATCTATTTTCAGTGTCTGCGTTTTACAAAATGTGGGCCAAGTGTGTCCTTCAGAAGATGCAGTGCGCACATGCCGATCACCTTCAGCTGTTTAAGTAACAAGAGTAGTGTTTGCTCTGTGTGGGTTCCCCATATACTCCTACACAATCGTTATACGATAAGGAAGAAATAAAGAACACTAAACTGGTTATTTTGTATATTCAGTGTTTGCCTTACGTGTAATTGCCATATTTGACGGTTATGTCATACGTAAGTTGTGTACTTTTCAAGTGAGCTTGCGGTCAACACATACCTCTAAAAACTAAGTGACGTAATCTCTTTCAGTACTAGTGCCTTTTGCAGCCTGAGTAAAATTACATTATCCAGAAGGAGTTGATGGTCATATACCATTAAACACTGTTAAAATTGTTAATTGTAAAATGTTAATTTACGTAAAATAATATAAGGAGATACAAACTGAATACAGAAATGTTCAGGTAATTAGTTTTACAGACAAACTGAACACTGTTCACGATTTTCAAATAGCTAGATACCCAATCATCAGTTACTATTCGTATTTCAAAATGATAGCCTATAATTTTACTTAACTGGCCAAGCCGTGGTCAATTGTATTAAATGCCTTTTTAGGGGGATGAAAACCCAATTGCTGATTGGATGTTTCCTAGAGATGTTATTTTTCAAATGACGTTGAAAGGCCTGATCTAATTAAAGCCTTATTAGCTTTCATTGAGGATTAATTTTGTAACAAAACAGTGGAGGCGTTTATCAAACCTCTAGATTTTTTGGAAAACTGGTGGTAGGGAAACTGGTCAGTGGTTATGGATTGAGTCGTTTTCACCAGATTTAAACACGCGAATTACTTTCGCGATATTCTTTCTGTCTGGGAAAATCCCATCTAAAAATGACTTGTTTTAAATATACGTTATAGTTTTAACAGCCAAGAGAATGATATTCTTCACAGTGGACATACTCATTCGATCACAATCGGTATATATAGACTGTTTTTTTTTCCACAATTGTTTCACAATATTTATTTTTTTTATATTGGTTATCTCTGGTAACAAAAGAAGAATTTCGATATAATGGTAAATGCATTTTTCTCTCTCTCTCTCTCTCTCTCTCTTTGAGGTCCTGAAAATGTTGTTGAAGTTATTCACAATAGCATAACCAATAACAAGGTTGTTTGTGCTTTAAAAGAATTCAGGGTATCGATTGCTACACTCTTAAAAATAAAAATTGTAAAATGTAAGTTTACAGAAAATATAATAAAGAAATAGGAATACAGAAAATTTCTGTAATTCGTATTTATTTCTTTGATTTATTTTCTGTAAATTTACAGACATTTTTTACAGTGTACCATTTGATTTAACGATAAATATTTTGTTCAAGTTTGTCACATATGCTGATTCAGTCAGTTATAGTGAGCTAGTGTCGGCCTATTACTGTTTCTCTGGTGATGTCAAAACAGAGGGTAACTTGTTTTTATCCTTGGTAAAATTTTTATCAGATTCTAAGCTTCAACGCTCAATGTACAACTTAATTATACATTTGCTTTCTTCCAAGCACTTTCTTTGTCCCTTAGTAACCTATGACTTATACACTCACAAAACGTAACGGTAAAATAAGAACTCCATAACTTTTAGGTACAATTTTACACACAGTTAATGTAAGTCTTACATTATGTATATAACAATTTTACTAAAATGTAGTAAAATTTACCAAAATTATATAGAATTTACATATACTGCTAACATTAATTATATGTAAAATTTATGGAGTCCTTATTTTACATAATTTAGGTAAATAATTCTGTGAGTGTAGTTTTACCTATTCACACTCAAAGATACTACGTAGTCTCTACATATGACGAAACTCCTATACGACCGGTTACCGCTCACAAGAAGTGTCAAAGGCTTCATTAACTTATTTAGGGCGATTTCACATTTTATTTAGAAAGCGGTCAGTCAGATCCAGGTCTGCCTTTAAGGTCAGTGTGTGAGAACTGAACTGGTCCGTATCAACTTCTCACCGTCGGCTCGACGTCTATACTTCGGTCGGAAGTTCGCCCTCATCGCCGTTTGCAAAACCCTCAGATCGACGTCGTTTGGACCAAAACCTGACTGTTCATTAACCTTAAACGACGTCAGCAAAAGAACTCGAATATTTTCAGACATGCATCATTTTTCAGTCTCAAAATGTTGACAGGGATTATAATTATGAAAGATCTAAAGATGTTAATCCATCGACGAGTATTAAATCAGGTCTCTTGCAGTTAATGGTGCTCTTCCCCGAGGATTACGAATTTTGCCTATTGTAAGCTCGTTGATAAAATAGCCTTGCCCCCAATTTCTATTGTTAAGTGGAATGCTTCTTTTAATTTCACTGAGGTAGACTGGCAAAACATTTTTATTATTCCTCGCACCACTTTTTCTGACAGTAAGATTATTTACTTCCAGTTTCGTTTTTTACACAGACTTCTTGCAACTAACAAATTGCTGTTTGCCATGAAGAAAGTTGAGTCCCCCAATTGTGAGTTTTGTAAAGTTGAAATTGAAACTATTGAACATTTTTTCTGGGGCTGTCCTTATACGTCCACTTTCCTTTTAGACACACAACAACACCTTTTTGGCAGACAATTTATTTTATCTAAATCTGACTTTTTCGTTGGTTATAATCTTTGCTGCATCACCCGTACAATTTTGTTTTTCTTCATTGTAAATACTTTATTTATTGTTTTAAACTTAATTCAACTATCCCTGATGGTTTGACTTTTTTTCATAAACTTAAATTTGTATTAGCAGTCGAAAACCATATTTGCTCTAAGTCCAACTGCTCTCCAAGAAGAATATTGAGATATAATGAAGTTGTAAATGCTCTTTCCTTTTGCTTAATTTCCTCTTAGTTTTTCTTTGTTTTTCCTTTCCTTTTGTTTTCCTCTTTTCGTCCCTATCCATTGCTAACATGATTTTTTTTATATATTCTTTAATTAAGATTGACTGTCGATTTCTTAATGTTTTTCTGATCATTTTCTTGGAATATTTTGCATAAAAAAGATATGTATATTGGTATATGTTAATGTTTTTTCCTACAGAAACAAATTGATATTCCTAAGTAACATTTTGTAATTATATATGCTACATGTCATGTATGATCTTCACGAAGAGAAAAATAAACTATGGATAGGAAAAAAAAAGTTAATGGTGCTCTTGTTAAATGACGATAAGAAAGCCTTCGACTACTGTCTAGATTCTGATTTCACAATACTCTCTCTTTTTTTTCAAATTTTGACAGTGGCCTTCATAGTGTGGGTTAGGAAAGTGGAAACTTAAACTGAAATAATATTTCTTCTTCTGTCAATTAAGTAGCGATTCGTGTCAGACAAGGGTTCCATCTCAGTCCATATCCATTATAATTTATACTGATTACTTTATTTACTTACTTCGAATATTCAAGTAGTTTTATAACGCAAACTCTAATTGGATCAATATATTAAACACGACTCCTAGTTTAAAAATAAATTATTACAAATCCATTTTATTCCCTCTTCGTCCACCTGCTACCAGGCCGAATCCTTCAGTCCTTACCGCTTTGAAGGCCTCTCCTAATTTAGCAGGAGTCCCTGTGACCCGTCTCACTATCTCACATAGGCGATATTCAACTCTATTAGCCTTACATTGGCAGAGCAACCTTCTGACACTTTCTTTAATCAAAATCTTGGTCACTCTATATCAGAGTCCACTGCGGGAATTTTTTTGTTTTAATATTTAAGGGAAATAAGGCGTTTCACAGGAACACAGATCATAGAATGATTATGATGGGAATGGCTATTCAAAATAATTTCATCACAGATAGATATTAAGTTACTTATTACTCAAGAATAATTTGGTTACCCAAAATTTCCAAAATTCAAATGATGCATTTTCCGTAAATCATCGACTTGATAATGTGTTGAAGGTGTAAAGCCTTTGCAGATGTCTATTTGTGATGACCCAGAATGGTTAAACAATGATACTTTTTGTTGAATCTCATGTTGGTGCATTTGAAACGCCTTATTTGCCTTTAATATCATTCGTCATAACCCAACTGGTACACTGCCTAACGGTCTCATCAACCCGCTTTGCATTATTAAGTAGCTGATCTGTTCTATGATTTCATCTTGTGTATAAAAATCAAGTTGAAAGATGTGTTACAGTTAACGGACTCCTTAATGTTGCACTTAACATAATTGTTATCCTTCTCTTCGCTAAGACTTTAAAATCTAAATTGGTAGAGTAGTATTGAAGTGATCCTTCTGATCAGCGGAAAGCAAATTGGACAAGTTCTTGTTGGCGATTCGGTACTCTAGGCGTTCTTTTCATTGCAAGTTTTCATAGAATTAAAAACATCCATATCGTGACGCAATTTTGTCCCAGGCAAGAGGAGAAATGGAGGAACGCTTAGTTTCTCAATATGCTTTGAATATCTTTTGCCATCGTGATGTCGAGGGGGGTACCTTCAATAATGAGAATTCTGTCTTCAATTTCTCACTCGGTACGGTTTCATTTCATTGTGTTCTCCGCTAACGAAAATTTACTCTACATTTCCACGTGAAATAAACTCACGCAAAAATGAATGTGTTGCATTCATTTCTTCGAAGAAGTAAATTAAATGAAAGAAATAAAGATCACGCTCTTGTTTATAATTACAGTCCTATTTCTCTGTTAAATGTGGATTATAAAATTGCTGTGAGGGCCCTCGCCGCCAGAACGAAAGGAGTTTTATCTTCTATTATTAACTCAAATCAAACAGGTTTCATTAAAGGTAGGTTTATTGGCGAAAACATTCGTTTTGTTTTAGATTGTATTGATTTTTGCAGAGATTATAATGTTTCTGGACTTCTCTTTCTTGTTGATTTTGAAAAGGCCTTTGACCGGTTGGAATGGAATTTTATTTATAAATGTTTAGAATTCTTCCACTTCAATGATGACTTTATTAAATGGGTTCGTACTCTTTACTCCAATGCAACTGCTTGTATTTGTAACAATGGGTATTCTTCCTATTTTTTTTAATATCTCTAGAGGTGTTAGGCAGGGCTGCCCATTGAGCCCATATGTCTTTATTATTTGTGCAGAAATTTTGTCAATTTGTATTAATACTTGTCCTGATGTTCGTGGTGTAACTATTTCTAACCGCGAAGTTAAAATATTACAGTACGCAGATGACACCACCATCTTTTTAGAGGGTAGCATTCAAAGTGTACGTAAGACAGTGGACATTCTTCGTTTACTGGAAGACTCTTCGGGTTTGAGAGTTAATTATGAGAAAACAAATATTTTCCCGCTGGGGCCGCTGCCTCTCGAAAAACCTGCTTTTTTAAAGGATTTTAATTTTAATTGGACGCTTGGTCCAGTTACCGTATTAGGGGTTACCTTTGATAACGTGAGAGATAATCTTTTTCACCTCAATTACACCCCAAAGTTGTCCCGGTTGAAGAATCGATTAAACATGTGGTCTATGAGAGACTTGACAACAATTGGCGGGATTACCATTGTTAAAACGTTAGCGCTTTCACAGTTGGTATTTTTGTTTCAGGTCTTGCCCAATCTATCAGAAGTGTTTATTAAGGATCTTGAGAGGATTATTTTCACGTTTATTTGGGGGGGGGGGGGGAAGCCCGACAAGATCAGACGTAATACTTTGGTAGCCTCTATTGAAGATGGAGGCCTAAAAGCTATTCACATAAATGCTTTTATTAGGAGTCTGAAATGTACATGGATTAAGAGATACACGAATAACATAGGGGCAAATTGGAAGTTATTTTTTTATTTTTACTTAGATAAATATGGTAAAAGTTTTTTATTTAACTGTAATTTCCGGTCCAGTGATATTCGCATAAGTAACTCTTTTATACGTGACGTCTGTGATGCCTGGGCTATGTGCTCTTTCAAAGAACCAACTGATAGCTTTAGAAATGAAATTATTTGGAACAATCCTTTAATAAAAATTAATAATAATATCATCTTTTACAATTTTATGTATCTGCAGGGATTTGTGAAGTTGAAAGATTTGCTCGATAATAATAACAATTTTCTATCCTTTGCCGCTTTTAGGAACAAATTTTCTTTGGGTATCTTTCCCTTTACCCTATAACATGGTATAATATCTGCAATCCCTAACCACTGGAAAGATAATCTTGGTTCTGGGGTAAATGTTCCGGTTGATGACGATAATATGCTCTGTAAATTAAATGACATCTCTTCTCCTTCACGTTATTGTTATAAAATGTTATTAAAAACAGTAATAGTCTCTCCTAGTGCTATAAGAAAATGGAATGCAAGTTTTCATTTTGATGATAAACAATGGCAAACTATTTTTCGCATCCCATTTGCTAGCTGTAATGAAAGTAAAATTCGTAGTTTTCAATTTCGTTTTCTTCATCGCATTTTAGGGACAAATTATTTGATGAGTCGAATGAATATTTCAAATAACGCTAGATGTTCTTTTTGTGGGTGTTACGATGAGACGATTGAACACTTATTTTGGGAATGCCGCATTACTTCAAATTTTATTTTAGACGTAGAACAGTGCATTTTGGGTCAGGATTTCCTTTTGTCTAATCAGGATATATTTTGGGGGTACAAGCTTACGTTGAATCATCCATATAACTTTCTTATTCTTCATTTGAAAAATTATATATTTACTCAGAAGAGTAACTGTAAAAATCCAGAAGTAAATAATTTCGTAAACAAGTTTAAATTTATTCTCCAAGTGGAAAAGAGTCTAAAAAATACAAATACACAAAAAATTTCATACGATTACTTAAAAGTTGCTTTTCAGAATTGTAATGCGTTATTTCAGTAGGATACCACAAAACATTTCCTGTATTATTTACAAGTTTTTGTTTCTTTTCACTTTCTACCATTAGATACTGAATTTGACGCTCAAGAACTAATTATGATGTACATGTTTGGTATATGATGAACACTGAATAAATGGGGGAAAAAAATAAATGAAATAAAAATAAGCAAAAAATGCCTCAATGCAAGAAAAAAGATACTGAAAAAAATTGAGGTATACTCGGCGCGCAAACGGTCCAAAATTCACATGTATATCCCTTCGAATTTTTACAGAATCGTTTCTTTTTTCATGTTAGAATTTTCCTTTTCCTTTATTTTGTATTTCGCGAAAGTAGCTCCGTTGTACTTCATTTAAAAAAATCCATTTCCCCAACCGGTCATATTTTTTTTCCTCGGCTGTTTAGAAAATTCGATTGGAATGTTTGCTAGACCCAGACGTTAAATGATAAAGTGTGCTCTTATTTATTGACTCTGAAAAAAAATTGTCTTCAAGTGCGCTGTTCACTCTTTCAATTAAGGAGTGATTTAAGTGAGGTAATAGTAACAAAAAGTCATGATGAATTGGCTCTGATTTTGTCTAGCAAATGACATAGACGTGGCGTCTTTCTCCGGGTAAGTGAACAAGTTCTCTTCACTCTCACTTAGCGAAGTTTTCAGTCTTTGAAAGATAAAGTAAATGCACTTACCATATACCCAAGCGAACAGGCAGAACCCCAATACTACGTAGAAGGTATCCATTGCGGATTCCTCCTTCCCTCCTCCACGACTGATCAACGTCTCTCTATGATAAACTTTGATATCACTTCTGGTTAGAGTTAAATTCGTCAGAGGAGATTAGTCTCTTTGAAATGCTTCCTGAAGAATAGGAGGGTGTAGTCCGTTCAGTTGCTTTTGTTCTTGAAGTAGTATAGTAGTACCTCCCAGGTTCGTGATCAAACCGAGTCGACATAGACTAACTTGCAGAGAGTTATCGAGAAGAATCTGACGTCACGTGAAATGTTTACAAGGCGACCAATCATATTTAAGAAACCGGTTTCTGTTCTAACAAAGGAGCAAAGCAAATCATACCGGTATACGCCCATGAAGATTTTTGGTTTTCTAATCTCAGGGGTTTTTTTTCTTTTTGTTGAAAGAATGTGCAAATTCCACTTTGACTTTGATTGATCGTCGAACCGATTGATGAATACGTGTGCTTCTTTGTTACTAATATTACTCGTTTTCAATCCCTTTTGTATTTGCATTCAGAGTGCCAAACAATGTGTAATGTTTGCTTAGTTTCCAGGTAGCAGTATTGTGTAACACATGACAATAACACAAATACAATGTCTGTGTCTGCTGAAGGGGCCCAGTGGAAGGTATTCAACTGCATTATGTTGTGATCCAGTTGCCAACGATTATATGTTTTTGTTTCTGCTAACAATCAAAAGGGCATGCATGTGGTGCGTGGGCAGACACCATTGAGAAGTCGCCCTACCGTGACGGTTGACTTAAGATCCAAATAAGTTCATAAAGTTTTGTCTTCCTCCATTTCGTTCTATTGAATTTACTTTACACACTGAATGTTCCTTTGAGTGTGAAAAGCCAATCAAAGCTATCTTTGAATCTGACTTTTCATTTTTTTTTTTCTATTGATAAGTGATGTTTTCGATAAACTATTGTCTTCTTGTCACGTCAGTCAAAAACAACATCACAGAACAAAGCTAAACAATGAGATCCTGAAACATGCGCAACCAACGCCTACGAAAAATTTCCTTCTTTGCACAGCGTTGCAACACTGCTATCCTGAAGGTATGCCAACAAAATGCTCAGCAAATTACAAACACATAATTTGCTGATCACTTTGAGGAATTCCCATCCAGATCACAGTTTTTCAGTCAAACTTCACAATTACGTCATAAACTATTTGTTTCAAGTTTGTCACTTAAAAAATTCATGGGTTCTTTAAAGAAACGAATATGACATTCTATAGCCTTTGGTTTATCAGGATATGAGGTAAATAATTTGAACTTAGAGGATAACTTTAATATATTCCACTCAGTAACGTATGGCACGCCAAAAGGGCAATAAATTTTGTTGTCTCATCGTAGTTTGTCTCAACTTATTTCGTTGTCTCATTTTGTCTCCTTTTTGGTTTGTCTCATTCAATTGTGTCGTCTCACTTGATTTTGTCTCCTTGTAGTTTGTCTGATGTACGTTTACTTTATTTAAGGTTGTCTCATTAAAGTTTGCTTCATATTAGGTAGTCTCGTTTTAGTTTGCTTCATTAAAGTTAGTCTCCCAACAGTTCGTCTCACTGCAGTCCGTCTCACTGCAGTCCGTCTCACAGCAGTTCGTCTCACAGCAGTTTGTCTCACGGCAGTCTGCCTGACGGCTGTTCGTCTCACAGCAGTTCGTCTCATAGCAGTCCGCCTCAGCCGAGTTTGCCTCGTGTCAGTTTGCATGAGTGAAGTTTGTCTCATGCTGGTGTCTCTCTAAACGGGGGCGCTATTCGTCAATAAAAATTTAAATCTAAGATAATTGACGACAAAATACACACGTGGCGCGAATCTTGACATTTTCGGTTTGAAGTATAGTTAGTACGTGTACGTGTATACACTGGACTCGAGCAGACTTGGTTGTGACAGTATGTACGTAAGACGGCCTAGTACTTTAACGTAAGATCTGGTGCAAAATGACGGAAGGAAGTCAACTAGCTTGGCTTGTCAGTCTCGGCTATACTAACACAATCATAGCTGAGGTGATGGGAGTGTCACTCAGAATAGTGAAGAACCCCCCAAAAAATGTCCTTGATCAAGGCAAAATAGAATATGGGGCTGCACACCTCCATGGCTTTTTCTTGGATATACTGTAAGACATTATGTGATTTTGGTCTCTGTAATGATGGGGCAGAATTTTTGTGTGGAGAACCCTACCTATGTATAGGAATTCATTGCCCTTTTGGCGTTCCATACTGACCTATAAAACTTCTTTCCTAAATGACCTTTCACCTTTTTTCTTTCTTGTTTTTCGTTTCATGGGAGTGAGGGTCGGGGCAAATGGTTGAAGTCGGGAAAGCAGTAATAACTCTAGCAAAGCAGTATATTTTCGTTGACTTCCATCTAAGGCGAAAACCACCACCTATTGGGGGAATAGCGAATCGAATTTTTTTCTCAAGTCTCTGTATGTCCTTGTAAATTTTAACTTAAATTTCTGTTTTGGTTAGAACACAGGTGTGGAATTTACACTTCACTCGCCACTCCCTCCCCGTCTATAGACGCAGATAGATTACAGTGTTGTAGCTGTAACTACGTGTGCACATGCTGTATATGCAGTTACACAATTTTAATGACAGTCAATCTGCTTGTAATCATTCAGTGATCATAGGTCTATGTTGTCTTTACAATAGAGATATTGCAATGTAGTTTCGCTTTACCAAGTGAGCCGGATAACCTCGTTTCGGTCACTTTTCATTGAGACTGCAATTTCAGGCAAGGGAGGTCCACAGTCTCCAACATGATGAAGCAAGAGTGATAAATGAATCAGTCAAGTTCAGAAATAACGGGCACGCTCAGAAGGAAACGTGTACAAACGAGACGATCGCTCGTAAAGTTACCGCTGCAGTTGTCTTCAAACCTTCAGAACTCTTCGACAAACAACTGAATCAATTTTGCTTCATTTTTTTCATTAGATCATTGCTCTGGGTTCAAATGGTGGAGTATAATGTTTGCGAAGTTTTCTTTTAGCAGAATTGGCAACTTCCTCGAAGTGAGCCTCAAAAGAAACGCTTAGCCACTGCTGCTATCGTGCTTATCTGCCTGCCCCTTTGACATCATATCAGTGAATTCAACCCCAAAGTAGCTTATTACACTGCCACATTCAACGACTTACAAAACATTAGTAAAGGTATAGGCTATATTCACACCCACCCTGCCTGCAGTGACGTAGCGCTGCGATTACGATGATGTTCTTGTTGTTATGATACAAACTGATGTTACAAAGCTTAGTAGATCATGTCACTGTGACTGAATGGAGCAGAAAACTGCTGTTCTAAAGGAAATATATATATTATGTTGCTTATGAAACGTACTGAATGGGTCGGTGGCGAGACTGTTAACAGTACTTAGTTGTAACCACAGCTTGCCTTTTCACGTAGCAATGGTAGACTAAAGTCCATGTATTAAGACCTGCACGTCTACATTCCTGTGGAATACAACAAAGTATCCGGATTGTCACCAAGTTAATTGGGTCACGTGACAGGTTCTCTAACATTCACACCTGTCTTAAAAGGATAGTCCAGGCAGAAATTTAGTTTTGATATGTGTAAGAGTAAGTAAATGTGACTCTTATAGTAAAACTTCCATTCAGTTCCCATGCATGGTTCTCCCATGGTAGCCCTTCCCAAGTCTTTTCAGTTGCATGAACCCAGCCTTGAAATACAAATCTCATGTCTACAATTTCTCAATTACTGAGAAAGCAATTCTGTGAAAAATGATGCAATGCTTTGATGAGCATTCAAAGAAACGTTTGGCGTCTACAAACCACTCAGATAGTAGAAAACAGCCTTTCCTGGTTGTTTTACATGCATACATACATGCTCCCAACCCTGCATTCCTCTCCTGCCTTGGTAGGCCATAAATTTAGGGAATAACTATTTAGCAATATCGCGGGGAAAAAGGAAAAATGAGATCAAGCAGGGTCGCCCTCAGTATTCACCCTCCTTTCCCTGGCTATGCCTATGCTCCTGGGTTTTCTGGCGAAGACCTCAAAACAAAATACGATAATATGGCCAAGGGGGGGGGGGGGGACAGTCGTCTCTTTCGCCCCCTCCTTGGCTACGCGCCTGAGTAGACACTCTTTGGTAGTCCTGGCGGTTTGAACAGGGCTTAAAATGTAACGACAGCACCCAACTTCAATTGAACATATTTAATCGGGCCCGGCCACGGCTTACGACACAACTGAACTCTAGTCTTGGAACCGGTAACACCGCCACGACCACAGCAGACGTGGTGAGTGGTCGCCTTCTTGTCGTAGGTTGTCGTGACATTGTGTCCCGGGCTTTATATTGTAACTAGTTCAATGATATCCACCGGCCACAATAACATAACCATGCATGCGCGTTTTTGAGCTTATTATCCCATCACCCTACGTAGTGTAGGTATGTGGTGATGAGATATTGTGGTCAGCTTGGGCCTGTATACATTTTATGACATACTGAAATGGAAAGGTTTTATCTTCCTGCTAAAAGTGAACGGAAATTCGCCCTCAATATGTCAAGATCAAAAATATTTTATAGCTGACCCTTAATTCAAACACAGGACTGGAAGATGGACCTTCCTCAAGTTGGGGTGGGTCGTTCAAACGCTGCGACCCCTCCCCTGTCTACGGGCCTGATAATGGAAAATAGTGCTAAATTTCTTTTTTGCTATCATAGCAAGATAGGTGCATATTTCGATGTTCTATTCCATTGGAAATTAAAGATTTGCTATTTTTGTAGGATGATGAATACACAACACGAACGAACAGACACCGTCATCAAGTCTATAACATTGCCTTCAAACTCATTCAGTGATTCTATTCGCTATTCTTCAGTCGATATTTGCAGATGACAAGATAAGCGTTCTGTAATACCACAATTAATTTATTTTACACAATCACCCATAATCAATAATTTAGGACATAGCGATTTTACTGTATCGATTTGATTTTTTTTTATGTATTTCATTTAGCCTATCAACATACTTGTACGGGCACTGGTGATCACAAACTTGCCATCGTTTTAGTTCGCGTAAATAGTCCTACCATGTACGTGTTATCGGGCCACAATTGACTCGTCTTGGGTTTGCCGAGTACCTGACTCATTTATGTAATTTTATGATACAAAAATGATACTAATGTATAGGAAATAACAGTTTCCTTCCTGCGCAGATTGGTACCAAAGTTTAATACGGTACCCTATAGGAGTATCCTGTTCCCCCTTTAAGAAATTGTCTAAGTAAACCAGCTAACTTTAGATGGAATGTGGTGCGATATCGTGCAACTGTTTCCCAGATAGTCTACTTCCAAAACATGTTAACCCAACAATTTTCACTTTTAGAGTTTACAGCATTAATGCTCCCCTGC
The DNA here is from genome assembly GCA_021234535.1 of Stichopus chloronotus. NCBI lineage: Eukaryota > Metazoa > Echinodermata > Holothuroidea > Aspidochirotida > Stichopodidae > Stichopus > Stichopus chloronotus. The sequence goes on along the minus strand of CM037839.1, from coordinate 15,569,259 downwards.
AGGCCCCCTTGCAGTGTACCCCACCCAGCTCTACCCACCTGGTATACATACGAGTGTTCTACTAGACTTAATTTAGGATATACAAATGAGCATATGGTATACTGCAAATACAATGTGATTGAGATGAGTGAAGTTGGCGTCACAAAACTGATCCCATATACTTGGAGAACAGATACTACAGATCAGGTCTCTCTCTCTCTCTCACATCGTGTTCTTCCGTGATGTGGCTGGCCAGCTGGCTCTTCGTCAGTGCCGAAGGTTCATCTCGTTACTGCAGTTACCAGATCGTCCGACGTCCGCATCCACGATTTGAGCGTCTCAGCAGGTCGTTGTTGCACGGTGTGTTCTGAGGTCCGGCATTTACACTTAGTTGAATCTGCTGTATCAGCAGAGTCCAATTTACTCAGTTTGGTTTTTCTGCTCCCGATAACCATGCAGATTCTCCTGAAACAGGGCCGTCCTGACCGGGAAGGGAGAGGCCCCAAAGCGAAGTCGGTCACTGATTTTGCCCAAAATATGTCAAGGAGATATGATTACACCCAAATTAGAAGAAGACAGTGCAGATATTCATGTAAGAATTATATCGAAACTGACTTTTCTCCTTGTTTCTATTGTCTTTTACTAAAAATTATTGCTGTGTCGGTAATAACATATGGGCGGCGAATATGAATGCACAGCGTACATTAATAATTTTCAAACTGCAGACATCCCATACTGATAACTAAAAGAGTTGTTAAATGACAGAGAATATATTTGCTATCTGCGGGCATTTCAAATCACATGTCAATATTTTATTCCTCACTCAAGATATTGCTCATTGGAGAAAGACTTGTCGGTTCACAAAAGATTTTCAGTTGCCTCAAAGGTACCAAAATGCCGTTATTGCAAATTATGGCAAAAAGCCTTCGTTTTCCTTTCAAATTGAAACTATCATTTAAACATAATATTTTACACTAGTGGAACGGTATATTGGGTCTATTGTTGATTTACCTTCAAATGTTGAGGAAATTCAGATCAGATTTCTTACAGTCAAGATTATACAGTAGTACAAAGGATATAGATGAAGTTGTTCGAAGTTGTTCATGTGCGACACCACAAATTCAGACATAAATATTTCTTCCCCAAATCATAACTTTCCGATCAAACATGCTACTGAGATATGTTTTTTACTGTAAGAAATGGAAAACCTTTTTCAATATGTATAAGATATCAATTTCCTTCAGTGGCCAATCCCTTTAATTACCACCTGATCCACTTCACGAAAAGCCTTTAGTAGTTGATATCTGTATACAAAGCAAAGGTATTGTTGCGTATCAAAGTCTGTAGGCTTGGATGTTTAGCTGTGGCACAATGAGCCTTTTCAAGTGTAGTCATGATATTTCACATACGCCTTCGAACTGTCTTGAATAATGTTATATATGATACAAGGTATCATTGAGTGGAGGTTTGGAGCCTGAATAGTCCGGAACTGGGTAATTTGGCTTTAACTTCTGATTGTTAAACTTTAAAGGGGCTCATTGAGTTGATATCAGTAAAGATTGCGGTGATTTTGAAGTATACAAACACACGACAATACTCACAATTAGCATAATTAATCAAGTTTCACGTCCAATATCTTTATGAAAACTGTCAATTTTTTCGAATCTTTGACCGTTACTTGCTCTGATTGTGTGCATATGAATGTACTAATGTGCAAATGTCTGGTCACAAAGTTTCAAAAACCAAATTTAATCGTTGGTTACTCACTCATTAATGTTCCAACGTATGTAAAACTTTGGGATCCTTTTAGTTTGACTGTTTGACATTAGTATGTGAAGGAAACTTGACCATTTAGAAAAGTTGAGTGAATTTCACAAAACAACTCAATGAGCCTCTTTAACTAATTGGACGTTACAGTGTTTTTACCCTAATCAAGAAATAGTTTGTGCATTGTTATCTAAGTACGTCTGAACATAACACCTGAGAAAACGCAGATCAATTTGAAATTTCAAGCAACACTCGCGTTCCATCTGTCGCCTGCTTGGGTACACATTATTTTCTTTCGTCATTCCGTGACCGTACTGTGTACTCAAATATGTGTAAAAAGTAAGCAGCAAAATGGCAAAGATCACGACGTACAAGTGCCTTTATCTTTTGTTTCTTTGTACTGCCTATAGCCCGTGTCTTTGAGGCTACAAAATTGACCTTACTCCAATAGATTTCTGATCAACTGTCGTACAAACACTTGTTAGGAGTCATGTCGTACAAGAATATCAAGCTAGTGATACTACACATACTACAAGGCTTTGTTTAGCCGATCACAGCACCTCCATTTTCGTGAACATAAAGAAATGTAGAATGTGAACAACTTTGTAGATGTCTTGCCCTGTAATTTTCAAATGGGTACATCTTTGACGCCTCAAAGGTTTACATCTTTGATGCCTTAAACGTATGCACGAACAACCCACAATTATGTTCCCCAACTATGAATCGACCGCAAAGATCTTGCATTTCAATAAGTTAATGCGAAAAGAGCAAGTGACTTTGAGCAATTTGTTTTCGGAAGATGATGTGTCTGTTGCGATCATATTCGAAGGTGGCTTTTTTTTGCATTTTTCTCTATGAACCTACTGTGTAGATCGTCAAAGCCTCTGTCGGGATCAAAGTATACTGGAAATATATATTAGTGCCGTGGGGCGTTGACAACGATTTTTAGTGGTGGATGCAGCCTTCCGATCTGGGTACGTTAAGGGCACTTCTATTTTCTTTGTATTGCTAGTGAGTTCAGCAATCACAGGTACTACCCCCAGTCTCTCAGTTTTGTGTGATACAAACTACATATTTTAATTGCTTATAGAATTCTGAAATCATAATTGTGAGAACATTATAACACTATAAGTTTTGATGTGGGTACATGATAAAGCGCAATGTTCGAAAATTAAAGTTGACGTGGACAATCTTCAAATAGCCTATTACCCGAAGAATGTAGTGTCACTATTACCCATATATAGGAAACTTTGTCAACACCCGTTCCTATCACTGGACTATCAAAAAAAAAAAAAAAGCAATGTCAATGAGGCATGTAATATATAACTTTCTCACCGTATATATACCAGACTTTCCATTCCATAAATTTCCCATTGAAAACAAAACAAAAAAGTGGATGACTATAGTTTTTCAGTTCATTTTAAAAAAAGGAAGAATTTCCTGTATCAGTGTGCGTTCTGCATTGTTAGGGGCGACGGAACCAAATTAGAAATGTTCTCAATGTCACACAAACGACAATAAAGACTTATTTTAACGAACATTTTGATTAGCAATCTAGACAATATGAAGAACACATGGATGATAATCATGTCATTATTATAGGAAAGTAGCATAGCCATGAATAGCCTTTTGAAGGTGATCACAAGTAACAAAATTATTTCGAGAATGAGAGCAATTGTTTCATGTTTTAAAAGTTCTCTCTTAATCTTTGAAATGATCTTGTATCCACAAATATCCACAAAACGATGCCAATTTTCGGGAATTTCCACATGTTTCATGCTTCCAGATCTCCAACTGTGCACTCCACTGACGATACGGGAATATTGAAAATTGTAAATAAAAGCTTAGGTGATAGAAGTCCATGGTTTGACTGTGTCGATGTCAGTATTCGTCAGAATGATATTACCATTATTTACAGCCTTTAACTTTTATTTTCAATTTATCAATCGTCTTCGCTATCATAGATATTTTAAAGGTTGCAAAAATTATCCTTATTTTCAAGGCAGGGAACCATTTGCTAGGTAAAAACTACAGGAATATTTTTGTTTTCCCTAAGTTTTCAAAAGTGATGGCGCATCTTGTATTTTACAAATTGTATGATTCTCTCTCATAACATGTAATTTTTTTTTGATTCCTTGCCGAATGCAGAAGAAATATTAGCATGCGATGGTGATGTCGACACGGTGTGTATGTGACACTTCTTGTAAACACGATATCTCAAGAAGGGTAACCATGACGGAGGCTCATACTTGACGTGTGGGTTGTTCATACTGAGAAGATGATTCTATCGTTTATGGTGGAGGTCATGGGTCATTTGAGGTCACCTGAGGTCAAACTGGTAGACACTTGTAAACACAATATCTCCAGAAGCTTCCTGTTGACTGATGTCATACTTGACGCGTTGGTTGGACACATTCGGTACCTGATCCTTATTGTTCTCGGTGAAGGTCAAAGTACATTTGAGATCACCAGAGGTCAAGCCGGGGAAACCTTTTAAAGGCTATATCTCCGGAAGGGTAACAGTGGCCCGGGGCATCTCATAGTTAGCATATATTAATTGCCCATATTGAGTGGATGACAGCCACCGATTTTGAAGGAGGTCAAGGGTCATTTGGAGTCATCAGAGTACAGAGGGTCAAACTGTTAACTCATGTATCTCAATACGATAAATTGTGAGCAATCTCATATTTTGCATGTTTATCCCTCATACTCAGTAGTTCAGTATTTAGTAGTCAAAATCTTGTAAATCCACAACTAGTACAGTACAAGAGAAAATGCATATGCATCACAATATTAGCTAAATCTTCTATCCTATAAATACTGTCAGAAGAATGCAATAAGATCTGCAATAATTCACAACAATATTCGTTATCCAGTCTTAGTTCTTTTACAAAAGCTAACAATATTATTTACTAAGAACATATTTGTAGCAATTCATCTTATTTTGTTTCTTATTTGTCGAATCTTGGAATGTGTTTGGTTCGTTAGTTAGAAGTTAGAAGTCAATACAGGCTAAGGAGGGCAGAACATTTATTGTTGTTGTTGTTGTTCGTGTCTGGACCTCTCTTTTTATTTTCTTTTTCCTTTATTTTCTATAGAGATGGTCTGATCTTGACAGGATTTGTTTTCATCAGGATTTCGTCTCTGAATGTTTTTAAAATAACATAGCAAATCAACACAAAAATGTTCTTTAAATCCATTATTGTCACGAAAGCTTTCGAAGAATCATATACTCTTATCGATTTTGAATAATGAATCAATGAATCAGCGGAATACATGATACGGAATACATTGTTTACTAAGTATAATATCTGTTGTGAAAGAAAGACGATCAAACACTACATCGTGTGATTCCTGACCTGTTAAGTTCACCAATTATTTTTGCAGTCGTGACAATTTGGGAAAGACACTTATTATAATGTGAAAAAAATGTCGGCATTTGAGGTGTTGTGGGCCATCGATGAGAAATTGTATAGAATGCCGACATGAAACTTAGTGAACTGTTACCGTTGGCACTCTGTGCTGCGCACAATATTGTTCTTAGCTATTGTCTCCTGCGGTGCTTGCGGGTGTGTGGGTATATGTTTTGTGATATTTCATTGAAGTGTGTGCATTCTTTTGTGTTCTCTTTTTACCTTTTCCTTTTTTTTAAATATTTTCCAGAACAGGTTTTCAGCACAGATATTAACCGAACAAATATAAGGAACAATGTGTTTCCTTATGCCTTGGTCACACTACGAAAAAACGTGTCTGCGACTGTACTGCAACATACCCACAAGTGTATAAAAACTGCACAGCTGCTAGAAGCAGCCACTTGTCATATAGGACCGGGTTGTCTCAGATCCATCTCACCAGCTCATCTTCTTCGGCTTCAGTGAACTCCCGAAAGTTCTGTTTTGTCGAATCCAACATTTCAACATCCTCTGCGGTGATAGAATCACCCCTACTGGCTGTCTCTATTGTGTTTTCCGCCACAGCACTAAGGGTAGTCTCGGCGCTGTCCTGGGATGTCACGTAGGTTTGGAGACTGGCCGGGTTTGTATCGAGAGTAGGCTGTGTAGTGGGAGGTGCCTGACTTTTGGAGGCATCGGTGATTTCTGGCGTCTCCGTAGCAGGGGGACCAATAGTCACCTGACCGTTGTCGGACCCTCTGGTTTTCCTCCCTTGTTTCGGTTGTTTCGGCGGCATCATGGATTATTTCAATGAACAACAGTACACAACTAGAAACACTGACGTGTGGTGGCTGCTGTATGAATAGTTGAAATGTGTGCAGTCGGCCGTGTTGCGTCATGCTGCAAACGTGTTGAAACTTGTATGCAGCCGGTTTCAATCAGGCGCAGCATGGTACATATTATGAGACTCTTGCAGTCTGTCGTATAGTTGCTAGTTTAGACGCAGATCGTGTTGGGAATGTTCGGCGATAAGCGCAGTAGATCGCAGCATTGTTGCACCACGTCGACGAATAGACTGGAACCAGTTGCAAGGTATTTCTAGTTGCAAGCAGTTCCTTCATGTGCTCCGGAGTTGTAGCAAACATTTTCAAAATGACCTAGCTGCAAGCAGTCGCAGTACGCGATTTGATACAGTGTGACCGGGGCAAAGATGCGCGACTTATGAAGATCATTAAAAGTCAGTATTGATTGGGAATACTGTAGTTCCTTCAAATCCTGTCATAGAATAATAAAAAATATCAACTCAGCGAGCCCCCTTTCAAGGCATAACTGTTCAACTAGAGTAAAGTAATATGTAGAATGAAACTGTTGTTGTTGTTGTTGTTGTTGTTGTTGTTGTTGTTGTTGTTGTTGTTGTTGTTGTTGTTGTTGTTGTTGTTGTTGTTGTTGTTGTTGTTGTTGTTGTTGTTGTTGTTGTTGTTGTTGTTGTTGTTGTTGTTGTTGTTGTTGTTGTTGATTAAGTTGTGGAATTGGTCATGGAGATCAAAGAAACCGTTGGGGATTGGTCACTGAAACACATATGCATTGTGGAATTAGTAATGGAAGACATAGACTTACATGTGAGATCGGTGATGGAAATCACATACACATTTTCAAATATTGATGTCACAAGAAGAGCAGTACAAAGTTGGAAATCATTCTCAATCATTCAAGCTGGCTTCGTTGCTTCAGTTGTGTGTTAAAGTGATTTTCAAAAAAATTTCAATTTCATGCGACCATAGGTATAGTGTTATGTATAGAAAGTTCGTTAGGGGTTCCCGTATCTCGGAGTTCACACAGAGGTCAGGGCGAGTTAAATAACCTTTCCTTTTTCTTTATTTCCTTCAGTCAGTAAGTGCAGACAATTAATTATGTTAGAAATGAAATGAGCCTGGCCTGACGCAGACAAATATGATATCACAGTAACTACGGGATTGGTCAATCATGGGCCCCCGGTGTGATAACGATTTGCATATGAGTTCTTTCGTGATTTTAGTTTTGTCAACGTCATCACCGATACCGTGATCCTCAACGGTTCGGCGTTCAGCGTCGACAACCACGAAGTCAAATTCGGGAAAGACTGAACCTCGATAATAGCAGAGTCGTATTTGTGGGAACATCAAACCTTCCCTGAAAATAACGAAGCTTGTACTCATCGGCATTGTTGTCACCACGTCGGGCAGTGCCGGGCGGTGCTACCCAGCTCTCAAAATCTCCGCCCGGCACTCGCCGTCAATTTCAGCATCATCACCGCCCGGCACAAATTTCGTTACTTAACTGAATAAAACTGTTAGAGTTCTTTAGAATTCTGAATGATTATCCTTTTTTACCACAAAACGGCCAAGTAAGATTAAACATTTCCTCACTGGTCGAAACCAAAGTACCGAATTCATGATTTATAATCTAGAGTGCCACATTTTACATCCAAGCACTTTCCAACCCCCCAAAATTTTTCAAAGGGGAGGTCCCCTAGACCCTCCCCCCCCCCCAGGACGGCGATCACAAATTACCCGGCTCTCAAAATTGTCTGGTGACAACCCTGCTCATCGGCAACCATTGGAATGGTAAAAAAGTATATCGAACATTGAACACATGGAACAATGAATCTGGGGAACATCAGATAAACCCCGATATTTCTGAATTGTTTCAGTATTATACTGAGGCCCACGTGCGGTTTGTAACGAACTGTGTTTTGCAACGAATTATTTATCATGCACACCAGAAGTGGAAATGTATCTTCAAGAGTTTTTTAACGTTTTGGGGGATACTTCAAACGCCAGCCTGGTTAAGTAATCTCTTTATACTGCTCTGTCTCTTTATACTGCTCTGTCTCTTTATACTGCTCTTTATACTTGTCTTATTTGGAAATGTCACTCTAGGAACATAACAGACTACATCTCGAAGTAACACTGCTGGTTATCAGTTTATATGTTTCGCTCACTTTATGACATATGCCATAGAATTGCAATGTATCAAAGGAGGGACTCTTTGAATTTATGTAGAGAGACCGTGTAGAGAGCAGACATCTTAAAACAAATTCTGTTCAGTCCCTACTTATTCAAGAGAGAACGGTAAGTCTTCTATGGTATTGCTGCTTTCCTATACAATGCTCCGAAAAATTCTTCTCAGTCCTTTGAATCGTTCAGTCATCCTTTGTATTATAATTGAAATCCTTATAGTGCGTCACTTCCGATATAATTATGCGTATATCCCAGAAATGACGTGTCAGTTGGGGGGCCAATGAGAAAACAACCTCAGAGGTCCTTTAAATAACATTCGGCGCCATACTATGCTATTAGACGAAATTATGAAAATTGAAGCAAGGTTGGTACTAAGACCTTTTCACACCAGGTGCGTTTACTTCATTTTATTTCATTTTAATTTTTTTTTTCAAAACAAAAGATAGATACAAGTGCAAGTATGACAAATAACAATTAAAATGGTGTTGAGAATGGAAGGTTCTTAAAAAACCCTTCTGGCTTTGAAAAACAAGGACACTCCCCGAGAAAATAAAGACAGTTATAAACAACAAAAAGAACAAAAAAGAACAAAATCCCTTCCATACCCCCTCCCCACCCCACCGACCTACCATCCCCGCCTGCAGTATTAATAAGTACTAACAAAATGCCTAAGTAAACCTTTCTTTAGAGATGCAACTGACGGACTTAGCTGATTATTTTTTGGGAGTGCGTAATTTTTGGAGGGTGGGGGGAAGACTGAAGGCCAAGGGTACAATGGAACATCACGTAGTCGTTACTAAACGAAAAAGCATAGAATACACTGAAAAAGAAAGAGTTGAACATTTTAACAAATTTTGAACACGTACTGTTGCTTGGACTATCGAAATAACAAAGAGTAGGCAATCCACGAAGTTGCAAATCTCATCCCTATCGTTTCGCATACCCATTCTCCCCAAGCACGCTGGGCTGTGTATTTCATCAGTGATTGAGATTGCTCATAGTGCCAAGTGCTGAATATCCAAGTAACTTGATAGATTACTGAGATACACCACGTATAGGCTTCGAACGGCACAAATGCACGTAAAATACCTGCGCGTACACATGTGCCTAGATATCAAGCATGCGTCGGAAGTTTTCCCGGAAAATGCTTGAGCGTTAGAGAATTCCCTATATTCGCACGCCCCGTCACTGTGGATCCTTTGAGGACCGTGAAAAAAACTTTATGCGTGGCTCCATCTTAACTTCACAGTGCGTAAACATCTCGAGTTTTTGAACAATTGCGGAATAGCCTAGATCTATATATGTATTCGTCGTAGACATATATAGTACAGCCCCCGAAATTGGCGCGCACCCAATATTGGCGCACCTGCAAAAATCACGAACTATCACCGTGGTAATAATACTAAAGCAAGCCTAACCTACTAAAGCCTAACCACAGTTACGTTTTTCGTCATTATGAATCCATTTCAGGTACGTTCCATCTAAATTATGACTCTGTCAGGCACGTTTTAAAAGCCCATCCTAATACTGCAAGAATTGTAAGATTTTGTGAATGACATTCCCCAAATTTACCTGAAATTACCGCCACATGAGCACTCGTCATTCACTGTGTCGTTGCATCCGGTGTACCATCGTGTATGTAGTGTATGTATATGCATAACCTAGGTTAAAGGTCACCAGACTTTGTTTACGTTTCCTCTAAACTGCCCCAGTTTTCTTAGTTAGCTAAAGTTAGTAAAGTAGTAGTAATGATTATCGATGTTTAGCTGCAACTTACTGCACATTAAGATTTCATAATTATGTTCAATTTTTGACAATTTGGAGAATGGGAAAGGTAAAGGGCTACAGACTTTTTGTTTTAAAGTTCAGTGTGACCTCCTAAAGTCTTTGTTTTCACATTTTGTCCCTCAATCAACTTACTGGAAATACCTGCTTGTCTCATGAATGATGAATGGTGATGGAAAAAAAAACTGAGTTACATGGGCTACAGCAGAGATGGCATTGATATGCAGACAAACTGTAAAGATATAATTTGAGTTCGTACTGTATTTAGTTCATTTTTTCTTTTTTTTTAACTGTTACTTATTTTCTTTAACATAGGAGAAACGATATTGTTTATACGATAAGAAAATGATGAAGAGGGCCTATAACCTAGTAAGGAAAAAGAGGTGGTCCCTCAGAAAAGCAGCAAAGATTTGTGGTCTCCCAGAAACTTCCTTAAGGAGAATTATGTCTAAAGCAGAAGACAAAATTGACTCTCCCATGGGCAAAAACTCCGTCATCCTTAAACATCATGAGGAAGAACTCAAAGACCACATCATCCATTTGGCTAAGCTGGGTTTTCCTATGTCTCGATTAGACATCCGAAAGTTGGCAACAAATACTGCCATTTTTTTGGGAGTAAGGCAAAATGATAAGCTATTGTCCAAAAACTGGTTGGAACGATTTCTTAAACGACGGCCTGAACTCAAAGTTGTGAAACCGCTCAAGTTGAGTCTCAGAAGGGCCAAGGCAACTAGCAAGGAGGCTGTTGCCAAATATTTTGATGAGCTGAATATCATCATGGAAAAGTACAACCTGAAAGAAAAACCCCACCTAATCTTCAATGTGGACGAAAGTGGATTTCAGGCGGAGCATACTCCCCACAAGGTTGTAGCACCAAGGGGGATGAAAGTGAATTCTATTGTCAGTGACCGTGGTCCCATGACCACTGTATTAGCTGCTGGAAGTGCTACTAGTCAGCCAATTCCCCCTTTTTTCATCTTCAAGGGGAAACGAATGAATGATCTTTTGAAGAATGGCAGTGTCCCGAGGAGTGGTTTTGCTATGTCAGCAACAGGCTGGATTAACAGTAAAATCTTTATTGACTATATAGAAAATCACCTGACAATGTATTTACCACATCGCAGTCAAGGAGAACATGTCCTCCTTTTATATGATGGTCATGCTTCACATATATCCCTTGAATTGATTATGCAGTCAAAAAACATAATTTTGTTTGTGTTACCCCCTCATTCAAGTCACATTCTTCAACCAATGGACGTCACTCTATTTGGACCTCTGAAAACGTACTATCACCAGGAATGCCAAAGGTTCATGAGAGAACATCCTGGAGAGGTCATTACCAGATATGAAATTTGTGAACTCATTTCGAAAGCCTTTATGAAATCTTTCACGCCATTTAATCTTGTAACCTCCTTCAGAAAGACAGGCATTCATCCAATTAAATGGAACTTTAATCGCTAAACACCTCTCTCTGGCCTTCCTTCTGTGGTGGCGTCTCTCTCGTTGTGTTAAACATCCGTCGCTGGGGCAGTCATATCACGACTGTGAACCCCTAAAACCCCTCTTATTCTGCATGGTGGTCTGTGAAAAATCGAGGAAATAACCTCCTGGATCGTCTACCTTGGATGTGGTCACCTTGGATGACCTGGTTTTGGCTGGTCTAAGTTGGTCTGGCCTTGGACTTGGCCTGTGATTTCTTTATAGACGCCGGAATCCAGTGGTCACTGCCTAGCGTACCGTTAGAAGCCAGGGCCTATTCATCGGTGTGCGTGCCAGCTCCTACTTCGTTTGTAACATCGCTACCCGTACCTAGGCTAGACGAACAACGCGCCACTAAACTCAGGTTAGCCAACGCTACCGAGGCTTCTCAAACACCATTCGCGCATCTAGACGCCGGAAAAACCACCACCGACGACAGCGAGAGACAAACCAATTACAAAATTAGGGGTGAGTAAGAGCTCTTCTCCCAGTCCCACCCCCTCCCCGAGTAAGAAACGTTACATGTTTGTGTTCTTTTTTTTGTCATGTTAATTGCGTAAAATAATTTTGCGTAACTGGTACATTTTGGCTTCGTATATGTAGCCACCTGTAGTGTAACGGTAACGGTAATATCACATTCGCAAATAGGCTAGGCCTACGTTTATACGTATGTACAAGGGAACGAAATGTCAATATACCCCTATTTGTTTTTCATAATAGCGTGTTGTAGTGTAATATTTAGTACAATGGCTCTAACAAACGATTATGAAAGAGGAAGACCAGTACAGAGAGTGCATAGGCCATCTAGACCCAGGCTGAGCCGAACGTACATTCGAGAACGAATGGCCTATAATTACGAGGTGCAGCACCGACATTTCAACCCAGATATAGTTTGTTTCACATGTCACAATCCATGCCATATTAGCAGATTCTGCAATTATTATCAAATTCAGAATATCAGAATGACAATTTTTGTAATCATAATCAATCTCAGAACCAGTACAATCAGACTTCTCCTTCTCGTAACCCCGTCGATACATACCTAGGCCACAGTGAAGATACCATCACACTAAAGTTGGACGATAAGAACTTCATTAAGTGCTATTTGCAGGATGCCTCTATTCTCATCCTGTTAGATAGCGGTTCCAACAAAACCCTTATCTCTCGTGACACTGTGGCCAAATCCAAATATCTGTCTGGTCTTCCACAGCAGAACATTGAACCTGTGGCATTCCGCCTGGGCAATGGAGACCACATTTATGGTGAACAGTAAAATCTCATTCGAAGTTATGCTTCAAGGTCACCCATTTCAATTTTCGGCAATTGTTGCACGTAATTTGACAGGCCTTGATCTTATTTTGGGATCCAACTCTTTGAAAAATCTGAAGGGTAGCCTTGACTTCACAGACAATACGTTCCGTCTACACAGACGTAAAAGTTTCCTGAAACCACTTGAACGTACAGTCATCTATCCAGGTCGAAGTCGTTATGTTGTCTGTTGTCGTTCGAACTCATTTGCCGAATGCACGCAAAAATTGTGATGTCTCAGCATATCCATGCGGATTTGTTAAACACCTTTGCCCATCGATAATGCACAAAACCTGCACTCGTAATCATCTGACTAATAAGGGCAAAACACCGTTCGTTATCAAAGAAAATCGTCCAGTGGCGTATGTCACCACACAAGATATAGTCAATGTTTTGCAAGAGTGTCCTCCTGAAGTCTTTCCTACGCCTATTTCTACGCCAGAGTACAACAATGTTATGCATTGTAATGCTATGTCTCATATTCTAACGACCAGACACGTCATTCTATTGTAATAGAGAAAGTATCCCCATCTAGATCCTACTGACCCTATTGTCACTTACTGAACGTGAAGTCTTTCACAAATATGTTAACTTTCATGGTAGTGTCTTGAACGATGCAGAAAGGTCTGAAATGTACAAAATGTTGGAGCAAAACAGAGAAGCATTTTCTTTATACGGTGAAATTTCGCCATGTACCGATTCAGAGGTTGACTTCAAATTGGACAATGAAGAGCCATTTTTCATTAGGCCTTACAAACTGTCTGAAAGAGACAAACAATTGGCAACACAGGAGATGAACAAACTTGTCAAAATGGGTATCTTGGCAATTGGACCCCAATCATATACATCTCCAGTATTTCTGATCCCAAAAAAAGACTTTAACGAGAAAAGAGTTGTAACAGACTTTCGCTATTTGAATAGCAGGTTAATACGTCTCAATTATCCATTTCCATTGGTGAATGACACCTTGAAGAAAATAGGTCATTCCCAAGCCACCGTCTTGAGTACACTAGACTTAAAGAGTGCATTCTTCTGTCTTCGTTTGAGTGAAAGGTCACAGAAATACACAGGTATTGCTCCATTTGCAGGTTCTAAGCATTACTTTTATCGGAGATTACCTCAAGGTTTGAATTTGTCACCTGCTTTTTTTCAAGCAAAGATTAATGATGTCTTAACGACCATTCCTCATTCAGCACTTCATCTCACGTCACGACGATCTGATCATATTTTCGCAGGATATTACGTCACATAAACGTCATTTACAGTCCATTTTTCATGCCTTAATTGACCATGGTCTTAGAATCTCTCCTCAGAAGTGTCATTTGTTTCGTAAGTCTGTTACGTATATGGGACAACTGATTGGTATAGACAATTAAGGTTATGCTTGCTTTAAACCATTACAGTCTAGATGTAATGCAATCAGAAACACACCACGTCCCAGAAATCTTAAAGCAGTACGTAGATTTGTTGGTGCAGGGAATTATGTATCACAATTTTATCCATCCATTCAGACAACTCTGAAACCAGTGCATGCATTAAGAAACGCAAAGAATTTCAATGGACAGATGTTCATCAAAATGCATTCGATACAATACGTAACCTCATATGTGAGTCACCAATTTTGTATATGGCCAGGAAAATAGGTCGTTCATCTTTGTACAGTGATACGTCACGAACTGCAACATGTTCGTATCTAACTTAAATCATTGACGGTAAAGAGAGAATTTTGGGATACTACTCAAAGATTTTGCCTGATTCATGCCAACGTTACAGTGTAACATAATTGGAATTGTATGGTCTTCTTGTCAATGTTACTGCATTTAAGTACATTCTTAAAGGAGTGGAATTTGATGCTTACGTTGATCATTCAGCTATTGCAGATATTTTCAAATCTAAGCAAGAGCCACCAACACAGAGAGTTAGTAGACTCCTATTTCGATTGTCCGAATATACGATGAAAGTGAGCTATAAGAAAGACTCTGAAATTGTGTTAGCAGATTGTTTGTCACGTGCTCCTCCTCCAGATGATTCAGAGATAGATCGTATAATGCCACTTGCATTCAGTGACAGTTCTACTGATAATGTGTCCCCTGTAACTGAAGAGCAATGTCACCCTATCATTACCATATCTAAAGCTAAAGCACTAGGTGTGCATATCCCAGATCTGTTCTCAGGCAAAAAGACTGCAAGTAAGGAAACGCCAAAGGCACCTGAACAGGAAACTCAAACTAATGTTACTGTTCCAAAAACGAAGGTTGCTTCTTCAAATGTCCCAATGACACAGTCAGCATCTTCAAAGACTACGTCTCTGTCAGAGCCATCTTCTGTCGTTAAGCAACCTGTTTCTTCCCCTACATTGCCTTCATGTAATTTGCCAATGCCATTGCCTGAACGTAATTTGTCTTCATTGCCAAATTTCCAGCTTTCTTCACAGCATGAAATTCCTGACATGATGCAACCATAGTTAATATATACTTCCCCTGGTTGGGAAACTTTACGTACACCATATACGCACACCGAAGAAGCAGAGTAGCTATGTTGAGACCTTCGTAAAAGTGCATCACGTGACACCGATAGTGCACAGCGATCGATCGAGTAGCGACATGGCTTCATTAAGTGATGTGCTATTCTTTCTGGGAAATGACATTGAAGTTGATTCAAGGGTTGAAAGGGGGCTACAGGAAGCTTCCGAATCAGTACGTATTTGAGACTTCAAAGAAACGAAGAAAACCGTAGCCCTACGTTTCTTTTTTGAATAGGAAACACTGGTGAAATCGAGGCCCGGCAGTGACTGAGTTTGGGCTAGGGCATAGGTCCAAACTACCACCCCCCCCCCCTTCCCAAACATGAAAAAGAAAACAGAAGGGAAAATACACATTCCAACCTGGAACTCCCATTTTTAACCAGATAGTACCATTATGAAAGTATTCCACCACTTCAGTGTATGAACAGCATAGAATAGGTAGATTCAATATGAATAGGTCAGGGGGTATGGGTATTGGGCCATGCAACATATATGCCATTAACTGATTAAGTTTCCTTCCCCCATCCTCCCCTACCTTCACCTGAGCCCTTCACAAATCCTGAATTTGCTGCTGAAGCGGACAGTAGCAAATAACTTTTCCAAATCAGGCTATTACAGTAACTTTGAAAATATGAAAAGATGGGCTACCTTTTATGAACAGAAATTTTATATTCAAGCAGTTACTGTATTTGTTTATTTCAGGTGCAAGCTAGTGTATTTGCATGCCAAGTGTGTAAGAAGGAGTATAAAAGAAAATACAGCTTTACCCAACACATCAAAAAATTTTATGCTGCAAATGAAGGGACTGAAGCATGTGAAACCAATTTTTTGTCTGAAGAAACACTCTGTGAGCTCTTGAACAACATCAAATCCAACGTTTGTGAAAGTGGTTGTTTCTCAAAAGAAATTAAGCTTGAACTGACAAGGTTTACTAAACTACAAACTAACCCTGATCTGCTACAGGAACTGATAGAAATCTCCCGGGCATACTCAAAAACATCTGACAAAGAAAAATTTTATTCCACTTTTTACTCTAAAATTGTGTCAAATGCAGAAAAATATTTCCCAAGACTTGAAAGACGAAGTGGAACTTTGCTGATTTCTAAGTTAGCGGACCGCATTTTGGCTCTAGAAAAGAAGAAAGCAGATACGCAGTCTGCTCCTCTTGCCCCTGCTCAACTTTCGCAGAGCGAGAGGGATGGGTTGCACTACATTGGAGGATATATTTTTCACAAGCTTCACAGAAAGCTAAAAAATTCAACACAATGGATGTCAGAGGAATCACAGCAATCAATGGCTTTCTTCAAGCTGGTAAACTCCCTATTGAAGAAACTGCTGAAGGAAATCTTGTGGCAGCCCTGAGTCGTGGTGGTTTGTGGTCAGTTAAGCCTTGTGTGGAGGAGATACTGCTTGTTGCTGAGACAAATTTCAGACACTTTGCTAAAAGCAATACCCATCAGATTGACACTGCATCTGTAATAACTAAAACAGTTACTGATGATAAAGTTTTAATGAACTTCAACACCCTACTAAATGATTGTGACCTTACTGTAGAGGAAGAACTTTCCAAATGTCTTTTGCACAATATAATAAGCCTGTACACTACTATAAGGGCTTTTTCCTCCGTTCGTGATATTGTGCAAAAACATAAGCTGAAGAATGCATCAAAAAAGAAGGGGCTGAGCAGAGAACTAAAAATAGCAAGTGACACTGCAAATAGAACTGATGCATAGTTTATACATTTATAGGGAGAGATAGAGAAAGAGAGAGAGGGAGAGGTGGAGAAAGATCAGCTGTGAAAGTTATTGCACTTACCTTTCCCTTCACCCCCTTCTCTTCTGTGTTCTCCTCCCCTTTCTCTTCCCCTATCTTACCCAGGCCATTGTGTGTAAAAAGAACACCAAAGACAAGCATGACCAGCAAAGTTAATTCATTTACCACCTTTTATCTAACAAACGTTTGGGCAGGTTCCATTGTGCTGGACTTAATTTTAACAAAAGTTGTTGTAATTAACCTTTTAAATCAGATACAGTATTACTAATATGATGTAATAAAGAGAAATCTTAAAGACAGTTTCAGAGTTGAGCAGATTTTGTTGATTCAGTGAAATAAAGAGTACCAGACTCTAACTTTACTACCACATATGTCTTGTTTTAATCTATCTTACTGAAGTCGTCAAGCAAATTGAAAGTAGCTTTACATCTATGTGGAAAGGTACTGTAACACTAAAGTGATTGTACACTCAGTCACTACAGATGGAAAGGCTCATTTGTCAAGTCATCACTGTGAAGAATACAATAGTAAACAAATACTTTATCCTCAACCTTACTAGTTAGGAGAAGAAAAAAAAGTGGTACAACAAAAGGCCTGTACTACTGACCTTTCCTACAGAAGGAATACAGTAGGGTTAATTGAGGGAAAAAAGCCACAAGTATACATGGTGTTCACTCTCATAGTTTAATTAAAAAGAAATTCCTAGGCAGGGGTGGTGCCATTAGGAATTACCCAACAGGAGATAAAGCTCTCCAACAGGGGGCCAATAACTCAAGCCCCCTCAAGATGCTAGGTTGCCAAAAGGGTGTGGAAGATAACAATTTTTTAGCTTTTATTTATGATGTTCACCTATACCCCCCTTCACTGACACCACCTCTGTTCCTAGGATACTGCTTATTAACACAGCAATTATGATGGAGAGAAAATGCTAAAGCATTTTACACAAGAGTATAAATTTTATGCAATAACAAACTTCTACATGTAATCAGTGATCACATATGCATAGAAGGCCAAAGTATTACCCCTTAGACTGAGGATATGGCTGCTGAAAACTTTGCTTACTAAAGTACTATTAATTATGTGTTGGAACTGCAAATGATTGACCTCTGATTGTCTCTAAGACTAAATGTCATGGGGCACAAGGTAACATGCAGAGGCTATTTCAGCCTTAGGTATGATAATTACTAGAAACCCCTAACAAATGAGATTTGACAAAGAAGGTCCTGAATAAAGTCTACTGAAACAAAATAAGTACACTTCACCATGCCAAACCCCTTCTGAAGATGAATATACCTGCACATTTTCAAATTTAGCTACTTTCTCTTTTGTCTTTTGGACAATTTTTCATCTGATATATCTTCCCATGATTTCCTATGGTCATAACGTCCCCCGGTATTTCCTGTGTTACATGAAATTGTTCTTTGAACCCGTATAGAGTTGTCATTGTAACCAAATGTAAACAAATCAGGATTATCACATCTTCTTCCTTGCTGGCGCTGAAACCCAAAGTATTCTTCTAATGGGTCCTGACAGAACCTTTCTAAAAGAACAAATTCCATGCCTTCTGAGAGGAGAAACTTTGTGGCAGCTATCAAAGAGTATACTGTAATCTTAAACCCTTCAAAAGTTTGTCTAGATATAAACATTTGACTTTGTTCATTTTTGTTAAAATTCCCCTTACGACTTTCAATGCTTTGCTTCCACTCATCGAAGTAGCCAAGAAATTCATTCTCAAGTCACATAAATCTATTATCATCCAGTTCTTTGTATGGTGCAAGGTTTGGTTTTAGTTTTCTTATGTGCTCACTTGTGCTTCTGACATTTAAGCAATCAAAGAAGGCATCAATTAACTCACAGAATTTAGCTGTAGCAGCAGCTTGCTCTCCTCCATACTTTTTAAGAGCAATGGCCATGGTAGAACTTAGTACCTGAGCAGCCAGGTTGACCCGCATTTTGGAATACGGGGTCAGATAAACATGGTCGTACGTTATCTTTGGAAGAATCTTAAGACCGTTTTCCATGTCTTTATGATATAACCTTACAAGGTGTTGCCACATGAGATGTTGCCCTCCATTCCACATACACCTTGTGTTGTTTCCACAGCCAGAATGATAAAGGCAATTGCGAGCTGTTTTAATTAAGTGGGGGACGTCTGAGAAGAAGTATATAAATCGGTGCGGTGAGCATAAATTCTGAGTAGAGTAAGTAACTTGCCTAGTATCATCCTCACCCATTCCATTATGCATGCTGTAGAACCGTCGGTTGGGAGATTCTCCATCTGATGTAACAGCAATCACCCACAGGTTACAGGTACATTCCAGGATGCACACAGCTTCCCAAAACAGTGGGAAAAGTTGAACTGCTGACACTCCATCTGACCCAAAAAAGGCAAATGAGTATTTGAGTTCTGTACAAACACCCCTTAGCATAAACACCATTGCATGAGTAGCTAGTTCATCCACCTTACCCATTGTGCCAAAATTTTTCTCTGGGTCCCCTAAATCTGTAAAACCAATTAAGTCCCCTGTGCTTTTGTCAAAAACTAAGTTGGCTTTCAGTTTCATCTCATCTATAAGTAGCACCACGTATCTTTGAACATCAAAATAATTTTCAGTCTTCTGTATAAGATCAAAAATCACTTCCTCATAAAATCCTGGCCTTGGCTTGATCCAATTACGATAGTCTCTCAATGTTCTTTGGCTGGGGAGGGTGAGAACTTTGCTATTTCTAAGCTCTTCATAACATGAAGGTGATTTTGACATCAATGATAAACAGAATCGAATTATCATGGGATGGTATCTAGAAAAAAGCTTTTTCTGTTGCTCCCAGAAGAGAGTCATAAAGGGTTTCATTTTACTGTTTGAATCATTGAGAATACCTATGAAATCTTTACTCATGCTATGATCAACTTCAACACTTGATTTCAAAAGTTCTGCCTTCATGCTTTCTAACTCCTTTTGAAGTTGGGCACATTTGAGCCGCTGTGATTGGAGGGTAAGCTTTATGCGAAAAGGATTGGTTCTAGCTACAGGTGCTTTAGTTTTAGCAGGTGTCAGAATCCTTTTCCGCTTAGCTTTTGTGGCTTTACAGTCAGGAGTAATGTCATAACTCAATAGTAAACAACTTGTACAATGTTCTAGCTCAGTCAGTACCTCACAACCCACAGCTCTTTGTATTTCTCTGCGAGGGTATGGTTCATATTCTTCCATCGAAGGGTCAAATGCTTTTGGAATAACATGCATAATAATATTTTTGGTATTTACATTTGTTTTTACACCACTGAAATTGAAAAATTCTTGATTTCACTCAGCAAATCCCTGATCTTTTTGTTTCTTACTGACCGCTTATGCATCAAATAAATAGAGTGATTTTCCGGTAAAAGCCAGCCAAAGACGGAGAGGGTAAATCCGAGGCTATCATCAATGGTAAGACTGTAAGTCGGATAAAAGGAATGTTTCTTCTTGCAAACTTACAACACACCTGTTAGTGTTTGAAATTGTAGACCACTCCTTAGAGAAGCTTGACTTTTTGATATCATGTTGTACTTCTTGCAAGGATTTGTACATAACATCAGGTGTAGTGGGATATGCATCTGCAGTTCTGAGGGATTTATTCTGCCTAGCTGTTAGACTCTTTGATGGCATACAGAGAGTTGGGACTGAACCAAACACTAGTTTCTTCTTTGTCATTTTATCTGTTTGGACTGAGAAAAAACATTGCATTATGCAAACATTAATAGAAGAATAGAGCATTTTCAATACTTGATAAAAGAATGCAAAACCGTCATTAAGGTTCCCCCACAAATTAGGAGAGTTGTAGCGAGTCACACAATTTTGCAGTCAAGTCATTTGCTTCTTTTGATGTGACTCGAGGCGAGTCAATGACTTGAGTCACTGTGCTATTTCTATGGGGAAAATCCTAATTCAATTCCTCGAGTCATTTCCCCTTTGAAAATTGGTGACTCGAGTCACAACTCGTTACAACTCTGCAAAGTAGAATGTCCTCGACATGATCTGTGACTTGCAAGGTCACAACAACATAGACCTGTATTTTGAATAATTTATAACAGCCTAGATATTTGAATAAAAACACCAGTAACAATTTTTTTTTCAATCACATACAATATTGGACACGAAAACAGAAAACTGTGGACAGCCTTTATTTCAAGATATTAGCATAACCCTCTCAAGTTTATGAACGATCATATTTTAATTCTACGTGCTTAGGCCTAGCCAGTTTGATTTTGAAGTGCAAAATTCGTATGGTGGGCATGTAATGCATGTTGAGCTTGAGTGTGGCATTGACCTGACATATTATAGGCCTATGATACTAGCTAACTTTTTCTTTATTGTAGTATCTTTATTTTTCAGTTATGCTGTGTGTCTGATTATATAAATTTTTGTATTTTATGAGGGGAAAATGAACAGACAAACTGCAGAAGAACAATCAAAGGTACTCTATTTAGAATCAGTGCCCGGAAGGGACGGAAGTCTTCATAAAATGGTTATTTTGGCCTAATTTCAACCTAAACTTAACCCTAACCCTCAAAATAAGCAATGGTTTTGAGTGAGACTTATTCTATCTTATACCATAATTGGCTTTTCAAACCTAAATTTGGTTAATCTAAGTTTCTAACTCAAACGTAACACTAACTTTCATCACTGACCTTGACTTGTGGACATGCACTGATTCTAAATTAGAGCCCAATCAAACAATGAAATGGCTGAAGATGGTCATGTACTCCTTTTGGTACTGTAATATGGAAATGGTAACCCTATTGAAGTTCTTAGGTGTAGGCCTAAGTGGAAAACAGTAACTTAGGCAATAGATACTTATGTGTCAATCTGTCACTATGAATCAATCATGGTTCCTTACTAAAATACTAGGCCCTAAGTCTGACACCATTCCTGGGGTGCAGGGTAGGCTAGACACAAAATGAAACTTGTTTGACTCTCTTCTGTATCTGTTACCACATTTCTGGCTAATGGTAAAGTGGCAAATTCAGGCCAATTACAGTTTTCTTACGGTATGTAGGCTTTTTAAAATTTTGTACTAACGTTTGGCTAAGCCGTACAGTGCTATGCTTCGAATGTTCGCTCATTAGGTAGCCTACCTGTGTTCTCACCGACTGTTAATTACTAAGTTAAGTAAGCTACATAACATAGGCCTAAGCATATCTCAATGTCGCTAAGTGCTGGTATCGTAACTCTCGCTTCAAATACCGTTCGGTGTTGGGAAGTGTTCAGAAAAGTAATTTAACCAATCCTTTATATATTTTACAATAATGCATTTTATGTTATTACCGTTTCATCAAGGTTCACACGAGACTCCCTAGGAAGGACGCTTTCGCTGTTAGTATTCTACAGTACGTGTAGTACGCTCCACACATACACCAGCGTCGCTTCTTGTGCACTATCAGGGTCACGTGACTGCAGAAAATCGAAATCTCAACATGGGCAGTACAGTTCGCCGAGTGTCCCAACCAGGGATAGTATAATAACTATGATGCAACCTGAGCCACGCCTGGTCGATAAAACCTCTACCCCACAGGAAGTTATTCATGACCCCCCCCCCCCCCTTCCTGCCTTGTATGCTCCTCCTAAGCCACATATTCCATAGACAAGTTGGTTACAGGTCACATACCTAAACAGAGAGAATTGCAAAAGTTAATGAAGAATATTCAACGTAAGATCATCAGGGATTATGATTTACCATTCAATGCACATGAATTGCAAATTCAACAAGAGTCTTGCCCATATTTCAAACCAATATATGATTATTTGGCTCATGATATTTTGCCTTCAGATTCTAAAGGTGCACATGCAGTTTCTCAGAAAGCGGAGAATTACATTCTCTGCAGTGTTCTTCTTTTTCGAGTGTATCTTCATCCTAAGAACAAGTCTAGAACAACATTACAATTGGTCATTCCAGACAATATGATAGATCAGGTCATTTCGAAATATCATGATAATCTTTTGAGTTGTCATCAAGGTGTTTTGCGTACATATTTGACGTTACGACAACATTTTTACATGCGTAATATGTTCCAATGTGTGAGTAATTATGTACAAGCATGTCTCAGATGTCAAGAATTCAAGGGTAAGCCACATAAGTCACGTATGTTTCACGCTAGTATACCAGATTCCTACAAGCTATTTGACAGCATCAGTCTAGATTTTAAGAGTATGCCAACATCCACGGCTGGCTACAAACATATAATGGTTGCTTGTGATGAAATTACAAGATATTTGGTGTGTGTACCACTTAAGACATTGGATGCTGAAACCATTTGCGAAGCATTGTTGCAGAAAGTTATTACGATTTTTGGTCCTCCAACTAGACTTATCACAGATGCTGCTGCCTCCCTTACAGGAAAGTTATTGAATTTGTTGTGTAGAGCTCTGAACATTGATCAGAAATTAATTAGTGTTTGTAACCATTGGTCTCTGCAAGTAGAGAGACACATTCAGACATTGTCAATTTTTTTGAAAGTGAAATTGAACCAATTCGGCACAGATTGGGTAAGATATGCTCCTACTACGGCATATGCTTATAATTCATTTGCTTCACCATATTTGGGCAATTACAGTCCATTCGAGCTAATTTTTGGTAGGAAGCCATCAGATCTTACGAAAGTCACCTTTAATCCTATGGCAGGTCTTTCTCAATCTTATGAAGATTATGCAGATTTAATGAAAAGTCGGTTTGCACATTTGTCAAAGGTAATGTTAGATCTTCAAAGGCGACACCTGTCTTCACTACAAGCTAAGACTGCACAGTGTCTGTCAAGTAATCCAATCTACAAAGTGGGACAATTGGTATATGTCTACCACCCCTCTAGTTCAAGTCTCATTGCCAATTCTAGGAAAATTGCAGCAGAGTGGGTTGGTCTACTGTTGGTGCACCAAGTGCTCGATAGGAGTCACTTCATGTTAGCAACATTGAAAGGTGAAATCTTAAATGTTTTTAATTTTAACAGACTGAAGCCATGCTATGTTAAAGCTTCACCAGTAAAGGAAAATATTCAAGATGTTTCCAAGTTGAAAGAAATTCTTGAGAAGAATTCCAGTAATAATGTTTAATGTTTTCCTAGAGGAAAAGTCTCCTCAATTATTCTGTGATGAACATGGTGACAAGTTAACACCAATCACAGCTTCAGATATTTTATGTTTTGACTGTACAAGTCCAGTCAATCTTTCCAATCATCTTTTGTGTTTTGAAGACAACAAATGTCTTGCTTTGCCATGTCGCGAGGACAACAAGACAATTGTGAAACATTTATGTTTATCTGATCTCTCTCCAAATGATGGTTTTGTTGTCGAGAAAGCAAGATATAAGGCAGGTGATTTGCAACTGCTTCTGAAATCAAGTGACCCAACTGCTCACTTTTCCTTTTGGTGGAATGTGTCACGTTATGCAAATACAGATAATGTTGTGAATTTCATTTTTGAGAACAATGTTCCTTTAACAGGTTCTCCAGAGAAAATGCAAAGGCATCTCTTTGGACAGAAGTAATGCAAATGTTCTATGTTTCATGTTTACCATTTACACGCTACTAATAATCGTAACGAAGTCTCACTTCTGCACCTGTTTGCCACCCTTTCATGGTATTCTTCTACGCACCTACAGGGAATATACTTATATTACTTTCCACTCTGGATTGTACGCCCTTAGTGCCATGACAACGTTCAAGGTCAATATTAACAACAAAGTTTGTTTACATGTTATTTGTCTTCATACGCAAATGAGTGAAATGGTCACCTTTTATTCTTCCTTTGAGAGAGATCACAAGAGTGAACAGAATTGTATTAGTGTAATTGTTCACGAAAGATTTAACTTTATTCCTTTTAACAGAGTGAATGTTGAACGACAAGGAACGTCAACATTTAATGTGAACATTTTCGTGTAACAATACATGAAATTGTAAATGTACTGTGCTTCTGATGAGCTGTGCGTTCACATGTCAGATAGGAAAGCGATGTTACCGGTCATTGCGTATTTTCCTGGGTTCATCTGTTCGTGTGTGACCACTGTCTTCAGTCGCATACTTTATTGTCTTTGTGAGTGTGTGCACTTACAACGTAACAGTTAATTTTTCTTTTCTTATTCCTTGAAAACTTTGATTCACAAGTGATTATCATTGACAGTGATGTTTCTGACTTTCCCATCCACTGTCCCGCCTCTCCCAATGTGTACTGATCATTTGCTGTACAAGAGCTCTTATTTACATGGTGTATTACTATCATATATCATATTTCATATGCATAATTACATATTGCATTCACAATTTCCTATTGTTATGGTCGCCATATTTTAATGAATGTTGACATGAACCTCATATTTTAGTAAAATTTTGGTTACTGCGTAACAAAATTTTAAAGGGGAAAAGGGATGTTGTATAGAGATGGCCATTCTACCCCACCGTACGCAAAAGGTCGTACAAAGTTTCAGTCTTCCGGTGTTTACCCCAGATTTATTTTAACCTTTCCTTTATTTCCCTCCGACAGTCAGATTAGACAATACAACACATTAAAAATAGTAAACTTAGACCCTGTTCTCAGAGAGGTTGCGCAATCCTTTCGTGATTGGGTAGATCATGGATGGCAACCGCCTCACTCTATTACGCAGGTCAACCATTTGACCTGTGATTGGTCAGTGTCAGCAGTCTATCCCGTGATCCTTAGTAGTTCGGCGTGGCTTGATCCATCGACCTCGCCACGCCGCTGACACTGGCTCTCTGGACATCAAACCGTAAACTTCGTCTCTGTCTGTGCACTATGTAGGCCTCTGTTATATCTCTGTTCCTCAGCTCTTCGTGTCAACGTCATGTAACTTAACTGTATACGTTTTCTCTCTGTTTGATCATCATCGTCAATTTAATTCTCGTTAATTTGTGTGCCAGTCAAATCAACAATAAATGGAACTTTAATCGCTAAATATCTCTCTCTGGCCTTCCTTCTGTGGTGGCCGTCTCTCTCGTTGTGTTAGACATCCGTCGCTGGGGCAGTCATATCACGACTGTGAACCCCTAAAACCCCTCTTATTCTACACTAAGTTACAGTACTTTTAGATTGCCAGCAAATTTGAAAGATGCAGAGCAGCTGGTATTACACAGCGCACACAGGGATCCATTGTTTTGATTACACATGGGGAAGAATGTAAGACAGGCTGAGGGAGCGACTAGAGGTAGGTGGTTGGGAGAATTGAAACTGTCTGGGGTGATGCATTACAGCCTTTAATTACACTCTAGATGATTTTCTTAGAGAAAAAATTTCAGTCCCTAAACCTTCCAAAACTACTAAACGAAAATACAAATACAGACATGGAGGCGTTGCAATAACAGAAGATAAGATTGTTCTCAAAATCACAAAAAGTACTGGAAACATCTGAAAAGGAGCCAGGTTTAAAAGAACCTCAAAACAAAGGACAAACTGAAAATTCATTGAGGAAAACAACCCACAAAACAGATGAATCACAAAATGACTCTGATTACAACCAAGATGATCATTGTTGTGTTTGTCAACGTTTGTCACCACCAAACTTGAAGGACGTCTTGAGAAATGAAGTAAAGTTTGTCGACTGGGGACAATGTGACAGCTGTACCCAATGGACCCATTTAGAATTCTGTGTTCCAAACACAAAGGAAGACATTCAAATTGATAAGAAATTTTTATGCCCCCATTGTCTGCAGGAAGAATAATAATGAGTATTGTCAGTGTTTAAAAATTTTCATACCCTCAAATAGTCCCTATCTATTCCTTTAATACAAGTTCATCGACCGTTCCTCACTCGACTGTGATTTAACTCAATGCACGAAGTACACTGTGTACAAAGTCAATAAACGGACACACACAGTGACCCTATGGGAAAATACGCCAATATTGGGTGCTCCGCAAACTTGAAATGGCCGAAGGAGTCTTATCAAATTGCAGCCATTTTTGCCGTATTATACTAAACTGGGTGCCAAATCGTTTATATCCTTGGATTTTTGAGGCACAGAGCATGTGAAAAAAGCTTGTAGGTGAGTGTTTTGACATCTTCTTTCCAAAATACAGGCGATAGAGGGTCCTAAGGGCGCCAATTATGGGGCTTACATGCTACTGAGTGAAGGTATTATCAACGCGGGAAATGACATTGCTACAGACGTAAACATTCATCCCGGGGGCCCTGTTCCCCACAAAATTAAGATCGATCTTAAGTTTAATTTTTGTAGGCCTTCTACACGATAAATCAAGCTTAAGATTGAGCGTATCTCTTTGTGGAATGAACCCCAGAACTGGTTGTAAAGGTTGAATACCATGTCACATTCCGGAAAAGGCAAATGTGTAAAAGTTATGTTTGCAACATGTACCACCATCACCTAAAACTGTCTTATGGGCTACATTAATAATGATCTTTGCCCTTGACCTTTGACGTCATCAGTTTGACGGACACTTCATCTTACATCCAGGCACCCACCCACCAAGTTTGAAGTTCATTCGATTTATCGTCTACTAAGGGGAGGAGATCGTGACACTTTCTTTCCGCATTTTGCCGTTTGAACTTAAACCACGTGACCTTTGATCTCGTGACGTCATCAATATTTTCCAAAAAATTACTGTATCCTTTACTGTCTATATATGGTAGTATTAAAACTCTAAGGGTATTCACACATAGAGAAAATGCTAAACAAATTGTTTTATTTTCATGACCTGCGACCCTTGACATTCGACTTATGACGTCATATCAATCTGACGGGACACTATGAAACATACTGGGGGCTCTAAGTTTTAAGTTTATCCGACTTACCGCCTAGGAGGATATCGTGACACAGTGTTTAGAGCATCTTTGCCGATTTGACCTTTAAGCAAGTGACCTTTGACCTGGTGACGTCATCAATATTTTAAGCAAAATCTTATGTTACCTACTTTCCATTTATGGTAATCTCATCACTCTTGGATATTCATAATGTCTTCTTTCTCGAAAATTTTGGAATCGACTGTACTCCTTTGGAACTACACCTAGTATCTTAAGTTGTTGTCAATATGGTTTTCGCTCTGGGCATTCCAGGGAGTTGGCCCTTGCTGACGCTGTGGATAAACTTTATTCTGCCATTCAACGTGACCAAAATTCAATTGTTCTGTGCGATTTGTCACACAAGGTGCATACGCTTGTCGGAAAATAGATCCTTTTAAAAGGGCACAATCTGAGTACAGCAGATTAGTACGCAATCTCAAGTACAGTTCCAAGGTTGTCCCACCCCCACGAATTTCTTGATTTATCATAGTGACGGTTAAATTCGTGAGCAAAGGGAATAAAGTAACAAGACAAATATAAGGTATCACCAATCGAGCCATTAATCAGGATTCTCATTCAATGAAACTTTTCAGGATTTCAAAAGTTCAATTCCGTAGCTTTTTGAAAGATTAAACAACCTTGTTTGTTCGAATAAAGTAATGTGGTTCTCTCAACGTTACAAAATCTAAAAGTGATTGCGTGCGTAGGCAAAAAGTAAAACCATTGAAATTTCATCTCAAAAGTTTGGTAAAGCTTTCAATTATACCATTCAGACAATCTGGGAAAATAAATAGGTTTCAGTTGGTTAATTCTGCCATATGATGTCAAATTTTTCTAACATAACGACAAAAAGTGCAGAATACGATAATGTAGTGGTTGGCAGTTTTCATTCAAATCAACGGTGCGCTTCTTTGAACAAGCCAGTGGGAAGTATACTAGCACTGAATATTCAGTTAGTCAAAACAACTCAGGATCACTGACACCGCAATATTGTGTTCAGCTGTAGGTTATTTGTAAATACAGTGCCTCCTTTCACCAAATACTCCATTTACTGATACCGCCCAAGGAGCGAGGACTTTAGTATGTTTTTGATTCACTAGTGAGACCTGCACTGTTGCATATTCATTATGTAGGCGCTTATAGTAAGAACCGTTAATTTTCAACAATTATTATCTCTTTTTACTGTTTTTATGCCAATCCTGTTGCTTTTCGAAGTAGTGACTGTCATTTTCCTACATTGAAAGACATAGACATAGTTCGTTCATATACAAACTCGCGTGTACATTTAGAAATAAAGAAAAAGTTAAGATCAAACATCTTATCTTTTTGGTTTTTCAGTTAACACGTAATCACTTTAAGCAAAAAGAAATATGTGGCGGCCTTCTTGACGGTGCGTCAAGAAAGCTACACTAGGTGCCTCTATGTACAAAACGTAAAGCATCTGAAACTAGGCTTTAACTAATCACTTTTTCGAGATAAACTGAGTGGTTAAATTCTATAAGTTTGATATCATTTGAAAGGTAATGAAACCAAGATACTTAAAAATAATTATGGAAAAAGTTATTGTGTACGTACGTTTAAAACTTTTCAAAATCCCGCAAAAGTAAGAGCTATGTATACCCCTAAGTACTGCTAAGAAGACTATGAACGAAGTGTAAGAATATACCCATATTGCTCTTCTACCACTTAACCACTTATTAACCATGATTCTAACGGTAGCCCCTGTACGTAGAGAAGGTTAAATTTTAGCTAATTGAGTGCTCATGAAGTTGGGCACGCTTTATGGCATTTTATCCAGTATTTTTACTGCAGCGACAACCATATATGACCCTATAGTCATCCCCCAAAACTATTATGTGGAGAAAAAAAACCTCTGCCATTGAACAGAGTGTGCATGATACATGATTGCGCATGATATATGATTTTTCGTGCTTAGTCGGTGTATCTGAGCTGTATTTGGAAGCCTGAGCGAAAGGTTAATGGTGAGGTTTTGAAGGATTTCTGTGTAGGTTACAAAATTGTCTTGAAAGTTTGCGGTCCCTGTGCTATCACACATGTGGACAAGCTATCCGAGATATATGAGGTAGTGTTAACACTAGGTCTACTGCTGAACATTCAGAGCTGCCAAGTAGGATAGCACTGGTATTGCAATGATTCCCAAGCGTCAAAAGTTCCCGTATTCCTGAAAAAAATTACAAAGGGAAGTAAAACTAAATCGAAAATTTCTTGCTCGTATTGCTGTCAAATGGCTTCATCCAACCTCGTTTTCGTCTTCATAATTCTTGGCGAACAATGCACTGAAATTCACACGGGCGGTTCTAGAGTTTGCTCCACAAAGATGTCGATGACGTCACTTTCAGCACGAATTTGAGAGCCACCTATAGTATACCAACAGTGACTAGGAGTAAACTCATAGCCAGCAATTAGCTTTGTCGGTGGCCCCGCTGATCCGTCTCCTGCAACTTTTTGGAGAGATATCATTGAAAGTTTCTCTTAAGATTGATTACATTTTTAATAATGTCGGCTGAGGGTGTATACGTTTGAAAGGTGAAGAGTATAACTGGCGTCGCAAAGTGGATTATAATACCTTATCTTTAACTTTCATAGACAAAACGTTGCCAACTGAAACTTTCATAAATGGGAATTTTCATTCAAACTAGAAAGAAGAAAACTAACAATTACAAATCACAGCGACAAAGCACAAGAGAAAGAACGCAGTAAAAAAACGTACCCTTAACCACTTCTATTCTTTTCTTTTTGATTGAGAGTAGGGTCACATAAGAAATGTGGCGGCACAAAGGGTAGGTTTGGGAGGTTCAATTTTCCCTCGCCCCCCCGTCAGAACCTTTGCCACCCCAGTTGGCCCACTCCGACCCCCCAACTCAGCTGAAGTGAGCATGTATGTATTTGTTTTGTCAGCTAGCTATTATATTCGTAATATGCTTTTACCTTTTGATTCTAGGAAGTCCACGAGGCTTGATTTTTCATCCAGAGGTATGCTTACAAAGTGGAGTTTACTGGCTATTTGACCAATTGGACCCCCAAAAGACTTTGCCTCTGGACCCTAAAAGGGGTCGTCAGTATACTATCCTCAGACTTACTTTTTCACCCAGAGATATACAGAACCTCGAGAGCGTGCAGGGGCTCTGCAACCTAGACCACCACCTGAGCTTTGCCACTTGAACCCATCAGGGGTCATAAATTCTCATCTGTTCAGCTTAGAGAAGAATAATCGAAATAATTAAATCTGTTTCCAATCTTTGCGTTATACAATGCACTTTGAACAAAAATACCTATCTTCCACTTTCACCCAGAGATATACTAAAACCTCAGAGCCCACACCCAGGGTTACCGGCTCTGTAGCCCACTCACTATGCTCACGCTTTGGTCTCCCATTCCCTTTGCCTAAGCGCGACATTCCCCCCCCCCCCTCCCCGGGATACTGGAGTAAAACAAAGCTTACTGGAGTAAGCAAATTCTGCAACAGGAAGACAATGCAAAAGTGACGCAAAAATGTTTTTGTTTTTTTTTTATTGCGATCATTCCATTTATACGAAAATAACAAAGAATTAAATGTCACCAAAACGATACTTTATTCTCAGACCGACACCATGAACATATGTAAAGCAGGGAAACGATCTTACTTTATCCCCCTCACCACTCCTCTACACCCACCCACCCGTTCCTCCTTTCACGACAATCAAGATAAATGAATAGAATGATAAGGGCCCTAATCAAGATAAGCTAGTAAAACTAATTGTGTAGAAGAACGAGAGCATACAAAACTAACACAGTACTGATTTTAATTTTTTTAATTGCGATTTGATATAAACAAAACAGAAATAAAAACAAAACCTGCCACCAAATGAAAATTAAAACTAAGTCCTACAGTTACGCATCTGCTGTTCGCGTGAAAATGTGTCACTTTTACAAGAATTCTTCCAAAATCTGCCAGGTCTTTGAAAAGAATTTTTTTGTCAAGGAATATCAAGAACTGCTTGACGATGTTAGCGCAAGCACGTGGAATGATATCTTTGAGCAAATATGGTTAAACGGTACACACGAAATAAGCGCTGAAATAAATGTATAGCAGTAGTAATCGATATAACAACAATTGTGATGAAATAACAACCTTTCACCCTACAAAATAAAAATGATAACAAAAATCTGACAATGTGAATTATCAGTCATAATCATGGTCAGTCCATTTTTTCCAGTTCTAACATCCGGTAATTCTGCAATAAAAGAAAAAAAATCAAATCGCAAGATGTATGTGTGAGTTATTCAGAAATGTATTAGATATTGTTCATTGGCTTTTTACACAGCTTTCTGACGGTGAATAATGAATTAGACTGCTATTATATGGACATTTGACATACAATAGATAATGCTTAATACAGACAGGGGAGTGCACAGAGAGATAGAAGGGGGAACGGCCGGGATGGGGGGGGGGGGCCGAGAAAGAAGGGGAAAGAGCATCTACATACAAATACTCACATAATACTTCAGACATACAATATGCATACGATATCAGTGCAACCAGGTATTCATGTCACTCTTTCCTTTGATAAGAATATATTCATCACCTCGTGATGCAAATTTTAGGGTCATAGCCGTGTATGCCCTAATGTGATAAACCGCCGGGAGACACAATGGAGGTATCATTACTACACTTGCACTTAGGATTGTTTCCGGCAAGAGCGATCAATTACGTCAGATTGAGCTCACTCATAAACCAAATGCGGACTGATGATGGTCTTGCTATCACCACACTTTGAACATCAGGCTGTGATCATAGTTCAATCTGACTGATTTTGCTAGCGAATGTTAACGAAAATCACGTCACATAGACAGAGCCTATCTTGTGCTTTTGTACTTCCTTGCAGAAGGAGGAACAACTGGTATATGAGGTACTTCTCAAGTCACACGATACTGCCAGACACAATGCTGTAAACGTTCATTGATAAAAGTACTTTTAAAGATGAATTTGAAAAACCTGTAATTTAAGGAGATCTAACAATTAGTTGTTGTAAAGTAAGTAAAACATACGTTCAAACTGAAAGAAACTTGTCTTCACGTGCAAAAGTTTTCTGAAAATTCAAACACCTAAATAACCAGTGAAAACTATGTCAATCTCACTATTTAATAGAAGCACCATTAAATGTCCTACCTTATAGGAGGATGATCGTTTACATTGCTGCTCCCGTGCGTGGATCGCATGGTGTGCTTGCACACGTTCGCATACAATTTGTGCCCCACCTTCCTGGCTCACACCCTAAAATATGAGGGAAAAGTATATTGCGTAACACCTTTTTTTTCTGACATCTCCGTATCACCACACTTTACCTGTTATGAGGTTAATTTCTCTAATTGTAATTGGAATCTGTGAATCATTCTTTGGCAAACAACTCCCATAATATAAGCGTGGATATAATATTTTAGAATGTTTCCGAAGAAAGATGAAGGATTATGTGGTGATTAATAGCAGACATATTTTTTTACATCTAGCGCTTGTGCGCCCTCCGTTTACACGTACTGTCTTACAATCAATATTTATCCACTTTAGAAGAATATTTCGTGTTATAGGCTGTATAGATTGTCAATAAAACTAACATCCCTTCTTACCGACCAAAAAATCGTGAAAATCTGACCAACCATGAAAGTCGTTAGGATCTTTGACGCCAACCCTCCACAGACACGCACGCACGCACACATACACACCCACGCACACACACACGCTACATGGCTAAGCCTATAACATTACGTTGGGAGGCATACGGGCCAATTTTGAGGCCAAATCTTACGAGAGTCAGACCTGTCAACTCCACCGGGTTTATACCGGGAGACTCCCGGCTTTTGCACAGATCTCCCGTCCTCCAGCTTTCATATTCTAATCTCCTTTTTTTTAAGGTCCATTTCTGAAAATACAGTTTGCACAAGGCTCATTTGAGTACGGTAATTGGCTATAACTCAACGTATAGTGCATTGAAGATCAGATTATCGGTTTCAAAAGTTTCAACTGTCATACCGTAGATCAGTACTAATTACACCAATAGCAGGTTAGCATTGTGAGTCGTTTGTTCGAAGGGCTGTGTGTACAAAAGGGCGAACCTGCAATTTGTGGGAATATGCCTACATGGACAACTTATGCCGTGCATTTGGGTGGTGATTCACTCCGTGGCACTGTTTCTTTCTTCTTTTTTGTGTTGAAAATTAACAATCTCCCTATTTGTTGCTCATCTTCCGATTTTTTGGCACTGGAAAATGTTAATTTCCCTATATTTTTGTTAGACAGGTTGGCAGGTCTGGAGATTTAGTCTTAGGCTACAAAATACATCACTAGATATCCTAGAAAATACCATAAATCAGTAAACTAATGTCCAATATACTTTTCGCTTCCTCTAGGCCAATTTTCACATGATGTTTGCACTTTGACCGTGTACTTTGACTTGTTTGAGTGTTGCATATGTAGTACATTCTATATCCACGGACATTCCTACAAATGAGTGCCTAAAGCTGCTAACTGCATTCAAGCGAAGATTATGACTGCTTAATGATAGAGCTATGCTGAAATACATCCTTTTCCCGTAAAGAATTCCCTTTGGAACTCGAAAGTTTTGAACGAGGTGGTATTGTTAGCAAGTTACAAACTTCTAACTGTTTTTTCTTCTTCAACTTTGGGAGTTTTTGTATACAAATTTTCGGATAGCTGAAAGAGCGGAATATACCTACATCCCTATGGATTCTAAATGTCTTTTTTCACTGTATTAGGTTTCCTAAAAAAAAGTTTACCTAACTTTCCAGTCAATTAGTAAGGTGGTTCGAGATTTTTTTTTTTAATTATTGAATTTTTTTAATGTAAACAACATTTAAATAGTTACAAAATAAAATAAACACTAATCAAACTTTAAATTTTTGGAAAAAATAATCTAAGTGTTAGCTTTTACTCAACATTTAAACCATGTATGTAGCTTATACGAAAGTGAAGTTGCAATTATTTTTTTTAAAGAAGTGATCGTTGACGGCCATATAAGACTCTGCAGGGTCTTACGTGCTAGATGACTTATCATGACTATACGTTTGGGGGATCTTTAAAAAGTTGTAAGGCAGCACAGGTACATTTCGTCTGTTTTAGTTGGTTTCTGATTTTCTTCCTATTGCGTTGTTAATTTTCTTACTGCTGTTTGGGGGATGACTTGAATTTCCTTTTATCGGGTAATCAAGTTTTTGTTATCTTTATCGTGTCTTAATCGGCAGATATAATCGTCTATCAAATTCATTGCAAACAGATGTCAGTGTTTCAAAACACCACAAAAATGAGAAAAAACAATCGCTCAAGTCAATGAAACGATGATATGCGATATATGATATGATATGAAATGCGATGAACTTTATGCCATTGATAGTTCGTTACAATGTTAGTCACAGCCTCTACATTTACTAGCAGAGGTCTGTTGAGAATATCTCACGGTTGGGAATATACATGCACTCACAGTGTAGGTATGGCACATGATTTTAGGCAGCTTTAAAAAAAAAAGTCAGCTTTAAAAAAAAAAATCTTAGGTGTGTCACTGGCGGATTCCCGATAAGTACAGTATAGCAACCCATCGAGAAAATTTTAGAATTTACTGGAAAGACGCAATCTGAAATCTTGTGCACCACTAACACCCTAGTCGAAATGGTAGTGCTACCTTACCAGGGGCAAGTTACACAGGGTTACAGCGACATCACTTGGCCCAGTCTTCGGAAAGGTTGCACACCATTAGTCTATGATACATTTGAACAGAAAATTGACCGCAATTCGACGTACAATTCGACTTGATATGTTAGTTTGTATGATAGTGCATACACGCTAGAAAGGAGGAGGTAGGGGGGGGGGGGAGTTAGGCCCTGACTTCAAATCCCGGGCCATGCAGTCAGTCACTTTTCACTACATCAGATTCCCAATTATTTTTCTCACTTTATCACCCCCTCAAAAGATGACACATAATTTTATACTTTCAACGGTTCAAACTTACTCTCATTACAAAGAGGAGGCCTGAAACCTGGGTAGCATGTACACCCAACTTTGCCTGTAGGACAAATCAGTATATTTTCACAGTCGTCACATCCACTGTAAACGTCTCCACAAGAAATATCACATTGTCTTCCGATGAAACCAGCGGAACAACCTTAAAAAAGGATATGTACATATATTTATTGATTACAGAGAATAGCGAAAGACTACTACAGGCATGCATGAAACTAACAGTGAAAAAAAAACAAGTAAAGATAAACGTTTGAATGAATAGATAATTTCAAAAATGATTCAATTCAACCCAAGGTGGTGACATCAACCTTTACTTTTGAACTTACGACTTACTGGAATTGCAGTCCGTCCCATGAAATCCAGGATAACAGTTGCACAGTCCAGTGTCTTCATCACATACGCCATTGACACACGTTGGACAAGTATTATTACACGTAGGACCAAACTTTCCGGCAGGACAGTCTGCAAAGAAGAAAAATGATCAGAACAAGTTTGAATGTCTGTCTGTCTGTCTTCCTGTCTGTCTATCTATCTATCTGTCTGTAAGTCTATAATGTCTGTCTGTCTGTCTGACTATCCATCTTTCTATCTGTCTATCCGTCCGTCTGTCTGACATACCTCTGACAGACACAAAAAATACCGGATGCCATGTTCGAGGATCTCGCCGTGGTCGATAGCACTCATAAGCTGCCGTCCCTGTCGCTCCAGTTACGGTGCACTGCAAGCTTCCGCGACATTGCGGCATACCCACTGGCATGACATTTGAAGTCATTGCATTAGTTGAAGTAGAGTTCACAGGAGTGTAGCGCCACGTTACCATCGTCAGAAATCTCATTAATCTCGTTGTATTAAACGTGGCTTGTAACATGACAGATTCGTCGGTACTTACAGTGGCGGTGAACATCTTATTGAGGAATCCTTAAGAGAGAGATTAAGAAGAAGAAACAACAATATGTTAGCAAGAAATCAGAAGAATGGAAAGGTAGAGTGAATTTTCTTCACAGAGTAAAATCTATCTATGTCTATCTGTCTATCTGTCTATCTATCTGTCTGTCTATCTGTCTATCTGTCAATCTATCTATCTATCTATCTATCAAAAGCAATGCCAAATCTTATGAACGTTTTGCTTTTCTTTTCAATGACCTAGGCTACCGCAATGGTGTGAGTTAAACTAACTGTATCAGCTTACAGCACTTCTTTAGTAATATTCTCATGTTGTGGGAAGCAACTGAGATTTACTTTCAACTGCTCTAGGTCAATAGATGTCAATGCTTGATAACGATGAGATACGCAACTCAGTGGATTGCCTTCTTGTCTACTTGATTTGATGAGCAATCTTTGTGTGCCATTGCCAATTTGTGAATCATTGAAATTCTGATCAATGTAGATTGTTCAGTATATCACGTACCGCTGAAGTGTTTTGAGTAATTGACACTTCAGCAACGACTCTGGATGACACTGTTCGTCGTGACAAAACGAGGGTCGTGTACATTTCTTCACTGCAATCCTAACGTTCTCTTAATTTTACGGCATTTTATCTTCAAAATGTGAAGAAACCAATCAGGTTGAGATGAGTTAGCTCACACCCTCAATATTCGCATGTATGCGTGAAGATCTTACTTAGTGAACAACAAATCAGGGTGAAAAGTGAACAAATACGCAATGAGTACGAGGGCGCTGTGACTATGTGTACATGAGGAACTGTGTATTATAGGAATAAAGATCACGTGTTTTGTGTGTGGCTACATCCGTTTACAAGGTAACTATGGAAGATGCTTGTAACAAACAGATTCTTGAATAAGTGTAAGTTAGTTGGCATAACAGTCATGTAGAAACATTTCAAAAAGAGGGCCTGTTAGAGAGTAGCAGGGTATGTATGATACAATTGCTCGTGGAAATACGAGAACAAAACTTAACTTGGAGACCAAGACTTGATTCAGCTTTAACATACGGTAATTGACCAGTAGTAAAAATTCACTTTCGTAGAAAAGCCACCCAGTAAGACCAACCGTAATGGCAAAAATTGCCAACATTGCAGCACACACTAGTTACGATTACTACACAGTGCTGAATCTGATAAATCTAAACGATGAAACAAAACATGCAGCCATTTGATTGACAAGCATTTGACCACGCTGTACGTTAAATGTGTTGTAAACTGAGTACAACTGATGTTTCCCGTTTCCTTAGAAACTGACACACTTAGTTGTTGGACTACCAACCACCTTTCCTTTTAAAGCAATTGCTGACAACGGGTTTTGCAAAAGTCACATTGCACTGGATTCTAGAGTTTTTGTATCGCTAATATGATGACCTCAGAATACCAATTAATCCCTCAGCTACGCCCAAAAGTAAATAACAAAAAGCAACAACTCTATTTTTTGTATTCTGCATGAATTTCTCTACTTGGTCTCAAACATACCACTACGTTCAGTTGCTATACAAGGTATCCATTCTTGTTGTAAACTTTGGTTAACTGGTTTGACGCTCACAGCGTATAAACCAAAGCGCCTTCCCCTGGCACTGCGCTGAACCGGAAAGGAGTTTCCCCCAACTGTCAAAGAACCGGCGTTTCTACTTATTGTAGTAAAGTTTGATAGTATTCTCCACCTTCCAGTTTTCACTACCCTGTTCAATGTCATGCTCTCCGCCAGGTTTTCTCTAGTCACACCAACGATATCCACTGGATCTCCTGACCTACGCATCGCCACGTGATTCTTCACAACGCAAAATGCGTCAACACGTGGAACTTGCTCTGTGGGTTAAAACAAGGTAAAAGATAAACACATATGTAATGCAGAAAGCGACACCTCTCATCCCATTTTGCTTTCATGTAACCTTCGAGACATTGTGCAAGTTTACACTGTTTACCTTTGTTCGCTTTACACATATAAAGCGACTTCCACTCTAACAACAGTTGAGAAAAATAAAAAAAAAAAAATTAGCAAAGACGTTTTTTGGTAATGTTTCCAAAACTGTTCAGCAAAGCATCATACCTGTAAGCAATCACTCACTACATACGTTCAGCAATTTTGCACTCAACCACTTCGGGAACATATTGCGATAAAGACAGACACGACACGACACGACACGAGCACCGCACAATCACAAAGACTCAATCACATTACAATGCATCGAGTGGCTGAACGAACTAAGCGACGATTGAAAAGATGGCTCTCAAATCGCCACGATAGGGTCATACTCAGAAAAGTCGGCACTAATACTAGTGCATTTTGAAAGTACATATATTTTCTCTTTTCTTTTTGCAGTGATATTTATTATACTGTAACTAAAGATATCCGAGGCGGGTGTCGGTAGCTTCAAATGACACTGTGTAGGCTAACCCATTGTGTAGGCTAATGTTAGGTTACATCATGTATGAACCATCATGTTCAGATGTATACATTGTCACAATTATTTAGGCCTAGACTTAATTTGCTGTAACCGAAGGCTTAATATGTTACGGCTAAGGTGTAGTCTAGTCCACTGGTCTGCAGTACTAGCCAATTCTACAGGAGGAGAATTTAGTTCTACACATAGATATTTCAGTGATCTCGCACTGAATCAAGGCTAGGTCTTTTTAAAGACCCAATAAGTAACTTAGAAGTACATTTAAAAATAAACATAGGAAACGAATAATTTATGATTAGATTCGAAGTAAGAAGAAGCTAACTTTACAGTAGGAGTTTTTGGAACTATGAGGCAGTCAAATCGAATCAAATCCAAACAAATAGATGTGACTAAAGTTAATGATTGATTGATTGTCTGATTTATTGATTGATTGACTGATTTATTGGTTGGTTGACTGATTTATTCACTTTTGTGAAACCATACATATAATATATGGCAACAGTGACCGAGCAAGACAACTTAACCATTAATCCTTCACAATCATGAACAAAGATCTTCAGAATATAGATATAGCAGAACAATCTCGTCAAATTATCAACAAACTCTGTTATAGAATTGTCATAATGACAATTGGTTTGTGTTCACTTTTAACGATGTTCTTTGTTCTAAGTGAGTGAAGAAGAAAGTCAAAGATTCCTTGGAAGCTGCTCTTTGTGTTTCAAAGTACAAGAACAGAAAGGCAGCGCTGACTTTATTTTATTGTTACAGATTTTGTAAGTAATATAATCTTTGACAAAGCTTTTACCTCGCCTGAACCGGTCCTTCCCAAACTACCCCCCAAGATTTTACTGTAGCTGACGGTCTTACTTCCAGTTTAAGAAGCCTCTCACCCAGATTTTGATAAACCTTTTCCTAGTACTGTATATTTTTTTTGGGGGGGCTTAACTTTCACGGCCTCCCGTTTTGTCTACACACCTGTTTTTATCAAGGATAGTAGTTCCATGAAATTCCTTGGGTAGAGTCCCTTTTCCCACCTTCCGTGTAACCTACTTCAATATTGACCAAGAAAGTGCCCAATACACGAAGTAAAACTGCATTCGCCTGACGATTGCAAGATGAAAACAAATAGCAAGATTTGATCCAGCATACTTGGCTTTCTTTCAACAAATCCCTGTTTGGCGTACAAATCTCGGTCTAAAACGGCACCTTTGACCGACACTGACTTCAGCGGTACAGTACATTTTCGTGTCCCGCGTCTAAACTTTACTGCACCAGTTTGAACACACGTGACCAGTTATCAAAGATCTAATTATGTTTTCTTCATCGTGACAAACCCCCTCTATTTATCGTGTTTTTTTTTTTCTTCTAATAACATACTTAACCCTGCAGTAAGCCTGAGGCCTCAACTTATCACCAGCATTAAACTTGAGCAGGCCTCAAAGTGAACTTCGACCAATGAGATCGCATCTCATCGCTACTTGCTACTCCGTCTTCATAAACATTACCCGAGGAAGTCAGCACAAAGTAAAACATAACACAATCTCGCCCGGTATGACCCTAAATGCTCAGCTAGGCGGATGTTAGTAAAATTAAATAGATCATAGAAACGTGGAACATAGTGGTCTCCGCTACACCACAAAAGCGGGCTGTCTGCAATATTTTAAATGTTTCACGTTATAGCCACATTCATCCACTGTTTCATGTTCATAATATGCTACTCTAGCTGATCACTACAATTTTCTTTTAGGCATATGTGTGTATAGGCACAGTACTGGCCAAGTCCCACAAGACTATTTTCTTAGGCTAATAAACAATATCACAATTATCCTACCCGGGGAAGAGATAATCTTCTTCATCGCTACACAAGAGCAATGTTTGCCCACCAAAATTTAGAAGTGATGGGGTTGATTTCTGGAATTCACTTGACTAAAACATTAGAAATGCACCCAATATTAATTTATTTCAGAAATATTTGAAGGCATATATTTTATTATCGTAGGAAATTTTGACTAATTTTCACTTAACAGACTGGCAAATTCTAATTCTAGATTTACTATATAATCTACATTTTAGAGTCACAAACACTCTCTTACGTTTTCCTCTTGATGCTATGTTCTACTTACACTTAGGACCAGACAGAAAAGCTTACTATAGCTCCATCTCGTTCCTTTTTTCTTTTGTCTCGATTCATATGAATATTACCATCTATATTTCCTTCTTTTGTGTTGTATATAATTTTGTTTATGAAGTCTGTACATGTAAGTCTGTTCAACAAGCAAACATGCAGTAATGTGTATAATTGCAAGCTCAAAACTCTGCTTACAATCAATTGCGTGAGGTTCTTAAAGACTGTGTGACATGCGGTGAAATCATATCTTTGAGTAGAGTATTGCCTGTCGTAACAAATACCAGCAAGCATGAAATATGGTGGAATTAGCCACTTTAGAATTTAAGAAATGAAACTTTCACGCTTGCACTTCGAATGAGCATTGACTAAGACAGGAGCTCTAATTAGGGGATGTAACACCTTTCAGTCATGCGTACAGCCGCCAAGTTCAAACAGTAACCTGTCTTTTCTAATGTTCGTGGCATTTCCATAGGCTTTTAGGTCTTTAATAAGATTAGAAAGTAAACACAACATGGTATGCGTTGTCTTTTACAGTTAGGTTTATTGCTGGTGTGCTCTTGTACTTGAAGCCAATCACAAAGTGTAAGATGAGATGTGACATATATGTAAATTTACTTAAGTGGAATAAGTATCTTCTTGTTAATCTAGTTTGATGTTTTTTTTTAGTCTACAGGTTACATTATTCCCTTAGCTTAACTACCTTTTTATTCACATACTCAGGATTGGTCGCAGGAGGGTAATCTATTCTGTTACAGATAGTCAAATGAATGTTCCTCTTCCCTCATCTCCCCAAATAAATATCAATGATCGTATTTGTGGTAGCATCTTCGATCTTCCCCTATCGAAATAGGCAGTTGTACGCCTGTCCCAGATCTTCAAAATGATTTTCAAGTAGTCTAACTTCGATTTGAACCTTCACTCCAAATACTCAACTCGCAAAGATTGTGTTAGACTAGTTACCTGCTCTTTAGTGATAACCTTAATACCAAAGCCCATCCTCTCGAACTAAATGGAGAGAAATTCTCCAGAAGTACAAAAGTCAGTCACGAGCTTCGGAAGTAACTCATACTTGATTAGCTCATAGGTTAAACTATAGGCCTACTAAAACTTAATTTCTTTTTAAAGTTCATGTAACTAGTACTGTATTACGATACCGTACGTAATGACACTGTGTTGGCTAAATGTTACGGGCAGGTCTACAAATGTTGAAATAATACCACCAGGACTACGCAAAACTTCTGGGCCAGTGTTGCATTTTAACTAATTGCCTCTCTCTTTAAATGTCAGAAAAGGTGACTATTTTTTCCCATTCTACATACTATCAATGACACAAATTGATCAGTACTTAACTCTTCGTTAAAGAAGTTGTGTTTGTGTGCCGTTGACGTACACCTAACAGGCAACAATCATAATAGAAGACTGAGTACTAAAAGTTTTAGCAAAGCTTTCGAGTTACATGTGACGTCATATTGTTGATCGCGCCACGTCGAACTCATGGCGTCGATTCTGGGGACGATGAGCACAACAGCAGTTTACAAGATAAAGCAGAGCAGTGCTTAGACCTAACCGTACAAGATATCTAAGTGTATAAAGAAACCAGCCTCTCCCAACTAAAAAAGCAAAACAAAAAGTTGGCATTTTGCAGATTGCTTCGTGCCAGCTTCGACACAAATTACGGAAGCTGCCTGGTCCGAGGCCGAAGACCGTGGAGACCGAGTCATTGCCTTCCGAGGCCGAGGACTGAAATTTCGAGGCCGAGATCGGTCTCGAGTCCTACAACAATTACAATCAAGCCATAAAACAGGATTCTAGTTCAATGAAACTTCTCGAAATTTCAGACAAGGGGTAGATTATTTATGAATTTTAAACAAAGATTACAGATAAATTCTATTCGCAGTCTGGTTTGGTAGCCCACTGAAAAGGAGTCATGCGTGGAGTGATAGGGCATTGATCAACCCGTAGAGGGATATGACCTGACTAGAACAACGTTGCTGTCACGTTACTGATCAAGTGGGCACACGTTATTTCCCCGTGACTAGCTTCATTTGTAACCCGTCTAGTCCGCACTATATATCAATGAAACGATAACATGACGTTCGAAAGCCACAAAAAAAAAAACTCCCTCTCATATGGTCAAAAAAAAAAACTCCCTCTCATATGGTTGTCCAAAAGAAGGTACATTATTTACTATTTTATTATTTTTGTGTAAACTATCGGTGTATGTTTATAGCGATATTGAGATGTAAATATTACAAGCCGATTTAAATGTCTCATCGACACCTTTTTTGAAAAGATTAAAAACATTTTCCTTTATTGCTCTCCGTCCAGGGGTGATGCTCCTGTTTTTTTTTTTTTCTTTTTTGGGGACAAAATCCAATTTGGAGCATTAAACCTCAGTATGTCTGCAGTAGATTTGGTAGAGCCATTGAATCTATTGGGATATGGCCCAGCTCGCGACAAAAAACACTGCTATCAGTACGTACACTGTGTGTTCATTGCCGATATGTAACGTTAATATGTATTGTACATACGTAATACGATCTAAGGTCACATGACGTGAAAATAACACTTTGGAGTATTAAGTGCATTAAGCATTGAAAACGCTGAAAATAGCCACAAATTACGTCCAAATCCGTCAAAGATTGACAAATTTACAGACAAATAGGAGTCTTACAGCTGTGTCATGAATAAATATTGACTAAGTATGCAAATTTGTGACGTCAAGAGATAGACTCACATGATATGTCTTTTGTTAATGTTAATCCTTTGTTTATGTAACCTTTCTTTCAAGCACATTTGAAAATTTT
Organism: Stichopus chloronotus; assembly: GCA_021234535.1. NCBI lineage: Eukaryota > Metazoa > Echinodermata > Holothuroidea > Aspidochirotida > Stichopodidae > Stichopus > Stichopus chloronotus. The sequence continues at coordinate 15,525,162 of CM037839.1, read as the reverse complement.
ATATGCCTAGAGGATATTATTTTGGAAGTATGTATTTTCCCTTCAAAACTATCGATATCACAGTACTTACCAATGTGAAACTCAGTACTCGTTTTGCAGTATCAGTTTTTTTCTTCAAACTTTGAAAAGTCAAAACTCAAAAAGGGTTGCAGATAGAAAGTTCACTCAGGATTTTACTTTGCATTTTTGGATGAAGGGTGCTTTTTTCGAGAAGCGTATCACACAACCTTTAACATCAGGATAACATAAAATCATTCTTTTTGGTCGTCGCACTAGTGTGCCGGCTGAAAATTTTCCGGGGAAAGGTATCTTTTAAAGTTTCATCTAGGATTATCAAAATTACTGTTTATTCAATTACTAAGACCTCACATGCGCCAGCAAGACGTTCAACTGCGCCGAGGTTCAACTAGGCCAACGTTCAAGTCCGCTGAGGTTCAACTGCGCCGAGGGTCAACTCCGCTAAGGTTCGACTTCATTTAAGTTCATCGTTCGTCGTCAGTATCGTGGGCTTCTTTTCAGTCCTCACGAATCAGGCTCGGAGAAACGATAAAAATAAGGTTGTGGGGCTGTGTGACGCAAAATGACTATACAAGAGGATCGTTACCATTAGTTGGTGCCTATCGCACAAGCGAATCTTTGCTTCTTGATACATCTTGGGTGTACAAGAGTTGCATGCCCGCAGTCATGAAATAGGGATGTCATGTTTGCACTGTCCTCAATTCATGAGAAAATATCAATCTTCGGAAATTGGTAATACATATCAGATGGTTTGTATCACACAAGAACCATAATGAATTTACGAGTGTTCTAGGCTGCATGTGCACAGCTTTAAAATAGGGATATCATGGCTGCAATTTGAAAAACAATCAACAAAAAGTGGTAGACATAAAAGGGAATCTCCAGAGAAACGTCTCAGGGGAGAAGTTAAAAGTCCTACGGAAGCGTAGAATAGACATGCAAAAGAGGAACCATCAGAGCAAAATAAAAATTTTCGAAATATTGACCTTTTGAATAACGATTGAAATTAAATTCGTCGTAATGACAAGAAAATCTCGAATGTGATAAACTTGTCAAAATTTGGAGAAAAAAACAATTGTCGTTTTGCAGGGATGAATCATTTCATCAAAATTGCAAATTTCACGAAGATTGTTATTTTGCCGACTTTGGACATCTGAAGTGGCAAAATTATGAAAAAAGACATTTTACCGAAATTGAACAACTCGTCAAAATACCAAACTCGAAAAATTGTCATTTTGCCAAGATCTAAGTAGGCGACAAATGACAATCCCAGAATTTTAAACAGATACTTGATATTGTATTGTAATATGAATATTGTAATGTATTGTCATTGTAAATGTCCCGAGTTTTGCCATTTTGACAAGATGTTGTCATTCGACAAAATGGCAATTTTCCAGATTTTGCCATTTTGACCAGTTGGTCTAACTTGGCAAAATGACACTTTTCTGAATTTTGCTATTTTGACGAAATAATTCTTCTCCGTCGACAAAATGTCAATTTTTGATCAGCTCTCTCTCTTTTCATGTCCCTTCTTACGCTTCGGCAAAATGCTACAGCGAGATTTCGAAAAAGAAAAGAATTCGTTATTGGGCAGCTGGTGAATGGGAATGGGATGTAAACAGAAATTACAAGGGCACCGTCAGGATCTAACGACTTGGGGCACATATTGCCTGTAAGTCATTAATGTGACTAATGAGGTGCCTATCCAGGATTTTTTCCAGCAGGGAGGGGTTTTCTGATGAGGACCTATCCCCTTTGACAAAGTGTGGTGTATTTTTCTGCATCCCGAGAAATTATGGTTGCAGAAAAGTTATTCCAACAATTTCTAGTCTCTACCGACTACACATTTTGATTTCGATGAATCCCAAGTTAACCTTTGTAGTCGTGCGGTTGTATGTGGGTGTATGTGTGTGACGCCTTCCTTGTAAACCCGATATCTCAGTCAAGAAGAGAAGTTTATACAGATCTCATATTTAGTATGTGAATGACCCTTATTGCCCACAAAAATCTATTGTTTCTGGTGGAGGTCAAAGGTCATTTGGATCAGTAGAGGTCAAATGGTGGAAACTTCGTAACTTAATATATCAAGACGGGTAAGTTGCAAATATGTCATGTTTGGTAAGTGGGTACGTTTTTTGGAGAAGTTCAAATGACATTTGGGTTAACATGAGTCAAAAAGCATAAACCATGTTAACTGACAACCTTCAATGATTACATAACCAATTTGAGCTAGTTCGTGTATCGATAACTAAACTAGAAATGAGAGCCCCCTTGATAAGAAAAATGCCATACTAGGCTACAATAGTATTTTGATAGGTGAAGCAAAGCTTGATTTGAGTGGTGGTTGATCTGGGAGATTGTTGTTAGGAAGGACATGTCCCCATCCCCCTATTAGAGAAATGTTTTATCTACTAGGTAATGTAGTCTAGTGCAATATTTGGAAACTGTTGAAGTAATGAAATCGTGGGCTGTACTGAGATATTAAAAAATGCTACTGGACCATCGTCGCTCCTAGAGCATTTCAGATTTATTGAGAAACATTTCAATAAACGGGTAACTTTAGACACAATCTGGTGCAATAGTTGGGATCTTGTTATGACGTAAAATGTTCTGGAATGAGATAAAAGAAACTCCAACCAGCATAACTTCAGATTAACCTACCATCGTCTCACGGATATTTTTTTGGGGGGGGGGGGAAGCGAGACACCCCCACACCATCCCTGTTCGCGACGACCCTGCTAGTACCTGAATTTGGAGAACTAAGTCTATACACCAAACAGTGGTAGCATTAAGTGGGACATTAATATTTCCGCAGGTGCCACTCCCACCCCCACTCATCTGAAGTGACTTGACGAATACATACACGTATATGTCTATTCTCTGTTTATGTTCATAATTTTGCATTTACCTCTCTGTTCTAGGAAGTTAATGACACTTGTTTTGTCACCCAGAGATATGCTAAACCCCCCTGGACCCCCAACAGACTGGGTTTGTACGGATTCATGTTTGAAATATACCTATCCCGACACGTATTTTTTCCACCCACAGAGATGCTGACACAAGGGAATTGCTACACAGGAGCGATACTAGGGCATTTCTACTGGACCCCTCACGGGTCCTAAGTTTTTATGTTAACAACTTAGTGGGATAGCCGAATACAAAAATCGTTTGGAATCTTTGCATTCACTGATGTACTTTGAACAAAATACACCTATCCTGGGAATTTTTCATTCCTGGAGATACATTCTAAGACCTCAGGGCTTCCGGGGCTTCACCTTGGACTCCCATTGGGGATTTGCTCCTGGACCCCACGAGGATCCATAAAGTGAGCCATTATACCCACTCGCTAAGCTTGCTCTTTTTCGCTGTATTTTGCTCTTCACGCTCAGCGTTTGCCCCCAACATTTTTTTTTCTCGCCATTCGTTTCCCCAACCTTCAAATCTAACAATCATTGTGCCGCCGCTAACCACAAACAGGTTTTTGGTATTTGGCGTTTAGCACCCTTGAGAGCCTGGCAATGAAGAAGGTACCGTAACATTTCATCGAATTTTCGTGGTAATGAAAAAAGTTCAACTTCTTATGCACTGGGGATTCCCGGCGAGAAAAAAGTCTTGATCAACATTTCTCCTGGACATTGCTGCAGGATCATGGAGCTCTGTAACAGCTCTATGGAAAGGAGCTGCTTCGCTTGATCTGGATTTCAATTTACGGAGGTCGACGCGTACGGAATATTTGCATTGTATTTGCTCATTCAGTTACTACTGATGATTAACTGTGTAGAGTTTAATCCTCCCCTCCTTAATTAAGTATATATCAATTATATGTTCATTAACACTGGACCGTGTATTATCTGCATCATAATGCACGATCGGGTCTACTGCAAGCGATGCACGAGGGCACAGACAGAGTGCAGCCAGGGATAGCATCCAGTTTTATACTGCAGTTAATACAGGTCCAAAGTTGATTAACCTTGTTCATACATACAAACGATAATTTGATAAAAGTAGCACGAAAAAGAAAGGAATTTGGTTCTTAAATTACCGATTTTTATTCAAAGAAACCCTGGAAAAAGGTTAGTAAACAAATTTACAACATGTCAACAATAATCGTGGGCGAAACAAAAAGTAACACCTAAACTAAATGAATAACAATAACAACTGACATAGCGCAACAATGCCTGCTTTAGTTAGTTTGCTATGCAGTGTACTAATGTACGTATGCTGTGGTTCAGTGTACGTGTATTCACTGTGCAGTGCACGTACGAACTAACTCGGAGTCGTTACTTCGTTGCAGAGCGTGGACCTGCTTCGTGGAATTTACCAATTGATTAGACTGATTTTGGATAAAGACAGTGACAGACTTATTGAATATACCTTTAGAGGAAAGCTTGGACATGTTTGATGTCTTACTCTCAGTCCTAACAGCAGCAGTAAGTGGGAGACTTGTTGTGTGCGGACCCTAATTCTCCTGTGAGTGTGAGAGTTCTCAGCAGGCTACTGCAAAATTTTGGAACTAGGCCTAACTTAGTTCAACAAAGAGGAAGGATTGTACAGTGCCTAAATTGCCACACTGTCAACATTGCTGTAAGATCGCTTGTTGGCTGGTTTGGGATAACCCATGTCAAGGCCTTTCCTGTTTATTTTTTACCATATAGGGCCTAGGCCTATCTAAATGCCTAAATTATTTGTGCTGTCAAGTTCTCTGTCCTTAAGAATATTAATCCGGTAGTTGTATGGAGACCCTTCAAGATGGCGATGTATTGCAGTTCTTAGTCCTCTTTAAGATTCTATTGCATAAGGAATTGTTTTTGAACATCTCAGCAGAATTCGACAAGGAAGGAAAGCTAATTCATGTAGGCTATCAAACTTTCAAGGGTGTTTAAAATATACTAAAGAAGCTTTTACCCGACACAGTTCTGATATTTAGGTAAGATTACCGTACGTGAGAAGAATTACCACTGACAGTATACTGTGCGGTTGCTACTTAGATTTACGTACATTTAGATTTTACTTTTGAGCAGGTTGAGGCCTCCGTCGCGGCCTAGGTAACGTTAGATCTACGAACTTCAAATCGAACGTTATTTCACTAGTACTTGAAGGCCAATTAAGGAATACTGTATTAGACATTGTTTGTGTAAGATATAGCAGACTGGAAACACACTGTCGATCTACAGTTTTAATGCATTCATCCCGCAGGTGATTGACCGTGGTTAAACAGAGTTGGGATATCAATGATTAACCCACGGTCACCTGACTGAAATGGGCCAATAGGAGTTGAGGATTCTTTCCAAGTATGTATGAATATGCATTATTTCATGAGATAATTTTCTACATTCTGAATGGCATAGTAACATCATGTCGACTATTTGACCAATCAAAAGACATGTAAGCTCTCCGGAAGTGATTTCCCCAATGGTGCCACATATAGTAGAGTGGAGTCAAGAATGATACCTGGAAATATAATTTAACGGTACCTACCAATGCAAGTGGCAGCTAGGGTTGAGACGCTGTAACAACAATTGTCTTGTAATGAGTTTGAACACTGACATTGTCCGTTGCCACCACTGAAACACACACCGCAAGCTGATGAACAACTGCAACTGGCACCTGTGATGTAAGACAAAGGGGAAACAGATGCATTATATTCTGCAGAGCAAAGAATAAATTTTTGAACAAATGACTTTCCAATGACCGATAAGCTTTACGTTGATCTTCTAACACACACCGAGGTGAAATTTTTGGAATGTCGAGGAAATGATTACTGAAGACCGTTTGAGTATTGGGATCTCACTAGGGTGGGGTTCACTTCTCAGTCCGACGAGTTTTCAGTTCGATAAGTTTTCAGTCCCAAAAGGGAAATACACCTGATTTATCTATGGGCTGAAAATGCCTACTTCATTGTCAGACTAAAAGACTCTTTTTTCGGACTAAAATCGTGACTTTCATATTCGGACGGTGAACTCGTTTTTTCGGACTGAAAACGTGTATTTTATTTTCGGACTGGAAACGTGTCGGACTGAAAGACGTGCACCCGCTCGGACAAATGCCTAAATATGAGCACTGCCCTGGATTGCGTTAGTGGCATATTTTCGATACCCTCATAGGTTATTAAGTTGGATGTAAGGGGTTCAATTTAAAGTATAGTTCGTTAAAGCTCCAGGATGATTGAAGAATTTCAGTGAGAAAAACTGGTTTCTTGCCATATTTTATGGGTCTTAAAATAAAATGGACTATTTTTTATGTGAATTCGAAAAGTGGAGGCTGATGTCAATACTAACCGCAAGCCGATGTATTCTGGCATGAACTCCCACAAACAGATAGTCCGTTGGCATTTGAATTGACCGCTATGGCACGATTACCACTCGCAACAACAACAGTACTGTCTCTCGATACACCAGTGGGAAGTGTAGGTACATACATTGTTATCGGGTACCTAGCTAGTTCATAGCTTGATGTGCCAATAGCGATGGATACTACGAAGTAAATGTATTCGTCTTCAATAGCCACACAAGAGAGCCCTCCGGGAAACGTAACACCGAACATGATCCCTCCGGGTACTATGAGCTCAAGAGACTCTGTAAGTACGTCACCATTAAAAGTGAGTCGTCGCGCAGGTCGTAAGTTGAACGAAACGAAGATGTAAGTCACTACAAAGACAAATATTGAATTTGGTAACCGAGTAGGTCGATCAATATTTGAAAGTTCGAATAAAACACTGACACCACCACTCGTGAATATGTTACTGAAATTTATAAGAAACCAAGGTCACTGAATTTGCAAACACAAAGGTTGACAACGATACAGTGGTTTTACAGACACAAGTTTTGACAATGAAACCCTTCACCGTTGTAGCTTTTAATCCAGAAATTTGAGGCTTCTAAAGTGGGATACATATAGTTGTGAGAAACACTAGGTCTTTGAGTTATCTGTGTAGCCTTCCACCAACTGAACCATTAGCAATCATAATCCAGTGATTATAAGGGAAATTCAGAAACTTTGTCCGATTGGCGAGTGAAAAATGTCGCTTAAAAGTTTTAGTTACTCTTTGTCAATTCCGTGTCCCACTTTACTGACGGAAACCTTTTATCAAGTTTTGGCTTTGATCTCTGTTGTATATTGATGCTGTTGGCATAACGTTCAGCTAAATTAGGCTTTGCTCATAAGTAATGACATAGTAGATACCAATTACAGATTCTCTTCCGCAACTATTTTTCCCCCTGTATCAAGAGGGTTTACTTACACATAGTTGAAGAGTCAAGGTAAATTGAAACACATCGAGGAGGTCCGGACAATGAAAGGTTGGATGCCATGGCAACAGGTACGTCTGTAAGGGAGTCTGCATCATACTTGTAGAGAGTGCTTTCACTTACCACTATAAGCCACCTGGAGAGATAACGTATTCGAAGTTATATGAGAAACGACCAAGAACAAACATGCGGACAGAATTTTGTATCATCATAGCAAATTATGCCGACAAATAGAGATATACAGTGTACATTATGTTGCGGAAGGAACGAACAGAAAGGCAACGGAAACTATCATGCGAAATTGGGTACAAGTTAAAATGTAACCCCCAACAGATGTTGTTACGGATGTGATTCATATCTGGGAAAGTATAGGTGATATTTAAGGCTTTATAAAAGTAGACAGTGCAGTAATACAGACGTGAGAGTTAACAGGAGCAATGACTCACGAGTCACTGCCGTTTTTGAAAAATGCAAGAGCAACGCCCCCTTGTGATCCCAAATTTTCCTTGATTGTAATGCTGGGGGAACTCTCCAACTTTGTAACGTTCACGATCGTGTCGTTATTGTTGTCGATGTAGGCGGTTGCAATGAAATTACAACTGCAAGCGATCGCTTGGATGTCACCAACACCTGTTCAAGGGTATTAAAATGAAAAGAAATGATCCCTTCAGTTTGTTGCATAGAATACAGATATGACATAGCAAATTTCAAGTTAAAAATTAATCAACAAACTCTCTTTAAAGAGAAAAAAATAAAACAGTTTCATTAAGTGAAACGATGCGTTCTAAAATGTGCCAACATTGCATACAAAGAACTGAGCATTAATTCAAGGTTAATCAACGCTGGACCGTGTATTAGCTGTAAGATAATGCACGATCGTGGGTTAATGCAAGCGATGCACGAGGGCGCAGCCCGAGTGCATCCAGCGATAGCATTAACCCCCAACCGAGAGTGCATTATACTACAGTTAATACACAGGTCCAAAGTTGATTAACCTTGTTCATACATACCAACGAGATTTTGATAAAAAAGGGCGAAAAAAAGAAAGGAATTTGGTCCTTGAATAACTGCATTTTTATTGAAAAGGAACCCCGAGAAAAGGTAAACAAATTTACAACATGTCAACAATAATCGTGCGCGAAACAGAAAGTAACCCTAAGACAAAGTGAATAACAATAACAATTGACATAACAACAACGCGCGTGTGCTTTAGTACTGTTTGTTTGCAACGTGTAGTGTACACTAATATGTACGTGCAGGCTGTGGTCAGTGTATGTGTGTAGGTACGTAACTGCGTGCTAGCTATAGAGAGCGTGGTACAGCTACACGGCCTGATTACTGATTTTGGATAAAGGCAGTGACAGATCCATGAATAAACATTTCGAGAAGGTAAGAATATTCTGCCCTACGTCAGAGGGATTACCACTGACAGTATACTGTGCTGTTGTTCCTTAAATTTACCTACATTTTACTTTTGAGCAGGCCCTAGGCGCAGTCTAGGTAACGTTAGAACTAAGAACTACGAATTTCTAATCGAACGTTACTTCACTAGTGTTGGCCTGATACTGTAATACTGCATTAGCCTTTGTTTTGTGCAAGATATAACAGACTGAAAACACACTGTCGATTCTCAGATTATTGTATTCATCCGCCGGTGATTGACCGTGGTTTAACAAGTTGGGTTACCAGCGACTTACCCACGGTCACCTGACTGAAATGGGCCAATAGGAGTTGAGGATTCTTTCCAAGTATGTATGAATTATTGTTAAACCATTCTCAACAATGGTTTCAACAATAAATATTAGCAATAGCTTCATCCCCCCACTTTAAAAAAAAAAAAACTATTATGCGTAAGACGAGTCACGGAAGCTGCATCATTTAACATTTTTAAAAGATTGGCTGGACAAATTATTGATGAGTAACAAATAACTGAATTTCTATCTGTATGGAACATATTTCTTGAAACGAAGGTTCCAGTCCAGCTTTATTTCGAATTTTATACTTTTCTGTGTCAAAGGTATATGGTATTTTTGTCGGTAGAGTAAACGCATTTACTATATTTGTTTCAAATGTTTGATATTCTTTCTGCACTTTAAACACATTTCCTTGTAAATCAATCAAAAAGAAGAATTCCCCTACTTGTTTTAAAGATGTGACTTTTTCCTGTAAAACAAACACGTTTCTTGTTTATGTCAATAAAAAAGGGGGACGTGAGCGAGTATCGAGTGAGCTGGAAGACAGTTACCTTCCCTAAAGAGAGAACCGTTCCTGTATATATTTCCGCCTGCAGTGTGGTAAAGGGTCGATCCAACAGAGCAGAGACTTCGAAAATTAGAGTCATTTGTAACTATTTCAGTATTACCGTCGAATATCCCAGTCCCTACGTCGAAAAAGATGTTGGTTGGTAGTGGGTTCGGCTGAGCTGTAAAAACAAAAAACACCGTGACATTACTTTTCAGTGAGGTAGTTGCAAAGCAGCCTGTGCCATCAGTCAATAAATTGTCTAGCTACAGTCTTGTCATTATGGATCGAATTCCAAATTCCTTAGGTGAGTCTCGTTTGGCTTATGAAGACTTTCCTGCCAATAATGTAACTTAGTTCATGCAAATAAATATATGCATGCTCGACCTTTTCACAATAGCAGTAGGTGCGAGCTGCGGCGGTCTTCAAACCAAAATCTTCTGAAGAAAAGCAAATGGCACTACTTCAAGAACGATTTAGGGAGTTAAAATGATGAAAGAGAGAGTGAGTTGTGCTGTACTTCATTCATGTTTTATTTCAGTGGTGAAAACAGAAAACTATTTTGAGCTATTATTTTGAGCTATTATTTGAGCTATTATTTATTATAAAAATTCAAGGAATAATCATACGATCTAGGGCAAGATGTGTCGAGCAGGAGGAAAAAAGACACAAAATATTTCATTAAGAATGTCGCAATAAAAGCTTTAAAGTAATTCTCAAACTTAAGTCCCAGCAAGGAACCAATATTTGTAATAATACTGCAATTATTCGCACTGAAGCCGTTTTCTATGAAAGTTTGTATACGAGTGAAGTGTGTAATCCATCCATTCTTTTTGGTAATAAACGTTGTGGTAATTCTTTACCTCAAGAGGAGGCTGACAGTTGTGACAGTAGATTTACTCTTGAGGGTTGCTGGTTGGCCCTTAATTCTTTTAGTAATGGAAAAAGTCCAGGGAGTGATGGCTTTACAGCAGAGTCTTACAAGACTTTTTGGCATAAGATTGGGAACTTTGTCGTAATTTCTTTTAATTATTCTTGTGATAAGTTGGAGTTACCTTCTGAGAGGGGACGAGGCCTGATCACGTTAATTCCTAAACCACAAAAAGATCATACTTTAGTAAAGAAGTATCGACCTATATCATTTTTAAAATGTAGATTTGAAGCACATCAGAAGCACATATTAAGAGAACACGAAAGGGAAAAAACAGGACAGAATTGCACAATAGCATGTCAAAAACAAGAAATCAAAAAATTGTGTTGACAATATTGACAACTTCTTTCTACAAAAATTTAAAGTTTCTTTACATCTCTCACTGTTCTTCCAGGCTATTCCATAATTTCACACCTGAAGTGGGGAGTCACTGTCACTCCGATCCCGTACTTTCTGTGAACATGACACTGCAAATTTTTCATTCATTAATCTATTTTCAGTGTCTGCGTTTTACAAAATGTGGGCCAAGTGTGTCCTACAGAAGATGCAGTGCGCACATCCCGATCACCTTCAGCTGTTTAAGTAACAAGAGTAGTGTTTGCTCTGTGTGGGTTCCCCATATACTCCTACACAATCGTTATACGATAAGGAAGAAATAAAGAACACTAAACTGGTTATTTTATATATTCAGTGTTTGCCTTACGTGTAATTGCCATATTTGACGGTTATGTCATACGTAAGTTGTGTACTTTTCAAGTGAGCTTGCGGTCAACACATACCTCTAAAAACTAAGTGACGTAATCTCTTTCAATACTAATGCCTTTTGCAGCCTGAGTAAAATCTTTACATTATCCAGAAGGAGTTGATGGTCATATACCGTTAAACACTGTTAAAATTGTAAATTGTAAAATGTTAATTTACGTAAAATGATGTAAAGAAATACAAACTGAATACAGAAATGTTCAGGTAATTAGTTTTACAGTCAAACTGAACACTGTTCACGATTTTCAAATAGCTAGATACCCAATCATCAGTTACTATTCGTATTTCAAAATGATAGCCTATAATTTTACTTAACTCCAAGCCGTGGTCAATTATGTTGAATGCCTTTTTAGGGGGATAAAAACCCAATTGCTGATTGGATGTTTCCTAGAGATGTTGTTTTTCAAATGACGTTGAAAGGCTTGATCTAATTAAAGCCTTATTAGCTTTCATTGAGGATTAATTTTGTAACAAAACGGTGGAGGCGTTTATCAAACCTCTAGATTTTTTGGAAAACTGGTGGTAGGGAAACTGGTCAGTGGTTATGGATTGAGTCGTTTTCACCAGATTTAAACACGCGAATTACTTTCGCGATATTCTTTCTGTCTGGGAAAATCCCATCTAAAAATGACTTGTTTTAAATATACGTTATAGTTTTAACAGCGCACAGAATGATATTCTTCACAGTGGACATACTCATTCGATGACAATCGGTATATATAGACTGTTTTTTTTCCACAATTGTTTCACAATATTTATTTTTTTTATATTGGTTATCTCTGGTAACAAAAGAAGAATTTCGATATAATGGTAAATGCATTTTTCTCTCCCTCTCTCTCTTTGAGGTCCTGAAAATGTTGTTGAAGTTATTCACAATAGCATAACCAATAACAAGGTTGTTTGTGCTTTAAAAGAATTCAGGGTATCGATTGCTACACTCTTAAAAATGAAAATTGTAAAATGTAAATTTACAGAAAATATAATAAAGAAATAGGAATACAGAAAATTTCTGTAATTCGTATTTATTTCTTTGATTTATTTTCTGTAAATTTACAGACATTTTTTACAGTGTACCATTTGATTTAACGATAAATATTTTGTTCAAGTTTCAATCACATATGCTGATTCAGTCAGTTATAGTGAGCTAGTGTCGGCCTGTTACTGTTTCTCTGGTGATGTCAAAACAGAGGGTAACTTGTTTTTATCCTTGGTATAATTTTTTATCAGATTCTAAGCTTCAACGCTCAATGTACAACTTAATTATACATTTGCTTTCTTCCAAGCACTTTCTTTGTCCCTTAGTAACCCATGACTTATACACTCACAAAACGTAACGGTAAAATAAGAACTCCATAACTTTTAGGTAAAATTTTACACACAGTTAATGTAAGTCTTACATTATGTATATAACAATTTTACTAAAATGTCGTAAAATTTACCAAAGTTATGTAGAATTTACATATACTGCTTACATTAATTATATGTAAAATTTATGGAGTTCTTATTTTACATAATTTAGGTAAATAATTCTGTGAGTGTAGTTTTACCTATTCACACTCAGCGATACTGCGTAGTCTCTACATATGACGAAACTCCGATACGACCGGTAACCGTTCATAAGAAGTGTCAAAGGCTTTATTAACTTATTTAGGGCGATTTCACATTTTATTTAGAAAGCGGTCAGTCAGATCCAGGTCTGCCTTTAAGGTCAGTGTGTGAGAACTGAACTGGTCCGTATCAACTTCTCACCGTCGGCTCGACGTCTATACTTCGGTCGGAAGTTCGCCCTCATCGCCGTTTGCAAAACCCTCAGATCGACGTCGTTTGGACCAAAACCTGACTGTTCATTAACCTTAAACGACGTCAGCAAAAGAACTCGAATATTTTCAGACATGCATCATTTTTCAGTCTCAAAATGTTGACAGGGATTATAATTATGAAAGATCTAAAGATGTTATTCCATCGACGAGTATTAAATCAGGTCTCTTGCAGTTAATGGTGCTCTTCCCCGAGGATTACGAATTTTGCCTATTGTAAGCTCGTTGATAAAATAGCCTTGCCCCCAATTTCTATTGTTAAGTGGAATGCTTCTTTTAATTTCGCTGAGGACGACTGGCAAAAATTTTTATTATTCCTCGCACCACTTTTTCTGACAGTAAGATTATTTATTTCCAGTTTCGTTTTTTACACAGACTTCTTGCAACTAACAAATTGCTGTTTGCCATGAAGAAAGTTGAGTCCCCCAATTGTGAGCTTTGTAAAGTTGAAATTGAAATTATTGAACATCTTTTCGGGGCTGTCCTTATAAGTCCACTTTCCTTTTAGACACAGAACAACATCTTTTTGGCAGACAATTTATTTTATCTAAATCTGACTTTTTCTTTGGTTATAATCTTTTGCTGCATCACCCATACAATTTTGTTTTTCTTTATTGTTAATACTTTATTTATTGTTGTAAACTTAATTCAACTATCCCTGATGTTTTGACTTTTTTTCATAAACTTAAATTTGTATTAGCAGTCGAAAACCATATTTGCTCTAAGTCCAACTGCTCTCCAAGAAGAATATTGAGATATAATGAAGTTGTAAATACTCTTTCCTTTTGCTTAATTTCCTCTTAGTTTTTCTTTGTTTTTCCTTTCCTTTTGTTTTCCTCTTTTCGTCCCCATCCATTGCTAACATGATTTGTTTTATATATTCTTTAATTAGGATTGACTGTCGATTTCTTAATGTTTTTCTGATCATTTTCTTGGAATATTTTGCATAAAAAAGATATGTATATTGGAAAATGTTAATGTTTTTTCCTACAGAAACAAATTGATATTCCTAAGTAACATTTTGTAATTATATATGCTACATGTCATGGATGATCTTCACGAAGAGAAAAATAAACTATGGATAGGAAAAAAAAAGTTAATGGTGCTCTTGTTCAATGACGATAAGAAAGCCTTGGACTACTGTCTAGATTGTGACTTCACAATACCCTCTCTTTTTTTCAAATTTTGACAGTGGCCTTCAGAGTGTGGGTTAGGAAAGTAGGAACTTAAATTGAAATAATATTTCTTCTTCTGTCAATTAAGTAGCGATTCGTGTCAGACAAGGGTTCCATCTCAGTCCATATCCATTATAATTTATACTGATGTTTTTATTCACTTACTTCGAATATTCAACTAGTTTTATAACGCAAACTCTAATTGGATCAATATATTAAACACGACTCCTAATTTTTCAAATAGTACCGACGATGACCATTTTATACACTCTTATTGAGAAGCAAATGGCTAAAGTTTGAAATTTTATTACAGTCCTGAAAATATTTTCAAAGGCGTCTAGTTTAAAACTAAATTATTACAAATCCATTCTATTCCCTCTTCGTCCACCTGCTACCAGGCCGAATCCTCCAGTCCTTACCGCTTTGAAGGCCTATCTTAATTTAGCAGGAGTCCCTGTGACCCGTCTCAGTATCTCACATAGGCGATACTCAACTCTATTAGCATTAAATTGGCAGAGCAACCTCCTGACACTTTCTGTAATCAAAATCGTGGTCACTCTATATCAGAGTCCACTGCGGGATTTTTGTTGTTTTAATATTTAAGGGAAATAAGGCGTTTCACAGGAAAACAATTGATAGAATGATTATGACGGGAATGGTTATTCAAAATAATTTCATCACAGATAGATATTAAGTTACTTATTACTCAAGAATAATTTGGTTACCCAAAATTTCAAAAATTCAAATGATGCATTTTCCGTAAATCATCGACTTGATAATGTGTTGAAGGCGTAAAGCCTTTGCAGATGTCTATTTGTGATGACCCAGAATGGTTAAACAATGATACTTTTTGTTGAATCTCATGTTGGTGCATTTGAAACGCCTTATTTGCCTTTAATATCATTCGTCATAACCCAACTGGTACACTGCCTAACGGTCTCATCAACCCGCTTTGCATTATTAAGTAGCTGATCTGTTCTATGATTTCATCTTGTGTATAAAAATCAAGCTGAAAGATGTGTTACAGTTAACGGACTCCTTAATGTTGCACTTAACATAATTGTTATCCACCTCTTCGCTAAGACTTTAAAACCTAAATTGGTAGAGTAGTATTGAAGTGATCCTTCTGATCAGCGGAAAGCAATTTGGACAAGTTCTTGTTGGCGATGCGGTACTGTAAGCGTTCTTTTCATTGCAAGTTTTCATAGAATACAAACATCCGCATCGTGACGCAATTTTGTCCCAGGCCAGAGGAGAAATGGAGGAACGCTTAGTTTCTCAATATGCTTTGAATATCTTTTGTCATCGTGATGTCGAGGGGGGTACCTTCAATTTCTTACTCGGTACGGTTTCATTTCATTGTGTTCTCCGCTTACGAAAATTTACTCTACATTTCCACGTGAAATAAACTCACGCAAAAATGAATGTTTTGCATTAATTTCTTCGAAGAAGTAAATTAAATGAAATAAAAATAAGCAAAAAATGCCTCAATGCAAGAAAAAAGATACTGAAAAAAATTGAGGTATACTCGGCGAGCAAACGGTCCAAAATTCACATATATATCCCTTCGAATTTTACAGAATCGTTTCTTTTTTCATGTTAGAATTTTCCTTTTCCTTTATTTTGTATTTCGCGAAAGTAGCTCCGTTGTACTTCATTTAAATTAATCCATTTCCCTAACTGGTCATGTTTTTTTTTCTCGGTTGTTTAGAAAATTCGATTGGAATGTTTGCTGGACCCAAACGTTAAGTGATAAAGTGTGCTCTTATTTATTGACTCTGAAAAAAATTGTCTTCAAGTGCGCTGTTCACTCTTTCAATTAAGGAGTGATTTAAAGAGGCTCATTGAGTTGTTTTGTGAAATTCACTCAATTTTTCTAAACTGGTCAAGTTTCCTTCACATACTAATGACAAACAGTCAAAGTAAACGGATCCCAAAGTTTTACATACGTTGGAACATTAATGAGTGAGTAACCAACGATTAAATTTGATTTTTGAAACTTTGTGACCAGACATTTTCACATCAGTACATTCACATGCCCACAATCAGAGCAAGTAACGGTCAAAAAGTCGAAAAAATTGACAGTTTTCACGTAACTATTGGATGTGAAACTTGATTAATTATGCTAATTGTGAGTATTGTCCTGTGTTTGTATAATTCAAAATCACCGCAATCTTTACTGATATCAACTCAATGAGCCCCTTTAAGTAAATTAATAGTAACAAAAAGTCATGATGAATTGGCTCTGATTTTGTCTAGTAAATGACATACAGTAGAAGCAGCGTCATTCTCCCGGGGGAGTGAACAAGTTCTCTTCACTCTCACTTAGTGAAGTTTTCAATCTTTGAAAGATAAAGTAAATGCACTTACCATATACCCAAGCGAACAGGCACAACCCCAATACTACGTAGAAGGTATCCATTGCGGATTCCTCCTTCCCTCCTCCAAGACTGATCAACTTCTCTCTATGATAAACTTAGATAGCTGTTCTGGTAAGAGTTAAATTCGTCAGAGGAGATCAGTCTCTTTGAAATGCTTCCTGAAGAATAGGAGGGTGTAGTCCGTTCAGTTGCTTTTGTTCTTGAAATAATATGTACCTCCCAGGTTCATGATCAAACCGGGTCGACATAGACTAACTTACAGAGAGCATCGAGAAGAAACTGAAGTCACGTGACATGTTTCTAAAGCGACCAATCACATTTAAGAAACAAGTTTTTGTTTTCACAAAGAAACAAAGGAAATCATTCAGGTATACGCCCCTGAAGGTTTTTCGCTTTCTAATTTCAGGCTTTTGTGAGTGTGTGTTTGTCAAAGAATTGCAAATTCCACCTTCGACTTTGATTGATCGTCATACCAATAAAAAAAGGTATATCTCTTTACTTCTAATATTATTTGGTTTCAATTCCTTTTGTATTTGTACAGTGACTACAAAACAATTTGTAATGTTTTTTTAGTTTCCAGATAGCAGTATTGTGCAACACATGACAATAACACAAGTAACGTTTGTGTCTACTGAAGGGGCCCAGTGGAAGGTATCAACATTTTGGAGGCATCCAACTGCATAATGTTTTGATATAGTCTTGGTCAGGATGTTATTACACCTTTTTCGTGTTAGAAAGCAGAATCGAGGGCGCTCTTTATACTGTGCATTTTACAGGGTGATTTGCTTCAGAAATAACGCCTTGGAAATTTTGGCAAGGATGGGGCGTTGCCATATATTATTAATAAGGCAGGCAATAATCATGGTTATTCATAACTTGACAGCAGTTGACATATCAGCTAACTGGGAATAAAATTAATCTTGAGGGTAACTACATCAAATCAATCGGCTTGGGTTTGCGAAAAAAAAAAAAAAACGAATGGGTATTTGTATTTTGCAGTGCCTGTTTATTGTTAATCATATTTCAATACGTGTTTACTACAATGGAACGTCATGTCCTTTGTAACTGTAGGGTACGAGTACAACTACAAGGCTCCACTATGAACGATATATGAGTAAGCCCACACCAGCACTGCATTGAATTAGTGTAACTGTATTGTTTCAGTACAGTGGTACACAGTAGTGCAACATATCAAGCATGCATGCTTGATATGGAAAGACATATATAATTATCAGAGATCCAGCAATTTGTTTTCAAATTCGACAGAGGCACTGAAAGTTGCAAAATCTTAGTTTAGTTTTTGTCGTCATAAAATCTTTTGTACATGGCGACACTGTCATCACTGAATACTGTTTTTAGGAGGTATAATGCGGAATAACCATCAAAGTCTGTGTACTACACCCTAGCCCATTATCACTGTACCGTAGGACGGCTGAGTAATAGGCACGATTGGGCATACATTATCAGAGACATTCCCTAGTTAATCTTGCTTAAGCTCCTGTAATTTATAAGAGGATAGGGAGTTGTAAAATACATCTTACATAACTCTTTGCTCTTTCTTTCTCCAAATCGAGTAGAAACATACCTATTTAACAGATTTGTGGTAAACAAAATGATCTTCGAATGACAATTTTTGTTCGAGGGCTCCGCAGTAGAGGGAAAGAAACCGTTAATTTTTTTTTTAAATTTTTCTTATGTTGTGGCCCGCAAGATACATGAGTATTTTCATCATTCCTATCATTTCCATCACTCCCTCCAGTCATGCTTTCAGTGGTTGCACAGTGTGGTATAAAGCATTGTGGCAAGTACAGCATGCAAGCACATCGTTGGGTTCGCACACACAAATTGGGAAGAGGGTGGGTTCTTCTCTAGATGTGTGGGTGTGCGTGCGTGCGTGTGTGTAGTTCATAGTGGGCATACCCCATACCCCTAGATATGTAGACCTATTGGCGAAACAGACGTAAGCAAGTCTAAGTTTACTTTAAAGGAGGGCCTGGGGGATGAAAACATTGCAAGACTGAATCTGGAACAAGTAGGGTCATGTGTTACTCGTACATCAACTCTGTTTGTAGACCCGCTAAATGGCCGTATATATACCAACACCTGCTGGGAGGGCCGTCGCGACCAGGGGGTGTTGGGTGTCTCCCCCCCCCCCCTCCCCAAACACACACACACACAAAAATGTGAGAGTGACGATAGTCGGAAAATTTGAAATACCAGTTAGAATTTTTCACATCTCAGTCTAGCACATTTCATGACATAGAAAGATGCCTACTTTTGCACCAGATTGTGGCTAAGATGACTGGTAATTTAAATATTTCTCAAACAATTTGAAAATACCAGTTGGATTTTTTCCTATTGAAGTGTGGAAGCGATTACAGTCGGAAAATTTGAAATACCAGTTACAATTTTTCATGCAGTAGCACATTTTATGACATAAAAAGATACCAAATATTGCATCAGACTGTGTTTACGGTTATCTGGTAATTGAGAAATTTCTCAATAATTCTGACATGCCAGTTGGAATTTTTCATATTTCAGCCTATTTGCGACGATAGTAGGAAAATGTGGAATACCAGTTGGAACTTTAAATATCTCAGTGTAGTACATTTTATTACTTCAAAGGACCCCAAACAGTGCACTAGACTGCATCTAGAGTTACCTAATAGGTTAAAATTTTCCCAAATGGGAAAGGGGATACCCCCTCCCTTGAAACCCTTTCCCAGGCCAACCACCATGCACTCATCACGTACTTTCCCGACTTATCAAAATACTTTATTGCGTAACATTTTTTATCATCAAGCTGGCTATCATTTACAAAGTTATCGATACAAAAACTAACTTCACACTTAATTATGCAATCGTCGGTTGTAGCCAAGTAATGAAAATACTAATCGCCCCAGAGAGTAAAAATTGTTGGAACCTCACTGGGACTATAATTTCCAGGTGGATGAATGCGAAGAATTGTAACAGATTTTTTCCAAAGTTACCCTGTAGTTGAAACACTTCTCAAAAGCAAAAAGAACTGCTATCGTAAGAAAGTAAAAGTTGTTGAATTAACTTTTCCGGAAATGACAATAGCATAAATATTCTAGATAACACCAATCCAAATTACTGCCAGTTTCCCATAAATTGTTTTTACCTTTAATTGAGAAAATGCAGACATAAGATCCTGTTTTCAGGCTGGGTGCCTGCAGCTCAAGTACACCCATGAAGTGCCGTTTCCTGCAATTTGGAGGTTTTGAAAAGCCAACAATTTCTTTGACACTGGGCGCCAACCAACGGGGGGGGGCTTCGCTCACTAGTAACAAACATAATTAGTTCAAACAATCTCTGCCTCCCCCCCCTCCTAATTTCTAGGGGCCATTGCGCCAATGTGTTCATCAAAAAGTATTTGTTAAGAACTCAGGAAAATAAAATGAAATGGGATTCGTAGCTCTATATGATTCTTGTATCACCTTATAAACACTGATATGTAACACCATTTTGAATAAATTGATTTTGCTTCTCGTGCGATGTGATTAGTGGCAGACATGATATCCATACTTCAAGACACATGCAATTCAAGTTCACCAGGAAACTACTGTTTCCTGCCATGTAGAGCTTTATAAAAGCCAAACTTTTCTTGTACACACTGTGCCAACCAATCGTGTCGCTCCGCTTAGATAGTACCGTAGTCCCGCTAGTAAGTCACAAACGGAACTCTTTGTAAATGAATTAAAGAATTCAGGACCATAATATCCATATTTCAAGGCTAGGGGCATGCAGTTCAAGTAGACTGGGGAAGTGCCGTTTCCTTCCATCTGGGGGATTTGAAAATCGAAACAACTTTATACGCTCCGCGTCAACTAATGGTGGCGTTCACCTTAGTCCTGCCGTTACTCCTAGCCTCCCCTCCCCAAGCTTTTCCTTGGTTTGTTTCGCCGATAATTTGTATGTTACAGATGATAATGCCCTTTTCGTGAAGACTGCATCCCTTTAATTCTTCACCACCCCTCCTGAGAAAGCTCCTAGTGTCTGAAACTATCGGGAGGAGTCGCCACATTGTTGTAAAAAACACCCAGCCAGTCGGATTTTTTTACCTTCACACCCCCTAAGGATGTGACCCTAGCTGCCAGCGAGATATCTGTCAGTAAGACGGCATTATAAAACATGGACAAAGCCAAACCTGAGAGCCAAACAGAGCCAAACACTTTGGAATAGCTGTACCACATTGTATGCATTTACATCATCGCCGTGTGATCATGTCTGTAGTTTGTACGGGACTGTCGATACAAATGTGTGTTTGTGTTTTGGAACGGCTGAGGTAGGGTATATACTTTGTACATGATACCAGTATGCTTCCCAAACAGCCTGTGTAACAAAATTTATGCCCTGTTCATCTCATCTGCCTATACCGTTATCCCTATTATTAGTGTTGCTGTAAACTATCTTTAGGTAACTAGCAAAATATGAATCGTTCCTCTGTAGTTGCTTTTCCTAGTTGACCAGCCGACATCGCTACAGACGTGGCTTTATGTGCAGGATTTTGATTGGCCGCGCTGAAATGTGTGCCACCTTAGTTTGCATGCATTTCTTCTAAGCTGGAGGTATCGAAATTGACTTTCATGTATATACAGCGATGGAAAACACAACAGTGCCAGTTGGGATCTGTTAGGGCGGGGAGCAACTTGGAGATTTAGTAAATCGGAACATTCGGAGGGTATTCATTTCCAGGGGTCCAAGCTGCCTCCAACACAGTTTTACATGGAGGACGCATGCCAGTAAAACCAATGTTAACGGAGGATAGCAGTCATGACATAGAATACACTTTGCTTAACTTTTTGCTTTTCTTTCTCCAAATCCGGAATAAGCATATCTTCTTATCGATTTGATAAAATGATCGGCCAATGAAAAACTCTGTCAGAAAGTGCCACAGTAGAAAGAAAAACCGTTGATTTTTAATCTTCTTTCTTATGCTGACGTCCCATAGATAATATTCATGCGTATTTGTTTTATGCCTCGTATCAGCTGTGCAAAAGGAATCGCTTGTTAGTTGAGGGTCTTCAATGCTTACATGAGGAGGTTAGGTAAACATTGGTAACTTTTGACCAAACAGCATTTCTTATTCAAACTAAAGCTCCTGTTTTTGTTGTATGGAACGTTTAATCATTGTGTAGAGTGTCGTAGCTCAAAAGTAGAGGACACCTAAAAGTTAATGTACGGTAGAATTTGTAGAGTTGGTCAAGCAGGTGATAGTCCTCCGTTCCATTAAAACTGTCCTAAACAGAGTTTTGTGACGTGTTAAATTCCTGTACACAGCTTGGAGAGCGTTTGTCATTACAAGGGCAAGTGAGGCTACGCTTTGATTAAACATCATGCTAGGTTTCGTGTGAAGTGTGCGCTTACATTTAAGGCAGGGCGTGAATTAAGGCGGGTTAGAATACCTTATTTTCTGCTTTTAATAGAAATGTTCCTTCTTTTTGGTCTGCGATGAGGTCTCAGAAATACTAGTTCTATATGATAACCTATTTCGCACAATCGGTCTCCTTGATAACAACCTTGTCTCCCAGACAGAAATATAAGTGAGTAGGACAGTCACAGACCCCCTTCTATTCGGCATTATTCTGGACCATTGGAACCAGAAAACCACACGAAACTTCTGATTTCCTCGATCCCTCTCAGGCTCTGTTTGGCCCTATTTGGCTCTGTTTAGTTCTTTTTTCTGTTTGGTCTATCTTCTGATTATTAGATCTTTTAAGTCCTTCCCTAGCCCATCTGCTCCTAAATAGCACTATCGGATTTTATATCGCTTAAAATGAAAATCAAAGTCAATCCAATCTTAGGCTTCTAAGTTATGCATGCAAAACTAGAACAGCACACATTTTAGGAAATCAATATCCTGCCCGGTAAGCTACATTTGTAGCGATGTTGGCTAGTCACCTAGGAAAAAACAACGACAGTGGGAAGGATAATTTTATCTGCGTACCAATAAATAGTTTGGAGCAACACTTGTAATACGGATAACGATGTAGGCATATAAAGACAGGCTGAAGAGGACACAAAAAGTTACACAGGCTGCTTAGGCAGTATACAGATATCATGTACAAAGTATACCGTACCTCAGTCCTTGCAAGACACAAACACACAATTGTATCAACTGTCTCATACAAACTACAGACATCACACGGCGATGACGTAAATGTATAGCTATTCCATAGTGTAAGCTAAACCCATGAAAACATATATGTTCCAACACCTAGCGCTACTTGCACAGTTTTCCATTCACTGTTTGGCTCTGTTTGGTTCTGTTTGGCTCTGATTGGCTCTGTTTGGTTCTGTTTGGCTCTGTTTGGCTCTGTTTGGCTTTGTTTGGACTTTGTTTGACTCTGTTTGGCTCTGTTTGGCTGTTTGGCTCTGTCCATGTTTTGCAAATGCCCCCAGTAAGATATGTCAGTGAGTTGTAGTTATTAAGTCTACTACACCGTGGATATAATCTCTCCCAGGGAAAGAGTCTCTCTCATCAGCCACCCCCTCCCACTCATTCACTCACTTGAATTTGAACAATGTATTCCTGGCAGTGCAGTTATAGTTGGCCTACACCAAGAGTTTGCAGTAGCCTGCACTGAGTCCATGAGAAATTGCTCAATGCCATATCGTCACAGTTGTGCATGAGCTTAAAGGTCTGGTGACATGAAAATGACATTTTGAGGTATCGGGTGCATTAGGCATTCAAAATGTTGAAAATAGCCACAAATTGCGTCAAAATCCGTCAAAAATTGACAAATTTACAGGCAAATTAGTGTCTCACAGCTGTGTCATGAATAAACATTGGCTAAATATGCAAATTTTTGATGTCAAGAGAGGGACTCCCAGGATATATCTTATGTTACTCCTTTGTTTATGTAACCTTTATTTCAAGGTCATTTGAGAATTTTATATGCCCAGAGGATTTTATTTTGGAAGAATGTGTTTTCTACTTCAAAAATATCGATATCACGCACCAATGTGAAACTCAGTAATTAAGTAATTAAGAGGCAAAATATATAGGTTTAACAAAAGAAAAACTGACACTGTGCAACACTCCACGTCATCTGTTTTGCATTTTCTTCAAACTTTGAAAAGTCATATCTCAAAAACGGTAATAGATATAAACAAAATATTCCAACGGATTTTCACTGAGGGTTTTACTTAGTAATGTTTGCATGAAGGAAGCTCTTTTTTGGAAGCATGTCACACGTCCTTTAAATACTGTATTTATACTGTACTAAGTATAGATACAGTTGTTTGTGTTCGACCATAATAGCTCCATTGTTCGACCACCAAGTGAATTGAGCTATAGCTATGTTGTTTGAAGACAGGCTACTCATCAAACTGTGCAGCCGGCAGTTCAGTCACCACATACTAGCCTAAAGTATTCACAAGTAGCTGCTAAATGCATGATGATAGGTCTACGAGCATTCATAAATGTATTAAAAGGCCTGCAACAAATGGTGAAAGGTAAGTATGTCTCAACTGTGGGTCATGATGAAGAGCAGCAATGGAGGGTACAGGGTAAGGGGTACTTTTGCCTCCTTAAAAATGCCACTAGACGAGCGTAGATCCGAAGAACGTGCACTTTTGGACATGCGCTGACAGTGCCCTGCCTTTTCATTCTGGTTCTGTATTCGTACTCTGGCTACAATATTGTGTGTTAGCTGCTGTTGTTTAGAAACACAGGCACCGGCTGCAGTCGGGTCATGGCTAAGCTGGCTCCCGCAGCAGTTCCTGCTCACAATTCGGAAGACAACTTATTATGCTATATATATATATATATATATATACCAGCATGTCTCTATTCCCTTGAGTCCCAGGCAACAAGAAACTCAACAGCGACCCCCAGTCCTTTTTACCTCCTTCCTAAAACCAACCAGTGCAATGGAAGTTATGGCTAACCTGGCCACAGTACACTTAATTTTGGCCCACAGCTACCAACAGTAACTGCACATGGGCATGGCCTCCACCTCGATGAGAAGCAGTGCTGGAACCGAGTCCACCCAATCCGGGTTCGTGTCATTACCTTTAGAGTCCTAGCCCAAGTCCTTGATGACCGAGACCCAGTCTTTGAAGGTCGAGTCCGAGACCAAGAGGCAATGTGCAACTATACCACACTTATACCTTTATATGTGAAATACGATAAGATCCTTGCCAATAGGACCGTATCCGGGCTCATATCTTTAGGGGGTGTGAAGGTCAAAAGTTCCGACTGACTAAATGCTTTTTTTTTTTAAACTGATTGGCGACGCCACTCAGACGGTTTGGTACACTACGAATACCTAACTACGCTTTGATCCAGAGTTGTTGAAGCTTAACGAATTGTTGGGGCTAAACAAAGAGAGCACTATCAGGCTCGACGGAAAAACTAAATGTATATATTAATTGGGATGGACAATGGATTACCGAAGCGGGAAAAACCACCATTGGTTGGCTCTGAGAAAACAAGAAAATTTGGACTTTTCAACCCCCTCCCCCCCCCCCTTCCATGGCAGGAACAGCACTCCCCTAAGTTGCCTACTTGAGCTACATGTACCCATCCTTAAAATAGGCACATCATGTCTGCATGCTCTCAATTCATGCATTTGAAAAGTATCAATGTATGAAAAATGGCAATACACATCAGATGGGTTCAGATGATGATACAAGAATCATGATAAACATCCTCTGCCATTTTTTTCTTTGAGTGCGTGGAAAATATTTGGTGGCTGAACTCCTAGGCGTATGGACGCCTAGAAATTTGGAGGAGAATTTTGTTGCTACCTAGCAGGATTAATATCTTAGCAGAGCGCCATCATAAGGAGGCGAGTAAGGTATAAGAAATTTTTGTGTTTTACAAACTCCCTGCGATGGCCGGAAACGACGTTACCTGAGTATTCTAGGCTGCATATGCCCAGCCTTAAAATGTCTGCAATTCCTTAATTTATGTGAAAATAAAAAAGTAATGCATGGAAAATGGTAATATATATCAGGTGGGTTGAGGTGATACAAGAATCATAGTGAATTGCTCATCCGCTTTCGTTTGCTTTTTGAGTGAATAGTTTGGGGCTGACCATATAGGCGTGAGATCGTCCACAAATCTGGGGGCAGATACGTTTTGCCCGAATTTTTGTTTGCTTCTAACTAGCGGGATTACTATCTAAGCAAAGCGTCGCAATGAGTTGGCGCTTAGCGTGCAAGAACATTTGAGGGTTTACACACTCCCCAGGTAACCGGAAATGGGCTTTCCCTCCTAGGAATGCATGTACCCAGCTTCAAAACGTGACATGACCTAATTCTGGGCGGTTGCGGTTAGACTAGTGGAAAATTTCTGTAACAGAATCAGAGCGTGAATGACTACTTCAAGCGTTTTACTATCACACTGCTTCAGTTTGTGTGGTAAACGTACGTGAACACAATTGAGATATTTTTAGCGACTTTTTGGGGAGAGCAAACTATTTTAAGCATCTAAAACACTACCCTAATTAATTAATACACTTCCCATTATGAATTCTCGGCGCAAAAAAGAAAAATCTAAATTACAAAATCTACCTTACATATAATTTTAAATATAAAGTAAGTAAAAGATATACACAGATGAGTATTTTTTCTTCGTGCAAGTTATTTCTCGCAATACCTTTGGAATTTAACAATCTTAGTCACCGATCAGCAGCAAGCACGGCATTCCAGGATGTATAGGTTCCTGTAGCGTTACTCGTTGCTAGCGAATGGCACACAGAGTGACGTGTTGAGATATTCCACTTGATTAGCGATTCAGAATCTTCTCGAGATTGCAGTAATAGACCAGAATTACCAATGTGACACACTTGGGGTGATATCGGAAGCAATCTGACAGGTTGTCGCTCAGCAACAGGAGCGCTCTCTCCCCCAATTGACTATCATGTTTGACTTAATATGCTTGAAAATTTCAAATATTGTACCATTTTGAATCTCAGCTCTCTTCCAAAAGCAAATTAGACAAACCCTCTGACTATAGACTTTCCCCATCACCTTACACCGCCATTAGTAGAAGGCTGTGAGTTATGTTTCCTTCCAAATAACCACGAAACAGAGTGAGATGACTATTCCTTCATGCCAGTCATATTAATGTATAGGCAAAAAAGCTACCTTGGAGGGAGCTACAGGGCGCCACTCAGTAGTAGTAGTAGTAGTAGTAGTAGTAGTAGTAGTAGTAGTAGTAGTAGTAGTAGTAGTAGTAGTAGTAGTAGTAGTAGTAGTAGTAGTAGTAGTAGTAGTAGTAGTAGTAGTAGTAGTAGTAGTAATATATATATATATATATATATATATATATATATATATATATATATATATATATATATATATATATATATAGTATAGTATAGTATAGTATATATACGTATATGTATATAGATGTATATATATTGTATTTTGTACATTATTTTTGACAACAGGCCCTATATTGCAAGTGTTTTCATTATGTACATGCGGTAACTGCCTACGAAAAAAGTGCCACTTCCAGGGATAAATATACATATACAATTTTATTGCGCTCGGCGCCAACCTACGAACATGGTGGCGTCACTGCTCCCCACGACCATTTACCCCACCTGCAGCCCTGAAAAAGAAATTGTTAAACTGAGTTCTGAAATATGTCCTATTCCGGTGCGACAGGTAGTGTCCGAGTGCCCTGAGGACAGAGTGTACGGACAATGTGTCCGCAGGACCATCCCATTAAACACAAACCGTTCTTAAAACGTTTGCAAAACGTTATAAACGTTACCAAAACAACTCCCTGTTTGAAATGTGTAATGATCTCAATGACGTACACACATTTACTAATGACTATTGTATGCGCAGAAAAAAGATTTAATCTCAGTTCTTCTTTCGCCCTCGTCCACCTTCATTAACTGAAATAACACTGCCCCAAATTGACCCATATAAAAGCCCATCTCCACTGGCTGAATCGCTGTGTCAAGCTGTGTTAATTTCACTTCTCCTTCTGATAATTAAAACATGGAAGAACAAAACTTCCATTTCTCTTTTCCTCTCTCTCTCTCTCTCTCTCTCTCTCCACGCGCCGTCTCATGAAACGACCTCACAAATGTAGCTTCAGTTGTTCCTTTGATTGACAATTTACGTGACAGATGACAATGTCCTTTTTCCTTTTCTACAGTTATGTTTTTCTTCATGGTTCACTATTTCCGCCAACGGATCCACTTTTTTGGGGGGTTGCGCTGAATTGTCGCATGGTCGAAGAAGGTCTTCTATCTGAGGGATTCACGCGAAAACATTATTCTTAATATGGTGTAGGAGTATCTATATCAAACAGTAACGAGAAGAGCAGCAGTGAAATGCCTGCTATATAATATTAATTTAAGGCACAATTGGTCAATTTTTGAAAGTTTGGGGTGCCCGTGCACCCACTCCACCCCCTCCCCCATCCACTTTTCCCTCCCCATTTCTCACTGTTCGGTGTCTGTACATTGTACTATGATGTTATAAACGTGACTTCCTTTGCAGTCAATGCACATCATTACCTACAATCTTAACTTTAGTTGCTGAGTGCCCAATCAAGTGTTAGTCGATGATATATCTTACTTAAGTTCATATACTGGTAATATTAAGTGGTATTCAAAGTCTGCAGCTGATCATGTATACAAATTGATCACTGCATAACTTAGCTCTTTATGATCTTTCGCCTTATCAACCACCTACAGAGAATGATAAACCAACAACAAGAATGTGAAAAAAATACAAATGTTGCATCGATCCGTAGCCAAATTTACAAGTTTATTTACATCGTTTTATTTGTTTTATGTCAACTAGCTGTCCAGGGTTATGAGGACCACATTGTCAAAAAAACAAAAACAGCAAATAAATGGGTTCATTTACCCAAAAAGGGGGTAAATGTAACGCCTGCACAGCAACACTCCAAACAGGTTTTTTTACACCTGTAAAAATTGCAGTTTTACCTATCGGCGGTTTACATTTACACAAGTTTTACGATGCTGATTAACCATCCGGTTGTGTAATTTTACTTTAACTCCTATGTAAATTTACCAAAATGAAGGTTTTATTTACCCATTTGTGTGTTGCTGTGCAGGCGTTACATTTACAATTGACAACAAGTAATTTAAAACATGATGTGCATTATTACCCACAATATGCAGGTAAATTTACACACGAGGAAGGTAAGTACACCCATTTGTATGTCGCTACATGTGCAGGCGTTACATTTACCCTTGTCTTTATGTAATTTAAAACAGGACGTGTTTTATAACCCGTAGCATGCCGGTAACTTTAAGTGCTTCACACTTACACATGCGTTATATTGATAGTGTGCTAACACCTAATGGCCAAGCTGATTCACGATAAAAAAAAAAAACACAAAGAGTAACATGAGAAGTCTCTAAGTAGTATTAAAAAAGGAGTGATTTTCACAGTCCCAGTAAAAAGTTCCAGCAAAACATTCAGTTAAGAATTCTGGCCTTAAAATGATATTCATTTACATCCCTTGGCCTTGCGAATTCAAATGACCTTTGTGGTTTTGACTTCTCTAAAAAAACAAAACAAAAAAAAACAATTGGGACAATCTCCCAACCATTGCCTACTTACACACCAACTCTGAAGTTGAAGCACCTTTCCCTCATTGGGACATTTTTTTAACAAGTCGAGGAGACACATACATAAATATACCCACTTGCACACACACACACACACTATTATACAGATTTCGATCTTCGGCAAGGAATAAGTAAACATAGAAAGCGGAAACTTAAAGTTCTGTTAATGTTTAAAATAAATGCAGATAAATAACAGACAACAATGAATACATATAAAAATGTGATATGTATAAGGATGATAATTTAACAGAGCAAAAAAAAAAAGGGTTGTAGAAGCTATGACCCACAACCAGAGACCAGGGTTTTACAGTTTGATGCCAACTGAGAATTCAAAGCTGGAAGTAAAATGTTTTTCTTTCCTCATTAGTAATGTGCGATGTTATGACAAGAGATGGCTGCACAGGACGCTCTGTATCCGAAATAATCGTTTCTGTTCTTGGAGTTATCAACTCCATTCAAGTAAGGTCACCTCCAATAATCCTGTCAACATATTTGACTGTGACAGAAAACTTTCTTAGACCTGATTGTGTCACACGGTTGAAGCAGACAGTTATCGACAACTTGAGTATATATTCTGAACAATAGCGCAGTAAATATTGATCAGAGTGTACTGATTGACTTCATATGGTTTCAGTTTGTAGCTGTCATCTTGCTTTCTCGGAATTTCCGAACACAGATTAGGTATATGGCAGTCCTAGGAATTAAAAATCCAATTGTTCTCTGTTGTATCCTTTGACACAAAGTGTTTTCACTGTTGTTCTCTTCCTTCAGAAGTCCTATCTCCTTGCATGGTTTGCTAGATGTTGGGCAGAGCCATCACTAGGGTACAAAGAAGTCTCCTTGAGACGGATAGTTTGAGTTGTCAGATGTAACGCCAGTGACAATTATGTCATCAGCAAATTTGACCACATGGGAACTCAGGTTTCCAGCTTTAAAAACAGATGTGAAATCAGTGGAATG
Source organism: Stichopus chloronotus (assembly GCA_021234535.1). NCBI lineage: Eukaryota > Metazoa > Echinodermata > Holothuroidea > Aspidochirotida > Stichopodidae > Stichopus > Stichopus chloronotus. Next base: position 15,495,034 of record CM037839.1, on the reverse strand, counting down.
CAATTTTAGTGACAGCTTGACAAAACCGGGGTGTTGCAGTATGCTTTCAAACTTAAAACAAGTAATAAGTTGATACCAATCTTAACAAACTGAGGGCATTTCAAAATAAAGAATTGTAAGTGGAAGCAGGGAGCTTAATGTTATATTGATGAGCCGTAAATATAATTTCGCAAGAATAAAGTGCTAAAAGTATACTGCTCAAGGTGAAAAACATACTATACTAATGTGAATGTAGATTATCAAAATTGTTGTTAACTATGTAAATATGTTATGCTTAAGTACGCTATAACCACACTAAACAATGTTGTTACAAATGTAAACTAATTTTATTGCGAATAGGGTCTAAAATATATTGCCGTAGATATTTGCGACCAACACAATATTCTGCCTTAATACAACTACTACTGCAAATGAAGCCCATCTGGGTCCCATACGTCATTTTGGATTCAAAATTATCCAATAGGAAAAGCGGATGTAGACGGGGGAACTCCCAATACGTATGTGACGTCATTCCTCGGTTACAAGTGATCTCGAAAACCATGAAATATGATTCGCTCCGGTTTTTCGCTCCGTTTTTGGACTGTTTTTTTGTTTCAAACAAACCATCGTACTATTTTGCAGGTCAGGGAAGATCATTGAAACGTTCTTTGGTAATAAAAAGAGGCAAAGTAAAGAAAGAGGCCGGATTCGTGAGTTATTTGGGCGAAAAGTTTGTGCTGTGATCGGCGAGCTGTCATAACTTGTCTTATTACACATATATAGGTGTAGTTAATAGTGTATACTTAACGCTAGGACCACCTGTGAGTAAGATGAGTAATCAAGCTGACTAGCCAAATTTTTTCATACTTTTAACAATAGCAGGAAAAAAGCCACAGTATGCGTTATCCAGCATAAATACCCTTAAAATTTACCCGCTGTCACTGCTTGCTTGTGCTGCAGCAAATTTGGCCAGACTACCTTGCCTACAGTGCCTAACAATCGGCGTAAGCAAATCGCACACCCGTTGGCGTTAGGGTAGTAACCCGCCCTTATCCCGTACGGTCACTTGTACTGCTTTTAGTTGACGTTACCGCACGTTAGGATAGACGCTTACATCCTAAGTAAAGTTTGACTGCAACGAGTTTCTAACTCACACAAACTTGGTTTAGAAATAATTCTAGTACAATTAAAGAGTATAATCGTCATGTCTCCAGGTTATTTATCATTTTATGACACTGAAGATTAGAAATAGGATAGGCCTACCTGCAGCTGTGAGGAGAGCACGGAGAAGAATGCAATCTCTTCATGACTGTTTACGTCAAGACGTTTTCGAGTTACAAGCGCTAATCCACGTGACGTGTGCAGCCTGACCAGAACATTGAAGCTTGTTATGCTAAAACTGAAATGCTAACGTACGCATTGAGATAATTATGGCATGCCAGTGCCCGATTGACAATAATTCCAACAATAACGCTTAGCAAAGATAAAAAAAAAAAAACGATTTTTTCGTTATCCCGGTGACACTGAGCCCAGGTAACACATGGCCTCCATGTAGTTGAATCCATATGGACCAATATGATTTTGCACCTAAGATTGCCCATGTTAACTAGCTAGTTCTCCTTCAACGACTTTTTTTTTTCAACAAAAGGTGTATCGACAGAGAAACACGTATTTTTTCAAAGATTTTTATTAAGAGAAAAATCTAATTCATCGAAAAACGTTGAATTCGCTCTATGTTGAGAAAAAAAAGGCTGGGCTGGCGCAGAGATTTGCCTCTTCCTGCACACCGTGTAAGAGTGCGCTGTAGATGCAAGAACTGAAATGATCTTTAGTTTAATGATACTTGGTAGTAAATACTGGATGATAGGAACTGCACACACACAAGTGATGATGTGTACAGTTAAACTTTTGATACTATCAAATATTCTGCATGTTTATCATAGACCTTACTGTTCACAAGTAGCCTGTATTGTAATGGATTAGTTAAAGGTTAGACAACGATGGACCGTGCATTCTTGGCGGGTTAATGCAAGCTATGCAAGAGGGCGAAGACCGAGTGCTTCCACGCAGCGATAGCATTAATCCGCTGGAGTGGATTATATCTTCTACTACATGCACTGGTCCAGAGTTGTTTTACCTTGTCCATCAGTCCATGCATACTTAATAATATTTAGCTCTGAAAGACCAAAAATGACATTTTGTTATAAATAAAAACATTTTATGAACAGCAAAACCCCGATAAAATGAAATTTAACCCACATAAGTGCGTTGATATGCTTACCATGGGTTGATTAGAGGATCAACCACGATCACATGGTGGCATAATGGACCAATAAAACGACTGAGGATTATTACCAAGTATGAATAAACTCCACCAATAGTACGCCAATGTGCAAACTTTTCACCCATCGTTTTTTTGTTTTAAGTGTATAAGTACAATTTTATGATTAATGGTGCACCCGTTCCCATTGTAACTTCGATACTTTGAAGGGTTATTTTACACTTCAGAAATGTGGAACCCATGTTTGTGCAAAATCACATGCAGGAGGGTAATACTACCTTTTTGGTTGTAGCGGGTCAGTGTATTAAAAGGCGAGTGTACAAAAACACATTATGTGTTTAAATTTACATGACGTCTTTGTGCAATTTTACATGTTTAGTTCGTGTATAAACCCACACAACATTAGAAATACACAACTAGGCATTACCCGAGGGTATACGTACACATTTGCCTGTGTAACAGGTTATGTGATGGGTGTTTTTACTCTTTGTCGTGTTATTATAACAAAATGGAGGCTTATCTTACACCTTGCGGGGTGTAGATGCCTTTTCATAGGTATAAATACCAGGCAGTTGTGCAGAATTACCCATTTATTTTTTAGAGTGTAACGTAGAAAAGCACGTTTTACCTGTTAACGTTGAACAATACTAACTCATTGCATTTTAAAGTTACGATTAACGAGTCACTGCGTAACTAGATGATCATATACTGCATATATCTTTACGTTGGTGTTTTACACAACCATACTCGATTCTTGAATTTTCTGTTAATGCTTGTATTGCTACTCAACTCCAGTCTTATTATTCCACATATTCCTAGATGCTTTGTACTCATCCTTGTTATACCATATAACGAATTAACAGAGAAAAACACTGTTTTATTATTTGTTTTCTGAGCAACTACTTGCCAACCTTTCCAAGGCTCTAGTACAGAGCTGATTATTTCTATAGGTATACAGAGGGCGTACAAGCGGGATTCTTAGACGCTGCACTTAGTGCAAAGGTCTTTGAACAAGACTAGTTTTGATCCAGTTGCCAACGATTATTTTTCTCATTACTATTTTTTTTTCTACTTACAATCATAAGGGCATAGATGTGGTGCATGGACAAACACCATTGAGAAGTCGCTCTACCCTTGTCACAGTTGGACAAAGATCCAAATCTGTTCATAAAGTTTTTGCTTCCCTCCATTTCGGTCTTTTTGAATATATTTTAAACTTATCAGTAATTAACGTACTGAATGTTCCATTGTGTGTGAAGAAAAAACCAACCAGTGGTCCCTTTGAGGCTTACTTTGCAATTTTATTTCTATTGATAAGGGGTAATTTCAATACACCATTGATTTCTTGTCATGTCAGTCAAAAACGCCATCACAAAAGAAGGCTTAACAATGAGATCCTGATATATGAGCAACCAACGCTTCCCAAAAATTTCCTTCTTTGCACAGCGGTACAACACTGCTAACCTGAAGGTATGTCAATAAAATGTTCAGAAAATTACAAACACATAATTTGCTGATCACTTTGAGGAATTCTCATCCAGGTCACAGTTTTGCAGTAGAACATCACAATGACGTCATCAATTTTTTGAGTCAAGTTTGCCACTTAAAAAAATCATTGGTTCTTTTAAGAAACGAAAAGGAAATTCTGTAGCACTTGATTTATCAGGATAAGAGGTAAATAATTTGAACTTACAGGATAACTTTAAGATATTCAATTCAGTAAAGAACAGTACGACGTCTGTTTTGAAGTTTTATTTTAATACAGGGTCCAAATTGTGGGATCTTTATCAACGACTTTTTACTTGTGACCTACCTAAAGTAACTGCAAGCTATGCATTGTTGAAATATGTGCGGTAGATTTCATCATGACCAGACAAAAAATGTATGCCCAATGATAAATATCATGCAGTGGGCGTCGATTTGATTCTGAAGCTAGGGGGGCCTAAAAATTCTTTCCTATTGTGACGCACTTTTTGTGGAGGTTTGGGGCAAATGGTTTAAGTGGGGGAAAACAGTAATAACTCCATCAAAGCAGTATATTTTCTGAAGTCCATCTAAAGGGAGAACCTAGTACCACAGGTTGGGGGGAACCGAGGGCTTTTTCTTTCTCTCAAGTCTCTGTATGTTCTTGTAAATTTCAGCTTCTTTCTTCTTTCTAAATCTTTCTTTTTTCCTAGCGGTAACTACATGTGCACAAGTTGTATATGCAGTTACACAAGCTGAAAGTCAATCTTCATGAGATAGGAAACGTACTGAATGGGTCGGTGGCGAGACTGTTAACAGTACTTAGTTGTAACCACAGCTTGCCTTTTCACGTAGCAATGGTAGACTACAGTCCGTGTATGAAAAACTGCATGTCTAAATTCCTGTGGAATACAACAAAATTATCAGGAACCACCCATTGAATTAACCACGTAACCCGTTCTCTAACATTTACGCGTGGTACTGTAAAGTCCCAACCAAGAAACATGGTACTGAGGGCGTCTTGGGCAAGACGTTATTAAACTTTTTCGTGTTACAAAGTAAATCAATGGCGCTCTTTATACTTCACATTTTACAGGGTAATTGGCTTCAGTAATAGCCTAACCTGTGCTTAAGTACTAAGGACTTGACCAAAACTAGGGACTGAGGAAGTGATGCCCAACTATATGTTGAAAAATGCAAAATGAGGCTGAAATTCTCTTGGCCATTATTACAAGACAGGTGGATACTTTGATATTCTTATCCATTGAAAATTAAAGATTTGCTAAGCATTATGTAGGATATTTAAAGTACGACAAGAACGAACAGACGCCGTTATTTACTCTCAAGCAGTGCCTTCAAACTTTGCGAGTACCTAACACATTCAGTGATTCAATTCGATACCTTTTTGTCAATCGATGTTTGCAAATGACAACATAAGCCTTCTATAACACCAAAGTTACGAAGTTTAATTTACACAATCACCCATAATCGATAATTTGAGACATAGCGATTTTAATGTATCGATTATGTATGTATTTCATATAACCTAGACACATACGCGTAAGGGCAGGTGATCACAAACTTGCCATCATTTTATTTCGCGTAAATATTCCTACCATGTTCGTGTAACATGGCCGCTATTGGTCCGTCTTGGATTTGCCAAGCACCTGAGCCATTAACGTAGTTTCACAATATGAAACTGATATTAATGGTTAGGAGAGACAGATAGAGAGCTTATACTTTAGGAGGATCTCGTTTCCCTTTATCTTTCAAGTAACCAGGTAACTTAAGATGCAATGTGGTGGTGCAATATTTTGCAACTTTCCATGTCATATTTTTGACAGAAAATTCCCAAATAAGTCAACGCAACAATTTTCACGTTTGGAGTTTACAGCATCAATCGTTGCCACCCCCCCCCCCCCCCCCTGCAAATCCAACCGACTTCATCCACGATTTGAGCGTCTCAGCAGGTCGTTGTTGCATGGTGTGTTCTGAGGTCCGGCATTTACACCTAGTTGTATCTGCTGTATCAGCAGAGTCCAATTTACTTATCTTGGTTTTTCTGCCTCTCATAACTCTGCAGAGTCTCTTGAACACGGCCGTCGGGACCGGGAAATTGGAGCGCCAAAAAAAAAAAAAAATTGTCAGAGCGACGTTATTCCGAAAATCTGAGATACCATTTGGGATTCTTTATATCTCAGTCTAGCACATTTTATGATATCGAATGATGCCAAATATTGCACCGGATTGTATTGAAGGTTACGTGGTAATTGCAATATTACTCAAAAAAAAAATCTGAGATGCCGATTGAATTTCTCATATTACTGTCTAGCACATCAAAAGACGCCAAATATTGCATTACATTACATCTAAGGTTATCAATTGAGTGAAAAATGAGAAATGGCGACATATCTTCCTAGCAACCGACCGACCCTCCCCATGCCAACCATTTCCCATCTCATGCGTTCCTCCCCCCCCCCCCAGCACATGGCATATTGCTTGATCAAAGGTCATCAATGTTTACCTGTGGAGGTCAAGTAAACATCGACGACCTTTAACCAAACAACATTCCACGATCAAAAATAGAGAGGAAGAGATTCATTCTCATGGATATTATTTGTGGGCCGTCAATAGGAAAAACATGTAAAAAATACATTTTTTTTGTTTTTGTTTACAGGGGCATCTGCTGACGGATTTCGCCATTGGCAAATCGTGTGTTTTTTTGTTTTTTTTTTCAAGTGTAGTCATGATGTTTCACTGCATTCATGCTAGAGGTGAACCGTGATGTCAAACATGCATACCTCCACAGCTTAGATACTTCAGGCTCAGCACACAAAACAACCTTTCTGTTGAGAAAAAGACCAGAGTATCATTTCTCTTTTTAAAATCATTTTTGAGCCATTCTCAAACTGTACCTGAGTCTTCCTGACGTATACGAAAATATAGATCACCTTTAAAAAAAAATATATACGTAACGTGGCAATTTATCTATATTAAGCGTACTTTGACACTGGAACAGTGTACACGGTTGTATAGTCATCTTTTGGATTTGATCAACAGTATGACATGTTCAACAATTCAAAACAACACTCGGTGGGCATGTTATTAACATGGAGTCTAATGGAAGTAGCAAACCACAGCCCCTCCGATGGGCCTACTTGTCATTAGCGTAATTAATTAGGATTGGAAACTTGTTGATTTTTCTGAACCTGACTTGTACCAGCTGTTTGCATGGTATGAAAACAAGTACTACTACTTGAGAAGTATCCGGTCATGATTTTTTTTTTATTAAGCCAAATGGAATCGTTAAGCACTGGCGTATTCACTCACAATAATGCTCATTTGTAGGTGACACCGTCCAAGGGATCCTTTGAATGAGACTGTTATTATAATTTGAAGGAAATTTGACAGGTTTTGGGGGGAAAGGGCAATATTGCACTCATAAAACACCTCATCGCTGCATGGCCGTACTTTATTTACAATTATGAGGATCTTTATTTGAAAAGTATGTGCCCCCTCTGTCCCACCTGGGCCTTGGCACTGGACCCAACTAGGGGAATTCTAAGTTCTCAACTTGTCATCAACCTAGAGAAGAATAGCCGTAGTAATTAAAACCGTTTGGAATCTTTGCTTTGAATGATACACTTCGATCAAAAATATATCTATCATGAGACTTCAATTTTTCACCCAGAGATATGCTTAAACCCCGACGGCGTGATTACCAGAAACTACGAGAAGGGGTAACTATTGGTACGGAGGGTGGAAATGTGAGTAACATGCCGGATGAAAATTGTTAACGATGTACAACCAATTAAGAGTTGATTGCGCTATTGCATTCAACTCAGAAACAATTAACAACGATGAGATTACGAGCCATGGCCTGACTTGCGTTAGCGGTCTAAAGCGAGAAAACGTATCTGTCAGTGCCACCGTTCAAAGCTCGAAGCTGACAGAGGCTAAGTGGCTTAGTGAAAAGTATTTTGATATTTTTTTGGAGACGACGCATCAGGTACTTTTGAATATCTTGGACAACTTATCGGCAGTAGCCTTGTCCGGTGTCCGGCAATAGCCTCATCGGTAAGCCTTGTCCGAGTTACATCATTTATTTTAAGACTGAATATTCTTTCATAATTTACAAAACTGAACCAGTTTAGTCACCAGTGAGCTCCATTCGGTTAGGACATTGAGTAATAAAAAGGAAGAACAGCAAGTTTTAGCTTTTACGCAAAAGCAGTTGAACGTTTACTCCGATACTGCACGGACACCCAAATGCACTTTCTCGAGCGAGACCCTATCAATCACTATGCGAAAAGGTATAGGGAATGACAAGTGTGGATCGTGCATGCATTCCCTGCGGGTCGGTTGGGTGTCCCATTTGAAGACTCTGGACATTGTCCAAGCAGCCCACCCTGCTGTCCCCCCCCCCCCCCCCCGTCTCCTCACTTCACTTCAGGAAAGGGGAAAGAGGTATAAATATTCAAAAAGCAAACTTTGACACTAAAAACTCAGAGGGGAAGACAAAAGGGCAATTCAGAGTCGAAGCCCTGGTGAGGCCCAAAGGAGAACCCTCCTCCGGAAGCTCTTGGATGGTCGAGGGAAAATTCTTATGGCAACTCCTTAACCGTCCTGCTTCTACCAGGTCGACGATCATTTTGAAAATCAACAAGACGGAGGGATGTTGGCTTCTGCTCATGCGTATTTTAACTGCGTGCAATTTTCCGCTGGACGTTCCATCTTCTTTGTCCACCGTCCTGAAGTAGAAAAGTCCCCTATTGATAATCAAGCCGTCACTAACTCTGGCATTCAGCATTATAAATGATGATTACATGTTGATATCCATCAATGAATTGTACATAAAGAAAAAAACATTCTCTTATCATCTTCTCTACAACATGCGTAGTGGAAGTGAAAATTTCCGAGCGTGTGTTTTATAAAATAGAGAAAATTAATGTTAGATGAAATTCACAACGTCAGAGAGACTGGAAAATGCTTCTCGGACTGCCATCTGAGAGGCGTTTTTGTCCAAAATTTGCTCTGTAACCCACTCTCCAAACAATGGTGGTTCCCCTCTTAGAAAATGTCATTACTGCTTGCCAACCCACGTAAACCCTTCGCCACCCATCAACCCCACTCCGATCCCCCCCCCCCCCCATCTATTGTTATCTAAATCCGTATGAATCGAATGTCTGAATGAGAAAATATAGATCTAATGGAGAATTAAAGCAACACTCGCATTTAATATATCACCTGCTTGGGCACATATCCTTTTGCATTACTTTCTGTCGATATTACGTGACACTGTGCACTCAAAATTGTGTAAAAAAGTAAGTGGCAAAATAGCAGAGATCGTGACGTAAAAGCGTCATCACACAAATTGCAACTGTTGTGCGTTACCATTTGTTTCTTTGTACTGCTTCCAGCTCGTGTCTGTGGGGGGGGCCAATATGGGGGGGGCCACAGAATTGGCGTTACTTCAATAGTTTTCTGATCTACAGTGCATGTGTTACGAACACTTGTTAGTAGTCATGTTGTTCAGAATATCAAACTAGCAATACTAGACGTACTACAAGGTTTTTCTTTTTAAGCCGATCACAGCACCTTTAGTACGTGAGAAACTTTGTTTATGTTTTGCCATATCATTTTCAAAGGAGTACATTTTTTACGTCTCAAAGGGTTGCACGTATTGGCAACGATTTTCAGTGGTAGAGACAGCCTTCCGATGGGGGTACATTCCTAACACATCCGTTTTGTGTGTGCGTGTGTGTGTGTGTGGGTGTGGGTGTGTGTGTTTCTTTCCTAATTTAATGTCATGAACAGTTGATGGAAAATATTTCAAGTGAGCTCAGCAATCACAGGTAATGCCCCACCCCCAGTTTGTCAATTTTGTATGATACAAGCTACATATTTTAATTGTTTATAGAAGTCTGAAATCTTAATTTTGAGAACATTGTAAAACTATATACCTAAATTATGATGTGGGAATCAAAGGGTAAAGTGTTCGGGTAATGCCCAATATTTAATTTCATTACGTATGTTACTAATTTTCTATCTTGGACCTCCACCGATACTGTCGTAACTGCCCTATTGGGAAGGTTTGAATGCTCCGCGGTATTCGCTGGGGTATAACTTCAAGATTAATCGCGTACCTGATAGAGCATTCCACGTACAAATACTTGATGGTATTGTTCAGGCCTCACTCTGGCACACAAAAGACGCCAAATGTTGCACTGGATTGCAGCTTACCTTGTAGGTGTTGATGGGTTACACCTCCTAACTTACAACCCTCTCCCAGGCCAACCATCACTCATCTCATATTTTCCCAACCTATCAAAATACTTTACTGTATGACATTTTTGTCTCTTCCAGCTGGCTATTATTTACAAACTTATCGGTTCAAGAACTAGCTTTACACTTGTAATCATCGACCGTTGTACTAAAGTAATAGAAAACTAATTGCCAGAGAGTAAAACATGTTGGAACTTTACTAGGACGATGAGTTCTCGGGAAAATTGATTGCAACCAGAAAGCCAAAAGGCGTTGTGATTCCTTGCTACATGGTTATATTATAACAAACATGAATTATCCACATGACAAGTATGAGATCAACTACAGTTATGTTTCTTGAAACACCACATGCATAAGCCTTTAACCCAAAATAACCTCATTTTTTTACCTTAAATGACATTTGACTTCCACCAAAAGCAATAGGGATAACCTACTCAATGTGACCAATCCACACACCAAGTATGACATCAGTCACAATTATCCTTCTGGAGATATCGTGTTCAAAAGGTTTTTACAGTTTGACCACTGGTGACCTCAAATGACATTTGACCTCCACCAAAATCAAAAGGAGTATTCTACTTACTTATATACAATCCACACACCAAGCATGACATCAGTCACAGTTACCCTTCTGGAGGTATCGTGTTTACAAGGTTTTTACAGTTTGACCCCTGGTGACCTCGAATGACCTTTGACCTTGACCAAAAAACAATAGAGACCATTACTCAATATTTCCAATCCACACACCAAGTATAACATCAGTCACAGTTACCCTTCTTGAGATATTGTGTTTACAATGTTTTCACATTCTGACCTCTGGTGACCTCAAGTGACCTTTGACCTTGACCAAAAACAATAGGGACCTTCTATATTATCTGGGCATTCCATATGCCAAGTATGAAATCCCTCAGAAGTACCCTTCTTGAGATATCGTGTTTACAAGCAAATGCGTCACATACCCACGCACATACGCACAAACACACGACATCACCATCGAATAGATTCCTTGCCTGCCTTCGGCAAGGAATCAATAAATGCAAAATATTACATCAGATTTTGTCTAAGGTTACCTGGTAGTTAAAAAACTTATCTCTCTCTTTCTCTCTCTCTTTAAAAAAATTATCGTTAGAAAGTAAAAGCTGTTGATTTAACTTTTCTGGAAATGACAATAGCATAAATATCTTATATAAGATCAGTCCAAATTATTACCATTTTTCAGGAAATGTTTTTGTCGATAAAATTGATACATTGCAGACATGATTTGCTATTTTAAGGCTGGGTACCTGCAGCTCAAGTACACCCGGGAAGTGCCGTTTCCTGCCACCTGGAGGTTTCAAAAAGCCAAAAGTGTGTTATGGGCTCCCGCCAACCAACGGTATTGTAGCAGTTAGTAACAAATATAATGAGTTCAAGCAATCTCGGCTTGCCCCCTGCCCCCCCCCCTCCAACGTGTTCATCAAAAAAAATATGTCAAGAACTCATAAAAAATGAAAAATGAAAGTGGATGAGTAGCTTATTATAATTCTTGTATCACCTGAAAAAAATTGTATTGCCATTTTTTAGAAGGTCGATTTTTCTCTTCACATGAATTAACTGCAGATATGCCATCCATATTTCAAGGCTGGTACATGCAGTTCAGGTAAACCCGAGAAGTGCCGTTTCCTGCCATCTGGAGCTTTGGAAAATGCAAAGTTTTTCTTTCACGCTCATCGCTAATTAATGGTGGCCCTCCACTTTGATAGCAACCCCACTAGTTAATCACAAACATAATGCTGGCGAACAATCCCCACCCCCAACGAGTTTCTAGACACCAATGGGCCAATGTGTTCAACCACAAATGTATCGGCCATGTACTCAAAATAAGAAAACATGAAAAAGATAATGCGTATTTCATTATGATTCTTTACCCCCTGGGTACACGCAGTTCCACTACACACGGGAATTGCCGTTTCCTGCCATCTAGAGGTTTTGAAAAGGCCAAATTTCCTTGTACGCAACGCGCCAACCAGTGGTAGCGCTCCGCTTAGATGGCAATCCCGATAATCAGTAACAAACATAATTCAGACAATCTCTGTACCCGTTCCCTCAAAATGGCTAGGTATCGGTGTTCCTATGAGTCCGGGAACAAAGAATTTCACAAATTGTCAAAGAGAAAGTGGAAGAAGATTACGATTCTTGTATCACCTCAACCCACCTGACATGTGTCACCATTTTTTACAGATTGATTTTTCTTTTCACATGAATTAAGAATTGCAGACATCATACCGATATTTCCAGACTAGTTACATGCAGCTCAAGTATACCCCTAAAATGCCGTCTCCTGCCATCTCGGGGTTTAGGCATTTCTTGTAATTTTCTTGAAATGATATAAACGAGGTATGTAATAAATTTCTTACGGCATACCAGAATTTTGCATTCCCTGAATTGCCCTTGAGAAGGTTAGATTCAAGACAAAAATGGATGACTATGGTTTTCTCTATTCAATTTAAAATCCAATTATGAATTTCATATATCAGTGTGTGTTCTCCATTGTAAGGGGCGACGCAACCAAATTAGAAATGTTCTTAATGTCATACAAAATACAATAAAGACCTATTTTAACGAACATTTGATTAGTGATATGAAGGAAACGTGGATGACAATTAATCATGTCATTATTTCAAAAAGCATCAAAACCATCAACAGGCTTGTGAAGATAATTACAATAAGTAACTTCTTTCGAGAATGAGAGCAATTGTTTCATGTTTTAAAAGTACTGTCTTTATCTTTGAAATGATCTTGTATCAAAAATTCCACAAAACGATGTCAATTTTCAGGATTATCCACATGCGTCATGATTCAGATCTCTATAATTGTGTTTTCCACTGACGAAACGGGTTTATTGAAATTGTACATCAATGCAAAGGTAATGGAAATCCAGGATTCATGTTCCAGATCCGAATATATTTCCCACTGACGAAACAAGACTACTGAAAATTGTAAAGAAAAGCCAGGATTCGACTACGTCAATGTAAGTTTTCGGAAGAATGACATTATTAATTATTTAAAGTCTTTGGCTTTTATTTTTAATTTATCAATAGTCTTCGCGATCATAATAGATAATTTAAAGGTTTGCAAAAATTATCTACATATATATATATAGATGAACGTATGAGACGTTTACTACATAGTTGTGGCACTGTGTTTCACGCACGTGTGTTCACGGCGATCATCAGACAACACACTAAAATCATCTTTTCTTCTTCGTACGATAGCTGGACTTTGTGCCTGCATGTGGATATCAGTTCAGTGCGTTTATTGATCGGGTGTTCGGGGCTTAAGATTTGGAGCTTTTCTTCCATGCACAAGTTGCATAGACCAGAATCACGCCTGGACGTATTTGACCGCCTGACAATATCCCAACGGATTGAATGGTCAATATTCTTGTTTTTGAGGTCCCATACATGCTTGGATAATTCTGTTTCGTTTTGGTAGCGTTTGTTCCTGAAAGATTTGATGTGGTTTTAGTAACGCGTTTTGAATGACCCTCCCACTAGACCAATATATGATTTGGGTTTGTTCTCTGACGTCACGGTGGCTTTGTAAACAATAGAGGTTGCTAAGCACTCTCCGCGGAGCGGGCATTGTGATTTGTCTCTACAGTTGCAGTTTTCGGTGGCAGAGGGGCTTTTGCTCGCATTTTGCATCACTTTTGCATTGTGCGATTTAATTATTCTGTGAACCAATGGCGAAACACCGATGCCGTCCTCGAATGGTTGAACGGCCTGCAAAGAAAAACTAAGCTCACCTTCCTAACCTTTGACATGATTTTTACCCCTCAATTTCGGAGAATTTGCTTTCTAAATGTATCGACTGGGCAAAGCAGTTCACCCGTATCACCAAAACCGAAAATGACACCATCATGCACGCAAGAAGGTCCCTACTATACGACCATAGTAGCACACCTTGGGAGAAAAAAGAGGCACAAAACCAATTTGACGTCACCATGGAAGCATATGACGGCGCCGAGATTTGTGAACTGGTAGGGCTCTTCCTCCTCCACCAAATTGCAAACACCAACATAGCCAGCGCCTGTCTATACCGTGACGACGGCCTGGCCGTCTTGGAGAATAGATCCGGCAGTGAAGCCGAAAGAGTGAAAAAGGAGCTGACCAAGATACTCAAAGAACACGGCCTCAAGATCACAGCCCAAACCAACCTCAAATCCACCAACTTTCTTGATGTCAACCTGGACCTGAACACCGGCACGCATAAACAGTACAGAAAGCCTAACGACGCTCCCACCTATATCAACCGATCTTCAAACCACCCACCATCCATAATAAAGAACATACAACCCTATCATCCAGCCAAGAAATTTTCAACGAAGCCGCACCAATCTAAGACCATGCTTTAGCTTCAAGCGGTTATGACACACCCATCAAATACAACACCGGCAACAACACGGAAGGAACACCACCCCACAAACGGAAAAACAGACAGAGACGAATCATATGGTTTAATCCGCCATATAGTCAAAACGTTAAAACCAATGTAGGGGTAAAATTTCTAAATATCATTGCTAAGCACTTCCCGCAGAACCACAAACTTCACAAAATTTTTAACAAGAATACCTTAAAAATTAGCTACAGTTGTATGAACAACATGGAGAGAATAATTAAATCGCACAATGCAAAAGTGATGCAAAATGCGAGCAAAAGCCCCTCTGCCACCGAAAACTGCAACTGTAGAGACAAATCACAATGCCCGCTCCGCGGAGAGTGCTTAGCAACCTCTATTGTTTACAAAGCCACCGTGACGTCAGAGAACAAACCCAAATCATATATTGGTCTAGTGGGAGGGTCATTCAAAACGCGTTACTATAACCACATCAAATCTTTCAGGAACAAACGCTACCAAAACGAAACAGAATTATCCAAGCATGTATGGGACCTCAAAAACAAGAATATTGACCATTCAATCCGTTGGGATATTGTCAGGCGGTCAAATACGTCCAGGCGTGATTCTGGTCTATGCAACTTGTGCATGGAAGAAAAGCTCCAAATCTTAAGCTCCGAACACCCGATCAATAAACGCACTGAACTGATATCCACATGCAGGCACAGAGTTAAGTCCAGCTACCGTACGAAGAAAAGATGATTTTAGTGTGTTGTCTGATGATCGCCGTGAACACACGTGCGTGAAACACAGTGTCACAACTATGTAGTAAACGTCTCATACGTTCATCTATACCATAGCTCTACTAATTGTATTGAGCACTCTGCTTTGGACAGTGACACGTTTATATGTTGGTATGTATATATTTATATATAAAGATAGATATATATATAAATAATCAATCATAGCCCCACAAACTACGGAGGGATAACAAAATATTTTACAAGAATTATTGTTTTGTTTTAGAGTCAACAAAAACAGGGTGTGCTGAGTGATTTAAAAAGCTATTCTATGCATTTAATCAACCATCTTTTCTCTTCTGTTTGCAGCCAACCTATGTCACATTTATTCCACGTTTCTCCGAGGAGAGCTATCACTATGTTTGGTAAAAAGAAGGCTGATTTCCGTTTTGACAGGAGAATAGCGAAGTATATCAGTCGCGTTTCAGCATCTTGACAGACTTTACATTGTATGACTCTTCATCATGATGTTACAAACGTGCTAAAGTGTTCAACAGACCCTCTTTCATGCCCGATTACACATGTATTACCTTTAGACATGACACCTAATACCCCTTGCCAGGCAGCTCAAGAAAGCCTAGACTTTGGATTGACACACCTGAATTACTTTAGAAGAACGATGTTTAATTGACCATGTGGATTATCACAGCATGAGGTGATAACACTGATCTACGACGATGAAAATTTGCAACAGCTGAACCTCAGTAGAACAAAAGAAGAGTGAGGTTGAAGTGAATCCATTTCAACATACGAGTAACGGCATGTTGTTTTCAATTTAACTTAAACAAAATTGCATAAAGGTTGTGTGACATGCACGTTTTAGATAAGAGCACCCTTCATTTAGAAGGTTCAAAATAAAGCCATGAGTGAAAATTCGTTGGAATTTTGTTTACATCTTTTACCGTTTTTGAGTTATGACTTTTCAAAGTTTACAAAAAATGTAAAACATATGACGTGAATTTTGCACAGTGTCAGTATTTCTTTTGTTAAGCCTATATATTTTGTCTCTTCGTTACTTAATTGCTGAGTTTCACATTGGTAAGTGATATCGATATTTTTAAAGAAGAAAATACATGCTTCCAAAATAAAGCCTTACGGGCATACAGAATTCTCAAGTGTCCTTGAAGTGAAGGTTACATAAACATTAACATACGACATATCATAGAAGTCCATCTCTTGAAGTCACTAATTTACATACTTAGCTAATGTTTATTCATGAAACAGCTGGAAGACACTAATTAGCACGTAAATTGGTCAATCTTTGACCGATTTTGATGGGATTTGTCCTTTTTTAACGTTTTCAATGCTGAATGCACCAATCACTCCATGTCATTTTCATGTCACACTACGTTTAAAAAAACTCTTAAATTAGTATAAGGGTTATTGTATGGTTTTTACAACAGTTTTTAGAGAATTGCGTTGTGAAAACAAACGTGTTGGAGGGTTTGCACGACAAAAGACTGTAAAACATGAAGAACATCACCTTATCCACCTCTTGGTGAACGGCAAGTTCCCTATGAAATCCCAACCCTTCACTGCTGGTGCTCTGAAATGTTTAGAATAGTTTGTTGTGGACTGGTGGCTTCTATTTTATTCTGATAGGTGATAAAATCTTGAAATTGGTTGTCAATATGTCAACTCAGCAGGGTAATATTGCATGATTACAAACTCGTTGGTTCCACACCCCAGTAAAAAGAAAGGGTGGCAGCATTTGATAAAACGTTGAGCTGTTCCGTATAACTGCGTATTTACTTATTAAACAAGTGGGTGTTGCATACAGTGTCAATGATTCAAGACGCTATCTGACTCTATTGGACTACTCTTCTCACCGTCAGTTCAGGCGGGGTTTCAAAGATCAAGCCGCCAAATATATTTGTTATTCAGTGCTGTCTTTTCGAACTTATTGTTGACTCTGACGGTGTAATTGATGACGTCATTAACGTGCGGTTATTTTCTTTTCAAACGTTCGTATGAATCGTATCATGATAGAGTAGAAGTTTACTGGAACTAGGCTAACTGTAGAGAAGTTGTAACTGCTTGGCAAGGCTAACTCTAGTCATGGAGCTATCTCTGTAATAGCTCCATGCTCGAGTCAAGTGCAAGTTAGCAAGTACTCCGACTCCTAAGTAAGTCATAGAGTTGTAAGTATAGCCTTACAACTTTTCAATCGTACGTTTTTTTTTTTTGGTTTTTTTCTTGGGGGGGGGGGGGGGATATTGGTGATACTTTTATGAACCAACACAACTAGTACAACTCTTGTCATCAGCGGTAAACCACAGTGCATTACCTACGTAATGCAACAGTCCTGTTTACAACTGCAATTCGTTCAGTTCCATATTCGGGAGAATGAATGTTTCGCATTGTGGTTTAGCTCATTTAAGTGAGATTTGCATTTAAAAGGCATTGCAATCGTTTGGGAATTTGGAAATTTTTATATTATTGTAGGCGGAGTGGACCACGGTAACTTTAATAGCTTGTTACCGCTGAAAGAGGTATGGCCAGTCCTTATTGGTGTACTTCTTCAGACCAGAAATGACAATACAACTTACCTGTAAGTGACTCCGTTTGAACACACACACATACACACAAAATAATAATAAACAGGAGGATAAGATCATTTCATATGGACATGCTGGGTTGCTCATGGACGGAATACGTTTTTCAAGGCAGGAAAATGAAAATGAAAAACAACGCGATTGTCATAAAAAAAAGCACAGTGAAGAACAGAATCATATTGAAAGTGAACAGTGCTTATTACACATGTGCACAAAACTAAAATGCAACAGTACATGGGTCTCATTGGTGTATCAAAAACATATCAACCGAGTCGTCTCGCCGTCATGATGTCTGGGTTAAAGGGGTTATTTAAAATAATCTCCACCCCTCCACATACACACAGAAAAGAGTTTGGATAGGGTGCATTTTTGTGACAAGAAGTGCACTGAGTACATATTATATTACATATTGTTCAGTGTATCATTTCAGATATTAATCCTCCAACGGCAAAAAGAATGACCCTGTCAAGGCCGTAGTGTAACTTACGTAATAGTAATGTCTTACGTAATAGTAATGTAGAGACGTAATAGCAATGTCTTATGTGATCTTTCCTTCTTCTTTTTTAACTTGAATTAACTTAGGCCAACGGCGGGCGTAACGTATGGTTAACCCAGCAATACAGCAATATCGGTTGAATCTTTTTCTCAAATACCATACCTTTCGAATCATGTTTCATCATGTTAATCAAACAATTGGAAACATTGTTTTGATGGCAATAAAATTTCTTGAATGACTAACTTTTATTCAGAAATTCTTTTACGTTTCCTTTCATTTTCAGCAAGGTTTTTTTTCATAGGCCTATTTGCTTTTGACTGGTCAAGACCTGCTTATACGGATACTACATAAAATATGTAAAATACTGATGCTGTTGTAAGTCCATCGCACAATTTGCTGTAATTCATTAACAATATTATATATTATGTGTGGAGGACACTTCGTTCTGGGGAGACTGTCGCTGGTCATATGAAGGTGGTATAAAATTTCCTCTTGGGTAAATGTAGCACATTTTGTGCGACATTTCCTCAGGGGAGGTATTCTGTAGCGACAGGCATATAATCATGTTTGCTAGAACAGGGCACTTTATGTTTGCTAGAACAGGGCTACGTAAAAAGTGCCTCGCTATGTTGGAATTCCACATAACAAAATATGCCATTATTATTGTAGGGGACCAACAGTATCTAACACTTGACTGGCTGAGAGCGCAAAGCGAAGTACTTCGATCGTTCGTTAACATATGTTGCATAGCCTTTTTCCCTTTTTCAGCGCTTTTTCATATGCTATCGTTTCGTGTGAACTCACTGCCTAATTAAAGATTCGGGTCACTGCATATTCCCATGCATGAGGGGAGGGGTATAGTTCGAGTCCTCTTATAATATCAAATCACAAACGAAAAAATGTAGAAGTACACGGTGGCTTAATATTAATAATGGGAGTGATTCAAATTAAAAACACCATCTCCATCTACACTGGCGGATCCAACCCCCCCCCCCCCCCCCCGTTGAAGACCTAAACCACGGTTCTACAGGAGATCTAAGAAGAGGGCTGCTCAAATCTCCTTCGGATACTTTTTCTGAAACCGAATGCCCTCCGATTCGGTGATTTTCTTCTAAAAATCGTTTCTATAAGTATTATTCTATAATTAATCCTTTTGGTATATTTTGGGGTGGGACCGCATCCCGTTTTCCTCCACTCCTGGATCCCTCAAATATCCAAACATAAAATTTCCACTCGTTAACGGAGTGTTATGGCGCTATTCGATAATCGTTGTGGTCAGTTACAAGGGTCCTCTTTACACTTCGTTTCGTTCTTTTCGTTTATTTTTTTTTTCAAAACTTGTACAATAAATATACTACAATAAAAGTAAGAGGTTATATATACATCTGGTACAATTGTGACTGGAAGAATGTTCCATAAAGCAAGAGTGGCGCACTCCCCGTACAAGTAGATATGGTGATAGTTAATACTTAAGCACAAAGCAACCAGAAAAAAAGAAATATCGAACAAGAAAGTGTATCTGTACATATATACACACATACACATACCCATTACATATGTACATATTCATAGATATACATGCATTCACATGTACATACATATACAAAGGACACACATACATACATCCATAAACATAGCATAAGGAATAATTAAAAGGAGGTGAAAAAATTTTTAAAAAAAAGTATGAGGGCGAATGAAACAGTAGAATGATCATACCACCTGCAAATAGTAGGAATTAGAACTAATATCTTGAACAATGTTCTTTTTCAAAATTGACAATGAGGGGAAAGCTTTTGAGATGTCGGTGGGTGTGTTCCACAATTTTGTTGCTGGATTACGACGGCTGGACAAACCAATATATGTACGACAATGGTCTCGATGGGCGAGATTTGCATGTCTGGTGTTATGGGTGTGAATTGTATGTGTATGTGTGTATTATTATGGGTGTGTATTACGGAGGGATGAAATCATTAAATGCAGCTGGCAATAACAGGTTCCATGCCTTGTAGGTGAAACCAGCAAGATTTGTATCAACAATTTCGGTAAATTTAAAGAGGTTGAAGTGTTCTTAAAAGATTGCTTATGTGATCCCGGGGTGCTACTTTAGCAACATGGCGGGTGGCACACTTCTTGCAAGGGGTAGAGTTGATGCAAGTTGGAAACATTTGTTCCACTCCAGAGTATGCTGCAATAGTGTAGATGGGGAAGAATCAATGTCTGGTGAAGTATCATGAGGATGTTGATAGGGAGGGAATGGTTCAGTTTGGATGAAAAAAAAAACATTCACAGAGATTTTCTTAGAGATAGGTAAGATATTATCTCTCCAGCAGAGTCCAGAAGCAGAAGTCCGTTCTGCTATAAGTTATTCTTTGCCTTAAAAATTAGAATGAAGTAGCTAATCACACTCCGGGTGCAAGGCTGTTAGTGTTAGTGATTACAAAAATTACGTGGACTTGTAAACAGGCATCCAGTGATTAACGGAAGAGAAGCAAGATCGCACTTTATAAGGCTGCCTTGACAATAGCATCCATGATCCTCTAATGGAGTGATCCAAGTTTGGATGTGTTGAGACTTTACATGCATTTATTTCCAGCCGTTCACCGTGTGCGCCATTAGCAATACAATGCTCAAAGAGCAACAGTAGAACATTGCCTAAGTTGCCAAAAGGTGGACAAGCAATTCTCCTAGGGAAGGAAATGTGCTAAAAAGTCCGGAGTATCATCATTTGAGTGAGTTGCCCTCAAATTAGGCTTATGTCGGAATTAAACAAAACTATTTATGTTGAATTTTCTGACTTTGTGGGCGTAATTGTTAGTTTTCGTTCACAATGAAACAAAGTGCCTTCAAGCGTATACTCTGATTTGTCAAGGTCCTGTTTGTCAGAGTTTTTTTTTTTTTCTAATTTGATGACACTAAATATTTTGCTGCAGTCAAATCATCATGACAAGGCACAATTTATATGACGTAAGTATTAAACAATTGTCTCTTTTCTTTCTTTCTCCACTTCTTTGTTTCTTTCTTCTTCTTTTTTTTCTTTTTTTTTCAGAAATTTGTTTGGTTTGAACTGAAATGAGACTCAGGTGAAGTGACTCACGTTTGTTGAAAGGAATCGTGAAATGTTTTTTTTTTTTTTTTATCACGAAGACGTGTTTTGCGTTTCATTACATTGACACCCGTGCACACACTACAGGTTGATCTAAACCAATATACTGGGCAGTGTAGTTTTCCATCTATCCACAAACAAAGACTCATCGTTGGTTTTGACATGATGCTGTTCTGGCATGGTGTGTATGCGAGTGTTTGTGTGTGCGTCTGTATGCCCCTGTTGAAATGGGGGCAGGAGGTTTACGGTCATCTGAAGTCAGAGGAGGTCACAATGTGCAAACCCTGAAAGCGTCGTACAATAAAGTAACATGTTCAATCTAATCTGGACAAAGCCGATTGACTAGACGGCATATAAGTAAATCGAACTGATATGATAGGAACTCTGGTATGTTTGACTAACTGTGAGCCCAGACAATTCCAGTGTGAAAGAAAAAAGATACAATAGGTTGGACCCGCAATCTTTCTGCACCTCAATGGTAAACACAAGTCAAAATGTTAAAAGTCTTGTAAAGACAAAATATTAACGATGCAAACGTGTGCTGAACTCATATTAAGCATGTATAGCCAACATACAGAGAGATTGCAAAATCCCTAATGACTTTGGTGGGAGTCAAAGATCAACTGAATATCGGATAAGTCAAACCGTGAAAATCTTGTAGACATCTCAAGAACTTAAGTTTGGAGGGATATCATATTTAGTGCGATGATGGACCAGATTGAGTAGAATATATGGTGTGCATCATGTCACGTGCTATTTACCATAGCCCCGTTCCCTCTGCTTATGTATTGATGACTGTGAACAGAAATGCAATATGCATCATCAAAGCCCAACGGTATTGTTCAGGTTTTCTCTCTCACAACAAGCAACGGTTGTTAAAGCTGAAATATGAGTTGAAAGTTTGTCAGTGAAAGTAAAATTCCGGTGGAATATGTCATAGCCTCAATAAAATACCATTCTTTAAGCCCTACTTTTTGCATAGATGAATATTGATACCAACTCCAAACGGTCTGCTTGATTTCAAGTAACGACGATTGAATTCTATGCTCTCTTGGAGAGTCTGAATTTTGTCGGGCCAACAAAAATGCGGAGACAATTTTCATTTTCAAATATCTGGAAGATGAGTGTGTAGTTGTCTTTCAGGTTCTGTGATATGTGATCTTTCCCTCTACTATCTCATCCCTGATACACTGATGAAGAATAAAGCCAGGTAGATGCTTTGGCGATTACCAGTACAACTCGTATTCCAGCTTTAGGATATTATCCAAATTAGGAGCATTAATGGTGTGTACATAATTTTTGGATAATCCTCAAGTCTTGAACATTTAGCAACATCACTGTTATTTTGCAGGCTTCAACTAAACATTGATGACCTTCGTACAAACAAAATTATATGCTCAAGCCCCTTAGAGCCACACATATAGGGATGAAATGAATATAAACTCGGGTAGTCGTTTCAGATTTTATTTTTGTCTGTCTGCATGCTGCACAAATGCCCATTAGACCCTCTCTCCCGACCTGCTTGCACAAGTCAGGGAAGTGTAATTAGTGATGGTCAGTGACTTCAACGTTGTATGGTTTCTTACTTGAAATTTACACCCTGCTTCTACCTATTCAATAGTAAGTAATTCTTACTGTCCTTACTACTTGCTTGAGTGCACACGGTTCAAATGAAGCTGAAATTGTGTTGCCATAAGAAATAATTTGCGGTCAGTTCCTAATTAGTTTCGCTCCACCTACACTAATTGTGAAATGTAAAATGTACTAGGGCACTCTCTGACTGAATTTTTCATTTGTAGATGGTTTGTTACCACGAATCTGTTGAAGAGATGTTTTTAAACACGATGTGGAGGAGGAACGTGCGAAAGAGCAGGTAAAATGTGTAACAGCTACCTATCCTCATAAGTTAATGACAACAACCGGATTTTAGCTGACCATGCATGCCTGCAGTAAAAAATAGGCCGTCAGAAGTTGATTCATATTTAAATGCAGAACTCATTGTTTACTAAGTATAATATCAGATTGCAAAGATTGCCGATCATACAGTACATCACGTGATATCTGACCTTGTAAATGCCTCAGTTATTTTGCAGTCGTGACAGTTTGGGAAAGACAATTATTACAATGGGAAAGAATGTCGGCATTTGAGGTGTTGTAGGCCATCGTTAAGAAATTGTGTAGAATGCCGTCATGGAACTGAGTGAACTGTTACCGTTGGCACTCTGTGCTGCGTACAACTTTGTTCTTAGCTATTGTCTCATTCGGTGTTACTGTGTGCGTGTGTATGTGTTTGGTGATATTTCATTGAACTGTGTCCATTCTTTTGTGTTCTCGTTTTACCTTTTCCTTTTTTTATATTTTCCAGTACAGGTTTCGAACACAGAAAATAACCGAACAAAAAGCCTATAAGGAACCATTGCCACTGCGACTATGCCCCATGTGAACACACAACAGTGTTTCCTTATGCATGTATACCCTGTGGTTTGTGCAAGATCTGTATGCACACATGTAAAAGCTAAAATTTACCAACGGTTTTTTGTTTTCTAAGACTAATACTGACCGAAAGTCAAAGTAGCAAATAGTTCCTAAAGCGGCTCATTGAGTTGGTTAACTCGTGAAATTCATGGTATTTTGTCACACCTGTTGCGTATTACTCATATGTTGATGGTAAATGGTAGCACAACCAAAGCAACAATGATACTAAAGGTAAATATGATCAAAATCACTTGCTGCGAGTCTGGCCCTAGACACTTTTCACGACAAGATAATAACCATAGGTAGTCCCTGTTCATGAAGAAACTGTAATTTCTCACGATTTCAGTGACTGTAGGAACAGATGCGCGAAGATCAGTGAAGATCATAAGAAGTATTGACAGGCAATAGTTCCTTCAAATCCTGACATAAAATAATAAAGAATATCAACTCAATGAGCCTCTCTTAAAGGCATAACTGTTCAATTAAAGTGAACTCATAGGCCACGTAGAATAAAACTATTAGAGGTTGTTGTTGTTGTTGTTGTTGTTGTTGTTGTTGTTGTTGTTGTTGTTGTTGTTGTTGTTGTTGTTGTTGTTGTTGTTGTTGTTGTTGTTGTTGTTGTTGTTGTTGTTGTTGTTGTTGTTGTTGTTGTTGTTGTTGTTGTTCAGAGGTAATCACAGACACATTTTAAAGAAGTTGGTCATGGAAAATACAGATACAGTGCGGGATTGGCACTATAGTGAAATCACAGATATAATGTGGGAATTGCTCATTGAAAGCAGAGATGCAAAATCATTAAGTTCCAAACAGATGGAAGATCAAAGTGTCCACCTACCTTATTATTACTGAAAAGAGAAAGCCTCATTATGCATTATTCAACAAACAGTTGGTCATCACTTGTCAGTCCTAGTTCCGCGACTTTCCAGTAAAGACGAGAATGTAAGGGAATGGGTCACGTGACCAAATTAACATGGTGGTCGGTTGCGACTGTGGTACGATGGAGGCAAAGGATTTCTTGGAGAAAAACAACCGAAAGCTGTGGAATATTGAAACAATCAAGACAAAAGGAAGAAAAAATTACTAACATCAAAAACGAATCGTAGAAGAGTTTCGAAGCAAATTGAACTCTGCAGTGCAAACGAAATTTAAGAAAAGCATTCAAATCTGTTATTATGAATAGCTTCACTTAGCTTCTTATGTCATCAGGCTACTTATGTTTAAAACGTTTATAGAATTCAGGGAAACGATAGGGCAAATCTTAAATGAATTTTATAGGGTGGTCCACAGAATACGCATTGAGAGGTATAATGACGAATACGAACGTAAGGCTGTTCTCTTGTGGTGTAACTGTAAGTTTGAACCCAGTGTCATTTACCAACTGACTTTGTTTTATTACTTTCAAGATTTCTCCATCAAGACCTAGAAAATACTGCACATGTCGCTTATAGCATTAGAATATGTCATGACAAGGCAAAAATTGAAACCAGCGAGCAAAACTTGGAGGAAAAACATCCTGAGGAAGTTGGCTGAGATTTAGAATAATGATTGACCAATCACTCAATGTTATATATGCAGACATTAAAGGAAGTTAATTTTCCATCTCTCTTCCACCATTTCTTACATTTAAAACTATTTTTACATGATGGCAGTCTTTTATGAAATAAGCCTGTGTCCGATCAAGTAAAAACCTTTATTGTTGAAATATAGCACGGTGGAATCGCAGGAAGACATTGAACACTTCGAAATATTATGCGTATTGCATTCAGTGCGTGCAGGGATGGAAGTTTCCTTCCGACAAAAAAAAATCAGGCCTGTTTCAATGATACCGATGTCAGAAAAATTGAGCCCAACCCTTTCAAGAATGAAGTGGATGCCGAATTAATAAGGGGCGTGATGATGAATTGCAGAGATAGTTTTCATCGAAAAGTAGCTAGCCATTTTTCTTTCATTTTCATTTTCCTTTTTCTTTGTTCTTTGTTTTATTTTTGCATTTCTTCTTCTTTTATCTCTTCTTCCTTTCCTTTCAGCAAATTGCAAAGCATGTTTGTACATCTCTCAAATTTTTGCATAGTACAACTTGATTCGAAAGCAACGCGAAACACATACTGAGGTGAACGTGATAAAGTAAGTTACAACCCTGTGCCCCCTCCACCCTCCTCCACCCTCCTCCACCCTCCTCCACCCTCCTCCACCCTCCTCCACCCTCCTCCACCCTCCTCCACCCTCCTCCATCCTCCTCCACCCTCCTCCACCCTCCTCCACCCTCCTCCACCCTCCTCTATCCTCTTCCACCCTCTTCCACCCTCCTCCACTCTCCGTCAACCTTCCCCCCCCCTCCTCCACCTTCCCCCCTCCTCCACCCTCCCCTATACTATGTTAAATGTCTATTCTATGCTATATGTCTATAGAGCCCACTTTTGAAACTTCCCTACCCCCCTACTTCACTTTCCCGACGGAAAGTGAAGAGGGTAGGGACCAATCTGAGGAACGTTGGATTATATCTTTTATCGTTTATCGCTATTGTGTCCAATATGGACGCATGGTTTTGTCAATTTTTATCTTTCGGGGGTTTACATTGCAATGATTACATTATGCAGTTAACACATTTATCTCAAACCGAGGACCCCGACCTGCCGTATATAGAGCCAAACTTTTCTGTATGAAACCCTCTGACAAAGCATCTTATAACCCGCCATGAAAATAAAGTAGAAGCTGGTCCGAAATGACAGTTACAAATTTGACCACAAAATCCCCAGTTACTTTTTTTTTTCTTCCGATTTTTTTATTTGACTATTTTTTTTTTTTTCTAACAGTGTGAGTCGCAGTGAAAGAATGTTTAAATTTACATTGTTCCTGACAACTGGGGTAATCTCTAACAACACCTTCACAAAAAAAAAAAAAAAACGTTTCTGGCTAATTAAGGCAAAAAGGCTGATAAAGAAAGGGTTGTAAATCTTGCGTGGTTGCGACGTTCAAATACCTAAGCATTTCTCCAGTGAAAGATATAGAACCTGTATGATGCTTCGTATATGTTAGTTGACTTACAACTAACTAACAACAAGGATGTTGAACTTCCTTTTTATTATTTAATGCAATAAGCACACACAGCATACACCCTGTGATGGTTTAACTTTGCACGTGTTTGCACTTTTTAGAGGTTCACCGGCTTGTGTAATATTTCACAATTACTTTACTTTACTATTGTTAGATGTAAGCAAGTTAATAAAAGGAGGAAAATAAAAACTTGCACGGTCCACTGACCAGGTCAAACGGTCTTAGTTAGCGATCTGATTTGTAGTAAAAAGATTTCTTTAAAGGTTGTAATAAAACTAAGTCGTAATAGTGTACCCTCTGTAAAATACTTAGAACGCAACAACCGCAAAAGAATGGTCTATAGGCGTGCAGTCGAAAAGAAAGAACGTTACTGTGCTTTGCAGTCCGACAATGGCATTTTGCAGGTTTTGGTAGAGTACATAGACACAGTCGTGAAAATATAGTCGTACCCCTTTTGGGGAAGGTGCTGCCTTTTCAATACGAATAACTATCACAGTTCAGCGACTTAGGTTGACTTGATGTATTTTGTGAGGTTATCTTACTGCTGAAGTGAGTTCATATTCTATTTAAAGGTTAGACTCTGCTAAACGCACGCATTATGTTGTCAAATTTCGTGTTCATATCAATTTGGGAGGTAAAATCTGGAGAATCTCCCAGCGAGATGGCGCTCTCTCAGAAATGATAATCATAATACACCTTCTCTACGTACTATAATCCTGAATTGCTGAGCCTACACAGCATGTGCTATAGTTCTAATTTTGAAAAGTCATCGGGCTAGGCCTTATATCAGACAATCACCAAGAAAAAGGCCACAAGTCAATTTGGACCACAAGTCAAAAGCTGTTACCTGGGGTACATTCGTTGAAAAACGATAAGGTTAATGCTAGAAATTTGTACTTTACGTGTAATTGGTAATTGATGTGTATCGCGATACTACCCCACGTTTCCCCATTTCCACAAGGGACTGAAGTTTTTCGACGTTGTATGACATCATGTGAGGATTGGCTCGGTTGTATGTAAAAAATATGACTATTCAAACTTGTTTCGTAGTACCATGTAATATACTTATGAATACTAATTCGTCCCTCGAAATGCCGGAGGGATTCATGTAAATAAAAACCAGGAGAAGGTTGGTAAACTCTGTGTTTTATACCGGTTCTAACGTAACAAGAAGTACAGTAACAGTTGCACTTCTGTGGCCTAATATTCAGCTTAGTCAACCCACTACTTTCACCAGAGGCAGAACTGTGGTAGGCTGTCAATGTATTTGACAATATGGCCACAAACGTTTATCCTCATGATGGACATAATACACAATCAAAAGGCAGGCCAACATTATTCAGACGTAGTCCAAAAGTACCACTGTTTCCTTTCTGGTTCTGAGGTCAATTCCACGTACAGGACAAATCACAGATTAAGTATGATATAGGCTACAGATAACTGTAGCCTAAAGGAGCCGTCCAGGCCCGTATCCCGCCGGGTTCAAAGGGTTCGGACGACCCCACCCCACCCCACATGATCTGCCAGTGGAGTTCTGATTGGCCTATGATAGAGGACGTTACGTTAGCAACATAATGCTGTTTGTCATACTTGTCTTGTAAAATGTTCCACTAGTAGTAAAATCGAACCCCCTACTGAAAGAGCTGCATGCGGGCTTGCCACCACTCCAGGAGCGACCACTCCTCCTTGAAAACTTACTACCACACAAGGCCAATGCGCTGGCGGTCTAATCTCTCGCCATGTGTGTTGAGCCACATCTTTGACACTGCGAACTTAACTCGACGTGTAAGTACTCAAATTCCCTGACGAATGTCCAGCTATGTTTGTGATCGATTTCAAAGATTGCAGCTTTCTGGATTCGGAGGAGAAGCAAAGCCTAAACAATGCCTATAACATTAAAGCGTAGCGACTCTTTGACTAGTTAGGCCTGACTTCCTGTTCGCTGTAGCTCGTAACTTACGAGGTCCTCGGGCCTGTACGTTGTCAACATCGGGCCTAGGCCTAAAAATGTCTAATGCACATTAACTCAGGTGTAGGCTAGGCCTAGTTAATACAGGTGAGCCATGAAAAAGGCACAGACACTGAGACAGTGAGAGGGCCTTGGCTCTATTTAACTTTGTCAGGACTTTGTCAGGCCCCAAACAGACGTGATAGCGTTGACCTGGGACCTAGCATAAGTTAACTACTTTGGTGAGCCTAACTAATTCAGTGGGCCATATGTTCAGATTACTTCATCTCAGATTTAGGCTCATAAAATTAAATCCCTTTTCGGCCCGAATTTAGAATTCGTGACCACACGCAGACAATAGTCATGCGCACTCGCAGCACCACTAGGAATAGTGTATATATCGTACGGTTATCGTATTTACGTATATATATTATCCGGTTAGCGTATATATTACAGGGTTAGGGGATGCATTGTATTTATCTCCAACAACCCAACACCCAGATTCGCTCTCGTAGCGTAGTGGCTTTATGCTTAGGATTTATGATGCGACTGTAGGTACCTTAATATCGTTAGTTCGAATCCTCTTCTAACCTCTTCCCTTCTCAGGTTAGCTAGTTCCATGGTTTAACTAGATTCGTTTCTTCTACAAGTTTTCACAGCTGTTCCTTTTACTGAATGTCTGTAACTTTGTGAGATTTAGGGGGAAAAACAACCAAACGAAAAAGAAAAATCAAAGGTAAAAAAAAAATACACAGAGACCCTATGTCAACTGTTTTAGTAGTGTGACGTTACCCCGGTCACTGATTCTAAAATTCTAACCCCTCCCCCCATTTCAGATACAGTACCACCATCAATCCCTTCTTTGACGTACTCCCTACAGTAGTAAACTTCGAGCCCCCCCCCCCCCCCATGTGCATGCAAGAAACGTCATATCAGACATTCCCTAATCATCGTGTGGAAGCTAAAGGATAAGCCTATCGTGGCACTTACAAATTTCCATATGTTGACCATTCAGATTTTCAGCTAGAAGGGGTGGAAGTTTAGAGTGGTGGTCCAGCCCTCCTTACTTTCATATTTGCTTGACATTTTGTGTAAGTGCCCTTGAAATAGTTCTAAACAGCTGGGTAAACTCTCTTTGAAATATTTCTTCTTTGTATCTGACTCATTCAGTGTATGAATATACCCTTCTGGATTGCTCATATGTTGTTTCATATCTGTATAAACTTGCATTTACTGAGGAGACTACATTTAATAATAATGACAGTTTTTAACTTACTTCAGCAAATTAAATGG
Organism: Stichopus chloronotus; assembly: GCA_021234535.1. Lineage (NCBI taxonomy): Eukaryota > Metazoa > Echinodermata > Holothuroidea > Aspidochirotida > Stichopodidae > Stichopus > Stichopus chloronotus. The sequence continues at coordinate 15,464,924 of CM037839.1, read as the reverse complement.
ATATAATCAGGCCTCAAGTTGTGAGATGATATTAGCAGGCATCAAGAACACCATCAGGATCATCTGTCAGCCCCTCAGTAGTCATCTGGCACAAGAAAATGAATAGAGGGTACCAACCAAAATCTGAAAAGAAAGAAAAAGTTTTCAAAAAAGCATTAGAATTTGTTGAGAAGAAAAATCCTACCCAGAAATCTTGACAATTAAACTGCATTGCATCTTTTAATAAGGTTTTGATCCATCCCAAATTAAGCAATAAAAGGCGGACTAGGAGGGGTGTATCATGTGATAACTTTTAATAGAGGGCCCCCTCCATTTATGCACTGCAGCCATTTCTCCTAAAGGACACGACTGGTCAGTGCAGCAACAAGCTCAGTTTTCAAACAATATACCCACTGGACATTGTCCTTTGTACAGTCCAGCAACCTTTTTGTCTCCCTTGGCAGTTTTGGTAGTGTATATGCAAGTCAGATTGTGTATCTATTTTCATTGCTGCAGATAGAGTGGTACGTAGAAGCTGAACTTTTTCAAGGATAATCTAAATAACGATACCATCTGGCAAGGAAGAATATTGGGCATAGCAGGTAGAAAGAAACATGGTTCGAGGCAGGGCGCAATAAAGGGCAAAAACTGAAAGTAGAAGGTGGATCGTGTGAGCCTCCTCATGCAAGTAACATGGCACAAGTTATTTACAGGGGTCTGGCAGAGGAAGATCGTGATAGAGCAGTGTCTGCATGCCATTCCTGTGCAAACTAAACCAACGTCTAGGAAGTTATAGTAAGACCACTGAAGAAAGAAAGAGGTCTTCTAGATGAATTGCAGTCGACCTTAAATTCCGATTCCTTTGAGACAGATGAAGTAAAGGAGTATATGCGTGTATGTACGCATACAACAGTGAGAGTATATCATTCAGCTTTGTCATCACATGCAATTTTTAATGAGAATTGTAATGGAGTTCTTCAAACGTGGCCCTTACCAAACACGAGAGCCGCAGCCATCCTGGTGTGGAGGAAGTCTTTGGCTGTCGTCACCGTGGATTTAAAAGTGAAGGAGAGCTCTATATAACGAAGTAAAGCAGAACAAACCTGATAGAAATCCATGTGATATTAACATTGCCCTGCAGTTTATCACAGCACAAGTATCTCAACTCTTGGTCCGAGACGATTTCTCGGCTGCTATAGAATACCATCGCCTGCGGTCATTTCCCTCCAAATGTCTGTCACCCAGTTTGGACCTAGAATGGGAGAAGTGAATGAGAAAGATACGAGAGATAAGAGAGATCTGATTGCAGATATTCCTGAGAGCAGAGGTCTTGCAAGAGATTCCCCTATTGCTCCTGAATATGACGGGCAGTACAACAACCCCCTGCACAGTGCACGCAAGAAAAACCCTTTGCTCCAGCAACTCAGAGCAGAGATATACTGGAGGAGAATGCAACAAAGATAAAGTTTATCGTCCGGTTCCATTGGCAACAGAAACTATGCACTACCAAGAGGACCAACACAAGAGCCCGAGTGTCCCAAGCATTGATGGTTGCACTGCAACTGTCAACCCAACTGTCGAGCAGGATGGCGGAAAGAGCCTTGCTGAGCAACTATAGTTAGAAATGATAGCCACTTAAGACATTAGTCATCTTGCTTTAGACTCTGATCGGAGAAGTTGCACTGGATTCAGTAATGTAATGGGAGCAATGATGGACAATCCCCTCGACGTGCAGCATGTTAATCGGCCTCTTTGTAGAGGCATAACAAAGACGTCTTTCGCTAGGCAAATGTTCCCAACTGAGAGAGCATCTCGCAGAGAGGTGATACAAAAAAGAAAAGGTTTGCAGAAGTCACAGGGTCCAAGCTGAAATCCGAGCATGTCTGAGGGTACTGCAGAAGGATGACGGAAAAGTGCTGAAGGCTCTGACAGACCGCATGAATTGCATTAGGTAGTATTACAGTGTCAATCACTAAGAGTGTTCCAATAAGCACTATGTTTGCAAATCTAAAAGAACCTATAAGTTCCCATTTATTCGTAACTTTGCCAGAGGTTCACTTAGGCTATCAAGAGATGATGCACTTAAATTGAGTAAACTGTTACAGCAGCTGCGAGAGCTTCGAGGGCAACGCGTTTCAGTTCTTCCACACAGAAATCAGACGATATAAACAGTACTTTCAAGGTTAATTACTCCAAGCACATGTGCGACTTACCATAGAATCGATCGTTGTCGAGATCATAGTGCCATCCATACGGTAGTGTTTTCTTCTTCCATTATACATCCCATGCAGTTCTGCTAACTCATTCACACAGGACGCCCTGTAAGAGTCAATCACTGTTTACCCATCAGTGAACGAAAGCAACTCGAGGATGAAACTGTTCAGAGCAGTTACAGAAGGGGCCGCACAAGCAAGTATCGGTAACGACAGGCGTTGTGGGAATGTGGGCAGGAAGGGGAAAGATTCACCAACTCTTGACCAAGACTTTCCATACGATAAATAATGGATCAGGTGAATCCATAGCGGAGAAAATGTCTGGAGTAGGGCTAACGCCAGGGAGAACATGTATCAGCACACTGAGGCAGCCTCAGGGAAACATAAATTACCAACGTCTGAGAACGGCTTCACGGAAGTATACCGTTCAAGGAGAGCAAGACTAAGTGAAAAATATGAACAGCAGGAACTGAATGATGATGATGATGATGATGATGATGATGATGATGATGATGATGATGATGATGATGATGATGATGATGATAACAATGGCTACATTAAGGATCAGCTGATTTCAGAGTTGAGTAATGACCACACGTACAGTGCAATAGGTTCCTACGGTACTAGGAACTGCTGTATTTAACTTTTCAAAGCATTATAGACAGACCTGTCAAAGTTGATCTGCACTACTTTGTGGGATTTCAGCTCAACTGGTCATGTTTGCATTCTTTTTGACATCATGAAGTGTAATTCACGTCTTCGTGACTGCTGAAATGATGCATGTATTTCCAGTTCCACTCGACACTGCAGATACTCACTTGAACACAAAAAAGTGTTAAGCACAGTCATCTTGTATTCCTGTTTAGTAGTTATCCAGGCATTAACACCACAGTGCTATCACACTTTCACAGTGTGTTATCTCTCAAACTCCCATCTCCCTGGATCCAATCTCCATTTAATACATGGTAACTCCGCCCCCCCCCCCCCTCTCCAAAAGAATAAGCAGAAATGGTATACTTGAAGGCAAAGCAAAAATGCATTTGAACGTCTTCAGTTTCATTGACGACAACTCTGGCCGGTGAGATGTTGACTTTATCGATCATGTATACATGCATATAGCACCATAGCGAATGCGCGTTACAAAAAGCACTCGTCGATAATTCAGAGCACAAATAGTATTTTTAATTGTTAAAAATCTCAACAAATAGATTCTGTGTATAAATGAAATAGTTTATGTACCGTTTCAATCGATGAAACCATTAGTTTCCGTGAAAGAGTTTTTATAAAACTTTTTGTTGATGATTTTGTGTCCTCTGTAGAGAGTCCACACCTATTAGGCTATCATAAGTGACCAGCCTAGTTTCGCGATGATTTTTAAAAGAGTATCCGGCTGCCATTGTGAAAACCATTTGCAATTTTTATTACAGTGCAGTACGGCAATATTGTCTCCAGATACATATATTTACCTCAGTGGGGCAAATCTATAAACTTGTGATGTCGTTGCACGCTACGCACCATTTACTGTGGCGCATAGGTCATATCGTTTCAAGAAATGTAGGTTGCTCGTAAACATTCGTACTCCCATTGTGGACTGGAATGGAAGTTTATCGTTGGCCTTAGCGTAGAGCCTAGACCTATAGCGTATAAACTATACTATACTGTACTATACTATACCATACTATACTATTGAACGCTTGAGTTGGTCGTTGGACGTGTAACGTATGTGCTGTGCATATTATTGTTGACAATGGTAGACACCGGCTCCGCCTAATCTTGATTTTTGTGGTGACGTCATTTTCGCTCAATGTAAATGAGATTTGATAGAAAGTTGGCAAGCAATTGTTTACCGAAGGTGTGCCATATTAAAGTGTTATGTAAACAAAAGTAGGATTTTTGATTTGTGAATGATGAAGCAGGATTTTTTTTTTAGACTAATGAAAAGCAGATAAAATAGCCTGCTCTTAGCAGGCTAATATCAATTGTGAATACTCCAGTAGAACTCAAAATTTGCACATCTCTGTCACTTTGTTGAGTCTTCAGTGAAGTGAGATTGTCTACTTTTGTACAATTTTGTACATTTTTTTTTATACTTTAGCTATGTAAATATATATACTATAGAGGGGAGAAAATTAATTGTGCCCCCTGAAAAAATTAGAGGCCAGAATCTTCAAATGCTAATTCTCCAACGACAATTCACCCAGTTTCATTCAAATAAATCCTGAGCTTCAACTTAGTGTGTGGTGACGTCAGTTTAAATGACTCCTAGGAACAAGCCATTCGTAAGAAGCAAGGGGGTTGCACCGAATACTAAATGGCACTATCAATTACCACCAAACATTTTCATAAACGCAAAGGCAATATCAAAATATTTAAAACTCTTACAGAGCACCGTAACAACCCTATAATGTCAGAATAGAGAATCATGCCACCGCAACTTTTTGAACTGGTTGATAGATATCGCCACTATCTACTGAATGGAAAACAAAATAACTGCCCATACGCGTAACGTATATGGCAAGCGAAATGTCCAATAATTACAAAAACTATAGGTTTTTCGATCGAAAAACCGAGTTTATCGGCGAAAACTTGGTTTTTCGATCGATAAACAGACCGATAAACCTTGTTTTTCCACCGAAAAACGTGGGTTTTCTAATTATTAGACATTTCGCAGGCCATAAACGTACGGTAATGTGCTTCTCGAGTTTCCGCCAGTGTTTGTTTTCCATCCAGTATGGTTACGTAACAAAAAGAGTGACGTCAGGTGCAAAACCTCTATAGGCTCTCATCGATGGCACGTTAATGAGTGTGATTGGCATGGATTTAGTTGAAAATTGTTCACAGGTATTCACTACTGACAACGTTGACACTTCAGAAATCCCACTTTACCCCCTCACCAGCATTCACCCGCACTCACAAACACCCAACTTCCCCTTCAGAACGCTATACATAGACCTATAGCTTTGTCTATACAGTAGTTAGTTCGTTCTACATCATTGAATTCTACATTGAATTTTACCCTGCTGTTTACAGAAGTTATACTATGGGAATGAATTGTCCGCTTTACACCATTGGTTAAGCTATCTACTTATCCAACAGACAATAGCTTATTTTCCAATCGTGGTGTTGTTTTCAACGTGTGCATTGATCTGATGAAACCATACTAAGAGTTAGCGTTCCATTCCACGTATTATTTTCATATCAGAATTCTTTGTTTCTGTTCAGTCTGTTACCAAAGAACACTGACCTCTAGATGTAGACGAATAACAAGACAAGATAGGGTACTTTAAAAAAAATTAGGTAATGTATATACGCGGAAGAAAAAAAGTCCCCGAGCGTATATTTTAAAGGAAACTGTGAGAACTACTTTAACATACTTTACCCTGCAATCTTTCCTCACGAACTGGAAATTGGCTAAGTTCACAGCAGCCAAATACCAGCCAAAATAAAAGAAGGTATATAAATCCAACAGATGATTTAATTTCTAACCCTTTTTTTTTCTATTTATACTGTTGGTGTTCTCACTTATATATGTGTGTATATATGTATATATATATGTGTGTGTGTGTGTGTATATATATATATATGTGTGTATATACTTTAATACTTTAATTTCTAGTTTCGCTCTTGAGCAACATCCACATAATCGTGATATGAAAATTGGAAAAGAACCATGTATAAATCGTACGTCAGTCTCAGGAAATGTCTGATTTGACGAATCTCTTGAGCACGAGAGGCTATCTTGAATGTGGCCACTTCAGGACCACATACCATGATTAACTTGTATCCATTCGTGATATCATTAGTTATAGTTATTTTTCACCATTTTTGTTAAATGGATGTTGAAGAGAACCAAATAAAGTACAGATGACGTGAAAATCAAGACGATTTGAGGCTCAAGACGATCAATACAATTTGGATTGCTTTAGGAAGTCGAAGGTGCCGTAGTGATATTTCGGTTCGGAGCCTTGTCCTGGGGCGTGGGAACCCCCTCTTAAAACTTTCACTAGTTTTGGCTCCAACTCTGAGTGGTCAACATGCAGAAATTTTGAAATGTCATAATAGACCAAGCCGTCACCGCTGTTTAGTGTGTACGTCAATGTGAGAGATAAACGGTGGTATGGGATCTTAGGTGAATTCACTTATGTATACAGACGGTTATGTGTTGCACTCACTACAATGCCCATGTCTTCAGTCAATCTCTTTGGACATCATGTGCAAATGCACCAAGGAATTTGATATGTTTCAGGTGGTAGCCACAACTCGTTTTGTCAGTGGATTAAATTTACATCACTGCAGCTACAATCTTGGACAAAATTGTTGGGACACTTTCTCGTGCGTTGAAAATAAAATAACTAACTTTTAGGAGAGAGAATAACATAAACCCCCCCCCCCCCTTTCCAATGCTGCGCTATAGAAGTGAATGTACACTTTGAACAGATATCCTATAGCCAACATCGCACGGGGGGCACGGGGTGTCCTAAGGTATTTTGTCCAAGATTGTAGGTACTTGAACTGCTGAACATCTCGTCAGCAAACGGTTGCCTCTGGCGAGATTTCGAACATGACGGAATGGTGATGGTGATGTTGATCGGAAAGAGGATGAGGATGATCGCAATGATATTAACGATGGCAATGACGATGATGATGATGATGATGATGATGATGATGATGATGATGATGATGATGGTGATGATGATGATGACGATGATGATGCTAGTGATGGTGATGATGTTGATGATGATGATTATGATGATGGTGACGATGATGATGATGGTGATGATGATGGTGATGATGATGATGACGATGATGATGATGGTGATGATGATGGTGATGATGATGACGATGATGATGACGATGATGATGATGATGATGATGGTGATGATTGATGATGATGATGATGATGATGATGATGATGATGATGACGATGATGATGGTGATGGTGATGATGGTGATGGTGATGATGTTGATGATGATGGTGGTGGTGGTAATAATGATGATGATAAAGGTATCCACAATGATGAATATGGGAAGAGACTACAAAGCCCCGCCACACCAGTCTACATTTTCAATTTTCTTTAGCATTAGTCCTTGAAGATATAGGGACAAACGACTCCTCCTAGTGACGAGTTACTCCTGGAGAGTTGGGTTAAATATAAGCAGGAGAATATAGACGCAGCAAGACTTTTAAGATTGTGTTTTATTAAGAAGTTTTATTGAGGAGTATTTAGTGGGAGGGAAGGGCGTGATAGCTTTGAGAAGTGAATATCAAAATCGACAGACACAGAGGAAACGAAAGAGGAAAAATACGAAGAAAGTAAATAAGTGGACTTACACAATGTCATTTAATTAAAACGTAAAATTAAGCTGTAATAATACGCACCTGGCATTTATAGTAAGACACTACAGCTTGTACCAGTGTATATTAATTGAAAAAAAAAGAATAAGAAAGGTGTCTTTCGTTCATTCTAACAGTTTAGAGATGTACCACCCCTTCCCGAGGGGGTGGGGTAAACTGTTACCAGAACATATGCTAGTCATGCATAGTCATGCGGTGAGATTCCTAAGACATCTGATAACGTACATCATTACATCCAGACGGAAGTAGTGTGTGGGGGCACACGGTCAAGGGTCAAGATTTAATCGGAAATTTATCATACCCAAGAAAACTTCTTTGACTTTAATAATGTTCCGTGTGCAATAACGCTTGCGATTAATGATCGAAAATTATTGAAGCTCCAAATTTTGTGGTGGATCCTGAGATTAATAAGATGCGCAAATTTTTGGGGTACTTTTTGAAGTCGGCTTGGGTTAGTTTTTGCTGCTGACGTCATTCCGTTGACTGGGTGACATTTACACGGTTGTCCCTTTTGGACTTAGTTTGCACGTTGAACTTTCGGGACCAGCGAAATTTCCTGTTTTTCTGATGCTGGGATTTAATTTTGCCAGTGAGCATCGATCGGTTGGTGAAACCTAGTTTTCTTCTGATGAAAAGGGCCGCTCTAGTTCTTCCAGAATCTCTCAGAAACTTTGTTGGAGTTACCTTATCCCCGTCTGGATAGTTGTTCTGGAGAGAGATAAGTACAAAAAGTTAGCTTTCAAGAAAAGATTTTCAGAAGCCGTGATTTTGTAACAGCGAACAACTGACTGATGGCAGTATACAAGAATTGAACCAAACACACTCTAATTCTAACGTTGTTCAATGGGTATACCGTTCGTATATAAATAATTAAGAGGCGCCGTGTGTGACAAAACTTTAAGCCAAATATATTTATTACAGGTCCAGATATACATACATAAATTATTCCCTGATGTATATAATTTTCTTGCATACTTCATGAAAACACGTTATACGTGAACTGTGTATGTTACTTGTAACCTAAATATATTCCAATACTCTGTATATTTTGTTACATGCGGCGTTCCGAATAATTTTGCACAATTTTGTCACACTCGACTAGGGCATCGAAAGCCTATACTTTGGCTGGAAGTAGTATTCCACGATAAGAAAATGGCCGAACACTGGAGGGTCACATGCTGGGGGAATGTAATCTTATGGTGAGTATAATAAGTTTGTGCACCCATTATAATTTTTTAAACTTATGAAACTGCAGACATGTTCATTATGGTGGATCCATAAGTCACCTTTTTGTCTCGAGAATGATGGTTGCAGTTGCTGAAATCAGTTTCATTATTGCTGAAGATGACAACATTGCCACAGTCAAGTGTGCTAACTACATTAATTAGGCCACAACATAATCAGGTGATCCTTCGCACAACACATTGGCATTAATTTAGACCTTTATATGTAAGTCATAAAGTAGGGTATTTTGAATTTACAATGCGATATATTGAGGATTCGATATGTAATATAGTGCAATATATATATAGCGATATAGTGTAAAATATGATTAAATTCATAACAACTTTCAACAAAAGACGGTTCCTTAATTTTCGTATGCATGTGTACTTGTATATTATAAAATAAGAACTCCATAAATTTTACATACTATTAATATAAACAGTATATGTTAATTCTACATAATTTTGGTAAATTTTACTACATTTTAGTAAAATTGTTATATACACAATGTAAGACTTGCAGTAACTGTGGGTAAAATTTTACCTAAAAGTTATGGGAATCTTATTTTACCGTTATGTTTTGTGAGTGAAGGGGGAGTTACTTTACCTCAGTCTCTTAAGGGTATTTGCGAATTGGCAAAGACACAACTCGGCAAGTATGGCAGCAGGGTGATGACGAAGGGGGGGGGGGGGAGAGTAAAATAAGCTGTCCGAGTGACGGTAGTCACTGATCTGATCAAAATCTGAAATACCACTTGGAGTTTTGTCATATCTCCGTCAAGCACTTTTTATGACTTCAAAAGACGCCAACTATTGCATCAGACTGCATTTACTGGGTTACCCAGTAGGCCGTAAAAGAGGATGGGGACATCGACTGCACTACATGCAAAATATTTGCACCAGAAATTTCGTCTAAGGTTGCCTGCTAGGTAAAAGTTACCACCCCCCCCCCGAAAAAAAATAAGTGTTCGAAAGCAAAAGCTGTCGAATTAGCTTTTCTAAAAATTACTATAGTATACATAGTCTAGATAAGAGCAATCCAAATTATTTCATTTTTTTTTCCATAGAATTTTGTTTTACTCATTAGTTTAGAAACTGCAGAAATAAGATCCCTATTTCAAGGTTAGGTACATGCAGTCAGGGACAACCAGGGAGTAACGTTTCCGGCCATCTGAGGGAGGAGTTGTAAAACCAAAATTTTCTTGTACGCTCCCCTCCGACTGATGGCGACGCTATGCTTAGATAGTCCTGCCGTTACTCATCCCCCGGCCATTTTTGTTTCGTTCCACCGAGCCTGATAGTGCCTATTTGTGAAGACTCCGTCCCCTAATTCCGCGTACTTGCAACGCTTCCGTCGAGTTTGCGAAAACAGCCTAGTAACAAGGCTAATACTACACTGCCCGCTCGGGTGCAGTTCGCGTGGTACTAAACTATGTATATCGAGCTGTTATCGTTGTTCGATATATACAAAGATCACAGCTCCCCGAATGTGACAAGCGATGGCGCTAGTACAGAATGTCAACTGGGGCTACAACCGACGATATGGGTGTACCTTAAGTTGATCAGTGCTCTGAGTCGATCAATGCATTTTAAACTCCAGTGAGGCTGTATGAACGCAAAGGAATTCCAAAGTAAGCATCGCCTACATCATGTTTACTTCAAACAACATCAAAAACAAGTATTTGCCGTGTTATTTTTCATTTCCATGGGATATTTTACTCACGGTCAAATTTTTAAGTTTCAGCAATGTTGCTGACTATCATGTTTCAAGTCGTACCAAAATATCGACAACAATGTCTTCGGTAAAACTCTCATCCAACTTTTGACATTATTTATTTATTATTATCATTTATTTATTATTTATTTGATAATAATCAGTACTTTGATAGATCTTATTTTGACAATACTGTTATCGTCCTTTGACAGTGTTATGTATTTATTTGATAATAAGCAGTATTTTGATAGATCTTACTCTGACGTGATCGACTCAATGTTTCATCATAAGCCTAGTGTTATGGACGGCCACATTAAATTCGATACCTATTTCCAAGTAATTCCTCATTTTTAACAAAAGCAAAAGATATAGGAATGATAAACGCAAATGTATGAACACTTCTGTCAAGTTAAATATATTATAATAATGTTTTCATATTTATAGGATTGAAATGTTTGTTAGGTGATCGACTCATAATACCCCCATTCTACACTGCATAGGTTAGAACAATATACAAGAGCTTACGCTGTAACCTATTTGTATTGATTATAAAGTATATTACGGCATGAACAGTATATATTTCTGATTATAATCAATATATTTGGCTTATAATTTTGGCACACACGGCGCCTCATACATAATGGGGTGACCGTCGAATGTTCCTTGAAGGGGGCAAACCTCCATTAGCTGTTCCATTGACTTACACACTAAATTACTAATGTTTCCTACCCCCCCCCCCCCACAGCCTTGTCAAAGTTCACAACCCCCATAAGCTACCCCTCACATGAAAGCCAATAAGTTGGCCTATTATAGCACAACAAATTTACCATAGCATGACAGTTTAGATTTTGAGATACAAGGGGAAGAAATTTAGAGGGTGTGCACCTGTTCATATCAATCCGCAAAGTGACGGAAATCAACCCTTTTTCACACGAATTATTAAAACAGCCTAAATCACCTCCGATCCATCTAAATTTGTCGTCACTCAGGCATTGACATCTCCCCTTTCATGTCCATAAAAATCTGCCACAACTGATCATCTTAACATGAGTAGTTTACACCTAGAATGGAGCTACAATTGACGGTGTACTCTCGGTACTACTTTTCTCAGGAGGGCCATACCTCTAATAGAGGTGTGCCCCCTTAAAGGATATCCATCATTCCAAGATTGTGACAGTTCCACCTTAAAAAAAACAGTCGAAACCTTTTTTTATTCACCAGTGTATTGTGTTAAATGAAGATATAGTCATAAAAAAAAATTGTGTCACAAGGTGAAATTATTCCACCTCCTTTATTGACAACCCAAAACAAAATTAACTATCCCCGTGGTATCCACGGAGACCACATGCCGTTGACTTTGTGCAGAGCCATCTCTATACATGGCTGTGATTTTTTGCAGAAAGGACAATTATAGGTGGCGTGATTCAATATTTGAATCAGATTATAGCCTAAGCTTTGAAAAATTGAGGTTTGAAATACTAGGATAGGCGCCCACTCGACGAGCCCGCGAAGTCGACGGACCCATCAAAATTGCGCTCTGTCGAACTTTCACGACGTCGTAAAATATGGCCGAAAATGCAATTGTCTTAGCAGTTTGATAAAACTCGTGACTACAATACCTTGAAATGACTAAAAGTAAGCTGATACAGTATATTGTTCCGTTCTTGCCTGATTTGTAGTTTCAGCCTAATGTTACAGATTTGTACATCATGATGGTGACCGATCGACTGGATCTTTCATGACCCTTACTGTTGCCACTTGTTCACACGTAAGAACTATATATTATTATAAGGTAGCCAAATACCGCGCGGGCCCGTCGAATGCGCCTAGAGCCTATCATTTACAAATCACAACTTTTACAAGCTTAGGTTCGACAGATTGAAATAGTGAAGCACGCCACCATTTTTTTTTGTCATTTATACACGAAGTCGACGGCCGGCGCGCTCGACTGGCACCTTGGGGAAAGTTAATTTTGTTTGGATTGTCGTAAAGAAGGTGGGGTAATTTCACCTTCGGTGACACACTTTTTCGTTGCAACGAAGACACATTGATTTGAAACCAGACTTTTGTAGGGGGAAGTGTCACAAACTTGGAATGATAAATTTCCTTAATAGCGCGTTCGACGGTCACCCCTTCTTACTGGGAGTATCATGAGTCGATCACTTAACGAACGTCGGGACCATGAAATATTCCAACATTTACGAAAGTCAATAAAACTTTGCAGTAACAATTGGTGAGGTATCTCTCTTTTTGCGCTATATTTTAATGACGTCTAGACTGAGTAGCCTAATCTATATGAAGTGAATCTTGAAATGAAGGTTTACAATATACAGCGCAGTGTCTGTGAAGTAATCTTGAGTCAATCACTAACACAAAATAGCATAGAGAAACACTTAACTACCACAATTAAGGATAATGACCTTAATAAACACAAAGGAAACGTTGTCTTTAATTTTTACAAGTCAGACAAGTCAAAGACAATATGGTCACAAATATTGGAAATGTTTCTACATTTTTAGTAATTACTTAAGCAGAAACTTAAAAGTATCACAAGATTGAACATATTCAGAACATCAAAAATGATAAGGCAAATCATTGTTTTTTTTAATATGGTTTGAGTTATAAACATTGTCGGTCACGTGTACATTGAAATCGCTTCGCATCGCGTCTACACGTTGTTTTGGCGTTTAAAACGCATTGATCGACCTATGATTTTGATCGACATGATTTGCCTACTTACATATGGGATTTGTTTGCAAGGAAATTCCTTCGTGTAATGAATGTCACTAGGCTAACGTTATGAGGTGAGCGAAATTCATAGGTTTACGCCATAGCGTTGGCTCGAACAGGCATTGGCTAAAGTAACAGGTTTGAAGGTAAACTTCCCATTAGTTTGCTTCAGGGTAAAATTAGGCGAAAAGTAATTTTACATGTTCTCAAACAAAATTATTAGATTTATATGAATTATTCTGCAGCTTCAAGTCCCAAGATTTTTTTCATTAGTTAGCGAAATTTCGATCCATCCGTGCCGAACCATGGATAACTATGCTTACCGTTTTCTCCCTTGATTCCGAAGGCTGAGGTTGCCTCAATTCATTTTCTTTAATCCTGTGATTTTGAAAGGCGAAATTCATTGAAAATCGTTTTTTAAATGGAATATTAGCATTAAAAGGCATTTGAGATTTTCCTTACGAACAGATCAGTGTTCCTCCGAGATGAATATAGTGTTGCAAGTAAAGAAGGCACACCTGACATTGCCTACCAATGTCCCACGATGTGCAATCTCAAACTAACATTCCCTTCACCAAGGAAGGAAAATCATAGATGCAACACAGGTACGCATTCGTTTGATTTTTTGCCTCGTTTGTCACCAAAGTTTACACGGAGACACGCATCTCGCGCGGTCCCATACCTGCGACAATGAATTTGCCACTATACAACGCGCGCGTCGAAGACAAAAGTAGCGTAACTCATGTTCCACAGGCCCGATTCTTAGGGTAGCATACCCCTATTAATTTCCCCATAGACTTACACTCTAAATTGCACAAGTAATGTAGTCTCTGAAGTCTTTTAGAAGTTTTCAGCAGATATAAGCTCTCAACCTTTAGAAAGCTGACACATTGGCCATTCATGGCTTTTTCAATTTTCCGTACCTTAGGTGGTTAGACTTTCTTCTAGAGGCCGTCCACGTTACCATACCTTGTTACTGGGGCAAATCACACATGTCCTCGAATGATATTGCTCCGCCAGCTCAAAGTCCATAACTTTTAGGTAATTGCTTCAATTGGCACCATTTTTACACATTGTATACCTCAACTCTCCTACTTCAACATTCAATCCACAAAGGACTCATCTCAAACGATAAAATACCAAAACAGTTATCCAAATGTCCCAGACAGGGACTTTCACCGACGGAGAACAAAATGCGCAGGAATCCCCAGCTTCTATATGGGGTATGCTACCTTAAAGCGAGTATATATGAATTAGAGGGCGGACTTCCAATACTGCTAAAGCAAAGCCGCTGTGATTTGGGGTCACCATATCACAATTAGATTTGTACAAAATCCGAGAATTCTCTTAAACCTCGGAAAAATTGCCAATAATGAGCCACGGCGATCCCATCAGTTCACCATGCTTTCAGTCATCATCGCTAATTTTCTTACTAAGATATTGATGTAATTAAAGTACAGATAATGTGAAAATGAGGACTATTGAAGGAGATTTAGATTGGTTTAAAAAGTCGAAGGTGCGAAATAATATTTCGGTCACAGAGCCTTGTTAAGTGGGCGGAACTACCGCTCTGAACTTTCACGCCTTGTAGCTCAAAATCTCAATGGTCAATATATGGAAATTTGTAAGTGCCATGATAGGCCAATCCTTTAGCTTTCACACTATGAGAAGGGAATGTCTGATACGACGTACCTTGTATGCACGAGAGGGCCTCGAAGGTAACTACTTTAGTGTGTAAGTCAATGGACATATTGATGATGGTATATGGTACCTTCATGGGGAGCTGTCACACCTTACGACTTATGAAGGACGTTTTGTGTGCAAACCATAGAAATAAACAAGAATGACGTCACTGCAACGACTCACATGCAGACTGAACAAATGAAGCCGAACAAAAATACGCGGCGTCTCACGCGGTCAGGCAAAACACGTTCTGCCTTTATCATTTGTCGTATATAATTAACGTACGGCCAGAAAAATTGTCAGTTCGTTGGATATCTAACTTCACTTTTGGGGAAAACAGAAGTAAACGCAATCGCAAAGCAGTTTCATTTTTTTTTACATAACCTGACGATATGCAGGGAAAACTATTTCTCATCGTTTAGCCGTTTGCAAGTCATGTTACTCTAAAATTTCCGTTGGATTTGTGTTACGGGGTTTCATGATAACGCCTTTCTGCTGTGTGAACAAAAAAACTAGTATACGCAAAGCGGTATAAATCATGCGTATTTCCCGAGGTATCAACAATGAAGCGTAACGATAATTACCGAACTGTGTTTATTTTGTTATATGTGTACTATTAAGCCTACGCTAAACTGTAACGTTTATCGTGTATTGACTTCGGACGTGATGAGCTTAGCGAACGTAAGGCCGGGTCTAAAGCCCGGGTCATACTAGCGCAATTAAACTCGCGATGCAATTTTCAACTAAAATTGCACAACTTGCATCGCCGTTTACATCAGTGAACGCAAAATATGAGCAAGGGAATCGATTTTTCTCTTTCAAGAAATCCAGGATTGAGAGACATTGTAACGATGTTTTATTCTGAACAACTTTTATGATTAACTCAATTTGCACTAATTTAGTTAAATTGGGCATTGAATCCCGGTAGTGTGACCCTAGACTATGAAAAGTCTCTCTCGGAGAATGAATTCCCCTCCTTTGATACATTCCTCACAATTTGAGCTGCAGCCCACTTTTACCCAACCGAGAATATGTGCTCATCTAGTAACCGCGTTTCGCTGTCCTGGCGAACGTTCTGTAAGTTGAAAATTTAGGCACTTGCAGATGACCAAGCAAGTGTCTCTTCAGGTTTCATACCACAGGCTACTTCCATGAGATCGTTACACGTATGTGGTCTATATATATACTTTGCACAAACACAAATACCTTCCCTGCCACAAAGTACCGTATACATGGTACATGCAGGAAGCTGGAAGACAGTGCGGAAATGTTCATTCATGAGCCTAGTCTCCTCGCCTATGCCCAACACGCGACCCCCCCCCCCCCCCCCTCAACATACGACCTAATATAACAGTTACCAGTTGCATTTAAAGTCAGTCATAACGGAGCCAGTGTACTTCCCATTGGGCTTGTTCAAATATTGGAACACAAGGTCAGTTGAATGAGAACTGTTAACCACTACATTATCGCCATTATCGTCATGTTAGAAGAATCTGAGATCATATGGCAGAATTTATCACCTGAAATCTATTTACTTATGGTGGAATTGAAAGGAACACGTAGTTTTCGGACATAGGATTTTAGTTTCTCTTACTTTTTGCCTACTCATGCAATCACTTACAGTGTCGTATCTCAGAAAACATGATTCCATATGTTGGAATCGTTTTCAAAGGGAGGTAACCTTTGAAGCAGGCGTTGGTATGTACGATTTCGAAAAGGTATTACGAATGCAACCAACCGGTGCATGAGTAATACATGTCAGTTGTACCTAAGACTTGCCTGAAAAACTGTCACCGAAGTGAAGATAAATTAACGAGAGATCTTTGTCAGCGTTAGTAATGATGGCCTGTTTCATTATTGCCCAATTTAAGTAGAGTCTTGTTTTAAAGTCTTAACATTCTACTTGTGTGTGTACGGACCGATGACTGTAAGGATGGCAGCGTATGAGGTTTTGAAATTTAGAAACAGTACACCTGTACCCACGTAAAGTTCTGACTGGCGGATGATATTAAAGACCTTTATTGGAAATTTACGCCAAATTAGAACAGTGGCTGTTTTTTGGTTCTTCACACTCTCTGTGACGTCCCAACTGATGCCATTGGCCACATAATCTCTGAGCAGCTTTCTTTTCCTCCCCAGGATGCACAGACGATTATTTCTTTCACAGTGCCATATTGTAAAATAGCGCCATCATTCGGAAGAAAAGACTGTTTCTTCCAAAGCTGTTCACACAGTTCCGGCTGGCACGTGAACTAGAGATTTTCCTCAACGCTGATACTTAGATGAACATATGCAACCTTCCGTGAGAGATATATACTCAGCGAATACTCAGGACTAACCCCAGTCACATATGTCCAGTAAAATCTGTAGAGAAATCACAAATCTGCTTCCCGCCTGCTGCCAAAGAAGGCTTGTACTACCCTCAGGAACGGCCAAGAAACACCTTTATAATTCATCGCAAATTCAACACTGCAAGTCCGCATATAATGAACAGCACACAGCCGGCTACACGGCGTTGAAAGCCGATCCTGACCCAGTTACAGAGCACGAGCACGCGCCCATCACTTCCCAAGTCATAGGATCACAAACTGTACTCAGCTGCGACTGAACGAAAGAAATATTGGAAGAGGGGGGGGGGGGGGACTGATTGCCGACAGAAACGTCCAAGCGGAACGGCCACATCCGTTGACGCGATGTGCACAAAAAAAGTTTTGGTTTTGAAAAACCCCACAAATTGCAGGAACGACACTTCCCGGGTGTCTTAAGGTAGGTGCACAAGAAAAGGATCGCAGGTCTCCAATTTCTAAACTAATAAAAAAACAAGGAAGATTGGTAATACATATCAGATGGGTTGAGATTATACAAGAATCATAATGAATTATGCTTCCTCTTTTATTTATTCTTGGCGCACTTGGTAAAACATTGCCAGGGGCTTTTAACATACCTTTAGTCCTTCTCAACTTTTCCAATGAGATGACGCATCACCTCCCTCCCTCCCCCCGCTTCCTCGCCACTGTGCATATCATTAAAAAATATATCAGCCAAGGGACATTACATGTTTTGCAAGGGAGGGGGTTGAATTAACACCCCTTCTTCGATTCACAACTGTCAGCATTTACCAATCATGTCATCCGTCCGACTTTCCTACGCCCGAGTGTGGTCGCTAAGTTCATGAACGTCAGTGCACCTCTAGTCAGGTTGCGTTAATGACTGTCGGCGACAGCTATTTATTTGAAAAGATCGCTAGTGGGGACGTTTTGGTGGTGGTGGTGGCTCTCCAGTCCCCACCCCCACCAACCCCCTCGTCGCTATGCCACTGATAATCGAGTTAAGGAACGTGTGTGGGGGGTTGCGTAAATTTTAGCGTACAATAATGACATACCTGTTACAGATTAAGAAGTCAAGGTTTCAGTTGCATAATTAACAGTAGCCAAATAAAAGTAATATACATCACAAGTCCTTTCTTGCCGGGATAGTAGTTTTGTCACTGCAGAAATGGTGGCAGTGTTCCGTTATTGGGAAGAAGATGTATTTCAAGGTGAAATAGCCTAAGAAGAAAGTTATCGTGCCTTGAGCAACAAGTTTTGCACAAATACATCTCCTTCCATTTGTCATTTTATACGATGGAAGGTCTGCATTCTACCCATTGGCATGCACCCACTTCACACCCGTCCTAGATTCCATCTTGGGTGTAAGGAAAGTATTACACTCCTTCCTCACAAAATAACTACTTTCCCGTCTCAAGTTTTATCAATGAACCGTGACAGATTCTCCACAAATTTGAAATAAGTTAGTGAATTAAGCTTATGTCAACAATTTCTTCACTATCATCAACCCCTCCCCTCTTCCTCTTATCATATATTTCATTAAACATATCCAGATGTGAGAAAGTTCAGGTATCACTATTGGAGAATGAAAGACGTAAGACTAACTTGGTATGTCTAAAGTTTGGTAAATTCGGGAGTTATAATCGTGCAATTTGTAAACAATCTAGAGTATTCAGATAACAAATTGCTTGAAACCTTGTTCAACTACTTCAGATTTACAGTAACCTGTTACTACCACCGTGACTTGTCAGTCAGAGAATTACGCACAACTTTTTGATTGTTTAAAATGATTTGATTTGATATTACGTGACTGCTCACCCAGACAAACAACAAAGAAAAAGGAAACAGATAAAGAAGTCTTTCCATTGCTTTTTTCCCCTGTCTTTTTCCCAAACTGTCTTGAAAGCGTTAATTTCTATCAGATTTTAGTTTTTGGCTTTACTGAGTTGTTATAGCAGAGGTCAATGGTTGAGTAATGTTGATTCCATTAACGGAATTTCAAATCACCAACGAGGTAATGAGGTACTTGACAGTTGAAGTTGGTAAACTGATAAGAACACGTGACGTGGAGAATTTGTCAGGCTTTCACTG
Organism: Stichopus chloronotus; assembly: GCA_021234535.1. NCBI lineage: Eukaryota > Metazoa > Echinodermata > Holothuroidea > Aspidochirotida > Stichopodidae > Stichopus > Stichopus chloronotus. The sequence goes on along the minus strand of CM037839.1, from coordinate 15,445,608 downwards.
TGTCTTCTTTCGTGTCTTACTTTTCTTGTTATGTTTACGTTTGTTATTGAATGCAGTCATGTTCTCTCAATATTAGCCGCGCATTTCAATCCTTTTGAACAGATGGAAACAGGGAAAAGACTTACTATCTATCTATCTGTCTATCTGTCTGTCTGTCTGTCTGTCTGTCTATCTATCTATCTATCTGTCCATCTATCTATCTATCTATCTATCTATCCAACTTATTATCTACTTTTCTGTCTGTTTGTCTGTCTGTCTATCTATCTATCTATTTATCTATCTATCTATTTTCCTTTTTATCTACCTACATAATCTATTGCCCCAAAAAGTACACCAGTATTGCTTTAATTTAGCCGACCATGCACGTTCAGATAAATCCCTCATGTGTATACATACTGCCTTTCAGGGATAGGACAAGCATGATCAAATCAATATCAACTAAGTTACACAACCGTCTACTGTATAAACTGATTTCTTTCTTCTTCTTTTTTTCTTTCTTTCTTTTTCTCGGGATTAGTTTCGCTACCTTTCTTATTTCTCTTTTTCTCTTTCCACAACCTGAGCAGTTTGTTTACAAGAGTGTTTAACTTTCCCCTCCAAGAACGAAGACTTAATATCGTAATCTCATTTTATTCTACCCCGTGTTGACGTAACAGACTAAATTTACTCAGTCGGACTTCTATTCGTTGTATCTTCCTTTTAAGACCTTGATCAAACGATAGATCCAACAAGATGAGGGAGTAAAAGATTGTGAGTAAAAAGAAAACTCGATTATTCTAATTCCGTAGCTTCTGTAATGTCCTGGCCACCTCGAGATGGATGGGATTAACATAATTAGCTTAGGCCTCACAAAGACCATAGCAAGCCACTTAATGTATCACTAGGAGCAACATTCAACAAAGATAAGTCTTATAAACAAACTGTAATTTTCGTGTGTCAACCTTTAGTTTCTTCGCTGCATATAAGTATTATCGGGGTTGCTCTAAGAACTGGAACCTCAAGTAAGAAATGTCTACGAAAGTGTAACCAGATTATTGAAAACTTGGGGGACAAACGATCATTTTGATCTCTTGTCCGTGCTGTTCACCATGCTTCGACACAATAAGGAAGAAAAAAAAAATTACCAATTTGTTCGCTTGTGGGTGGGAGGACGTGGGAGGACGAACCCTATTTCTATCATCATTTCAATTTTCCTTGTAAATTTCTGTCCGTAAGATTGCGTCATTAATTTATTTGAATTTCAATGTCATTTTGTATAAACGTACTTACTTCATTTGGCTTACGATGACCCATTCCATGTGTAGTTACTACGTAAATGATTACACTATGTAATTAATGATCTATGTTATGATGATGTATATATATATATATATATATCAGTAAATAAATAATCACAGAAATGACTGGGGGGTCAGGTGGCATTGGGGGAGAATCAGTGAGACCTTGGTGCGATTTCTTTTCCACGTGCTGAGGGCGGTATTTCCGAGTAAATTATGAAGAGTTTTTCTTGCTTTGGAACAAGTCATAGTGAATAAGGCACACAAAAAGACCAACTTACACTGGAAGATATTACGCATGAACAATGACTAATAAAAGTCAATGACAGTGGGGCTTTGGAAGGCGGTATTACGTTGGAGTAATCCCCTGGGTCTCTGAGCTTCACCCTGCCAAGTAAAGATACTTAGAGTGTGATTGTGGCACAGATTGTATAGGCTATTGCTACCTTCTATACGGTATATCCAATAGGATACTTGTCCTGTCAGATGAACACAAATATGTTCTTTATTAAAGGCTGTAATGCATCTCCCCAGACAGTTTCAATTCTCCCAACCACCTACCTCTAGTCCCTCCCTCAGCCTGTCTTACATTTCTCCACATGTGTAATCAAAACAATGGATCCCTGTGTACGCTGTGTAATACGAGCTGCTCTGCATCTTTCGAATTTGCTGGCAATCTAAGAGTACTGTAACTTAGAACCAGTTGAGAATTTTCCTTTCAGGGAGGTAAAAATATAGCTTAGGGTGATGCAATACAGCCTTTAAATAACCGTTGTGGCCGGCCAACCCCTCACCCTCTTTCAAAATCTATGAATTGATTGATCCTAACTGTCTGTGCCACCGCGGTGGTGGAGAGGCGATTTCTTCGGCTTTGAGTGGCAACGTCTTTGGTGAGAATCAGAGAATTTCCAAGAGGGACTCCCTATGGCCTTCCTTCACACCAGGCACGCAAACATCTGAACAGGGTAAGTTACCGATTCTGTGGTGTGTGCTACAGAGGGTAGGTCGGTGTTTATCAAACCTTGATATCGTTTATCGTTGAAGACTTGGCGACATGCATCTAGAAAAGTGCTGACGTCATGCAGAAGTTGCAGAGAGAAATTCTGAATGGAAGTCCGTTAGATTAGAATTTTGTTTCTATCTCATGATTTTTTTTTTTTTTTTTCGAGGTACGTCTTTTCAAAGCTCGATGAAAGTGCAAAACCAATGATGTGGATTTGTCGCACAGTGTCAGGACTACTATTTGATGTAAAATCCACTCATTATGAGAGTAGCGCATACCTTTCAGGTTAACGGTACCTTCCAATTCAGTTGGTACTTAAAGAATTGCATGTTATGTTGTTGTAAGTTGTCTCTTTTCCACGCAAGTATAAAAAAAAAAGAAACTCACTGACCATTAATATCCAAGATAGTTTGAAACATTAGTCTCAAGACAACTTTATTTTGCTGACACTTTTGGTTACGACGTTATGAATTGGTTGCACAGATAAGATGCAAAACTTTATCAGGAAAAAAAAAAGAAAAGAAAATTAGAAGTATATCAATTGAATGACCGTTATCATTGGAAAAAGGAGGGGAAGTGCTGTTCATGAATGAGTATCATGTATCCCGAAGTAGGCATCTTCCATCTTCATGAACAACATCATTCTGCGATAACCCACATCCCCCCTTGCCTCCACTTCTCGTATCAACAACAAACGACTCGTGTCGGCGACACTAAGGCCAGTAGCCATCAAGTGAGCAAACTTAGAACTAACGTGTAAAATAAATGTCGGTTATTCTGATAAAGGGAGGGGAGAATACCCAAGATGAATGGATAAGTGGACGAGTTCGATTAAATCTACTTAAGCCCTTCTATTTACTTTGGTTTATACTACGTACAATAGACTTTGTTTTATCTGTTACACACATTAGGATTGCTGTGGGTCAATACAGCAAAATAAAAGAAGACGCATTTCAACATGGTGATGACTTAGCCGCGCATGCGCCGAAAACGAACGTGAAACCTGCGTTTGCGTCTCGCAAATATACCCGTCATTAGATCGTCTATCACACAGTTGCACGGAAATGGTACCGTAAGGGATTGCTACATGCTACAAAAAAACCGAAGTAGTCAGTTTTAAATAAACTTGTCAACTTCAAGCTATTCCTGGCACTACCACTTAGAATATACACTTCCACATTTGTTAAGTAGCAAAATCGGCTATATTTAAAATAATAATAACAATAATAATAATAATATATTATTATTATATAATAATAATAACAATAACAATAATAAATAATGTTAATAATAATAATAACAATAAATGATAATAATAATACCAAAAATTCAAACTAACTGGCAATTTCAGATTCTTAATGAAATGGTGAGGCTTTCACTTGCTACTAGTAGCTGAGGAGTTCGTATTTGCTAAACTCCTTTGTTCACCCCACGGGCTTCTCTTTTGGAATGTGTTTAGATTGTCAAATACGGAAGGGGGGCGGGTTGAACAACTGTGAAGGTGCAATTGTTTGTGGAAGCCTAAGGTGATAATTCAAATGAATTATCTTAGGTACAGAGGGCGTAGTATAGGGGGATCTATATATAAGATTCATATATTGGCCTTAAGTTACAAGCTTCTGTGCATACTGTAACACTTTTGCTGAAGTGTCCCCACGTCCGTATTTCATGTTCAGTGAAAGCACACCGTTCAGAAAAGTCCTAGAATTCTTTACGTTGTAAGTTCTTACTTCCGAAGCCACAATTTCTGGTATTTACAACTTTTTTAATGTCTTGGAATAATACTCAAAAATGCTTTCGTTAAGGCCTCTAACGGTGATGGAAAATGGACACTTCCGACGCGCAGCCATGTAAGGTCGCCCATATTTCAAGTAACAAAGACACCAGCGCACCGTGATCCACTACAACAAATATACCGGCCCTTCAGATATTGCAGGAAAGGCATATGTATCAGCTCTGCTACATGATGAGGGTATACCAGACTGGACTATCGCTCTCTGAGAATGAAATTGGACATCGAAGGTGAAGTGCCAGAAACTGCATTTCTTTCATGCAAAATCGTGCAATATGATTTTTGGAGATCAAATGGCTGTAGAAGCCTGGAGAAGTAAAAAAAAATCCATCGTCGTCCATTGTATGAATGATTGACTTACTCTGGTAAAACTTTCATATTGTGGAAAAAAAAACAGATCAACCGTTGTAGAGTTTGTTATCCTTAATAGAAACCAGAATATGGAGGAAAGCCAACTCAGATGCTGAGCTGTCAGATGTTAATTTGATGGAGGGATGTAAGTAAGTCCCCTCTAAAAACCTCGAAAACTCGTCGGCACTATACTGCCACAACATATATGTATCGAAAACACTCATACAAAAAGAAAAGGCTTGTCAGCGTACGGTTTATTCCAAACCCACAGATATGCATTCCTATCTGTCGTTCCAAAGCTTCCATTCTTATGTGACCAAAATGTTCAGATTTATCAGAATTAAAAAATAAACTTTTACAATTGGAATCATTTTTTTTTTAAAGGGGATGCCCTCCTAAGCTCATTCACACTTGTTTCAAAAACTTAATTAAGAGGCGCCATAAGCTTTTATCCTACACAAACCTACATCCTAACAGAACAGAATCCCTTTTGTGACCTCATACGACCCTACGATCCCCCGTTTTTCAACCGAATTAAAACCCGTTGGAAAATTAAAGGAACTCATCACCCATACATTGAGAAATTTGTCAATCCAACCCCCCCCCCCTCCCATCCTTGCCCTTCTGAAACTCCCGAACCTAAGGTCGGTATACTGGTCCACAACACACTACCGAACAATTCGAGTGATGTCCCCCGGGGTAACAAACCCTGTGGTAATACCCGGAGACTCTTGTGCAAATGCACGCTGACATCTAGCGTAATATCCCAGTTCCGGGATTCGACGAAGTTACGCTTTATCCAGGTCCAAACAACTGCAACACATCTAACGTAGTTTATTTTCTTACTTGTAGGAAATTTCCCCAGGGCAAATTATATTGGGAAAACTAAAACAACTCTTATGGTTGCGATTTAATGATCACAAAAGCAGTGTTCGTAATTCACTTGAACCACCGGTCAGTTCCCATTTTAACTCCCCTGGACATTCAGTCTCTGATGTAATATTTGCTCCTCTTAGCAGTTACTACCGGGGCGTAAAAATCCAGAAAGCTAGACGAAGTCAAGAACATCCACAAAACAGAAATCCGATCTCACACAAAAGGCTGTAACAGAGACATTGCAATCCTTTCTCATTGCTCAGCTTCTGCCTTCAGTTAATCCTTCCGGTATCCCCGGTAGCCCTCCGCTGTCGCAAAAAAAAAAAGAAAAAAAGAAAGAAGGTCTTTCGACACATTTTGGTATATCACTTATATTATTTAATTAATTGGGAATTTAATGACATTCAACCCCACCTTTGGCTTCTTTGTGTCACTGTTCGTACAATTCTAACAGGACGACCTGAACGATATCACGTGATTCGTCACCAGACTGATGACTTATGATGTCGAGACCTTCTCTGAATTCGCAGGTCATGTGACTTTCAAGAACAAATCATTCACACTCCTTCCTTTCTAGAAAAACGTAAGTTGAATTTTACCACACATAATAATGATCTAATTGCTGCGTGATTGGTATTTAGAATAAAATATTACTCGAGATACTTGCGGCAATTTGAAAAAAAAAATCGGGCGGCAAGCACTGACGTAACCAGCGGGGGGGGGGGGGGAACAACAAATTGAGTAAGTATACAAATTAAAGCTATTGTACGGATACACTGTCTAGAATGTATGTACGCATTAATTAAACCAATAAAAGCGCAGCAAATATTCACCTGTTACCAAAGTTCGGCTTAAAATCCCCCTAATCCGAGGGAGGGGTATAGGATCATGACCCAACGTACAATTTATAGTATTATCGTCCCTGTGGTGCATGTTAGGTTTTAACCATGGCCAGCAATTGGACTCGATGCTACGGACTTCTCACATAGCATTCATCAGAAGTGGTCAGGTTGTTAGGATACACTGAACTAGTCAACGTGCAGTGTCAATCTAAAGTATATGTGGAATTGTGGTACAACAGGAGTAACAAGCCTAAGCTTCACGAGAAGAGTTGTCAGTGCTTCAAGTCACGTGCCTTGACTGAAGTATGCTACTGAATCTGTCATCATAACTCTCGTCGTCATATCATTACCATGGTACTCGGTATGGACTCATGCCGTGGGAGTCTTGAAGTGGTTAATTCCTGCCAAACATCTCAAGTGGATCGCATTTCGAAACATGTCTTTCAACAGGATTTTATCTCACTGTGGGGAGGGGGTGGGCTGAATGGGTGAAGTACGGGATCTTTATTAGCCCCAGTTCGATCGTAGTTCTCATAACGGTGTACACTGCCTGTGGGCGGACATTGTGGATATCCCGGGTGGAAGAGCATGTGAGGGATGACGGACACTCCATCCGGCGAGACTTCGTGTGGAATTCAAGTGGTGAGGATCAATGATGAAGATAAGTCCGAAGTTAAGATACCACAACCGCAGCAAAACATATAAGATGATAAAAGAGACAGTAAGAGAGATGGGGTGATAATATCGCCTCCTCAACGGGACTTTTGGCGACTAAGGTTGAAGATAGTTTAAAAACAAATTGATTCTACCTTATCTCTTCTTTCATTGGGAGATTTAAAGAAAAGGATACAACCAGGAAGGTCACGTTGGTAAGGATGCGTTTGTGGGCATGAGCAGTTAAACAAACAAGACCCGGAGAAATGAAAGAAGTACATCTACACACACACACACACACACACTATATATATATATATATATTATTTATTTATATATATATATATAAATCGTTTTATGCCATCTCGAAAAACTGCATTATTTTAACAAACAAATTAGGCCCGTGCAATCCTCTTCTAGTTGTGGCAGGGGAGGGGTATATGAGTAAAAGGCACTTTGAAAAATGTTATACCGTGTGAGAAAACATCAACAGGCGAACCGTAAGTAGAAATTGTAGACGCCCATCTACCCCTTGACATGTTCTTGCGTAAGAGAAATACGAATTTTCTACCCCTCAGTATCGACTATTATGCCCTCCGAGCGCCCCTCCGAACGCCATCTACGTGTCCTTTTGACAAATGCAATTTCAAACCAATTGTTCAAGAGCGCCATGTGATCTTAATGACACAATTTACAATTCCAACCTGCCTCAGGACATTTACTCTGGACTCATTCCGACTATGTGTAACTCTTCTTAAGACTTGATCAAGTCTGTTGAGATTTTTCATTTTTTATATTGACTATCTCCATTAAGGCATGGCACTAGTCTCTGTTGCAGCTCCATGGTTAAGGTTAGTCCACAAGTTATTTGGCATGGCTGTGACAGTTACTGGAACACGATGATATATATGTAGCTAGCTGGATGATCCTAATGGATGGACGGTAACTGTGAAGACTGATGATGCTAACTTCAAACTGACAAACTCGCGCACTGAAGGTTAATTGACACCATATATTGCAACTAGTGTTTACACCGGCCTATACCAGACCGACGATGTATGGACCCGTTCTGAAAACGCTCCCGGGATCCCACGTTTCACGACCGTACATCGCACGTTCAACAAATCTCAACATGACGTACTTAAGACTAAGACCGTTGCATTGTAATGACTTTATGTTAGACACACGCACGGTGCTTCGCCACTAAAGAAAACTGATATACCATAAAAAAAAGATAAGGAATACTTTCCTCTCTTTGTTTGTAGAAAACATATCTCGATAGCATGTTAGCCTTGGAAGTTATGGATTTTTAAAGAAATATCTATTCACTGATGTATTCACAGCAGGAAAAGTCTCTGATGTCACACGGACATATAAACTTGACTGTCTTAAGGGAAACATTACGATAGTGTAGGAGAAAATTTGGCCAATAATTTAAGGTTAATCTGCAACAACACCCAATCTAATTAAACTCAAATTTGGAAAATTCAATTAAAATGAACAGAACAAAAAACTTTGGCATGATGTGCCACTGTTATTTAGCATTTTTGTGACCTGCCGGCAACTGGAAAGTCTTTCTTGACCAGAAAACAGTTGTTCTCCGGAGACAATTTATCTTAAAGTGGGAACAAAATATCGGCATGGGGCTTGAAATTCCTGCAATGGAAACTTATCCTCTTTCATTCGAGAACCTCTTCACTTCAGTGTAATATTAAGTTTGCAGGGGCGGATCTACGATTTTTTAAGGGAGGGGGGGGGGGTGTGACACGTCACTCTCCGAGAGTTTGAAGTTGCGTGTAACCATCCTTGAAAAGAGGTCGCATGTCTGCAATATCTCAGTTGATGAAAGAAATCAATCTATGAAAAATAATAATGCATATTTTTTTTAGTTTATTAGTTTATTTCAATTGAAGTTCATGAACAGGTTTAAGATGAAGTGTACATAAAGAAATTGACGTATGTATCAAAGAAAAAAAACGCTTTTCTGGTCTGGTCCAATCCAGAAGGTTACGCTAAATATTACAGCAGAACATAATGCAGTTATGTACGCATGTCATATTGGTTGAGTTGATAAATGAATCCTAATGAATTAGGTAGGCCTATCCTCTTTCATTTATTCTTTAGCCCCTCTTTTCTCAGCCCAAAGCAAATCCAGCAGTTTTTCTTTTGCAAAAGTGTAGGGCATTCATCGGGGGAGGCTCACTTGGCTTCCTTCATCACTTACATTCTAGCTAGAATTGTGGAAAGACTAAGCGGGGCGCCACCATCAGTTGACGCGAAGGGTACCAGAAAAAAAAATGTGAATAGGAATACCCTCTAGATCGACGGAAATGATCTTCCTAGGCCCTGAACATTCTTGCGACGCCCCTCAAAAAACCTGTTGCTTAAGATCATGACTCCCCTGCTCCCGGTCACACAGCTCTATGCCGGTTTGTGATCGCATAATTTCTGTCTACAAAATACAGTTTATTCCTTAATTATTCAGAAAAACAATACTTTTACGGGTGGAAATACCAATTCCCAACCTGCTCCATTTTTTTTATCTGCCAGACCCCTAGACTTTCAGTCCTCAAGGGCACGTGGGACCATTATTAAAGGTCGTGTGAGATGAAAATGACAGTTTGGAGTATTGGTTGCATTAATCATGAAAACGACAAAATATCCATAAAAATCCATCAAAGATTGACAACTTTACAAGCAAATTAATGCTCAATTGCATCAAAAATTAAAAACAAATGGCTAAATATGCAATTTTTTGACCTCAAGCGATGGACTCCTATCTATGTCTTATGCTAATTCTTTGTTTACTTAACCTTTATTTCAAGGACTTTTGATATTTTATATGCAGGAAGATTTTATTTTGGAAGCATGTATTTTCTTCTGCAACAATCGACGTCATCTGTTTTGCATTTTTATAAAACTTTGAAAAGTCATATCCCAAAAACGTTAATAGATATGAACTACAGTTCAATTGATTTTCACACAGTGTTTCACTTTGCAACATCTGAATGAAGCCAGCCATTTTCTAGATGCATGTCACACAACCTTTAAGTATTGCCATATTCCCGAAAGAAGTTTGGATCTACAGAATCTTGCGCTCGTCACATCTCGACGAGGCTTAGCGACTGTCAAAAAATTAAACATATTTTGTCAGAAGAGATGACTTTAAGTCGAAAGTTTGCCCTTTATTTGCAGCAGCAGGCCTATAATCTGTCCAAAGACGTCAGCAAATTGACAGAATGGCATTGCGTTACTTGACACGGGGGAGATTATACTCAGTAAGTTTAAAGCTGGAATATGAGTTGTACTGGTAATCCCCTGGTCATCTACCTTTGTTCTTCTCAGTGTTTCAGGGGAGAGAAAATAGGGGAAATGATCACCTGTCACACAACCTGAAAGAGAACTCTGCATTCATCTTCCAGATATTTGAATATGAAAATTGCCTAGGCGTTTTTGTTGGCCCTACAAAATTCAAACTGTCCAAGAAAACATAGCAGTCAATCACCGTTACTTGAAATCAAACGGACTAATTGGGAATGGATATGAATATCCATCTATGCAAAAATAGGGGTTAAACAATATCATTTGTAGTGGCTATGACATATTCCACGGAATTTAACTTTCACTGGCAAATTTTCAACTCAATTTCATCTTTAGAGTGAAATAAACACCGTTTGTCTATAGTAACCTCTGGTCATCCCCTCGCTGTGGACATTAACTTAAATTGTCTTTTATTCCCATCAATAGGACGACACTTCACACAAAGAGGGTAATTTCATGAATACCATAACGAAACCTATTTACCTACCCTCTTTTGTTTTTTGTCAAAGGTGCCACATTTTTTTTCTTTTGAAAATGCATTTGAAAACCCTTCACTGTTTTCGGAAAATACGGCCAAATGGAGTCATGTTTACCCCACTAGCATGGCTAGGTCAACTTGTGGGAAAGGCTGTTCTGCCATGCGTATATGCAAATAATGTGTGGAAAGTGGTAGGTAAACGCTTCGAAATACTCACTGTGCAAGATGATTGGTGGAGGGTGCATGTACGTGTAACGCAACCGATAATACCGTTGTATCACTCGGGCAAATCTTACAGCAGGCCAATTGATTGATAAGCAGCGGGTAAATGGCTGACATCATAGCAATAGTTTTATGGTGTTTTGGAAAAAGGCTAAAGATTAAGCAAAATCTTTTTTCGTTTTTTCGTGTATTACGTTTCTATAAATATTTGGACAATCATTAATTTAACTTGTTGTAGAAGGATTTTACCTATATACAAAGGTTGAATCATGAATGAACAATAATTGAAGAACAATACAGGGCAATTACTCAAAAAGGAAATGGGTAGTTGCGGAAAGCACTTTTCAAATTGTCAAAAGGAATAGGTTGCCTTGACTTGATTTTATGTAATTGTTTTTGGGCTTGCAAAGAAAACTTAAATTTATGAATGAAGTCGTTCGCAGACGGAATCTTATCAATAAGTTTTTGTTGCCAAATAAAGTACTTATCATGCAAAATGAGAAAATTATTAGGATGCTTAAGCAATAATTTATAGCGAAAAAGAAATCAGCTTTAGAGATACAAAATTGCCTTTCTAAAATACGTTAACCTGTTCAGTGTCTAAAATAAAATTTGAGGTATTATATGCAATCCAAGAACAGATGACCAAGCGTTCCATCTCTTTCCCCACATAAAGTACACCTTGGATTTTCCTGCATGTTAATTTTGTGTAAATAGTAATTTGTGCCCAATATCCTATGGATAAAACGAAATTAGAAATTTATTGCAATTTATTCTCCTTAACAGACTTAAAAAGAATCAGGTGAATTTTTGGCCATTGCTCGTAATCAAAATTAAAATCAGTTTGCCACTTTATGACCATTGCCCTTGACCGCATATAAAGGGAGGGGGTGTCCCACTCCCAGGGCCTAGCCGGAGGGATTTCAAGCCAGTCAGTTCACAGATCGTGGCATGTAGAGAGGTGTAAGGGGACGAGGCATTCCCCTCCCCTTTGCTTAACAAGGATCATTTTCTTTTCCTTCTTTGCCTGGCAGTCATGTTGCCTGGCAAAATTGACTATTTTTATACCTGGATCTATGAACCTATAAGATAAAGGTTCGCGAACGAAAAAGTATTGGAGGGTCCTGAGTACCGGCAGGACTACGCTGCCTCAGCGGAGCGCCACGAGGGCTACGGGGCTACTACCGAACGGCACTTCGGGGGTGTCCCAAGCTACATGTACGGAGCAAATTTCTTAATTCAAGTCAATGTCTGAAAAATGGTAATACATATCAGATGGGTTGAAATGATGCAAGAATCACAATGACTTATGCATTTTGTTTTATGTATTCTTGGAACAGTTGGCAAGTACTAGGGGGGGGGGGGAACTGAACATACCTTTAGACATAACTTTTTTTATTTGTTAATAATGGCCACTTTTAAAACTGGAAAGTAAAAATGAGAGTTGGGGTAGGCAATTGAACATTATCTAACCGACTGGATTTTTTAAAGGACTCGCCCGAGCAAAGCATGAGCGTGTTGCATGCACCCATAGTGAAACAACTTTTTAAAAAAAAGAAGCGAAAATGACCTTCCTTTAATTAGTGGAATTCACGTACTTTTAAATATTAATATGAAAAAAATATTGGTTGGTATTGGCAATGGCCTTTGTCGGCATTGACAACCAATACGTTTAGGGGATTTACTTTTTTATGCAACGTTAGAATTGGAATAGAGGGGCATTATTAATATCCAAGATTTTGATTGGCTCTTGAAGGAGGGGTATTGCCAATGCGTCCTGCGTAAAATGAGTAGGTTCCATCCCCTAGCCACCTGTACAACGAATCAACGACTTCAAGCCTTTATGGAATCTTTGTTTAATTGTGCTTTTCATCTGTTTCGTCTTAGTTTTCAATATCATAAAAAGATTACACTTGTGAAGCCAGTTTTCCAGTCCCCCGGCAATTTCCCAGTCATCCCCCCCCCCCCCAAAAACTCCTTCAACTTATCATCCCTCCCTCCTCTCGTCGTTTTTTTTTTTTTTTTTTTTTTGCTCTCTTTTAATTTTCGACATCATCCATTGCATCCCAACATCGCGTCCCCGTGCACCCGCTGGAAACGCCACTGCTCGGTTAAGTTTAGATCCTGGAATAAAAAAGGGCTACGAAAAAAACCTGGCTTTTTAAGGCAATTTTTCTTTTCCTTCTTTCTCCTTTTTCTATTTCCTTTGGTTAGTCATTGTGCCTATCTTCCTCTTCAAAAGTCAGCTTGAAATTATGAATAATCATTTTAGGATCCTCTCCCCACAATTACTGGTGACGTCGTTGATCAGGTTTGTTTGCAGTGACCATCTGATATTCAAAGGTGGTTCTGAACATCTTTTGCTCAGGCTTTCGCTCAAAGCTATAAGAAGAATTGATAATACCTAGTTTGCGGACATAGGGTTTTAGGAATTACTGTTATTTTTTTTTTACCGAGAAATATCCAAAGCATTTAAAACGTAACATAGAAAGATGACCATTCCTACTGTTACCGTTACATTATAAGCCTGCTATTCATTTTATTACATTATCATTTCAGGCCTGTGATTAATATCCATAAATTCAAAGTCTATTTATCTGTATGCAAGAAAGAAACGTTTCCGGTATAAAACCTTATTTTCTTTTTTCTTTTTGTTTTGAAGTGACAAGTTTCTGCCTAAGACTGGATAAAACGGTCTAAGCACCCATACAGACACATACACAGATGGGAGAAAGGGGATAGAAATGTGGATAGAGAAAGAATAAAAAGAACCAGAGTTTTATGGGTTTAATTCCTGTGTCAAGTTCAAATATGTTACGCTTTTTAGTCTTCACTTGTGATCACTTGAAATGATTAAAGAATTCAATATACATTTACCGCCATCACTTCTTTTTCCTGATGTCACCCCTCCAGGTTACCCCTCTCTATCCCCTCGCCATTGCTGCTCCCCTAAACACGATGCCAATAACCCATCTTTTGAGTTAACTTTTGTCTGTAGTGTTTCTATTACTTTTCATTCTACTCAGTCACCCTTTTTTTTTCTTCCAATACCTTTTTAACCAAACCCTTGGATGGCCTAGTTGAAAAGTTCGTAGAATTCCCATGAATCAAGATATAGCATCTCGAGTGTTTATTAGCCATCAATTATTACAGTTCTGGCAGCTAATGGGCATTAGATCGCTTTGCAAACAGATTTACATCTCCTTAACTTAAAGTTTCACAACTTTAAACAACCCCCTCAATATATACATATATATTCAATATATTCAATAGATATAAAAGTAAGGATTTTTTTCCCCCCTCTATATCCTTCGGAGATCGGCTGTTGCTATTGGTGAGATGGTGACACGCATCCACAGCACGCTGGTACGCGTTCATCTGTGGAGGTATATAACGTAATGGAATGAAATTGAAGGTAAAAAGGGGGAAATGATTCAGGACGTGGAGGTATATACATGTTTGCGTTTTTAACAAGATGCCGTTTGTGCACGATTAAAAGCGCTTGATTGATGTCGGTGGGCTTACAATTTGGCGACAAATTAAGTAAGGCAAACAATTTGAAGAGCTCTTACAGAGGGCAAACCCATGCTTTTTTTTTTTAAAGACACAATAACTTGTACACACTAAATTTAGCATCTATCATTTCAGTAAGATAGATCAAGTTCAAATTTGACTCTTGCGTTTTAAAAGGTTCCAATCCAATTAGGATTTGTTTCCTATAGGTGAACTATCAATTAACCTCGAAAATAGAGAGAGAGGAAAATACAGAAGAAGATGTGGAAAAAAGTAAGGTTCTACAGACAAAAAACAAATGATGAACGAATGAATGGTAAGATAGATGGGTACACAGGAAGAGTGTGTGTGTGTGTGCTCGTGTGTAGAAGGAGGGGGGGGGGGGGTAAGGGTTTGGTTTACTTTGTCTTTAGCTAACACTTTTACAAGAAACAAAGAGAAGACCCAAGAGGTCAGGGTATTAAATCACAAACTCAAGTTGCTTTGCAATCAGTTCTGTTTGCTAAGAGAATTTGATCTGTAAACTTTTCCTTAAAGGGAGCTTTGGCTTTTCAAAGCAGAGATGCTTAATCGTTGGACAAGTTTAATTGAAAAGTCAATTTGCAATGTCTGGAATGTGAATAAGTTACGTCTCCATTCTATTTGTCTGTAGTTGATAAATTGACATATTTTGGGGATTATCTTTGTTTCATATTTTGCCTTAACAGATATCCTAGAATTACCTTTGGTGTAGGCTGCGACATGCTGTTGTCAGGTTATGCCTTATGTGTGGCATAAGGGATTCCATTTTGTGCTAGAGTGACGAAACTGGGAACAGCAGAAGATCGTCTTAAGGTTTATGAAACAAACAGTTTGAGAAAACAATGCTTGGTGCTTCTAAGTTAAATACCTGAGATCACGAGTGGATCAGATCTTTCTTTTGAATGAACGTAGAATCAGATCCAGAGGTTGATCTTACAATCCGAGTGAAGGTCAGTCCACCGTGACAAGGTCAGTCCTCCGTTACAAGGCTAAGCAAGTTAATTCTTCATGACAAAATTTTTCATTTCCATGCGTGTTCTTACCACCTGCGCCGAAATCTAGATGTGGCTTCGAAAGGTAATCTTGACACCTTCCCACTTCCTCCCCCCCCCCCCCCCAACGAGATCAGAACAGTAAAGCTGATCGAATGTATTAAAAGATGAATATGCCATATAGTTCGGAAACCTTCGGAACTTACAAAGGAAAGGAGGTTATATCCTTGCAGTGAGTTGTGCAAATCATCAAATGATCGTATACGAAATTAATCCCTTTCATAAACGTGTCAACTCTTTACCATGTGACTTGAGACCCTCCACTGAGCAAAAAGTAATAATAATAATAATGATAATAGTAATAATTAAGACCAATCAGATCTTCAGTAATTAGGAACTGTTGAAATATCAGAAAGACCTCAAGTTTTCAGAGCTGTCCCTAATGTACACCCACATATTATATGACTCCCTGAAAAGTGATAGCCCTTTGCTAAGGGCTGTCCGGCCATACCTACTTGTTACCCCTTTTACTTCACCAGCTCTTCTCTCCTTTATAATTTCTATAGTCGTCCATTCTACCAACATACCTCTCCCCGCATAAAGGTCCCCTTTTACTCTTTACCTGTTTGCTATTCTATCATTCCCCTGACCTGTCGGCCGCTGGACTGCTGTCCACCCGAACTTAAAGGCTGTAATGCATCACCCAGACAGTTTCAATTCTCCCAACCACCTACCTCTAGTCCCTCCCTCAGCCTGTCTTACATTCCTCCACATGTGTAATCAAAACAATGGATCCCTGTGTACGCTGTGTAATACGAGCTGCTCTGCATCTTTCGAATTTGCTGGCAATCTAAGAGTACTGTAATTTAGAACCAGTTGAGAATTTTCCTTTCAGGGAGGTAAAAATATAGCTTAGGGTGATGCAATACAGCCTTTAAAGCCCTTGGAAGAAGGGAGTCAATTATGTACAAATGAATATCCACACATGCAAGCTTTAGGTAATGCATATTAAAATTTTACCATTGTCATCCAATCACAAGTAACATAATGTACACCCTCGCTTAACTAAATGGTATGTTCCACAAAAGGGTACACTTTGAGTGCTTTTAGAATATTTACAATTTACATGGACTTAAAAATTCACACGTTTGCCCGCATAATGCAATTATCATTATTATTAGTAGTAGTATTAGTAGTAGTATTAGTATCATTATTGGAAGTATTAGTAGTATTAATATTATCATCATTATTGTTATCATTGATATTGGTATTATTCTTTTGTTGTATGTCTAGAAGACGGTTTTAAATTTTGTCCAACGGATATCCGAAACGTTGCAACTACCGCCACTTTGGTCAGTTTCACTTCGACCCAACTGGGTCTATGAAAAATTCTGTTTCTGTTGAAAACACGTGACCAATTACAAAAATGTCACGTGGTGTTTCAATATGCTGTATAGTACTAAGTTGGTTTAAAACACAAACCATACACTTTCATCTTATTTGCTCATTTGATTATCTTTCATTTAGGCTCTGTGGAACAGCTTTTTGTAATCATCAGACCATACTGTACATTCATAAAAGTGCAAACATCGGTCAAAACTGACGGGGCTGTTCGGACCACAAAAGTACTACTCTATTTGTTTGACTGACTCCCAACGAAACATTCCTTCTTCATGCTGCCTAATCATCACCTTTATCTACGTTTAATCTGCTGTAAATCTGGTAAGCATTAAACAAACGGCTGGAGTTAGACATCTAAAATACTTACTTAAAGTGTCATTCCAAACAATCAACGTTTGAAAGTCTCGAAATTCAATATTCACGTGTTGTTCTGCAAGCAAATAATATGTATTGTGTGTTTTGTTTAAGAGAAAAATACCGATAGTTGTAAAATCTTTAAAGGAAGGGTTCACTAAAAGTACAGTAAATTTGTCTTCTTAGCTCATGACCTAAGATAACAATGGGTCGTCCCTCACGTGGAGATCAAACTTTTTTTCTCCTTTGTTATTTTACTGTATCCCGTCCTGATGACGTCTTAAACGTTCCTTTGCTAGTCCGAGGCGGAAGGATGTTGATCCTGTCTTAACAAGCAGAGGATTAAAGGGAGCAGGTGCACAGGTTAAATAGTTCTTAAATGTTAATAACTTTAACCTACGCTTATGCATTTCTTTTGACAAGTCATAGCTTACTGTAGTAATTCCGACAGTTTCAATATTTTGATAACAGTTTACATTTCTTTATTCAATCAGTTTACCTCCCTTTTTCTTTCTCTCCACCCCCCATCTCTCTCCACCTCTCTCCACTTCTCTCCTTTCTCTCTCCCTCTCTCACTCTTATTCAGGATGATGGAAGCTTAAACAGCCGGCCTCACAGTCACAGACGTTGGATGAAACGATTTTCGGGAACATTTTCTTCTCACGATCAACGAATTGACTTGTGTCAATAAACAGGGACTATGGGATCAACAAACACCCGATGGTGGGTGTCCTGCAATGACATCGTGGTGTGGGGTTACATCTTAGATCCGTAGATCACAAGATACAACGATAGGACAGCCTCAGTTATTCTACACACATCAACAAATGTGCATACGGACACATACTTACAGACAATATGAATATGTATTTATATGAATATGCATATGTAAGCTTAGACTACATCTTTAACATAGACTATCTTGTACCCTGAATCATCATCACTTGCTTTTGTTTTTTTTTTCTCAGTGTCCCTGGTCGATTATCAATGTTCTCATTTAATTATTATGATAATTAATATAATTTATTTGATAATTAAAATATTATAATGATATTTACGATTTCTTACAATTGATGGACGCTCCCCAAACGACAGAAATTGTGAGACAGCAAACGATATTCATTCCATGGTAATTAAGAGTTCTTGATTTTAAAGATGGAATCAAAGAGCTCAGGGAGAGAGAAAGAGGTGAAGTGAGGTATGATGAGAGAGTTACTCTCTTAGATACAACTTTTTAATGGTAACAATGACCAATCGTTCACTTTCAGGCTCACTTTAAACAAAATCCAGGCGACGTTAGATTTAATGAACTAAAGCTATGTCTACAAAATTCTCATTTCCACTTTATGTTATATGTTATTAATTTTGCTGATTCGATTTCTGATCGTGATGAAAGTAGTCAATTTGACAGAGGTTTCCAAAGTCCACTACAAATTTTATGACACTCAAACTAAATCAAGTAAAGCTTTTTTTTTTCCTCTTATCGATTTCGTCTCTGCGTTTATTTGGTTCGTTATCATATCTTAAAGTGAGGGCCGTGTTTTTATTTTTTTATTCTTTTAAAATGGCAAAAATTACATAATGATGAATAAATTAGTATATTATGAAAAACAAAGAGGTGTAAGTCACCCACACTACGGTGTGCTACCTACAGAGATATTCACATATAGAGTCTCACACATTAGCAGGCACGCTTGACGATAGCCTACGTAGCCGCCCTTACCTACATCGAGTTGCAATTCGACGCAAATATGGTTGCCGCTACGTTTTTCTTGGAGAGTAGCTGAACGAAAAAACTCGTCGGCTACACGGGGTATCCTGACGGCTAACTTGTGTAGTCGTAAGGTCATTTCATGACCTGAACAGGTCTATTTTGTAATCGGGATGCGTTTTTTTTTTTTTTTTTTTTACCAGAAAGTGCTATAGTTTTGGCAAATACAGCATCCATTTCTTCAACGGATAGACTTGACTCGGAATACTTTTTGTCTCTCTTTCTCTCTCTTCTAAAAGATCTTGAACCACTGAAAAAGGGTAAAGTTTGATTGTGTCAAATGGATTTCATCGAAGGGAGCAAAGTGAAAACATAGTTTCAACTGATACTATGCCACAACAGAGATAATATTTGAAGAAATGAGTGACGAGAATAGTCATATGTTTCTTTGCGGGTGTGCGGTAGCACACATGTAAAACAATTACACTATAGGATAAATACACAAAACGCAAAGGTGTCGATACAAACAGGGTTGGCCTTTCACTGCTCGTTGAGTGACAAGAATAATCGCCGGGGATAATTTTAATCTTGTTTTTGCAGTCTTTTGGATATCTCGGTGGGAGGGACACTACCAGCTGCCACGATCTTGTAACCGATAACATGTACACAAATGTCAAACTTGAAGTTCCGGTTAACACAAAAACAAAAGGATAATGATAAGAAAAAAATAATAGAAAAAAAATACATCATATGTAACTATTCAAACACATAACACGGAACATTCGTAAAGCACAGTCCAAAAAAAAAATTAGAAAGGGATAAATCAGGTCAAATACATCCATCTCATCAGTCACCTTCAAGTTACAGTTGGACAGCATATATATATATATATATATATATATATATATATATATATATATATATATATATATATATATATATATATATATATATATATATATATATATATATATAACATTGAAGGACGACTTTTAGTTTTTTTGTCAGACCTCTACAAATTACAAATTTTCGGCAGAACGATTCAATTTATCAATTATTATTCCACTCATTTTTATGTAATCCATTTATTTTTTCTCACATCTTTTCCCTTTACTTTTCATCTTTCTTGATTTTATTCGTCCCGGCCTCATTTAATAAAAATAGAAATTTGATAAATCGTGACAAAACATTACTTCTCAAAACAATGCGTTTACGACACGGTATATTGAGTCAATAAGCAAATTGATAAAAATGGGAAAAGGTGTAATTTGATCTTGTTAAAGTTTGACAGGGGCGACACTCGATCGTGTGCGGGAGGGATGGTTTGAACGGGCACGAGAGCAGGAAATCCCTCAACGTGATAGTAGCGATTCGTTCGTCGACAATTTCGGCTCAACTCTATTTCATAATCACCGTTTCGTGATTCTTGTATTGACGTACCATGACGGCGTCGGAGTGCGCTCATTTCCGTTTCCCCTAAAACCCGATGGATCTGCAAGTGTTCATGACTTTATTCCGGCGTAATCTCGTCGTTTTAATTGCAAGCATTTCCGGGCCTGATCGGTAACGTAACTCTCCTGTGGGCGCGTCGGGCCTCGCAGACGTGGTTACTGAGTGGTTTCTGTTGAGAACTGTTGATCGATAACTGATAACTTTTGACTTAAAAAAGAGAAGTGAAAATTGAAAAAATAAAAGAGAGGAGATAAAAAGAGAAAAATCAAGTAATACGTTATGAAGTTAAAAAGTCTCCAGGTGCGTGAGATGGCTCGTTCTGTAACACCTGTCATAAAAATGTCAAATTTATATAAAAGGGAGAGAAAAGAGAGAAAGAACTAAAGCTAAAATAGACTTACTAAAAATTATGCACTAACATCAGAAAGTTTGGGAAAATAAACATGAATCAAACTCAACATATATTTGACAACTCTACATACAGATATATAAGGCATTAAAGGTAATTAACAACTTAAACTGACGGTAACGATTACGACAGTAAATTTATGTAGGCAATAGGAACCATAATTTTATTACCTCATATAGCATATATTAAATTTGCTCGTTTTTGGTGTTATCCAATTAATAGTAAAAAACAAAACAGAAGAAACAAAGATAAAAACGAGGACCTGAAGCAACTGTTCCATTCTTGTCACTTTCTGAATTTGTTTATCTTCCACACCACCCTCCCCATAACCCCCTCCCCCTCCCATCTCCCTTTTTTATTTTCTCCCACTTGAAAGATCTTTCGGGAATTGAGGTATCTCATAGGTCTGTTTTTTTCTCCTTGGACTTGTTTTTTTTTTGGTTATGTTAGCTCCTTGACAAATCAGTGGAAAATTCATGGTGTTGACAAAACTTTTCCTTTTCTAGAAAAATTGATAATTACACATTCGATTGTTTGATGTCTTTTTGTTACGTGAATATCTATATATATTTTTTCAAGTGACTATGCGCGTATGTTATCGAGGCTTCCAAAGCATATTTAGGGCAGAACCATTGAGTTGATGTTTATACATGAAATTTCATAATATTAAACTGTCTTCCTGTATTTGTCCACTGAAGTTCTCGTTACGATTAAAAGAAAATGCACAGGGGTGATACCAGAATAAATAACAGAGTTACTTTAATCCTCCCTGCCAAGATATTAGACAAAGTTTTTTCAATGCCTTTTGGTTCAATAATCCCCAATTAAAGGATTAAGTCTCTACTCTAAGGTCCATCTCATTGGATTAGCATATATTAAAGTTTCCGATGGATCTCCATCTAATAACACCTCCCTGCTTTAACTCTGTAACAGAATAACTTTAACTTTGTATAGTTTGTTGTAATGAATGTTGAAATATGGTGATTTGATATAAAGTTTTATGTTTCTTTTATTCACATGAACATTTCGTTCTTCCCTTCTGACAAATAATTTGCAGGAGGACCCTATATGAAAAAAATACAGCGTGAATAAGTAGTATTTACAAATAGATTTTTATATTTTTATAGCTTTTTTTTTATTTTTTCTATAATACCGTATTATATATTCCAAACATTATTAAATGAAAAAAGGATAAAGCAATAACCATCAACTTCGAAATTTAAGGTAGTTGCGTCTATAATTATGCATAATATAGCAATGTAATAGTGTTGGCATGGGTTACCCGGTTACCCGAGAACGATGTCATGACTCCGTTCTACCCGCCGGATCTGTACATGTGACAAAATTCAGCATGACTATATCTTCATTATCATGCCGTCAGTGAGAGTTATGGTGTTCGCTGTATGAAGGTGCGCCGGAAGCGATCATGTCGAATCACGACTTCACGACGGACTCGAAGTTAAACGAAAGCTATATTTTCGGGCACCCGACCGACTTTGGAAGTCGGGTGCACGGGCTCGAATTTGGAAATTTAACTTTATCAAACAATTCCTCTCGTCGTAAAATAGACAACTAATTGCATGTTATACATTCTGACAAACAGTTTCTCTTTTTTCCCTTCGTTTTTCTCTCATTTTTTTTCTTGTTCTACGGCAAAATATATTTCTCAAAAACTGAATGATGAATTATATTTTTCGGATCGAAGATTTTTTTTTTTTTTTGCCAATACTGCAATTATTTTGCTTAGCAAATTGACTGATACCTCATTCAACTCTTAAAATGAGTTAGTCAAAACAACATTAAATTTAGCTTATGAATTTTTGACTCTCCGCACGAACAAATGAACTTAATACCGTAGACGGAATTTTAAGACCTATTCGTTACTTTTCTCCCGCTCAGAAAAAAATTTCGTGATCTTTTTGTTTCAGAGTCTTGCTAGATATGATTTTAAGTTTCAGTGCATGCATGCACAAGTCTTTTACAATAACTAGACAACAACTCCCACTGGTATTGTTGTTGTCCAACATTTTCGCAGAACCGGTAGAGGTGTTAAGAGATTAATTGTAAAACGCAGTAGAAAAGGTTACCTCGTCGTTTTTCATAATTAACTGAGACAATTATCGATACCTTTATGAAACTCCGATACTTTGCGGCAAGTAAATGTTTTACATTATGATCAATTAC
The DNA here is from genome assembly GCA_021234535.1 of Stichopus chloronotus. NCBI lineage: Eukaryota > Metazoa > Echinodermata > Holothuroidea > Aspidochirotida > Stichopodidae > Stichopus > Stichopus chloronotus. The sequence continues at coordinate 15,422,755 of CM037839.1, read as the reverse complement.
TGCTGAGAATGTATAAAACAAACACACGTTGCATATCAATTAACGCTGCATGGTCATTTGCTCTCTCTCTCTCTCCATCTTTCTCTCTCTAGCTCTCTCTGTCTCTTTATTTTTGTTCTAAATGCTGCGGAGTCCACCAACAAGAAGTAGATTATGCATTAATAATCAAACAATTGAACAAGCAAAATCGAAGAAACAACTGAAAGTGGTTTAAAATTAGGCATGACCTAGTACAGCGACTTGAAAAATTGCCTTTTTGGATTTAAAAAAAAACATCAGTAATTTATTGAATCTTCATCCTCAAGTGGAACATGGTACATTATTATACAAGAATAAACCTTTCAGTTGAAATACCAATATGCACAGCTGCAGGCGTTGGTGCCAAACATGCATACCCTAACCATCGATATCATAATTATAACGATAACGTTATTGGATGCAAGGGTACATTCTTCCGTTTTTTTGTTTTCCCAGGTTTTTGCTACGCCCTACTTTCAACGAGTATACCCTATAATATGACATAATAATGAGTCATTAAAAGCTCTATAAAAGCTCTTCCCTAAGTTTAGGCCTATTTTGAAATTTCTCCGAGGGCATTTCCGTATATCCCAGAAGACACAATTAAGTCATTATCATTCCTATTTACCTGTGGAGAGTTTAATACTGGCCCCTTTGAATCTAATCACTTTTTCAAGTTAACCTCGACTGCGCCCACAGTTTGTCCTTCCAACAACATTTAGGAAGAGTTCATCTGAAAAGGAAAATCTTCTAAATTTTCAAAACAGAGCAAAAGGAAGAGGCAATTATGTGGAAGCTACAGGAGATTTGTTTGGTCTCCTTTTTTTTTCTTCTTTTCAGAGTAACCAAAATTTTTGTTTTTGCCAAAATTGACCCGGACTACGTCATATTAAAAATTAAAGTCCTAAAAACAACACCCTCTCCAATCCATAAAATAACAGCTAAAAAAAAGAAATAACCTCAGATGATAAATCTATGTGTATATATAAATATATATATATATATATACATCTTACAAGGACTTTATTATTTTTATATTTCCTTTGCTCTATGTGTTTTTCGTTTTGGAAGGTTTGTCGTGTAAGAATTGAGTCATGGTTTGAAAGTGCTCTTAACAAGCTCTTCATTTTCGATGCACGACACGTTCTGCAGGAAACCATCCAGCCCCAGGCCCTGTAATCCTGCGGGGTCTAAACGGAACCCCTCTTAGAATTCATTAACTGAAAGGAAAAATCACATCATTGTTAAATGTTGTATCCCCTTAGGACTAATTGCTCTTTTTGTCTTCTGTCTTTTTCCCCTCTCTTTCCCACTCTCTCTTTCTCTCTATCCATTTTTTTTTTTTCTCTCTCCCGTATTTGTTAGCTCAAGCCTTTTTCAAGCTATCGAGAAACGTGATACAACGATGGGAACACGCGCCCGAGTGTACTTAGACTTGGTCACAGTCGTCCTCAGCCCGACGGTACAGTAGTTCAAGTTTCGCGCTCACGGTCGTAGTCCACTTCCCCGGGAACTTAAGAGACAATTTAGCCGTGAGTTACGGTGATTAAATTGCCAAGATCGCCCGTTGATTCGTTTCACTCTTTCCTTGTTTTTTGTGCTTTGTAACGGGCTTCTCTTTTTCGAATCTCAAGTACTGTGGCGTGAATTTTTGAGTAGGATTAAAACAACCAGAGCAAACAGACGAAATACGATGCCGGTTCACCCATTTCAACCTATGATTCTCTGTTTCTCCTCCTCCTTATTCTTTGGTTTTTTTTTTTATTTTCACTTCTACACTCCCCCTTTTCATATTTTTCCCTTTTCTTAACCTTCCTTTCCCTTCGCAAGACTATGACGACATCAGCGTCCACGTGTGTTCTATGATATTAATATTCATGAAAATATTGGAATACATAGAGAAGACGTTGAATTGAATGTAAATTGGTAATACATCGCTGATTCCTATCGCCTGTTTGTTGATTTTAGGATCATCTGTAAGCCTCCTCGGCTCCTTTCTGATACATGAAACCTTCTTTTCTTTACTTTATTATTCCTATTACTGATTTTCTTTCTACTATATTTTTTTTGAGAAGATGTTTATGCAACGATACCCCTCTTTCACATGTACAAGCGCGGAACTGTGTGATGATATGCAGATACAACGGTGTGTATATCCATATAGGTCGTGAGAGTCGAACACTGTAGACACACCTGGTTACATCAACAGGAGGCGTGTTCATTATACGAAGAAGGAAGGAAAGAAAGAACAAGAATAGAGGAAACAATAAGAGTGATAATGCAAAATGTATGCGACCGTCGAAAGAATGTATACCGCTGGATCGTTGGTCGTACAAATTGAAAGTAACAAATCTTAATTTCGTTATAAGTGTGATTGACAGGACTAAACGAGCGAGACGTTGGTATTGACCTTAAGTCTTAATTAGCGTTTAGTCAGTCAAATATTTGTTTAATTGATTACTTTATACATTTCAGTTACTGTTGATGTTAGCTATTTCCTCTCATTTTTTTAAGTCCTTAATCTTAGTGATGTTTGGTGTGTAATACAATATGTCAAGATGATTTTATTCTCTTATCTTTTGGTTCTTTTCATCTTCTCTTTTTTCTTTTTTTCTTCTTTTGTTTCCAAAACATTCAGTACCGAATTTGTCCTCTCTTTTGTTTAGTTTCGTTTTCTTTTGTTTCCTTCGTTTGTTTTGGTTTGTGCTTTGTTAAGGTGTTACAGAAAATAAATTTTCGTGGGTTACAAGATGATCAACTATGGCATGGCACATTTTGTCAGAGAGTATTAAACGAACATATTTTTTTTTCTTATCTTGAGGATGATATTCATTAGTGTGTGTTTCATCCCCCATCCGTACCTTAAATAAGCAATGTTTTTGGTCAAAGGTCATCAATGTTTACCTTAACTCTTCAGGCAAGCACTGACAATCAACTTTCAGCTAACAACAGGGATGCTTCGGACATCCGATCCGGTCAGACTATTCCGCTGACGGGATGGAGAAATGAAGTCCTGTTGCGGCAGTTTTTTGTTTTTTTTTTCAAAGGCCGGAAGAATTTTTCCCTCATTTTGTTGCAATTTTCAAATTGAAATTTGCAACTAACAATTAGTATGAAATCTTAGAGCATAAATCTCTCACAGAATTAAAAGAAAATATGAACTCTAGGGAACAACAATTTAACATTCGATCATGTAAGCAGTGACTTGTTATAGTAAGGAAATAATTTGATTTATAATGCATCATACAGCGAAAAGATTATTCTTTTGTCTTTCAGATGTGCATTAATTTCCCTTTTAGCCTTTAATGCAATATCGTTTTGAAATACAGTATCACAAATTAATTCTGTACTTAAATGAGAAACAGTCTTGTGGTGAAAAGCAATCTTATTATCTCACATAATACATAGGCTACTTGAATAAATGTGATCTATCCCAGAATTTATTAAATCTGGAATATGAGTTTAAAATTTGTCAGAGAAATTCAAATTCCGCGGAGTACGTCACAAATTAACCGTTAATTGCTTAAGTCCTATTTTTGCATAGATGGCTGTTCATATCCATTCCCAATTGGTGTGTTTGATCTGATGATCTGACTGTTAGTGATTGACTGCTATGCTTTCTTGGAGAGTTTGAATTTTGTAGGGCCAACAAAAAAATGTCGAGACAATTTTCATATTCAAATATCTGGAAGATTAGTGCGTAGATCTCTTTCAGGTTTTGTGACACGTGATCTCCTCCTCTTCTCTCTCTTCCCCGAAAGACTGACCAAGAACAAAGGTAGATAACCAGGCGATTACCAGTAGAACTCGTATTCCAGCTTTAATGTAACGCTATAGCTCAACAAAAATGAAATCTTTATATTTCATGCTAAACATTTCTTTTGTTTGGTAATTGATAGAGCTAACATGTACGATTTATTCTAGACTTGGCTGATGTCAAGACTGAGTCCACTATTTGAAGGGACTTGCACCTGGCCTGGACTCGGACCGCAGCTAACTTTTTTTTTCAGAGGGAGGGGAGCACTGGGTTGGGGCTGAGAGCTTGTCAATAGGGGATGGGGTTACAACTTTTGATTAGGAGAGTAGAGTGATCTCAGTCAAAAGTCTCATTTTGGTGGAAACAACGGGCAGTGATTCAAGAGGCAGGTGCCAGGTCCCATAGAATACATATACTCTCTGAGCTTGGATCGAGGGATTCAACTAAACCACGTTCAATTTAGTGGACTAGTACATCGCTTTAACTTCTATAGCTTTTGAAGGATTTTTGCAAAGGATATTTTCATGGGAAATCACCTCCAATTGCCAATGAAAATTCTGAATTGACGTGTTTTGTAAAGTCATCTATAGATTGCCTGCCAAAAGGAAACCTTCTTTTCCACAACATTCTACCCATCGTCATTATTGTCAGTATACGACAGGACTGATCAGTTGAACTTGCTTAAGTTAATGGTGAAATAATTAGTTGTATATTAATTGAAGCATGACCTTTCGTGTGCCTACATGTATAGTGTAGTTTCCTTTGTATCATTAAGACGTTCCATTTTGAAACATTTTGAAGACAATTGTAATTTTCAAAAGCAATGGAAAAATCCTGTCAGGCCAAATCCGGTCCAGCCGGATCTTAAAATTAATATCCGTTGCATGGTAACCAAAAACATTGTACCTAGAAAGCTAGGGAGAAGCATAAAACACATACTCATCTACAGGGACGTCAAGATAAGAAAATTTAAAAAAAAATTACGGTTGGTCTGTTCTTTTTCTGGGACACTTTTTGAGAGAATTTGCCATGTAAAGACCACTATTTAGCACAAATCTGTCAACGAGATAAACTTATACCCGAACTGGAGAAAGAACGAGCGAAAAGTTCCGTGAAGTGTATGTCATAACTACCTAATTTCGTTCAAGTCAACTTCACATGAAAGAATGCTCGAATAGAATAATTATAAGATGTGCTTGTAAAGAAAAACAAAGACATTTTTCATTCCGGTTTCTTTCTTTGATTTGGAAATTCTGGAGAATGTTTCATGTTTTTCCAAAACGAGCGGAAGAGTAAGGTACACGGTGGAGCTTCGCATGTTGTAGACTATAGAAGTAATGGCCTAACAAATATACTCTTCGAAACTTCTCTATTTATTTTTTTTATTTCAAAGACTGATCATCCATATTGTCATTTAAAGTTTCAAGCATTTCTTCATCACCCCTATATCAGAGAAAAACATAAGTGAAAATGAAAAACAATAAATGAGTTGATTGAAATCAGTGACAAAACTGGAACACCAATACTGTTACGTCATTATTCTGTGGTTTCCCTTCCTGTAACGAGATTCAAAACCTCTACCTTTTATGGAGATACTAAGATTGTTACGATTTTTGCTGTGTATAATATATATATAAATATATATATATATATATAAATATATATATATGTATGTATACAGATAGCAAAGCATAAATCACATGCGTCCATATAATGGATGAGAGTGCCTTTAATACCAACATAATATATAAGAGAAACGTGGTCTGATATTCTAATATTTCGAGGTATATATATATATATATCGCAATGGTAGCAAATCGTATCTTAAAGGAGCACGACAAGCTCTTTCCTCATTCCGTTGAACGGTGATCAATAGCTTTGTTTCCCCTCCCCTTAAGCAACAACTCTGGCTAGGAGCATGATCGTAGGAAGAATTTCTTACCTTTAAAGCTACCTCACAAAACTGTGGTAGCAAGTTCTCCGCTTGTACTGTAAAGTCACGTCTAATTCCTCGTTTAAAGATCACACCTTTCAGAAATTTATAGCTTCTAAAGACATAAAAGAGGAACACTTGAAGGTAACACCTTTACGTCAGCAACCGAGTATAAAAACGTACTTGGGCGCTCTTGTGACTTGTCAAGAGGAAATCATACGGGAAAAACTTAAACTATTAGTTCTTTTATTCTATTATAAATAGCATGCCAATATAAGATGTAACCTGTGGAAGCAAGTTGGGATAAATGTGGACCTTTCCTCGGTATAGCTGCATGGTTGAAGTAATGAAATAATAAGAGTTAAAGGGAAATAGAGCGTTTAGAATACACCAACATGGCATACAACGAAAATAACTTGGAACATTTTCAAACCATCTCATCGATAAACATCTGCAAAAGCTTCATCTCCTCAAAACATGCATGTGATGATTAACAAAAATGCATTATTTGAATTTTGGACAGTTTGGGATTAAACAATTATTGTTGAGCAACAAACAACAACATTTCTATCTAAAGAAACTTCTCTCTTGGAAAGAAGGCTACTTTCTTATTTTTAATGATCTATCGTTCTATGTCCACAAGCACTGGTTTTAACAATATGAAATCCCGTATTTACGTTTAAGCTGCCCCTACTTCTAGTTTTTCTTCTTCGCTTTTCTTTTTGTTTTCTTTTTGAATATCAACCTTTTATCTTAAAGGTATGAGGTTCATGATTAAAAAAAAATCAAAATTGCATGAAGAAACAATTATTAAAAAAAGTCGTGAATTTATTGAAAAAATCATAAAATGAACTACAATCCATACTTATATTTTTAATCATTAAAAATATGTAAATCTTACTTAAGTTGGAAAGTCATGTCCCTCATGGAAAGTCTATGCCTTGAAAGGTTTGGATTATATGGTTCGAAATAACGTTGGCCTAATTACAAAACCAAATAAAAGGCAAACTAAGTTAACCAATAATCATGTACGAATAACGAACCTTCCTTGATTCTGAGCTTAAGCCTTACACAACTAATAGTCTGACCAATTGGTTGGTAGTACGTAGCTGGCTCGAATACACATACGTATAAAACTTAGGACTATACATATATACCAGCTTTGAGTTACCAAAACTTTCAACGTTTGGTGTTATGAGTGAAAACAATCGGTAGTTGCAATAAATACGAATAAACGGATGCTGATCTGCAGATCAAATCAGTTTCTTTGGGAAAAAAGTACTCTTGAAACGGTTTCACTTCCCAGATTCACATATACAACGCACAATTTTCAGTGTGCATTTTCCGTGGGTACATTTAAGTTACCCTTTTAATTCTTGAAGGTGAAAGGTCACACTTAAGAGGCTACTAAGCAATCAACTTTTCAATAGACATTATTTTGTCTTCTCTTGCTTTTAATTTTTCTTTCTCTCTTTATTGTACTCTTTGTTTTAATGTCCACAGACTGAAAAAACAAGGCAACCACATTACAATGCAAACCGTGCACCTTTCTCTTTATATTTGTTTCCTAAGACTTTTAAAAGTGAAAATTATCTCAACCCAAAGATACAAAAGCCCTTTTTCGAGGAGAGGAGAGAACAAAAAAGTTGTGGCTGACTGAAGTTTGGCGAAGAACAATAACAAAAACAAACGAGGATGTTTGATGTAAACTGTCCCAAGCATTTCAATCACCTTTCCTTTCTCCTTGTGGTCAACGAAATGACCCGCTCGGAACTCAAGCTGGAAATGTAAAGCAGGGGACACAATCCCATCAGTCCGCATGTGTCCGCAGGGAGGGGAGAAACTTTAATAACCCAACACCATCACGTCCCTTACATCCACTGCTTGTGGTGATATGCTGTCTTGTGTTATTATTACAAGAGTGTTTATATTACGTCGGGTACTCTATAGTGTGTCATATGCCACTGAAGCGGAGTAATCTCAATTTCGTGAACAGTCTTTTATAAATATTTTTTTTTGAATATTATTTATGTTCTTCCTTTTTTTATGTGCTTGGCTTGAAATCTTTGATTGACATCGAAACGTGTTGCTAATGATTATTTCCAATGTAATGATTAGTGAGAAAAGAATAATCGAAAGAGAAAACCGATGGTGTTTTGATTCCAAAATATCGCACCTTCTTACAGAAGCAAGGGGGGGGGGGGGGAATACAACTTGAAAGAGAGTCCAATCTTGGAGCTTGCAAGGTTCTTGTGGTTTGATGGTGTACCTTATTGAAATTGCTAACATTAGGTGATGTACAAGAAACATATTTCGGTCATTATCTTCAGTGAATGAATTCCACTCGTCTTCATTGTAGTCAGGCGGCTTTAAAAAAAATGAGAACAGAAAGTATTTTCAAAAGTGACGTAAATATTTAAGAAAGAAACCTAATTTGGTGGCGAGCTAATTACAAGCACTTCACAAGTGGTTGTACAATATCAAATGTAAGATCAGCCAATCCTCACGTGATATCATACATGATAACGTTTCGGTCGAAGGAACAAACCTTAACCGTGATGTTATGTCTTGATATCACCTCATGTTTTATCATGCAAAAAAGGGTTTTCTCGAGGAATGATTTTATTACATTATGGAAATTCTGTGAGGTCTAGGTGTATAAGATACACAAATGTAGAATGTAACGCACTGTGGTGTAAAAATATGATTAATACTTCATTTAGCTTTATAGTTGAGAAGTATTAAACATATAAAATGCCCTTCCTCTGGGCAGCTGATATTGGAATTGAGGCAATTTAAAGTGGACGACGCATTATTACTTTAACATATAATTTCATTTCTCCTTTTACCCTCCGATGTTTCTCTAAAACAATTTGTGTTTCATGAGAACTTCCTAAACCAATCAGCAATTATTTTTGGTCAAATGTAATCCATTGACGTTATATTATTATGTCATAGGCACGGGGAAGCATGAAGGTCTTCAGTAAACTGAATGAAGAAAACAAAACCGATAATTGAATATGCTTGATGAAACTACAAGCATCTCTCTGCGCTATTATCGTCAGGTATTCCATGCTCAGTCACTACAGTTTTCAAGCCATAGCGCCTTCGGTATAATACTCATCGCCATATAATCATCAGACGTAATAACAATGGGAAGTCTAATTATGTTGATAAAACATTTTGTTTTTTTTTTCAACTTTTAAATCGCTCATCCTTCCCTTTCTTCTTTCTATACCATATCTACTTCCCCCCCCCCCCCATTAACCTGATGGGCGCTGAATGTTTCAGTACAAGAGCCTGACAACTAGTCTTTGGGGGGCTTATTGTAAATTAAGTTGTTAGTGGCTACAAACTCTATTTTCATTATAACGGTACGAATATGTGAAGATGTTATTATTATTATTTTACAGCATTATCGATCGTTTTGCCTTCGCTTTTGTTTTGTCTGTAACGTACGATTTGTCCTTAACCAAGTAATGATGGCTGCTACTGCTGTAGTTCTAACACAAAACACTGCGTATAGGAAGGGTGCGTTAGTTGACCTTCGAGGTATTCTCTGGAACATTTGCATACGGACAGACAAACGACGCACAAATATACTCACCGAAACGCATAAAAAAACGAATACATAAACGTTCTTCGCTTGTATGTAATTGCTTTGTAATGTAAAAGGTTTAAAAGGATTATTGCCCAATTACTTGCACCACAGCAAAGAAAACAAATTCAGGATAAAATTAGTAAAATCAAAGCAAAATACGGCTGACATTTTTGTTTTTTGTTGGGTTTTTTTTTTTTTTGGCATTAGAATAATGGGTTCAGAAAGAAGATTTTGTTATTTGCTATGTAATTATATTATTTTTTTTAGCCACTTTCTTCCTTTGTTTCTTTATTATTATAAACGTTGCTCGAATCAATGAAGTCAATCCCGTCTCGTTACCTGTGTGATCATTTATTGATATTACAAAAGTAATATTTGCTGTTTGCTTTTACGAAAAGAGAAAATAAAAACGAACGAAAGAATATAGTAGCAGACAATGCCTCGGAGATTTTTTGAGAGTAAGCTACGGAAACACGATAATCTGAGAAGATGTAATTTTGTAACTATATGGGAACGTGTAAGCCAACCGTATATGAAGCACATGTTTACCAACGCCTCCGATGATGTTATGTTACCCATGTGCTACTGTTTCATGGATGTTACTTTCGTATGGAATTGCACACACATGCCACACCATGCATTCAATTTCCTACGTCCTTGTGAAAGCAAACAAGCTGATCGTTGTTAGGGATTCTCTGTTTCTCCTGATGTTCTCCTGTTTTCGTTTTAAAGTTATTACGCTTCGAAGTAAAATAAAGTGTAGCGGTATATTCTCTTTGATCCAGTTGTCTGATATGAAACCGTCCGGTCCAACGTATTGTTGCTGCACTTTCAGCCTGTTATGAATTTTTTAAGGCCACAAGGTTTCCCGCCAAAATACTTGGACAGTAACTGTTCAAGCAAGAAGGGAGCACGCCGATGGACATGACGGGGGGTTATTTTACGACCGTCTATTACGTAACTGTGAACCGTCCCAGACAGAGCATGCTACAACCTGGAACGGCACAGAGAACATGCCAGTTGTACTTGTTATACAGTGTGTATCTCCGCGCATTACGTGATGACAAGAAGCAACACACGCGTGGGGGGAAGAAGTAAGCCTAGTAAGGTATGAGTGTGTGTGTAATCAGCATGTAGGATAAAACTCACAGAATAATTTAACTTGAACTTAAAAGGAGGATAAGTAATTGTGATACACATTTTACATCAAGTTTTGCTCTTTCTCCGTCCAAATAGGTTGTAAGCATATCTATTTAACAGACAGATTGAACAGCAACATTATTCCGCTAATGGCAAATTTAGTCAGAAGGTTCACCAGGAGACAGAAAAAAATGTTAGTGTATTCATTTTTCTTATCTTGACGTCCCATACTTGATATTCATAAGTATGTACAATGTATATCACAACCTATCCTCCTTTAAATTCTACTAAAATTGTTCTGTGAATTTTATCCTATTCTGATTGTATACACACTCCTTATGCGCTGCGTCAAAGTCATCAACATCGTGGGGGGGGGCACGATAAAATGAATGACCTATATCCATCACCTTTAGATGAAATGATATCGTCAAATCGGTTGCCCATATGTCAGTGGTGTGGCTATTAATCCTATGGGTCGGGTCCAATACACCACGTACAACCTTAGGTTGCATATGAAAATAGCGTTTCCGTTTAGATTCCAGTGAGTGAAATGTTATATTTGACCTGTGACCCAGATGATCTTAATCGCCTACGACCTTCGCAACTGCCAATTGTGCATAAAGCTTGTCGTTAAGCCGTTTTGTGGTGTCTTGTTCTTAACGCTGTTAGAGATACATGTTGTGAAATGCTAACTAAAGAATTATCGTAACTATCTGGGTGACGTCACTGCAAGAAGTGAAACAAACAATACATTTATTGGTGCTCATGATTGATAGCTTAGAATGACATACTATTGCAAAACAAGTGGCTTCCTTAAAGCATATTTTCGTCTCTGTATTTTGAGACAAATTTTAATCAAGCAGAATTTTTGCTGACTTGACCGTAGATCCCTTCGACTCTCAAAGGACAGGAGAAAAATGTTGCTAACTTTCCGAAAGAAAAAACGTACACAGTAGCAACTAAAATATCATACCATTGTTGTTGGTTACCTGGATACCAGGTGTCCTGTACCATTTTTATTATTGTATAACATGAGCTAGTGTTCACCAGGCAACCGTTCGAAGACTATTCATTGTTGCTGGAGCTTTTTTAGAAAAATATTTGTTCTCCAACAAAAGAACTGTCCAGACCGTTGGTTTTCAGTCAAAAACGTTGGCATAAGTCAAATGTTGAGACTGAAAGGGAAAAGAATAGTCTTGTTTGCAAATTTAAAAAAAAAAACGAATGTTTGAAACAAAATTAGTGACTGACTGAAAATTCTCAGTTTAGAAGGTGTAGGAAAGCAGTTTCGGAATGACAAGGGGAATTTGCTTCTGGAGTTCTATACTTCAGGTGATTTTAACATCAATAGTTTTCTCAAACTCCGGATGTATTTATGCAAAACCTATGTTCTAACAGTCAAAGTATACATTCCGGCAGCGTGGGTACATCCGGCAGATTAGAATCGTTAAAGCGGGGTAATGAGAAACGACTGATACAAATTTACTGAAATAAAAGAATTTAACGTCGGACATACCATACAAACGTTTTGAAATTGTTGAATGTGTGCAGCCATTCCACACAAACTTTCTGAGGTTAATTTGATAGCGTATCACACAAGCTCTTCGATGAAATTATTGAATGTGTGGCCCATCCACGTTGTTACTCGATTATTGCTTAATTATAAATGTGTTTTTCTTTGTTAGCGTATGGCAGTAAACTGCTTTCAAATTTACTAAATTGATTATTTACTAAATTGATCATCTAATTTTATGATAAGAATCAAAGTCTTTGTTATGCAAGAAATGAATGGTAGTAGAAAATAAACTATTGATGTGGAAAAAAAAAGAATGTGTGGCATGATATGTTACACGATTTGTGAGACAGTTTTTTGTATGAAATGAACTGCTTTCGCACAAAGCGCTCTGGAATTATTGAAACCGATGGCGCGTCAAACAGGCGTTTTCTAAGGTTATCGAATGTGAGGAATTTTTGGTACAGATGTTGAGAGATTAATGAATGTGACGTCATTTCACACACATGACTCGTCCTGATGTTATTGAATCCTGAGGATTTCATACACTGCAAATGTGGCCAGAATGCTTTCTTTCGATCTCGTCGGTATTTCTCACGAGCGTTCCTCCATGAGCTTCTAGTTGGTATTACTCTGTGATCACCGGTTATTGAATATTGGCGGTCATCCATAACAAGTGCAGTAGTTACACATTTATTCTTCCACGTCATTCTGACGTCTGCTACGTCATACATATTTTCCGTCTTTCCATCTTTTCCTCTCTCCTTACCTCCGTTTAGAATCAGCGATCCGATCTATCCAGAACATTCCCCGACACGCTGAATTGCACATCACTCCCCCATTTTCTATGTTCTACCCCCCCCCCTTTTTTTTTCAACTCAATTTTTTTTTAATAATTCCCCCATCGTTATTTTCCCCTATGGGCTAATCCCGTTTATGAAATTGACCGATTGATAATTGCCCAATAATGTGTCAAAATTTTGACTACCCATCCTCGAGATTTCAATCTGGCGTCGTCGATGTTTTAATGAAATTTCCCATCCCCTCTCCTTTATTCCTTTCTGCTTTCACGATTGTCTCAACTGCTAAAACAATAAAAAAGAGAGAGAGAAAAAAAGAATCAAAGATTAAATGGAGAAGGAGAAAAAAAAAACTGCATCCAAAACTTCTATTTTTTTTTAATAATATCTCGCTTCAACCAGTCATCATCCAAAGAAAGAAAAAAAAAAACTCTCCATCGTCGTCAGCGATCGTCATTGAACATTCTATTTTTCTTCTTTTTTTTTCTTTGAGTTTATAAAATTTGATCTAATATTGGGTTTTGTTTGCTTCGGTTGTATCTTCAATATTCAGCTCCAACTTCTCCATCTCCCAGAGAGAGAACTTTACCGGTCGGAGAGCAAAGCAAATCCCGCGGTAATAGCTACTGTATCTCAAAGAAAAGAGAAAAAGAAAATAAAATGATTAAAAAGAATCACTTCTGTTTGAAACTTTGCAGTCCTCTCATCCTATCCTTTCCTCGGATACAAGTGTTTATCTACTTGAGTTTCGCTTCCTTTTCTTTTCGATGAATGAAAAAAATATCATATCAGGCCAAATACTTTTCGTGTTTTCTCAGCACTCCATCGATCCCGTACCTCATATTCAAGTCGCAAACGAAAGAGACGAAATAAAATAAGCAGAGAGGTAGATAGTATTCGGCAGTCATTTTTTTCAGTTATGCGTCGATCCTATGCAGAATGTACAGCTTATTATTAACTTGTTGTACCATTTTCAATTCATCTTGTCCAAACTTTCTTTTATATTTCTCCATATTTTATTTCGTTTCTGATCCATGCAAAGGCGGAATAAATTAATTACACATCGCCCGAGGAATTCCTTGAGGGAATGACTTAATCATCACTAGAGAACGAAGACGGTTTGATAGGCTTTGCTTTTAAACGATGTCCGAGAGAAGAAGTCAATAATTCGATAAAGTCTTGTTTACATCTATGTTACATCACATTTTTTTTTTCACTTTTTGCAAGTTACAAGTGGATAGCTTCGGGGGAAATTGATAGTATAGATGAGTGAGTCACGACCTCCACGATTCAGCATTAACAGTGATTTTAATCTAACACAGCCACGGTCCGAGACGACAAACTGCTGGAGTAAACTTGATGACGTGCCGTATGTTACATTTATATATATATATATATATATATATATATATATATATATATATATATATATATATATATATATATATATATATATATATATATATATATATATATATATATATATATATATATATAATCAATCTCAACATTAGTCACTGTGCATTCAGGAATGTTAAGTGTTGCCATCCAATTTTGTTACTCCAGCCCCCCCCCCCCCGCCCCCTCTGCTCTTATTTAATGGTATTGCAACTAGTGAAATTTTTTTAGCCAATGTAGCGTGAAGTTTGTCATATATAGCCACACTGAAGGTAGACTGCACACTCTGACAATCCAGTAAATACTTAGTTACTGCGATTTTATGTTTTACTTTTTTTTTTAATTGCAATTTATGTCTATAAAATATTTATTATGTAATATTATTACCTGTTTCATTTATCTTTGTTTCCTTTTGTTCACTTTCCGATCACCCCCCCCCCCCCTCCCTTAACTATTCCAAATCCCAGTAACCATTTCACATACATTTCGAAGTTGTCCCACGCCTAAAACCGTTTAGCTCATTTTGACTCTCCAACCACCACAGTTCCAACAAGTCACGAACAGCCTGTCAGATTCAATTCTTTCGTGTTTTTTTTTTTTTTCACAAAATTAAATTTCAAGGAATTCTTTTCTTTTTCGCTTTGTTTTATTTAATATAACTCATTTTGAGGTCTGCTTTCTGGGGATGTCCGCACTGTAAATAAGACACATACTTCCTCCTTGTTATCGACAACATTTGACACGTGGCGCTCTTGACTCACAGTTTTTCTTTCTACCCATTGCGCTTGGACAATGAATGATGTAAACGTCTGTATTAACTTTTTGAACAGTTCGATTATATATCTCGCAAAGCAGAGTAATTTTAAGGTCATTTATGATATTTCATTTCATAAGTCTTCCTGTTCCTTGTTTTTCCTGACTCTTTTTCTTCACATTTTCTTTTTCTCAGGGAGAAGTTTTATTAAAAATCGGGTGATTTTTTTTCTTTCTTTTTTTGGTACTACCGACTGATCGAACTTTTTTTCATATCTATTGGAGGTTAACACCACCGAGGGGCTTCCGGGGTTTTGGGATGAGAATGTACGCTACCTTGAACTTCAAAGACATTAAGTTGCCGAAACACGCTTAGCAAAAAATGAGATATTATCTCGAAATTATGAAATATAACCGACATGATTTCTTTTGTATTTCCTCACGACTTATTCATTCGCTCGGTTGACAGAAAAGAAGAAAAAAGAAAACAAGAAAGTAGACGCGAGAATGTTCTAAGCAATAAATTTCTCCGCACGAGAGAATAACTCTGACAGGGTGTAATACCGCCAGATGAGCCTACTGTTATTAAAATTCCTTTCGAGGTTTTTAATTGTGCCTTTTTTTTTCTTGGTCATTTTTTTTTTATTTTGATCCTATTTTCTTTTATTTTAGTTTTTCTCTCTTCGTCAATAATATGACTTTTTGTCTCGTTTTATTTTATATAAATTTTCTTTCTTTTTTTTTTCTTTTCTGTTCTTGTTTTATATATATATATATATATTTATATTTTTTTTCAATTCATCGCTCCTTCTCGAGAACATTATCCAGACACGAGTCGTGTGTGGCGTAATTGAACGAGAAATTTGGCGCGGAAATTGCTCCGCTGGGCGTTAACGAATAATCGGGAAGATAGTGTGAATGCTCCCAAGGCATATGTAAACCATCGATCGCAATACCTCGTCAGTTTTGGTTTGGCTTCTTTCTTTTGACGTTATGTTCTGATCCTTTTCATCTCCTTTCAATGCAGCTATTGTTTTATTACACGTTGTTATATCCACTCCTTCTTTGGGGACTTTTTTTTTTTTTTTACATTCATACTTGGTTAATAAAATACAACGAAACGAATTGAAAATTTCACAGGAAGATTTGCTCAGCGATGTGCGTAAAGTCATTTTGGATATCAGTAAAATTAAAATTTGGTGCAATTAAGAATCAACAGGTTAGAGGGGGCCAACTCCTGATGACAGATTCCTTATGATTTTTATCTGAATCTTGAGGCGGTATTTCCAAATCCCGAAGGCGAATGGATGGGCACGTTGTTGTTATTTTCAGCTTAAATGGGCAGGATTACCTTTTTATTACTATATGTATATATAATATACTTATATGCTTGTTAGGGGGATAACTGAAAAAAAAAAAAAAGGAGAAGTCGGATTTGAAGGTTCACGTTCGTTTTAATTAAAATTTATAGGGGACTAAAAGGTACAGTTTGCTTGGTAGCTAGGGGATTATGGAATGATTATTAATTTTTTTTTCTCGATGATCCTCACTGTTGTGGTAAATATTTCGAAGTATAATAAAGTAGATTACTGTTTATTGACCTCTTGTCACCAACGATTATTACACGTGTGGATTCAACTGTCAATGATGATTTTAACTTATAATAAAGTCGAACGAGAGAACTTATTGAGAATGTATTGAATTAACTTAACTGAAAGGTCAGTGACGTAGGTATGTAAAATATATACCTTGAGAGACAATTATATCATTCCCACTAAAAATTGAAAGAAAAGAAGATAAAACAGAGATAGAGACAGGTGGAGGGGTAGTCATTTTCTTTGCTCTATGGATGGTCTGAGTTAGAGAAAATGGACAAAAATGGAAGTTTTTTAAAAAAATATTTGAAAGAAAAGTGCAAAGCATGATATCTCGCAGTATACTGCTGTTGTTTTGCCGCACCTCTGTTACTGTGTGGGAACCAATACGTGTAGTTCGCGATCCCATGGCATCACTGGTGCGCTGGATATGTAGCGGTCACATAATATTTCTGTGTGTCTGTATGTTGTTAATAGGGCGCCTAGCGGTAACTTCGTTCCACTAAATATAAATTGTCATTGGCTAGGTGATAGTTTCTCAACGGACCGACTATTCTGCTTTCAGTCTTAAAAGTTCTTTCAGAGTGTTTTATCAGGAACAGGGAACAGTATCGTCAGAGTAAATTAAATGGCCATACTGCGATAGTATATACATAGGCATATTCTGACATACCATGAACACACAGTGACAGTACATGGGCATGCTGTTACTCCATACATGGGCATATACTGTGACAGTACATGGGTACACTGTGATAGTGAATGGGTCTACTGTGACAGTGTAAGGCCATCATGTACTGCGAGAGTTCATGTAGGCGTACTGTGAGACACTACATGGGCATACTGTGATAGCACAAGGGCATACTGCGACAACACAATGGCATACGGTGACCGTACATGGGCATTACTTGGACATTACATACCGGTAGACGTACTGTGAAAGTATCTGGGCATACTTTGACAGTGCATAAACATTCTGTCACATTACCTGTGCATACTGAACACTATAACACTTTTGAACTCGGTTGAACTGTTGAATGAGAGTATTTTTTTTGTACGTCACGGCAAAACCGACTGGTATTTCTAAGACTTGTTTTGGTCTTTTAAACATTTTATTTTTAAGTGAGCCTGAGTACCAGTTCCCCCCTAACCCGGGGCCACCCCTGGGAACAATTGCACTTCGAGCAAAAGTCAAAGAAGCTATTTTCAACTGGCAAGATTTAAATTAAAATAAAAAAAAATAGGGAAGTCATGAAAATCCATGCTACTCTCCAAATTGATCGCATATAATACACGTTTCATATTGTGACATTTTTTATGTTAAGTGCCTTATCTGTTTTTGAGTTCCCCTTTGTGGGAAATTGTAATTAACATGTAGTTTTATATCCTATATTCATTTAGATCCATCAGTACTTTATTTTTTTTTTTTTTAAGTTAACCAATTATTGTCCCTTTTTATTGTCCGTCGTAACTTCAAGGGATATAGGGGGTTTAGAATACACCAACTTGACATACAAAGGAAATAGCTTTCATTATTGTTCAACCTTTCAGTCTTATCAATAAAGGTCTGCAAAAGCCTAATCTCCTCAAAACACTATGTATGTGATGAGTAACAGAAGATGCATCATTTGAATTTTGAAGAGTGTGGGTGAACAAATTATTATTGGGCAACAAATAGTTTAGTTTCTATCTGTGAGAAACTTATTTCTTGAAAAGAAGGCTGACTGTACTTGCTTATTTTGAATAATCTATCATTCTTAGTCCACAAACATTGGTTTGAAAAATGTGGTTATCTTCTGTGAAACAAACCCCTTATTTGCCTTTTACATACACAAACTATAAGCACTAAACACTGTCTCAACTGGAGCCCAAAATAGTTTATTGAAGGAAACCTTCAACTTCCATGTTTATCAGGCAACACTCAATTAAAGCTCCGACAGTCAGCTCAGTGTATCTCTGATTCTATGATGGTGTGATAAGACCTTTTATCAAATTGTTATCATGACCTCAATATGACGAAATGTAAACATTCTAAGTACCTTTAAGCTAGACGCCTTGATCGCAACAGCTCCTCACGTTCATATGATGTTATTTCTAAAATAATTTTTTAACATATCGAAACGTTTCCTTTGCTTTTTACATAAACTTTCAAATCCATAAGCTGTAATTCTTTCAGCGATACCTAATACCGTTTCAAACATGTCGTTTGAGGATATGAGTGTCTCTGCTCTTTTCTCATTGAATTATATCTTGTTTGCTGGGGAGTAAAAACAAGACATCCGACTTTTTTTAGATTGACGAGCCGCCGGTGTTTAAGGGTAATTCTCATAAATTAGATTGCCATTTTGATATTATGATATATGACCTGCGCTCATACAGACTACGTTACTCGTCTGACACCTAGTGTTACTAGCAGCGGGGAAACCAATTTTATTATTATTATTATTATTCTTTTACGAAATGTGTTGATGGTCTGGATTAGCGTTGTCACATTCATGAACAGTTTTTCTACCAAAACGTTATTTCTTAGCATGTGTTCTTAACGTGTGTCTGCATGTGTGTGAGTCAGGTACGTCTAGACAAAATTTGTCCTTTTTCTGAAATCGCTGTTACTAAATTAATAACCGTTTATACCGTGCTTGCGAAAACCCTGCCATATACGAACTTAAAATGGCATACATACTCTCACGAACCATTCTTCACGTACGTGCTATACGGCGGGTTTCTATTTCCATCGAACTTTTTTACCCTGCCAGCGTAGTTTTCCCAATTTTTCTTCCACAATCAAGCTTTCCGTCGTGGTACGTTGGGTGTATTTAATACGAATGTGAAGAATGAAGGTGCTTGAAAAGGAGTTCAGTGATTGGGTGAGAGAGATCGGAGGAGGGTCAGGATTAGTGATGAGGATGTCATACCGGAAGATTCTAATGGGAGACAGGCAGGGGAGGGACTGAGGGAGGAAGGGTGGAGGAGGAGGTTCGCTCATATGTTGCCGTCGAATTTACAGTCTCAGTAAGTTGTAGTACATTTCCACTATTTTCCTTTCACTTTAAGGATGTCTTTACGAGATGTAACTCGTGCCGACCCCCCCCCCCACCTTCCCCTTCCTTCCTACCCGTCTCTGACGCAAAGCTGCAAAGTGTAAATGAGTACATGAACAGAGGCGATGTTTGTCCATCATAAGACCAAGGACCTTTTTTCAAATCATCACCACGATTTGGTAATCCAAATTTGTCCTGTAATATCAATGAATCTGCAGCCTCCGTGAGTTGAATCCTGACAGTGTATGTATGTCGTCACTTCAGGTAAGGGTCATGATAATTGCTCTCACACGCATATATCAGTAAACATATTGTAATAAACATATTGTTGTCAGTAAACGTATTGTTTCTATTTTAAATGAGTGTCCATTTTCATCTGGTAGGCCTATCATCTGAGGAATACCCAATATACTGCGTCACGCATGTCGCCACGCATGACGTCATAGCAACCTGTATTCAAAACATTGCAAAGGAAAACTTCTCTAGTAGGAAATAAGTTTATTTCTTCGATATTTTCCAAAACGTTTTGGTTCAATCAGTTACAGGTGACTAGTGTTTGACTGTATAAGCTCCAAACGTTTTATTTTTTCTTCTTTTACAGTTGTTCCAAACAAAACATAATAGGAATAATAATATTAACGATATATCAGAGTGTTATTTCAGCCATGATGAAGAATACATCCCAAAACGTATAGCCTCCGTTATCACAGTCAGAGCTCTCTTAAAATGTTTAAAAATACCATATGAAATGAAAATTGTCACATTATATACAAAATAAACATTGGAAACCAAATACACACAGGAATACCGAATGAATTATTCGCCCTCTTTCAGTTCCATCAATATCAACTTATGATTATTAATATTACTATTATTACTATTTTCATTCACTTTGAGTGGACACAATAAAATATCAACTTAACGACATTTTATCAATTAATCGATAAATTTTTATTTTGATCGTGATGACTAATGGCACTCTTCATATTGTGTTGTTCCTTAAGGTTATGCTTGAACTTGAAAGACTTTCAAGTCACACTCCTCCCCTTGAACCCCTCAACATACCCCGCCCCCTCTCTTACCTTAGTCTTTGGTTGTTCATTCTCCCTAAGAAGAATTATGTGGCGGCAATGTCGGGCGTGAACATAAAGTTACATCAATATCAATAGTATGACAATACCAAGATCAAAAATATGAAAATAATAGTTTGACTTAGTATTCTTAATATATTTAATGAATTAGAACACTCGATCATTCCGCTTCACCATCTTTGGTCTTTTCTCTCTTTTTTTTTTCTCTCTCTCTCTCTCTTCTTCCTCTTCTTCTTTTTTTTTTTCTTCCTCTTCTTTTTGACTTGATCAATACCTTAAATTTGCAATTCTATGCTTACTTTTTATGAAATTTCGATGAAAAGATGTAACAAAACAGAAAAGAAAATGGAACCGACGAATGAGAGTGGGCGGAAACGCTTGCAAATGTTAACTTGATCAAATGAATTATTTTTTTTTTACCTTAAGGTCCATGTCAGTGGCTACTATGTCGTATATACGTGACAACGAGACTAAATATACATATGTATATATATATGCCTGGAAGAGAAGGTCGCTATTATTCGTACCAACAGAGCAAATCGACTGAATAGCCGGTCCGAGCTAGTGTCCAAGTGTGGACACAACGCCTTGCAACCATACCCACCAGACCATGACAGCATTACCTGATTTGAGTGTAATGTGTATAAAGCATCATACTTGAAAATCGCTTTCAGCGTGAAACACGTGTAGTAGACTGTTATCATAGCATATTAGTACTACATATATATATATATATATATATACATATATATATATATATATATATATATATATATATATATATATATATATATATATATATATCCATGCAAACACTTCACATGCAGTTTGAGCTGTTGGCATATGTCACAGTCGTGACGTATACTTAAAATAAAAAAGCAACATGTTTGTTTTCTTTTCTCTTGCTAAATACAACGGGGCCCTGCAACGAGCATAGCCCCGGGTTTTACTTCACATTGTTTTAACGTCGTTTCACCAGGAAAGTAAAAAACGCTCCTCTAGTACGATGTTGAGGACCTACTTTTGTTGTCGATATTACCATGTGTGAGTGCCTCGTAAATATCATGGCAAAATGTTTAAATTATAGAAATAATATTTATGATGCTTCATATGTAGACTTGAACGCCCACTTGACGTGTGACATACATTCATGTTCTCATAAAATGAAACTGAAAGATTTTTGAAAATGCATCATTTAATGTTTCCTAAGGGCAAAGGCAATTTTTTGCAGCCTTAAGTATATTCATTTAAAAGGCCACTTCACTCCTGTTCTTTTTTCTTGTTTTCAAATCGTTATTAACTTTCAGACTCAATAAATATTTCAAAATGTAGTTATTGTTTCCAGGGATTTGAGGAAAAGGAAAAGAAGTCACATTAAGTGAAAACGCGTAATTTGAAATTTGCCAAAAAACATTTCACTTTTTTTTCTTTTTCTTCTTTTTTTCTTTTTTTTCTTTTTTTTTTTGTTTAGTGTTGATCATGTTTGGTTAAAGCAGACACTGTAAAGTAAGTTCCTGTGAAGAGTCGTTGCAATACACATAAGAGACTCATCCCCTAAAAATATACACAGGCACGTGTCATACGAACTCAGATGAAGTAAGGGACGCATTTTCAAATCGTCTGAAAACTTTACTAACTGATTAAAGAGACGCCAGCGGTAGAAACAAATTGATCTGCTGAGAAATTTGTCACTTAATATACAGCACCTTAAGATTTAACTAAAGCTATTAAAAAAAGTTCTACTCCATTTAGGCGAGGAGGGAGTACCGAGAGGGGGAAGGGGAGGGGAATTTGGAAATAACGTCATTCCTTGGAAATATCTTTTAGAGAGCCACTGAATTTACTGTGGAGTAGAAGTTACACATCGTTGCATAAAAGCGCTTTTCTTTGTATCTAGTCTCGTATTTATTTTACTCTAAACGTGACTTTGACTGTAGACGTAAAATGTTGATTCTGACTCCGAGATGGGGGGGGGGGGGCGTAGTCCCAATCAAGGATTAGGAAACAATCTTTCGTCATACATTTCTTCACTGCTTTTTTTTTTTTTATTTAAGTTAACAGAGAACTCATCGCTGAACGTGGCTTAAATTTACTTGCATAGATTCCGCAAGAAAACTACGTCACTCCTGGATGAACACTGTAGGAGAATGAAACTACCCTGTGACTGACCATGACAAACGAATGCTGGTCTTACGAATGCACGATGTTAATACTCCGTACAGTTCATCTATCTTCCATTACTCATATCGAGTTCAGTCTAAAGCTCAAAACAGATATGTTTGTTTTATAATATTTGTAAGCCATTGAAAATTAAAAATAGATCAATGTGGCACTACGACAGTCTTTGAATTATATTTCTGTCACAAGGGAGGATGTGGACAGTTGTCACATATACACAACACTTTGTGCCTTTTCTTCCTCGATATCGGGTATAAGCGCATCTCCTCAACAGGTGGTGGGTAAAACAGATGGCAAATGACAACGTTTACCCTCAAAGTGAAGGTAAACGTTAATGATATTTGACCAACAAATTAGTTTCATGATCAAAACGAGACATACACACATATAGTCATGAATATTACGTGTGGAAGATTTACATCGGAAACATTTTCAGACTAAACCGAAATTTCTGATTGCCGGGGCACTTTCTCATTGAATTTGTCATTTGTAGGTGAATTATAACCACAAATCTGTTGACAAGATATGCTTATACCCTATTTGGAAGAATGTACGAAACTTTATGTAGTCACAACCACCTAGGAAGGTATTTTTCTGTTTAAGGGAATTTGAATTTTCCTCGCATCTTACGCTGTAAAATGAAAGATTTTCAACATCGCAGAGAAGCAAACGATACTGTGCCCTTAATTTTACCCCAGCCAATGCTTTTCTCTTATTAACCGATAAGATTTAAAGGCACTGTGTGCCTGTCGTGATATTCCTTTCAGAATATCGGAGCCTCAGTCGTCGGATATTATTCCCTTATGATCTTTGACATCGTCGGTAAATTCTTCCGACAAAAGTATCTGTGTCACCAGTCATGAAGTACGATCACATCCCCAGCGAAGGAGAAGAGGAAGGGGCATGGTGAGTGGGGTATTGTTTTTTTTTTCATTTTTCATTCCTTTATTTGATTACTTTTAAAAATGTTTAATCAGATTCGTTTTTGGTGTTGCTTGTAACGGTACCATCCGGAGCGTCGTCCGACGGACTACTGGGTGGTTCAGCACCGTGCCCTCTCATCTGAAGTCCGGGGCATTGCACACACTCCGGCGGGCAAGATGCGTACGGAGCAGCAGCAAACAGATAGCGTGGGAACATTTCGGCAGAGTTAGGCAGCTTACTAGCTAGTCCGAACGGGTGGAGCGCCGGGAAAACAAACCTTCCTGGCGCCGAACCAGCAGAAGTCGATATGTCGCCGAGAGCAGACGAAGCAAAGACAGGTGCTCGGCCCAAAAGTGACTCATGCTGGAAAGGATGAGGTGGCCTCTGCGTTAGGAAAAGAGGAAGGGAGGTGTTGGGAGAAAGGCTAGTCGGCGGGAGAGGCGTAAAAGCTGACTTTAATCCCCCGACTGCTGCGCCCATCTTATGTTTGTCGGTGAGAGCTGGATGGAATTGTGGCGGTTTAGAGAGTTCTTGCATCTTACTTATCGACGTGAAGTAACTGTTCGTCTTTTCGCAGCCGGCGGTCGCCGTAGTCTGGTGGCCGTTATTGTTCTCCTGTGACGAATTGTCTGTGGCCGAGAGGAAATGTTCGATGGCTTTGATCAAGTCGCCGTTGCAACCCTGCAGGACGAGTTCGAGCACAGACCGTCTTTGACTCGGGAAACAGACGGGAGAGGATTTCTATCGGTGAGAGCCTTCCCGGTCTAAACGGGGAGACAAAACTAGCTGCTAGTCCGTTGAATGTATCTAACGTCGAAGATTTTTTCACTTTCTTATCCGGTGACGCTCTGTTCTCTGTGGTGGTGGCGGTGTTTTCGAGTGGTCTTTTCGTGTTGTTTTCTGATGGTTTTTCTGGAACGACGGCACTTACTTTCGGTTCGGGCACGCTAGTGGTCGGAGATTCCCTATCGCTGTCCTGCTTCGTCTCGTCCACCGTTACCGTGGTGATGTCGTTGTTATCTGAATGATAATAAAGAAGAACAAATGAAAACCAAAAAAAAAAAAAAAACATAGTTTCGTCTTTAGGATAACAAGTAATGTATAGGCCCTATGTTATCCTTGACAAAAAAAATTCCCTAAGAGTTGGTCAAAAATTGCAATTTTACTCTGATGTTACACGCATACACTGTGGTAAAAACTAGTTTGAAAACACCATTCAAAGTTCGGTTTTTATATCATCTGAAAAGAGTTCTTGTATCGTATGTTGGTCTGCGACAGTTTAATTCGAGTATATCCTATGAAAGAACTTGGAGTTTATTTAGTGTATTACAGCTAAAAGGTAAATATGTTATGTGTTTGCAATATCTTGGCTTGTTTGTCACTCTCTAAGCTCAATCCCTCCGTTCACACGCTAACTGCTAGCCATACCCCCAAGATTCGTCAGCCTACTTCCTGTTCTTCAGTAACGTTGTGCGTCGTGTTACCCAACCTATATATCTGTCACATTTAGGGTTACGTTATGCAACGATTTATCAGACATTTTGATCTCTTCTTCATCTTTTTTTTTAATAGCTTACCAACTCTTCCCTCACTAGTCTCCGAGATACGATTTCAATGAGTTAAGTAAATAACATGACGTTAACTCAGCTTTTTATTTTTTTTTCTTTCAATTGCATTGCACCATGTTGCATTATTTGCATTGAACGGACCAACCTCCAACCTTTTGGAGTTTTGTGCAAATATTAAACAGTTTTTCGAGCAGTCATTTTATATATTTTTTTTTTTTTTTTGGTTTTTCATCGCAAATTTGAGTTTTGTCAGCCATTCAACTTTGTAATATTTTAGTTACCACTGAATACCGGTTTGACAATTCTACTGAAGCAATACAGATAAAAAAAAATAATAATTCACTCTGCTTGTGTGTTTAACATATGTATATAAACTTTAGTGTCTATCCTACTTCGGCAACTGTATTAGCCCAGCTGTTGTCCTGTGTGAATCTCTGCCCCCCCCCCCCCCCTTCTTACAATAAATACTACAACTCCTGTGTACATATACAATATCAACGACTACCACATGTGAGTGTCTATCGGAGAGACACAACCAAAAAAAAATATATAAAAAAAAAATCACTCTAAACATCGTTATGATTGGATCATTTTCGTATCTTGTCTGAGCAAAAATATAGATGCGAAAAAAAAAATACAAATGAAAGATCCAAATTGATGCTGGGAATAAGGTCAGCTCATAAGTGATTGATAGTCAAAACAAAAATCATCTAAGTCTAAATGCTTTGATAGTTGGTAGTAATTGGTAGATCGATAGAAAACCCACTTGAACTTGACCTTACAATTTTCAAAAAAAAATGTTTCATATTTCGGATGAACCTTAAAATGCTGTCGATGACATCTCTTTTCTCTTTCCCTCCCCCTCCTAGTACCCTCTCGCTCACCCTCAACTCCCCCCCCCCCCACCTTCCCCTCTCCCTTTCTGTGCATGCGTCTCCTTGTGGATATCTTAATTGTTTCTACATCAATTATTCATGTGCGTTTATTCAAATTCATCACCATCGTAATTGAAAACATATTTGCAGCCTAGACAGTTTCATAGCCTAGTTCACACGTCCTTTTATACAATTCTAAAAATGGTTGCAGAATATTCGAAACTCAAGAGAGTAGCAGTGTGATACCAATGATTGAACTGATATCTGTCAAAGGAATGGTGGAGTAAGGCCGAGGGCGGGGAGGGGGGGGGAATAAACAACAGATTTCTTTTTTCTTTGTCAGATGCATGTGGAACAAAAACATTACAACATTTGAAGTGCCGTAACGTGGATTTTTCTAAACTCGCTTGGCTATGCGACGTTTAATGTTTGCTGAAAAAGTATGAGCCAAGATCTAGTGAGCATGAAGGCCTTTCTAATAGCAAAGCAGAGCACTAAATTTAAAAATTATCTTCAGGCTGATCAATTCACTACGCCATCAGTGATGAGCGCTCTCAACTAACTGAATATTCATTACTAGTATACTTCCCATTGGCTTGTTCAAAGAAGAGCACGGTTAAGGTGAATGAACATTGTCAACCGCTACATTGTCGTCACTTACATTGATAATTGTAATTGAATAATTGTAATGTACATTATGTTAGACGATTTTGAAATCATATTGCAAAATTAATCACCTGAAACCTTTTTATTCTCCAAAAGAGTCCGAATGGAGAGAATGGTGCAATTAAAAGACATACTGAACTTTTGAACATGAAATGTTAGTGTGTGTGTCTTTTTATTTTTTCTTTTTTGCCTACTCACGCAATCACCTTAACAGATTCGTTGTGGAAAATAATCTACAAATGGAAAATTCAGTCAGAGAATACAGACAGAAAGCAAAAAGGATAAAAGTCCGGTAATTTTTTTTTTTCATACTTTTCTTTACCTATAAATATTCATTCATGTCTGAATGTCTCTCCCTTTGAACACTTAACGTTGTTTAGTCAAAGGTTATCAATGAGGTGTGAACGTGTTTTCGAACTCTTGAGCAGGTAAAAATTGATGACCTTTGACCAAACAACGTCAACTTAAATAGATATATTATTCGTTGAATATGTAACGTAACCCATAGTAACGACAAGACTGGTAGTCTTAAGGACATTATTACATACAGCCTTTGCAGTAGCCTCCACGCACAATAACATTTTGTGTGGCAGCGTTGTCAAGTACATTCTCGTAACACAGAACCATTGCGTCACGTGTACGAATAATGTTGGTTTGAGGCTATGCATTAAAGTACAAAGAATCAACATCTATTTAAAGGGGCTCACTTCATGATATTTTGCCACACCTGCTGAGTATCGTGTGCCGACGGTAAATGGTCAAACTAAGAGATTCGGAACATCTGACGCACACCTGCAGCAACAATGATACGGTAATTAACGATCAAACTACCTTGCTGAAAATTCTGTGACCAAATACTTTTTCATATTGAGTTGACCATTGGTAAACTCTGTTTTTATAATAAATCAACAATTTCTCACATTTTCAGTAACTGTATGAATACAAACATGACTAATGAGGCTAATTAGAAGTATTGACATTAATTGGTTTCCTTCAAACTCAGCACAAAATAAACCATATCAAATCAAATCAGTCCCTTCAAGTTAATATCCAGTTTTTTTGGGGGGGAGGACAGGAATATACATTACAATGTAATTAATAAACGGTAATGGGGATTGAATGACAGAATTTGTCATTTAACACAGATGTTACTGATATTTTTTTAATGGCACAAGAAAGTGCAGCATATACAATTGATTATATACACCGTACCAGTTCAGCGAAAAAAAAAAAATCTAGGACCATTTACAATGGGAGAACACTTTTTGTCAAATTTTCCACTCAATTATAGGAAGACTTATGGTGTGAACAATGAATGGGAACGTTTAATTTGATCTGACGAGATAAGCTAATCGAAAGATGTCAGTTTCGTAAAGGAGACCCCAAATCATATTTACCGCTTTTAATATCTTATAGCCTGCAATTCCAATTACTAACATCATGCGTGGAAAGGACTTCGCAATTGACACTCGGGGATTGTGATAGGCTCGTCATCACACATTAGCTGTAACCGTAACAATCAGCTACTACAGTAACTATGTCGTTGAAACCAACACAATCGTCCTTATCACATGGGGGTAGGAAGGATCTACTGTAAGGAGGGGGGGGGGGGGCTGAACCGACAATGGAACGTGATTTCGTCCTCGGGGAGGTTCCAAGGGAGGGGTGTTCCCCTTGAGAAATTGCGTAAATATTGCAGGCCTTCAGATGTCGTTGGTGGTGACTTGCACAGGTCACCACCGGTGACCTGTGCAAGACAGGCTTACTAAAAAGACTCTCCAGCCTTCCCAACTGCCGTTAGATGTTTACAGTATCGTAATATCACGTTTGATACCTTGAACGTCTCGAGTAAAGCAATTTCTTATCAACTAATCTTTTTTTTTCCTCAAACATATTTTTGACTTTTTTTCATGAAAGACAAGGAACACCATACCGCATTAACAAAACAGGAGCAAACATTACTTTGCTTCTAAATGTACAAACAAGGTGTCTGTTTCCACAAAATTGCCAGAGGCAAGTAAAAACATGGAAAAATTAATTTCTTATAATTTCTACTTCAAAGGTAGAAGTATGAGAATGTATTTTCTCTTGAATGCAGAATGAAGGTTTGTTATTAATATTCAATCCAGTTTAAGTTTTTACTGACAACCATATTTGTATTAAACATGTCTTTCGTAGACGGTTGACACATTTGGTAATAGTTGACCGATAGCAGCTGACAGATGTATCCTTAATCCATCGGAATTACTTCTGACAAAGAAAAAAATGATAACATTTTTCATAAAACTTTAACTTCAACTCTTGAACGTGTGAACAATGTTACATCCATACGTCCAAAGTGATTGACTTTAAATGAAACGAAAAAGAAAAAAAAATGAAGATTAGAAGTAAAATGAAAGTAAATATAGTCGCACACTTGAGATAAATTTCATATTTCCTTTTCTTAAATTTTCATCGAGTAATACACTACATACACTCCCAGCAAATTTACCCAAAACTAGCTAAAAGAAAAAAAAATAATTTTAACCAATGTGTAAAGTGTTTAGTGTGTTCTGCTATAGTAAAGAGTCACCTGAGCAAACTTTACCATATGTATTACCTCATCTCGTGAGCCAATACAAATGTTTGGACCAATTATGTTTTCCTCAAAAAGACAAATTTACATACGGATCGAAGGACTATCTACGAAAAAAAAGGAAAGGGCTTCAATTAATATTAAAAAAAATGAAAACGGGGGAATTCAAACAAAAGATGTTATTGAAAGAAATACTTCAATGTAGATATTACATATTGTAATCGGAACGGTTGCTATATTGCAGGTTCTCCCTTAAATTTAATCAATGATTTTTCTAACAATTTATGAAAACGAAGCAAAAGACACACGGTATCCAACAGGCTGCAAGTATTATAGATTTAACTAGCAAATATTTCCAGTTAGTGCATCGGTTGTGAGGCTTTCACAAGTAATGTAACGCATAGACATATTAGTCTATACATCGACAGCTTGGTAATATGCTGTATTATAGAAGAGACCATGCTGCCATGGAAGATTGAGAGACCCGGTATACTAATTTAAATCATTCAGATTTTAACGTCTTCAAGCAAGAAATTATATCCAAGATACAATATATATATATATATATATAGTAACTTAATTAGATATGAGTGAGTGTCTCTTTGTTTTCTTTTTTTTTCTATAGGTTATAATTTGTCGTGTAATCTATTAAGCACAAATCCGCTGTTAAATAGTGAGGAAACACATGGGGACTTGTTCAGAAGAAATAAAACTGTCTTGCTTTGTATACATTTTTTTACTTCCTGTTATTGTTTCACGTAAAACAAAATAGAAAAACATGAAAAGGACCATCCAGAGAATTTTCTCTTACTAAGATAAAGGATACATGTACAAAAGTGAGTACATCCCACGTAATCACAGAGAATCATCAAATTTTGAAAATAGAGAAATTGTACAAAAAAAGAGGACTTCGAATTTTGCATTTTTCATCTCTCCCCTTTTTCTTTTGTTTTAACCCACTTAAATATGTACTTTTCACTTGCTGTTGTAAATCTTCAATTCTGTACCCTATAACAAAAATCTCATGACTTTTAACCTTTCCCTTTTTTTTACAATTTTCAATATTTTCCCGTATGCAGCTTTTCAACCGTGTGCCATGCATACGCAAAAGTCTTTAAAGCGATGTTGTCTCGTCATGATGTTTAGCTGCGAGCGAGAAATCAGAGAAAGGGGGGAAAATATGTTTCGTGTTCAGAAGTGATGTTAAAGTGTGCATAAATTCCTCGAAGACCAGTACTTGTCTCCCGCCTAATTGCGACTAAATAGATCGCACACAGTGAAAGCTACATGAAACTAATTTCTCCTCCCTCTCTTCTTATTTTCCTCTCTCCTCGTTTGGGTAGATCCCCTCCTATTCTGTAACAGACAACAGTTTGGAGAGGGCCCTCTCAACACCAGGCGCTCGTTAGTGGCGTATAGAGTGGTTAAGCCCTTTGGCAAAACCAATACTTGTGTGTCAATTTCGCCCTATATGAGGATACTTGGAAAGCAATTTTGATTACATTCGAACGAGACGACGCATAAATTAGAAACAACTAAATTTACCGATCAGGATGAGGAAAAAACTTTTACAATTTCGTTTTTCCTTTCACCTCCTTTTTTCTTCATACTTTCCTTTTTTTACTTTTTATTCTATCCCGAGGGGAGAGACTTCATTCTCTTCTCTTTTCCATTTTTCCCTTTTCTTTTCTCCTTTATTACAAGTCAAATGAAACGAAGAAAATTATTATCTCTCACGACTGAACACTTGAAGATAGTTTAATGACCACAAAGTGGCTGGCTTTTCCTCTTTTATATATTCAATCTTTTTTATTCTCTGGCCCATGTCTTGAAAAGAGTTACTTCTTTACTTCACGTTGTGTTTTGGCTCTTGTATTTAATTATACAAAGCGTTATTTTCTTTTTTACAGTTTTTAGACTTGATAACAACTAAAGTGATTCACGGATTACGAACGTTCTTAAAAGCTAAACCTAACAGGAAAAAATGGAAAAACAAAAATGCCTTCGGGTTTACACGTTGCGTCATCAGCTGTAGCAGACTTGCCTTGACGCAAGTGATCTTAATATCCACTTAAGTTTCCGCTCCTTTATTGAACTTAAGTATGTTAGTCATTTACAATGAACAACCTATTATTTGTTCCCAACAAAATCTTGTATTTGTTTAATACAGACTATAATAACCGGTAAGGGGTAGGTCGGCAGATCGGCAGGTCGGTAGTTGGTACTTAATATTTCTAGGTAGATATTTAGGTAGGTAGGTAGGTAAGTAGCTATGTAAGTATGTAGGTTTGTACAGGTATGTAGCTAAGTACCGTAGGTGTTTAATTAGTTTCGTAGGTAGGTGGCTATGTACGTAAATAGGAGATATTAGGGTAGGTAAGTGACTGGGTAGGTAGTTAGATATTTAGTTATTTAGTATTTAGGTAGTTACGTAAGTAGGCAGGTAGGTAAGGAGGTAGATAGATACATAGGTATGTAGGTATGTATGTAAGTAGGCAGGTAGGTAGGTAAGTAGGTAGGTAGACAAATAGGTAGGTAGAAAAATGGGTAGGTAGACAAATAGGTAGGTAGGTAGGTTGGTAGGTAGGTTGGTAGGTAGATAGGTAGGTAGGTAGATAGGTAGGTAGGTAGGTAGGTAGGTAGGTAGGTAGGTTGGAAGGTTTGTTTCATTGAAGCGGCTTAGAAACTTAGGTTTGTTCTCTCTCTATTTCTTTCGTTTCATTTTTTTTTCTTGATGAATATCAGTTTGTTTTTTCTAGTAACCCTTGAATCTTTTCAATAGTCAACGCCAATTATGAAAACCGTACGGGATCTTTTGTTACTTGTTCCTACGGTTCAAAGGCCTTGTGTATTCTGTTTGGCCGCACAGTGCTCCAGGAGTCACTTCTGTTTGTCATTCACAAACTCAAACCTATGATAGACAGAGAAAATCTTTTATTGGGGGTGGTTAAACAACTTTTTTTTTCTTTTTGCATTGTGAACTTGGAAAACTCTTTCTCTCTCTCTCTCTCTCTCTCTCTCTCTCTCTCTTTTCTGTCCTTTACCATTCATTCTCTCTGTTGTTCGTTATTGTTCCCTAAACGTGACGCTCTATTCATCGCAAACTCTTTTCGTTCAGAAATAAGTTGCAATCTAAGGTACAAAGAGTGTCAGTTTCGGTGAGAAGTCCTCTGGGGAAACTTGATAACAACGGGCCTCAAAAAGTCTCAAGACTTGACATGTTACAAATTGAGTAATTTCATATAGGTGCACCCCGTACAAATGATATTTGTACACAGAAGCGGATTATAAGAAAGTGTATTTGCCATCGAGTGTACCAAACGTGTCGCACATTCTGAAAAGGGGCTCGGTCAAAGTTTACTCGTCGATGTTGTAGAAAGTAGAGTATAGTGTTAAAACTGATAGCTGGTATACATGCAGCTCTGTTTCAATATGTACATCTGAATTGAACGGTGTGTGTATGTGTGCAAAGGCTTTTTCTTTTCTTTTTTTTACTCTTTGTTTTCACGATTTGTTTTTTTCTTCCTCCCCCTCTAAGGTAGCCCGTTTAGGCCTATATTCTACTATTATGCACTGTGTAAGTAACGTGATTGGAACTAATACCCTTGGATATAAAATATACCAATCCAGGCGGCTGATGTTAACACTCTCCCCTACCAGAAAAGTATTATCGTTTGCAGAATTAATGCTGTCTGGTAACATATTTTCACGAATATTTGTTCACATGTTACCATTGAAATGTGCCTATTGTTAACATTTTATCGATTTTCAACAGGGAAGCATATATATATATATATATATATATATGGGTGTGGGTGTGTGTGCGTGTGTGTGTATGTTTGCTTCAGGATTGTGTTACAGATGTACATCGGTCATTTAAATAAGGAATTCACCATCATGGCTCCATGGCTCAGTTGGTAACGCGTAATTACTAGGACGTGTATAGTTCCAATCGAGCTCAAGTCTAATAATCTACGACAATCTGTCAAGTCCATCGCTTTAAATATATTTTTCCTCTCCAACAAATACAACGTGTCATGCATATTCATTCCCAACTTTGACACATATTTAAGCCCTTGATAGCTTTTTGTACGTTTTGCTCAATTTAAGTTGTTAATTAACAAATTTTCAAACAACGAGCGAATGTTAAATTAATCTCAGTTTTATGACTGTAAACGTCATCGATCATTGTATTTGAATTATTAGTTTCGTTTTTTTCTTTTCATAATTACACGTATATGCCTCATCGATGGTTCACACGTTTTACATTGCAGGAAATTAATGCTTTTTTAGGCAAGCTTGGACTCAATTGCATGGCATAGGAATTTAATCCTAGGTTAATATTTAATATTATTTGGTTTGATTCATTGTTTCTTTATATTTTGAATGAATACTTATGAGTGCCGTGAAGTCGTTTAAAGTTCATTATTATTATTTTTATTATTGTTGTTGAATAAAATTGAGTATGTCTCTTAGCTTGCGATTGGCTAATGTACAAAAACAAAAACCCAAAATGTTCGTTAATTGTTATTTCACCTACTTGCAAAAAAACAAAATATGCAATTAAAGCAATCAGGTATACATACCTAAATCGTTTTGTGGAAACACCTCCAAAAGTAATATACATCCCCTCCCCCCTCTCCCTCCCTTCCACCTCATACCCATCCCCTTCTTTCCTCTTAATATAATAAAGCACAAGGATGTTGGGTAGGTTTGTGAGGAGCGGAAGAGGGGACTTAGAGAAACACATTTTAGAAAATGTAATTTATCAACTTCATTACAGCCATCGGTGAAACTAGTTTGCTACGATGTATCCAATCCCACACCAGATTGACCACACCAATCCCCGTTCCAACATTTAGCTCCTCAAAACGCCCCGATTAATCATCTTGTATGAGTACAATTTGGAGACAAAACAACATCACAACTAAAAACCAAAATATAATAGCGATTTAAATCAATAGCAGTATAGGCTCCAACATCAGGAACACAGAATTGCACAAGTAAATCTGCGTATGCATGTACCAGGGAGTAACCCCAGTTAACGGAATAACGTGTTTGCGTCTGATGTTAAGCGTGGACAAAATTATACGCATCGGCTACTACAGGGGCCAGTCTGTGTATATTTGACATAGTCAAGTCCCTAAAATGGCATGCAAACAGCATCGCCATTTGTGGTATTTTTCACATGTGGGGAAACTGTTTGTTTTTCTTATTTTCCAGAAAAAAGAGAAACAGCACTTTTTAAAAAAAAAAAAAAGAGTTTAGCATTTTTCTTATCGAAATAAAAAAAACTCCACTATTTTCTAGGAAAGTGGACCATACCAATGTAAACACACA
Organism: Stichopus chloronotus; assembly: GCA_021234535.1. Classification (NCBI taxonomy): domain Eukaryota; kingdom Metazoa; phylum Echinodermata; class Holothuroidea; order Aspidochirotida; family Stichopodidae; genus Stichopus; species Stichopus chloronotus. Next base: position 15,387,989 of record CM037839.1, on the reverse strand, counting down.
TTTAAAGAGAATGGAATAGTCCTATAGCCTAATGATAAGATGATTGCATCGTCTTATCTTTGCAAAGATCATTTTAATAAAATCTAGTCACAGATTAGTGATGACGTCAAACTCTCAATCTATTAAGGCATCCTTTTTAATTCCTTGTTTGTAACTTGATCTAATAATTAACACTTGAAGAGTAAGAGATTGATGCAGGAAAAAAAAACAAAGGTATTAAATATTAGGGACAAATCACACTTATACAAGATATAAAGTGCGGTAAGTGATAAATGAATTTTATGGAGTCTTAAGCCCTTATGAGTCAATACATGCATATATAAATAAATAGCGCTTGAAGACTGAATCACCAAATTCAAAACATATTTGGTATTGAATCAAGTTGATTGATACCAAGTTCAGTTTATTAGCATAACAAAAGAAACATACCCGTCACTGTGTTCACTCTAGGACTTAAATAGGATTTGGAAAGGGTCCGCAAAAGTGATTTGGTACCTTATTTTCTACGTATGCATTAATCTTTGCTGCCATTATGTTCTACCAACGGCAAACGCAGTAGTTATAGAGAACAGGTTTCTGCGTGGCATTCCAAACTATTTGTAGCTCGCCTTTACATGGATCAACAAACCCAGAGTTTCTTTATGTCGTTTTAATTATATGGGCACAAATTTAGCGAAGTTAACAAATTTTTAAAATAGTCCAACATTCAAATTCACCCAAGGCGGTATAGTCAAATTATTCCCACAAACCGTTTACGTAAAATAACTCTAAATATGATTATTCATGAAACCGTGTCTTTTGGCCTATTCATCAATTACGAAACCGCTAAATAGACTACGCATTGTAATTTGCACTATTACGTCGCGATAGGTTATTGGTTAAAGTTGCTACATTTGACCTCGCAATTTACTACACTGCTAAGACCTCTTTGTATGTACGTAGGAGGGTGTCGAGATTTTAATAATCGATTTAACAGTAACGGTAATAATAATAATCGAAAAAAAAAAATCCATCATATTTTGCATAAACCATCATTTCATTCGTTTCGTTAATTTTTTTAATTTTTTTTTTAATTTTTAAAAATTTCATTAAAGATACATTACCAAAGAAAAAGGAAGACGCCATTTGTGTTCACCTAATACACTTAAAAGGATCGTGATCGTGTAACTTTCTCCTTAAACTATAAATGTGCAATTCATTCCACAAATTTGACAAGAAAACATTTCGCATGCAGTCTCTCTAGGTTTATGACCATGTTACTTCTAACACAAGACGTCATTGTCTAAATTTTGCCGCGGAGCTTGAGTAGTTTCTCCTGTGTTTTGGTATCAATCACATAGACATTATTAAGAAAAATAAAATGAAAATAGTAATGACACATCTTTCAAACGTAGGAGAAGTTACATAGTTTTACATAAATGATATGTACAGTACGGGGGTGGAACTTGAGTAAGGCTAACATATTTTTTGTTTTTAAGAAAAAGGGTGGGGGGGGGGGGGAACTGGAAGAAAACATTATTTGGCATTGTGACGCAATTATGGGAGACTAAATGTCTGCGTCTTGTTTAAGCGAGCAAAAATGAAACACACTGCATATCTCTGCAAATACTGTCATTTGTACCCTGTGGATTGATCAATTGAATAAATCGATCGTCAGTTGAAAATAAACAGACAAATATGTTACAGCGTTAGACAGTGCAGTTCAAAAAGCACTAATGTGGTTACATGTCTACACCAAAGTGACGTCATTTCCCTCGCTGATGAACCGCAGAAGCAAATGTCACATGGTAAATTCCTTCGAAGTAAATTGTCGATGAAACTTATTGCAAATAATCCAAAGAGAAAAAAAAAAACTGGTTTACAGCTCTCATAGAGAGAAAGTATTTTATTCATTCAAGGGGTCCCAAGGAATAAAACGACATGCTTCATTCGCCCCTATCTGTATAGTCCATCCATTCACCCACCCGACCCCCGAACTATACACACTATTGACGTGTGGGACGGGAAAGGGTGGGGGCTGCTGATGTCACAGTAGATGGATATTCCTCGAGTATAAACCTCACTGAAATTTAACATTTACGATAATATCATAAACAAAGTGGAAAGTAGCATAGAACCATACACTCTTTTAGAGTAACATTCTAAACGACAACATTTGGGAGTGTATCCTTCTCTGTTGTTGCATCTTGTTTCCATTCTTTCTTTTTTTTTGTCCTTCCTTCTTCCATCTTTTTATTCAATTCAAATCATAGCAAAGAACAATACATAGATGAATAAAAATTGTATCAAGTTTTCCTCATATATTTCTTTTTGTACCTTATTACTTTTTCACCTTTCAAATATATTTAAGAATTTTCGAATTAAAATAAAGCCTCTTTGGCTTTGTCTTATACTTATGATCTGCTTAAAGACCAACAATCAAAATAGGCGGTATCTCCCATCAGCCGGTGATATATTATTAATTAAAAAAAAAAATAAGCGGACATCAAAATAATTCCACCCTCCCTCTAGAGTCAGGTCAACAACCAAGAGTGATTCCCTTACTAGAAGTCACGTGACATCCATTTACATCCACTGATTATCCAAAACGCGACGTAACACAGACAAAAAAGAACAAAAAAAAACATGGACAATAAATACCTGAGATTTGGTTGTCATGGTTTCGAACAACCCGGATAATAGCAATACAGTAAGAAAACTTCAAAGATTTCTCCTTTTTCCTTTTTTTTTTTTTTTGCCTTTCTGTTTTTCACATGATAAGGGTTTCACAAAAAAAAATATTTTTAACAAACGCTTAAATGCAATAAATGATACAATAATTTTTCCTTGACTGTATTCGGAATAAGCAAGGTTTGATTATGCCAATAGCCTATTCTAATTATTTATTGTCTTCTTTTTACAATTTTAATGTCATAGGTCGTTGAATATTTCATTCTTAAAAACGCATTTCTATACTTTACTTCTTTGTTTTTAATCTTAGTTTACATTTCATTTGCTCTTTTGCATGACAAACTTGTTCTGTAAGTTTAAACAAAAACACGTTTTTCAATGCACATTGCATTTTATTTTTATAATTGTTATTTCTTTGCTGATTTTCTCCGTTTTTTTTTTTTTCTCGTTAGACTTATTTTGTTTGGTAATAGAAGTTACAAACACCTCTACCTTTATACTTTTTCTCTTTGTTTTTGTCACTTAAAAAAAGCAAACATAATTGAGTAAGTACGATAAGAGTAACTAGCGTTCATCGATACTAACTTACATCATTACTCACCATGTGAAAGCAGAGAAAATAACACTGAATTTCCTCCTCGAGTATTAGGTCCAAGCTTAAAGTCAAACAGAAAATACCAATACAAGATGTCTGCTGCATATGTTTGCCACTCTTTTTTTATAATATATTTAAACCAACCTTTTTTGCCACGACGGGACCGACTACGGTGTAGTGGGTTGCATGGGCTTTAATCACCAAATTTTCAATTCAGTTAACGATGCTACATTAGGCTGTACAATTAATGTCTCAACGAATTCACAGAGTTCTCATGTATATCCCTTGGATTTCTCATATATATCCCTTGGATTTACTTCTAATTCTTTACTCTGGTTCCGCCCTTATTTTGTTACATGTAAAAATTATTTTTAACACATTTTTTTTTCAATAAAAAAGTCTTTAAAGTGTTACCGTTTGTTTACTCACATATGACATGAACCTGTAAAGAGACCACAAAAAGTCCCCTCCATCAAGGTTCGAATAAACTTTCTTTTCAAAAATATTTTAATTATTTTTAATGATTTTGAAATTTGAAAGAGTTTTTATTATGCTCCTCATTCTAAATTGCTTGAAAATTGCTTAGCTGAGTACAATGGTTGTGTAGTTATTTCCATTTTAGTTTATTTAATACTACAACAGCTTTTAACATAAGTATATATATCCCCTTTCGCTAACCGTTTCACGATTACATTAAAAATAACTGAAACTTCAAAACATGACTTTCTTGTTACCCCGGCATGGTTTTTGAGGTTGGATTTGTCTTCTTCGTAAACATATCAAACAAAACAAGATTCAAAAAAGAAAAGAACAAAAAAGATGAAAAAAGATTCAACACTGAAAACTGACAAAAAAAATCATTTTTGTCAGCCTCTCTTTTAGTCAGACCAATTGTTCTTTCAGCCAGTGGGAACAGAGAAAAAAAGGGTGAAATGTTGAAATAAAACGTTGAGGGGGGTTGAGGGTTTACTTAAATGTAAAATTCATTTTATTTAATCTTCCAAATTTGCTTCAAGTATACAACTCTTTGTATTCCATATATCTTTGCCAAAGTCTGCGATACAGTTTGCAGCTTTTTAATTTACATGAACAATTGATTGCTAATAAAACTGTCACGCTTTTTTTTTAAAAAAAAGTATTTCCTCTTTTGTTAAGGTCTTATTCACTAATCACTTAACGAAATTTATTCCAAACATGTAGCTACATGGTCCAATTGGTCTTACGTACATCCATCCCACAGACCATACGCACAGGGCTGCCGAAGCTATTCCATGTTTCTTCGTACAGATTTTCACATTCTCGCCAACTGTATCATACCCACTGTACGCCGTTAACCTACGCAGCGGGCAAAGTTGTGAAGAGCGAAGATTAATTGTTTCCTAAGAGAACGATTGATTTATTAACAAATATGCAAATATTTATAAGATTAAATTGACCAAAGAAATATACTTCACGAACGATTTAAGAATTTGATTATATGAACTTAACAATCCGTTTTAGCGATGTCGCTCCAGAGTAATTCCATGTTGTGTCCCCTTTTTTTTTATTTTTCTATGTCGTTTTGACGTTCGACGAGAGAGAGACGGCAAAGAAAGCGTGCAAGGGGGATCCATCTATGCTGGTTGAGCGGTTTGTGACGCGAAACAGATCAAGGGTGGTGGTGGGGACGTAAAAGGAAAATAAAAGAAAAATAAATGGCGAATCGGATGGATGGTGCGGTTCGGTTACTCGGACTGAAAGTTTTGATTGATGAAATAGAAGTTAGACAATTAATTGTATTTGGAATGGCGTGAAGGGAGAATAAGGGGTAGTGGGGGGGGGGGTAGTTTTTTCGTTAAAGAGAACGCTACAAGTAACGTAAAAGGGAAAACAGTCACAAGTAAATATTCCTGAGATTGCTGTTGAACCAACTGCAACAAACGGTGTAACTTTTACAGAGCAAATTAATACAAACATTTTTCTTTAATAAATAAAATCGTTTCATTGATAGCCACGACACATTTTACAACAAAAAAAAAAACGATTTATTAAGTATTTCCATGACAAAAATGTGTTGAGACTTCAATTAATATAATTTAAAAAATTACTTGGCTATGACTTTTGCTTTATTTTTATGATGTAGTATCCATCGTGCATGAAGGGCAAAACATTGCATAGGAATGTTTTCTCTACAAAGTCAAGCCTTAAAATAGAATACATATTATTTGGTCCCCTAGACGTTTGACAGTAGGACTGATGGTACAAAAGCTCAATTTTTTTTTTTTTTTTGACTACCTCTTCGCTGAAAAGTTTGACATTTTTACAAACGTTTGAAAATGTACGTGCGATTACAAAATATAGATATGTACATGTTTGGGGGGGGGCATATAAAGATGTTATAATGAAAGAGAGAATTAAAAAGGATTCGCCCACATGTAAGTTATAAAATCTCTTGCAAGTCACATCCGAATTGGGAAATGAACTCACCTTAACAACTTAACTTCAAGTTGCAAATGTTTGATGATTAATCCTTAACTCATTAATAGCATAGCAATAATTTAGTCTTTCAAATTGAATGAAAAAAAACCTCCCAAACAACAACAAATTTGATATTTTAGTTTTGTCTCCATGCATGACCATTGAATGACTTACTTTATGCAAAGAATTTTATTTTTTATGCAATGCAATTTTGTGTCCCTTTATTTTCTTAATCAAAGAGTATTCCTCTTCCTGTCAATTTTAAGTTCATATTATTTTATTTCTCACCTAAATGTTTCAGTTGAAGAAGAGTTTTTTCTTCCTTCCTTTCATTTGTTTGTTTATTTATTTTTATTTTTGTTCTTATTCCATTAAAAGCTTAACTCTTTTGATACAATCCGTCTGCTTTATGTTTAAATGTTTTTTGTTCTTTTTTAGCAAACGTTGTATTCTGCATTGACTTTTATTTTCTGCAAAGAAAACAAAATTCTACCTTTCTTTGAAATAAAATGTGCAGAACATTTTGCCATGTCATATATTGAATGCTACTAAATTTCATGATAAGTTGATCCATGTACCTTTTCTATTACTTTAAAGATTCATATAGGGAAATAAATTTGCAAATGCTAATTTAGTCTTTTACTTTTATTAACATATAAACATCGGAGAGAATAAACAATCGCAATTACCTCCGATTCTATTTCGCTACTTGTAACGGTTAGGGTTCCATTCACAACATTGTCGTATTGTCCTCATTTTGTTTTATCTTGTCTGATTTTTTGGACTTAATTTCCGAACACATAAAAATCAGTTCCTGACAGATGGTAATATCGGTCAACTTCGGTTTTTTAATTTTTTTTTTTTTTTTTGGTGTTATTGTTGATTTTGAGGTAAGCTTACCTGCTACGTCTTGAATATCGTTGTCGCCGCCATCTACAGAGTCCTTATCGATATCGTCCACGTCCGTCTCTCCTCTGGACCCAAATATCGGTCCTTGGGGCAAGTAGCCGTAGTGGCCGTCGGGAGAACATGCACGCAGGCCCATTATGATGGCGTCCTCGGCGGCCTGTTGTCTCTTCAAAGCGACTTGGGCCGCCATGACCCTCTGCCTCTCCGCGATGAGATTGCACTTGGGGCAACGGCAGTCCCGGAATCTGCAATGCCGCTTGTGGCCCTTGAGCCATGAAATGACACCGTGGTTGCGGCAGCGGGCGCATTTTGGTTTACGTGCGCCCTTCTCCGTCAATGGTCCCCGCAAGAGAGACAGTGTCCGTAAGTCCATCGAAGAATGTTCCACAGCGGAAAACATTCTTTGGTCGGTGGTCATGAATGATAATGTCTTTATACAGAAATTAAATTCAAATATCACATGGATGAAAACGTTACACGGCAATTGCGAAAAGCCCCCCAAAAATTTGCAAATGTTTTGTTTCAAAACGAACGAAAGAAATTTCGATGAACCACTTTGCTGGAAAGTTTGTGTCGAAATGTTTCACAAATCTATCCTGAACAAATAGTGTAGAGATAGTCTCATAAAAGCGAGGTAAGTTTGGCTTCAATACGGCAATGCACTTTACTGTACATTCAAGTGAGAAAGCGGCAACCGGCTTCCTTTAGCCCTCTTAACGACGGTATACCGTGTACGTGATACGTCAATATTTACAACGTATTATAATTCCCTGCACTCATCAACCAATTAGTCCTTTATTGCCACATAATAGAGATACCCAGAAGCTACAAGTATGCCAAGTTTGCCATTGGTCTATTTTCGACCAATCAAAACACATCGAGCGGGCAAGTTTGGCCAAAAACTTTTTCTTTGCACAGTATCAACAAACTGTGAGCACTGTGCGGGGGGATTTGGGGTTTTATCATTTCTCTTACTGAGTGTTGCTTTGGTTAAAGAGTGGCGGGTGAGGTCGTGGATACTATTCAGTGAATAGGCTGACCCAAACACAGGATGCAGATAAAACAGCCGTTTTTGTTTTGACCCACCCGAACAATAAGCCTAGCAAAAGAACAGCTCTAGAAAATGTCAACTAATCTTTTCCTTTTATCTCTTGTGAGTGTGGCTCAAAGACGACGGTGTAGCTTCTGCGGTTGATGTACACGCGGTTAAGGTTGTCACATTGTTATCTGTGACAACTTCAGGAAATATTGTAAATAGAAAAACAAATGGCGACGGTCATGAGTGACAGTCAGCCATGACTGACAACTGACAGATAATGAACAGAAATTTATAAAAATCAAAGAAAGATAAAAAGCAGTTGTGTATAAATTTGACACTTTGAAATAGCGTTTAAGTCGGTGTTCGGCGTGAACCAATGGTAAAAGTTTGCTCACGCCTACGGACCTAAGTAGTCCACATAACATCCTACCTGTCCTTTAGAAAGTATGAAGGCTGTGTTAACGACGTCATTGAGAAATATGTTTGTATGTCAGTGAAGTCTTATCGGACAGAGAAGTAATGCAAATCCCATGCGCTATTCTCAGAGGTTATACCAAATTGACACTTTTTTCTTAAAGTGATGCTTTTAACAAAGCTTTTTGTTTCTTTCTGTCTGAACCATTCAAAATACTAAAAATCACACAGAAAGTGATGAAAAATAAACCAACAATGGACATATGTTACAACACAAAGAGTAATGTGCGTAATTATGTGTGAAATTATAACTTCTTTCTTTTTGATTTTCGTAGGTTTCTATAGAAAAAGATACAAAAGCACAAAGTAATGGACTATTACCCGAGAATAATAGCACAGCCCATCCTTACTTTTTTAATTTTTTTTTTTTTTGACTGTGTGAAGCTTTTAGTACCCGGTTTCAGAAATGCAAGAATCTCTTTTACAAACGTTTTGTCTCTTCTTGTTGTACAGGTATTGGCTATGCAGAATTGCATTAGGATCCCTTCTTTCGTATTTATGTTATAGGCCTTACAAAGTGTAAGTCACGTGACACTGGCAAAAGTTAAAGACATCATAGTTTCATCATTATCTGAAAATCTCCCCTGGATCAGATATCCCGTTCGAAGTTTGATTATCATCCCACAGTCGTCGCTAAAATTAGTTTAAATCTGATATTTGTCCTCCTTTACTGTTGTGTTCCTTCTTCTCTTTTTCTTCTTTCTTTTCTTTTATCTTTTTTTTATTTTTTTTATTTCATGACTTCTGGAGTTTTTATTTTTGTGGTTAATATATAGACAATTATGGACTTACTACCAGTGAAAAAGAAATATAAACTACTTTTCAAAAGTTTTCTTTAACGTATATCACGACTAGTACCTATCCTCCTTTAAATGGACAACAATGGGCTATATAGTGATGGTCGTGAAAGTCATTAATTCGATGTCGATACAATACAATGAATAAAATAACGTGAATTAACGAGTAGGTTGGAAGGTGAACTCCTTACGTGTGCACTCGCGAAGCAGTCCAATCACTGAGAGAATATATATATATATATATATATATATATATATATATATATATATATATATATATATATATACATATATATATATATATATATATACATATACATATACATATACATACATATATATACAATTATACATATATATAAGTATAATTGTATTAATAAAAGATGCAATATGAAACTAATAAAATTTAGGAAGAAAATCGTTACAAAGAGATTTATTGAGTTGGCCATGATGGAGGAGAAGTCTAGCACGTGAGTACAGCTGTAGTCCCATTGACCCATTAAATGAGGATATATAAAGTGGCTGTAACATACATTTTACAATAACTTTTTGGCACTTTCTCCTCCGAAATCAGGTGTAAGCATTATCTCCACAACAGATTTGTTGTACACTATATCCGCCAAAAATTGCAAATTCTGTCAGAAATTCCCCAACAGCAGAAAGAATTTTTTTTTTTTTTTGGAATTGTTCTTACGGCGTTGACGTCCCATAGATTGAATACCTCACGATGATATGTTTTATGCATCTCCGTACCGTAACCCGAAAGTAGGGAACGTTCTCGGTTTGGTCGAAGGTCATTGATAACTCTGTAAGGCAGACATTTATGACCTTCGACCGACGACAGTCCATTCGCAAGGCTACGAGCGAGAGGAATAGTACTCATGAGTATTATCTATGGGACGTCAATATAAGAAGAATTTAAAAAAAAAAAAAAACTAACGGTTGTTTTTTTTTTTTTTTCCCCTCTACCAGGGCAATTTATCATTGAATTTCCAAATTGTTGGAACATTTTCACCACAAACCTGTTAAGCAGATATGATTAAACCTGATTTGGAAGAAGAAAGAGGAAACTGTTTCGTAAAATGTACGTCACAAATACCTACCCTCCTTTAAATCAAACAACCAAGCGCTTAATTAACGATGAAGTTAAAGATGCATTCTTCCATGTTTTAGTTACATCACTTTCCAGGGGTACTAATTCAGAAAACAAGAACTACAGGAAGATTTATCATTCGTTTATAGCTATGTCTATTTCCAATATTTATCACCAAATCACATCAGATCTTCGTGACATTAATTGAATACCGGATAACTTGATTCGCTCTCTGTACCATTTTGTTCTCTGCTAATTCTATATTCTTTTTTCCTTTTTTTTTTTAATATGTTGAACTCCAAAGTCAATTTAGAGTCGATATTATCCAAACCAATATCATCATTTTCCCCCCTTTACAGGTTATAAAGGAAGTACATTATACTAAAGTGCCAAGTACGTGTGGCTCTTAAAGCAAATTACCACATGTAGGCCTATAGTTGACTTCAGTTATAACACAGAATAAGATTATTGAATCACTGTCACTGTAAATCAACGAATCCACGTAGCCTGACCACGTAATTGGATTTTTCCCCGAGGGACGTGGGGGATTGACGTACTGTTTCCCGGCCGAATATTAGCGACCAGTGATATGGATTAGCGCCACTTTTTTCTTTCTCTCTATGGAACAGAAACCACATCGAAATGAAAATTAAACGTGTAGGCCTACAACTCACAATGTGCGACTCTGGCACAAAGAACTTTCATTGGACAGAAGTTACTTCCGGTTTGCCACTTAAAGGTGATGAGAAAATTTCCAGCGGAAGTTACTTCCGAAACCAATAGCCTAGACAACTGTATTGTATTAGAACTGAACGTTAGTCAAAGAGATTTAGTGATGCATGAAACGTACTTGGTATTCCTTTGACAGGCACAGTGAGAACTTCTAAAGTCACGAGCACTAAGACTGACGGTCTAGCAAGAGGTCAGGGGAAAACATTGACCAAAATGACCCGGTGATTACTTACAAATGGAAATATACTATTTAGTATTTTTTTCGTTTATTTGTAAGCCTTCGTTTTAGGTCTGAATAGCACTAGTACCAGAGTGCACAACTGTTGATTCCGCCAGTTAATTTAAACGGTGCACATAATTGTCAAATTTTTATGTTCTACTCAGCACGGTGTTCGAAGTTAAAAAAAATCCCCACAATCGTATAAATAAACGAAGCTAACACGCGCTCTAATCAACGTTGCTTTCGTCAAGAGGGGAGAAATATGCGCTTCCAGTTACGGTATCAATTGCACTTGCACGGTTCACTTAAAGTTTTATTAACTACTTTTTACTTTGGGAAGTTTTTCCTTTTGTTTCCTAAGATGAAAATCATCTGCAGACCTCACTGAATGTCAAATTCTCGTCACCCTTGATCTATTGCAGGATAAAATGAGCAGAGTCAACTCTCTCTTGTTACCTACTTAGTCACTCTCAGCAAAAGCCAAAATTCAAAAATTGATCACAAAATCCTTTTTAATGGTTTTGATGCATTTTAATTAACTTCCTAGCACACTTCCTGTTTTGGGGGGGAAGGTTTATTGATGCCCAAACAAACAAAAAAGACTACAGCAGAAACTGTGGCAAGCAGGTTAACTGTGAAACGTCACCGTCCATACCCCCATGAAAGCAAAAACAAAAGATGTAAATAATTGCGTCGTCGCCTGTTCCGAACAACAAAATAATTTTGTTAAATATGTAACAGACATGTCCATCTTCATGGAGAACATATTAATCAGTTTGAATTTCTTAGCCAATACTTAACTCTACACTGATATAAAAGTGATGTGAAACAACTTTATCAGGATTTTTTGTTCTTCCCTCGCCTCTTCTTCATTGGATTGAACTCATTATTCAATATTCGTCCTAAGAGTGTAAGACTCTTTTCCGAAGAGAGATTTTCACTCTAAATAAAGGGGTAATTTTTCACCCCAAAGATTTTAGAGAGCATTTGTAAAACTGTTCTTCCGTAACCACCCAAAAAATGTTTCTCCCCACCCCTTCACATTGGATCATTGTACACAGGACAGTTTATTGAAACGGGCTCAAGCTCAAACAAGCTCAGTTGGTTCACAAAATTCATGTTATTTTGTCGCACCTGTTGGGTATTTACATTGACGGTAAATGGCCAAACCTGGCAGACTAAGAGATTCTGAACATCTGACAAAGACTACTGAAGCAACAATGACAGGGTTGAATTTACGATCACAATCCTCTGAGAGTAGACACTTTTTACCATCAAGTATTACCCATAGTCAACCTCCGTTCATAGAAAAACATCCCATTTCTCACATTTTCAGTGACAGAAGTGATAAATTTATGACTAATGAAGCTAATTAGACTTGTTGGCATGTAATTGTTTCTTTCAAACTTGTCACAAAATGAACCATATCAACTTAATGCTCAACTCAATGGGTGTCTAAGAGGTTTCCAAGGTGATGCTCGCTGTTACCTCAAGCTGAGGTGGGGGGAGGGGGGGGGGCGCTAGTACTCTCGGTTGGGAACCAGGTTCTGTAGTCATCAGCTTATTTCCCATAATAGACACACAATGTGCTGAAATCATGTCTCGAGAAAACTTTTTTTTCTGCTTGATAGAACATGACATGCTATCGAGATACACCATAATGGCATGGTTCTCTCGAGAAGGCATAAACATGTATGATACCATGCCGTTAGGATTGGCTGCTCCTACACGTTTCCTTATTATTCAGTCTTCAAGTGTGATGGAGTAAGGTAACTGTATACACTTGTTCTGAATAAGGACCTGAAAGAAGACAAGATCGGAATTAATTCATGTGAAGTATAATCAAGATACATCGTACATATACATATCAACAGAAGGTACCGAACCCACAAGGACACCCATCTCCACCGTTTTCCGTTTTCCCCAATGCACCCTACACTGTCTCTAACAGGTCGAGGGTTGTGCTTCGTCTGATCTTCCTCCTTGCAGGTTTAGCCCTTATTCGTGGCGAGTCCGAGATTGATCTCAGCCGCCATGCCGTGTCAGAGACTTCACCTCCGATCTGAGAGTAACCCTTAGGCTAAGATGAAGCACATATCACTGCAAGTAAATATATTTTTCTTAGAATTTACCATCAACTATCCCCATTGCAGGCTCAACGCTTGAATTTAATAACTCTGTAGTCCGAAATAAGGAAATTAAACTACACAAGCACATTCGCACATTCGCAACTAAACCATTTTGCATTTCAGTTGAGTTTCCGATGTATGCTATACCTTTACGCTTCATACCGCCGGCCGCGCTATTTGCATTGAGCAAGGTTAGCACTATGTTAATTCCATGTACCATATGGCAGCCCACAGTCGAAGCACAGATCAAACAAGCTGAATTCACCGAGGACAGCGTACGGTGGCGCTAATTTGCTCAACTTCAAAAGGTGTTAAGTGCCTTGTCAAAAATAATGTTGTGTCGTTATGTGTTCCTTGCATAACTACAAATAATTCGTGATAAAACCTTTTTTGTTAACTTTTAAGTCCTTGTTTCAGTTCATGATATGGAGAACGAACTTATATGTACATTATATCGGGAGTTAAATTAACAAATCATTTACATTAAACGGTTACAGTTCTGTGTTCCAACACCTAATACATCATTCTGACACCCCTATATTCCGATAGACTATATATTCTTACACTCCTAGCTTTCGACACCCCTATGTTCGTTGGTACGGTATGACGAATGCTGTCAGCTGTTACCTAAGTAGTTTACACGTCCGTTGTCTGGGTAAAACTTCACCACCCTACCCCACCCCCCACCAAATTCCTATCACTCATATGAATCCCTGGGAGTCAAGTTGCGAACTTCGCTTTGTATAAGTAAATGAGCAAAAGTAATAGTAAAGAAGCATTGTAGAGACAGTATGGAAACAGGAATAAAACGCGACTGCATAAATATTTACCCTGCCCGCCCACGTCGGTTAAGTTGATGGCAAATGTAGCGAACCGGGAATTCAGATACACCCTCTTTGCTAAATTACAGAGGGCGATCAATTACCCTGTAAACTGTCAATAGGCTATACAGTCTTGTCTGGCTTTTTTTTTCTTTTTTGACGAAGACATAAAGTTATGAGTTCTTTTTTTCTTTTTGACAGACTTTGATCGATTGACATACAAACAGAATGCCACTGTTGAAGAGTATTGTTCTGTGCAAACACTCCACCTTTAACAAAGTTTGCTACAAAGCTGCCAATGAAGTAGACATATCTTGAAGTTACAAAAGACCTTGAATAAAGTCACACATAATATAGGTAAATGTTTATATAGCTTCTATGCCCCCCCCCCCCCACACACACACAAACCAATAAGAGAAAAAAAAGTCGCACGAAAACAAATGGAATATATTGAAAAGAGAAGGACTAAGACCAGAAATACATGTATAGTCTATCAATATATGAACCTGGCATTTGCATGTATGTTACGCGTTATTAACTTCAATTATTTACCCTGGGACACGATTCAACTCACCGATCTAAAAGAAGTCGGAAAGGGAAAGAGAGAATGGAAAGAAAGAAATAGATACTAAAAGATTCGTCTTTCCTTGTCTCAGCTTGCAATAGTTTTATATAGATGTGTGCGTGTGTGTGTGTGTTTTTCTTGATGACATTCCCCCGTTACAATGCAGACAATAGTTTACCAGATGTTGGGCATCGTTTAACATGAAAATAAACAAGCGTCCCCGTGAGGGGCGAATTTCTCAGGTCTCGGATAACGTATCATATTTAACGAAAACATACATGTATCACAACTGCAAATGGTTGAAATTTCATCCCGGAACCCCCAAAAGTGTGAACTTCGACCTTTGCATGCTTTATACTGCAAACCTGAATATTGGCGTATGTATCTGTGATTGGGTATGTTTGCTACACCTGAACACGACAAAACACTTTTTGCTCTTTTTTTTTTTTTTTACCTACACCGGTTTCACGTAGTGATGAATGCGTGTTACCAAAGCGGGGAATTTATCGTCTTTCCTTGACTAACACACTTCAGAGTCCACGTTCACATATTTTGATCTCGGTTGACTTCAATCTTTGGGAATTTCTTTCCAATTTTCGGTGGCATTGTAGCCTTTTTTTTTCTTTGCTTTTATTGTTGCTGCAAGAAACGTGTGGCAGACGCAAACCCACTCCTACAATGCAACTTACGTACAAATGCGACGCTGTCCCCAATGATAAACTTGCAGTCCTCCTAAAAATTAGAATTTTGGCGATGATCAATTCCGGATGTACTCTGCTACACTACTGTACCACACTAAAGTGCATTCGTTCTCAAGGATTTCGTTAAAACTGCAACCCTATAGCTACTGGGGAGGGGGGTCTTCCATGTCATGTCCTTATATGGCCTCAATAAGGTGTTGGGATAATATTCGACTTGATGTAGCGTTTCGATCGAGGGCATTATAATTCATTACAATGTGTTGCTAAGTTTTCATCACACTGGAGTAAATTACCTCACTACAGCTAGTAATCAGACGTTACTTCAACATACACCTTAACAGACTGTGACAAACCTCAGTTGGTCCCACAAGTTCGGGAGTCGAATGTTTACGAAAAGAAACGTTAATAGCCTCTATAACTGTATGTAATATAGCATATATGCTACGCGATATAGGACAAGTAGGCTTCTGCACAAATTCCACCAAATAAAAACTATGGAAAAAGTATAGCAGAATTCCAAGTTAAAGGGAAAATGCAGTCAACCCTATTTATATTAGCATAGTCCCCTATCCTAATTCATGAATGGCTCTTTTGCATGAAGTGAAAATTTGTTTGTGACTGGATTGCTTAATTTATGCAAATCATTTGTTTACTTTGTGGTTTGAAATATCTGAAAGATACTTGTAAAATATGAAAGAGGAGATATGTAACCTAAAGTCGGGGGGATTGATTATGCCCTTTAACCCAAGGCAGTGACGTAATAATTTCAAGTTGGGTGGCGGAAACCCTAACCATTTTTGGTGTTTTTTTTTTCTTTAATATGAACCATTACAGCAAAGCGGTACATGGAATAACGAAGGCTTTAACATGCACAAGATTACTCATGGTAGGGGTGCATGAAGCTGTGAGCAAGGTACAATAGTTTAGTGTACCACTTATATACAATACAGTGTCTATTATAGCGACTGAATTGACTGAACATTCTACGGACTGTGTTTTCAGTCTCTTTGAGAATTATAAATGTGTACATGATATAATTACTATGATACATAAATATACATAGATAAAATAGATCGGAGAGTGACAACAAGAGACTTCTGAGAGCTTCTTTACGTTGCCATCCCTACACAAAAATAGACTAAAATAAACACGTAAGAATAAAAGAAAGAAGATCAGAAAATTGAAAATAAGAAAATAAACACAAAAGAAAAATATACACAGAAGAAACAAAAGGCGAACTCAAAGTGAACGCACACAATGAAGAAATTTATCAAATACTTTTCTAGTTTTTTTTTTTTCTCATGTAGAACTACACAGTGATTTTCCAGTTTTTTGTTATCGGTGCACGAGGAAGGTGTTCCAAACTTTAGTCCTAAATAAATGGTCAGTTGCGAAGTCTTAAAGGGAAACAAGGGGTTTGTTTTTTTTTTTCAGGAAAATATCATATAATTAAAACAAATTTTGGTGAACACAGGATGAAAGATTAGTCAAAGTCATCAAGGATGGTGGGCCGTCTCACCGTCAGTTTCTCAAAGACAGAAATTCAGCTATTTGTTTCTGAAGAGTAATTTGTTTACCCAAACTTTAAAAAAATGATGTGACTTAACTTCTGTAACTCATCGTATGCATAATATTTTGAAGATATATACCTTTTGAAGATGGCTATTGATGAGCCCGGGTGCATGGTTTAAAGATAATTAAAGCTATCTTCTTTGAATGCCATGTTGGTGCATTCTAAACGCCAGACTTTCCTCGAGCTTTTAGTTGGAAAAAGCCTTGTGTATGTAAGTTATTCGGCTAGGGTACGAGTTTATACTGGGGGAGGGGGAAACTGGGAGTTATTGCTGAAGATGAACGGAGATGCAGCAAAATGAAAAGACTAGGAGACTTTAATGCTGTGACTACAAAGAAATATATTACAGTAACTGAGGTAAATATGAAAGAGTGTACTATAATGTAGGGTAACCATGATGTGGTCAGGAAGGACAATGAAGCAGCCGATTTCATTTTTCTGCACCTTTTGGAGATCTTTGCACTAAGTCTGGTACATGTGGCATGGCAAACGCACTTTAGAGTATTCACCGAATCAATCGATTGAAAACGTTGAAAATAGTCGCAATTCCATCAAAGTCTATCAAAATGACCATTTTACAAACAAATTTGTGTATTGCAAAATGTATAGAGATCATAGTATTGGTCACTCATATTGAATCCACGTTATGTCCACCTTGGTTCTCATATTTTTCATCACCCGCCCGGACCCCCTTGGAGATTTCAACACTACCCGCCAATACACCTGCCCACCCCCACCCACCACCACCACATTTATACACGTCAGGAATGTTACATTTTAACCAACATAGACATGATTCAGGCCTTTTTTAATCTGTTATCACAACAGGTTAATATTCAAACTCGAAGTACCCTCCTTAGATTAACCCAAAGCTACGAGTTCCACGAGACTGCTATCATTTCCTATATCCCAAATTAGTTTCATCAACATGTTTTTTTGTAAAGTGATTATTTCAAGGTACTCTCTCTTAATAGTCATGATACAGAACACGGCATATATGCAAATTGTCCATTGACAAGACTAACACCTGTATTGTTAAAGGAAAACCAAACACTCTTTTGTCACAAAGAATTTAGCTGAGCAAGCACAGCCAACCGTGCCAAATATTATTGTCTGAATATTCAATTCATATGGTTCAATTTACATAGTACTGTCAAACTTCCTGTCTGTCACAATTTATCACCCCTATAGTCGTAATAATTTTCTTTGTGAGGGACTTGTTTGCTGAAACTGCTCGAGTTAGACCAGCAATGTTTCGTGTAAATGTTGCTTTGGTCTTATGCCTATATTGGAACTACTATATACGCTGTTAATATTGTCACAGTATGTTGAAAGTGGGTCACCTAGATTTGCCCAACCTTGACCTCATCATTTTCGCCCCCCCCCCCCAACACACACACACACTCCCCACACCACACTTCCACCAACGTCACCGGTACATAACGTGACTATTGTGTTGTGGTCAGACAGTTTCGTTCAGGAATAACAAGTCCCAAGTAACTTCAAAATTCCGTGAACCGTGGGAAACTTCCTTTCCGCCTCTGTCGACGTATATATACTTTTTTCCAAAGTTTGCTGATGCGAAAATGTTGTTTTCTCTGCAAGTTAAACACTTTTAAAATTCAGTGAGGGGTGTTGCCATTTTTGCCTTAGTTGAAAAGAAACATACTTGAAGAAGTGAAATTTTGATTGCCACGTGTTAATAGTATGAATTTAATGTCCTCCTTTTTGTCTTAAACTATTATTTCCATAATTGCAAAATTACACTTGTGCCCAATTTGTGTTGAATTACTGAGGGGTGTCATGCGATGATCCAATTTTTAATACTTTTTGATTTGAATCGGAATCCGTGCATAATTGCTAAACATGATATTTGACAATAAATTATAAAAAGAGACTACAGCGTTTTAATTCAAAAGTGGGTAAGTTACGACATCACAATTTCAAAATGGTAATCTTTATTTTTTTACTTGTCACGGAAAGTAGATCATTGTATAATTCGCTGATGGTGTTCACTACATGTTAGTTTTTATTTAATTTTATTATTTGAATGTCAAAACCTCTGAGTTTTTTTTGTCTCTAACCTACACAAATTCATGCGATATATACGTCAATTCTTAAAGGGACATACCCTGAATCGTTTCTAGGGGGCGTTAGAGTCAGTGCGACACAATTGAATACACTTACGATATACGAGTCGAATGTGGCTTCTTCATTGATAGCTACTCTGTGAAATATCCACCTGTGCAATGTGACTAGTAGGATACGAGTATCCACGTGAACTATCCACGTAAGCAACTTAACTGAGACTGCTGACTCTGTGAACTATCAACATATGTAACGTAACTTTAGGCCGTTGACTGCGTAAACTATTCACGTCTGAATCTTAACTTCGGCTACCGACTCTCTGTAAACTCTACCTACGTATATTGCTACTGACTGTGAATTATTCACGTATCAAGTAGGGTATTGACTCCGTGACCTATCCTCGAATGAACATGAAGGAATCACTATCATAAAAGTAACAGGACATAGTTTCAACTAATTACAATACAATCTGTTTGAGAAGAAGCATTTTGCATGATTTCATAAAATGGCCCGTTTGGACCTTGGACCCAAAAGTCTTGAACACCCAAAAGGCACTACTATCATAGTAGTAAGGTGACATAACCTCACAGTACCACTATGCAGCAATATATATATATATGCTATGTATATGCTATACTAGCAACTTTGAACAAACTGATAGAGAACCTCATCACAAGGGGCTTATACCTTTTACATTATATTAAAGTTTGGGGCTAACCCCCCACCCTTTGACTCTTGCTTGATCTCCACCAAGACAAATCAAATTCATGTTCTAACCCTTAGGAAGCATCCACATACCAAGTATAAACTTCGTCCAAGCTTTATATCTTGAGATATCGTGTTAGGAAAGGTTTCAAGAGTTTTGCACCCAGTGTGTTTTTAGAATTTGACACCCAAAGGATGTCGGTAATGTATTGATGACGTCACGACGTAACGTCAACAGTAAGTCAGACTCCATTCTTTACTGACGTGTAATAATTATGTAATAACTGTGTCAATTACGCTGATGTCGTGTTTATGATCCTGATGCAGAATATATTGGAACCAGTACCCCCCCCCCCCCCGCACTCCAATGCCTCCTTCCAGTATTTTGAGGAAATTTGCTACAATCAAAACTTGGATCTGTTTGGCCTTAGATCTATTTGGAAAAACTATCCCCCCGCAAACCAGGATTTTGATCTCCATAGCTTTTTTTTCAACGGTATGAAGTTAGAAGTCCCAACGTTATACCGGCAGCGAGCAGGTGAACAGGATGCCTAAAGTCCGGGTTTCCCCGAGGGTTTAGGATAGGCCTATCATTGATTTGTTGGCCCATTGATGGCTCTTTCCTCGCGGGATTTTGGCAACTGCCATTCTAACATTTCACGTTTAGTTTTAATAAATACAACAATCTCACATCCAATGTATCTTACACATGACGTCACAATTTAACGAAAGCAACCAAGCAAATCTGCCGTGTCCTTCAGCAGGTGAACAGAGATCGGTAAAACTATGTTGTTGCATCTTCAGAAATCGGTACAATTACTATGTTGATGTATCGTCAGAGATCGGTATAATTATGTTGGTGTATCTTCAGTTCCAGTATCTCGCACAAAGGCAACAGAGCAGAAGATAATCTAACAATTAAGAGAGGTCTACAACCTACAAAGAGAGATAGGGAAATTAGGAGGCAAATTGCAGGTATATTGATACCCAAGAACAGCTACTCATAAATATTAAGGTTTATTTATGTAAAACTGTGTCTGTTGAGAAATGCGGGTGTAATAAATTATTGTAATCGTCTACTTTTTTTTATCGTCCTCCCGATATCGTCTCACCACCAAGCGCCCCCCCCCCCCCCCAACTTCGTCGTGTCATGGATTATTTATTGCTCCACTCTAGATGTCCATAAACACTGAGTGTCCTCCTGTTTAATACAAATATCTGTAACATGTGGAACTCAGACGGGAGAGAGATCGTGTAAATATTATCGTGGTTACATCGATAAGTAACCGACCTTTACCTCATGGTTCAAACCGTTTTCCGACGTTATGTCGAAGAATTGTCATGTTCCTCCGCGGATATCTAGCCAACAATCAGAGAGAAAACAGAGAGAGAGAGAGAGAGAGGTGGAGAGAGGAGGGGGGTGGGATCGGGAGGTGGGAGAATGAAGATGACACAGATATAGTCGTCTCGGTTTATTACATACATATAGGCTAGGCCTATGAGTTGATCAGGTGTAAAAGAGAAGGTAAAACGGTGGAAACTAAAGCAAGGCTATAGGAAAAGCAATGAAAGGCGGGGAAATGGTAGAAAAAGCAAAAAAAAAAAAAAAGACAAGAAAAGAAAAGAAATTAAAAAGCAAGAAAAACCAGGGAAATAAAAAGAAGGCATGGACAGGCGAGATAAGGAAATTAAAAGAAATTTAGACCTATGGAAATTCATGAAAATAAATGCTGGGAAAGACGAGGGAATTAAAGGAGATGCATGGACAGGCAAAACCTGACAAAAAGGCAAGGATTGAAACATTTTTTCTCTCTCCCTGATGGAACGGTTGTAGCATTTGGCTTTGAACAATGCCTTGAAATGTATTGTGTAGGATTTAGAACCCATCGGTAAATAGTTTTTGTAATGCTCGCAACAAGTTATAACGTAGCATAATTTCTGGCCAACACTGTCAGATGTCCAGACGACATGGACATGGACATACAAACTAAAAATATGGAGTACACAAAAGCATACAACAAAAGAAAATTTTCTCCAATATCATATGATCTTAACTTGTACATAGACTTGTGTAAGCATTCTATTATTCAGTGCATTAGAAACATGTCTTATGTTTCCAAATATGCATGAAATAGTTATTTTGTAAATTTACTCAGCTCGAACGGTTGCTTTGATTTACTATGAAAATATTCCTTGAACTACGAAGGTCATGTAAGTTGCTGTAAATGGTAAACCCTCATCAGCTTATTGTGTTTATATTAACACTCCTTCTCTGTCTCTCTCTGTTCCTCCCTCAGGTTCCTCATCATCAGTTTTGTTCCTCTGTAGACCCCCTCCCCTCACCCCCCCCCCCCCCATTCTTTTCGAATCTTATTCCAACTAATCATCACTTTTCTCCTCCACTTCTATCAGTGTCATTACGTATAAGACGGGATGTGGAGGGCGGCATCCATAGTTGAAAGAGGAAGAGAACAATAACGGGGTATGAAGGGCATCCATGACTTCATGGGGGAGGAACAGTAACGGGATATGAGGGCATCCATGATTGCATGGGAGAGGGACAATAACGGGATATGAGGGGCATCCATGACTTCATGGGGGAGGAACAATAGGACGGGATATGAAGGGCATCCATGACTACATGGGGGACAAAGGAGTGACGGGATATGATGGGCATCCATGACTGCATGGGGGAGAAAAAAAAACACCCAAAGGGGCCCCAAGTTTGTCAAATACAGGGAGCTGTTACTCCCTGGTCAATGTTACATATTTTGAAACAGAAAACTCAAATTCATGAATATTCATTATTTCAAGGTAACAAACGCTACAAAAAATTCATCTAGATGGTAAAGACAAGTCAGATAGATCATTTGAACTTTACTGAACCGTATATAAGGTCGCTTAACAGAAGAGCTTATCTTCGTGTGCACACATAAAATCACCTGTGGCGCGTGTTAACTCTTCAAGGGATACATTTTATGGTGTCTGGCTTTTCATGATTCGGGTTTATGGATTACCTGTATTGGCGATGTCAAAGCAAGTATTGTTTTTTTTTTTTAATGTATAATCTCATCGTTCCAGATCCACTGGATGTCGAACAGTATCTACCTCTTGTTTAATTGATAACAACATCCTGTGTAAATCTTCGGCTATTCCTTTTATAGGAGCACATTGTATCCTATCAGATCAAATGTTAACTATTGTTTTAATCTGAGATATTAATCTGACGTAGCACTCCAAAATGACATGTGTGATAATTTTTCAACCTAAAGTTTCTTTCTTTGCATTTTCACAAAGTGAAGATAAATTGGAATCTCGAAGTTACACAAAAAAGTATTAATGGGCAAACACTTGAACTTCAAAAGAACGCGCAGAAATGTGCACTGAGTCAAAGAACTGGTACAATATCACCACCTAACCGTGGTTGCACTCATCCTTCCCCTTCCATCATCAGACATATTTGCCATAGATACCCTCACATGTAGCTTTCTTCAAGAACTATAGGTATCACGACAGTGGGGGGTTTTTTTTCCGAGGGTTTGGGGGAGAGTGGGAGTGTATTAGTCGACAGCAAATTTCACTTTTCTGGATTTCATATTTTGTTTTTATTGTTAACGTACTGTAAGTTTTAAAGTAAAGGGTTGGTGAATCAGGGTTCAAGTTAAAATGCTTTGACTTGCAATGCATTCAAAGATTTGACTGTCTGTCTGTCTGTCTGTCTGTCTGTATGTATATATGTATGTATGTATGTATATATGTATGTATGTATGTATGTATGTATGTATGTATGTATGTATGTATGTATGTATGTATGTATGTATGTATGTATGTATGTATGTATGTATGTATGTATGTATGTATGTATGTATGTATGTATGTATGTATGTATGTATGTATGCTTGTATGCGTGTATGCGTGTATGCGTGTATGTATGTATGTATGTATGTATGTATGTATGTATGTATGTATGTATGTACGTATGTATGTATAATCCTTAATTTTAACTTAATTTCAATATATTAGGTATACACTTTTATCAGGACTCACATGCATTTCGTATGCTTACCGGAGGCGTCACACACTCTTGTTTCCAATTTTCTGTGGCGTCGACACTGTTAAAACTGACCTTTAAGTAGTACTTATGTAAATGATTTCAAAGTCTTGTTCTTGTTTGCAGATTATTCGGTGTTACACATTTGAAAATTTAAAGAGTTCAACTACGAAGGCTTGCTTTGATTGATGACAGCACGACAAAAGTCAACAGATACTCAGAACTTTTGTTTCCCCAAAGTGAAGTAGTCTTTTCTTTCTTTTTATTCTTTCCAAAATAAAGTTGTATTCACTGCTACTCTGTCGAATTTACAGCCAACGGTAAATTCGAAGAGTTGTTAAATCCATCTGCTGTTTATTTGTCAATCAAAAACTTTTTACAGAGCCACTGAGTGACTAAAAGCGTGAGTTAACTCCAAACTTTAAACCGACAGTTAACAGTTTACTTTACAGACTGGTCTACCGCCCTCAAAAGATATTATGATCACAAAGTCAGGTTCTTTGTATAATTTTGCAGAGACGTTAAGTATTTTGTAACTTGTGTGTTGCATATCTGCAAATGTAAGTAGACAACTGTAAGGCTCACTCACAACAATAAAATAAAGGAGTGGCCATGTAATTCCATTTGAAATATTCAGCTCATGTAGGAAATGGCAAAACAGATTTCCCAGAGGTAAGCAAATCTTTTTTTCAGTTTTTAATTGAATAAGTTGAATGAATCAGTATACGTCGGTGTTTTTTTTATGATGTCCAGCCAGCATCAACTAGGGTATGAATTTTTCCTCGCCACTACGTGACTGCTTTTGATGAAATTCCTAAGTAAACTATACTAATAAAAATATTCATTGGTGGCAACTGTGGCATTAACGATTTCTTGCGTCTGGCATAATTTCAAACGGAACATTTAATAGTTGTCCTTTCCTGAGCAACGGCCACGTTCTCGATAAGATAACAGCAAACACCTGCCTCACAGTTATATCACGTATATCAGAAGGGCTTTAAATACTGTATGTTTCTTGTATGCAAGGACAAAATACCTTAAATTTTATACCATATTTGACTAAATTTAACCTCATCATAACATCCCTGTCCTGCCATCATTGCGCAACATGCGACACCTAAAGGTTTATTTTTTTTTATTTTTTTTTTCAATCTGTTCTTTTCCCAAATTCTATCGCATGCGCCCTCAATTTCTCATTTCAAATGTCTTTTCTTTCCTGAGACAACAGTGCGACTGGTTTTTCGAGTGCACGCCTCCAAGCAAACAATTTCTTTCAAGTGGGGAGATCTGCTTTTTGGCTCTTAGTCAATGTCAATAGAGACTTTACGTCGATATAATGTGACAGCTACAAACTTACACCTCCAAATCGGGGCTAGCCTGTGCAGTGCCAGTGCCTGTGCTTCTGCATGAACTGTAGGATGTACACAAACAGAATTTTAAAATAGAAAATTTGTATATCTGCTATTGAAGAAACAAAGGAAATGAGATAATTTATCAATGCAGTTATGATATCTTATAATCGGACCATTATACATCATTTTAACTGCTACTGATGTACTATTTTTATTGACATATAACAAAAATGACCCCCCAAAAAATAGTAAAGTTTGCTGGTCTTAATTCAATATTTTTCATGAACTCAGTGAGAGTTTTTTATTATCACTTAAGTTAAATATTCCGTTTTTTGCCATTTGATGAAATTCTTTTTTGTATTGCTTTTTTATCTATAATTTGCTCTCTTTTGTCTGCATACATAGGTTTATCAATCAGGGTTGTAGCTTAGTTTGAAAAATACGTCGCGAACTTGACAGCCATCAAAATAGCGCCATCATTATAAAGTTCGAGTTAAAATAAAACGAAAGTTGGGCCGTTAGCGACTACCGGATTGGAAAAGTGCGGTCGGTTGGAGGAAACGTTTCTTTCTTTCTTTTAATTTTTTCTCTATCTGATTTTTGTAGAAAACCCGAGAGGGGGAAAGCTAAATTATTAAGGGCGTACTCTACAGAAGGAGTATTAAAACTTAAACATTTCCATAACAACCTCCAAATAAATGAACGTGGACAAATATTTCCAAGAAAATCCCGCACGCATTAGGAAATTCGGTTTGTCCCTTACGGTTCGCCAATTGCACCATTTTTTAATTGACATGACTTATGCGTTTGATGAAAGTACCAAAGTCATTTGATAATGCTCACTTAACATTTGATGAAGGTGAGAAGTTAGTGCATGTAGGCGATCAAGTCATTTGATCATGTATACTCATCATTTGATGAAGGTGTGAAGTTTCTATATGAAAGTGTTATATATCCAACTCATTTGATGATGCATACTTACTTGATGAAGATATGAATTAAGTTAAAACTGCAAATATCATTTTAATTGGCGTTCCAAAGTCTCAGATCATTTTATGTTTACCCCTATGTATAGACTATGGCTTTACTTTTTGATGTTTGGTCTCTTTCATTTACTTGGAGGACATCACGAAATGTTTGAAATGTAACCTATTTTGATTTTTTTCATCTTTCACAAGCTTTCCAAAGATTAAATGCATTGATGGAAAAAAAAGAAGCATATCGTTATCTCCAACCCACCCCACTTCTCAAATTGGGGGCGTTATTAGTATATCAGGGAGCTGGTATTTACATGGAGAGTTATGCTAATAACAAATGCTAATACTTTAAAACCTCCCAAAATCGAGTGAGGATGATCTATGTAATAAGCTCAAAGGTATTTCTTCCTTTGCTTTTGTTTCTCAGCTCAATATAATTGACTGATCCACATCATTTAAGTCAGCTATACATCCTTAATTAAACAAGAAACTCGCTCAGAATAATGCTTTGATGTGTAAGTTTGTACCGCCAAAACGTGAAGATCAGATGCCATACAATACGACTGAAACGACTGTTTAATTTAAAATTAATGAGCATTTTCAGTCCATTTCTTAAGACGTTTTGGCCTGCAAGTGAGTTACGGAAGCAAAATTTTAATTTTGTGACAAATGGCTGAGAAGTTTGTTTGTAGTTTCCAGAAATGGCGAGGTATAGATAATGGCGAGGAACAGATTATTTTTCATGTTTTGATTTACAACCCAAAGATTGTGTTGTCATACGCGGCATCGAGTGTCGAAAAAAGTTATTTTTCTCGTGACGACTGGCAATACTACAGCAGTAGTAAAAATCAAAATGAAATTCCGTAACTGCAGCAGACGACAAATATGTTGTTGAGTTCTCTTCCTAATTTGATACGAAGTCTTTAGCAATGTTAAGAACGATACAAAGCGAAGATTACGGTGTGACCTTAGCCACGTAAACCTCACCTCAAGGCGTCCTGTCAACTTAGTAACAGCTTCCTGGTATATGTCCATGCAGAGACTCGAACGCCGAAAAAGAGTTCTTAATAAATGATCGCTTGTGCCGAGTATAGCCTTTATATTTGTAAATATTACACTATATAGGAATTTATTTTTTTATTCTTTCAATCTGAGAACAAATTTGGGAAATCCTATGCAACAATTGAAAGTTAATGAATGGTTTATTAACACTGGACCTTGCTGTACTTAAGTAAAATAACCATCGGGAGTTAATACTAACGGTGAACTAGGGCTCAGCTCGGGGATAGCATTTACCCGCGAGGGTGCAATATCCTTTAATAAACGCACAGGTCCAAAGTTAATTGAACTTACTTAAAGGGAAATAGGGCGTTTAGAATATACCAATATGGCATGTAAAGAAAATAGCTTTAATCATTGTTAAACCATTCAGTGTCACCGTTAAATATCTGCAAAAGCTTCATCTTCTCAAAAACTTATGCATGTGATGAGTAAAGGAAGATGCATCATTTGAATTTTGAAAAGTTTGGGTGAACAAATTAGTGTTGAGCATCAAATAAATGAGTTTCTATCCGTGAGAAACTTATTTCTTGGAAAAAAAAGACTACTGTCCTTCCTCGTTTTGAGTAATCTATCATTCTGCATCCACAAACATTGGTTTTAAAAATATGGATGTTTTCTGTAAAACAAACGCCCTATTTCCCTTTAAATATAAACTTGACAGTATGTTACCTGCAGCATAATGTACAGTCACCTGACGGTGATGGGCCAATAGGAGTTTATTCTTCCCAAGTATGAATAAAAGTAAATTAAAGTGGTTAACCAATTAAAAGTTAAAACAAAGTCAGATCTTGTTGAAGTTGCTTACTTTGAGGCAACGACTACGATGCTGGAGAATCTGTTGGCACTTTTCAGAGATGGGCTGTACTTTGTTGTAATTTAACTTTGAATATCAACACTGTAATAAGCTCAGTTGTTAGTGCGCTACCGCCAATCCCCTGTTTTTGTCTGTTTTTGTGTTGTTGTAGTGTGTGAGTGTGTTTGTATGTCAGTGTCTCTCTCTCTTCACCTACCTCCGTGCTCCTCTATTTATTTGGAAGATAAGTTCACCCTGTACCAATCTCCCACACCATACACCAACTCAACTTCCACGGTGAAATACACTCATACACATATACGTTTTGGCAGAGAGGAAAAGAAGGAAGCCCAACATCTAAATATCACCTCTCACCTCGTTCCCAGTAAAATTCTGTGGAACGACGGCTGTCCGTCACGTCCTTGGCGGAGAAGTAACGGGGCCACAACATTGACTCTGTCAATAAACAGGTTCGTGGGATTACAATATAACAAGCTGCAGTGTTTGACACTGCCGGCTTAAAGGATTTACATAGATTGTGGAAGTGGTTACACGTCAGTCATCAAACTAAACCACCCTACTACCGGCCGTTGTATATAATTATCAGTCAGTGGAATTTCAGTTTTATCCAAAACGCTGAATAGTTGATTCAAGATGGTCTACGTCAAACTGATAATAGGGCCTAATCACAAACAAACAAAAATGAAAAAATAGTATGCCTGGAACTGGGAGCCTAAAACTGAAGGCCTTACGTCTCAATCGCAACATTTAGGAAATAGATTTCCTTCGAAAATAAAATATCATATCGTCGAAAAGAAAATTGCCATATAGACTGGAAGCTTACATATTGGAAAATCTTACTATACAATGCAATCACGTCATAAATGTAACAAGATAGAGAACTTACACAAGTAAATAAAAAAACATGTTATTAAGCAGAGAGTGACTGATGCTGGTACAAAACGATTTATAATGATTAAGTACAGTTTATTATAAATGCTTAAGTCTCACCGTGACAATACGTGATCTGTGAACCCATATCTAATTGTTTTCATCTTTGGAGTTTGTTGAGCGTACCATGGAGAAAAAGATAGAAAACGAGGAGGAACAAACCCAGAACATGAATGAGGGGACGCTTTTGTGGAGATGATAGGTATTTTTGATGAGATTGCAGGTAAGGGTCCATCCGAGAAGTTAAAGTATGTTCTGTTCAGTTTATTTTACTTGGAAACTGAAAATACGGTTCAAGTAATTTCTCTTTCAAAAAAATAGCGATAGTGTTACAAATAGAACAAGCGACATTCAGAACAAATGTGGAGGGTCTGCCATAAATAACCAACGACACAAAATACTTTGATTAATGATTAGTGCTATACCAGGGAGTTGCCACTACTCTCTGGTTATACAATCCAAACGATAGCCTTACTACGCTGTGATTAAAAAGAGGGCGCTCTTTCAATCGGTGCCTTTAAGGTCGTTTCGTGTTCAGTGACAATGTCACAGAAGTTATACTAAACTCCACAGATGACTATCAATCAACCAGCAGTTTAATTTTTTTCTTCCAAGTAGTGTTTTTGCGAGTTAAATATTGAAGCAGGCCATCAATGGGAAAACAGAAGCTGTTGAAGCAAGATTTAAACTTCGTTTCTTTTTTGAGGGGATGTGGATTTTTTTCAGTCTCAATTGTTTATTTTTCTCGATTTCAGGACGTTTTAAAAGTTCGATGCAACATCCTTACCCTCCAGTCCCTCGACTAGCTATGATAAAAGAATAAAAAAGGGTTTTAGTATTGTCCTTATTGACCAACATGCTTTTGAGAGAGTGGTAATTTCTGCATGTTTTTTAGAGATCACACCCTCTACTTTTACACTTTTTTAGTTTTTAATTCACACTTTACAGTGGCACGCGCTACCTTTAAAGTTTTCCTGCTGTGTGACAAAATGCATTGCATATCATATTTAGGCATATGAAGTAAATTAAAATAAAATATATACAGAGGATCTCATACAGATTATTTTTGCGGTGACAAATATTTACTGTTACATTCCATTATTTATATGAGTTATCCATTATTATTATTTTCCATTATTTTTATGATTTTTTCAATATTAAATTGTGGAGGAACAGCTTTGTTGCTCGAACGTTACTAATGTTTTGATCAATTGGCGGACTTACAGCCTGAAAATGATAGCCTCGGTCGCCGTGCCCGACAGCTACTCTCATGATACTACCACAGAGATACTCCGTCAAAAGAGTGAGGAGAGTGTAATACGTAAGTCTAATCAGGGAGTTGCCACTGCTCCCTGGTCTAATCACTGGAGAATTCAACTTGTGCAGGGAAGTGGGAGAGCAACGGATGCCATACGGTGCCATCAAAAGTTGGGCCAAGGAAAATGGTTATCGATTACTACCTAGGAAAATTGCATTTTTGATGCAACAAATCAAATCCGATCGACTGAGAGCATTCAGATCAGTAGAAAAATTTCCACCGGGCCGCTCTTTCCCATAGATCCGCCCTAGTCTCCCAGTCTCACGATACCACCAGGTTTGTCCCCTCTCAAACGAAGGAATTTATTTCAGCCAGTTGGTCTAATCATGAATTGATTCATTGAGGATTTTGAAGGTTACTGCCACCGTGACAGTATATATAGTTAGCATAGTTAGTCCAGTTTCACTTTAGATAGTTATATAAATTGATAGTTTTTTTTTTTTTAATTTTAAGTTTTCCCTGGTCTGCACATGCTGTGTGCATTTGAATTTCCTCTGAGAAAAATGTCTGGTCACGAATTTTTACAACCATTTCGACTAATTAATTTCTCACTCATTACTTTTATTTATTTATTTTTTTTTTGTAGGCCTATGTGAAAAATGGAATCTTCATACTTGACCAATTGTCATTAGTCGGCCTGTATGATGGAAATCTGACAAAAGCTGGGCAAAATTTAGTAAATTTCATCAAACAAGCCAATGTGCCGCTTTAATTGAGATCTGCATAACATTACCGGATTTAAACACTTCCAAGGCTACGGTTACTTCGTAAAATTTGAGGGCGCTCTTTCAATCTCGTTCAAAATCAGAGTGTGAAGTTTGTGGTCTTTTCCTCACTCGGTCTGTCCACTAGGCTAAAATCTAAACAGCAAGTTCAAGAAAGGTTTGGGTTGTTGGTTTGTTGACAGGCCTTTTGTTTGTTGTTATAGATGATTCATTTTAGATTGGCTAATACTGATTTACTATCAAATAGTTACTCTTGCAAAGCTACTGCACAGGGAGATAGATAAACATGTGTAGGGAGAAAACACAAACAATGTAAAAAATAGATATAGAAGTAAAATAAAGCAAAATAGAAATGTACATGATATTGATATATATTTACATATATTTAAACAATTGTCTGCAACATGCTTAAATGACAACTAATTACATCCTATCAATTCAAGAATTTTCTGCAAAATGTTGATATGATCATTTTTTCCCCTTTTCTTCGCCTCCATTTATTGTTTTCGAATGTTGTTGGAGTAGGACAGAACAGTGAAATTATGTACAAAAGAGGTGATATGTGATGCCCATATTGATAGTATAGTACAAAGAAGAAAAGAACAATGCCAGAGAGCATTTTCATGGAAACTTAATTAATAATTTATTGTATATATGTGTGTAAATATGTATATGATGTGAAAAACAAATAAATTAAACGAAAGAAATAGATTTGGGCATGAGACAAATGCTTCTCTAATGTTAGTAATATTTACAGTCTTCTTCTTTTTCATTTTCTTGTTTTGTTCTGTTCTAACAATGAATAGAAACATTCAGCAGAATTCACTGACATTAAACTTACTTTTCATCAATTTACAGTTAATGATACATTGCTTCATATGAAGTGCTGGAAAATGATAGGACTTCTGGCCCTCATGTAACTAAAAAGAAGAAGCTTTTCATAGAGAGAACAGGATAATAATTAAAAAACATAATTTCTAACTGAGCAATAAATTGAACAGTGTATCTGCAATCCCAGGAGAACGTGGTTTAAAGTTTCATTATCCCTCTCGTACAGTGTGGGGAATCTACCTTCCCCATTAAACAAAGTAGTCTATTTGTTGGAAAAATCCTATGTATATATCTCAATTAGAAGTGGTGAATCCTAGCTTCAGAAACAGAAACCCATGGTTTTTTTTTTCTTTTTTTCAAGTGAGCAACTAAACAATTTTCTGCAGAATGGTAACTTGTTCATTTCTTTCAAATAAACAATTTATTAATTCTCTGTCGAAGGAAAACTTATTTCATCCTGTAATTTGTATTTCTGGTCTAGGAAGTGAATAAGTGGAAATTTTGGCAGAAGTATGATGAAATGACGAACTGTTATAGGTTGTCATTCGAACATTTTTCAGAAAATTGTTCAATTGCACACTTAGTAAGAAAGTGAACAAGTCAACATTTAGCAGATAGCAGAAAATTGTTCAATTGTTCACTTACAAAGAAAGTAAACAAGTAGATGTTTTGCAGAATATTGTGGAAATGGCAAGATATGATAACTTGTCATTCATACATGTTGCAAAAAATTGTTCAATTGCTTACTTATAGCAAAAAAGTGAACAATCAAAATTTGCAGCAATTTGTTAATTGTCAATTGTTGAATTGACAAGATGCGATGAGCCGTTATGTGAACATTTAAAAGCGTTATGTGAACAAAAATATGTTGAATTCCTCGCTAAGAATCAATTAAACAAGTTAATATATATATATATATATATATATATATATATATATATATATATATATATATATATATATATATATATATATAGGACTCTAACCATTCCTTTTGTTGGAGATGTATGTGAACTGTGTTTCTTGTACTTTTGCCATTCGCTATTTCCAGCTGCTTTGAGGTTCAATTAGTTTTGACAATTGATGTAAATTGGCTAAACCTCGAATCGGCTTGGAACCTTGAGCCTACCTGTCATTTAGATGGTCTTGTTTCTACGTGTCTTCTTCTTGAGGATAGTCTCCAACAATAACAGTGTCCCGCTGGTAACCAGGCTCTCTTTTACCACGCTAGAGGTACTATAAACACTATCTCATCGCGTTCAATTTCATTCTTATCCCTTAAAATTCAACAACCATCCGCTTAAAATTCTTTTTTTTTTCCTCTCTCTCCCTTTTCGATATCTTCCCTTTTTATGATATTTTATTTAAATGGTTGCGAAATGATTTCTTTTGGTAAATTCCCATATGGGTGTCCAACTCATTCTGCCTTATGAAAATAAAGTTTTTTAAGGCTTGTCTGCAGGGTCTATTTATAATTTGAAAACTTCTCTGGGAGGGAAGGTGTAAATGTCGAATATTTGTTTATTTAAATACCTTTTTTGGTGTTCGGAATATCTGTCCTTTATTTGGAATTGTTTTATCCATGCCTTCCTGTCATGTTGAAATAACCCTCTGTGTGGCTGCTCTGTGATTGGCACACTAAGCAGAAAAAAATGTTTTTGTTTGGAAGAAAAGAAAAAAACTGTAGGAGATAACACTGACGTTCTCATTGCATGAAATCTCACCCGAAATTTATATTTAATGGAAGAATGTACTGTAAACCAGAAAGGGCTAAAACAATCGTTAAATCGAAGAGAAAGTATAAACTAAAATAATAAAGTCAACGATATGGAAAATCGATACAACTTTCATAAAAGAAATAAAGGCAATCTGCTGTAATGTTAGGTCAACAGAAATAGAAACAGTCAATTCCTTCTTGTTTGAAAGGCGTCAAATATTGTGTGGTATGGGGGATACCATTGCTATATGGGGGGGGGGGGGTACATCTGTAGTGTCAAATTTTAGGAGGATGACTCGACTTTTGGGGTCCCTGTAGGACTTAAACTCAGGAGGAATCTCGTTCTCTCTGATAAATTAGATTACAGTTAGAGCTTATTAAATTGGTATGACCCGAAAATAACAAAAGTTAGTTGATTTGAAATAAGGATGAACTTTTACGAGTAAAGAATATTAAGCAGCTAGGTCGAAAATTGTATGCAGTGGATACACCTGGAAGTAAAATTTAACGTTATGGCCGAGGAACCAAAACAATAGACTTACATATTGCTTCAAATTTAGAAACGAGGTAGAACAGGTTTCAGGAGTAAAGTTAAAATGGAAAAAATATAACATAATTGAAAGGATGACCTTATAAATAACCTGTACCAGAAGAATTTCATCGTGAAGCCTGTCTACTGCCGGTAGTGTTGAAAATCACTTTAGGCCTAATTCCAAGTTTGCCGACGAACTACGAAACGCAAGCTTACGAAGACGAAGAAAATCCAAATATTCCAAACGACATCTGAAGAGGTAATTTTTATGATGAAAAGCCGAAACAAATTAAGAACAATATTATTGTTTATTCTTGGATGACCCTCTGAAATGAACGATTCCACCAAACAAAGACTACAATATTGCACTCCTCCCCTCAACGTTGATCGGTTTTTTCAACAATGTGAACAAGTGACTGTGCTAATCACAGATTTTCACGTTTACGAAATCCTATTCGTGCTGTTATCAACAAATATACTTTGCAGGTTTTGTTTTGTTTTTTCCAAGAAGTATATATTTTAGAGATTCTGGTTTCTTCCAGAAGTAATGTTGCTGCTTCTTTTTTCTACTGTTTTCCGAAAAATTATGTTGCATCCTCTTCTTTTTTTGGGGGGGGGGGGGGAGAAATATATGTAGGAGGGTCTCCTTTTAGAGCAATATGCTTCTTTTTCTTCGAGAAGTATATTTTGAAGCTTCTGATCTTTTCTTTTTCTTTTTCGAGAAAAATATGTTAGAGCTTCTGGTTTTCCCAGAAATACGTTTTGAAGCTTTGATGTTTCTAGAAATATATGTTGGAACTTCCACTTTTTGCTAGGAATATGTCCAAGTTCTAAAATGTATATCTAAACCAAACAAAACCGAACCTTCAAAATATATTTCTAGAAAAACAGATCCCCTAAAATATGTTACTCGGAAAATAAAGTTGCTTAAAATATATTTCTCGAAAAAGCAAAAGTTTCAAGATATGTTTCTCGAAAAACAGCAGCTCCAGCGTCTCCTATACGTCTCAAAAAAAAAAAAAGAAGAAGCTCGAAAATATGATTTCTCGAGACAAAACAAGTTTCATATAATATAATTATTTGAAAAACAGAAACTCCAAAATTGTATACTGACTACAACTCTAATTAGGCTTTCATAGATTTTTCAGTAGGCATAATATATATGTACTGTTTAATGGTGGGCGGGACTTGCTGATTTCAGCTTGAATGATTCCCACTGAGAATCTACGAACTCTCTTACACGACCGGAAAATTTTGATATAGCGAAAAACTGTTATAACATAGAAACGTTGATTACCCTTTGTTAAATGAATGGTTCACCGTAGAGTCACTACATACCACCCCATAAACATATGTACCAAGATATGAACTGTTCCAAGCGTGAATGTGCTGATGAACCTAGTACAGGTCTTTAATTGGACTGTGTGATAGCTATACGACATAGCAAGAAGAATGACGTTAGGAGTTAAAATCACTGTTGCTATTAATTAATTCAGACTGTCTTCTCATACAATTTTTCTTCAGTTTACCTTTCGTGTCCCCCCGCCCCTTTTTTTTCTCTCTCTCTTTGCTCGTTTTCACCCTTTGAAATTTATCCATCCATCTAGGCCGAGATGTTCTCGATTGCGCGCGTTAGGATGTCTTCTGTTTGTTTAACCTTGCTTTCTCTGCGCCGCGTATACCTGCTCTCCAACTGTGACGGAAGATACAAGAACAACTTTGCGCCAAATTGAATTTGCGACCTTTACATTGACCTTTGGCCCCGCGGGAGGTCACTCACCCCAGGGCATATATTACCGAGTACAGCTTGTCATACCTCTTAATAGGTATCATCCTGCTCGGCATACTAACAATAGGTTAAATTACAAAGTTTGCCCAAGGATGGGAATGAAATTATCACAAATTTGTCAAAATTTCTTCGCCTGCCGGGTAACACCTTCCGTCGGTCCTGCATATTCTACTGCAGTGAAGTCTTCGGTCGATGTAGCTTATTTAGTCTCTGTGCGGTTGTTTGCCATGTAAACTATTACTTAAACACGTTCCCTACAGGAGATTTCTATCTGAGCCATCACATATTTCGGACGTAATTGACAGGAACAGAACCGTCAAAACTAAAAGGAAAAGTGATATGTGGAGACATATATATATATATATGTATATGTATGTATATATATATATATATATATATATATACATATATATATATATATATATATATATATATATATATATATATATATATATATATATATATATATATATATATGAGATATACTCTACCGGTACATCAGAGATCATGTGGTTTTTTCTTAGTGAAAGGATGGTTATACGTTATACTCCTTTGGCATACTTCACTCACCTCAGTGTTGCGCATATGTGGCACTACTGCAGTGTTATGTTATCCTTCTGTAACAAGAGGAATAGTGATTAAAAGGACCTCCGGAACGACTAAACGGTCGCTCGGCAGCAGTATCGAGAACGAGTAGTAAAATAAACACAACTGACATTTAACAAGAATCGGTTGCCAATATACAATTACAAGTACATCTAAAGTAACGTGTAGGTCATCATCGTTTTACCACGAGGAATATATCATATTGATGATGGACTTGGTCGCAGTTTGACCTCCTGTTGACTGACGTGCCGATTTTGACAGAACCGGAGTCCCTCAAACAGCTCCATAAAAAACGATGACGGAGATATCCCCGCACGTCAATTTGCATGGCGATGTATCTAATTATACTGCCAGACATCTTTAACTGACAAACTTCATCACCGTGGTTTGTAAGCGTAATTACGTGTGACGATTAACAGTAAATCTCATTCCAATCAACCATATGGATTTGGGGTCTCCATTTTTTTTTCTTTTCATATTTCAGTGGGCGGTCCATTCGTCCCCGAGTCAGCTCATTTCACCGAATGGGGCCACCCAGTGCCTTTTGAAAACTTGCAGTTCCCCCTGCAGAATTGTCGGTGTCTGGGTAGACCTTGTTTATTTGGATCTCGTTGTCTACGTTTTGCTCCTTTTGAACAGCTTATTTTTTCATACCGCCCTCAAAAAGGACAGTGAAAAGAAGAAAAAAACGTCTGTTCCACAAGCGTGGTCCGTATCATTGTTGACTTGCTTGTAGTTTGATTTCGTTCCGACCACATTCTCGGATAGCACGCTTTTCACTACCTATATTTTGTCAAACTATTCCTTTCTATCTCCCTCGCTTTTTCTTTTTTTTTTTCGTTCTGCTATGATGACGTTCAACTCATCAAGATCACCAGACAGTTTGATAAGTCAGCGTGGAGCTGATTTTTCTTTTCCTTTTTTTTTTTTTTTTTGAGGGAAAGTGGGAAAATGGTTATCGACAGAATTTTGATATACTGACCTTTTTACATAAAACACCCATATTCCAACCCCAACTGTGCGCTTCATTGAACAATCAAAATGCCCATGGAAGGTGGTATGAAAATAAAAATGTAAGCCATGCACTTCGCTGTTACACTCTCTGCGACCGCGTGTGGTGACCGCATACTTGCGTGGTGGTTACTTTTCTCATTAGAGTTTCATTTAGGCGTCAGGTATACTTTAAATGAAGAGTTTTGTAAACCAGCAGCCTGGCAATCATTTTCGACTCTCAGTTTGATTGATTGCTTGGATTTCTTTGCTTTTTCTTTGGCGCGAAAAGTGAAGAAAGAGGGCGCTTTTTCCTTCTTCATTATGCTTCCTCAATCGGCAACAGTTTAAAGTATTGTTCCTTAACTGATGATTAGTAAAACTCTTGTTTGTCACAATCTGTGAGACAGCTTGGTTTCTTCCGTCTGAAGTCCACGTTTTTTCAGTCACTATATTCGTTCGTTATGGGACAGTTGAACGTGTGATCATAAACGTTTGTGAAACTAGCGTCAGTAAAAAAAAAAAAAAAAAAGCCCTCCTAGACTTCAGCAATCACGCAGGTCCTGAATGGAAAGCAACATCAAATATGTTTTATTTTAATGCACCATCACTCTCCTGATAGTGCGTAAATCGTTTCATTCATTACGTTGGTATCATTGTTATGGTAATGTGTAATTTGAATGTTAATAAGTTGTTCCCTTTGTATTTTTTGTCGGTGGTCTTTCGGGAAGGGGTAACCTTTGGGGCATTACTGTGACTTTTGCTGGTGGTTTTAGTTGAATTGGAACAAAATATTCTGGTTTTTTTTTACAGTTCTAAGCATGTGCAACGCCGAATCGACAAGGAAGAAACTTTCTCTACACTTTGTTGAGTGTAGGATGGGAAATCGGACAAACAACCTCTCAATGTTGGATTGCAACCTTCTTTAATTTTATCATGGCTGATATCTGTGAATCACCCACACACCTGCATGCCACATTTTCGATCATACATTTCGTATCAAGTGCGCCATTGGTCGAATTGCGACCTTAAATATTTCATTTCCATGTACCCTAACTGCGGTTTAGACTACGGGATTTAAATATAAGATTTCCTTCTTTTTTCTCTTTTCGTTGTTTTTTTTTTTTTTTTTTAAAGCTTCTTGTGGCCATCGACCCGAGTCACCATGGTTACGATACCGTCTCCAGTTTCACAGGTAACGACTACAAAATCTGTTCTCGGACGTTTTGTGGAGTTATGCCTTGATCTAAAACAGACAGGTGTTCTAATGACCTTGCGATGACGGTTACCCCATCCAATAGCTCCCTATGTGGTATCAGAAACAGAGACCCCAACTTCGTACTACGGATAACGTACGTCATAACAATAATGATTAGCAGCGAGATACGGACCAGTTCGTTCTTCGTATACTGACAGCTCACCGGGATCCTCTCGGCGTTCCATTCCATCCAGGATTAAGTCCCGGCATTATCGCCTTTCGGTTTGGTTCGCACAGCTACAATATAGCTAATGGTAAACAGCGCCACCCCCATCAATGGGTAAGTAGATCACAATCATGTTGAGTCCTATAAATGTTATATTTCTTTTATTATTTTTTATTTAATTTTTATTTTCCTTTTCTTTTATCATCATCGCAAGGTATCGAATGTTTTTTTTTAAGTTCTACATGGTGATGAATAAGCTAATTGCTCACCGTAATGTGTTACATATATGTGTGACTGAATACATTGACATGTGTATACAACGGCTTCTAACAAGAAGGACAAAACTAATAATTATCAGAAAAGAAAATGGGAATTTCATTGCGTTTACACTTATGTAGCTTTTGAAAGTTTGATACACATAACCCTTTGTAGAGGAATTAACTTTGAAGGCATTTTAAATTTAAGTAACTCGTTATTTACCGAGCGTTTGTTTTGCTTGGCAATTAATTAATCGTTATTACAAGCACAGATAGCTACGAAACGATGGCTACCGTATGATACACTGTACTGGCTACCTTATCGTGTATTACACACACAGTAAGGAAGCAAGGGTTACGTAATTTCTTTAGCAAGGTATATCCTTAAAAGAAAAAAAACTCACGTGAACAGTGAACTCTAAGGCAGAATACGAAGGGAAAATGTTAGTGGAAAAGAATTGAGAATAAGGAATAATTATGATGAGTTGTTACGTTTGATTTGCCTTCTGTGGGTCCCTTTGTATTTCCATTTGTATTTGTAATTTTTACGTTCTTGCTTTGTTTCGTCATTAAATGTGTTCAACGATATTTACATATAGATACTGAAAAGAAACGTTCTCTCACTGTTGAATTCATTTGGAGTTACACTGATGATTGACTATAGGCAATAAAAGAACAAAACGAAAGTTACCGTACAGTGTAAAAATTGTGGAGAACTACAGAACAAAAATAAAGAAACACAAAGAGGAAACAGAAAAAGTACTGTTAATTTTTTTTTTTTGGCCTTTCTCTTTATGTGTTTTTCTTATTTTTTCTTCTGTTGATGTACAGAATTCGTTTCGTGAATGAACAGCAAGAAACAGTGTACGAGACAGTGAACATTGTAAAGCAAAATGTAAAGATTTGTTTTATTCTTCAACCCACCGATAAAATACGAGAAGTCATGTAAGGATGATTCAAAGCTTGTCTAAGAGTCGTGGTACAGTCTTTGAAAAATCAAAATCCAGGTCCAAAATGGCCTGAAAATTAGAAAACAACGTGTATGCCATGATAGTACAAATAAATGCGCAGTACGTTGTGAGATTCGCTGTAGAGTTACGTATGAACTGACCTCTTTCTTCATCTCTATTTGTCCCTTACATTCTTTTGCATTTGAGTTATATTTACATACAACAAAGAAAATTGTACAATAGAAAGCAATTAACATGTGCAAAGACGAATTTAATTAATTTAATTTTTCTTAATTAACGCTCAATTGAGTTAAACAAATTTTTCACTAAAGGGAAATGTCTCCTTTAAATCTGAATAAGTACTTTACTGTTAAGTCTTTTTTTATTCTCATAAAATATCAATTTTTTAGTATGAAAAGAAAACTTATACGTATGATTAAATATTCACATTAGGCTTAGTGGATTGCAATTTACAAGAAAACAAGTAATATTTCATATGCAAAATCAAGGAATTGATATGTTTGGTGGAGGCTATACTGATAACACTTGCTTAAAAACACACTTTTTATGCAGAAACAACTCTTCCAGGTCTTAAATGAGAGCAGAAGTAAATTTATAGCCCCAAAAAAGTGGACCGATTGATTTCACCTCCGGGGAACTTACAGTCCCAGATTTTACTTTTTTTTCAATCCCTTTTTTTCTAAGTTCTCCTTTTTTATCTCGTTGCTTTTCCTTTTCATTGTCCTATTTGTATTATTTTAGTCTCCTTCTGTATTTAGTTTTGCGTTCAGTTCTTTTGTTTATGCTTTTCCTTTGTTCTTTTTTCTATCTTTTAATTTGTTGTGTCTTCCTTCAATATTTTCTTCCTTTTTTTTTATTTCTTTCTTACTCTCCCTTTGCTCCCTTCGATTCTTTCCTTTCCCCACTTTCTTTTCAATTTCCATTCTATACTTGTTTTCTCTTTGTTTTCCAGCTACTAGATAGTAAACATTTGGAAGTAAAAATTGAAAGATTTGTTTTATTCTGCAATTCACCGATGGAATACAGAAAAAAAAAACCCATGTAAGGGTGATGGGGGAGTTTGTCTAAGATTTTATTTATTTTTTCCGCTTTATCTTTGATATTTTCAGGTAATATTTACAATTTTTTCTGTCACATATACATACGATGTATCGATCAGGTGCACAATTGACCGCGATGATATGATGCATACCGTAACGTACAGTCTCTGATAAATTAACAAGGAAAATATACTTTCATAATCTCGACTACGCAAACAGAATTTACAAGCGTTCCTCCTTTCGTTTATTTGTCCTTTATTTTTTTCCTTTGTAGTTTTTTTTTTCTTTACTGTTCATTTATCTATTTGTTTCTTCTCTGCTTTGCACT
Source organism: Stichopus chloronotus (assembly GCA_021234535.1). Lineage (NCBI taxonomy): Eukaryota > Metazoa > Echinodermata > Holothuroidea > Aspidochirotida > Stichopodidae > Stichopus > Stichopus chloronotus. The sequence goes on along the minus strand of CM037839.1, from coordinate 15,346,707 downwards.
TGATTTCTTTCACAACATCTTTTTCAACATGGTGAACACTTCCAAACTTGGAAGTATTTTGAGATCTACTTTACACTTAATTACGGTGATGTATCGCATAATCTACATCGGTTAGCGTATATAAAATCACAGCAAGAGTGTCAACGATGAAGGGGTCTTGACTTTGCTCTCTGTACAGACGATTTATTAAATATCATTTTCAAATGTATAACAGCCAGGATATCTTTTTCACCTCCACACCAACCATACCGAAGGTCAGACATGGCTGGGGTAATTACAAAGTTATTGTTATCAGATAGTAAAATAGACACGAAGAGGCTACCGACGACACAAATACGAATACTTTCAAGTCGTTCCGTGATCCGTATCATCCTAGAACGTGACATCAGATGAGCTGGAGGTTCCGAGTCTCGGAGAGGTAGCTGTCAGAGACATCGGCGATCCATTTAGGATAAACAAACTCCCTCTAGAGAGAGATACCACTCAGATAAGACGTGAGACGAATTTCCAACCTGACTGGAGTTTGAAAATTCCAACGAAACATTTAGATTTAAAGACTATTAATAGGTGTCAATACATGCAGCTGGAAGGTGGAACGAGTAATCTTTAAAAAATTGTGCCCCCTTGGCCTTTGCCCGCTGTTGAATTCGCCAACTAAACGGTTCATATACCATGTGAATTTGACTCCTTCAGGAAAAATTATACTTCCCTCAGACCGAGCCAAGGAACTTGAGGAAAATTTAAATAGCTCAGACAAAAGACGCAAAAGGAAAAACAGGGAGAATATTTAAAAAAAAAGTGGTAAGAATAAATTAAAAGTGAAGGAAATGTAAAGGAAACTTACTTAGGGTGTTCAATGTCGCCATTATGCGAATTAAAGCAACTGGCTTCCCTTTTTTTTTTTTTTTAAATCATAAACAGATCTGGTATTTCAATGAAAGACGGAGGGAAGAGGGGTAAAAGGGAAGAAATCAGGGGTCAGGTGGAGGTCAAAGGGGTCGGCGGGAAGGGGGAGGAGAGGAAGGAATGGATTGAAGGAGGGAAAGGGAGGTTAAAGAAAGGAAGGGGGAAGGAAGAGATAAATGAATTTAATGACTGCTTAAATTGGGTCAAAAATTGGGACAAAATGAACAGGGGAGTTTTAAGATATAGGTCACGTTGAAAGTAGTAAAAGAAGAGAAGTGAGTTTACTCTGTTTTCTGCCAAAAAAGAAAAATGCTGGTCAACCAGTCGACAGATAGTTTATATTACTCTTACAGTAAGACACTAAGAGTCAATTTGGTTGGTAATCGTACGCTTAGTAACCGATAATACTGAACAGTCTTAAAGTTGTATAACTAGGTTGGAATACTCCGGTAGCCCTGCAAACCATGTGCCCCTTTCAACCACCCACGCACCGTCACCAGTACCTACCAAAAAAAAAAAAAAAACTTCCGGACTGCCTTGCATGGTTATATTGACAACGTACAGACATATTATCTAGCCATGTGACTTCTTCAATATTCTTAATGTCATTAAAGGTGATTGGTTATCTCATTAACATTCATTGTGACGTCAGTCTCTTCTTGACGATTCTCTGCAAACGTTACCAGTTTACCGTCACCCAGTTTGCAGGTAATTGTGCACAATGAGTACGATATATTAGAGAGGTGCACACCAGCCCTGACGATATTCCATTTACCTGATATTCCATTAAACAGTAACCATAACCGTAACCGTAACCACTTTACCATTAACTGACGATATTTCGTTTAACCGTAAACTACTGACTTGCAGAGAGTTATCACTGCGTTACGCACACTGGATATCGATCACCTTTAAACACATGTCTCGTTAATTCATAAACGTTATCGCTTTATTAAATTTTAACTGTTACTAAGTTGGATATTATCGCATTAGTCCATCATGCCAAACATTGAAATCAACTCGGAATCACGTCACAATTGCTATCGTTCTGCAACCAAAATTGACGTCAGGATTTCGAAAGGGACACCTGCGACTTATAGAGATGACAGACTGACTCCCCGAAAGTGACGTAATCCTTGTAGCTTGATAAAACGATCAGGAAATGTAGTATAGGCTACATGAATGAATACAATGCAACCTACATAAATTACTCTGTCTGAATGAATTACCCATTCTGTAAACATCGAACATGGCCTGTGAAGGTATTTTTCCCCTTTCAGAAAAAAAAACCCATCATTTTCACTGACTAAGGATAATTGATACATCAACTTTATTTGTGGCTGGAACAAGTTTCGATGATTTTTATACATAATGTGACGACCTTTATTTCAGGTCTGTGTTTTACAAGGGATGAGGGTATCTTAAAAGAAATAAATAAAAAAAATCGATGTTGGTTTCCCTGGTAAGTTTAGTGGTAACTACAGTTACCGTGTAGAAAATTGCGGCGTATGTATTGTTAAGAAGTTGAAAATAACCACTCGCCAAATCAATCATATATGCACACAAAAGGGGAAGAAAAAAAAAAAGAAGAGTCCAAGAACGTGTTGAAAAACCGAAATACATCGATACTACTTCGAATTGCTTGCTGACGTCATCGTGACGGGTCATTTTCTTTTTTCTTTTCTTTTTCTTCCGCGGTAAACGAATGTAAAAACTTGTGGAAGAGCAGCCTCTATTATTCGTTTTCACGCACCAGTTCATAGAGGAAGAACTATCTATATACCTCTATATACGATGGAGCAGAAAGTATCTCTGACTCACTGCCTAAGACAAATTAAGGAGATGAGAACGCATTCATCAAATTCTAGGCCGAGGTTGTCGTTTCGAGGTTACGTTCAAGGGTAAGTTCAAGGCAATTTTCGAACGACTAAAACAATGTACCGACGGGAGATAATAGACGTGACCGTGAAAACGAAAGAAATGTGTAGATTTACAGTTTACTTGTTATATTCAATTCATGTTTGTCTTTCTTCATACGTGTTGAATTCATTAAACTTTTAGCAACTAAAAAAAGAAAATCGACAGTCTTAATGAAATTGTGTGATATCTGCCAAACTTCTCAGTACTGCTCTGCAAACGTTTTCGATCTCACCCGCCACAGAGAATTTCTCCGCTGCTAAACAGATTTAACAACCTGCAGTAATAAAACACTTTTTCAAGAATATATATGTATAGTTTATTCAATGTATTATATTTTGTTGCTTAGTCTTTTCAAAATGAAAGGACAAACACCTGAAAATTGATATCATTAATTACATTCAACATACATAAAATCTTGCGAAGTAACACTCCGGAACAACATTTATGATTTTATGAGATGAAATGTATCCCCAAATTACAACCCAAAGCCATTGTCTGAACACGGGTCACGATATTCTGTTCTCTTAAAGTGTCTAGACTGACAAAAGTAAATTGGAGAAGTTGGAAAATAAGTCCTAGGCATAGAAGCAGAGAGATGATCCAACTTCCATCTTCATTTTTCCTTTTTTTCCCATTGTTGAGATGTAAACGCTTGGGAGATATTCAAAAAAGCTCTGCAAAAGGTTGCAATGTCCTTCTTCAACAACTCACATTACCTGCTTTTATGTCCTTTCGAAATGAAAATGCTTATTTTACACTGAAAAGTGTACAATTTTGCACATGTAACAGCATGTTATATGAAGAGAGCTTATAATCAAGTCACCAACATCACAGTGACAAAAATAATACCTTTTGTCACAAGGTGCAATGGCTTTCGAAAATACTAAGAAAATAATTTGAGTAGTGCAAGAATTATACCTCTTTTTTATTGTGCAAATCTACCATTTTAAATTGAGAGAATAAGCTTCAATATTTCATATCTTAGTTCAGGAATGCCTGGGAAGATAGGCTTTGGACCATTGAAATTTTTTTTTTTTTTTTCTAGCTTTGTGACATATAATTTTGAAATTTCTGAGTTTCGGTACACAGCTTAAACATCGGTTGAATCAAGACTTTCTCAGATATGTATTTACATGAGTCTACTCGTTTCCCTATTTAGACTACTTTTGCACTTCTTCTGTGCACCCACATTTGTGTGACTAATGTACACCCATTCACACACACACACATACGGTATCATATATATATATATATATATATATATATATATATATATATATATATATATATATATATATATATATATATATTATCCAACAGGCAATAAATAATCAACTGAAATTAATCAAACGCCACACTTTCATGCACGTATCATGTTCACGAATCGTATATAAATCAAAGAAGAGATTTATGAATAAAATAAAGGAAAATAATCGAGTTTATGTTATCGTTATGGACTGGTTAATATGCCAATTAACCAGAGGCTCGCATCGATAATAAGTTAGCGTAACGGCCTCTGGGAGCCAATAATGATATAATAGGAGATACATACCTGGGAGTTTGGCGTTGGTTCTTTCTTCATTCGTTTTAATTTCTTTCCCTCCAAGTTTCTCTTCCAATCTTTTTTCTTTTTTCTTTCTTGAAAGACAGTTGGGGGAAGAGACAAAAATATGGATTGGGGGACAAGAAAAAAGAGAGCCCTCGAAGATATGAACCTGGTAACCACATTCACCAACATAGTAACTACAGAAACAGTCCACGATGGAAACGTGAGCTAATGTCAGTTTTGAGCTCAAAGTATCCGATAATCACAGCCGTACTATGATTTATGATGCAACCTCCTTATCAATGGCTATATAGTGACGAAAATAATATCAGACAGTGAGGCAGATACTAGATGCGAAAGGAAGCCTTTAAGACATCAGTTGATGATTGGGTCTAGAAAAAAAAATTATAAAGAAAAAGTAGACAAAACAAAGGAATAAGAAAGGATGTAAGAAAATAAAATATTACGACTTAATGATACAATTAACCCCCCATCTCGATAATTTTAATAAATGACCCAATAGCGTCACTCGAAGAGGAAATTATAATGCTGAGATAGTTTTCACCACTTTCTCTTCTTAAATGACACTTTATTATTTGTTTATTGATATTTATATATTTCCACTTGATACGGTAATATACAAAAAGATAATATGGAAAGTAATAATTATCAGAGATTCATCGGTACTTGAAATCTGAAAAAAAGGGGTTTACACTGTATTTAAACTTTCATTTTTTTTTAATTCCTGGCCGAAGGCAGGCAAGGAGTTTATGCGATGGGTGATTGTGTGTGTGCGTGTGTGTGGGTGTGTATGTGTGTGTATAGGCCTCCCAAGAAGGGAAATGTGTTTGAACTTAAAAGCGGTGCGTAGATAATCCATGTTGAGTAGATTATCTTAATTACTTTCAGGAAGGTGAAAGGTCATTTAAGGTCACCAGAGGTTAATGCATGTACACTTATTAAGGTAGATATTGCAGCAACTAAATTGCAGCAACTGAATTTTTGTAAATTTAAACTGTCAATATTGGCAGCTCTTGATGAGTAGATGATCTCTGTCATTTTTGTGGCGTTCAAGTTCAAGTTAGGTCAGTAGACGTCATGCTGGAAAATATTCTTAAGAAGGAAAATTGATGGAACTTCAAACTTTGATATATAGGTTGTTCGTAGTATGGAGGTGATCACTTTTGCTTTTTATGGAGATCAAAGGTCACATGAGGTCACCAGAGGTTAAAGTTTGCAAAATCTATTGAGGAAGATATCGCAACAAGTGAATGTTGCTGGAACTATAAACTTTAAATAGCTCTTGATGAGTAAGTATTCTCCGTCACTTTTGTGGAGGTCAAAGGTCACACGAAGTCAGCTACGATCATGCCATAGCTTGAAAACCTTGTGAGCGTAGTGTCTCAAGAAGTGTCAGGTGTCTGAACTTCAAAACTGGTATGCATGGGTTGTCCTTTGCTTTTTTCTTAAGAATATTCGCAACAAATTGACAAAGTCCTTTCACTTTCTGTTTCTTTTTTTCTTTTCTTTTTTTCAATTCAACACAATTGCGAAATCAATCCGTTTTTAAAAGGGAGCGCATTCATCATGTTCTAATAGATTCACGTGACTAATTAGCTTATTGAAATCTGCAAAGATGTGATTTTCTTTCTTTCTTTTTTTTTTCTTACCTAATATTTCTAATTTTTCAAGAGAGTCTGACGTGCATGTGACGTGTCGTATCAGGATTTTAATCAGGGGAATCGGAGTGGCGGTTGTAGTGCTTTTTTCAGTGTAGTGAGAAAGTCATCCTGTATGTGGTGTTTAAGGGAAGGGGTACCCCCCTCCCTTCTTTTTAACCATTTTGTCAGATAGAATATTCCGAGATGGCAACTTGATGGTGCCATATTTTTTTTTTTTTCGTATTTTCTAGCAAAATGCGTGTGTCGAGGATTCCCCTAATTTTTTTATACTTTTTTTTTCCTTTAGGCTTTTCCTCTTAATATCCATGTCCATGTTTGAATACCCTGTCAAACTTTTTGGTATTGAACCATTTAAAATTTAAACAATGCTTACAGATGAAATGTTGAGCTGTGTATATACAATAGCCCGTAAAAAAAAAAAAACCAGCAGTACTATGTCTTACGCGTAGAGTCAATAAATTAATTTCTTTGTTCCCCAACAGTGTCGAAAACCATGAATGTGATGTCGCTTTGCTTTATCACAAAGTATATATATATACATTTACCGAATTGGAAAATCGAAAAACAAGTGACGATACGTGTGTCATGACGATAGGCCAATGACATGAGGCAGAAGGCCATCCGCCCATAGTTTTATGAATAAATGACAAACTTTAAAACACCTTTTTTTCATTTTTTTTTCTTTTTTTGTGATCTTTCGAAACATTATTGGAAAATATGAGGAAGTGGGGATTTTCCAAGTTATGGCCTTAAATCAATAATATGACATGAATTCTTGTTTTAGGGGAAATTTACCCCTGAATGGAGCGATTTCAAATTTCACATATTTATAAAGATATAAATTATATTGCTGAAAGGTGGGAGATAAAATATTAGCTATATATAGGAATAAATTTGCATAAAGCGATGTCTTTTTATACTTTAATCCCCGCTCCATGTGAGGAGGTTAACGTAGAGAGCGTGCACGTGGACAATTTATGATGTATTTACCGAATACTTTGAAATGTTAAATATAGACAGGAAAAAGATTGAAGTAAAAAAAAAGAAATAAAGTAAAATTTGCTGACGCGGCATTATTAAATCCTGACACAAAGATAAATGCATATCATCAGCGGAGAAAAAAGTAAAATAGAAAATCTCCCTTTCTTGAGTTATGATAAAACTTTGTTTGATTAGATATTCCGAATTTTCTCTGTATACATGAATTTGTACGATTGGGGCTTTCACTTGCGTGAATGCGAGTTGTATACTTAAAAAAACTATATGTTAACTGTGGTATAGTTTGATTACGTAATCTCATTCCAACTGTCCACCATGCAATATACCACAGTGTACATAACCAAATGAGTTCATATACGTAATGATCGATAACATTAGAGGGACATTGACCCTCCAACAACCTCATTTAGTTTTGTGACTGTATTTTTTTTTTTTTTGGTTTGGTTTGTTTGTTTGTTGAGGGGAACGTTTATTTTGGGCTTTTGTAACGTTTGAAAGTATAAAAACAGGGCGACGTATCTTTACAGGTTGTCATGGATTAAAAACATATACTCATAACGAATGGCACGTGCACGACCAAACCCGTCACACATTTCTAAATATTTATAATCCCTAGTCGAAATTAAACTTCTATTCCATGCCTGGCACATCACGCATTTAAGACACTCAACAACGGTCAAATGGATGCATTTTTTTTTTCTCCTTCCCGCGGTTCATAGTATAAGCAAACAATCAAATAAATGAGAAGTATCAAAATAAATTGATGAGTACACCTCCTCGTATTAACTCTAAAAACTTTAAATGATATTTTACAAACTTCGAACGCCACCTGTTTAATATTTGACTTAACATAAACCCGATACAAACAATACAATGTACACTTTACACTATTTCATAAGATGAAAGAAATTCCAAAATCAATTTATCTTAGAAAACACCTTTTCGGTCTTTTCTATGAAATGCATGCTTTGGCAAAAAATAAAGACATTTCATGCCCAAACATTGGCCAAACAAGGCCTTTAATTGCACCATGCAGGCAATTTGGAGGAATAAATAGGTTTCAGGTGGTTAATTCCGTCTGTCATATGATTTCAAATTCTCCCAACATAAACACAAAAAGTGTAAACTACGAGAATGCAGTGGTTGACAGTTTCCGTTCGAATCAACGGTGTACTTTTTTGAAGAAGCCAGTGAGAAAAAGCTACTGTTGAATATTCAGTTAGTCGAAACAACTTGGCTCACTGATGCCACAATGATCTGATCAGTTCGTAAATTATTTGTAAATATACTGCTTCCTTTCAACAAATACTACAATTGCTGATATCGACGGAGGAGCAACGACTTGAGTAGTATGTTTTTTGATACACCAATGAAACCTGCAATGTTAAATATTCATTATGTAGGCGCTCCTAGCACCTCACAGGATTTCTGTAATGTGCTAAATCATGTCTCGAGAACACCCTTTTCTGCATGATAGAACATGCGGCGATATCAAGACATACCATAATGATTAGGGTTTGTTCCTTCGATGAAACTTCATCATTTATGATATCATGTGAGGATTGGCTGCTCATAGTAAGAATCGTTAATTTTCAACAAAGATCCCCGTGTTTTACTGTTTTTATGCCAATCTTTGCTTTTTCAACCGTTGCTTTTCAAAGTAGTTACATTTCCTTTCATTGAAAGACGTAGTCCGTCCATTTACATCCTCGCGTGTACATTTAAAAATAAAGAAAAAAAATTAAAATCAAACATAATCTTATCCATTTGGGTATATTTTTTCATTACATATGCAATCAATTTAAGCTTAAATTGAATACTTGTATCGAATAGATGCATTTTATTCTTTCATACCATCCTCCAAAGTTTAAAAGTCGCTCTCCCTATTTTCGACTTTGAAGTAATGTAACTGGCATTGGCAGCTGTCTTTCCTCTATCTTTTTTTTTTTGGCTCGATTTCAGTTCAGTGTCAATGGCCGCGATTCATCTCCTTAGTATACCTTATGATACTCAGCCTATGATGCTGATGTTTAGGCAGTTCACCCCTTTGCGGATGGTTGCAACTTTCTCTCGCCGTGATGCAGGCGAGGTCACTAGCAGAATGGATACATGGAAATTTGACGGTACACTAATCCGTAATTAAATTCTTTATGAAGCCATTAAAAGTTTCTCTGAGACCAATATTTCACAGATAAATGGCATTTCAGGTAATTTTTCACAAATGTGACTTTTCTCTTGTTCGCTCAGCACAGAGTCACCGGGAACGACCCGCTTCGAGTGTCGCGGAACTGGGCTCGTGTGTGCGGTTCTGATGGCGTCAACACCTCGTAAATCAATTTTATAAGCATAATTTTTTTGCCTTTTCTGATATTCTCCGAGATTTTTCATATTTAAAGACCAACAATTATAAATAGAGGGAGAAAAAATATACCTATCATCGTTATAGTCTTGACGGCCGTGGAAGTTTTGATGATTTATACAGTGGGTAATATTTCTAATAAATAATGTTGGCTGCGGAGTTAACGGTTAACCTTTGACCTCAGAACAGAGACTTGGGGGGAGGTTTTAATGGTTAAATCGTGCTTAGATGTTTGGGATCAAGGTAGTTTGTCTTTTTACGATTCATTTGGCTATAATGCCACGTCATATCTTAAGATTGGTTTTGGAGAGGTATCCTATCCCCGTTTCAAACCGAGGTCTTCGCTCTGAGATCCGAGGTTGGTTGTCACAAATGACGGAATACCAAACTCGTGCGTCATAGCGGAGAATGACAAAGAAGAGGCACATTTATTGGTTTCAAATTGCCTAAAAAATATACTACGTTTCAAAGCTGAATTAAAAAATTCACGCTAGATGATTACAAAGAACATACGGTATGGCGATTTTACAAGAGTTATGAATCTTGCTAGAACCAACTTATAAATCTGTGAAACCATGGAGCTACTCCATGGTGCTACTCCTCACACCCCCCCCCCCCTCCTGTCCGCTCATTCACATGACTGTCTCTATATCTTGCACCCTAAAGGTTTTCATTCCTCCTCATCCTCCTCATCCTCCTCATCCTCCTCCTCCTTCCTAGTCTTGGTCAATTTGACTTTGTGAATCTTTCCCCCTTCTTCCACATCCCCACAGCGCCTCATATTTCCAGTCGGTAACACCGATGTATGATTCTATGTACGTCTCTGCATGAACTGTACGTTATATCCTCGAACTGCTTTCGTGCAGTGACTCAAAAATTATAGTGGGCGTGTTGTTCGTATGAGTTTCTAGAACTGTGTGGGATGCAGGCTATCAATAACTTACTGGAAAAAGAAAACACTTCTATAGCCCTAACATACGACTGCCTCCTTTCTGGCCAAAGAAAAAAAAAAGTCGGCCTCACTTACGTCCTTGTTAAACCTCCACACTCCCGCCAAGGTGAAACTGCTTTTACCTTGAATATATTTTAGGTCGGTCAGCGCAGTTTTATGATTTGACGAATCGATTTTTCGACCTATTTATTACAGAGAAATCAATGCATGCCGGTGTAAATAATCGGCCATGTCAATCAACGGTAGAGATGGGGCTAGTCTACGCGATATATCGCTTGTGTCATCTCGGTATCGGTGAAAGGATGATGGTGAAGTAAATAATGTTCAAGACATGTGAAAGTTTAAGAGAGGTTTCTTCGTTAATGAATATTGCCTCCTTATTCTTTGGTTTTTGTCACGTACGTTTCAATCCATCAATTAGTTTAGTGTCTGGTGTAGGTATTTAGCACTAGTTAGTTTTATGTTTATTCACGGTCTGTTTAGAGCATATAATGTCTAATGAAATTCGATCCTACCCTAAATCATCAACTCCCCTTACCCTTCTTATTTGTGAATCAAACAACCATTGATGAATATTTACAATCGACGGATATTTAAAAGATAAATGTTTAGAAACCTACGTAAATATGATGTAACTATGATACCAATACGTCCCTGAATGTTGCACCAAGTGATTACACTTAGCAGAGTTTTATTTTACCCACCACCCTTGCAACAGGCCCGGGTAGGTTACTCTTTCCCATATATCCTTCTGTGATCTTTCCATTCTATCCCCCCACCCCTCCCCACCTCATCAATGGAAGAAAGGTTGTTCTTGCTAAAAATAGTAAATTCTGGTCTCGAAAATATCATCTTTCACGGGACCTCACTGAGTTGATATTGATAACTTCAAGTTTTTTTTAATTGTACGACGACATATGACTATGCGTATAATTAACATAATTAGCCAAGTTACACATCCAATAGTCATGAAAACTGTCAAAGTTTTGAGGTTTTTTTTTGTTTGCCCTGACTTGTACTGCAGCCTGGCTGTATATGAATTAGCAAATAATGTGAAAAGTGTCTGATCGCAAATTTTCAAAAGTCAAACTGAATCGTTAATTACTCCCTTATTAATGTTCCTTTGTTTGTGACACATGGCGACCTTCTTGGCTTTACCATTTGTCATTAGCATGTGAGGGAAACTTGATAGGTTTGGGATTATTTGCAGATTTTTTTAAGAAACAACCCAATGTGCCTCTTTTTTTTAAAAACAATTTGTGATTCCTTTTTCTTGGTGTTGTTGGAACTTCTCATCTGGCAGGTTAAATTACATGATGTAGACTGACTGTCTTCATTAATTACATGTGCCCATAACAGTACAACAGCACTTACGGAATTCATGGCCGATAGATAGGTACTTGTGAGACACAATTTACATAACCCTTTTTTTTTTTTTGCCCTTTCGTCAGTCACATCGAGTAGGGCATATCTCCTAAACATATTTGTGGTAAAAATGACCTGTTAATGACAAATTATGTCAGAATGTGACTCGGTGGTGAGAAAAATGGTCAATTTTTAATATTTTTCATGTGTACGTCCCATAGATAATATTCATGAGTAGGCTATGTGTCACAAGTCTCTTCCTACCTTTGCAGAAGGAATGTTGTTGGTCGAAAGTCATCAATGTTTACCTGCGGAGTTAAGGTAGCCATTGATAACCTTTGACCAAACAACATCCCTCATGTGGTGACTCTAGTGAGTGTCTCTGTAAATTAAAGGGTAAAATGCAGTCACCGAAAATTGAATTATAGTGTACCCCTTTGCTATATCATGAATGGCTCATTTTCATTACGCGATACCATTTTTTTTTTTTTTTGAGTTGCTTAATTTGGAGCATTACATTTAATTATGCAATAACGTCACGAAAAATACTTCAAACAGAAATGAGAAGAAAATTGCATTTTTTTCTTTCACGGAAGTGGGGACGACTGCGTATTCTCTTTAACCACAATGAATTACAATGACTCCAGAAGTTGACGGCTGATTCACTTGTATTTTAACAGACGTTAATACAGCAAGTGAAGAGATATGTGCAATCAGTGTTTAAGGTGTGCCTAAAGTCTAGAATGACAAGGAAAGTGTATGTATAGAGTGGAAAATAACCAATAATTTGTGTCGTCTTTCTTGTGTAACTCACATTGCCTGCTTTTGGTTTCTTTTGAAATTAAATGTTTACCGGTTTTATTATAAAGTTGAAATGTTTACTGATTTAAAGATTCTATCTGTCTATCTGTCTATCGGTCTATCTGTCTATCTGTCTACCGCACTGAGATTCTCGTACATGCATTTAATATGAATTCATGGTGATTCGATACATTTTATCCTAGTAATGTATCCTTTCTCTTTTCCATGTACTTGACTAGCAATCTTATCACAAAAAGAGTCGTCATCAACTAAACCGTTAAAGCGTAAAAACAAATTCTGCAAAACACACACACAGCATTAAACCTGAAAACCTTTATGCATGCTCAGTTGACTCACTCACTTACATCTTGCATCTTTTGATTTGAATTTTTTTCTTTCTTATCTATTCATAAGTGATTAACCCGTCACATGTAACCAAATATATATTTTTATCTTCCATTTCTCTCTGGTGAGATTTCAAGACAAATGTCTACAAAGGTGCAAATAGTGAAGTCAAGTATTTCCAGCAGGATGTACTTTCGATCAAAAATTCATAATAGGTATAAAATCAAACTTAAAAGGGAAACTTACTGATGCAAACAAGTGTGATTTTAACTGTAGTACAATATTGTTTTCTTTCCGTTACATTATCTTACTTGAATAACTGTGTCTAGTGGCTTTCATTCGAGTAAATTGGGGTGTATTAGTTATTTAAAGTCACCGAGGCGATAAATTGCAAAAACAAAAGAAAACAAAAAAAATGGAAATTACGAAGTATAAATGGAAGCATGAGAGAATGCATGTATATAATATTGATGGAACCAGATGAAAAGTTAAATGAACAAGATGAAGAAATACCGAGATACCAAAGAAAAGAGAAAAACAGTGCCGTTAATTACCTTTACCGTTACTTTGATTTACTGCCATTGAAATGGGAAGGAAAAAAAGAAAACAACTGGTTACAAATTGAAAAGTAAATGACGCGTATATAAGGCGTAAGAGCTCTCTGTACACCATTAGTTTTCAATATATTATATAAAAGATTATATATAGAAGATACAAGAGATATATATAGATTAAGATATATAGCATATATATATATATAAATACAGATATAAATACATAATAGATATATAAAATACATATATAGGTATATATAATACATATATATATATAGTCTATATATATATAATATCAGAAGATTAATATATCTCTATTATCTATATATATATATATTATATATATATATATCTATATTCTATATAATCTATATCTCTTCTATATATAATGAACTCGCAAGCTTGGAAAATATATCTATGTATGTATACTTTCCAGCACCCCTCCAATTTCTTTCTCAGCCAGACCTCATTCCCTTCCCGACTTTACATCGTTCTATTATCGAAACGTTACTCTTGTTAACTCACGTAGTTACTTATTTTCATCAACTACCCCACTTCTGTAATAATATTGAAAATAGAAATCTCAATTTTCGTTCCTTCCTTTCATTCTCTCTATCGGACTCGGTCCGGTTAAACACAATACGATATATTTTAAGACCGCGCCCTGAAATAACTTTTCCAGATTAAAAATCTTAATTAAACTCAAATTTTGTACAGAGAGGTCGATAATTTTATTATGTCCATTACTTATTTTTCTCAAAGTAGCTTTATTTTGTTCAATTTCTTTTTGTAGGGGGTACCTTTCGGCTTCTTTCATGTCCGCATGCAAGTATAGTATATATTTACTTATATTTGTTAGAAGAGGAGGGGGTGTAAAGGCGTTAACTTTTCCCGAGGGCTACAGCTGTTCACCTTCAAAAATGAATTTTATTATGCGATAAAGGAATAGCTATTTTTTTTTCCTTTAGATCTTTGGCTCCCTTCCATTTCTATTTTTTTACAACGATTTTTTTTCTAAAGAGAAAAGAGGGGAAATACAAAGTGGAACGAAATCCCCGTGAAAAATACCGAAAAGCGAAAAAAGGCAGGCAACACTGTACGCCCTTTTCACTGTTACACAGTTTCTTCTGTAAAAGACTTTGCTGCGTGCGCACTCTTGCGCAAAATGCGTGTTGGACTTAAGCTTTGTGTCCGTTCGATAATCACATTATTTGCCTGACTGCGCCTTCGTTCCTATTGTACCCCGGCACTGTTAGTACCCCAATTAAACCTCTGCAAAGCACTATGGGTTTATACCCACCGTGTATAATTGCCTTAGTTGTGTTGTATGGCGTTCATGTACCCCGGGATAGCAAACCCCCTTAGGATATACCCACGTCTCCAGTAATGGCTCTTTTTTAAAATCAAAACTTTTGCCTTCTTTTTTTTTTTCCACTCTTCTTTTTTCTTTCTCTTTTTCTTCTAAACTCTGAATGAATCGGAAATCGGCTTAAAAAATATACTGCATGCATGCCTGCCTTGTTTGCCCGACGACCGCGGCTTATCTGCGAAAAAAGGGAGAGAGATCAAGTAATAGTACAATGACACACAGCCCGTCTGTGAACTTGATCCGACAAGTTAACGTGTTAAGTAGTCATTTCACAAAGTAACTTTGAAGGAGAAAAAAAATCAGTTTACACAAGACTTTCAAAAATTTCATGGATTTTGTCACAAATCATATTTGCTTTGCATCCAATCAAGATTTATAGAAAAAAAAAGTCACGAAGTATAAAAGTAAAATTTGACTTCCTGAAAAATCTCTAAGAAAAATCTCTAACAACGCACGTATATCGACACCACTGCTCTTTGATATGTGTCCTATCTGTCTCGATTGCCTTTAAGTTTATTGAAAAACAGGGGAAAACGCGAGGGGGGGGGGGGGAGCGGAAGTGTAAAAAGACAATTTTGTGGGGAGAACTTAACTAGAAGAAAAAGAAAATACTGTCATATGATGAAATTAAGACATTTGTTTTTCTTTGAAGTTTCTTCGACAGATAAAATGAAATGAAACGTCAAGGTTAAAACTCTCAATGCTTGTGAACACTCTGTTCAAGGTTCACGGAGCAGAAACAACATAGAGTTAAGTAAACCGTTAAAATGTCAACAAGAAATCCATTACTTCAAATTCAGCTAAGGAGATTAACTTTCCTCGGGATTTTGACAGTTTTTCTTCTTTGGATCTATCGACTTAAAAGCCTGTAGAACTTTTTGAATTAAATCCACTTCTTTTTTCACATGACGCCCATAGAACGAATCTCATATAGCTTGAATCTCATAGACTGATCCAATTCTTACGTTTCTTTACGATGTAAGTTTTGACTTTTCTCAGCAAAAAAAAAAAAATACAGACAGTCTTTTCATGCTTGGTACGTGAAAAGTTCGTGCACTTATATTTATCTGCACACCTCTCCATCTCAATTCATCGAAGTGTTTTATTTTTATTTTTCACATTCTCTTCTCCGGTAGCGTAGTCACGTGGGAGGGGACACATGACCACATGTTCTCCACCACCTCCCCCCCCCCCCTCCCGCCACTTCAAAGCCGTGCCTCCCTCGGATATAAACTCTTAAATTTGGAAAGTCTGGAACTGACAGCTTTATATATCAGTGCGAAAGAGGAGGGAAAGACTTCAGAAATTCCCCCCCCCCCCCATCAGGTCAGTTTTGTAAATCCCTAATTCCTCCTGCTGGGACTAAATCCTGGCTACGTCACTGCATTTCTGGTCCTCCTCCCTTTATTTATTTTGTTTATTTTTTATCTGTGGTTGTTTGTTCTGGTTCTCATTTAAGGTTGATCGTTTCTTATTTTTTTTTTACACTTTTTTTTGGGGGAGGGTTGCGTTGCTTGTCTATTTCCATGATTGTTTACTCGTTCCTTGGTTGTAATTTACTTTTCTTCTCTTGGCTGTACAGGAACTGAGACATCTGCAACATAAGATTTGTTTCCTTGTTTACAAATTCATCGAGTCGGAAGTTAAGTTTTTGTTGTTGTTTTGTTGTTTTTAAGAATGAAAGCAAATACGTTGCACAACGATAGAAATGCTACAGATTTAACAACAAAGTCACAGACCCAGTGTCCGACAGCCGGAGGGTCGACCTAAAAGTTACAAGCGTACGGGGCGACGAAAGAGCAGAGGCGTGGACATATTCGAGTCCCCCCTTACGCCCTCCCGCCTATTCGTGCAAAAACAGGTGATCCTTCCTGGTACCGCCAAGAGAATAAATTACGTCCTTTTGGCGGCCATGGTCAACCTTGCGGAATTTTGGAAGGGCGTTTTCCCCGCGATCTAAGAGATATTTTTACCCAAACATTTCCTGGTCCGTTTTCCCCCAACCCATAGTGGCCCTCTGCTTAGTCTCCCTAGTCCCAGTCCCAAATCTAGGTGCCCCACTGTAGCAGAAATATAAAGTATTTCCGTTACAACACTTTAGGCTTCACATTCTCCTCTCAAAAAGAAAAAAAAGCTTTGTGACGTCGCTGGAGCCAGAAATAAAAGCTGTGCCTCAAACTTCCTGCAACTTGGTCAAAAATTCTAACTTTGGGTAAAATCGTCGCTCCCCCCCCCCCAAATATTGACCCCCGTACACCCATGCCTGAAAGGGAATCAAAACGACAGACTTAGTCAAGTCTACATGACTAATTCGTCCCGAAAAGGGTGAGTTTATGTCGAAGATTTTATATGGGCCAGGTTGACTGCTGCAATAATGCTCCACCCACGTACATTTCAGATTCTAATGACTAGATAAACAACTTTTGACTCCTTCTGTCTTGTTAATAAGGGAAGAACTTTTCGCCTTTTCCGGGTTACCCCACCCATCCACTCCCACAGACAAACTCGAAAAAGATTTGTTCTATCTTTTTAAAGAATATTTTGGAGGACCTGGTAAGGTTAACAATATGTAGACGAGTTGGGAAGGACCAAAGTTTTTGACTATGATGTTCGCACCAATGCGAGCTAGAACTCGCGAGGACGAGACACGAAAGTTATTTTGAGGACTAGATAATTTTAGTATAAAATTTATTCTAAATATTTTATCCCTGGTACGCCTATTAAGAAATGAAAATGAAATAATTAAAATAAAGAGACCCAGTGTTCCGAACCTCCACCTCATACACAAATGATGAAATAGTCAGATGTATATGCGACGCTGGTTCGTTCAAAACCTGATATCATAATCAATATTTGAAACCGTAATTTTCTTTTGACGTTAGTTTTGTTTGAGAACTTTAACCACTGTCTTGTCTTTATTCCATAATACCATTTCTTTAATGCCCTAAAATGGAATGAAATCGTCTCTATATGGATCCACTGCCGCTCATGTATGTCACCCAAACCAAAAAAGTAATGTGGTATTAACTTACCACTGAACAATACCGGACATTACACATGGGATTGCTGTAACTAAGCGCATAAAGCGCAGAACGCACTCAAGGAGTCGAATCAGAGCTACAAACAACGTTGAGTAATAAGCCTGGTTGGTTAAGGTACCACCCGCAAACCACTTCTTTTTTCAAGATTTCAAAAGACCTTTCTCTACAGTGTTTTGACAGTATCTATTCTAAGCGAGGCATTCATGAAGCCTTTTGTTAAAAACTTTCAAAAGTATTCCTTATTTCTTTTTTTTTTCTTTCTTGTGTTCCTTTTTTTGTGTTCGTCACGAAATTGTATAAAGTCATCCGCTATTGTCCATCGAAGGACATATCTTCGTCAACACTACAAGGTTGTTTTTCTACTTTAGGATGACAACTCTGCAACGAAGCATGGACAGGTCCCTAAATTGGTGTAATGATGGTACTTAGCGATCTTTCACACCTAAAATCTAGTGATCCTTATTGCTCCTGCCTAGACCTCACAGATCCCCCTCTCTCCATAAACACTTTCTAATTCTAAATCCCTCTATCTCCATCTTCAATCGGAATTTACCCCTTTTCAGATTAAGGGATCTCTGCAATTTTATTCGTAATTACTTTTTATTCAAACGCGAGGAGTATAAAAGTAACCTTTTTTCCCCCTCTCTCTTTTTCTCTCTTTTCATCTTTCCTCTTATTTGTTCCGGATTACATTCAAGTATCGAATAAACACTCCAAGTCAGGCGGGGAAAGGTTTGGGGTGAGACTGAAACAGCTTAGTAGCTTAGTGACTGCTTGTTGTAACTTTTACAAAATAGGGAACTGTCAACATGTTCATGAGACCTTGTATAAACCGATAAACAACAGTCAGTCGGTTGTTTTCTCTCGGTCGGTCGGTCTGTCTGTCTGTTTGTCTATTATTCCTCCTGTCTGTCGGGTCTGGTTGGATTCCTGGATGAACTGTGGTGGGTAAGTATAGTTGCAGATACCTAGTTCAGTGGTTTGTACTCCGAGAGGGCAGATGGGTGGATGGAGTGAAAGGTAGGCATCGGTAGATAGATTGTAGGGTAGATAAACAGGTAGATTGGCAGGTAGATCAATGGCAGTAGGTAGGTATCTATGGTATGTTTCTACTATTTTAGATTTTTGTGGCTTGATTTAGCAGCAGTCACCTAAAACATCATCAGCGATGAATATGATTCATTTCCATGTATTTCTTCCACGTATATTAAATCAGTGCAGCACTCGCATTCATACATGACGTATTCATGAGTCACATTACTGTTTACAATTAATGTACTATTATTATGCAATGGATGGGATCGATTTATCGGAAATGCACTGCCTTGGAATTTGTTCGAATTATGATGATGAACAGGATAATATTCATCTGATATTTATCACATGATGTACAGTTCTATGTAGCAAGTTTAACATACAATGATCAACACTTGATTTAAGTGCATTTATAACTACCATTTGGCTAGAACTATCACGTAGCCTAGCTCTTTTTTGTTTCTTCGTATGTTTTGTTTGGTGTTCTTTGAATTCCCACCCACTCCCCCCCCCCCCTCCCCGGTTCTTTTCAACGATCCACCGAGCTCTATACCACCTTTAATATTTCTAACGCCATTGTATTACAAAATACTACTTCAACCCTTTGTGATAGATCGTTTGTAATTTGCGGCCCTTAATTGTAGAATGCCCTCCCTGTTGATCTCCATAATAGTCACAGTATCCATTGTTTCAAGAAACATCGAAGACATTTTCTCTTTTCAAACACACATTCTTTTCTGATGAAACTCAATGTTAAGTAATTGTCTCTTGAATATGTTTGATATTCTTTTTTTTTTCTTGCTTATTATTTAAGATGTTTATATTGTTTTCAGCAAGACTGTGCACGCTTTGTTGTCAACTTAGAGACTGTGTTTAAACTTTCCATTCATTCATCCAGTTATTCATTCTGTCATGCTATAGGCCTACCTAATTCTTTGAAATTAGCTCCTGCAGTCATAGACGATTCTGGTACATTTCAATGCGCCTCAGAAACCGTGTGTAGATCGTTTATGCGCGTGTCATTTTTCTCACGTGGAGGTTTTGCACGTGACGTCATAGTTAACAACTGTTGTTATGCCGCCATACTGGATGGAATCAGTTGTTCGTGTAACTAGTACCAGGTCGTACCGTTTCAGTAACACTCCGTGGTAACCACCCCGTGGTGGTTACCACGATATTTTCATATTTTTAATTGTATAACCAGTCACAGAAAGCCAACGGCCCTTATCTGCGTAGCCGCAGGCTGTACGAATGGGAGAGGCAAGAAGCCCGGGCTGACACTCCACCCTTTTCCTGAAAATGGAAAAAGAATTAGACGCGTAGGTGCTGAGCAGCAGTACATCACCGTACGGTGCCGTACTGCGCCGAGTGCACGTATGAAAGCACGTTGTTTTGTTTTCCATCCAATAGGGCGTTTCCTTGGGGCACGTGACGTCACTGCAAAAACCTCTGCAGCATGAGCAAAATTCAGGCACGAATAGAGAACTACAGCAACTTAAACGAAAAATAAACTACTAATAATCTTGTTTTCCTAGTGTTTAACGGAGAAAGGGAGGGGGATTTCTGGCACTAATCATTTCCTTCATGGTTGAAATTCTCAAAAGTTATAAGTTTTCAGTGCGATCAACGTCTTTTTATCGTGAATATTATTGCCATTACATCCTCTGTAAACTTCTCATAAGGCTCAATAATACAAACGACTGGGTAAAAAAGTCCACAGGACTGATGGTCCTCTGAAACTAAAATACTAAGTCCTGCACGGACAGGGAAAAGATAAACTAATTGGCCTTGCAATCATGACTTAAGTTTGTCTTCTGTTGAAAAGCCTGATACATCAATTGACTGAGAAGTATTTCAGATTTGGTGATTGATGGCGTAGTAGATATACGTCAGTGACAAGACTATGCACTGACATGGTTTCCAACAACAAACAGTAAATTTAACATTCATCTCAGTGTTTGGTTTGTTGTTGTGTAACCCTAATGTGATATCACACAGTATGGAACAGTACTTAAGTTTAGTAAGTAGGTACTTTCTAATAATCCGTGTAAAGTTTACAATTATTACGAAGGAGCCGTGGTGTGACCGTGACGTCACATTCAAGTAATATACGTCATCGGCAGTTCAGGTGATATTAGTGGCCCGTGGTCTGATCGCTTGAATAGATATTAATCCCTAATTTCAGATGTCAATGAACATTGGTCCCCTTTTCCCCGACGAAACAAGTCACTACCTACACAACCACCCTACCCCAGCCAGCCCACCACCACCCCTCCACTCCTCACCCCCCCCCCCCTTACTTCTCTTTACCTCCATCGATCCCTCTCACCTGTCAAATCTAGCTTTCTAGAAATGTTCACACTAAGGAAGAAAAAAATCCCTAGAAGCTTTGATCAGTGTTTTTCTCTCTATTCCTTCTATTTTAGAATATATATATATATAGAATAATATATAGAATTAATTATTTTGGCTTTACACAAAAATCATACATCATCAGCTTAGACAAAACAATGGTAGGCCTTTATAATCTTTACAAATGAGGTCGCTCAGATGAACCGTATTAATGCAACGATCCATTCGCAAAAGGAGACCAACCAGATCATAAAAAAAAACCTGACCGTACACGCGATCTTGAAATTCGAAGCATTTTGGAAAATAGAGGAATATTTAAGACAGTTATGTACGCCATCCTTTCACTTAAACGCCGTGAAATTGGCGTGCTCAAATATTTAAATTCACTCCATCCGTCGAGTGTAAATTTAGACGATTCATTGTTTTCGAGGATGTCCTACAGCTATGCCAATTTTTTTCCTCCCTTTTTCTTTTGTTGCTTTCTTTCTTTTTGTTGCTATTTTTTTTTCACTTCTTTTCTTTTCCATTTCTGTGAACTTACACTTCATTGAATAAAGTAACAATTATAGGGTAACATAAAACGCCGTAAAGTCTCAATAAATTATACCCTGTTTCGATATGGAAAAATAACTTTTGCGTATCATTTCTCGAAAATAATCCTTTGAAAAATATGCCCGAAGCTATTGTACTTTAACTTCAGATGTATGCTTGGGGCAAGTATAAAACTCGATATATACGATGAATTTTTTAATACCGTATTAAAAACATGCAGTGTATAGCTCTCTGTCATTTATGATTCAGCCATTATCTGCATTATTTACCTGCATGGGAAATGTTACAAGTTATGTGGAAATATAAAATGCGTCACCAAATTATTAAGAGGGGAAAAAAAGACTCCACATGTATAGGTTGAAGACAGGACGTCTCCATACCCAAGGAATACCAACGGTTAAAGGGGCTCATTGAGTTGATATCAGTAAAGATTGCGGTGATTTTGAAGTATACAAAAACATGACAATACTCACAATCAGCATAATTAATCAAATTTCACATCCAATAGTTGTATGAAAACTGTCAATTTTTTTGAATTTTTGACCGTTACTTGCTCTGATTGTGTGCATGTGAATGTGCTAATGTGAAAATGTCTGGTCACAAAGTTTCAAAAACCAAATTCAATCGTTGGTTACTCATTCATTAATGTTCCAACGTATGTAAAACTTCGGGATCCTTTTAGTTTGACTGTTTGTCATTAGTATGTAAAGGAAACTTGACCAGTTTAGAAAAATTGAGTGAATTTCACAAAACAACTCAATGAGCCTCTTTAAACAAAGAAAAAAGTCTGACGAATTTGACCATTTTTTTTTTCTGTTATTGATTTTAAATCTTAATAAAAAAAATAGGAAATAGTTGTAACCTTCAGAGAAAATGTAAAACGATCGACTAAACACTCTGACAAAAGACTGTTAGTCAAAGTTTATTTTATTTTATTTAACCGTCTAAATGACACAGTTATAAACTATTGAACTAAGTTCGGATTTGTAATACCGATTATTGTGACCGTTATACCAACTGTTGCACATGTAGTCCAATGCCCACGTTGCACCCTATTGCAACCAACTTTGGACTGTTTTAAGTGAACGGTTTATGTTGGAGTTACATCCAGTTGAACTGCTTTTCATCTATGCTATGCTGTTATACCCTACTGAATCAAGTCTGCTTTGGTTTATCCAATCGATAAGATTGAAACTGAAAACAAGAGGGCAATCCACGGAGTTGCATATATATCTCATCGCCAACATGCACATTGATTTCAATACAGTGCCTGCACATGGGAATTTGTAATAGTTTATTGCTAAGTACTTACAAAACTTGAAGTTAATTGGTTTAATAGTTTTCACGAAATGCTGGAAATAGCAATTTTGGGGCAAAATTGGCTTTTTCCCCAAAAATCAGCAAATTTGACTCGATTTACCATTACAGTAATATTATGTTGAACAATGTGTTCGCAGGTAAGTACTTACAAAACTGTTAGTTAATTAATCTAATAGTTCTCAAGATATGCTGGAAATACAAATTTTGGGGCAAAATTGGCAAAAATCAGCAACTTTCACTCCCTTTACTACAAAAGTGATATATCTTGAAAGTTTTCATTCTCAGGTAAGTTTTTGCAAAATTTTGCATTAAATGCTCAAATACTTCCCAAGATATGCTGGAAATAGCAATTTTGGGGCAAAATAGTCTTTTTTCTCAAAAATCAGCAAATTTGACTCGATTTACCATAAAACTAATACATCTTGCACGTATTGCAATCATGCACAACCTTACCAAGTTTCAACTTAATCGCTCATGTGCTTTTCAAACTATTCTGGAAAAACCACAATTTGGACAGGTCCGGACGCACACACACACACACCCACCCTCACGCACGCACGCACAGACACACGCACACATACACGCACACATACACGCACACACGCACACACATTGGCACTGACACGTTTTCATTTATACCACCCAACAGGACCCTCCTGTACCTATGGTCACTCTACCATGGGGTACCCCTGGGGTGTCGCTACTCACCCACTCCAAGCGTTTCCATGGCTACCATGCTCCCATGGGTGCACAGTACAATATATAGCTCCACTAGCCAAGTGACTACAGTATCTTATCTAGCCCCTATAGGGCGATGAGGTAAAAATCAGATTCAAATTTTGGTCTCACTCATTTATTGAAGTGAGTCTCACTGCATTTGCGATGTTACGTTTGTCTTACTCGAATGCAACATACCTATACGTGTTTACGTGTTTTACATATGTATGACGTCATTAGACTCGAACGCAGAGAATAAAGGGACAATAAGGAAAGCGTATAGAAAATTTTAGAGTGACGTAATCAGGTTTACCAGGGACGAATGTATTTTCTCTTTCACTCGATCGATACCATGCATTGTTGGCTTTCTAATTAATACGCTTTCGTTAATGATTTCAACATAGGCCTTTGCTACTATAGCGACACCAAAACTATGAGCATTATTTCAATTGTCTCCGGGTCACGAAGGAATCAATAATATACGTTTACTTTTTAAAAAAGCCATATTACTGCATGTAAACCGAATCGCGTTTTCTTTAGACGTATTTACAAATTTCAAATCACAAGCATTAATAAGGGAGACAAACGCGCTCTCGCAAAGAGTCATCATTAGGCCCACTCATTTTAATTTTGGAACCATCTTCCTCTTTAACAATTCAGAGAGCATGCAGTTTCACGAATTTGCCGGGACCTGATGGGGGCACGCAGTAGACTAACGTCTAAATCTCGAGTTAAGCGACGCACCTCAGGGGTAGGACCTATAACTTTATCATAGAAATGTTTCTCAGTTATCAGCAATGACGAATCTGGCCTAGTTCGCTTGCAGATATTGCATATTTTAGAGAAGCGTGAGAAAATGAACCCATTTTAAAATTGAAAAAGGGATTCATTTAGAACAATCAAATTTCACTGTCTGAGAGAGCGTTTTTTTTTTTTTCGTAGGTTGAACCTTTTTTTCAGCTAATCAGAAAGCACTCACTGTAATACCCGCCAAGTTGGCCTAATAGTTTCTAATTCTCCTTAAGTGGCCAGACTCGAAAAACATTTTTTTTTGTCACTTCTTCTGGTCCCTCCTTTTCTAAATAGGACTCACCAAAGGTTATAGACATTTCTGGCCTTTTTTTCGCCTAATTACTGCACAAAATATTTCCACACAAGAACTGAATGAAGAACTCCAACCAGCATCCTGTTGAATGGTTTAATATTGACAGAAATCCTTTTTTTTATGGGTAAAACAATTCTTTTCAGAATCTGTCCTGCCATTGTTGACAAAAGCAATGTGTACGTCACGTGTCTGTTCTCTACATGATTGGCCGAAAAAAAGTGTTATCAACCGAAAAGACATTATATAGTGTTGCCTTCTACGTCAGTGTCAATTTTTATTAATTACTTTAATTAGGTTAATTATAACCATGTGAAACGTATTTAATTTTCCATCCTTCTTGGTCTTGTTCTCTGCTTTGTATTTTCTTTTTACTTTTTGGCATTATTTTGTTAATCATATAAAAGACTTCGACCTAAAAAAAAATGCTCTCATGTATTTCTAACGTTCTAGCAGCTGGTGAGTTTTAATAAAATTGTACCAAAAGTGGTACAATAAACGACGATTTATTTTTTAACTTTAGTTAAACAGGTATATGACAGTAAAAAAAAAAATGGCAATAAATATGTACCACAGCTGCAGATGGACGGATCATTATAAGTTATGAAGAAATAAAAACTGCGTTATCACACGAGAGATGAATAAAAGCCAATCCATGTTGCCAGACCTTCCCTTTTTACAATGCTTTAACACAGAAATTTCCAAAACAAGTTTCTTTTGTATTTTAAAACCACCGTAAGCATGAGCTTGCAGGACTGCCTTTAGGCTAGATTAAAAAAAATGTATTTTCACTGCATGAATATATAAAGCTTAATTTTTTGTTTTCGTTTTCTTGGTTATAAGAAAGAAGCATATTTTGAAGGAAAATAAATTACAAACGTTGTTTTGTCGGAATAAGCAAGAAAAGTCAAGTCAAAACAGCAAAGACGAAGAAGGGAAAGTTAATGGGCTAGTCTGCTGTATATATTTCTGTGTGGATGAATTGTTTTCTCTTACACCAAACACGGCTAATTTTACGCCTCTGCGCCCCCAAAGCGACGAAAACCCGTTAACGACAAATTTGTGAACGAAGTCCGCGCAAAGGTAATTTTCCGCGTTTGTGCGCAGACACAATATCACTACGTATATAAGTGACACTTCGAAATCTGTCTATTCATCAGGCTGACAAATAACTTCGTAAATGGAAAAAGTGGGCGGACTGATCAAAAAAAAAGATCAAAAAAAAAATTCTACTCACTAAAGTTTTTATAAATGAAAACCGTAGTTACAAACCCAAAATGAATCCAATTTCATTACATTTTTACGTCAATTTCTGAGCCTTTTTTTTTTTTGAGGGGGGTGGGTTGGAGCTCTCATATCTGTGGATTTTGTCTTTTTTCTTTTTGTTTTAGTAGCTTGCTTCAGGTGACCATTCCTTGACCGACAGTTGCATGAAACAGGCAACTTGACAAAGAGGATAAAAGGAAAGGCAAGAAAAAAAAGCATTGTCTGAAAAAAAAAATCAAAACAGGGCGTGTGGTTACCATGACGAATGATCCGGTACCTCACAGACGGCTGACCAATAGGAGAGCCCGTTACATGTTGACAGGCAGGCAGGTAGTATGCAATGAAAACATATCTGCTACAGTGTTTGGTTGGTAGTCTCGCGCATGGATTGATGGGAACTCTAAAATGAGATCGCCCTATGCGGTTCTGTCAATCATAACTCCGTGGAATTTGAAGTGACGTAGCCGATTGAGGGCGATAAAGTTAACAAGTTTTTTTTTTCTTTGTATATTCCTTTCTAGTGCGGCATACTACCAAAACGAACAGCCGATTCCGGGACTTAGCCACTGGTAGTGTTAATTTACTTCAAGATAAGAGAAAAAAAAAACAAACTAAAAACCGAGAGAGTTTTGGGAAGAGGAAATAAATACACCGTTGTGATTGTAAAATTCTCTGAGTTGCTCTTATGCCTATTTTGTGAATATTCCGGGAGGCTTCGATCGTGACTGTTTTTTTTTGGCTCACTGTTTCAATTGGAACTGTGGGATTTCCTGTTGACTTACACTGGTTATTACACTACGCATGGTTTCGTCTAGCTCAGAAAATCAACTCGAAGGCCGGTAGTGCTAAACTGGTTTTACCGTGCTTGCCCGTTGGCTATATCATGAGTTTGGAAAACACGTATCATAATCGTTCTGTGTCATCCTCTGATATGCCAGTCGTTCCATCTCATCCCGGACCAGCTCACCACATACCCCATCCCCAACATTCTAGTTCGGCGACTCACCAGCCGACTTCCGCACCGATGTTACTGAGAGCGGACAAGCCGTACCCTCGCACGCCGAAGTGTGCCCGTTGTCGGAACCACGGTGTCGTCTCGGCGTTGAAAGGACACAAACGGTACTGCCGGTGGAGGGATTGTGTGTGCGCAAAATGTACTCTGATAGCGGAGAGGCAGAGAGTAATGGCCGCACAGGTCGCCCTGAGGAGGCAGCAAGCCCAGGAAGAAACCGAAGCCAAGGAATTAGGACTTTATTACGAAACGTCTGACGGCGCTATCTATGCAATGAACGGGATTGCTGTACAAACGCACAAGCCGTACGATCCTTACAGACACCAGGATGGCCCAGGTAAGTCCGAACTCAGTCGGTAATCGCCTTACTACCGGTCATTCCAAGGAACAACTTGGAAGGATTTTTGTCTGATATATTGAAATAACGTACACGAAGAAAACCCACAATGAATGTGCAAATCATAGCATATAGTTAAATAAAAGAAAGCTGTGTGAGTGAATTACCTTAATAGTGAGTTACTTCAAAAGAAATCCGTTTAAGAACAAAACTTTTGAAGTGAGAAGAATAAATGAGGGTAACAGTGAGTTAAGGAAATAAGAAAAAGAAGGTAAAAACATATCAGACTAGAAGTTAGAACCAAAGAAGTTTTGCCCCAACTGATGAATAACAATTAAGTGTTTGAATTTCCTTTATGTTTGGTTTGTGGTTATCTTAGCTGGGGAAGACCCCATCAACCAGCCTTAAGTTCACCGATGAAAAGAAAAAAATAACAATGGTGTTCCATGTAAAAATGATTGTACTTCAGGTTCATATCAGAACCACTTGGTTCTGTGAACCACAAGTTCTTTGTTGATGATGGCTAGTACAATCGCCCGGACAATACGTTTTTTTTTTTTTCATATTTCAGCAGACAGTTTTTAGGTTAGGGGGGTAACTAGTGTTCTTATCTTTTGGCAGTATATTGGCAGGATCAAACGGTTGAACAGCTCAGCAATAGCCAACACTGTTAACACTGATTTGAGGGATTTACTTGGAAGAACTATTGTTATCACGCATAATAATAATTGTTTCGTTACAAATTGAAAAAATAAAGACAACATATAGCTGACACCATCAAGTATAAGTACCTGATTTTTTTTAAACAGTTCGTATTGTGCCATAATTCAAGTAAAACGTGCACTTGATAACGGTGATGTAACTAACATGTCCATCCGACGCAATCCTCTACCGTAATATTAACATAGTAACCATTCACAACACACTGGAGGCCTACAACCATTTAAAAGATGTGGTACCGTGTAGCTTCTCATTCTTCTGCAAATTTAACTTGAATGATCTGACTGTAAAAACGAAATTTGACATAATTACAAAACCTCTACGGATTTAAAAATGACAAAAATGACAGAAAGTGAAGAAGCAAAATAAACCAAACTTAGGGTGCAATTCTGTGTTTAATTTGTACACAAACCAAGAATCCTATGGTTCTTTATTCCTTCGAGTACTTTCGAAATTGCCTTAAAAAGTTTTGTCTGATGTGACCCATTACTTCACCCGAAAAATTAGAATATGTCTATGAGCTCTGCAAATTACTAACATGAAGTGAAACAGTAGTAAACCACTGTTTTAGCAAACAAAACCTGTAAATAAAAACAAAAGTAAACTGAAACATATCAACAATACAAAAGAAACAGAAAACAACAACAACAAAACAAGGAAATATTCCTACACCAATTAAAAAAAAATGTTCTGATACTTGGGGGTTTGATTTCTGCAACATACCCAAAATAATTTTTTTCGATACAGAAAAAAAAATGCAAATCGAGCGAATTTGTAAATACACTTATTTTCTGGAATTTTTGAATGCAAGAAAATGTAACATTTGTCAGTGGCATTGTTTTGAAAGTTTTCTTTTAACTTTTTAATGATACATTTGTATTTGCTTTGAAAGTACGAAAAATAATTACTCTATCATTAATACCTCTCACCTGAAATTTCTCCCAACTTTCCTCCACAAAGGCACACACACACGCGCGCACACACCCACAAACTTCAAGAAACGGAACTAGGCCGTTCGTCAGCAAATAACAGTGATACTGTCATAATTAAAACAAAAATTTAATTAGTCGCCATTGTTTGTCGTAGACTTCATTCATCGCTAGTAACATTTGTTGTCTAACTTCTTGACATTTTCTTCACGTTTTTTATTACTTTATAGTGTGGTCATCGTGGAAATGTCAATGATTATTGTTTGAACTATTACAAAGAGGTATTGTATTATCATATTTCGATCAGAATTTCTTTCCCTGGTCAACTTTACAATCCCCGAAATGTTAAAAGCTTGAAAAGTATGCAACTCAAATATTCCCAGCCATGACATACCATGCTTAGTTTTAAGTTAATGTTTTTTACTTTTTTAACATTGTAAACTATTTTTTTCTTTTGAAAATTCAAGAATGACCGAAAGCATGCCTTATATCTCTAATAGACGACAATTACAATTAAAGCAATATGAAAATATGGATATAAGCTAAACATTTAATTTACTTATGGGAAACGATATAGCAAATAGCAAATATATATTGTTTTAAAACTGAGTCGCATTAAACTTTGGGGGGGGGGATGAAGAGAGAACCTTAAGGGTCTTAAGGTACATTTATATAACTTTGATGAGGAGAATCGAAAAATGAAACAGCATTAAGTTGAATTTCTGATAATAGTTTTGAAGTAATGAGCAAAGTGCTTTACAAAAAAGTATCGAACTTCGTGTTGCTTTTTGCTTGTTTTGTTTTTTCTTTAGGGGAGAAAAATTAGCTAAAATTAGCTTAATTCCTAATGCAGGTGAAAATTTGAAAAAAAAAAGCCTTCAATGACTTCTCGTTATTAAATAAAAATTAATTAGATTTAAAGACTTAAATAATTTAGTTATGTTAGGAATACCGAGACAATAGCAGAACGTTTTGTTTTTGTATTTCTTCCATTGCTGTGGTGTACGTGTGTTAACGTTTAAAGATTATTCTTGTCTTCTCTTTTTTGTCGAAAGTATAGTATTTTATACATATATATACACATATATTTCATGCAATTACATCATTTTTGTGAAAACTTTTTTTTTCATAGACTGTAGAATCCCAGTGTTATTTCAACACTTTTGTATAAAGATATTCCTATTTACATAGGACTTAAAGAAAATCACAGCGTCCCGACTGTTACCAGTTTAGACGTTAACAATAATACACGCAAAAGGAAATCACCCGCAAAGTCCATAACAATGGAGACTCGCCGAAGCAGATCCAAATATGGGATCAAAAAAATCTGACACTTAAAAACGAAATTCTTTCACATTGTTCTGTATTACGGTTAAGCTTATGGACCAAACGTTACCTAAAATAGGTGTAGAGAATACCAGCAGTACAGTGGTAGATTGCTGTTTACGTACTAGGGTTACTTATGCTTAACTGCACATCACGCCAATCGGAACAGGAAATAATAATATGTGACCAAACTTGGCGGAACTTAGGTTCGACTTACTTTACGTCATATATAGTTACACACACTCTGGAATACACACACGTTCATTTATACATATATATATATATATTCATCTGATTTTACAAATATGTATATCTTAATATATACATGATTAAACGAAGAAATATTTGTCTAGTTTTGATTAAAAAAGGGAACCAGCACATCACGTTACTGAAAGTACATTTTAGTCGCTTAAAAAAAATTGAACTTGAAAAGAACGATTATTTTGTTCAGTAACCAGCTCCGTCGGTTAAAATAGCGAATATTTCAAACCATGTTCACAACAAGACCAAACGGTATGTGGTCATAATCTTTCTACATTATATGTTAGACAAAAGATGTAAACCATAGACTCCAGTAACCAGTCGCTTTCATTAGATTTTTTTTCGTATGTTAATCATTTTTAGAAGGTTAGACCATGGAGCTATTACTTCATGGTTATATACTGAGGAAACCTTGAACAAAAATGGTTATTCGAGCTAGGACAGGTTGTGACGTCATCAACTGGCATCCCAATAGCTTATCCTCCATTATATTTGATATAAATGTACCAGCCCCTAAAAAAAATGTACCAGCCCCTAAAAAAAAAAGAAAAAAAAAACAGATACGTGTGCGGTGGAACACTGGATGTCCTACTGGACGAAAGTCCTCAACATTGGCCGCCTAGGCCTATATCGAAAGAGATAGCGCAGGGCAGATGTGTAGAAGGGGCCCGTACGCTTTTGAGTCTTGTCTATTAAGGTGACAGCCTACCTAATAATCTGAACTACTTCCCTACAATGAAACAAGCTTGAACTGTAAAGATGTTTTCACCAAATTTCCTTGAAAAGTAATTTACGAAAGGACTAGCTTGAGGCAAAAAAAGAAGAAAAATGGCATGTTAACTTGTATACTGCTAATGTGTCATGAGTATTTGAAATATCTTCATATACGCAGACAACAAACCACAGAATCACAAACATGAAGCTGTGTCACATGAAGGTGAGTCAGTCTGATACAAAAAGACGTTTTCATGTCCATACTATACCACATGTACACCTGGTACACATTCAAACAATTTCACCTACATTTTATTTGAACAGTTTTAACATTGTAAGTACCTTTGTGCAATCATACAGACTATTACCTCTACTTACCTTCAGCAAAAAAAAAGAAAGAAAGAAAAGAAGAAAGACACCCTCCTTTGAAAAAGGCAAAAACTTGAAGCTGTATAACAGTGTTGGGGGTTTATATATATATATATATATATATATATATATATATATATATATATATATATATATATATATATATATATATATATATATATATGTATATATATATATATATATATATATATATATATATATATATATGAGCTGACAATATATGAGCTGACAATTACGTTCCAATCACCTTCGATTTGTGTAACGAAATCAAAACAGAAGTGAAAACAGAGTGTGGGACTGAGCAAGGTTGGAGGTGGGGGAAAAGGAGACACCGTCTTGTAACAGTATTCTTCTCTGAAATTTTTATGTTAGGTCAAATTATGATCAGTGTGCATGGACAAAAGGTTGAGAAAATCTCCCCACGCCTCACCCATTATAGTCCCACTCTCCATTCCGTGTGGCGGAGACCGTCCCAACGGGACTCTTTAAAAAGGGAAAGTGGTTTTGTTTAAGGCTCCATGTACTTTACTATGCATTATTTCCTTGTCCACTCAAACACTCGACTTCTAAACAAAAAAAGTTTAAAGTTAAATTTATTCTGACTTTATAAGGTTGTAAAGTCAAGTTGTCCTCATTGTCTTTCCCAGAATGTATATTAATGACTAATTTAGACAAAGATTTTTCTGAAAAGTTTTTGTAAAGTTTTCTCGCAACTACCTATCCCCTTTAAGGTTTTCCAAACTTAAGAACAAAAAGAAGGTACGGGCCAATATGTTGGATTAAGGTGTGATCGTCTTATGTCGACTCCAAACGAAATTCATTTTCCTCTTACTTTCAACTGTTTTTCGCGGGTACATTCAAATCATTCTAAACTGTGTGGTTTCGTCTGTGTTGAGGTGTGCGGGTTCTTGAAAAGACCAGTCACCCCCTCTCCACACCTTCACTTACCTTCGGTCCACAAATAGACTGTATAGAGTATCATATTCCCTTGTACTTCTGAACGTTCAATCTAACAATATGTATTATACCCTAACTAGTAAAACAATTATTTGTAACGGCTAGTAATGAAATGTGTTTTTAAAAAAAGGAACTCAACAAAAAATGACATTTTTTTTCGCAAAGGATGGAAGTAGCAAATAACGAAAGAAACAAAAAAATCGTTTTGTTTCTGAAAATTTTCCAAAACTTTGACGATTCTCCTGACAAAAGAGGAAAGAATGTTTTCCCCTAACAGACATTGACATCTATAAAAAAAAAAGGGGGAAAAGTTGGTCAGTGAAGAGAAGAAGAAAGGAAACCGTCTAATCACATTTTTCGGTTGATACATTTAATTTCATGTCAGAGATTTTAAAGAGTAATGCGGACTTTGCTGAATCGGTGAACACATGGGCAGATGATCATGGTTTAAACAACAACAAAAAAAGAGAGAACAAACAAACAAACAAAAGAAAAGAAAAGAGAAAGTAAAAACGTTAGACAACCTGTCTACTAGTGAAATGTTGATATCCCTCAAAACCAGAATTTTCATCCTAAAATTCCAACCCACCGGAATCTGATGTCCTAAATTGTAAAAAAAAAAAGGTACAAAATTTGCCCGACATATTCTCTCATCTTACGGGACTTGTCTTTGTCCGCTGTTTCATCTTGATACAAAAATCACTTTGTATTTTCCTTTCTAAATTGATGTAATGAAAGTTCACCGTTAGGCTACACATAAATAATCATTCGTACAATTTGCGTATAACCGTGGTGATTGAGAATAAGTGACATGCCTGTTACAACAATTGCATTCCTGCAAGATTTTTCTATATTTAGGAATAAAATATCCCTTATAAATCAATAAGGCAAATATAGTCGTAAGAGTGAAACTGACAAATCAGGAAGTCAAAGAAACTCGCTTTTGTACTCAAAACGGATTTTTTTTTTTTCGTGACTCTACACAAATTCCCGGTAGCCTTAGAAGTATTTTTTTTCTTTTGATGCATTCACCAACAGAATCAACTTCCATTCATCAGATAACCAAAAAAAAAAAATTAAAATCATCAGTTGCAAATCATGTCTTACTGGTCGAAACATTGATCTTGTATGTAAAGATTTTCATAGCTCGAAGTATATGCTTCGTTTTCGAATATAATATGAAGTAGGCCATGCCCTCAACAGCCGAGTATATAGAGCCACGCACGTTGGATGGAAGTTAGAGCAAAACGGGTAATTTAATTTTCAGACCGAAGTTACATCTTCGGATCGGTAGAATACACGGAAGAAGACCGATTGGTATTACCTAAGGCTATAAGTCTAAACAGAGGTTCTAATTGAGCTATCAAGCGATCAGAGTTAAACTGCCTGAATATTCCTCCGTGAATTGTCAGTTTACAAATTTTCAGTGTATATATATATATATATATATATATATATATATATATATATATATATATATATATATATATATATATTCCTAACAGCAAGAGAGTTGGGCCTTTGCATGAACTTGCAATATTGTTTTAACAACATAACATGAACACGTAGGATGCATTCAGTGTAGACCTATGCTGTTTAAGCTCGATTCTCCTCCCCCATTTGGCCAAAATAAAGTGTTCAGATTACTTCTTTTGGGTCATCCTTTCTTTGGGCTACCGTACTTTAGTAACCTGCGCTGATTTGTTAATCTGTTTATTCATTTTTCCAAAAAAAATAATAATAAACTCATTTTGAAAGAAGCATTAAAAATAAAATAGATTTCGACCCCGAAATGTACCCCATAAATTCCAACAAACTATGAGATTCTTCTGGTGTACCTTACCTTGGCAGAGAAGCAGTATGTGTTTGGCCTACAGGTTACCTAAGTCAGACCGGCTGACCGTAAAAATGTACACAAAAATACAATAAACGCAAAAAAAATCAATAAACACAATCTTTGATAACAGTATCTTCTTTTTTAGTATACCGTATTTGAGAAAACATATTCCTGTGACACATGAATTTTGATGTTATAACCAAAAACCATAAAAAATATTAGCTCGAACGTATCTTGCGTAAAGTTTATTACTCCAATTATGGGTCATCATTTTCTAGCTCCAGTTTTCTAGAGGAAAAAAAAATTAAAAGAAAAAGTAAGGAAAAACGTAAAAGATGAAAAAGTATTTCGGGAAAAATGGAGAAAGTCTCCACTCGATGTGGTTGGGCTGACCAATATTCTATAAATTTTAACGACCACTTAAAACGTATTCGGAGAGTTTTTATAGGTCTTCAATCACTCAGAAGTAAACATTCCCTGACAAGAGAAACTCGACGATAGACGGTTGACCTGGAATATCTGGCTTTCTACCGTTGCGGCTTCTCTCCGGTTTGATATGACACACACACACGTACATTCAAACAAAAATTGAAAGTTTTTAATTTTTTTTTTGGCTTTTAATTGTCTTCTCAAGAAACACCGAAGGTATGTGGATTTGATAGATCGATGAAAGATACATTCCACTAAAGGCCATGACATGTGTACGGTGTCTGCGACCAACTGTCTTGTTTCGGATACTTGTTTAAAATACTCGTTCAAAAAGAATACCTTTACACGATTTGTGTCAATAAAAAAAAAGATTTTATTGGCTTTTAAACGATCGTAATTTGATAGTAATTGTATACAATCTCTTGCCAAAACCTCGACGTGCGGCATCGAGGTTTGATGGCCGTTTTGGCTTGAAAGGTGGTTACAGCGAATATATCCTGCACACATGCATACTTTGAACCGGAAGTAAAAAAAACAGAAGACTTTGAGGCAATTTGACCAAAACTGTCGTGACAAGTTTGCCAGATTTTAGGTGATATCATTAATGCATTATGTGTATCCACTTGAACATTGTAAATGGAAATGAACACTCCCAAATGAATTTGGTATAGTGATATACAGTTAGAACATAATAATGGTGTATAGTGTAAACTACCACGGAATCGTCTAAGTAGACTGATTAGTATAAGCATTCCCCTGTGCGACAGTGTGAATGTGTGTGTTTTGTACGAGAGAGTGTCTCATGTAGGAGCATAAACTTATCTGTATCGACTGTATGAGGACACGGTGGAGTTCCCCTCTTTATCCATCGATTCAATCAATAACGCGAAATAAATCGGCATTCAGCGCCTATAATCTTGATACAGATTCTCACAAGAAATCACTTGATTAGCTTATTGGTTTCACCGTCTCTCCATACACTGACTGCGAGGGTGACTCACCAGCCGCCAATAATCCAACACTGAGAATGATATTTTAATCAACTCGATGTATTGGGGGGGGAGGGGTGGCGGTGTATAGGTGGACAGCTTAAAAAGTTTTATAACATGCTAGAGAGGACAGGTTTACTTACCTGTAGCCTTTTTTATGACCACTACGTAAACAGATTTATGAACACACCGTCAAGCCGCAGTTTATAAAACTATCAGCGTAAACCTACTGTATTATAGTAGTCATGCAGTACCTGTATGGATTATTAACCCCATTATTAGCCAGCATTCGTAAATTCCTAGTTTACCGACTCCTTCTCCTTTCATTTAACCGTTCAACTCGGTCGATAGTCACGGTACATCGAACGAGGTCGATGGCAATGGCTACACCCAAAGTTCGGACAGTTTTGTTTGAACAAAAGGTGGGTAGTAAAATGGCAGCTCTCAAAACAAATTTTGATTTCTTTTTAGTTTAGTTGAATGCGATGAATGCACCACCTGGATAACTTTTGATTAGAGAATATATAATTTTTTTTATGAAACATCTACAGTAATTTAAATTTTTACTTTAGTTAACTTCTTGTACATGAGGAATTAATTTAATCAAGTTATCGGTTAAAATAATACAAATAGAAAAAAAATCGTTTATTTAACGATTTCCTGAAGGATCATAGAGTCAACGATTTTTGTGCATCCATTTTGTTTTGGATTTTTTTTTTTGGCTTAGGAGTATGGGTATTCGAGAGCAAGGTTCATATTCAGTATTTGCATTAACGCTCATGTTCGTTTCCTATTTATGAAAATAAGATCGTTTTCAATAAACACACAAAGCGAAAGACAATTCTGTGTATATTATGCAAAAGCATAGAGCGGCGTATTACGCTACAATCAACTGAAATTATTCATTTATGTGTGCCTGTTTGTGTGTCTGTCTGTCTGTCAGGATATATGCCCTTGTTTTCGGGTGGGATCGAGGACCGAAACAATAGATTTTAGGTCCTCTGTAGAAAATTCAATAGATTTCTCCGGTCCTCTCAAGATTAACAATAGACAGTCTATTGTTAAGGTTAGGGTTGAGGAAGAAAAATACAAAAGGAAGCACAATGAGGTCCTCGGAATGAATGGAAAACAAAGTTGCATGGGGGGGGGGGGTGTGTGTGTGTGTGTGTGTGTGAAGACTCCAGGGTGGAGTGTGCTGTTGGCTGTGTGGCTTTCATTGGTGGATCAGTTCAGTGGAAGTCTTACTCCAAAACTGAGAATAATCCTACATTTACCAAACATCAGATTAGTCAAATTTGATCGCTCTATTGATTGATTATCATTTATCGATTTTAGACCTTAGAGACCCATTTGTTTCATCACTATATCTTTTGCCGAGGATAACTTATTTTGCCCTAACTTAAGCGAGCGTTACCATTAAAGTGTGACGTAAACAATTTAACAGTATTTTCTTTTCTCGTCGATTATCAACTATAAGCCAAAAAACAGTTTTAATTACCAACTTTTGAAAGTCTTATACCTCTGTCTGCACTCCGTCGCTCTCTCTCTCTCTCTTTCTTTTTCATCATTTTGATAAGTTTTTGTTATCACATTTTTTTTTCTTACCTTACCCTTCCACTCGAGATGTTTCAAGAAGCTAATTTGGCAGCCATCAAAGCCTAACACAATAGACTTCGATTGAGTCGTTTCGTTAATATCGGATTAGAAGGTGTACTATTGTTAGGAGAAAAGTCAGGCTTAACAACAAGACCACCACACACAAAAAAGAAGGAAGGTTGGTAGAAGGAGAATAAAAGGGGGAGAAAAAGAAAGAAAGAAAGCGAGCTATAGGTTGTTGTCAAGGGATTGTGAGAAGCTTCTTTGATCCCATTGAAAACGTCGCTGTAATAACAAGTCTTTGTGGCGATGGCATATACCTCCAACTTTGAAGAAAGCAAGGTTCCATGGACCGGAAGCAATACAGTGATGATGAAGGGAATACACATCTAGGTGTATAGACGTACATATTTTCTTCATGACAATAGATATTTGAAATGTACTTCTCTATAACGTACAGTTTTCAATTTTTTTTCCAGTTCCTGTCAAGTGACAAACACTAGTTATAATGTCAAAGAAACTCATTTTGTTATTTTTTTTTTTTGGGGGGGGGTATTTCTCAGTTCAATAGGTCTTTGTTAACAGTTTAAAATGGTAAAAAAAAAAAAACTTTTGAACTAGGTATATGAACGGAAGTGGGTCTTTAAGTATCGTGTTTGCAATTGTTTTCTAGATTGCGATGACATACCTCTACAAAATGTTTCATTTAATCCTAGATTATCGGAAACAAAATATCTGAGTGTAAGTGGTGAGAGAACATGACGGAAAAGTGTCTGTGATCATCACGAGGAAGGGATCGGGATTCGGGATGATGAGGGGGGGGGTGGGATTGGAGGGTAGGAGGAGGAGATGGGAGGGATACTTTTTGTTTCCAGTGAGTGACTACGTTGATCTCGGTCATGTGCAGTATTCGAAATTTGCTTCCGCGGTCCAAGATTTCCAGTCTTTGTTTGGACCGGATGAGTATACCCACTGTGCGTGTCATGTCGTTCATCTCCATGGTTACAGCATCAACATCTTTGCCATAGGGGGTTGCCATCACGATTATGCGGTACATGATGTTAGGATAGCAATCGGGGATAGCAATCGAACTAAGAGGCGATTTAGCTCATTTTACCGGTACTGAAGTTTAAATCGTATAACTTAAAGCAGTTATCATCTTAATATGAGTTTGTACAGTCAGTAAAGAAAATTAATTACCGTATGTAAAATATGAAGCAAAGGAATAGTTGTGATAAAAGAAAAAGCATTGTCCTCCTTATATATGACCAATCGGGATAGCTTAAAATTCGTTTTTTTTTTTTTTTTTTTTTGTTTCAGTCTTTTTAGGCTTTGTCCGTCAGATATCGCCGTAATCGATAAACCTTGGAACAGAAACGTAAGGATACAAGTATTAAATATGATACCAATAACAGGGACAATAAAAATAACAATACTAAATAGAGAGTAAGTTCTGAATACACATAGCACATGAAAATGGTGAACATTATAATTAGTAATTTATTGGTGATAAATTATTACTTAATAAATATACGTTATCAAAGTAATTTGGCTAAAATAAGTTTCTATTTTCCGTGGATATAAACTTACGATTTTTCATTACAAAATACGAGAGTCCAAGTTTGCTTCATTTGTTTATTTAAAACTTTATTTTTAAACTTAACTTTTATTAAACTTAAATTTTAAACTTTATTGATCTGAATTTGTCAACTTTTTAAATATAAGTTCCTTTATATTGATTCGTTCTTT
Organism: Stichopus chloronotus; assembly: GCA_021234535.1. Taxonomy (NCBI): domain Eukaryota; kingdom Metazoa; phylum Echinodermata; class Holothuroidea; order Aspidochirotida; family Stichopodidae; genus Stichopus; species Stichopus chloronotus. The sequence goes on along the minus strand of CM037839.1, from coordinate 15,307,278 downwards.
CAGAACGGATTAATTTTGTTAGGTGTTATTTCTTGATTAATTTTTTGTTTTGTTTTGTTTTTTCTTGCATTCTCTACTCTCTATACAGGGCTATGACATTACCGTGTTATGAACAGTATACCTCATGTTTCAATGGTATGATCTATAGGCCTAGTTAAAGTCTCTCACTTGAAAGAAAAATAAATTTGGACCTAAACTTAAAACAAAAGGAAAAAACGATGTTTTCTTCGTCAATAAAGGAGTTTTTGGACAGAGTTTCAGCTGTCAAGTTTTCGTTTCTAGTTGTAATATTTGCAGGATTCATGTTGCAGTTAAATATTAGAGAAAGTTAGCACACGAAAGTACGTTAAGTCTTCCTTGCTATTATACCTTACAGCCAGACTCTTATATAACGATCGAAAATTCATGTAAATTTTTTTTTTTTTCACCTTTTTTTTCCCGCTCTTTGTAAGGAAGGACTGATAAACGGAGTGAATATATTTGTGTATATCAGTTAGCGTTGAACTTTTGGCCATCCCATCGATAAGTTCAGGAAAGTACATAAACAAAATCATTGAGGAAAAAAGACTAAGACAAAAAGAAAAGGAAACAAAAAAAAAACAGTTTGATTAAGACAAAGTTCATTGCACCGGTTACTTTGTGGCCATTCTAAATCGACTGTTAAATTAAAAAAGTTTAAAAAAAAAAACCCAGTAAGTTTGTGTTTGTATTGTGTAGCGAGGGTGCAGGAGGGTATTAAAGAGCCTGACCTATATGGAGGTAGTCAAATTTTAATTGCATTTCAGACTAGCATGTAACAACGAATCTGATACCATTCATCAGTGGATTGACAACAATGTTTTAAAGGGAGGAAGCAGTCGCTCCTATTTTATTTTGAAAAAAAATCATCAAAATCTATGCAATTCTCTTTTTGTTTTGTTTTTTAAATTCCATCAATATCAGTAATCCATAAGCAAGGTGTTATGCTACAGAATTAAGCATTTCAACAACAAAAAATGATATCGCATAATTAAAAAAAAAAAGAGCCATTCATGAGTAAACATAATTCAGTTTTGAGTGACTGCACTTTACCTTTAAATAAAAGAAATTAACGTCTTAAGTTTGGCATTTGCTGAAATGTATCGATAAGTGTTGAACTTGTTTCTGCTAAATTTAAATCCCTCGATGATGTTAAATCAGAATCGCTGGCATTTAGATAAATCAACGTTCATGCCCGTTATGAGACAATCCTGTGCACTTTTATGCAACGGCGTAACGTCATAGAATCTGGATACACAAGAGAGAAAATGCTCCCCCCCCCCCACTACCTACTACCCCTCCCCCACTTCCCTTCTCGAGGACAATCGACGGAGGTGGGGAGGACGTGCCAAAGCCGGTGATATTACATTTAACAAACCAAGTGGAATAGAATTCATGTTAGAGACGAAATGAAAGACAGGTCTATGGGGACCCCGTAGGACTTTTCTCTTCCCTGATACGTATTTACTTTGTTGTCTTTTCCGAATTGTCCAATCAAATCAAGTCTTACGAAAACGCCAAAAAAAAAACCATAAAGAATGACCTTCGACTGTCACTGTATGCCAGTATGTACGTACGTAGTCTCTCTTATATCGATTTTGTCCCCTTAACATTTCATAATTAAGATTTATAAGACACCTAGCTATATAAAGAGACATACATGTTTCCCACCTTGGGAAAGAGAGAGAGAGACGGGAAGAAAGAAGAAGAGAAATTCAAGTTAATTTGGAAAAGTTTTTAATTCAAGAGGCTTCTTATCGATCTTTGCAAGAGTTGCTCAAGCTGTATTACTTTTTTTTGTGGGGGGGGGGTGGTAAAATAAGAGATTGGGGGAGAGATGAGGGGTTATTATTACTACTATTTTTTTTTATACATTTATTGACTGAAACAGTTATTTTATAATGCGGTACCTCAGACATTTCCTTGGCGGATTTTGTCCTTGATCAAAATCTTCCCCTTAAAAGCTGATGAGAAGAGAGACAGAGAGATACGTGGGAGAGGAAAAGAAAATGATTGGAGTGGTTTCTATCACGAGGTGAGAATGGAGTGGCAAAAATCCCCCCGAAAAGGGAAAGAATCCATGCGAATTAAAACTTGTGACTGAAATAAAATGCATTTCCAATAAAAATTGTAATAAAAGAGAGAAAAGGAAGACGAAGCTTACAAAAGAGACAAATTAAGTTATTCCGTCTTCAGTGCCGGAACACGTATGATCGCGTCACCTGGTAAGTGTAATATCTTTAAGCTAAAACTTGACAACTCTTTCAATGTCCTCGCTCAGTAGCAATCTACTTTGATTAAATTTTCACCAATTTTTTCAAACTACGAGCTTAAGACACCTTTTTCTCCCTTCGTACTTTTTGGTCCGATCTCACTTATTTTTTTTCTCTCCTTGGCACTAGCAAAAGAAAGAAATAATTTAATTCATTACATTTTCTTTTATGTCAAAGACGGGTGGGGGGGAGATTGTCCTTTATCTCGCGTAAGTTTTAATTTGATAATTAAAACAAACAGTAACACCTTCCTCTTTCTTTCTGTCTTTTGTTTTCTACCCTCTGTTTGCTTCAAGTTGCACTATTTCATCCTCATGGTTTTATCGTGTAAACCTGACAAATCTTGCAACAGTGACGGACTACAACAGAGATATTTGTCGTCGGAAATATTTCTCCCGGGATTTGAGTTTTGTTTTCGTTCAACTTATAGTTGCGACCTTTTTGTTTGCACTTTCATTGCGCGCTTTGTGCTGTTCTTATTTCCCTCTTATTTTCTGTGTCAGAAAGATTTTCTTCTTTCTTCTCGTTTAGTTTAATCGTCATTTCGTTTGATTATGCAACGTTCAAGTTGGTCCTGTGCATGGAGTACCACTTAATCGAGCGTGCATGGCGAGGGTTGTGTACATTTCTCCTTCGCGTTTCTTCTTTTCAGAATCGGTTGACGATTTCTTCTTCTGATAGGCGTATACATACCTACTGCACTGCAAAGGAAATAAAAAGGGGCAAAGGAAAGAAAATAAAGACCAGAATTGACGATCGTAAGACTAATAACAGACTTAGACCTATAGAGGGGTATGGCAGTCACTGGAAAAAAAAAAAGAAAAATACACATGTAAACGAAAATGAAGGGAAATTATCAAAGGTGATTTATTATGCCACAATTTGATGTAGCCCTGATGCGGAAAAGTACAAGAAAATAGACGGCAGGTGCCATGTACTTTTTAACAACTTGAAAAGATAGAGAGAGAGAAACCCCAAAGTAAGATGAAGGAGAGAAAAAAAAATATGAAGAAAAAGTCTGCTTTACACCCATTGAAGTATATATATTTTTCATAACAAAATCTTCATGTTAAGCGCTGCCCCGGGGGCTTGTTAAGTATTCGAAGCTAATATGTGGGTAAAAGTGCAGCCGAACTACAACAAAAAAAGTTCCCGAAGACACAATAGCTTTCTCAACCCCCTGGTTTATTCCCCTAGTTTGCTCTGTTTTCGGATAAAGCATGGAATTGTTGGTTTGGCTCGGATTTTGAAATTGTTGATAGTCTGTACCCATCGTTGAACTGTCCAGCCAAGCGTTATGCGATGCCCGGTAATCGCGAAAAATTTTTCAAGTCGAGTTCTAATTTAAAGTGCCTTTGATCCTGGTCTAAAGTTTGCCTCGAGCTAAAACAGCGCTTTTAAACTTTTTTCACACTTTTACAAGCAGGGACAATTTAACGCCATATTATGATAAAAGTTACTACTTCCGCCACGGGCAATGTCGGAAAAAATCGTAATGAAGGAAGTGTTTTTATTTTCTTTCTTCTACCTTTTTATATATTCTCCTTCTAATTCCGCCTTCCCCTCCCATCTACTGTAATTTTACGTCTTTATGTACAGAATTTTGTTTTTTTCTCACCAGTCTGACGCGAGACAGATGCCCGTTCTACTTTATTGCAACATTTCGGTTTAATATGTAGGCCTGTTTAAGTGATGGTGATAGCTCTCTCATTTCAACCTAGGGCAGTTTATGGGGGGAAAAACAGCTTCCACTTTAAGAGTATACGCATCATAATGAATCTGTTGCTTTACACTATGCACATATGCTTGATGTACTTTTGTGCATACGAATAGAAAAATATCGATCGAAATCTTCTGCCTTGATTACTTAATGAATGTTGATTCTTCTGATACGAATAAATTTTGAAGTATTACAAATATTGTACACTTAGCCCTCCATTATCGTTTAATGTGAACTCATTCGCATTGTTCGATTTATATATATCTATATTTATTTATTTATATATACTTGTTACCAACTCGCTATAACTTGTTACCAATCTTCACCCAGCGAGGTTTAATCTCCTGCGAAAAAACACATATGACAATAGATGAACAAATTTAACGGTCGAGTGATAATGGGAGTCAAAGCAATATAACAGTCTAAAACTGATATGACCGGGTAGTTCCCTGGTACGAACACGGGCCCCCGGAAATATCTCACAAGAATTTCAGGTGATGTACATGAATGTGACTGTTCTGCAAGTGTATAGTGTGTCATCGAGTGTGTCAACGAGTGTGTCATCAATGAGGAACTGAATCAGTCACTTCATGCCAGACAGAACCAAGTTACCATCATAAACAACCGATGCTGTTATGCTGTCAATTATAGGTTTATCTGAATGTACGCAGGTCCCTCCACCGTAAGAATATAGGGCTACTAGACACAATGCCAACTAGCTAATTTTGCAAGTTGACCACGTCTAGCCCCCGAACCCGGTAACCGATAACCTCCCCCTTCCCTCCCTCTCTCCATTTCCAGTCAATGTCACACAAATTCCTCTCGCCTGCTACCGCAATCGATTACGGAGAACGGTTGGTTTTGCTTCACCGTTCACACTAAACTGAAAGAGTCAAGATTTCGAGGGGTTTCATTGAGAGTATATATAAAGACTAACTTACTACTGGTATACTCCATAATTAAACAAAAAAGAAACCCCGATGCGTTATGACTAATGACAATGTAACATCATATTAATCGTTTGGTAGGTCATCTTTAATAATAATCCTCCTTTCTCTCTCTCAGGAGATTGCAATTACTTCCAGCATAAAACTCATAAAATTCTTGCACGAATTCATTGCCAACTCTTCAAAGTCCATATAGCAAGCAATCTGTCTCGCTGTATGTCAGTCCGTTTGTCCATCTGAGTGATTAAACGAGTATATGTGTTTAGAAAACAAAGAGGTGTCTCGGGCCGTGTGCCAGACCTTGTGTGCCTTCACCCACCACTGGTCCCACCGCTACCTACTCTGATTATGGAGACCTATTTTGTCGTATTTGTTAGTACCACGACGCGAGGATTTAAAGTTCATCACATGCCTATACTTAGGAATAATAGCTTGGTAATTGACCTACCTCACCCCTCCCCCGCCCCATTGAAAATTAACCGAGGGCAGTATTACAATCATATTCGACTTGCATAGCCCACATTCAGATAAGCACATATCATATGAAAGCTAACTTGTAATGTTCAAAATACTTAGTCGAACCAGGGTCAAAACTCGGTATCTGCGTTAACTTACAGAGTGAAGAATCGATATGACTTTTCATGGTTGGGATAAAACATATGGGACACGTTCATGATGTTAAAGCAAGTCTATAAGTAATGCTAGCTCACATTCTTACGACTTCAACGTCCGGCTATCGACACCTCAGTTCAAACGACACATGTGCAGCCATGGTTATTTCCTCGTCGAGGTGTTCCGTATCGCCTCTTCGGTGGCCTTCCTCACAAGGTTATCGTCACACCGTCGGGTGGGATAAAAGTATAAAGGTGTGAAGGAAGCAAACAGCATTAAACAGATTCAGGTGTGCTCAGGTGCGGGGTCAACCCCCGGTTTCAATTTCAAGAGAGGAAATGACAAACCGGTAGAAATTTTGGGGGCCTTGAAGTGTCTTTAATCTGATCTTTTTTTCTTTACTGTACATTTATACGCGTAACATAGTCTAGCCTAATTTATGTTTTTACTTTCAATCCAGGTAAGGTTGAAGGGTATGTAGGGGGTGTACCTGGGTGTTAATCACGGACGGGTTTATGACAAGGTGTAAAGGTATAGCCCACAAGTGAACTAGAGGGTGCGTTTGTGGAACCTTCGATACCACGGTCGCCTGGTACGTGGTCCCGTTTACCTGTTTCACACCAGAAGTCACGGTGCAAAGCCTTTAGGAGAGTGACTTTCCGGCTGATGTTTTTATTACTATGGGACTGAGATTGCAAGCATTGGTTGCTAAAATGAGCTTACTCAAATCTAATCGGCCCCGTGACTGTCGCGGTAATTGGTATCGTGCAGAGATATCGCGGTTCAACTTTCCTTTCACGGTGGTATCTTTGATATTACCATCCTTATTACGTAACTTTTGGTCAGTTGTTGTTAAAAAAAAAAATGAAAAAAGTGGACGTTTGTCGGATATAAGTCTGGAAAAGTCAAAAGGAAAGCACAAAATATTTATTGGGTTAGATAACATAAAAACTTGAAAAAGACATTTTCCCCTGGAATTAAGCAAACCATTATCCGTTCCCATTTCAGTCTAAATCCATTTGACTGGAGCAAGAACCAGTTAGCATCCTTTCCATGACATAAAAAAAAATAATAATCCTACAATTGTTACTAGAAATTGCGTAACCCTAAAGGTTGGGCTTAGAATAGCAGTAGGCCAATTTTTCTTGTATTTTTTTTTTTTTTTTTTTGTGGAATGAGTGAGGGGAGTAATGGAATGCGGGAAGGGAGTTGCATGGGGGCAGCGTTGAATTTATGTATGATCTTCCTTCTACTCTTTTTGGGGTAATCCAATATTGGCATAAACCGAGTCCTCATAGTACAATGCCATCTCTCTATGTACAACTATACGATCATGGTAATTTAGGATATATACCTGGTGACATAATTGCACCTATAGGACTGCTCTGTGAATGAAAATTTTTCTTACTCCGCCATGTAAATTACAGAATATCTTAGCTTTCGAATGAAATCAGTGACTGTGTGGATTTGGTAGAACATGAAGAAGAAGCTAAGGTTACCAAGAATAAATTTGCTGTAAGGTGATATGATTTTCTTATCCCGTTTCTAATTATGGCACTAAGGAAACCTTAACTATTGTGGTACAGCATCATGTGCCCCCCTCCCCCCCCCCCCACCTAGTCCTTCTTTTTCATGATCCATCATAACTTACTCGTAAGACATGGAAATATAGATCATAAGCAAAAGACCACTCATCGAGAATTGATCACCAAGTCATTAATTTCATTCTTACAAATGACAATAGACTTTATTATTCTTTAGGAGCATTCAATTTGCAAAGTACTGTGCAGGTGTGACAGCAGGATAATTTTATGACCTAATGCATCATACGAATGGCGGGAAAACTCTTGACTATTCTCTTAAAAAAAAAAAAATACCAGTACCTTTTTTCTCTTGGTTCAGTATTAAAATCCACAGTTCCTGCAACTGCTTGGAGTAATCGAGTATTAGCAATGTTTTTTTTTTTTTTTTTTCATGTTCCACCGGGCATGTCCACAGATTATGCGGACTGTACAGGACCTATACCTGCTACTTGCAGAACTTCCTTCAGAGTTCGTTAAACCTAACCTTCCATCCCTTCATTATTAATTACAAGGTTTTATACCAAACTCAACCACAGCATACAAAGGAAAAGGTAGGGACCCAGAAAAAAGAAGAAAAATGTACACAAAAAAAAGAAGAAAAAAGGTTGGTAAATGCTTGGAGTAGACACACACTAGTTGGCGGAGACATGCTGTCTGTGTTACGTGTCCTCGGCAGGTGTGTACAAAATGGCGTACAGCAAGTTTTGTTTAGCTTTTGTCTCGGTGATGACTTGTGCGCGGTCTGTTCAACGGGTAGCCCGGGGCAACGTGTCCGTTTCACCACGTATGGCATTCAAAAAGGTAGCTGTCGTAACAACATTGTTTTTTGGGGAAAAAAAAGAAAAGAAAAAAGGTTAAGCGAAGAAATGGTTTATTATCGATATATAAGACAGTGCCAATCAGTTTATCGACAGTTCACTCTTATTTCCTGTTTTGAAGTTGGAAATACAGAGAGCGAAGTCGAACAATAGTAGTGTGTAAACACGGCTTAATTTACTTTGACATCAGGCATCTCAGAAAAAAAAAATTAAAAGGACAATAATAAGCAAAAAAAAAAAACACTTAACAATTTCCAAAAGAAACAATTATTCAACTGGTAAGAATGCAAACAATTGTTGGTCTTTTTCAATAGGATTAGAATTGCGTGAGATTGGCTTTTGGGGAGTTCAAGAACAAGTCAAATGCCAACGCAATTTTGTTAAGGATATCATCAAAGGCAAAGATTGTTGTAAGTCGGTTCACCTAATTACGGTTTTAACACCAATTATAAGAATCACCGTTTATTCTATAGGTGAATGTAGAAAGTCAATGTTTCGAAGGAAAATGCAGTTAAGATGAACACTGCTAATAACTGGAAAATGGGACTCTATACAATTTTTTTCTACTCTACATTGTTTAATTAAAAAAAAAATCCGCGACTTTTTTACTTACAATTTTTATTTTACTTACATAACACGATGAAGTGAGAAGGACTTTTTTGTTTGAATCGTTCATTCTTGAAGTGCAGAAAAGTTGCCCTTCATGGATACACTTTTTTAAAGGTATTTAACTAAAGTACAAGGTATTAAACTCATCGCCACTTCGAATAAAAACGCGGAAAACTGATTGACCAAAGGCTGCAATTTGCAAGGCTGCACTTTTGCATGTGTAGGTCCAGCTACACCAGGTTTTCGTTGATATTTCAGCGAGCAGTGAGTCAGGAAGAAGGGTGAATTAACTGATTTACTCAAAACAAAGGTACGAAAACACGCTACACTGCAGAGCTATCGGCTCTGAAGCATGTTTTTCTATCCAGACCTTTGTGTGGGTTATCCTTGCTATACGTCATACTATGTTTTGTTAGGTATACACATTTCCCCCTATTGGCACCCCCTTACCTATACCAAACATTCCTTTTTAAATTTCTTAGTTTATTTCTTTCTAGTTTCCTGCCTCTCTTTCCTTCTTCCTTCTTTCTTTTTTTTTTCTTCCTTCCTTTTCTACTTTATTTTTTATATTAATGACACGCGTTATCTACTCGTATCAACGTGTACTAGGCCAATTGCTTGGACGGCCATGCAGTATCGTCGTTGTGAGGTGTGGCCCAAACCAGTGTGTGATTTCCCCGAGTGTATCGAGCTGCCCATGTCCACATTACTCCTCGTATCTGACATTAGGCAAGCTACTTCTGAGAAGGACCGTTGTCGTAAATAGTTTCCTATGCCCACGTTGTCATCCTAAAGTATTCGTAAGACCATGAGGCAAAAAAAAAGGAAAAAAATGTCAAGCAATCTCTGCTTGGAGGAAAAAGTTTAAAACTTCACGGATTTTTCCTCCGCTTTTGGTCAAATTACAATAGGAAAATTCAGATTGCATCTTCTATTAGGTAAGGTAGGATTTTGTTAAGTGATCACTCTTTCTCTTGTCACAGGCTTATTTAGTTCTGGTTTGTTTTTTTCTCACATAGACTAACACAGTGATTATTATTGGACTGGCTGTAAAATCAATCACGGTAGTAAAATCGTCAGCTTATACGTTCGACTCTCAGGTGCAACTTGAATTCGATCATGTTGTGGAAGCTATCATTCTGTTACAGGCACTGTGAGTCTACAGGGATAAATTTAGTGCTATCTGAAGTTGACTCTATGACTTGATCCTGTGGGTAAAATATATAGCATTTTATGGTACGATTCTGTTTCCATGAAATTGTGCAGTCTATAAATTCTTTCAGTATTTAAAGCTGACTCTGAACAGGGTTAGTTATTTCGAGGATACCCGGTGTATTGTATTCCGAACTTACATCCTCTGTCAGTATCATACTGCCGGTATCGGTCAGGGCAAAACTTTATCATTTGGAATTCTATCTTTGTACGTCAATTTGCATTTTACCTGCTTCACATTCTGTCAGTTGGACTGAGAGAAAGTTCCTGCCAGGGCCAAAACGTAAGTCCAACTTACATCTTTATACCCAGTAGGGAAATACTTTTTCAACTCTTCCATCTCCAAAGAAGGAAAAAAAAAACAATATCCGTTAGTTAAAAGGAAAGAAGAGGACGGACACAGAAATTTGAAAAGGTTATTAAAATAATGACATATTCATTCCTCGCACGAGTAATTATATTGGCTGGTTTGCGTCGTTTTCAAATGAAGACCATCCAGTGTAACGTTGAAGTCCCGGTGTTGTGTACAGCTCACTGAGCTATCGACAGTTTCCATTCGTGACGACCTTGAGATGCATTAAAGAGGAGAAAAATACGGGGGGGGGGGGGGGGGATGGATCAAACCCAACGACTGGGTAGAACTAAACCAACTACACTAACCAATGAAAACTTGATATTTTTGTTTGCCCTCATAAACTTTAGAAAACTGTATCATTCTTTGTGTGTCTTTCGTTTTTATTTCTTTATTATTTGTTCATTTTGTTTTGTTCCTTTATGTTTTTATTGTTTTTGTTTTTTTCGGTCTGTTGCCGTAATAACTTAGTTACAATTTTGGAGAAAGAAAAGCTTGTAAATAAGGTGTGGTAATTATAAAGTTTGAAACTGTTTTTCGAACGAAACGAAAAAAAATATAACTGTATTATTATTTTTTTTTTAAATCCCCCCTACCGCTTTTCGTTGTTGAAGATTTCAAAACGTTTTGACCAGGTGAGAAATGTTTTGTTTTGGTTGGCTAAGCACCGACAGGTCTGTATTGTATCTATACCCACGTATAGACTGATTGTATCAACAAAGGTTATTTTAATAATAACAATTATTATTGGGTAAAAAAAACGTTGGTCTCCAAAATAATGGAAGGCAGTTTGCCTAAAAGTAAGTCAAGCCGAGCGTTAATCAAACATGTCAATATATGGCTGGTATATTCGGTTTATTGATGCGAGAATCATAATGGTGGGCTTCCAACCAGGTGTGTATTCGTTACAAGCTACTATTTCAAACCTCTAATGCAGCAACGGATTCTTTGAAGGTTCCGTCTGGGAGCCTCTATTCTCTTTTCCTTTCTTTTTGGTTCGTTTCTTTTTTCCTTTTCTTTTCTAGAAATTAAAAGAAACTGCACTGAAGGGTGAAAAAAGTACGTTTGCCTTAGATTTCGCAAGCCCCATGTTTGTTATTGTATCCATTGGCCCAGCGGCGTGGAAGGTTGAGCTCTGTACTTTTTTTTTCATATTTTTTTTTGTTCATACTTTTATCCTTATTCGGTATGTACATATATAAAACTATACATAATCCACAGCCGTTGATCCGCCTGGCCTATATGTCAGTATTAGAAGAAGTTACATTGTTGCGTTTATATAGCGGCGTTGGTGACTTTTTGAGCTTGAGGAGAATAATTAGACTTTGATTAAAGATGAAAAATTGAAAAAATAATAATAATACGAAGAAAAAGTAACAAAAAAATGTGAAGTATTAGTCGAATGGGTAAACCTCTGGTGAAGGTCGTACCGCCACAGGAGAGAAAACAAGGGAGACGTAAAAAAAAATAGAAAAAAAAATAGATTTAAATTTATCCAGTGTTGAAGAAAAAGAGAGAGAGACGGAAAAAAATAATAATCTGGTTGGAATATCAAGGAAAAATGTGTAACCTATAAAAAGAGACCGCGATAGATATAAAAGGGGAAACTTGAGGATGTATGAGCGTGAATATAAGCCTGACATTTTGGAAGACGAGACACGTGTAATTACAAATGACAAAGTAATACAACTTTTTTTAAGGAAAGAAATAAATAAAGTTGAGAATTTATTTCGTTTTCATTACTTTACTGATTGCAGGCTGTCCTCGGTATAAGCCAATGCCTGCTGTCTCAGAGCCGATGCTTTATAGGTTTGAACGAGGAATTGTCCTGGCCGAATTTCGACTACTGTTCGCCATTTTGTTAGACGGGAAGGGTAGGGAAGGGTGGAGCAGGGTCAGGGAGAGGATGAAGAAAAATGAGACGGGAAATAGCCAACTACGATTATCGCAGCCCAACGACACGTTGGTCTAACACGCGTTTATTGTATGACGAAAATGTAACATGTATACTTGAGACTGGTAAGCGTCATGACGTTCCTCGTACGCCTGACATGAGCAACTTGAAAATAACGGACCAAGGTTAGTGACTTTACCAGATATTTCTCAACACGTCACCTGAACGACGCTCCATTCAAGGCCATACACTACACTCTATGGCAGAAGCGATGATATCCCCCCCCCCCCCCCCACCACCACGAATGAAACAAAAGGAGTGGTTTCATAGATCTTGGGTATAGCGACGTAAGACAGGGCCAGTTTGCAAGTTGTGTGACAAAGTGAAAAGCTGAGAAAATCGTATCATAAAGAAATCAATTTAAATCTCAAGAAAGATCCAGAGCAAAGTGCCCTCCAACTTTCAAGTTCGTGTAACATCATGAGGTCATAATGCAAGAGTCAGTAAATCAATTACCCTTGACGCACTCACCCCCGCCCCCTACACACACACACACACACACACACACACACACACCCTCACAGAATACAGTAGTGTGAGGATTTCTTCCCTTCCTTCATACAACCGTAATCGCTGTAAAATTAGAGGTGTAAGTGTAACGAACTTTCCAGTTCATGAATTCCGAAAATGACATATTAATTCAATTCGAATTTCGAAAATGCCTACATTAGGTTATCGCCGTGCAAATACGGGGCTATTATAATTACGCGCATGTCCCAATACTTGGAGTGACATTACTCACGGAATTGAGCAAATTAATTAGGTTACGTTCTAGAAAGCACGCAGTATTTGTGGTTCCTTGTATACTCAAAGGTGAGTGGCGCGTTTGAAGTCAATAATTTCCTTCTACGTACAGTCTTCATATGCCCTTAGTGCCTGGCATCGTCCCTAAATTTCCATCAGTGTACCATGAACGTATAGGCATATTTGACCTCGATAGACACCGCTTCTAAGGGGAGGTCGAAAAAAAAATGATGTGGAAGTTCTTAAAGGATGAAAGGTTGAGTTATGACACACAGTTTACATAACTTTTTGCACTTTTTTTCCCTCCAGATCTGGTGTAAGCATATCTCCTTAACATACTTGTGGTAACAAATGATCTGCCAATGACAATCTACGTCATAAAGTTCCCCAGTATACGAAACAAACCGGTTAATTTTGATTTTTTTTTATGTTGACGTCCCACGTACAGATATATCATTAATGAATATTCATCAGTATGACTCTCCCAAGCTTTTTAGGTTAAAAGGATCATGCAGTGTTTACCTGTAGAGTGTAGGCGAACATTGATGACTTTTGACCAAACAACGTCCATTGTTCAAGGTAGAGAGTTGGCATAAAACACATAGGCCTACTCATGAATATTACCTATGGGACGTCAACATGGGAATTTTTTTCCCCTTTACTGGGACACTTTCTGACAGAATGTTTCACTAGTAGATCATTTTTACCACAAATCCGTGTTAAGGAGATACGACCATACCGATTTGGAGAGAGGAAGTGCAGATATGTTAAAAGTGTGTCACAATTGCCTATCCAACTTTAATGAAGTGCACAAGACTGCTGTGGAATCAATGAAACACTTGCTCTGTGCGGACGAGCTACGTGAATGGAGAACATGACCATAACCACCCCAACCCATCCCCAAGGATCCCTCCCCCTCTCCAAGGAAAGGGACATTGTTTACTTATTACATGGCAATATTTGGTGTATGGAGAGTTGGAAATGTCAATCTAAAACTAACATGCTTAGACGTTGAATTAACTCCATAGCCTAGGCTAACATGTGTGGGTGACTTTACCATACAAAGACTTCGTTACAGTCCTCTGTTTAACAAGATAAAAACAGGAGAATAATAGGAACTCTCTGCTTTACGGGTTTCCTCATACAACACGTTCCTTAGAACCCAGCGAGAGGATTAAAATGTACCAATGAAGATGACAAGCGACTAGAAGATAAAAAAGATCTTTCTCTCTTTATTTATTTTTTTCCCCTTCTTCTTGTAATTTCTTGTAGTCAGGGATTTTGAGCAGACAGCCAGCTTATCCTGCAAAAACCCTTGTAGACAAGTGAGAAATACGGGCAGGGAGGCGGAAAGTATACGCGTTGGCGTTCATTGTGTTGCAACTAACCATCTCACTATTCTCACAAAAATAACTACGTGCGAGTTCGTTAAAAAGATACATTGTCGTCACGGATTAGAGTTCACCTAATTGGCTCGATCATGAATTCGTAACAAGAAAGAGAGAGAGAGAGATACAGAGGCGGATAAAAAGACGAAAAAAAAAAAAAGTTTGTTTAATGAAAGACGTCTGTCAGAATGTCCTCTCTTGTTACTTTCTTTCTTCCTACGTCCATCAGGAAGGTGATCAGTCTTGTAGCGAGCATATTTCAAATCAGATTATTATAAAAAATTAAACACAGAAATAAAGAAAGGAAACGCGACAATGGAGGGAAAAAGTTTTAAAAAAAAAGCAGTCTATGAGGGGAGAAGAGTAGAATTAAGTTATTTTGAAAGTCCCGCGAGTATGTATCACTTTTGTTAGTTGCAATTTGTCATTGTGACACACTCCACGGGGAGTTCGGGGAATCCTTTAATAATGATACCAAATCAGCGTATAACATTATGTGGTAGTATCATTTTTATTGATGAACGTGTGCTTGTGTGTATGTGTGTGTGTGTGTGCGTGTGTGTTCGTGTAAATGTGTAATCTATAATCCTTTCAACTATGACGCTTGACATATAGCCCCCACACGGCAAGTCTTTTGTGCAGCGTGAGATTTATAGATTGATTCGAATCGACTGACGTCTAAATGTCTTTCAGACGTGGATTAAAAGTTTGTTTGACGACAAGAAGTTATCCTAGACCCCGACATATGCCCATTTACGATTTTTTTTAAACACCCAGTGCGTATGGTAGACATATATACAGCAGGGAAGTACGATAAGCGGTACTGACTCCAGATAGGTACAGTCCATAACAACTTCATTGTCTGCATACTAAAAAAAGTAGTATGAGACTTTTATCTGACAACGACCATGCAAGATATGCAGCCGCCAATATACCAATGATGTTAGTTCGAACTTTTTTGTTGGACTGACTTGAACTCAGATAGGCTATATTATCAGATCATATACTATTCCAACATCGATTCCCTTGCGTTCACACAAGGCATGTGAGAAACGCCATCACTATCACACAGATATTCACCGTCGTTGTTCCTTTTGCATCTATACACGACTATATAATTACAAAAGGAGTTTCATATTACAAGTAAAACACAACGACGAATGAATATATATCCTATACTAACAACTACTGAAAACCCTTCAAAAAATATTCAAAGTGACAATACTGATAAATAAATATGAAATCCGAATTAGTTATGTTTGTATAGGCTACTAATTCCAGCCACTGGTAACAACCGAGATTCCCTACCCCCCCCCCCCCCCGAGTCTCCCCAAAATTGTTTTTTGTATTTATCTTTCATAATGAAACTACTCTTTTAGAGTTTTAGAAGAATTCGTGATTTGAGGTTACATAAACGATACAGCGTAAAAAGTCAAGTATTTTACCCTTTTTTTCCAAACTAAACGGCCTGTTGGTTATGGAGACAAAAGTAGTGAGCCGGCTCGTAATAGGTACTGTTTTCAGGTGTATTAGTGTTTGGAGGAAGTCTATAAAAAGGAACCTAGGCTATGCAGAATACAACTAGTACATAAAAACTTAATGACATCTGAAATAGAATTAGTCAAATACGTCCATTTAAGCACCTTTCAAAGTTTAAAAGTCAGCACATCATACCTGATGTGTGACTTTAAAATCTTGATGAATTTCCGCAAACCGCTGTTTCATTTCAAAACTTCATGTCTTTTGATCATTAAAAATAATTGCATGCAGTAGGTATTACATAACGAGCAGTTCTGTAACAAATGCATTAGACAATACCATTTGTCCCCCTCCCCCCCCCACTTTACACCACACAAGGACAAACCAAGTCCAGTCTTCCATCTTATTTTTATTTCAGTGGAGGGGTCAATGTCGGTATCAAAGACACAAAAATCCTCGAGTCTCAGTCGGTTTGGAATTGAAGGATTTTGTAGTATAATCGCACATGCCATGCAGAAAAAAAAAAAGAAGCTACACATCGCTTTTCCACTATTACTACATCAACTAAGAGAGTTTTTACTTCACTGAGACCAAGGACTCCCCCTACTCAAATATTAGCGCCATATTTCGATCTTTGACCTTCGAAAAAGTTATACTCTCTACCGTATACACCCCCCAATCCTCATCTCTCCGGATATTTTCCTGTTACGACATGCGATGACGCTGTGGATGATAATTGTTGAGAGGTTACGTAATAACTGTGCTATCAATAGAGTAAGTGCTTTGTCACAGATAATGATTTAGTGCAATGGTGCAATATACGAGAACATTCATCGTGTGTGTATAGACCATTCGTTTATTCATTCATACATTTAGACATTTGTTGACCTCATTCATTCACTGATCAGTTCATTTACAAATCTGACAATTCACTTAGTCATTCACTTATCTAGATATCCCTCCGTTCATTTAATTATCCCTTCCTTTAGGCATGCATTCATTCAGATCATTCAATCATCCATTAATTCATACATTCGGTCATCCGTTTATTTATTTATTTAATCATCCATTCATTTAGTCATTCACTCATTTACTCTTGCATTCATTTAATCCTTAATTCACTCATTAAAAATTCAGTCCCTTTTCATTCATTATTGCCAGTCAGTCATATGCTTGTTTCTTGGTCTATTTCAATTTAAAATGAGTATGAGTGTGCAAGTTAATTCTATCTTAAGACATTTATACTGGCAATTTATTTCTGACTGATATGTACCTGAAATGTCAAACCTTCTATTCCATGATTGGCCGTCTCATTTATCAATTAGAATATATCTGGTATACACGTGCTCAAAACTTTAACGTCATGACGTCATGATAAGACACCCACTCAAAACTGAGAGCGCTGAAAAATATTTTGTTCTTCTTAATACAATAAAATGTGATCACTGACCCTTTATCATATTTATAGATCTAGCTAGTATTAAACTATTGTCCTGGGACCCCCTTGTCAGATTCGTTATTTCCACTGGGTGTTTTATCTTTTAAAATTAACCAACCTGATTAATTCCACTGAAAGTGAAAATAAAAGAAGCGTTAAGCAAAAAGAAAAAAAATGCAATGTGAAATGAAGAAGCAAAAAAAGAAAGAAAAGAAAATAATAATAATAAGGAAAGAAAGAAAGAAGAATGAATTAATCAGCTTACAGTGACAGACTGTCTTTAACCCTTAGCTACTTAGAGCGGCTTCAGGAAAAGAATTCCAGAAAAAGGAAAAATAAAGGTGATAGAGTTTAAGTATAAGTGTGTAAGAGAGGGGGAAAAAAATCGTTTTCCGTTTTCATCTTCTGTCAATTGACGAGAGAAGTATGTACCTGAACCTTTGATGTCAATCACCATAATACGCTTAATTGGAGTTGGGTCAATTTTAATTGTATTACCCTACTTCCAAATATAATGGCTAAAGTGCTAAAATGTGGACCACGGCTTGATACTCTACCTGTCACAATCCCCATTGCAATGAACTATTTCTCTTTAATTCTTTTTTTTTTTCCCTGTTCCTTTTTATTTTCTTCTCTCTCCTACTTCTTCTTTTTTCCTTCTTTCCCTCAGTTTTTTTTTTAATTTTTTTCTGTCTTTTATTATGAAATGACAAATTTGATATTTTGGCTTTTTGGTCTGTGAAGAAATGGGACTTATGATTCGATAAAGTGTCATGAGACAAAAGTTTAAGACTGACGGGAATTTCTTTCTCGTTCTCTTTATTCCGTCACAGATTTTTTTAAATGGACGCAAATACGTGTAAAGAGATCAAATTAATTCTACTCGGGCAAGTTGATTCACTGTTTTCCATCGTCAAATGGATGTCTATCCAATAGCCGTTCAACTTTATTTCCTACTTCTGTGTTTTTTCTTTCATTTCGTTGACTCCGTTTTCATGAATCTCCTGCCTCGATTTCAACTTTTTTTTTTTGGAAAATTTTTATTTAGAACCTTTTTTCTTCTTCTTTTCTTTTTCATGTTTTGGTCACAGTTTATGATAGTTTGAAACGACTTACTTAATCAGACATCACCTTATTCCTGAATGAGGGAGAGAAGAAAGGGGAAAAAATGAATTGAATTTAAAATGATTACAACCTCAATACCACTCAACCGGATTTCATCATTCTTGTAATAAAAAAGTGAAAAGAAAAATGACATCAATGGCCGGCCATACTCTCAAGGCTTAACTACGTTAGCCTCTTTTGAAATGAGATTTTTTTTTTTTTGCTATTTTAATAAGTTTTGGATTGATTCAATTTTACAGAGTCTCTGGTTCTGTGTGTGCACCCTGGTTTTACCCTGGATGTGCAACATGCTATACTATGTGACGCAATCCATGAAACAGCCGGGAGGATTAAAAGTGATGGGAGGGCTTAAACAAAGACAGAAAGAGATATTGCTCAAGTGAGGGTATTGCGTCAATTTGGTAGGAACCCCCAATCCCACCGCATTAACACCCGTTTCAGCTGTTCTTTGAACTTCGAGATTTAACTGAACTAAAAATGGAATTTAACCATTTGACGACATGATGACGTCACTTTCGACGTGACTGCCTGTCGTAGGATGAAACTCACATAGGCAAAAAAAAAAAATAGAAGTGATAGGTTATATAACGATGCATCGAAAATGGAAGGAATACAACAGCTTTGACGTACTTTTTAGAGTTAACAGGGATTCAGGATTTTTGTTTTGAGGGGGGGCACTAGATTCTTGCATCGTGTGAGAGTGTCCTTCGTCTGAAGGATTTTGCATAAGAAAACAGTTCTCTCAATAAGATGTACGAGTTTGTTTACCAAAACCTTGGTGAGAAGAGCTAAAGTGAGATGTCTGCGATTGAACGTTAAAAGCAAAATTGATCAATTTTGATTTTTCTTTTTTGGGGGAGAGGGGAGGGGGTTGGGGGCATCCATAGCACTCCTTTAAACCGTCATTGCTGGGACTGGCTAACGGGAATTAGAGCTTGACACTGTTGCGCGGGTCATTCGATTTCGCCACCTCCATGAATGCAAAATTCCAGCTTTTACTTTGAAAATAGGAATTTATCAATTCCTATACGATTACCGTCCTTGAAATTAAATGCCGAAAATAAACTACATCTTTCAAATTTTGGACACCCTTGTTAAAATTCACCCCTGGTAATTTAAACTTAATTTTTATACCTTGCAGATGAATCGCTCCCTCTCTTGATTTCATATTTTCATGATGCAGGAGGGGGAAAAAAGACAAGTAGCTTTGGAAAAAAAAAAAGTTCCCTCAAGAAAAAAAGTATTGCACGATGTTTTTCAGCGTATTTTGTTAGAGATTCATGTACTGATGAATCACGAAGAAGTCCTTATTTGAAAAAAAAGAAAGATGACCGTCAGAGCTTTCCACTCATTTAATATTCCAGGCTCTTCTGGAAATTCTTCTTGAAATATCGTTTGAGTTATGTTTGCCTTCATTGTCTTTTCATTTTATCACAGATGCCAAGAGGGGCCGTTTGGAAATAATTCACGCTCCGCGGAGTCCGTCGGTAGGTGCAGGACCGCTGACACCACCGGATTCGGCTACAGTTTTAACCCATCGAATGCTACCTGGATCGTCGCCCTCTCACAGTCCCACCAGCCTGCAGGAGTCACAAGACGGAGGGGTGAATTCTCCGACGAGCTCTGTGTCACCAGCTCTCTCGGCTTCGACGAGCGTGCAGAGTCCACACAATGTCACCGCCGAGGGCAAGGAGCCTCACGAGGTCAACAACAAAAGTCTAGAAAAGTCCACCGATTTCGATTTGAGCAAGCAGGACACTAACAAATCATCGGAGAGAGAAGAGGACGGCAAAGCAAACTCGAAGGCTCCTATCGATGTACTCTGTCGGTTGTTTCCCTTACAAAAGAAGAGTGTACTCGAATTAATGTTGCAGGGTTGTGAGGGCGACATCGTACAGGCAATAGAACAAATACTGAACTCTCAGACTAAGGACAACGGTAACTCTCCCAGGAGACAGACAGAGAGTCAAACTCGCCACTCTAGTCCGCACCACGAGAGCGGCGAAATTCCCACTACTGACACCAACTGTGTCAACGGAACCTACATCACCCACCGACCGTACTTATCAACGAGTCACATGGTGTACCCACCTTGCACAACTTCTTCCGCTTTCAAATCCGCGTTCTCGCCTTTAGCGACAGAGAGATCGGCACCGACGGCTTCCACCGCCGGTGCTTTTCCGCCGACGATCCGTCTACCGTACCCACCCTACCCTCGGGGAATTCCACTGTGGCACCCTTACTCTTCAGGGATGTTTCCCGCGGCGGCGGCTGCCGCTGCGGCGCTCGGAGTGCAACCCGGTATGGAGTACTTGACGGGATCCTTGAGAGAAGGGACGGGGACATCTAAGGACATTCCACCAACCAGAGGTCCCAACGGGAGTTTTCCTAGCCAGCACTTATGAAATTAAGGTTTGTCTTTTTATTTTATTTTTTTTTTTTTTATAGATGTAAATTCAGTTCTCATAAATAGTGTGATATCTGCGCTAGGTGCCATCATGAAGACAGTTCTTGTATATTAAATATGTCGAATATAGTAAATCCACTAATTTAACAATAGTTTAATTTTCAATATCGCATTACGACAACACTCATGCAGTTCCTCTGGTACTGTCAATGACAGTAGGTCTAGTATAGGGTGGGGAAAATAATTTACCTGGTGTCCTTTAATTGTCAAACAACTGTTCTTCTTGATGTATCAAACCTGTCACCATGGAGATACGCTGCAACCAGTCTCATTTCCTTTCTATACTTTTGTTTCCTCTTTTTTCTCAAATCTTAATAATGACATCAAGTCAATCCCTGCAACTTTATTTTAATTTCTGGCGTAGAAAAAATAAGTATGTGTAATAATGACAGAAGACATTAATTAAAGCAGAATGAAACAGAGAAAGAAAGAAAGAAAGAAAGAAAGAAAGAAAGAAAGAAAGAAAGAAAGAAAGAAAGAAAGAAAGAAAGAAAGAAAGAAAGAAAGAAAGAAAGAAAGAAAGAAAGAAAGAAAGAGAGAGAGCGTGTGTGACTCACGCTCTGTATCAATCTGTTGACATATTCTGCAGGTCTCAGTTGAAACGTTCAGTGCACCCGTTGTGCCTCTGTCAATGTTCCAAATAAATTTACCGGTGTTGGACTTTTGTAGAGAAGACTTTTGAAAAAGCCTAAAACAGAGGGGGGGGGGGTGTCGATCTTCGTCCCATGATCCCAAATCATCTTTACCCGAAACAAAATGCCATCGAAAACTGTAACATAGAAAAGGAAAGTACATACATAATATGGAAGGAGTTTTCATTTAGTACCATTGCTCGAGAAGAATGTTTTCCTTCGCGATAAGATAGGATGTGATATACCGAATTACTGTCAGGTGAGTGTGTGTCCTCTCGGGGAAGAGATTAACATGTATGGTATCATATATGAGGACTGCCTCATCGGTAAAGTTGAAAGAAAGCAACAACGGGATATACGTTTTAATGATATAAGATAATATTAACGTACGTATGTTATTTAACTACCAGCATAAGTTTGAAAACTTCCTGTCGGATGCACAATCTATCTCCTTCCTTTCGCTTAACCGCACCATGTGGACGAACCCCTCCTCTCCATGCACCGTCCCCAGCCACCTCTACCAGTTACGGTACTCCTGATACACACTTACATACGTATGCCACGTAGTTCCTTTTTACAACTGTAGGTAGTGAGATGGTTACGCAATACGACTTATTTAGGGTTCACTCGAAAGAGATACACCTTGGAGGGTGGGGGTTGGTTATGGGACTGTTAGAGTTACCGTCACACCTTGAACAAATCCTTGCTTCATTCCCTATACATCGGCACCAGTGCCTATTAAATGTTTTCTACATCACACCGGCAGATTGAAATTCGTTTGAAAGTGCGGTCTCGTTGTTGATTCTATCTGCGCTGCGAAGACAGATTTACTACAGTATTGTTCTATTTTTGTCAAATTTCCTTTCTTTTGCCCTTTTTCTTTTTATTAAGGTTAATTTTTAAGGAAGCAAAAATTTGTAATATTTAAGATTAGTCTCATGTTAGCTATATTTAAAACAAAAAAAAATGAAAATCCTCATTGGTTTCTATTTGAACGATTTCGAGTAAAACAAAATAAGTTCCTTTCCTCTAAAAAAAAACAAAAACAAAAAAATATGTCAACGTTAAAATTTATCGAAGGGAATTTCAAAGGTTTTTTCGAAAGGAATTTCGGGGATAAAGCAAAAAAAAAAAAAAAAAAAGGAAAAAGAAAAATGAGTGCAAGTTGCTATATCGACTCCAATTACGACCCGAAATTAGCGAACATTTTGCCCATAGGCTAATCCATCAACGGGTTAAAAAAAGCACTTTGCGTACATTTTAAATATTTCACGGAGCTCTGAATTCTTACGGATTGAGGATTCCTCAATTTTAACTATTTTCTTGGTTTTCTAAGATAGTTTGTTGGTACATTTAAGGTGATTATTACTCCAGTCATTTCTACCTTTTTCTCTCTCATCTCATCTCATATCTCTCTCTCTCTCTGCCTCCGACTCTTCTTTTTCCTCATCACTCCCTCTCTCCGTCTCTACTTTACCTCTTGAGTTAAAGTATTCATTTTCTGCCAGAAAAAAGTGCATTTGCCTATTTATCTCGAAAAAAGTCGTTACCATTTTGAATTCGTTCTCGTCAAGGGCATGAACTTCAATTTCCGCAGAGGAGAAAGAGAGAGGGAAAAAAAATCGATGTTAGTACAACTCAAGGGGTAAAAGATACATGGGCAAAGAGAAATAAGGTAGGAGGAGGATGATAAAAAAAAGAGGCAGAAAAGACAGAAGAAGAGGGATATAAGAAGAATAAAACACGTTTCTTCGGGGGTTTGTTTTTGTTGCCTTTTCTATCCTTTCCGCAAAAGGGAAAGAAGAGAGAGAGAATGAGAAATGGTATATGTATATATATGACCCGTGGCGTAATCCGAGAGACCGAAGAGTTTTATGGCAGACATGGGAGAACCTTAGAGGCAGGGGGATTTATGGACGTTAAACCAACATCAGATTGTATTGTCCGTAACAACCATAACATAAATATATATGATTTGGCAACACCGGTTCATATTTCATATCCTCTTCAAACACGCCCGTACCCAAAAGGGAGAAATCGATTGACACTGTGTGTGGTTTTTTGTCACCGTATATTGTCTACTTATATTAATAACATATACTGATCTAGCAGACGAGTTGCAGACGAGAGCATTGTTTTGTGATTCATGCAACATTGGCGTCACAGTGATACATCTAATTTATGGTTTCTGATAAATTTCAGAGTCTGCAATTACATAATGTTTCACCACACATCCGTACACCTTTAAATCCCACCTCTCCCTACCCTCAACACCTCTATCTTCCTCACACCTCTTTCTCCCCTGCACACCCATACATCCTCCCTTCGTTTCCATAGTCAAAACCCTTTGAAATGGCTGTTTTGAGGATCTTTTACTGTGGATATGCGACGAGCTCCCCTCGAAAACTCCCTCTCAATCCCTGCAAAATCCTTGGATGTGGCGATCTCAACTTCAGTCAGATTATGGGAAAGCGCCGGGGTGGGGTGAATGAGTATGCTGGGTGTAGATCAATAGTCTCCCTCATTTCATTTCGATAAATGTTTTAGCTAAAGAAATATGACTCAGCGTTTTATGTGGTCAACAGGATCGGTTCTGTCTTCCCACAACACGATTTTGTTGCTTGAAAATTTGGATAGCTCTAAGTTTTATTATTTTATTTCAACTGGGAGTCAATGCCGGAGTGATGTCAAAAACATCACAGCTACTTCTCTTTCACGTAAAAAAAAGTATCCTCACTGAAAGTTCAAAATTGTCCATCGGGACCTTAAAAGAACATCTACACGTGGGAGTTCCATTATTCACATTAAAAACAATGCTTTTCTCACGAAAAGTTGGCGGAATGGCTGAAAAAAAAAACCCTTATTTAAAAAAGGCAGATTCATGGGTGTCGGGGATTGCTGGATTGCTATTACGGGGCCCCTCACGGGGTTCGAGTTAGCCGTAAAGCTCAGAGCACCAAAGGGGAAAAAAAGGTAGATACAACAAAATTACGAATGGATGAAACATGTCGATGTACTAGACATCTTATTAGGAGCCTAGCTGCTTATTTTGCTCCCTACGACCATGCATGGAGACGGTGATTGCCGTTTGTATAGAACCACACCTAAGTGGTATCACCGCAAAGCGGAAATTCAGAAATTGTGACGATGGCCATTTTTCTTCTACATTTGTTAGTCATTTGTTTGTATTTTTACTTCATTTGTGTTCCATCTGAAAGGATGACCGCAATAAATCCATTCACAGTCAGATTCACGATATTTTAGTTTTCACAGATAATCACCAACTGCTATCGTATTAATTTTTTTCTTTTTTCTTTTTTTCTTTTCTCAGGTGACTGACTGTCCGTGTTTGCCATTCGATTACTGTGGTAGAACCTAACACCTCAGTCGTCAGCCATGCAGACGTCAGCCGTGTTACTTTGGTGGGGGGGGGGGACACTTGCTGCAATCATGACTTGCCCATTGTCACCGTTCAGCCAATAGTGAGAGCTAACTACGTCTGTCGGATAACAAAGTTCTTCCTTGTTTTCCGTTCTGTCTGAGGCGTTGTTTTATTCGAAAGCGGCACCACTTGTTTTTCGAGAAGAGAGAGCACCACCACCGCATTTGTCTGCAATGAAGTTTGCGGATGATTTACGAAATCAGTATGTCTTGTTTCATTTTATGAGACGTATTTTGCTTGAGCTTTCTTTTTAATTTTAACAGATTTAATCTTTCAGAAAAAAAAAGAGGGTTGAACCGAAAAGAAGAAAGTGCTTAAAAAACGGTGGCTGATGAGATGCGACACGATGAGAAATGCTGGTTTATAATAATGAGTAAAAACTGTAGTCACATCAGGAGGGGGGGGGGAGGACTGCTTACAGGCACACCGGGGAAGGGTGGGGTGATGTCGTGATGGGGAGGTGGGGTAGGGGGGTGGTGAGCCTTAAAGTAATCTAGCTTGTCTGTCTTCATAACAAGGCCAACGAAACCCGGAAGACAGTTTATGATAGTTACTTTTCAAGTTACAAAGCAGCCCTCTGAGTACAATTACCTTCACTGATTTTTCTAAGTGAGGAGGACTTAATCGACCTCACTAATGGGTATCTCACACAGCCATGTATTGAAAGCTATACAAGCCACAAGAGTGGAGGTGGTATGAAAAAGAAAAAGCGAATCGATAATTGTTCGAAGTGGCTTACGCCACGGGGAGGGGGTATACGAGGGTGGGAAGGGGAGGGGGAATTCGGAGATTATCTTCATAGGGAATACAATAGTCTGTTCTCAAAATCAGGTCATTCGTTATGCAAAATCTCTCTATTGACATCGCACTGCGATGAGTTTCTCTTCATTTTCAGGGACTCTTTACGACACACCTCACCCCAGTGTGTTTGTGTGTGTGTGTGTATGTATGGATAATTGTTTTTTGTAAAAAAATAAGTAATCAAGTTAATTTCAAGTATAAACTTTTCATGGTGACGTAGGTGAAACACTTATTAACAAGTGGCTCAATCAAAGAAAATATTGCATCGACTGAATACTTCCTTAAAGGGAAATAAGGCTTTTGTTTTAAAACAATCTTATCTTTAAAACCACTGTTTGTGTGGACAAATAGTGATAGATCATTCAAAATGAGGAAGGGCAGTAGCCTTCTGTTTTTGAGAAATAAGTATCTCACAGATAGAAATTTAGTTATTTAATGTTCAACTACACTTTGTTCACCTAAACTTTCCAAAATTAAAATGATACATCTTCCATACCTCATCATATGAATAGTGTTAAGATGAAGCTTTGTAGATGTTTAGCGGTGGGACTGAATGGCTTAAGGATGATTAAAGCTACTTTCTTTGTATGCGAAGTTTGTGTATTCTAAACGCCCCATTTTCCTTTAACTTGTAAAGAAAGGAGGACTATAGATTGTCAGTTTTCATATATCTACGAATACGGTACGCATGACTGACAAACTGACGACGAGTTTGGGTGTTTGAACAAAATTATAAATGTATATGATCTGTGTTGTAACAATTCATTTCAGAATGACTGTCTGTGGCCACAGAACAATAGACAAAATAAAAATGGTAAACGTAATAGAGAAATGCATAAACGACAATGACGTTGTGGAACAATAAGTGAAGCCCAAATTCTGAAAGGCAGAAGGACTTCAGATGAAACCGCGCAACACAAATCCAACGGAAATTCGAGGATAATGTAACTCGCAAACAACTAAATGTTAGGACGTAGTCTTCACTGCACATTATCGTGTTATCTAAAAAAAATAAATAAACGGTTGCATTTACTTCTGTTTTTCCCAAAGGTGTAATTAGATATCCAACGAACTGGCAAATTCTCGGGCCGTAGGTGCATTATATACGGCAAATGTTGGAGGCGGACCTGTTTTGCCTTACCGCGTAAGACGTCGCGTATTTTTGTTGAGCTTCGAATTGCCAATGCAGTGTGTGAGGGAGCCACAGTGACGTCATTCTAGTGTGTCTATTTCCATGAAATGTAAGCATGTGGAGGTTCGGACGAGTGGAAGGGAGGGGGAGGGGGCAGGATGGGATATGACAAAGAGCACGTATAGGGAGGGAGAGGTATATTAAGGTGATAACGAGTAATATTTATTTCGGTTACTTCAAATAAAACATTTTTTATTTTAACAAGGAACATATTTCAATAAATGGTGTTATTTAGCAATAAGTAAACCCATACATATGTTAATTGTGTCAAGGAGGGGGGGGGGAGCAAGCATGTAGAACACAAAGAATAGAAAAATAATAATTGCTGACAGTGTACCTCAGCGGGTTATCGGCAAATGTCTGACATCACACAACAGAGCGACTTATATCAACTATCACTGTTGTGACAGTTCTTCGATGTCCTTAAAAGCTCATACATCCGAAGTACGATAAATAACTTTGGCTTATTATCGTCATCATAACTTTTCTTTCTCACAAATTTTTAGCTATTAATTATTTCGTACTTGTCATGACCTTTGCATGTAGGGTATGATTTCACCCTCAAGATCCACCGATAAAAATGCAATCTTTGTTTTACCTGTCATAGTTATAGAAAGTACCTGAAATATTGACATTGAGCAAAATTATTCAACTCATCCAAAAGAGAAAAAAAAAATTCAAAGGCAAAAAAAAAAAAATTCACGTTTTATTAAGAGGTAAAGTTATTGCCCCCTGTCGCATTTCTTATTTATTATTTTTATTATTTCTATTTTTTATGGAAACAACAGACCGGAATAATCTGAGCATCTGTCGACGACATTCAAATCGATAACATGTAATAATAACGATGTGAACTTTCGCGGTTTTTATTTTTCATTTTATTTTAAAATTTCATGCAAACTTTTCTCGATTTCTCTCTCTCAAAAAAGAAATTTTTTTTCCACCCAAAAGTGATTTAAGTTTTCCAGGGATATTGGTGCGCACTGAGAAAATTATCTGATGACTTCCAAAAGTTAATTGCAGTATTTATATGTATATTTTTTTTTTCCTTTTCGATGATCGAACGAAAGTTCTTTAAAATTTGTCACGTCCTTTTTAAAAGAAATCCCACCAAAGAGAGATATGAGAGATGAAGATGATAAATGCTGAGAGGAGGGCCGGGATGGGGAAGGAGGGGGGGGGTGTGCTGGGTGAGAGAAGAAGAAGCTGAAGAAGAAAATACATATTTGGAATGTATGATTGTTCTGATAAATTATCTGTTCTAAGCTGTAAGATTTTAAAGTTTGTTTTTCATGTACATTTATATTGCCTGTATATATTGAGAATCTAAGTATGCTGTCGCACTTTTAGAGTACGTGATGTCGTCAACATGACGTCATAAAATACATTATACCAGCCAGTTTATCTCTATTTGTGCCTTGTCTTTTTTTTTCTGATAATGCTGTTGCTCTCTCGCTCTCCGTCACACGAATTGTCACAAAAGTAGGGAATGAAAAAGATTCCAGTCAAATTTAATTGAAACGTTTAATGACTTAATGAGGCGTATATGACTTGAATATCATTGCATGATAAAATAAAGAATTATGTTTAGAATCGTATTAAAACTTCTTTATTCTGAATTTATGAGATGTTTGTATAGTCACGTTACCGAAACACTGGATTTTGCAAGAAGCAATGTCTTCAATTGCTGTGTACCACAGTTGCAAAGGTGCTATAACGTGATATTGAAGACAAAATTTAAATTATATTTTAGTTGTCTTTTAGGTGTCTTCTGGACTGACGACATCAATTCCTTGGAATAACTTTGACCTCCCAAAAAATTGTGATTTCATGTGAATGGGTATGTCTGAAGACCCAACCAAAGATTTCAGAAGCCTAACTCAAGAGAGGAAATCACAAAAGTGAGGTGAGGGGTTGACAGCAATATATTTCGATCCTACCTACACTCCGGTGGGGGGGGGGTCACGGTGATATGATTGTGGGTGGGGACATGAAGGGATGTAGATCCCAAGTGAATGAGAATCTGCCACATTATAGGAGACATCTGGTGCTTAGCTGAGCAGCAAACAGGAATAGAGACAATCGAACTGTTAACACCTTGTGCATACTTCCAAACCTATACGGGATAATATGGCAATATTAAGCTTGCAACCATCATGTGTTGATTTCCTACAAGATGTCATCTATCTGAAAGGTAATTCCGTGCCCCATATTTACGGATCCGCTGGTATTGTTCCAGCGGTCAATCATCCCGCTGTACGTTTCATTGTCTTTCTTTGATTAATCATTTTCGTGAGGCCGATGGTGGCTATTTGGAGGTATTTCAAATGCAAAATTTTTGAATGGAAGCTTATCTTTCTTTCCATCTATAAATGTATAGATCTTGAACACGTTACCTGCTTCCTCAGACAACACACATTGTCAACCCCTCTGTCTGAAAATCAACTTAAATGCTCTAGGCTATCCTGAAAGAATTTTAAATGCTCTGTCTTGAAAATATGTAACCTCGATCTCTTTAACAAGTCAAAGGGACTGTTTTTTTTTTTTTTTTTTTTGGAAGAAAGAGCTCGTACTCACCAAATTTCAAACTTTCACGGAGAACCTTGGGCCACAGTGCAGCGGCCCCATTCTGTTCAGTCAAAATGTCAGTATACGTAATAGAACCAAATGGTGCAGTTCATGTAATTGATTAAAATGTTACAAGATTTCGGGGAAATTATCCATTTGTATCAGGTCCACAATACATGTTTTCGGTTTCTCCTGTTTAGTCAATTTTGCAATTTATTGGGACGCACGTCGAGGTATGGTTACTTCTTTATCGTTTTTTTTTTTTTATTTAAAGGGGCACAGTTAAGATTTCAACTATCGAAAGATTCGCGACATATTAACAGCATAGTCATCGTGAGCTACTCATTGTTGTCAAACATACATCGAGGAAGTGTGCAAAGTAAAAACTAAAAACATACTGCATCTTGTGAAATGTGAAAACAGGCTCACTCGACTAAATTTGCTGAAGCGCCACATCATGGTTAAATCTTTTTGCTTTAATGCACCTCTGAATCGGCGTTTTGACGAGGAGGGGTATAAGGGAAGGGGATATCCCTTGTGAATTTTTTGTTGTATTTTAGAAGGGGCTCATATGCAAAATCGTGCCATTTTTCTTTAAATTAAACTGTGGGAAGTAACAGATTTACCTATTTTTGAGACAAAATAACTTTTGCCGGCCTGGTAAAAAATGTCCAACTTTTCCATATTCTCCCTATACGTTTGCAGGCCTTTCCGAACTACGTCGTGCCCCACAAGAGGCGCGCGCACCGCCACTTGAGGGAAGCCTTGTTAAAATCTATGTCACGAGGAGGATCTGTAAAATTCAAGATGGTGTAACCAACCAAACAGGTTTTAACGTGAAACAAGTTCCTCCATCTTAAGTAAACGTAAACTCTTCGTTCAAATGGATTTGGTGAGAAGGGAGACTTTTGCTTACTCCATCAATCTGCAACACTAAACATTGTTTGACACAAGTGATGACAAAGTGTTAAGTCTTTCATGGATTGTTTAAAAACAAAGAGAGGGTAGCTTTTTATTTTCTGAAAGTAGTGTGCGTATGTATGCCGTCAAACTAAATCATATCTGGAAGAAACAATGTGAAGACAGAACCAGCAAAAAAAGAAGAAAAAAGAAACCCATCAGGAAGTACGTCACAGATTATGCAGTATTTGGACTGATATTTTAAAGAGACATATTAATGTTATTCTAGCAGGGAAAGTGATATGCCCAAAATGTCAGTGAGGGAATTTATTCAGTTGGCTAAATGATAGCGTTATCGTTACTTCAAATAGTCCACATAATAGATCGACTCAAAACTAAATTGTTCAGGTAAATTTCAGTTTACTTTCAATGATATATTCCTTTGTTTTGTTGTTAATCTGTCTATCTGTCGATCGTTCGTTCGTTAGTTTGTCTTTGCTTGGTTGAATCCGTCACGTTGCTCAAACGCGTTATCAAAAACGTGTGCTGCGGTTCAGGATAACAAAATGTAAGGTATCTTGAAATAACGATAAGTGAAAACCGGCCTACCAGATAAGCAAGGTCGGTCGATTACTACAAAAACGAAACTTTAAGCAATAACCAACTCAAGTCAGAAACAACTCTATCTATAGCTATTTCTTTTTCGTCGTGTGACTGTGTGGTTACGTCACAGTTTGTTCATCCCGTCTAAAAAGTCTGACGTTTTGACGACTTTTCACAGTTTTCCACGCACTGATGACTCTGTAATTGGGCATGCGATTGGTGGAACAATGTTTATTGTACATCATAACTTCATGTAGTTATTAGGGTTACTGGCCTCCTGTCATATCTATGGAGTTAACTATTTCAAATAATTTGCACCAAGACTGGTGGAACGTCGATAAAACTGGAAATAATAATGTCTCGCATGGCGTTCCAAAGATATTAAAAAACTCCTATCGATCTTGACTACTTGTCTTTGCAACAGCGTACTGTACTTACACAGCCTGTTGTCTGCAACAGAAAGACAAAAAGTTCATTGTATATACTTCACGTGACCACCGCATTTAGGATGGCTTCTTACAATGAAGAAGTTTGGCATTAAAATGGTCCTCTTTGCAAAAAAAGAATTGTCAATGGGGTCAAGGTTTCTTGCAAAACCTAAACCAGGACTTAAATTCAGAGGCAAAGGCGTTTTCGTCTAATTCGTTGTGAGCTGAAACTCCTGTTGGTCATGTCAAACACTCACTTTGAATTTTCGAAATAGTTCTTGGCATTCCCGAGAAAATGCGACTTTACAGTAAAAATCATATTTTCGACTGACGGGCTGAAAACTGAGTGAAGGGGGGCTGGGGGCGTGGCTGGAGTCTAGCATGTGACGTGACTGGACCGCGTCAAACACAGCAGCATACAACATGCAGGTGAACGAGATTTTTACGTTCAGCATTAAAATTGGTAGATCAATGGTCAGTAATGTTGGTAAAAAAAACACGAAGCACTTGAAATCCTAATAAATTAAATAATAGAGATAATCTAGCAACTGTTTTAGCAAAGAAGGGATGGTAATTACAAACGAAAGAACAGATGAGTGTAAAAGTTCACTCACGTCCGTCTCTGTAACTACGTTCGATGCAACTGTGGCCCCAGTGCTGGGTCTTATTCGTCTTTGTACGACTACGAGGAAATGTTGTTTTATCTTCCCCGAAAAATAAACCCTTGTTCTACTTTACGTTCTCGTGATTACGTTGGAAAAATTTGGAGACAATTTGTCAGTTTCAGTACAGCCTAATACGAGTTATACGGATCCCAGTCTAGTTACACGTGTGAAAACTCTGAGAAACACATGCACATACCCATATCATATAAAACTGTTAAAGGAAAGTTTATCGGTAGTTGAGAGGCAACCTGTCATGTTTCTAGTGAATTAGTTTCAATATTAAAGTTTTAATTTTTAAGAGAGAAAAAATGAAGAAAGAAGAGAAGATTAGATACGATGTACATTTTTAATATTTTGTCTGATTTTGTATACGGCGGTTATCGACCTGTTACAGGTAATTACTTATAACACACTGCCGGTAATAGCTATTAGGACGCAATTAACTCAACCGTGTAATGGTCGTCTGCCATTTTGTCAGTACTTGCCGACACCTTTGGTTAAGGTGTGATATCCATCCCTGCGGGAACTTGAAAGACTGTGAATCGCATGGCAATATTACGAAATGAAAGAGAGAGATGACATTAAATAAAGATAAAAAAAAACTGTAAAATTTAAAACTAGACTTGATCGGTTGGCTACAAATAAAACAAAACAAAAAAAAAGGAAAAAGATTAATGGACTGGGCAATAAACTATGTCGACACAATGAAAGACAAAAAGGACACCTTAAGTTGATTTTTTTTCGCTTTCATACTGTTATACTATGTTAAACTTTGAGACAAAGCTGTCTAGGAATGAGGGGTAATTTGACAATTTTTTGTCTCAAAAAAAAAGAAGAAGAATATTTAAAAATAAGTTAGAAGAATTTAGGGGCCAGTGAGATTCAGGGGTGGTTTTAAGAAGCAGACTACCTTTTCTTTTTCTAATTCAATGTCGACAGTACAGCTGTATCATGTTCATTGATCCGACTGACATCCTTTAGAACTGAACTTTTCTACTTTGTTATTTTGTCTACTATTATCAGTGGTGGTTTTCTTTATTTCAAGGAAAGTAAGAAGAAGCAAAAGATTTAAAAAAGAAACCAGGTTTCAAACCAAGTATTAAAGATACAAGGAGAATCTGGTAACCCACCCCGCTATTATAGTTAATTTCTTCTCTCTGGATCAGATCATTCAGTTAGCTCGGGAGCAGATATTTTCATTTGGACCTCCCTTTCCGTCGTCTCTGATCATACAAGACTGGGACAATGGATCATGCATGCAGTGTGAATGCGTGGAGGAGGATCAACTGAGGGGATCTGTACAAAAGTTATGTCTGAATTAGAGTTCTCTAAGAGAAAGAGTGAAAATCTTCTAAAGGAATATACCTTGGAACACTAATACAAATACGTTTCAAACTAAAATGTGAACGCCAACGGTGGAAGTGGTGGTGGTGTGTGGGGGGGGGGGGGTCAGTTCATGCCGATCAGTAAGATTCTCCCTTGAAGGGGTGATTTATGTCGAACATCCTTTGCCTACTCAAATTAAAGCAAGTCAATTGTGTGGGCAAACGAAATAAAACCATAGAGTAATATTGTTAATTCTTACTCTTCTGTCTTTGACAATCTAAAACCTATCCACAGAAGCTTATAGATGCATATACATATATATCCAAGCAATGTAATAGGAGAAATTGGAAACCCGGCGTGTTTTAAAAGCAATGGAATCCACGTTGGTTCGAACGAGGAGCCTTCCACTCTTTCGTGTGGGACGCCGTTCAAACTAAGAAATGAACTTGGAGCGATGGTGCATTCCCCCTTTTCAGATAACCCATGTAGCGAAGACCATTGCAACAATTCTCCCATAGATTAGCACAGAATGTTTCTGTAACAAAGCTCAATCTCAATCATGCGCCTTATTTTATCTGATATATATATATATTACTTTAAATCCATACACTAATTTTGCCCTCTTGTAATACCATATTATTGGCCTTTATTCTTAGGTGCATTTTATACATTCATGTCAATTTCCTTTGACTGACGTCTCTAGATAGTCAGATTAAACTTCTTTTTTTTCTGCTCTCTTTCCTTCTGTTCTTTTCCAAAAAAGAAAAAAAAAAGAAAGAGATCGAGTACAACAAACCTGGTATATTTCATGTTTTGTAATGGCTATATGTGAGTTCGAGATGCCCCTGGCCATTATAAACACAATTTTACATCACCGCAGCGGGTTTTCATGCTCTCGAAATTACTCTGTCACGAGTAAAAACAAATCGTAAATTCCATTCCCCGGTATAGATATATTTATATAATCTACTATATATAATAACCGTTTCAGTGTTTCAGTTAACTCTACCAAAAAGAAAAGAAAATACCCGTTTGAGGTTTTCTCGTATTTTTGCAGTTTTTTTTTTATTTTTTTTTTTTTACGAATATCTTCTGTCAATTTCCCTCAGTCTTTCTCTCTGTAGACCAATTTGTCAGTCAGTGTGGGAAAATATTGCTTAACAAAATGTTTGTCACTGTTCGCCTCTAACCTTCAGGCGAAAAATGAGACGTGTGTTCAATTTCTTCTGATTTCAAAGCGGGGACTATGGGGGAAACTTCGCGACGGCACATAGACCCCTTAGGATTAGTTGTATAACTTAGCCTATATACATATTACTACTATATTCTCTGGCATTTTATATACATATAGAGATGATCTGCCATGCTCTCTGAGCCATCTCTGTCATTTTCCATATTTTTCTCTTCCGGTCGTTGTCAATTTGTTTCTGACATTATCTTTCATATTGGGACCACACATGCAGCAATTTCGACTCAATGAGTTTTTGTTTCAGTTCTTTAAGATTGACTGACGTTTTCCTCCTGTACTATTTTTTTTTTCTCTGGACCGTAGTTTATATCTTTTTTATTATTACTTGTCTCTCGTCTTCAGTTTTTTTCCTACTTTCCAAAGACAAATTCTCCTCTAAGTGACTCAGAAATGTAACACCTGCAATTATGCCAAAGAAGAAGAACGGAGAAAAAAAAAACTACATATTGTGACGAGGGCAATCTACGTTAAGCAGTAGGCTGACCAACGAATCGCTCCGAGAGCTGTATAGAGCTATGCATGTATACTGTATGGGAGGGAAGGTTTGGTTCAGTGCTTTCTTGGCCTGCTACAGTCGGTACAGAAATCAAGGAACGTATGGACGTTTACCTTTAATCTGATATCCTTTTCGGTTTTTTTTTTTTCGGTTTTTTTTTACACTCTTTGTTCCCCCTCGGGAACGGTCAGAGAAAGTGTACGGCCAGGTGCACTAGAGGTCTAATGATTCCTAATCTGTTTCACAGTCTCCACGACCGATTGTGTTGTTTAAAATTCAAAATGTTAAAAATTCGTCGACATGTCAGAGGATAACTTTCACAACAATATTTCTGTTTCATATTCAGCATCATTAATCTGTAACATTTTTTTTTTTTCGCACACCTCTATGTAAAACGAAATACTGTAAAAGGAAGCCTGTAAATCATTATGTTCAGTGGACAAAAATATGAGCCAAAACGGAAATGAGCACCAGTGAAAAAATGCTCAAACGAAGTAAACTTAAAAGTGAAAGTTCTTACGTTTATAGTTGGGACACTGTCACTAAAAACCCTAATAGGAAAAATCTGGACGCTTTCTCTAACATCTGGATGTCATGTTAATAAAATTATGAGCTTTCGGTTTTAATCATGCAACACTCTCAAAATACAGGTTTCCCATTAGACCTTAAAAAGAAATAGGGAGGAATAAAAGAAGAAATAAATTCAGACAATATTCTGCACAAGCTATAGCTTTAAGAATCACTAAGTGGGAGGTATCAACCATGTAGATAGTATCAAACAAAATAATTAATTTATATGCTCTCGAAGAAAATTTTCAGGGGAAAAAATAAAACGAATGGAATGAAAATTCAATAGTAGGAATATATATATATTTATTTATTCCATTTTTCCAATATTTTTCCAATGCACTTTATTTTTTTTCCAATATTTAATTTGTTTGTAATTCATTTAAAAAGGAACATTTATCCTTAACAGTGACACAAGGAATCCTCAACAAACTTTTGCAAACAAGAAAAAAAAAACGTGGATTACTTTCAAAGTGATTTGAGACCATTATTATTGTACTTTCTTGTTGTCTCTTGACGCATGGTCGAATCTCACAGATACACGGGTAAATGGATGGCACACGAAATATTTCTTCCTTTTACAATTTGTCTCTCAAATTTTAAAGATATGCAATGAATGTTCAGCTGTTTAAAGATTACAAAAAT
Organism: Stichopus chloronotus; assembly: GCA_021234535.1. Lineage (NCBI taxonomy): Eukaryota > Metazoa > Echinodermata > Holothuroidea > Aspidochirotida > Stichopodidae > Stichopus > Stichopus chloronotus. The sequence continues at coordinate 15,271,025 of CM037839.1, read as the reverse complement.
ATCAAAACATGAACTTTTATTGTCGTTTATAAATGTTGTTCACGTGGTAGAAAACGTCACGTTCAGGACCATAATAGATATTTGTTCATTTGGTCTCATTTTATTTCACTTAACAAACATGCCTGATTATTCTCAACAAAGATTTCAAAATCTATGCACTATGTATTGTGATTTATTTTCTTTCGCATAAAAGATGACACATTTTCTTAAATTTGCATTCCTCAACAGTGTTTAGGCACTTTCTCGCTGCTTTTCCATCCCTCAATGTTGACATTCGGTCGAGTAAAGCTGTCGTATCTCTGTAGGTAAAACAAAACAACGAAAGAGAAGACCGTGCATGCAGTGTCAGTGCATCAATAATCTCTTTTCAAGGAGGATAGACAGTTGTAATAATGAAAGTCCTCACAGTCGTTTCTTGGCAAAATTTTCAAACTTTTCCAAATTCAGTTAAGGGTTATTAAAAGAACACCGAAGTAGCAAACGAAGGTTTGAATAATAATTACTTAATTTATCAATAAAAAAAGATTTTAAAAAGTGATTTTTTTTTAAGTGTGTGTTCCATTCTTAAAGATAAATGGGGAGTTTTACAATACATCAACATTTCAAACAAAAGAAATAGCTCTAATCATTGTCAAATCACTCAGGTTCATCAATAAAGAGCTACAAGACCTTCATCTCCTCAAACCATTATGCATAAGATGAGTTATGGAAGATGCATCATTTAAATTTTGAAAGTTTCGGTGAACAAATTATTCTCCATCAACAAATACCTACATTTCTGCATGTGGGGAAATTATTTCACGAAAAGAATTCTACCAATCTTCCTTACTTTGAATAATCTATCATTCTGTTTCCACAAATAGTGGTTTTAAAATTATGAATTTTTCTATAAATCAAACACCTTATTTTCTTTTAAAAAAGGTGAGTCGATTGTCCATAAGGGGGGGGGGGGGGGTAGAACCTACTCTTTTAAGGGTGTAGTCATATTTTATCAACACTAGAGTGTCACAACTACGGAACGCCAAAAGGGAAAGCTTATGTTGTTGTCTCAACTTACTTTGTTGTTTAAACTTACGTTGATTGAACTTCTGTTGTTGTTTAAACTTCTGTTGTTGATTAAACTTCTGTTGTTGTTTTAATTTACATTGCTGTTTAACCCTACGTTGTTGCGGTTTAAACTTCAGTGACTGTTTAAAAGTCACATGTGGTTTCAACCTACGTTGTTGTCTAACGTCACTTTGGTGTCGGCGGTGTTCAATGAGCTAATCACTACTTATCACGTGTGAGTAAAGTTTGGGTTTCAGCAGAAATGTGATTGATGTTTACTTTAAAACGCAAGTTTAAACATCAACGGAATTGGTTCAAACAACAACGGAAATTTAAACAATGTAAGTTGAAACAACAATGTAAGTCGAAACAACAAGGTAAGACGTAACAACAACGTAAGTCGAAAGAAAACAACGTAAGCTGAAAGAAAAACGTAAGTTGAGAACAACAACAAGAGTTGAAACAACGTAAGTTGAAACAACAACGTAAGTTGAAACAATAACGTAAGTTGAAACAATAACTTAAGTTGAAACAATAACGTAAGTTTAAACAATAACGTAATTTTAAACAACAACGTAAGATGGAACAACAACGTAAGTTCGAACAACAACTTACGTTGAAACAATGGAAGCTTAAACAACAACGTATAGCTTTCCCTATTGGCGTTTCATGCACACCGAGTGGATTCGCAGTCTTCGAAAAGCGAGATGTTTGAAGTGACCTGTCTTGTACCTGTAAACGATCACCTATCATACACGCAAACTATATATGGAGTAATCTCATGCAACGACAGACCTGATTGGTCGGTACGGGTCACGCGGTCCCTTGGCATGCACTAGATCGATCAATCTAGAATAATTGTAAACACATTTCCTTTCCATTATCGTAGCTTGACATTGTAATAGCCTATATACCCCACTGACAAATGACAAATATAACACTGTTACAATCTACTTCATTGAATCCACCTCTCTCTTTCTGCTGTCTCAAGTTTCCTTTCCCGTCATTCCGTCTTGTATACTGTATCCCAATATATCACGTAGAAGAAACATGTAGCAGTTCAAAGGTCATTTTACTACGTGTCACTACTGTCATCCGGTTTTATTCATGTTCTCCTCACCCCACCAACCTTCCCCCCACCCTGATTTCCCTTTAAAAACGTTAACGTCAACACCATTTCACTGGTGCTTTCTTCTTTATGTTGAGTTTGACGAATGAAAATTTTTTTAAACTATTTAGATTGGCATTTTGTTTTACAGTTTATGGAAGAATTCATGTAGGGCGATTTGGTCAAGTTCAATAGAAACATCTGTCATTACAGATCAATCGCAACAGATCAATTCAACAGCACGCCGTCGGAACGTAAAACTTTGTAACAATCTTTCTCCGCCGGCGCGTTTGTCTTATTTTGAAACATTGTTTAGACAGGCAGTGCCTATACTTCATAAGCCAAGGCGAATGTGAGGCAATGACAATGTAATTGGTATATAAACACTGGGGTGGTCCGAAAACGGCTGATCCAGTTAGGCATCGAGTTGTGTGGCAACTTTAAACAGTAACTCTCTCCTTGCCGTTACAGAGTCAGACCACCAGAACAGCCGCTGCAGGATCCAGTCCTGAGCCACGGGGTGCCGCCCAAAATATTAAATTTGTACCCCCGTACCAGTGGATGAAAAGAAAATTCATCGCATACAGCTGGAACAACCAATTTGTCATCAGAATGAACTGTCAATCAAAAACAGAAAGAAAAAATATTTAATGCGAAGGCCTTATTGAAATATGAGTTGCCAATTTGGACATCTGCACATGTACATATTAAATCTACAACCGCGTTAGCTTATAGGTCGCTTCCTACGTAGTGCGTATGTGTGTGCAACCATGTGTGGGTGTGTATGCGTAGTCGTACTTGAGAACCGTTCTCAGGCAGTCTTTGAATCTCCGAATGAAAGATAACATGAGTTCTCTTACAAACTCTCTACGTTTCCTAAACAAAAACAAAAAACAAAAAAAAAACATGTTCGTCCCGTAGAACTGGCAGCATATATGAAAAAGGCAGAGCTGATATTTAGATATAGCATATCATGTTTGATTCAGTCAGAGAGTTGTAGTGGCGAATGAGTCAGCTTTTTGAGTCAAACAATGGTGTGATTCCAGTATATGTCAGCTGCTTCACACTGATTGTTTCGGAGCGTAGTAAAAGACACACATAAACACTTTCACAGTTAAACTTTAAAGAAACGTTAATTTGATCTTTAATTTTACATTCGTTTCTCCCCTGTAACTGCCGCCATCAAAGAATTGGGCAGGGTAACATCTCAAGCCACACAAAATTGGACTTTAAAGTTATGCTTCCTACATCGGTCAAGAGGCTCTTAAATTGTGGTTATTTCTGTTCATCACCCATCTCACAAGTAATAATTATGTTTTGTCGTGATAAAAAGAAAACAAAAAAATACATCACCATCGTCAACATCACCATCACTATTTCTACCATCATGATCAATTAATCAATTTACTTTCTACTAGTTTCTACTAGCAGATATTATGTTCTTCAAGAAAAATATGTATAAAAAACTTTTCGATTGTTTAACCAGGTTCACGTTCATGTGAGATCCAAACTTTTGCAGATATTCGACCTACTTTTATTGCAAACACACACACGCACAAAAACAAACAAAACAATCCTGACTTGTCACCCTTTTCCTTTTGTCTTTTGACAGTTTCAAGTGTGGGTAAATTTTTGATATGCATAACTGTTACCTAATTTTACTTTCAAATACTCATTAGTACTTGTCAAAAATCTTTATAACAGTATTGTTCTTAGTTTGATAACCACCTTCTCTGCCTATGCCTATCTGTTATTCTGTTTAAGTCACTTTTTTTTATTTCTTTGCCCTTTCGTTCGTGCATGCTCCGCTTCAAGGTTGAAGATAACTCTCAGAAACTAACCCACTTGTGACGTTTCCCAAGCGTTGAAGATGACTCTCATATATACCAAGAAATAATTTGAAGGGAAAATACATCTAAATAATAATTGTGGTTAACAAAATATGTAAATTTGATGGTATTAAAATTCCTGCCGAGTGGTTAATTCATAGCAACAAATTTAGGAAAAGATGAAAATATGTATACTCCCCATCATCGTTGTTAGTCAACCATGCTTTTCCAGTTTTATAAGGAAAGGGGTTGGGGTGGTGGGGTAGGAGGACATAAAACTTAAAGATGATTGCCAGAGCTTCATTAAACGTCTTGCTATATTGAGGTCAAGGTATCATTGAAATATAATGTGTTCAACTTACTGTTCATTTCGCAACAACCATCGACAATATGATCGAAATAACCATAGATGGATTGATGTATCGAAACAAATTGTTTACTATCAAGATTACAGTTTCATAGACGTCCAGTCGACCTACCACTTCCAAGTTGCTATGCATTTTTTTTGTGTGCAAAAACAAGCATATAATTCTGGCTGTTGGTGAAGACTTTTCTTTTGTGATTACGGATCCACCAGATCTCAAATGTTTTCCACGTACATGAACATATATGACAGCACTGCGTAAAATACACGTAGGCCTACCATCGACCCAGTCAACAGAGTACATGTAAGGGACGAATAATGGGCTTCGCATGGCAATTCGTGGCCCATAAAATCCCAGTTACGATTCAACTTCGTGTAAACGTCGTTGCAATTCTTGTGAATCGATACTTTCTCTGATCCCACACCTGAAAAGCAGTGAAAAGTTGAAAACGCTATTTTTTTTTCTCTCTCTCCAGTTGTTTGAAGTCGATGCCGCGACATCTGCCAGTCAAAATGGGGTGACTGGTGACCAGTTCACATATTTATTAGCAAAATATTGCTGATCAGTTTGTTCCCATTATTTCGTCCCTTGGAGTATTATCGTATCTTATCGTGTTCTTTCGATAAGCCTGTTCAGCAAATCGATAGAAACACTAAACCGCACCCAACGAGCTGATACATTTACCATGTCTCGATATACTTTAAGGGACAAAGATCCCCACTTCCAGATCTTTTAGAAGAGAATTTATATGTAAACTAGGATTTATACGTGTACAATACTTCCAATGAAAACATCTTCTCAGGCTATATATACTACCGATCATTTCTGATAACCATCTGACTACATGCATCCAACGATCATTTTCTTAAATTATCTTCGAGTTGGGCTATAACATCTTCACTTACAGAGTTTAGGCTCACATTTAGTGCTTCTTTACTTTGCCTAATAAGTATGCCATAGAAAGAGTGTGATTTGCAGAATCGCCTTTGATATTACTGAGCATAATTTAAAAAGAAAACTTTCTATATTGCTCGGTGTGTCGGACACACCTAAGTCGATGACTCTTGATCTTCGAACAAACTGTTTGAAGGAGTATCGGAATTTAGTACTTCGCAAGTAACCATCGAACATTTTGCATTACATAAACGTCTTATCTCGCAACGCACAATGAGGGTATTCATGTTTCCCTTGCCATTTCTTATATGGAGCTGGTATCATTAGCTACTATAGCAGAAGCAGGTCCCGAGATGTGTTAGACGTTCGTCTAATTTAGCCTCGAAACTACCCCGACTGCAGTGTCGATCCGAAAGTACATAAATCTGTATACCAAATCATTTTCATCAAAGGCACTCACTATCTTCTTCGTGCTGTCTGTAACTCCGATAATGTTTGAAAGTGTTCGCTGACTTCATCTTCTTTAGATGACGTCAGATGCGGACGGTGGAAGTGCACATCGACGGCAAAGTGTTTAATGACGCCATCGCCTGTTCGACGACCTCTCCCGTCATTACAGGATTAGCTTTAGCTTTTTCCTCTAATTTACAAATGACAAGTGTCGATTAACGATAATGTCATAAAAAATGTACTATGATGGATAGGATGATCCATTACCACACTGCACTGTAATAGAGAATGTTGAATCTTTTTTTGAATTCCTTAGATAAAAAACATATGGATACATTTCTCTGATATCTAGTTTTCCGGGAACATCAGGAAATGCAACATTAGAAATTTAAGATAATGACATATTTGCTGTTTCATGGTAGCGTGTAGGGAGGTGATATTAGGGAAAATGTTGAAGTAATTGTTTGCAAAGGATTTGATAAAGCCAGTGTATGAATATATACATGGATGGTGAATTTAGGAACATTACACTAACATATTACTTGAATAAATGACAGTGAAATTTGCTTTCAATAACTAATTTAAAGGACAGTAATTGCCTCACGAGGCTGTCGATAAGTGCGTTTTAGGAATAATTTGAAGGCAATACCAAGGCTGCAATTACCGCCATAAATGTTCACCAGCAATAGTAACCAACAAGTACAAACTACTCTTACAAGGCCCGTTTACGTGCCACAGACATTTGCCATTGGATTGCTCAAGTAGTAGAATCGTTAACTCGTCTGTTTTCAGAAATATAAGCAGATAAAGTACGACTGTCTATACTCGTCCGTGTCAATTCAGTTGTGGTGATGACGTCATAGCCACACTTGGGAAATAAAGGCGACACCAGGAGAAGCAATTGAGTTAACCGATCTTCTGCCGGTAGGTAAGTGGCAATTAGTCAACCGAATTCTCCTATTTGTAATTCCGAACTTGGAGCAGTGAAGTGAAACTGTAACAGACGTGTAGTCATGGTGACCGATTTTCGAGGACCCTTTTCAGCCGAAGGATCGAAACCGTTCCCGCCGAGTGTTTCCGGGAAAACAACCGTACAGATTAAGCTCCGTACTGGTTTCCAGACATTAATGCAAAACATCCTCTAAAAGTAACGTTTTGTTCACATATTTTTTACTTTACCCAGCTTCCTTTTCCCCTTCATATAACATCACATCGTCTCCTGGGAGACAGGAGAGCGGAGGTAACGATGACAGAATTTGCCCTCTAGCCGTTTTCTTTCCACAAATTTTGAGCGAAAAATATAAGAAAAAGTACCCAATTTAATCGCAGACCGGCGAGTGTTCGATGAAAGCTGAAAAAGTTGCCATATCATATCTGGACTCATACCTCCAGGCGTTTCTTCCGTCGCTCGGAGAGAGTCGAGAGGGTCTGCGTGGTTTTGTCTGGGGATGATCAGCGAGTGGCTGGCGTATGTCTTCCGTTTCTTAAAATGAACTTTGACACGCACAACCGGTAATGAAAGCCGGGTCCTAATTGAAATCATCCGAGAATTAGCGTGCTGAAAGAATAATATTTGGAGAAGCTTGCGGTGAACAAATATTGGTGGAATGTTATTTCCTGCTGGGCAGACGAAAGTTATGAATGACCTTTCGTTAACTACTGGCACTGTCAAAGAAGAAGAATTGAAAAATCAAAGATGAAAAAATTAACACTTGTTCTACTAAAACCGACGTACGTGTAGAACTTCATCCACGTATGACGTAACCGAGATGCCCGGATGAGACACCTTCACACAAAACAAGTGAACGTAACAAGTAAACATATATGTTGATTGACTTCATATCACTTATCAGTTCCAACCGGAGAAAACCTTTATGAAGTTAGTTACATATTTCTACCACCTCATTTACCATTAAACAGACGCAACATCGTCTGGCTGTGCCAAATCATAAGAAAAGGTCTAGAGTCTTATTGGAGGATCGTATCTTATGTTACATTGTTAATTTTCAAGCTTTCTAAACATCGATGAAAAAAAACAAACTTGATATTGCTAAGATAATTGTAACCGTCGATTTGAGTCTATTATTGAACTATCATAAATATATCATGCACGTCTGTATAACTAAATGTGTGTGTATGTGAGGGTAATACTGAATCATGTATGATTGTGTTGTCTATGTTTGTTTGGAGGTGACGTGTGAAAGGCCGTTTCTTTGTTGTTTGTTCGTCTTCTGTATTTCATGAGTTCCATTTCGTGAAACTATATCCATTTTTCGTTTTCTTTATTTCAATCGATGGTTGCATTTAAGTAAAATCAGGTACATCACACTTGTCCTTGTTTTTTTTTATATGTACGTGTAGTACTTTCGTCCATTATAGACAAAAAGTGAATATTTCTAACAAAGACCACAGAAGGGTTTTTGTTTAATAAATGTAAATTACTTTAGTCGAAACTTTTCCAATCTCATCGTCCTTGTATCAGCCTAATAAAACCAAGACAGACCATACAGCGAGGTAGTTGGCTGACTCTTGCCCAGTCTGTCCCGTTAGGACATAAGACACCACTCGCCGTGAAATGGGAGTTTCAATAACATCACCTTCAAGGTAGAGGTCAATTGTCCTTTAATTTGTAGACTATTTAGGGTGTTCTTCATAAATATATCTACGCACAAGTAACACTATTAATTAATTTAGTTCAAAAGTCATTCTTCATTTACCAAATAAACGCGTTTAAACTACAGTATAGGGTACTGCAGTTACTTATTTCATAACATCGTTTGATACGTGTTTTTGTCTGATGTCAAGATGTGGCCTCAGTTTCTCCAAACTTCGGTAAGTTTTAGTTTTAAATAACGAGACGTTTCCAGTTACTGAAAAACTAATATCCGGTTTTCAAAGCCCACAAATTTCCTCAAAACAACTCCTGTCTTCCTTTCATCCATGAGAAAGGTGTAAATTTTTTGTTGTTTTTAAAACATAAACATTACTGTCGTTGTTACATTTAAATTTAAGGTTGCTCTTCATTGTAGCCATTTTCACCTTTAGCAAACTTTTCATTTTAGGAATTTAGTTAACATCATGTAATTTGGTTTGTTAATTAATGCAGCCAGTTTCCACTGAAAATATAAGTTACGGTTTACTTTTTCACACTCTTAAGTCTCAATTAGCTGTGTGTTCACTTTAGTATAAATGATTGGGAGATTGTATGTTTCATGTAAATAACGAATTTCATCGTAATAAATGAAATCTTTTATTATTAAGACAACTGAAAATTCCATTTTGTTTTTAATTTTTGAAAATGGACGGCGTTGTCAGTGTTGGTAAAGTTGACAGAGCTTAGCGTTAGTCTTATTTTATGTACGATCGAACAAACCAAACAAATTACCACATACCGATTGTATTAAAATGACTATGTAAGATACTTTGTTAATGTTTTAAATTTTTTAGGTCCTGAAACGAATATTAAAACAATATATCAGGTACCATGGTCAAGACATTTAAGATTTGATTTGTATTTGATTTACAGATTGCCATATTGATACGACTGAAAAAATGCAAAGAAAGTACATTTGGCCAAAGATGCCTATGCCGGAGAAGGTGGTGTCAAATATTTATATCGTGGATAAAAATAAGTAATATTATATGCATACTTGTGAGTAGATACAATAAACGTTGACATCTAAACCGCGATTTGAAAAAAAATAGTTTAAATGAGCAACACTGCGATGCGTCCACCTGTTGTGTCCGAATCTTCATACTCCTTTTCATATAGTATACTGTTCATGGGTGTGGGCACAAAATGGCGTTCACATGACAAATGGCGTTCACATGGTATGTTGTGAGTTACAACACCAGATACATAATACCATATCAGCCTAAGGTAAACACAAAACTTAGTACAATTGCGCTTTAAATTTATATTTAATGAATTTGAATTTAACTCAAACTATACTTACGCAAGAAACGTTATGCATCATGTTGTATCATGGTTCGATTTGCAGTACAAAGTGTGACTAGTAAGGAAACTCACAGTCAGACCGTAGTTACAATGTGACGGTCGAAAGATGATGTAGAATAAGCAGTCAGTTAAAACTTTACGTTGTTGGTGATTGAAAAGTTTTTCTTTAAGCACTATAGCAAAATGATAAGCTAATAGGGTTTGTGAGAAGACTGTAAAAAATAGCGTACCTGCGGTACGGTAGGTACTATGACAATTAGATAAATACGATAACTATCTAATAAAAGTTTCAAGATTTCTAAATAGACAGTCTTGTTGAATAATGCTACATAGTACACGGTAATGAAAACTACATAAATACGAAGAAGATGAAAGTAAAGAAAGAAAAAATGACGATAACAGGTAACTCCATGTTAAATGATAATAATTAAAATAAGTCACAACAATAGTTACAATAGCTATGGAACATTTGATAACTGTTATATAGCGCATTTGAACACATCTTATCAGACAAGTATGCAAACTACATGTAAACCGATTGAAAAATATATACATTCAAGCACTACATATATTGCTTTGTGGATAAGCCAAAGTGAATCAGTAACAATTCCGTCAAGTAGATACATCTAAGTAAGATGTACAATGTAAAACTGGTAAACGTTAATGGTGGACAGATTTACAACGATTATTTAGGCATATCAAGTTACCCAAACACGAGGCAGTCTTTACAATTTGAGTGTAATCTTCCTTTGCCTGTTAAATAATAGTTTACTACAGGTCAAGATCACACCATACTGACGGGTCACCTCAGTTACGCCTATTTTACATTTGTGTTACATATATTATTACATTTGTACTACATATATTGTATATATGTAATACAAATGTAATATAAAACCATGTATATATATATATATATAAATACATATAAATAAATATATATATGTATGTATGCATACACGTATATATACATACATATGATATATACATATGTCTGTATATTACTTTTGGTTGACAATGTTAACACTAGCTGCTCGTTCTGTCTTTTCGTAATCCCTGTCACCGATTTTAATTACTCTTGTTAATTTAAGTTTATCAGAAGTTTATCACTTCCCTGTTGGGACAGCGGGGGTTAATTAATTCTCAGGCTTCTTTTCATTCTCACCTATACCACCACTGTTACAGCCAACGGTAAGTGTTAGTTTTCAATCAATATAACATATACTTGGTTAACTTCAAGCTGCACAAACTCAGTTGGATGTAACAGGCATCCTTTTACTTCGTCACCATTCGCAAGCTGCGATCCGATGACGTATAGTGTGTTTGTACGTGACGAGGACAACACGTTCTTTTGACCCCTCCTGACCAACTTACAGCGCCCTCCTACTCCGACCAATTTGACGTTAACTGGTCCTGACAGACGCTGAGCGTCTCCCCCTCCGTGGTGTGTGGAAGAATATAGTCGAAAAGCGAATAAGATCTCATTAGACCTCCGGTAGATTGACAAATTGCTACTCCGCCAGCCACGGTTGGGGGCCTGTACCGAGGTCGCGGGACGCAAAATGAAATTTCGGCATGCAGAGGAAGTTTAGTTTAGGATATTCAACTAGTAATAAAAGAAAAAAGAAGAAGAAGAAGAGGGAGAAAAATATAATATCGAAATATTTTTTGCCGTATCGTTTTTACTGAGGTGTCGATTTTTTTTTTGATTTTTTTCAGTGGTGTATGTTCACCACCAGAGTGTACTTTCAGGTAAGGTCACCTGTATTAAAACTCCACAAATATAAAAAAAAAGAAGACAGAAAAAAAAAAAAAAAAGACGTAATCGGTATATGCACCGCTGGGACGTACCATTGGGGAATTCTGTATAGCGGTACCATCGCTCTAAAATAACACCTCACCTGGCCACCCTTGCACATCAGCCATCCAACCGTTTACAATTATACCCCAAATCTGCGAAAAAAACGGGGGTCAAGGAAGAAATATCTGTCAAAGACTGGATTACCAAAAGAAAAAGAGAGAGAGAAGGTTGTTTTTCCGTCTTTTCCTTCTTCTTCTTCATTTATCTTCTTTCTTCTTTTTATAGTTAGAGGATTACTATCCACTCAGTACCGGTAAAAATACATAACAAATTGTGTTCCAAATACTCGATATAAATTTAAAAATAATCTAATTAACGAGAAATGATAGGCAGCCATCTTCACACTTCCAAACTCGATTAAATGAAACTGATCAAATTCAAGACGGAGGGAAATGAAATTAGTTTCTCTATTGTTGTATCATATACATTACCATGCGCGACATATTTGTACATCTGTGTTCATCCCGCTGTACAGGCTGAGTTCAAGAAAAAAAAGGAGGAATGCGGAGAGAAAAAAGAAAGAAAAAGTGACGGGGGGGAGGGGAAAGAAACTGCCCGTCATTGCAAGATTTGCTCTGGTTATTTATGTTCAAACAGTGGTCCCTTTCCATGTTTTGAGGTTGACAAGGCCATTCATACGTTGAATAAATACAAAGCAAAAGGAAAGGGGAAAAAAACATAAGCCAAAAAAACAAAATGGAATAAAGAGAGAATGGCACGAACAGTTAACATAATTGAAATTATTTCTGGATATTAAACGATCAGCGACAAGAATCGATATTTACTAAACATCGTGAGGATAGAACTCGTTGGAGTTTAGGCTATGTACAGTTTAAAAAAGTTGAACCACTCTGTCAGGAGTAAAAAAAAAATCTTGTCGTTGAGTAGGATTAGATGAGAGAGTTGGATGTCCAAAGTTCTATTTTGAGGAGAAATGACGACAGCAACATATTTTGAGAATTGAATATATTTCATACGAAAATTTATCTTTCGGAAGACAACATAAGTAAAGGGAACATATTTCTATACTTTTGTGTATATAGTTTTCCCCCACATCAGTTGTCAGCATGCCTTCTTCCTGTTTATAACAGCTTTGGATGTGAGTGAAATGAGAGTTGTATTCCTTTTATCCGTATTTTGTTCACCCTTATCAACGTATGCTTGCAAAACTCTGAAATAGCAGTTTAAAGCCCACAATTTATGGCAATAGATGGGATCATATTAACATAAAATATGGATCGGTGTTCCGTTCGATTTGCAACTGCTTTACTGTGTACACTAACTTATTGCTCTCATCACCCATCCCATCCCGTCCCCCCCCCCCCCTCCCTTCTTCCCGTTTTTGTCTGCCTCTCTCTACTCAAAGATTTTTTGTTTGAAGATTATTCAAAATATTTGCGTCTATGTTTCACTATCACACATTCGGTTTGCTTTGAAAGATGAAAAGCGTTCAGCGTACCCTTAGTATATGATATTGTTGAAGGTATACGAGTAGAAATCAAGAAATCCGCTGCAGTCTATCTCCTATAGAAGAACACGTATTGAGCTATCCTAAGTGCCATGTACAGGTGTCAAATTGTGGAATTCTCTGCCTTTAACTGTCATAAAATCCTTGTCTTCGACCTAGCTTAAACGTTAACTTACAACACACTTGGTGAATACTTCGCCTTAATTTAACCACCACTCTTACATCATCTACCCTATGTTTAATTCCTCTTGCCCTCTGTCTTATCCTCCTGTTTGTTTTCCTTCATTTTCCTCTTTTTTCGCCTTCTACTTCCTTTTGTCTGTGTGTGTGTGTGTATGTTTTGTTGGTACTTTATCTTCATTTTGTTAGCATTATGAATGACTTTGTTTTCTTTTTCGTTTGGATATTGTTTGTTTAATTAGTTTATTTTGCATCAGTTTACATGTGCTTTTTATTGTCCTGTTTTAAATAAAATTCTAATAAACAATTTTTACAAATTAATTCTGTTATTTATTAAAAATATTCGCTTGTGAATTCATTGAAGAGATAAATAAGTCAAATCAAAAGTAGGACTTTCTTTAAATATGTGATCACAAGATTGGACTGCCTCTCTTTTTTAACATCATTTGTTATTTGTGGCAGTCATTTAAAGTATACTTATAGTTTATTGTTTCTGTGTAAGCTATATATTCCATCCCAAAGGATACTCATTTTCACAAATTGAACTTTGTGTTGTAGTCGATACAAGGGATTTTCAACAGTAATCTCTAGCACTTCGGATGTTCTCAACAGGGCTTGCTTCATTTTCGTCTTGTTCGCTCAGTCGGGATTACTGGTAATTTCAAAACATCTACAGCCTTGTCCTAAGAATATTCAGCACACCTTCTGCTACAACGTACCAAATATTCTCATTCAATCACCCTGGTTAAAATCGAAAAGAACTTGACGGATCAAATTTGTTTCAATCAAAGCAGAAGAATTTAATTTATGATAACCATCGAGCAGAAAGAATTCATCATATTGATAGTAAACGAATGCATGTTTGAATAATGAATAGTTTGTCTCATTTTTTTGATAAAATAAATTGTAAAGACATTTGCCTCTCAGAGGAAAATATACTTGTGTTTGATGTTCGATGCTTCAAAAAAGTGCAGTCTTTTGAAAACTGGATGATTGTTCTGGCACAAAGATGATGTCGATAATTGAGCAATGACGTTACAATGACGTGTCACTGTATACCTATGGGCGGGGCATTGACTACAAAACCTTTCTTTGGAGTTCATACAATAAGTCGTAATAGTTCCACATGTTTCAAGAATCACACGCTTTTGCTTTCTTTCAAGAGAGAAACCAGAGCTGAAAATGCATCATTTTCGTCATGAGCTTGAAAGTCCAACTTTTACTTTTCGTCTCTTTCCATAAGTATACACTACGAGTGAGACGACGCAGAAGAGGTTCAACACAAAGCATTTCATAATTTAGAAACTTGTTTACCCCCAAGGAAGTCAATATTCCCCCATCAAATGAACCCTCGTCAGTCAAAGTTGCTCAAAATAGAATTTGATGATCCCTCAAGCTCGAAGGAGAGCAACATGGATTGACTGAAGAGTCCTTCTCATGAATGGGAAGTGTACACGTTCTTCTACCAAAACTTTATGCTTTACAATCTAAGCTGGAGTGTGTATCAATTTCCTGTTCACCTTTCTGACCTTAACCTTACCGTTAGTAATGGCCCTGTTAGATTTTTGGACATTAATTTTACTCATAATGGGAATGACCTTTTTTCGCCTTAACTATGTACAAAACTTCTCCAAACTTAAGAACCAACTCAGGATCTGGAGCAATAGAGACTTGACTCCAATAGGTATGAATATCATTGTTAAATCTTTTGCTATTAGCCATCTTGTTTATCTTTTTCAAGTTCTGCCTGATCCTCCCAAAGATTTTTTTCAAAGAGGTTCATTCCACTATTTTCGATTTTATCTGGCAAGGTAAGCCGGATAAGGTTAATAGATATACGATGACCAATCCAATTGACAAAGGTGGACTGGGGATTATTCACATCGAAAGTTTTGCTTACGCACTGAAGACTTCTTGGATTAAACGTTACATTGATCACTCCAATACTGATTATAAGAAGTTATTCATTAATCATTATCTTTCTCCTTTCGGAAAAGAGTCGCTCTTCTACTGCAATTATAATGTAAATGATGTTAACATTATTCAAAATACCTTTATAAAGCAAGTTTCCATGGCTCGGAGCAAAGCAACCTTCTCAATTCCTTCTGACAACTTTGGCACTCAGATTATTTGGAACAACTCATTTATTAAAATTGATAGTTCAATAATTTTTCTTAACATCTTATATCAAACCAATATTTCGCATGTTCGAGATTTATTCCTAGAAGACGTTTCTCAATATTCATATAATCAGTTTCTTAAAAAAAATTAATGTTCCCAATTTTCCTTTTACGACTTTGCTTGGAATCTGTTCCGCAATTCCGGCGTCATGGAAACAGGATATCACAGGTGACGACAAAGATTCAAATGATCATATTATTAATGCTATTTCCAGTTTTTCCCAGAGTTTCTAGGCTTACGTACTCCCTAATTATCGATAAGACAGCCCTTCCTCCGCTGGCCTGTAATAAATGGAACATCCACGTCTTTCTTAGACATGATGAATAGAAAAGTATCTTAAGAACCGTTTTCTCTATACTCTCTGTGAAATGGAAGTTCAATATTTTCAGTTTAGGTTTCTTCATCGTATTCTCGGTACTAACAGACATTTATACCTTATGAATTCTGATTCGAATCACTGTACCTTTTGTCATAGCGGAGTAGAAACTATAGAATATTTATTCTGGAATTGTTATATTACTGCTAATTTTCTTTTAGATGTCGAACAACTCTTCCTGGGGAAACAATTTGTATTTACTGAAAAAGTTTTTTTCTTTGGATATAACCTAGGCCATTTTCATCCTTAAATTTTCTAATATTTCACTGCAAGTATTGCGTTTTTAATTGTAAGCTTAGTAATATTAAATCTACTTATAATGAATTTTATCATAAAATGAAATAATTACTTTTCCAAATACTTGGCTTCATAACGCTTATAATGTTTCCACTTTTATAGAAATACCGCTCTTGCAAATTTTCCTATCTACTTTGGTAAATATTGCTCATCTTGTCTTTCTTTATGTTGTTATCATTGTCCTGTTTGTAAATAATATTCAATGAAAACTTTCTAATAATATCATACAAAATATCTCAATAAATTGATGGGAAAAAAAAAGAAAGAAAGAAAAGGGGATAATTTGTCCCCACTTACTTACACCTCTCCAATATTTTGTGCGTTTCAGAAGGAGCTGAGATGAAAAAATGTGCAAAGTTTATTCCCTCTCACAAGCCAAAGCCTTTCCACATATATGTCGATGCCATTTAATTGACGATAATTTTATTTCTTGTGAGAAATTATTTACTGGATTTGTCATCGTGTAAGTTTTGGATGGTAACATTTATTTACCTACTTTTGCGACGGAATAATTTATGGTAAGTATGATCACGATATGTTTCCATCCTTCCAGTCATGTTTGACTTCCAACCCCCGAACCACGTCGCGCGTCACAAATGGCGCCCCTTGATATCTGTTTTGAAAAAAAAGCCTTAGCTAGCCTATGATACAGGAAAGAAGCGTATAAAAAAGTAGAAAAAAAAAAGTTCGACTTGTACGGAATCTACAAAAAGACGTCTTAAACAAAAACCACCTCAGTGATACATGAGAGGAATTAAAGGATGCACTTTCAGATTAATTCAGTCGTCATGCTTCTAATTTAATTTCGATACATGATTGTGCAAGACGTAAAAGATTGTTCCAAAAATATGTGAGTATGAGATCTCTTCTGCCTCACTGCAGTACACTCGATAATGAGGCAACCGATATGAGCCGCAAATAAAACGACTGTCTTAACGTCTGACGAGTAAAAGAGAGAGTGAGACTTCCGAAAAGAATATATACGATGAACTTTTTAGTTCACTAGCGGATCCAAGTACCTTCGCAACGGTGCACTTTTGTTGCATCGAATTTCATGAGAGCGCTGGTGCGGCAACCATCAACGGCTTTTGAGGTGCTACAAGAGTGAAAAGAGCGCTTGTGGAGCCTGGAAAGGCGAATTTCGCGAAAAGGGGGGGGGGGGGGGTACTTGAGTCCAAAGTATTTTTGGCAAATCCCACGTCAACCGATGGTGGGGCTCCGCTAAGATAGTCTTCCACAGTTATAGATAGCATGCAAGTTATGATGGGCATCACGTGAGCCCCGTCTTCCCCCATCCCAAGGAAGATGCACGCGCTGTCTAAAAGAGATGCAGGTTTCCGGAAAATCGAAAAAAGCCTAGCCTAGAAAGAAATTAAATACAATGTGCCTCCTACTGCAAGGGTGGGGCAAGAGGGCCCGGGTAGACGATTTCCAGCGATCTAGGGGTACTTAAAGACAACCATTCCCTGGTACCCTCTGCGATAAACCGATGGTGACGCCCGCTTGGTCTCCTCACAATTCTAGCTAAGTGATAATGCTCACCACTTGAGATTCACCCCCCCCCCCCGAAAGTTTTGCAACGGTGTGGGCTACCCTCCCCATGTCACTTCACCATCAGTCTGTCCCCTCCCAAGCAAAGGTCCTGGATCCAACAGTGTTTCAATTCTCATTATCGGTACAATTCCTTCTTACTTGAGAAGCAAATAGACGAGAAGTATACTTGGATGACTCTGCTCTTCCTGTTCTCATAGTTCCTTTCTTTGTAAACGTAACTTTCCACGCCCGAAGTGGAGGGGCAAAATGTAAATGTAGGTATGAGTATCACATTTTATGTCAAACACTTGTTGAATAACGGAGTCGATTTCCCGGTGACCTTTTGGTGAACCGATACATAACTGTCTCGCAGTCTCCCCGGAAAAAAAGTTAAATGCCTGATGTTACTCCGACGAGAAACATTGAATTGACGTGAAAGCTTCACAGGTGTTAATGAGAATGTTTAGGTTCTATTAAAAAAAAAACCATAACGTCATTTTACCATGGTAACCGTGGAATGATAAGGTCAAGTAATTAGTTGTCAACTGTATACCTGTTGGATCAGATTTGAGTCAAAGTGAACGTCTAATTTCGTTAAAACTTCATGGAAAGGAATTATAAAAAAACGAATGTTTCACAGACTCCAAGCGGTAAACGTGAAAGGTCAGAGGTCAAACGTCACATTAATTGACGTTCATATGTTTAGGCGGCGTATGGGGGTGCATTACACAGACGAGTAACGTTCAAATATATTAATAAGAGTCTACCAAGTTCGATTAAATCATGTTTTATGGTTTTTTGCTTTTGTTTTTAGTATGAACTTGCATTGTCACGTGATCACCAGCAAATTTATGAAAGAGCCAATTTTATGTGAAGATCAAAAAAGCCAGGATTGTTTTCTTTAATCTTACACGAAAGGTCTCACTGCCCAATTTAGTGAAAGCCTAAACCAAAAACAATTTGCTAAACATGTAGTGGACTTATGTGGTGTCAGGGGCGGCGAGCCTAGCGGGATGGTGGATATATCCCCCTCATGAAATGGGCGAAGAGGATGTAATGTAACATCCCCCTTTCCTTATAAATCTCTGGTCCAAGAATATTTTCATGCCATTTCTACACATCGCAATGCGTTTGCAACTCTCTAGAAAGTGAACCAGTACCCACCCCCCTTTCACGGTAATAAACAATTCATTGGGCCCACAATGTAAATTAACAGGTGGTCAGCATGGAGACCCCCCTGCAGAGCTAGCATAAATACTACCGGCAACAAGTATAAATGCTCAAGCAGAGAGTAGCAATGTTATTCAACAACAAACAGAAATTGGTGACAATGGTTCATATCAATTGTAAGCCTTCATTAGTCACAGACAGTTCCCTTAGTCTAGGAGGAGAGAAGTCCCCTAATTTTTTTCGTTCACCCTCCTCATAGAAGTGTTTTTGGGTTATAGATCAGTAACAACTCACATGCACCACGTACAGTAGGTTGACCCCCTATTCTTATGTTGACTACACCTAAGAATCTGACCTGGCTACAGAATTGGGTTGGGGTACAATCCCTTCGGTCTCTCACTCCGCCAACGTTCAGTCTATGACTTAAAACTTCTCTAGTAAGTTCCTAGTTGCATAGTAAAGTCTGAGCACAATTTTTCATAAAGTCATGTGAGGTAACTAGTCACAGATCTAATGAAATACAGGGGGTTACCATCTGGTTTTATTATGTTTTGGGTATGTACCATGCATAAGTGGGTCACTGAGGGTGGGGCTGACTTCCTCCTGTACCTATCATGCTTGTATGGTGCACACCATTTTGGTGCTTGCATGGAATGTAATCAACTTGTCCTTCATGAAAGGTGATAAACATTCTAGTCAATCACAGGTATGCTTCAACAAGCAACAAATTTGTGTCAATCTAACAGTATATGCATCCTGTATTGTGGAATCCATAAGTGGTACCAATGACCTGTGCTGCCACTCTGTGACCTGTCACCCTCACAAATGTAATAGCATCCGCTGGAAAATGACTTGAAGTAAGTTTGCTTAAATCCAAAACTGATGACCTGTAAATTAATTGGTAAACTTGCTCTGAGCAGCTGATATTTGAGTAAGTAGGATAGTGGCATACCTATTCAATAATAATTATAGTATGAGCAATATTTACCAAGTTACTGAATATCGCTAAATTGTAAATGACAAAATGCATACTTTACTTTGAGGCAAGTCTAATCAACTAACTAGTGTGGGTGAACAAGAAGGCCGTGTACAGAACACACTGTACTGAAGCAGTAAATGCTATGTTGTTGGCCACTTTTAATGTTGTGTGAAGATGTGTGTTTGTAATGTCAGTTACACTAACAATTTCATGCAGCGTGGTAAACATATTAAAATATTTACTTTCTACCAACCATTTCACATTTCCATGATGTCATGTCTAATTTCACTGTTTTTTTTTATTGACCATTGACCTACAAGTAGAGCATTAATGATGTCATAGGTGTCACACCATATACGCACATTAGAATATCAGTGATTTCACAGCAACTACATCAAGGTTCAACAACTGAGTACCAACGATGTCAAAGAAACCACATCATGTCCCCACCGTAGAATTTCAATGATATCACATTAACCCCACAATGAAATCTGCAGTGCAGTATCCATGCGCCACGGTAACCACAGGAATGCGTCAACAAACAACATATTTGTGTCAATCTAACAGTATATGCACCCTACAAAGAACTCCGTAAGTGGTACTGTACCAATAACCTGTGCTACCACTCTGTGACACTGTCACCCTCACAATGTGAAACTGTCACCCTCACAATGTGAAACTGTCACCCTCCACAACTGAGTGTCAATGATGCCACAGTAACCGCATCATGTACCCACAGTACAGTATCAATGATATCACGGTAACCACATTATGAAATCTGCAGTACAGTATCCATGTGTCACAGTAACCACATCATATATCCAAAATTGAGTATCAATGATGTCACAGTATCATGTATCCACAGTAGGGTGTCTATGATGTCACAGTAACCACATCATGTACAAACATTAGAAAATCAGTCACATCACATGGGGGTAACAACACAGTCAAATTAAGACGCTTACTTAAACTGTTTCACCATGTCCAATGACACACATTTTTATTGACATTTTGAATATTTATAACAAAAGTAAAATATTACAGCTGAGGAATAAATGAAATACTTTTCTTTCAAAATTTCAACAAAATTGTCATATAAACAGGTAGACTTATTACTCTATTTATATCTTACAGAAATAAATTACACCAAAAAAAAAAAAAATTATATATATATATATCAATCAAGTGTACAGTAGCAAACCTGTTGCAGGTATCAACAAACCTAGATGCAATAACTATAAGCACACAATCATGCTATGCAGTATTATGTAACCAGTATACACATTTACAGAAATGTCACTGAAATGTTACATAAACATGAGGTATGAATGCAATGACACACTCCAAAGTTCAACATAGGTACACACACAATTTGACATACCCCCTCCTCCTCCACACCAACCCTTCAACCCCTCCCCACCCCGTACTTGTAAAGATAAACAAACGTATCAAACGGCAATGCAGGAGGCTAACGTATAAGCAATGTTCAGAACAAGGCATGTATAACAATTGCTGAGATATAAAGCGACTCTTACTCGGCAGTTCCTCTGCTGGAAAGATTTCTGTTCTATGTATTTCCTAAGCTCTTGAAGTCCTAGCACCAGTGGCCCCTCTCTGACCTCTTGCCAACAAGACAAATAAGAGATTCTATTCTTTTAATGTGTGGGAGACACACAATAACTTAACCGGAGTATGGCAAAATTGATGGTTAACAGTCACATTTGATAACTCACGCATCATCAACATCCTATACAGTATTGATAGAATAGGGGGAACCATTTAAATGACTACCCAACCAATACCATGACATGGACTTAACCACTTTGGACTCTCGTTTTACACGTGACAAGATAGCAGTCATCGTACATGTACTTACAACATCATGCTGAATGAAAACATGCAACAGACTTCTATTTTTTTCACTGATTTTACACTTCAAAAATAACATTTTTCACAAAAAAAAGAAAACAACACTCACTTCACAACGCAAGTGCAAAGACTGGAGGAGGACGGTGTGATTAATTTCTCAACCATATTGTTCAGTTTTCTTCCCCCACTATACAAAGTTTGTGTCATTGAGCTATGCCATGCTTTGTCAAATCTATTGGATATTTGTTTTGTCTCAAAGTTGTTGAATTTAAATCTAATCATTGCTTACAATGTTTTCTGTATGTTCCTGGTTCCTTCAATCTGATTAGTTGATTGATTAATTACAAGGCTGCTAGACCTTTCCTCTTTAAACATTCGAGCAACCCACTTTTCCTTTCTTCCTCTTCTCTCCGCTATGCAAATCCTTAAACATGATAAGGCATGTCCGCACCTCTCAGAGGTTAACAGAACAATAATAAAACGTGAGATTTTTTAACTTTTTAAACCCCTGTCAAGTGAATGACTGCGACGTTTACTGATTGCATGGAACCAGGGAGTCTACTAAGTAACCGTTTAGCGACAACTAACAAATCGTTGGAATTCCTAGTGGCAACTGCCAAACGATGAGCTGGAGTTCACTGACTTTCTGACATAATAATATGGTAAAGTTCAGAAACAAACACAGATATTTGGTTCATTTCCAAAACAAGCTATCACCCTTCTAATGCTGGCTCTGTTCAAACCATTAAACACATTATGCTACAGTATTTACAGAAAAACCCTGTCTGCTTATTCTCACAAATCCCTTCCACAGGTAAGGGGAACAAACCTTGTACAGAGGTTCCATTCCTTCACGGCTACGCCAGATCCATCACTCCGGCCGCCACCAGTTGCTGGGACAACCATTCTAACCCTTCCCATAATCCTTCACCACTCTTTGCATTGCACGGTTGAATCAGCCAGCTTCTTCCATAACAGAGTCTGTGAAGGGCTAGCCTCTCTGTGACTGCATCTATACTCAGGGCATTTGACAAATCCTGACAACGAATAAAAAATAATACACGTAAATTCTGCAGTAAATGATCAATTTATTCCAGAGGAGGCTGAGGTGGAGGCAGGGGAGATGAGGAAAGAGAAAAAAAAGAGAGGGAAACATCACAAAATATAGATCCATTCATCCAGACCGTAAAAGGGGAATCGTTTACAGCACAGTTTAGTGAATGAAATCTACGAGCCATGCGAACTGATTTGACAAGCATAATGATAAAGGTTTATTACTTTAAATGTATGATGACTTTCATGTTGGACATAGCTTAAATTCTTGGCAAAAAGTCTCATTGTTCCAACAGGTGCTCATAACATTTGAAAACTTTTACGTCTAACTCTTATCATTTGCTCATTAAGTACGGTCCTGGTTAGAGAAACCATCACTTTAATTTGCATATGTGCTCAATCACAGGGATATTAAGCAAAACTCAACAGTGTGGGACATTTCAAGTCTGAGAAGTCTGCGACTGATTCATACCGTGCATGAACTCAACGCATATGGAGCATGCTCAGTGCAAAGTATGTCATACATTTACATGACTATGGTCATGGAGGAATGTATGATCATGTTGACAGGGGCTTAAGTTTTGTAAGCTCCTTCCACAACAATGGACTGCACCGCATATCGTCTTAATAGATACCTGCTTGTTGGCAAATATCAGCAAGACCGCATCCTTCAGCTGTTTTTCAGACATGAGCATCGACAGCTCATCGTAGGATTCTTCCAGGCGGTCTGCATCAGCAGAATCCACCACAAACACCAGTGCTACATTGAGCAAGAGAGAGAAGCAGAAGGCAAAAAAAGAAAAAGGAGCATTTAGAAAAGAGACTGAAAAATTAGCAGTTACGAAGAAACATTTTTCAACCAATTTTCTCAGTAGTTTCCTTTCCTACATATGCATGAATACCTCCTGCTGAAATTTCTATTAAACTCTGCCTCAGGTGTTGACACTTCTACAATTTCTGACAATTTTCTACATGGATAAAGTCTCCTTTGCAGAGAGCCAGTTGTCACTTACACTTCCCTTTGAGGTAAGTTGTGGATGAGTGGAGGGAAAAGCGACGTACGCAGCAAAGACCGTCCCTTCCTTTCAAACACTGAACGGTGTGCAATGTATTGAGACCAGACATATGCGAACAACTATAAAAACAATTCCACTTCTATTGCTCCTCCTAACAACCTAGCTCTACTTCAAACAACACGGTGGGTATTATTCAATTTCTTCAGATATCTCAACCAGGAGAATTCTCGTTTCTTTGTGATTTGCTATTCAAACCCACTGAGCTGTACTGGCTTCACTCTCACCTTTGCCACGCTTCTGTGACGCACAACTTTAAATGAACTCCCACCTCTTCCATTTTTGAAATGCTATTGCAACTTGAAAGAAACAGCATGAATAAATTTACGCTCGACCAAGGTCGAAGTTCAAAGAGCCAAGAATTCACCAGAAGACCATATCGAAGACATGACATGCAACTTGAATTTACGGCACTGCGACTGAACCAGGCCAAGGCAACGTTTAACAGCAATCAACAATTGACAGAGAGGGCGTACTTTCAATTTCTGGCAGAGGTTATCATGATTTCCTCCTCCCAGCTGTAGTTTAGTGTCTTTATGAAGGATCTTGAAGGATGCCACACTTAAAATGATGCTCAGATGAATTCAAGCTCCTCCTATGGAGCAAATATTGAGGAGTTTGATATTACTACTATTGTCCACACCTCGCTGACTCCTTCACCATCTTTTGTCCGATACTAATTTAACGGGCTCATTCTACTTCACTCCTGATTTTAACTATGGCGCCACAGAACTGGGCCACAGAACTGGACCAACTCATACCAGATGATCACTATCTAATCTCAGACCTTGCAATTACGATGGCTTTTACTGAGTATACGGTAAGTGTGAGGTGATGTGATGCCAGTCAATTCTCCAAGTGTGTATTAAAGACCTTGTTTGCGCAATGGACTATTGCGATCGCTGTCCACGAAAAAGAAAAAAGGACCATCATCCAGTCGCTGAGCGTAAGCATGTCGAAAGTCACAAGACTGTCATAAGGAGACCAGCGAGTGTAATATGAGGGGTGGCAAGCGGTCGACCTCTGCTTCCGAATACAGGGAACTACAGGCAGATGCAAGCGCTGCGATCATATGCGATGAAATGATAACACCTGATGTCAGTCAGTCAGTAATGATTGGGTATTTTGTTCTTTCAATCACAGAAAATGGCACAAAAATACTAGAAAACATCAACAAATTATCCTAATATAATGATAAGAAACTTGCACAAGGTCTGCAACACCTGAAAGCATGTATGACTTGTTGCAAAAGTGATTGAACTCACACAGATTCTTACTTGCCAAACATGCAACTAATACCAAAAACAGATCCATCTAAAAAGTTTCACGTTTAGCACCTGGACACCACTCTTAACACATGATCAAGTTATACATTTCATATACGTCATTGCACTTATTTGTGCAATTTCAATCAAGCGATTAATGCAAATGTGTTTCTTAGTCTTATCACACCCCTCTTTCCCCCCCCCCCAAAAAAAAGAAAAAACAGTCCAAGGGCACTATGGTTCCTTGTGTGAAGATGCTTAAACTTTAAACCCAGCCTCAGATAAGGTCTGAAATTGCAGCGCAGTCGTATAAATCAAGGTCATTTAGCAATCTCCTCATCATGTATCAAAGGTTACTCACAGCACTGAGTTTTTTTTGGGGGGGGGGGGCAATGATCAATTGGAATCGACCAGGTTCTGATGATGCTGTTGGAAGAATTACTCCATTCCCGTGCACTTAAAGTACAGCACAGTAGTCTTGCATGTGTGTGTACCTTCTATGCAGGAGCAATGACACAACAACTTGCATACCCATGCATATATGTGAGCAATGAGTCTGCATTCAGCATAACCTGTGCTGCTGCACTTACTTTCACGTGCATCATACGTTTTCACTTAAATGTCAATTACTTGACTTGGGATCATCAAAGGAGGATAGTGTGATTGGATTTTTTGTTCTCTTAACAAGAACCATCTGCACATCAGAAAAAGGTCACAAAGGTTAAATGAGGTCAAGTGGGGTCAAATGGGTCATCCTATGCACTTCACATAGACAAATTTTCAATCACACAATCCCCTTAAAATGGTTTGTTAGAGAGACATCAATAAAACATTAATTTCTGACCTTTTGATCCTTTCATATTAATGAGATTAATGTTACCATATTGTCTACTCTTACCAATCTATCTTATCCTAAACTTATGTCACAGTTTGAACAATGGACACAAAGTTACAGCAACCCAAAGAAATTCACTTTCTTGCCTCTAGTGATCCCAAATGACCTTTGACCTCCACCAAAAACAACAGGCACACCTACTCAATGTCATACAGACACACACTCCGACTTTGAGAAAAATCAGTCGATTGGTTGTGGAGTTATTGTGCAACATACCTCCCATTCCTATGCATCACATACACGCACACATACATATATGTATGCCACCCTGACTGCATAGGTTCCTTTGTTAACGAAAGGAACCAAAAGATGTTTGCTTAGGCAGCCATTACTACCTTTGTTATCATGAAACCAGTCAAATGAGATTCACTACCTGCTAAGAAAAAAAAGAAAAACTTGGAACCAAAACAGTGGGAAATCCTTTTCAGAAAATGTTGCCTTTCAAGGTAGACATTTTGACAGGTAATACTGAATGCCAAATGAGCAGGTATTGCAAACGTTGTGTCACATGTACACAAACAGATACAAATATGTCACAGCTTTTCTTTAATTTTATTTTTGCAGCTCCCATTTTAACATAGGCTATGTCTGTAACACCTCATCTCATCTTACCCAAAAATTTGTCTCCTTCAATCAAATAAACTTTTAATAAAAAAGTGGCCACTTAAAGTCTGATCCATGAGTTAATTACATATATTATGAAAACTAAATGGTAACATTGCATACCAGTTTTAAGTAGATGCAACAGATTGATATCTTAAAACTTTACCAGGTAACTCCTTTGTCAGGTACGCCTAGTACAAGTTAAGACTTCAACCGTAAAAACCTTTGACAGACCAACTTTACCAGGTAAAACCTTCACCAGGTAAACCTTCACGAGGCAAAACCTTCGCCAGATTAAGCCTTTGACAGGTAAACCCTCATCATGTAAAACTTTCACCAGATAAAAACCTCTTAATTTTCTCTGTCATAAGTTGGAGACATAATTTATACATTTTGTTTTCCCTTGACTATGGAAACAATCACATCACTTCACAGCCATGTACAGGGAATAATTTTGCGTACATAAAATAATTAATTGTTCAGATATTTGCATAGCAGTTTTCAGGTTTCTTGGGTTTTTGTCCCTGACATAGCAATAAAGACGAATAGACATGATTAGGAAAGTATGAACATTTCCGCCACTCTTTACCTTGCGTGTTAAGATAGTAATGTCTCCAGAGAGGTCGAAGTTTAGGATCTCCACCGACGTCCCAGATGGTGAAATTTAAATTTCTGTGTTCAACTGTTTCCACGTTAAAACCTGCGATTGGAAGACGAGAATGACAATCACGAAAATGTGTGAATACATTCTGTGCTGTCTAACTAAGAGATGATAGAAAAGTAGATGTTTGGGTAGGGTTGAAATGTAGATAGTTGGGAGATGCCCTGAAAAAGATTACCATTAAATGGGGAAGGGCACCACCATTACATGGGGAAGGATATTTTCTGTTTTTTTTTTTTTGGTGCAGTAATCCAGTTGATGTTCATAATTCAAAATTTTTCCCCTCTTCTTATTCCCTTAGAGAGAAATGAGTGTTTGACAGTGTTACTGCCAAACACTGAGTGGTTAGTCATCGATGTACAGCAGTCAAATAAATTATGAAACTGTTTTCTCTTTCAATCAAAAACAAAAGGAGAAATCACCAATGGTGGAAGTAACAATAGAACAATAGGAGCAAATAGAGACAATAGACATACCAACAACCAGCTACCACGATCACATCCATTCAGTCCTGTTCTCACAACACCCCCTCAAGACAATAGGAAACATTGTTACTAATTATTCTGACTCCGGTATCCAATGTCTGTTATCGACTGGGTACCCAAAAATATGACTTCCATTACAATAAGAGTTTGTTGTGAAGCCATAATACATCATTTTGCTTTGCACATTAATACAACACCATGAATCCTACCTATGGGCAGGATTATGAAGTTGCCCTTGGTTAGATACACGATCAATTATGTCACAAGCACAATGGAAGTTATTAAAACAATGTCAGATCTAGGTCTTGACATTGATGGTCATGTACCCTTTGCAAACAATACTAATTATATACACACTAACAAGCAGCTACCATATTCATATCAACTCACCCCTGCATGTCCAAAAGCCACTCCACATGCATGGTAGAAGACAAAAATTTGCTTTTAATTGTGCACTTTGAAAATGGGCAAAAGATTTTGGTGAAAAGAAACAAACACAAACTGTTCCTATATCAGGATAATTGTCAAACCGAAGCAGAGTGACAACAAATGGTGATGCAAATTTTGCCAAACAGGAAGACCTCTGAGAAAGAAATATACACTCACTGTTAGACAGCCAAAATAAATGTATCAAGCCTGTCCTGTACTTAGAGTCTAGTGTTCACACCCCTCTCCCTGCTGCCACCCCTCATAAGGAAAAAAGGGGCAGTGGGAATGCTGTTCATTGGGTAATGGCCATTTATATTTGTTCTGCATCAGAAGAATTGCATGGCTGAAGCAAAGTACGCAGATACAACATTGACAAAACTATGATGACATCTCACCGATGGTAGGTATCGTATTTACAACTTCATTCTCTTTCAATTTGAAGAGTATCGTCGTCTTGCCTGCTTGGTCAAGTCCGAGTACCACTACTCTCATCTCCATCTTTTGTCCAATGTGGACTCTATTATCCTGTGAAACCATAACAGAGGTCATCAAATGAACATCAACGTTAAAAATAAACTCATAGATTTGCTGGGGAAAATCAGCTTAATTTCAGATCTGAAGCAAACAGGGGTTGACCAAAAATTTATACAATGAGGTCAGTTGATTGGTTCATGCGAGTGACTTTTCACAAAGACAGATTCTTGCGAGACCTGAAAATTTGTCACACTATATAAGAATATCAAAATTGAGACATTTTATCATTTTAATCCTTTACAATGATTCTGCACTACTAAATAATGGCATTTACATTCTTAAATAGCTCCAGCTGTAATCATCTCAAATTCCAGTTTTTTCATGTGGCAGAGCACACCTAGTAATGTTTGACTGGACTTAACCCCTTCACAACCAGTGTCCATTACTCGAACACCTCCACTATGAGCACTTTAGAAATTGTAACAATGAAATTTTAGGTAATAGTACCTACCTGGCTGTAAACAGAAAGTTTTCAGGATACGTAATATTACGTGAGTGGCTGAGAAAGGATTAATGCCTTAAACGCTAGCATCAATGTTCATGCTGTTGGTTCATGATACATTTTTAAATCAAGCAGATCTACACATTTGCCTCGGATGATATAAAACAGTTTTGCTTCACTGCAGGTGATGAACTTATCATTCAATGAATACCATTCCTGGGCAAGGTAGGCTCTACGGGAAGGGGAGAAGTGGAATTAGTCAGTCAGGGGTTGCTTACTCCTTTTAAAAGGAACTGACTGAAACAAGCACTTCTAGCAATACCTTTACCTTTGTAAAGGTGACAGGGATGCTAGCATCCAGGGAAATTCTCTCAGAGGCCTCCATGAAATGTTGTTGATGAAGATGTAATGTATCTAGCAGGACACAGATACTGTTGGCATTCTGAAGGACCTTGGCATCATCCTGTAAGTAAAAAAATCAATGTATTTTAAACCTGTCACGCTTGACTGGGTGTTGGGAGGACACGTACAGTGATTTAATCAACAAAATCGGCTATCTTGCATGACTGACAACGGAGCAAAATCTGTCACTGCTGTCCTGCTTTTAGTATTTTGAACTGAACAGACCGCAAATGTTGTGTGAGGAAAGAGGGATACGAGATTGAGGTTTGGTGTCAAGAACAGTGTTGAACATCAAACCAAAAATGGAAAAGACATTTGTCCATGTAGATACTTTCCTAGCAGGGAAAAAGGGGAAATGTCTGTTCACATTGTTACTTTCCATTTTGCTGTCAAAAACACAATTGTGCTCATTTTTTTTTTTTTTTTTAATACTTCAACATGGAGTCTTTTTAAGGATATTACTTGCAATCCATTGGAATGAGAACGCTCAAGTTCCAGAGACTTTGCCTTACACATGCGTGTTAAAGTCCAAATAACCTTCCTTGCCATCCCATCGCTATGCATGGGCTATGTATCCTTGGGGAATCGAAAGTAACATCATGTACTTAGCCATTGCTACTCAACAGTGCAACCTCAAATGCAAATGGTTGAAATTTGACTGTCCATAAACATGTAAGACTAAGAGAGTTAGACTAATAATATTCAAAGGAATCAAAACAGACTATGAGAGTGTGAAAAAAATACAGTTTTGTAAGCCTAAAGGCACCCCAAACCCAATTTCCCTGTCCAAAATCATGCTATTGTAACCTTCAAAAGTCTGGTCAGCATTTCTGATCATTTTTGTCGACTTATACTGCAGTCTGGTAAGTGAGTACTCAGGATGCACTTTCAGCAATTTATAGCATGAACTACTCCCTTCCATACTTAAGAGCTCCATTGAAATGGTTCACTTTGCTATATTAACTGCTCACTGTCAGCAAGTTAATTGAATAACCATTTTCCAAGGAAGAAGAATTTCTCTTTGGGTTTTCAGGTCCAGATGCCAGCTAAAGTTCAACAGGGTTTGGTCTATGATTGGAATGGTGAAATAGATCAATATCACTTCCACTGAATCTATTTACCTGTACTTTTTCTTTCACTGGACTCCCATTAGTAGTAACACATTGCAAAAGAAAACACAAAATGGAGGTAAAACCAGTTTATAAAGTCAATGGATTTGTTTGTCCTGCTTACTTATTGGTTATCCTGCAGCCAAAGAGTGCCAACAAAAAAACAAGAATAGCAAAGGTGTTTAAAACTGTCAGATATAAAGACAAAAACTCATCACCCCAGACAGTTTCAACTCTCCCAACCACTAACATCTAGTTCCTCCCTCAGCCTGTCTGAAATTCTACCACATGTGTAATCAAAACAATGGATACCTGTGTATGCTGCATAATACAGGTATGAACAACTCTCCTTCTTTTGAATTTGCTGTCAATCAAAGAGTACTGTAACTTAGAACCAGTTGAGAATTTTGCTTTCTGGAAATCAAAGCTACAGCTTAGGGTGATGAATTACTGCCTTTAATGTTACATTGAGCAACTGACCCTTGCATCCATTCATAAGACTGTCCATTCCTCACCTTTGCTGAGAATAATTGAGGCTAAAATATGCACTTTAATTGGTCAATCTATTCACAGGGGCGTGGCATCAATACCATGATGAACGACATAGAAGTACAGTCAGACACTGGTCCAGCAAAAATGTATGATTTTTTTTCTTTTCTTTTTTTTGTTGTTTTGATTTACATAACAGCAATCTTCTTAGCTATTCACAACAATTCTGGTTGTCCACCGGGCTACCAGGTATGCATGACTTGGCAGCTTTTTGGTCGCCTGTCAGTTTCTCTGTTCGTCTCGGATGACTGCTAATTTCATGCAATGGGTAGAACCCACCAAGTTAATCACATTCACAGCTACAATCTTGGACAAAGCTCCTTGGGACACCCGACTCCCATTTTCAATGCTGGCTACAGGATTACTGTTCACAGTGTACATTCACTCCCATAACGCAACATTGGAAAGGGGCGCGGAGTCTGTTATCCTCTCGACTAAAATTAAGGATTATGATTGCAACATACAGCAAAGTGTCCCAGCAGTTTTGTCCAAGATTGTAGGTCATCAAACCCACTTTTTTTTGCTCCTCATACTCACTTCATGCACCATTTTTTCACAGTCTTCACTCATGGACGTCAAGGTGGATGAGATTATGCAGAATTCTTCCTGATATTGCCTCAGAAAGTGCAACCTCTCGCGGATGTGTGTGTCCAGGACACTGAAAGCGACCTGTTGCTGCCTCTGAATCGTCTCATTCAACTCCTGAAAGTAAAGCCTGACCTTTGACCTTGCCATTTCTGCCGTACCAGGAGCCTGCAGAAAAAAACATAAGGAATGGATTATTTGGCAGTGCAAAAAATATCATGAGGGGGGGCATTGTTTTGGTAAGCATAACAATCTGACACCTCCTGACGTCCCATATTGCAACTCTTCTTGCTTGCCGTTGGTGTTTTTGATGAACCTCTATAATCAGGACCATAAATGCACAGTAGACAGGGACCATGTTTTTTAAAAGCTAACTATTGACACTGCTGAACTAGTTAAAACTGACACTTTTCCCTGCATTTAGATTGCAAGTTCACAAGCCTCAAACTTCAGGATGGAATGTGTCAATAGGCTAAAGTAAGCTCCATCACCAACAATCAGACACCACACTCACATCCACTTAAACCTGTTCCTTCACTGAACCAATCAGGACAGTAGAAAACATTACTGCGAATTATAACTGCTTCCACTTGAGTCCGAAATTTGGACCTGAGTATCAGCTGTTCGTAGTCCATAAACAGTTACCTGAAAATTTACCATCTGTTAGAATTCAAGTTTGCTGTTCAGTCATAATACAACATTTTGCTTTGCA
This sequence comes from Stichopus chloronotus, assembly GCA_021234535.1. Lineage (NCBI taxonomy): Eukaryota > Metazoa > Echinodermata > Holothuroidea > Aspidochirotida > Stichopodidae > Stichopus > Stichopus chloronotus. Next base: position 15,238,663 of record CM037839.1, on the reverse strand, counting down.
TGTTGATAGCTTTGATCTGGCAGTGTACATATCAGTCATTTGAATATAATTAAGTACTGTAGCCTTTCTATGACTCAAGACAGGATTGTTTCAAGTCATGTATTTATTCCACTGAGCTTTATTGCAACACCCAAATTCTCACCACAAAGTTAAATGAAAGAGAATATGTATGATGATCAGCTATTCCCTTGGAAGTCAGATATTTCATGTTCCAAAGCTAGAAATATAGGCCAAGATGAAATCCTTCCCAGTGCTTTCTTGACATAAACACACATGCCCCAGCCAGCTAAAACTCACACAAATACATTGAGCAACCAGACTACAAAGGTGGCTTGCCTGCATTTCAGCAAGAGACCAAACACTACACAGATCAAACTCACCATGAAAAGAAAGAAAATGAAACACAGTGACTGTGTAACTGTACACTGTAATGTGTCACTTAACTGATATAATAATACCCAGTACCAGGGAAAGTCAGAAAGATACAAAAAACATCCATCAATCAGTGAGCCAGCAATCGTTCCCTGACTAATGATGCAGATCTGTCAACTGCTTCTCTTTGATGGTGGTGTCTCAAACCTGATGCTCTTTTGAAGAAGAGAGGTACTATTGGGAGTGGGTCACATGGGGGTTTTCGTCCATTCACTGTCCATCCATTTCAAAATTGTAAATCAATTCGTTTGGCTTTCCCTGTTGGTAGACCAGTTGAAGGAGGGGTCAACTTACTTGTCTTGTTTCAGTGAACCCATCAAGGTCCTCTACCACTTGAACGCTGCCCTCTATATGCCTAATGGTGTCCTTTAACTTGCTGACTGCTTCCGACACCTTATCGACGAGGGGCCTGGTGTGCTGCACGGCTTCCGCCAGGGCTGTGCGGGTGCTCTCGGCAGCTTTACTGAGAGGTAATGTCTGTTATTTTACACAAATATGAAACCATTGACTTTTTGAGAAATATGAAAAGTGTTCTATAATCAGTGGATAGAGCAAAGAACGGGTTCTTATGACTTGAGACTAGAGGAACATTGTCAATAGTTAATAGTAGTTAACAGTCGGCGTTTCACTCGTTGAAGGATCATCAGATGACGACTCTATCTGCTGGATATAAAGCCCTCTGCGTCATGACAGGCATCACCAAACATTACCACAGCAACGTGATTCACAAAACATGAATGATCGATACAGTGACCATGCAAAACTCAAAATTTTAACCAATGTTGTTAGAAGAGGGTGATGACTTTGGCCATTTGAGCAATTAATGAGGGCAATATCCCTTAGAGCTACTGTACTTTTCAGGGATTCTTTAAATGACAAAGGACAGGATCTTAATGTTGTTACAGACAACTCATCACAATGACATCTACAGTGTCTTCTTCTATAAATATGCACCCATTAGACTACCAAATATGGTAAAACAAACATGTACTGTATGTTGACACTGTACATATAACATATTTATTAATTCTTTATCAATTAGAACCACTATGTACCAGCCTTGGACGTGTTTTCAAATTTGACCAACCTTGTGGTTATGGTGTCTCCCGTAGTCCTTACACACAAAACACATGAGGCGATCCCCTGCACAGTCCTTCTCCATGCAGGCATATTCCACGATGTGAGGGGGGTGTTGATTGCACACAGTCTTCTCCTTGGATTTCTCAGAGAGGGGGACATGCTTGTGTCTTATGAGGGTTTTGGTTGCATGAGTTGAGGCAGCGCAGCTGTCGCAGAGGTGGGTGGAACAGACGGTACAGAAGACCGTGGCCTGGTGGTCCTCATTTTCATCACATGGTATACCAGACTGAAGTGGAAAGACCACACTAAAGTTGACATTGCAATCGAAATTCAAATGTTAGTTGTTGATTTATTACAAAGGGTTCAGGGCTCGAAGCTTTTGTTACAAGTGCAAATGTAGAAAATCCCAGCAAATGGAATATCAACCAATAATGTATCACATTAACAGCCTATGCAGTAAACTCCATGTAGAAAAGTCAAACGTTTATGTTGTAAAATCACTCCAGGAAAATGGAGAACCACTGAACAGCAAAGGTAGTAATGGAAATCGATCTCTGAAAATATAACCAATGTCACCAGCGAATGTGGACAATACTGTAGACGAGTTTTCAGACAATTTCATTTCATGATTGGGTGTCACAGGGAGAGGTGTTTGCTAATCAATGTTTCTACTGTACAGTAAGTGGAAGTGTTACAGCTCATGTAAAGAAAGGTTTTTATTTTCTAGACTGACCTTGGGGTGACTGATATCAACCAAGAAATTAAAGCCTGTTAAGTGTCAGGGAGTCATCCCTGCCCAGTCATATCGAGTCACTGGACTATACTACATGATGCTCAAAGACCATACCATATCATAGAAACCCAATTAAAGAATAGCCATAATAACTGACACCAGCTTTTTCCTAGATGCATGTTACACAACCTTTAAGTGTGTCAGATACATTTGGGTGGAAATATTGACATGAAGAACTGCATACATATGGGAGACCAAATTCCTAATGGAGACACCCTTGTTGGCCCCCTTGTGTGACTACTTCAACGCCATACAATGTATGGCATTGTGGCAGTGCATGTATGGCATATATGCACTGCCACAGTTTTGAATGTAATTTTCCATTACTTCTGGAGGTCCTCGGTCTGATACAATAAACAAAATTTCTCTTTTGTATCCAGTCTGTCCAACAGCAAACATCAGTGATGTTTAACACTACATGCATTAAACATTAGCCATTTTTCAACAGTTAATGCAGTGCAAATGTGTAATGTCTAGTCAAAACTTACCGGTCTAGTGTTGTGTTTCTTACGTCTGAGGGTCCTCTGTTCGTTACCTGTGTCAGAGGATGTTTCCAGTTTCTCCAGAAGTTCCAAGAGTGCAAAGTTTTTCTTCAGCCCCCAGACCCCTGAATCTGCCAGGTTGGTCACCTGCCTGTCGAAAGGACAGCGTAGCGTCTCTTCATGTTGACTGAGCTTGGCCAGGCACTCATGACAAAAGGAGTGACCGCACACTAGCAGACGAGGCACTTTTGTACCTTGTAGGCAAAAGGTGTCATTGCAGACTTTACATTCCAGTAGCTACAACAGTAATGAAGAAAAAAAAACATATATGAAAGAAACAGTCAAGCTGAACTCATAGAATATGCTGTGATCTTGTCCAGGTAGCAAATATGCTTACTGTCAGGACTAATTCAGACCATGCATGAATGCAGGACTTGATTTCGGTGGTTGTCTGGGACAAGTAAAATCCTGCACGGACAACCATTATGGCAATAACTTTACAGTACATTGCCCACTGGTTAACGTTAGACCTGAGGTGTGTCTGTTTTAGTGGAAGTTGACACCGTTTGACAAAGTTCAGCTTTACACCTTGTACCAAAAGTTTTATTGTCGTATGGTCATTCTCCCCCCCCCCCCTTGCAATTTTGCTCCCAACCAATCTGTCCGGGCAGTTGTTCCACCCCCTTGCGAGTTCTCCTTAAAGTGAAAGTCTTTTTGCCCTGAAATACATACCAGTTCACCCACTTGAACTAACTGACCCTTGTGACAGTGTTCGATTTTCATGATAGCAAAAACAGTTTTCATGATAGAAAAAACTGTAACATCAACAATGTATTCAAGATGTGGAAAAAAAGGGTAAAACTTGAACTACTGTAGTATAAAAAAAATAACCATGGTGTAAAAGAAAAAGTTCAGATGATTTTATGCTCAATTATCATGCTAATTGAAAACAGAAAACATGCCTCAGAAAAAAGTGGCATTCAGATAACATGCCATGGAACAAAAAAATTGGCATTCAGAAAACATGCCACAGAAAAAGAGGAGGGCATTTAGAAAACATATGCCACAGAGTAAACAAGAGCCCAAGGGCACTAAGTATTGTGTATGATTTCACAACAGCCCAAGGCCACAATGGTTCCTTGTGCTCAGGACATACATACTGTACTGTAAAATGATATGCTAGTCATCATAAATATCAAAGAAGCCAAGGCGTTGAGTCCTACTGTACAATATACAGCAATAGAGGTTCAAACTACTCTACAAAATACAGAAAAACAGTGGGCTATGCGATGTGGTAGCCTAAAAGTAACTACATATCTGTTTGTTCCATTTATTTTACAAAACACAAACAGCTGTGAATCTTTCATTGCATTTATAAATGAAAAATTGAGCAGTGAAAACCACTCTGGTCATACCGTGAATTGAACCCCCACCTTCTCATCCATGCTGATGTATACCTTACAAGTGTCTGACAGTAAAGGTTAATCAAACCCAAGTTCTACAAAATGTTTTGACAGGAAAATTTCAACAAACTGTGGGAAAATCACATCAATTACAAAAATGAAAATTAGATATGTCACCAGCTTCTTGTACTGTGAAAATTGTAGTCACAAATGTCAAATTAGCTGAAAAAAATGTAAAAACCCAGGCCTTTACTAATGTTCTACCATTACAATATTTTAATATGAGGCTGAATCAACAGTTCTGACTTTTACGCATAACGGTAGAACGTGGCGCTATTTCATGATATAACTGGGATTCCTGTCACCATCTACAACTGAAGTGACACTCCTCTTGCAACACAATGCAACAGCCGGCCATCAATGTTATTTCTAAATGCAAACATTTCTTTCTGCATACAAAACCACAAAATAGTGTATTCATTATGATCACTTGTTTTCAACAAAACATATAAGCAAATAAACCCCCAAATAAAAATTCAACTTCTTATGTTCATAGTCGAAATTCAGAATACTTTAATTTGAAAATCCTCAGACCCATATGCCTCCATAACTAATTTTTGTGACGCACCTTGTCCAAAAATGTGTAATTTTCTTTCAACAGTTCACCCCAAATTTGCTTGCCATATATTTAGACAGTCTTGGACAAAATATAGTACCTTGAGACACCCCGCTCCCTAATTATACGGTAGGATTGCGGTTCAAAGTGTATATTCACTACTATATCTCAACATAGGAAAGGGGTGCAGGGTTTCATGTTATCCTCTCTATTAAAATTTAGTATTATATTTGGAAAGTATGACAAAGTGTCCCAACAATTTTGTCCAAGATTGTAGCCCTCCACAGTAGTCGAGGCAAGTTTCTTTTTGAGTGTACCTTTAATAAAAATGACACTGTAATTTCTAACCTCTTCTTACAAGAAATCTTTAGTGCTTAGGCCAAATTCAATTTTGCCCTTCAGATCAGATTTCTAACCAATATGTTTTAAAACATTCTTATGTAAAAATTAATAAGAAAATGATCTATTCAGACAATTTAAAGTTAAATATTGCCTTTTTGGTCAAGGACTCTCTGATAACAATGGAGAAGCTTTGAATTATGTTGCATTTACAATGAAATTGATTGATAACTTCCCTTTCACCTTTTATTATGGAATACTGCATGCACTGCCAAGAGAATGGAAGATTTAGTAAGATCCACTGATGACCGTTCTTATAATGTTCCACGTCTTACTTAAATTTACAATGGAAGTTAATTGTACTAAGGGCATTTACAATCATTTAATTGGGTAATAAATTCACAATTTTTATGGCAATTGGAATGATGGAATAATGTGTTTTCTTTACTTTGTGTGGCTGTGCATGATTGTAAAGTCCAATATTTTAAATTTTGCTTCATTCACAGAATTATTGGTACAAACTCCTTTTTGCACAAGATTAAGATTAAAGAGTCCCTGTTGTGTACCTTCTGTAAATTAGAAAGTGAAACTCTAGAACATTTTTAGTCCTGTTGTCTAAGTCCGATGTTCTAGCATACTGTACTATCTCTACATTATGTCTTAAGCATAACTTCAATTTTACCGCAGAACAAGTAAACTTTTGCATTATAAAAAGAGGAAGTTATAAGAGCCCCATTTACTTCATCATTCTGCATGCTTAGTACTTTCTTTTTAATTGCAAGATGAATAACAGGACACATGAATCTCAGATTTTTCATTACAAGTTCAAGTTTTTTGTTGGAAGTTGAAAAACACATCCTGAGTAAAACACAATAAAACCTATCGCAAATTACGCTCTTAGGAAACTTTTTGGACCTAAGCTCTGTTTTCTCTTTTGATATTTACTGTACAACAAGAAATCTTAAAATGTGGTGCAATTTTCTTTTCTTTTAAAAACATAGACGTATTACATTTTCAACTATCATTGTTTATAATGAGTTGGACAAAATACTGTTTTTTCCCCATTTTTCTTTTCCCTTAATAGGAATAATAGGAAGTATCTACAGGTATTTGAATTCAATTTTCCATATAAATTGTCTAGATTAAAAATCTCTCTTCGTTCTGGGTCAACGAGAGATACTGTATGACTCCTGTAGATCACAATATTATTACAAAATCCTTTGGTCTCTTACTGCTTGTGTTCCTGTTTCTTGTCTTACTAAACCCACCACCCACTTTTATTAAAGAAGTTTAAAAGGTTATCTACTGTATAATTTCATTTGGTGTGGCCGTACTGAAAAAATCAAATGTTCCACAATGATTAATAACTATTGCTACATGGTGGTGTCAAGGTGATTCATATTTGGACCAAGTTATTAAATCTTTCAAATGCTCTTGGGTCCAAGGTTATCTTAAAGATTATGTACTGTTACAGTACTTAAGTCCTTGGAAAATTTTGCTCAATGAGAACCCCATAATCTGTTGGCTCAGATTTACTTTTACGATGTACAGTAATTGTCAAAAAAGTGACATTCCTTTACCTAAAGATAATATTACTGTTCTTCACAAGTTACTGAAGTCTGGTGTGAAGTTTCTTATGCAATTCCAGAAAGAAATTTGGGGAACAAGATTATCTGGAACAATTTGCACATCAAGGTTAATGGAAAAGTTCTTTTTTATGAAAACTTACATAATCAAGGTATCATTAGAGTGAAGAACCTTTTTGATGATAATAACAAGCCACCCAATTTCCTCAACGTTATCCCAACTTATTCTCTCTTCAAATTCTCATTCATTCACTAATGACAATTAATAAAAGCTATCCAGAGGAATTGGAAAACTTCTTCAAACTTTGAAGCAGGAACTCCAGATGACAATTCTATTCTCATCTCTTTCCGATTTTGTTTATCCCATTCTATTAAACAATGTTTCTGTTGCTATCACTGCATTAAAGAAGTGGAAGATTACCCCCTGTTGATGACGGGTGGCAGACTTTTTACAGGCACTCCATGTATGTTACAGGTAAATGTACCATGATCCCTTCCCTCGGACTCTCGTATCTTTCCAAATTTTATGGTACTTAAGTGACGTAACTTAACACGTCCTGTATATCAATAAAGTTTTACTACAAATTGATAAAAAATCATTGATAGCGGAGTCAAAGGTCAGCGTCCTAAAAAACTCATTTCGGACTGAAAACGTGTATTTCATTTTCGGACTGAAAACATCTACTTCACTTTCAGACTGAAAACATGCATTTTTCTTTTGGACTGAAAACATGTATTTCATTTTCAGACTGAAAACATCAATTTCACTTTCAGACTGAAAACTTGTATTTCATTTTTGGACTGAAAACGTGTATTTCACTTTCGGACTGAAAACAAGTATTTTAATTCAGACTGAAAACTTGTCAGACTGTAAACTTGTCGGACTGAAAACTGACCTGTCAGTCCACCCATCAGAATGTGACAGGTGGACTCCACACAAACGTGAATCATGAATGGAGCAATGACAAGCATGCAAGGAAATGAAAAATCCTTATTACATACTGTTACCTTGAACACAGTTAACAAAAATAAAAGATGAGAAAACACATAAACAAAGCAATCAACACAAATGCAAAAATGCAAAGCCACTTAGCAAACACAACCAAAGTTAACATAACATGTTTATGACACAAGATAACATGACCAATGAATTCATTCACACCTTTCTTTTCTCACAATTCACATAATGCAAACCATCAGATAAGGGGGTCACCTGGTCTCACAAACTGGTAGTGGTACAGTAGGTTTGTGGGGATGAACTTCTAATTATACAGCCTGGGTCAAACTGATTATTTGGGAAATTGGTTGCAAATATTAGGCAGCAAACTCAGAACTGGTTATTTGGATGCGGAATGGTTACTTAAGGGCAAACTGGTTAAGTTTGGCAACAACTGGCTATGGTACTCAAAGTGCTTAACCATCACTGACAGTGACACTAAACAGTTACACTCACAGTCACAGACTTCAGGACCAGTTACAGTAGGCATTGGTGTAGTGTATGGTGTACTAGTACGTTCAGAAAGTGGGTTAGGCCTAGCCTACTGTAGCCTGTAGGCCTAAGTTAGGCATAACTTACATTTGATCCAACATGTTTACGTTTTGATTCGAAGTTGCGGTAGAACAGACTAACATCTCTGGTCGATTTTGAACCACCGCAAGCCATTGCATAGACCTCCGTCCTAGTGTAAGATCACGTTGGTCGAAACTTCGAGTTCGATGCATTGCATTCACTCCATTGCCTCTTCAGTAGATAATGCCATCAATGAGTCTTGGGCTAACTTGAAGACAGCATTGTATTCGCCGGTACATACGGAGAATATTCCAAGCACAGACACTGACACTGAGCGCTGTAAACAAACGTACCGTCTAGGCACCGTATGATACACGATAGAAGTTAGTTGTGATGTGTGGGTTTTACGCAAGACTGCGTAACTAATGTTTGAACATGAATCAGGTCGTTGGAGGACTGTGGAGCATACAGGAAACAGACGTAAGACATGCAGCACTAGCAGATTATCTGACTCAATTTGTGATTGGAACGATCTCAGTTTGGTCACTCTTAACTAGCAAAACGCGAACAAAATGGATGCGCCCAGAGAGAAGGAACATTTACTTTCCTTGAAAGGTATCCAGATAAGATTTACATGTGTATGATTTGCCTTAAAATCAGATTCCCCAAAATTCAGGTTGAGGTTCGATGCACACAGGCTAGACTTAACGTTAACTGAAAATAAAGTTGGTGCACCAGTTTTAGTAGTACCAGCCTTAGACTAGAGGCAATAGCTTAGTATGCTGTATTGGCCTAGGCATTAACGTTGTGCCCTAGACCTTGCAACCTTAGTACTACTACTATACAGTATACTAGAGTAGTAGTATGGGCGTATACGATGTAGGCAAGTGGGGTGCACGTAATTCCGCCATACGTACAGTTTCCGCCATTGAAAAAAGTTCTCTGACGAATTTTACAAAATCGAATGTGGAAATAAGTGATAGTGTAAAAAAAGGCTTTAGCCTAGGCCCTAATTTAGAATCAATGCCTGGAAGTGACGCATACTGTAACTGGGCCAGATTGGAAAGTTTGCAATATGCACTGGGGATTTTAATAAAGATCAAGAGAATTGCGCGGCCGGCACTATCTAAGCGGAACGCCACCATTGGTTTGCGCGGAGCGTACCAAGAAAATTTTACCTAGGAAAATTTTTCCTGCGCAAAAATATGAGTCTTAAAGTATCTAGCCGCACAATTTGACAACTTCAGCTGCGCAATGTAAGTTTGATAATGTAAGAGTAATTTGTCAGGTGTTTAAGCTAGTAAGGTATTCTTGATATATATGTTCTTTAGATTGCATGTATTGATATGCTAATTTCATGGCAGCTGTTTATGTCTCTGCTGTGTTGTTCAAATAGTTTTCTTGTGCTGTGTAATTGTCTGTAAGTCTCTTGGTCAGTGGACTATCTTTCTGAGTTCACTCTGTAACTGGCAGCCTGACTTGATGCATGCCATAATTTAACTGCTGTGTATTTTAACATAACTGTTTTGCCATAACCTTATACCAGTCCACGCCTGTCATCTCTCACCGTGTTCATGTTCTAAAAGTATACCTTGCTCCGCACCCATATACACTTTATTAAAGGACTCGCCCGTCTCTTCCACCAGCATATTCTGGTGCATGGCCAACGTTACAATAATACGTTTGCAAGTTAACCGCACAAAAGTTAGGCCTACCTCACCAGAAAATCTTAAAACCGAATCTCAGAAAAGTCTAAACTCCGTACATTCTGGATTCCCTGCAGATTGTATTGTATTTGCCGTGCTACTGTTCATGAAACTCACATTTACAGTAACTGTATGTACTGTTTTTTGCTACTTGCCTTTGCTTATGACTACACAAATGTTATAATGTGTCAGTGTAGGTGCATTTCGTTCAAAGTAAATATGATGCAGGTTGTGCTTACTTTGGAATTCTTTGCATCCATACTGCCAGTGAGTGTTGTTCGTAAATTACTGAAAAATTACAAAAAACAAGCATGTTTCACATCAGTGCCTTGCCTTACCATTCATATTGTATCATTGAAATCACAATGCATTAGTGCATTCTGGCTTTATTACTTAGTAAGTAACATTATGATCTGTAAAGTTACATTTTGGTCATTATTACATTATTGCTTAATGTTTTACTACATTATCAGTCACTACATTGTCAGTAAAGTTTTTACTACATTATGTAGGTTATAACATCGGTTGATGGGAGAGTGAGACTTTTTCTGAGACGTGGAACTTACCTAAAGTTGTAACTATTCAATATGACAGTATTTATTTAAAAAAAAAAATGGTTCTTTTCACAGTGATGAGGCTAACAAAGCCATCCTTTGTTTTGTCCTGCCCAGTCCTTTGTGAACAACAAGACATCTTCTCTAGAGGTAAAGATTTTACTTGCCATTTCAAACTGAATGAAGTGATTTAGTTGCACAAATGCTTTCTGTATGTTAATGTCAACCAACATCAACTTACTCAGACAGTGCTATTGATTTCATAATTTTGTCATTTCTTTTGTATTCCTTGCCAAAGGCAGGCAAGGAATCTATGCAATGGTGATAGTGTGTGTAAAGCCTGGGTCATACTAGGGGGAACATTGGTTGCTTTCCATGAGTAGATGATCTCTGTCATGTTTTAGGGTGGTCAAAGGTCACACAAGGTCACTACAGGTCATTGTTTCGAAACCTTGTAAACACTGTATCTCCAGAAGTTAGAGTCACTGGAACTTTAAACTTAGTGCATAGGTTGTACAGATGAGAGATGAGCAGATGATCGCATTTGTTTTTCATAGGGTCAAAGGTCATTTGAGGTCACTAGGAGTAGGAATTTGAAAACATAGAGGTGAGCAAAGCTGGTATGTTGGCCATTGTTTGTTTGCCAGAAATATTGGCAAGGAATCACTAAGTCCTTTGACTTTCTCCTTCTATAAAGCATTGATAATACAACATACATGTACAGTAACACAGCCTTGCTATCAATTTCAGGTTCCAGTGGACTGCATGATATCTTACCCAAGCTTGGCTCCATCCAGGGTTTACCTGCAGCGTCACTTGGTGAACTCCTCACACTGCCTCAAAATTTTGGGTGAGCCTGAGAGTTTCTCATTATTGTCAGCAGATTGTCCAAGTTTGCATGGATTTTGAAGACATCCATTTTGTAAAGTTTTGCTCTATCCTCTCATCTCAGTGCATGGTTGCAGTTCTTTTTGGCAACTCATTTTAGTGACCCTTTGGCTGGCTGGATTTGTAATTGAAACTCACTGTTCTCTCTGTTGGGATTGTATAGTATGTAACGTACACTGTACAGTGCACAAAGATATCAAGGTTTAATCTGAATGACAGAACTGTAGGATTTGATGATTGAATCGTGAAGTGCTTGGTAGTTCAAGGCACGGTTCGGCGATGCCCATGTAATATCGTGCAATCTTCACAATTTAGCGATGGATATTGTACAGTATGTACCGTAATCCACCCCATCCAGGGGTATCTAATGCATTTGTTGAAATGTTTATTTGTTCAGTGTGTTTACCGACGAATGTGTTGGAAGTGAGGATGGATATTGTACCAAAGGTCCGAAGGAAATTAGTTTGCCAAGTTATTTTGCCTCACAGTCCTGTCACAGTCAATCACTTGAAGGTGATAGAACTCCACAAGGATTTCTTGGTTGAACGACTTGTTCTGTAGATCTACAAAATTGGCAGTGGAAAGCACAGTGAGAATATTGAATGTTTAGACAGTCTGCCCATACAGTATGTGCTACCTTTTCAACATTATAAATTTTGTTTCCAAGTAGAGAAAACTGCCCAACACCCCTCTCTTTGGCCAAAAACAGTGGAGATTGAATATCTACTAGCTTTTGCAACATTTGCTATCTCTATCCTCATGGCACAACAGTATCTAACTATAAACACAAAGCATTATAAACTTGAAGGGGAAATCAGGGGTTTATTGCCACAATTTATTTCACTACAAATCATCACCGGTATCATACAATGAGTTATAACAAACAAATATGATCAAGATTATCTCAAAACATGTTGACAATTTCGAGTAATGAGTCAAATTCGCAAAAGATCGGTGAAGGATTCCAAAATTCTGTAACATCCATATTCATCGAATGAATATTCAATAGGCCTACTATCGCCTTTTCAAGGTATGAGGAGGTGTGGCTGAACAGTTTCACACGTAGCCTACGTGTGCTGTATGTATCATCAACTATCACTAAACTCTTGTTTACGTAGCACTGCACAATGCACGAACGGCATGGGAACCGTAAACATTCGGTAATGTTTATTCATATAACGTCATCTCAGTCTTATGCTGTGATTGGTCATCATATAGAGGAGGCTGTCTTGTCTTGTACATGAACGTTTATTTTTTGTACCCGACAAATATTAAGAGTTCTCATTCAACAGTAATTTATGCAATAATTACCGTTTCTTCTACCTTCAAACACCTTCCCAACGTCTCTATATTTCAGTGAACAATCGGTTTAGAAAGAAAAATCAACTAAAGGTGAATTTTCTCAGTCAAACCCTGATTTCCCCTTTAACCCACAGTATGTTGCTCTAATGGTTGGTGTTTTAATGAGATCTAGGAGGATGAATCAGATGTAGGAGGATGAATCATTGGGACATTGGTTCTTATTCCGTCAGTGAATTGACAACGGAGGGTTTCTCTGTGGACTTGTCTGGACATCATGAAAGACTGGTCTTCCTGAAGACCTCCTTTGTCATGTTTTACGTTTCTGCTCTTTCAGTGCGTCAAAAGACTGTTGTCCAATATTTTCAATAAGCTGATGAATACTGCCTTTGAATTGTTTTTGAATTTAAAGAAATTTCCATCAAAAACTGTAAGAGTTTTTCTCTCAGTATTGAATGAGTTTATGATAACAGCCAGTGATTTGTCCAGAGAGACATTTAACACATGTTGTCATCTTGAGAACGGAAAGGTAAGGGATGTAGTATGTACAAGTTTTTTAGCACGATGAAGTTTTTGTCTTTCAGGAGTATCTACCTTGGAGAGACATTTTCCTGTTATGTGAGTGTCCATAATGACAGCAGCCAGGTTGTCAAAGAGATCCTAGTCAAGACAGACCTTCAGACCAGTTCACAGAGGTTGGCCCTCTCGGGCGCAGGAGCCACGCCAAAACCAGAGCTGGAACCAGAAGGTTGCATAGATGAAGTTATCCAGCATGAAGTGAAGGAACTTGGTACACATATGTGAGTACAGTGTTAGCGCCGGTGTCTCAATGTCAATATCGTTTCCTTTAGAGTGGCCATTTGTGGTGCTGGATCTGAATATGGCTTGTGGTATCTGGTTCACTCCACGTCAAATTTTAATTTGCTGTTGCTCAATATACTAGACAGTTTTCTATGAATGCTATGTTACTGGTATGGTGGTCAAATATTCAAATAGTTTCTTGCAACATTAAGATATATGTTTCATTATATTAAGATTTACCCCTTTCTTGTGCTATTTTTACATGGTTGAGCTGCAAGCTCATTGAATGTCAGTTTGTCTGGTCATTTCATATTAAATCCAACTAAAGTCAGACAGGACTGTTGAATAGTTCCTGTGGTAACCATTCACAGTTGCCTAACAGAGTAACAAGCACAGTATGTTACTTAACATGTAACTGAAAACATTAATGCTCATTTTCTTTGTCTCAATCGTGTTTCATGTTTCAGTTTGATTGTTTCATACAACATGTAATGTGAGTGTACAAATGTGTGTAATATTATTGTTTACACCAATTTAGGCAGGGCATTTTTGCAAAGATAGTGTTGACTGTATGTTCTTCATGTCACTGCAGACCTGTGTGTATGTTGACCATCAGTCGTCAATTCCTGTTTTCATTTCAGCTTGGTGTGTGCGGTCAGTTATAATCCACCAAGTGGAGACAGTATGTACTTTAGAAAGTTCTTCAAATTCCAGGTATTGTCTTTCGTTTTTGCACATTTATGTCATCATTCTTACTGTCGATATTTGTCCTCATGGCCAAAACACAAGAGTAACCATCATCTATGTCCTTTTACACAAGGTCTGGACACACGGTGGCTCAACTCCATCAAGTTTAGCACTTTGTAATGACATGTTCATCTGCTTTCTATGTGCTATGCTAAGTAATGTTGGTAAACCCACATGCCTAGAATTGTTACATGGTAATGTTACCCTTGATTCATCTCCCCTCTCCCCCTCTCCTTCTCCTGCTCTTCCTTGGACTTATCACAGCAAATGTGATAGAGATATGTGCTGAATCCAAGGAGTAGATGTCTTTCTTGGTAGAGTACACACAAAAACAGCTTGCAAAATCCCAATGGTTACCAGGTGACAAATACCATTCCAGTATAACGTCAGTTTGTTCATTAATATCGAGTTGCTGTTATTGTAATAGCTACAGTATTCATCAGTGTTTACCATGCCACCTGTTTGCAACCAGTTTGGATTAAATGTAATTGCTTCCATTTCCCAAATTGCAGAAAAGCAGCTGAGGTGCATCTGCTGTTCCCCGTAAAGAGAAACCATTTTGAAATAAATTGGAAATGAGTGGTGACACTGTTAACTGAAATTCATGCCATAGATATATCTTCACCCCTTGCCTTCCAAAATAGGTTAGTTAACTCAGCACTTTGTGCTCCAGAATAACATCCTCATTTAACTTTCACTTCAAAAGCTTTAACATTGTTTAAGTGATGGTTCCAAATCTTCTAGGCCCATGTGAACGGACCTTTTTGTCTACCAGTGCTCTTCATTTCATGCCACAGACTTGTCAGTTGAAACATCCTTATCATCTTTTATGCAGGTATTAAAACCACTAGATGTTAAAACTAAATTCTACAGCACAGAGGTAAGTGGCCTTAGTGTTTTCCATCCAATAGGTTTCTCCAGAGTTCCCATTGCACGTTTTAAAATGGTACAAATTACTAGTTATCACTTTTCATAGTTTCTTGTAATTCATCACTAGCAAGTTTTGTTACGTAAATCGCAATGCGTAATGTGTTTGATGTCCGTCCATACACAGCATCCCCTTCTCTAGGGTAAATTTCTTCAAACCTCTAAGCCATTTCATGGGCTGCATGTAGATGTGTTGTGTTTGAACCATTTCAATAAATTCTACGATGTTGTGGTTGTTGTTGTTTCAATTTGTTTCTGTTTTCATGCTAACTTTTGAAAAAGGTTTCAAGTGGATGCTGTTTTTCACAATTTAAGTGAGCCATTAGCAGATGTTTTATGACAACTCCCTGAAAAAAAAGACCGTACTGTTAAGTACAACAGTGCCATATGCACAATACATATCCCCAGTACATTTGATTTTAGCAACCTACTGTATATTCCAGCTTTATGTTGGACTCAATGTTTTGGACTTAAAAGTATATTTCCCAACTGCAAATATCATTTTGTTACCAGTGTCACAATTTTTGTAGATAAGTATTGTTTTGTTTTTATTTTCTCTGATTGTCCCCTTTCTTGCCAGTAAAAAGCAATTCTAAGCATCCCCCTTCCCAAAACATACGCCAGTATGTGAGCACGCTAAAATGGGTGTGGTACCGTAATGGTACCACGGTACAATACAGTCACTACAGTGTCAGACCGTTGGACTCAGGAGTGACCTTTGAACTTGAATAGTTACAAAAAGATGCTGAAAAATTACCCTCAGGGTTAATTACCCCTCGGTGAATGACCACCACTTTAAACCATCTTCAAATGAATTTTGAGTTCTCATGTAATAGCCACCTCCTCAGGGGTGTTCTCCTCTCACTGAAGACTGCAGTTCTGTCAAAGGATGTGCCATGTATATTAATCTTTCTAAAGTCTTCCTTTTTTCGTTTCTGTATCTCAGCAAAACATTACGGCTAATTTGGCTTTTATCACTTAATTTTTAACCATACACTGACATGATCATAATTATGTAATTGTGTGAACACTGGCTATTGTAGTCGAAGCCCACAGATAATCATTAGCTTTAGTTCACAGTTCTGCTGTAACAGTTGAAGAGCTCTTTTGCTTTGTTTGAAGGCTGGTATTAAGCTTTTTGCTTTTCATTTCTCCGCGACACTGCATCCAGCAACTGCCAATGAGAATGAGGGCAGCGTTACAGGTTTGTCACAGGCTATACTGTAGCTGTTTGTCCCGCAATTAAATTTTCAGTTTACCCTCTCGTTTAACCTTTTGTTTCTCTCCAAATTCTGGCTCTGTTTACACACAAATCCTGACAAGGCTACATACCTTTGTATCATGCCGACTAGTAGATGCCTACAGTTCTTTTTGATAACTAGTCGATGATAACTCATCACTAACTTTACAAATACAAAATAACTGTTCAGTCATTTTAATGATATGTATGCCAGTAGAGCTGTTTCATTTCTTTACCACCCAATGGCAAGTGTAATTGTTCAGCTTTTCAACAAACTTTTCTGGGATTGCAAATTAAAACTAACTACTGAATTAACTCCCCATGCAGTACACTTCACACAAATGTGCTGAGTATCATTTTATGCTGAGTATCATTCTATGCTGGTTTTCAAATTTCTTTGGTGATTTTTAATCTTGTCCATTGTTCGCAAAGTCTCCGAGTGAAGGTGTTGGGAAACCCCTGTTTTCAGTTAGAAACACCCCTTAGCTTCATCTGATCTTTGAATGCATTTGATGTGACTCTAACATCGATTGAAAGTCACAAATAAAATCACACACAAGTGAAACAGTCCAAAATAACAATGTATAGTACATTCTCATCTGTTCCCTGTGCACTATTCTGGAACCAGTTTACTAGTGACCTTTCACCTGAGGGCAGTACTGCACATTTCCATGGCAACAACATTTATACTGTCATGATTGAACCCTGACTGTAACTGACGGCGAAATTCCAACCCATGCAGAGATTTGCTCATGCAGAGAGTAAATCCACCCAAAATTTCAGGTCGCCATGTTTATGCTATTTTAAGTTGAAGAACATCTGCCGTGACTTTTAAGTGAGCTGATTGTGTTTAGTCGTCAGAGGTTGTGTGTGTATCCAGAGCAGCTTAAAGATATTTTATCTGCCGCTACCCCAGCCCCTTCTCGCAAATTTAACACTACCATACCACTGTTTTGTTTTTTTTTCTTGTTTTTTTTTTAATATGTATCGTATCAGATTTACCAGGTAGAGGTTCACCTATTTAGAGGTTGACCTGTTTATTCTTCTGTTTTCTGTACGGTAGATTTTAGATATTTCCCGTCTTTTTCGGTGTTATGTTTTTGACTCCCTATATCTGGTTAATCTCTGATGCCACCTTCTCCTGTTGTTTCTTCCATCTTATAATCTTTCAAGTTTCTGAATGGTGTATCCTCTGTGTAGATGGAAATGCATCACTGTTAAAGGTTGTCATTTTCCACCGTGTCTGTTGCTAGGGTCTAGTCACTGACATTCAGTTTGCAGCGTGACACAGTACTCCGGCAGCAAGAGCGTACCTGCATGATGTGTGCATGTGTGCGCATTAAGCGGTGTGACTTGAAACACTGCAAACACTGCAGTGCACTTTAGTTCTGAGACAGAAAGCTGCACTGCCTTACACTGTTGTTGTATGTGTAGTGTTCCATCACAGGTGAACAACTTTTCCATATCAGTATCGTTTACATCACTCCTCACTTGGTCGACCTTGTGTGGTGTCTTTATCTGTCCTGACTGTCGCACAACATGATGTGTATCTCTGAAGATTTGAGAAGAAACTTGGATGACTGTGATTCATACTGTACAATCGTGACTCAAATTATTTGACGGACCGTTGATCTTTGGTATCTTGTTGAGTTCAGCTTAGCCAACAGATGGCAAGTTACATATGTTGTTCAGATAAGGAAGTCACATTCAAAAGTTTTCATCAAAGGGAAAAGAAAGAGAAACATTGACCAAAATGCATGAATGGATTAGCATCTCTGCCAGCACCGCTCCCATCGTCTATACCTGCTAATCTCCACCTCTGCAAGTCGAGGGCATTCCACTCCCTACGCTGTGTTGGGTACAATAGTCACATTTATCAGAATGAAAAGCCGCTAGGTTTTTCCATCCTTCCAGTCCCAAATGTTGAATTCTTTGAAACTGCGAATGTGGGTGATTTACGTACGGTATATATGCTAGCATTTTGACCCAAGACAGGTTTACTTCCCAACAGCGGTCAAGACTCAAACGTCGGAGGGTATTTTATTAAAAGGCCATTAGAGTTTGAGGTAAAAACTGTGGATTAACTGCAACTTACTGGTCGTGTGGCCTGTCTTTCGAGCGATATCTGAGTTAGACTGAAAACCTGTAACCGTGCCGTTCCCTAAGTTGTTTCGGCCGTCAGTTCACACTGTGAACGGTCGTCCCAAAGATGTAACGTAGCTTTAATACGATGGCAGTGTAGTCTGCAGTATGTGTTGTCATTGTTAAATACATGTTGCAATATTAACTGCATACTGACAGTGAATCAATATTTCTTCATATTTAATGTAAGATTTATACTCAATGTATTGTTTTACTAAAAGTGTACATGTACACACCTCACAGAATATGTCTTTTTCTTTCATCCAGTTTATGCCATGTTTTGACTGTATGATTTGCAATTTCTTACAAATTTTACTTTTTCGTCATCTTTTGATAATTTCCCTGTTTTGCCGTTACCTCTTTTAGTTTTTTTTTTTTGTATTTGAATTTTCCTTGCATTTTATACTTTATTTCTCTTACTCTTAACTTCCTTTAACTCGCTCACTCTGCCTTTTTCTTACTCGCTCTACGGTGCCATCTTTCCTAATGCCAGGATAATTTAGTCCATGTAGGTATATTCAGATTTTAATCATCTTTAAAACTCTACTAATCATCTTCCTTCTTTATCACTGGTGCATTCTGGGTATCTGGAGGCTCCATTCTCATGCACAACATTGTCGACACCAAAAATGAAAAAAGAAAAAAGAAGCTAGCTATGATCATACACTCGTGTGCCATAACCAAAGGGATGAAATAACCCTTTTCGCATGATTGCAATTTTTGACCCATGAAAACCCTTTTCCTGCTCAGTATAATGTTTGCTTTGCAATAATTGATAATTTATACCTTCTCTGATTCCAAAATTCCAAATTGATAACTTCCCTGGTCCTATTCCTTGAAGAACTGAATTCTCTCTCAGATTGTACGAAGTCAATGCCACACTGTTGCTTGTGGTACACATTTGAGTGAGCTGCTTTTTACCTATTCACACAAAAATGTTCGCTTAAACATCTGCTGATCAAAATGGGTCGACTGCTGACCATTTGAAACATTGATCAGCAAAAACTGCTGATCATTTTGTTGACACTGTTTCTTTGCTTGTCCTTACCCTATACATTCATGAATCATTCATCCCTGTTATCAAATTGTTTCAGGGCCAGTGAAATTGCTTTGTCTTTCATGATTTGTCTCCCTGAGTATGATATTTAACTTCACCATGAATCCTTCACAACATATTGAAATATTTTCCGATGTAAGGAGAACTTTAGACAATAACTGTACTGGTGCTGAATTTGGCATTTAAACTCAGCAAAAGGTGATACGCATTAAGCAGTCATGTATGATGCCACAGAAAGGTCGTTTCTGCCTGTCCATCATCTCTGAAAATATTATCAGTAACTTTTGTGGCACAGTGTGAATCTGTCGATCATATTGTCACATTACATTATTTTTCATTGCGGTGAGGTTTTCTGTAGAGTATAGATTTGTGTATGTGTAAAACACTGATTCCTGTCTTAGGTATAGTGTTTTCACAGGCACTGACCTGGGTACATGACCGACATTTTATTACCTGAATCCAAAATTGCTATCTGGTTCCTTCACATCCGAGTTGAAAAACAAAACGGCTGCTGTGTCAAGGTGTTATCACATTGTGTCAGATTGTTGGATTGAATATCAAATAATGCGTAGGCTCTATTAGTAAGTATATAAAGTGTAGGCAGGTGAATGTAGTACGTCTGTAGGATTCCACACCCCTCCTAACACCAACTATGATGTAACAGTACAGTACAATGGAAATGCCGGTGTTAATGATGCAGGGGGCATTTTGATCGGGTACCCGACGGGCGTGGGGAGTAAAAGTTACCGGGGTCCGATTTTCGATGCAAGTGCTACTTGAGTGAATACTGGAGACTAATCCACAGAAGAAACAACCTCATCAAAATTGAAAGTGCAAAATGGTTTTGCCAGAAAAGTGTAATTCTGTGTCATAAATTTGCAGTTGTCTCCACATCATGTGACGATTCGCATGTTTTTCGAGTGGTGTGGGAGAATGGTTCAATGTGCGGTTAAATTTGGCAAAGCATGTTGACTATTCCAGTCAAAAATTTGGAAGCATGTAGAGAATCGACGTGGAACCGCATCTACCGGGAAAACGAAAGAGCAAACCCTCGTTCCAAACACATGTTAAACCTTTATGGTTGTACATGTTTCACTTTTTGGAGGGTATCTTTAATAGATGCCATGCACTGTTGACTGTTACTTTCGTGTTACATAATCTGCTTGTCAACATCCAATCATCATTTATGCAGAGACAAACACTGCCACCATTACCATGTCACAGCTTGTATATAACTCATTGATTCCCACCACCACCCCCCCTCCACCCAAACTTGACAATGTGGGGTGAAGGTAAATTAAAGTTCACTCTCAGCAAATTCTGAGGTAGCTTTAACATGTACGAAGTAAGTGCTTTTTTGCTGCCAATTTTGAAATGAACGAAGACCTCCCAAGAGTATGTTATATCTTAAAGTGACACAGATCTTAATAGCGAAGCAAACCCACATCCATATATGTCAGAACCACTGATGTGAATGTGATTGGATGGGGAAAGCTCAGTTGAACACAATTAATAAATATTTAATGGTCAGCTCACAGCTATCACCAGTACAGTATGTTACAATATAGGTTCTGCTGGAAAAGTGCAAAATTTCTGCACTGGAGGTGGTCATTATGAAATAAATAGCTCGACAAGAATTAGCTTCCATACCTTGTTCGTGTTCATTCGGGTGAATGAAATAAACTGGCCTGCTGAATCACTTGAGTCAGGGGCAGTAACTTTGTCGTACCTTGAGATGTGCTGGGCAATAAAATCAGATTCATAAAGCAGATATGGTATAATACATGTTAACTTAAAGAGAATTACATCTTAGTACCATGCTAAATAAACTTTGTGACAAATTCCCAAGTTCTGCTACAAATATTCTGACCTTTAAATTTGATAAAAGTTGATTCGGTGTGCCAACTAGAAGCAGATGGCTGCAATGTCACCGATGAAGTAGGCATAGGAACTAACTGTTGTGGAGGGGGGGGGGGGAGAGGGAAGCTGAACCTGTTTGAATTTGATCACTACCCTGGGGAAGGATCTACGGCAGGGAAGCTTTTGAACAATCAAAGCTCCTCAGATGCTGTTTAGTGCCACCAAGTGTCTGATTTTGTGATAAATTTTTCTCTTATTTCCTGTTTCGTTTATCAGGAGTTTATTATTTTGTCGGAGGAAAATACCTCAGGAAAAACTACCGTTGACGGTAATCCATCAACTAGCAGACATTTTGGTGATAAGAAAGCACACAGGTAGCAACCCAGTTTGGGGGGCTAAAACATCTGTCCTATTGGTGGTTTAAACAGACTTTTCAGAGCCGGGGAGGCAAATGATGTAAGTGTGGGGGGAATCAGTAGTGACCCCATCTAAGCATAGCACCACCATCAGTTGGCACGAAGCCTATAGAAAAAAAGTTTTCATAAAAATGCTGCATGATTGCAAGAAATGTCACTGCCCAGTCTTATTGACCTTGTGAAAAGCTTTTTTGACCTTGGAAACTGAGAGCGCTTTTTTGAACTGGGGGTGTTGTCCAACCTCCCATTTCCTAGTGCTACTGCCCTTACTTGGTTTGACCTTGGATACCAGACATAATCAGGAGTATAATATTTCACAATTTCCTTATTAGGTTATGGTAACCAGTGTTGAAATTTTAGCAATTTCATCTGGTAGTCCAAGGGACAACTAGCATGTAAAATGTGGTCGTCCATTCAAAACTATATCCCGACCTCACCAGGTGTACCAAGTCCTAACACTGTCATTGAGAGTTACTACCACATCAGAAGCAGCCCGCAGCTTCTTTGGAGAACATTGGAACACATGGAGACCTCGCTTTTCCTTGCAAAGTTGTCAAACTAACATATTTAATGCATGTATACAGTGTTTGAAAGACTGTTGTGCTGTTGATCAAAAACACTTCTCATATTCTACAAGCATCTTTAAAAGTCTAGCTGTATCAAAAAGTGCTTGCTTGCTTGCTTGCTCTAAGTCCATCAAACCATGCATATATAAAAAACATGTAGTACTTCTTACTTTTTAATCTGCAGCCATTGACAGGATATCAAACTTTTAAGGCATCTATTATCCCTGAATCATTGCAATGGTACCAAAGATTTATGAAGTTCTCTGTTCTGTAGGGACAAACATTGTTTGTTGTGTGTGTATGTGTGGTGGTGGGGGGGGGACAGGGGAGGTGATGTGCGAAGAGGCAAAATTCAAGACTTAAAAGTCTGTGCATTGCCAGCATTGAAACAAAGCAGTGGTTTGAATATATATTAGAGATAAGTGGTGCATAAATTATCATAAAATGTAGGTATTACTGACAGCATTCTGCTCGGTTTCATTCGTTCGGTAATATGGTGCCTTTAAATGAAGGCTGCAGTTATAGTGGTGCATGACAATCCTCTGAAAAAAAATAGGATACATTTTTTGGCTTTCCACTATCATAGTAGTGAATGTTTCCTCTTTTGTCTTGTAAGGTTTTCAAAGCAACTTGGAGTTACTTTTCTTAAGTTTTTGGGTAATTTGCTCTGATTTTTTTCCCCTCCATATTGGCCAGATTACCAGTGAACTGCATCTACAGTGTGTAGCCTACATAGAGTTCTTTTTGCCCATTCAGATACTCTTCATGAGGTGAAGGGCAAACATGCATGCATGCATACTTTGCACCCATGTACATCAAAGCAGTTGGCAGCAAGAGCTGAAATCATACACAAGTGGTCAGAGAAAGTAATTATAATGCCAGATTGCCAACCTTCATCAATTTCATTTGTAAAAAATCAATTTTGTATTGCATTTTCCTTGTTTGATCTCTTTAATTGAAATGGAGGAGGAGGGATATATGGTTGAAGTAAATTTGTTGCATACAAATAATAGGTTATGTTGGATAAGTTAATTTACTTCACTCCTCACTTACATGTCTCAACACAACAAATGCACTCCCATCTACAGCACTCAGAGTTTTGCTATCTGTTTTTTTTTTTTATTTGGTAGATCTTGAATCAAATACATATGTGCTACAATTAATTATTAGGAAATATGCAATACAGAAAATGAGATTGACCACGTAAGAGGTGTACCGTGTAACCAGTATGTGCTACAACTAAGTCATCATCTCCAACATGTGGCATGTCCCAGAACCAGCGTAAGCATTATATCTGAAAGACATGAAATGTACAAAGGTTTATCCTGAAGTCATAACTGTGGGATAAGTGGCAGCACAATCTAGCTCATAGGTGTTAAACCTACTGCACAGTATATATGTTATTTGCTAGGATCATGATACATACGTATTAGAGAATGCATATAACGTGAAATCAACAGACTACACTTAGATTGAATCTCATCAGATTAAAGTACTGTAAATTGCTTTTCTTAAATCTTTTTCCACTTTTTTTTAATGTCATTTTTGGCATTCGCTTCAGAGCAGATATAGCAATGATTTGAAGTAACCTCATGTGAAACATTTTGTTCGATGTCATGAATTTAATATATCTATTTCTTTGAGATATTAATCTGTACCATTTTCCTTGTGTTTAAAATGTCTGGTGGTTGATACTTTTCTCTGTTTTTCGCTCTCCCCCAGTCAGATGAAGTTTACCTAGAGGCTCAAATTCAGAATATCACACAATCTCCGATGTGCATAGAAAAGGTATCTTTGGAACCAACGCAAGAATACACCGTGACTGAATTAAATCTCCAGCCAGACGACTCTAACAGGTATGTGAGAAGTGAGCGAAGATCATATTTCAACTCAAGTTGAGAAATTATGCTCTTCAGAGGCCAGATTCCTGGTACCTGCAAAAAACTGTGATTTTGTGTTTCGGGGGAAAGAACGACACACCAAAATAATATCAAGGAGAGTCTCAGTCAATTTGAAAAATCTGGGTAAATTGGTAAAGACAGTTTTTGTGAGGAGATTGCTATGGCCTTCTGGTATGAATGTGCAAGGAACCAGCCAGCCAGCGCTGTGATACCTTAGAATCTTAAAGAACGGTATGTTTGTTACGAAGACTGGCATACCGGCGGGGAGACCACGCAGCAGGCATGCCCATTTGAAGTTCATAAATTTTTAAGGAAAGATCATGGTCACCAAGTATTAATTTTGCAACAAACTCATAAAGTGGCGTGGAGTGATGGACTCACACTTAAGTCGTCTGTCAGGTGTTTACAAAAGTAGAATTTAGATTTGTCTTACACCGTAATTCTGGAAGGCTATGAATGTCTTAAAACTTTAATACACCGCTTGCCACTAATTGTCCTTTTCACGGATTTACTCCATTATTTGTAGATCGATATTCGGAGCCATCACATATGTAAATCCAATGGACACGAGGCAGTATCTCTACCGACTTCAAGCCAAACCCACACAAGGATCAGAGAGAGGTACATTTACCAAAGGGGTCTCCTCCATTGGGAAGCTGGACATAGTGTGGAAAACAAACCTCGGAGAGAGAGGCAGATTGCAGACCAGTCCATTGCAAAGAGTGGTAAGATGACCGTACCATCCGTACGTCTGTAAGGGGTATCACATTTTCTGGTAGCAGTTTGTCACAAGATTTCGCACAATTCCCACCAGGACAATTCTCTCCCAGGCAACTCTTCCCCCTGACAAATCAGTTCAGGGGAAAGGGTTAGGGTTACATTTCGGATGGGTAGGAATTTGTCCAAGGGGAAATTGTGCAAGGTGGGAATTCCAGGTGAGAATTGTCCTGGAGGATGTTGTGCCAGTAAGAGTTGTCCATTAGAAATTGTCTGGGAACCATCGCAAAGTACACAGTCAGGTTTGTATCTGGACGGACTAGATTGATGGATATTTTGCAAAAGTAGTGGCTAATTTGTGGATGGCGGGAAGTGAAACGAGCCCATGAGTGAATTTTCTTTGTTGAATTTTGTCAACAGGTGTGGTTGTCATGACGTTCTAGTCTAGGTTGGTAATTGTCTTTGTGTATCTTTGTGGTGGTCAGGTAAGGACAGTGTAGTTGCAGCTAGTCACGGCCAATAACCATGGCTACAACCCTGCTTACAATCAGCCTTTTTGCAATCTTGACTGCACATGCTCATACCCTCAAATTCAGAAGATGAACAAACACACTTTCCTACCTACAAAATGTGTCAAAAAACTGAATTATTTTAGAATACATTCAAATCCTCCTTTTTTGATTCCTTGCCGAAGGCAGAAGGAATCTATGCGATGGTGATGTCGTGTGTGTGTGTGTGTATGCGTGTGTATGTGTGTGTATGTGTGTGTGTGTATGTGTGTATGTGACACTTCTTGTAAACACGATATCTCAAGAAGGGTAACCATGACTGATGTCATACTTGGTGTGTGGGTTGGTCATATTGAGTAGATGATCCCTATTGTTTTTGGTGGAGGTCAAAGGTCATTTGGGGTCACCAGAGGTCAAAATGTGAAAACCTTGTAAACACAGTATCTGCAGAAGAGTAACTGTGACTGATGTCATACTTACTGTGTCGGTTGGTCATATTAAGTAGATGATCCCTATTGCTTTTGGTGGAGGTCAAAGGTCATTTGAGGTCACCAGAGGTCAAAATGTGAAAACCTTGTAAACATGATATCTCAAGAACGGTAACTGCGACTGATGCCATACTTGGTGTGTGAGTTGGTTATATTGAGTAGATGATCCCTATTGTTTTTGGTGGAGATAAAGGTCACTTGAGGTCACCCTGAGTCAAACTGTAAACACATTGTAAACACAGTATCTCTCGAAGGGTAAGTGTGACTGATGTCATACTTGCTGTGTGGGTTAGTCATATTGAGTAGATGACTCCTATTGTTTTTGTGGAGGTCAAAGGTCGTTTGAGGTCCCCCGAGGTGAAAATTTTCTAGCACATTATCTCCAGAAGAGTAATGTTGACTGATGTCATACTTGATGTGTAGGTTCCCCATACTGGGTAGGTGATCCCTATTGCTTTTAGTGGACGTCAAATGTCATTTGAGGTCACCAAAATAAAGGTTATTTGGGTTAAAGGCTTATTAATGTGGTGTTTCAAGACCAGTAACTGCAGTTGATCTCATACTTGTCATGTGAATAATTTATGCTTGTTATAATATAACCATGTGGCAAGGAATCACAAAGCCTTTTGGCTTTCTGGTTAGACCAACTGCTCGTATACAGAGGGTTTGCACCTACAGTTCTGTGTCTTGAACGGCACGTAAACCACCTTTGTCATCTAAAAAATTGTGTTATAACCAGTCTAAAATGTGTGTATTTTCATGCTATGTATTATAATCACAGTTTGTTTATCTCACTTGCATCTCACAATTCTGTGCATGAGTTGAGATTGCGAAAAGGTTTATATTACAAACACGCTGTCAAAGATACAACAAGAAAGTATTTTTATTTATCACACTTCACTGCATGTTAATGCTCTCATCTGCTCTCCATCCCCCTTCTGTTCTCTTTCCATCCCTGTTCCAATCCCCCTCATAATCCCCCTTCCATCCCCCTTTTAATCCCCCTTCCAATCCCCCTTTCATCTCCCATCCATCTCCCTTCCATCCCTTTTCCTTTCCTGAGCATTTAAGACTTCACTGTTTCTATTTGAGAAAGAGCTATTTGCTTCTTTGTAATGGCATAGTACCGTTAGTTTGCTATTTTTGTATCCAAAATATGAGCCCTTTCCATAGTCATACTAGGGACAATTTAACTCATATTTGTTCTTTTCTCCTCATTTGCCAGTCTCCCGGTTGCGGTGACATAAAACTAGTCGTTCTTCAGATCCCAGACTCTGTTACACTGCAGTCATCGTTCAAATTTATGTGCAAGTTGACTAGCTGCTGGTGAGTTAGTTGGGCATCTGGAGTTGTTTTTTTTTTTAAATTTGTGAAAACCTGTCAAGTTTCCTCCAGACACCAAGGACAAATGGTCAAACTGAGAAGATCCCGGTCAGCCAAATACAAATGATCGTTACTTATATAAGGATGTTTGAAAGTTGGTGACAAAACATTTCTTACATTAGTTCTAATCCATACACCCTTAGGGAGTATATGCCAGGGTTAAAAGAAAATCAAATACGTTGACAGTATTCCTAACTATTACATGTGAAATTTAACTAATTATTCTTATAACAAGCATTGGCATTGTGGTTGTAAATTTCAAAACCCTCAAATAGTTATCGAAAGCAACTCGATAAGCTGCTTTCGAAAAGAAAGAGGGTGTTTGTTTACAGAAGAAAATCATATCATTGAAACCAATATTTATGAACACAGAATGATTGCTTTTTCAAAATAAGGCAGAATGATAGACTTATTTTCAAGAAATAAGTTTCTCACAGAGAGAAATTCAGTTATTTGTCGCTGTAGACTTAATTTTTTCACCCAAACTTTGAAAAATTCAAATGGAGCATTTGACTTAACCCATCTAATGCAAAATGTGTTGAGGGGGGGTGATGCCTTTACAGATGGTCATTGGTGAGCCTGAATGGTTTAACACACCGATTGAAGCTAGTACGCTATGTTGGTGCATTGCAAACGCCCTTTTCACCTTTAAGTGTTCTTCGGTTGAACGAGCGTTAATACCAAAAGCGTGATAGGTCCATTGAGATAAGACTTTCACTGTGACTGTCCAGTTTCTGTTAAATGTACCAAACTGTACTGTCTTTGCCTAAAATCCCAGTGTTATCACACTTCATCTAAAATCCAAAGACAGAGCAAAATTTCAGCTTTTAAGGAGGCTCACTAGGTTGTTAGTGAAATTTTTCTAAACCTGACAATTTTCGTTAAAAGTGCCAATGACAAACGGTCAAACTAAGAGGATCCCAGTTTTTCATGTATAGTGGAACATCAATGAGTGAGTAATCAACAAAGTTAATTTGGTTTTTGAAAAGTCGTGATCAGACACTGTTCTTATCAGTGCTTTGTTCACAAGCACACAACCAGCACATGTAAGGGTAAAAAATTCCAAAATATTTGACAGTTTTCATAACTTTGGATGAGAAACTTGACTAATTTTGCTAATTATAAGTATTATCATGTGTTCATACCCTTTAGAATCACTGTAAACTTATTGATACCAACTCACTGAGCCCCTTCAAATTATCACATTTCTGTTCTTTTTAATTGGTTGTCCAGACACCGTGTTATAGTTTGAAATGGAGGCTGTCATTTTTGTGGTTACTTTGTTTTATTATTTATTTTTAGGTTGTTAGTGAAATTTTTCTAAACCTGACAATTTTCGTTAAAAGTGCCAATGACAAACGGTCAGACTAGGAGGATCCCAGTTTTTCATGTATAGTGGAACATCAATGAGTGAGTAATCAACAAAGTTAATTTGGTTTTTGAAAAGTCGTGATCAGACACTTTTCTTATCAGTGCTTTGTTCACAAGCACACAACCAGCACATGTAAGGGTAAAAAAATTCCAAAATATTTGACAGTTTTCATAACTTTGGATGTGAAACTTGACTAATTTTGCTAATTATAAGTATTATCATGTGTTCATACCCTTTAGAATCACTGTAAACTTATTGATACCAACTCACTGAGGCCCTTCAAATTATCACATTTCTGTTCTTTTTAATTGGTTGTCCAGACACCGTGTTATAGTTTGAAATGGAGGCTGTCATTTTTGTGGTTATTTTGATGAAAATGCAAGTAAACCCAAGACTGATGTGTGGTAGAAGTGTTTACTTTTGTGATGTGACCATCAGTCCAGGAATTATTACTATGTATGTTGTCTTCTTATTGTCAGTGAGAGGACAATGGACCTGAGACTGGTTTTACAGAATGCAGGAACTGGACTCTCGTGGATGGGAATATCAGGGAAACAGCTCGGTAAATTAGGACCGGGAGACAGTTTGCAGATAGAACTGTCGATGCTATCAACGATACCTGGACTCCAGGTGAGTATTAGATGAATATCAGAAGGTTCTGCAGAAAATAGAGCAGTAGACAAGAGATAGAACTAGTAAGTGGTATCAACAAAATACCTGGACTCCAAGTGAGTACTAGATTATTATAAGAAGGCTCTGCCCACATGGAGGAGGAAACAGTTAATGCTGTCAACAATATTCGGACTTCAGGTGAGTACTAGGTTGCACATCACGAGGTGTTTTACAAATAGACTTCTAGGAGTCAGTTTGCATGTAGAACTGTTATTGATGTCAAATAAACTTGAATTGGATGGCACTGTTATTGCTCTCAAAATACCTGGACTCAGTAGAATTGTTATAGAGCTGTCAAATATCCCTGGACTCCTGGCTATTTGTCAGAAGGTGGTTTGCAAATATCGTACTTGGTGTCAGTTTACAGACAGAACTGTTACAATTGCTGTCAACAGTACATGAACTCCAGGTGAGTACTACATTATGTGTCCAAAGTCGTTGTACCAGTAGATTACACTAGAAGGCAGTTTGCCTATCAATGACGTGAAAAATACATAGAATCGATAGAACTGTCACACCGTCAAAAATACCTTGCCACAGTAGATCTGCTAAAGTTGTCAAAAATATCTGGATTCTCTGATTAATTGTCAGAGGGTATTTTACAAATAGAGCACTAGAGACAGTTTTAATACAGAAAGAATCATTAATGTTATATGAACAATTAATCATTATTGTTATATGAACAATACCTTGACTGTGGTGAGTACTAGATTAGCATCTGAATGTGCCTCACAAACAGCATCCTGGAAATATCAGTTATAATATCAACAATGCATGGACTTGAACTGCTACATTACTATCTGGAAATACTTCTAAACCACCAGCAGAATTAATCAGTACCTGTACTCCAGTTGAATGTTATGTTAGTATGAAGGATATGCCTCACATACATATTACATATAAATGCTATCAAGAATATCTGGACTCGAGGTAAGCTAATATCATGCAAATTGTAGTGTTCTAGGGTACATTAGTGACACTGACAAGAGTGTTAACCACTTTGTTTTCCGAGCCATTGCAGTAACATTTTTTGTCATAATGCCAACACTTTTAACACACCACATGTGGTCCCGTTGCAGAGCATTTCGGGATTGCGTATAATCGACCAGAACTTGAAGAGGACGTATGAGCACGACGACATCGCTCAGATCTTTGTTCATCACGCACAGACAGCAGCATGATGAGAATCCTGTAGTGTGTGGCTTAATCTCTCTGTCTCCTTTTTGGGGCCGATTAACAACGAGTGCAAGACACTGTGCCACTAGATTTTGAAACTGCCAGTGTGAAAACCATGAAAGTGTCATAACCTTTGATCTGGCTTTTGAAATGCTTTTGTTTGCTGTTGCCACTGCTTTTGACCTGCAAACTGATCATTATCTGCCCTGTCGTACCTGCACCTTGTAATGACCCAACTACAAGACCTCTCTCTCTCACTGTGTCTGCAGACTATGTCAAGGGTGGGGAAACTTTTTGACTGAACGGACCAGATATGAAGAATGAAATATTGTCCAGGCCACACTTGACCAATGACCTGCTTCTGATTTAAAACCTTTAATTCTGAAGATTTTCAAGCATTATAAACCTTTATTCACAGAAACAAGATAGTATTGTTGACAAGTAATGGGGGAAATATAGGCCTCCCTGGCAGCTGTTCAATAAGCCATCTTATTTGTCTTATTCGTGAGACCTCTCATGGGCCATGGAAAAATCACTGGCCGGCGGCATGCAGGCCGTAGGTTGCCCACCCCTGAACTACATATGTGTATGTCATTGACATGTTAGTGATGGGTGTTATTTTAGGAATGTAATGCAACTTATGTTGAAGATGTAACATTATTAAGGATGGTGGTACGCTTGAGGAGATGCGAAAAGGATTGACAGACACTATGGGTTCCATAGCAGCAATCACAAGATTAAAGGGGAGAGAAAATGAAGGTGAAGACCCCATTGTATAAGCTGAGAATCATTTATCATGAAACCGATTTTCCACAGGGTCAAAGGGTGCGTGAAGAACCAATTCGTAAGACATGATAAATGTTAGGAGATCTGTTGTCCACTCTGATCCAGAAATTCCTTTCAAAAGGGTATCGTTGCATCATAAAATGTTTTTGTCTAACACATCATTGGTATCATTAGACAGGATTCATCTTGACGTGGCATAAACTGCTTTTTTCATTAGCCCAATTGTTTATTTTGTTACTTGTAAAAAAAATCATCTCTAGGAGGGGAGCAGGGGTGGTGGCTCTCTACTTTGCATTGTCTTGCCTTAATGAAAGAGTTATTGTGTTAAAGTTATTGTGACATTCAGCTTCCTGTTTTGTTCATTTGTTTTGGGGTCATTATGATTTTTTTTTTCTTTCATTTCAAAACACTGGTGGCAGATAATGTCGGTGTATTGGGAATTTTTCATATGTACTAATATTACATAGCTGGATGGTGAATTAATTGTCTCTAGCAGTATGGGGCCGCCATTGTCATCATCCGATGTAAATGCAATTACCACCACAGAGCCCTGAATGTACCTTTGTAAGACAAGAATGCCTTTGTTCTATCTATATTTCAAACTGCAAATGAATTCAGTAATGTGTACAGATGTATAAATAGACAAAAGATTCTTTAAGATATTAATTTTGCTCTTAGGTTTTTTTTTTTTTTCACTTTAATCTAGTACTTTCCATTGGTGTCACTAGTGTACCAAAGCAACTGTGAGCCTCATTACTTAACCCCCTCAACATTTCTTTGCTTTCAGTTCACCCATTTCTCCCAGCCCAATGGTTTACTCACTGTAGTGGCATAGCAACATGATTTTGAATGAGTGGGAAAACATTGGATGAGAAGCAAATGTATGTCCCAAAAATGTCAACCAATCACAAAGGGGAAGGAATTTGGCATGGGGTATAGTAATGTTAGAAAATTACAGTCGGATTTGGGCAAATTTTTTTGGGGGGGTGGCAGAGCCCTATCTGCTGCACTCGCAGAATTTGTCTCTCCCCATTCCTATGCCTATGCCTTGCTGTTCCACTACAATAAACTGCCTCTTGCGTTTTATTTACAATTCAAAACCTACCAAAACATGAATGTAAATGCACCCGCTTTCGTGTAACGTCGTGTGAACGAAGGTGTGTTGCAACAAAAAAACGTGATATAATTATCATCTCGAAGCTTTTTTTTCTCTCATTGCCAATATTTTGTCACAGCAAAATATTTGCTAGCACATTCTGTAGCAGCAGAGGGGGGTATATGGGGAAGAGTGGATGATATAGTTCATGTGACCACTTTATTTGCATGTCCATTGTATGAAGTTTCATAATGTGATCCAATCGGCCAGTAAAGACAAAACATTTTTTTTTTTGCTTTCTTAATCCTTTCCGAACATTTATGTATCTATTTCTGTATGATAACTGAAGAAAGTGCAATAACTCAAATGCAAGTTGTTTTTTGTCATACGTTCTTGTGCATTTTGTCGCTCTAAAGTACCAAGCACGGTACACATAGAGTGGTTAAAGTGATTGCATGTGTATGTTTGATTTTTAATAAGTTTTCTTCATTTTTAAATGTACACGCGAGGTTGTTCGTGGATGGAATACGTCATTGAGTGAACAAAAGCGATAGCAACTACTCTGATAAGCAACTGAAACAGCAGAGAAAGAGAAAAAATCAGAAAAAAATATTGAAATTTAATGGTTCTCATTAATAAGTGCCTTCATTATGAATATGCAACAGTCTAGGTCTCACCAGTTAGCTCCAACTTGTAGTCCTCACAGAATTTCCATAATGTGCTAAAATCATGTCTGGAGAAGACCTTTTTTTACATGATAGAACATGACGTGATAGCCAGATATACCACAATGGTTAGTGTAGATACCTCTAGAACAGATAAGCATGTACGATATCGTGTGAGGAGTGGCTGCTCTCTGGTGTATCACAAACATACTGCTAAAGTTGTCACTCTCCCAATCAGCGTTTGGAATTGTAGTGTTTAGTGAAATGAAGCACCAATGTAAACATAACCTACCAACTGATCAGGACTTCAGTGATCAGCTCTTTTGACACACTGCATATTCACTACCAGAGAACTTCACACTGGCTCGGTGAAATGAAAACCGTCAAGCTCTACATTATCCTATTTCACACTTTTTGTCATTATATGTTAGAAGAATTTGACATTATATGGCAGACTCTTTCATCTGAAACCTATTTATGCTCTCAAATTGTCTGAGTGGTGCAATTAAAAGACATGCTTAACTTTTTGACATGAATAAATGTAATGTTTTTACTTTTTGCCAATGCATGCGGTCACTTTGAAGGTGGATACAAGCGTTTACAATAACTGACGAAGTAACGATTTTTGAACTGCTCAACATTTCACCCTTTGCAAAGAGACTAATCAATGTGACAGTTTGGATGTTAGCCCCGGCTCATTCGGAGGTTAACCCCTGCTGATTTGGATGTCTGGAAGGGACAAGACAAACATCAAAACTAAACTCGAATGACATCTTAGTAATGGAAACTATTTCTTTGAATAATCTGTGAGAATATTAGAGGCCATTGTAGTCTCACAGCAGGAATGGGAGGCATGTGGGCATGCCAGTTTGGAAGTAAACTATTCATAACATGTAAAAAGTCTCAGAACAGTTACATATCCTACTCCCAGAAATAGCTCTCTGAGTGACTGGAACCACATGAGCACATATGAAGGTACTGTTTGATCATGCTCCATGGTTTGACACATCACAGAAGATGTCCCAGCCACTGTGCATAGTTTACTTTTTGTTGCAGTACATTGTTAAGCTTGTTTATTTGCCCGCTGATCAATCTACCTTAAACTGGTGATCAATGAATACTAGCAAAGATTGTCCAGTCTTCTTCACTCTGTGTGCAGTGTAATGTATTTTGTAAGACATCAGTCATATTGTCCATGAGGCTGGAAAGTCTGGAACTGAATAGCTCGAATCAACCATAGTTTTCCACCCCGAGCATTTACGTGTTAAGGAGGCTCTATCACTTACGTGAAGTTAAAGTGACTGTATATGCAAGCCGAGCATAACACCATGCAACATACTCTCCTACGTCGCTTTACGGTTTATCAGACGACGGAAGCAATGGATTTGTACAGTACCTCATATCAGGACGACTGATATCAACCCACAATTCGGCTTTTTCGCAGTTGGCTAAATGAGCGTTATTTCAATTCTCGTGGCGTGCAGGCTTCAATCTTGGATCTGTTGGCATAAAGTGACTTCTTAACATCCATAAAAAGGAATGGAGTTGGAGACCTCACAAAAAGGGCAGCTGCTTTTCTTAGAAAAGAGAATTAACGTATTTACTGCAGTTGAGGCAATTCTCATGTTAGGGACTTCATTCACGACTTTTCTTGCTCTGTTTACTCAAGCACTGAACATGTGCCAAGTTATCCCGTCTGGGCAAGCAGTTGTTTAACTGGCAGCGGATATTGAAGATGATCTGAGTTTCTGTAGAAACTCGGCACGAATACTGTCGCAACCGATGTGCCAAAGGCATCCATTATGATGATCATCTAATACAACTGATCAATCACAAACTGGCTTTCTCTAAGTCCCAATAGTCTACAAAAGATAATGAAAGGACAATTCAAGGTAATCTTTCTGTACTTTTATTTTTTTTATCATACAGATAAACACCCTTCAGAGGTAGCCCTACGAGTGACACGAGACCATATGTGATATTTGGACAGGTGCAAGACGTTAATTTCTTCAAGACAATTCCAAGTAAACACAATCTGCACCAAAAAATAAATGGGTGAACATCAATGCCAGCGATAATCTTGTGAGGTCCTTTCCCCTCCCAACCCCCTCCAAAAAAAAAAAACAGTTTATGATTTTCAGAGAAATGGAATACAATGAGCAAAAGCAATTTTATGTCATTTTGACAGATGAGGATAGAAGCAATTTTAGAGATAGGAATAAAGATATTAACTACCCCTGCCACTTGCTCCCCCCCCCCTCCTTTTTTTTTGCTTCAAGTCCTCCTTATGACTTCCAAACAAAAGTGACATTGTACAGTACCAACACATCTAAACACCACAGGACCTGTATCCACTACTCTCCCTACCAATGTACTGCAATTCAGTCTCCTGCATGCTGTACAGCTGTTGATTGGTAGTATGGGAAACTTGGAAAAGGAAAACATTAACTTGTATACTCTAAACTACAATAGGCAAGATACTTCTACCAAGGGTGCTTCTAAATGGAACATCTTGTTTACACCACTTCACACAGAAGTTCTTTCAAATCATCCACAGATGTGCCCCTATGTGTTTACCCATATGCTAGACCAAAAGAACCTTGCATGCTGAATTGGAAGCTGCTAAAAATACTGTTTTTGATACCACACCAAGACAACAGATCAGTCTGGCATATCTTATTACCAAGGTTATCATCCTCACTCAGGTAGCAAGCAATAACATGGTCAATTAGACATCAGATGCCTTAGTTTTCTTGAGCTGTAGTTCATATCAAGATGTCATGTGCCCTGGCAAAAATGAGTTATAGAGGATATGGTAAGGTTTTTCTGAATATTCCAGCAATATTGTAGCAAAAATAACCTGGAATCATGTGACTACTGAATGAAATGAAGATTTGTAAGTGACTGTATGGACGGACCACGTGAGAGCTAGTGTGAGAATTCATGTTTGCCACCTATAGCAACAATATATTCCAACTTAAAGAAAGATTTATATGTAATCCTTAATTGCAACCATGGTTTACAATTCACTGGATGAGTAGATGAGAGCTCTGCAGAAAACCCATCTTAATACTTGCAATCCCATCGGTTTTATATCCTCATGGGAATTAAAACATTTACCCACCATAGTAAACAAGAGACAGTGTACCGAAATTCTGAAAATGTATCCTCAAAATTTTGCTAATTTATGAAGTTCTGGATGGACAGATCAATGATTCACAGTTAACACAGCACCACCGTCTATTCCTTCCTTTAAATAGCACCCATTTTCCACATCTTTTCCTCCCAGTCTCCCCTCCCTTCTACTTCCCTCACCTCTAAAAATTATGCACAATATTTTTCTTCACTAAAACCCACCACTCCCACTAAGGTGCATTAGAGTGGATACTACAAAATCATACAAATTATTGTGTCCCTTTCACAATCACCAATTAAATGCCTTCAACAGAATCGATTTAGGACACTGTATTAATCAAAAACAATGATGAAATACATCTCATTTCAATTTATTTTCCTCTTATTGTACCAATTTGGAAGCAAGCAGGAATTCAATCAGCAAACATCTGAAACACTCTCCATAAAGAGAATCATACACAGGAGAGGCAAGAAGAGTATCAAGGGAAGTCAAAATGACACCAGCGATAGCAACTACTGGCTTAGGATCAAATAGCTAGCAAAGATGGGCAGACATTGTGCAGTCAATAAATGGTATACCAGGGACTCGGGCTGACCTTCATATTATGAAAGATCAGAAGACCAACTACATGAAATGTGCACCTACTGCAGCAGTAGCCATATGAGAGGCAAGTGAAAAGTATGCAATCGACATAATTCAAATTGATAACTACATTTAACACTATGTTGAATGATAACACATTGATAACTTTGGACTATTTTCCTGTCTCTTACATTCCAAAAGTTATCAAAAATTGTAATGTTGGCCCTGAAGGTGCAAAAAGTGTGTCAATAGTACCCACTTTGATTCTTAGCATGAGAAATGCACCAGGGAGACAGCTTTGAAGTGCATCTATTTTGCCATAATCACAGAGGAAATTAGCAACACAGCATCTGTCACACTATGTACCTGTGACATGATCATTTCAATGGACTTACGTAGTTAAATGAAAAAAATTCTAAATCTTTAATGCACAAAAATCATGCAAATAATAATAGTCTTTAACACAATCAGCTTTCCCCAAAATACTTGGTAAAGGATTGACATAGTCTTTGACTAAGTAAATTTTCCTAGAGTAAAGTTGGGGGGGAGGGGAGCTGATATGTGACCTACGACATGATGCTAAATTTTTAAAATACCTAAAACTTCTTTTTATTGGCATCAATTCACTCTCCATCTCATCGACTTAATGGTCAGTTGATAGACTGTTTCTTCTATGTTTTTCCATTACACATCGCATCCTTTACAAAATATTATTCTGAGAACAACGAACATAGAGCTCGTTCCTCAGAGAGAAGAAACAGGTTTGAGGTTGTAGCATTCATCCTCAAACTCAACAACTTCAGCAAAAATTATAGCTCTCTGATGAAGTCAAAGTCACAGCAAACAATGGATGTGAGAATTTTGAGCATTGTCATTTTAGGTTCTCAAACAATCTTTGACCTGAACACACCACCAGCAGGGATATTTCAGTCTCAACAGCTATGTGCCAAACATACAATCTGTTGAAACAGCTGTTTTATGATGTACTGCTTAGAGAGTTCTATGATATACCCAGTGTGAAAGTTTTTAATCCTCAGGTGACCTTTGACCTCTGCTAAAGATTTTGTACTCATTATGAGGAAGCCACGCCCACAAAATATGGAGGTCAAAAAAGATTCCTAATCTCAAGATACTGTGTCTACAATGTTTTCAGGTTTTGACCCTGGTGACCTAGGTGAAGTTTACATACAAACCATGCACATCGAAAGTCCTTTGGCAAACTGGAGAATGACTGGAGATTTTCTTGTTGAGGCAAGAAATGAACTTGACCTCCACTGTGGTCCTACTTCCTACAAGGAAGACACATGCAAAATTAAATACTTCACTAACTCCCCCATACACATATCATGTCTACCACTGTAACCAGCACACACATGCATGAAGATGCCTGCATATGAACTGCTTGCCTACCACAAGTCACCAATCAAAAATCCAATTACAACCATCAATGCAAAACTAGTTGACAGTCAACCAACTACATGCTGTCCTCACCTATGATTAACACTTTATTCTTGAATGGAATGCTTTAATTTTTAACACAACAGTAACTTTATTTTGACATTAGGGTGACTTAATATTAACCACTCTGATTCTGTATTGACAACTCCCTGATGTAGGCCTTCAAACGTTTTGCCACAAAACCTAGTTTGAAAAAGTACAACACGCCCTAAATCATTCGTTTCTTTTTTCTTTTCTTTTCTTTTTTTCAAACAAGTATGTGGTCAGTCTCATATCTGTCCTGACCCACTCCAATGACAAGATGGTGGCTGATTTACAAACTTAGAGCGATCCAAAACAGAATCTGTGCAAAGCACCCAAGAGGCGAAGATTCACAGGGTATTTTCTCACCATAACTTTTGAGATTTGTAGAACTGTCTGGAGTTGACCGAGACACCCATGTTAACATCCAAGGAGACAAACATCAAGAGCCTGCTCTACTCTCATCAACTATCCCACTGACGATTTGAATAAATAAACCCCATCGATTTGATTTAAGTAAAAAGCATAGAATTTCATTAGCAGAATTGCCAAAGGTCTTGCCTTGCATGACAACATGCAAATGTTATTTTCAAGACACTAAATAAATGAAAACAACATTATTTGGTAGTAGAAACAATGCCTCAAATCTGAAGACTGTTGCATAAAAGAAAAGAAAGATAGTTATAAAAGAAACCAATGTACATTGCAAAACTAAAATGGAACTGAAAGAAGAATTATAGAGGGGGGCAAGGCGCAAAATGCACGTGGATTTATTTTTTCAAACTTCCAGGAGAGTTGGGTTTTAAAATTTCCTTCCAACACAGTGGTAAGAATTTACAACAAATTATTAAGAACTTTGTAAAACAGATGAAGGTGATTAAGTCGCTGAATTGTACTAATAGAAACAACCACCAAGAATGAAGACATAATTAGAGTCAAAAGGGGTAAACATATCAATAGATACGAGGTGACAGACATACTGAAGTGACCATCAACTGAGAGAGAAACAGCACAAAAGTACCCACCCCCCAGTCGTATGTGACAGTCTCTAAATCGACTTTGGCAAAGGCATCAATTGGCTGCAGAAGCCCCTGAATTTGCAATGTTTGTATTGATTAACAGGTTTTCTGGTAAATTCTGATACTGCCCTCTGTTATGTTCTCCTCTCTGATCGCTTAAAAAAAAAAACTTCCAAGAACAGTGCTCTCCACAGAATTTCAAAAGAAGGGGAAGGTGGGTGACTTGGAATGAAGTACATACATGATTACAAAGTGATAGCCACAGAGGGGTTTGACGGGAGGGGGGTTCATCTCTTCTCCAGAATTTTTTAGTGATTCGGATGCAAAATGGTTCCACTTAATACAAAATTTCTTTCTCTATTTGAAAATGGCAATATCCTAGTGTCATCTGTTTTTCTCACCAAGTGGAGCTTTTATAGGCAACTGGCAAGGATTTCTTCAGAGGTGGTAGGCACTATTTCAGGAGCTGGTGGCAATTTTCACTTATGGGGCAGGCTGCCCCCTGAAATCCCTGTGTAGAACACTGGAAGTCTAATTTGAAAAGCTACAAACTATCAATCACATGCTCCAAAAGGTTTGCAGAAAAGACAGTAAAAGTTATTTGGCATATTTGTATGTGAAGTAGTCACCATTTTAGAGCATCTATGATGTAAAGAAGCTGTAAATTTGCTGGGTTGTTCCCTGTTTTTGTGGTGCTTCCATGAATGTTTACATATAAATATCCTCCATAAATTCATACATCCTTGTCACATATATAAATATCCCTCACATGCTGTCTCTTGCTCTACATTATTCCCCTCACCCCCATACCCCCCACCGAGGGAGGCATATACAATTTGAACATGAGAAACGTAGGTGACACGGAAACCTGTGATTGGTGTACGGATGCTGGCGGTCAATTACTTCTGTCAAGAGGTGGCGAAGAGGTTCATGAGTTGTTCCCATCAGGAGGAGGCGGCTGGTTGTTGTTGTTGCTGGGATACGAGTTGGGGTTCTGTGTCATCTGTCGGACCTGCTCCACGAGTTCAGGATTCTGTGACTGGATTTGAGAAGCAAGCTGCTGGCCCCTGAGAAGATAAGAGCAGATGCAAGAAAAAGACCATTACCAATTTATTGACATGTAAAAATACACAGGATTAGGAAGTTTTCAGAAAACGTGTCCTGGAAATTGGCCCTGAACTGATTAAAAAGTCATTGCAGAATCTGAACATCTGACTATAAGTTTTTTGCATATCATGCTCACAACTTGTCTGTTAAAATGGATGAAACTGTTGCCATCTGTTCATACATTCTGAATATCCAATTCAACAGAATTAAACACCAACATTCATTCACTACAACTTTTTAACTCTACTTGTTCTTC
Source organism: Stichopus chloronotus (assembly GCA_021234535.1). NCBI lineage: Eukaryota > Metazoa > Echinodermata > Holothuroidea > Aspidochirotida > Stichopodidae > Stichopus > Stichopus chloronotus. The sequence goes on along the minus strand of CM037839.1, from coordinate 15,197,875 downwards.
ACAACTAATACATCAAACTGTTCGTGCCATTCATCAGGACTTAAAGGCTCTCATATCTAAAAAGAAATAGTGAAGATAGATGCCGTCACTATTCTTTCAATGTTTGAAGCAACGGTCAATTACTGTCATCACATCAAAATCTCCATTTAAGTTAAATTATCGTTAAACATTCTCATCCCTCTTTCGACTCCTTTCCTTTGTCAACCCCCACACCCCCCCCCCCTCCCTCTTCGACCAACTTCTCTTCATCTGTTCCAATCGGCAATATCCAGCCCATCTCTAAATTAAAACATTATTTGGCAATTTGCCAAGGCAACAGTCATTACATTTACAGACCGTTAGAACGGGCGAACATCATACATCAAACTTGACATGCTGTTTGAACTGCTATGGAACTCCTTGTGTGCAAGTGGTGAGTCCACGAATAGTGCTTGGTCATTTTTTTTCATGTAAACTTATGCTAATTTATGACCTTTTTGGTGCCAATCATCTTACATTTGTAACAGATTGCCCATGGCTGCCTGGCCATCGTTGCCGCCATCGTTACCTGCGTTACCCTGCATTGCTTGGCCCATCATGCTCTGCATCCTGGTGACAAACACAAAATAGCAGAAAATGGTAAGAGGAAAAACAACTGAAAGATGCAGAACAACTTGTGAGGATGTACAACAGCAGCTGCAGCAAGGTACCTATTAGTGACTTACTTTCAAGCCACTTCAGTTTTTTCTTTACTTCAATTAATGAATTACTTCAATTTTGCGATGGGGAACACAGTATAATGATGGCCTGAGGCACCCCATTGCAGCAAATTGTGTACAACAGATCAAAAAGGATCACACATCTTCCTACAAACAGGTGCAGACTACAAATTTAGAAATCTCTATGGAGCAATTAAACCTTGACTGTGCTTACTGGCCCATCACATGGAGGGGAGGAAGGGGGGTGACTGGCAGTAGAGCAATATTGTGACTGCATTGTGTTGATGACATGACAAACATTTCAGCAAACTGCTTGCATGATCAATTGGTTTGGCGAACAAACGTTACATTATACTATCACGGACGTCAAGAAATGTTGGATTTCCGTCACTTTATTGATATAATGTTATTATTTTGTTGGAAGGCCTTGAAGGGACAGTTATTTTACAATAGCAAACGACCACATAAGTGTGGCTTATGTATTACAACTTCATGTAAGATGACTACCAATTCAACAATGTGAATCAAAAAGTAGTTAATGAACTGTCATGGTTTTTAATATCTGTATCCAATTTAAGAGGTGCTTTAGTCTACACAGTACTCACAAGCATCGCCTTTACACTCTTTGGAAAGTTTCTGTACTTTTACACTGCATTGAAAATTCAAGTTTCGTACTCGGTTTTAAACCAGAGTTACCACCATTCATTCAAGGCCCTTCTAGAATGCTGTTCCACAGCTACATATACAACACTTTAGGTAGTTACTATCACAAATCCATCAAGAGTTTTCACTATATCGTATTTCATGGCTACACCTGCACAGCTTTTCAAAGATACTACTACTATGCATTCACCTCTTCAACAGCCCCCCATACATTGTGTTCTTACATGGCAACAAGGTTTTGGATTCCAGAGCTACTTCTATTTAACAGGCATGCAAGTCACTACACTGCATTCCATAGGCGCACCGACATTGTGTTCGGGAGATCATTCCACAGTGCACGAAGTTCCTATACTCAAGGCATGCAGATTTATATTTAACTGCATTCACAAGCTGCTCCTCTAACAGTGCAGTCAAGAGCTACTACTGAACTGCATTCACATGCTACTGCTCTAGTGGTGACCTAGAACTAAATTGCACTCGAATGCTACTCCTCCAGTAGTGCAATCAAGAGCTACTACTGAAATGCATTCATATGCTTCTCCACTTATAGAGCTATTGAGAGCTACTGCTAAGTGCAGTCACATGATACTGCTTTAGCAATAATCAACAGGTGATACTAAACTATATTCAAATGCTGCTCCCGTAGTAGCGCATTCAAGAGCTACTGCTAAACTGCTCCCACAAGCTACTACTCTAGTGGTACAATCAAGAGCTATTGTTAAACTGCATTCAAATGCTACTCCTCCAGTAGGGCATTCCAAAGCTACTTACATCTGCTGCATATTAGGATTCTGTAACATCGACGAAGCCTGAAAATTAAAGGAGATAGTGTGTTCAAGACAGAGTAAAAGATACAAATCAACTCTGCAATATATCAACCTTCTTTTAAATCTGTGAGCACTGAAATGGCAACATAACAGAATCAGCAGTATGATAAAAATTAATACAATTTTGAGACAGTATACAGAAATCGCAACAATATTTTTATCATGCCATCGACTTTTAAATTTTCTTTCATTTGGTGTATTACAAACTGAAAGAAGCCATACTATCACTCACACTGCTTTAACTGCAGGTAGACAACGATATTGATGTTCTTTTAAACGTTCTATAGATCTATTGTTGAGAAGCCTTCATAAGTTGACATACATGACAAAAATAAACATGACCTTTGTTTTTCATTTGAGAATCTGAAACTGTTTTCAAAAGAAAGATGCATACTTCCTGTGGACATGCACAAAAGTCCACATTTTCTCCCTCCACTGCTTGATATGCCAACAGAAATGGTTCCCACTACTTGTGTTTGTTTTTTTTTTCCCCTCCATCCCTTCATAATTTTTGCAATTTAGGCAATCAAAAGAGCATCACTGAAAAAAATGTAACTGAAGGGCTACCTACCACAGTGACAGATGTGATTTGAATTTTTGTGCTCCTCAAAACATTAGCATGTACATTCACAAGAAGATGTTGGGAGAATTAAAACTGACACTTTTTAAAAATCACTAAGACTTCAGAATGGTCACAATCAAACAGTAAATCCTGAAGGAAGCAGACCAGAGACACCCTGGAAAAACCCCACCAATGTTGTTAAAACTTAGGTGAAATAAAATTTACATGTAGACAATTTACAGTCTGCCACGGTCAGAGCAACCAAACCCATCGACATATGAAAGAACTCTCTTACCATATTCATCAAGGCTGGATTGGACATCAACGAACTCAAGTCAAAACCTCCTAAACTGGGGCCCACATTACCGAGATCAATACCTGGACCGGTACGAGCACCATTTCCCTGGACACAAAACAAGGAAGAATGATTAAAGTTTTTGCATCTGTCAATAATTATCTTTTTCATCTCACACATATGACCAATATGTCTCTCTCTCAGCGACAAAGTGAGCTATCTTTAAAGTGGTCACCAATGTGTGAGGTTTCAGATATCAGCTCTTTTCTGACGATTAAATACACTGTGCATTTCATAGTACTGCAAACAAATTTAACTCTGAGGATGTGCAAAAAGCAGTAACAACCACCTCACTTTTTGATTGGTGATTGAATTGTGTAAGTAACAGATCATACTTCCAGTCAGATCCCCAGTGTATAGAGGTCACTCCTCCACCAATGTAGTATTTAGGGTTCCTACATAGAGAAGCTTGCGGCAACTGTGATTTTAGGGGCCACTTTGCCTCTGACTGCGCAAAATATTGTACGTCGGTGCATGCATCTCAGTCAAACAGTGATACAGGATCTGAAGTTATTCAGTGAAAACAAACATTGCACAAAGGCGATTTTAATGGTTATCATGTCTAACACAAGATCAATAAGTTTGTGCAGTTGGAGGCAAATTGGCATCAAATAAACAGTTGCTGCAACCCTCTCTATAAAGGAACCCTGCAACCCTCTCTATAAAGGAACCCTCACAGTATTGTGGAGGTTCAAGGTTTGCCCATGTGTTGCACTGTTTCTGCTTTTCAGTGGCTCAGTTCTCGCTAAACACTCCTCAACTGCAATCTCATTCTACTGTGCCAACAGTACTGGTAACCTTTCGACAAGCCATCCAGCGCCGTCTGATCTAATACCAGGCAAGCGCCATCTTCCTAAGAAGTTGTTGTGTCAGTGAGAAGTAAAGTAAATATCAACTTTCATGACTGTTGGCAATCCAGATCACCTGTCACGAAGAAAAAATGCCATGTTCATAACCTCAAAAGCAAGCAGGGTTTGTTGAATGGCAGGCAACTAACTGCAGACAGAAATATGACCAACTAATTCCTACATCTACTGTACTTACTCCTCCACCTACCTAGCCCCACCCTCCATTATATCCCCAGGGAAGGGGACATGACTTGTCACTGTTTTAAAATTTCCTTAGTCATGATGTTATTGTGCCTCAAATCAGAAAAAAAAATTCCTCACTCACGTGTAGGTTTGTCTCTCGTAATTTCTGTTCTGCTATTCTAAGATTTGTTTGGTAGCTGTCGTTACTAGGGTCCAATGTACAAGCCTTCTGGTAGGCTTCCCTTGCTTTTGCAAGTTCCATCAAACCTGTATATGCTACTCTGTAGAGAGAATGGAAAAGACAGTGTACGGTATGTGGCATCAACAACAAGCAACATACTAAAAACATCTGACAAAGAGAAGGTCTGTGCTACTTGAACTAAAATTATATACAATGGGATATGAAAAAAAAAGGTATTTGGCTTAAATCTTCCACAACTGCATCCATAAACTGCTGAGTCATTTTTTAATAGAAACCTTTGAAAAATAAATAATTCTTGTACCACATGATTTATCTCTTATTAAAATCAAAATATGTTACTGAAATAGGGCTGTAATGGTTAAACAGTTAACTGACCGATCCATAGGTTAATCATACATCTTTTCCATTTACTATCAGCCATTTTTGATTGCCTAGTCCATCAGTCGCCACATTGTGGCTTTGCCAATAATTTGCCAAACAAACATAACACAATAAACAGTTCAAATTTCTTTGCAAACATCGCTCAAAAAATGCAAGGGACAAAAATAGCCAGCTGCATGCCTGACTGATTTTTGAGTCAACTACCGCAGAGTGAAACAGATTTTCAAATCGGCTTTTTAACTGACAGGACTATCTCTTAATCATGAGCGCAGTTGTTACGTTCCTTTCAGAACACTACCAATCTGTAACAAGAGAAAAGACCGACATAACTTGTTTAAAAGTAACCCATCTAGCACCAATGGTTGCAACTAATGACTTAGCTAATGTTTGTATTGGTTTTGCCTTGATTATTCACTCTAAGAAGCTAAATAAAAACCCCAAAATTGATGTTTTGTAGTAGCCTAACATGTGTGAAGTCTGTAAAAAATGTCATAACGTTAGGCTTGCGTACAACAAATTTTTTTTGCAGTCAGAATTGTTTTGAAGCAAGTCTCTCAAATTAATTAGGTCAGATGGCAGTTATTGCAAAGAGAAAAAATCACGCAGAATATCCACTTGTAGAAAATAATGAATCCAGTGACTGACTAGCAGCAATTACCAGTCAAGGGCTGACAACCCTGTACGCTAACTTCAACTTCTCACCCTGTAATACTGGCAGGTATACGCTATAGCTACATTAGACTTCTGCAACTGGTCTACAGATTGTTCTAGCATTTTACCGAATTAGGTTTTAAACACAAATAGATGGCATTTTTATGCAAAAAATATGTTTTAAGTCATTTCAAGTTGCTGCAATTTCTCAACACAAATGAAGTAAAGTTTAGCAGTCAGTTTCAAACACATTCAGTTTCACCATCAGTTTCAGCACCTAGGCCTAGCTCCATGTAGCAGACTAGGCTTCTGTAACCTTAGGTAGCTATACATACCTTGAAACCAGAGCCTGCATAGTATCATCAGTTTTTAGGTTAAAATGGCTTTGTATAAATACAAAGGTACTACACTCTATGTGTGATGCATTAATATTATGATTGAACTAAATTTCTAAAGACACCTCTTCTTTGACATAGTAACATTTACATCAATTCTTGAAAAGTTTTGTACATTCCGATGTCAATTTGCAAATCAATTTGCATATGTCGGCCTAGCATTATTCCATATTGAACGAAAGCGATCACATGGAATCTTCCGGAAACATTAGCATTTTTCTTTTCATAATTTATAAAAAAATAGTGAGCCTGGCTAGAAAATAAGAGCAAATTGTACATGATGGGAAATTGATTTTCCCTGTAGGTAAAGATTTAACATGAATGGATTTTTTCCTAAACATCTTTAAATGGATGTATTTACTGGTTGTCGTCGTACATAAACTTGCAGGATCAGACAGCCAGGTGTTTGTTCGCCATCATCATGCAAAAGGATTGCAGCAGCTGTTGCTTATAGAATTAGATGACTCACACTAATCTACCATATGCTTTACAATTAGATGACTCACTTTAATCTACCATATACTTTACAATTAGGTGACTCACATTAATCTACCATATGCTTTACTATTAGATAACTCACCCTCATCTACCATATACCTTAAAATTAGATGACTCACCCTAATCTACCATATACTTTACTATTAGATGACTCACCATAATCTACCACACACTTTACAATTAGATGACTCAGTGTAATCTACCATATACTTTACAATCAGATGACTCACCCTAGTCTACCATATGCTTTACTGTAGTCAGGGTCTAAATTGAGTGCTTTATGACAATCTTCAACTGCTGCCTGGTATTCATTGGTTTTATTGTATGCTGCGGCCCTGTTGCTGTAGTATATTGGATTTGTGCTGTCCAGTGATATTGCCTTTGAGTATGCCTCTGCTGCTTCAACAAACCTGTTCTGCTTCATGAATTCATTTCCTGCAGTTGGAAAGAAAGTGAAAAATAGTGAAACAGGAGTGTTGTGAAAAGAAAAAGAGAGGAATAAGCAAAGAGAGAGAAATAAAGCAAATGGACTGTTAAAAAAGAATGCAAGATTATCACATCAATACAAAGGTAAAGAGGGTCTTAAAATGAGATGTCTTTGAATCTATGGTAACTACCCCTATGGTTTAACCTTCCTAGGCATAAACAATAACTACACACTGCAGTGACTAGTATTTGTAACATTTAACAAGTTTGTACAATTGAACATTTTTCACACCATTGACAAAGATGCTTCTCCGTGTTTAAATATCAGTTGTTTTGACCTGAAAATTACAGCATGCTGTAATTCCTTGGAATGTACACTGTGTACACCATCATGACTAGAAAGTTCCACCCCCCCTAAAAAAATTTCCCCACGGAAAATTTCCCCTTGTAGCCTACAACCTTTCCCAGACAATTCCCACCTGAACAATCCCAACCCTGAGGATTCCCCTTCGGACAACTCTCCTCTGACAATTCCTGCAGGGAAAGGGACAGGGCTAAGGAAAGGGTTAGGGGAATTGTAAGGAGGGGGGTTGGTGCCAGAACCTTAAGTGCATGAGTAAGTGGGTAGAGTGTTCTTAACAGGAAACTACAGGCATAATCATGTTGGAAACACCTTGGGGGGCAAAAAAGCATACCCACTTTGTACTAAGAACAGAAAAACGAGACTTAAACTTGGACTGCCACGATTGCTGTAAAAAGCTTGGTGCACACCTATGATAAAAGTGTCAAGTTTGAAACAAAGCAATCACTGTTTACCACCAAAGTTTAGTTGGCCGTTTCCATTACTGTTTTGCAACCAGGTAAGATTGCACATTTGAGAGCTTTGACAGATTTTTGAATAAAACTACTAATACATAGTCGGTCAGGTCAACAAGGCCATGCCGCTGAAATTTTGTTTTATAATGTTATGGCTAATTGGAGACAATTACTTTAGGAAAATCGAATCCGTGTAATATGCTTGGTTTTGTGGTAGTACACTAATTTATCGTACCACCAATTGAGATGTACGAACAACAGGGATACTGCCTTTCGTTGATGAACAAGCCTCTCATGTAACTCTTTCTTGTCAGATACCCATGATTTACCCACAAACTTTTTTTTATTTACCCATCTTTAAAAACCACTTCCCCCAAAGTATTAACATCGTAAATTACAAAAATATAACTTACCAGTGCTTCATGGGGTAAGATTTCACATGATTATACCACTGCAAATGTCATCCACTGTCAGGAAAATAGACACTTGTACTAACTGCATCATTGATTAAGAACTGATGGATTCTGCAATGACCCTGAAAATGCTTGCATTTTTTTCTTTTTAAGTGAGGAGTCCGGATCCAAGTGACAAAAACCCAACAATCAGAAGTTAAAAAAGGTGGTCAGCGGATTAAGGAGGAGAGATGGCGATGGAAGATAAAAGGACATTTAAAATAGAACTTTTTTCAGGAGTGTCTGTAAATTCTTTAACCCATCCCCTTTGTGGCTATGAGCAAATGAGTGACTGAGACTGGTCTCAATTGTATTGAGTTGGAGTCATTAGTTTCTCGATCGCAACATTGTTACGTATGGTGAAAACAGTGTCTAAAGTACGAAGTGTGCACAGAGAGCAATATGACTTGTGAGGATCGAACAACGTTTTTGGGACTGAAATCTCTTACTTTGAGGAGTCCAAACTTTGCCAACATTATCGCAGTTTGAAGAAACTGTCACCGAAATAATTTCAATACCTCAATTTATTTTTCATGTCGTTTTAATCTTTAAATTGATATGGTTAGCATTTCGATCAAGATAATTACGAAAACATTGGTATTGCTAATGTCACACTGTGTAATGAGAATTTCTGATGATCAACATATGCATTTGTTCTATGTGCAATGGGTACTCTGTAAGGAGAATTTCTATTGGTGATCAGAATTTTGTAAAAGAACAATAATGTACATGGTGAAAAGCCTGCAGGTATGATTAGAACGTCTTTTGCTAGCGAGAATGGTATTGGCACTCTTAAAATTACGAAGTTAAATTGACACAATCGCCTATAATCAACAATTTAGGATATAGTGATTTACTGCGCATTTTGTATGTACTGCATCTAGCCACACTTATGAGTTCTCAGCAGTGGTACAAACTTGCCATCGTGTTATGTCGCACAAATAGTCCTGACATGCAAGTGCGTATGGGGACAAAACTGGTTCATCTCATATTTGCCGAGTACCTGACTCATGTATAAAATTTAATGGTACAAAACTCATATCAGTGGATAGCAGAAAACATTTTCCTTCTGTTTTGATAATAACTTATTGGTTTTACAATGTCTGGATGTAATAATAGATAATTTCACAAGGTGTTGGAAACACATTTATAGATCTTTTATACAAAGAGTCACATTCCTACTTTTGCACATCCTGCCGCAGTGGCCATCAACAGTATTTTGTATGTTTTATCATGCAAATAGTTTGCATGATTTGTAATCTTTTTACAGCCTTCTAAAGTTTGAAATATTATGCTTGAAAAATTGCCTCTTTTTGTTCATAAGCATTCAAAACCCCATGATGTCACCAAATGTCATGCATGAAATGTAAGAGAAGCAAGCTCTTTTTGTGTGGTTGCGGATAGATTGCCCCATAATAAAGTAATCTTAGAATTTAACCTACATGACCTATGAATGTAAAGGTATGTACACCATGTAGACAATAACCTTTAATAAAGGTTCATGAGTATCTATATTGCTGTTCATACATTTGAAAGAGAATATAACACTCCAGTTTACAAACCAAATCACCTCTTTCAGTAACATTAACTTAATTTATAAATTAAACTTTTCTACCACAATCTTTTTTTTTCAATCCTTCAAAACTTTGCAAAACAGTCATTTTGGAATAGATGCACAACAATGTAAGTTTGTGACATTCTGTGAGTTACCTTTCAACATTTGGTGCTGTAAATTTGCTACATCAAACTCAATAACAAATTTTTCCGGCTCACCTTCATTTTTGACTTCCTCAGCTTTCTTCCTGTCTTCTTCTGTAACTTTGACGGTTGGCTCCGGAGCCGTCGCCTCTGCTGCTGCAGCAGCCTCTGCTGGCTGTGGTACCATACCCTCTGTCTCTTCTCCTGGTGAGGTCCCTAAGGTGAGGCCAATGGTTGTGCCTGATGACACCTATCAAATGACAGCACTGTCCATGCGAGTATTGAGATGCATCGAATCTTGATGGACGTCTCTTAATCCATCAGACTTTTTACTTGTTTCACATATGACACATGCTATGATGCACAAGGTAAAATTCATGGTAAGCTAACTCATGGTACCAGCAACAAAAGTCAAAAGTTGAAGCAAAAATTGAAAGATGTCTTCCTACAGTAAATGCCAGATTTACTGTTCACAGACAGCAGAAAGACAGACAGCAAGTATTACAGAGATACTCTACAGCACAACACAGGGTCATACAAGAAACTTGCTGTACAGAGGTCTGTCATCATTCACTTGGGAAACAGACTGACTGTCTGTAGATTTACCACTTTTTTTAGTTGTGGGGAGGAGTCACTGTGTGGGGGATTTCCTGTGAGATTTTGTTATACTTATATGGCTTATGAGCTTCTAACCTGACCAACAACTTTTTATGAATACTGCAAACTAGCTTTCAGTCTAATTTGATGGCAGATGTATGCTGTTTTGAGAGCCAACTGCAATAGTACAATTGAACAGGTCCATTTAATTTTCTATGGCATTAATGTTACAGTACCTGAGACAAACCACTCCCTTCACAGAATGCATCTATAAGTGGTCTCCCTGTGGAAAGATGGGTGTTGTCCAATGAAACTTCATACGCATTCTCTAAGCACTGTTTGGCGACTAGAATGGAAACAAGGTCAAACAGTATTGTGTTTGAATGACAGTGTAAATCAATGTTGAAGTTAACATTCAATAACTAATGCGAGCTACTATACAGTTCGTCTTTACTTCTGGCAGGAATCTATTCAGAGTTGCAGGTAGTGCAGACCATAAACATTTACATCACTGACAAAAAGATAACGGCTTAGTAGAAATCAACAGAAACAGAAAGTAATTACAGTTGATCTACATGAACTAGTGAAACTCCACCTTTCAACATAAGTCTGACCAGCATTGTTGCCAGCCATATTTGATTCTCAGTTTATTGCTTAAACTCACAAATGTGCCTTACGCTACTGACTGCAGAATTTACCCCATTTTCCAGTAACCAATCTTTTCATTTGCCCCCTTTTTTTATCTAAGGTTTTTTTCTTTATCAGTCATCCCTGCAGAGCAGATGTTATGTGCTGTTGATATTATGCACTGTTATGTACTGTTGATCAACGATTTAATCATTCATTAATCAATTAAATCATGCGAAAATGCTACACCTGACCACCTCAAAAAACATTGCTCAAAATCAGATTCGCATGGTACCTCAAAAAACGTTGCTCAAAATCAGATTCACATGGTAATTTCCAGGCTGTATTATTCATGGTCAAATGGTATGCTGCATGTTGTGAGGTGTGATTTTTATCAGTATCTTTTTTCAAAAATTGATAAGTTTAGTGCTGGTCAGAAACCAGCATGTTAAGGCCCTGTGTGGTTGACAAGAGCAAAGTGCTGAATAAGGCGAGACTGGCACTGATCGACAGGGAGACATCCCTGGCTTTCATAAAGGCCCTCATGTAGCCATGTCTAGTTCAGACAAACATAACAGTGTCAAGGCTACAGTAGTTGCACTACACATGCTGTATATATACTGCATATACTTACAATCATGGAGGGAGTGGTACAGTAGGGGGGAAATGCGGAGTAACAGGAGGGCGATGAGGGGAGAGAGGAGAATTGAGCACCCAGCAAACTAATTACTGTAACCATAGTTACTCCATAAGTACACACTCAAGGGCATGAAATTTTTGAAGATTGGAACATTTACTATGGTCAAACGTACCAGCAACATCTGTTTCCTTAATACCAGCATTAAAACGGAAGCCCCACACCTGCAGAAGCTGTATTAAGTAACGTGGTAAACATCAACAAGATTTCCACAGAAACATCCCTCTGGGCAGGATATGGGACTTGATGAGACTTTACTGCAATGAGGTGCACATACTGCAGGACTAATTCATAATGATTTTACTGCAATCTTCTCAGGGATTCACAATATTACTACATGTAAAGTGACAAAAACATCAAGGGCAGGGGGCACTAAATAGAGAGGGGCATTTATGAAACTTATGAGAGTAAACACAATACCAACTGAACTCGAATTATGATGTTTGCATTCCTCATCCTTACCTTCCAAACTCTCAGCAGCCTCCGGCGATACTGCATCTGTCACTATCTCGTTTTCCAAGAATTCCAATATTGCGTACACCAGCCTAGCTGTGTTCGACATTGTGTGTGTTTGGTCGGTAAGTTCTTGTCGAATACCTGCAAAGATGCATTTAAAAGATTGTGCCCATTACAGTATATGTAGAGTGACACCACTCAAGGCAGAGTCAAACTGTAACATAATTACATACTGTAAATTGACAAACATGCATTCTCGATAGGTCACAATTTCTTCTATAATGCAGGCGTTTATTAACAGTCTGCAGCTTTACTTATTATATTACTAAGTTATAACTTTCTCGATTGAATATGAACAACTTGAACATTAGTACTGTAAGGCAAGAAGCGATTTGGAATGCACCTTACAGTATGACAAGCAAAGGCATCCTCACTGAAAACATCTGTGATAGAATTGATGATTCATTGATGACCTGATTTCAGTTTGTGCAGAAACAACATTGAGAGATGCTAATCAGCTAATGATGTCCAAATAGCTTTTGTCTCATGCATTGATGATATTGCAAAATCCAAAACATTGGGTACAGACATTGCACAGCACTGTTCAATATAATGCATGACCTGTCCCAAGCAGTAACCAGGAATAAATGCACATATCCACATGGTGCATGTATTACACAATAAAGCATTGAGGAAGGACAGTGGGACACGGTGATAATCACAAACACTGTCTACAGATTACACAATCATTGCACTGCATGCTATGTGAAGTCTGGACGTATGGCCAAGCATTGACACAAATGCATTGCTGGACTGGAATAGCCTATTCCTACATGCAAAACCTATTCCTTTGCAAGCGCCTTCTTATAGTGTCACCACTGCAGGAATGTGGGCTCAAAGCATGAATCAGCATATTTACTTGATGAATGTGCAGATGTGGTATGAGAGAACTGACGGTAAAGCGGCTAACTCTTAATCAAGTATGATGGAACACAGTAATGATTCGTGTTATGTACAGTATCAGTGGGTAATCTGATGTGAAGAAAAGATTTGACGTTTAACTGGCTTGGGTAAGTCTTCTCTGGAAAAGGGGTACTGTATGATGGTCTTTATGATTACAAAGAAGTTATAGTAATACCAGTATGATCATCCATGCTTTTTGAGTGCAATTGAGGGAATGATGAGAATTTGAATTCAAAGACATCAATTGGCATAACTACGGGGATACCATTGAAGTTTGAACTAAGTTACAGCTCTGACTCCTGCAAAGACATTTACCATACAGAAAGGGCAAACCAAGACAATCAAAGATTGAAGAGCATGGTAGTCACTTGATATCCTTGGCTTAGCTTCAACGATTGAACAAATCATTGCTGGTCACTAACTTTAACTGTTTGTTACTTTAGGGTGGACCATGATACAGTAGTGCTACATTGCACAGGGCCTAGTAATTAGTATTATTAGTTACTATTACTGACTAGTAACTACACTACAGTAGGCCTAACCACATTACTGCAGGCATCGGTTAGGCCAAATTAGGCAATGTTACGCTAGTGTAGTCTGGTCTAACGTTAGTGCTGGTTACTAACGTTAGTACTTTCTGTACTGCCTAGTAATACTAAAAAACTATGAAAACGGCATCAAAATGCACTGGAAGAGAGGCAACGCTGCACTAATTTGCATCAATTTCTACAGTATTAATCTTGCCTTGTTTCACTCTGGACTGGATGGTCGAATCTCCCAAAACCTAAAAATTAGAAAACCTTGGCTGTGTTGTACACGTGACCGAATTTACCTAGTTCTTTATGCTATATTGCTAGTATTTGAGCCTATCATCACCTAATTCAGTGACATTGCTGTCTCCCAAGTTAAGTGAACGTGTATATACGTAGCCCCATACTATCATGTTTGTTGCATTCGTCTCCGTGAAATTTACCTCAAGATTTCTCGGTTAGATTATGTTATCTCGAAATTGTTGTGTTATCAGTAAAATAAGTTCTGTCCGCAGGTCTGAACATTGTCTTGATGTAAGTGAATATCAACGGCACCTCATTTGCAACATATGTCTACTGTTCCATTCGATTTTCCGTACATTAGGCATAGGGAACCAAAGACTGTGAAAAGGGGAAGACACGACAACAGTTTGGTTTTGTACTGGACCCTGCCAGTGAGTGGGGCCAGATCGATAAGAGATGTGGCACACACAAGGTGTCTCGTGCATTCTCAGCATCACAATATTCTGGGGGACAGCAATCCAGCAGAGGCCAGATCAGGGAAATGACAAAATAAAAAAAGAAGGAAGGCACAACGGGGGAGCTTTATGTGGGGAGCTTTACATCGGTTGGATGGGAGGTTAAAGAAATTTTAAAGGAGAGTAGGAGGCCAGTAACAAGTGAGTATAATTTAGACTGCATTTCATGTAATGAGCAAATGGACGAAAAGCCCTACCAAGGGCTAATTTTGTATGGCAGATAACATAACATGACAAATTTAAGGGCAAAGGAGAGCAAAAGCCCCATAAGATGCCCTGTAATCCAGACCCCCCCCCCCAAAAAAAAAACCCTAACCAAACTAATATCCAACATAGCCCAGCATAATCGGATGCTGCAACAGTCACAATAAAACTTATCAATGTTACCAGGCTTTGAAGCTATTTGCTGAAGTGGAATTACAACCCAATCAGGCAGACTAGTCCACTCATTGACAAGATGATGAAACAGAACTGACGTCATATTGAAGCCCCGTGGGAACTAACTCCCCCCCCCCCTCACTCCAGTCCTTTAAATCTGACGAAACGGAAGTATTAAGAATTCCATGAGATGAATGAGAGTATAAGGGGGAAATCAAAGGGGGACAAATGAGTTCAAAACTGAACTGAAAGATGGTGTAATCTTTCCGTTGTTTTCCACGTTGTGTTGTATACTTTCGATGGATTTATTGAAATCATTACCGTTAAAGGACCCACATATTTTTTTTTTTTATTTTTTTTCGTTACGTAGTGCCTACTCTGCAGTATGCAGTAATTTCAATTGACACAACTCAAAGGTCAGGAGCTGTCCTTAGACTAGGCCAGTCCTGGTGGAGTCCAGGGGGAAGCCCTGGCGGGCCAGGACGAACTTTGACCTCCGTAAGTCACTGGGTTTATGGTATTTTTGATGCATTCAAGTAGGCCTGATCATTTTAAAGGTAATTCTATAGTTTATAATCACAGGTCAAAAACAAAAGCTAGATAACTTGAAGTAACTTGAAACGCAAATTTAAAACCAAAGTTGAATAACTTCAAGTCCATGGAAAAAAGACAATGTGGGGTCAAGTGGCAAAACCCCGGGAAGCTCCTTTGTATTTTGAATTTTGCCCCATTATTTTTTAGGTATAATGATTAGCCGACATGTAACACACTAGATTCATCGGCAGGGAAGTGGCCAGACAATGGCTTCACAAACTCCCCTACTGGATATGACACTTCCAGGGTGTCCTATAAGCTACATGACCCAACCTTGAAATAGGGATCTTACGTTTGCAATTCCCCAATTAGTGAGGAAACCAATCAATCTATGAATTCATCCACGAAAAATTGTAATAATTTAGATTGCTTTTATTAAAAATATTCCAACTCGTAAATCGTTTTTTTTTTTCTCGTTTGGCGACCGAGCGATCATCTTGAAACAATCTTGGGATTGGCTTCAGCAAAAAGTCTTAAGATCGCCGGTATCTTAAAGTGAAACGCCACCATCAGTTGGCGCATACTAAAGAAAAGGTTTGGATAAAAGTTCCCCTTAGATCCCCGAAAACTCTTCCTTCTCGGGCTCCACAAGCAAGCTCGTGGAAATGGTGCTGTAAGCGTTTTCTTGGATGAAATAGCCCTTTTTTAGCGTTATTGGAAGTTCTCCACTAAGTAATAGTCTATATAGAAGTTAAATTCAAGTTAAATTAGTCGAAGAAAGCATTTCACAGTAAGTCATTGCTTTATTTTTCGCTTTATATATTTTCCTTTCACTAGCAAATCCTCGGTGAACTAGTTTATTCATTCATCGGCTGGATCGTCCACTTAAATATCCGAATAACCTCTATTTGTTATTTCCAAGACTAGCCGCGTAGGTCGGGCATTGTCAATTGCAGATAACAACCCAGCTAACACAAAATGTTTTTACAACGTTTTCAAAACGTTACATACGTTATATAACGTTTTGAAAACGTTTTAAAATCGTTTTGTGTTAGCAGGGAAGTGGGCGAATTCGTATATTGCATATAATACCCAAAATGGCCAAACAGCCCTACAAAGGCCATGATGAATGAAAGGAGCCGCTGTATTGTTGGTGTGCGTGTCCCACCCCACTCCCCCCCCCCCCCCAAAAAAAAAAAATCAAATGTGCCTGTAATAATCTATTGCAGACATCTAACTGTTACTCTTCTCATCGGCGATTTCGGTATAGAAACTTGTTGAAAGAACTATTTTATTTTACGTAAATTCTTCAGAAAAAAGACACTCTGTCATAATGCGTCAATCTAGAGCACCCCCACAAACAAAAATCCTGGATCCGTTCTTACAAGGGCTAACAGTAGCAGTAAATTGGACTTGAAACTGGACTGATATATACTGGCAAACCATATACCCTATGCGTGTCTTTACGATCATGTGGTGGCCAATCCGTGGCCCAAGTGCACAGTCCAAACGCCGGTCATGGAGAGGCATTCTTTGGGTCCCCGAACTCCCCTGTATACAGAATATTTATTAAAGAGCATACAAAATATAGGCTAACGAAAGGAGGGAACACCTACACAAACATGTGATGAAATTTGTTGCCAGATGTCACTACGTTTTTACGTAAGTCGATAATCCCGATTTGTCACATTTTGTGGCGTTCTCTTTACCATATAGACATATCTTCATCCATGTTACTACTTCATTCACATCATCCTCTTGTCTTACTCGATAAAGGTGGCGGTATTCGTTTTCTACAGTACAAATTGTCAACCACACCCCTCTTTTAATTGCACCCCACCCACTCTTCAACCCACCTCCACATATACACAAAAGATGTTTTTACCCCCCGTACGTTTGATTCAATTGGTATACCTCTAGAGAGCAGTATAAGAGAAAAAAAGTACATGGCGGGCTTAATCTTTGCGGCCCTCCATAAGTTAAAAGGTAGCAATGTGGCCTTTTGATCCAAAAGAGCTTGGTCACTCCAGCTTTAAACGCTGAAAAATCGAAAGGCATGTACCAAAGGTAGAATACATTTGCATATTCACATTCCTACCTTTTACATTGAAACAGGCTTTAATGTACTACCTACAGTTGAGAAAAGAGAGCTACGATCACTATGAACTTAACGATGTAGTGACCTCTACTAGTATGTATTAGAAGGAACTGGTTAAAAAAAAATGAACTGAAAAATTAATTGAACTGGATTTCCTACCGTTTGTCATCAACATCATTATTATTATTACTATTTGCGTCTGTGAGGGTGGGTGTGTCTGTGTGTGTGATTTTATGTGCTACGTAAAATATTGAAGACCAGATGCCTGAAAGGTCAAATTTCCACCAAAGGAGGGTATCTGTTTCGTAACGTACCTCGGTAAATGCAATGAAGTACAACGTAAAACATGTTGAGTCGCAACTTGAACAAAAAAAAAAGCAAATGTGCTGAATATCACGGTCAACATGATCTTCGAGACTTGACAAATTATATCGTAGGCTTAAAATATTAGTAATTCATTTTGAGTAGTATACCAGGGCGGTGGCCAGACTAACCAATTTGGGGGAGGGGGGGGAGGTCCAACAATGTTGCAGTTTTGCAGACCTGCGGGACGGTTCTTAGAGGGAGGGGGACACCCTATGAAAACTTTTTGCCTCTTTCAAGGGTTCTAGTTGCAAAACGGTGCGAAATTTCCGTCTTGTCTCCCTGCATTTGTAAAATTCCGAAATATCAGGACCTTTAATTGGGAAAACGACAGAAATTGAAAAGAGAAAACAACGTTATCAGGATACTTTCAACTATATGTATCGTGACTTGTTCCAGTGTTACTGAAGTAAGGATGGCATTTGCATATCGACAGTACAATAAATAAAAAAATGACTTCAACAGTCGAGACCCATGACAGTAAAAACAGTGAAGTTAAAACAATAGGAAAGTCACCTTCATGACTCTGACGACAATTCCTTTTTTTTTCTCTACAAATATAATCTTTTGCAAAATTTTCATCAACTTTTTTTACCCTTAAAATACCTTAAAACTTTTTTTTCTTTTCAAAACGATGGATGGACCTCCATTTCAAATATATTATTCAAACAAGCCGATTGTGACGTCTAGTGTTCTTCATCGCAGCAGCATCTGGCATACACCTGTCGAAGGACAGATTCAAGGAAACTGAATCCAGTGCCAATGAACTTTCACCTCGTTTATTCTCCCTGCCCCTTGCTGGTCATGAGGTACTCTTGGTCTCCGTTACCGGGGTAAATGGGTTTCTTCCCTCTGTACCATACATAATGCTGGAGGATGAAGATGGTGTCGAAAAGAACCGAGAACAATCCCAGGCCAAACTTGGTAGGATCTCCAAATAATGAACTCCAGTCATCTGAATGTGAGAGAGAGAAAGGAAAACAAAAGAAGGAATGATCGAGCCACGATGAGAACAATAAAACAACAAGAAAAACTAAAAGTGTGGTATACCGCAGCGTAACCATTGTTTGTAAAGCAATTGTAATGTTTTGATAGAAACCACTGCTGTACTTAGTTACTTTTACACTGTATCTACGTAACCTTTGACATATCTAGGAGAGGGTATAGATCAGTAAATAAAAGTAACTTACTGTGTGTCACATTAAATTATCTATGAGGTTTTTTTTTTTTGCATCAAAACACTAAACATTACAAGTGGAGATTTTCAAACACTCATTCTTTCAGCGATAAAAAAGAAACGTGTAACTGAACGGATTTCAATGAGTGAAAAAATTCAGATTTCACACTTTCTGGAAGGTGTTGTGTGGTTTACAAAAAGCACACTTCACACTGTAAAAAAAAAATAAGCCTTTTTGTAACAGATTTTGAACACGTCGAAGTGTTGGCATTCTGAAATAAAATAGTAATATGTATAAGGGCAATAAACGCTTTATGTAGTGAAATAAACATATTGACATCACTTTGAGCATATGTTAGTGAGGCGTTTCCAACATCATACGTGTAATTTTGAACACTTATAGCGTTTACTAGTTACCATGCAGGAGCTCAAAATTGAACATGTAATGTTCAAAACACTTTTCGTTGAGTAAAGGAACTGACCACAACTTTACCTCTGTCACAACGATCTCAAATTTATTTGTCCTGTGTGCGCTCCAGCGAGTGTAGTCAGTAGTCAGTAGTCAGTAGTCAGTAGTCAGTAGTCAGTAGTCAGTAGTCAGTAGTCAGTAGTCAGTAGTCAGTAGTCAGTAGTCAGTAGTCAGTAGTCAGTAGTCAGTAGTCAGTAGTCAGCGCGGTAGGCCTAAATATTACTTACAGTTGGCCAGGACAGCAGCAAAGCACAAGGTGCGAGAGAGAAGCCACAGAACATTAAAATCTACCAACCATCACTCATTACACCTCCAAGGATTGTGCGGGCCAGATCGGGTAAGGGATCTTAAGCGGGTATTTTCCTAGCATGATTAAATCATCGTCCAGCTCATGAGGTTCGGTGACTATTGCAACCTTTATTACTTAATCTGAGACGCTGCAGTGTTCTCGTTTGAAGCGCTACGAATAAATTAATACCACTCGATATAGGGGATGGACAGCTCTCTATCACCGACATGTAGGAGCACTGTTTTCCACCCAGATGGGACATGGGGTCCGATGCCGCTCGTGATTACAGGTCAAAGTATCGGAACAAAAATGGAAAAGAAGACCCACTACTGTTCAATGAATCGCCAATATTAAAGCTGGATTCGTTGAACACGGACCCGCCAGTATTGCAATTCGACAGGCATACATACACAAGTAATGCAATAATACCAGTTAATGTTCCTTACCACTGAGATGTCAGATATCCATAAGAAATCTCCTTCTTTATTATTCTTACCGATAAATAACATAAATACCCCAATACAAGCGAAATGTTTACACCTTTTTGTCACATGCAACAACATTAGGTGGAAGATTTTCATCAAACTATAATTTAACGTTGATTGTACACGGATCACATTTCAGTTGTGGAACTCGTTCTTTAGTAGTCCAGGTTGTTTGTATTACCATGGCCCATGTTTGTCCTCACTGAAAATCAAATCCATCCTACCTCATTAAAAATCAAGTCAGGGAGCAAGAAGGAGCATGCACCGCCAGTATATATTAGCAGAAGGCTCTACTCACTGTAATTGTATGATATGAGAAACATTTGCAAAATGCTGAAAACGCCACCGATGAAATCTAGTAAGACGTTGCCGATGCTCCAACCCTTCCGTGCTTTTCCTTTGGAAGTTCATCCAAACCTGAGTAAAATAAAAAAAAAAAGGTGACAAATATTTTAAAAAAAAGAGAGGCATTAGAGGCAAGGAAGAATTCTCTACCGAGTACACAAAGTCATGATAGGCCATATATTAGGCTGGATCTTCAGCGCAATCGTCATATAAATACTTTGAAGTGAACGCTTAAAGTTAGAACGTGCAGATCTATGGTTGACCACGAATGGCAAAACTCGATTACTTCTATTTCGCTTTGTTGGAAATCATGTTGAACTAATTTTTTTAAAAAACTGTTAAGGAAATCTGTTGAGTGCTTTTGTATACGCTATAACACAGGCACAGTTCTAAAGATTTTTTTTATTTTGAGGGGGGGGAGGCGAGCTAATACAAATTTATCAACTTAACGAAATGCCACTTTTGGTTGGCCCAAGGAGTTGGAAGACAGATTGGTGGGTACTGATACCAAATTTTCTTTTACCAAAAACTACACCAGATTGCAGGAAATGGCACTTTGCGTGTCTCGCTAAAGGACATCCAAACATTCTTCACTTTTGATATCTATTGTTTCAAAGAGCTTACGTTTGTAAAATAAAGATGAATGATAGTTCATATAAATCATTTGCCGATTTTGGGGGCTACCCAATTTTTTTGGGGGGCTAACCAATTTTTAGGGGAGGGGATGAATTCCCCTTAACCCCTGTGCTAACATGTCAACGTTACTTGGCAGACCATCCCCATGGTCAACGATGATCTGAGACACTCAGTAAATCAGGAAGTATGACTAAAGCTGAAATGTGAGTTGAAAATTTGTCAGTGAATGTCCATGGACTATGTCATTGCCACTTCAAAATAACATTGTTTAAGCAATATTTTTTGCATAGATGAATATTCATATCCATTCCCAATTGGTCTGTTTGATTTCAAGTAATGGTGATTGACTGCTATGGTTTCTTGGAGAAGTCTGAATTTTGTAGGGCCAACAAAATATATCGAGGATATCGACGAAATATTCAAATATCTGGAAGATGAGTGCACAGTTCTCTTTCAGGTTTTGTGACAGGTAATCTACTCAACTTTTTTACTCTACTTTCTCTTCCCTGAAACACTGACGCAGAACAAAGGTAGATGACCACGCGATCACCAGTGCAACTCATATTTCAGCTTTTAACAAACTATAGACAGAAGCTGTTACTGTCACCCTCATGTCATTGACCGGACTCGCACTGATGTGTTAGATCACGTGGCTTAATGTGGTCTTACCTGTGGTGCATATTTTATCAGAGTGGTGCCCAGCTTGATGTAGGACATGAGGGTCACAAACTGTAGCCACGTCAGTACACTCTCCCGTGAAAGCTGCAGTTATTACCAGTGTGACCGCCACGTATACCCACGCCATGCTCTGAAGAACCCAACAGAGCGTAGAGACCATTTGGCCGTCGCTCTAGGTGAGAAAGAAAATATTACTTCTTGATTCAAGGTACCACACCATCGTAAATTCTCCCATTGACTTACAGACAATGGCAATCTTGAAGGTATATATGAATATGCAGGATACGTTACATCAGAGATTTTTTACCAATCATGTGATTGGTAATGGCCTGTCCTTTCGGACATTCAATTTCCCTTTCGTCGACCATTCACTAAGACTTTCAGCTAGAAGGGGTGGATGTTTTGAGAGGAACTCCGCCCCCTTCGCCCCCTCCGCCCCAGGCTCTCAAACCGAAATATCACTACTGCACCAGTCAATTGTCTAACACTCTAAAGCTCCTTCAGTTTTCTAATTTTTACATCTGAACTTTAATTGGTGCTCTTCAACATCCAAGTAAAGTTAAAAGTGATAATAACTGAAAACATGACGAAAAATTGATCCTCGTGGCTCAGTTTAGACTCTTCTAAACCAAGGGTTAACAGATCTTGCTTGTATGCGACCTCAGATAGGCCTATTCATTTGCATTAAAAAGTAATACACGAATTGTAGAAAACGAGGAACGGTATATAGACACGTGTAAATCAATTGATGTAACATTCATTTTCGTTTCCCTCTTGAGTCAATCACAAAGTGCTGGTATATTGAAACGTATGCTTGCTTTGTCTAGTATTATCTGAATTGCATTAGGTTCTAACAGTTAGTGAAAATTTCTGCTGTAATTACTTGATAGAAATATCACATTATTTGATCACCTATAGCACAGTGAGTGAGTGTTTAAATTCTGATTTGGCGCAATAGACGGGAGTCAAGTCAGGGTTATAGGTATGCTTGAGTATATCGACAAGGTTTCATTTGTTTCTTTTTGCATTCCACGTCACAATGTTTACACAGACTGAATTGTTGTACGGTAGGTAATTCAAATAAATGCAAAAAAACCGAAGAGTCAGTCAGTCAGTCATCCAATCAGTCGGAATGTCAGGAGGCAAGCAGACAGGCGGTCAGACAGTCAGGCAATCAAGAAAGCAGACATGCAGAGAGTCACTCATTCAGTCAGTCTGTCTTTCAGTCAGTCAGTCAGCTAGGCAATTGGTCAGTCAGTCAGTCAGTCTATCAGTGAGTCAGTGAGTATCTGAGGCTCATTGTTTTTTTTTTTTTTTTTTTTGTAATTTATAGTTACATATTCACAACGACACTTGAAAGAAGGAAATATGAAGAAACAAAGTGGAAGTCTTGGATCTATACTCACCTCGTAAATGAAAGTTTGGAAGATCAGGACGCATGACACTATGAACGCATGTAGAGTGAATGCGACATCGTTTAATTGCACTGGAATTACACTGTCAGGATTGTTCTTCTGGTATTCATCCTTTGGGGACAAAAGAGGGCAGGGGTTCGTTAAAGCACAAAGAAATGTTATTTACCAGGCTGAATTGATTCTGTGGCTTGAGGATAACAAAGATGAAATCTTCCCGGCGAACGAATGAATCATATTTTAAAATATTTTTACATAAACACATAGATGAATTCAAACCGTATGGGTGAAACACCGACCTATTGGACAAATGACTCTTTTCACGACCATGCACACAAATATCTGGTCAGCAACAAACAGCAATTTTGTTTTGTCACACTTCATTTGTATTCGCTTTCATCATTCTTCTAGGTTTTTACCCTCTGAGCTATGAAGCCCTAATGGTGTATTATCGATGTATTGAAGACCATCCATGTCAACTCACCTTGACTGTATCTATCCAGTATAGAGTGGCGTTGAATATTCCGTACAGTAAGAAGCCAGTGAAGTTATACGACAGGAAGTCAAAACTTAAGCCCGCCACACTACATGATAGAAACAAATAAAATAGTACTTTAAGTTTATGTAGTGATCCACAATTTTCCTACCATGACACGTCCATCACATATACAACTGTTTGTGTACAACGCTGTACAAAGTCAATTATGTCATTATCACACTACTCACATATTGTATTCAAGTAGAGTACCTATGATGATATATCACAGGTTGGTCTATATTATCTTTCTTAACGATGTGTAGGTATCATTTTAAAAGAAACTAAAAACACATTTGATCGACTTTACAGTACATCAAAGAACTAGTGAAAAGTTGCCGAAACATTGCCACTACAAAATGAATATACTTAAATCAACAGAAACATACTCTAGAACAAATGAAATGACTTTTTGCAAAAAAAAAGTAAAAGCAATTTTAATGTGAGCCATATTTTACCCACTTTTAACGATTTATGATATCTTTAATGAGTTTGATACTTCTCTTTAACACCCCAAGCATAAGCGCTATACAATCATTTTCAGTCAGTAATTCATGAAAATATGTACTTGAGACGGATTTGTGTATTGTATGAATATACAACACTTGTTGTCATGGATAAAATCCAAATTTCATTACAAGGGAGAATTCGTATGCAAATATATACCATTAAATAATTCTCCCCTGAAAAAAAAGGCTCCTTCTGAAAATACTTCTCCTACGTTTAAATTCCAGGTTTATTTGGGCATAATCATGTAAACCATTTGTTTGCCAACTACAGAGAACAGGATCACTCACTTACCTAAGAATTTTAAAATTATCATTAGTAAGGAAACATGGCAATTGTTTTACAAAGGGTATATCTTTTACCATTCAATGAATTATTAATTACTGTCTTGTTTTGCGATGAGTGCTGTCCAGACTATACCGAAATTTGCTGCAATGATAATTCTTTATAGTTCATATCAGCCAGTATGTTTCAAGGACTAGAGAGGGGAATTTTTGAGATGCACAAGCGAAATATGACTTACAAATTGTTGTATCTCCCAAGTACACTTTATAGTGATATGTTCGCACACACACACACCGATGACGTTGCATGATAATTGCATGATGACATTTATACGTAAGAGTATGAGAAAGAGGGAGGGAGGGGGGGGGGTGCAAGGAGGGTATATGTCTTCCAAATTCTGGGGTAGAATAGTGGAATCCATCAGGGACAAATGAAACAGTCGAGAAAATAAAATATGTTCTTTTTGGCGACAATGGCTAAACGCTAATTCTTCCAGGTAAGTAGTACATAAACATAAACAAATATAAAGATAAAATATTCCAATAAGTGCATGCAGCATTGAATAACATCTGAATGATTAATTTGTTTTGAAGAAGGGAGGGGCAGAACCAGTATTTTGTTTTCTGAAAACATAGTCGAACTGTAGTTAGTCATAAATTAATTCCTCTATCCTTTGATTATTTAATTTAATGTTTAACATATTCAACGATTAATTATGACAACCGGTACAGCGCTAATCAAAATAGGGCAACTTGGTCCAAAATTTGTACAAATCTTGTTTCTGACTCCTTCCCAAAAACTATTGACCTCCGTACACCTGTATGGTCTTTCATGCTCTTATGGGATATTTCCGTTTACAGATTTTCCCTCTGTGGAATTTTGTTAAAATACTCAAAGTTATAGGCCTACGTTTACTTATCCTATCTAGTTTATTATTATCATTTAACTTTTGGTATCTATCTTTTCGTTATGTAGCTTACATAGTCGCATTTTGGTAGGAGTGTGTCTGCATAATTTTTGTGACTTCTTAACTGCTTTTCATTTTCTTAACTCCATATTCAAATGTAACCTTCTTACTTCATTTTTCATTGTGTTGAGGTGGGTCTCATGTACAATTCACTACGACTTAATGAGCCACCATTTTTAATTTAATTTAAATTAATTGTTAAAATTAATTAATTTAAAGTAAATAAAATCAATTAATAAGAAAATATTAAAGTTACGAAAAAACGGATTGTATTGCAGAATAGATATCAAAATTTTACCAACGTCATAACTTTTCATTAAAGTGCAGTAATCTATCACAATATGAGGCTAAATATAAAAGAGAAACGAACCATTGCAGTGATAAAGCTATTGACATTATTTATCAGGATTTTCGACTGTAAGCAAAATCATTAATTTTGGGGATGGAAGAAGCAGAAGAGGATGGGGGTGCCTCAGTCATGTCAATCTGTCCCATAACTTGTAATTTTGTAGTCTATGTCATTTCCATTAGAATGATAGCCAAACACAAAGTTCTTTACAGTTTTTTTCCTAGGTCCAATCGTGTGGTGCGTTATAACAATTTTCCATCTATGGGCGGATCCTGGAAAAACATATTTGGTTATATAGTAAGATTACAAATTGTTGTTATAAAGGTTAAGAAAAAAAAAAAAAAACGATAAGTCCCCTTCTGTTGTAGTCAGTTTCCCAGTATAGTCCATCGGATATATTTTCGTTCCGTTTCATCACATGTTTATCTGCACGATCTAAGCACGGACGGCCATGAGGCTAAGTCAACGTGCTGTGATGCCTCACCTTTTACGTCTGAAGTTGAGGTAAACCTGAGGATAAAATGAGATGCTCCAAAGTATGAAGTACATCCATCCTGAAATATCTTCAGCGGTGTCAATGGCATCAATTGGCATGTCCCCCCAACGTCGATTTCTTTATTCTGACGAAAACGCTGCAAGGGACAACCATGAACTGAAAGAGATGTTAGAGGTTTCCTAAGCAGAAAAATTTATCTCAGATGAAAAAAAAAGGGTGAAACATGAACAGCTTAAGACCGATAATTGCGCAGAACGATAAAATAGTTCTCAAAATCATATTTTCGGATCCTTCTCGCTGCTGAACCAACTTCAAATGTTGTACGAACATATTCTTCAGTTTTTTTGGTTTTTTTAAAGTAAAACTGAGTTTTTGTGTGTGTGTGTGTGTGTGTGTGTGTTTGCAAAACCTCCATGGAAAGCAGTAGCTGTTTACAATGACTTAAACTGAGCAATCAACCTCAGCCTATATTGCTTTTACACGCGACATAAACAACGATATACATAACATCATGGCATGATCTCAAAATGCGTAAAGACATCATTTACTGATCTCTTTCAAAGTTTGCATCTGAAAACAAAGTCCATGAAAAGTGATTTCCCTTATTCCATAAAAAAAACAAAAAAATTTTCAAATCCATAAACTTTAGGCTCATACCGTAGACAATGCCTTACGTTATTAATCTGTTTCCGATATTTCAATTTATTGTTTCTTTCAGGTTTAACACCTACAGGCGCAAACATATTGAACTTACTGACTGATTAATCATACAACTTTCATTTTGCAGTCATGGTTATACTATATATGGTAGAAATTACAATATTCATGAGGGGTAGAATATGTAACATCATAAAAAATAAATATCATAAAAGTTATCCTGATGGTTAATAATTGACATGCAAATGAAACGACACCTTTGAAAAACACTCTTCTGCAATTTGGCCCACAAAAGAAAAGGGATGCTCTGTCAGTGGGTGGTAAAAAAACAGTCAGGGCTAATAATGCGAATCGAATGACATATTTACGGGTTTCTTCAATATCATTTGCAATTTCCAAATACATGGTATATTTTCAATGTGGAAAGATGTGCTCATTTGCAGTTGCCTTAGGAATTATATGCAGCAATAACTGAGGGTTCGAAAGTGTTTCACAACAGTAATTTTTAAATCATCAAAGTAGCTTTCACAATGATTTCAGCCATACACACAAAACGGTATCATAGGCCGGCATCACCTTATAAGAGATGCATGCGCATAACGATTTTGGATGACTCATCTGATTTAGATGTCCAGCCGAATTGAGAGATCAGGTGACAGTCTTTGAATAGTTTGTTTTCATTTGTGGAAACAAAACGATGAAAAAAAAATCACCAAAATACTGATTTAATGGCATTAAATACATCAATAGCATGTTCTAATGTAAACAAATCGAGACTGATTTGAACAATCTTATCCTTTCGATTGCCATTCTTAGGTTGAGGGAAAATACACCAACTCAAGTTGTTTATGAAACTTACACACGAGCGCATTGCACCCCATCACCCACAAGCCGAGGCTATAGCTATAGTGTTTACAGCATTGTCACAAAATCGTCGCCAAGAGGGGCGCCTCTGTTGCTGAATCAACTGAATGGTACTTTGACCCCCAAAAGAAATTTACTTGAAAACGTATTAAATTTAGACATTTATATCTTTTTTCTGATTTTTTATTTTTATTTTCCGGCTTTACTTTTTGTTATTCCGCCTTTTTCCGCTTTATTTTTCATTTAACCCTATTCAGCTATACAGTAGCTTTGCACACTGTATGTGGAAAAAATAAGAAAAATGCCATTACAGTTACGTTACCTTATTCTTGGTGGTGATAACCCGATGAAAATGTAAAGAGAGTGATAAAGTGTTTTATCGACAATTCGATATTGATGAAACCAATCTTCCACAAATTCCGCTATGAGAGATATAGGCCTATAGTCTGTTAAATGTACTGGTAGTACACTTGTAGCTGGAACTGGATCGTGTTGTCTACAAAGTTCCTACTGTTAACCACTACTATACTTTAATCAGTCCCACTCCCAGAGTGGTTTCGAAACTACAGCACATACACCCACTGGCCGATTCACGGTAAGGGACGCAACTGAGGATTTAATTATTTCAGAAGATCATACCTAATTACAGGAACATAAATTCCTTTAGCGAAAAATCTACTTCACAATCATACACTTCTGTTGTACCAAATCGCATCTGAGTGCACTAGAAGTACCGAAAAAAGTTTGCCGAAAGGGAAAGGAGACGTCCTTTTTCTTGGCTTAATTATAGACTCCTCAAGCCACAGGCTGTAATTGCACCCCCAGTTTGGTCAATCCCAAAACGAAGGACTGGGATTTCTCAGAGTATACACCTGAATAAGGAGACTGAGATACTCGTCTCAATGATATCTCAATACCCAAACGAATTGGAACATTCTCCTCTTATAGGGTGCAAACTGTAGATTATAAACTTTAACAAAAATATCATTTCTTGAATATACTTGCAAATTTGCTTCCTTCCATGGTATCCTAAGAAGTTTCCATTCAAGTAATTCCATTACAAATTACAAGAGGTTAAGCTCCAGCAGGTGTATTTATCCATGAATTTGTTTGCGATTTTGTATACTACGAATCGACACCATGATAAACACGTTAGGTCTCACCTGTACTTGACTTCAGTTAGTCTCGCCAGAATATAGAGTAATAGGCCTAACTCTCCAAAAAAGCGCGCAATATATGAGTATACCGGCAGATCACGGCGGGTGTTTCTGTTTAGGGCTACAAAAACATCGCTGATTCATAAAATAGTGTCCGAGGGAACAGATTTAGTTTTGACCTAACTTTTGCAAAGCAGAGTGAGCTTTTATGATATAATAGGCCTATGCAATATAGCTACTACATGCTGCATTTATACACCCTGAAATTTGACACTGACTGTCGTAATCACATAGTGTGGTCTACCCAGTGAATTACCAATCATCACGCATGAACTATTATATTGTTGTGAAATCAGTTTCATGCAAGCAACCTATACGTTACTGTCAATTGTTCTGTTAAATTGTTTTTCTCATTACAGCTTTGATATCAAAGATGGGAAAGATAATCAATGGAAAGACTTTTGTGTCTGTTAAATTTTAATACACAACAATTTTTGCCTAAATAGTTGCCTTGAACTTTCTGCGTTATTTCAATTACATCATCTTTATCATAGGAGTAGGAAGGAGTAGGAAGGAGTAGGAAGGAGTAGGAAGGAGTAGGAAGGAGTAGGAAGGAGTAGGAAGGAGTAGGAAGGAGTAGGAAGGAGTAGGAAGGAGTAGGAAGGAGTAGGAAGGAGTAGGAAGGAGTAGGAAGGAGTAGGAAGGAGTAGGAAGGAGTAGGAAGGAGTAGGAAGGAGGGTGGGAGGGGGGCAGGACACCCCACTTTAACAAGCAGGGACGAGGAGACGTTTTCGCCCCCCCCCCCCCACACACACACACAAAAACACACTTTTTCAGACTACTATAGGAAAATTAAACAGTCATGCCCTACACCTGAATATTGAAAGGGCATTTTGCCACCCTTAGAATGTTAGGGATTCCATTACTTGTTCATAACACCTATTCCTGTCGTAAGTCCTAAATGTTATTCACACACAAAAAAAAATCTCAGTAAGCTAAGCTCAAGTAAACTCAGTCAAAGTCAATGTCATGAATTCAAACCATTCCGCTGAGTCCCAGAGAGTTCTTGGGAACAAGAAAGCCCATATATAGCAGCCATCATTACTATAGTCAGCATTTTTACAATATAGCGCTTTTTTTTACTTTTCTTTCCTAAGGTTAATAAAAAAAAATGTTACTTTTCTTAGCTTGGAGAGACCAGCGTACTAATTTTACGCTAAAATATCGGCTAAAGACACGTCCAGCCTACCATACCAGCAACAAGAGCTATATACAGGGAAGTGTTCGTTCCTCACACTGTGAAGTCGGTTCATGTACCGTACTCCGTTTTACAATGGCCGATCAACAGTGCCATAGTGACGTCATGTAAACCCAACAAATTGCTGCCACAGGAGACACATTAGCTAACCTGCTCAAAAAATTGCGAGCAGAGGGAAGCCATTTTTTAAGTTCGGCATGACCACAAATTCCTCATTATGCAACTACCAACTTCTCATCCTTATCATGTGCTCTTGATCCGTACTTGATTGCATCACATCACTGTGACCTCACCCACCTTCACAGGTAACATACAGTGATACACTTGTCCTCTCATTAGTGTTGGAAGTAATTGTAGTCTAGTAAGGCAGGAGGAAGTCCAGCTTTTCTTTCTTTCTTTTTTCTTTTGAGAGAGAGAGAGTGGTAGATTGGGGTAAGTAGCTATCAATAAAGAATAAAATATTCTAATAAGAAACTTTATGACAAAGGCTAGTGGTAAGAAAAAGACACACAAAAGCACACACATACACACACTGTACTATAAACAGTCAAGTACCGAGAAGGTGAGTGGCGCATGAGCCACTGTTACCGAGAATGTAGCTTGGGGTGATGAGTGACTGCCTTTAAACATCGAATCCGAAAAGAAACTGTAAATGGTGTTGGAAACGCAGTGGCGGCGTACATCCCTTGAAAAAAGTCCAATGAATCATTTGTTGAAACTACCAGAAACAAATTTTGGTATAGGCATGATGGTATCTAACATTACACACTTAGGACCTTAATCACTGACTTGTAAATGGGTGGAATTCCAAACACCTCATTTAGATGGAGTTTTAGCATAGGCTACCAGGTATATGTATCATGTAAACTTATGTCTAGCAGTTGTATCATTAGTTGGAGACATGGATTTATTTCGAGTCATATTTTGGATGGTTTTGTTCATGTGACACATCCAATTAAGATGAAACAAGCCTAAAGGCAAGGGTTCATGCACAACTTTATCAAAGAACCAGAGGTTTGACTGGCACACACCTGCAAATGGAATACTTTTCACGGATTATGTCACTCGCGTTCAATGAAAAAGCTTAAATTAGCTTAATATCTAGGGGTGTGTCAATCTAGGGGGTGCCTCATTCTACGTGCTCTTTGCTATATCTTTTAAAAACATTAATTCTGATCATGTGCGGTGCTGTATTGAATGAGGTGCTTCTATGCACAAACTCAGGCTTAGGACATTCTCTCCTTCAGCGCATGAGTAGCCATCGTAAAGGCACAAGTGAATTGTTATATACCCAACCATCTTGTTGCATTTAATGAGATGTACTAAATAGCTTGAATGCAGTATCATGCAACTTTTATGATTACATTTTTTATCAATAATGATCTCTGTTTGCACATACATCATGAATTGCATATCTGGATAACATGACCTTACCGGTTCAAAAATTAACTTGGATCTCAAATTTTAGGTAACGATATCTGTGTAAGACAATTTTGCTTAATCTAGATTTCGTTTTCGTCAATTTGTATCTAACTTCAGAGTGGTGTCTTACATCATCACTGTATTTTTCTGAAAATAATTATTCTGGATTTAAAGTGCCTTTCAAAATTAGTTTAAATACCTGGATAACTCCATCTCCATACCTCGCTTTTGATGACGTCATCAAGCGAGTCATTTACACGTTCAGCATTACAGGGCCATATCAAATTAATTTACATAAGGGAATTACAGATGTATCCTGTTGTAGCTGCCTGTCATTCTGAATGACGGCCTGAACAAATTAATTTGAACTTTGGATCAGAGAAATATAAAAAAAAAATACACTTTTCCTAACGTACAGTTGTATTCAAAGTCGAAGAGACTTGTGAGGTTGCTCCCTAATTTGGGCTAGAACTAGATAATTTTCTTTGAATGATATGTCAAACCAATTGTAATTAAAACCAAACAACAGTCTTTTTTTGTTTTTTTTTTTCCAAAACAGAGACAGTCAATAAACAGTTTTTTATATGGTCTTCATATCAACATTTTTATGAGCATTGATATGGTTTAAGATTTCCGGTTGTGCTATTGTTTACTTTGTCATAATATTCACAGCTTATATGTTAAACTGACGGTCAGTTTGCATTTAGTCACGGTACATCTGCTTTAATTGGCGGTGTCTAAAACTTTATGGCTGGAAGCAAAATTCAGGCTTTAGTGATCAGGAATTACAATGTAAAACTTTCCTTATATAACTGAGTTTCATATCTCATATAAAAATGGCTTATAAGCGTATGGAAAAATTATTGCATATACATACCACTAGAGCAACTTTTATCAAAGTCACGTACAGGCAACCTAGGTCATCTTAGGTACGTATTGAAGGGAGAGACAGACTTTAATAGGGACGGTTTTCATCATGCTAGGCGACTCTTCCAGAACACTGTTTAAGCGCAGCACAAGCACAAGTTGGCCACAAAGTGTGCAGGGACATTTTGTCTCAAAATACCTCCCGGATTTCTGGAAACGAAACTTCCCAGGCCGTTTCAGGCCAACTATTGCTGGCCTACGTACGGCAAGCTTAAATGATTTTTTTTTTATCTTTATTGCAGAATTGTTTACGGTTGAAACGACTGTCGGGTAAAAATTTCCCAGAATGCAAGTTTCTCTCTCATTTGGAGAGATCTCGATATGTTTACCCGTTATTGCGGTCTTTCTCGATGACTGCTTCCAATCTTTAGGGTATACGTGAAAATTGAAATTATGCTTTTCATATTTACTCGCAGTTGTGATCGGTTTCCAGACAACCCCCCCCCCCCCACCGACAATGTGTTGTACGAGGGGGGATTCTTCAGGCAGGGGAATTATTTGGGTGGGTGGGAATTCATGACGTTATGATCGTGCTAAAATGTTCTATTGACCCTCTTCCATGCTAGATTACACAAGTCTTGCCTATAGACATGACACCTAACACCTCCCGCACTGCACTGGATAACAATGGGTTTCAACTGATTTTACAGCTGTCTTTGAAAGATTCAAACTAGTTTTAGCGTGTTTCAACAGGTTTTTTGAGGGGTCTCAAATAGTCCCGAGGGGAACCAATACGTTTTGATAGACTTTCACTGATGTGCAATTAGAACTTCCAATTAGGTTTTCTCAAAGTAAATATGTAGGCCTTCATGTTAGCTACATATCAATCATAAGTATATAACAAAAGTATTCAACAGATAATCTAAAGTAACTGTCGATAGACAGAACACTTCCAGTTCCTTTTTTCTTCTTTCTTGTTTACAAGTGATACGCCAAGATTGAAAGTTCCTAAGTTCCCAAATCACCGTCTTGGTAGCATGACGTCCGTGTGTGTGAGGGGGGGGGGTACCTCTTCAAGCTCGGCAAGGAGCTCATTCAGGATACATAGAAAGATAAATACGTATATGGTGAGAATATAAACATAACTTTTCTTTTTTTTTCCAGATGACATATAAGTTGAGTGAATGGTCGGTAATGTTTCAATTTCTGAGGTGGAAGAAAAAAATGGACGGGTGATGGGAGAAACAATGAGGCGGGTGAAAGTGGGTTGACCTGATCGGGGAGGAATAATTAAAAAACACAACCTAGGAAACAAAGCCCCCGCAGGCCGCCCCGTTTACCAGCAAAGCTGGCGCCAACTCTCAGGGGCTCTAACTTGCGGTTCCTAAACTTGATGACCTAAATGACTTAGGGTCCCACCCCGAGGCGAAGAAAAAAAAACACACCCACACTACCAAAGTGTGATCAGGTCATTCCCTAAGGATTCAAAGCATTAACATTATCCCAAAGAGACTTAAAGATATTATAAGAAGTTTTATGGTAAGTATTGAAGTGTCGTTAACAAGGAATTTGTCTTTAAGTTTAATTATTTCATTATCTAGGAAAGGGAATTATTTAATTGTTTTTTACTGAATTGAAGAAGAATAGATCTAAAATTGGGCATATTTGTGGATTCAAGAGTTGTTTTTGTACTTATGTAACCGGGGATGTTGTAGGCTATACGAATTGCTGCATTGTGTGTTTTGCTAAGTTTTTTATGTTTTTCTCTCCATTTGGAATAATGGCAATACCACCATAAAAAAGACTGGGTCTAATAAATTGTGTATAAAATCTGATAAGAAGCTGGGGGAAAGGTGAGAAAGTTTGCCTAGGGTACGGATTTGGTTAAGATGACACCAAGCTTTGGAGAGAATAACATCAATGTGTGGGGTGAGAGAAAGTTTCTTGTCTAAAATGAGGCCGAGGAATGAAGCTTTGTCTGTAGAGGGGATATCACTATTAAAAAGTTGGACAGAAATTTCTTTGTTTTTTCGGGGGCATTTTGATAATGAAAGATAACTTAGATTTGTTTGCATTGATTTGTATACGCCAATTGCTGCACCAGTGTTCAATGTGTGTAATTGCGTTGTGGATTTTCTTAAGAGTGAGGGCGATATTCCCGTTTGTAGACCAGAGCCGTGTATCTCTATACACGGCTCTGTTGTAGACCAAACGGCAATGTCATCGGCAAACTGGCTGATATGAGGAGTGTGTAACCTGGTCACCGAAGTCATGCACGTACAGGCTGTAGCAGGACGTATGAATGACTAATTCCACACATATGAAAAAAACTTGCATGCATTCGACGGACCTGACAGAGAATACCCTACTTTGAGCCTACTGATTGGTCCATATTTTTTATTTAGTAGGTAAGAGGTGTCAAATCAATGATTAAAGTGTGCTAGTTCATGTCATTATCTCTTGGTTTTAAAGGTTTTAACATTCTCCCACAATGCTGGACTAAGATAAGCATTAAATGCTGGACTAAGATAAGCATTAAATGCTGTCTTCAAATGGAAACCTGTCAAATGCCACAAGAAAATAAAATTATTTGGATTTTATCTAATGCTGTTTGGTAAAACAAAAAGGTACATATTGTCCATCTTAGTGCATAGGTATATAATCAGTGTATATTTAATGTGTGCTAGTTCACATATACTTTTTAGTTTTAGTGGTGTTAAAGATCTCTCATATGCTGAGAAAGGAGGGACAACGTTGCAGACTAATGAAAAGATACCAAATTCAACAAAAAATATGTCATTTGCATCTGTCTCATGATTCTCATTTAGTAAATTATGGTGCATTCTGTAATTTATTTGGTGTAACTGGTAATTTGCCTGTTGTGTCTGGTAAGTTACCTGCTGAACATGTAATTTACCTGTTGTAACATGTAATTTACCTGTTGTAACAGGTAATTTAACTGTTGTCTCAGGCAGCTTACATTTATCAACTAGTTTGGGCTGAATTACACGTTAAAATCAACAGGTACCAGTCAATCACGTTTTGCTACCTGTTAAAATCAGTCAAACGTTGACAGGTATCAACTGGAAGTTACTCCCCATCTACTCAAACAAGAGCTGCCTTGTAAAACTCTGTGAATTCGATCTCCAAGGCTTCTGTTTTTATATTTTATTTATAAATGAGAGATATTTTGTATCTCTCATTTGTGTACTATGGTCGTCAACATTTTGAGCTAGAGAGCTTTCCTAACAAGACCTTTCAATTTTTATTCTTTCACTTAATTCATCTTAGCGTTACTTTCGATGGCAGAAGGATGTAAAGAAGAAACAGTTATATTTTCTCTCCGTTTAACTTTATTTGTTCCCTGTTAACCTGTCTCATTGTTCACTGTCGGCTGATATCGTTTGCAGGCTTTATCAAATTGAATGGTACACAGTGATAACATGCCAAGTCACCTATTGTGAGAAGCTGCTGTTCCCCCACCCCTAAGGAGCTTATTTCAGAATTCCAATTGATAAAATCTTTAAGACAGCTATAGTTTTGAATATTCACTGAAAATTTCTTGCTACTCAAAACAAGAGCTGCCCATTAAAGCTAAGTGAATTTGGTCTCAATAAAAACAGAAGCCTCTGAG
The DNA here is from genome assembly GCA_021234535.1 of Stichopus chloronotus. Lineage (NCBI taxonomy): Eukaryota > Metazoa > Echinodermata > Holothuroidea > Aspidochirotida > Stichopodidae > Stichopus > Stichopus chloronotus. The sequence continues at coordinate 15,161,730 of CM037839.1, read as the reverse complement.
ACTTATGTCTCCAAGGCTTCTGTCTCAGTGGCTTCTGTTTTTATTGGGACCTTTCCAATCAAATGCTATTACATGGAATATAAAATCGGTTTCATTTCAAAATAGGAAACTATTCATGAAAAAAAAAATTACCAATTTCAACCAACAAAAAAGCTTAGTGGAAAGGGGTGGGGCCTAAGCGACTTGATCATATAAACAGAAAACGGTTTAAAGTCATGTAAAGCTGTGAAATGAAACATTTCAAAAGCCACCTTTACAAGGTTTAAGAACGTTTTGTGTTATCACATGCTTGCGAGAGCATCTAGTGATGATTCGAAAATTTAGAGTACATCGAACATTTTTCACACAGCGAAGCCTAGGAAAGGTAACAAACGTTTGAGCTCATTCAGCTTGACATAAACTTCATGCTCATGGTACGTTAAACTGAAAGTACCATGAAAGGTCACTTTGTACACTTTAAACCATAGTTTAAGATGTTGCACTGCTACCACAATTTCTTTCTATCGCCTCTACATCATTTCTATTCTGCTACTAACCTTGGCTAACTACTAACACTGGCTGAGCAATTCGCATATCTGACGAATATTGTGAATTCACAATGCTGTGTCAGTCTCATTTCTTTCAGATACTGATGTTCTCAATTTTTCTCACAAAAAAAAAAGAAAACCTAGGTAGCAAGAATCATTACCCATCTCAGAGGATGAAGAGTGGCCAAAAGTGGGTGATAGTCAGCAGAGACAAAAACAAATTGCTCCCCTCCATTCTGCATCCCCTTCCACCTGCTTCCCCCTCCATCTGTCTCCCCTTTCATCTGCCTCCCCTTTCATCGGCTTCCTGACACCCTCATCTCAAGACAAAAAGCAGTTGCCCAATATATAGGAAACAATTAGAGAGTTAAAGATTAAGAAATAGATCAGATAGTGTAAATTGATTACATTATGGATTATAAATTGAAAAAAAAAGTTACTTGAAAAGAACAGCTGCTGATTGGAGCTGACAATGAGTTAACCTGAATCTTTACACCTCTCCCTTAGTAGATGTCATCAACTGTTCACAGCTGCTAAAATTTGAAACAAAGGCAGCAAAGTTATGAGGAGAATGATAACCCACCGATTTCTCGAGCAAAACGAGAGATATAGGACAGGTACATGTCGTACTTAATGCCATTATTCATATATACCTCCTGAAGAAACCTGCCAGACATCTGTAGTATCAGTAGTTAAGTGTGACTGATCCTAGATGCATGGCACAATTTGGCACCGATAAACTTATGCAGAAGCGACGAACTCTGCCTGCAATCGAGACAAACGGGCTTTTACACAGTGGAGATCAGGTTATACTTTGCTTTTCCTTTTTTTTTAACAGGATTGTCATGATGATTAATTTGAACAAAGCCCGGTGATAGAGGTATGCAAATCCTTCTCATGGCAAAGTGGTAAGCCTCCATTGAATTCAGAGCCTCTTTAAGATGTTCCTTGACACACTCTTATATACGGGTATCCCACTTCTGTATGTGTTGTGGCATGAGTGCTTATTCCAAAATCTAAAAAACAATGTTATCTAGGTGAATCATCTACATCACAACAGCCCTATTTTCTGGATACCTGGAGTAATAGGGGTTAATCGTAACCCTGTTGCAAATCCAAGAAATTTTTTTTTCGGTTATAATGCATTTCTAGAGTAGTATACCAGTAGTTCAACAGGACTTGTCAGAAACAGAAATACACAGTTACCTGTTACTGTTACACTGTTACCTACTCATTACTGTTGGTAAAAAACGACGAGTGGTTCATGAAATTAAGGATGTGCCTACCCCCCCCCCCCCCCGCCAAATCTCTGAGACATAAATGTTGGTTTAAGTTTTACCCCTTTCTCCTAGATACTTGCGTGCAGATGAGTCCCAATTGTGAATACGATGTGGCCTGCTGAGGCTACTAAGGTACTTAGTTTTGTGCTGTGCCACAGAAGATTTATGTATGCCAGCCAGCTGACATGCAACAGACACAAGCAACATCTACACTGCAAAACACAAGCAACTCTCCTATGATGACCACACACAGGAAGATGAGGTTACTTCTGCTGATATTATGCAGACTACACAGTAATCTGCACACAGCTGTGTGAAAAGCGTAAACCCCCACAATGGACTGTATTACTCATGCATCAGCTCTCATGCATTTGCAACACCAACGTCTGCAACTATCACTTGGATTCTGAATCAAACTGCGTACAGATTGTAAGCTATTAAAAATTCATGTGTGCCGACGTAATAAATTACACTCAGTGGCACTCAGTACTTTCCATTAGGCTGTAAATATCCATGCTCTGTTGAGCAAATCATCAGATGTCATGAAAAACTCATACAGATAAACCTCTTAATGTCTGCAGTTGTTTCAGTGTGTATTTAAAAAAAAAAAAACACCTGCTGGGAAGGTTAGGAAAGCTTTGAATCACTGACCACTTATGTTTAAGTATGTACATTTGTAATATGCACTGACAAAAGCAATAACTGTGAGCAAAAAAAAACAGTTCTGTAACCAGCACTTTGAGAGAGGGAGAGTTGGTGTTAACACTTTAACCGGATTCCTTGTGTTAATTGGCATGAAATGCGGAACATAGGCAGTCATGAGAAAGCGTTTGGTGTTTAAAAAATGACGGACAACCTTAGGGCAGATGAAAGCTAAATCGTAGTCCGATTGTAAAAGCTATTGCATTATTCCTAGCCCTGTTTTACATGTTTGATGTGTTTAAATTACTATGCTGACAAGAAGGTTCGAAAATAAAACTGATTTCATCAATACAAGTAAAAGGAAGGTCCATTAATATCATATCCAACATTCATGAGCACTGAAAAGGTATCTGCAAATCCCTACTCACAAAATTACAATCAATAACATCAGTAAAAACGTGGAAGGCATGTAATTCATCAACCGGAGATTATGACAAATCTCCAAACAAAAGGCAAGCAAAAAAAATTCACTGAAATGAATAAGAGGCAATAAAAATTGATTTCTAATTTGGCACCTAATATCAATTTGAATGGACGATGTGATGGCAGGCCAAAGGTTTCGAAAAAGCGATGCAAACAAAATGATTGTCAAAAAACTGAAAAGTGAGATCATCAAATAGACACCACAAACAGACATTAAGTGAAAAAAGCAACCTCATTGTTTCATATACTATCAATTGCACAATCCTTCTTCCCAACCACAAATATGAAACATTTTACAATGGAAATCAGTATTTTTTTTCACATGTCCCTGCTTTCGACCAGCTGGACAAGGATGATGCGTGAAAATTGTCTGCCATTGGTAAAGCAAACTGTTTTAACTTCTCTGGAAATTTCAGCATCAAATTTCCGGCTGACGACTCAAATACGTCATTTGCATCATGTACATGATGCATATCAAAAATGGTACATATCTGTCATAAAAGGAAAATATCATTCTTCAAATGGTTTCTCAAAAATAAAGCAAAAATATTAATTGCATGTTAATCCCTTAGTAGTACTGACTAATGATCCAATATTAAGGTTAACTACAAATATAATTACGAACAGAAATATGAAGAGTTGCAATATTTCCCACAGTTAAAATTTTCCCCTTTTTTGATAAATCATGTAGTTTTACTTACCCCTTTCTCAGTACAAGGCTGAACCTAACCCCCAACATTAACAGGTTTAATACCACCCTTGTGACTGTCCTTGCATCTAGAATTTTCAAACCAAATAATAATTTCAGCAGAACTGGATCCTGCAGTAAAGGTACAAGAAACATCCATGCCTATAACAACACTGTTTATGTAATACTGCTATCATAAAAAGTATTGTGCATATCAACGCAGTTACCAAAAACTCTAAACATCATGTGCACCGTACATTTTTCTACAAGCTGTTTAGTAAATTCAATTGAAAATTGAAATAATTGACAGTATAAACAAAGTTTAAATGACTGATTGTGTCATCGAGCCATTTTCGTCAATTCAGTCCAATCAAAGCTTATGTTAAATGATGCAGTTCATCCTGTCTTCAGGCGGTCAAACTGATTTATAGAAGCAAAACAAGGTACATTTACTTCAAATAGGTTGATACAAGGCATCTCTTTGTGACTTGAGTTTCCGTGAAAACAACATACTTGAGCTTCCCTGAAAACAACATCTTGCATATTACTTTAAAATGATTCCAAAGCAGTAGGAATGGCCTTTCAATGATTTGTGACCTCAAATCTCATTGATGTAACCTACTACCTAAAAGACAGAACCTTGCATCACGGTACTTCTTCAACGATTTGAAACTGGTACCAATGACCTTTCACATCGTTCACTCTTCCTGGCCGTCAGTGTTTATGAGGTACTCTTGGTCTCCGTTACCGCGGTCGATGGGTTTCTTCCCTCTGTACCATACATAATGCTGGAAGATGAAGACGACGTCAAAGAGAATCGAGAAGAATCCCAGACCAAACTTGGTAGGATCTCCGAAGAAGGAACTCCAATCATCTGCAGAAAGACAATGATAAAATAAATGAGGAAAATCAAACATAGTAAGGTCGACATAAGTCATGAATGCAGAACATGGAGTAGAGTACAAACATCTTCTGTCAGAATAATGGGAGTGGTGAGAAAGCACATGTGGAATGCACCCAGTTGGATAAAGACGGAGATACTCTTCATCGGAAGTGATGTCAGTGAAATTTGCATCTTGTACTTACCCTGAAGTTAATACAGACACATGGTGAAAGCAACCATACAAGACAATGTTTGATATCACTGTGAAATCAATCACTCATCATCACCATCATATTCATCACCTCTATCAATGCCATGATCATCATCAACATCACCAATCAATCATCACCAACTTCATCATTTCCATCACCATCATTTTATCACCATCATAATCGTCATTGTCATCATCATTGTTGTCATCATCATCACCATCATCATCAGTATTGTCATCTCATCATCATCACCATCTTCATTTTCATCATAATCATCATTATCTTTATCAACATAATCACCATCAACAACATAATCATCACCATCACTGCATCACTGACATCATTTTCATTATCACATCATCAACATCACGATCATCACAACTTCATCATCACCATCACTTTCTTCATTTTCATCATCATCATATTCATCATCCTTAATCAACATCATCACCAACTTCATCAACACCAATACCTTCATTTTGTCATCATCGCCATCATTATCACAATCATCACCAACTTCATCATCACACCATCAATGTCTTCATTTTCATCATCATCATCATTGACACCATCCTAATCAAATTAATCTCAGACAAGCCTCCTATAAACAGTACAATGACCGCTGAGCTTCATGCTGACCTTTATGCAGACCTCCCACACATCAACTTTACATTGCACATAGTGTTCTTCTGTGATGATTCAGGTTGGACTTCAGCATCAGGTTTAGGAAGTAAAACTGCCATAGGACATTGATCAAAGTTGTTGGGTGCACACTGAACAAATGCAATCAAAGAAAGCCGTCAAATCCAACAACTTTTGCAGTGAAATTTGTAACCACGTGTTTGCTGACATTCAACACAACTTTGAGAAACCCCTTTTGTCATTTTGAGTCCAAGAGCAAGAATATAAATCTGTACCACCACTCTTTAAGTTTGAGAAATCAGTGCTACTCACCGTAATTGTATGATATAAGAAACATTTGCAAGATGCTGAAAGTGCCACCGGCGAAATCTAGTAAAACGTTGCCGATGCTCCAACCCTCTGTGCTTTGCCGTCTGAAGTTCATCCAAACCTTGAAAAAATTTTGAAGATGGTGGCAAATAGTAAACAGAGGGCAAGATAGAGAAGCAAGAATTCTGTTTTCTTCAAAGCTATTATTGGCCACATATACATCAAATTGTCAGCATACTCATCATGTATGTTGCAAAGCATTCAAGTACATACATGTTTTAGTTTCAGACATATCACAGCAACATCAACTTCTAAAATTACCGAGCTTAGAGAATTGCATTTACAAAAAAAGTGAAAAAAAAAACAGAGATGCAAATTCAATCTAACTTGGAGAAACGGGAGACCTTGGTTCTCTTATGGTCATAAAGGACTTTTTGTTAATTATAAATAGTTGCTGTTACATAAACGAAAAAAATGTACCCAATAACCTCATCTAATTTTAGATCTAATTTCTCTAGAAATAAGACATCAAGTAGCATCTCAAGGAATTTACACCTTTCAGATTTCTTTGAGAGATTTTGGTCATCCCAGCCCACCAACCAGATCAGTGACCTCCTAAGTCGGTACCTCTATGGCTCACCTGTGGCACGTATTTTATGAGTGTGACGCCCAACTTGATGTACGATATAAATGTCACAAACTGCAGCCAGGTCAGAACTCTCTGCTGCGAAACGGCAGTTATTATAAGGATGACGGTCACGAACACCCACGCCATGCTCTGGAGAATCCAACAAACCATAGTGACTTTTTGGCTGCCTCTCTGTGAGAGAAAAGACAGTAATCCTTCAATAGCTTCTGTTACATTTGCATCTTACAGTTTTAACGTAACGCAAAGTTGAAATAGAAGGAAATGGAAAGAAATGCAAGAGGTAACTGTACCATCAGAAAAAAAAATTACTGTATGACGTTTCCATAGCTATGTCATGAACACTACATGCATCAATAGTGAAAGACCAAACATACAAGACTTCAATAAATGCACAGTGGCACAACTTTTAGTATAAAGTCATCTCTTTGCTACTTGAGAAATTAGCAATATGTTCTAAATTTCACAACTTTTACATGGTTTCTGTCTTTTTGGAAAACATTCATTGACATTTTCAAGCCTGGTAAGTGTAAGTAAGATTTCCTGACTTTTCCAGGCTGAAGAGTTGGCTGAAGGGTAGAATAAAGGTTCAGTCTTAGTTCAATATATTAGCCATTTATCTTCCTCTGTGTCATGTAGGACTGAATCTAACCACAGAATTTGTCATTCACTTTACAGCACTTTGGGTTTAAAGAATCTGCCACGTTGCTCTGCTGGTCCAGACAAACCAGTTTTTTTAATTCCTCCCTTTCAATAATCTCCAAGAGAATCTTTAAGGGGAGTGGCCCTCCCCCGAATGAAACCCTTGAAATAGCCACTGCCTTTACATAAATTTCGTCCCCCTTTGAACCTCCGCTTGGCCTCTGAAAAAAGCCACTACTATTTCAAGAGTAGGCCTGAGGTTATGTTGAATAAAAATGGAGGAAGAATGGAGCAACACAGCATATCTGATTGGCTCCATTTTGCACAATTTCACATCTCAATTGTCAAAAACTTTTTTAGGTGAAGGGTGGCACAGGCGATTGCTTGAGGATAATGTGCATGCCTCACATGTAGCTGTCCCCCCCCCCAGCCCTCTTGAAAATTTGTGGCAGACACAGCATTTGGTATCGAACTTTTGGGGCCTTAGAGTCCAGTATACTAAAACTGCACAAACAGAGTTCGTCATTTAGCATAATCGACATACAGTAAGATCTTCTGTCTCAGATCTTGCTATGAAGAGCAGCTTAGCAACAATCTTGGACAAAATAACTTGGGACACCCTGCACCCCCATTCAATGTTGGCTATAGGATTGCTGTTCAAAGGGTACATCCACTCCTATAGTGCAACGTCGGAAAGGGGCACGGGGTTTCATGTTATCCTCTCACCTAAAATTCAGTATTATATTTGCAACCTACGATACAGTGTCCCAACAATTTTGTCCAAGATTGTAGATGCAGTAGTTGCAAACTATGCAGATACAAGCAAAAGAAAATTGTAGAGTTCTTCGGATAGAAAGCAAATCATGAAGTCTGGTGGCACTGACTTCCGTATTTTGTCAACCTGCAGGGAATCCAAGCACGGGTTTCAAACACAAAGATTACATCATGTTGAAAAAAAAAAATATATTGGTAACCTTATTGGTTGGCGAGACAGGATTATTGTCTAAAACCTTCTTGTTCAGTCAAACTTGAATTATTGCTTTGGTATTCCAGCAGCTGGCCACTTCTTGGACTATATCACAGAAGATGACCCACTGGTCCATTTCATGTACTTTTTCATCTCATATGTTAAATTATTTTTATTTATTCGAGGCTTTACATATCACATACGTGTTCACCTGCGGTATAAGCTACCGACATCACGAATACAAGGCACAAGGTAAAAAAACTAGTGGATTTAGATGGACATTTGTCTGACCTTGATTGTCCAGATGAACTAGTCCTATGGGTAACACTTATACATTCCTTTAGAGCAGTGGTTCTCAGCGTGATACCAACCACCTCCCAACTGCATTTGGAAGTTTCAGGTGGGCGCTACAGAGTACACAGGGATTGGGGGAGGCATTGGCACTCATTTAGGGGTCCCTGGCAAATAAGGATACATGACTGCCCTGTGCTAGGGCACAATAAGGAATCCTGGTAGTCTGTTCTCTTCCACTAGATCTTTCCCTCTGCTGTTTTCTCCTTCCATGTCCATCCCTCCTACTCGAGATCCCAAAAATGACTTTGTGACCCAAACTTATCCATAAATGGCATTAGAAATTAAATGCAACTTCTTGCAAAGAGAATGTAGTTTAACTTCAGAAGTAAAAATATATTTGAGGGTCCGACTATGAATGGCAGGAAGATGATAGGAGTAGGGGGGACAGGATCAGTTCAAGATGGAGGGTGGGGAATGGTAGTCTTAAAAACTTTGAAGTCACTGCTTTAGAGGGTGCTGTACAGTATGAGCAATACACACAGACCCTACCAGACCACCGAATTGTGTTTCCTTTCTGTTCTTCAGAGTGATGCTGACAACGAAAAGCTAAACAACAGAAAAGATATCCTAAAGCAAGTCAAACATGAGCATGACAAACTACCGATCAACTAATGAGGTGAGAGATGTTGACTAAATGCATGTCTATGTCAACTTGCAAGTCTCCGACTAATTTTAAAAAAGTAAAAAGCCCCCCCCCAAAAAAAAAAAGCCCGAACCAACTGATTGCAGACACCTTTGATGGACTCACCTCATATATGAAGGTTTGGAAGATGGTGACGCCTGTGATGAAGAGCGCGTGTAGTGTAAATACAACATCGTTCAGTTGCACTGGGATTACACTGTGAGGATTGTGATGCTGGTACTCCTCCTACAAGTTTAAAAGCGATAACAAATAGAGAGATATGAGAGGAAAGAGACGATAGTCTCCACAGAGAATATTCCACAGGCTTTTGAGAGGATCCACGCTAAAAATTAGAATAACAGTGGGATAATAATTCTCCATAAAATAGAAGAAAATTAGAAGTATGGAGATGAAAAGTAGACTCACAAGAGCAGATTCCATCAATACTTTTTCACCAGGGAGGAAGATGTGTTATTGGGGTAAAAATTGTAGCAATATATGAGAGTCTGCACGTGCGGCAAAATCTGTCATTGGAACTTGTGGAAAAGTGGTGTCAGAGCCTCTTTTCAGAATTATTATCGCCATGCCCTTGTTTCAAGTTCTTTTTTATGCTTATGTTCAGCCCTGTATCGCAACTATCATCCTTACACAAAACAGCAACAGAAATTAGGCCGGATTCATTGTGTGCTACAGGTCACATAACGTTTCTTCTCTCTATGAAAAGTAGTGTTAGAAATTTCAGCTTTTAAACTCATCTGCACTGACGTTCATCTCTTTGAAACCAAATTGCAAACTGAGCATTACTGATCGTGTTCATTGCTGAGCTCCATCGCTACATATCACCTGTTGTGAACTGACCTATGACCATCACCATTGCACAAAACCTTCTTTGCTCAGTGAGGTTTATCTTCATACTGAATATGAGATCATTCCAAGTTTTCCTTCTTTAGATGTTAAGTTTGCAAGGCTTTGCAATTTGTCCCATAATGATCCTAGAAGGTTTACATCCTTCACTGGAAAGAAAAGCCTCTCTTGGACTGATCCAACAACAATCCAAGTAGACCGCTGCAAACTTTACTCCTTGCAATATCTTGTTAATGATGTTTTTCAATTTGATCCTTGCTGACCTTTGACCTTCACCAAAACCAATATGCCTTTTATAATCAAAGAAGATCACCAAAATATATCACATTATCTCTAAGGTTCCTTTCTTGATACATACTGTTTCCAAGTCCTATGCAATCTGATCTTCAATTACCCCTCGGGACTTTAAAATTTAAAAAAAAAAACAGAAAGTCAAATGGCTTTGTGATTCCTTGCTGATATCTCATTTTTTCATACACACATAATCACTCACAAACACAAGCAACCCAGTGGAGAAGAAAGGGGAGCACACATCAAAATAAAAAACAAAATGCAAGAATTACATACACATTCTGTATCACTTATGGATTTGATGTTAACAAGTGCTAATATGATTGAGTAATGTCAGTCACTCGGCATTGATGATAATTGTGGTCATGGAGGAGGTAATTCACAAGTTGATAGAAAGTTTGTGACACCAAATTGTGGTTACAGACCTGAGCAAGGTGCACATTGTGCAAGTCAACAAAGGCAATTTGGAACAGTCTTACCCCCAAGGGAGTGTTTACGATGACTTAAACAACGAAGTACTTTGTAAATCTTGAAAGGGAGTTTTTAGCAACAGGGATATTCTTATAAGGCTTGGAAAAAGTGATAAGAGCTGTGTCAAATGGTTGTTTGGCATAGAAAATAGACTTTAAATGTTCCACAAATTGAAAGAGAATGAGACCAAAGTTTATCTACCAGCAATCTCTGCTATTAAACATAGATCTACATTTTGACAAATTTCAATAGGAAATAAACATGCATTATTTTCCTTATATGAGTGATTTAACTTCTTCATATGTTCACATTCAAGACATGTAAAACTCTCTAAGTATCACATGTTGGGCTTTTGAACCCAGGACAGATCTTTGGAAGGATAGAACTTATTAATTTTATATCACATTACAATGATGACAAGTCTCCCATGGGGCAATTCAAATGACAGATATCAGCTGTTCAAGAGCTAACAATGTTGACTCTTTGAAGTTCTACTTGAGTTCAGTTGTTGAGATATGTCCCTTTAGGTTTTCATACTCTCAGCTCTGGAGACCTCAAATGACCTTTGACCTCCATGAAAAACAATAGGGATCATGCACTCACAACGAACTTCCAACACACCAACTTTGAAGTTCAAGTACCTTTCCCTTCCCGAGATACTGTGTTCACAAGGTTTTCCCATTATGTCTTCTATTGTCATCACATGACTTTTGACCTATATAAAAAAATGATAGACATCATCCACTAATTAGGAGCTATCAATGGTTAGATTGAACTTTCAGCAACATTCAGATGCTGAGATATCTCCCCTAATAAGTTTTCTTACTTTAAGCTCCAGTGACGTCGAATGAACTTTGACCTCTATGAAAAACAATAGAGATCATCTACTCACCATGGACTACCAACAAACCAAGTTTGATATTCGAGCACCTTTCCCTTCTTGAGATACAGTGTTTACAAGGTTTTCAAACAATGTACTCTCCTGACCTCACATGACCTTTGACCTCCACAAAAATGGCAGACATCACTTTCTCATCAGTTGCTACAAATAGTAATGGTTTGAAGTTCCAACTCACTTGATAGGTTTTCCTACTCTAAACTCTGGTGATCTCAAATGACCTCTGACATCCATGAAAAACAACAGGAATCATCTACTCATGATGGACTACCGACACAATAATGTTTAAGTTCGAGCACCATTCCGTCCTTGAGATATCGTGTTTACAAGCCAAGGTATCACATACATACACACACACTCACATACACGCACACATATGCCATCACCATCGCATAGATTCCTTGCCTGCCTTCGGCAAGGAATCAATTAAACACTTGTACTAAATAAGAAAAAAAAATACCTTCTTTAAAAATTTTCCTTGTTGAAATCATTTGTTCACAAGTAATCATGAGTATCATTAAAACCAAAAGGGATCTCAATTATAATCGTAGGTAATAACTACATCCCATAGTGCTCTATGTGTTGCTATGACATAATACTGTATTCATAATTTCATATGTTATATATGCCATAATGAATGATGCCTCCCCTCTATTTCCACTCACTATACACATCACAATGCGCTATCAAGTTGGAAATGCCTATTTTATTACATGTAATAGAATATAACAGCTACTGCAGTGTACGTACATTTCTTCCATGACAATATCACAAGTTACATGGCTCTCCATCCACTGACAAAGGATTGTTTCACCACATACTACAGTACACTGTCTAGCTATTTGAAGGCAATCCACGAATCATAATACCTGATTGAATACCAGTTAGTTATAACTATCTCAACTCATATTGTTTTGTCCCTGAGTTCCATCGCTTCAGCAATTTCTGGTGCCGTGAAAGGACGAACACATGCCGGTACTTAATGTGCAGCTTGTTGTGTATATCAATATATTGTATAAGCAGCCTGCATTCATACTGTGGGTGCAGTTAAATGTCAGGCCATATGGTTGTGTACCACGTGCACTAAATATCTTCTCTGGCTTTTCCTTTACCTACTTTGCTCTTTTTCTTTCGGAGTAGTCATGCAATTGTCTCAAAAGTGTCAATTTTTGTTTTATCAAATTCATGTCACTAATAGATCCAACTCCCATCAGAATATTAATTGTCGACACTATCACAGCCACTGAGTGGTTTTAAAGATTCATATGTAAAAAGAAGTACAAAACAAATTAAGCAAAATTTTTAGGCAAGAAACTTTAGAAAAGTGAAATTTTTTCATACCTTGATTGCATCTATCCAGTATAGGGCAACGTTGAAGACTCCATAGACAAGGAAGCCAGTGAAGTTGTACGAGAGAAAGTCAAAACTCAGTCCCACGACACTATTCAAGATACAAACATAAACCAACATTAGCCTTCCAATGATCCACGATTGTGCTTTCTTATGGATGTCCAATAAAGTTAAATCCTTCCAAAGACACCAGGCTTACAGGGTCAGTGCTTCACTCTAGTTTCTGTAACCTTCTTAGTGGATGGGAGTTTTGAATCCTCCCCCCCATAGGGCGCTAGTCTATATCACAGGTTAAATCCCCAGCATAGCTGGTACTTGAAGTCAGTTCAACAGCTGAGTGGACTGAGAGAGACAAAATTTAAGTAGCCTTGGTCTTGCCTTGGTTCTTGCGCACTGAGACCGAAGCCTCTACCACAAGTCTATCACACCATCCTTTGAAGATCCACTGGGTATCAAACCTGAGCCATCTAGGTAAGAGCTGTGAGTTATGACCACTAGACTACAAAGATACCTTGTGTCCATTACATGAGCATTAATATCAAGACCCTGTCCAATAGTGTGCAAGGCATCAGTGTATCTGCCCACACTCTTTGACACCAAACAATGCTGTCCCCCCAAAAAACCTCCTCTATTGGACTCAACTGTAGCAGGATGTAACTACCAAAGTTAAACAGTTGACATTATCCTCCAGCCATGGTGACAAAATGACCTTGGGTTCCACAAATCAGTTTGAACAGCTTCTTGACAATGTGCGAGACTCTTTGTGAGCTGTATTTTACTGTGTTGTGATATGGGATCTATGTTACAGTGTTAGTAGTATTTGAAGGCAGAGAAAAGTTAAAGGCACGATCGATCAATTGACTAATTGATTGATTGATCCAGTGGCTGTTATTCCTTGCTTGGAAAATGAGTAGGTCAAATAATTTGGAACATTGAGCACGATCCATTTGCAGTGCAGAGCTGCACATTTCAAGCCTAAAACAGCAGACAGTACAAAATGAGCAAGATGTACCTTCCCTGTAACAGTTTTAGAATCTGAAATAAGCGCAAAATCTACAGTACTAAAAGTATACGATTATATGAATGCGTCTCTGAAACAAGGTGAAAGCCACCAGAAACTTTGTATCAGGGCCTCTCATCAATGGTACTAGATAATATTACAGGACTTTGGCAGTCAAAGGTTTCATCTTATAGGTATTCAAGATATTGCTCAGATGCACAGGGAGAACCCCAACAACAGGAGGAAAATTATGTGACAAACTGCATCTTCAGTCTGTTTTGGGATGAAAGTTCATAACGATTTGTTAGTCTAAGAGCAAGACACAAATCAAACATTGTCCATAGGAGTTTGTTTTTACTTTCCTACACTTAAATACTCATTAAATACTTTTGAACTTTCCAATCTCCAGTGGGGTATCTGATGTCACTAGATTACAGTCCCTTAAAAAGGTAAATATTAGTTTAAGTGAAACTCTAGACTTTCTGATTCACTTCCTTCAAGGAAATGAAGCAATGGTGCTGGTTCATATGGTGAGGGAAATCTTCACCTCTTTACAATCTACCTGTGAAGTGATGTGATCATACCAAGCATATTATAGAGCAACTGTCAAAACTGTAAATGGCAAGGAAATGACGCATCCTGCTGAAAACCTATGGAGTTGTGTGAAGAGTATGGGGGGGAGAGGAGGGTTGCTGACCTAAGTAATACTAAGTTAACACATGAAGTGACAGGAAGATACTCTGTAACAGTTGAGGAATTTAAAAAGAAAAAATGAAAAAAATAAAAGTTGAACGTTACTAGTTCAATGCTAAGTGAGTCGTTTTGCTTTTACAACCTACAGAAATTACAAGCTTCATATATATAAAAATAAACCCTGTGACTGCATGGCAGGAGCTTCAAGTTTTGGTTAGCTTTTGTAGCGGCCATATAGGGGCAGCAGCTGCAGGACGCTGTGCAGGCTAGTATATTCCCAGCAATGGTTTATACTACAGGAAACTAAAACGTTTTGTCCTACCCTCATAACTAATACCATACAATCATTGCATAACAGTTGTGCAACAGTAGATTCAAAAGTTGGTTCGTTTGTTGTTCTTTGCGCTATTTGCGGGGCACCATTTCACTACACCATCAGATCTAACTTTACAGTGTACATTAAAACTGAGCAATCTGAAAACTGTGGCATCGTTGCACAGTGTCATACGACGAGACACTACTGTACACAAAAGGATCATGGGGAGTAAAGACATCCCTCAGGTTTTTCTCGACTTCTCTCCACGTTTTACGTGCATTCCTGTGTTGGTATACAATTTTGTTGGATTTGCTGAAAGCAAGGAATAACTTCAATTTGTAAATTTTGCATAGTGGCTTAGAGAAGCCCATCAACATTCCTGTAGGTTCTGTGAACTCTTTGCGAGCCCTCACAAATTTGCAAGTAAAAATGTCTGCTACCAATGGTTGGCATCCACAAATTTGAGCAGCAAACGTGATACAAAGGCAACCAAAAATATTCTCTGAAAATGCGTTTCAAACTGAAAGTATCAAGTGGTGGCTATCACCATTTACATGCAGCCTAGAATTGACGGACAGCAAAGCGAAGTATCACCACTAGTTGGTGCTGAGTGCACCAGAAAAATTTTTGGAAATCAATACCCCCCTAGATCACCAGAAATTGCCTTCCCAGGTTCCACAGGTACCCTTTTGTGGCACCCCACCAAAAAAGGATGCTGGGTAATGGGGCCATGACCCCTCCATCATGGGTAAACGTGACACCTCACCTTTTACGCCTGAAGTTGAGGTAAACCTGCGGGTAAAACGAGACGCTCCATGCTGCAAAGTAAATCCATCCTATAATAACCGAAATGATGTCAAGGGCTTTGACCTTCATGACTTCGACGATCGTGAAGTCCGAGTGAACACTGCCGGTAGAAGAATAGAGAGAAATTATCCATGGGTGAGATAATCATGTCAGGGACAGGGGAAATGGACAGTGACGGACAAAAATAAACACCAAAGGTCTATCAAGTTTACTCCGATGCAGTAAATACACAAGATAATGTGCAGTGCGTGTGAAATTTACTATAAAAGTAAAATCACATTAATCTAAAAAGAGGAAACACATTCCTGAGCATCTCCCATAGAAAGGGTGATGCCACGCTACATCCAAACCTATCCACGAGAACCATAGTCACCTTGGAGACTTACCGTAGGCAGTTTGTCATATTTAGCGGAATACAGTTTTGGCATTACTTTTTGTGGTTAAGGACATCTCTGACTACTTTCATGACTTTTTTCAGTCCTGCCAATCTGAAGGTGAAAAATATCACAGTGTAAGGTGGGACACCAAATCTACTGACAACCGTGTTTATGGACTCGCCCATTTCTGACTGTGCAAAGTGCAAAATCAGGTCTTTTACATTCCCAGATTCAAAGTCTTCATTCTTTCTCAGTCTTTTCCTCTCTTTAAAGTGATTGCGTGTGTACTGACAAACCATGAGGATAAGATTATGTTTGATCTTAACTTTTTCTTTATACTTAGTGCAAACGGACTACGTCTTTCAATGAAAGAAAATGACAGCAACTTCTTTGGAAAGCAACGGGGTTGGCATGAAAACAGTAAAAAATAGAAATCATATTTGAAAATTAACAGTTCTCACTATAAGCGCCTACATAATGAATATGCAACAGTACAGGATTCACTGGTGTATCAAAAACATACTACTCAAGTCGTGGCTCCTTGGTCCGTATCGGCAATTGTAGTGCTTAATGAAAGGAAGCACTGCATGTACAAATGACCTAGAAACTAGTCACATCATTGCGACCCAGTGATCCTGAGTTGTTTTGACTAACTGAATATTCAATACTAGTATACTTCCCATTGGCTAGTTCAAAGACGCACACCGTTGATTTGAATGAAAACTGTCAACCACTACATTATCGTATTCTACACTTTTTGTCGTAATGTTAGATGAATTTGAAATAATATGGCAGAATTACCAACTAAAATCTACTTATTTTTCCTAATTGTCTGAAATGGTGCAATTAAAAGGAATAACAAAATTTTGGAGATGAAATTTCAATGTTTTTGCTTTTTGCCTATGCACGTAATCACTTCAACAAAAATGTAGAATAAGGACCTAATCAGTCTGCAAGATAACACACAAACCAGAGATAAAGCTCCGCAAGCCGAATACCATCGCTTGCTGGAAAGTGGTGCAAATTACGCAAATTTTCCTTCAAAGCTGGAAAAATGTGGTGCATTCACTGTTGGATTTTCTATTTAAATCAAAGAGTTGGTATCCAGTTTAGTGCTACTCAAAAATTTTGATCACCACATGCCAGCGTTCATGTTATCCCATCTACATCTCCCGATAAACGGTGCCATTGGTAGCATCTGGTTAAGAAATGGTACAGTACTGTCTACCAGTTTAGGATGACTGGTATAAACTAGAAGACATCCATTACAGGAGGACAGAAAGTATGAATTGATTAATTCTTTTTATATAAGGGTGAATTTGTAACATTTTGGTGTCCATTTTACAACAGTTGCCTTTCGGTGTTAATCTCCCATTCTGTTGCTGAATTTTCACTAAATGAAAGCAAGTTGTTTAAGATTTTTAGTACATTGCATCCTGCCACAAGAACTGTAACTTTCAGAAAGACTTTTGTCAAACCAAGGAACTAATATCAGTTCATCCTCATTATATTTGGAGGTAAATATCTTCTCCAACAGGATACATCTTTAATGCATTTTTGGATGAATACCAGGAAAGTACTGTATGTTTAAAAGTACTGCATTTCTTACGGCCAAAGTGCATGCACGTAGTTTCCTTCTTTAAACTTTAAGTTAGATGGTACAAACTTACTCAATATCATCAGATGACATATTAATATATACAATGCCAGACTTGTTTGCATACACCTCCACGGAGTACTGGATGCATGTCCTGTATTGTCACCTAAACCAAATAAAACAAAGAAATTTGTTAAAAACCTTACCAAAAAGGAAAATCAAATCTTCCAAAAAAGAGCAGTATCTCAAATCTTTTCAAGATAAAGGATGGAAACTGTTTTCAAGGAGAGTGGAAATCTCTCAAGTGTACAGCCACAAGACCTCAGTCTTCAATTTCCTCAAGAATGTGGTTTTTAGCGCACATGGAAAACCTAAAATTGGAGGCCTGAATCATGAGAAGTGGAATACAGTTAACGTCATGCTGTACTATCTTTATGTGTTCTTGCTGTACTCTTGATCTGATTGTAAACTCAGCGGCTCATGACGAGAATGCGATCACTTCACTTCACAGATAACTGGTGATTAAAGTACAGGGTGGTTACTGTACTACAGATCAACATCATGGAACTTCCAGTTGGTTGTCAAGTACTATCAGCTGCAGACCCTGCAAATTAACACGCAACAACCTGTGATGTTAGGTACAGTCCTTTACAGGACAATACACTTGGAAGAGCTCTACAGACTAACGTGCACCACTTCCATTTACATACATGCACACGTTGTGAAACCAAATAAAGGTGCAAGTAAAAATGAGAAAGTTCTTGAGAGGCAGTTTGAAATGCAAATGTTTCTGAAGATATCACATCGTCCTCTTCAGACTTCGAAATTAAGATCAAAGAAGCACTGTCGATCTAGGAATACAGACCTACACTTAACTCACAATTACTACAGCATTGCTCATAATATAATTTATCTGTTTTCTGTCTCTATTTGTGACTGTCTACTCCTGAACACTACAGTCTAAAGTCGAGTTGTTTTTCTTTGTATGAAGTGTGTATTTTGTTTGGATCAAACTCTTCTTTATTTGCCTGAAGAGGGAGATGAGATATCTTGAAAAAATTTGCATTTTTAAATGCCTCTCAAGAACTTTCTTGCTTGTATTTTGCTCCTTTATTTGGTTTAAAACTGTACAACTCTTCCAAAGTTACACACGTATATGTGGTAGCAACTTTAAATGCTTGAGTGAAAGATGAGTGGATGGAATATCAACTTCTGTTTCAGATGGGATCTCACAGTGAAACATCTAAGGCTATTTTGGAACAACTACCGCAACAATTTATGTTAACGTCAAACGTTTTAAATATTTCAGCTTTATGTTTTACAGTTTACATTATTTCAAAAGAATGAATCATTAAAATGTGATAAAATACAATATGTACAAAAACAAAAACATTATGAGAGTATACAGTATGAAAGATGCTGAACTAGTACTGTGCACACTAAATTTACAGTAATAGAGATTCTGAAATTTTTCTGAATTGCCAACATGGGCGTAGATCCTGGCAGAGACTGGCGGATGTGTCCAAACCAACTTTTCAAGAGGAAGGGAAATGATTTATCTTATCCCCAACACTTTGTCTTGATCAAACCCTGCATTTTTTAATTCCCCTGAACTTTGATGCTGTAAGATGTTCAAGCATTGGGCAAAAAAACATGCCATAAAAATTTAAAACTACCACTGTAGACATTGTTGGGCCAAACTTCTACATGGATTACCTGTCTCCTGATTTTTTTTCTGTCCATGCATTTTACCACACTACATTACTCGGACACTAGATCTAAAAATTAAGGAGGTTTGTAAGCATCACTGGGTCTGGCAATTTCCGGCAATCTTGGGAAGTACATGTGACTAAGGATTTCCTGTATGCTATGCACCAGTCCATGGTTACAATCCACTTGTAGATACTTGTGTCAACACCATTATTCAAGCAGATCTGCATGCATGTTCTTGAACTTGATCCTTACCTCGTCTTCGACCATTACAACATTCTCATTGCTGCTCTGGAACGAGATCGTCACAGGTGTAGTAACGTTTGTACAGAGGGTGACATTGAAGTGACCTTTGTTACCAACAAGAACCTTGAGGGTAAGCGGCTGCACTGTAACATTACCCTTGCAATCTGAGGCATAAACGCACCCTCCGACGATGGCAGAACAGATGAAAAACAGCAGCCTCAAAAGATGTGAACTCCTCAACTCCATAGCACAAAGTCAAATCTATGGTAGTGGAAAGCGAAAAAAAAAAAAAAAAAACAAATCCATAAAATTCTGAGCATCTGATCAGATTTAAAACAAGAAGGTGAGCAATATGTCTGAGGGAAGGAGAGGTGGTGCTCTCGCAGTTCGCAGTTCTTCCAGCATGCTCGACGATATTGGAAAGTTGAAGATCTACATCTCCACTGTACATACATACATACATACATACACACATACATACATACACACACACATACATACGCACATACATGATACATACACAGTATCAATCCTAAGAAAATAACATGGCTAAGGATAAAAAGAGTAATCAGATACATCAGATGCTTACTTGTGACATGGATGCAATGAAATCATTTGAGATGACTACTGTGGAAACTGGTGAAGAATTCCTGCAGATTTGGGGATGGGAAAAGTGCCTTTCAAAGTTACTGTGCTGTGTTGTTTAAACATGTATATACTGCATATGGGTATTGTTTTGTGTTTTCATGGTCTTCACATTTCAGACATTTATACATTCTGTTACAGAGGCAGATCCAGGATTTCTGTGGGGGGAGTGCACTAGATTCAGGTATTGAAGTAGAGTGTCCTCCACCTGAAAGATTTTCACAAAAAACAGTCCTCTCAATTTTATGAGTTTCTACATAAAAAAGCACGATGAGAAGAGCATTAGAGTCAGAGAGATGTCTGCGATACACAGTAATACTACTGGGCACAATTGATCAAGTTGGAAATATTCGGGGGTGCACATACATCCCACAGCACCTCCAGTCCACTCCTCCCCCTGATCTTCCACAGTGTTAAAGTTGAAATCTTGAGTTGACCTAGCCATCACCTGATCATCTATCTATCTTTGCTCTTTGTCAGTGTCTCAGGGAAGAGACAGTAGGGAAAAAGATCACCTGTCATGAAGTCTTGAAGAGATGCACTCATCTTCTATGTATTTAGATATGAAAATTGTCTCAAAGTTGTTGTTGGCAAGGCTACAAAATTCTCTCCAATTAAAAAAGCATATCAGTCAATCACCATTACTTGAAATCACACAGACCAGAGGGAATGGATTTCATGTATGCAAAAATGGGGCTTAAACAATGTTTGTTTGTTTGTTTTGTTTTGTTTTATAGTGGCTATGACATAATCCGCGGGACACGACTTTCACTGACAAATTTTCAAATCATGTTCCAGCTTAAAGCAAACTGTATCTGTGGGCATTCTGACACGTACATACATAACCTTTGACATACAATGCTGATTTGTCAGATGTAAAAAGAAATAATAATAAAACAACATACAGCAAATGTCAAGTACTTTTATATTTCCTTATTTGGTTCCTTAATTATTTCCTCATTTCTTTATTTAAATATAGGAAGTATACAAACACCATGATTTGTAGATTGTACACGATCTATCAAAACTATGTAAACTTCATGCATACTATTACAGTAACACTACAGTGTAATCTCGCTGGAACCCAGACAGATGTTCTATGTATCACGGTGATGTCCCATCAAAACCGACAGATAATGATGAAAAACCCCAAGAGGAACTACAGTACTACAGTTGGAACATCGCCGAAAGTATCTTCACACTACATTGAAAACTACTGTAATAGAAAAGTGCAAGTCACTTCAAACTAAAACAAAACAAAAACAAAAAAAAACTAACCAAGTGTTCAGGTATAAACTCAAACAGTGTAACACAATAGATCAAATCAGGGATATATTACTTTAAATGGGATAAATACAAACCCACATTGCCTTCTGAGAGTCTAAGATGATTTCACTTGCTCTTACACTTCAGGAGTTTGAAAGACGGTTCAGAAGAGATCTTTACAGTGAATAACTTCTGATATCTTTTTTTTTTAGCAGCATGAATCTTTTTTTACAATAACAGGTACCTATGAAAGTAATATGTTGATCACTAACAATAAGCAGTCTAGAGAACAATGCAATTATAAGCTGGTTTGAAGAGAAAGGGGTAACTTAAATATCAAGTGCAGCCTAAAGTGCACAGCTGCAGCGCTAGCAAATGAGCCAATGTACTTTAAAATGGAAACCACAGTATTGTACAACACATACAGTACGCTGTTGTTGGTAACATGTACAGTACAGTACTACTCCATACTGCATCTCAGCTCTTTCAGTGATGGTGGTTGTTAAATAACGGGGTGATACTTACGGCAGATGAAAACTTTCACAATTAACAATATACTTCAAGAGTGCAGAATGACATTTCCCTCAAATGCTGGAACGTATCATATTTCATCCTTTATTTTTCATTCACGCTGAAAATTGTCTCATTTATGAAGGCAAATTTGGTTTTCTCCCTGGGAGGTCCATGACCCAGGCTACACAGCAGTTTTGCTGTGTGATTTTTCTTGATCCGTAAAAAGCATTCGATACTCTTGATTGTATGTTCTTTTGGCTGAACTCAATCACTACAGTTCCTGTGGTACTTTTCTTTTAGTTAAAAAAGTTATTTCTCAAATCAAAATCAATACAGTACTGTACATTAGTTGCAACAACAGCATATATATCCTAGTCACTAATATACAGTACAAACATGGGGGTACAACAAGGACCAACTCGTGGACCTCTTATCTTTGTTCTTTAAATACATAAATGATTTACCAACAAGTGGTAAAGAAACCAATTTCTTACTTTATTTATGCCAATGATACAAATATCAGAGGATTGTAAGGTTAGTGGCTTTACCTGCAACATAAGTACTGAAATAACAAATGCCTTGTAATGGTTGCAAAACTAATTAACTTCATTTTTTATATGGATATACTGTATGTCCATTGTTTTGGACTACTGGCAGAGGAGTACTGTAGCTACAGTAAGTGTGCCTCCTCAGCCACCACATCCAAGAGTGAAACAAAGTTTCCCCACTGTTTATTATATACTTGTTCTGCCTGAAAATGGCTAGGTGGTTCCACCACCCAGTTGGAAAAAAAACATCTAGCCAGTCAGAAAATTTGGATCTTCACCAACCCTCCCTTTCCCCCTAAAAAAGCAACAAATTGTCACTTTTTCCTTCTGAATTACCCTGGGTAAGACTTACAAATGGATATACAGTACGTCAAGAAGCCAGATAAAAACAAATCATTACTTAAAAACAGGGAATTGAGGGATTGTTGGTATAATACTATAAAACAAAAAGTAAGTTCCACTTTACAAAATATCAGAGCAAGGCTGATGGTTTCCTTAATATTACGTATTTACAATACAGCCTACACTTACAGTAGTTCCTTGAAAAATGGCGTATGAATTAACGAAAGTGAGATTCACACTGAACCGAAACTTTACAATGCTGCACACCAGAAACTACTCTCACTATGTGCATTAAAAAGTGGTAGGTGCTTCATGATGCATGTTGTTATGTCACTGAACCACTGAGATTGCTTCATCTGTTGTTGTTATTTAACAAACTCCTAGTAAATATCCCAATTATAGCACAGAATAGCAAAATATTTTGCCTGTAATGAATAGTATCACTCTCCTGGAAATTTATGTGGCAAGACCAGGAAGCATTAACATTTTATGCAAGTCAACCTGAACAAAGTACAGCGTTGCTGTGGGTTGTTTAAGTACAGTAATGTGTACCTTGATTGTTCATTTGATCACCACATCCTGTAAGCTAGCTGCCGGACTGACTCTCAAGTTTCAACTTGTGAATGCTTATTCTGCCTTCCCCCCCTTCGATAGAAAAAAATCTCTTCCTGGCTTTTTCTTTCTGATTCCCCATTCTTTTTCAAGAACAGCAATGAACATTTGAGGTCACTAGAGGGGAAAATTTGAAAACCTATTAAGGAAGATATCTCACACAGTAAATGTTGCTGGAACTTCCACACTCTGTTTTTAATTTCTCTTTATGAGTATTTCACTGTATCTCCCTAAAGTTTTTTTTGGGGGGGTTAAAGGTCATGTGAGGTCAGTAGCGGTCATAGTTTATCTCAATTAGAGAAAGTTGTGAATCAAAGTCTGTATGTAGATAGTCCATTGTGAGGAGATGATCCCTCTTCACAGAAAATGTCTAAAGCCACTGTGAAAAAATTTAATTAACGAGAGGAACCCTACAGTACAACTTAAAGTCTACACGTTAAATATAAGGTCTTTTGCACATGTCAGGTAAATGTTTTGTTATTCTTGACCAACTGAGGTGTATTTAATAAATTTGGCAATTGATCTTGCTTCCCTGAATAGATGCAAATACAGAACAAAGGGTACGCAGAGAGCATCTCCGAACAGATCTATGTTTTTCAAGACAGAAATCTCTTACTTTCTATCTCTTACTTTCTTTCTATCTCTTACTTTCTAAGTTTCTATCTAGATACATTTAAAAGCAACTAGCGTAGCAGAAATTTCAGCTAATCACAATCACTGTTACAAATAAATCCTGCATTATTTGAGCAGGAGGACAATGTCAACACCCTCAACAAAGAAATGATGTTTACAATGGATGTACTTTCCCTATAACAATGAAACATTGATTTTGGTAACAACACAGAGGCATGAGATTTTTGCCTGCATGATCTTCTCCATTTTTTTTTTCCAATTCAATTTATTTGTTTCTACCATCATTAAATAATTAGGGATAATTTGTTTGCGCATAGCCAGTTATAAATATTGCAAAACTCAGTCTCTGCATCAGCAATAGCTTTATGAAGTTTTTTTCTGTTGAAAAAGAACAGTTGTGTCATCAGCAAACAACATAAAAGTACCTTTTTCTTTCTTTGCAGATGTTAAAAATCACTCATTGCTCCAGCTAGTCTACAAACCTATTCCTCTGTACTTCTTTGATATATTTTCCATAAACAAAGTACTGATGAACAACATACAGCATGGAATGATGAGTCATTCTCAACTCAGAGATTACCTATTGAGGGAAATCTTGATGGCATCTCTTTGTTGTTCCTCAAAAATACAATTTGGGATTTAAAACGATTTTCACAAATATGCACAGTAGTGTACACTACATGTCGTGGACGTCATTCAGACTTTGACTACATTTCCTTGTAGCATCTTTAAACACATCTTAACCTGACATAATAACTCACCCAGTATCTCATAGCATCTATTTTTTTTTCCTATTTTTTTTACTTTTACTTACTTACTATAATGTGATATAAAATGGCTGCCCTACGGTGCTGTATTGTGGGTGTGCAATAGAACAAATGAATTGCCCTGAGCTTTTTAGGAATGCAACAAAACAAAGTTGGCAGACTGGTTTGAGAGGCTGTAATAAAAACTGCTCTCCAAAACCAATCACCATTAACTGAGGCAGCTATCTAACTATACCTAGCATACGAAGACTATACAAATTTATTCAGGGTTGGGAAGAAAAACACTCCCAAGCAGGTGAGGCAAGTGATTGTCTTAGAACTGCACTCTCAATGATACTGTGTTAAAACTTGTCAAACAACATGCAGTAAATACATGTACTGTCTCTGACAAAACATAGTAGCTACAATTACACCCAAAAATTTGCATGACAAAAGCCACTTAAATTCCATAGTGCACAGCAATTCTTTTTACAATTGCAATACATCGTAAAATTGCCGAAAGTGAACTTGCTGACTCAACATGTAACAAATAGTAAATGCAGTAGCACCACTACAGCCTCTTAAAATGAGTACAGTCTAATTCCTATTGCTATTGCCATAGCTTTTCATGGGTAGTTCAATACCGTTGTTTTCTTTTATGGAATTATTTTTAAATTCACTACATATCCTTCTACTTCATAGCCTTATTCCATAAAAAGGCAACGACCCGTTTCCTTTTTGACATACTATTAATCTCACTCAAAAGCACATATACCTACTAAACATTACAGGAATTTCCACTGACTTTTATTTTGGACTTAGAATTATTTCCAATGCCAAGGTAATAGATTATTATTAATTACAGGGTATGTGCAGTAAGTCAATAGCATCAGTCACTGAGCAGTCTACCCTTTCCCAGCAGAGTTTTGGCATTGAGGTATTCTGCAACTACAGTAGGTGTACAGTTTCTGCGTAGGCGAGATAAAAGATTGTACATCACTGGCAAAATAAAATATTACCGGATTCAATTAAAATGCCAAACCGAAATATTCGTCTGCTTTTTGGTACCAGATTTGGATTTTTTCTCTCACTTATGGTTAAGACGTAAATGTGAACGAACTTGAAGTAGGCAAATTACCAAATGTGCGTAATTAGCTCAGTTCAGCGTAGACGAAACAGCGTTTCACTTTTTTCGTTTTAAACAAACTTTTGACTAATCACGCCAAATTTGTGTAAGATTATTGTTTGGAAATGATATGCAAGCAGATTTTGATAATTATTTTGATGAGTTTTACTCTATTTTTTGCAATTAAGGTAAATGATGGTCACTCTAGGCCTACAACGTTTTGTTTATGTAGCGGTTCGGAGAAATAATGATCTAGCGTGGGTGCGGCCATAGTTATCCCGTCAACCCAAGGATGATATTGCAAATATACAGCATTTTAAGACTTGTTAAGTTGCATTTGTCAAAGTTTACTTTGTAGGCATAAATTAGAGTAGCAGTTAGGCCTTGCCTAGATTGTTATAGGGAACTCAACTGCAGGATGTTAGCCTCTTTACTGAATATTCACCCCACCACTGTTAAGTGTATAGTAACCTTAGGAATGAAAGGGTGCATGGCTTCATGGTTGGCAACATTGTCTACCTTGAACATAACTCACGCTGTGTGAAAATATGTTCCTGTGGCAGGGGACATGTGCGTATATATCATAGTTTGTATAAAAATAAATAATCCAGTATAGCAAATGTCTCTTATGTCACAGAGATAATTTTACTAAGATACTGTCTCAGAGAAGAGGTGCACCGAAGAATCACAGGTAAGGCATTAACACAGATGTTGGTATTTGCAAGTGAAAGAATTAAAGGCTGTCACTCATCACCCTAAGCTATATTTTTACTTTCCGGAAAGGGATCCATTGTTTTGATAACACATGTAGAGGATTTTAAGACAGGCTGAGGGAGGGACTAGATGTTGGTAGTTGGGAGAATTGAAACTGGCTGGGGTGATGAGTTTTGTCTTTCAAAGTCCATCAGAATGCCTTGGGGTGCACTAGATTTTGCATTAACATAAAATTTGCGATTTTGATTACAAATTGCATTAAGAGTGAGAAGATCAAGTAGCAATGAACAAGCAAATTACAGTGAAAAGAAATGATCAATTGCTTTTTTATTTAAATCATTTTATGTGTATTTTATTTCTGTTCTTGAATTTCAATGCATTGCATAAAGCTATTCAATATTCTTATCAGATAAAATGTATAGAACAAAGGGAACCATAGTGAGTCCAGTGTAGTGGCGTTCATTACCTTGAGTCTGTCACTAAAAAAAAAAAAAGTTACTGTATATAAATAGTAGCCCTTAAAGGAATATCATCAAGTGAAGCAAGCACCATGAGATGACAATGCTCAACTGCAAAAGATATGTCAAAGTAAGTAATGCAGGCCTTGAATTTTGAGGAGTGCGGCAAGAGCGATTGCACACCACAAGCACTCACCCCGAATCACTGTGAGGGGTGCGATTTGTTACACACCTTGATAGAGAATGGTAACTATGATAAATCTATTGTAGTTAAATAAAACAGCACACCTACCACACTCCCAAATTTCCTGAGGAGTGTGATTTGAAGCACACCTGGAAAATCTAAAACTCAAGGCCTGGTGATGCAATCATATCAATTGGTACTTCTTTAAAAGGGCCAGACTTGGAAACGTTTTGCATATTTCTGTCTTTCAAAGTCCGTCAGAATGCCTTGGGGTGCACTAGATTTTGCATTAACATAAAATTTGCGATTTTGCATATTTCTGTCTCCCCTACCCACCAATTCTAAGGTACTTCTTGTGTATGCCTTGATTTCTAAAATAACTTGCAATCATACAATAAACTTTTTACATATGTATTTCATAGCTCTGATATTCTTTGTTTGTTTTAGAAATGAAGTGATAGCCAGCCTATCATCCAACCTACGTGAGGGTGGCCTCAAACAATCTCTATATATTTTACAATTCAAGCAATCCTATCCCAAGTTGACATAAAAGTTTCTGATGTGTATGCCATTTCAATATACTTTACTGCTTAAAAAAATGCAACTGTCCTGTTCATACAATCTACTTAAAGGTGAAATCAGGGTTTGACTGAGAAAATTCTCCATTAGTTGATTTTTCTTTCTAAACTGATTGTTCACCGAAATATAGAGATGTTGGGAGGTGTTTTAAGTTAGAAGAAATAGTAACTATTACGTTAATTACTGTTGAATGAGAACTCGTGATATTTGTCTGGTACAAAAATAAACATTCATGTACAAGCTGACAAGACAGCCTCCTGTATACGATAAATACCGAATTTGACTTGTTTCTCATTCATTGTCATTCATAAGTCATTGTACGATACCAATGGGGAATTGTAGTGAAACAAATTGTGAAAATAAACCCTGATTTCCCCTTCAAGCAACTGACAATTTCATTGCCTCACTACCCTTTACTAGTGGGAGGATGTTTTTTACTTTACAAAGGACTTCCCCCACCTCATCTGGTCGGCAGTATACTTTATATGTGCAAGGTATCACCACCCCACCCCCTTTCTCTGAAGGAAGAGGCCAAGGTTGAAAACTCTGGACTGGCTCCCCTGTTGCTATACATGATAACGATAAATTATTATCCAGAAATTCCCCGAAGACTGTGGCTAACCCTCGTGGGACATGTCCTATGATTAGTGGAACTGGGTTCACCAGGTCTTTTATATAAAATCCCTGTGATGTTTTTTTGGTTGAGCACATCTTTATCTGTAATGTTCGGCATCCAGACAAGGATGGCATCTTTGTCATGAATGTTCCCGTACTCTGGTTGGAGAATCATCTTCATGAAAAATGGTGGTACTATTTTGTATTCGTGGTATCCTTTTATTACACTTTTCTCTAAGCTCACCACTAGTTCTGTCTCCCCTGTAGGAAAATAAAGTGCAATATATACCTTTTGAGTATATTCACTGGTCACTTTTTTAATAATCACCCTGTCCACATGTACACACAAATACTGTACTTACATCTGGACAAAAGAATCAAAAGCTGTGTTATACTCTTTTATAATCAAGACTAGACTCAAGATTTGTATCTGTAACTGGCCAGCAGAACCATTTCTTGGTTTGTCAATACTGGTGTACAGTAGCTGAATACTACCTTCATCTTGTAGTTGAATTTGTTTAAGGACAGGTCCAGTGCAATAGTACTGCATCAATGTACATGACTGACAAATTTTGGTAAATTATATTAATGCGTTACCATGCAATGTCATACTTACTGGCATATGAGTAAGATGTAGTATAAAATATCATTGACTGTCTACTTAGCACATCAGCCAGTCACAATGTAGGCTTCTGATACACAGACCAGACTGGATGAACAAACCTATCGCTGTACACACACTTCCGTTTGATAACATTTTCTGGTTATGATCATTTTTTAATGCAAACCTAATACAAGAAGACCAGAAGATTTGTAAGATATTTGACCACTGTATAAAGGATTTCTTCATTTTAATTACGCAAATAGACCTAGCAAAATTGCTGTCAACCTAATTTACATATCTTTCAAAACAAGTGCTGGGACCGGCCGTACGTACGTACGTCTGTGCAGATATGCCCTGGATTGATAGGCTAGATCGTTCCACGCAGAAGTAGTTAGCTGAATGAAATTTTGTCCGCATAATTCAACACAAAGCCTAGGTTCTTTGGAGACAAAAATATCACGTTCAGGGATGTCCGTGAATAAAGCAATCATCTGAAGCTGAAAATAACACACTCAACTTTACACGTGCATATCAAACCTTTGCAACGATGTGGCTGATAGGATCGGGAGAGAGAAAGAGTGGAAAAATTAACGTGCTCGCACGATGTAAGGTACATACCCTGGCAGTTGATCATAAAATTATTTCGTTTTGGATTCGTTGTAATTCGTCAGCGGAATCTTGCGTGGGCACAATTTTTTTCAGTGAAGTACAGCAAGTAATGTTCTTTATATACGCTAAAAGGTTAGTGAATATACCGTGATATATTCGTGTTTTCGGATTTTTGAACGGAAATTGGTAAATGAACTCGCAGAATTGGTACACCTCAGAAGTGGTATACCTACTGTACTGTTTGTATTGCATCAAAACAATTACCGCATAGGCCTCGTCTCTCTTTACTTTATGACTTTAATTTTAAAGCACAACATTTCTGTGGATGGCGTAATAACATTAAACGCCTTAAAATTAAATTAATCACTAGGTCAATCTACTTTTCGTGGAAATGGTACCAAATGATGAAATGCTGCAGCTACCACAGTTCGGTATTTACACAATTACAGAGCCTACTATGGTTTCGACCGTAGTATTAATAATTGATACGGTCGAAACCATAGTCGGCACTGCGCTAGTCCTAGGCTATGCCGGCCTGCTAGTATTTGCAAGATCCTGCCTAGCGAGAAGTGCAAGATGTCCGAGCATATAAATCAGGATTAACATAGTTGAAAAAAATGATAAATATGTTATACTGGAATTATGTTCAATTACTAAATCATACCTGCATGTATTTCGTGAAACTGTAACTTAGGCCCTCGAGACTTCAATTGGAGCGACAACGACTTAATTGTTCGCATGCAATACTGTATGTGCGTGATCTTACAGTCCTCGAGCGGCAGCACTATATATGATACATCATGCACTGCTGCAGCGTGCAAGGATCGTACAATTTGCTTTGCAAATTGCATGTGAGATCGATTGTGCTTAGATCAGCTGATCTGCATGTGATTACGTCACAGGTTATTTTCGCTCAACCAGTACTATGGCAAATCATCAGTCACCCCAAGCTACAGTTTTGGTTGGGGGCGGCAAAATTCTCAATTGGTTCTGCCCTCGATTGTCGACAAATTTGAAAGCTGCAGCGTAGCTTGCACATCGTACCCAACAGCTCATTGTATTGAAAACACATGCAGATGACTCAGGAGTTTCAGTTAGACTGCAGACTGTGGGAATGACTGTTTCTTGAACTGGAGTGTGTGCATGTTAATAATAGAACTAACATGAAAAGTGTTTCAGCTGGTAACGATTTTCAAAAACCAAGTCTAATGAACTATACTCACTCACTAATTAAGGTTCCTTTGTGTGTGATTTTATTTTGGCGATTTGGCATTAGTATGAGAAGGAAACTGGACAGGTTTAGAAAAAAAAAAAAGTGAATTTCACGGAACAACTCAATGAGCAGCCACCATAACTTTATTCTAAACTATCACCCAAATCTTACAAATCTCAAATTACCTTCCAGGATATTTCAGAGTATTGAGTGTTCAAAGCCTAAGCAAATAACTTCCATTGAAATTTACTGACACTAATCCAGTAATGAAAATATTGTCACTTGATCATGCAAAAGAGCCTCCCATCAATAACGATAGTGAATATGTTACTACAATTTAGGGTGACTGCATATTCAATTTAAATAATTAAAGATGTCTGTAGATGAAGTATTAAAATATTTAGGCCCTATATTTTTCAAAGATGTCTTTAATTATTTGAAGATATAGGCCTATTTTATTCATCTTGTTCTTAGCCTATAGCAGATCTCGAATGTAAACAATATTTTAGATACTTCTTCTAGATCTTACGATCTTTTAAAGATATGAGTTCAGTACAAGATATATACCGAGTACGATCTGAGAGGGGGGATGACCAATGTTTTCAGTGACGGCATGAATATCAACTTTCCCCCCCCCCCCCCCATATCTAGACAGAGAAATAGCACCAGGCCTTTTTTGTGAGGGGCAATATTGACTCAAAATTGTCGCTTTTTTTTGAACGCTGTCCTGGAGGAGGGGTGTAAGGGAATTAGGGTGTTCCCCTTCCACTCCAGAGCTTCTGGCAGGAATTCAAATCAGTCACGGTCCACAGATAGGCCTACGTGGCATGAGGCGATGTCTAATGGGATTTGGCGCCTTACCTCTCGACCCCCTTATTGCTTTGAAAAGGTTATGTGTACAATTCTTAAGTGCTCAATCATGGTGCAAAATTATCTTTCTTGGAGACCCACACGTACCCTTAAATTAGTTAAAAAGTACTGGGAGGGCTGAGGGTCGGCAGGACTATCTGAGCGGAGACCTGGCGACCATCGTTAGGAGCGGAGCGCACAAGAAGTTTTAGGCTTTTCAAACTCTCCTGATGACGGGAATTAAACTGCACTTCCTTGATATTCTAAGCTGTATGTACACAGCCTTGCAATTAATCATGGATCTCATGCCTGCAGTTTCTCATCTAACCCGACAAAAATCAATACATAAAATGTGGTAATACATATTAGATGGGTTGAGATGATACAAGAATCATAATAAATTATGCGTCATGTTTCATTTGTTCTGGGCACAGTTGGCACATTTAAGGGGGAGGGTGATGAACATATATCTTTAGACCCCACTTTTTATTGGTTGTATTTTAAGCTTGAAAATAAAAATGAAAAAAATTGTATTAGACGATTAAACATTATCTAAGGTAATGCAGCAAAACAGAAGATGATTTTCCTTTTTTTTTTTGGGGGGGGGGGAACGCCCGCCTAAAACATGAGCTTGTTGCATGTACCCGTGGTGAAACATTTCCAACTTTTACACAAAATAAAAATGACGTACTTTTAAGTTGTAGAATTGAAGTACTTTTAGATAGTAATATGACAGAGTGTCATATGACAGAGTGGCAATAGCTTTAGTTGGCATTGATAACCATGATACTTTGGGAATTCTTGTAGTTTTAATTCAGCTTTAGAGCTGGGAAAAAACAGAGGAACATTGTTTATAAAAAATTATGACATTATTAATACCCAAGGCTTTGAATTGACTGTTCGGGGAGGCGTATTGGCAATCTTGCATAAGATAAATACTCCGATCGTCCTGCTGCGCATTCCATCCCCTGTACGCGCTACTCGTATGCTGCGTATATGCAACATGAGTAAGGCCAATCGAAGCCTCCAATCAACAATTTCACACTTTTATGGGCACCGTGTTTCAATTGTGTTCTTAATCTGGTTTGTCCTAGTTTTCAATTTCATAAAAAGATCACATTCTTCGTGAAGCCCGGCAGTAACTTCCCAACCCTGCCCGCCCCAGTTTCCCAGTCCCCCCTTCCCCAACTCCTTCAACTTATCATGCCTCCCTCCTCTACGTTTTTTTTTTTTTTTTTGCTCTCTTTCATTTTTCAAGATCATCCATCACGTCCCCAAAATTTCTGTTGAGGGGACTCTGCGCCCCTCCCCCGCCCCGTTGGCTACGCCACTGTATTTAGAGGCGTGCAGAAAAAAAGAATATTATCACAGAGATTTTCGATACGAGTACTCGTGATATGCCTATTGCTATTCTGCAAATTTATAATTGAAACATAGGATATCCCTGCCAGCTGGAGAGAAGTTCAAATAAGAAACTTGTGTCCTCTAAAATGTGCCAAATTCGGCTTTTGGAACCCAACGGGGAAGCCGAGCAAATGCCACCCCCCCCCCACCCCCTCCGGCCACCTTGAATGGAACAAAGGGTGATTATCAGGCAAACTTTTTACACCTTTAATTCTTTAGAGATCTTTAAATTAAGTATAGTTTCAAGTTTTTAAAGCCATCTACAATTCATCTTCGGTTGATGTATTGTTTTTTATAAGTCATTTAAAGATATCTAAATTAGTTTGATTTACACTTGTAACTAATTTCAGACTCTTCAAATAACGGCAATACCTCTAATTCTGGAATAAAAACTGACATGGCTTGCCATAAGCCTTGTACAGAAGCAGGAACCTGAGTGTCAAACGTGAACATCAATATCTGTTTTGTCATTAATCAAATTACTTAGTAACTCAGATTCAAGAGATGACGCAGGTAATTGCGTCAGGTAGTATAATTCCGAATTACTGCCGAAGAAATTGTTTCGGCAGCAAAGTCGTTAAATCGTTAAAGTCGCTAAATCGTTGAACAGTAATTTGGAATTGGGTTGTGTCGTAAATCGAATTACAACAAAACGCAATTGTTTGCAACATGCCATAAATTGAATCACACCATACGACTCAATTATTTAGTAGGCCTAATTCACAATTATTACTTCGGACACAAGACCTTAACTATTTAAAGCGAAGTGAGTGTCTTGACGTAATGATAATGATATTGAGCACAGTGGCGGCCGCATGGGTGCGTTCCTCCTGGTGGTGGGAGAAGTGGCCGGGCTCAAAGAAGCCTACCTATCTAAGTCAATAGAAGACTGTCTATATCCATCACCAGTTGACACAAACGGAGATGCTTTTGGAAAAAATAATACCCTTTAGATCACCGGATATGGCCTGTTCACTAAGGCTCCACAGGTACGTTCCCTTTCACTCGATCTTACACACTGTCCCAATGACTGCTGGGGGACCGCAACCCCCCCCCCCCCCCACCTTCAACCGCTGGTTAGGCAGTAATTAGGAGTAATCAAATTACCCCATGAAGTAATTATTGCGTCGTGTAGAAATTCGATTAATGACGCGATGCAGATATTTGCGTGTGTAGTAATTCAATTTATGACTGGGTCATCAATGTTTTCGAGGGGTTCCTGCTCGCCGGTGCTCGAATGACTCAGGCATGCATAAATACGTAGGAACGGAAACGAACAGATTGCCATGGTACAGTTCCGCCAATGAATTAACTCACATTATTTAGCTGTTGATCAACTAAATCGCCCAAAATAGTGATGTTGTGTGTTAACCTTGTTTATCCAAAGTGCCATAAATTTGTCAAGTTAGATGGCAGTTAAACATTCCAGTTGGGAGTATTGACAGCGGAAGATGCATAGGCCTAATAACGGCAATTTCAAAAGGTGAATAATTCGTTCTGTGGATGTGAAGACACATATTTTAACACTATCTTCAACTCAGTCTATTTTTTTGACTCTGCCTACGACTCTGACGTATATATGGCTCTAATTGCTAGGATACAACAGATCCGCCCCGACATTCTGCTTGGCTTCACATTATGATACCACACAATATTGTATCTTATAGCATTCTTCCCTCGCCTTCAGTTCTACGGTGGTCTTTTTATCTGCGAATGGGAGCGATGATATATAGTCAAAATTCTCCCAAGTGACTTTATGAGACCCATGACTTATTTCTCCGGCACGGTATTAGTTGTGAATGTCATCCATCCATGTTGGGGAGGGGGAGCACATACAGCCTACATCTTTGAAAGGACGTTTTACTATCTATGCGGAGTGCTTCGATCGTTTGGCGTGGGGCTTAAATGAAATTTTTGGACAGAGAAGCACTTCCCATCAGATAACCGGAAATGGACATCTCTGAGCCGGTTTGAATTGCACCCGAGAGTTCCTACCTCAGCATTTTTATTTTCATGGTACACCTCAAACCCACCCCTTACACAAATGTAGCTTGAACACGTTTTCAAATAAATTTATTTTGTAGGTCAAAATATGGTGGTGGGGGAGCACATGAACCCCATGCTACCCCTGAATCTTTCTACAAAGATACATTACTACATGATCGAAAAGGAACATAAATTGCAAAGAGATGATAAGACAAAAGAAACATTGTTATTCACTGTTGTCATGATTTTATTCTAATGTAATCCAGCATTGGTGAAATGCCTTCATAAAGCTACAAGACAAGTTACACTTGCTTTAACATTAACGACAATGTGACTGCAACATAGCTGTATCTACAACAGACATTCATAACATCAAGTTCGTAACCTCAACACAAAGAAAATGTACATTAAATTCAAACATTAAATTGTTGAAACAACAAACAAATTTCAAGCAAAAATCGATCACGACTGAGACAAAAATGCCATGATGCCCAATTATTTCAATTTTCCAACAGTGACAAAATTGTTTTCCCTTTAAATGCAGAAATTTACTGGAATGAAAAGTGTTTGCAATATGTACACTGGCTGTATCTTGCATGGATGGATATCACTTTCTATAGGAAGAGCACACACTGTATGTTGTTTTATCATTAGATGCACTATTTAATGCTGACTTGAAGCCAATGAAATCCTGTTTCTCATACCACACTGAGACAATGGATAAGTGTGGTGTATCTTGTTACCCCCCATCATCGCCTTGGGCCATTTTATCACCACATGGTGCAAACATTAAGACAACCAATTAAATCAGACATCAAATGCCTACATTCTTTTGACTCATATTTCATACAATGGCAAGGGATCTTAGTTACCATGCCCGTAGTCAAAAACGTGTAATGGAGAAGGGAAGGACCTCTGACTATCTTGGCAAGGAAACAGGACTTTTAGTGACTTCCATCCACCATGTTTAAGGCCTGCTAATGCTACTTGCATTGTACTGGCAAACAACACCAATTAACTGAGATTCTTCATCCAGGAGAAGTGAATAGAAACACTTGACAAGCTCAAGAACGCTACATACTAGATGTTCTTGTGCTAAACAAAGCAGATCTAACATACTCAACTAAAATTCAGAAAGAAAACACCTGTAATTCTTATGTGAAAACCATTTGAAACAAGTCTAAAAATAAATGCGATAGGATTTTCTTGCAAGTTTTAAATTGCACTTGAGAACTGTTTGAAGCACGACTGAATACCTCCATCATTCTCTTTGTTTTATGGCAAACGTGCATTGTTGCATTGTCTCAATGTCTCTTGTAGTGAAAGAAAACTTCTACATCCTCCTAGACTGCGCCATTAAGCAGATTAGGAGTTGCAATCATACTTAAACACTATTAAAGAGCCAATCACATCACCCGATGCACTTGACAAATGAATGAGTGAGTAGGTACTTCCTGATACTGATGTGACCATGTGAATTACATTTATATTTCAGTTCATGTGTAAACTAACGACCAATCATTTTTTAAAATCACATCCACCATTTTTTGCTTTGTTTCCTTCCACAATTTCTTCAAACTTAGCATGTAGATGGCATCATCAGATCAACTGTACAGCTGAGCTACCAAGTTTAGAACGAACAGATCGGCAGGATTTAAAACCATCACCAAACACCACCAGATGGTCTCAACAGCATAGGCATGCTGACACAAAAGCAATAACGAAAAAATATTGCACGCTCGATAGATAATCTTTACAAAATGATAGAAAATTCCTTTGCCAACCCTCCAGAGATGATTACAACAAAGTTTAATAATTTTTCATCAAAATGCCATTCACTGCTAAGCTAAAAAGGACTGAAGAAAATTGACCAACAAACAATGCACAATATGGCATGTTCTCTCCCACAGTTGCAGCAGAAGCCATCCACATACCCAAAGTTCATACAACTTTAATAAACATTTTAAAATTTGTCTTTGCTACCAACATTTTCAACTTCAATACAACACCACGCCTCTTCTTCGTCCTCACCATGTTTTCTTACAATTCAAAGGTGGATACCTCATATAGTATATGATGACAACATTAAGCAATTTGTTAGATTTTCCCATGTTTTCAACTATATCCAATATTTATTTTCTCTGCAACAATGCTTGCAGATTTTCACTGTTACCGACATTCATGAAAACAAACTGGATGACACACTTGTATAATGAATTTTATTTATGGAGACAGTACCTTCATATATGGGTTATACAATCTATTCCACACAATTTTTTTTTTGTTTTGTGTAGGTTTCTGGTTCATTGTTGTCAACTTTCTTTCAAAGTATGGTATGGACTTTGCTACCATCAATTTAGTAAACTATTTACACTCCATGCAAGGGCATAGACTGGTCTGAGCTATTTTGTTTTTAATACCTGATGCTATGGTGGGGCATCTGCACACCTGGTCTACGCCCCTACCATGCAGACTTTATGTTAGACACACAAAGACACAACACTAAACCATTACGTCCTTTGATTAATATTAAATAAAGTAGATATTCTAGATGATTCTGTTAACAGAGCTGCAAATTTGTTCCATTAAAGCTTCAAATTCATTCCAAAATAAAAGAAGCACCCAGTCGAGTACCGTAATGTTTTCACATCAGCAAACGTCCAAAAATTCTTTGGATTTGGTAGATATAGATCACCATCTTTCTTTGTTTTCTATTTCTTTTTTGTAAGTACATAGCTAAAGTTACCGAGGAAACGAAACATGCGATGGACTCGCCAGACATTTGACAATCATGGTGACTTTAAGGTTACCTGCTAGATGTAGTGCAAGAGACATTTGTGACACCAATCAAATATGTGAGCATGACGATTAGCTGCAAGAAGTGCACAAACACTGCGAAGAAGGTAGGTGGTACGGTTCAAAGGATTATGGACTGGAAACTGACACACCTGAGTATCAAGAAAGAATTGACACCACCATAGGCCAGACGAGTTCTTACATTGTGTAAGGTTTGGATGAGTTTTGTTCTACTATCTTGAGAAAGAAGTTAATTTCAGGGGGAAAAAATCATACAAGCCACCCAAGAAAATAAAAGGAGGCAACATGGAAAAATAGAGTACTGATACTAATATTCTAGATCATATTTAGGTGCAATGTGGTTTCAACTAAGTAACAATAATTGTACAAAACTCAATACAAATGTCTTCTTTGGAACATCTTCAACAAATAAAAAAATCATAAACATCAACAGAAATAAAATACACTGTCCATATTCTAGAGAAATAGAAGATAATAAGGAAAGCATTGAAATGAAGAAGTCCAGACCAAGAATACAAACAGGATATAGATTTTCATTTTAATCTAATTTTTGATTAAAAAGGATGAAAAGAAATTTAGCAACAACAAAGAAAAAAATAAAAAAAAAGAAACAAAAATACAAACGAATTAAATGAAGTTACACTTGTGATTGACTAAAATTTCCTCAAGTCATTTGCATGCTCTTGTATTGTGCATTTGTTGTGAGGCTATGACCTACACGTAGGTAAGAAAATAGGGAGGTAAAGTTTGTGAATGTATTAAAGCTGCATAGGTCACTGACATATGGCAAGAATACACAAACTGCTCAAGGATAATTACACATTGGCCCAGTGGGGACTACAATTGGCAAACTCACTCAATGAATAGCACAAGTGTAAATTTGACATGCTCTTTGAAATTCGCGCATATGTCACCAGAGGGCGACATACCGGGTGGTCACCAGCCAAAATTGACTGTCTGCTGTTTGTCTGACCTAGCAAATGTCACCCCCCCATCCATGGACTCTACCCCATTTTTTAATCATTAATTTTTGCATTTTTATATGTATCGATACATTACATTACGTTCCTATGTAACTTGTGTGTACGATTGTAATCAAGTATTACAATGTCTGGATCAGATTCAAATCGGATGATGATCTGCAGAAATAATACAATAAATGACCACCCTGATGACAAATAAATGATGTGAGACATATTAAAAAATAAATATTCAACAAAAAAAAAAAAAAACATAAACTGGGTACTGAAAATCCTTCCTGTCTTACATAATTTAACATCATATAAAGCTATCAATCATAGTCAGTCTTAAATCTTTCATTTATACTCCTGTACAGTATCACGGGGCTCACAAAATTACTGATTCAAGTTTCACACACAGCTGGAATCATGCACTCCATCTCTGACCTGCCTCGGATGAACGCAGTTGATTTCCCCTCGTGGCAGAGTGTGAGTTCATAGTACTGTATCAATCATCAATGATAATCATTATCCCAG
Source organism: Stichopus chloronotus (assembly GCA_021234535.1). Taxonomy (NCBI): domain Eukaryota; kingdom Metazoa; phylum Echinodermata; class Holothuroidea; order Aspidochirotida; family Stichopodidae; genus Stichopus; species Stichopus chloronotus. The sequence goes on along the minus strand of CM037839.1, from coordinate 15,122,254 downwards.
TGACATATCATCATTACTAATACTATATAAATCATCATCACCATCTGAAAACGTAAACCACATAACAACAGTTACTCCAACGAGGGTCTGATGGACACAGATTCTTACGTGTGTACTGTTTGCTAAATGTAACATCAAAGATTTCTCCCTTTTTTTCAGAAGTAAAGCTGGAATATGAGTTGAAAAATTGTCACATTTTGCTACTGAAAGTCAAATTCAGTGGAATATGTTGAAGTAACAACAAAACATCATTTACGCCCAATTTTTTCACACATGATTATTTGTATCCATTCCCATTGGTCTGTTTGATTTCAAATATAATTTTCATATTCAAATATCTAGAAGATGAATGCATAGTTCCCTTTTAGATTTTGTGACAGGTGATCTTTTTCCATACTTTCTCTTCACTGAAAAAACTGGCAAACAGCAATAGATAATCAGAAAATTACCTGTGCAACTCATATTCCAGATTTAAAAGAGTATACATACACTGAGGACCTTCTGATTAGACAGCAAGACAGCTGACAGCAAAGGCATTTTCAGACAACACTTAAAGAGCTACGTCGTTAGCACTAATACTGTGCCGACTATCGTGTTAAGCATATATGTACAAACTTATGATTTTTTTAATATATTACTGCCCTCTCAAATTTGAAGCAAAGAAATACGGTCACTGGTGAAGGCATCATTGCATAGAGATTTGCACATGACCCTCGACCGAGCTAAAAGGGTGACTTGCATGGAGCTATTTTGCTACTCGTTTGCGATGATAATTCCAATGATGACCACAAGGACGGCAATGATGACGCCAGTAACGTAGACCCAGAACAACAGCTGTTTCATCTGTGAGCTCTGCATGTTGAGGATGGAGGAATACAACAGAGAGAGAAAGAAAGAAAAAAATGTGTTTTTAAAGTTTGACAAACCTTCAGATCCACAACGGGTAAGAAACTAACCCTTGTGGGTCACTACCAAATTCTCATAGCTTGTATTGTTTTGTAACATTTCGCATTTGCGTCTCAGGACGTGTAGAGTATGTTACACCACATACTGGTAGGATGTCACAAGGTTACTGTAGGCTAATCTGAGAGACATGAGAAAAGGTATAGGAATTCATGTCTTGAGACTTATTAAAATGCATGATATAATGTAACAGATTGGGTGCTGGTAACCATTAAAGGGAAATAAGGCGTTTGTTTCACAGAAAACAACCATATTTGTAAAAGCAATGTTTGCAGATATAGAATGATAAATTATTTCAAATGAGAATGAACAGTAGCCTTCTTTTCAAGAAATAAGTTTCTCACAGATAGAAATTCAGTTATTTGTTGTTTTCAAATGATGCATCTCCTGTTACTCATCACTTGCATAATGTTTTGAGGAGACAAAGCTTTTGCAGATGTTTATTGATGAGATTGTATGGTTTAACAATGATCAAAGCTATTTTCGTTGTATGCCATGTTGGTATATTCGAAACGTCCTATTTCCCTTTGCAATGTTGCATGTTCAATAGGTGGATAATATTTATTAAGGCTTTTCACATGGCCAAAAAAAACCAAAAAAAAAAAAACCGAAATGCTGTATGCAGTAATGAAAGTTACTTGTTATCCCAGGGCGATAATGTATGATGAAAATTACAGAACAACCACGGCGGAATTAAACGGGCGATAATGCATCAAAAGTAACTTCAAAAATAAAAGAAAGTGAGTTGCTTGAGAATAATGTATAACCAATTATTTTTTTTTTATCTCTGACTGTATTAATGAAGTGAAAGTGAAGGGAGCAGACACGACTTTTGGTTCAGAAGTGGTGAGTGCTATTACAGTAGTGTTTGCTGAGCAGTGGAGACTGAAACATAAAGCAAGCTATTCTTCAAAGTACTGTACACATGGGCTCGAAACTAGCTTGAAGAAGGACACAGCCAGCACGAGCAAATTGGCCGTAGGTCCTCCATTTCATTTTACTGAGGGGCACCATGGCCATCAGTAAGGGATATCGCTGCTGTCCGTTATTTTTTTAGTCCTGTTGTACACCATATTTAACCATCTCAGAATCACAGCATAATGGATTTTCAGCAAAATCATGCCGCACAGAAGCTTTCTGTGCACTTGTGCAGCTTTTCACAGTGAATTTTGTATCACCCAGACGAAATGAATCTATTGAATTATAGTGCTGGTTTGCCCAATGATAAACACTAAAAGTGTAAAAAAAAATAGAGCCCCACACTGATTGCAAAGCAAACAATTTGAAACCGACAAGAACCTGTTTCAACTTGAAAACCTAAGACTTGAAAGATTTTATTGATGTATGGTAAAGAGGGTACTGTACTTCACATAATCACTCACTACTCAAAATTCACTGACACGTTATGTTCTAACCATACACATGTAGTATATGCTACTGTACACATTCGCTCCTCTATCTTTATTGATTTTTAATATTAATCAGAACTTGAAGCAAGGTAAAGAAGTCACTGACTGCGTATCAACTTTTAAACGCAAGAAGCATGTGAATGCAACGCTGCTTTAGGAGAAGCACTCAACCAGCAATCGTGCAGAGTGCATTCGGCCATAGCTTTAACCCCCCGATGGTGCATTACGCTTCATTTATGCACAGGTCCAACGTTGATTAACCTTGTTTACTCATACACAGCTACCTGTAGATTTGCTAGATTTTTATGAAAAAGATGAAAGCAAAAGAAAATTTACGTTTGCAAATAACCACATTTTTATCAAAAATGAATCTTGAGAAAAGGTTTTGTGATTTACAACATGGCATCAATGTTCGGGAGCAATTGACAAAGTACACCTCCACTGTTTTGTTCAACATGACATAAGATAGCAGATGACAATGCACCGTTGATCTAAAATTTTATTGTATTCATCCGCCCATGATGTCACAATACCATGCTTTTATCCAAGGATACAATGCAGTCACCTGACTGTATTGGGCAAATAGGAACTGAGGATTCTTTTGAAGTAAGAATGAACATCATTATCATGCGTGGCAGTTATCTCAAGGATACACCTACAGTACGCTCATCAGTGTTTCTGACCCGAGAAGTTCACCTTGTGACATAATATCAGGTAGGGCAGCTCTGGCAAATGAAAAACCACCATTGAGAAAATAGTAACGGATATCTCTTGCTTCAAATGACAGAAATATTGCAGTAAACTGTTCATTATTTGCTGTGTATGCAGTGCAGGGATTGAATATTGAGCAAACCGAAGAGAGATAGCTTTGTTCTGTAACAGCTGCGAGTGAAAACACAGTCCAACAGGTTGCAGACATGCACTGGTAATGTCATGAAAAAGGACTATGTTATGATGTGACCATTCTTTCGACATGAACAGAAATGAAAACACGAGCAGGAATTTCATGTGCTGCTGGCATCTTCTCTTGATGAGAAACTAAAAATAGACACTAGTTTGTGAGTGTGAAGACTCGCTATCAGAAAATGAGAGAGGAATACAAGCAGACATTCTGTACTTGTCGTTCATCCTTTGTGTATGTGAATATCACTGAATCAGTTTCTTTAGACTTTACAAAAAACCCAGAGATCAACAACCTTAATATTTGGAGTACATCCAGGTTTAATATGGTGACACTACTGCTGATCAACTGTACATTAGAACCCAGTCGATGCCTCGGTGATTGAAATGAATACGCGCAAGTATTTCCCGGCTGGTTTTTCTGCAGTCCTAATGTCTGAAGCACTTCATTTTATGAGATTAGCAAGGTCTTTGTGTACATAGATTGTTCTATCTGTAGAAAGGGATGAATCCACTCCTGTGGCACTCGGTGTACCTACCAGGCAACTACATTTCACCTGACACTCGTAAAGAAATGACCAAAAATATAACCAGTACTGTGTTTATGTTATTCAAGTTAGAAGGGCACTGTTTCATAAAAAGCTCAGTGGAAGATGGATTGCACGAAGACGACATGTTAAAATTACCTGGCACTTGTAATTGGCACACCCCTGTTAGACTAGTGGCTTTGCCTTTGCACATCTCTGTCTATGACATTTCATAATGAAATTTCAAGCGATTTCATAAATACAATGTAGGACTTATAGTCATTCCTCAAAATAAAGTCTTCAAAAAGATAAAACTTATTTATCTTTTTTCCAATATTGATTTTCTTGGTACAGCATAAATACTAAGAGTGATTTGGTGCATTTAACTACTTCCTGTTGATTAGCATGACTTTTCTTTTTCATTTCTGGAGCAGATTACCTGAAGGACTACTCAAACACTTCCCAGTTCAACATGCACTGTTTTTGGTAGAGGTCGAAGGATGTTTGGGGTCAAATTACAAAAACATTGTAAACACCTTTTTTTTTTAACAAAGACATCACTAAGTGCACCATGCATTTTACAGTCTGATTACTTTATTCAACCAAGTCTGAATAAGTGATAAGCTATATGAAGTTGTAAAAAGTGCTGCCAACCCCATTAACATAGATTGGAAAAGTGGCTTCTTGCAGGTTAAAAGTTCACTCAGCGCCGTGGTTACCATGTTTGCAAAATACATTCTGCACAAAAAGATACAGTGATTTGGAATTTTGAAATAGTACATCAGCTTATTAATACACTGCTCTTTGTGCACCTGCTATCACATGCAAAATGCTGGTATCTTTAAACCATATATCATTAAGTATGTTTGCCACAAAGCTCAATATTAATGTTGCAAAAGAATGTTTGTCTACCACCAGTAGCTGTGATTTTACAATGGAGATCATTAACAATTTATTGTATGATTTCTGCTATATTTACTTTCATCAAGCATTTAATGAAGCATGTAATATTTTACTTTTACTTTTTCAAAATCTTCACTGGTAAATAACTGGAACTAAGCAACTTTCCCCCAATATTGGCCTCTTTCTATCAAGAGAATAGTCCCAAGACTCCAGACTATCCCCCAAACACCTGTCACAAATGGAAGATATTCAAGAGATCACAAAAGGTACTTCTTCGTGTAAAAGCAACACTCACTTGGTCCACAAATACACATTTCACCAAATGCAACACCGGAGACCGCCTCAAGAATACTTCATAATCGCAGTGCGGCGACATACTGTAAAAGCCACGTAACAACGGTTTTGTTCACTCTTGTTTCTGGGCAACGTCTACATCATAGGCTTGGTTGGTCAGTTGAAACATTTTGGAGTTGCAATTGATTGACATATAAGACTCAGACCAAACTGACAGTTGTTGACGTGTTGTTTCATACTAATACGGATGTTAAAAGAATAGTTTGCATATTGTCTGGAATATTTTTCCAAAACCTACACTTGGCAGAGCCTAAGGTAATTATTTTTCCCTACCGGTCTCATATCACATTGATACACAAAACTGGAACCCCTGCACTCTAAATGTAGCCAGTCTACAGATGTTGGATAAAAACCAATACTGTTACCACGTCATTGTAAATGCCACTGATGACAGGAGCAGTAAATCACAATGGCTTACACCCCTTGATTAAATCAAACTTGTTGGCAATCAGTCTGTAGGGAGAACATATATTCCATACAGCACATTCCCATTTACAGGTCTACTTCTTACGAACACAATACTGAAAAATTTGCAACCTCCCTTCCCCATACTTCCATCAACTCAACAATATAAATTGATAATAATTTCAATGATGACCTTGAAAATCAGTTGTCTCCCAAAACTTAATTCAACATCATGACCTTCGGTCCCTTTCCGCATTTTCCATTATATGCCCTGCTGGCGCTCTCTATTCCTGCAAGCATACCCTTCATGGGTATCAGGAAAATGTGTTTGTGGTGACCTTTACCTTTACTCTTCCTAACCTGCATCTGCCAGCACACCAACCCTAAAGTATTTTTCAAACTTTCTTGTGTTTGTGGATTGTGTGCCATCACCTGTTTTTTTTTTCTTTAGTCAAGGTATGGGATCTTTGAGAATCACTCTTCCTCCACAGAATTTGCAATTCTTGCAAATTGTTTGCTCTGGTAGACATGATTAAACATCACCATAAAATTTCTCTATCCTAAATTATCCTAGTTCAGGAGAGTTTGGACCAGACAGGGCAGAAAGGTAAATTTTGTCAGTTTTCATCTTTCAGACGATTACAGTTGCAAGCTATCAACCTGCTATACATTAAAGACGATCACTGAATCGATATTGATAAGTTTGTGGGGTTTTTGGAGGGCCCAAACACATGAAAATGTGTGTATGAAAATAATTAGCATAATTGGTCAAGTTTCACATCCAACAGTTAAAAGAAACTGCTAATTTTTTTTTCACACTGGCCTGTATCGACTGTGCGCATGTGAAAAGTCTGTGGTCATAATGTTCAAAAACCAAATTGAATTGTTAGGTACCTACTCACACATGTTCTTTTGCACATAAAACAAGGGAATCCTCTTAGTTTGGCCATTTGTCATAAGTCTGTGAAAAAAAACTTTACAGGTTTAGGAAAACCCTAAGGAATTCTACAAAACAACTCAATGTGCTTTTCCAACCTGATATGTATTGCACTGAAATGAGGAAGTCACGCAGGCGAAAAAGTATAACACTGATGATTCCCACTTCAGGTTAGAATAGTTTAGATAGTCAGTGAGTATGTGGCTGTACCACAAGCACAACAGGAGAACTTCAAAAAAACAAAAGAAAACAGAAACAAAAAAAAACAAATGTAACCTCAAAATCTCAGAAGAATATTAGACATCACCTTGTTAAATACAGCAAAAGTCTGAAAATTACATTGACTGTCTAGGCAACTTGTTTTGAAATTTTAAAGGTAATCAATGTCTACCAGAGGGGCCAGATACATTCCAAAAGAAAAGACTCATCGTACCAGACGATGTTGCTTTCAACACAGAGATAGTGGGACATGGGACCTTGCATTTAGAAACTTACTCAGCTTATTCCATCGGACCCACCAGAGAAAAGAAAAAGAGATTAAGTTGAGCAAACACACTTGTAAAGCAATGAAGGTGGCAAATTATTAAAGCTGTGCAGTCTATTATATATATAACAAAGATGTGAGGTTGCTATGTTGTAATAAGTTGACATTCCCAGCGGTAATTCTACCTGATAATTATGTTGAGTTTATAGAAATTGTCAGAGACAAATGAGTGAATGTAGCAGAAAAAAAAAACCAATGTGGGTTAAAAGCAATGGCAGGGGGCAGCCAAAGGCCGGGGAAGCCATGAGTGTGCACAAGCACCACCCCTTTCCAAAATTGAACAATCGTGCTTCTAATGTTATTTATATTGCAGACATCTCACTGTTGGTCTTGATGTTCAGTTTTGGTGGAGAGACTTGTACACCATATTGAAAGCACTGTTTCTTGAGTTTTTTTTGTGTGGGTCATTCGGATGATTACACTCTCCCCACAATGGGTGAATCGAGTACACCCCCCAAACAAATTTACTGGATCCCCCCACCAAAAGGAATGGTGACATACAAATGTAAATCTAATGCTATCTTTGTCCGCTATGCATCGTATGGCAAGTCTTCGGTTCACAAACTATTACAGGAGTTTTGTGCCTCAGTGGATAGCTTGAACTGCTTTCTACTTTTCTCCCTTCCCTTGTTCACCCTAAGTTCTGAAGAAGGTAACTTTGATGACGTTTCTTTGGTAGTATACTGTAGTGTTGAACTGTGGATATATTATACAACTTTTCATGATTTTCAACCTATTTGCACAACTCCCTTTCAGTGGACAAGTACCGGCAGAAGATGGTGTATTTGCATTTCAACTATGGCGCGATGGGTTTATAGGAATACATCTGGGCAGATAGGCAAGATGAACGACTACTGATGACGATGCTATGCACACAGAGTTCTGAAAGAATGACCAAATGCAATCATGCCGCTATGAGGCAGCTTACGTAAATGGTAAACAATATCTACACCACTGACAAAGGTTAAGTATATTGATGCTTATGTAGAATCTGTAAAATGACAAAGGTGAGATATTAAAGTATAACTTCATGAGTATTAGACCACATATGTGAAGGTGGGCTCTCCATGATGGTTAGTTTGGAAAGTCCACTCCAATAAAATGAAACATTAGGGTACAGGATGTGAATAGAGAGTTTGCCAGGGTTCACTCAATGAACTACAATGTCCCAAAGATTTACAGGTTATTTCCACATGACTGTGTGCTAAACTGTTCCTTGCCAGCAGGCCATTTTTGTGAGAAGTTGGTTACTGAAGTGCCGAGGAAGAGGAGTGTGCTTGTGGGTCAAATCTCGATATCAAATAGAGCCGATGAGATTATTGATTAAAGGAGAGTTCTGGCCCAAGTTTTCCACCCCATGGATCACATCCGTCCATTGACAACACCGCCACCACCATCCATTAACACATACAACAAGAAATGACAAATTCACTTCACAACATGCTGTTGACACATTAACGGCACTGTGCAAAATTCAGGAAATGGCATCCACTTTAAATCAGAGACGAGCTTCATCACTTGCCCCCCCCCCCTTCCTCCCACGGGCCAAAACAAACTGAACAGCTTCGATGCATATCACGAAGAATTCTTTCAGTTGTCCAACAGAGAGATTCAAAAAACCTGAAATGGAATGTTATGGTACAGCTTTTGCAGTTTTTGATGCCATATTCAGGTACAGCAAGGCTTGCTCCTGACACACAGCTCTGAATGACAGAGGGATGTAAAATACCAAATACTCATCTTGCACAAGGTCAGAATAAGAACTAATTAATACATTCCTTCCGCATCCACATGACCTCCAAAACAGCACTTTGGATAAGATTTGATATTCTGACTATAAAGCAAATTCACAGCAAGACACCAAAGATGGTTGATATTAGACTATTGACACTGTAAGTTCCCATGGAAACCCTCAACCGAGTAATCACAATGTACATCAAAGCAAGCTTGAGACTCTGCATGCACAATCCAATAACTCGATCAGTTCATAGCAAAGCTTGACAGAGCTTTTCTGACTTCTCTGCCTCTTTTTTTTATCAGTAAATGGAAAATGCACTTATACTGTCAACTTCCAAGTGTTGAGAGAGCCTTTACCATGTTTTGACTTTTGTACCTGAGGCAGACATCTGAGTTGAAAGAAGGGGGGACCTTGAATCAGAGAAGTGGAGCGTGGGAAACTTCCACTTGTAGGACCAACAGACCTGCAGTAGCGGGAGGAGCTGGGTGCAGGGAGGAAAATGCAAAATTTTGAAATAGACATTAACAACCCCAACAATGAGATGTAGTGAACCCTGACAAATACCAATGTAAGAAGTGACAGTAACATGACAATGCAATAAAAGAAAAAGAAGAGTAGGAACTTGATTTTACATAAACAGCAAGCTTTATAACTGTGGTGAGGAAAAAAAAACAGAAGATTACAACTTGCAAGAGAAGCATACTAGACCTTTTCTGTCGACTGCTGTAAATTTGTTAAGTCCGCCAGTTGTATGTGAAAGGCATCGTCATAGTCCTCCTGCGAGATTGAGTACACGAAGTAGGGACAGGTGTCGATTATTGAAAGACAAAGATACAACTTGTACAAACGCTTGTTGCATTCAGCCATCTTCACGGGACAGAATAAACCCTACAGGATCTTCCCCGACAGAAACGTGGAGAGGGTGACTGCAGCTTACACTAACAGATCAGCCCCTTTTGAAGGAGGTTAGTATCAAATGGGTTTCTTCGCAAACAGCTACCCAGCATTCATGTGAATTTGCTCTTTGATGACACCTTGAAAAAGTAATCCCTTTTGCCATGACTATCTGTGCTACACCATGTTAAGAAACTTATGCCTGTGAGAAAAACCCACCAAAAACGTATCCTGAAAATATTTTTCTGGTGTCCAAATGTTCAAATACATTAAGGGAGGTGACAAAACATCTTAAAATGATTTGCACAGGTTATGGACGGTAATGCAATGTTTCAGATATTACTCTAAATAAAATTTCAATTTCGTAGAAAAGTATCATAAGTGATTCACAACAAAATCTGGTTGTCCCCTATAAGAAATTTGAGGGGCATCAGGGACCTTTAAGCTTATTAACTTCAAGTGAAGGAGAAACAATAGACTACCCCCACACTTTTTGCCCTCCTCTCTCCTCACAATGATGCTTTAGAATTCAACAAATCCGAATTTCACCATAGTCTTGTTTTACTTAAAATGAAACATATCTTCAGTTGAGTCAAAACCACTTTTAACATTAAAGAGGCACTTGAGTTGCATCTATGACAAAGAATAACCACTAAAGGACATGTGATGTCATTAACTTTAAGCACAGAAGAATAAAATCACAGATGGAATAGAACTGAACAATAAAACTTTAGGATGTGATGCAAGAAAGTTGTCAATGTAAACAATTGAACAAAGAAAAATATGCAAGGTTTTCCAAAACTTTCTTAAAATGACGAAAGTCAAGCTTTTCTTGTGAAGCCACGCTGTTGATAATCCATTGCTAGCAAAAATTAAAAAGAGCAACTCTAAAAAGATGAAAACAAGCAAGCGAAAGAAAAATGAAAATGAACAACAAATTCATCAAGGGTTTGAAGCATCCATCTTGAAGCTGCTGTGGATGGTTTATCTGTCTCTCTGCGAATTCTGTCGTGAGTTGGATATACAACGTTCTTCAAAATCTGTTCTTTCCAATTCATCAAATTAAGAGCAAGAGGTAATAAAAGCTTTGAAGACAAAAGCAAAAAGCTGTAAAACAAACACTGTTGGAATGTAAGATCAGGAACTGTTTGGAGGGACGTGTGGAAACGATGTGACCCGAGCCAAGTGAGCATAATGAGGGCAAAGCTTCATTATGTTTTAATTTAACAGAGCATTCTAGGCCCTTCCTAGGACAAACAGGTAAACAGCTATTTCAAGTACGTTTGCTGATTTTGGATTACTTTTTTGGCGTTTCGCACAAGCACTTCCAACGATGCTTTCATGGCACTTGTCATTATTGAAATGACACTGTAACATTCAATATGTACTGAGGAATAAATCTGTCTCCAAAATGTCTATACCAAAATAAAATTCAGTCCTGTTACAAACAAACTACAAAAGGATGACAACGGTAGGGAATGGAACTCTATTCTAATGCTATTCTGTATCTCCCATGAATTTGACAATTTAAGAGCAACACTGCCACTAACACCTGTCATTAAAAGGTATTGAATGAAAACGTAGTGGATTTTATAATTCCCCCCCCCCCCCCGATATCTGGTATCAGGTATTTTCTATTGTAATTAGACAATACATTATTTCAATTACTGGTGGTCATGCAGTGATGAACCAATGATAGCTGTGGTCACAGAAGACGGCCTTTGAGACGGTATTGACGTCTTTTCTATACAGTATGTCAACGTCGTAATCTATGCTCCTAGTTGTGGGCATCTCGAGAACGATATCAATAAGTCTACCATGACAGAACAATGAAGATAGGTAGACAGTTTGTAAGACAGCTATCAGGATGTCTACTAAAACTAGTTCAAGTTAATAGAAGGTTCGTGCGACCAGTACTGGTGTGATAGCAGAGAATAAAATCTGATGGTAGAGGTTGGTAAGACCGGTATCAGTGAGTCTACTATAAACACACTCATATATATTGTTGGCTTATACTATTAACAAATCTACTACAATGCCCAGGAAATTATGTGTTGGTAGAAGATTTAGAGGACTGGCAGGGGGTGACTGCTGTACATATAAATGTACAGTGGTAGTAATGGGTTTTATGACCAGTGACAGGATGTTAGTAACTTAGCATACCACAAAGTAATCATGCTATTACTAGATTTATCAGATTTAAGTTGGTTTAAAACCTTAACACAGAAATCTGTGTTGTTATCACGTTTGTGTCAGGTTGTCCACTATATGGGTATTAATGCACGGTAGACGAAGCTGATCAGACCTGTACCATGGCATCTACTGTAACACAGTGACGTATGTTAAAGTAGCAGGTATTATCAGGTGGATGGTATGACACAATTAGTCAGTTGTGGGTGTTCAAGATTAAGAATGGTAACTGTGTACAGTGATGGCAGGATAGCTGAACACAAAAGCAAACACTCTTATAAGGCACCCAAATTCAGAAATTTCAAAAATGTACGTCAGAGAGTTCAAAACATGAATTCAAATGGTGAAACTTCCATCCTCACAGGACATTGCTGAGTTGAGATATAAAATATTGAAGTTTATTCACTAAATTTAAAATGGTTGATTGCACAGTAATTTGTTACGTCATTCTTGTACCACTCCACTTAGACTCCTGTCTTTGTTTTTTATCAAAAGCTATTGCGCCTTGTCATGAAATGTGATCACTGTCTCACTTTCATGGAGTGTCTTGACTATACGAGTCCTCTCCGTACAAAACTTTTCAAGGTTATGTAAACATTTTATTTAAAAAAAAATGCACCAAAAGCAGGTTAAATGCGAATGGTAAAAGAAAGACATCACAACTTTGTCACAGAATTGTCAATTTCAAATTGACTAAATATCTGTCAACGTTTTATATCTCAGGAACAAGTTGTGAAGATCAGAGTTGGATGAATGGCACGTATCTTCCAACCGCCAAAAATTGTAATAATGAAAATAATAATTTGTTCAATTGTCAAATAATTTTCTATAATTCTAGATGTTGGGTGCACTTCAAAAGTTCAAGCTGGACATGTTCCAGGTATATTTGTGTTTTCTGCGACGTAATTCTGACATCAGCAACACCTCAAAGTCAAAGGTGGCTGCATTGCTCTCAGCCACTACTTCAAGAGCTATACTATTCAATAAAATGGTTCCAGTTCAGATTTCGGTCACCCAAATTCAAAAGCCTGACCAATTTACAGCAAAAAAAATCTCCAACACAGAAAGTAATGAAGTATGCTATTGGCTGTTAGCACCTCTTAGCCACGAGGCCATACAGTCACACGATGTGCAGTTTGCAATGAACAATGACAAGAATACACGACCACTAGTTTTGATGATACAAGGCTTTGGCAAATGTCTAAAACTCTCAGCATCAATAGAATGATGCAAGTGATTGAAAATGTGGAAACCGTTGCCAACGTAAGGGAAAACATATCACCATGTTTCTTCTTTTATTTTTTTTTTTAGGAAACAGGTGGGAAAGACTGCAGCACTGGGAACACTAGTATTGGTATAACAAACGACATCACAGAATGTCACCAAAATAGTTGAAATAAAACGAAAGTATGAAGGGCACAGAGAGAATATAATTGAACAGTGGCTCAAAATGGCAACTTTCAGGTAACATTGTAACATCACGCCTATGTATGATTGCGACGCTAAACCAATGGAATTTTAATGTGACACAACATGGTCACTTGCAACGTGTACCAGATCTCTGTGACAGCATGTGACTGGTGCACTATCAAAGTAGGCAATGGAACAGAACCTCAGCTCTGCTGAACTGTATATCATCACCTGAACACATTTGTTCAACAGTAAATTGCAAATGGCTGCTCTACACAGCTTAAAGGCAGGTACTCATCACCATTCCAAACAGTGCCATTTCTCCAAACCACTTCCATCCAGAAAGCCCAAAGGGTTGTCAAGAACTCCTCCTTGTGCAAACACAACCTTAATTTAAGTGAAGCATACTCTGGTGAGAATACAAGGACCATGTATGTAATAAAAAAAAAAAACTTTGCCCCTGTGTATGCTGTGTGATTTGAAATACTCTTCACTGTTTGAATTTGTTGTCAATCAAAGAGCAGGACCATTTAAGAGGTTTCCTTATCCCTTACCCAAATTTCAGCTGGAGGTGATGAGAGACTGCCTTGAATAACACCAATAAAAGGAAAATAGTCCTACAGCAAAGTTCCAGGAACCTTGTTTTTAAGCCAAATTTGACTGATTCCACCCATCCTGGACTAGTCCACACTGGACTGAAACAACTGCACCAAATGTTTCACCATATTTCACCATTCTCTGGCCAGCAGGCACAAAATCGTCATAGCTCTCCTATATGGCACTTTCCAAATTAAAGCAAATCATGACAGCGAAAGCTTGAGGTAAAATTGTTACTCACTGCTGACGTAGCGATTGACCCATTGATTGGTGCTTTTTCCGATTCTTCCACCTCGTTAACCAACGGTACATCATTGTCCCGACCTGCCAAAGAGAGATATCTGGATCAATCAACAATTGGTTGTTTCATTACCAAATTGGTGTGACTATCTGATGACAATTGTGATGATGATGGCAGTGATGATGCTGATAATGATGGTGATGATAAAAATGGTGATGATAGTAATGATACTGATGATGATGCTGATAATGATGTTGATGATAACAATAATGATGATGATGGCAATGACAATAATGACGATGATGCTGAAGATGAATCATGATGGTGGTGATGATGGTGGTGATGACGATGAGGATAATGACCATGGTGGTGATGATGATGACAATGACGGTGATCAACATAGAGAAGATGGCCATGACGATGACAATGATGAAGACGACGATGATGATTATGATGCTGATGATGATGAATGTTCCTGGACAGAAACATCATCAAAATTTGAGAAGAATAACTGAAACATATCATTGATTCTACATATCATATTGCAATACACTGGACATATTGGAAACACAAGCACCATACAAGACTGTGTGACAGATGCAGAGCATGGATTATCTTGTAGCTAAACACTTCTAACTGCTAAAGATATTAATCAAATTTCAGTTCCAAATTCTGACAGAGGTTTGAAATGCACGTTTTTTTTCTTTTAGTTTTGTCTTGAAGGATTACCATAGTACCTTCATCGCTACAAATCCCATCAAATTACTTTACTATTGACAGCAATGTCAAAGGTCGCGTCATTGTTACCCTAAAGACCTTACCTGTGCTTTCTATTGTAATGCTGATGTAATGTAGAGACATCCATATAATTAAATGAAACACTACGAAAAAAGCTGCGACCCAAAAGACCACATCTGGAATTCCTCCAAGGAGCTCGTCACTTTCGTCGAACGGGGCGACTCCTAGGAGAATGGTGGCCACTGAAATGCATGAAAAACAGACAAATGTATTTCGCACCATCACCATATACGATATATTTACATTAATTACCTTGCCATTATCAAAACATCAGAATTTAGACAGGTTTTAGATGGTATGAGAAATTTTCCTGCAGCTTTACTATCATCGCAACAAAATAGAGGACAATGCAAACCCCACTCGAGAAACGGTTGGAAAAAGCTCACTCATGTAAATCTCATACTTGCACTTTGTCCCTTCAGAGGAGAGAACATCCGAATGCTGTCGTTCATGCAGGGGATCTTTTAAAGGTGTGACTTACTTTACAGGTTAACACCGATAGGTTTGGTTACACAAAATCAAATCAACTTTAAAAATCAACTTTAAAAATCAACTTTAAAAAAAAAAAAAGAGCTAATGACTCTGTGGCTAAAGAAACAAAAAGTAATCGAGACATGAACTGAACATCTGAACTTATCAAGCTTTGCCTATACAAGGGTTGACCGACATGCTGCCTGGGGTCTGCAGAGGAGCATCATGCATCTCAACTCCTACATCTACAACAGTCTCAGGTCTTGCGGAAAAAATTCAACAAAGCCACAAAACTTACATATATTATTCAAAGCCCCAGCAATTTGTACCCCATCCACTCTCCCCTACCCACCTTACAAAACACACCCAAAGCAGCTCTCTTAGCCACTGTCGTGGAATGTTTGCGATCCGTACCACTAAAGAGCCCACGTGAAGACAAAGGATAATAGAAATCCAGTTTGCAAACCCAAAGAAGACACCAAAAAGTTCCAATGTGGTCTCTTGATTAAAAAACGGTGGCCACCACTGGCAGTATACTGTTCCCCCTTTGACAAGAATGGTTTCTCAAAGAGTTTGTAATGTTTCGTAACTGAATTTCTATGTCCCGTGGGACAGGATCATACAAATTGTAATGAACAAAATTGT
Source organism: Stichopus chloronotus (assembly GCA_021234535.1). NCBI lineage: Eukaryota > Metazoa > Echinodermata > Holothuroidea > Aspidochirotida > Stichopodidae > Stichopus > Stichopus chloronotus. The sequence continues at coordinate 15,106,328 of CM037839.1, read as the reverse complement.
ATACTAGCCACAAATCAGAATGGTAAAACAAGCTGCATTGTATTCTGATGGACAAAAGAATATGACACACACACGCACGAAAAAAAAAAATCATCTGTGCCGTTCATCTTAGGAATTTAAAAAAGAACTTGACAGTAGCTACCAGCGTCTCTGTGAGTAACTCCACAATGCGCATCAATTAAGAAGATACATTGATTCACAATTTGCAATAACTAACAAATGATTAAAATTTGTTACCCGAGCAAGAAATTTTTTTGTATGAACTCTCAGTTACATAACCAAATTCTTGGCATTAACTCTATTTTTCCTCTACTCTTAAAGTGATGACATATTTGCATGACTTACATGCGAGGTATAATGCCAATGTTCCAACACTCCAGTGAGCCCAGTTGTAAATAGGACGGCTGTAACATTTTGCAAGAGAAAAGAAGGTATGACATATAGAACCAAATATGAAAGACATTATCATAAATCTACAATCCATAAAATACCAAAATTGTGTTGTACATCACATATTTGTCTTCATTTTCCTTACCTTATATGAGTGTTCTATTTGAAAGGCAAACAAAATTAATGTCCAAACACCACAAATGACCATATAACTATTCTTCCTCAAATCTTGGGTGCATGGTTGTTTGATTTAAATCAGGCCAATTGGAATCATGATTAAAATGATTTGAATTTAAAATATAATCATGATTTTAATTGACTGATTTAAATAACTGATTTAAATCAAGATTTTTCTTTAAAAAATAAAAATCACCATTGCTTCTTGAGTGTATTAATTTGATCAATGCTAGATTAAGATTAGTTATTGTCCTACTAGAAGAGAATACTTAATTAACTTATTGATAAATGACTTGATACTATTACCATTAATGATACATATCCATGAGGATATTGGAAAGTGTTCAATCCATGTCTAGGTCAGGACAAACAAACACGTATGTGGAACGTGCTGACTTACTCTGGGGTTCCTGGATGAGGCCTGAGGCCTGAATTTGGCTCATTGCTAAATGCCTAAATATTATTCCCATTTCTGACGCATTTCTACACAGAAACTGGAAAGTGTTCACAACATGTCTGGGTCAGTATGAACACACATGCATGTGGGATATGTGTTGACTTACTTTGGGGTTCCTGGATGAGGCCTGAAGAGCGCCATCACAAAGTTGCAAACGGCGAGAACGGTGACCATTGTGCCAAACACGGCGTGGAGGAAACGGATGGTACCTTCCTGATGAGAAATGGACATGATGGAAAAGATAAAAATATTTTTAATTGTATGATGAGGGAGGAAGCCCTTTCACAAATTCTAAGTTTGTTCCTCAATGTGACACAAGTGCATTTAACAGAGGAAATTTTCCAGGGTAAAATGCCCCCCTCCCCACCTACAGTCAGCAATACCCACTCTAACCTCACTTTTTTCTTAACTCTGAATTACTAGGATTAACTGTTTTTAATAAGGAGGCCAAATTCGAACACGATATTGTTGTCCCCAATTGTGCCATCTACATATTGTATTTGTCACAGTCTTTGGTTCAGTTTGAGAACACAAACTTAATAGAAAGCCATTCATGACGTTATTCACGGTGGATACGTTCCGATTGGAGGAATGTCATCAAAACTGTCAAAATTCAAGGATCACGAGGTGCTTTATGAGGTGAAGACAACACGTCAAAGTGCCAAACAACCGTTCAAAAGTATCTGGAACAATTACCAATTTCCATGAGGAGCATATTTGGTGCACTTATGATGAAGAGTTTATTTGGCATCACCAGCATTACAGTGATTGTATGTGTACACAAAAGTGACAAAATCTCTTGTCCAAAAGTTTAGCATGTTTTTTAATTGCACCAATTGCAGACAATTTGAGAAAATAAATAGGCTTCAGGTGATGTATGCTGACATATGACTTCAAATTCATATAACATAACAACTTTAAGTCTTAACTATGACAATGCAGTGGATGACAGTTTGTATGCAAGCCAATTGGAAGTGCACTAGTAACAAATATTCAATTGGTTGAAACAACTAATCTCTGACACCATTTATAAGGGAATCAGTTTGTAGTTCGTCTGTTAATGCAGAGCTTTCTTTCACGACATACTGCAATCCCCATTGCCAATCAAGGTGGTATGACTTGAAAAGTACGTTTTTAATACACCAGTTAGATTTGTATTGTTGCATATTCATTACGTAGGTGCTGCCTCCTTCTTATAATGAGAACCACTTAAATTTTCAAACGTGAATTCCATTTTCATTGTTTTTATGCCATTACCGCTGTGTTTCAAAGTGGTTACTGTCATTTTTGTTCATTGAACAATGCATTCCGGCTATGAACAACCTTGTGTGAACATTTAAAAACAAAGACAAAACTTGAGGTCAAACCTAATCTTATCCTCCTGGCTTTTCCATGCACACACAATCACTTTCTTTGCATTACAACTGCATGACAAGAGTTCTCTCGGCCTAATGTAAGCACCACAGCAACCAACCTTGAAAAAAGACGCCACAGGTTCTTGACAGAGTGAAAGTTGACCATCACGGGATATCGATAGCACATGTCAGGTTTGTCCCACTGAACGATTCATTAGTGAACTAACTGACAATATATTTTCACTAATGAATCTTGCATCTTTGAGGAAATTATGAAAAACTCAACTTGTTTGGTTATTTTGAATTACAATTTTTACCTGTCTTGCCAATAATAATAAAACTCCTTCATCATCTACGACAAGCTGGTATCTTTGCCCTGTGCCCTCAGTGAACCGACAGACAGGTTCAGTGGCTACAAACATTTCCTCTCTCTTCCGAATGTACCAGTCTGAAGAAAGACACATTTTGAATGGTATTTCTTTCACACACTTCGCTAAAGGAAACGTTTGATTTCGATGTGCTGTCGCAGCGGTGAAATTCAGATATTTATTCGGCGCCTTCCAAATGGAACCATTCTCATTCTGCGATTAAGTATCTTTTTTTAGAGAGAGGGTCTGCACTATTCAGGCCAACTTTGGCATGTTCCTCAACAAGAACAGTTTTTCCCACAGCTGGTTGAAAGTTTGCTATATATGAGTCATCCACTGTAAAAGGAACCTTCAGATACTCACCGAGGGGAGGAGGTAGCCCTTAACATGAATCACAATAACGACAGCAGCCGCTATGGTACAGGACAGGGCAGTGACCATACTGGTACGATGAATCTACGGTAAAAGGAAATTAACAGGTGACAGGTCAGGCCACGAGTCTTTCAGAGGCATTTGTGACGGATGAAAGGGATGAAGAATTCATTCAATGTTGTGTGTCTATTGTCTGTTTTGTTTTTGCTAATGTTTCCTTGACATGGAAATCCTTCGGTATATTTGCTTGTCTGACTCGTGATGGATTCTCGCTTCGTTACATATTGTATCAAAGTGAAAACTCAAGATGGTGATAGGACCACCAATCTCGAACAGAGGACAGATAGTCAGTGAATCATCGAAGGAATGCAAGACCATATTGTCACATTCACCACTGCAATCGTGTCTGGTTACGCTGGCATTAGCAAGATAATCGTCATGAAATACAATACCATATTATCACATTCACCACTAAAATAGAGTCTGCGTACTCTGGCATTGGCCATACAGCGTCATGAGATGCTCCTCTGACTCTTGAGCAAACTTGGAAGACTGTCATAGCTCACCTTATGCTACAGTAACGACAGCCATACAAGTGGCTATATATGCTGGTAACATTACATTTTTATAGATGCCATTTATATAAATCATCCTCTCAAGCAGCTAACCATTAACTACAGGACCACTCACTTGAACGCAAACAAGAAGTTAAAATGATAAATTTCTAGAGAGGGCATTCCATATGGTTGTGGCTCTAACACTCATTAGACTATGGCCAATTCAATGGGTACAACAGTTGGCTACTGTATGTTCATAGACATAAAATGAGAATGAGCGATGTGTGCAAAGAGTGCCAGCAAGCAGATCGTCTGCAAAAGTCTCTGATAAGTGACCACATGTACTGCAATGTGTCAAGAGACGATTAAGTGCAGAGGTTCTACCCCCAACAAATGATCATACAATTTTAACGTTTACAATGGTTAAACGCAAAGTTACTGAAACATTACCTAGATGATAAAACATTGTGCCATTCTACAACCTCACACGCTGAAGTTCTTTTCCTCCCACGTTATGAACTCCTCCTTTGTTCTGAACATCAAAGGAGCATGGGTAATTGACAGAGAGTGCTTTTAAACAGTTTATTGTGCCATCTGTCTTCAAGTGAGTCAAAAGTAACACTTCCGGTCAAGAATGTCAATAGAAGCTGATTTTATAGTCAAATCTCTGACAACCTTTCCACTCCTAAATCTTATATCAAACACAGCTGAAACTTAAAAGAAAATTTCCCTTAAAGAGTGGGCAACACAAAACAGCCAAATTTGCCTTTGAACATCCTCCTGTCAACTGTGAGGGTATTTTGAACAACCTTTTAGGCTGTTTTGCCAATTTTCTCCCAGTAAGCTTTGACAGACGCACAGGCTATGACTCATACCCAGAACGACCGAATACGAAAGAGTTTGGGAAATGCTTTTGATAAACTACCTACGCTCTGATAAGCTGGGTGTCCCATTGAATTTACAGAATGCAATCGCCAGACTCATAATATTCTCGTACCCTTTGCAGTATGCACGTTTACGTTCAACATTCGGGGAGGCGGCTCAGAAATGCAAGCAGTCTTTCTCACAACTTACCTATGAGCCGCCTTTATATCAACTAAGAAAACCTTTGTGGCCCAAGTAAAGACTCTATCAGGATTCCCTACCAGTAAAGCTATCCGGGGCAACCGTGGGATGAAGCAAATTCAGCCGGTTCCATTTGAATTATTCAATTTGGGAGACTTTGTTTCAATCTCTTTTAATTATTGCATCACAACTCAATAGATGGTATCATTCCCTAGTCTTGGCAGAGACGCAGCAACAAAGACGTAATGACTTTAAAACAAACTTTAATTCACGTCATGTAATGCAGATGAAAAAGCAGTCAGATGAATGAAAATCGGTTTCTCCACACATTTTGACCTTTGAGCATGTCTAATGGCATTCGTAATATGTCTTCAATGTGACATCCCACAGGCTTGGAATTTGAATTCCCCTTTCCATGACATTCTGTGGACTTGATGGTGCCACAATTAATCCACAATGCTGATCAAGTGAGTCAAGGATAAACCGGTTTAAGTCAGAAATTGACTTCCTTGTGTGCCATGTTTGTGCAATTGAAAGGCAGTATTTCTGTTTAATATATAGATGTTGGTGGTCTACTAGGCTACTCGTAATTGAACAAGTTTATATGAGGATGAAAGAGCACAATGGTGATGCAGGTGTGGAAGTCTCATAAAAATAATCAAACTTGTCACGATTTGCTTACACTGAACCAAACAGGCTTTCCCCACAGGGTCGTCTCGGGCCATATTGGTTTGTAGTACCTGGACGACGTCACGCCGACGGTCGCGAAACCCATCCAGGCCAACGTCATCAAGATTCCTGGAAAAAGAGGGGCAAAGTAGACAACTGATAGAACTTGTTTGGAGAAAATGCAAGCGGTCACATGAGAATACCATTGTTATGTGACAATATGCAACCCAATGAGGGTTGGTCAACATACAGGTGCACTTACTATCAGCCAGGTGGCTCATTGTCATGTGATTCTCATGTGTTGTGGTAGAGAGAGTATTGTCACTCTACAATTAATTAATTAGCTGACAATTTATGGTTTCAATTTCAATCTACTGTTTCCACATCATAATTATGAACAGACAAAAAAATAAGATGATCACAAGACGGAGGAGGAGGACTGAATATGGAGAAGATTGTACAAGCAGTCCAAAAATAGTAACGAAGCAGATTAAGACAAGAAGACCCAAAAAAAGAAACTAATGCAGTTTAGGCCACAAAAAACAGCAAGAAAGAAATAATCGAAGAAGCAACAAACGACTTTAGAGCTTAGACACAATTATAGAGCTTTAGTAGATAATTCTTATAACATCCGGTAAAAGAGAAACATTCTTAACAGTCTTGACATCACTGTCTTCACTTTTCATGAAATTTACCTTGGTATAGACCAGCTGAAAAAGATTCAGGTTACTCTAACCAATTCAGGTACAGTTATGTATGGTTCTATCAATCTTTGGCACATGCAAAATTTATGATTTCAACCGACGATGAATCCAACGCTTAAGTCTTGAACCAACCATGAGAGGTTCACCCATGTCACCACCTGGTATGATTTATGAAATGTATGAAATTTAATCCACGAGCAACGATAATACGATGGTGACACATGACACTACCAGCATGTTTTTTCTACTTCCACCACAGAGAACTGTTAGCCTGCATGATGATAAGCTTGGAATATATCCCCAGGGTAGCCAGTCTGGTATGGTTGTAGAAATTAGAGGACTGCAGATATCAGTAGCACTAGCTACATTACTCTCATGTTTCGGGGATTGTCTCATTGACACCCTTCGGTGCTATCGACGTACTGCCAGACTAGGCGACTGTGTGTAGATACTGAGGCCAGCAAATTCTGATGATCGGCTAATGTACATTAATGTTAGCAATGATTCAATGAATATGATAAATGCTTTCATGTCAAAGTATTACTCTGCTGGTTGGCTGGCTCGCATTCTGTCAGAATACGTTCAGAGATAGTAAAACTCCTATCGTAGTAACATTATTAAGACGGTAATATTGGAATGTGGACGAGGGTACATTTCAGTGTTAGCACTAAGCTTCAAAAATTAAAATTAAAGAGAGAAATGCCCTCCCTCCAAAAACAATTCAGAGGGATTTTCACTTTTAAAGGAGGCATTTTCAGAGACTTTGGGTAAGACTGGAACATCATACTGTATATCCTACTTGGAACTACAGCGCCACTCACGTACAGAGACCCATTCTACATGTATAAAGAAGTACACTCGAGTACAACGCCATAGGAACTCATAAAATAAAGCACAGTGTAGAAGACAGCAACTAGACCCAAACACTGGGATTGTCTCGGTTATAATCCCACTTGGAAGCATTGATAAGATGGATGTATAATCCGTCTACTTTAGCATGGCCCTGTGCACAAACAAGAACTATGAAATGTTATGCACAACAATGGGGTAAAATGAGGTTAAGTTTTTAAAAATAGTAAATCCAATGATAAATGTGGAAAGTTACTCAGCAGTGAAGTCCTAGGCCTAGTCTAGAGGGGGCCACATTTAGGACAAATGCCTCAGTGTTCATTGATGACAGAAGACCGATGCTGAGCTTTACAATTTTTCATTCATGCCAACCATGGCTACTTTAGCCTAAGGATGAAAACAGACATTACAAAGGGCCTAAGTAAGTGTTTTTTGCAAGGTCTCACTGTCTTTCTTGGTACTGTAGTCTCGCCTGCTGTAATGTAACTAAGTTTAGCAATAGAATCTAGGCAGATGAAGTATGATGGATGGCTATGGATTGTTATGTAGCATTTGTCTAGGCAGCTGCTTACTTACGCCCGCATATCCACTGTAAAGTTACACCGGGTATCATGCCTAGGCTAGGGCTGGGCCATTCCAAGTGGTAAATAAAGCCTAAGGTTAGGGCTAGCCTACTAAATAATAAAAAAAGTCCACTGAAAAAAATGTCACAACAAAGCTGGGCCTACTGTAGGCCTACATTGGCTAGGCCTACAACAACTTACAAAGTCTGTTTATCTAACTGTGTTAGGCTTGGGTAATGTTACTCCTTTGGTGTAGCCAGTCAGTAAGTTAAGCCTAGCCTATTCCTTGAACAAGAGCGTTTGTTGCATTACCACTCTGTCCTAACTAATTTAATCTGAGCAAAGGACTCGGACAAGGACAAGCTTTCACCACTGTGACTCGGACCTCCAAATTCATGGCTGTGATTAATCCATTTTCATCTACCTCTTCATTGCTTTTTCCTGTTTTTCGTTTAAAAATGGTTATATATAAATCCTTAATTGGATTCAGCAGCGAAAGCAAAGTACTGTACACCAAATTTTGTCTGGGTGCTTTCCTCTGAGCTGGACAATGTGACCAATCGCCATCCTGGAAGTGGGGACCCGCCTGCTTGGAAAGTTCTTGCTCATGTCAGGTGGGCTTGATGCAAAATGGTGCAAAATTTGGTGCCAAATCTGGATTGAATATATCACCAAGTATTCCTACTTTTAAGGGGATTTCTTCTCAAGAAAGCACAAAGCATGAAGTAAGTGAACCATGGCCTGGTAATGGTAAACCTTTCTTTTTCATCAGTTCATTACATGCTCCTTGCCACGATGACTAAATGTTAACTTGACCTACGCAACATATTATCTCTGCTCTAGCTCAGCTTCTGCACAGGTAACATATCATGGTGACCTTTATTACACAGTGTGCCATTCTCTTTCTCTCCCTTTGGGTTTTAAAAGGCTATGGAAGACAAAACAGGACAGGTCATAAAATTTTTCAAAAGGACAATCAACTGCCGACCTAAATTTAGATGTCACACTTCAAGGTAGGCAATTAGTTGACCATTCAACATTTTAGGAGGGTAGTTGTGTAAATACAAGTTCCAAATAAAGTTATTTGAGCTAAAAGCATTAAAGTTTCAATGACTGATTATAACTTTATAAACTTGCTAAAAGAGGAGTGGGGTGTCTTGATGAGGAGGGACAGTTCTAAGAAATATTAAATACAGCTTTTGTAGGAATTTCACTTATCCCCTATCACTACATGTGCAAGCAAATGATATAGGTTGCTAAAGGTTGGTTCCAACACCATTTGGCTGCAGTTTGTGTTGGTTCATCATAACACTGTTATATATAGTAAAATATTTTTCAAATATTTCATAAATGTATAAACTTTTGATAAAAATAACCCACCCTGTTCAAAATGAAACATTTAAGGCTAAGCAATACATTAGACGACAATTTACAGAGATTTTAACACTTATAGGTCAAATATTTGAAAATCTTAGGCTTGTTACTCAACAGTGTATAGGCTAGGGTCTTGGTGTGTATGAATGTATGTTAGGCAACTGGAAAAGTCCCAGGCTATCATGAAAAAGAACATCACATAAGAAAACACATGTATCCAAACATAGGAGAAACATGCAACTGAAAGTTTGTGAATATATTGCCAATCGTTAGTTAAGGGTCAATTTGGACAAGCCAGTTAAATGTTTGTAACATTCTTCATCAACTGGAGTATTTTGTGATACTTTCAAGGAATGATTTTGCTATTCAGCTGCTTCAGTACAAAGGGTAGATGCAGAGAACACAACTTGTGAGATCATATATGATGTTTTTTTGAGACTGAAATCTCTTACTATAGGGAGTCCTAAACTTAATAAGAGTTGTCAAAAATTAAAAAAACCCAAGTGGCAAAATAATTTCAGTACTACCTTACATTCTATCAGTCATTTTAAATTGATAGGGTTAACATTTTGAAGAAAGTTTTCAGCTCAAACTTTAAGCTCAAACTTTTGCACACCAGGAAGTTACTATGAAATATGTAGCAACTCTATTTCCCTGGCTGAAGCAATGATTGTAACACAAACTTGAATGGGTTGGCCAGTTGTAATTGAATCAATCACCGAGATTTAACATCAGGTCGTATTTCATTAGTGCATGACGTACAGCAGCGAGTAAGTCACTCTAGCTGGCCTAACCTAACTTACAGTATGTATCATGCAGTTAATAATGATCATGTCATGTCGTGTTCATTGAATGGACTATGAAGGATGCATGTGCACGGCTAGCTAGCCAACTGGTGTCTTGTAACAGACAAGTGTAGATCTGAAAACCAACTTTCCACTGGTGTAGAATTGGGATAGCAACATTTCTAGTCAATCACAACATGCATTTCAAGAGAGCATTTTTTCCCTACACATTTTTGCAAGAATTTTTATTTGCATGATGAGCAGGGCAAATAGCTCCATTTTGACAACAAAGTGATCAAATTAGGAAGGAAAAATGATGTGTGAAAATCAATGCGGTAATTTTCCACATAAAAATTGTAACTGTGCAGGATTTTGGAAGCCAGGTGTAGGAATTGCACACACAATGCAATCACACACCTTAGCACAAACACTGGTACACTTCTAGTAAGAGAGGCATACACAAAGACCATAATACCCTGGGGTCATAAGAATGCTTCTAGAATGTGAGAAACCTCCACAACATCCCCCCTGTCCAAAGCCAAAAAAAATTGGCTCTGATGAGTAAGACACTTGACAAGCCTACCACGAGCATTTTAAACAGCACTATCACATCAGTGATACTACATGGGGATGCTTTAGGTTCATATTGGAACCCACAAAGTGTTCATCATATCAACTGGGACAAAAACAAAAACAAAAATTCTTCACCACTTCAAGGTCCAGTCACCAACAAATCTTTGGACACCCAATAGCATGCATGAAGTACGCAGAAAACACAAACAGTATGAAAACAAGTGATGCCTTTGAAACCAAACACATCCCTTCCATCACACCAGCAGCTACTGAGCTACTAATTCAACAACTCGTGCCTTCATATCGACATATGCATGGTGTGTGAATGGCGATTACAAATTTACTCACCGTGAAGTTTTGGTAGAAATTCACTTTCACTTCCAGTAGATGATGAGGTGTACTCAGTGAAGTCAATTCTCTGTTTTGATCTTGCATAGTTCTCTTCATGGAATTCAGGGAAACCTAGGCGGAGAGGAAATTTATCTTAAGAAATAGCTGCACATGCACCTTCTCTTTTTCCCTTTTCTTTTTTTCTTCTTCTGCAGCTGTTTCAATTGTTACCAAATGATAGTGCCAAATGTTCGACTCTACTGTGGACTGTTGGGCAACGTTTCCATAAATACAGAAGTTGCAGAGACGCATACACAGTTTACAACCTCACATCAACTACAAATTCACCACAATACAAAATAAAGGTTGTAACACATTCTACTAATCATCATGAAATTCTTATCTTTATCTGTTCTATGAGAACAAAGCTGCTACAATCACTAACAGTTACAGGTTGAACAAAATCAGAACAACTGTAAACTACTTATTACACAAATATTGCTAAAACCTATAACAACTCTCATGCCAGCCCCCCCCCCCCCCTCCCCAAACAAAGATGGAACAGCTGGAATGAATTCCAAAGGAACACCACAACGTCTCTGACGAGCATGCAGAAAGGGTTTGAAGCCGACAAGACAAATTTTTCCAGCAGCCATATATGTAACACCGACAAGACATTTTACTCTTCTCAAGAGATGGTGACATCCTTGATTGGTAAAATCTCTGAGAGGTGGAAGACATTAGAAGGGAGGAGGATGAGTCACACAGGGGAGGGGGGAACAAGCTTAGATGATGATATACTGACCTTCGTCATCAGTCATATTAAACCAAGCAGCTAGTACGGTGTACTTGTTATTACGTCTGAGGTCTAGGAATTCATCGTCATCATTGCCTGCCAGGTACGTGGCTCTCTTGAATTCGCAGTCGATCTTTCCATCTGCCACTGTCACATTCTTACCTGAAAGAGAGTTTGCAATCTGAAAGAGGAAGAAGCACTGAGTGAGAGAGTGAGGAGAGAGGGAGTCTATGACAATCTAGCACTAGTAACGACCGACAGGACATCACTAAAAATTCAGGCTGCAATCGGCAGGTAGCATTTCAGTGCTACCATGTGGACAGTGGCGTTGCTCAAATACGCCTGATGTAAAAGCAGGTGATGGACGCAGAAGGTGATGCTCAGATGTTAGTGACACACTTCAGTATTGCAATTTTCAAAAGATGGTGCTAAGGTATGACCACCCTCAATTTGGTGTCACTCAACAGCTGTACTTCACATCGACGAAAACAACACTTGCTGTGACCGACATGGAATTTGGCCAAAATGTAAACATTTCTAAAGCCAACAGGCTCAGGTTATATAACACAAGTGATTGGGGCTCCCAGTGCATGTCATTTCGACAGATGACAATTTGACAAATGCTCCACGTTGTTGATCTTACAAATTGCCCATTTTGACAAGGCAGCTAATGTCCTGTCATCCATAAGGACATTACTGTCAATTACTTTCAATAATGAAATCATGTTGTCATCATGAAAAGCGTTGACACAGTTTAGTCAAATTGAGTTAACTTTGACACGACTACAAAGAATCTTCTTTACAAAACTCAGTTGAGAGTATGGTTTTTGGTAAATAAATTATCACTTAATGTTGACAAAATCAACTTTATGGTGTTTTCTAATCAAAAGTGTGATAAGTATATTACTATTAAAATTGTTAATTTCGTTATAGAAAGGGTATACACTACAAAATTTCTTGGGGTGGTTACTGACTGTGATTTAAATTGGAATGAGCAAATCAAACAGGTTAATTCTCAAGTTGCTAAAAGTCTTGCGATTATGTATAATGTAAGAGAATTGTTGGCTGCCAGTTCAATGAAGATTCTTTACAACTCTTTGATTTTTCCTTACATTAACTATTGTCTAGAAGTATGGGGAAATACGTACAAAAGTAATATTCACTCAGTCTTTGTAATGCAGAAGAAAGCTATCAGGCTGGTTTATAAAGCTAAATTTAATGACCACACAAATGATTTTTTTATTGACATGAATATTTTAAAGCTAGAAGAGCTTGTGAAATTTAAGACAGCCCTATTATTGTTCAAAGCTAAAAATGAAACGTTACCTCCAAACATTCAAATTTCAAAGGCTATTTATTAAAAAAGAGAGTAAATCACATACTCGAAATTTCCTTCTCGTATTTCTGTTTTGTATGATCGTTAATTGTTTCTTTTATTTTGAATTTTTATGTTGATTTTGTAACCTCATGTTCTGTATTGTTGATATGGAAATAAACTGAACAAACAAACAAACAATGAAGAACATACTATGTCCCTTCTTAAGTAGTCATGTCCCTGATTCCAGCCTCTCAAAACTCCACCTTTACTACAAGAGTATACTTCACTGTCACTCTGCAAAGAAACAAAAGAAATATGCAGTCCAGATCCATGGAAACGGAAATTGCATTGTGCCCCTCCCATAATCTTTTCACTTCTCAGTTATCAACCCGTTTTACTACTATTTGCAAGATCTGCATGCACATTTTACAAATACACTGGTGGAAAGTAAAGATCGCTGAACTTTCATCTTTCACTTTTGTGCTTTGGAAATTCTTTTTCTAAACTTAATGAAGTTACCCAAAATATCATCATTTTCAATCTTGCATTGTATGACATCATTCACCACCTCAACGGTTTCAATAGTACCATCCACATTATTGTTGCAATTGCTTTTTGATTTCATGAACATTTATTAACTTTTTGGCTAAGTTAGGGTAATGCCCCTAATATCTGATTTTAGGCTACTTAAGTCACTATCTTGAATCTCCACTGATGATGCATCTACTACAAAGTTTTGAATGTTCTGCTGTGTGTGCTGGCTAACTTCCAGACATAATTTCACAAGCTAGAAAGTTCGACTGACCTTTCTACATACAAATACGTACATTCTGGAAGGAACTGAAACTTTGAGCTCTTCCATATTTAGTACCATGTGTTTAAGCAGGTGCTCTCTAGAAGATTCTGGTGTGAAAAGTTCTAGAAAGTGGACTTTTAACACTTACGACATAAGAAGACATCACCAGGCCCGTAGCCAAGGGGGGTCGGAGCGTCTGAACGATCCACCCCAACTTGAGGGAGGTCCATTTTTCAGCCCTGTGTTTGAAGGGTCAGCTTTGAAATATTTTTTATCTTGACCTATAGAGGGCGAATTTCCGTTCATTTTTTGCAGGAAGATGAGATTTTTCCACCACTTATGTCATAAAATGTATACAGGCCCAAACTGACCACAATATCTCATCACCACATACATATACTATATGGAGTGATGAGGTACAGAAATAAGCTCAAAAATGCGCATGCATGGTTATGTTATTGTGGCCGTGGATAACATTGAACTAGATACAATGTAAAGCCTGGGACACACTGCCACGACTACCTGCAACACAACGGCGACCATCCACCGCGTCTGCTGTGGTCATGGCGGTGTGACCAGTTCCACGACTAGAGATCAGTTGTGTCGTAAGCCGTCGCTGAGCCCGATTAAATATGTTCAATTGTAGTCGGGTGCAGTCGGTGTATTTTAAGCCCTGTTCAAAACGCCACGACTACCAAAGAAGTGTCAGCTATTTATGTAAATTGTCTACGATGGAAGGTCTTTTGTAGCCCTCTAAAATGCTCCAGTTTGCAGGAGATCTGCAGATTTCAAAATTTTCCAGGGCAGCATGCCCCGGACCCCTAGCAACTGCATGCCGGCTTACTGCACGAGCCTGCCGCTTCCGTATTTTAAAAAAGGTCCACATCTTGGAAAGAAGACCTACCCCTCCACATGGGCTGGCTATGGGCCTGATCACCACTAATTCCCTGTGTTTACATAGTGCCTGTGTTATTTCGCCTACACGATCAATAGATCAATAGCCAATAGTGACAGTCATATTCATCGCGGAAGTCAGCCTACAGCCTAAACTTGTGTACATTCGTAATGTTATCATTCCTACATTCTGACACACTGTTTATCGATCACTTCTATAGCCAAGCTCGAGTTACAGTTAGCCAACGTTAATTGCCAGTCACATCTAGATCGATGTTGCATCCAGCCATTCCAGCCTTCTGGTCACCTCCAGTGGTCACCTACGACTCCACATACTTGAGATTCAAGCTGAGATACAAGTTACCAGGCACCATCCTAATATTTAAGTTTAATTGTTAATTAAGCTCTAATAAATTGAACACCCTCATCATTTTAGCCTGATCAGACTTGTACACTGTAATCAAAATCTGTCTGAAACTGAAGTCTGAACGGGTAATTGAAACTTAAAGCGACACTCTCGTTCCATTTGTCATCTGCTTGGGTACACATTTATTAGTGCTGTCGCCATTCTGTGACATCTAACATATATTTTATAAAATTCACTGTTTCCTTTATTTTGCATGTTACATACAGATGATATTTTGAGTTCCTTACTATTTTCGGGCATGCTGATAATAGAAAAAGTCTTCTTTTTTCTTACATCTCACATTCAAGAGCAAGTAAGACGTAATACCAGCCTATTCTCTGTCTACCATCTAGGAAGAGTTTAATGACAAGATCGCTTTTTCAAATACTTTCTGATCTGACCCCATGAACATATTTGAAAATCTATTATCATTATTCACTTTAACAAAATGTTTTGAACATTTTGAATGTCTAGATAATGCACAAAACATTTTTTTATGACTATGATTGACCAGTGGCCTATGACACCCACTGGCTATGCAGACATCTCATACCTAGGTACAGTAACTACTCCCCAATTCTGAAGTTCATTGGAAACTGGCTAGGGAGGAAATTAGGACTTTTAAAATCTTGGACAAAACTCCTTGGGACACCCTTTCAATGTTGGCTACAGTTCTACTGTTCACAGTGTGCATTCACTCCTATAGCACAACACTGGATAGGGGCGTGAGGTTCCATGTTATCCACTCAACTAAAATTTAATATCATATTTGCAATGTACCACAAGGGCAACAGTTTTTTCCAAGATCATAAGTAGGCTGCACCCATGCAATTTCCCATGGTTTGCACGACTTCCAATCACTTGTCTCAACCCATCATAACCATGATATTTGTTAATCATATGGTACTATCCTCACTAAGCCCCCCTGACACAACAAACTTCAGTTGAAAACAGTACCACCACAATTTACAGTAAGGGTCTTAGGGTAGAACACTTCTATATCATGCAACATTGTTTGATGTAGTTCATTGTATCTCCTTGCTATGCATTCAAAGCGCACACACAGCATGCGGCGTGATAAACATTAAAGTGATTGCATGTGTATGAAAAAACTAGAAGGTTGCGACAATGTCTGATCTCAAATTTTTCGTGAGGTTGTTCATGAGCAGAATGAAGTATGTCATTCAACGATCAAAAATGATGGTGGCCACT
The DNA here is from genome assembly GCA_021234535.1 of Stichopus chloronotus. Taxonomy (NCBI): domain Eukaryota; kingdom Metazoa; phylum Echinodermata; class Holothuroidea; order Aspidochirotida; family Stichopodidae; genus Stichopus; species Stichopus chloronotus. The sequence goes on along the minus strand of CM037839.1, from coordinate 15,090,318 downwards.
TTGAAAAGTGACACAAACGGCTTAAAAACAGTAAAATACAGAAAATTTACGGTTCTATTTATAAGCGATGACATGATGAATATGCAACAGAACAGGTCTCAGTGATGCATCTAGAACTTACTCTTCAAGTGGTTGCTCTTTGATCAGTACGGGGTATTGTAGGAATTTAGTGAAACAAGCACTGTACAGCATTTACAAATAACCTTATAAACTGATCACTTCATTACGGTGTCAGTGATTAGCTGTTTGGACCAACTGAATATTCATCACTAGTATTGCTTTGTTCAAAGCACACAGTTCAAGTTGCATGAAAACTGTCAACCCCTGACTACCTTATATCATAATTTTAAAGCTTTTTGGTTAAATGTTAAAAGAATTTAAAATTATAAGGCATGAAACCTATTTACTTTCACAAAGTGACTGAATGGTACAATGACAAGATGTGCTAAACTTTTGGACATTAAATTTTAATGTTTTTACTTTTTGCCTACTCATGCAACCATTTTAATGATCCATTCAAGGCATTTCCCCACAAACAGTCAAACTAAACAGATTTCCAGGGGATTATAAGGCCATGCGAAATAAAACATGCAATACTATTTTATCAGAATGGTATAAAGCACGGGTGTCACATTACTGTAACTACTAGTATTACATATTGCAGTTGAAGGTTAAAATCACTGGTATTTCAAAGATGGAACAATACCACCTAGAATTACATTACACCTTCGGAAGGGCAGCAGGGCAAAGGTGAGGCTTTTCTTCATATTAAACCAAGAATGAAGGAGTTAAAATAGTTTTTCCCTCAGCACAAATGTTAGTTTTCATAACACACTATGCAATGAAGTTCAGACTGACACATTTTACAAATATATGTATATAAAAAGAGATTCCAGAAATTGGACACTGTAAGTCAAGAGAATACTGCGAGAGCAAAAGAGCACAAGGAGCATAAAAGGACACGACATAGTACTAATCCATCTCTTATGGACGACATACACAACTTCAACATTTAAAACACTACATGGCTCATACCATTCTCCCGGAGGTGGAGATACCAAGTGCAACGTATCCATCTGTGATACTCTGCAGTTTGAAGTGGATGAGGTCGTCCTCCAGTCTCCACTTGAAGAAGAACGGGCATGCACTCACATCTCCAGATTCAACGCACGTGTGATGCTGAAAACAACCCCAGCTGATGCCGCATCCTGTCTCACTGGCAGCATTGTTCTCAGCGTGCTGTCAGAAAAATTTGGAGAAAAAAGGCTGAGGAGAATATATTAATCTTCAACAATGAGGTAGTGTGTCAGCCAGGGGCCAGGCCACCTTTTGTAAGTTTGCTTTAACATCTTGTGTCTTGTTTCTTGGCTGTAAGCACAGGAGGGAGTCAGTCACAACCAAAGACTGTGCACCAAGAAAAAAAAAGTGGTGACACTTACAGTGTTTGACATTTTCTTTCTCAATCTTTTAAAAATATGTATTTAAGTAGACTGCTTCAAGAATTTTGAGAAATTTATAATTGAACAAGTGAACAAGACACACAATGCTACCTACAAATGCTGTACATTTGTAATACAGTTATTGAAGGCAAATAATGTGGTTTGCTTTAAACCAAACAGTCATACTTTTAACAGCAATGTTTGTGGAATGATAGATCATTCATTGATCAAGGAAGGACAGTAGCCTTCTTTTAAAGAAATAAGTTTCTCACAGATAAAAAATCAGTTATCTGTTGCTCAAAAATAATTTGTTCACCCAAACAATTCTAAAATTTAAATAATGTATCCTCTGTTACTCATCACATGCATACTATTTTGAGGAGATGAAACTTTTGCAGATATTTATTGATACTGTAAGACTGAATGGTTGGATTATATGGTAAGAGCCTTTTTCTTTGTATGCAATGTTCGTGTCTTTTAAAGGCACTATTTCCCTTTAAGTATACCTGTAGCTTGTTTTGCCAAGAACTGTAAGTCCCCCTGAAAAAAGTGCACTGCACCTTGGGTATACTTGTCACACATAGTAAACATTCTCAACAAAGAAATGATGACCTTATGACATTAACTAATTCAGCTCTCAGGAAGCCTATTCAATAGCTCCCGGATTTTGTAATTTGAGGGCTTGAAATATGAACAGTACACTGACTCGATACATTCAGTGGAAGAATGTACATTGTACAGCACATAGAGTAAGTAATCTGAAACATCACATACAGTACAGCAGGCGACAATATTATTCCCTTAAATCAACATGACATAGTCATGGTTCTTTGTAAAAATGAAGCTTTGCAAAAGTCAAACTTCAAACCTTCAACAGTGTCAAGAGGGGTCAAATACTGCACTTAACCTTGGAACAGTCCTACGTAAACCGAGTTGCACATACAAATAACGATGCCTAGGTGATATAAAAAATGAAGGGAGTGAACACGGACCTGCATACTGTTGACGCACAATCTCTTCCATTCACTCAAAGCCAAACTACTTTAATATTTACCTCAGACTAAGTTGATTCACAAGGAATATACAGCATGGTAGGTTGGTACTGTACTCTCACTACTTGCAGCACTGCAGCACCACAATGATGTACACAGTGCAGTCATACAATCAAGAATGTGCACAACTCACTTTTGTATGGAATGCTCAGCTACTAAATCACATACGTACTGTATACTGTAGTCACAGAATTCAATTGGTGCACAGGACTTTCTGTTCACAAAGATACCATGAGAAAACCCCCAATCAATGACTTCTTTATATTCCTGAAAAATTTTTTCAACTATGAACTTCAGAAAAGTGCTTGGAAAATTACAGTAGATCCTAGTTTGTGAAAACAAAACAGAAATCTTGTGTCCACATCTTTTCTGCCTTTTGATTACTGTAAATTCTTCTTTGATGGGCACTGTTTTATTCAAATACTGTACATCAGATGGGCATATTTTCCATGAAAAAAGTGCATTTTTTAAGGTAAATGTTGACTATTATCATGGGACACAATTAATATTTTACGAAAATGATCAAAATCATGATAGCAGCATATGCTTTTTTGAAATCGACCTAATGCATGCTACAATCCGAACTGACTACTTTTCACCATTTTAGAGCATTTGTGTTGAAATATCAAGTATTACCTTTGCTCATGTAGTCTGCAATGTGTCAATCTTTACCATATGACATTACAGAAGGTTTCATGAATTGCAATAAATCAAATTTTCTGAAATACGCCACATTTTTCCTGAGACTTGAGAGTGATGCAAACATAGTGGACTACAGTAGTATAATGTCACATGAGTCACATTTTATTGCATTTTTGTTCCATAATCGATGTCACAAAATCTAATGATTATGTGAAGTTACCCACTATAGTTTTCTGCCTAGTCAAGATGCCAAGCAAAGTGATAACAAAACTATTCATATAGATTGTTAAGTATTACGAGTATGACAGCATCAAACACTGTAACATGAGTCACAATGTAATGTGAGTCACATTGAGTAGGTGTAGTGTACTGTAATGTGAGTTACATCACTCTACCAACCCTTTAATGGTTACTCTCTCATGTGTCTACAACATATGATGTTGTATGTTGTTCCATCATGTACTGTAGACCCCATATGAGTATTTCCCTCAAAAGCTTTGTTTTTTCTGTTGATTGTTCAAATCTTCTGTTTTGCCCCTCTCTCCCCCCCCCCCCAAAAAAAAAAAATCACTAACAAACTATGCCATCATTTATAACATCACCCAATGAATCACACAATTATTGGCATGTACAGTAACATGATGAAATGATCCAGTGAGAAAAAAGACATTAAATATGTTTGAAAACAGACATGTACTGTAATATTTGCTAGAATGAACACAAAATCTATACAGTACGGTACTTTACAGTAGAATACTGAATTTCATGAATGCCAAGATTATCTCAATGCAGAACCCTCAAAACATGTTTTGACCACTTTCCACTTCAATTCCTGTAACGTATTTCTGTATAATTACAAAACAAACACCTACAGTGATGACTGGTCACTGAACGTTACTCTCAGGCTCTTTAAAGTACCTTCAAGTATCAATTAAACACTATATTGCGTAATGGATATTCCTTGGCTTGAAACTTTTAATCAAGAAAGTACAGTGCAAATGGTAACTTAACTAATTACAGCAAACAATGAAATCTTTACCATCTGAAATCTGAACCGTTTTTTCACATTCTGTGACGTGGAATGTGTCAAAAGTGGAATTTCACACTTTGAAGCCAAATTTTAATGCAACGTGACATTCAAGAAATCAAAGTTGACAGTTCACTTGTAATATGCTGTAATGTCTGACATCATGAGGATGAACTGTGAGCAGTGTTGTGTGACGTCAAAAACTGAAGGCACAGTAACACTGTCATGTGACTGACATTCCTTGAAAAGATTGCAACTAGGTACGGTATAACAGAGTATGATTCAGACCAAACACAGTGCAATACAGTAGAGCATAACAGTCATCCCTTATACAGGAAAGTGCATTGAACCACACACTCAGCAGTACTGTATACAGGCTCTGGAATAAATCGTAGTGTCACGTTGATCAGACAAGCAATCATGTTGCTGTCGATTTACAGTATGATCTTACCTGAAATCTTACCCAGCTCTTTAAATTACATCAGCATCAACCATACTGAGACCAGCAACTCTGTACTTTGACTCACACTGTCTTCAACACACACACATGTTCCTTTCCTACAGGCTTTACTTCACTGTTTGTACACTACTTATGATCAGATCAAATCACGGCATTTATGTGAGTAGGGATGGGTAAGTAAAGTTACACAAAAACTGTACAGTACCTGCACAGTAGTTCTAGTGTTGACCTCAAGTAAGTGTTAACTTCATGATGGGCAGTGGCATCACAGGGTAAGGGGGGCTTGTTCACCCTGGATAACCTTGTGTTCCCATTTGCTCCCCCCAACTGAGATTTGGGATTTTCAAAAAAAAAATATAAATCTTCTGTAGTCGGGGTATTTGAATTAGACTACCGGGTTGCATGTGATTTGCTCCTTCTTACAACAAGAAAAGTCAGCAATTTGTACTCTCTTCACATGACAAGATCCCCTCATCTCATGAAACACTTCCTTGTCAGATGTCGAACAGACCTGTTTCATCCTCTTCAGATTGGTCCCTTCCAAAGGTAAAGTCCGGCCAGTCTTTGACAAACACACACTGTGCAGGCTCCCTCTTATCAGTTTAAAAGGCTTTCCTTAATGACTATGTTTGTAATTAACATGGAAAAATCGGCATTTGTAAAAAACAATAAAAATAGTGCTATTTATAACAAAGCATGCCTTGTGTTAGGGTTGCCAACCTACTGCATGAATATCAGGGTTTTTTTTTTTTTTTTTTATAGAAAACAAAATGACTTGAGAAGAACTAGGCCATCAAAGGGTTTTTCTAAAATTTGAAGGAGGGGGTGGGAAGAAGAGAGGAGGGTGATATTGAGGCATGAGTATCAAACTCATCTTGACAAAGCTAAGAGCTGACATGCAAGCTGAACCATGAACCAAAACAGCAACAAGCTACAAAATGTCACAGTTCAGCTATGAAGAAGTCATCAGAACATAACAAAATTTAGGGCAATGCTTTTGGAAAGCCATAAGCTTTAATTATGGTATCATACCACTAACCATACTTATATAGCTTGGTGAGTTAAATTTTCAGTGTATGGAATGGATGAAGATAACCCACCCCAAAACAAATCCTTTCTCTCAAAATTGCATCCATCACAATTTCTGGCAGATGACCATGTCTGGGTTCTGGGCAGCAGTAACTGTACAGTGCTGTAGTAGACCATGGAGCAAAATCAATGCTATCAACAGCTTAAATTTCTTTCCATTGAAATTTAGACATATGAAGTTCATCGCACGAATGAAACTCCAAATTATAGGTGAAATGAGTTTTTTATGAAAATTTGTGGAAATTGTGGAACTGTGGCAATATGTTCAGTAACTTTGTGATCTACAGACCAATTGTTTCTTATCTATAATCCTCAGAATGCAATCATGTATCTCTTGAGACTTCCATCCAGGAGGCTAACGAACAATCATTTTTGGATTCTGGTACTGATATGCAAGGGTCATGACAAGTGATGTAGTTTTGTTAAAATAAAATCTTACTTAAAGTTATCAAACTTTGGTCTTCAGACCTGTGTTTAGGCAATTAGAATTACCCTTGAAGTAATGACTTTAATACATTATAAATACCTTAAAACCCGAGAGCTTTTGGGGACTCTATCTCCAGGACCCCACCCTTTATAGGCTAAGGCTCCATGATGCACATGTACAGTGGGGGCCATGAGTGTCACTACTGTATATTGATTTTTCTTGCATGCTCCATGCATATATGTCAAGTGTGCTGCACTGGCACTGTACATAGCCCAAATGACAATGGTTGAGGCGCCTCATCATTGAGTTCGAATGCCATCGTCTTAGGCATTGATACGACACACACTCTGCAACATGCAGCATTTAGCGTATTCATTTAGCGTATTGTGGATCACAAAATTCATTGAATGCAAAACAGTACAAACAAAAGGAAGAGCACTTTCCATAGCACTGCAGAATGAACTTGTTTGACCAGAACTGCACAGTACTTTAACTCTAGGGAAAATCTATTCAAATCCTTGTATTACTGTATGTACTGTAGATCTGTATTCAATTATGTATACTGTGACCAGTTAGTACAGCACTGTAGTATGCCAAACTCTTGCTATTTCAGGGACTTTTTACCCTGGATGTGTATTTCAACAGTCACGCTCTAGGAGGTATCTGGTCTTCAAGACAAGAGGGTAAAGTTCAAATGACCACCAAGGGTGGAAAATTTTGGGAAGCTAGGATCCTACCTGGGAAGCTTACAGTGTAACAGGAGGGAAATTTTGGCACTTGAGGCAAATTTAATCAGAAATTGAGGAAAATACTGACTTCCTTCCCCGAAAAAAGCATATTTTCCAGCCCTGAAAATGATTGTCACAGTATAATATTGGAGTGGTGAAAATTTCTGTTACATTGCTGTTCATACAGTACTTTACCCAATACCTATGTGAAGTATTTACTAATTACCTGTGAGAATATTTTGCATAGGTAACTACCAAACTTTGCAATTTCAGGTCTTTGGGAAAAGCTGACTGGGAGATTTAGTGAGCGGCGATGTTGACAGTAAAGCAGAATCTACAGTATGTGTTATGTCAAATTGGCCATAGTGGTACAACTTCAAGAATATACATGTATAGTACAGCATGTATAATAAACAAAACATACGACACACCCTTTACTCATCAAACTACAAGAGCTGGACCTTGCAGATACCAATCGAGCAAGTAGAAATGATATCATTGTAGGAGGGACAGATCATTGGGTGAACATGAAGCTAAAGTCATTACAGCAGATGTAGAGGACCTAGTCAATTGTATCCAATCCTACAGACATCATGCTGTAGTATTATACGGTGCATGTCTTACTGTACTTATGTACCAACATACATAGCAGAATAGGAGACACTTTCACCCACCTGCTACATTTCTAATAAACATAAGAGATAAGTTTGGGACAGAGAGGTCTAGAGCTTTCAAGTTTCATGCTCCAGTAAACTAAATGAATGGCACATACTGTTCAGTGGGTAAGCACGAACACCATACTGTTGGACTCGATCACTATGCCATCCCTAAACAGCGCACTGTTTTGTTTGATCATTATACAATCACCTTACGGTACTTTACATGTAACTGTTTTTTATGGGCTAGTGTTATGTCAATCAGAACACTAAGCCTCAACTTTACAATGCTGTCACCACAAAAGCAAATTTTGCAATAAATTTACAATTTTCTATCTAAAATGTTCTGTTGTTCACAGTTATACACAGTAGCGTAAAAAACTTAACTTTACAACTATAGTAAGTACAGTAAAATCATCAGTGGATGTCATATAAATTTGCTGATGAAAGGTTTTATTTGCACAAATATCTCTCAAAGAACGGGTGCAAATAATACTAACCTATAGAACTTGATAAATGACTTTGATCAGTTTCACTTCATGTTTTCTGCTTTTTGGGGAAGGGGGAGGAAGATTTTTCCAGTTTCTTCACTCTTAACAGGGAGAAATGCTGACATCACACCTCATGACAAAGAAAGCATTAACGATGAGGTGATAATACCAAGCCATATACATAACACCAATTATTCATTGCACTGTATTCCCATAAAATATCTAGTAAGTACTAGTATTACTGTTATGACACCATCCATGTTTACTTAGAGCTGTGAGGTTATGTACAATAGTACCCACGCTGATGACTGGATAGCATTTGCTGTATAACCAAGGAGCTCAGCTGTTGTTGACAACTGCATGTTGTGTAGTGTACAGTGACAAGTAGTCACCTTGCAGGAAAAGTACTTTTGTTTAGAGGGTAGGTACTTTCGAGACAGCAGTCCAAAAATTTTCTCTGTGGTCTTTGACGTCTTTCTTTACAGGAGTAATAAAGAGTCATACAGAAAAATGCTAAGAAAGTAGTAATTGGCAAGTGTCCCCCCAAATTACTTTCACCAAATACCCCTCCGAAAAAAAACCAAACAAACATTTGAATTAAGCATGTGAACCACTGGAGGGGTCTGTGTTTATTTTTTCTGTGTACAAATACTTCTTTACACACAAGCTAAATAGCTAATATATTCAAGTGCAGCCAGGCTTTCAACGTTTGTAGCAACAGCAAAATGTGGTGCCTCTGGTTACTTAACAAATGCAGTGCATTTATCCAAATAGTTTCACAAATACAGTGGACTTACCCAGCTCTGAACTTGTAATGATAAACATACTGTGACTGACTGACTGACTGACTGACTGACTGACTGACTGACTGACTGACTGACTGACTGACTGACTGACTGACTGACTGACTGACTGACTGACTGACTGACTGAGTCAGCTATGATGCCACCACACACAGAACTGATTGAAATTTATATAGACCTGTCCTTTACTATAAGAATCTAAAAGTTACTTACATGACCACCATGGGCATCCACGGAAAGAGGAAAAAGAGTTAAGGTGAGAATATAGCAGAGCCAGATCAGCAGAAATGAGGGTTTCTTCATCTTTGTATGGATAAGGTCTGCAGTGTAGATTTCAGTTCTGTGAACAGAAAAAAATCATCATACCAAGGTTACTAGGAACACCTTTGATTCTACTCTACAGTATGCTCACAGAAAAACATTTCTTTACAGAGTTATTTTACAGTATCAATAGGAGATCATTTGTCCAAACCTGTTCCAACTGGTCCCCTAACTCCAACATCATATCATCATCCCTCCTGACCACCACAAGGTATTAGTTTTGAGTCTAAAGGGATTTGCACGATAACCGCAAGTAGGGAACTGTGAAACAACAACTTGCAAAGTATTCCGCTCCATGTATACCCTCATAAATTTACTGAAGTCAAATGTACAAAGTTACGCTGTAGGGGACACATACCCTCCATACAGTATGATGTTATCTTCAAGGGAGAGAGTACAAGACAGATTAACACTTTAAAATTAATGGTAGACAGCTGTGGGAGGGGACATTATGACTATTCATGGACTAAAACAAAAACATCATACGAATAAAGGGGTGATAGGATCAGCAGATTATGATAAAGGTTTGTATACATGCACAGCATTGCACAGCAGTTCTCAGTAGTTCTGACTTCTGACTTACTGAATTGCAATGCAGTAAAAGTGTAAAACCTCTACTTTATCAGACAAAGTTATCAACATAATTGAGTGATGCATTTACATAAAAGAAATAGTGAAAAAGAGGTTAAAAGAACAAAAGTGGACAAACAGTTTGTGAATTTTGGGAAAATAGAGCACCCCAAAAAGTGACAAAAATGAAGGGCTGTTGGTTTCTAAGTTTCTGCAGAGTGCTAACAAGGAAAATGCCTGAAAGTACATGTAACAAGGGAAATGGAGTTAGTTTAAACAAATAGCCCAGGATGAAATTTATGTTTGATACGTTTAAGAGTGACATATTCAAAGCATACTTGTGAAATTTTCACTCATTTCCCATCTTGGTTCTTGAGATATTAGCAATTAAAGTTGACACATTTCCTACAAAAAGTGAGTTTGAAGCAAGCAGGTGTGATGTCATGGATTCACATTGATGGCCAACTGATGTTTCTGATTTTCTTTTAAATTTATCACCAATTTTATGAAACTAAGCTCTGAAACACAGATACCATAAGTGCATCCAGAGCAATGGAATTTTGAGCACTTTTTATGCCTTAGGGCAATAGCATAAATAATCAATCCAAGTTCAAAATAGTAGGATGAAAAATAAAGAAAAAACAAAACATCAAGCCATCAATGTGAATCCATACTTAAAAGCAACATTTCAATCATATTTCAAATGATATATAATAAGAGGGCAATGTACACTATTCTGGCAAAACTGGTTATGCACTGTGGACCAGTACAGGTAGCCTACATGGCAAAAATTAAGTCCAGTTGACACAATAGCTGTTATGCTTAAATGTAAGGCACATGTGTTGTGCGTAACGAGTTGTGTATTGTTTATGGTATTAAGTCACTGTTACTGGTTGGAAATCTGAAACATGAGACTTTCAAAATTGGCCTAAAAAATGATGTGTGCTATAGAATACCACAACAATAGGCTTGACTTGAAGCTATTCTTTTAGATTTTCTTACACTATAGATGCACAATTTGAATTAAGGGAATGTGCACTTGTGAGTTGTCTCCTTTTACTTGACAATTGGAGGCTGATGCATCAAACTCAGGGAGCTTGAAGCATCATTGGAAATTTTATTTATCTTTTTTACAATGTGGAGACAAATTGGATCAGTTATTGTGAAACATGTTAGTAATGTTAGACTAGCAATAGCCTATACAGTACAATGTTATTGGCCCTCCTCCTAGACTGGAATTTCCTTTCTTCAAAATTTCTTCCTATCACTACAGTACATATACATTACTGAAGTGAGCTTTCAGACCGCTATTATGCCTGTGCGTCAATTTCACAAACCTTCAGGGACTTTCTTTCTTCTTAATAATGGCGTTTTGGGGCATTTAAAAGATCAATGATGAATTCCTTAAGTGCTCCAATTACTGAGAACTAGGGGAAACCAGACGAATTTTCACAATAGCAAAACAATTTTCACACAAGCAAAAATACTGTAGTTACAAAGACTCCATAGGTAAAAAGGAAAACTTGGAACTAGTTACTGCCACCATTCATGAATATTAGTTATTACCATGAGCAGATTGATTTCGTGCTCAATGTCCATACTGCCTAAAGATCACTTATTTGTTTTGATTAACATTTTTCCCAACTGACTTGAAAATACTTGCCATTTTACCAATTTTAATAAAATGTTCAATTGAAATTTTGCAGAATAAATAAAAGAAGAGCTGACAGCAACACATGAACAAAGCAATGAACACTAGTGATAAAACATGTAATGTAAAGCCACTTACCAGACACAACCAATATTAACATACTAATTATGTCAAAGACAAAAGATCAAATGTCCATTTGAATTTGTTCCCAATACATTCACACAATGCAACCATCAGATTAGGAAGCAAATGGGTCTGCACTTAGGCTTTGTTGGGGGTGAACTGGTAATGTGGTAGCCTGTGTCTCTAGGCATGAAGTTGTAAACAGCTTGGGGAATTTGGGGGTGAATGGTTGGGGCAAACTGGTTATTGCAAGGTGGGGGAAACAACTGGTTACCGGGGTCTAGGCCTTGGTTTAATTGTTAGGGTAAGTCTTCCAATTGTAACAAAATTCTGTAGGCTACTGAAAAACCTATGTAAAACAAGTTTCCTAAGGTTACTTTTTGCTAATTTCAGTTGGTAATTCTACGAACGTTAGCTCTGCTTTACAGTTACGTCAAGTGACAGTGATAAGGTTTCAGGTTTAAAAGGGGTTCTGTTACAAGGCCTAGCCTTGTTCCCTAGACGATGCTTGCCTTATAACTAAAGCTAATGATGTCGCACGTTCAGTTTGCCTAACGACTCATTTCGGTAATAGTAAACCTGACGCTAAATGTAGCTTAGGTCGAACTGTGTGTTAGTTACTTACGTTTGGCCTAAAAATAGTTCGCTACTAAAAAGCATTCACCTAAGAAATGAAATCACGATCCGTTCATAAGGCACTCGTAAAACTACACTTCTTGCACTAGCTCATCACCAACCTCTCCGGGAAATTCGGTAGAAGACCAAGCAAAATGCCAACATCTGTTTCACCTCAGCGGTTGTCCCAAGTTTCATACATTACGGTATCTTGTCTCTGATCTTCCTTTGCCATGCCTTCAACGTACGTTACATGTTATGTTGCCCAGCCTACCACTAACTGATCGGTACTATCCAGGCTTCCGGGGAATGCCCACACAGCTAGCCGACCTTTTGAGCGCCGAGTAAATATGAACAACATGCATATCAATCAAGAGAAAAAAAAAATACTAATCAGACGACGAGTGTATCGGCAGATCGGGATAGGCTTTGCGAATATGGAAAAAGTTAATAGTGCCCTCTACCATATCAAGCGCCAGCAATATGGTTTCACTCGGTTGTGGACCACGGCCAAAGAAATAGGTATGCCTTGGAGCCCAGAGCGTTTATTCAGCGGAAAAGGTACGAAATGCCTGTAGGTTTGTGGCCTCGGAGTCAGGGAATAGGACTGACGCCAGGATGAATTCTGTGCATTTAACTTCGTGGCAGCCAAAATGGGCCCAAAATACATTTGATCAGATAACAAGGTACACTTGTCCACTAGCTGGACTCACTAGTAGTGTAAATGGGCGTGACAGCAGAATATTTGAATTAAATGGTTATTACCAGCGATGAGAAGTTTTTTTTCCAATAAATAGGCAACGGGAATGAATCTTATCGTAATATTTTAAATCAGCTTAAAGCGATGCTAGATTTCGATATGTAGATCATATTTATATTTCTGCTAAAATTGTTTTAAATATGGAATGTCTTTTCATTTTGTTTCTTACTATTATTCAAGCGTCATTTTGTTTTATTGCCATGCATATGTATTAAAACATGAAGGCATGATCTGCAGCACTCGCGAGCAGGGCCGTACCTAGGGTCACATCTTTAGGGGGTGTGAAGGTAAAAACAGTCCGACTGGCTGGATTTTTTTTTAAGTATGTGGCCACCCCACCCCGATAGTTTCAGACACTAGGAATATCTTTTCTCATGAGTGGACGAAGAATTAAAGGGGCACAATCTTCATGAAAAGGGCATTATCAGGATCAGCGAAACATGCATGATGTTGGATCGAACGCACCCGTTACCGATATCTACTTTAACGATTCGCAACATTTGGTAAAATACGACTGGGTTATCAACGCTGAGAGGGACTATATGTTGAAAACTGTAGAAATTCACACCATCCGGACTGTGATGCAACAACTACGAATGACTTGGTCTCAGTCGCCTGAACTGGTGATAGAGGGTATGGAAATGACAGCTGTCAACGAAGTCATGATTAGGGAGCATCTCGAAGAGGAATATATTCCACGGTGGATGGGGGCAGTCGATTATTCGTCTGTCAAATTGAGCTATTCGTTTTAGTGTAAAGAAAATAATAATACAAAACAATCAAGAAACGACGCTCAGAAACCTTTGTATGTATATTTTTTTGTCTTTCTGTATTTATGAATAACATAATTTCAACCCGTCACCCGACGATATTGCGGGTATTTTTACATCCATCACCCTTAGAATTACTTTAAGGCGTTATAGCATGCACCAACCCTCACCCTCACCCCACCCCCTTCCCCTCACCCTTAGAACATCTCTGTCTTCCTTTTTCCTCTGACCGTAGACACCTGAACTTTGAAAGAGTGGTCATACACAGGTTCGTCCACGCATGTAGAATGTTTTTCTATGAAGTCGTGAACAAGTCGATCATTGACTTCCGGGTCATGGGTAAACCAAGACGTAATCTCTCGTAATCCGATCCCACGACTTCTGTGCAGGAGAAAATGGATAGCTTACTGGCCACATACGGTAGAAAACAGTCCTTGTAAAGTAACTTTGTTGTACCGTTGATTGACGCATACACGATCCAAGAAAGATTTAATGTCTGGTATGACAGAGGGTGGTAGGCCGTAAGAGTCAAAGTACTTCGAATTCTGTCATTTCGACGAGGTGATTTATCTCGCCAGTTTTGTCAGTTTTTACAATTTTGCCGAGATGTTCTAACTTGACAGAACTATTCTGAATTTCGCAATTTTTACGAGCCTTTCTCACTAGGCAACATTTTAACGAGATGTTGGAAATAGGCAACATTTTTCAAGCTTACGTTGATATTTGTATGAGTTGTTTTAACTCGCAAAATAATAATTTCCGAATTCTGCCATTTCAACGCGGTGTGCTCTAATTCCGCAAAATGACAATTTTCCAACTCATTTTGTCATTTTGAAGAGTACGTTCTAAGTGGGCGAAATAACTCTTTTCTGAACTGGTCTTTAGCTTGATGATATTATATGATAATGAACTTTATCTAATATGTTGTTATAGAAGATAACCTTTATCCGCGTCCATCCCATTTCCCTCTTTTCGTTCGAACTTGTAAATATGTCACCATTTGCCGAAAATTCGGGCAAGTATTACTTTTTTTGTGAGATTCCGTCTTGCCCCAAGCAGAGGGGAACTCCATCCGCCTATGCTCGAAATAGGTATCACATGGCCGCAATTTCTCATATTGATAAAAAACAACATCAACCCATGAAGAGATGGTAAACGTTTGGATTGCTTTTATTTAAAATATTTCCACCTATTAAATCGTTCGTTCCGGGACGTCGATTTATCCATTAAAAAGTTTTTAAGGTTAGGAGAGAATAAATATCTATAACGTTGTCCGTTGGTGCAGAGCACACCTGAATAAATTTTTGGCCGAAAGCACCTACCGATACCACATCAGCGAAAGCGGCATTTCCGAGCCCGTTTAACGCCGTAACCCCACTCGCTACAAATAAATATCGTAAATAAACTTTCAAGCAGCTTTCTTTTGAGGGTCAAAATATGAATGGGTGGCACCTTCCCACCCTCGGAGACGAAACACCATGGTCAGGGTTTTAGCTGAGTCCACTCTTGTATACTGTGCTATGCAAAAGATCTTATTAATTTTGTTAGAGAAATGAAACTAAATTCAATTAAAACTCAACAAGTTTAAAATTGGCCAGCGCATTCAAGTATTCAGCTAATATATCGGAGAACTGCATTTGCCCACAAATACGCAGAATTGTAGTGCGTGGTAGGCTAAATCATTGTTGTTGGGAGTAAGCCAGTCTCTGTGGATCCACTCCTCATAGGAGTTAGCATTTTGGGGGGAAAGCAGTGCCGTTTCCTGTCGACCCCTTTCCCAATCCATTCTTTTTTTTTATATATCACGCTGGACGAAACAAAAATTCCATTGGATCTCTCTCATAATGTTGTAAAGCTGCTCTATACCGTACCGGTATGTCGTACAAGCTTGTATTGCTCTGAGTTTTAAAGAGTACTCTAGTACTAACTGTATATATGTCAAAACTGCCTTTCTGTTTCACCACTGAAATAGAACATGAGAGCAGTACATGATTCTGTAGAAGGACGTCATGTTGTAACCACTAAAAAGCAGAGAAACAGCACACAATTCTGCGACATCATATTTAAACACAATGGCGCTGTATTGCACACCAATCTGGAAACAACATTGACACGCCACGTTTATCACCTCATTGGAAAAAGGCCGAACCACATTTCATCACGTTTTCTGGAAATTTATCCTCAGGGCTCTCTCATCACTTTAACTCCTTAAATTGTTCTTGTAGTCGTGGTATTTGCTCTTCCTTAGTAGATTTTGGTTTGAAGACGGCCATAGCTCGCACTTACTGCTATTACTAAAAGGTCGAGCATGCATATTTGTATGAACTAAGTTACATCATGCGCAGGTGAGGCGTTATGAGCCATACAAGGCTCAACAAAAGAAATTGCTGGTCGACCAGTAATGACAAGATTGTAGTGCGGCGCACTACAATAATAAAGGTACGCAGTGAGCACCTGTCAATAAAACTAGAATGCGGTGGGCATATGGATTGTCGAACCATTTGGCGTATTCGACCCCCCCCCCCTACAAAAAAAAAAACATTTCTTGGGGCTGAATATACCGCACTTATTTAAGTTAAAACACGATTAAGATTTAGACACGAGGGCTAATGTAAAATCATGCCTGTTGACGTTTTGAGCTAAGGGAGATTTTATTAGTACGGTTTGGTTTTGTACTCTTTTACTTCATTCAGCTTAACGAAATTTTAGATGAATGGCAGACAAATTAAGGATGTACTTAATTCGAAAGGAGTTGTTGTGATTCTCCCCAGGCTCTGTTTACTGTTACTGATCCTTGTGAAAGTCAACATTACTGGTCGCCACCGTATTGTTTGTCAGCCTCTATTGAGTCTGGCGAGCAGATATCTTGCGTCTTTTTTTTTTGTTTGCGCAATTAGGTGCACAACGGGCTTTCGAATAATTTTAGAATATTCATCGCTTCTATATTCATCGCTTTCTAGTCAATCAAGAGTTGCTTTGGGAAGGTAAAAAGAGAATTAAGTCACTTCCGCTTTTGTTGGGGCATTTAATATCAAATGTATCTCAAATCCCATCTCAAAATGGGAAACTATTTATAAAATCAACAACCTATGGTTTCAAGGATTACAATATGTTTCATCATACAGACGAGATTCTGACACAGCTGATGGAGGCAAATTAATCGTAAGGCTGCAGCTTCAATTGCTGGAATTACAAGGCTCATGATTTGCATGCAACACAATTTTCAGTTTTACTACGCCTACACGGGAAACGGTAGGCTACCTGATGATACTGTGGCTCAAATTTGTCAAATGCTTAACCTTCCAATGAGCGAAATCTTCAAATCATACCCCTTCTGAATACACCTGTGCTTCTCTAACGGACACGGGTCCATTCATTAAGGTCTTAAGCATAACTTACTCTAACATTAAGGTTGATAGCCCACCAGTGACTAAGTTTATCCTATATAGGCCTGATATCGCAAAATGAGCCAATGGCAATGTCGTGAACAGCATGAGGCCTAATGAAAATAATTACCGACCGTTGCCTGGGTCTGTAGTAACTATTTAGCTAAATTTTCTTTTTCTGTACCCACATTTTGGAATAATGTAATCCTGCAAGAGTATTGCTCAAGATATAATCAAATTACTGAAGACCTTATGCAACACGGTAATTTATAGGATTACTACCCGTGTGTAGCCTACGTAAAAGTTCGGCGTATGTTACTCGATGCACAGTCTGTGCATGTTACATATGCGTACTCTGCTGCATGTTCTTTGTATGATCGACAAGGGTTAACGTTGTCGTTTGTTGACTTTTACTGATCACGTCACGCAATTGCTGTATCCATCCGCCGCACTCGTACCAAAAGTTCAAAATCGAATGCCAGTATTTACTGATTTGTCAATATTTGTAATCTTTATATTGAACTAATTTGCAAAACAAATTTCACGAGTTCATCAGAAATGATTAGTGATATCAGTTGAGAAATCTATGGTCTTTGTTTTCACTGCGTACGAGGCAAGGGAGTGATTAAGACTTAGCGCACTCAAAACAAAGGCTAAACATAAGAAATTCGCAAAAGGAGAGTATGGCTGCATTAGATTACGATATGCTATCGTAATACAAAAAGGACCAGTTACAATCGACAAAAAGCTTCATGGAAGGTAGTGGGATTTGGATGAACCTACATTCTGAAAAGGGAAAAACAAAACGCACTAGTGCAAATCATTATAAATGACATTGGCGCCACCAGAATCTACTTTATTAGGAGCACATGTTACCGTACATCTATTACAGAAGACATATCTAGGCAAAGCGCAATGCGCAATCAGTTGACACATAGCCACCCCCGAGATTGTGACTCGAAATGGCATTTTAGTGCCAATTTATTCAGTTTTTGTCTATGATCCCACCTCCTACAAATAAATGCAGCTAAAATACGTCTTAAATTATTTTGGGGGTCAAAATATGCTTCGGGGGACAGATCCTCATGCAACCCCCCCCCCCCCATCCCCTCCAGTCGCGGCGCAACTGATAAATGAGAGAATAACTCGTTCCTGCAGGGGACAAAATAAGTTCGTGTAGACTTTTTTTTTCTTTTGCATTGTAGATTGGATCAAAATACTTTGGGTTCAGAGTTTCATCAGTCTGGTTTCCAAATCACCTCCAAGAAAAGATAAGGGATAAATATAGAGCAGTATAGGTCTGAGTTGAGAGGAGCTTGCTCGATGATAGTGAGATTTATTGAGCGCAATGGAATGTTGGGACGGTCCCGAGCTCCAACCAAATATATATATTTTTTTTTTAGAGAATAATCGGCGAGCTCACTGAATGTGACCTTAAAGGTGGAACACCCTAGATAAGAGTATTCCACACTGATGCTATTTTGTCATAGACTGATGTTTTTCTCATTCACTGATAAAATTTTTCAATTTGAGTACATATTTTTTTTACAGTGCACATTGCAGCTTGACTGTGGTAGGTGCCGTTTCGGGCATGGAGGATTTCAAGGCCATCCTGTATACGCCCCCCCCCCCCCCTTGAAATACATGAGACATGATACAAAACAACAATCTGATGTCACAATGAATGAGTTGCCATCATAGAATTTTATTGCTAATCTGTTTTTAAAAGTTAAATTATGAATAACTTTCTCTAAGCTTTACACATCTGTCTTAGCCATGCACCAATACAAATATACAACATATCGACCACATCTACCAAAAGAAACGACTAAATCATACACATTCTTATACAAATACCGAATGAGCGCCACCAGTCTGCGTTGGGCAGTGTTGCTACACATTCAAATGACTACTTTGCCGGCATTCAGACACCAAACGAGCACCATGCCGCTCTTCTGAAGTGTCCACAGATACTGTTAGGAATACACAACAGCCTGTGTCATGTGGCCTCATCATGAAACCTGACTGTAAGTCCTCTTTGGCGATGCGCCACATCGGGGTTCCACAAGTTATTAACGATACACCGCTTTCTCCGATTAAGAAATAGTTAACTGAGGAGCATTTACAACACTAGGGATATTACTTGGTCATACCAGTACCACTGTAAACATGAAGGCTTTCCTTGGATGAGGATGTCAGACATCTCTGTATCTACACTACCACATCTCCCTACTCCTGTGGTTCCCACCCACCCCCCTTCCCCTGCTGTGGTTATTCCTTCTGCTACCACGCAAAGCTAACCCTCACAGTAAGAGCATAATAACTCCATGAAATATTTGCGGTGGATTACTGTAGCTTTTAATGTTCATGATGAGCCTTTCTACCCATGGAGTCAATATCGACTGAAACCCAATGTTTTGTACCGAGCCGGATAAACCGACACTAACGACAGAGCTCGGATCAATCTCGACGTTGACCAGACGAAATCCCCCAAGGGATTCTGGGATATCATGCCACCAGCCATTTCACATGGAGT
Organism: Stichopus chloronotus; assembly: GCA_021234535.1. Lineage (NCBI taxonomy): Eukaryota > Metazoa > Echinodermata > Holothuroidea > Aspidochirotida > Stichopodidae > Stichopus > Stichopus chloronotus. The sequence continues at coordinate 15,070,772 of CM037839.1, read as the reverse complement.
CTGCAAAATCATCACAGAGGATTCTTATCTGAAGTGGGGTTGTGATTATTAAACAGACATTAAGGGTAGAATGTAAGCTACCAAACACACTACAAGGTAGAGATACTGACATCGGTAACAAAACTTTCAAAGTTTCACTATAACTGAATTTTTTTTTTCTAGTTACCATAAAAGTTATCATTGAATGTAAATCAAGAGATGCATACTAAAAAGTTCCTAAGAGACCACAGTAGGGAGTATTTTGTACCAAAACACACTTTGGCAACATCACTTCCACCCCAGTTGTACTAATGTGTCTTCAGCAACCGCTGCACAGTGCTTGGCAAATTCCCACCCAACTCATGCACTCTTTGGTGTTGATACTACAACAACCAATGGAGCCATGCTATCTTAGTCTTTAGTAAAATTTAGTACCAACAATATTAAAGTCATAAGCACCCAAACTCTAGTTCTTTGTGGCAATAATTTTGTACATTTATCAAAACCATTCAAAGTCTTAGTTGTTAGCACCCATACCATACAGGACTCTGTGGCAATAATATGTAGGTTTGATGGAAACAAAGGAACAAGTGTTTAGCACCCAAACCATGGGGTCTTTAATGACAACAACACTTTTTGATCTAAGTTTGGAGACACACTACCTTAGCCTTTTGTATTAAGCCACACTGTGATGACTATAGCACCAAATGGTAGGTATTTGGGATAATACTTCTAGAAGGCTTGTAGTCTATGACAAACTGCAAAGCAAAACATACTAGGGCCAGCAGAGTCTCACATTTTACTTAAAGTACTTTTTAAGGAATGCTTTGGATCAGTTAAAATATAGAAGAATGAAACAGAATGACTGATTAAATACATCAGAAAATGGACCAGTTTGTTCTAGGTCACTTTTACGAAATTTGAGATGTTGTGTGGACAACACATTGTACCGCTTCACGTCATCAAGGAAGGATGGTTTTCGCATTTACTGAGAGAGGCTCTGGTGAACAGAAAATGGCTCGTGTGGACACCGAATGGTTTGTGCCAACTGAGAGTGGGTTTCATGTGTGGGAAAATTCCAGATGGTTTTATGAATCCACACAGCTGAGCACAAGAAAAGATAAAGACACACAACAAAACAAAGAGACATGTCCTACACACACACATACACGAAAAAAGTAAATCTTTTGATGGTAAATGAGATCGAAGGCAAACGTTTTCATCTGTTTGCGAGATGAATTATCAAGAGAGGATGTCACCACCAGATTGATATACCAGGGGAGATCTGGATGGACTGTACCCTGCAAGAAGGTCACTAAGAGGTGTGAGTCATTTATCAATGGTTACAGAAGAGTGTAAAAAAATTGAGAGCAGGATAGACAAGATCATCACAGACCACGGAAATGATCTGAGCATGTGCTGCCCCTTTAAGCTCGCGTGAAACATCTGGAAAAGAGTTGGCTTTATTCAGAGGTTGCAAAGTGACGACCTCAAGGGCAATCCCTTGAAATTTGGTTCATATCTACTACCGTTTTTTGAGATACTGCTTCATCAAAGTTTGATACAAGAGAAAATGGATAATGTGGAGTCTTGCCTCTACCAGTAAATTCCTTTGTTAGACTTATATATATATTGCATTTTAATTACTGGGTTTCATATTGGTTAAGTGTTACTGACATTTTTGAAGATGTAGCTAGAGGCTTCCAAAATGAAATCCTCTAGGCATATAAACTTCTCAATTGTCCTTGAAGTAAAGATTTGGTAAACAAAGGACATATTACACAGGAGCACATATCTTGACACCATAAATTTGCATATTTAGTCAATGTTCATTCCTGATGTAGGTGTGAGACAGAAATCTGCCTGCAAAATTGTCAATATTTAATGGATTTTGAGGGGAAACTTTATGGCTATTTTCAACATTTTCAATGATTAATATAGCCAATGCTCCAAAATGTCATTTTCATGCCTCACGACTTTTAATAACTGATGCAAAGTTCCATATTCTATGACTGCTACACATTTGCACTTTGAATCTCGACAGGTTTGATTTTAAAACTGTGCCTGCAAGATTCACGAATTTTCCTTTGCAAAATTATGGCAGATAAAAACATTGCGGAGAAACAGAACAAAGGGGAAACTATGTCACTGTTTTCCAGAGGTGAGAAGAATACAGTTACCAAAAGATAACCCCATCCGTATCAAAGGGCTTTGACAATACGTGTGAGTAACAACATGCCACTAATGGACTTTGAAAATGTCTAGACCATTTAAAGATTACACCACCAGTTGACATGACCAGAGAGCTCCCTGTAGCAACACCATGTGTTGTATTCATAATGAAAAAGCCACATATCTATCCCCACAAAGGCACAGTGAAATGACTCAATGAATAAAATTTGTGTAAAATAATACAGAGAGGTAGAACGATAAAATATTCATGAAATATACCGAGCCCGAGTGCCCGACTTAAAGTGCCCAACTTGATGTCACTTCAGCAACCAAGAAGCACACAAAATTGATGGGATGAAAATTTGCTGAAAATTTTACAAAACATAATCTGTTTAATTGTGGATCCATGTCAAAACTTGTTTAACATTAAATCCATCTCAGTGACTACTTGTCGTGTCTTACCCTGTGTAGGATACCCATTATCATGAAAAGCAGCAAGGCTGAGTCAGAGGCGGGATTATTCCTCTCTTTGTCAGAGAGGATGGAGAGGAAAGTACATACCCTTCGCTGAGTATCTGCACATCTGCCACAGCAAATGCCGATATGCATCCTGAAAAAGTCTCATTGTATTCGATCACAAATTTACTGACAAGGCAAAAAAAAAAAAAAACCCAAATCTACCACGATGCAAGACCACCCAGTCATCTGTGACCACACAGATTACACACGATTCACCATACAACATTCAATCTCACAAGGAAAATCGCACAGTGTAACAGTGTGGGTTAGGGGGAGGGTTATTATCTTTCAAAATTCCTGGCACTTTTTACAACCTACGGGAAAAATTTAGGGACATTATTGCTGAAGTGTCGAGGATGGACTGACAGAGTATCCACCCTCTGACAACAACCATTCAAAGAAAGCCAAACTATCAAGATAACCAAACATGGCAAGTTTAATAGAAAGAGAGCTTCCATCACTTCCCTGAGACAACACATGTTTGTAACTAAACTCTAAAAAACAGATCAAAATTTAACTCAAACTGGCATATCATTCCAACTTGATTTACACTTTTAATTTGTTTACTGTCCTGTATAAATAACTACCCCACAACCACATAGGATTCAAAAGATAAAAGGGGTGACTGGTTCACATTTAGTCTGAGGCAGCTGGCCTGACTGATCTGACACTGTAGGCTGTCAAGTCAAGGACACTGCTGCAACCATTAATCAACTGGAGGGCCTCTGCAAATTAGCCAAAGTTGGGGAAACATCTCTTGCAACCTAACAGCTGGCATGATGATATTGACTATCTGGCCACAGTGACATCAAAAGTGGTGTGGGGGTTTAAAAATAGTCAATTGTAAACCTTTCAGACAGACTTGGTTGTCCACAACAAATAATACTCCATTTACCAGAAGCACATATTATGCTCACAGAATTATATGTCCTGCCTTCTTAAGTTATTTTATGCATATTACCCTTAGGAAACTGTTTGTGCTCCGCCATAAATTCCTGTGTGCAAGTTCCTCCTGTGAAACTATATTTAAGCTCAGTCAATATATTCCTGTACGTATATTTCTCTCATGAAACCATGTTTGTTCTCTCTACATGACTGTCTTTTATCCAGATCCAAAATGAAATGTCAATATATGAAAATGGGACGATGCATCAGTAACTAAAAGATCCGTGAGCCTGGGTGACTTTATGACATTTACAATACCACTTATTGAATGGCAATGATTGACCTGCTAAATTTCTGCTCCGAGATGGCAAAATATTGAACAAACTGTGGTTTCTGCCTTGCAATACATTTCAGTGCTTTAACTGACCTGTACGTTTGTAGAACCACTTTATCATGCTAGGCCTACAAACACACCCAGTTAAAGTGCACAAAAGCATTCTCATTTGTGTCAGAGGCATTAATTGTTACATGAAAAAATTTTGTTGTGACATCGATGCAAGATGCTGGCCACCTCAGCTGTATGAAGACTACAAGCCCACTGGCGTTTAGGACGGGTATCCAGGTAACCGCCCGACAATGTCAGGACCCGCTCTCTGAAAATGCTGCTTCCTTCCAAAGATTCATGAACGTAATGATCGTGTCATAAAATTTAGGAAGTGGACGTAGCTGAGAACACTTCATCATCATGCCAGTATGTGAGATACATGGTGTTATATTAATGTTCGTAGCAAAATTTAAAAGAAAAACTTGTAGCTTAACAGAAGTTATATTTTCAGGTACCTGGGTAACCGAATAACAATGGACTGTGGGTACCTTAGTCCAAATTCTGGGCCCAGTACAAACACTAAGACCCACCCACCCTCCGGCGTGTAGATAATGATCCTGAGGAACTATTGATGTAAAATATTATATATCAATAGAAATGTTTAAAATAGACATTTGTGTGGTGTACATTTTCACATAGAACACATAGGTAAAACAATGGCTTATGTACAGATCAAAATTAAATATTAAAAATTTCAAGAGTACTATTGTGTTTACTATTAAACCAAACTTGGTCAAAGATGCTCAGACACAGTACCTATATCCAGTACAGATTACAAAACATTACGATGACAAACCTGAAGCATGTTTTCAAAAAATACGTAATGTCTTTAAATATTGTGCCCTTCCTTTCCTGAGGATTGACGTGTTCAGTGCACCTTAATTTCGTTTACAAGGTTAAAATTGTGTACAACATTTTACTTTTGGTTTCCTTCCAGGCAAAATAGAGAAGGCAACTGCATTTTACTTTAACCTATCCATTAATACGATGCCCACGTTAAGCCTCCCTGAAACTACCAAGTTTTGCGCATTATGGTCAAATTGACTGGCATTCATTGGTATCACCCTGTTAAAACCAATGTATCTTCTGTCTTGGACAAATCAAACTTGAAAGCAATTCTCAGTTACAGGCGATAAATTGCCATGCCAATTTGTTTGATCTTCTCAAAGACCACAATTGTCATCAAATTTCTAGGTTTTTTCAAACCTTTTCCCACTGCTCATCAGCAGTGTTTTGTGTGCAGGCTGTATGAGAATCACTTAATTGCGAGTTTAAGTTTTATCAAATTGAAATGAACATGACAAGAAAAATACATATCTAATAAAAAAAAGGATCAACTGCTAAAGTTTATTTATTTATTTTTTCTTCGTCTTGTGTATATTGTTTGATTGCACATATCCCCTAGCCATGTTCGGTGGAAACACTCATTTCTTCCCCCCCCCCCCAGTTTATCTAAATTACTGTGGAAATGCCATCATACCATGTGACAGATCATGAGCAGTATCATGAGACCAAGGCATCAATCCAACTACACTCTGACAATAAATAAGAAGGAAAATATCTTTCACAGAGATGTAAAGATAGTATATAGTGACTACAACAAAGGCATTTATGTCAGGCATGTTGTAAGTTCCTACCCCTTGGTTGGTCCCCCTTTCCTCAGTAACAGTTAGTCCTTTTTGGTGTTAGTTCAAAAGTAAAAATCAGTGGTCACATATATTTGGTCATTTGCAACAGTAACTCTCGGCTTAATCCACTGCCAAGGAGATCCACAGTTGTGTTTTTTTTTCTTAAAATTGTCGGGGAGTGAAACGCCTTACGTGCTGAGTATTTGATGTTCTGTTTCATGAGAGGTGGTATCGGGTATACCAGATAAACGAATCAGAAATTACAGTGACGCCAGTGGACTAAGCTACAGCTGTGGAGAGCGTGCCGTGTGCCCCACTAATCACATCTGTGACAAATCAATAAATCCTCAAGGGGCACTGCTTCCTCTCAATCCAGTTATGACAAGAATACTGCAGTTACTTTTATTAGACAAACTTAGGCTCTCTGTCCCTCCTCTGCATGTTTGGAGACTTTTTCTTTTGCCCCTTCGACGTCTTCCTCTTTGGGCCCGATGCGCCACCCGTGGCAGCGGCAGGCAAGTCCTTCAGGATTCCCTGCCTACTACGCGTGGGTTGCACCTCAGAAAAAGCGCTTGGGATGTAACCTTCGAACGACTGCATCGGCGAAAGCTGGCCCTTGGGATCTAACGAGGGCGACCCTGTTTGGTCTGGAACATCGGGGCTGGATGCGAAGGCCTGATTCATCCTGGAGCCCAAAATGGGTATTTGCCTGCTCTTGGCATGAGAGGAACCAAGCTGTCGATCATTGGCCTCTGAATCGTCATCATCTGTGACATCACCATCTAAAGATGAAAGCAAAAATGGCGATTATTGAAGCTAAAAAGCTCCAAAACTATAATCAAATGAGCGGGTCTTATCTGGCACATGTTTTGGCCCTCTCAATTTGCAACTGTTTGTGCTACATTTAAATACTTAACTATTTACATGCTGTGAGTATTTTGCCTTAAATAATTTGGTATTTGTCTTTCAGATGGTAAAAGCGATTGAAATAAATGGAAAATATAGTGACCAAAAAACTGATAATCATACGAAATTGCCCAAAATTGGGTGGTGAAATAAAAGATACAAGTCTTTTTACAAGTGGCCCCATTTTGGCCTGTCCGAGTTGTCAAATTTGCAGAATTTCATAAGAACGTTTCAGTCCATCTCACATTCATTGAATGTAATTAAACAAAAAAAAAAAAATTTGAAACAGATAAAAAAAAAAAAATTTGAAACAGATAAAAAAAAAAAAGAGGTTTTCAAAACGACCGAACCTCTAACCTCTGTCGTCACATTCACTGGTGTGTCCATGAATGGTCAAAACCAATGCTGACAGTGGTAGCAACCAGAAGAGATCATTACACCATGTACATGTGTGAAGAAGGGTTGGGGGGTGCAAAAATTTCCATCACACGTGAACTGCCATAACTTACCTGCAAGAATTTTGGAACATTCCCCCTAGCTGAGAACATGTTTCGATTTACGGCAATCACTGCCGACATACCGCGATCAATCTGCCTTACTCATTGCCTGCTTAAACGGTAGAATCCCTCGATGATTTGACCTTTGCTACATGACACATTCCATGATTCTATATGACCATTTTGTTTGTGCAATTTTAATATCAATATTGCATTTTGTGATGGGGATTTCTGTATTGTAGATATTTAGCCTTTTTTTAGCTGACTCCACGGATTCCCTTAACCTCACTGGAATTTTTCAAGAAGAGCCAAACACAACATGAGCCAATCAGTTCTGTCAGTTAGCAGCCGGTTTCCATGTGGAAGAGTTGATCAATGAATACACATGTGTTGACATATGCCAATCGTTTGTGACAACAAGAACAACCTACCGTGGAATTACTTCTTTTAATTGTGACAGCGTTTCTTAACTATACCACCTTTTCAGAGAAACTTTTGGAATAAAAAACCTGTTTTTCCTCCTTTAGGAAATGCCTTCTGAAAATTTATCAGCCACCTGGGATATGAGAATTTTAGTTTTCCAATATTCAACCACTTAACCATTACTGTTTTCTCTTTTGGAGTGTTAACTGAAGGACTCTGTGGAAGATATCTTCAAGAATGAAAAATCCAGAAACTGAAACATCAATCATCAATTTCTTGCTTTTTACTTTTGTTTCGCGTCAGATAGAGTTGAAGTATGAGGTGATGCTTGATTCAATTTCCGATTAAGGATACTGTTCGATTACACATCTGAAAGTACATAGGGCTTGCCGATCGCCTGTACAACCTGACGTGTGTCTGTCCTGAAATCTGTGAAAGTCGTGGAACGTGTGTGACGGAGATGATCTCCCCATACATGACCCACTTGTCACGTGGAGGACCTCCTTAGTTTCTTTGCCAAAACATTAACAAAAAAAGCGCTCAAAAAAGAAGAAAAAGTAAATTGACAGAGAGTAGAGATACATCAACTGTTATAGGCCCACATGTACATCAAGTTTACATACGCTGTTATGGTACAAAGAAAAGCTTAAACACTGAAAAGTAACCGAGAGGTACAATGCAGAGTGTGCAGCAATTACACGGCCTGCCTCCTGGCCACAACTGCCAGCAAAGTTAGTAAAACCAACAAAATAAAAAAAAATTAAAATGAATAAGAGCAATGGTAATGAACCCACCATCTGTTTTTAAGTACGAAAATAGGATACAAAGATATATGAGAAAAACAACAAAAAAGTGTGATAGCTTGCATGCAAAATGTTGGCATGGATCTATTTTCTGTTGACATTGAGTAGTCTTGTTGGAACATGGACTTCATTACAACTTGGTACACATAGAGACAAGTGAAGAAATTATTTGAAATGCAACTGAATATGTTTGATGCAGCGAAATGTACCATCCTAATAGTCGTTTGAGTGAATCGTGAAACTCGAAAACTATCAAATTGCTGAAAAATAATGCCAAATGTGTCTCTGGGGGCTGCTGCTGCAATGAAAGTTCCCACTGATTTTAGTATGAGGTTCTCCAAAACACAGTGTGAGTCTTTCCTCGTAGGCACAGTTCCTTAAATTTCTTTGCATGAGGGGCCCAATGTGATTCCACGTGCCTCTCCGCAATGTGCGTGTGACACTCCAGTCTCAAACAAATGCCTGCTTATGATAATGGGTGTATAAATATTTACTGTTCTGCCCAAGTTCAATTCACAACTGAGAAAATTGAATCAGTAAACATGTATGCTCTGCTTGTCCCGAATGAATTGCTAAGTGGGTGATGAACGTTTTCTTTTCAACAGAGATCTTCTTGCCTTTTTTGAGGGTAAAATGGATGGAATGATGTAGGGGAGGTCTGTTGTTTATGTGTATAAAAATATACCTATGTGATGAAAATACATGCACATGTTGTGTGAGAATGGCACAGTGTTTGTTGAAGGGTGATCATGCAACAAATGCAGTACTTGACTTGCAGTTCTCGATCGCATAATGGTCAGCTCTGTCCCAAATTTGGATTAAATCTTGGCAATATCACACACACACACACACACACACACACAAAAAATGCTTTGAAGACATTCACGAGCAGTTGAAAAGCAAGAGAGTTTGTACACAAGAATACACACACACACTGTTTAGAATGGATAAACTTCCAACTGAACTAATACAGCAATTGACAAATTTAGGAACAGATAATTATAATAAATTATTCATTAAAAAGATCTGTCATTGTTTACAGAAAAATTATGCCAAAGTGTTCCGGACAAGATCAGAAATTGCAACCCTGATGCTTTTTGCAGCCAGTGGATAACATTGTGTAACACGTCAAAGATTGGAAAAGCAGCGCATGACGACCCTTCCTCCCTCATGTACCCTCAAAGAAACATCAAGAACGTGGGTTACAAAGCAAATTTGAAGCTTTGAAAAAAAAAAAAACAAAAGCCCAGAGTGAACAAAGACAAGCAGGACTCTTGGTAGGAGATAACTTTCTTTCTGTAAATCTGCTGAAATATTTCAAATATGGTGAGGGGCATACTGCTTATATGGCACCTCATGTATGTACGATGATGCTAGAGTCATTATGTTATGCAAGTTGAACCTTTGCAGCAAAATTTGTTTTTCATGGTATGAGGGAACATGAATACTGTCATGACAACTAAATGCTTCTTGATTCTTTTCTGTGTCCCCCATCTTGGATATGATTTTCGATATGTGCGTATATGACAAAGAGTTATAAGCCATGGACTATAATGATCAAAAACCAAGATAAATATTTTTTTTTACCAGGTTTGAGTTACACTCGAGTTGTTAACCCATCCGCACACCAAATAAGATTATCTAAATAAACAAAACAGTTTAGTGAAAAAAAAACAACAACAATTATAGTATTTTTACTTACACATCATTAGACTGTCACTGCTTTTGATACTCTAAGAGGGCAGGAAATGTTAAACAGTGTTTACATGTTATAATGCTCTAAAGATAAAATACTATTAAGGGGGAGAGATAACTTCATGTGAAAATGAGTTAGTTGGGGCTTTGGTAAGGTATTGGGAGACAAAAATAGGACAAATATGACTTAGCACATACCCAAGACAGAAAAAAAAAATAATGTTCGCAAAATTCAAGTGGGCCAGCCACGACAAAACTAATTCCAAAAAAGTACCAAAGTTGGTAACAGGACCATGACCAATGCCTTGACAAGTTAAAAACGGTTCTTTCCTGTGAAATTGGCTTATCTGCCATGAATGTTTATCAACATATATAAATGCTGTTATTGAATAAATCTGTAATTGAAGGCACGGCTGACTCACTACATGGAGACCTTCATTTCATTATTTGAAGATGAGTATGCATCGACATTAAGTTGACAAATAAAGTTTATGACAAATTCACAACCATGGTAATGGTTGCGGTCCTTGCATACAAACTGAACGATGGAAACTTTAGGAGAAAATGGCCCCAAAATTGTGCAAAAATGTTGTCGAATGAATCAAAGGCCGTTTAGGTAATTAAATTCCGGTTTCTATCACTAGGCTTTGAAATCTACCTGCACGTTTACATCAACATACTGTGGAAAACTATGCAGTAAACAAAAAGGAGGAGGAATAAGTGAATCAGGAAATGCCAGGTGTGAGAGATAACTGACTTTAACAGGCGCAATACTTGCAACTGCTACAAGAATGCAAACTTATCTTGGGAATCAAAATAAACCTCAGAGACAAGGTTAGTAATTACTTGATTACAATTTGGAAAAATCAACTAGCTATGCCCATTTAATACTGTTTGCCAAATGCAAGCCGAAAGGAAACATTAATTTGGATAAAGCCCAATGTCCCAAAACATTACAATTTTTCCTGACGCCTGTCTGGAATGAAACAATTTGGTTGCATGTTATAAAAATTTCTTCATGGACACATTCAGATGTTACGAGAGATTGCCACTTTGCTCGAACTCTCTGAAATGCCTACAGAAGACTAGCTCAAGGCTTGACCACCACAGACATGACTACAGTATCTTCACACTCACATCAGGTTAAAGAACTGATCTCCTAAAAGAATATTTGGACAAACTGGAATGGTTTCCAACCAGGGCAGTGAATACCAACAAGTATTTAAACAACAAGTATTTAAATACTCCCATTTCATTACCTGGCACCAATTGGGGACCCTCTCGGGATAAATGCAGAACGAATTTACAACATTCTACATTTTTTGGCTCTTCGTATTTCAGCAGACTGCAACTTAAACTACAAAAGTTTTAAGTCTCTCTTTTATTTTAACCTATAAAATGTTTGTGATTGTTCTTTGATGACAAAAAAGATAAAAGAGAACCTTTTGCTTGCAATATAACTGGAACTATCTGTCTTGAAATTTATTTTTGTTGTCATACTACAGAACTTTTGCAAAGCTATTCCTCTCTAGATACAATGATGAAAATAAAAATCTGAGCTGAATATGGAAAACTTGCTTCTTTAAACCTCTGAATTTGATGTATCTGTACAGCTGGAGACCAAAGTTTAATCAACAAGGGAAAACGAAGTTACAGTTTGGTTGTCAACTGAATTCGGGAGTTGCTACTACTACATGAAAAGGATGTGGGCAAACGACCTGAAACAGACACGAACGCAAGACTAAAACACGACTGCAAGTCCGAAAACCATTATCAAAAGGTGGAAGGGTCCAACCATACCTGACTCTCCATCGACTGAGCTGTCTCTTCCATCTGACTCCATCTCCACGGAGGGTAAATTCGCCGGAGGTTGCCTCTGAGGCAGGTCGTCGCTCTCCTCACTGCTGCCTGGCAAGACGAACCCGGAGACCCTGCCGGGAGGAGTGTGGGATAACCCTTTGGAGCTGGAGGTGGCGGCTAAATGGGACGAGTTGTTTGCACTTTTATTAGGAGATACCGCTGTCGAGTCAGAGGAACAAAAAAAAAAAAAAAAATGAGAAGGGTGTTAAGATTGATGAAACGAGTTCTCCTGGCATACAACAATAAGTAACATTTTATTGCCACCTTTCAAATGTACAACATCAGCCATCATGGCTGAGCTTCAATCACAGTTATGTAATGCTAGATTGGATCCGTGGAGTATAAGCTGGTCTTAGAAATGGAAATGGAGACAATGTGAAAATAAATATGTGTGTGCTGGAAAGTGCCTAATACCAGCCCTGCAAGTGTACTATTGCTAATTGTTTCAGGAGGATGCCCATGTTACGCCATTTTTCCAAAGGCAAGGACAATCTTTATCAAACTCAAGGAAAGAATTTAAGTCTGACTGAGTTGAAAATTTGATTACGCAGACTCAGGAAAAAGCTGCAAACATCCCAGGGAGACCGACAAACGCCAGTCAACGGACGGATGTCACAGAAAGGCAGAGACAGATAGAGAGACACAGATGAACACCATGATTACCTTTTTCTTTAACGTCTGATGAATCCTGCCTGATTGGTTCAACAGGGGTTTGTGGTACCTGTGGTCCAAATATCTGTTGAGGATACAAATAAGATCAAACAATTCCTGTTCCAAGTGGCAGCTGTTTCATCTTAAAGAGATCTACTCAAATGAAGTTTGGGGGCAAAAAATTCCCTAAGATCAACAGAAGACACAATCAACAGTCACATCTGTTGACACGAGGAAATCTTCACACATTTCACTGACAAGTTTGTCAATTCATCGTTAACCTAAATTTCTTTTCAGACACTATATTCTGTCAATTCATATTTAGTCTTAAGTTCTGTTTGGTCACTTCCACCATATTGTCAAGCTGGGAGCAATAGAAGGGGGGGGGAGGCAATGTGATGGAGAGGTGGTGTAACGAATGGGTCATGCACAAGGATGCGGGTGCTGGAGATGGCAGAGCTCTTACCTCTGGATATTTAATCATTAGCTCTGTCGCTCTCGTTTGGTGGTTAATATCCATCAAGGCACTCAACGAGGCAAGGTCATCGCTGGAAAGAAAATACAGATAAAAATGAAAGCAAAGTCATCACAGATGTTAGTCAAAAATTGACCCTTTATTTTCACTTTAGTAAATACAAAAGATGTGATAAATTTCTGAATGTTTCATGAATAATTTAGATTTGCTCAAATCCTTTTTTCTTTGAGTAAAAAGCATACTTCTTCGCAACAGTGCATCAATTCAGCAACCCACAACTCGATGGTTTCATAGCAGAAAACAACGGTCTGTGTTTTGTTACTTAAGAGCTTTGTTTTGTTTCATCTATCGTTGTTTGAAAGTACTATGTTGAATACCTATAGTTTGCATTAGCTGATGATAAACTGAAGCATATATGACTTCTGCAGTACATTAAGTATCATCCACATCTCTAGTCCTAAAAAAATGATCCACATCAAATGTAATAACCACAATCATCTCAAGTTAAGGGAACTCAGAAGATGTGCTGAATGCTGAATTTGTTTCAGTGTTTACAAATAATTACTAGGGAGCTTTCGACTGATATGTCCACTAGTCGACTGCTACGATTTTTACCTCGTTTACCTAGTTTATCTATTGCCTTTCTCTGTGGGATATCTGCACTCACATATCGTTGTCATGGTATCATTGTCCTCGAGGTTAGTCCGAGGTACAAGAAAAATCAACCCTTGAATGTGACAGTCGAAATGAAACAAACTCAGCAGTTGTAGTTATCTCTGTAGCACAGCGAGGTAGTCAGTGAGCTATCTCTGCTTTGTTCTGGAGAAATTCTGTATAATGAAGACTTGATCACATGTGTAACCCCTTAAATGTAGGGAGCTTCGATTGATACGTCCACTAGTCGACTGCTACGTCATTTTTTAGCCTAAGCGCATGCGTCACGTCGTCTCTCTCATCCACTTTCCAAATGGAGGATGGCAAAACCTCGGTTTACACTGAGGGAGACGACGTGACACATGCGCATAGGCTCAAAAATGACGTAGCAGTCGACTAGTGGACGTATCAATCGAAGCTCCCTACATTTAAGGGGTTACACATGTGATCAAGTCTTCATTATACAGAATTTCTCCAGAACAAAGCAGAGATAGCTCACTGACTACCTCGCTGTGCTACAGAGATAACTACAACTGCTGAGTTTGTTTCATTTCGACTGTCACATTCAAGGGTTGATTTTTCTTGTACCTCGGACTAACCTCAAGGACAATGATACCATGACAACGATATGTGAGTGCAGATATCCCACAGAGAAAGGCAATAGATAAACTAGGTTGTACATTACTTTTTTCAATCATGGAAGTCCCAATACCATCTATGATAGCCCAGTCTTGTCTGAGGTGTTAAAGCACCTAAAAGCTATCTATGGAACTACTACATTAGGTAAAGTATCGAAGACACCTTCGCTCGTATCTTGTAGAGAGCATTTTTAACCCTAAAACACCACTTTGTTTCAAATGTAGCAAAGTTTTAAAATTGTGTATGAATCTACATTGGTTTGAAATTCAACTGCCGGGCCATTAGAGACAGACCTCCTTTATCCATAATCCATGGTCTTCCATTTGCTTGTGTCCAGACACTTGATGATGTGTGTACTGTTACCATGGCAACTCAGCTAAGTTTGAAGGAAAAGGGCGGTGACTACTAAGTCCGAATACTTGTAGACATCTCAAGCTAGAGTGTATCAGGTTTTACTTACCTTGGTCTGAGAAGAGTTGGTGCGAAGACTATACTAAGGTTACTGGTGGTCATCTGGTTCGTATTTTCATGCTCGGACACTCTGGGGGAAAAAAATAATAGCAAAATAGTGAAATTTCGCATGAGAGCTTCAGTGAGAAACCGGTGGTAAATTATCAGCACAACAGCATAAGGCAAGATAAGCAGGACATGCATCAGGTAAGTATGTTACACCCTGCTCTAGCGATGGTCTGAAATTTCACTGCAGCAATCTCCGACTCAGGCATTTGTTTGTGTGCAGGGTGAAATTTCAAGTACTGAAACTTGGCAACCAGAAGGTTCAGGGTTCAAACCCTGGAGGGGCCTCCAGAAGATGGGTCCTTCATGTTTTGTGTTAAAACATACTACAGTCTACATAGACAATAACTCCTACACTCATGTAGTGTTTACACAAGGATGCATTGGAATATCGAATAAGGAAACTTTGCGTTGCTTTTGGTATTGAAAAGAGAAGCAAGAATGTTCAGCAGGCAGCATTGACCAATATAAAGGTCATCAGAATCCATTTTGACCATCCTTGTCAAACGGACAAAGTATAGATTTTCTCGTACCACTGCTAACAGCGTGTTCGGTTACATTTTTATGTGCAAGTTTACTGTGTGTTGTTTTACGATTGGGCAGATTCTGTGCTGATGTTGATTATGATTAGTTTTGAATCTTTTCTGGAACAAATATCAGAAATTAGACTGTGTTTGCTTTATTTGTGCGTGCAGGGAGCAAAGAAGTGGGAGGGATTTTCCCACATCAGATTTATTTACATGCGGGCTTGGGGAAGACAAAACCGCGATTCACAATATCGCGTGCCTTAGCGCAAACAATGACGTCAAATGCTTGTGCATATCGAAGTCAAATGTTTGCTGATGTGCAGCTTTCCCATGAGCAGAAAATGCTTCTTTGTGCAGAGTTTGTCTAGCAGTTAGAACAGTGACTCTCAACACTACAGATATTGAAAGCGGGTGGTGGGGAAGGGCAGATGATGAAATAGTCTCAACGAGTACCTCTTGAGATGGTGCATAAGAACACTGGCTGTTTTCTGATTGGCCAGGGGTAATTTGTTGGTGACCTTCTGAAACCTGGCGATGACCACGTCTCGGTCGTACTCCTTGTCTTTACTGGCAGGAAATTCTTTGGCAGCTGATACAAACTCTTGGAAGAGTGTGAACTGTAATAATGATTCTGGTAGCTGAAAAGAATTAATTTAAAAATGCTAAAACAGTCTAACATGATATGCTTTGATAGTCACTGCATCACTGTTATCAAATGACACTCAGACACAAAGTTTCATAGCTTTTTTTCCTCTTTAAACAACATGAAACCTGAAAAATTGCTACAACCAATATCAAAGATAATTATCTGATACAACATTTTGTGTGTATACTTTATTTCAATTCGTCTTAAGCTGGAGCCAGTATCAAAAGGCTGCTTGGAACATGTCATCTACCTAGCTTTCCCACATGCCACAAAATCACAGCACCTCCATCCCACCCGGGTAATGACCTACAGAAAGTGTACACTTGCTCATCACACTCCATACACAGCCAGCCAGAGAATGTCTCAGACAAAAACACAAAAGCAAGACCAGGAGTTAACTAGCCTCTTTCATCCTGAGAGCAAAAAAGTTACCGTACCACTTAACAATTTTTATCAATTCCTATGTGGGATAGTCATGCTTCTGTACCAACACAGGCATCTCAAACTGAAGACTATGACTGTGTTCAAACTATAACAGGGTCTACAACAACAGTTTCACTCAAAGCATGATTCACTGTTGTGCAAAATGCTTCCTTTCTGGTACATAACTCCAAGCAAGCAGATTCCTCTTTTATTTATATTATCACATCACTGTATTGTATACAATATTTGATTATTTTTATTTAACTGATGTGCAAACTGGAAAAGGAATAATTTGTTTTATTTTCATTGTCTTCGTGCCTACAACTTAAATTCACCGTGCCTCACCTGACGGAAGTAAAGCTTGAGTGCGCTGGTGACGAGATGAGGTTGGGTCTCTGACAGGTCCACCAATTCTGCACCATTTTCAAACGTTTGACAGAGTTTCTCCACCTTGCCCTTGAGACCCGCAACTCGGTAAATTCCCTGACGACGTAAGAGAGATGGACATGGTGAGCAAATAACACGTAGCGACGATACCAATCGATTAAAGATTGATGGATGTGAGGGGTTAAAGTAAACCCTTCATTTTTTTTTATCCCTGTTGACAATCAAAAGGTGTAGACGGTCATCACTGACAATTTTATCAAGTGAGGTGCAGATTACCAAACCCACCTCTTCCAATAAAGGGATGAATGGATGCTGGTGGACAGCTTACACTGAGGACTGATGGTTTATGTAGAAAGGTTTCAGAAGAATGCAAAACATCAGACATTACTAACAATGCAGACCTTGAAAGACTAAATTTTAAACATTTGAATGAACATACATCAACAAATGTTAAAGCAAAGCTGATTGTACTCATCTGGTCATTCTCTGTGGCAGGGAATACTCAGCAGTTCTTTAACGATCAAAGGAGCGGTACCAAGGAAACAGTCATCTTCAACTGTTACCTAAGCGTGTAGAAGCCTACATGTCGACTTCTACGTTTTTATCGTAATTGAAAGGGCCGTTGACAAAACAGTCGACGGCATTGATCAAAAGAGTGGTACAGGTTGCGTATGTAGCGAAACATAACACCCTGAGAAAGGTGAGGACAACTCCCTTAAAATGTCAAATACAAAATGCTGGTGCCAGCATCTTGACAAGTCAAAGTAAGTTCTATTTCTTTTATTAAAGGAAATGGCAAAGGTAAAGAGAGGCAACCATTGCTAAGTGCTGTCAAAACATGACAGAACATGGTAAGATTTCAATGATTTTGTTTTACAAGATGTCTGACAAATACAACGAAGCCGATCCTTTCAATACTGCCAAATGTACCTTCAAAATTTGGGTGATTTTTTTTTTTCATTTCATGCCTAAAGGACATTCCAGTTTATTCAATGTATATACATATAATATATTCACAATCTGATCGTTGTAAGGGAGCCAAGGAGGCAGGGGGGGGGGGGGGGGTGAGGGGGAAAGAAGGTGGAATATGAGACTAGAAACTACTGCAGAGTCTCTTACAATCCCGTAATTTGCACAACATAGCCGTGACCTTCATCTCGTTCACCTTTATATTCATGGCTCTGCTCTCGATTTCAGTGATACATTTTGTGACGATGAATGGACAGCTCCTCCCTGTCGCTCTGAGGTGGGTCTCCAGGGGGACTCCGAAGACATTCATTTTGCCCTGCAGCCGTTTCCCTCCGCACTGGATGGCAAGATACTCGAGGCACTTCTTGTGGCTGGCAAGGCCGCATTTTTCGCATTCCGCGCCGTTGAAGTAGACGTAGCTGTCACATTCGCGGCATTTGGAAGGAGTCCTGAGCTTCCGAAGGACGTGCGTCTGGGCTGCTTTGGAGATGGTTAGATTTCTGAAGGCATTGGGCATGCTGTCAATGAGTTCTACAAAACGAGGGGGAGAAAGAAATAGGTAATTATCTTATCCAGGATAGAATGTGTCAACCCACAGTAAAAATAACTACCAGAAGTCAGCATACTGTACGATTTTGTCACATTAACAAAATGCAACTGGCTAAAGCAATCAATCTGAATAAACGGGGACACGATGAAGAAAATGGTTACCCTGGCAACCTTGAAAGTATGTCATAAAGGTAGTTACATAAATCACAGACCACACCATGATTACTTCACATATGGCATTAACCGCTACTCTGACGGGATCTCTGAAATTTTAGTAATACACACCGACTTAAAGAAAAAAAACAGCAAATTTCTTAATGTATGGGCATCAAGTGACAGACGAACAGTGAACATACAATCGATGAGTGTACACAACTCTATGATATACAGCTGCTAGATTGTTACAGAAAGGAAAGGCATGCTAATCAACTGTTTTTGAAGGGTATTTAAGCAACATCTGAGTTGCCAAGAGGGGAAGATTATAAATTGATTGTGACATACTTCCTGATTCGACGACCACGGGGCTTGGTTCATCTCCATCTGGGAGGATCTCATCGCCAGACGACAGCGTTCCTCCGGACTGCTCTCTCTTTATTCCTCTCCTGGTGTCCCTAGGGCTACCAGATGGTGACGCATCCACTGACTTGGTTGAGCTTCCACTGATACTCTCGGAGTCACTCACGCCACCGGATACCCAAGCACTTGTCCTCTTAGCTGAAAGACGAAGAGGCAACGATGTGATTGGCCCCTGCTCTGGGCTCTCCCAGGCAATCAGTGTTTAGAAATGAAGGGGATACGGGTAAGGGAACTTCTCCCTAAAAATGAGGTAACTATTCACCAACAAATACTGTATTGAGTCACAGGACCGTATCAATTGTATGTATCCTTCTAAAACACTGATAGCACTCACTCACCCACACTCTCTCTCTCTCTTTCTATGTTAAAAAAGGCAACCACCAGAGTGGTGACATCACAGAAGAAAGATGGCAAATTATATTGAATTCATTTCAACTGATAGACGACAAAGAAGTGAGATAGATGATGGCACTGCAAGCCCTTTCTAGTGCCCTGAAATGCATAGACCCATTTCATAACTAATTGCTCACAACATGAGGCAAAGTAAAGAAAATTAAACTGTACATTTGTGGTGTAGCAAGCGCAGAAATATACATACAATGAAACAAAGTAAAATAAACTATTTTAAAAATGCTTCCAAGTAAAATTCTGAACAGGGTGAATTCGACCATTGTGGCTTCTTCAGCAATACTGTACAATTACTTTGCACCAGATAGATATGGACAGAGCTAGCTTTGGACAGACTCGAATCAATCCTGACCATTGCTGAGTGTGACTACCTTTTTCGTGTGAATTGCTAATTCTGTTCCCTCTCTTCATGGCCCGCAATTCCTCGTCGACGCTGTCAAACGACTGAGTGCTCTGCTTCCTGTCTCTGTTATCGGCTGACCTGGAGAAAGACGCAAAAGTAACGTCAATAATGCCAAGGGAAAGATTGCAAAATCATCACCGCCTGTGTCACCGCCTGAAGTACTCCAGTTCAGCAAATGTAATGTAAAGGTTGATGATCCTGATGATATACTAAATATCCATTTGAGAATTTTGGGTTTTTTTTTTTTGAAACTCAAAAAGTCACCTCTGGAAGAGACAACAGAGGCCTCTTTATTTAATTTATTTGTAAATACCACACAACGAGAGGAAACTGGTCCTATTCTATAGAGTTTTCTTCCTTCCACACAGAATCTCGATGTTTTAGGCCAGCGATATTCAGAATCAACTGCCACACAACACCATATTTTGAGAATCAAAGAACCACTGCTACACATGGAATAATAAATATGCCAAACGCTAGTACACCATGGAACATTAAAAAAAGGTTTAGTCACAATGATGTTGAAGAATTATTTACTATCTACTTATCTACTAAATGTACATGTTAAGTTTTTAATTAACCATTAGGAATGATGCGTGACTACAAATGCAGGGAAACCTCTCCATACCACATGGAATGGTGAGCACTAACTCGTTTTGATACTGGGTAAGAGTTCTTGTTCACTTTGACAACACAACCGCAGTAAACACGGGACCACAACTGATTAGCACATCAAAAAACACTTAGATATATGCTATCAGTGATCGATCAAAAACAAGGAATGCCCCATGATCACAAAATCTATTTAAGCCAGGGTAGCCCCTCCATAGTACATAAAATGTTGGACACTATTTTGATAACTCAGACTTTTCCTTCACTTTGATACCACAAACGCAGTGAACACAGGACCAACTCTTAATCCTGCACTACAGAATGCTTAGAGACAGGTGTCAAGTTTTTGATGAACCGTAAAGAACGACGCATTATTAATGTGACCCATTTAACGGAGGGTGACGAAGCCATGACGCGTCAAATGGGAAGAATTAAATCACAACGCGACTTGATGAGTTCTTTTAACACTTTGACAACATAATCACAATCAACACAGGGCAACTAAACCACACACTGCAGCACATTCGAACACCACGATTTACGGCAATGCACGCTTTTTGATACCGCAGTGTGATCAACTCAGAATCAGCTCATGACAATAAATATATCCCCACACGGTCAAAATCAAATCCCAGAGGTTCTCTCTATCCCGTGAGCAGCAACGACTTACTCCGATATGTAAGGTTCAAATGTGAAGACCTCTGCATCCTGGTTGAGATGGCTGGACAAGACTGGCATACTGTGCTTCAAGTACTCCCTAAACTGAACCCCCGGAACGTACTCTTTGGCCTGTTCGCAAAGTGCTTGGAACTGTCAGTGCATGAAGGAAAAAGTAATGCATAAGAGGAGAGGTAATGCCAGTACAACAAGTCTTGAGAAGGGGGGTAGGGTTTCTTACTACTTTACACACATGGAATGAGGCAAAAAAAAAAAAAAGGTTATAGATGCCAAAGTTTAGCGATGTGCAAGTAGTAAGCCCACAAAAAACATATCAAAGTTCCTCTGTGTCAACGCTGAATAATATGGAGAAGTCATGGAAGTGCAAAAAAAGATGCACATTGCAACAACAACCCCCACTCACCCCCCTCCCCCCGGTTTACAACACACATGCACCATGTTTGATATGATTTTCTTCGTAATAATGTTGAAGTAAAATATGTAGTAGGAGAGCTTATCTGATACAGAACAGTCAAAGTTTATGTCGAGGGTGTATACACTAAGTTAAAATTATAGTTTCATCATCAAGGTTAAACCATGACTTGAAAGGGTCCCTTGCAGAAACACACGCTGCTAAATACCTGATACATGAGTTTCTTTTTTAATTAGGTTTCGAACTGCAGACAGGAAATGAGAACAATTGGTCAAAGGAGACTCAGGAAGTAAATATTATATGGATGGCTGCACAATTTCTGTAGAAACATGTCAGGGGAATTTCTTGACATGCAACACATTGTGCTCTGTCACGTCCTAATAGAGACTTTGCTGTGCAGGCAATGAACACAAGAAACAAAACACGACATACAAGCATATCTAGCAAGACTTGTTTCTGGTCATGATCCTTCTCGAGCCCTTCGTTCTTCCAATAAAGTTTTTCTATCTGTTCCTAAGCCTCGTTTAAAATCTCATGGATATCGTAAGTTTTCTGCTGCTGGCCTTTGGAACCAGTTAACAGACAATATCTGGACTTGCTCAAATATTTCCACCTTAAAGAGCTCTTTAAAGCCACACTTCTTTCACTGCCATTTTATTTCTTGATCCTCTCTTTTTCTGCAAGGCACCATGCACAGTTGTTTCTGGTATGGTGCTATATGAATCTACTTTATTATTATCATTATGATCACAATTATCATATTCATAAATCATTATTTTTCGATTGTTCATACTGCTTCCAGCTACCTGACCTTGTCAGACTGCAGGAAACATACAACTTATCTCACTTTTTTTCAGAATTCTCACCTGAATGGGAGTGGGAGCTGACACAGACTTGTGGATCTGGAAGTAACCGTACGTGACCTATCGAGGAAGAAAAGATGAGAGGGTTATTCCACGATATCATACGATGCATGACCGCTATCAGCGAACATATACTTTTCCAAAGTTCTGATGGGATGTAACAAACTTGTAACTCAGGAAATGTGGGATTCATGGAGGACACCCTTCCAATTGAAACAATCTCCCCATTTTGCTGGTGAGATTCATGTTCTGAAAGCAAAATTGGATTGGTATTTGTACATTCTGAATGATATCATCACAAAAACAAGAAAGTCAAAACGACTTTGTGATTCCTTGCCAATATTCATGAAGAACACAGTACAACATGTACATACTCATTTTTTAATTCAAACACCTTATCATTCTAGAGAGAGCATGCATACACTAAACTCTTTTGACCACTGTGTGTACTAAGCAGTTTTATATGTTTCCCACAATTTGACCTCTGGTGACCTCAAATTAAATGTGACTTCCACCAAAATCAACGGGAATTATCTACTCACTTTGACCAACCCACAAACTACGTATGAAAGTAGTCAAGATTATGCTTCTTGAGATACCATGTTTACCAAGGTTTTCAAAGTTTGACCTCTGCTGACCTCAAATGACCTTTGACCTTCATCAAAAACAATAGGGATCATCTACTCATTATGACCGACCCACACACTAAGTATAACGTTAGTCACAATTACGCTTCTTGAGATATTGTTCACCAAGGTTTTCACATTTTGACCTCTGGTGAACTCAAAGGACCTCTGACCTCTTCCAAAAATAGTAGGGATCATCTACTTAATGCGACCAATCCACACACAAAGTATGACATTAGTCAAGGCTATACCTTTTGAGGTATAGTGTTTACATACTGTTTACAAGGGTTTCACAATGTGACCTTTGGTGACCTCAAATGACCTTTGATATCCACCAAGAACTAGGGATCATCTACTCAATATGATCAACCCACACACCACATATGAAATTAGTCAAGGTGGCCCTTCTTGAGATATCTTGTTTACAAGCAAGGCATCACCATACACACACACACGACATCACCATCACATTGATTCCTTTTTCCTTCATCAGAAAGGAATCAACAACCGACAAACCTCGATTTACATCAAGCCAATCAGGGCAATAATCAAGGGACAACACGTGGAAACTTCGGGGAGGTTTCGCTTACCGCTTTCATAGTTTGATCACACTGAAACACAAGTTCTTTGAGTTGAGTAAGAACCTCTTTCTGCAGAGGAAAAAACAAAGAAACAGCATTTGATTTCTGATAAATGAGGTGAAGAACACAAAGCTTATAATAGAATGTCTTCCCATGGAAAAAAAGAATCCTGATATATGTGCGAGCGATGCGAGAACCCGACTACTACGGCAATTTGCAACCTCTGTAAGCCCAATTGCGATTCAATTTCGTTAATGCTTCCCGACAGTGGCGGCTCAATATTTTCTGTGGGTCTCATCTGAAAAGTTCAATTTTCTCTTGAAATGTTTGACGCCAAAGTCACAACTGTGATTACAGCACATATGTGAGTAAGTTAAGTTATCAACTTCTTCACACCACAATGTTTCTCTAACATCTGCCGATCGAAATGGATTGACGTCTGAACAAATTCAAATTTTGAATTGGTAAGAGCAATTGGCTAATTGGCTAATCAAATGACTAATCAATTTAATCATGCTTTTTCGTCCCTTGGTGTGTGTCAAATTCATGATATACTTTAACTAAAGGTTTGCAAAGTTATAAAAACAACAAAAGTACTGGTCGAGCCAAAATGAAATTTAAAATTTAAACTGCATATGCTAGCAAGGTGGGTATGGACAAATTTTGCACAAATTGAACAAATTTTGGTTGAGTCTGGTTTGTTGGTTTACTACTGGGGAGAAGCAGCTTTCAACAATAAACACAGTATGAAAAAGTAAAAGAGAAGCAGTTGCATATGAGCAGCAGAAAGGTGTTCAAGAAAAAAGAAAAAAACCTTGTATTTCACTAACCTTGACTTTCAATAGTTCTTGCTGCTTGGTATTGGCCTCATGAATGCAAGCTTTGTAAGTAGTTTCTGCCTCCTGAGCCTGGAGATGGAAAAGTAACAGTTTATCAACTTCATGCATGCAACACAACGTCACCTGTAGTTGGCTGAGATTGAAATCGTTGCTGGCATGCAAGCAAAATATCAGTCGTCTGTAGATTCCACAAAAGAAGCTATAAATCTGATCAAAATAGTAGCCCACGAGAAGGGAAAATAACACCTTTCAAGCATTAGATCGAAATTCAATTGCTTATAATTGATGAACGTCCTAGCTATGACATCACATACGATTTGGATAAGCATTGCTTGACTTTTCCATCATCTCTGTTCTGCTGGTTAACTTGTCATTTCTAGCTGTGAGGTGTATAATGGGTGATACGTTGTATCAGTTTTACTATAATCACAGATAGCAGTGAGGTCTCCCCTCGTATACAATACTGGACATTCGATTGCAAGATGGACGGCAGTAATAAAAAGTAACTGACAACCAAAGATGTGAGAAAAAGAGATCATACTGCAGGCTGTACACAGCATTATAACAAACTTTCCTTCTCTGAAACACTTTTGACTTGCTCAGTCAGGATATTCAGATGCACCTAACCACCTCTGAATCCTAAAAAAAAAAAACTTTTGTCATATATCTAACAGTGACTTTTGGTCCAAAGGTTACAGACTGCTTGTTGTTTACATGTGTTATGTTCGTTCTTATTTTTTACCTCTGTGCTGTCTGAATCTCACCTTCACCAAGTTATCTTCCTCCAATTTTTTCTTCTTCTCCAACTTTGCAGAGTGAGACCCACTGCTGGTGTTCATGGCATCGCTTTCCGACTTGGCGACCATCGCTCTCACTCGCTCGTAGTCTTGGTAACGGGTGTAGTACAACTGGCGGGCCTTCTCTAAGTTCACTTGACATTCATGCTAGGAGAAAAAGAAAGTTTAGATTTACTAGTTCAAACCAGAAAAAAAATTCAAGAGCCAAAATTCTGTCATCACATTACACTTGCTCTTGATACTTCACACTTGATTGCAATTGTTACATTAATGTCACAATACTGAACTCCAATTTACAGTATTTGGATTTAGTCCTCAACACGCTTCATGTGGATGACAGTGGTAACAGGGGACATGTGTGTTGTTAATGGAGGTAACAGCTATGGTTATATTCCCTGAGGTACTATGTGTGTTCCTGATGATGGTAACAGGGGTGTGGTCTCTGAGGCACATGTGCCTTCTTGACAGTGGTGAAAGCGATACAGTCCCGAGGTAGGTGTGTGTTCCTGAATGTGATAAGAGGGCTGTGGTCCTCCACGTGTGTGTTCATGATGCTGGTGATAGGTCTGAGTCCTATTACTGTTCTTTGACATGGCCGGCAAATGTGAAACTAGACTGTTGTTAAAGTGTACACTTGAAAGATTTGAGAAACAACAGAACTTGCTGATGACATAATCCATCCAAACATAATGTACTTTGTGCAGTACTTGGTGCAATTCATTTACACTATGGCACATGATCAGACTGTGTACAAATTTGAAATGCCACGGGGGAAACTGGAAGTGGAAAGGGATTTGTCAACAGCTTACAACACGATGAAGGTAAATGTTAATATCACTGGACCTGACACACATCCACCTCAAAAAAAAAAAAAAAAAAACATTCCACTATGACCTGAGACATTACATTTATCTACAAAGAGAGGAAAGTGTTCCCCCCCACAAGAAAAGAGGGAACATTCTTGAGACATTTCTTACACTCTAAGGGAGACACCACTGCAAGGGTATCACTACAAACATTCGACACACCAGATAGGTCTGGAATGCATGTGATACCGGGTGTACCAGTACCGACTGGGAAGAAACTGCGGCCTTGGGGAATGAGCCTTCTCACGTTACTGACAAAATCGTGAGAGATCACGATTACAATTTAGACCCATTTATGTAATTTAGTTTGGTGTCTGGTGTCCTCTGACATCTGCTAATCTTTCTACCATTGGTGCGAGGCGGGGGGATCCACAAATTGTCGTTGAAATCTCAATCAAAATGGCCCTCCCTGATGAGGTATTCGAGTTGCTGTAAAAAATGTTGGCCCTGACATGCATTCACATAAACACTCTGCATACAACTCGTGCATTTAAAGTAGTTAAACAGGCAGTTTGACGTCTGGTTCTCATGTGCGGTACCGTCCAACTAATAAGCCTGCATCCTAACAGCTAACGACCGAAGAGTCGAAAGAGGCTTTAGGTGACAAAGTTTCAAGCAATCAGATCAATAAATGGTGCATTTTTTTGCCTTTTTTATTTTATATGAACCAACATCGCCAGTTTTTACTGAAAGACCTGGACACTGGTATGAGTGAAGGACATTTAAGGTGAAGGACATCAAGTTTTTGAGGGGATAGAATAAGGTATTATTTCCATTATTTTGCTTCATTTCTCACCATCTCTTTCTTCATGTTGCTCCACGTCTGTCGAATGGACTTTCTCTTTGAATCATGTTCCAGCCTTCTTGACTCGAGTTGCTGTAAAGGCAAAAAGATCAGAACGTCAGTCGGTTGATTGATGGGTTAATTTTCTTTACGTGGCATGCATTGATGACATGTTTGTTTCGAGTCATCGTCACTGCCAGAGGATGAAGGGAAGAAAGTAAAAAAATGACTGAAACATTCTTCCAAAGAGATTATTGTCCTTGACA
Organism: Stichopus chloronotus; assembly: GCA_021234535.1. Taxonomy (NCBI): domain Eukaryota; kingdom Metazoa; phylum Echinodermata; class Holothuroidea; order Aspidochirotida; family Stichopodidae; genus Stichopus; species Stichopus chloronotus. The sequence continues at coordinate 15,043,873 of CM037839.1, read as the reverse complement.
GATGATGGTTGAAATGCTCTCTTTATTGTTCTAGCTTATCACCATTTAAGCGAGGGACGAGGGACAGGAATGGAATGCCGAATGGCGGAAGAACGAACCTAACGGGAAGCACGATCCTGATGAGCTATTCTACTCTAGTCTGCTATAAAGTTTCAACAGGCACCAAAAATTGCAACCAGAGATTTTCTTCAGGCTCTGAGCATGTCAGTAACGACTTGTGAAAGAAGATCAACGGTGTATTTTGACACTTTGCAGAATTTAATAAATTGTTCACAACCGATGTTTTCCATTGAAAAGTCTCGGTGTTTGGAGCTTGTTAGTGCTGCCGCAAGTCCAAGATTGTTTGATCGAAATCATAAAATTAACTTTTGACATGAAAAAAAAAAGAGATCTAGATTTGAATTGATTTAAATCACACTGTTTGATTCAAGTCATGATTTAAAGAAAAAAAGAAATCACAGACCCCGGCGGTAACCGGACTATGTGGTAAACAAAATCAGAGGAGGCACAAAATGATGGAATCACAGATACAAAAAGATTATTAAATATGGATGAATATTCAACACAGATGAATCACGTTAGAAGTAAGAATAATGCCCACTTTTTAAGCCATGACATGCCGACAACAGCCGCCTTTATCGTGTGTGGCATGGACTGCTAGTCTATGCCTGTGAGTTTCAAGAGTGATGCTTCTTCCTATCGTAGTTTCTTACTAGTGACTATTGTTTCCCATGAAAAAAAGTGATTTAAATTTCAATTTCTATCTCATATTTTCTTTAAGAGGAGGTCACCATTTTTTTTTGACAATTGCTCCCACGACCTATGACTGCCTCAACCGAAACGCAAGACTGATGCGCACTCCAATTTTCAATGTACGAAGCCTGTTAATGCTAAGCTTTGCAAGGGCGACCCTTTTGACTCTCTTTAGTTCCGATACGGTTACAAAAAGCACTCACCTCTACAAACTTCTGCCCTTGCAGTTGAGTGAAAGCCGCCTCACAATTCCGAGAATATTCCACGTCCTGAAGAAAACCCCATATGAGAAGAAGAAAAAGACGGAGAAGAAAGCTGACAGGTCTTGAGGAAATTAAATGTCACAGTAAAGGCCAATTTGGGTGAGATGGTCATCCTATTTCATTATCGCAAACACGCGACTGGATGTTACTGGTGATTGAGTTTTAATGAAGTCCTTGCCTTGACGTGCAATGGAACATCACAGTTGATTTACTTTCTTCATGGCTTCATAGTTCAACAAACCTGTCTTGTACATGGCTAATAAGTCACCTCCACTTTTCTATCTCCTCACGTAGTTTACATTTACGAACATTTCCCCGTTTGGAGTCAGTTGGATGTACATTTTTTTTGTCTGAATGTATGTGCATGTTGCTACGTGAATAGGATCCATTTCACCACTCTTGAAGGATTTTTAAATTTCCTCCTCAAGTTCATACACGGGAAGAGAAAACTTCAAGGATGTATTACCTCCAGTCCTCTCATCACAACATGACAGATTCCGAGACCACAGGCAAAACTTTGAATTTTAATTTTTCTCTTCTTCTGTAGTTGAGGGTGAAAGCGGTGGCAATGTGACCTTAAAGGCAGGGTGACATGCAACTAAAAAGAGCTCTCATTCAGCAGTAGCAGAGTGAGAGCCTGAAAGACAATCAATGTGGAATTGTGTTTGCATCTATATCCATTTTTCAGGTACCGCTTTTCAAAGGTTGATGAAAATGCAAACATGATGACGTGGACTGTCGCACAGTGTTACAGTAGCATTTTTTTAATTAGGTCTATGTTGTCTCTTAACTTCTTAAAATCTGGCTCACACATTGGTATTAAAAAGATATGAATATTTCTACAGAAGAGAATATGTGCTTCCAAAATAAGACCTTTGGGGCATTAAAAAATCCCAATTGTTCTTGAAATAAAGATCAAGTAAACAAAGGATAACATAACTTGATGTCACAAATTGGCATACTTCCACCCAATGTTTATTCATGATGCAGGTGTGAGACAGGAATTTGCCTGTAATGCTGTCAAATATTTTGTGGATTTTGATGAAATTTGTGACCAGTTGAAACACTTTCAATGATTCATACAGCCAATAGTTCGAAATGTCATTTTCATGCCCCACAACCTTCAAGGGAATGTGCAGTAGCACAATACATGTAAGAAGTCAACATAGAGTACAAAACCATGGTGAACTGTTCCAAATCTATCAGTGAGAAAAGTTCTGTTGAAAATTAGATGTAGTCCCTCCTCGTGCAAAACCTTTAACAAGACTCCTTTGTACACAATTTGAAGGGACCATCACATGACAAAGCTGAACTATTTACAATCATAACTGATGCTGCCATTTAATTATTCACAAAAGACAAAGAGCATTAAAAACCTATTATGATCAGACAAACTATTGTTATCTTGATAAGCTACTTAAATTTATTTAAACAAAGAGATAACTACAGGGTCACCACAATGTTGTTTATCTGAGGCAACGAGCTCCACAGTTTTTATCGTACAATTCAAAGTATACATGTCACAGCAATCAATGACATTACCAACCAATATTGACGCCAAGTTTCATATATCCACTGACAACTATTCAAAAGAATCATACAGATCTGTATTTAAAGATAGGTGTGGATTGCAGTTTGCCTCTAAGTGTGGAGGAAAATCTTATCAATTTGATATTAAAGCAAAATGGACAATGTTATCTGTACTGAGCAGCTTAACTTTGATGCTTGAAATTACTCACATGTTCTAATGTAGTTAAGTAAGCAGAATGGAACGGTAGGAAACTCTGCAGATTAAAGAAAAAAGAAAGTCATTAAAGAGCTGTCCTCAAAACAAATTGTCACCAAAAACAAAATATATAAATAAATGGCACTCCATAAAGAAAGACATATATGCTAAAACAAAGGAGGAAATGAAATGCAAAGACATCAATTATGTCTTTTCAGATACTGGAAGAAAGCTAGTTTTCTTTGCAAACAAAAGAATATCTTCTAAAAAAGGTAACTTGTGACAAAATGCTAATTCAAAATAAAAAATCATCCCTAAATAGAACAAATGCCCAGACAGGAAATGAAAAAAAGAAGGAAGGTAAACAACATGATACCTAAAAAGTACTACCATCATGGTACCTTGAAGCAATAAGATTTTTAAGGTTTAAACATTTTCATGACAGGTCAAAGCATACTTTAGTGATCAAACAAACCTCTTCTTTGAGTGTGCCTTGAGTTGCTGAAGCCAGTTTGGCAAGACTTCTTGAGAAATCCAGTTCTGATGAGAAAGGAAAAGAATGGAATGAACAATCGAACGTTGAGTACGGCAGTCATTTTCTACTGATACCCTTCTGTATCATCTGAATGCATTAATTTCTGACTGATCAACATATCTGGAGGGCTTGACATTGCCTACAGCGATGGTGGCACGGTGTTTGCCGAGACGTCTCTGAAAAATACTCCTCATCGATGGGAGCAATTCACCTTGTTTGTGTCTTGTCGTTTCTCAGCTTCCTTTCGTTCCCTTCAACGCTACTTGTACAGTTTAGATAAGTTAACATACAGCTGCTATTTTTCTGCTTCAAAGAGGAGCCAATTCAGCTCACATTTTTTGTTCTGTAATTCCTCTTTTTCCAAAAACACGATTTGTGTCACATTCCTGAGCACGTTTGAGGGTCTGCAGATCCCCTCGAATCCATCATTGGTGCTTTGCGAAAAATGCTGACGTGAAGCTTATTCCAAGCCCTGCATTTTGACAAACAGATGAATTGTGTCACAACTCATGAAAAGAGGTGACAGAAAAAGACATTCCAGAAATGAAGGAAGTGACTGAGACAGATAGACAGATAAAATTATCCAACCTGTCACAGTTCAATTTACTCTTGGTAATTTTGGTCATGAGATTTTTTTTGTGGTGACAAAATTCCCCAAGTGTATTTTTAGTTTAAAATCATTTGCAAAAATATTAAACTTTAATCTGCTAGCTAGGCAAATACTTATGTTAACTGGCCAAGGGATAAAAGGTGCATGGGAACCACATCTGGAGATGTAATGTTTTAATGTTGCTGAACTTAGAAGAAGATTGTCCTGACCAAAAATTACTTTGGACAGGCCTAAAAGTCCCTTGATTATTTTAATTTTGGAAGTGATTTTAGAATGTGGGTTAGAACGCTGTATAGTAACATTTCATCATGTGTTATAGACAATGGTTTCCTTACAGACTATTTCAGGATTTCAAGGGGTGTGCGTCAAGGATGCCCCCTTAGTCCTTATCTTTTTATTACTTGTTCTGAAATTTTCACTGCTATGATCAAGTCTAGTCTTCATATTAATGGAATTGTTATCTCCAATTCAATTTTTTAAATTTCTACCTATGCAGATGACACAGTTGTTATAACAGATGGGTCATTGGGTGATATTACAGAAACAGTGAATATTTTAGAAAATTTCTGTAAAGCGTCTGGTTTAAATGTAAATTTGGACAAATCTTGTCTTTTCCCTCTAGGCCCCCTTTTCTCAAATCCACTGCCCCATTTTCAAAATTTTGACTTTGTTATTAGTGACGTACCTGTCAGGTATTTAGATATTTCATTTACGCATCATCACGATGATTTCTTTAAGCTGAATTATCTCCCGAAGTTATCACGAATTAAAAGTATCATTAACCTCTGGTCTTCCCGAGACCTAACTCCAGTTGGAAAAATTGTTCTTATTAAAAGTTTTCTCATCTCACAACTAGTCTATCTTTTCTCCGTTTTGCCAAATCCAAGTGATCAGTATTTTAAGGATTTAGAGAACCTTTTCTATAGATTTATCTGGTCTAATAAACCTGACAAAGTTAAAAGAAATGTTTTAATCAATAGCAAATCCAAAGGAGGTTTAAATATGATTGACATACGGTCGTTTGCTACAAGCTTAAAATGCAAGTGGGTGAAGTTATATCTCGATGATAACAATAGCTTGTGGAAGATTTTGTTTGATGCAGAACTTAAAAAATATGGTAAGGGCTTTTTATTTGAATGCAATCTTTCCAAAAATGATCTTTATATTTCGAATATCTTCATTCGTGATGTCTGCTTTGCATGGTTTGCCTTTAATTTTAGATCTCCCAATAGTAACTTCTATGGAAACCAGAGCGCATTAAATAACTCTTTTATTAAAATTGATAATCAGCCTATATTTTTAAGCATTCTTAAACGTAACGATGCTTTCAGAGTGCGTCATTTTTTCGATAATGATGGAAACGCTTTAGATTATAATACCTTTTGTGTGAAATTTGGTATTAATCATTTTCCTTTCACTTTATTTTTTGGCATCATATCCGCAATTCCAAGTTTATGGAAAGACAGTATAAATTGTGTTAACATTCAAAATGAAAATGAGCAACGACTTACTAAAGCGATTACGTCGCCAAAGATCACGAAATATGTATACAATTGTTTAGTTAAGAAAAAATCACAAGTTCCAAAGGTATATGAATGGAATAAAATTTTTGTATTATCTTATTTTGCTGTAAGAGATACGAAGATACATTATTTTCAGTTCCGTTTCTTGCAAAGAATACTTGGTGTAAATAATTTTCTATTTAGAATTAAGGTAAAAGAAAGCCCACTTTGTTCTTTTTGTCATGATAGCAATACGACTCTAGATCATCTTTTTTGGGATTGTGTTCATGTTACGAATTTTTGGTTAGAGTCAGATAACCTATGCTTAAAGAGCAGGTTTGAATTGGAGTTTAATTATATTAAGTTTGGCTTTTTTGAAGATGCCACACATCCTATTAATTTTTTCATTTTACATGGAAAGTACTTCATATTTAATTGCAAATTAAATAATATTATCCCAGATGCAACTACTTTCTCCTATAAACTTAAATATTACCTCAGCGTCGAATATTATATTTTAAGCAAAGCTAATAATGAAACTCGTAAGACACTTTTAAAAGAATTCTTTATTTCGTGATATGTTAATGCTATATATGTTGTTTTCTTGTTAAGAATGATTTGATTATATTTACTTGTACATAACTCTTGAATTGAATGAATGCTCAATAAATGAGACTGAAAGAAAAAAAAAAATACTTTGGACAGGCCTTATGGGATCATTTTTAAAACTGGCAATAAAATCTCAACTTCATAAGTGTCAAATCTTGAATGCATCCATGAAAAATACAATAACAAAGGCAATTACATTCAAGTAACCTGCAGATTCTAGCTCAGTGAAAAAGATGGAATACTGTCCAAAGTAATCCAACACAAAGACTTTGCATGTAAAAAAAATCATTAATCCCTTCGTGTACATCAATGACATCACATTCTACTTTCAAGTTTACACTTTCTCGAAATACATTGTCATTTCAAACAACAACATATCAAAATACTGAAAAAGAAATTGAAAGCAAATGTGCAAAAAAAAAAAGTGTTTCCTTCCCTTTGCTCACAGATAAAATGATAACAAATATGTGCATACAGAAATAAACAAGACAGTTCTTTAATCATTTCTTCAATATTTGGTTTTCACTTGAGGAAGAATTCATGTGCCAAAAACATTGACATGGCTCTTACATTATTGTGCTTCTTACATGATATGTGTTATGTCTCATGTCATTTCGACAGTCTCAGCACTACCCTGCTGGTCTTGCTCCAAATATCTTTTTTTGTATTAAATAAATGCAGTTATTGAAGACACACTGAAACTCTCACCTAACTGAAGTCTTTTTTGAACATATGTGATGATATCTTTGGCATATTTAGACCAGGCTTTATTCCTCTCCAGCGATATCTCCACTCCTGTATCCAACCTCATCAACAGGTTGTCTACATCTTCCATGTTACCAATATCACCTGCAAAGGAATGAAAATCACAAAAGGTTTGACTACAAATATAAACGAGGACTTTGCAATTCTTGATTTTGCTTCATACTGCTTCAATTCATTAACTTTGAAAGTTTTTGTTTTTTTTTCTCTTTTGTTCCAAGGAAGGGGTCTACCTGTAAAAAATCTGCTTTTTCAGACCTCCAATTTAAATCAGAGTTCAAAGTTTCAATAGAAATACAAATTCTGTCACCGCTGACACTCTACAACATAAAAACAAACTGATCATGAAATCTAGTAAACTTCATCGATGACCATCATGTTAGGTGATGATACATTTTATATACAATCAATGTCATCTCTTGACAAATTGACAATTGAGATGAATTGATCATGAAACATACAGCTGATATCAATCATCAATATAATGTTGATAAGTTTTCATAACACCAACTAGCCATTTCAAAGACACAAACGCGCATGCTCGGGAGGAAAATGTGTGGATGATACAAACCAGACAACCGCACCAAACAATCACACGAGACAATCGTTCAACATACAGTAGAGTTACTGTTGCAGTTTTCAATCAAACCTTCAGAACTCAATGACGACTGGACCGTTTCACTTTTTTCTTTGACTAGATTATTGTTCTACATATGGTGGTAATATCTGTGAAAACATGTTAGCAGGATTAGAAAATTTCTCACAGTGAGCTTCAAAAAAAGAGAAAAGAAAAGGTTGTACAGGCTAGGGTTGTTGCGTATACATCTGTGATTCTACCCCTTTAACATCATATCATGATAATACTATTATAATATCATTAACACCACTAAAAACTCTCATTTTTCTTCAGGGAAATAAGAAATAGAAGAGAATTACACTTCTATTGATATTTGCAGGACATAACATCAAAGGCTTTTCAATGTAAGCAAGGACTATGATCTTCTTTGCACAAAGTAAGTTTCTCATAGATAGAAATTCAGTTACATGTTGCTTAAGAAAAATTTGTCCACTCAAACTTTCGAAGATTCAAATGATGCATCTTCCGTTACTCATCACATGCATGAAGTTTTGAGGAGATGCAGCTTTTGTAGATGTTTATTGATGAGCCTAGATGGTTTAACAATGACTTCAGCTACTTTCCTTTCTTTGTATGCCATGTCTGTACATTGCAAATGCCCTATTTCCCTTCAATCTCACAAGTATGACAGTGTGAGAGTTCACATTTATGACAATGGATGAAGCCATCATTAAAACTAAAAATTAATTTATGACACAATCTATGCAGTGCTCAAGTATCATCAACTTTCACCCGGAAGACTTGAGAAAATATGTGACGAATCATGCTGATAAAATATGTCTCCTGCAAAAGATTTGAACAACATTTTTATCATCTTTTTTTTTTAATCAACTAAATTTGACTTATTTTTTCCACTGGAAGCAGAAGAATATGTCTATATTTTATGTTGATAATATTATGTATTTAGCTCTGAGTGATATGGACGCCTTTGTAGATGCTTCATTGGGTCTCTGCAAAGGAATATAACAAGAAGTTAAGCATTGAGTTGTCCATTCCCCTTCATCCGAACTGAAGAATATTTACCCATCTCATCTCTTTCCTCCCCCCATCTCTAAATCACCCTTTTTGATTGTGGTATGGAGGTTATCCTTCTAAGAGACAAAAAGAAGCAAAATGCAGAACATAACTAGGTGCACTTTATGTGCTGTCACTGAACATCTGTGTATTAAAAATGGTTAACAGACTGAAGAGCAAAAAAAAACCCACGCAGGGTCTACGATCTGCAAAAAGGTCAAATAGAGGCAACTCTATGTGAAGGACCATAGCCACCAGTTTCTGTGAAAAGGGCCATATCCACCACTCTCTGTGAAGGACCATAGCTACCACTCTCTGTGAAGGAGGACCATACCCACCACTCTATGTGAAGGACCATAGCTACCACTCTCTGTGAAGGAGGACCATAGCCACCACTCTATGTGAAAGGGCCATAGGAGCCAACTCTCACTTTCAAAGAACCAAAGCGCCAATCTCAATGAAAAGACCACAGAGATCATGCCAAGTGAGAGGGCCACACAAGGGCAGACTCCTTATGAAAGACCATATTGGCCTCTCTTGATGTAAAAGGAGTGCATGGACCAACGTAAGACTGCCACGCGTTGCAAAAATATTTGTGATGACTGATGTTTGGACCTCTCTGATGATTTTCATATTTCCTAGTGACATTCTGGAATAAAATCAACAACTTGATCTCCGGTTCATCAGATTACATGCATGCCGGACATAATATTTTACTACAGGTGACTACTTTCATTGTGTATGACATTGCTGTTGTTTTCAAGATTACGTCAGTCGTATCCCAGGAGAGAACATTTAACAATTGAATAGATATTGATACTGTAAATGGAAAAGTTGTAATTTCACTTCCTCTTAACAAAGGTTTTTCCTGTTTCTGTTTATAACACATTCTCCTGATGATGTCACTGAATCAAAAACTCTGCCAGAGTTCACACACACAGCCATATGAAGACCATTCTTTATGGCTTGTAACTGTTCAAAGAAAAATACGTTATGTTACACTACGAACAACCTTTGCGGCAAGTCACCTTTTATCGTTGACGTACGTCACACACTGATCTCTGCAAGTTTACGACTGTGTGTTGAATACAAACAACACACTGCTGTAACCTGAGACAGAGGATCTAACTTTACCTGCTGGTAGGAATGTGGGTGTGCAACTAGCCCCGTCAATGTGAACTGTACATTCAAATACCATTATTCACCTGGCCTATTATTTTGCTTGCAACGGTGTTCTCGATCAAGTACGAATCACGCACTTGGTTGTACGGAAAACCATCCACACAGGCAGTGAAAAAGGAAACAAAACACAAATGGTAACGGACAACCACGGTGAATTTGTAGCATTTGCAAATTCCTACAAACTATTCCTGACAGGACAATGTGTTGAAATTATCACCACATTTGAAGGACATACAAATCTATACATAGTTGGCTCTGGGATCATGACAGAGATGCATCAAAAACATGATGCAACGTCACTGATCTGTCATCAGGAGCATAATGTCACCTAAATCCACTCTGTATGAGTGACTGGCAAAACATCCAATTTACCCGGAAAAAAAAAAAAAAACATCCAAAATATTACACGGAAAGCTGACGAAAAGAGATATGATAATAATGGTGAAACTGAATACAAAATGAATTGCATCACAACTGTGTGTCAACGAGCAACAGACATATACACAAACTCTCACGACACACGAAGAAAAACAGAGAATGAGCTATCTCAAAATTCAGTCAAATTTACTATTTTTTGCATCTTTTGGTTTTATTTTTTTCTGACAGGATGGGCTTCTTGCTTTATGAGTTTTCTACATCTGGTAGGCAAAAAATCATCAAGAAATATTGACACTAGTTAACTCTTTGGAACAATTACTCTACGTTATTGACTACACAAAATGAAAGGATATGCATAAATAATGCATAGTACAGTTTGCATGTTCGCCTAGACTTTTAAAGAATTAGCTTAATCCACCCTGCACCTGTAAAGAACGGGATAACTAAATTTTATCTACGTTCTTGTAACAGATAACATTCAGCGAGAGCGCGAAACAGCACTTACCATAATAAAACTATTGGACGGTGTTTCCAGAGAAAATTGATCCTTCCTGCACTATGACATAATTCATTAGGATTGACAAGGTTACAGCCTCAATACTTCGCAGTTTTACCTTTATTTTTTGACATATTACACATATATGACTACTAATCAAAGTTCTACACTTTCATTTATCCTCGAGGAAGAATCACAGGAGACTGAGGTTAAATGTAGATCGGGCAATCTTGTCGATAATATTTGTTCGTCATATAAACCTTGTGGAGGTTTTTCTCTAATTCATTTGGCAAATTTAAAGTTTGGTGAAGATGGAAAAAAAAAAATAAACAATGGACATGAAACAAAGGATCCAGAGTAGAGGAAAGCTGCATGGGCATTTAACTCTTTTTTGGAAGCAATAATACTCGTCCCGATACTCCCATCAAATATGCTAATGTTACAAAAGGGAGTCACCATTCCAAACAATTAATCTACTGATGGTTGATTACTACTGATGCTCAACAAGGATTTAAAAGTGATCTACAACTTTTCTTTCTTCTTTCTTTTTTTTTTAAGGTTACTTACTAAATCTGCAAGACAATCCTATCTTATGGTGAAATTTGGAACCGGTACCTGATTTCGGAATATATCAGCTTAACTAGCAAATTTTTATCACCTTCATCATGTCAATTTTTGACATATCTTAAAACACAACCAAACACTTGCTTTTGCCATAAACAAAAAAACAAAAAAAAATTGGGTTTACAACAGTTTTCTACAACTGGTGACAATAACACCAGGGAAAAGAAAGTGATGTTAATACGCTGCCACATGTTGTCATCAAAACGTGTTACGAGGCAGAAATGCGGCTCTCGATCGCATCGCTATTTCAACAACTGTGGTAGGCAGAGATCACGCATTTCTGACACCTTCCATGAACCGGCACGGATCCTGCGCACCTCATCGTATGATTAAATGATGAAGAAACAGAGGCCACTGATGTTATCTGTTGTCAACTTTATGAAGGTTCATGCTGAGTTTTACAAAGTAGTGCAAGACAACGTGAAACACGATCTCTCCTCGGCAGGTCTCGCCGAACGGTGAGAATGTTTGTGAGCCTGTTGCTCTTCAGAACACTGTTTATACAAGCTTGAAAGGTAGAGAATGACAAGAACAGTGGTATATTTGCTGAGTAGTAAATGCACTGTGAGCAGATATTTCAGCAAACTTGCACTTCGGATGTTTGCTCAACCCACATTTTTATTTCTGATGGTTTGAAAGCTTGTTTACATGTCAAATTTAAAATACCTCTAAAAACAAGTAAGGTCATTTTGGAGCTGATAAGTTAATGGTATGACTGATTGACTGACTGACTGACTGACTGGCTGATGATTCATCACAACCATCTCTCTCATTTCAACAAGTTTGCCTTATTTCATATTTAGTGTTTCCGAAGAAACTACCCAAGCACGTGGTATTAAAGTTACCATGACAACATTCTACATGAATCCAATGAGACTCAGTTTTGAGTTTATCTCTAATAGGATGGCACCAGTTTTTCATTAAAATCACTGCCGATACTGAAAATTATCAAAATGCAAATGACTGCATCTAGGCCAGTTGCTTTCCAAGAAATTAGCAAAGGGTACAGCATGTTTGTTTTTCTAAAGGATAGTTTCGAATTTTGTTGAAACAAAAACGTAATGTGCGTGCTACATTTCTCTGCATAAATCAAGGGGGGCTTCTTAAAATTGACAAACATCTCTGGTACCTCTACTTTTCCAACTGAGCTGCTTTTCTTTAAACCAGCTATCTTTTCACAATTTTAACATTTCTTGACTCTTGGCATTTGGAGAGTCGGACTCATTTTCTTGGTTTCATGTTGTTTCTTTTTGATGAACATGTGAGCAGAGATAAAGAGAAAAAAAAGGCAAAGACAAATGGTTTCAAGAAAGTAAACTAATAACAAAAAAAATACCATTTGGGGTTTGCCGGGTGATTATTTGGAAATACGTTTAAACACAATAACTATTGCCTTGGGGTTTAGTCCTGAAAACTACCTAATGTAGCAAGGCTATTACCCTGGGAAGGGAGAAGGGGGAGGGGATTGATTCCATTAACTCACGGGGGTATCACTTCGTCCGGATGCCGAATGCAATAGTAGCAGTTATTAACCTGGCTATATGGTTCATCAGTGCCTTCACATAAATGGAAAGTTGAGCAATTGTACAATTGACTTACTCTTGTCTGTTCCACAGGTATCCATTCTCCCCTCTCTTCTCCCCTCCCATGTCACTTCCCCTTTTCTTTTCTCCTCTCTTGAAGCTATTTCCTCCTGTCTCCCCTTCCCCTGCTGTTACTAGCCTCTCCTCTCTGTTTTCACTATTCTCCTTTCTTCTCCAACTTCCCTTACTGCTATTCTCCTGTTGTCAATTTAAGCTTGTCCCCTCTTCTCCCCTCCCCCTTGTGTTATTCCTCTCTCCTCCACCTCTTCTTGGTGTTATTTGCTTCTCTTCTCCCGTTCCTTTCTTGCTGTTAATCTGTCCTCCCCCTCTTCTTGGTGTTATTTTACTTCTCTTCTCATCTCCCCCGGTGCTATTCCTCTACCCTCTCTCCTCCCCTTGGTGTTATTTGCTTCTCGTCTACCCTCCCCTGGTGCTATTCCTCTCTCCTCCCCACTTGCCTTGTTGCTAATCCACTCTAGCCCCAACCCCCACCACCACCATCCCCTCCTTTCTTGCAGCTCTTCCATCCAGTATGCTCTCTTCATGTAAATGTTTCAAAAATACTCAAAGTTTGAATTTTGCCCAGTCAGTAGAATAACTCTGCAGTGTACCTCAACATTCCCCACTTAAGCTGCCATGCCAATACCAGGAAAGATTTTAATTCATCCTACTTAACCACACCGAACGTTTCTCTGAACTCAACTGCATGAAATTTACACCGGTGCACATTCGACATCCCGAGTGCTTGATTCTTCCATTAAACCATGTGTGACAGTTAACGGTCTGACCGGCGATGTCACCTGATGAAGTGGTGGAAGAGTTATGGTACAGTGAGATATGGTTGGATGCAGATGAAATGAGGTCTGTTATTGGCTGGTATCATGAGGTGTCCAATATAGAATGGCAGTTGTGGGGTAACCTACAACTAATGAGATCATACTGTAGAGTGTGGCGTTGATATTGTATGGTTTACATGAATGCGCTTTGCACTAAGACTTAACGTAACTGTCAATTACCCCTGTTGCACGGGCGTTTGTCACAGAAGCTCATCCAAAAGAGTAATTTCAGTGCAAAAGGTCTAAACACTGCTTTTTTTTTCACTGCTTTTTTTTCACAGTCAAAAGAACAGTTGCAGGTGAAGAATAAGGTATACATTTTTATTCATCCCCCAAAAAACAAAAAGAAAAAACGTATCTATCATGTCCTCACTATGCATTTAATTTGGTACCATATTGTCGGTGACTAGTTAAGCTGACTAATTTCCAGCATTTGTAGGGACAAACAAAAATTTCTGGATATTTTTGTGATTCCAGCAATGCTAAAAGTCGTCTTCAATCTTTTTCTAATTTAGCACAATGAGCCATATGGATATTACAAACTTGGTATGACAAAAGAGTGAATTGCTATAAAGCCAGTCTGTGTTTGAACCTTCATGTTCTGTCACATTCCATAGGATGTTTTCTTTTCATCAATTCTGGACAAATTCAAAAACATTTTATCACTGACTGAAAGACTGAGAAAATACACCGTAACCTCAGCTGTGCACTGAAAACGTACTGACTTTTCTGTGATCTCATGGATGCTAAACCAAAAAAAAATCTTATCAAGTTTACCTGAATGCTCCCATGATGAGAGTGTAAGACAATATATCGTAGATGATAATAATACATCTTTCAACATAGGAAGCTTTCAAACACTTTTTGCTGTCATAACTTTTTTCATTAATTTCCTCGAACAGAAGTCAGTTGAAATGAATGATCACCTAAGAGCAAGGTAAGAACGGGGATAAAAAAAAACAAAAGAGATGCCCAAACCCGCCGACCGACGACGTCAGTGGTGTCGGGACCACATGCTATTTGAGTTATGCTGAGAATTTCAAAACACATTTTCATTATAATCACTAGCTGACCTGGATAGAGGCAAGCAAAGTGCTCAGAGAACAGATAAAGGTCACAATTAGCTACGGTTAACCACACGCGAAGTCGACTTTATCGCTAATTTACGGTCCGCTTCGTGGATTCCTTTTCGCTGCATTCTCATTTCTGCTTCCCAGAGACCGCGCGGAGTACGATTATTCCTGGAGTACGTCAATAACGGGTGGGGGGGGGGGAAGGTTGAGAAAGTCCCTGTGAGTAAGCATTTGAAAACAGCTTGATATGGCCATTGTGCATGCACACTTTTTGCAACAGTTTTCGATCGCTCAGAGGGAAAACTGTGCGACCGGGGAGAGCCAGAGTGAGGAACTCTACAGTTCAGGAAATTCAATAGTTTCCCGAGTTGGCTATTTTTGTTTCAGTTCTTTTTTGTTTTGCAATATATCACAAACAATGAGGCAACAAATTTATTTGATTAAAGAGGAGCCTTGGCAGGGTGTCAATTCAAGGGTGGATTTGGAAATGTCACCTTCTTAGGTGACCAAAGTGAGACTGAATTCAAAATTCAAAGGCGGTTCAAGGGAAGCCTGTCAATTACTAGCCGGCACGCAACCGTTTATCAGCGAGAGGAAGGAGTTTGTAGGAAAGTCTATTACTGGATGCTTTGTTTTGATATCCCTCATATGAAGCAAATCATTGATCGATCACTGGAAAATAAAACGTAAATGTCCAAACAAACAAAATACACCACAGCACAGTCTAGATCATTGCTATCTAAACATTGGCAATGTTCATTTCCCCTCTTGTAACATATACATCCACCCACAAAAAAATAATCCCCAACTGGAGACATGACCCATTTTAAACATCGTCTTACAAGGCATGGAATTTTCTGAGTGTATTTTCTGCTCCTCTTGAAAACATGTTCTACGTTATGTCAATTTGTGCAGCAATTCTCAAAATAAACTAACAAACAAACAGACACTTAGTGGAAAGCTTTTCTTTTCTTTCTTTTCTTTTTGTGAAGGAGGGTTAAGACACTTAACAAATTCACACAGTTTTATGAAAGGACAATGGCTGATATTAGTCAAAACTACAGAATAACTGCACACCGCAAGGCCTCTGTAGAGAGCTTTATAGCTCTCCTATGTAGCAAGACCATCTACCAATCTCAGAGATGTATGGTTTGAGTCAGCTAGACCGTGCTCTTGTGTCAGGCCGACAGATATGCTTTGATTATCAGAAGAGTCCCCCCCCCATGGTGTCTAAATTGTTCATTACCCAGACTAGGTCTACACTGCTCCACATATTTGTGGTTCTGCAATTCTACGAAGTGTGGTGAGTAATACTGTGTAAACCCCTTGACAAAATGCTACTATGACGATGAATGTTTGCATCTGGTGGTGTCTGTTCATATGTTTGAGTCTGTTCATTTGTTTGTGTCTATTCATGTGTTTATGTCTGTTCATATGTTTTCGTCTGCTCATATGCTTCTGTATAACTTTTCAGCAATTTACCCACTGAATGTGTCAGTATGACTGCAATGTTTTGGAAAGAGAGAAATGCAAAGCAAGAAGAATTTTCTTTTTTCCTTCAAACCAAAGTTCAGCAGTTAATTCAAGCCACTGGACCTAATAAGTCAGCATTGCTCCTGAAGCCCCAAATGCCCATGACCTTTGACCTCCAGGCTATCTCATCAACAATGCTGCTTCCATCACCTAAAAGTCCTGCGTCGGTTCCAAGTTACAAGGAATGTGTTTTCACGTTTCACATTATCCTAACATTCACATCACATCTTTCAGTTGACATCAAGATGAGAGAATGTCCCTGGAAGACTTAACGGCCACATGGCTGCTCTAATACAGAAATAAATCTTCCCGTATGGTGTCACCAGAATCAACCATCCTCTTTCACACGCCATCATCTCCGAGCTGTTTATGCTCACGGCACTGTCCCTTTGACTCATCATACTACCAGGGAGTAGCCGTTGGTCATAATGGGGGGGAGGAACAAATTGCATGAACTTTTTGATGCTTACCAACTATAGACTGGTGCTTATCTGGAGTGGTCACATGGTGGTTGCCATAGACGTAGGGGTCAACAGTACTTCCCACGGACGTCAGGCTCTCGAAGGACTGGATTTCAGAGAAAAAAGACCAAAACAGAAAGAAATTCAATCGCAGTCCTTGTGATGCAGTCATCCAGATATCAAAACTGTACATTTATACTCACACTTACATTTAGCCCTGCGTGATATTCTTACACAATGACAATCACAGTTTGGGCAGATTTTCCCCATGTCATGAAATGGTTTTTACATTTTTCAAGAGAGTCGACTGGGATTGAGGATTCCTAAATAATACACTGGTTGGAGATTTCTTCAGGGCGTGACCATGGATTGGGAGTGTCGGATGCCATACATGCACATCGATGCTGTTGACTGTGGGATCATTACGGCTTGGCACTTATCATCACTATATCTTCTGAAGTTTCTTTCAGAGATACACAAAGGCCTCATGTTTGATCACATTCAAGTCAGCGGGTTGGTTTTAATTCCTTTGATGTAAAACAAAGCTACATATCACACTAACATACCATACAGTAGACTAACTTCTCGTAAAAAAAAAATGTTGCTTTCTCTGTGCAAAGCTTTGAAACGATTAAGGGGTAGGCCATACGACAAAGCCTGTGTGAGCTTTGAAACAATTCAGGTGTGCGGTCACAAAACAAACGACAGTGTATGTGTGATGTTTAAATGATGAGACTCCGTTGGCAATTTGAAATGATGATACAATCTCTCTGGAAGTGCTCACGCTAATCTGTCGGGTAAAACAGATCGTGACTGGCTGCAATGTTTTTGCTGCAAATTTCTGAAGTTGCTTGTACAGTGCATTGTGGAAAAGCAGACAAGCTGTTTGTGTGGGTAGATGGGAAATATAAATCACTGAAAGTTGTGATTGTTGATGGTCTGTCAAAAGTAAGGATAGTGATGACAATTTCTTTCCTCTTAGCCAGGTATTTATGGAACCCATGACGTAACAAACATTTCAGTGGGTGCATTCCAGCTGCCTTCACCATCTTACACTCGGTTCACTATCCTACCACTGCTCTGATAACCTTCCAGTCCATCATCCAGGGACTATTCCACACAACCCATCCAAGACTGTAAAATACTTTTCAAACAGCTTGCAGACTCTCAGCACATTCATCAGTTAACAAACAATAGGAGCAAAGCCGCCAGTAAGCTCCTTTCACATTTATAACAGTTTGATGGGATTCCCTGATCGTATCTACCACAGCAAGCTGAGTTCACACTATAGCAGTGATGCTTCGGCCTGACAAAAACTGTTTATTTGAGCAGCTGGAGGGCTCACATGAATGAGTTCTCTGTGTGTGAGAATGGCAAGCTGTATCCACGGATGAGGCTTATCGCCACTGAACGCTTGAGGGATTATAATCTCCTTTTGGATCACAGCCATCGAAAATATTGAAATGTTCCATTGTAAGGCAACTTCATATCGCTTGCTTGAAGACGTCAGCCAACTGGACGATGTCTCTGCCAGGTTGGAAGGTAACACTGCATAAACTAAAATAATGCATGCCAGTATTCTGTCTCATTCCTGCTTCATGACAACCCACCACTAACCCCCCAGTTAAGACTTCTAAGCCCCTTGTATGTTTACTCATTGTGACCCATGTCAGATGCCATTAGTCCTGATAGTATTGTAGGGTCCTCTGTTGACTGGCTGTCAAAGACTCTAGTTGACTACCGTAGTCACATACAGTTTTTTCTTCTTCCTCTTCATATCTAGATATTAACTCTCTCCTCCCCATCTTTTCCCAGTCCTCTCATTAAAGAATCTGAGTACATGCTAAAACCATATTTCCTCCTGTTAACCCCCTTCTGTGAATCTAACACCCTGAATCATTGAGTTTCATGTTGACACCATGTCATTCCATTTTTGCTCCTCTAAGCCCCCCTTAACTGACTGTAACACCCTCGCATCATCAGGTTACGTTTTGACACCACAGTCTATTCCATTATCCAATTATTTTTACCTTTGCTCCTGTTAGCCTCTGTTCAACATCTCCCATCAAGTACTCAGTGACGCTATTACTGAATGCAAACGCTAGCTGATCCAGCGCCTCCAGGAATGCATCTCTGCTCTTGAACTCCTCGTTGGCCGGCATTCCTGTCGAAGAGAAACAGAACGTGCACAGGTCAGTCCACTGGTACCGACAAGTACGAGCTAGGCAGGGATGGCAGGGTGGGAGATGGGAGGATGCAGGGTGAATATGAGAGATGCAGAAAGAGTAGAAGGATACGCAGTTAGCAGTGTTGTAGTTGCGTCTAGGCAGTCTTGGGGCCCGTCTTGAACAGAGGCTAGTACCACTATGTGTATGGCGGCTTCAAGGCCACTGGAAGCCTGAGAAGTCTAGGCCACATCCGAAGACTTCTGACTACAACCCTGATAGTTAGTTTAAAGGATGCTTTTGTAACCCTTATGAAGAGAAAGTTCATAGTTAAGACATCAATGCAACTTAGTGCACTCAGCAAATGGTGATGACTGTGTGCAGTGCACAGAACATTGAAGGATTCAGGACCACAGAAAGCCCTGCATTGAAGGTTCGAATAGTAGCGCACAAGAATTGACCATGAATGTAGACACACTGTATACTGGGAGGCCATCTGACAATTAATTGTTACATCTTACATGGTGTACTGTAACAAAAAGAGCACTTTTTAATGCCATTGTGTAGTACATCCCCAAATAGCTATGACATCACATACCAAATAGCTGTGATATTGCATCACAAACAGCTGTAACATCCTGTCCTAAGCAGCTGTGCTGTTCATACAGAGGAAATAACTTCTGCTGTTGGTTGCCATGATTTAACATTTTTCTATTTAAATTATATGATGCCTTTTGAACAATAATCCATGCTTGTCTGAAGTCTCTCCCCCAAAAAAGAACAACCCTCTTGAACACTAAACTGAATTAGTATGACTGACACAGCTCAATGACTGAGATGGACTATGAATGTAGTACTATAATTTCAGTTCAGTCCATTTTCAGCTACACTGTACAGTATCATCAGGCTGGTCATCATTTTTTTTTTCTTTTTACAAAGATTCTTAGTGGCAGTAGCATAATAGTATCAGGGAAAGGTAGGGAAGGAAATAAATGTACCCCCCACATACCTTTATGTGGAAGATGAACAACCAATGATCATTTTCCCTTATGTACCTTAGGACCCACTTTGACATGAAAGTTCAGTTCTCCACAATATCCTTCTATCCCTTATTTCTTCCCTCTATACAGTACTTTCTCAAATAATCTACTAAAACAATGGCTCCTTTGCTTGAAAACGAACAAGATAGCAATCCACTTTACGCTTACATGGCGACGTGTCTGTTATGATAACGTTTCCTCCCGTAGTAAACTGATATCATCAAACTAAAAGTCTCTTGACAATTGTATCTCTCTGCTAGTTAATTTTAAAATATTATTGTCCATTTCATTTCATTTGATTGTACAGGGGTATCCTGACTGACTTTGTGTGAAATGTTCTAACTGTTAATAAAAAGCTGCAACTTTTACCTTTGACCTGCTTAATGAGGTGGAGGGCTGCCGTGTGGATTTCCGATGACTTCAGCGCCGAGTACTGGTCCAGGATTACCCGCAACGTACTCAGCAGGTTCCGAAGGCGCTCATGAGCAGCTACCTGTATTGTGGCAGTCACCTCTTACTGTGAAGTCAAAATGAAAGATTGATTGAGCGTAATTAATTGCAAAGTTACACAGCTTGGTTGGCAGCAAAGAGTACCACCAAAGTACCAATTATACCAGAGGACGCCGATGCGTATCTCAATTACAGGTACGTGTACTGTAGGGCAAACATACTGCATGGCCGATATCTGCTAATTTGTTTTCGATTGGAGGGGTTGGCAGCAGCATTCCAGGAAAGCAAGCTGTAAGTAAAATATTCTGATCGATGGTTTGCTGGTTTGAAGCTCTGAAGGAAATATGAGCAAAGAGGACTTTGGCACTTGCTCCT
Organism: Stichopus chloronotus; assembly: GCA_021234535.1. NCBI lineage: Eukaryota > Metazoa > Echinodermata > Holothuroidea > Aspidochirotida > Stichopodidae > Stichopus > Stichopus chloronotus. Next base: position 15,023,266 of record CM037839.1, on the reverse strand, counting down.
TGAACTGATACATTAATGACAGAAATATTACATACACCAGATTCTATATCAAAGTTGAAGCAATGAGGACACATCTCATGAGCATTGAATAAATTATTCGAAAGCAGCACAAAGACCATACAGCAGGGATATCTAGGGCCCTTTGTAGAACAGGCCTTGAAACCCACTGACTTTGAGGTTGGGTAGATAAATGACATTTTGGACAACTGAGTACATTAGGCATTAAAAATTTTAAATTTAGCTACAAATTCCATCAAAATCCACCAAAGACTGACTAATTTACAGGGCAAATTAGTGTCTTACAACTGCATTATGAATAAACATTGTCGAACTATGCAAATTTGTGACATCAAAGATGGACTCCCACTGTATGATATGTCTTTAAGTGAAACCTTTATTTCAAGGACATTTGAGAATTTTATATGATTTCATTTTGGAAGCATTTCTTCTTCAAAAATATCGACACTTACTTACCAATGTGAAATTCAGTAATTAAAGCAGCATGTGTGATTATTCTTGCATTTTCCAAAGTACACCAAAGGAATTCTTATAATTCCAGAAAGTTACAAAAACTCATGTGCAAAGGTGTCTTTGTCCACATATAGCCTAATTTCTAAAGGAAATGCATTTGCATAGGAGTTTTGTTGTAGCAGTGTTCACACATTTACCACGGGGTCCAGTTCCACTAACTTTTAGCCGAAAAATAAATCACTCTTCTTTCTACACTTAAGTTAACACTCTAGTTAATGAAATTTTGAATAAAAGATACCTGGCATAGCATGTTATAATCCACATTGGTATTTAATGACAGAAAATGATGGAAGATCAACCGTAAAGGCTATTTTTATTCCTTCAAACAGCGTATCCTACTTGGAAGTACTGTATATAGGCTTAATAAAAGAAATACTGACAGTGCAACACTTCACATCATCAGTTGTCATTTTGATCAAACTCTGAAAAGTCATATCTTATAAACGGTAAAAGATGTTGACAAACTTCAACGGATTTTAACTCAGGGTTTAAATTTGCAACTTCTGAATGAAGCCAGCTGCTCTTTTCTACATGCATGTCACACAACCTTCAAGGTTTTGCACACACAATACAGAATGTGCTTGGGACAAACATGCTGGCAGCTGCTGGCTATGACATGAATGTTCTAATGCTCATGACATTCAATGCGAACCATATGTCTCTTATCATTTTTTCAATGTGACAAAATTCTTGGAAGAAACTGATTGAAAGATAGAAAAGAAAGTTGCTGCTATCATCTTAGAGGGAGGTATAAAGCATATCAATGTACAATCCTGTAGCTACAAATTCCCCACAGCCCACTGGTGTGCGTATTCAGGAGTAACTGTAATTCCCCTTTGCTTCACTAGTGCATTAAGTTTGACCTAGCTTCAAAGTGCGCGCAGAATCTATTCTGGCACAAAGTCTAGGCTCTCAATTATTTGTCTTTCGCTCTGGGTGAAACAACATGTTTTCTCATAGTCTACGATGTGAATTAATCATGACCGATAGTCAAAGTTACTTTAACTTTCCTTCTATGAATAGACGAACTTTGAAATAATCTTCTATATCTATCTTGAGTGATCCAGTCACCTTATGCATATCAGACTACTAACACTTAACTTCTTTCCAGGTCATGGAACAAATACTGCTCCTTACTCTCTCTCCCACCCTTACCATTTCTCTCCTTTCCCCTCTCTCCTTGGATTTTTCCCCTCCTGCCCCTCCTTTCCTGCTCCTCAGATCTTGTCCTCTCCCCCCAGAGATCCTCTCCACCTTCTCCTCCGTCCTCCCCATCCCAGCCAGCACATTTTTTCTTCTTATTGCACCTCAACAGCATCAGCTCCAGTTTACTGCCTTCGCTGGGCAGGATCTTGTTAATCATCAGCCACTACACATGTACAAGCTGGAAAGTCATCTAAATATTTTGTTTAGAGGCGCACAAATATTTCAGATTGCAAAGGTCAAATAAAATTGAATGAATATCCTTTTCTGTTTCCTTCTTGTGGGGTCACTGAATCCATAAATGTATCTTTGACCCGAGCTTGTACATCAATCAAGGGCGGGAACTAATGTATGTCAAAATAGGTGAAAAGGAAAAGAAGCGCTGGCAATAAATTTTAAAGTTACATAGCAACATCTTGCACCGAGGCTGAGAATGAAACAGTGGAGCTCCTGACTAACGAGTACTAGTTTTCCACAAACAAATAACTGCAAGTCTTTGATGTAACAAATAAAGACAAGATTTTGCTGTTTTGTTTATGACAATTACCTTTTTTCCCCCCTTTTCTGAAGTAAAAATTAATTTTCATTTGGTAGGAGAAATTTTCCATTTTTCAAAGCTGAAATTTCAATGGAACACTAAGATACTGTCGACTATTCAAATTTTTGGTAGCGTTATAGAGTCTTGGATCACAGCTAAATGATGTGATACTCATTAAAAAATGATCAGAAAAATATTGATACACATTAGGACCCTTTCAACTTTCACTTTTGTGTGTGTGTGTGTTTTTTGTCTCCTCAATCTTTTTTGTGTTTCAATGTTGTACAATGACTTTTTCTGTGATTTTTTCCATTTCCTGAAGTACATTAAACTCTGGTATTTATGCATTAACCATGCTATCCACCTTCAGTTCAGAGATTTGCCAGAGATGAGGCAGACTTACCTCTTACTGATGCTAGACTGATGGGATACACCAATCCTGCAAACCTCCCATGCATCGATTAATCACAATAGATGCAACTCCACCCACTAATGAAAATCCTCGACTGGAATAATGAAGTACAATTAAATTCTCTTCCCTCCATGAGGTCGATTTTTTTGTCACCTCCTGTAATATGTTCAAAATTGGCTAATGATGATTTATTAGACAAATTTAAGCTCAGTTGTAAAGTCAATTTTTATAATTATTAATCATCATATTTGGATATTGATGGATCATATTGAGAAAGACATCATCATTAGGAAAAAGTACAGTACATCGATCATTTTGACCTTTCCACAACTGCTAGCTCACTGTCCTACATTTACACTGGCAGAGCTTAGGCCTCAAATGCAAACTTCAATTGATGTGTAAGTAAAGCGTACAATCTTAACAGATGACGGATACACCAGGCTAGGATAACAAATGCACTATTATCATGACTACTGTTATGCCTAACTCCTGAGCACTACGGAGCCATATGACTAATGGGTACCCGTACGATTCCATACGATTTTGGTGTTTTGCACCAGTAAATGCTCTTGGGAGTGACACTTTTATTACTTTTTCTAAATTTACTACATATTCAAGATTCACATATTACTAGGGCACAAGATATGAAGTAGCATTGGCCTTCAGCTTTTGTCATAGGATCTAGTCACGGTCGTGGCCAATTTTTGTCCACGTCATCAAGTGCTGGACACATCTACAGCCATGTGTAAGTTGTTGCCTTCACAGGGCTCAACATACCAAAAAGCATCTTTCATCTCAACAATCAAGAGAGAGAGCTTCACCTGTCCCCAGGTTCCTTTCTTGGTTATTGTTCACCTCCGCTCTTTTGGTACGCTCCTGGGGTGAACATTGTTGTGCGGTATTCACAAACAATAATAATTTACACCAAAGGAAGGAGGTTTGCCACAGAGAGTCGTCAAGATCAATATTTCTGGTACCTCCTTTCATTCATTGGATAATTGAACAACATCAAACCTGAATGAAAACCATTTAGCGACTGAGAAAAGACCCAGAGGCTTGAAATGGCCCTTTCTGTTTACTTTTGACACATCAAAAGGGAACGATGAAAAAGAGAGCAATAACAACCGCTAATTAGTTATTGTAGCATGGGTTTAAAAATAGATGAAGAGAGCAAAGGATGCATAAACGTTCTCTTTAACTTCTCTGTGATTGAGCAGCGAGCAGCACCCTGATGAACAATTCCTTCTCCGTGCATACAACACCTCGCTGTTTCAACTTCAGGCTGTTGTCGATATTTGGGTCACCGACTTGACACCAACATCGACTGAAGAATTCTGATACGTCGACGATGCATTGACTACAAACCCTGCAATCTCATGATGTCAACACCTCTCTGACTGGGACAGGTAAAAGTGGGCCAAGCTGCCATTGATCTTCAAAATCACATGCTGAACATTTAGAATGACCCATTAAACTTGTAATGGTTATGTACCAATAAAACACACCTGTCTCACCGTAACAAATGTACTCCCATCTAAGAAGAACACTGGTACACTTTTTATACTGCCTTTAGTACTTCTATGCCTTAAATACCAGACTAGCAGGAGAGTGAAGTAAATATTTGTATGTAAGTGGTGACACCATTTGTCACATATCCAATCTTCCCTCACTCTAATACATCATTTTTTTTTTTTTACATCTTACAAGATCTGTTCTTCTTCAACATCCTTCTTTCCAATTCCCTCCGTATGTTGCTCTTTCCAATCCCTTTCTCTGAATTTGCCCTTACTGTCTCTCTTGCCTTTCCTCCAGTCCTCCTCTTTCCTATATCTTCCGCATCCTTTCCTCCTCTGCTTACAGGCATCTCTCCATTTGTTCCTCCTGACACTATCGTTCCTCCCTACCCCACTAAATCCCTTCCCCCCCCCATGACATGGTGTGTTATCCTCATCAGCAGGAAGATTACAATAGAATTAATTTAAGCTGGAGTATAATTGGACAAAGGAAGATCAAGCAAATTTTGGGCCACACCGATCCCCTGTATTCTCAATAGTTAAACTGTTTTCAAGCGCAATATACACTGTCATATATGTTATATAAAGACACAGTACATGTCTTGGCACATGTTTTTCCAAGGCTATCCCTTTAAAATGGTTCCAAAAACACTGCAGGCATTTGCAGTGACCATGGTTCAGTCACTTTCTTCAAGGAGCAATAACAAAGGCTGTTAGATAGATGTTCCCTGCAGTACCTAGGTGCCAAAAATCATGAATTCTGCAAAAATTATTTACAGTGAAACTGTTTTGACGACAGAAAAATTAACAGAAAATACATTTAAATTTGAATTTTACAGTACCTTAAGAGTAGGACAAACATTTAAGAAGAAGCCATAAACTAAACCTAAACATGTGGTGACTGTCAACAAAGAGAATTGTTATCTAACCGAATTGGCAGTTTTGACAGTTCAGTTTTCGTTCACTATTCATTCACTATGAACTCTGGATGTTGACATGGGTGCGGCTAATTTGATGAAAGTCGCATGACTACAGAGATGTGTATGGATGGATGTCTATGAGACGCTACCCTTCTTTGACTGCAATACAGGTGGTACAGTATAAAAAAAGGTACAATACAATCTTATTACAATTAAGACAGGGACTCGAGACATTCACCTAGAGTTAAGTTTACCATCCTTCACATCACGTACAGCATTCTGACAGAATCCAATTTCCTGGTGTGGGTATTCACGAGTGACTATAATTACCCCTTGCCTCACTTATGCATACATGTACATTTGAACCTATGCTCAAATCGTCCTCAAAACCATCTCTAGACCAGGCCCTCTAAATGCCTGGTCTCACATACCCCGCACTCAGGGTAACACTGTGTTATCTTGCACTCGAGTAACGTGAGAATGCGGGTTTATCGGGGTCGGTGTTTAAATTTGATCCACCTCCAAACTCAGGGTTTTGCAGTTTTAAACACCGTGTTTATGGTAATAAATCAAGATAACATGTTTTACGACACAGATGACACGAGTTTCCGGTTCAGGGGGTGCACATCACAACAAGAGGCTAGCGGTACTGCACTTCGTGCGAAGCATTTGACCTCGTTACTATAGTAGCACAACCAATACAATTTTACTTGAGGTACGTGAGAACACATGCTGGAAAACACGGTGTTAACCTGCGGTTTTGTCCTTTTGTAAACACAGGGTTTTAGTGCGTATCCCGGGGTACGTGAGACCAAGCCTTAAGACCTAGCCCGCCCTCGTTACAATAAGACAGTGACCCAAGACATTCACAGTAAAGTTTACCATCCTCTACATCACGTACAGTACTGTGACAGGACATTGTTACTGACAAGAGCTGAGTGACTCCTCAAAACAAAACAAGTTTGGTATAAAATTTAATCTGGTACGAAAAAAAAAAAAACACACTGCCATGCTGAACGATATACCTTTAAACCAACTATGTAGGTCAAAGGTCAAACTAAACACGCTGAGGAATGTCAAAATACATTCCAGGTAATTTCGCCCCAAGGGGATTACAGCTGCAGCACTGATTCATGGTAAAGAAGAAATTAAAGAGTACTGTATGTGGTCTGAACAATCTGGAAGAATTCAGTCGTTATGAGGTGTAGCGAGAGAAAGCTCAGAAAAAGGCCCTTTTTTTTTGACTGGGAACGGCAGAGGGAAGCTTTTGTATTTGAAATTTTATCAATGGTATGAGACATGTTGTGTTGATATCTGTGCCACTGCTCAAATGCTAGCAATCGAAAAAGAAAGTGGTTTCCATTAAATGGAGCTTAATATTTCGTTGAAACTGACGCAGCTTGCACTTTTAAGGGAATGAAAAAAAAATCAGTGCCAAGACCCATTAATCTTGACAGTCACTTATAGCATCAATGTGCTAACTGTGGGTGAAGGAGATTATATGAGCAAAAATCCAATGAACCTTCATTTATACTGTTTGTATTAAAAGGAATGATGTTTAGATGGATGCAAACTTCATTCATATTTTTGTTTCATTATGTTGTTCATGTGACACTCTTCAAACTGTCTACAGTACTGAGAACTTACACCAAAATCAGACTTCTTGTCACTTGGCTCATTAGTTCCACATGAATACAGTTGACGTTATATCTATCTGATTCACACACCTACTGCGACTGACTATGGAATGATCGCCCACCAATAAAAGAAGCCAAAAGAAAGGGATTTTTTTTACTGTTCCCTGGGAGTGCCAAAAGATAGAAATTCAAATTTGTAAGTTCAGAATGAAAATTTCAGAAACTCCACTCATTCAAGTTTCAGAAACTCTACGATCACCTCACAGTACTTAAGCATTTAACATAACTGCATACATTTAACTGCAAGAGTTCAGGTAAACAAGTGGGGAAAAAAAATTTCTTTTAAAGTGATCGCATGTGTACTGAAAAAAACAGAAGAATAAGATTATGTTTGATTTTATCTTTTTCTTTATTTTCAAATGTCTACATGAGCTTGCATATGGACAGTTTAAGTCTTTCAGTTAACAAAAATGGCAGTCTCTGCTTTAACAACAAGATTGGCACAAAAACAATAAAAAAAACCAGAAATCACAATTGAAAATTAATGATTCTTTATACTATGTATGAAACAGTACTGAATATGCAACAGTACAGCTTTCATTGGCGGATCAAAAACGTACTGCTCACGTCATCGCTCCCTGGTCGATATCTGGAATTGCTGGTATTTGGTGAAAAGAAGCACTGCATTCACAAATAACCTTTGAACTAATAACATCACTTGAGGCATCAGTGATCCTGCGTTGTTTCAACTAGCTGAATATTCAACACTAGCTACTTCCCAACGGCTTGTTCAAATCAACACACAGTTAACATGGATGAAAACTGTCAACCACCTACATTATTGAATTTTACACTTTTTGTCGTTAGAAGAATTTGAAATCGACATGGAAGAGTTAGCGACTAGAAACGTATTCATTTTTCCAAATTGTCTGAATGGCTCAATGAAAAACCTTGCTCAATGTCTGGACTTGAAATTTCAAGTCCAGACATTCAAACATTTCAAACACAATCGCTTTAATGGTGATTGGATCTATTCCCCCCAAATCCATGAATGCCACCCGTAAAATTTTTATCCTCCAGATTGGTGCCGCGAAACTGAAGGTCCCTTGACGATCGTACTTCAATTTTCATTTACCTTGTAATGAATCTAATGCCCATCTACTCCAAGTATACCTTCTGTGCATTATTAGACAGCATTTCAAATGGGAGATAAATAACTTAAACCTTTTCTTTCTCTTGTTAGATAATTCAACAGTATCTTAGGGTGGTATAAAGGTGACAGCAATTTGGTCCAATTTTGCATCAAGTTAGCAGTGAACTGGGTCAAAGTGAGATTTGAGAATGCACAAGCAGTGATTAAGTTTTGTGGAAGTCCTGGGCTCCAAGACACCATAAATTCTTCACAGGACAACCAAATTTTGGCACAAGGTTTTATTTCAGATGATCAACTTTGGATAGTGCTTGAATAAAGTGAAGATTTTACTCGCAGTATCTGAAACATTGCAGTATGAGATGAAATTGGGTGATGAATTGTTAATAGCACAATGCAACTGTCTTTCCAAACATGGAATTTAATACCAAAATAATTTTTTTGTGGAATAATGAATTCATATAGTGCCTGCAAATCTTTCCTATCATTTTCTGGCGATCAAACAAACAGTAAGATTCTGTGCAAAGTGAATCTGCTTCATCATGGTTCAAGCCCAAAGGCGATAACATGATACCGTAGTAAAATAGTGTCATAGATTCAGAAGCGTTCATCATCTACAATACAAAGTTTACCGCTTTGTATTTCATCGATAAGGCAAACGTTATTTTAAAGGGGCTAACTGAGTTGATATCAGTAAATGCTGCGGTGAATTTGAAGGTTAAAAACACATGACAATACTTACAATTAGCACAGTCAAGCTTCTTCTCCAATAGTTATGAAAACTGTCAAACGTTTTGAATTTTTCGACTGTTACTTGTACTAGTTGTGTGCATGTATGAATACAGTATCAATATGCAAAGGGTCTGGTCACAAATTTTCAAAAACCAAATTACATCATTAATTACTCACTTATGAATGTTCCATTGAATGTGAAACATTGGGATCCTCTTAGTTTGACTATTTGTCATTAGTATGTGAAGTAAACCTGACTGTTTGACAAAAATTCAGTGAATTTCACAAAACAACTCAACGAGCCTCTTTAACCTCCCACCCTCTTCACTTCAAGGAAAGTGTAATTTTAGGGTCGCATTCATGATATAAGCTTTCCTAAGGGATATTATGTTTCATCCAACCCCAAGGGGACAACAGTTGGTATAAAGGCAAGCAATACATGACACAAAGTAAGTGTTTTCTCTTAGGTTGAATGTTTTACTAGTAGTAACTCCACCCACTGATAACCCAGTAATATGGCATGGATAACCATCTAAACTACAGGTATGCATTTACTGTATGGTAAATAAAAATATGAGAAAGTCAATATTTAGGAAAGTTAAACTAATTCTGTCAAGAAGATGGATTTTGCTACGAGTTTTATAAAATCATAAAACCACCACCAAGTAGGGTCCTGTAGGAACAAGAAAGTTTTACTCCTTGTTTGCAACAGGTATACTACATAGTGGCTAGCTATACCCCTGGATGTTGTCAGGCAATTAAGGCATGTATGTAACTGCATTAGCATTTAGCAAACAATGCATAACATCATAAACCCTGCAACCAGTGATTCTCTGTGGGATGGGAGAGGGGGCTTAGAGGGCTGGTCTGTCCATAGCGAATATTACTACCCCAGCAACTGCAAGCCGCCCAACCAACCCCCCTACAAAATTTCCACCCGGCCAAAACAAAAAAAAAATGCCAACACCTCCATGTCACTGGTGTGGGTATTCACGAGCGATAACACCCTTGCTTCACTAATGCATTTATTTTGGCCGTGCTCAAAGTGCATTCAAAATCAATTCTAACAACGCACCCTCCGAGCCTACCCTTCGCCCTCATTTGTCTTTTGCTCAGGCTGAAACAATGTGTTTTGTAGAGTGTCTTAGACTTTGCCTGTATTGAATGCTTCAAAAAACGCCCCTTCAAAATCTCCACTCTGCTAAAAAACAAGAAATGCTGACAATAGGTACTTTTGAAGTTTCAAGTAGATCATCCCTCTGTCGAGTGGCATCCTTTGGCAGCTTCTACCAGGAAAAATGAGGTTGCTGAATACACTATCGTTAGGGAGACACACAAAATGTGAATTTCCTACCCAGGGACTTATTTTGCTAAAGTTGTTTTTCGTCTTTTGCCCCGAGGTGGTCCTACGAACTTCGACCGAATACCAACTGCTTCAAAGCCTTCTCCTACCATGAACATTTGAGAATTCATGAGAGATATACCAGCAAGCTTGAGTACATTGTTACAATTTGCAATATGCTGACCTCAAAATTGCATTTGACATAACCTCAGGCAACTGGATTTTTGTTTTCATTTTGAGGAAAGTCGTACTTCAAATGTGAGAACTTGTGAATGTGTGCATTGTTATATATTGACTTCACAAAATGTCAAGCTGTTCACAAGCACAAAAGCATACTGAAACCCAAGTTGACTGTGTAGACTAATGCTAGGCTATCTACTAGCATTTTCATTATAGTTCCTAAAAATTGGAACCATGTATATTTTTCTCTCATTCTAGTTGTATCCTTACCATTGGCATTTCCACAGTACTGTACATCACATTTGTGTGGAGGGATCTTCATACACCTGCCTTCCCCTTGTGAATCTACAGAACCTTAGAGAAATGACATAATGTAGAAATGCATACAAAGTTGCAGTGATGCTGCAAGGTGACTACATTCAGTAGGGTCTTATTGTGTCAAGTCCATGATTTAAGTCCTAGCTGGGCTGTTAGTTCACATATGGATACAGATTTGACATGAAGTTCAGCATGCAATATCTTGATAATATTCAAGCTCATCCCAGTGAAGTGCTTGGTACTTTTCTTGTATCACAGTGTGCTGGAAGGAAAAATTAACTTTCACTCAGTCTCATTTAATTGTCTCACATGCATTTGTGATTCCATCGACCACCTGCCAAACAGGTATCCTCCTGGGGGATAAGCCCCTTTGTCAGTGTTTTTTTAACCTAAGGTTTGTCCACCTCTCCAGTTCAAAGTAGTCGGTGACCTCCCGCATTTATGGGAGGGAGGAATACGTACATTGCAGATAACTTGTTCTCCCCATTCAGTCTAAAATCATCCACAAACATCACAGAGAAGAGACCATCACATGACCAATTAAAGACCTGCTTATCCCCAGGCAGAGAGTGACCTGTTACCATGGTTGCTATTGTCGGAAGGAACATGTGTCTGCGGCTTTCATGTTGACTTGGAAGTGCTACGACAAGATAACACTTCAGTGTGAATAGGATTCTTAAACATTTCTTGATTTACTCAGCAAACTTTGCCTGTCCATGGGAAGGACCAATGGTGGTAGGGCATGTTTCTCTATGAGTAAATATCTCACGATTGTTGCTAAAATGCTTTTGATTCACTGGCTAATCAGGGAAAACTGAAAGAGAAACGCTACAAGGGTTAGGAGTAGTGTCCCAAAGAAAATGCGAGATCTACCTTTAACACTGCGGCATTTGGACAATGTTGTTGTCCTTAATACCTAATAGATGGCCTCATAACAGTATGTGATGACATGGCAACTTTCATTTCTGTTTGAAATCAATTATTCAAAGTTACATTGAACTAACGTATTTTGTAGCATATCAGATATCATGTGATAACATCCAATATTGACCTAAAGAAGTGTTTTTTTTTTCTTTTATGAAGGAACCCGGCAGTAATCTTGGACCCAGTCGTACATGTTGGGCAGGTACCCAGCTATTACTGGTCACCTGTGAAAACACTAGTTAGGAGGAAACACACATAGGAAATACTACAGACACATACAGTACATCAACTGCCAGAATCTCTACACTCATCTGGACTGGCTATTTACAACAGATGCTTCCCACTTCATACTTCTCTCATACATCCCCACTAATTGTGGCATAGATTGTTGGGCCAAAACATGGCATCCTTTATTAAAAGGTCAGTTTTTTGGCCATTCCTAGTGATATCAATATTAAACAGCATGTGTGTGACAGAGTGAAATGCTGTACGTCAGTACAGTAATAACATTTAGCCTAGATACCAACATTTCTGTGCCACTATCCCCCTCTTTAAGATATGTCTTCCATCTCAAAAAAAAATGTTGTTACTGTACTCTATGACTAAACTTTGGTCACATCTGGACAAAACCCTTCTCATGTACCACCAATACATTAAGATTACTTTCAACACAGCTCAGCACTGATATCCAATGGAATAGCATGTGGATCCAAAGTGAAGGGTCCAATACTCCTTGAAATGAGACCCTCTGAACCCATTGAACTGATCTAAGCGGCTATGGTGATGATCGGGTTAAGGAAATGAAGCCAATCGGCCCTACCACAGCTCTCAACCATGACCCACACAATACATACAAGGTGTGTGTTAATCACAGTTACCAGAGAAAAATAACAGACAGACAGAGATAAAATAGCATGTTGATGCATCAATGGACAAAAGTAGCCGGAGGTGCAAACTAAATGTGACTATGGAGGATGCATTAAAGATAGAGAGAAGAGCAAGAAGGCTAATGTCAAAATGGGTCATTGGTTTACATCCCACTGGAGTCAACATCACCAGTTTGCACATCACAATGTAATGGTTGAGAAAGGAGGAAGGGGCATCGGTCAGTGGCACATGATAACAAAGGAAGGAAAGTTATTTGAAATGAATCAAAAAGTGCACTAGTTCAAGACACGTGATCTACGCATAAAGGAAACAATCAGAATTAAAAGAAACCCACGAATACATCTGGAACGTAACATCTTGAATGGGTAGTTTTCTAAACATGGTGGTTCGACATAATGCGATTGATTTTGAGACCTTTCAACTGACAGTTTGTCAAAGTCTTTGTTAATTCTGCCTTGATCAATATTTTCCAGAACATCTTCACTGCGGCCTTCAAATAGATCAATGATCGTCACGTCAAGAAGGCGGTCAAATCCCTCACTTTATGCCAATCAACTTGAAAAGGGGTTCCATTCAGAGGCTACCCTGTTCGAAGAGATATCATGGTCTGAGGAGCATTTGAGTGGATTGAAAGTATAACAGCTTTGTAGTCAGACACAAAAGAGCAATTGACAAGTTAGAGGCTTCTTCCTCACTGCCTGAATTGATCGATTCAACGACTTCACCTCCGATCATCTTGGGGATGGTTTCGTCAGTCTGAGAGGAGGGTGGTGTACTATTTGCACCTCCCAGATGAATGGGAGTGAAATCTTGAAGAGATTTTACAGAAAATGGATCTTCTTCCACAAACATTTTGACCTTTTATGTCCCCCCCTAATTGCTCAGCATGAGGTACTCTGTATTCCCCTTACACATTCTTAACCATGATTCCTCTACCAACTCTGCAGGTGTGAAACCCCAGGGGCTTTTCAAGTTGTGAATCTCAAACACACAGTTTCTACGAGCTTCACAGCAAAACTTTAGTTCATAAATATTACAACAATTATGAGGTTTTAGAGCTCTGCTGTAGTGAACTGACCTGTAGCATGCCATGCAGTGAGACACTGCCACTGGGTCATAAAATGACCTCAGACTAATTTTACTTCCATGCCTGCTCTTTATATTCATGTTGAACATCCAGGTTAGCTAAGGGCATCGCTGTTCCCAGCTTGAACAATGTAGCTACTATACACTATCTGTTTATATTTCCTTGCACTTCCCCCCCCCCCGGCAAGACCCTGCTTGGTTGATTTCCACCATGTTACAGGAGTGATGTATGTTGCGAGCTCTCTCTTTTCAAATAATGGCTATTGCTTTTGGTAAAGTATTTCAATTATGACTTTCATCCCAAGCACTCCTTGAATACTTTTCCCATCTGTCTTTCAGTGGAAAGGCTTATCCATGTGGTGACAACAAAAAATTCCCACTTCACAGTACGATAACTGATAAAATGTAGGGGACCAAATGAATTCCCTTGCATTCACACTGGTAAACTGTGAAGTTGAGGTGTCAAATCCTTTCTGAAGGGGTGGATCACCATCTCATCAGCTACTCTATGCAGCTAAGTATCTCGACTACCTAGATGATTAACCTCCAGGAATCAATTCTCCTTCCGCCATCAAGTCCGAACATAGAATATGCCTCCATGAGTAGGCCAGTGCGATGGCGTGAACAACACTATACATGTGTTGTTTGTTGGTTAATGTGGAGTATGTCAGATCACTGAGTGCAACAATATGCAGAAGATCTGTAAGTTTCATTATAAGCTACACTACAGTTTCCCAGCAAACACGTGGGTGATGTATTCGTAATGACCCCCTAAGGTAAGGTATAAGGTATCAAAAAGATCTGAAGTATTGTACCTGTTCCACATGGTGCTTCAGGTTCTACAAGGTCACTACTGTAGTTCTGAATGGTTAGCATGATGATAACTGCTCAAGTGACGACTATATCAGTACAATTCCTCTCAAGGAATGTGCTACGATAGGGTTCGTACAGTACCAGCAGATGATGCAGACAGCGGGGGATTAGGATTACTAGTCTATATTGTGATCTTCTCTTCTAGTCAATAGCAAAAACATGGATTTCTGGTTTTCGTACATTGAATATCCATCCAAAACTGTTGTGGTCTTGTGGAAACATGAAAGTGAAGCGTACCTATCACATATTACTCTACTTTACCCTAATTCTCAGAATTAGGCTAGCCAAAACACTATATTCTGCTGTACAAGATGCAAATGACATGAATTCTTTGGATAGCATTATACCACCGAGTGATGCAGCTAGTCAAAACCGAAGCTCATTTCACATGCTTGTTCACTTCCCCCCCCCCCCCCCCTTTTCTTTCAGCTCTTGAGAAGTTTTCAGTGTGTGAGTAATTGGTGAGATCACTTGCAGGGGCTTGAATTCAGTGCCTTGAAGGACATTGTGTTACTACCCTGAGGGACCACACGAGTGTCACGGTCCCATGGACTACATGTTACAACTTCAAGTTGGGTGGCTACCAACTCAACAATTTTAAATCAATTTTGGCTTCCTTTTTTTCGAAACAGTCCAGTTCGACTGCGAAAACAGTGCATTGCTCTTGGATGAAAGCCCATCCTAGTAAGCCCCTGTGGCCAGGAATGGAACTCACCCATGAACCCCCTGGTTGCTGAGTGGAATTACCTTATCTACTCTGCAACACCAACGAATCTAAATATCTAAATATAATGTGATCACTTTCACTCATGAATTGGCTCTTTAAAGGCCATAACTCATCACCCTAAGCTATATTTTTACTTTCCAGAAAGCAAAACTCTCAACTGGTTCTAAGTCACAGCACTCTTTTGATTGACAGCAAATTCCAAAGATGCAGAGTAGCTCATACTACACAGCGTACACAGGGATGAATGTTTTGATTGCACATGTGGAGGAATTTCAGACAGGCTGACGGAGGGACTAGACGTTGGTGGTTGGGAGAATTGAAACTGACTGGGGTGATGAGTTTTTGTCTTTAAACTAAATTGGCAGCACATAGAAATCTCACCTTGCTTGTCGGTGAAAACATCGCGAAGGTAAGTGAGGGACTCGGAGAATTTGCGGACATCCTTGGTCAGCTGCATGATCTCCTCCTGATTGATGTACTGAGTGTCGATGGCCTCTGAATTCAGACTGGTCATTGAGTTGTACTTGGAGTTCTTGTAACAGCCCGAGAGGGATGCGACGCTGTTAGGTCTTTCGAACCCGCC
Organism: Stichopus chloronotus; assembly: GCA_021234535.1. Taxonomy (NCBI): domain Eukaryota; kingdom Metazoa; phylum Echinodermata; class Holothuroidea; order Aspidochirotida; family Stichopodidae; genus Stichopus; species Stichopus chloronotus. The sequence goes on along the minus strand of CM037839.1, from coordinate 15,007,708 downwards.
GGAATGGCGTTTACCCTGAGAAAAATTTATGATGCCAAATTACTTGTATGTGAGTAATGTGCATAGGAGTTTAAAAGCATCTGAAATCGCTGACAAAACTTATTGGACATGACACAATGACAAAAGCCATTTGAGGAAAACTATTGACTACTATACTTAAGCAACTTCATGATACAAAACTGATGTGAATGTAACCAACCACAACGATGGAATACCATACAAAAGAACAAAGAAACTACCATTAGTATTATACTGAGAAGGGCATATATACAGTGCAATGTTTATCATAGATCTGCCTTGAAATTGCTTGTTTACACAAACGGTTAACTCAAAATTACTGTCAACAAACTAATTATTACACATTATTTTACAAATCTAAAACATTGTTCTCTTTTCCTTTCTAAGGTGTATTGTAAGTCCATCCATTTTCTGGCTAGTGTCAATGAGAAGGGAGGATGTCAAACATTTCACAGACCACAGAGATTTGTCAGTTTGTGATTCATATAACGATTTGCATACACAACATCTACTGCAAGCATCTTAATACTGATGTTTGCCTGACCATCCTGAATGCAATGTTAGAGTATTATGTATTCTTAAATGGCTGTAACACAGTGTACATCAAAACTCACATGGTTTACTGTACATATTAATGAGAGATGGACTTAACCTGTCCCCCATACAACTATTACACTGCAAACTGCATTGTGTTTTGAGATCCCCTAACTAGAAGGGACATGCAAAGGAAAAAAGAACCATCTCAGCAAAATGACAATGTTCATAAAATCGGAATTTCGACGATTCAATGAACTCGTCAAAACGACAAAAATCCAAAATTTGTTCTTCAGCTTATTCAGCTTTTCAAATTTAGGAATTCAGTTAATTCAGTAAGAACTTCTTGACATCTTGGCAAAATTCAGGAAATTGCCATTTTGCAGAGTGGAAACATCTTGTCAAAATGGCAAAACTTAAAATTTACACCATGATGAGATCGAATACTTCATCAAAATGACAAAATTTGGACAAGAGTCATTTCAGATCTTTGCAAAAGGCCTATTTTTTTAATTTGGCCATTTTGACGAGTTGTTGAATCTTGGCATCATTTTGCATAATTTTGCCACTTTAATAAAATGTCCAAACTTGGCAAAAAGACAATTTTCTGAATTTGATTTTTTAAGGGATGTTTTATCTCTGCAAAATAACAATTTTCCAAATTCGCCATTAATCAAATTGCAAAATTTCCGATTTTTGTTATTTTGACAAGTTAACTTAAGTCATCAAAATGACAGTTTTTCGAAAATTGTCATTCTGCTGAGATGGCTCCTTTTTCTTTTGCACGTCCCTTCTACGCTCCCACACCGAACAAAATCCTCCGACGAATGAAAGAGAAACGGCTCAGTTGTGGTAAGGCTAGATGAACATGATCTGGATCAGCTCCTATGGCTGTCCTGGTCTGATTTCCTGGGCCGTGTCTCTCCATGGCATTGCCAACCTCAGGCTCCTGAGGCTGGTAGTGTAATAGTTATGTGGAAACAGGTAAGGAGCTAAGTAAATTCACCATAAACAACAGTTAGAAAGTTGAATTGCACATTAAGCCACTGACCAGGGGGGAGGATAACAGCTAACAACTACAGCTGCTTTTAAATCGTTCAAACCTTACCCTTGATCCTTTGTGCCTCATTGTGACCTCTGACATGCCATGTGACACAAAATTTGGCGACAGGCCAGGTGATGTGATGTCACCATTACTTCTCCTTAGAAACTCTCCTTCCTGTTCCTGTGGTAAAAGAAAATACAACAAAGAGTTACACCTGTGTGGTATTCAAAGGATAACTTCAGAAAGTTAGGTGTTGTGTAAATATACCGTAGCTGTGTGAGGAGAGACTCAGTGGTTCTCCAATTTTGCTAGACTACAGTATGACCCCTTTGCACCATCTTGAACTGTCTCCATGGGTAGTAGGGGTAAAAAGGAGAGGGAACCTTACAAACCCCCTGGATGCCTTCTTGTGCCGTAAATTGCTGAGGTGAATGAGTCATAATCACCAGGGATCCCTATCAATTTTCCCTTGGTATCTTGTAGCACTCACCTGAGATTTCCCAATGCTCCAAAGTGGGTGGTAGGGACCACTTTGAGGAACATCAATGTATTAAAACTGTTTTGAATTATACCAGTTAGCAAAAAATCATGCCCTGGATTACAATATATTCAGTATGTTCAGAAATAGCATCATACCTACAGTACTGCAGGTTGCATACTGTATATACACAGTATGAACTGTGCAATAAAACAATTAAATTTCCAACACAGAAACAAGTTAAAATAAAGCTTGACTATTCATTGCATACTTACAGTTGTCTAAATACATTTCGAACCAAACCACAATTCTGTAGAACTGTACCTGCAGGTTTCACTTTCCTGACATATGATACCCTGTCTGTTATGATAGGATCAGGATGACATAATGGTATCAGGATGGAAGGAAACATGATTTAGTCCAAGAGTACATTAAGAATGGTATGTAATGTAACTGAGTTGCTAGAGTCCATACCTACAAAACAGGATGCTGGATGATTGTCAATTATAACAGTTCTTTAATGATCTCTTTCCTATGAAGTGAGTTTACATTTTTCCACAATTTCTTAATATATTTCCGTACCAAAGAAAAGTAAATTTCCTTCCAAATACAAATTTCCTAGGAAGCAACCTCCCAGCTTACCAACTTTACCACCCATGGTCAAATATACAAACTCATATGACAGATATAATTACGTGTATGCATGCACAATTAGTAGTTTAATCATTATGTTTTAACTATGCGGCTGTTCTGCTACGATAAGAGTTTCAGCACAAAGAAATGTCAATTATTGAGAGTATAACTGTTTCATATGTCTGATTTTTGTATGGCTTCAATGCCATGGAAACCTGACCAAAGCACATTACAGTTACTGAGCTAGGGTTATAGCTATAAAGTGTCAGCTTACCCTATGGGCGACAACAGGTTGTTGGTTTAAACCAGTTTTTTTTTTTTTCTAGACACATAATCAGGAGCAATGTCAAATCCTCATTACCAGTCTAAACATACTCGTAGTTCTGAAGACAGAGATGCTGTAAGTGTATTTAGTTATGTAGAGACAGGTGAGATAGCTTTGAAGGTGAGCATAGTCCCCCCACAACTCCCCTTAATTACTTCCCTCCACTCACTTCTCTTTGGTCTTTCGATTATCCCCGAGGGGTGTTCATGCTGGTCATGGGAGCAGTGGTCATGGAGCTTGGTACTGCAGCATGCTACTCTTTGCCTACAGCACCTGGATGACTGGCTGTAATCCCCAAGGACTCACGCATTAAGCTCTCAGGTTGGGCGATCAATTGGAACAAGTCACATATCTCACCTCTACAGAGGCACTGGTCTATTTAGTGGCACGACTCAACCTTTTGGAGGGGCGGGCATTTGCGATCGAGGAAAGGCATGAGACCCTCTGAGAAGCGGTTTTGCAACTTCTTGAGGCCCCTTGGTTGTCCCTCAGGAACTGGGCGCTGGGTCAAGTCGCACCCCTAAATAGACCAGTGCCTGTATACTGTAGGGGTGGAATGCAATTTGTCCCAATTGATCACCCAACCCGAGAGCTCGAGAAGGGAGATCATTGCCGTCGTTGGCTTTGGCTTGCATCTGCGAGTCCTGTGAGGATTATTCAATCAGTCCAGGTACATGGAGAGCAGCAAGCTGTGGTGCCAAAGCTCTGTGACCACTGCTCCCATGACCCAGGTGAACACCCTCCCAGACATCCAGAGATAATGGGGACAGTCAAGTGAAGCAATGGGTCACTGGGTAAGTATATGTCTACAGTGTAAATTATAGGCACTAGCTAGACACATTCCAAAGGCAAACGATTACTGTTAAATATCAGTGTTAATTGGTAATTACTAAACAGTTCTTTTTGCACAAGAGAGGTGAATCTACAACACACTATACATTCTACATGCATTACAATCTATCTGGCAATGTCATAGAAATGCACACGTCTAATAACGCTGCTGTGTTGAAAGTGGAAGTCTCTCTGCTCTGGATACTTATCATTAAGTTGGGTTTTTGTTACAATTGTGACTGACTTTACTGTCCTACTTACCTTTTCAAAGTTCAACAAAAAGAAAGCTAAGCTTGAAATCCTCAAAAGATGTTGACAGAAATCAATAAACTGGCAAAGAGCAAGACAAAAGAAACTGCAAAAGTTGCAGCTTATGCTTCCTTAAGATATCTGTAACCACAGTAACAAGTCCGGCACTCTGAGAGGGACAAGTGTGATACGCTGAATGTTAAAATTCAGACAGTTTATGTGTATCACAGAATTCAAATGGACTCAGCAGTGGTACACTGTACTACTTACAAGCCCTTTATTCAATAGATGACACTTTGTTGGAAATACAGTACTGTATCTTTTGTATTTAATTCTGTGTCGTGCCAGTAACTATACTGTCATTACATATCACAATTTATGGTATACACTATACAGTGCCTTTCACCAGACTTGTGATATGTAATTCAAGCAAATTTGTCCCCCAACAAACTTCAGGCAACAAAGGGAAAAAAATAACTCTTTAGGTTTAAACTGAATTCTTCAGGAACAACCATCACATACTTTCTTTTCTACTACGAGCGAATCACATTTTTTAGGCAAGTAAGACTAGTACTGCTGCAATGTGACTACAGTACAGTCACACAAACTACGCTAATTTGAGGTAGTTCTTAGTAGCTATTTACTTTGCTTTATTGGGTCACATAGATTTATCAAACAACTTACATTCCCTCATGAAAATGCAAAGTTAGGGGGCATTCAAAGCATATAAGCAAGGTCCCTTAAAGGGAAATAGGGCGTTTAGAATACACCAACATGACATACAAAAGAAGTAGCTTAGTCATTGTTAAACCATCCAATCTCATCAATAAACACCTGCAAAAGCTTCATCTCCTCAAAACATTATGCATGTGATGAGTAACGGAAGATGCATCATTTGAATTTTGAAAAGTTTGGGTGAACAAATTAGTGTTGAGTAAGAAATAATTGAATTTCTGTTTGTGAAAAGCTTATTTCTTGAAAAGAAGGCTACTGCCCTTTCTTATTTTGAATAATCTATCATTCCACGTCCACAAACAATGGTTTCAAAAATATGGATGTTTTCTCTAAAACAAACGCCCTATTTCCCTTTAAGGTGTACAGTAATATGGTTGTGACAGAGATACAGTAGTTATTAAATGGCTTTAAGACAGTTGGTACTAAATAACGAGAAATAACCTAATTCAAGAGCTTCAGATGTAGGTCAGACGACCACTGTCTGTTTCAAATTAAGATATGCAGCAGCCAGTGATCAATACAAACTTAAATTTTGAATTTCAACGCAAAATTTATGTAGTGACCGGCTGTAAACAATGGGGAAATAGAGACAGAAAGGGTACTCTTCACTCATTGCTATACAAACGTCATCTCTTTTAATATTGTAAAGAACATGCACAATGGACATTTCTACTGATCCTCTGTGTGATTAATAAATAAAATGAAAACTATCGACATTTGATGAACATGATTAAATCAACTTCGAACACCAAATCCAGGCTACCGGCCAAATTGATGTCAAACACAACTAACTGAGTTGTACACTTTACCTTCCGCTGCCAAAAAAGAAAAATCACGATAAATGAAATACAAAGTCAACACTGTTTTTGTGCAGTACATCTTGTAAAACCCCACAGTGATATGAACTGCTTGAATGTGGAAGATTTGCTGTAGCAGCCGCAGTCTTATAGCACAGTCCCTCTGTACTTTCGTACCATATGATGCTGTATATGTCCAGTTCAATTTGGTAAAAAAAATTTGGCATTAACAGAGCTGGAATCGGATCCATGTCACAAATTTCCTGTGATTCGCAATGAAGCAGAGCACAATTGGCAATCAAATTCCAAACTTAGCTGTACCGGCTTTTGGACGTATTAATTAACGACAGACCAACCTTTCTTTTAACTACATGTCATTAAGCCCTAATCATACTATTCTCAAGATAGCTGTGACCAGATATATTAACTTACCTCTCCAGAGGAATATTCCACGACAATCTTCGGTGGTGCCAATTTTCTACGAATGGCAAATGGTGAGGAGAGCAGTGCCCTCACGTTCAAACTTGGCGCTTCCAGTGACATACTGTACAATGGCAAAGTGAGAGTAGCACCAACAAAGTGACATCAGGAACAATTATTGTATCATTTGTCTTTCCTGTATTCCACACAAAACACTTCGGTTGTTTTTGTCTTTCCTCCTTTCACTTTTGTTTCCTAAGATCAAAAAATACTTATGTTGCAACATCAGAAGATTAATGGATTGAAAGCCAACAGACCAGGACATTTCCACTCCATTGGGGGAACAGGAACACAAGCATGCGTACGTACGACGAATCAAACCCCAAATGGGAAACAGTGAGATGCTCGGCAGCTCAATTAGTACAGTGGTTTGTTTACAAATGATGGTACAATTGTACCGTAAATGACAACAGCTCATAATGTAACTTTCCCTCTGATAGTTTCAGTTTGCTCAGATCATTGTAGTTAAATTAATACACAGAGCTAGTGGTACAGTATTTTGGATGATCCTGCACTAATGACAGTGATAAGCCTGTCACTTCATCTTACACACATCAAGGTCGATGACAGAGGAATACCATACCAAATGTCTTGGGGAATTTCTTTCCCTCGCTTTAGATCGCGAAACTCACGACCTTTGTGAAAGCCGGAATGTGTTGAAAATCGTAATCTGCGGATTACAACAGGTTTGAAAAACTGTGTAAAGAGGTGTTGATGTGCTGCGAAAGGTTGCTCACCAAAATTCATCAAAGAGCTGACTTGATTAGGGAATTTTAAGTAAATCCTTTTGTTTTGAATGACAAGTTACAAGGCCTAACGTAAACGAAAGTCTGGCACTCTGGCCACTTGAGCAGTGAAGCAAATTAAAATTTTCTATGCAGCATTAATACATCGAAGTTTTGAAATCAGCATTCCCATGATTTAATTAGCAATTAACCGAATTATTCTATTGTAAAGTACTGCCCACATAAATACCCAAGCGACACTATTTGCCCAGACACAGTTCCATTATTTATTAATGTGAAAATAACAGGTACGGTGTCATCACTATATATGCCAAGTTTCCGAACTACCTATCATTGCATTGTGCTGTCAGTAAGTGGTTTCAGTATCTGTAAGTTTCTGGTGTGTACGTGTCCAGTATTTGCTTGACAAGCTACAAACAAAGCCTACAGTCAACTGTGTACACAATCTTATAATATTATTGCATATCCGTACATTTACAGTTCAATTGCTTCAATGGTACCTGCAGTAAATGTAATTTAAACATGTACACTAATGCATGACAGATTTTATTGCAAGCGCCAGCTGTGAGTCTGCTCTTGTCTTACAGCTGTTTTGTTGCTACCAGTTTAGTTTTCAGAGACATAAACGTATATTTACTGCAGCAAGTTAAAGCCTAAGCTGTTTACAAGTGCTGCATTTTGTGCAGCGATGCAAAAGTATAGCTTTAATTTGTGATGAGAAAAAAAGATGACGGTGAAAATCTGAGGGGGAAATTCTGAGGGACGGTATACAAGAATTAGAAAGAGGGTACTCCAGAAACAATGGGATGGCCTGCAGACCTAGGCCTAAATACCAAATATGCATTTACATGCAAACTATTTATAAAAGAGCTGCACAGGTACAATGCACTCTGTCTATATTGAAACTTCAACATTAGTTCTCAATAAATATCATCCATAAATCAGGATCATATTGGCATGAAACTCATCAAAGCTACATCTGCACATTTTCTGATGGGAGTGTTTAAGGTCATGTCATACAAAGGCTATTGGTGAGTTGTAGCTCTGCAGAACATCAGCGTGGCCATGCAGTACAGTACCTATGTTTCAAACTAAATCAAACGACCCTCGACTGCAGCGGAAATCAACACAATCCATGTTACATCAACGTGATTCCTCAGAGTACCAAAGAAAACAGTTTCCAGCATGGGGTAATAGACGTAAGACTTTCAAAACCTGTCATCACCGAGATCTTCTTTGGGCAACAGTAATATGTTACTGTAGCATTACCCATATAATGACCCACTAGCTGGCTGCAAGAATCTTGCCAGCTTAGAGCTTACAATACATGATCCTTGGCAATGAACCTTCAGACGTTATTTCTTACGATATCTCAACTTGACTTACGTACTGTACTGCAGGTGTCGAAAAAAAAAAGAAAAAAGTATCACACTTGCCATAACATGATTGAGATTACTTTTCCAACAGTTCTGCGACAAAAAGATAACAACAGTCACGCAGGAACTCTACATGAATGACGCACTGTAGACTTCGAGTACCGTGCCATCCAACGAACACATTGACAGTTTTAATCCCATTGAAAAGGCAAGCAAAATACTGCAATGGTGTCTCAAAAACTGGTTCACTTTTGGTGCGTGCATATACTGACACTTTACAGCAAAACTATTAGATATTATGGAATGAAATATACCGAACTTAATAACAGTCTGTTTAAAACTTCCACTTAGCTGAATTCTGTTCCATCCACAAAGTTGTTAATAATTGTACTCAACAATGTAAATTCCATGAGAATATGACACTTTGGATTTTACGAACCAGCAGAATAAGGTTTCACAACATAAATATGCACAGAACCAAGGCAGACACTAAGCACACACTGATGTCATGCTGTAATTTTGTAAAGTCTGCATAGGAAACTACAGTGCACATGTTAGTTTTGGTCTGCTTGCATTTGTTGATCCAAGGAATCATGTAAACAGACAAGTTTACAAATGATCATAGAGTATCTCACATCCACAGTATTATGTATACAGTAACAAACACTGCACATGCATTGACTTGCAACGGCACAGGGGGAAGAAAGCATTTGCCAGGATTTAGCTTCACTATTGCAATGATGTATGTGCCCAACAGGTTAGGTCAATAAAATGTGAATTTATTTTATCCCTTAGCATTGTGCTTAACAAAACAACCCATATGTGCTGAAGGTTCCTTTTTCCCCCCTGGGGATCTTCGACTTGTCACCCACGGAAACAGGATTTAAATTGCATGTAATTCACCCACTTGTTGATCCAAAGAATATGTACTGCCAACATCTTACAGTAAATTACCTGTGAGGGCAGCATTGAACTTCCAATTATTCATGTAAAAATATTTTAAAATATGTAAACCACTTGAGTCATCTCATGCTGTTTGTCTGGGCTATGGTCCGTGTGCACAGTATACCAAAAGATTGATATAATAAATAAGATGGATATCATAAATATAATAAATTTAAGTCACCAAAGTTTTAAGTTGAAGAGCTATCACAAACTATAAAAGAATGCTTTCTCAGCTGTAGTCCTGGAAAACTGCTACTTTACGGTCATAATCTTCATCGGTGGAAAAGTTTAAAGTAGTTCCCCCTGTAGCATCTAAGACACCTAAATTTTCTTCTGGACCACCGGATATTGCTACTCACAGGGTCCATGGCAAAATTAACAATTCAGTAATGTGTAAGCTGCCAAATTCACTTTTTGATTTCGAAAACAGAATAGGTTTGCTAATTTTCTTTTATTTAAAAAAGAATCACAATTTACGGTAAACCAGATTTAAATCTTAAGTCAAGTTCCACATCCAACAGATATGGAAACTGTCAAATATTTTTAATTTTTGACTTTATAACCAATCCTCACTATGTGCATATGAATTAGTACCAATGTGGAAAAGTGTCCAGTCAAATTTTCAAAAAAAAATTTGAACTCATTGATGCTCCTTTGCGTGTGACACATGGGGATCCTCTCAGTTTGACCATTTATCAATAGTATGTGATGGAGACTTGACAAGCGTATGAAAACTGAGTAAATTTCACAAAACAACTCAATGTGGCAAATTAAATTTCAACACTGTCAGTAAGCTGAGGTTGCCCAATGATGAATGCAAAATAAAAAAAAAATCTCATATTTGATCACACTAATTACACTATCAACACTAGGTCTTACACTTTCTTGAGAATTTTTACAAACAAGTTTTTTCACCAAAAGTCATATCTCTTGAACTTGGAAGACATATCAGTAAAACAGATCATCTTCTACCAGGCACAGTCGAGCAAACTGACGATGCCTAAAATCGGTCAGATTGCAACTACAGTAAGCTGCAGCGACGACGGCTGGCCGTCCACAGTGATCAAAGCTGAAGATTCAAAGGAAACTGAATTCAACTTGAGATGACAAACTCATCAAAAGGCAGTTCAGTAACAGAGGGGTAACAGAGGCCTCAATCTATATATTATCACAGGGTTACAGGATATTAATATTGATACCAGGTAGGCTAGGCTTGTTATGGTAATTTATGACCTGTCACAGTGCACACTGAACATATGCACAAGTTGAATACTACACGTCCGCAACAATGTGAAGGAAAGAATTTGCCATGTCTTCCAATCTTGTAAACATTGTATCTATACATCACAGTAATTGCAGCAAGTTGAATCCAAAGCAAACTGTAACTCCACTAGACGAAAGACATGTACAGTACTGTGCCACATGTACAGTACAGTGAGCTGTAAATAAAACGTGAGCTCACTGAACCAGTGGCACTTGAATGATGCCATAACTGTATCGACAACTGGTGTCAAGAGAAATATCAAGTCACATTATGGGCACGCCTGTCAAGTATGAAAATGCAGAAGTGACGACACACTGAAGAAGCCGAAACTGAACCGCAAACCCCAGAATAAGAGCTCTGGGAAGATACTGACATGATCAACATACAGGTATCTAAACGTTTTGGCTAGCTACATGTTGTGCAAATTTATGCAAGAAGAATTTAACTCCTATCCAACCTCCCCTCCAGGGCAAACACTTTGAACAAATATTTGAAAGCGAAGAGTCCAAATAGGCAGTGAAAACACCAAACACTTCAGTATTTCTTTCTCTTTTCTCCCACAACTGCAAACCATTGGCTAGCACTGTGAGAAAAGTAACTCCAAGCACCATCAGAAGCCATACCAGTTTACCTGACAGGTACTAGGGATAGTATTGAATACAGGAGTCAAGAAAACGTCCACTGTCATTGTCAACTTGGTTTTGAAATAGGCCGACAAACCCTACACGGTGTACCTGCAAACCCACCAAACAACTTGCAAATTTTCCGTGAACAAATTTAGACAATTACTCTACTAACACATCTGGTGTTCAGGTTAGCAATCATTGTAAGTTAGAGCTACTTTTCAATGCACAAATGCACTGTGGTTTTGTCGAATTCATTATGAGGAATTTTTTTCATGAATCTGACATACTACATAAGGCAAATTAGTGTAATTTATATGCTTGGTTACTGTTATATTACAGTAATGCAACAATTAAACAACTGAGATGTACAATCACACCGTCTGACCTTAGATGATGACTGATACTGTACAGTGTAGGTATCCATTAGAACCTGCATGCATGCATACTATGGGGATATCCAAGAACTTCAAGTTACATACCAAATATCAAATCTGTGCAAACTTCCCTTCTTAAGATATCATCATGTCTACAAGGTTGTCTTGACTTGACCCCTGTTGGCCTTAAATGACCTATGACCTCCATCGAAAACAACAGGCTATTTGTACTCATTAAGGTATCTCTATTGTTCATACTAAAAGTCAAATGTCTTTGTGATTCCTTGCCAATATCTCATTATTACTTATATACAGAATCGCTTTAAACAAAATCAACCATATTATTTATGGGTTTGGCATGGTTCCTTGATTCAGTGTGATGAAAATAGTGGTACTGAATGAAGGATGGCATATCTCTTTACCAAATGCTCACACATGGACAGAACGTTCCTGACACCAAATTGTTAAAGGTCTGAAACTGTGCAAGAAAACTTGAAGTGTTTTTCTCCTTTGGGAGCCTCTATGGTGGCTAAAACAAAGTACTCTGTAAATCTTGACAGGGAGTTGATGGCAACTGGGATATTCACTGATTACTTAAAGAAGGTGATAAAGAGCTATGTTAAGTAGTTTTCAATGTAAGAAACCAAAAATGTGCATTATTTTCTTTTAAAATGAATGACATTTACCTCTTCATAACACTAACAAAGTATCACATGTAGGACTTTTGAATCCAGGACAGTTCTTTGGAATAATAGAACTTATTATATATCTTCATTTGTGTCAACCCATACAGAACAGTATGTTAAATATCATCAGTCCTTTCATGCTGACCTCAAATAACCTTTAACCTCCAAGAAAAACAATAGGAATCATACACTCACAGTGGACACAAACACACCAGCTTAGAAGTTCGAGTGCCTTTCCCTCCTTGAGATAATGGGTTCAGGTTACCAAACTACAGTACTGTATGTCTTCTACTGACCTTAAATGACCTTTGACCTCCATTACAAATGACAGACATCATTACTCATTATTCTATCAGTGATAAGAGATAAGTTCCACCAACATTCATTTGTTGAGATATCTCCCCTTAATAGGTTTTCATAATTTAAGTTCTGGTGACCTCAAATGACCTTTGACCTCCATGAAAAACAATAGGGATCATCTACTCATGATAGACTAAAAATGCTAAAACTTTGAAGTTCAAGCACCCTTCCGTTCTTGAAATGCCATGTTTACAAGGTTTTCAAGCTGCATCCTCTATTGACCTCACATGACCTTTAACCTCGATAAAAATGACACACCACATCTACTAATCAAATGCTACCAATGATGACAGTTTTAAGTTCCAGTAACATTCTGTTGCTAAGATATCTCTCTTGATAAGTTTGTCTACTTTTAGCTCTAGTGACCTCAAATGACCTTTGACCTTCCTGAACATATAGAGAAACCATCTACTCTCTATGAACTAAATACACACCAACTTTGAAGTTCAAGCAACTTTCCCTTCTTGAGATGTCCTGTTTACAAGTCAAGGTACATACTCAGTATGTTAAACCAATACACCTCCATACCCAATATGAGATCTGTACATGCTTCCCTACTTGAAAAATTGTCTTCAAGGTTTTCACAATATGACTCTTGTCGACCCCAAATGACCTTTGACCTTCATCAAAAAAAAAATACGCTCCTTTTACTCAATATGGTATGTGAGATCTGTACAAGCTTCCTTTTCTTGAGATATTGTGTCTACAAGGTAGGCATCACAAAACACTCACATACACACACTCACATACACACACATACATACACTCACATGATTACAAAGGGCATGACTTCACCAAAACCAAAAATGCCTGAAATAATCAGAAAATCTTTTACTTTTTTGGCAGTCAATTTCTCTTAGATAAGGATCATTTTCTGGATTTTGGAAGGAATGTCTACCATGCTGCGACACATCTTGACATGGTGGCCTGCCCTCAATTGTAAAGGTACTGTACAGTAAACAGTGTATAGTAACCATCAAATTTCTATAAATGGATTACAATTGTCTGGGTTTACTTTCATACTTAAGTACATAACGGACATGCATGCCATGCCTCTGGTTCACTATACTCCATGGTGTATGCAGCTGCAAAACAGAGCTTTTTGCAATGTACCCCCTATTTAGAAGATCAGTCAAATCTAGCCTATTATGTCTAACACAAATCTGGGGTTTCAGATTAAAATCAGTTCCTAACAGTGGTTTTCATTCTTTTCTTCTTCCATTTAGGGAAAAGAGCTTTTGATCCTCTCACTTCACTGATTCACAATGAATGGTATGTCAGAACCCACAAGAACTCTGACAACAGCCGGTATAATGGCAATACTCCCTTCCAGAGTGCACATGTGAAAGGGTATTCACCAAGCAGGACAACAAATCACTGGAGACCACAAATACCTGTACCTATGTACGGTGGTCAAGTCACCTCAATGCTTTTCATTGCAAAGGTCCCTTTTATGTACACTGTCAGAGACTTGACTAAATTCACAATTTGTTGAGACATTTTGATAATACCGGTACTTCAATATGACTGGGTTACACAACAGCGCATCATGTCATTAACCTTCAACCAATTTATTCTCAGACAAAATGAAACACTTCTAGCTTTCCTACACCGATCTTGCTGGGCATGTGCGAATACAACTTCAGCCATGACTACTAAAATGCCATCAGACTAGAACCTTTAGGCATTCCAAAGATGAAGTTACAGTACTTAACCACCTATGATGTACCACATACTAAAGTACCACCAGTCAAAAAAATTCTGTATGAAATTGATACAAATCTGTAAGACATTTTTTTGCAATTTTATGATTTCACCGATCAGATTCTTCCCCAGAGATCCCTTCAATCCCTAGCTCCTGCAAATCTGATTCTCCTGTAAAATCTTAGTTTTTCTTACAGCATGTAAATTTCCCGTACCACACTACACACAGCTTTTTCTCGCCAGTTGCAAGACTTCGACTATTTCGTCATTTCGTGTATAGCGGCAGTTAGGGTACAGTACAGTACATACAATATTCTATCATCGTTATTTTCAAAATATTCTGTCGCAACATTCAAACAGCTGAATTAAATCACAAATCATTCACGTAGACGAATCAGATCTGTTAAAATTAAAGTTTCATAACCATGTGTGCATGCTGTTAAAACAGCTGCTGTAACTACTGTAGTTCGCCAAATTTCAAGGTCCATTTGTCACCAGCAAAAGTTGTTCCATTCTTCAGACAGAATCATTTTTAAGAAATAATTTTCTCACCATGTTCCATTAATTGCACTTCCCTTTACCTCACCTAAGGGTTTCACTTTATTTGCCCCCCAGCTTCTAAGATCCAAAGTTGACTTTCAGAGCTTTTGCACCATAAAGACATTAAAACGCCAGAATTAGTTCATGATAATGATACTGTACGAAAGTCACACAAAAGTTTTATGGTATTTTCAACAATTTTTCTATACATAGCACTGTTGTATATTTTGTGTTAAACGTTTTAGAGCATTTAAATTTGCATGTTGCATCTTTTCTACTTGAGGCAATTAATTCTAATGCAGCTCTGTGGGGCACACTGGTCATCATCAAAATTGAGCGTGCATGTGCACTGAGTACTCATGTTATTACTGGCAACAAGGAATTCAAGTTATGTGTAGGAAAAATATTTGTCTGTCAAAGTGCCAAACAGCTCTACATAGTTTCATGATGTTCACAACATAAAGAAGTGCAGTGCACCTAATTGCAGTTTTCTATTTTATACTATCCAGTATTTTTTATTTATTTTTCTAATGAATTTCTGCCAGCTATGATAGTATTTAAAGTACAGCACTGTATAATCCATATATGCCTCCACCTATAGAGAAACTCTATTACTAGTTACCACAGTGAATATAGTTTATCTTAATTTAATTAACTTAAGTGAAGTTACCATTCAGGCAACCTTAATGAACACAACTAGCTTCAAAATGGCATGACACATGCCACATGTGGGGGCCGAGAAGAGACACACAAAAAAACAAGTTCTTCCAATGTCGTCCGTACACGAATGTCGGCCTCTGAAAAAACCAAAAGTGCATCAAATCACCATGTGTATTACTGCAGTAACATGGCAACTAAAATGTAGGAAATCCGGGTCTTTTGAAACAATTCCAAAACGAAAAAGTTATTTTTCACAAATGGCACATATCCAACAACAAAAAACAAGAATCCGAGTTCTATTTAGTCCTCTGCAAAAACTAAATTAAATTTTCCCAGGCTGCATGCATGCACAGTGCACACAGTATGTTGTATACTGGCTCCATTGCAAGCTACAGTATGACTGCATGGAGACAGTCAGATATTCCACAGTGTACTTAAATCAATACGCATATTGACAGGCAGACAGTGAAACCTACACTACAAAAGGGAGCTAGGTCTACCACAATAGGACCCTGCTAATTAAGGGCCTGATCAGTTGCACAATGATGTAAACAGCTACTGTAGGCAATCAGGTCCAAATGAATGGCTGCATCTACCGAGCTAGGGAAACGATAAAATCCAGCATGCCGGGTCCATGCATGACCTGAATGAACACTCCGGATCAACTTCCATACAGTTCAATTTCTGAGAAAACGAAAATCACTCTGATGTTCAACACAAACATGTGACGCAGAATCACCCCAACGCCGAACCTGTCGGCACTCTGGAACACATGCATACATGTAACGACTCATTGTTAGCTGGCGGCTCTGTACTGCCACTCTGCCTATTGGCTACAAATGAAACCTGTCATTATTTACAAGTTTTACTGGATTCCCAAAGCATGGGTGACAAAATCAATTTGGCGAGTTAACAGAAAGTACTTAAGGAGTTGCTACAACCCCAGACATGATCAATTTAATACCATGATTTGTCCCCCCTTAGGAATTCAAGTTTAATCCCTCACAGGGATAAAGTCCAATCTTGAAGAAGCTATTTGAAAGGTGTTTCCTAATCCATTTACCAGACAACTGGGTCAAACAGAAGGGCTATACTCACTTACTCTCTTTAATGGACTGTTATTGCTACAAGGATCACAAAGCAGAAAGGCATGAGAGATACCATACAGTTACAGGACTTACACATGTGCAGTTGGCCTACAGTATCGTTCCAAATGGGCCAAACCAAATTCATGTTCTAGAGATAATGAGCGAGGACTGACAACAGCTGCAAAAGCTTTGGCAACTACACTACAGCAGATTTACAGAACTGGACAGAATATGTAACACAGTGTAACATATAATCAACATCAAACCTTAAACAGAATTTTATATTAAACGAAACATACCAATGGTGAAGTTCAGACACCTTAACCTTCTTGAAATACTGTGTAGTCGACATTACAAATTATGATCTCTGTTGACCTCATGTGACCTTTGACTTCAATTTAGATCATATCAAGAGCTACCAATGTGTTAACAGGTTACAAATCCAGCAACATTGAGTTGATAAGGCACCTTCCTTCGAAGGTTTTCATGTGCAGTATTTTAAGCTCTGGTGACCTCAAATGACCTTTGAACCCCATGGAAAATAATATCCAGGATCACAATGGACTACATCTACACATCAACATTAAAGTTCAAGCATCTTTCCTTCCTTGAGACACCATCATTTTCAAGCCAAGATATCACATACACACACGTACTTGTGTGCACATACACACACACATACAGGCCACATCAACTGAGTATAGAATCCTTGCCTGCCTTCGGCAATTAAGGAATCAGAACACATCAGTGATTATGTCCCACTGTCATCGAGACTGTCAAATTATGCGAGAGTCTGACTTCTGGGACTTCTTTGGTCAGATTTCCTGCAAACCATGAGCTAATTTCTTTTCTTGTGGTACATGTTCAGTGCAAATTCATGGCTGGAGGAATGAACACTATAGATATACAGCTCCTGATAGAAGACTAGGCCTATGTCTCACAACTACTGTATACAGTACCTACAGCATGTAGTACTACTGGCTGCCTGAGCCTGCATCTTTTAAACAAGTGAGAACATTTTTCTAAATAATTTATCTATTTTTGCATTCAGTTGGTGTACAACAGTTTTCAAGTTTTCACCTCTTTGGCATTATAATTAATCCCACAGAGAGTTAAAGATATCCTTGCGATGTAAAGTAAGATTTCACACGTGAGTCTTCAAAAGTTTTCAACGACTGAAACTGCACGAAAAGATATACAGCGAAGAGAAAAAAAAAGTAATGCAGATATGTCTAATTTTCACACCTTGGTAAAATATGTTGGATAGATGGGAAAGCACAGTAATGCAGGGACAAAAGGAGTAGGAAATGGACAGAATATACATTAAATGAACTGTAACAGAACAACAATGGAAAAAGGGCAGATCTATAGGCAATGTATTCTGAGGACTTTTATCACTGCAACTGTTCTTTTTTCCTTTTGGGGGGGGGGGGGGTCGGGGTTCTATTTCTCTCTGTCCTTAATTTTTCTCAATTTCAAATACAGCATATATATAATACCACATGTATAAATGACATCATAACGATCTTGCCACGACCAGTCACATTACAGTAATTGTGCAACCAAATTATTGATAGCCATGAATTGCAAGCACATTCCTGCAGTGCCCAACCCTGTAGGAGTTTAACTGGCTAACAGGTTGCTACTGTACAGTGGGTCTATTGCATTACTGAACAAACTTTTTAATGCACTGATTGAGTATTATGTTTCCACAGATCATGGACCTGCATGGTAACTGACTGCATACATCTGAAATTCTTTGAACATAAAACATACTTTGAATTCTTATTTTCCTTGCAAAACAATATGGTCGTCTACACTTCCATTGAATATAGAGAAAACTTCACATGTAATGTTCGATGCCATTCAACTGAGTTACACTTTGGTCAAAATTTGCCACATCTTTGGTTTTTCCTATAACATGGTTAAATTCACTCTCTTTATTGTAAATGTCACTCATGAATGTGCTGTAATGGAC
This sequence comes from Stichopus chloronotus, assembly GCA_021234535.1. NCBI lineage: Eukaryota > Metazoa > Echinodermata > Holothuroidea > Aspidochirotida > Stichopodidae > Stichopus > Stichopus chloronotus. The sequence continues at coordinate 14,989,236 of CM037839.1, read as the reverse complement.
TGACTGCCATCCAGTTTATTGTTATGATCAAGAACATCATTGACGTGATCATGATGATCGTCGTTGTTGGCTCCATCATTATCATCAATACCTATCATCATCATTATCATCATCAATAATCATCTTCATTACTATAGTATCATCATCACTCATCAACACCCATCATCATTATCATCATCACCTATTATCACCATCATCATCACCCATCATCATCATCCATCATCATCACCATAATTATCATCATCATCATTATCATCATCATCATCACCCATCATCATCACCATCATTATCATCATCATCACCATCATTATCATCATCACCCATCATCATCATCCATCATCATCATTCATCATCATCATTATCATCACCCATCATCACATTATCATAATTATTAGTGACACTATGTACAGTAAGTTGTGCTTGCAATCCAGTGAATCCACAGTCTTTGCAAGGTCCACACTTTTCAATCACAGCGACATGGCAGACGAGATTCTCTTCTCTATTCAAACTACCCTGCAGTATTTTAGTTAGGGTTTGCAAACTGCAGTGTGTACAACCCATGCTCTGTGTACTTTACAAGTAACACAGAGCCTGAAAGTCTAGCAGACATAATAGTGCAAACCTACAGTATACAAGATACTATGACAGCATGTAGCTTTGTCAGTGGTTCTGTGTGATGACAGTCACACATTCTTTCAGGATGAGCTTACCAAAAATTTACATAATTTGATGATCATTCAGATGAAGGTTGAAATTTAAATCAATTTTCAATATTCACCTGTCTTGTACACAATCGTGTCTAGTGCGTGATTCCTGATACATACATGTAATGCAAAAAAAAAAAAAGATTACCGCAGCATAAGAGAGGATTGTCAAACAATTACACTATACACAAGCTCTTTTTATAGGGTTTAAGCATGTGCAGTACACGGATGGAGACACACTTTTGTCTCAAAAATATCCTCTGTCCCTTCCCAATTTATTCTTTCCGGTATCTTATAGTTCATTTTGTTCTTCACCTACAGTAGCTCTGATCAATCACTATTCTCTTTCAACATAAATTTTTGTGAAATTCTTGTGAAATGCTTCAACTATGTTATAAATGCACGTTGTCAAAATCTCATTTTGCCGTAAAAATCCTGCGCAATAAAACCACCAATAGTGAATTACATACTTCAGGTCTCTGACAAAGTTGACATTTCAAAATTTTGAGTCTCACAGCTGGCAGCATTTTATACAAACTACAGTATAACACGTTGTAACTGTCACAGTTCCGTCTTCTACAATCCCTGACGAGCTAGAATATAATGTGGAGAAGCTATGTGCTTCTCTTTGACCGTGAGTTGTTTTTTTTGCAAACCAGTAACATGACCTTGGTAGATGCCAAGATCCTAAAATGCCTCAATGTAATTTCATTAATGTGGTTAATCCTCCTGGCAAAAGTTTAATACTAAATATTTTTGACTACAACGAAGAGACTACCTTACAGTGCAGTGCTTAGCGCTGTATGATGGTGCTGTAGCTATCCCGATAACGTAATGGACACCGCCGACGTTGCAATTGGCAGTGAGCCAGGCAAGGTCTGCTACTTAATAAGATTGCACTGAGGATAACCAACTGGTGCTCAATGGGGAAGGGAAAGAAAAGTTTGGCGCTTAACAGTACAGTAGGGATATTTGCACAAAATGAATTTTGTCTAGTTTTCTAATTTCTGAAATTCACAAGCAAAAAATGCACACAAATTCCACCAAGCCATGACCAAATTAAACGCACAAGTTTGTAGAATCAAACTACTTCTTTTTATTTTGTTTTTTGTTTTAATGGAAAGATTCAGTGGCTAATAACTGATCTGAAGAAACAATAAAGTCGGAAAATGTGTGCCTGATTCATCATCATATAAAACCTACAGTAGCACGTTGTTCATGGTCAATACTGATTGCTACTTAATTGATTGTTACCTATGATGCAACTCTCAGCTAGCTTCCTATACATATAATTAACCATAAGTCTTACAATATCATACAAATTTGTGCCTTCCTTATTTAAGGCAAGATGCACTCACAAGGCCTTGACAGAGTTCCAAACTCACAGATTAAACAAAACGCTTGAAACGTTCGGTTATTCCGGTACAGTACATACTGTACATGTAGCAACTGGTAGTTGTCACTCTGCGTTCTTTGAGCGGACTTTTCACCCACTGTAACTCTATCCAGTATCAATTTTCAGACCTATGCAGTACTGAAAGTGATGTGGTAAATATTAAATCTTAGACAATTTAAACAAAAGTGATTCTTTTCATTCACATGACCATTATCAATCACTGTCGATTCAGTCACAGCGCCATAGAGTACTGTACTGTTCGGTCAGCATGAGTTAATTTACGGACTGAATAGTCCAAATTCTGTAATCAAGGTTATACATAGCCATACATACAGAATGTGCACCTTTTACAGTTAAACACTCACAAATAGTAAACCGTGTGTACTGAAGGACTTTGTGTTAGATTGCAAAAAGAAAAAAAAGATTAAACTGAGCTTATTTCTACAACGCTTTGGGTGTGTGAGTTCAGAACTAGGATAGCGGAAGATAGAACGAACTTGAATAGCATATAGCAGCACCTAAAGCACAGCTCTAGCAGTAAAGCACAGCAGTAAAGAAAGAACTACCTAATTTTTTAACTGTTGAATTTAATGAACTCCACAACCGAATACAAACAGAACTTGTTAAACTAAACAAGCATATGATTGGTCTTATTTAATATGTAGTAGTGCATGTACAGGCCTACACACAGGCTTCACTACCTCACCATATTCCCAATTACTAAGGCAGGCAGTCCCACCATGGGGTGGGGGACTGCTTTGTGACAGCAACAATGCCTTTGGCATATGGGTAACTTTATCCCCACAAAGCTGACTAGAGCCCTTGATATAACACACCTACTATGAAGAAGTGTGTCTCTTCAAAATTATGTACAACTTCATAATAAACTATATCATCCTCAATGTGTATGTCTGCACAGTAAATCCGATTGTGAAAGTTCTCCAAGACAAAAGCCATCGTGGCAAAACATTAAGTCCAAATAAAAAGACGAAAGTTTCTAAACAGAAGCTCAAGGATCACTTGAATTGAAAATCCACAAATCTTAATTCCCAAACCAGTATCAAACATCGCTAGCTTTAACTGTACAGACTTAATCACAGCCAATTGCTCCAGTATTAAATGTACCTCCATGGAGATCCATGGTACTTGGTCGATGTCCACATCACGCTGCGAACCAATAACCAGATTTATCCTTCAGATACATACTAATAACTTATGTAATATCCTCAAACATGTCTAAATTACGATTCCCTTGTGTATGGATTCCGATCGATTCGACTCAATTCAAGATAACTTATCCTTGGATACAAAGACCTAGCTGTAGGAGTAGTGCAGTTGAAACAATCTGAGAGCCTATAATGCTGTGGATCAAAATCAAGACAATTAACTCATTTGATCTGTTGACAATGTCAACAGACTGCACCACTGAACTGTGAAAAGTTGCTGGTATAACAAGCTCTCTAAGTACCTGAATGATATTTGCATAATTTAATGCAGAAGCACAGACATTGTTGATTTTCTCTGAGCCAGCAGCTCCTGGAGAGAAGTTATTGCAAATTCTAACATGGAAAGACAATTTAATTTTAGCTTTAATCATCAGGCAGTACTAAGTTTCCAGTCCTCTTGGCACTGTAATGGGACATGCAATACTGGTGTGGAGACAGGTAAGTGTGGTTGTTTATGGACAATTTGCTTACCTGTCTCAACAGAACAAATGCACTCCCATCAACCATGCCAAGAGTTGGCAACATTTCACACAGCCCCTGGCACCATTCGCAGTTGTGCGGTGCTGAAAAAATCAGTACCGGTACTTTCAGAAAGTCAATACTCAGACAAATCAACGTACTGGTAGTTTCCTTCAATACACAAGCTTGTATATTACAAGTAGCTTCAAGTTTTCCTTCTTGAGATATATTGTGTTTACAAGGTTTTCACAATTTGACCTTTGTTGACCCCAAATGACCTTTGACCTCCACCATGAGAAATCATGTTTACAAGGTATGGTGTTACAAACATACATGCACACACAAACATACATACAGTACATATCAACACACCGACATACATACCCATGCACACACATATGTATGATTACAAAGGTTATGATTATCATGGCAACCAAACAAAAAAAAAAATTTAAAAACACCTTTTAGATGAGCCAACCAATACTACAGTGCTCTGCACAGACCTGAAGCATATATTGTTACACAATGTCTCTGCATAGATCTATCATAAATTACCAATTGCATGAAAAGAAACTGAAGGCAATTCCATTTTCTCTTGCTACATCAGGGCACCTCATCTGATCACCTGTGACCACAAGTTCAGTGTATCATGTACTTTACTGCACACCCCAAAGGGTGGATCACAATTCCATCTATATGAGTGTACACAATTTTGGGCACAATGCCAAGATACAGGCAGTCAAGGGGTACATTATCTTCACGAACAAAAAAAACTGATTTTTTTCTTTTCCTAAGGGATGTATCCTTTAGTTAAATGCCTTCCACTGGACACACTCACTCTCTCACAATGCACCAACAATGGCTGGGCGAACCAAAGTGCAGATTGACTGATCCTGGTAATTACAGAAAAATATTCCAGCTGTGGTTATAGAAGTTACCTGACTCCGGTTTAACAATGGGACGGTTATGTGTGATTTTGTAAAACACCTTACAGAGCATTAATGCAACAAGTCATTGTCTTCTTTGCTATTTAACGGCAGTTTAGACCGTCCTTCCTATGAATAATGCATGAGCTATATTACCTTGGGAATTACAGTAAAATCTTTGACAGTACTATGACATGACAGAAAACCAGAATAGAAGCATCGATATCAGCTAACAACTAAAAATCAATGTATAATTTGTTGATCTCTTAAAAATCAATTGCTTAAGGGATCGTGGTGTAACTGATTACTTCCTGGTCAAATCTCATGTGGGTCTTGTTATCTTTGTCTTCATTGTACCAGTTGACAATTGTCCAAAATGTTCACCAAAGTAAAGGAAAGGATATTTACACAATGCACAATTCAAAGGACTCACAGTGGACTTGGAAGTAGAATCATACTGTCAAAAAATTCAGGATAGCCAGAGTTTCGGGGAAGTTGGAAGGCTTTTCTATCAAACAATCTTCCCATGTACGGTCATCTTCTATAGTATGCAGACTCTGTAACTTGGGAAAGGTCATGCATCATCGAGGCTAGGACATTTAAGATTTTAAAAGCTAACAGTCTTGAAGCAGACGGTAATTTAAACTGAAAACCTGCACTTCTTGTCATTCTGCAAATTGAAATAATGCACAGATCAATGTTTGATCTCGGCGAGATTTAATGTACCCGGGAGAGGATGTCAGGCATGGATTAAGAGATCTCATAAATCACCATTTAGGGTACCTCACGATTCATTTGATGATTTCCTTAAGATGTGGACAACAAATAAAGATCTCCTTTGGACTTTGAACTTTCCATTAGCATGTAGCAACCAGTTCAATGAGAGATAAATTGTGTGGACGTTATATGTACAGTACACTGTGTGTACATCAGAGCAGGAAAATTGCAGGTCCCCCCCCCCTATGTCTACGCCACTGTAAGGCAATATGAAAGATATTTATAGGGCAGTGACAGTTACCCTGCTGTTGGAAAAAAATTAAAGTCAGCATTATAGTTTATGTTTCCAATTCAAACCATGTCATTTGTTCATAAAATCTTATCTTTTCACTGAATTACCATCATCATAGGTCCAATGTATGCTGAACTACATATGTACAGCAAAGATATTCACTAATCACTAGCTACAGTAAGTACAGTATAGTACCTGTTGATACTGTATACTGTAACTGTAAAGGAAGGTTTGTCAGTGGCATGAGGCTTGAGCTAATCCTTCATTAAGTGAAATGAGGTTGTGAATTTGAATTGCTCTTCCTTGATACTCCAGATCTCCATTAAAACTTCTCCCCCCCCCCCCTTCATGTTTTCTTACAAACCTAATGCACCAGCATCCGAACTTCGGTCTGATAAAAATCCTTGCATCTGCAAAGTCTGTGTTTTGAGTGGATGTAAAATCTAGGAAAGAAACTGCTGGGGTTTGGCTTCCATGTACTTTCAATCTCGAGTTAGATGCACTCAAGTGTAGATGATTTACTGTACAACACTGTAAACATGCCTATTAAAGCAGTGTACAGCTGCAGCACATACTGTGTGTAAATATTGTCACACTGATAACAGAATTTAATACCTGGATATATTTCATATTTCCCCTTGTTGTAAAAGATCAAACTTCTGATATCTCAGAAGAGAACATCATCCCGAAATAGTATAAACTAAGGGAAATTAATTTTCTTAACAGTGTCAGCTGAAATTCTTTACTTGATTATCAAATGCAGGGAGTGAGTCAATGGATGGGGTAACTGCACATCAATGCTCTACTTAAGTCTTAAGTTTAATTTGAAATAAGTTCTGTAAAGAGGTACGGTAATTTTTCTTAAATAAAGGAATTCAAAGATTTTCGAATATGGAAATTCATTTCTTCATAAAGACGTTCAGTGTTTAAAATATCTCTGGACGTAGAACTTTCGCACCAAACTTGTTCTAATTGAGGAGAGAATTAGACCAAATTTAGCTGTTCTAGGGTGCATGGTTACGTACTGTATTGTCAATACTGTAGGTGATGCAGCAGAAATGTGTTGGAGATAAATCTTTTCAAATATCAGTGCGGTGCTTTCATCAGTACTTCAACATTGTGCATTATGGGAATGTTTTCTACAGATAAAAACAAACTAACACGTATTCCACGCGTTAAGCAAATTTATTCAACACAAAACTGCAGAGAAATTTGCTTTACAAACTTAGGCAATGATTTGGAAAAAACACAGTATATTCCCCAGCCTAACCTGCCCTGGATGTTTGTGAAAATATCGACAGTGACTGAGTACTGTGGAGTTGAATTGTTTGTGCTGGAGTTAGGCGAGTGCTTAGAAGTAATATCAACAGAATTAAGCCACCTTACAAAAAATATGGATATACGCAGATGCCAGTCTACACGATTCACGTAAAATACTGCCAGTCAGGGCATGTAACATGAGTAACATGTAACTCACTGGTGTGGAAGATGCACCCCTATGTACAGCAGTTTATAGCAATTGTTTATTAATGAGATTTGTTCTCAAAAAGAAAAAAAGATGTGAAATACTGTACTCTTAGTTAATCAGCTGCATGTACACAATTGAAGTCTAAGAGGCTAGCAAATAACCTCAAACTCTATCAGTGATTAAAGATATACAGTACTGCATATTGTTTTGGTAAAGCTGGTACTGCGGGGAGAGGTGCATGCATGGAATGTGTCAACTATGATGCCTGCACTTCTACAGTAGTCACACTATCCTATTGTAATTTCCACAGTGTGACAGATCAATGCCTAGCTACAGCACAATATGCCTAATAAAGCTATATATGCATAGATTAAGCCTTTTCTGTGCTCATACACGGCTTTGATTTTGAGTGCATGGAGAATACACTACCACAGTAACCAACCTACTCAGCTATAAAGTACATTGAACCACTAATTGTTTACCACTGACACCATGGAAGCATTCAGCCTCAGCCAATGCCCCAGATCAACAGGGCTCACATGGTGAAGTTTCTTGACAAAGGGCATGAAAATATGTGGCACAGATATATGGGGTCTCAGCGAATTGCGGGTACACGGAATGAAGAAGTTACTGTACATAGACATTCACCTAAGATCAACCAAAGATCAACTTTTACCCTAAAAAAGTCAAGCGACTGCCACGAAATGATGAAATCGTCCATTTTTATACTTCCACATACATACCCACAGTATTGAAACTATATTCTTTGCAACTGGTCTTGATTTCATACATTCAAATGTTCTGTCACACCTGAGAGACTTGGTTGTGTCTTTTCGAGGAGCTACAGTTTCAAAACGATCTTCAACTTCTTCACTGTCAAATCCCATAGAATGCCCTAATCAAAGCTCTTCTGTGTTGTGTTCACAATCACATAGAAATTCATTAGAAGTGAGCTGAAATGATGATTTGATCTCAAGCCATGCAATACGGGAGCTTGACCACAGTCTGGGCACTTGATCCAGTAATTCAACAAACCTTCGATTTCTCTCAATAGTTCTAAAGCTACTGTGGGGTCACCTCATGAATGATACAGCAGTATAGCGTACTCGAGATTTTACCAGTGGAGACGCCCATAGAATTCAGTCCTAACTGAGAGGTCTACGAGGCGGGGTTTTCCACTTTTCCCTCCTCCTTGAGAAAGTTTTGCTCTCAAAAGAGGATCAGATGCAAAACGATGGTGCTTCTTCATCTATACTTCTTCACAGTTCACACTGTCTTCGATTATTGGCATTCTCACACGTATTTTTTGCCTCACTTTAAAAGTTTTTCTTAGGTGGGCTAATAGAGAGGGCACACACCTGTTTGCACACCCTCCCCTCCTCGCTGGACCCGAAACTGAGGCCAAAATGTTCTCCAGAGAAATAAATGCACAGGTACACCCAAGCAACCAATAACGTGTTAAGATATCAGGATGAGTGACAAGTGTTTTAACAGGTAATCGGGGTTCCTGGGTACCCGCCAGCAGTATTTTATTCCTGCATCCAAAATGACTACCCTGTTCCTTCATGAAGTGGAAATGACACAACCGGTGTGTGAACACACTGTGTCGAATTAATGCCAAAGTTCCCCCACAATGCACAGCAAATAGTTCAAAACAGAATTATCCTTTTCTCTGGAAAACTGGTGGTCCGGGTAATGAGTAGGTGTAGGAGGGTACAGCACATGTACGCTAGTAACATCCCTCCACACAAATATATGTGATGTGCAGTGCTAAAAAAATGTCACTTGATGTTAAAGATACAGCCACCTGGTTTCGATTTTTAGGAACTGATGAAAACAAATGAGTTTACAGTTACTACATCAAAACCGTTCAGGAATTTCAATTTCCTTGGGTATGTGTTCCTTCTCATTCTGTACTAAAAATGAAGATCTGCACCAACAATTCATTGAGATCTTCTGAAAATTTGTGATCAGCACAGACACTTTTCTAAACTTACAATAAGTTGGGCATTTTTGCTCACTAAATCTCACTTAAAGCATCAACAGCAATAGGCGACATCCAACAATTTTGAAGTCTGCAAAAATCTAACCTGGGATCTCTTCACCGCAAAATTTCAAACTAATGGCTTGCTTTTCGGCAAAAATTAACACAAATCACGATTCCCTTTCAGAGTAATTTATGTGCAAGAGTATTCATCCAGTCCCACACAGCAACAGATTTTTGCAGTCAACAACACAGCAGTATTCCCCTGAAACTTACATATATCCTCCTTTTCAAGCTTTCAGTACCAATGACCATCTCGGCATACCATGCAACTGTCCACATGGAAGTTGTTCCTACTTTTCATACACACCAGCTCTCACAGCATGCACATCTTACTGTACATCACTTCTTTCCAGTCATGATCCTTCTCTTCATCTCCGTTCTTCGATGGAATGCTTCTATCTGTTCCGAGATCACGACTAAAATCTTATGAATATCGCAGTTTCTCTCATTCTGCTGCTACAGTAGCCTTTGGAACCAGTTACCAGACAATTTCAGGATGTGTTTAAACCTATCCACCTTCAACAGCCCTTTAAAGACTCACGTATTTCGTTGCCATTTTACTTGTTAATCCTTTCTACAAGTTTCTGTAAAGCACCGTGAGCAGCTCTTTCTGGAATGGTGCTATGAGTCTTTTTTATTATTATTACTATGAATGAGGAACAGTGCATGATGTCACCACAGTATTGTACAGTTAAAGGCTGTAATGCATCACCCCAGACAGTTTCAATTCTCCCAACCACCTACCTCTAGTCCCTCCCTCAGCCTGTCTTACATTCCTCCACATGTGTAATCAAAACAATGGATCCCTGTGTACGCTGTGTAATACCAGCTGCTCTGCATCTTTCGAATTTGCTGGCAATCTAAGAGTACGGTAACTTAGAACCAGTTGAGAATTTTCCTTTCAGGGAGGTAAAAATAAAGCTTAGGGTGATGCAATGCAGCCTTCAATGTAGTTGACTACACAGTATTAAATCGCAAGACGAGATGAGCGGGCAGTCCACCTTCAGAGTGCAAGGTCAGATGTCAGCAGTGTCACTGTGTTAATTTGTACTAGATAAGAAGAAAAGAACACTAACAAGTTTGAAACTGACCTCAGGATACAGAGATCTTATGACTTACCAATTTGTATACCTCCTTCACTTTGATTGCACCTTTACAGTGTTTCTGCATGGCTCTCTTTTGGCAAACTTGTTACATTTGATATAAACCCAGTAAATCCAAATATTTCCTTTGAATCCTTTCTTTGCAGAATTACCTCAGTTTCCCTTCTGGTATGTTGGAACGATCATCGAACCGAACGTTGCTAACATTTGGGGCCACATATTGAAAAACAAAGAGTAAAAATCCACTTGGTCCAACTTGCTGGAAATATCAAACATCAGATGCTGCCCTACTATCCTTCTGCACTCTCGAAACACTAGAACCAAGCCACAAATACCTGTCTTCAAACATGGAATAGATTGGTCTGTTCAATGTGACCTTTTACTCTTTAAGATATATACCATACTGTACTTCCACGGTACTTGCACTGTGAAATCCTTGAAACATCTCTGCGAATGATATAACCACGAGCAACTGCACTCATTAATCTGTTTTCCAATGAAAAAGTGACGAAGGTTAACATGTAAACTTGCACTCCTTCGAAACTCACGACCACCACTGCACTGTTCTGGTTGGAGGATTCATGAGTCACATCAACAGTATTTACTGCTTTTGGGGTGTTGCATGATATTCCACATCACGAAAAAAGGGAAACTTTCTGGCATGGAACAGAATAGAAAGTAACAGCAATTCCTTTGATGTTTTCCAGTTAAGCAGTTTTCATTTCCGTCACATGACGCCACAGACAATGAATGACCAACACAGCTACGCTAAATGCTATTGTCAATTTCAGAATAAACCCCTTGTCTCTAGGCGAATTAGATTTCGGGAATGTCTAAACTTCATCGCTGTGGTCCTGTCCATTCAACAAGCACCTACCTGATAGGGAGTTGATGGTAGAATTGGTGGAACCTGACTCCCACCCTGGTGTCAAATGACTGTGGGCTCTGGTTAAAGATAACAATTACACAGTACTACAGTTAGGGGCACGCTTTCATTGTAGACCTGTGTTGACAAATTGTGATTCCACCAGCAACAGACCTATCACCACCACTTTTCACAAGACAAGAAAGAAAATATTGTTTGCACATTTGGAAAGTTTGTGTTTTAATTCCCAGAATAAAGAGACTGAAAAAAAATTATGTCACAATACCGCAGAGAGGTGGAAACCATCAGATTATCATGACCTAGTAATGAGGCAATGATTTTACAATTAACAAGAAAAGAAAAACAAAAGGAAGAAGGAAAAAAAAAGGTCAATAAATGTTGTATTAGTTTTGCTTATGATCACATCACAAGAAAAAAAAAAATGTGATGCTACAGATTTATACCATGGGTATATCTGAGGAGTAACGGTGGTGGGAGAATAAATTGCTTTTAAATTCTTGTCATCACTTTTTCCATAGCACTGTGTGAGGAATAGGCCATCTTGAAAGTTAATTTTTCATGAATATGCAAGAGGTTTAATTTTTGTGCAGCTGCATTTCAGATCAAACTACTCATGCTACAGTATACCGTTGAATGAATCACCATCAATGAACCTACGTTTGCTATATCCATAATCCATAGAAGTTTAGGAACGACTGTACACTTGTCCAGTTTCATTAAGCTAAATGCTGCATTCTGGAACAGAGGCTTGCATGACTACCCATTTATTTGAAAGGAAGCCAATGGTAAAATATACTGTGGCCACATCAAACACACTGTAGTGAGCAGTGACACAAATTGGCAGACAGTATCTGCATCTTCATGATATTTACAGTGACCTGTTTCAAATGCGATAGAATCTTCACAAGGATAGTGATGACCCGAAAGAGCTACTGTATTTTGAATATGTGAGAATGACACCTAACCTTACTGCTATGTCTGGCCTAAGTTTCGTACAGTTACAGTGCACAATGTTTGTGACTGTCACATTTTCCAAAACATTTGAAACAGAAAATGACAACATCTCCAGAGAGAAACATTAGTCACCAATTGTCCAGTAGTTAAAACAGGGTGTAAAATTTTAGCAAGACTTGGTTGGTGCTAAAAGCCTAAGAAGTTTGGTCCAGTTTACAAGAGACATTTATAACATATAACTGCCACAGAAATACACCAGTTTAATTGAAGCACATTTGATGCAGTACAGTATGTTGTATACTCAGTACTGTGACAGGAAATAGACAAGCAGCCCATCACAGTGTGCAGTTTACTCGAAAATGTGCTAACAATGTAGGACTTTAAATATACTGTACTGTAGGTTACCTCCAATACCACAAAGTACTTTCTTCTTTTAGAAAATTTATATGACATTGCAATTCCTACACAAAGTCAGTTATGTATGCCACACAGTACTACTCAAACCAAACTGCAGTATATTTGAACTGTTCACAAAACTCCCATGGCCATGTACTGTACTTGAACACTTCACACACGGCTAATTGAACTTTGCAATACCACCCAGATGACTAAGTTCCTCATCATAAAAATCCCTGTGAATTTTACACAATAATGACAATGAGATATATATTTTGCACCTACAATAAACCTCCCAATAGTGAAAAAGGGATAATTGACAGTACATAGATGCCGTAGTTCAAGCAAGTGCGATTTAATCCTAAAAATGAGTCAGTCAAGGATACTGTGTGTGATGGCTCCCAGTTTCATCTCAAGGCTCAAGCCCAGATATTTGCATATCAATTGTACAATGGGAGAGGCTTGATGCAAATTTGCTGAGAAGATGAATGCATGCAGTGATGCAGCTGTGCTTGGTGATGATGAAGTCAAATACATTACAGGGAGAGATGTGTCACTTCACCTTTACACTATAGGCATTGCAGGGAATAATTTACTGTTCACATATTAGCAGTTATGGGGTTTCGCAAGTATGCTGTCACAAAATCCGAACTGCTGTGTGCGTACCAAAACTGCTACTGTACACAATTTTCAATTTGTGTAAAGCCATCTTATCATTTTGTGTAGCAAAATGAGATGCGACACTGGATAAATTATTCACATCATTTAATTCCACTTTGCGTTAGAACTTTTGTTTTCATTTTATAGACATCTTAGACTTTACTGACAGTTACGGGGATATGATCGATAATGCAGTAAGTTTTGAGCAAATTGCAAGAGAAGTCACTAACAATGGAACTGTTGCTCCAACATGGTGCTGTATGCTTTGATATGATGTAATGTACATTGCTTCATGCATGTTTGTTGCTTAGGATATATACAGTACCATATATCGCCTGGAAACTCCAGTTGCGTTGTTCTATAATGTAAGTACAGAAGTGCTGTTGTTTGGTAAGTTCTTTACAACCAGCAGTAACATTTAGGCCATCATTACAGCAACTGCCATGGCATAACTGCCCAATTCTTTGAGTAAAACTCATCTTCCGTAAACGAAACTTGTCTCGCTGCAGAACGAAAACTTTCTTGTACAACTCAATCAGAGTTTTGTGGGCCTAGTACTCTATGGTTGTATCTATGAATTCATAACGGAAATATTAAATAATGTTTCTCACAGTCTAAGAGCGTACTCATGTGTCATAGCTTACCGCTGCTGCAGGCATCTCTTGCACATCAGGAGGAGCCGCATCTGATTCGGTCTTCTGACTTTTCTGCCTCTTTGATCCCGAGAATAACTTTCCGACGGTAGACATCTTCTCTGGTGTGGTTAGCTACAGAGAAGAAGTTTCATGGCGACGGCAGGACATTGGGCTCTACTTGGCCCTACCAAACCTGGGCCTCCCTTCAGAGACTGTTGTTCCCACTCCTGTAGAACTTCACCTGCTGCTATATCAACTGGCTGGTTGGAAAACCACCGATTCAAATTATACTTCGGCTCACGAGTGAAGATCAACTTCTGTTTACGTACAGAAGCATCGTCGGGGAAGAGTGGTTCTATGATCAAAGGAGAACACAAAGTATTGTCATTACTAAAGTGTTCCATAAATAACTAACATCCATATTTTAAGCTTAAGACAGAGAAAACAATGAGCACATTTATACTGTACAGATTTGTGAAACAAAATGCAGCATACCGAGCACATACAGTATACTGTGGCTCTGTTCCAACATGTATGCTTACAGTAGATGCACAAAACTCAACACTGTATGGGATGCAAGACTGAGTGTCTAGATCAGTCTGTATACATCTTGCGACTTACAACATAGAACCAGCACATGGAATCCTTACAAACTGAATACTATGTGCAGTACAGCATACCTAGGGCATTACACAGTTCATTTCAAATGCTTTCCTAATATTAAGTGACATCAGTGAAAGACCTTTTAATTTTAGTGAAATGACCAATCTTTGAAGTCATATCAGACGGCACATTAAGTGACTTCAAGTATGTACACTGTACGTCTTACATAACAGTTCTGCATTTTAAGACACTGAAATTGGTCATATCAGTGATGTATTTCGCACTTCTATCAAGAACCGTATACTTGCTGCATTTAATAGACGTGCATGCATGACGTCAAAACAAGAAATTGTGGTCAGCTGCCAGAAATATACAGTAGCTAAGCAGATTTAGGTAAATTCTTGAGTTAGACCAAAGTAAAAGAATTAAACGTAGAATCATAATACACCACAAATCAATCATGCTCCACTGCATGCCATACAAACATACAGTACAATATATATAGTTTGTCACTGTTGACGAAAACATACACACTAGTTACAGGCTGTGAGGGGAAGGGGGCAACAATGGAACATCTTTACATTGACTGCTGTAGAGAATCTATGGAGAGGAAAAAAACATGTTTAAACAAGCATTACCACTCTCAGTGAAATGTACAACTTGGATATCAAACATTAAATAATCATTGACACTGTATTGTTTGCACACTTATCTATTGTTTGTTTAAGTTTTGTACTATCCACAATGCAAGGTGTTACTGACAAAGGGTAGGATACTGTACCTGACACATCTGTAGGTACAGTATTTTTTATCACACTAATTTTGAGACACAGCAAAAAAGAACTTTTCCCGTTTCAGATGGATTTGCAAAAAATGTGCATGTGTGCACTTCCTGCATGTACATGTACAGTACCTCCCTTATTCTAGCATTTATAAAATCAAGGAAAATCTCTATTTCCATTATGCTACACCAAAATTGTTTTATTGTAGTGTAGATAGGTCAGTGGAGTTTATGGCACTAACTATAGTGCATCAAAGATACTTCTTTTTTTTTTAAATAAACTCTTTCTTGGCATGCATTTTCATGAGATCTACCCAATCTTCAATCATGCAGAAAGTTTGCAAACACAGGTTGATACAAACAGCAACTAGGTATTGCTTTCAGTAACTTTAAAACAGCCACGTTTCCACCACAAAACACATTGTAAATATATTAATGTGCAGGTCCATGCATAGGATGCTTCGAGGATTTCGTACTTAAATCACGGTGGGAGTGATATTTCCTGCTCAGTGCTCTCTTGACAACTTTTAAGCCCTCATTTGAATCATGGCACCATGGATGAATTTCTTCTCTGTTGGTTGATGATAGAACAATAACTGGTAAAGTTGCTGGTACCAAACCTTGCTCAGGCACATATACCACGAATACCAACTTGAATGTCACGTGACAAAGTAACTAAGAAACGGCAAAACAATGAGAGCAGTCTTCATCAAAAACAAAATTCAAAGTTGAAATTCAGCTTGGATCATTTATCTGTCTTTACAAGTCAACGCAGGTTTACATAAATCGGGACAATTGTAAGTATTCCAAAGTTTCCATTTAAATGGCAGGTTACGTGCAAATGGGTTGTGCGATATGTAAATGTGAAGAATACACTACAAAATACTGTGGCTCTTTCAAGAAGGAAATTAAAAGTTGTAAAATTGAATAAGAATAATAATAAAATAGACTTTACATAGCATCTTTCCAGAAAGAACTGCTCATTGTGCTTCACAGGAGTAACAGGTAAAATGGCAACGAAAGAAGTGAGAAGTGGATAGGTTTGAAAACATCCTCAGATTGTCTGGTAGCTGATTCCAAATGCCAGAAGCATGCTCTTGCCGTCACAATGATCGATCTATTCTGAATTCATTGATGGATAGACAGCTTGTCCTGCACAGTGTGAATACATAATGAACCATCAGGTTGAAGCTATGCACTAGATTACTCAACTGTACAGGTTAAGTGTACAAATGCATCCAGGCTGTGTTTGTACAGTGTCTAATACAGAGGTACTGTACAGAAATTTGTATCTATAGTCTGTGCACACACTTATGTGTATATCCATTGTATCTATAGTCCTGAATCACAGTGTTTGAATCACAGATGCTGTAAAGTCTATTTTATTATTATGCCGATTTCAAATTGGCTCTATATTGGAATCAAGTCAAATATTTGCCACAGAACTGTACACAGTACTGAACACCATCTATCAGTTTCAGATTGAGAGTGACGTACTGTAGACAGGAACCGCAGTGGACTCATGGTTACACTCTCTTTCAAAGCAAAGCATATAAAACACTTAATGGTTCATTGTAGATCAAACCCTAAGCCAATTCATGACAAAGAGATACTAATACCCATCACACAATAAACTGTTTACTCTGAATTGATGATCAGTCAATGAAAAAGACAGGCAGAAGAAAAGTAAGATCAATGCGCTCATTATACTCCTTAGAAGTGAGTCCTTACAGAATGTTGCTTAACAATAGAGAAAGGACACATGGAATCAACATACATATTGTGCAATGTTGAAAGGACAATCATCAGCAGGGTGGGGTCTATAAATGCATGCATGCTGTAAGATGCACGCTATATTATGCTTTTACCAGTCCCACAGAGACGCATGCACACACACAGTGACACAATTCATCTGCCTTTTCAAATTTCGGAAAATTTTACAGACAATGCTAAAGCGATCATGCAAAACCCTAAAAAACATAGTTCTTATTCAAATATAGCATGATAAAATATGCATAAAATCATCAAACAAACAAAAGAAAGATCACGTTCACAACAAACAACATTATACCACATATATGGTTCTTTATTTGTAATGTTAATTGTCTACAGTTCACTGGCGACATTGTCCATTCTGCATTACATACTGTATATTGAACAGAGCACCGCCAAGTTTGGTACAGTAGTTAGCATTAAATCTACTGCAACTGAACAGCTGAATCACTCACGGATCTTCTGAAGGAATATCCCATTTTCGGAAAGTCCTTGGAGGGTTTTCGGCAAAAAGTTCAATACTGTAGTGTTCTTGAAAGATTAAACTACCTTATTCCACTTGAATGAATAATATGGTTCCTACAACATCACAAAATCTCCACAAAAACAAAAATATATTTATGTGGCAACCTTCGTGACGGTGCAGGACGAAAGCTAAACTAGAGGCGACGGTGCCTTCAGACGCACACATAAAATGAAAAGCTTCTGAAACTTCTGCATGGTATACTGTAATTAACCTCTATTTTTGGAATGAGCTGGGGGTTTGACTTCCATAAGTTTTATATCATATGAAATGCAATGAAACAAAGATTCTTAATCCATGTGAATGGAAAGTTGGAAACTTTTGATTTAAAATATATTATGAAAATTACAAGTTACTGTGTACTTACGTATAAAACCTTTCAGAATCCTTCCATTTGAAGTAAGAGCTATGTACCCGTAAGTACTATTAAAAATTGTTAGGTATTTTCTTTTCTTCTGCATCTTTATGTTGGGAACTACTTAATTAACCATATTCTAATAGTACCAGCGTACTGTAGGTCACAATTTAGCTGGATGAGTGCACCTGAAGGTGGACATTCTCTATGGCAGGGGCCAGCAACCTTTCTGGGGCGTGGGCCAACTTGCTATTTGGCGAATTAGCAGGCGGCATTTGAAATAGCATTGTTACAAAGTCAGTAAGCCTTTAGGGGCAATTTAAGCTATAAGTTCTCTGGACCGAGGCGAGGCATGAACGGGAATTTGATAGGTGAAATAAATATTACAGACATGCATGGCTAGGCGTTCTCACCAGTATTGCTCACTGTGCTTTTTGCGTGCGATTTTGACTGATTCTTGACACCAGCGGGTTAGACCTGGCCCACTAGGCCTACCCGGGCTCTATGACATTTTACACAGTGCTGTGACAAATTAACTGATAGTCACTGCCAACAACTACACTTTTGGAAAGGATCCCCTGCACATGGACAAATTGTGCATAATACATGATTTTTCAAGTTTATTCCATGTGTATGAGCTGCATTTGGAAGTCTGAATGAAAGAGTAATGGTAAGGTTTTGAAAGATTTCTGTGTACAAAATTGTCTGTGAAAGTTTGTCGTCGCTCTGTTTTTGTTGTATGTGTGGACAAGGTGACTAGGCCTGTGAATTTGTAAGACTTGGATCAAGATTACTTACTTAGTCAAAATATTAAGCTTGGTTAAAGCTATTCACACAAAAAAGGGGAGAGGGACAACCTGTTGTTTGCATGAACCCCTAAATGTAATCCTAAACAGGATTGCTGATCGGCTAAAATGTTGAATCCTACATACGACTGCTGATTGGCTAAAATCTTGTTCATGGCAATAAAACATTTTAACAGAATTTGTTCCAGCATAAACCTAACGAAGCCATACTAGCCTACCTGTCTGGCAGCTGTACCACATGCATGATAAATGATATCCTAAGTTACTTATGGCATACATAGAGAGTTACACAGCAGATGAAATAAGGAATACCTAAATGATCATTGCCTTGCATGAATCATGGAGGGTACTAGATAGTCACAGGGTAGCCTAGGCCAAATTCGTGTATGCCCATGGGCAGGTAGACCTAGGCCTATGCTGCTTACATTTTCGCGTGGAACTAAAAGTAGGCCTTGTTACAATGTAGCCTCAGCAGTTGCTAGTAGTAGTACAGGCAAGGCTAGAGAGGAGCTCCATCAGAGTTACGCATACCAATCAAGGTTGGTTAAAATAAAACTTAAATGTACCGAGGCCTACCCGTATAGCCAAGAAAAAGTGAGACTTACTCTTTCACATACGGCACATATCAAATGCTACTCGGTATGCAAGATATTCCTTTGAAGTTCCAACCAAACAAAGTGAAACCACACATGAAATATGAATACATCCAGTAAATATCGGGCATGACCTCCGGGGTAGGACTGAACCGGTTCCACTGGCCCTGTGGTGTATAGGGTGCGCGCATGTACGCAACCTAGAAGTGTATAAACAACAACATACCATAAATTGGCTAGATTGACAAAACTACGGTAGCTAGTAGGTAACCGTTATCACTTTGAAATTCTTACAATCCAGGGCGCTGCAGACGGTATCATTTGTCGATTTGACCTCGTCACGGTACCAGTTTCGAGGCTGGATCACACTTAACACATTGCAGCAAAAAGAAGCAACTGCTATGGGTTCCTGCACTTTCGTGAGCCTCACGTTGGGGCTATCACGTTTTCTTTGAAAAATGTTATAATGTTCTCTAGAGTACGCAGTGGTGGAAAATCATGAAAGATCAGTGAATCTAGTACATATAATTTTTTTCGAATAGTGAGAGCTCAGCCTTCACATGCACTCATATTAACAACAGTTTGTCAAATTGATCTTGAGAATATGAAAAAAAAAAAAATTATGAACAAAACTTAAAGGAAGTGTAGTGTTGTTAATATTTAGGCAGTGTTGTTGGACACTGAACACTACATGTAGAAACATTTGTCTGTTAGTTCCACAAAGATGTATTGAAGATCGTATTCTGGTTGATATGGGTCATTGAGATTTCTGATTTGCTGCTTCACTGTTTACCATTAAGGTGCTTTAACGCATGTACCAGCTCGAGTTGCAGCAAAGTGCCCAGTGTGATTTCAAATTTGAAATGAACTTACGCCAAACGTTATGTAGTTGATGAAACTTTCAGTTGCAGTCTTTTCTCCAGTGGATGTAAACTGTACCTTTCCAATTGTCTCTAATAATTCTTATATCCACTTTATATTTTGTCAGAGCTCTTGTCAGTATCTATATCTATATTTTTTCTAAGTTCAATGTCAAGGAATATGGTATTTACACTACGCCTTACTTGTTTTCTGCCAATGCCTACAACCTTCGTTCTTTGAATTAGTCACTACCGAACTGCGGTCACCACATGTGTCCTTTCATGTTTTACACGGGAAACTTATCAGGTGCTTACATTAGATGGCGCTAATGCATATTTCCTTTACTCGTTAGACACGCAGATAACTTCTACGTTCTCTGCTGGTGCTTCTCCTCCACGTTAAAGGGGTCACCCTTACGTTAATTTCGCTCGCATGTAGGCCATGTCCAACAACATAGAATGATGATTTTGTTCTGTACCGTAATACAATGTTCATTATGTCCTTCGCCTTTGGTTTGCTTCTGTTTTTCTTAGCCTTTTCATAAGTTTGTAATAGATGACAAAAAACTAGTTTAAACAATGATGTTAATCTGTTGGTAGTACACCCGATACATGTCTGTTGAAGGCAAATCAGATTTGCTCAAGTTTGAACAATTTAAACATGTGAATGAATTTTAACCATAAATGGTTATGGGTGTGAAAGAACTATAGGTCGAGAACTATCTGTCCGTTACCTTTCCTGCTTAAACTGACAACTTCTTCTCAAATTTCGTAGCAAATTTCGTTTCAACAAATTCCTCTCTTCTGATGAATTTTCAGAACGTGTATGTTTTGCGAAACCAAAGAGAGAATTTTTATCCATTTGAGTAATTCAAATTCACTTTTACTAGGAGTTGTCCCTCAGCACACTCTTTTTGGAGTGGAGTTCACTCTGTTGTTTTTTTAGGTTGTTGGAGAATATGGAAAAAAAATATAGATGAAGATACTTGACAATGTACTTGAAACTGTGTATCACAAACAAATGAGTTAAACACTTTGTAGTACGCTCCTTTAATCATCCCGTAAAGCAAGATTGAACACCTTACGTAGGCTAAATAAATATGACAGCTATTTGAGTTTATAGTTCAAGCTTCTTGTATCAAAATGATCATAATGTTTATTGCAAAGGTCAATTTGATTAAAAGTTACTTCCCGTTTGTACAAAACAAAGGAACACGAAGCTAAGATCTTTTCACAGACAGTACCGTTTGATGGCGTTTGTGCCTCCAAAAGTCAAAATTTCCCCATTCAGACGATTTGGAATATTGTGTACAGTTTTCAGTTCACAAAGTTTCAGTTCTTGTTTATCAGCCTAACAACATTCTGTTGTGCAGTTTTAGCAGAAACACGGAATATTATTTACAAGGCCTTTGACATCTGTTGCTACATTAAAGGAAATAGGCGTTGTTCAGAGAAACTCCATTTTTTGAATCATGTTGTGGAATCAGATAGATTCTTCAAATAGGAGGGCATAGTCTTTTCAGAATGCTTTCACAATGAATTCAGATTTCTTAGCACACTAATTTGTTCACCAACTTTCAAATCAATGGCATCTTCCGTTACTATCTCATCATATGTAGGAATTAGCAGGTTTATTTATGGACTGATGGTTTAACAATATTTTTTGTATGTCATTGTGTATTCTAACGCCTATTTCCCTTAAGACTAACAGACTTATTTGGGACCGCATGTGTCTGCACTTTCCTCGTCCTACGCGAGCTATAAGGTATGGGTTGTATTGTCCTCGTGTTTGATGGATAGGACTGGTGGTCTAGCATGCGGTGAATGGCGATTTTTCACGCATGAGTGCGTCATCTAGTACTCTGAATAGACAGGACTTAACTCCTCCCTGCATAACTGCCCTTGACGCTTGAGAGTGACTAATGAAAGTTTCGAATGGTTTCCTCGATATGTGGGGAAGAAAGCTGTGCAAGTGATACAGTAAGTTCTTTTTGCATGCGTCTGGCAGTTATACTATTATAACTACGGGTATGTTGTACTTTTAATGCATATAAGATCTCAAAGAGTGAGTCCAATTAGCAACTAGATATGTCTGTAATATAATACATATTTACAGCTAGACCGCTTATTCTATTACAGCTCTTGTTAATCATACATGTTTTTGCAAATTTCTTACGTTAGAAGCGCCCTACTTCGAAGTAGAAGAACCCAGAACCAATCTGTCACGACTATTGTGTTAGTTGTTTATTGAGGTTTTTTCTGCTAAAAAGAGACGTTCGATAAATTCGCGATCACTGAGAAATAAGTCGATTTCTATCCACACCTGCAACAATTTGTTCCTTTCGATGGTGACAGTGCGCAACCTCAGTTCACTCAACAATTTTGAATATTCAGTAGACTACTTCTTCGGTCCCACCACTGAATGCTTACATGAGAGTTTCTTTTCAAACCACAGGAAAATGCATCTCCTATGACGTCATCATTAGAGTTAGGAAATGCATTTCCATCAGCTTTGTAACGTCAGGCATGTATCACTTTTGTAGCTTCAAAGCTGGGAGGGCTTGTGTCGAACTGCTGCTCACTTTCCACACTCGATAACATGACATAATGCATTTTGACAAGTCTTATTGTATCCCCTAACCCTCTCGTAATGTCATTGGCCAACTAAATTTGTAAGGATATATCAGGTATGATATACGTGTCTCGAGACGTGTGAACCGAAATGAGTCACATGATATACAACTTGGTGGCTTTTGGGAGGTCCATACAAGAGAGACACGATTGGAATGAGGGTGCACAAATCGCAGAGCCAAATCCGTGTATTGTAAAAGTGTACTTACGATATTGGCAATGAAGGACTCTTTCCACATTGCTACTGTTTACAACAGGACATGTGTGTTCGAGAATTATGGAACGCTGAGAGATATGCAACTCCGTACCGGGATTCCGATCTTATTCACTTTGCGAAACTAAAGGACACTGAATGACAAGACCAGACAATGATAATGATAAGAACGCATTGTTGTATTATACTTACAATATTCCGTAATTTTAACAAATCAACCATCCCCCAATAAAACAGGCGTGATAATGATATGCATAACAAATCTGCATATATGTACCATTATTTGCGATACATAATCTTGATAAAATTATATTTACAGGTGTAGGGAAGAGGGGGGGGGGGAGAAACAAAGCTTTGTATAAGATATAATAAAGGGAAAAAATCACCCTACTTCACAATAATGATGAGAATAAGATAATAATGTTAATAATCCAATTTCTCACAACAGAAATATTTACAAAAAAAAAACAAACAAACAAAGTCTTCTTTTCCTTCACGATCACAATCAGTTTAGTCTGGCGTAAGCCTTAACGGAAACATATTTGCTACAAAATGTTGATGGTTTTTTTCCGAAATTTATCCCGAAATATAGGAACAAGTCGGAACGCCCAGATGATGTCCATAATCAAGCATAATTAAACCAAAATTGAACGGAGAGGCAAAACAACACCTTACCTTTGAATAACCGATACTTTCATTACGTCCCCATGCATTATCAAACTAGAATCGGTGAAGGCAAAACAAAATTTTAAAACAAAAAAGTCCGCTTTTCATTGACACATGACGGGTTATTGATATTTCTCCAGAAAATAAAACAAAAGATATAAATTTCGAATACATATATGTCATTATTTTCTTTCATAATTTATTAGATAACGAAATTTCCTTTGTATGAAACATCTACCAGTCTGCCAGCTATAATAGTCACCATCGTTCTCTGAAAGGCTATAAATAATTCTGTTATAAATAACTAAATGATGTCGGGAAAACAAAAAATACTTCTTCGGGAATTATAAGACAAATTTGTTGAAATAAAAGTAGCTAAATCTGTGAATCGAACATTTGAATTTTAAGCCCCCGTCTCAAAATAATAAATGCAAGAGAAAAGAGGTGAAATAATTAAAAGCACGAAAGACACACATTACATGGATTGAAGTTCATCCCAAAAGTTTTGATAATATTTTATACAAGTTTATAGTACACAATGATATTATTGCAATAGAAAACCAAGTCTTGTAAGAAGACCACACAGGACACTGGAAAGGCATTTTAATCGGGTCGAGCGCCCTCCAAATGTTTACTCCTCGAATATATAATTTGCGATAAAAGTACCTTTGTCGAGGTCTCAGTGTTAGCTGTACAATGTATAGGCCTACTTGTGTGTCAGAAGTATTGAATCCATGCAAAATGGTTGAGAAACACATATTCGAACGGTGAGGGGAGGGGGTGGGGGAAGAGGATGGTTGGAGGGGTGAAGTGGGAGATGGGCGACGGAAAACACTAAGAAAGGTAGGTCGGTTGTCGGATTATAGTAACCTACGGCTACTACCTTTTTTTTTCTTCCGACAAGCAGTTTACAAGAAGAAAATTTGGCGATGGAAGGTTGTCAATAGCATAATGGAGGAAACAGGAGCGCTGATGGGGAGGACGGGGAGGGGTGAGGGAACTATCGCACATACTTCGATGTGCACCAGGGTACTATGAAAGGCTGTGAGAATTATTTCTATTATTGGATCTGGATTTTTTCCCCACCACCTCAAACTGAACTCTCCTGGACCGACCCTACGATGTAAGTTCTCTATCCGTAGGGAGTTCACAACCTCATTTACAGGACAAATTTAGGTCACTCCAGTAACTTCCGAGATGCCGCCGTAATGTCTGACTCGGGATGCACTCTGAAAGGTCTCTTCATCGCGTTCAGCGAGTGTGATTATGTTCAGGTTCATAATCAGTTGGATCCTAACAACGAACACGCTAATACCCAGTGATGTATAGGCTTGGTATTGTAAAGAGATAAGTACCAGTCAGTACAGAAATATGATGAAGTTAATGAGGGTAGTAATTAAAGGATAACAACGGGCACGGGAATACATATTACGCTTTGCATCCTCTGATATCTATAGCATGTTAATTCTTAGTCTCTTTTCATAAAAAAAATGCAAAAACGAAAAGCTTAAAAAAAATCTGTTTTGAGAGACGCAGCCTGAAAAGTAATACGATATGACATATCAATATTTGCCTGCTGTTGTTATTGCATATGTTACTTGAGAAAACATGTACTAACCGGTACTTTGAAGGTAATCGTTATTGGGGCGTTGGGATTGGTGAGTATACCAGAGTCACATTATGTGCTATTCATAACTTATTAACAAACCTAGTGGACCAGGGTGCAATAGGTGAGTGTATATGGCACAGGTGTGGGTTGCTCCGGGAGTCGGATACGGAAATAATCTTGTGCTGTTATCACATCAGAGACGGGCTGATCACGCACATTAAAGACGCACAGGATGTTCACACAGTACCGAAAGCTAACCCCCTAAGACATACACCGTCTCCATGCATTAGCAGTTCCAACAATCAACTTTACGCATTTTCCGAAAGTTGAAATACGACATTCTTTCGACTTATAACGGCGTCACAAGGTACGATAGTCTCTCTCTCTCTCGATGTTTCTGTTCCTTTGTTTATTTTGCTGGTATTCTTTTGTGACGTAATCTAACATCCCGTTTTTCCATTGGTCCACTTCATAACGGAATCTCGTCTGCTGCTCCTCAATTGGCATCATCGAGCCGCTACATCACGTGATTCGTTGGTCCCAGGTTTGCGTGATACATATCCAGAATCGTGATTGGTCTAGTGTTTTTAATTGTTTCAGTAGGTTTCTATTTTTCTTTTACTCGGAGCTTTAAAGAGTACTTTCATTCATTAAACGGGCTGTTTCCGCTTCGCTAGGCTCTTCGGTGGTACCTGTAAGACCAAAAGACAACATAATATATTGATTAAAGCAGGATGTGCTGTTTGAAGGAGCAAAAATAGCCTTCATTGTCTATTCTCCATCATTCTCTTCTCATACCATCTATGATATGTTTCTTTCAGGAGAAATTTCATTCATTAGATTGTTAGTTACGGCAGAAAGAAGAGTGATTCACTTTTTTTTCGGGTATAAAGTTAGCAGAACCAGGCCCTGTAGTAAATGTGCGGCTTTTCCATGTGAAGGCTCCACAACAAAAACGCATTGCTTCAGGAAATTAGGCTTCTTTTGGACGAATAGGCCATGCTACGGTAGTTTGTACAGCTTTTTACAACTATACAAAATATAGCCAGTGTTTTGGTGCGCCTTTGACATTGCAGGAAAAAACAGCACATCCTGCTTTAAATGCCGTCTGCTTGTTGTGAAAATCTTCAAACCAATTTTGTCCTCTTGCCTAAAATACTATGCCATCCCTGCATTGTAATTGCAGATGTTGGAGCTGCTAACGTGAATTGCACAAGACCGACACGTGTCGTTTCTTTAGGATCAAAATGTACAAAATAAATTGAAAGTGTCTAAAAATGGTCCAACTTACTGACAACCAAACTAGCCTATAAGTTCAATATCAGTTCGAGTATCTCAAGAGGTACCCTTCCTCTACCTTTGGTGAAAACATGGAGGCCAGAGAAATAGAAAATAATTGAATAAAACAGGCAACGAATACAAAAGAAAAAATATAAAATAGAGCACCAACGGTGCAGAGGCTCATACCTGAACATCCTGAGGATATATATCAGTATTATGCCTATATCATGTCATAGGGACCACCAGCAGTATCATTGTATTGACTCACCAACATTGAATGTACATGAGAATCTGTAGGACTGCATAATTTGTAGAATATCATAAACTAAAGCACAAACTGTGCAGGAGCTGGATCATTTGTCAATAAATCTGTGATACATTGAATGGGCACTACCAAATTACAATGCTTGTAATCGCATCACAATCAAGTTTGACATCCAGTGTTTATGAAACTGTCATTTTTTTTTGTACATTTTCTACCTGGTTTGTACTAGCTGTGGGCATATGAATTAGTACTAATGTGGAAAAAAATGGTTTGCAATTTTTCCAAAATCAGAGACGACTTCATACGGTCCTACGTACACGTACATGTGTATGTAAGTGCGTATGTACGAAGGCATGTAGATAGGAAGGTAGGTAAATGGCCAGGCAGTGCGACAGGGACAGGGGGAGGTAGATAGGTAGGTTTGTGCGTACATGCGTATGTGCGTATGCAGACTATGTGAGTTTATGAGTGTAGGCCTTTATAAATGGGGTCACAAAAGTGACGGTGTAGCCTACTTGTGAATGTGAAACAAAAATAGACACATGGGGGAACCCAAACTCATTAAACACAATATGTAAATTTCAGTCCTTTAGTTTTTGAGACATCTGGTTTTATTAGAGGGCGTCCTCTAATGGACCATATGAAAATAAGCTGTGCCGTCAATATGACCCGCCCTTTATGTAATAAAACATGTGAAGTCGTTCTATGATTTTTGTAATCGTAGGTATGTTCCTTGTGGTGAGTTTGAGGAAGAACAAGGGAGTGAGGACGCTTTACGAGGATGAAGGAGAAATGTGAAATCATGATATATTTGAACTAGACAATTGACAAAAAGTGTCATTCAATTCTTCTGCCTCTCAATGTACGTCTTTACGACAAAAAGACCTTACGAGGGCGCTGTAAAATCGGGATGAGAGCCCCCTCCCCTGGGATATGACCTAAGACCTTTCTAAATTGACTTATTACCTTTTTAATAAAATTCCACAGAGGTCCGTAGGAACTCGGTCCGGGGAACCTGAAGCCTTGATCCCCAGGTCGGCACCCCTTAACCTTCAGATAAAGGGGTACGAAATAAGGAACTTATCAGACGACCTTCGATACCATAACAGCGACCCCTGTATGGTATGGTATTATTTTTCTTTTTTTGATCCCCTTCCAGACGTTAGATTTCCAAAAGTTTGAAACCGTTTGATTTGTATCGACAGGTACTTTCAAATATAGCCTACCCTTCTTTTATTTTTGAGCTTGTCAAAATTTGACCTTAAGCGCTCAAACAGGCGTTTTTAGGGCGTCCTTTGGCTGGTATCAAGTTTCTGAACTTTTGGATACTTTATGAACTCTGGGACATTTTTTAACTTGGGTCCGTTGGTCCTAATTAGGTTTTCTTTTATAAACTCTACAACTGCACAGACGAATATAGTGACATAATCACGTTTTCAAGTTTGCAACTCTACTAGCAAGATAATAGTCAGTCAAACTGATGTTTTTACTTTTAAAGTACGTTACTTGTAAAGGCAACGACAACAACAGATACACAAAACACACAAAACGAAGGGACCCTATGAAATTGTCTTTAGCACAGTTTTTACATTATTGGTAATTTTTTTACGTTATAGGTAAACAAGCGTTTTTACATTATCGGTTATTTTTTTGCATTATCAGTTCAAAGAGTTTTTAACATTATCGGTAATTTTTTTACATTATCGGTTGTTTTTACATAATCGCTAATTTTTTTTTACATTATTGGTCGTTTTTACATTATCGGTTATTTTTTACATTATCGGTTGTAACACCTTCGACCAAGACCAAGCTCTACTACGGAGGCTGAATTAGGTCATGAAAAAAATACAAATTTCGTCTTTCCGACTTACTTTTCTTTCTTACGTAGAAGAAACAAAAACTCGGAAAAACAAAAATTAAAGTAAAAAACTAGAGCACCAATGGTGCAGAAGCTCATACATTCAACTAAGTGTCTGTAGGTTATGTGAAACCCTAGAATACCCAAAATCACTGAATACCGTGAAGGTACCACTGACAGAGTACTGTTATGACAAATCATCAACATTGCACAACAGAATGTGCACGAGGAAAAGCATTTTGCAGAATTTCATAAAATGGGCCAAAGCGCCCACATGGGAACTTGTACCCAAAATTCCTAAACACCCTGAAGGTATCACTATTAGAGTATCATTATGACGAACCATCAACATTGTACAAGAGAATCTGTGCGAGGAAAAGCATTTTGCAGAATTTCATAAAATGGGCCAAAGAGCCCACATTTGACCTTGTACCCAAAATTCCTGAACACTCTGAGGGCATCACTAACGGAGTATCATTATAAAGAACCATTTCCATTGCACAAGAGAATCTGTAGAAGGGGAAACATTTTGCAGAATTTCACAAAACGGCCAAAGGACCCACATGGGATCATGTACATGCATGCTGGTATGAGCTGAAAACAAGAAGAGATGTCAGAAGAAAAACAACGAAAAAAATAACGACGGTAAAAAGAAAATGAATTAAAAAAAAAAAACAATAAAAAATGAAGCCCGAGAAACCAAAGTAATGTAAGTCGGCAAAACAAACTTTTTTATTTTTCCCGTGGTTCTATACTTCAGCCTACCGTACTCTACCGAACCGTTGGCGTTCATTTCATCAAACAATGAAACAGATGAGCCATCGAAGATCTTACCAGGTACTGAAACTCCGCTGGAACTTTCGAATAATTTAGGTCCACCGTTTGAGTTTGGTGATTCTGTAGATATATCTGGCGATGTTTCCGTTATGTGAGGTATCCCGTTCGGAGGGAGGGTTGGGGGGTTCGTGTAATGGTTCCCGAGTGTTGGAGCGTTGGTGTTCTGATCTACCTGCGTCGTCATCTAACAGAACGCTGTTTGCAGGTCAGCAGTGTTTGCCTGGAGTCACGTTCTGCGGTGGTGATGGCGGTCTTTCCGATTACCCAGTACGTTGTCATGATGCCTTTACCCTTTTGAAGGTAAACGGAGCAAAAACTGCAAAATTACCCTCTTATACGTATTGGAGAACGTATTGCATTTTAGGTATAGACCTCTCAAATCTAGCAAACTTGAAAATTCAAAGTGTATTTCACGTTGCTAAGAAATGTTTTGACAAAGGCTGTTACCATTGAACGCTATAGTTGCACTTCAGTAACCAATATACTGATGATTACTACGATCAGTGATGATACAGATACTGACTATGAATACTGATGAATACTGATGATTACTAATTACCATTATTCTATTTTTCGCATTTGTGAGATATTGTAAAATGTTACTTGTTCCACCTGTGGATCAGCTAACCTCTATTATAAACTCACCGTGGAGGTAAGGACCAAACCATTTTGATAAGAACCAACACCTGTTTACTTTAGTCTGCCATCTACTTTGTCAACGTGAGCATATATATCACATAGAGGAAGATGGAGGGGGGGGGGGGGGGTTTAATGTATGTCTTTGATGTATTCATTGTAAATGATCATTTGAATGACAAAACAATGTGACCTTAATTACATGAAAGAAAATATATTTTTCACACCAGGCTGTTAAGTAACTCCAGTATCTTGTTCTTAACTCAAGACATTCCCTATAGTGAGGTTGCAAATTTTTTTCGCCTGTTTAATCCATTTAATGATCATGAGTAGCCTATCGTCGGGTTCAAATTCACCGCCCAGCCCCTTTGTGGGAGGATCCATCTTTGTGCCTTCGTCTGTTCCCTGGAGAGACATAGATATGCCAATGTCTTGTAAAAAAAAAAAACCCTCTAAATCTCAGTTACGTCGTCACAATAGTCCAGATCATGATAGTACCATTAAAGCAGGCCATTGGCATTGACAGACCTCCCGCTTGCAATCCCCCAGCTCCCACTGTCGACCCTCACGTGTATGGGAAGCCAAATGTCCAATAAATCGATTAACCTGGTTTATCGGTTTATCGACTGATAAACCTGATATATCAACCGATAAGCGAAGGTTTATTCGACAAACCAAGTTCGATAAACCAGGTTTATCGAGGTTTTCACTATAAAAGTCCATAAACTTAGTTTATCAATTCGAAAAACATGGATTTTTCGAATTATTGAGCATTTGGTGTCGATAAACCTTGTTTTACGATTGATAAATCTGGTTTTTCAAATAATAAATCAGGTTTATCAACCGATAAACCTGGTTACTCGATAAAATAGATTTATCATTTCATGGGTGATAACCTTGGTCTATAAAAAAATGTCCAACTTAGTTTATCGAAGCCATCAACAAAAACTTAATAACCGATAAACTTAGATTATCGGTTGAAAAACCTAGTTTATCGGTCGATGAACGTGGTATATCGGTCGATAAGCTGGGTATATCGGCCGATAGTCTAAGTTTATGGAATTTATTGAGCATTTGGCTTGTCATACACGTGTAAGTGAAACATTGATTAGCCAGCCTGTTACTTTGTTGTTTTGTGTTATTGCCGACCCTTTGCAGTTACGTAACAGTCATCCTTCTGATTATGTCAGCAACCTACAGCAATGAAAGAAATACCACAAACACAAAAAAAAAACAGTCATGTGTGCAGCCTATATACCTTGACAGGCATTTGACCCCTAACTGTCATTTCGTAACCACCAAGCTTCTGCAGAATGCCAGCGCATGCCTCACTGGCTTGGATCCTCAGGGCCTCTCCTGTAGATTCCATTCTTGATGCAGTATTCACGGTGTCACCGAACAGGCAATACCTTGGCATCTTCAAACCGACCACGCCCGCTACGACGGACCCTGTTATATAGCAAATGAGAAGTAATTTAGATTGGACATTCAAAAATTGATTCATGAGTAGGGAGTTACAGTTTGGATCACTGGCAAGAGAACACTCCACGTGTGTAGTCTTTTAGGACATAAAGCAGTAATCAACACAAAAGCGGATCCAGGGTGGGGGGGGGTCGGGCGAGGTGGACCTCCCCACACACCCTCCCCCTCCCTGTAGGTCGACCGAACATAAATATAGCGATGTAAAAGAAGTTTATCAAATATGACAAATAATGAATACAACGGTTAACTGAAGGGACCAGTGCCTCAGGTTTTGCTCTTAACTCTTGCGGCAGCTTAAGCGCATTTCGTTGTTCAGATTGTTTCCTAGGCACCCACCTTAAGGAGGGCTCTGGACCTCAATAAAACTCGTGCTTTGTGACTCATGGGTGCACCTTATGCGCACTTCATTCGTTCCCCCTTGTGGCAGTTGCCTGGATCCGCCCTTTGCTCGCCGGCGAAATGTGAGAGCATATGACAGATTAAGAACTTGTAACTTGACAGTACAGCGCAGAATGTTAGCACCAATCAATTCATCGTTTATAAAAGGTTATGGGTTGGCCAATTACAAAGGTGCTTACTAACTAAAGGGCGTTTTGGTGTCGATATAACAACATAGTATCCTACTGAAAATACCGTAGAAGGCAACTATTACAGACGAAGTATGACAGTTTCTGCTGTATCAATATGCGATTGCTTAAACGTACCAGTTCTGCGAAAAAAGTTCGCTGACCAAATTTAACACTAGCATAGTTACATGGTCTGAATTCTCCTCAAATAGAAGGATTTACGATGTGAACAGATTTCCAGAAACTTTAAACTCGTAACTACCCGAGAAAACGAATGGAGAGATCTAACTTTAGTGACAGAAAAATAGCTCAGAGGCCTCGAACTTTGATTATCGCCTTAAAAAGATCTGTGCTGTATCACGGCCAACAAGTTTTTTATTTAGAGAAACCCAATTTAGAGAAACCCACTTATTTTAGAGAAACCCAATTTCCCGGGATTGCAGAATCCAGTTTAAGCGGGTCGTATAAACGACTGCATAGTTGTGCCGTGGAGGGTAACTGGCACCATTCGTAATGTGCAGGCTTTTCATTTGTGTTATATATAGCTGAGGAGTTCCATCACTTTGTTCAGTGAGTGATTTTTCTCGCCTTTACCTGCAGAGTTTTGTTCTAGACGTAACTTTCTTCCGAGGTTACTATAGCTCATAAATCGCAATCTATATAAAAAAAAATGAAGCCTCCTCATTGACTGGATCAATTAGCGTTATCTTCATGTCCTTGCCTCTTGTATGCCTCGTCACTAGTGAGGTATTAAGGGAAATTTTTGAATTATCATTTTTCTTTGTTCCTTCAGTTGAGAGTTTGATGTATAATTATCATTTTTTTTTTAATGCTGACACGAAACACCGTTACCTCGTAGTACAACAATCTGATGTGCTCACACTTCAAGCGGTACTTCAGTAACATGATTTGACTGCATTCAATACCGTCAATTCTTGCGATACTTCATAACGCTCCTTCCTCTTTTCTCCTTTTAACAAAAGGATATTAGTTCGTCTCAATAGAATATTACTTCAATTACGGCTTCGAAGAATCCAGATAAACTTTAGATGATGAATATTTGATGACAGAGATAAGGTAAGGGGGGGGGGGGGGGGAGAGGGATGGATAGATGGAGGAATAGATGGATGAATAAATGAATGGAAAGGTTGGTGCATCAGAAAATGATAGCTTGCTCACTGGAAGCATTGCATGTAAACCTACGTAGAGTGTATCCATGGAACTGAAAACAGAAACATAAAGGAAATCCGTATCTATACTAACAACTATAGAGAAAGAATTTGTTTCTGCTGCATGTAGGTTAATAGAAACGGTGGTTACCTGAGTGAATTCCCGCTCTTATTCTGAGTTTGGTATCTTGTTTATGAGGGATGATGAAGCTTTCACAAACTTTGACGAGATCTATCGCCATGCTCGCTATGTGGCCAGCGTGGTCCAGACCATTCCTCTTTGGAACTCCAGAAACGACCATATCTAAGACGAGATAAATACCATGGCAGTTGGTTAAATGAAATGGCGATATTTGTTGCGATATCAAAATGGTCAGGTTGAACTTAGCTATCTATTTTTGGGGATAGGTAGGTGGGATATACCTTAAATAGACCCCCTCCCCTTGTATTGATCTCACATAATAAAGACAAACAAGGACGAGGACGTCCTCTCCGCGGGTAAGAAACGAACGTTACATATGTCTCATCGAATTTTGTAGCTTATCATAAAGAAGAGCTGCATCACTGTGACGTCACACGAGGGGGGTCTATTTAGAGATGAAGAATATTGCACTAATAAAGCTCATCTAATCTATAATGGAATCATGTCAAGTAGATGGAAGCAAGGGCTTACATTGTACGAGTCCCGTACGGTTCAAAGATGAAAACTAAAGCCGAATAAGGTTAGTATTTTACAGTTGGAATATGAGTTGTACTAGAAATCACTGGTCGTCTATCTTTGTTCTTCGTCCTGTGTTTCAGGGGAGAGAAGTAGGGGAAAAGATCACCTGTCACAAAGTCTGCAAGAGAACTATGCACTCATCTTCCAGATATTTGAATATAAAAATTGTGACGATATTTTTGTATGCCCTATAAACTTCAGGCTCTCCGAGAAAGCATAGCAATTAATCGCCGTTACTCGAAATCAAAGAGACCAATAGAAATGGATATAAATATTCATATATGCAAAGATGGGACTTAGACACTGTTTTTATAGTGGCTTTGACATATTCTTTGGAATTTGAATTTCATTGGCAAATTTCCAACTCATATTCCAGCTTTTAAGGATCACCAAAATGATCACGGGGCACTTATTGTAACTGAGTGATAAAATCTTGTCTGAGCCTTAACTTAATCCTCCTGAGATGCAGCCATCTTACGTGTCTGAAATGAGAATCATTGTGGTAGGTCGAGATGACTTACATGCATCACCGATCGTCTCCACCTTGTAGACGTCGTGATTGTCAATAATTGAATCAAAGGTGACGTAAAGCTTGTTTAAGAGAGCGACGACCTCGTAAGGAGAACTCTCGCTGGATAAACTCGTGAACCCGACAATGTCGCTGCAAAAGGAGCAAATGCAGGAAGATTACGAACTGCAATACCGAGATTGGATCAAGTGTTTATTGGATCAGGAACAAGAGAGAGCGAGAGGGGGAGGGGCAATGTGTGTGTGGGGGGGGGGGATGGGGGAGATGAAGGGGGATGGACTGAATCATTGTGGAGATGAATGGACTGAGGGGTTGAGTAGACAGTTACAAGCGTGAAGATGTCTTCTTGACCTAGAACGATACACAGTTTTCGACGAATTAAAATGTCACACAAACGAAATTACACATAGCTGTAATACACAACATATTCGAAGCAAACACGAATTGAATACATACGATGATACAATTTTTTTCCAAGCTCACCTGAAAAATATTGTACAACTTTCAAATGACTCCGCCTTTGCTACGTTTCCTTGTCGGAGACTGTCTGCTATCGGCTTCGGTAACATACCTGAAGGTAGACGATAAGACATAACGGCGTTAGAATTAAGCAGTGTAGCAAAGCTATATGTGAAATAATTTGAATAATTCATCAAAAGTTCACTGTTAAAAATAATGTATACAGTAATAAAATGTATCAATGGCCTTTGTCACTTTTGCTTTTTTTTTTTTATTTCGTCATTGAATTTACCCCTTTTTTAAAGGTGGGATGAGGTAGTTTTGGATTAACTGTTGCGCACATTTACAGGATATATGCACCATGCAAAAATGCTATCTATCTGGATGGTTTATGTAAAGCGAAATCGATTGTAAACATGATATCAGTTGCGATTTTGTAATGGCACAATGTGCATGATATGAGAGGTGGAGGGAGGGGAAGGATAGGGGGTGACTACCCTGGCGATATGGAGAAATTCGGAAGGTCAGCTGGAACCATAGGACTTAATACAAGCAAAAAAAAAACAAAAACAAAGAAGACGAGAGATGGGATGAAAAGGAGACATGACTGTAAAGAAGGAGATGAGAATCGTAAAGAAAGAAACCGAGAACAGAGAGTGAAAGGGGTTTGACGGTCTGGGAAAGGGGGATTGAGAAACTTCTCTATTACAGATTCTCAGTTTTTCCCTTTTTCCACCCATCCCAAATCTGATGTGAGGTCTCGTCACTGACAGAGGTGAGTGTCGCAGATTTTGATGTTCACCAGCAAACAAGATCCCAGGACAAAAAATCCCCACAACCCCCCACCCCCCCCCCCCTTTTCTTCATCAGCATCCTGGTAGCCTGTGCGGTGACACTCACTGTAGAGTAGCCTGTCTGTTTTTTGCTTCTCAAGGAGCAGGTCCTGCGTTCTCTCGGCGACAAGACTCTCTAGATGTTTGGAATACTTCTCCATCAGTTGCATCATCATATCAACTGGGCTGAGTTTGGAAGGATTTATGCGGTGAAGTGTTGCTCGGATCTGCGAGAAAGACGGTCTGTTTGACGGATTGTCATCCCAGCAATCTTGGATCAGCTGATGAGACAGAGAGAGAGAGAGATGAGGAGAAAGTGAGAAACATTCAAAACATGCAAAGGTAAATTTTTTTGTAACATGACGTAACTATAGAGCAGCAGAATAGAGTTACAGAAGAGTATAAGACCTTATTTAAATGGGGGTGTCATTGTTTAAAATTCTTTGCATATTTTAGAATGATCTGCCCTTTTTGTCTGTCTACATAGTTCTTTTTACGACCAACAGTATATGACAACCAATCAGCTTTCACTCGAAACAAAACAAAACAAAAAACCGACCTTTAGTTTTACTGTGAGAATGTACCCAAGGTACAATCATGCCTATACTATGTGCACAGGGTCACTAAAACTCGGTACCTTATATCTAACTTCCTTTTGGCTTCGAGTTCGTTGGGAAGATGAAACGCGACACCTTGCTTTGCTCGTATACCACAACACCATCGTTCCTTCACCTTCGATCATGACAAGGGAGAGTTCTCAGTTAGTTACAGAACTATAAATGCAAAAGTCGACCACAAGTACAATGTACGTCATTAAAACTTTGGATCGGGTCAGCGATTTTAGAACCTGGTCATTCCGTCATCGTCGGTCGGGTCACCCGGTGCAAACACTGGCAAATGCAGATGCACTAACATAGAACACCGTAAACGATGTGCTGCAGGCACGTAGTGTCAATAACTGTAGCCAGAACGATATACTATAGACACTGTCAAAACATTGCACTAAACCTCCGACAATGAAATGTCTACATTAAATAAGGAAATCATTTTTCGCATCAGATAAAATTTTGATGTATTTTTTTTAAAGGGATGATGCAGAAAATAGAAAAACTGGAGCTTTAGTAGAAGCTAAATTCAGTGACTAACAACGAAAACAACATCTCCACTAATTTGCTGTATTGACGAGGGAAAAAGCCATGATAGTGTGATATGGCTCTCATTATGACGTCATTGTTGTATTATGTGTCTCAAGGTGATTCCCTCTCCAACCCCCCCCCCCCCCCGCCCCGTATTCTTAAAGCATACCAGGGCAGATAATTACGTACTCTGATGAATTCCTGGGGGCAGGGACAGACATCCCCGTTCTCTTCTTTGAAATCGTCTGCGCGAAGGAGATCGGGTAACCGGGGCCGCCAGTTCACATCAAGATTCGTCAAATCTTCGTCTTCCCATGGTTCATTGCGTGTTGCAATTTCTACCAATATGATTGCATAGCTGTTGTATAAAAAGTATTGCGAAAGAAACAGTAGTTGAAAAAAAAAAGTCTGGAGGGCATAAAAATGTGATTCATAAGCCTGCCAGCCGCTACAAACTATCGAGTCCAAAAATCGAGATTGAAGTTAATTACCACAGTTAATTAGAAATGGCTTTGCGAAGCCTGATATCGGCTCATTTAGATGTTTGGTTGGATATCGTGAATGAGTTTGTGATTGTTTCGGTGCACCCGGTTTCTACGTCAATTCCCTCAAGAAGAACTGACTGAACAGTCTGAAATACCGGCGCTACTATCACAGATGTCATTATAGATGACATGGTGAGGTATAATGACACAATGAATATTACATGTAATAAGCTTTCTTAGAGCAGGCCATAATTTAATATGTAGTCTCTTCGGTGGGCGTGATCGACGGCACGTTCCTTTTCCAAGAACCGCAGGAGGGTCCAAAATTCAAGACAGTATATAAAGGAGAAGACATGCGCTCTCACGCACGATACGTAGCGTCAACAGATTACACACGGAAGACAACGCTATGGATGAAGACAAAATGTACCTATTCACCTGATGCTAATGCACTATTAAAACGATGAAATCAAATAAATACTTTTCTTAGAATATTATGAACTCTGTACAAAGCCTTGCTTTGAAAATCGACATCTTTAAGGAATCTAAAATTCGATGCAATAATTTATTAATAAAGTCTCGAGGTCTGAATACGAAACAACTGCTGGTTGCTTGGCTACCAAGCTCGATCAGGCAATGGCTCTATTTGAGATCCGTTCATAACGATATACCCATCCTCTGCAGACGGGCGAGAGAAGCACGTTTTGATATATATAAGACCCGTTTAAGAATTGGTTCAGCAAAACTGAAAACGCTCATCCCACAACCATGAAATGTATATGTATTTTTAGACCTCCCGGCAAATGTCAACAAGTGGCGTGACCTTGTACTTTTACACGCAATTAAAGAGACATTCGGAGATGGATACCGGTAGCGCATGCCATGTCGCATTCCGCATTCATGTTTCAGATGTTCATTTTCCAAAGAATAAAAGAAGAAAAAAAAAACGTACATGCAAGAAGACATGGGCTGTGATCTGTTAAGGTAATAGTCAGTCAAATGACTTTGCTTATTTACAATTACAGCAGCCAATTTCTGGCCAGTCGCCAGTATATCGTAGGTCGGTGCACACAAGTGGTCATCTAGTCGATTATTTACTGTCTTTGTATATGGAGAGATGTAAGAAGACGGTAATTCGTTTCACAAGCCAGTACCAGGGCGTTTAATAATGCATACCGAATTCATCTCCAGGAACACACAGCTTCACATGTACACAACCCTTACTTGTATAGCAAATCGACTGTCGTAAAAAGTACCGTGCTCCACCTCAAAAAAAAGAAAAAAAAAATTGTGCGTATACATGCAATGCAGGCTTAAAAGAATTTGTTTTGACGTAATATACCGTAGTCGATACTCAGTGTTAATCTGAAGGATGCTTAAGATAAAATTCGCCTGTTTACGGGGTCGTCAAGAATTCCTTACGCATTCATTTTGGAATTACGTTTTACATTGGGAGACATTAAAATAAACTGTCAGAAAGCGTCAATATTTACATATTTCACATATTTTGTTATAGACGAGCATCGACCCCGACGCTTGAGTATTTTCACTGTAAATTATAGCTATATAGCGTGGATACTTTGCATTCTTCCGCTGCATTGGGTCAAAGGGGTTGACGCATTTACCATGAATATATCACGATTGCGTGTATTCAATACACATCTATGGCGTTGCGCACCCGGTATCAGGGCAGTGTGTCATTCTTCAATCAATGGCTTTCATTTTATTGAAACTGTTTCAACTTTTTATTACTTTGTTATTTTCTTTCTTATGTAAGACCTTTGGAAGGTACTAAAGTTTGTTACGGGATTCATTGACACATGCAGACATTTTCTTTTCTATTTTTGTCACAGTCCGCAACTTTTCAAGGAATGCATTGGGATATTAACTCTTAATTACATTCTGAAGTGTTATATAAATGCACGGTATTGCATTTACGCCCTCATAACTAAACCTGTGCTGGTGTTTTATTTTATGATATAATTAGGGACTTTCATGTTCTTTGATGATATAGGAGCGATCTTTAAAATCTGTGCTTAAAGGACGCTTGTTATAGTTACCGTTTATATTTCCTAGACGCATACATCCGGTAATGTTGACGGCGTCTCTAACTTTGCTCAAGTTAAATTACGTAATCACCTTAAGTTTATAACGAAGGTAATTCTGAAGTTACAAAGAGTTGCATCATGGGAACGTGCTAACCGTAAATGCAGCGGTACACTGGTTCTTGTTTTTTTGTTTTTGTTTTTGTTGCATACTTTGCTTGTATAGGCCGAAATAAATGAACAATCTACCCAAACTCTGCCTGTTGCGAACATTTTTTTTAGTTTAGATCATTTACAATCCCTTCACAATTTTATGGTTACTTCTATGCATTAAAGACACTCCGATGACGTTAACTCATCTTCACAGATACGGAGTTGATTTCAATATCCCAATAAACTAGACCTAGCGAATAAAAATGTCTTACAGAAAAGCTATATATACTTGACAAGACAAATACTTTGCTCTTCCAAATATTGGAACAGCAAAGGAATACATTTAAGCTACAATCGTACGCATGTGAGCGTATGCAGCAAACTGTACCAGCCTGTCTTGCCGTGCCTAAAGTCGATTACCTACAGCTTTTCGAGCCTTTGTTTTCGTTGTAATTATGATATCCGTTGGATTATGATAGAACGGGG
The DNA here is from genome assembly GCA_021234535.1 of Stichopus chloronotus. NCBI lineage: Eukaryota > Metazoa > Echinodermata > Holothuroidea > Aspidochirotida > Stichopodidae > Stichopus > Stichopus chloronotus. The sequence goes on along the minus strand of CM037839.1, from coordinate 14,949,012 downwards.
TTTCCCCTCAATAATCCAAGATACCCCTACCCTAAATGGAACCTTAACCATGATTTGAAACAACTTTGGAAAGTTTTGAAAAGTGACTGTTTCCTTATACCAAAAAATAAATAAATAAATAAAATGATGCATCCCTCAACAGCGGCAGGTTCTCATATAATTATGGCAGCTCCATCGTACCTCTGATAGGCCAACGAGTGCATGTGTGTGCGTATATGCTCTCAACAAAACCCTTACTATTACAGACTCCGTTCAAAGCGTTTAATCGTCATTTTCAAATACAAGCTTGCTGCTCCATTACACTGAAAAAAGTACGCATACCTCCCAGAGAAATCCTTTCTGATCTTTCAATAGTTTCTTTTGTTTTACTTAAAGCTTGTCTCACTTTATCTTAGCATTTGAGGATTACTGTAACTTCAAACAGAAGTCAGTAACTCACAAATAATGAAATTTAAATTGGTGATTAGACGGTAAGAAAATTGTCAAACCTCACGTTCTCCTAATCATCGCTTGATCAATGTCTTCCTATATGGTTACGATGAGTTGTGAGGGTATTAAGACTTTATTCGTATGTCTTTCATTATTAATACAGGCTACGTCATTAATGTGAAAAACACAATGTATTTCTAAAAGAAAGATAAAATGGAATAGCTACTTCATTTATAGATCAAAATGACAACCGCTTTGACAACATAAAAGGCATCATGCACGTTAAATGTTCGTTCACACTTCAATGACATTAACTTCAAATGGATTTCAACAAGGAAACCGAAGTCACGTAGATCAACTGGGAGAAGTTACAAGATATAACTTTTTCATCATGATGATGATGGTGATAATGATGATGACGATGATGATTCATCTGATAGTGATAATGATTGATGGTGATGACCACGATGGCGTGGATGGTGGTGATGACGTCGTTGGTGGTCACGAAGGTGAAGATGATGATGGTTACAACCCTTATGATGGAGATGATGATGCTGGTAACCACGATGAAAGTGATAATAGTGATGACCATGTAAATGGTGGAGGTCATGATTTTGATGTGGTGATAATGATGTTGTTGGTAATCGTGGGTGATGAAGAAGGTGATTGTGATGATCGTGATGACGAAGAGAAACTTGGCAACGATGATTACGCATAAAACTTACATTTGTTACGGAAATCTGAAATGCATTTTAAACGTGTGAGTATTTTCGACGGTTGTCAATTTACTGAACTGCATAGTTTCGCAGGAGATTCGAACAATGACTGTGCGGTGACTTCAAGGAAGATCCGTTCTCTAGAGTTTCGTCTTTCCGATGTCTTTGTGCCATATCGATAAACAGACAGTCGTCGCTTATTCAGTGGAACGCAATACTTACAATATCGACATTTTACAACATACATTTTCCAAAATTCTTTTCAACATTTACCACATGTCCTTACCTGAAGACATCGGTTGAAGGACCGAATGGGGCACCAGCGCATTTTCGGATCTCAGGAGGCATGTAGGCTCTTGTTCTTAGACCGCTGTACATGTTATCTGGATGTGGACTACCGTCTTCTTGGCGGAATAAAGGCAGTCCAAAATCTACATAATTGAATGAAAATGAATTATATATATATATAAAATATACACTAGACGCGGTAAGTACTAAGAATGACTCTCTTTCAATATTTTGGCACACTACCTTCAACGGGACCGCTAGTAAAACAGCGTTATTTTACTCGGTGACGAAGTCGAACGGGCTTAGAAATTTGACCAATGTATTAGCACATTAAGGGAATCAAGAATTCCGAACTTTCCACTCTTTTGAGCGGTCGTTCTACCAACTGAGCTATGAAGCCATAAAGGTGAACTTCTTGTTCAAATATCAGAAATGTCGCACATAATGACAATTCAGCGTGAGATGAGTTTCTTTTCTTTTTGTTTTTTAGCGATGCTAGTGATATCATATAAAGATATCATATCTATGTCAGGTCGGAGAAGCTGGTTGACGTCTTTCGAGTATCGTGAAACATGCAGCATGAAATTGCTTTCATTAACTTTTGTAACAAGTAAGCCACGTTTTTTTTTTTTTTTTCAAAATGTTATTTTAAACACGAGCTCTTGAGATGGGAAGGTTCCAAGCACCTATCATATAAACCCAAAAGTTACATTCTAGTTGTAAAATTCCTCTCGAGAGAACCCTTCTCAGAACTCTTGAGATCCAAAGAGATGGGAAATAAACAAATACAACGCTTTCTTCTTAGGATAGGAATATCATCACAATCTAAGAAACCGAAACGTATGAGAGGGGAAACGAATTCAGGTGAAAGAAGAAAAAAAAAATAGCTCTTTACACTGTCATAACAATTATACTCTTACCTGTCAACTTGACAACCCATCTGTCATCTATGACGCAATTTGACGATTTAAGTCTCCCATGAAAAAATTTGTTTGTGTGAAGATAATGTAAACCCCTGGCAATATCGTTGCAGAAAGAAAACCTGTACGGAAACGATAAAAAAAAAAAAAAAAAGATGATAAAGAGACGTGAAAGAGAATAGTTACAAACGATTATTGTATTGACCTCCTTACTCTGGCAGTGTGGCATAGGTCAGAGGTCAGCCAATATGACAAGATTTAATTCCTTTCACGAATGTCAGCAGTTAATCAGGGGAAGAAATTTTGGCGACCTTTGTTTCGGTAACTAATGGTAATTGCCATATATTTATTCACGATTAAAACACACAAAAGAAGAAAACAAAAGAAAACACGAACAAAAAAAAGAGAGGTAATGTACAGAAAAAAAAACAAGAAGAATGTTCATGGTCCTCATTATTACTAACTTTTGGAAATAAATACTCATGACTTTTGTGATGCATCGAACTTTGGCTATGGAAGAAATTAATCATCGACTTACTTTTTATTTTTTGGTAAAAAAAAAATCGTTTTTGATATGAAAATAAAGAAAATCATTCCAGGATGTATCAATTTCCTACATCTCATTGTTGAACTAGAAGTAGACTAAGTGACCGAACAATCCTTCCCCCCGGACAAATCCCCGGACAATTTCCCTCTAAAAATTCCTCCTTCGACATCCTCTCCCCACCGGACATTTCCCCTCGGAATAATTCCCAACCCTGAGAATTCCACCTCGGACAGTCCCTCTCTTGACAATTCCTTCAGGTAAAGGGGGTAAGGTTAATGAAAGATTTAGGGGGTTTGTCAGAGGGGCATTGTCGGAAGGGGGCGGGGTTTCCTGGAACTGTTTTCAGTATAGCGGTTGTTTAGATTTGTTACCGATTGTATAGGCACCTGCTCCCTACATGAATATCAATGCACAGCGTAACTAATGAATCTTGTTCATTTTCATGTATTTTACCATACGCTTTTCTTTCTGAGTTTTTTTTTTTAACTTCGAGGAGAAAAAGTATAGGCCTATTTACAACCACGGGAAAAACAACTACATGAAAAGTTAAACAAGTCCGTTTGACTTTTTTTTTAATTGTAAAGAGTTATTTACCTGAAGCTCCAGTTGAGGGGTACATCTTCGTTTAGCAGCACGTCATTTAAACCGCCCTTCGGACAATATTCTGTACATATCGCAATATTCGGTACGACGATGCAACCGCCAATAAATTTACACAAATTTGTATGAATTAAATCCCTGCAGATAGAGAAATGCAAAAGCAAAATAAACAAAAAATATGCGAAAAAATCATTTTGACAGTCACAACCTTTCTTGACGAATAATGACGCCGTATTATTCCCGAAATATTCCTACATAATTCAGCGTGAAGTAAAGAAATTTTGTATATATTTTGTCCAAAGGCAAGCGAGGTTTGAGTGCGTTGCGTGTCATGTGTTAAGCTTTCTGGTTCGTAAGTTTTTTTGTTTGTTTGTTTGCTCATTTGCTGATAATATGACGCATGCGTGTGTAATCCTACGAGTGGGTCGGTCGCCACAACCACTTGCATATCATACAAGGATAATTGTTTGAACAGTTTTTAACACCATATGTTTGTTTCTACGTGTGCCAAGGGGATGGACTATTCGGTTGCCGACTGTACCACCCCACGACCTTCGAGTGAGAGTGTGTGTGGGGTGGGGGGGGGGGGGAACATCATGATATCAAGTTGGTTGATATGTAGCCTACAGGCTGTGGGGGTCGAATTATTTTGGACGCAAGTGTATATATTGCCCCAATCGAGTCGAGAAGGGGACAATGGTATGCAGCTCTCCAGGCTGTGTGTCGAGGGTGTAAGGGTTTGGGTTGTATAACGCTTTGTCCCATTCCAGTCTTCTAAGGACTTACCTTATTTGCTTGACCTCTTTTCTTATCCTTTTATCCAGGCTGAACTGGCTTTTGTTTATTTTCTTAATTGCGACTGTTCTTCCATTTCTGCAAAGACGATAAACGCAAAATCTCCGTCTTTTTGTTATTGATCTCTTGATTTACCAATTTTATTTATTACTTCTCTCTTGTATCACTTTCTCGAAGGTGCAAATAGATTCATTACTCTTATACTTAAACTTAATAATACTTAAACGATATAATTATAATGCACATAATAGATATAATAACGCTTAAAAAAGATTTTCCCAACAATCTTGCAGAATGTAGACGCATTTTATTTCTAAAGCTGACACAAATATTTCACAATTTTCCCATTCAACATTTTTAAGGTGACCACGGACTACATTTGTACATTTGTAATAATCACTTGAATGTTCACTGCAAATAACACCAGATCAAGAAGCATATAGAACATGCCAGCGATCCTTATTATTCACTTTAAGCTCTATAAGATTAGGAAGTCTGCAAGAAGTGGGGGGAGGGTGGACGATTTGAACTCAGTTTATTTTGATATTTTATATTTTAAACCCTCCCCAGTTTCCTACGTCCTCACAACTTCATGCGCCCTTTTACCTCTATTATTAGGCCTCGTGAATTGTCAATTTAACTTTTGATATTCTGATCAATGATCTAACTAGCTTTTTTTTTTTTGCTGATTGTGGAATATCTAGTTCATTTTTTTTTTATAGTGAAACGTGCTAATAATCAGAAGATCAAATTGAGGATGTAGAATCATTCACTGTACACAAACTAGTACACACGGATGAAACGAAAAAAAAAAAACAAAAAAAAAAGAAAAACACGCGCTTGCGCTAACCCAGTGTATTATGATACTTACATTATTCCTGTTTGTGTAAATACTTGTTTCGCGTTGGCCTGTTGTGAAAATCCAGACGAAGCCCCTCCGATTGAACTGCTATCAACGTTAACACTAATCACACTGCCAAGAATCCCTCGAAGGCCCGATGCTGTGAATATGAAAAAAAAAAAACACGTGAAAAAGGGTTCCGCAGATTGCAGTAACTTTAGGCCGTTCATTAGAAGTTGTGGATCCCGTAGACACTTGGGAGAAGTAAATTCAATCAGCTAGAACATGACCACTGTATCTGTATATAGTATATAATTATACTGGGGCACACCGTTGCAAAATCCTCTATAGACACAACAATCTTGTGAGCGAAAGGTATTTTAGGTAAATATTAACACCTCTCGGATATGGGAGGGGGGCTGATGATTTCAGATTTTGAGTGGCCTCGATATGAATTTTAATCTGGAATAAAAATTGATCTTATTTCTGTTGCTGCACTGTAAAAAATGTCTGTAAATTTACAGAAAATAAAACAAAGAAATCAATAAGAATTACAGAAATTGTCTGGAAACCTAATTACCAGAACATTTCTGTGTTCCTTTTGCATTTGTTTATTTTATTTTCTGTAAATTTGTAACAGTGTGTTATGTCACGACCAAGGTACGGGCAACTAAGGTGTCATTCATTCAGGAGACCCACGAAGATACGGCTGCTTTACTAAGTCTACTGGGAACATATTGTGAAATCAAAGTCCATTAATATAATGAAAAACAGGTCAATTTTTTACACATGGTTGGCACTTAAGCTCTAGCTCACAGCTAAGTTTCTTCGCTGTCTTAAAACTAAGGAAAAGGCAATTAGCAGTTAAGTGTCGTTCCTTGGTTTAAAACAATAATAACAGAAAAACGTTGATAAACAACAAGAAAAAAAGGCTAACTCAAGTTTCATTTCCACATTATCTAGATCGACAAGCAAAACAGGAGTATCGCAAGTTATATACTTACACTATATTTAAACCATATATGAACACAGAAATGTAAAGTTTGATGTCATTTTTTTTCAACTATGTGACTTGAACGAGTGCGCCTTTACGATCTCGGATAAACGGTTAATCGCAATGGAAGGAATTACATTGCCTGCCAATGTATGGTTCTAACTGATCATAAGTGACTCCTACTTTCATTTTGCATTTCGTTGTTTTAAGCCCCTCGAATTTTGAGAGACAATGCAAGTGTCACTTGATGCCTACAACTGTCAGAACAGAATTATATCTAAAAATCACAGAATATCCCCCAAACACCTATGGATCGCCAATCGTGTCAAAACGGACAACAATTGACATCGCCGGTGTTACAAAATGCAGTTTGTGGGTAAATCTCTCTGACAGTAATATATTCCGAAATATATTTAATTTAATATAGAGTGAAGACCACAGGAGAGAAATGATAACGGTGCTCATTAAACTTGGGAGGACTGGATTACAGTATCACGAAAGATGGAACACAAAGTCGTATTAAATAAGTAATGAAGGCCATAAGTTATAAGGATAGATGTAAAGACCGCGGTAACATATTCAGTAAAAGCACACATCTACATACAATTAAGGGTGCACGCCATGTACGCACAGCTATGCGCCATCCATGCAAAAGGTTGATTACATTGACTGCCTATTTTGGCCCCTCAATGCAAATGTATGATACATGTTCGTTTCCAGTACTCCATTAAATTCCACTTCAAAAAGAGATACAGTGTTTACGTCAGTGATGATTGTAACTCTACATTCGGAGCAGAAAAAAGAGGCTCGCTCCGATGTCTTGCTTAAATAGGTTAGGACAGCCTCGGCTAGATTAGTCAAGAAGATGAGATGAAACTTCTTTGGTCTCCACAAAGTAGGATAGGCTTGCAAAAAGGTGGGTTATAGTTAGGGTTCCATGAAGGGGGGTGGATCTGAAAGTGTGTTAGGTAATGGTCTATGGATCTCGCATGCATGGTGTGTTTTGTTCTCTGGGACAAACATAGTGGATTAGGTACCTTTTTTTCCCCTATTGATCTAGCATCGTAGGGTTACTGCTAATGCTGTCTGGATCTGACAAAGTGGGAGTGGCAATGTGTACTGTGGATCTCAAATGACAATCGAGGTAGTATCTGGTATGTGTCGGTCATGTCCTAATATTAGTGGATTAGGTTCTTCAATATTGAAAGCAACTAATGATAACCATATCATTAAAATCGATGCTTATTTTTTTCCTATCATTTGATTCTATTTTCAGATTTAGTTCTATCTTATGGCAAGCAATCACTAACGTATGTTTACATGAAAGTAACATTTAAACAAGACAGCTTTAGGCAGAAACAGTGCACAAAAGAATGGCAGAAGTTTTTGTCTCTACTGCCTTTCACCCTTTTACCGGCAAATCATCTGTCCGTCTGTCAGTCAGTCCGTCTGTATGTATGTATACATATATATATATAAATATGTTAACAAATATGACAATTTTGAAGCTTCAAAATTGTCATATTTGTTAACATATTTATAATTTATATCAAATGGAGCATACGTGGATTTTCACATATTATATACATATATATATTTATATATACATATACACATATGTTATTTAATGCCATTTCAAGCAAAAGAGAAGTGGGAATCGAAAAGCAGAATTCAGAAAAAGAAAAGGTGACCGTGTAGTTGTGATAAAATTCATTTTCTTACCTGGTCGTATTTCGTCATAATCCATGATCCAACTCTCATCCCAGAAGAGTTTCTCTTGTCGCCAGTAAAAATACTGCAATGAAACGAAAATATTGTTTGCCACAATGAGAGTATTGCTGAGAGTGGAAAGGGTCTGAAAAGGGGATTGCCTTACCGTGAAAGGATATTGAAAGGATTCCAAATGGGTTTCGAATAACGTCTAGGCCCCGGCGTATTTTGCATATTTCTACTTCATTGAAATATCTCTATGAATTTTAAATTGTAAGTAGAGGAGTTCTTGAGAGGATGATGGAAGTTAGATAAAAAAATACCTGGTTAGACTCATCCTGGTTAAGCCAATACTGACCTTCTTTTACGTGCATTTTTCTATAGCCAGTTAAAGACCAAAAGACTACATCCAGCATGATAAGGTAACAACAGCCTACGCGCTCTATGGACGTAGTAAAATTCTAGTTACCGAGACACGAATTCCTCTGGGAAATTTCGGGTAATACCAATGAAACATTTGGTACACTATTTACGGTTTCTAGTCCTCCACATACATTAGGCAGTTGTAGCCAATGTAGCGTATACAAGAAATTGACAGTTCAAGAAATTTCCATGAAATATCATATCAAAAAAATGTCTACAAAGGTTTGTTGGGCTAAAATATTCTCCAAAGTCTTGCAGACGTCATTGATGGGTGTCTCAACATGCATTTTGGTTAAAAATGACATTTTGACCTCTATGATAATTAATTTTGTCTAATTACCCGGAACTATACACAAAGCCAAGTATAAATTTCAAAATATGTAATATAAATATTTATATTGTCTCAACTTTGTCTCAGATACCTCTAATTTATTTACAGATATCTGAAATGAATTTGCTGATATTTCTTAATTGGATTAAGATGTCTACGATTCATTTATTATCTGAATTCATTTACAAATATCTCTAATTTTATTTACGGATATCTGAAATCCCACTAATTGTAAATATCTTTAATGGACTTCAAAGATATCTTTTTCGATTTGCCTACTGTCGGCGCTCGCCGTGTCATGTAACCCCAACTTGAACTTGACGACTGGTTCAGAATATCATGAAAACAAAGAAACGGCCACTCATTTTAATGAAGCGAGGGAAACCTCGATAAAATGTGATTAATTGTACGTCACTGGTAAATTGTCAAGCCGTAAACGGCCTCTAGGTTTATGTAATTGGTTTATTACAAGGAATCTATCCAGAATATAATACTCGTAAATACCAACTTCACTCACAGCACCAGTATTGCGCATGAATATTGCGCACGAGTATTGCATGAAACAGGCGCCTATACAGGTATGTCAATGAAGGATTTCTTGTGAGTACAATAGCATGTTAACATAGGTCATTGCCTTCACTTAAAGAAAGCATCCTAAACGCATGGTACCGGTAACGTGTATGTGGGAACAAAAGTGTGGTTTAACCCCATATGGGCAAGTTTCGTCGAGAAATGTCACATAGTTCAATCAGTAGATAGGTACTTTGAACTTCCACCAGGAAGTGTTGGTTGAAGGGGCGTTTAGAGTACCTTTATAGGGACTATAGTGGCGTTGCAGGTGAGACGTCACCTCGATCGTTCCTTTCTTTTCCACTGCGGCTCCCTTCGAGAGTTTCGGTAACATGATTTGGCCCCGTTATTCGAAAAGGTTCACACCCCTACCATAGTTTAAAGCGGCTCATTAAATTGATATCGATTAATTTGTAAGATTTCAAAGGGTGCAATCACATCGCAATTGCTCATGGTAAGCATAAATTAATCACGTTTCTCATCCAACGGTACTGAAAACTGTCAACATCTTGGAATCTTTTTACCCTGACTTGCACTGGCTGTGTGACTTTGTGCAAATTTGAGAAAGTTTCTGGTCACGAATTATCAAAAACCGAATTGAATTGTTAATTACTCACTCATTAATATTACCTTGTGTTTAATACTTAGGAATCCTCATAGATTGATCATTGCAATTAATTTAAGGAAGGAAACTTGACAGGTTTGGAGAAAAAAGCAGTTAATTTCACAAAACAACTCAATGAGCCCCTCAGACGCACATGGGAGAGACAGATTATTGTTTGAAAATCCACAACAGAACATGTTATTGAGATGTTTATGAAATTTCAGCTTTTTCAATGACGAATCGATCCCTTCGGCCATTTTGTTCCCCAACCTTCTTTATAGACACTGACTCCATTTTATTTTCGTCTTCATTGGAGATGCCAACCAACGGCATCTGGGGTACTACATCTCTACTTTGGGATTTTCTGACTTCATAAGTCGAACCCTCCATCTCTCTAAATATAACAAAGTAAACGAAATGAACAAAAAACAAAACAAAACAAGACAAGACAAACCGTCGTTTACAAGTAAACAGAAGATGGCATTTGCTGTGTTCCATAACTTACGCCTATTATACCGCAGAAGCTCAGCACAACCAGAAGACAAACGATTATGATGGCAGCTTTTAATAAAGGCGGGAGAGGACAGCGGTCACAGTCTGCTGGACAGTTACTACAAGTTTCCCCTTCAGCCTTCTCACAGTCTTTGTTACCACAGACTGTTGAAGAAAAATGAGAAAAATAAACAAGACGCTGTTCAAAATCATAAAAACAACGTTAGCTGTTTCCATTTTCCTTTAAGATGAGAAGAATCCAAAGACGGGGACGATAAGAACCTTTATCGAAGCCCTATTAGAAGAAAGTAATTAAAGAGGCTCATTGAGTTGATATTGTTTATATTGTAACATGTTTGAAGGAACCAGTTGCATGCCAATACTCCTGATTAGCCTCATTAGTCATGTACCTGTCCTTCCTTTTCTTGAAAGTGTGAGGAATTGTAACTTTTATCAACAGGAGTTGTCTGTGCTTGGTAGTGCGCGTAGTAAAAAAGTGTCTGATCACAGATTTTCAATAAGTGATTTCAATCTTCAGTTACCCTATCTCGGTTGCTTCTTTTAGTTTGATCATTCACCATCAACATGTATGTTATACTCAACAGATGTGACGGAATATTTGGAAGTTTGTGAACCAACTCAATGAGCCCCTTTAAAAATGTGTACATAGTAGGCCTACACCACGTGCATGTCAGTCGTCTGAAATACCGGTATTCATTATCTTGCTCATATATCGTCTTCTTAGAACTTTTGTGTCGGCTACTTACTGTTTCAATAACGCTCACGCCACTTCATAAAGCTGAAAATATGACGTAATCATGTAAAACAAAATGGACGGCCATTTTGCTGAGATCAAGTCATTGTGAAAGTCCTGCCGCGCAGAGTGCCTGTGGCGCGGTACCACGTAATGGCTGTGATTACTGCAGGATCTGCGCAATAGACAGAATCACGGAATGCGGTGATTTTTTTCTTCCCTTCCCCCTTTCTACGCCTCTTCTTTTTTTAACATTTTACATCTTCGATACATCACGAAGGTGTTCGATAACAGACGTCACTTCCGGTCTTGTCCACTTTCATTTGCGAGATAATTGTTTACCCAGATAACGTACTAATGTATGCCAAATATTTCGTGTGACACATAACACAACAGTAAAACATGTTAAGTATTTATGTATGCTGTGGTTCGGTAATGACACCATCCATTTAGGAGAAGTAAAGCAGTATTTTGTTAGAGGGGCAATTTTCTACTAACAAAAATCTTAATTAATCGATGAGATTCAGTCTGAGAGACTTCTCGTAGTAATTTTGCAACACATTAAACATACTCCTACGTTGGGACTTGAAATCTAGTTGACGATAATCATACATTTTGATCAAGACATGCGTTTCTTGATTTCTGGTGGCGGTGAGGTTATCCGATGTGAATATACGCCGATTCTAGGGACAGGTGATTTCAAACTAACAGTTGCCGATCAACATGCCCTACGGCATACGTATAACATTTTTTCACCCTTAATTAATGAGAAGGCTTATGTAATGGGTAAAAAAGAAGAATCAACCAGAAACTCAAATGACTTTGTGGTCCCTTGCCAGTATTTTATTTTTTTTCCCTACACACGCAATCAACCAGTGGAGAGGGGAAGGGAACATATCAAAATGAATAACAAAATCCAAGAAACACAACCACATTCTGTATCACTCATGGGTTTAATGTTACCAAATGCTGATATGAATGAGTAATGTCATTCACTCAGCATTGCTGACAATTGTGGTCATGAAGGATGGGATATATCTCTTGACCAAGGTAATTCATAAGTGGATAGAAATTTCCTGACACTATATAGCAATATCATATATACTAGTATACAGCAATATCTACTATTAAACATATATCTACATTTTGGCAAGTTTTCAATATGAAAAATATGAATTATTTTCTTAATAATGAGTGTCATTTACCTCTTCATATGTTCAAATTCAGGACATGTAAAACATGCTAGACTTTTGAACCCAGTGCAGATCTTTGGAATTCATGTCACATTACAGTGATGGCAAGTCTCCCATGGGGCAATTCAAAATGACAGACATCATCTACTCATCAAGTGCTACTAATGCTGACACTTCAAACTTTTATTGTAGCTGAATTCAGTTGCTGAGATATCTTCTTTAAAACGATTTTCCTACTTTAAGCTCCGGTGATCTCAAATGACCTTTGACCTCCATGAAAATCAGTAGGGGCCATCTACTCTCAATGCACTATCAACATACCAGCTATACAATTCGATCACTTTTCTCTTCTTGAGATATCGTGTTTACAAGCCAAGCCGTTACATACACACATACATGCACCCACACGCCATCACCATGGCATAGATTCCTTGCCTGCCTTCGGCAAGGAATCTAAAATGGATTATTGACAACCAAGGTGTAAAAAGTATCACATTGATGCAGTAATCTCAGTGCAAACAATATGTCAGTTATGAACATGTCACGTGATATGAAATAAGTTGTGTGGATGTAATAAATATGTGATTGTCGGTTTTTTTTTTTTTTTTAGTACTTCACTTTCGATTTAGAATAGTCTCATTTTATTTTCTTTTGATTTGCCAAGCTCTCAATCTAATTTAAATTGGAGCATGTTTTTTTAATTTGTTCTTTATTTCGGCTTAATTAAGAATTTAATTTTCTTTGCAGAATTAATAGATATACGTATACGTCATACATGAAAAGTGGACAGTTTCGGTATGTGGGTGAGTTGTTACAACACACTTTCGTTTTGCTAACGATACTCGTCAAAATGTGTCTAGTTCTCTTTTTCTGTGAAAATTTACACATCTCTGAGATGGCGACACTCTTAAAAATGTAAATTGTAAAATGTAAATTTACAGAAAATAAAATAAAGAAATACAAAAGGAACACAGAAATGTACTGATAATTAGTTTCCAGACAATTTCTGTAATGCTTATTTATTTCTTTGTTTTATTTTCTGTAAATTTACAGACATTTTTACAGTGTATCTCCAAGCATGGATGTTGTCTTGCCTCGGTGTATTTTTTTTTCCAGAAACGTAAAAAATACATACCTAACCATAAAAATAGACGTTTGGCAACGAGGAATGATCCTGCGGGTACCCACTTTAGTGTTTATAGCATTGGCCTTTCAAAAAAGAAAAAAAAAATCTTAATTCGAAGTCCCTTAGAGATTCGTAAATATAATTAAAACAATATATCGCGCTCTTTACGTACCACTCCTTGGAGTAACATTGAGTTTGTGGTGTAAGGCAGCTTGTAAGTTCCCTATACGGACATGCGCAATGATTGACGTTAGACCCACGGGGATAAGCGCAACCTCCGTCACCCAGTGTGTTCGATTCAAGCTGTCAACCTCAGATGTGGTGTGTGTAAAGATATCTCCTTCGGGAGGAATCCATGGCCCGCATATTGAGTTTTGTATCTGTATGAGAAATGAAAACATAAAAAAGAATTACAGCAGGAGATACAATAAGATTATAAATCACTCGCAAAAAAGAAAAAACAACTCTAAAAACGTTTTCTTTTCCTCGCAAAATTTCCTGCATATAGCCTTGTGGATCAGATCAGCCAGATGATAACAAAGTTTTATTGGAGACACTTTTCCGTAATTAAGTTTGAATGATCCTACGAATGCTAACCCAATGAATACTGGTAACCTATTTATGCATAAGTGTCAATTATGCGTGTGTGGGTAATATCCTGTCAATTTGATTTCGTCCCCTGTTAAGTTGACGTCATGAACACGTAGTTGAAGATGGTATCTTCAGAGTATTACAGAATATATGTATAGGCTACATTGTATCGAAGGGAAAGCTCACGATAGACCCCCCGGTCTGGTGGTGACGTCACAAGAGGTAGGTCTAAACCCTCAGATAATTTTCAAAGACCATTCCATCATTCAACGCCACTCCACTGTCGGAGTGTGTTAAACAGACAAAATAATACATGGTTACAGAAGTTTCATGAAATATGTGGAACTATTAAGGCTTACTATTACCAAACTCAGCAATCTAGGAAATACTTCGATACAGCATACCCAATGGATGCTAAATACTGTTTGTTTATCTCAGTAATATTGTGTTGTCTGTGGCATCGATGTTACGGCGTATTCCCTCCCCCCCCTCGTTTCTCGATTTTGCTTTCTACATATGAAATTGACTGCGAAAATTGTTCATCATATATACAAATTACAGATATATGAAATTTACAAAAGCAGAAGTTCGGCACAGTTATATATGGCAAGGCGACTCGTGCAGTCGAAAACACCGAAGAGGGTCGGTGTCGCCAAATGTTGGCAATGTTTATGTTCTTATGATTTAGTCAAGATATTTAAAACAGATATGAAACAGATGGCAGCTCATCATTTACGGTAAGATATCGAAATCTCAACTTATTTTGACTTCCATTACGAACAGGGGAAGAAAAAAGAAAATTGGAGGGAAACACGTTTTCCATAGGATGTCTAGAGAAGGCGTTTCAAAACGACAACATGGAACATTAGCGAGCTTTTTTTTTTTTTTTGCAACTGCTTCTATAGTTACATAAAGTCACTATATTCGAAATCGGAGATCCTTTCGGTGTTTTGTGGCTGCCGCAAAAGGACGAATTTCAGGCATGCCTCTCCTTACCGGAAGATGCATAAAAGGAGAAGGTGGAAGAAAAGGATAAAAAGGGTAAAAAGGTAATCGAAATGGCGAGTCTAAAGAAGACGACCGGAGGGACGGTGTTATTGCTCCTTTTAATCAATACATGATGCATTGGATAGAGTTGCTGCTATAGGGGCACAACGATAACAAGTCATAAAGCCAATCTCATCGACGAACGTAACAGCTAGACAATACGAAGAGAGAGACAGAGAGAGGGAGAAAGAGAGACATATTGGGGAACTTGGGAGAAGTCCAACAATACAGTGGTCCAATCTCGATACTGCCATCAAGAATCAGCGACGCATACGTCGATAATTCACGTCGACATATACCAGAAAAGCAGACTCCCGCTGTCATATCTAAAGGAATCAGCAAAGGTATACATTTAGTTAGCACTACTTAAATTACGTAATGTATATAATATATACTATATATATATATTAAACATATATCAAACATATATAAGCTGCAATGATCAAATGACCCTTGGATGACCTTTGACCTAATTTGTAAAACCAGCTATAGAAGCCCTTCAGGTGTCGACTAAATACACCACGTTTTGTCACTACGGGACTCACAGGTGCAAAGTAATACCACATCAAAGATTATCCCACGTTTTGACCTCGAATCACCTCGCATTTCCTTGGATAAAAAATCGGATTCCGACTCCCAAGAACCACTACGGTTAGTAAAGGATATTGCGACCAAATTTCAGGAACATGCAGCACTATTTGGGGTAGGAGATACATTTTAAAGATATTCCCATAACAGCCATTCATGACCCCCCCCCCCAAAATACCATTGACCTCAACTTTCCAAAGATGACATGTAGCCCTTTATTCAATGGGTAATGTGTCCAAGTGTAGTTAAAATCTGTCGACGATGTGTACCTGAGAGCTTCAAAAGGCAAGATAGACTTGCATGAAGAGAACTTGATTTTGCGAAACACAAGTCAGTACCAAAATACGATTGTCCTGTAGAGAATAAGGCAGTCCCGGACTAGTCCAGGGCTACCACTAAACTTCCAAAAAACTTCATAACTGCTTGTCTTTACAGGTTGTAAGGTAAAGGCGTCCCAATGTCGACGATGAAAAAAACAGTATAAGCGGTATGAAAATATTGAGTTTGGTACCACAAAGGGTAGCCCTATATACCCGTTTAAATACTAACTTTTTGCATTGCATAGAACCGCGGGGCCGTTTTGACGCATCACAGTTGACGTGACCCGCGTTTTTAGTGTGACACCATTTGAAGTCCATCAATATCTATACATATAATTGACAATATGGGGCATCAAGCGGTTGTAAACTTTGGTCGAGAGTCCTAATTTTTCTACTCCTGGGTCTATGGCCTCTCAAATTTCATTAAACGTCCACACATCGTTCTCTTTGTATCTGCCGACGGCTAAACCGTCATAACCGTAAGTTAGTATCAAAAAGATGGAAGGGCCCGTTAAACATAAGAGATCCATCATAAGTCTTGACTACTATATATATACATACTGCAAAAATATGGGATTCCAAAGATTTGTGTGCGCAAATTGTGATACCATCTCGAAAAAAAATCTACATATTGCAAGCTTTTCTGACTATAGAGTGCCGACGAAAGAATATAAATCAATTAATTTTTCACTATATACGTATGCACATAAGTTCGTTATGAAAAAGTCGGTCTGTTACATAATTATGCATGAACGTTGCAATTGAGTCAAATGACGAAATAAGCGATGCTGCAGCTTATTGCACTATATCGCAAAAAATCAAACATTTATAACTTGATATCCATCAGGTGTAGCAAGAGGAAGAGGAAGAGAGAGAGAGAGAGAGAGAAAGAGAGATACGGAGAGAGAAAATCTACGTGGTAATCCCTCGAGTAGAATGTATCATGCCTGTTAACACAAAAATTAAATTGAGGGTGGTGACGAGATAGTATAAGGGACCAAGTGTGCCGATCAATCATTGTCGACATTAATCGCGAAGTATTCCCCCCGAGATGCACGGGGAAAAAAAGCTAAAGTGATTGATGGACATCTAGTCTCGCCATCCGTCATCAGCTAGTCATTCATTTTGAATACTTTCTTGACCTCTTCCGCAGGATTTTTCGGAAAACTTTGTAAACAAAATTCCCGAACAAGCTCATCTGAGGAAGATGAATTCTATATTTCAGATTCACTGACCATGTTTTGAATATTTAGAAAGAGGCCTCCCTAAGAAGATGTCACTAGACAGTCGAAATCTACTGCATGCATGGAAGCTGCTAAAATGAATGGGGGAAAAAAATTCTGTGAAAAGGGAGACAGTGATTCGAGCACACACTCAAAGAAACTCAAACCAGGTTTTGACTATAATTTGACGAGATAATTTCATGGAATAAGATGTACATTACAGATAGAGAGGCATTTGTCATATTTCCCTTAACCCATAGCTCATGTTGGCTCATCCATGGGAATCGACAAAATGTTTCTTGCTACAATGTTTGGTGAATGTGAAAGTAATCAAACGAAATATCTAAATTGATGGACCAGACATTCATGGCAGGTCTACGCTTACACGATTGCAGTCTTTTCAGTGCAGCATTTGCGGCTACAATATACATTTTTGTCTTGGAAAAACGAAAATCATACATTTTCGTATAAACATATTGTGATCCATCCATAAAGTAGAAATGGTGAATCCGGGAAAAGGTCATACCTTCTAATTTTGATATGGTTGTGTAATACCTCAACTTTGCTTCGTATTCACGCTAATATCTCGGCAAAATTGGTTTCACACGAAACCTCACACACACTTAATACACAAAGCAATGACAAAACTGCGACAAATATCTTCCCTTTTTTCTTAGTTTCTAAATTTAATTTAAAAACTTGGTACTCTCAAACATTGTGCATCCCAAATGAAGACACAAATTTGCCTTGCCAATGAGCAATATCATCAATTTGTGAATTTTTTTAGTGATTTAAACGAGAGAGGACTCTGTGTCATCAACCACACGGACTTAATTATTGCTAATGTATTGAACGGTAAATCAAAATACATGTTGGGATATACTATAAACGTAGACAGAGAGAAAGAAAAGGAACAGAACAGGAAAAAAGAAGAACAAACAGACCTTAAACAGTCTTTCTCAACGCTATAAAGCCCGTAGCGTAAACAAAGGAAGGTCTTACCGGTAAACATAGGGTAAATGTCAACTACGCAGATGACAACGCAAGGCGAACGTAAACAAAGGTTGGCCGGGGAGCTCAACACGCGTTATTTGATTTAATCCAATCTCTATGCAAGATTTATTGTGCGATTGAGAACTCAAGAAATGTCCAATTTGTGAGATTGCTATCTTGTTAAAGTGATACAAAATATACGGAAAGTTCTGAATGTAAATCGAGAAAGGTATCGCCGTGTGTTATAGTCACACTCTCTTTTTAGGGCATAAGCATACATCAGATGTTTATGAACTGACAGATGTGTAGAAATGCTCCTGTACAAAGATGAGAAAGAGAGAGAAAATAAGATAATGTCCTCATTGTGGCCATTGACTGATTGCAACTGAAGAAAGAAAATCTAGATGCAAATACTCGGTTGGCTTACGACTGTCACATGATTTTTCTGTTTCTTTTAAAAGGGGGTTTGAACACAGAGACAAACGTTGAACCGAGCAACGTAACGCTGATGTGAAATACCTCTTTGTAGGTATATATATCTTTCATGAAAATCGGTTTCTTGATTGACGTCGTTATCCAGTGGCACAAAAGGTTTGTTTCAATTTAGTATAAAAATTAGATGTATGCTGTACCTAATTGGCTATAAAATGAAACATACTGACTAAGGTATATAATTAGAGGGCGACAAACTATTTTGCAATTAGCTAAAACATTGGGGCTCAAAGCAGTCGATAGTTTATAGGACTCACTAGGCGCTTTCATTGCACAGATACACAGATTACCCGATCGATTCTCGCTGTGAGGCATTTGATGGTAGCTTATACCTATCGAACTACCTTAGTTTGTCCACCATTAATGCTGACTGTTTACGTATAGCTAAACCATGAAATAGTAGCCAGTATACCATTACGGCGTCATTCAACGGTCAACTACGCGTTGCGTCTGAACATTAGAACATTAGGGAACGTATTGCGTGATCAAATTGGTATGCATCTCATAAAATGAATGTCTCTTTACTGTATAATTTTTTTTTATTGAGAATCATCGTGTAGCCCTCTTTATACTCTCTGGGGTACTTAGACGTTATGCGTTGCAAGACATTGACTGCTACACTAAAATATGTTGCATTGACCAACAAAATTCAACATGCCCAACCTCACCATTGTTTTTTTTTTGTTTATGTGATTACGTAATCCATCTACCATGGATAACGTACGACGACTTCCCAGTCTCCCTGTTTATGTGTCTCTGCAGCAATGTGTCTTTCGACTATGTGTGCAGCTTGAACAAATTTCAATGTTTGTTTTTCGCTTCACGAAGTGCCTCACGAACCGGCGGCATTCACATCAGTAAGCGTGCTAACGTTGGGGCCCCTGGAGCAAAATATTGGAATTGTAAAAATTCACGTGGAACAATGTTGTGCACGATGGTCCGAATGCATACTTTAAGTTCAATGTATAAACGAGCACAGGATTACAGGAATTTTTAAAGAAATGTGATCATTGATAGCTCACACTGAGAGATTCTTGAGCGATTACGGACTTTTAACGTACAATCATAATCTAATTTGGACGGTTAATACATCTTTTCGCAACGTTTTCCGATAGACAATTTGATATTTACCACTTTGTGATCACGTGAGGCTACTGTTTAATCAGTTTATTAATTACGATTACCTTTATATCCGTGTAAGAACTATGGACAAACTACACCCTAACAGGTCCCGGTCCTTTACAAGAGTGTATACGATAGGCTGATATTCTATTCCAAATTAAGTCACTGAAATGATAAGTTGAACATAGGACACAAATGAAACCAAACACAAAACACAAAACAATGCATACTTGTTACTCATGAGTGTGTGTGAGTGTGTGTGTGTGGGTGTGTGCGTGTGTGTGTGTGCATGTGCAGTATATCTTTGTAAATTAAAGACGTTTCACAGAAAATGAAGTCCACATGAAGACCATCCAGTGCATAAACATACAGCTGGTGCCCAGCGCGTACTTTAACGGACTTAACTGTATCTCTTTAAACCGTTTCTCACATTAGAAACATTCTATTGAGTCACTTACAGTCGGATGTCAATTGCGCATGCTCATGCCACTTTCATTATGGCTAACGATTTCACGGTCTTCTGACCTGAGCAAATAGAAGGCTCGTTCGTTCCCATCTCAAAAATATATAAGGCGAGATGTTACGCATTGGTTATTAATGCGTTTTCTCCTCATATTTAGACACTCTATAGAAGAAGCGACAGATTTCATCTCCTGGGACGGGCAGGGACTATTTCATTTTGGAGAACCAGCCTCTCTCAGCGGAAGCGTGGACAAGCTCTTGGGGGTCTTCCGCACACAAATATGGGTTTTATATTCATTCGATCGGTGATGCTCAACCTTCTATAGCATTAATGAATGCAGAAAAGGAGAAAGAATAGGTATTCTTTTCGTTTGTGCATCCCACATGAATTTAGTCTCGGGTTTTCACTTCAATATCTATATGTGTGTTGTGTGCGTATTTTGACATAACAGAGGTTCAGAGAGTCAAAGGTATTAAAAAATGCAGTTATCTCATTCCAGGAGACACTGCATGCCATCGAGTTGTTCAAGTGCACGATTTACACCCGTAAAGGTATATCAACGACATATGTGGGATCAGTGGGCCCTACTTGGGCTACTACATCTACCCCATGGTATGCAAGTCAGTGACATTGGTTGTAAAGCGGTGGGAGGAACTCCCAAGTGTGTGTTTCTGGTCAAAAACGAGTACGTCATGATCTTTCCACACACGGGAAGTTCATTAACTTTAACCTTTGTAAGTAGGTGCCCTGGTATGGGAAGTAGGTCAAACGTCAAGAGTAAAACGCCGCTAAAATGACAAAACCTACTTTAAGCATGCATCATCTGCATGTTTGATTGTCAATATTACCATATGTGATATATATTAAAGTAAACAAAGCAGCAAAGTGTAGCGGAAGAGTCGACTTAGGAGAAGGTCTAAGGTCAAAGGTAAATCAGTAAAAATGAAAAAAAAAAAAATCATTCCAGAGGGTACATATCCCTGTTAACTTCAAGCTTGCCAGACATGTGACCGGGGAATGAGATGCAATGTACTCCTGACTAATCGGTAATCCTCCACCGTAATTGCATGAGCTGTCTTTGACGAAATAAACGATTTTCGTGGCCACGTGTCACAAATTCGAGTTCGCGTCACACTTCCGTCAAAAGTATCATTCGCATTTTCACGCGCGTCAACTTCTGGCGTCTCGCAATGCGTACCATGGCGCTCGTCTATGATTGGCCACACCGGGAAGCTTGACAGCTGATTAGTGAAACTTATAATCGAAGCTAGCGTTGCTAAGGACTAGGCTAGGCCTATTCACACGGCGCATTCACAGCTGCAGATGTGCCGGAGTGCTCTGCTGTCTCTTGGATGGTTACGATGCCAACAGTAATTCACTTTCCCTCTAAGTCTGATAGGTAATTCAGTCCTACGTCGTTGATTAGGCAAATCCAAACAGCAACAGTCACACAACAATAAGGGAACCACTACCGTAGGCCTAGCCTACAGTAGCGATACATCCGCTGATCACTTTATCAATGTACAGATTTGTTTATACATCCAGCAACACGTCGCTTTGCGTAACGCGTCCTCGCATAGCGTCTATCGCGTTATGTGTGAGATGGTCAACCATGGCGCGTCCGTATCGTGCATAATTCAGTTTCCTCGCCAAACAGAAATGAGATACACAAACATACTGAGCTAGACTGCAACATTCGCCACATTAAATGTAAGACGTGCCAGAAAAAAAAAGGAAAAACTTGTATTTGGCGTTGTCTGCGTGACAGAAAGTGCACAGGATTTGGAAATAGTATTCAAAAGGTCAAAAGGTTACGATGTCAAAGGTGAGACAGACAAATTGTTGTATGGTATTAAAGAAAATGAAAGTTGAAAATTTGTAACGAAGATTGTAAACATGATCATGATACGGCCTTTGTATCGTGAGGGTATGTGTCGTACGGCCCATGCATAAAATTGCAGAAGTTGAAATCGTAAAAAGATGGAGTGCAGTGACTATTTGTGTGTTCTGTGCATTCATTGCCAACGTGAGCAGCGTGCATAAAATAAGAAAAAAACTGAGAAACTGGGAAAGAGAATGATGGTGAAATTTGCAACTTCAAGGATTGTCTGCTTGCTTTGCAAACTGGACGCAAATACCAGAGAGAATCAAAGAACATTAAACACTGCATGGTGTCAAAGTTCGGAGAAAAGATCGTCTCCGCCAAATATTTGCTGAAAAAAAAGCAAAATAGCAAGCTGAAGAGATGTAGTTTAAGTGATACATATACTGCTAAGTCACATACATACACTGTGAAGTCGTTTTTCATCGGGAGACTAGAAGGAGAACGAGAATTCAAGAATAACGTAAGGTTTCGATGAAACAGTCCAAAATAGTTTACATAAGCAAAAAGGAATTGAACTTTGGCCAATAGTAAATGCACAGTCTGACATGAAAAATACCAACTATTTTAGTCAAAGTGGTTTATCATCGGTCCATGTATGAGATTGGTCAAAACTTGTACTTTGACATGTGTCCATAAGGTTTCCACGGTTTGACCTCTGCTGACTGAACTCGACATTTGATCTTCACCAAGGACAGAAGAGGTCTTGACTCGATGTAATTGATATCTAAGCTAAATATGAGACTAGTTGAAGCATGCATTATTTAAATTTTGTCTTTAAAAGTTTTCACATTTTACCTACTGCTGACCATAAGAAGTTCAATACAAATTGGGACCACCTGATAATGTTGTCATCGCTTCTACGCTGGACTTGCTTAGGTACACATACGAAATCAATACATAATTGCTGTACATGGAAAAAGGTGCAAACTATTTACACTTCAGAGAAAGACACATTACTCACTTGAGTTTCAGTAGAAAAAAAAAGTGGTTCCAGTAAAGTTAGCTGTATAATGCTGCACATTACACTTAATTTGGATAAAATATAAAAATTCTAATCTTTCTTCCATTCTGGTGTTGAATGTGGGTCGAACAACAAATCACTTACAAGTGATCAGTTTCAATTCATGAGATATTTTGAATACAACATTTTCACAGTTTGACCTCTCCTGAGCTCAAGTGACCTTTGACTTTTATTGAAAATGTACTTTACTCAAGCCGCTTCCTTGTTTTTTTTTAAAGTAAAACAACTGCTTTATTTTTGCATCAGACTTTGCCAGTTTGAAGAAAACTGTTGTGAGGGCTTTCCGAAAGCAAAAATTGGAGGGACTTAGCCGGTATTACCTGATGCTGCTATACGGCAGCAAGCATGGAGCGTCTGAAATTGTTCCTAGCGTTCTCAGTCTGGATAGCTGACTGTACTCTCTAATCAACTGAAGACCGTTATTTTTAATACATATATTTGACCAGAGTTGAACTAACTTGTTTCAATAATTGCGACTATCCTCGAGAAAGTTTAATTCGATAAGTCCTCACCGACTATACAATAGTACTTGCGAACTCTTGAAGATTGATGACCGCACTGTTAATATGTTATCCAAGTCATTCTGATTGTAAGAACACTTGAAATCCCCAGTTCACCAGTTGTTAGAATGGCGTTTCACATGTAGTCTGCAAGGAGTGCAGATTTACTGTTTGGCGTTCGCACTAAGAAACTGGTGCTGCACTATTCCAGAAGACTGGGGCATCCTCCACGGTTTAATTCTCATGTGTTTCCACTTTGATGTTACCATTCGGGTTGGACTTGGTTAGGACACTTAAGCTTTCATCGAGGAATCACAGCACTAGCTTTGTTTGACTTTGGCAAATTTTTGAAGGAGTGGTATGGCATTGTACGGTACTTGATGATTCGCCATTGTATGGTATGGGATAGCATGATATGGTATGACTTAGCATGGTATGACATGGTATGGTACGGCATAGCATGAATGTGTGATACGGCATGGTTTGGTTTGGTATGGCATGGCATTGCATGGTATGGTTCAGTATAGTATGACATCTCATGGTACCGTATATGACATGATATGGTACCAGATTGTATGGTTTGATATCTTTTTGGATGGTATGGTATATGGTACGGTATGACATGTCATGTTATGGCTTAACATTCTCTGGAATCATACAACACCATGTGCAATGATTCAGCATATTTATGGTTAATGCATGCTCCTCCCAGAAGGGCATCGTTTCTTCGTACACGAGTGCCAGTCTACTGGACGATATTGATGATAATCCAAACATCGGCTGCTAAGCTAAACATAATGTGATTCAATATATGTATCCCCATTGAGTGTCTCTGCTACTGTATCATTCTGCGGCGTTTCAAAATTCAAATTCCGAGCGATAACCCTCGGCAGTAAACTTTTGTCCACATTCGTCGTTTGTGTAATTCACCAAATCTTCGATATTTAACATTAGTACTGAATCTTACTTTTAACCCAACAACATCGAGGAACTGTAAATAAGAAAAGTCAGTGTTCATTTTCCTGTACTATGGCCCCAAATCAGACACCTAGCACTCATTTGACAGATCATCAGAACAAAAAAAAAATCATCGATTCTACAGTAAAGATAAGATTAACTGCTGTAGTGCATGTGTAACTATTACAACGAATATGCCACCAATAGACGTAGCCATCGAGACAAATGCATCATTCAAAACCAAGAGCATGCGTAGACTGTTGTTGCGTTTTATGATGACGGAGTTGGTCGGTGGCATTTACCGTGGACCGTACTTTTTTAATCAGCGAACGCAACATGAACCTAATCTGCCCAAATCTGCCGATGATGGATAAAATATCTTTAGACGTGTTTGATGAAAACAAAGTTAACTACATCCAACGTCGACACATCTTCATTAAGTTAGTTCATTGTATCTTCGACACTTCCGTAACATCTGGGTCGCAGGGTTGCATCCGTGATGTCATCTTGATCGTGCGACTTACGGAAATACAGAAAGGAGAGAAAGCAAGCCCGCCACCAGCCTTAGAGAGCAAGTGGGAAGGTGGAAACTAAGTTCTGGGGTGGAAGCTAAATTACGTTAAATTGGAAGATCTCCTCAAGTTGTTGACAGTATTGACCTGGGCGACGACGTTACGTAACACTGGTATCATCCGATAAATCGTAATCAGTGGGGGGGGGGGGGGAGTCTAAGGGCAACTTTTTCCATTGTATGTATTGATTAATTGAGTCAAGTCTAAAATTCTGAAAAGATGTTTTTGGACATGACCAGGGAGTTGGAGTATAGCCCCAAAATACCACCCGCCCCCTCCTGCGAAAAGGTTCAACAAAACGATAGTCTCTGGACACACTGCTAATATTGGTCGACGGTAGATGGAGGAGGGGGGTGGGAGGTAAGATGAGTAAAGGGAATGAACCGTAGCGGGTGCAAAATGGTGAATAATATCCATGTGTTCCCTTTGCAGTTTTTGTGGATTCTCCTGCAGGGATATCAGAAACTAAACTATGTAAATCTTTCCGAACTACGATGGTAGTGACAATGAGGAGTAGCGATTGTACCCGTTATGTATCAGGACGGCAATTAGCCGTTACAACTGTTGATTCTGTAGATTTTTTTTTTTTGCAATAACTTTAAATTCGTCACCCCGTTAACCTAAATCTTTTGTCCGCTGTTAGCAGATTCAACTTTAGGCTGGACCTTAAATAAGAATATTATAAGTTAACGAGCACTCTTTTTTTTTGAAGAACGATATTGGCAGTGTGAAATGATGTCTATCAACTACGCAAGAAGGATCCAGTTAAAGACTAGGTCAGTCCATGAGAAAACAAAATGGCAGTCATGCTGATAGGGCCAACCTACTCCTACAAGGCATATACTCTGCATCGGGGAGATGCACAATGTTGCTTAAAATCCTACGATGACAAAACGAAATTTGAGCATATACCCTCTCACCCTCCCCACCCACGTCTGGGGGTGAAAAACAAAATGGACGACATCAGTAACGACTAATGAGACGGAAAGATGCAGCATTTCTACTGAAATGAAAAGAAGCCTTGGTGCACATCACTACTCTGAAAGCTAACGCGGTGTCCATTTAATACTCTTCTCAATCAATTAACCTCATTTAATCATCTCAAGGTAAGATTAAACTGATAGACTAATTTGCCAGCAGCAGGTAGTTGATATGATACGTACATATATGTATATATATTTAACAGCCTTACTTGCCACTGGAGCTATCCGCTTTAGTGTTCAATAACATTCCAGGAGAGAATCTCTCGGTGAGCTTGTTGAAAGGAGCGACGGCGGTGATGGTGGGGAGATGGCGATATTATTCAAACTTCGAAGGGATTGTTTTTTAATTCATCCAATAAACTCGTCAATTTACGATTACTGTGATTGTCAGTCGCAATATTGCCTACGGGGGTTAATGCAGTAGAACGAAGAATGGGGAAAAAAAATCCGCTTTACTATGTGAATTGAAAAGTGATTCAATTCTGTATAAAATGTACTATTCAAGATGGCGGCTCGAAATGACATTCAGTTAAAAAAAAAAGTACGGCGCTGAATTGAGTAGCACGCCATTCTGTACACAATGTTTTAATCAAGATGGCATCTCAAGCTGATATTCAATATAAAAAAGCAAAAAGACAGAAAAAAAGAAAGAATAAAATCGCCCTCACCTTTGACTCTGGACAAGAGTGGACGTTGACGTGGTGTAGACAACAGTTATCTTTATCTGCTTTCTCCACCGCTGGACACGGGGTATTTTTACACCACTCCATGGCATTGGCACCGGTCCTATGGAAAACGCACACAATGGAAAAGACTGGTAAAAAATGTGTATAGGCGATGGGTAAAGGGATGATGATCAATGGGCAGTAAACAAATATTGTCGATGTACATCCTCCAATGGTAAACGTATGATTAACCAGTTGTGCTGTGACTGATGGATTTGGTTTCTCATCGCATACTCAAGATTGCCCGGGTATCATGATTCCATGTACTTTTTCTTTTTGAGGGTGGGGTAATGCTTTGTTGGGATGAAATTTGTTTTGCAGTTGAACTGAAGTGGTGACTCAATGGAATACCTTGGGGATAGAGTTTACCCGAACGACTCAATGTTAAAGGATAAGTTACCAATGCCGAAAATCGTGGACGTAGAGGTGTGTGTGTGTGGGGGGGGGGGGGGGGTAAGGATGGTTTTCGGAGGGAAGGGTGGATGGAACTTGGACGAAGAAAATCAACAAGTCTTACCCGTGCGATGGGTCTAACACTGGGCCGTATTCCCGTGCATAGGCGCTGTCGGGTAGGATGGCCCAATCAAAGAATTTTTCAGGAACGTGCAATATGTACTCTACGGTGAAAGAGTCCCCACTCTTTACCTTGGAGGGTGGATTCACTGCCCATTCCATAGAAAAACCTGGCAACAGAGACAGAGAACAAAATCATAACGAAAATATCCATAACATCATCAGACAATACATTCTCAGCGTGTTTGCGTTTACGTGGTTCATGACGTAAAAAGTTTGAATACAGTTTAAACAATTACACGTTATGATCTATGTGAGAATTTGAAAGTCTTCATGTAATGCAACATGTTTTCCAGAGTGATGAAAGATGACGTCATTCAAAAACTTTCTATAAAGTGCGGATCGAAACACTCCCCTCGCCCAATAAGATTATCGGAACCGAAAAAACCAGTTTCTCCTTCTCTCAATTTATGTACAGCAAATCAGGATATACGTACATATCTATACTTTTTAAGATGGTGGTATATGAAATGCCATGGGCAGATTCATCTAAAGGTCCGAAATCTATAACGAGATATAACTAGTACATTGAAGGGGAAGATTATTGTTCGCATTTTGAATTCCTTAAAGTATCTCGCGTTTTGATGAGCAACGAGAGCAAAGTCTCAATACTAAAATGATGCCGGTATAGTTACTTCTTTGTGATAGATTGACGATTGTTAACTTCTCATGGCAGACTATAATGGAAACATCACACGTGGTGCTCTCGTGAACAGTGAAAGTCCAATACCATGCATTGTACACTAAACAACGTGTAAATGAGTTTACTAGTTGTGTAGCAGGTCAGGAATACCATTCAGAGTAGCAACCTCTCGGCTTTAGGTGTATCTTAGAGATAAGAGTATAAGATGCTACCCTACCAGTAGTCAGCGCAGCACCGCTCTGGCTGCCGACCCTTTTGTGGCTACCGCCCGAAGCAATAAGGTGAACGAAAAAAAAAAAAAAAGTCGTGCACTACGCACGGTACATGATCAGCTGCTATCAACACCGAACGAGACACACTAGAGTGCAACCAGAATAGCAGCTCCCTGCTATACTGTAGCCGACTTGAAACGTGAATGAGAGTGCAGCTCCCTGGCATTAGTCTGTTTACAGTCTGTAAGTCTGTAGACTGTAATATTCTCGAAAGGGTCTGATACATTTACATATAGCAACTACAGTTACTCTCTAAGACGCTAGAGTGAAAAATCACTATTTTAGAGTGAAATGAGGGACCAGTCCACTCTAAATTTGCACTGGGATTGGTAGTATACCAGGAGTGTGCACTGGTAGTGTTCACTGTGATGAATGCACGAGGGAAAACACCCTGTGAACAATTACGTCGCATGTGTCCTGGGAATAACCTACGGTTTCAAATTCCTACTCGGGGCAACATGTTGCTTCAACGATACAGCTTACATCTCATTTCGGTCTAACGGTCAAAAGAATATTGATCCCTGAGAGCAATTTTCCATTTAAGAAAAAAAAAGAAAAAAGAAAAAGCTACAATATTTAAAACAAACACAGGGTGAAATTTTAAGCTTTGGGCCTCATATGCCCCAGAAATGCCAGCGGAAATAACCTCGAAAACGTTGAAGAGACATCGAGGGTGATGACGATGATGATGATGATGATGTTGATGATGATGATGATATTTGGATGATGATATGTCGTCATCTCAATTTGATGTTTCATCCACCATCTTACAAGGGGAACATTGGTTTGCAAGATATTATCAATTTGTAAAAAGAAAATCATCTAGATTTTCATTCAGGTATCACTTTTCATTGAATATTTCATTTCACTTCCTTTGTTAAAAAGCACTTGACTGCTACCTGCATTGAACGCGTTCTGTCTTTACTTTCTTGAGTAAAAGAACCCTGAGAGGGACCAAGTTAGGAAATTAGATGACCAGGGGTATCAGATTTGTCACACCCATTTACTACTGACAGAAAAAGAGCTTCCCAGTGGTTATTAGAAGTTAAACCTTTTCAGCTTTGGTTTCTGAATCGACAAAAATTGTAAAACGATGATGGATCATTTTTTTTTCAATTGTCCGTAAACAGACCAACCCTTGTAAGAAACAAGACAAATTGGGAACAGTATGAGCAAGACGTTATCGTACGAGAGCGATCCTCATATTTTCCTGGATTCGCTCGGTATTCGCTGGATCTTGGCCCTCCGTGATAATGATGATGATGATGATTGGTATTATTTATCATTTTCCTTACTTTGGTTGGCGGAAGAGATTGCGACACAAAAATATTCTCCATATTTGAATATTTGTGTCATAAATCAGTTTTTTTCCTATTGCTATTTTTTGGTAGTTTATGTTTTTTTTTGTAAGACTGCATATTTGCTACCCGCCCTGAGGGGAGAAGCTAGAAATATAATTTAGGGGGGGGGGGGGAATTGTCACACGAATAAGGAAAGGGGGTGGCTAGGCCAAAAATACATTCATTTTTAAATATCAATATTTTTGACCCTCATAAGTCAGAGGGGCCTGTCATATTAGGACGGGCCTGGGCCCTCTCGGGTTCCCCTCCCCCGTAGCTACGCCACAGCCTTTTTGCTGATGAATACTTTAAACTGTGGGGAAATGTTAGATTCGTTTTCTTTCTACACGAGGTATGGAAATATACTCGCATAAACGTGCACAGTAACACACCTGTAGCTCCGAACTCAGTGAGTGATTAATACGCAAAAACAATCTTCCGTAATTTTCGGTTCTTTCTAGTCAACCACCCTCTCCAAGGATTTCAAGATATATCGAAAGTCCCAACGTTGTTGCAACTTGTCAGATCACATTTGGAAGGGCACAGGCGTGTCCGAAATATACTCCATTCTATCGAGATACATACACTCTGCGTTTGTGTACACATCTCATATGTGTGCATGCGTGCGTGTGTATGTGCGTATGTGCAGTCTCTCACTATACTACCATACACTTTCATTTATTCATGTGATTCTTAATCCTTGTGTTTCAGAGGAAATATGACAAAAAAAAAAAAAACACAAACACAAACACGACAAAAACGACAGCTTCTTATAATAACGGCTGGGTAACGATCTTGTCGGTCCATGAACTATTACTATGGATGATGCAAAAAAAAAAAATTTGTCGGTAATATAGCAAAAACTATAGTGCATGGACACCTTTTCTGATAATTCTACATGAAATACGGCACACGGGAATTGACAGCTTTGTAAAATAGCCGAAGGATATCACTCGAATCTCCCACTATTAAATTCATCTGCCGATGATGACGGGGAGGATTTGAATTCGCTATACTTGAATAGGTTTAAGGTACAGAGTTATACTTTTCTGCAAACGAATGGTGTTAGTTAACTTTGCCAGAGGCGGCCTTCTTGTAGGGTCAGCGGATACTGAAGAGTAGCCTATATAGGGATTCATTTATTTTTTTTTACCACTTGCTACGGTCTGACAAACTGGTAAAATTTCAAAATTCGCCACTTGGTGACCTGACGAGAGGTAAGGTAGGATAAGGAAAGGTAAGGCATGCTTCTGTCCACAAAAAACGGTTGTATTTAACTTTGCCAGAGGTATAAGATTTTGCTGAAAAGAGGAATACACACACACAAATTACTACACGCATATATATATACGTAAAGTTATTAGTGTTGTATTAATCGTTTCGAAAAAAAAAAAACAATGATAAAGCACAGAATATTTGTTAATGGGAATTATGGGCGGATTTTCGACAGTGATTGCAAATTGGAACCGTTTCAGTGTTAGGCCTTAGGTAACGTTTGGGTTCAATGTGTCAGTGATAAAGCTTCTCAGTGGTAGAGATGTACGGGGTCATGCACTGGGTAACCCACTGCCTCTGATTCCCAGGTCTGCCGTACAGAGCGACAAGATATAATGAAGCGTTTCAGATGACTCTCAGAAATGTAAAATTAAACCCATCGAGGAACCCCCTCCCATTTTTTTTTTATGACATGATGAACTCCAATTTGACAACATAACTACCAATTTGTCACCCATCATTTGTTTAAGAAGGTGCGATGAAGTGGCCCCGATCGAATCCCAACAAATTGAGTCCCCGAGAAATGCCATCAGTTTTAAAGTTAAAAGCAGGGCTAGACATTTGGTATGTGGGGAGTGCATCTCCCAGGCATATACATGTGACAATAACAACAACAATTAATCGTCGCAGTGAGGTAAAGAGATTCAATGACGTACGTCATACAACACGATATAAAACGATTACGTCATCATCGTCAGTATGTGCCATGACAAAGCACATGGGGTTGCACAGAACAATGGCCGTTCGATAAAACAATGGGGAATAATCAATGACATAAAATGAACTAACTAGACTAAAGGGTTCGTCACAGATTTTCAGAACAGAGGGATGGGACGGCCATGAGTACGGAAATCAGATTTTTTTTAAGGAGCGGGTCTTTTTTCTTAAGGGGAGAAAATTTTCAATAGAGGCGGACCGTCCCCTAACCCCCTCCCCTTCGTGCGAAACACTGGACTGGTATTATCGGATGCGACCGATCAAAATGTTACTGACAACAAAAAAAAAGAAACGTTTGCTTAACAATAGATCAGTATATCTATCAACAATATGGACCATAAGTTAATGTATTAAACAATGAAAACATCCGAGGGTGCTTTCATAGAGATCTGAAAACAAATAGGCCTAATCAGCACAAACAAAGCTACATTAAAGGCAGCTATAAAACACGCTAGTAGTAGGAGATGAAATGACTTATTTTGTGTGTGTGTGTGCGCCCTTGTATTCGGTAGGGATCGAGGACCGAAGCAATAGATTTTAGGTCCTCTGTAGAACATTCAATAGATTTCTCCGGTCCTCTCAAAATTCACAATAGACAGTCTATTGTTAAGGTCAGAGTTGAGGAAGAAAAACAAAGAAAGCACAATGAGGTCCTTGGAATGAATGGAAAACATGGGTGCGTTTGTACATGTGTATTATATACTTCGCCAGAACGTCTTCTAACACCAAAATGTTACATAAGGAACAAAATAAATACGTACATGTAGAAAAAGTACCTACACGCGTGGCAACCTCTTGACGCTGGTTTTCCACATTTAATGTAAACTTAAGCGAAACCAGCAACTTATGATCGAGATCAGCTTTTGAAACTAGGGTTTATCATTTTATCATTTTTGTTTTGTCGTTCACAACTACCGTGTACTTCAACAGATAAACCTTAATCAGAATCTAGCCAGGAAACTGACATATTTAATCATATAGGCATTACACAGGCCTGTGTCGTCACACGGACGGTGAGTGGCGCAACCACATTGGAGAGGGTGGGGGGTGGGGGAAAGGATGAGGGGCTGATTTGACCATCGTCCATAGAAATGGAGTCATTACGACTCTCTCAAAACCAAAGACTGAGATGACGGACGAATGGAACATTTCCAATCAAACATTCAATCCAGTGTATTGATAATAAATCTTTTTTCGATTGAATTTTTCAATCGACATTTGGATTGGTCCCTGATTCCAATGCAATCGATTCTGTGAAGAACGGCGTCTCAAAGCCACTGATCACGTTGCATCAGATCTCTTTCTCTCATAGCCTACATGTAAAGATTTACTATAGCCGACGTAATGCTGCGGCAGATACATTCAAACCCATGGGAATGTAGTCCCCAGTTACTCAGTAAAGAAGCCTGTGACATAATTACATATTATCCCAAACGACACTGAAATAAGTATTGGACTGAATGCAGCATTTTTCTCTATCGTACAGCAACGTGACACCTCCGGTTGGTCCTGTTACATCTAAAAGGAGAACGGCCATGCGATCGTGTACGGTTCTTTAAGTATTGAATGCAGGGAGGCTCTCTATATGTGAAGATTTATAACGCCGAAAATGACTTCTCGTTAAACAGGCAAGGTTTTAATGTAAAGAATAACACGAAATATCATTAGGGACAAGATTAAATGCCACGGTGAATGTAACATTTCACAGGTCCCCCCGCCTGAAATGAATTTTACCGCCATTAAAGAAAAACAAGACTTGACGCCAACCAGTGACACCGCTATAACAGAGAATGACAAAGCACTCGCATTAACAACGAAAAAGAAAAGATAATGAAACTCTATACTATAATAGAGGAAACATCACAATGAATGAAAATAACGCACGAAAATAATGATTAATAATGGAAGGTTTGATACTTGCAAAATTGGATAATTAGGGTACTTGTCAATGATGAAAGCAGAATTCTGCAGAAGGTTATTTATGACTCATACAGTACTCTTTACTTATCATATGATTATAGTTATCATCATTTGTAAGTAGTTTGGTCACCAAACAAAACCAAAAAGATTATGGGATATAACTGCTAATTACAGACACTCCCTTCCCGTGGGTCATATGTCATACCAAAGCAATGTTTATATCTAACAAGTGACACACGTTTACCTTCAAGGTAATGAATAACTTGCATATATTCAGAGATTGATCTACTTCTTGACTAAACTTTTCCTGCCTCTATAATCTTTCTAAAACAATCAATATTTCGAAAAAAATAATCTTTTTTAGCACATGGTATTCATCGTTGTTTTAAAAAAGACGACCTAAAATAAAAGAAGTGTAAAATCTACAAAGTGTTGTGTTTAAATTTCCTATTTTAGCATGAGCGCACGAGATAGACTTGTCTACATTAAAAAGAAAAAACAACAGTAACGAGGTGCTTCTTTCAAGAAACAACACCGAGATAACATTTGCATATGCATAGCTCTGCCTGTGATTAATACAACTGGACAACTTAGGACTGTACCCTAACGTTCAAACGAAACGAGACGAAAATTCACATTTCAAAATTTGACGCTCACATATAGTCTTTAATAAAGTATTAACAAAGAGTGAACATTAGCCCTTCTCAACAATGATCGCCTGTGCCCCTCTCGAATGTGCTAAATTTGAAGTTTTATTGTCACTTGTGGACAAGTTTATTACAGGCGTCTCGAAAAGATTACTGACAGGAGTTAATTATAATTCCATTGCTGAAGCGTTCCATGAAGTGTTGAACAGTTTTAAAGGTTAAGGACCTCTGCATCCACGGAAAATACCCTTGAACATTATATTTTAACCTTCTAATGACATCCACCATGACGAACAGCTAACTTTTATCTGTGAATTAAATTGATTGCGGAGTCGTCATTTTGAGCCATTGTTAACCTACATAGTACTCGGAAGTTAAGCTAAGAAGATGGATATTGGCTAATACCCTAGAAGCTGGCATCGGAATATATATATACATATCTATATATCTCTATATATATTTATATATATATCTCTATATATATCTCTACATATATCTATATCTATATATATCTATATATATATATATATATACATATATATATATATATATGTAAACTGTAAGCTTTAACAAAGACGTGATCGTAGGTACTGTGTGAGGTTGTAGTTACTCTCTTTCATTCTATTCGCTCTTTACGTAACTATCGTCAAGGGTAATTTTATCATCCGTCCGTCGGTTACATTGAATGGTTAGCTCGTCCCTTCAGCCGTGAAAGAACTTCAATTACATATCCACAGGAGAAGGGAAGACTGACAAGAGTTCGGTTTTACCGTGGACTTATTTTCGCTATTCGAGTTTCATTTACCAACTTTTATCTCTCAAAATGGGTTCTGAAGAATTAAATGTGAACGATTGCTTTTAACGAAATGGTCCTCGAATAATATTTACTGGAATGTGACAGTGTAGGAGAAAAAAAGGGTATATGGTTGGAAACTTGAGCTTGATTACGCTTATTGCGAGCCTTTAAAATATATTTAATGGCCGTTACTTGTAACTTCAGTGAAGCTGAAAGGGTTGCCAATATCAAAGAAGCCAGCAGGCGGTTGTTGACTTCTCTCAAGTAGGTACAGTTTACCTTTAAGTGCGGACTTACTAGCACATTCTCCGGCACGCATTAACTTGAGAAGGCCAAGTGTTGACAGTTTTTCGACTTTAACCTATGGGCAATACGGAGCACACGTTCGAGGCTTAAACCAAAAACCTAAACAAACAAACAAACAAACAAACAAACAAAACGCCCATTCAGTCAAAAATGGGGAATACGAGCTAGATATATTACAGAATATATTCTTTATTCTTGTATTTGATGTCAGAGTTTTTTCCGATCAGCCAGTGATTTTCGTGTGCAATATGTTCATTACAAGTGCCAAAGGACGTTCAAAATTTCCTACTAGGATTAGTTTTTTTGTTTCGTTTTCGTTTACAAAAGATGTCAAGTTTGATCAAGTTTGATGAAGTCAATGCAATAGTGATTCCCTGATCATATGATTACCTCCGATAACCAATAGGGTCAAAGTTCACTTAAAAAATCTTGTAATAGGTTGCATGAGGCATCGTAAAATCCTCATTGCCCTACAACCTACCCTCGTCCCTCTTCCAATTAGGAATACAGTATGGGTCAACTTTACACGCGTAGCAAGGAAAGTAAACATGAAACTATTGTACATTAATTTCCATCTCAGATACTTACTACTACCACTACAAATGAGGCTGTAACCTAATGCATTATTTAAGTGACCAGGATAGAGCAATCTTATAGACAGTAGATACAGCGACATATTCACACGCGCATATTCACTACGATAACACGACCGCATTGAAAATCTTTGAAACTGAAAGTTTCAAGTACAGTGCGTACGTAGTCCAAGATCACTACGTTCGTATGCCATGGAGATTTTCGAAATTGTGTGTATATTTCGCCAGGTTTGTTTGCGTAACGACGGAAGTTCATAGCAACGCACGCCCTCATTTTAAAAGCTGCAGCCTTTATGGGACTGACATTCAAGCCCCACGCACGCTTTCCGTATAATAAGTTTGGAAATGTACGTTAGAACTGGCGTCATGTTAAAACATGACAGAAGTTCACTGGATTACAAACGGGAATACAGAATTCGTTTACAGGCCTCCACGTCATAAGGTTCCCCCCCCCCCATAGGAAAACATTTATAACAACAAATGATATTTGAAATAGACCAGAGTTGTTTCACGAAATTGTTTTTTTTTTTTTACAATCATTACGAAGAAGTAAATTTGACGCAGTTGAGTTTAACATCTTCGGATGAGTATGAACACACCTCAAAGTAATACATCGTCGCCTAGCCTGGGACATTACAAACAAACACTCTTCGTCTCGAATCTTACAAAATGTTTATAAATAAAGCAATTCCAATCGAACGGGTGCCCAGCAATTTAATAAGGATTTCTTCCCAGTTGAGACAGTACTGTTGTTTTGTTTTTAATTAACTGTGCTACGAGATTTGCCAAAATGTGAAGACTTTTTTTTGGATAGCCTTCAGGAGTAGACAAGTTCTACATCATTAAAACCTTATTGACCAAGCGCTTCAGATGTCATAAAATCGATTCATTTAGTTGACCCAGACGGACATATCGGATTTTTGTCATTGTCATTCCCGGGTCAAAGAATGGAGATTCTTAACATGTGAATTAAGGAGAAATAAGGTAACTGGATAAAGTCTGGTCATTTTCTTGACTATTTCAGCCTGAAGTGCAAAGTTTACGATGAGCATTAAATAGACTGCTCCTCGTTTGGATGCATACAGGCCACACGTGTATGCATACCTAAAAGTGAGGATAGTATAAGAAATGTTGTCTGCACTACATTAATGCCTCATATCTTTGTTCTTTGCTTCAAGATTCAGAGACTTTTCTTTAAGCGATTTGGAAAATAAAGCTTTAATCACATCGCGCCCGACTTAACAAAGATCTCAGTCTTCTCAATCATTACGTCTTTCATCAAACACTTTATCCTTTTTTTTTTTTTTGAGGTTGTCTCCTCAGTTTATTTCTTCTTCATTGGACACATTACAAGCATAAATAAGTTATTGTTAAAGGTTACATACATAAGTTGACAAAATAAGGAAAGTCAAGTGAGAAAAATAGAAACAGATAGGAAAGTGACTTTATACTGGAAAGGTAAATATATACAAATCTACAAATGAATGGGACGTAGAAAACTTCTGAAGTCTACTTCAAAATGCAACTTGGGTAGCATTACTTAAATCCATTACAGCGAACGAATGAACAGCCCTTACATCACTTTATTTTGAAACAGTGTAAATATAGGCCTGTTAGAGGGAGTATCCTTTTAAGACTGTTTGGAATCGTTCCTGTGCATGGTTTGTACAATAATAATAAGTAGCAGTTTATGAGTAAGTTACTCACTGTACTGTTAGATTTTGTCGAACAATTAAGGTTCCAGGTTAAAAACCTAGCAATTTTTGTTACGTGAGGATCCCAGGTGGAGGCCAAATTATAGAAGAAAGATGATAATTGTAAGACACCAGGAAAATAATCCACGTCACGACCGGTTTCGTCCTTTGTGGGACTCATCAGGGAACGAAAGGATTCGAACTCATGACCTCATGCTCCAGCGCGCACGCCTTTACCTTTCGGCCACAACTCTGTTTCTGGATTTGTTACGTGAATGTGGCCTTATATACAGTCTATCACAAGAATTTCAATTATTATCTAACTTTCATTGTCTGTCATCCCAATCATTCATTAATTTCATATATATATATATATATATATATATATATATATATATATATATATATATATATATATATATATATATATATATATATATATATATATATATATATATATATATATACTTTATCTGTCTTTTGAATCTTCGTCACAGAGATAAAAAATGCCAAAATATTGTTTTGACGTTTTCTATTTCGTTTAGCATTTTCTCGTTTTAGCATTCTCGCTGCTTACATTTAGAAGCGGATTAGTCGATCATCACCACAGCATGTCAATGAATTACCTGCTGTCAGGTTTAAAATTTACCTGCATCTTTTAATTTATATCTTTGCCGCTTTAGCGAAATTTACGACGATCGCGTAAGGAACGCCATATGGCTCACGGTAAACACACGGATCGAGGGTTGCAGAACACTCGAATTTTTATAATTTTTCGGTGATATATTACCAGAAGTAACGTGCGCTCAAGGGAACAGTGTGGGTACGGAAAGAAATTTATTTTTATTGCTCGTCAAAATGAGAATTTGAGAGTTACGAGAAAAAAAAAATGGATTCAATACAGCCTGACGACATCAGACAGAAAAACACAAGCAAACAAAAAACAAAAAGGTTTTTATTACTTTTTCTTTTCTTGTTGTCGTAGCGCTAATTAAGTTTCTTCTTTTGAATCGAGAAAAATATGAAAGATATACTGAAGGAATAAAAGCAAACATACTTTCTATCTTTAAATTATATCATTCATGTCAAAGTTATCAGGAAAGAAAACGATCACATGGAACGGCACTCAAGAAAGTTACATCCATGGTGAACAAAAGGTAGCAAAGCAAACATACGACAATGTGATTAATTAAAAGATAAAAATAATCTAACCTATGTTTTGCCTTATTTCATGGGATGCTACGTTCAACCATCTTGGCCCGCAGCGTTGTTACATATAGTCATTATGACATCATTGTGTGTGTTCACAAAACTCATGATACTTTGTCATGCATGTTGCGTATTACTCATACGCTGATGGTAAATGGTGAAACGAAGACATTCTAATCATCTGACATACAACTGAAGCAACAATTATAGACTAATAAATCCTTAAAATCACATGTTTGCAGGTCTGTCCCCAGATACTTTTTAACTGAGGTGTTAGCTATTGGCAACCTTTTTCATAAAACTTCAATTTCTCACATTTCGGTAACTGCAGGAATAGAAGACATGGCTAATGGAGTTAACTGGAAGTATTGGCATGTAATGATTTACTTCAAACACGTCACAACATACACAATGACGACTCAATGAGCCTCTTTAAGGGCAAACCCTTTTTGAACCGGTACCAAACTGTGGAACATTTGAGAAAATTTTTTCCAATTTTCAGTAATGTATCACTTAAATGTATCATGTGCTGGAATGTTGTATTACTATACCGAGGCGACGTCAACTCCCATCTTTCAGACAATACCGATACTGTTTTTAGCCTATACGTGTACGACAGCAGTTTCTGTGTAATTTGAACTAGACCTACTGGTAAGACTGTGCCACTTTGGGATTTGCATGACGTCCTTCCACAGAGGCGAGGGGGGGGGGGGGGGTGGTGGGGTGACAGGGGTAGGAGGTTGACAATCAGTGTGTGAGCCACACCATCGTATTAATGCCGCCGTCATTTTCAGATCAAATTAGCCTCGTTTTTTCGTTAATCACGGGACGGCAGTAAGTTTAATAGAACAGTTCACTTTACTTTCATGTTGAATCTAATTGGTTCTGTTCAAACAAATGAGTGTTCTGTTGCAGCTAATTCGCCTTTTTTAAATTCAGGTAGCAGCCGCAAAAGATTCATTTTTTTCTTTCACTTTCTAAGCGGATGGAGATGATACGTCCTAACCTTGTAACTCAATGATTGCGATGCATGGGGAGGCATTTTTCCTATTGGAATTTTTCCAGGAGGAATTTACCCCCCCCCCCCCCGCATATACGAATCTCTATTAAATGAACAAGTAAGGTAGCTTCATTATCAGCTAATGCGTTTCATTTGGAAAGTGGCACCGAACCAACATCAATCCCTTGACCTACCTCGCTTGTCAAGAATAGCCTGTTGCTTTGTTGCATTCAGAGGGATAGTGGTGGGACTACATGTACAACTAATAATGATAGGCCTATTACATACTTTTGCTGCTATTGAAGGTATTTCATTCGTCAATTTCCTTTGACAGCGGCCTTTTCCGTCTTTAAAAGGTGTTGCAGAATGGTTACTGATGCAACGGCAACTTCCATTTCAATACCAGCGCAATGGAAGGATTCAGGTGTCAATACTTTGCGACTACTTAAGCCAAAATATCTGTTAATACTTTGTTGTTGATCGCCGACAGAAATTACGAACATTGCTGTACATCGATCAATACTAAATTGTTGATCATCGTTAGTGATCAATGTGTCGCTGTATCTCTATCAATAGTACATTGTTGATCACTGTTATAGTAATCACCATCGATGCTGTATCTCGATGAATACTACCTTGTTGATCGCCGTTAGTGATCACTAAGTTGCTGTATATCAATCGATATTACATTGTTGATCGCTATTAGAAATCACCACTGTTGCAGTATATCGATCAATACTACATTGTTGATCGCCTTTAGTTATCACTGTGTTGCTCTACATGACATGACATGAGACGAAACGTTGAACATGTTCCTCATAAATACTCAAGTAAGCGGTTTTCGCTTGTGTCTTGAAGTTCAAGCGTTTACATAGAATTTTGCAAACGTCTTTGTCAGCCAAATGCCTTATCACAGTGTAATGTGCACTTTGACAATAGGAGACAAGATCCATGATCTGTGCCAAAGGTAAAACAACAAAATAAATGTATCTGTTGCTTCCATAGAAATAGATATACCAGAATTACGTCATGAGACAACAAGCCCAATCTCAGCATGGCAAAAGGTGTTCTCATGAAACTGTGCAAACAAACACAACTGAAATTTTAAGGTAATGTAACTTAGTAAACAGCTTAACGCTGGAACGCTGTTTCCCCTGAATATTATCAAGATATCTCCAAAAATCAAAAGGTTGCATTTATTTCATTTTTCCTGAAAGGTGTAGCTATATTCTTAACGAAGTCTAGGACCATACGTGCATTATATAATTATGGCAAACGTTCAAACGTGACGACGGCAAAGGAGTTTAAGCCTTACAGGACGCCGCCTGTTATTGCTCGTCTTCATTTGCCAATTGTGTGAGTAGTTAGCTGACATCATTCTAGCTTATCTATGTTTCTACGGCTGCGTCATACGTACCAGTTCTGCGAAAACGTTATACGATTATAAAGTTAAAACTATACGCCTACTATATAGTTACAAGGTCATAGGTTCTCCTGAAGTAGAACGACCATAATGCGTGATATATTTATGGAGACTTTTAATGATATCGTATACGAGATGAACGAATATATGCATTATTTAATTTTCGTGACAGAAGAGTGATTCAAAATCCCATTGGCGCATGTAGGTGCTTATTGGATGACCTGGATGGGGGGGGGGGGGGGTGGGGCTAAAGTGATGCCCATCATCACTCACAAGATAGCTAATATTCTGGGAAGACTATAAACGGAGCGCCACCATCAGATGACGCGAAGCGTACCAGATTTTCCAACTGTTAAGTTTCTATATTCTGGTGGAAAAAGGAATGGTTTCAAAAATTCCCATACATATACACTGACGTTGTTTGCACATCATAAGTATGTGAGTGGTAAACGTAATATAAACCACGGTTGGCTCAAACCTCTTTCTGTGGGGGAGGGGTAAATGTCTAAAAGGGCAAAACACTCTTACAGCTGAGTGGTTAAGTCAAAAATCGGCACTCTGAAAAAATCTGATAAAGTGTTTTATAATGTCAGTAAGTCACCTTTTTTCATCAAAAGGGTCACCGCATTTAGAAATTGAAGGGGGGGGGGGGGTGTAATTACACCGTCTACCCGCCCCTCCCTGCAGCGGATGTCCTATACATAATGTGACAACACACGGTAGGCAACGTTTAGCTTTGATAGTTGTGCCAGAAAGTTGGATGCTTACTCCAAGAATTAGGCTGTATCGGTTTTTGACCAACTTACTGTCATAGATGTATCTCATTAAATACGTTTTTTTTTTTCTCGAAGCAGAAGCACACTTCGCGTACATGCGTCTCTGATTACGGTAGAAGAACCGAAGGGAGGAGGGGGGGGGGATAGATCCAACTGAAGTGAAGTTCTTTTCAGAATAAATGTAATTACCATGATATCGGATGCCCCAACACTGTGTGAATGCTCAATCGCAGATTTACAGCAGGGGGCTAGGAACCAGGGAGCTGCCTTCCGACTCCCTACAGGAACCACATGAAATTAGCGCATGTTTATACGAGCTTCCACCCTAACACAATGTTCCTTTCGTGGCAGGGAAAGACATACCTTTGAAGAGTAGGCATGAAATCGGATCATTCATGACCAGACGACAGTATACTTGATTGATGAGCCAGCGTCCGCCCCGTAGCGGTGGAGATTTTTGGCACGAAAATGAAATCGTGAACCAAGAGTTTGGTGGAATAGATGCTAACCGAGAAGAGAAACTTGATATTGCAACACTGACGGTAAAATATTACAGAAAAGCACATCACGTATATAAATTATCGTATCAGAGGGGGAGAAAAAGTCCGCGGCTT
Source organism: Stichopus chloronotus (assembly GCA_021234535.1). Lineage (NCBI taxonomy): Eukaryota > Metazoa > Echinodermata > Holothuroidea > Aspidochirotida > Stichopodidae > Stichopus > Stichopus chloronotus. The sequence continues at coordinate 14,906,399 of CM037839.1, read as the reverse complement.
GTTTTCTTGTTTATCCAGGCTTGCCAGATAAGTCAGAACTGTCCGATACGTTTGACGCACTATCTCACGGTACAACACATTTTCATTACAAACTTCGCATTTCTTATAACACGGATGTATGGCCCATATATACTCCGAAACTTTTTGAAAATGTTAAAGGTTGTACCAAAAAAAGGTTGAAAATGTTCTGTTGGAAATCGTGACTGCAAACGTTCCGTAAAAAGAAAATGAACATTTTGACTTAAAGATCTCACACAGCCTCAAAGTTTGAAAGTTCAACGTATCCCGTAGCTATACATTTTGCCTCAAAGAGGTCAGCATATGTACCCTAAAATACTGACACCCCGAGGGAAGAAAAGAAAACAACGTACTATTTTTCTTCCTTTTTGTTTCAGCCCCTTAATGCTTATTACCATTCTTCTTGATCCATGAGGAGTCCCAGTCTAGGGTACCCCTCGGATATATCTCTACGGTTATATTGTAAATGGCAACGATGGGGAACACGTGTCGCGTTCGATGATACGGTTTTTTTTTTTTAAGTCTAATTTAGCCAGTTTTGACATTTGCTAGGTTTTCCTGGTCCGTATTAGTTGGTAAATGTTTTGCAGTTACATAGCCTGTGTATATCATTCGGATGGGAAGAAAGGAACTATGCACAAACATTAGAGAGGAAATGAATGGGGGGAGGGGGCGGGGGTCGTGTATGAAAGGGTTCATGTACAGAACCGCATCCCTTACAAAAAAAAAAAAAAAAAACACTTTCCAAACATAGGACAATTGTGACCGGGGTTCTTTCGTAGCCTACATGATTAAACGATGTACTTACCTATACTAACACTGAAACATTGTGGCGAATTTAACGATTTGATTTTATTACTTTACGACACGTTAACGATTCAGCTTGTTTGGTTGGTTAACACATAACTACCTGGTTAACACATACCTACCTTTTAATATGTGAATGCTATGTACTCAAGAAAGCAACTCTGTGATGGTGGTAATTTATTAAAATGTAATATTTAGAATAAGGGTAAACATCTGCCATTGAAAGACAGCAGATCGTCTCATACAGAGAGCACCAAACTTCGTTACGTCACTTATGCATTTACTAGTTTACGGCATTGTTCACTGCAAGTTGATGGCGTTGTCTCTTACAGTGAACCTGTACACGTATACACATGCGGTATATATGTGGAATTACACGGTACATGCAGTACAACGCTACGCTCAGCAGCTCAGGCAGTTCATGAAACATTCGTTATCGTTATGTTACTGGTTTTTTTTCATCTCATCCTTATACATGTAATGCACAGGATGACATATTGTTATTGTTTTGAGACATTCAAATGTATTACGGCTCTCTCGGTTACCATAGCAACAATTTCCATCCATCCCACCATTATGTACGGTTGCTACATGATACCTGCGTGAGCTAACCTGGTATGGCACTTACGGTGACCTGGAACCCTCCCATAAGAGTAGGGGTTAAAATGTGTGAAGATGGGTGTGTCTGTGTGTGTGTGCCCTTGTTTTCGGGTGGGATCGAGGACCGAAACAATAGATTTTAGGTCATCTGTAGAAAATTCAATGGATTTCTCCGGTCCTCTCAGGATTAGCAATAGACAGTCTATTGTTAAGGTTAGGGTTGAGGAAGCAAAACAAAAGAAAGCACAATGAGGTACTCGGAATGAATGGAAAACAAAGTTGTGTGTGTGTGTGTGGGCGCGAAAGAAAATTTCAGTCTCAAAAGTTTGTGTCTGCAACGATTCCTAGACCGCAAAGCCGATGAGGGTCAAAGTTGCTAGACAGGTGACCCATGGTCTGAAGTTGTGTCTCCGGTCAAAATTTAATATCAGAGGTCAAAGGTCAAATTTTTAATTTTTTGTTATTGTATTTCTTAATCCAAAATGGCTATTTAAATGGGACCTTCATATATATGACCAGTATACAAGATTTTATCTAAAAATTATGTTTGTACATGTTTTGAGGTCAAAGGTCAAATTCAGAGGTCACATTTGACACCTAAAAGTTTGCGTCCGCAATTCCTCCTAGAACGCAAAACCAATGAGGGTCAAAGTTGGTAGATAGATGACCCGTGGTACGTAGTTGTGTCTCCCATCAGCATTTAAGGTCAGAGGTCAAATGTCAGAGGTGAAAGGTCAAATTAGTGCAAATATTTTCTTTTGCTGTATTTCTTGATCCAAAGTGGCTATGTACATGGGACCTTCAATTATTTGGCCGGTATACAAGATTTTATCAGAAAATCATGCTTCCATGTGGTTTGAGGTCAAAAGTCAAATTCAGGGGGAAAGGTCAAATTTGACACCTACAAATCTGCGTCCACAACTTTTCCTAGAATGCAAAGCCAGTGAGGATGAAAGTTGGTAGATAGGTGACCCATGATCTAAAGTTGTGTCTCCCATCAATATTAAGGGCATAGGTCAAATCTCTAATTGGCAAGATGTTTGAAAAAGTGTGTGGCGATTTCCTTCTACACAGTACGTCTAATGAACTTCAAACTTTGTCGTTAGGTACCTGATTATGATATGTAGTGTTCATCGATCGGTGACGTCGTAGGTCGATAGGGCACATAATACAGTACGGTAGGTTCTATTAGTACAAGGTGCAATATATTTTATTAGATCTTTGGATTCTTTGCTTTTCCACACAATGAGACTTAATATTTCACCCTATGCAACTATGTTTGGACTAAGATGTTTGGATTTATTATATCTAATAACAATGTCATTTTCCACTTTTTTTCTTTTGGTAATACGCCCATCCAGTGTGTTTTTACTGTTACATGTCGTTGTATACAGAATCGAGTTGTTTACAGAGCGTTTTGCCAGGAAAAGAAATTGAGTAATGCAAATGATTGTGACGTGTTTCTTGGAACTATTACAAAACGCCCGGAGTGACTGGTGGCGGCGCGCTGATCTGAGAAATAAAGGAAATCAAAGGACTACTTTGACGCACAAGCGATCTGAATGGGAATATGTACTTTGACGCGCACGTGACTTCTACATGCACACAACACTTGTCGTTATTTACACATCCATGGCCAAGTGTGCTGCGCCTAGTTACGTGTACTTATGAATTATGTATAATGTAAAGCGCTGGGTGTTCGATCAAACTCGCGATCGACTTTAATCTGTACGTGTAAAAGAGGGAATGATTACGGACAACGATAAGGATGAGATGCAACTCCGTGGATTACACTCTTCTTTTTTAAAATCCTTTGTGGTTTGGTCTTTCCCATGGTGCGACTGATCAGTTCCTGATGATATACGTATAAACTATTACAAAGGGATCCAATTTTCATCCTCTGATTTCATCCTCTCAACCGGATACTTAAAGGGAAATAGGGCATTTGTTTTACAGGAAAAGATCATGTTTCTAAAACTGATATTTGTGGACAGAGGATGAAATATTCTTCCAAATAAGGGAGGACGGTGGCCTTCTTATCAAAAAGTACGTTTCTCTTAAATAGAAATTCAGTGATTAGTTGCTCAAGAATAATTTGTTCACCCAAACTTTCAAAAATTCAAATGATGCATTTTCTGTAACTCGTATCGTACATGGTGTTTTAATAGATGAGGCTTTTGCTGATGTCTGCTGGTGAGACTGAATGGTTTTATAATGATTAGACCTAAAGCGACTTTGTTGGTGGATTGTAAATGCCCTGTTTCCCTTCAAGTGACTTCCGAGACTCGCGCCTGACGATCAACAGACTTATGAAAATGTGTTACACCAAGTATGACATAGAACGATGGCCTAACACGACACTTGTTGTATACACCGTTGCTGATTGGTGGAACTTACAAATAGCTAAATAACTCTGAACAAACCGCGCATCGTGAGTAATGTAATCTGAGCGGGTATGCATGGGATGAAAAAAATGTCTCCTGGCTCAAGTTGATGGACTTAACATGATTCTGCCATTCAAATATAAATTTCAAATGTAAGCACGAAAATCAGCTCTGAAGGGATGAACAAAGGAACATAATACATACAATTCCTCACTACGAAAGACTAATCACCGTAACAAAAACGAGACCAGGTCAAAATATAAAACAAAACTTGAATGAATAAAATAAAGTAAAAGTACAAAAGGAATTGTATTTAATTGAACATTTGTTGAAGCCTGTGAATTAAATTTCAAGGATTTCACTACCACGTGTTCTTCCAAAAGCTCTACTGATTACGTCTTTGTTTCTTTCTTTCTTTCTTTTTTTTGGTTTTGGTTTTTAACATCGGTTTGATTTTTTGATGACGCTTACTTTTAAAGGAAATGCATGTAATTAAGCAAAACAATAAAGTAAAAAAAGTCAGGAAGTGCAGATTTGTTGGTTCCTGTGAAAGATAGTTCGGGGATTTCATGGTCACGAACTTATGGCATCCTTCGAACAGACCTGTCAATCATGTTTTTTTTTCTTTATAAGATTGTATTGCATTGTATTCGTGTTTTTCATCAGTTTTATATTCCTAATGGAAGTACTATACTGTGGCGAGAGAGAGAGAGGGGGGGGGGGGGGGGGGGGGGGAGTATAATATAGGCAGATCCGGAACATCGCAATATCCAGGACAGGGAATGCTACATGATTTTCATAATCTTGCGGAAATCCTTATAATATCGTATTCAACAAAAAGGAGGCAACGTAACAAAAGTCGAAAGAATTTAAGAGATACTTGGAAAAGCATTATTTACAATCAGAAGTGTAGGTCGATGTTGCAGTATAGTTTCTTTTTCACCGGTATTAAGAAAGATCGTCATGGACCAGAAAAATAACAAGACCTAAGCCAGAGACTTTTTGAAATGAACATCCAATACGCCGTAACTATTTGGCATCCAGTTTCTCCCAATAATAAAACAATAGTTTCTCAAATCAAAGGAGAACCAAAGCAGACTTCAATGACATTTTCTAACCAAATTTCTATCTTTTTTTTTCACGATAAATCGTACTTTTTTCTTAAATCTGCTTAAGTCCAAAAAACGTCACTGTTTGAAGAAATACCAATAAAACATTTCATTTTATATCTTTTGGTATCTAAGGGCGAGATCGGCAACGTTAAACTTCGTTGCTATGTAAATAATTCTTTCTGTGGTGATCTTGTGCTTATAACCTTCATGACGATAAGTAAGATAAATAGGTGGTTAAGTGTTAATGTCATGTACAGCAGTTAATGACAGACTGATCAAGACGAATATATTAATAATGTAATGGTTTGCGGTAAAATACAAAAACAAAACCGTCAGGCAAAACAGAATTTAGGGATAAATATTCTATGTCTCCTTCCATAGCACGCAAAACACAGACAGGGGAGAGAAAAAATGATGGGGGGGGGGGGAGGCGTATAACAGTGCACTTTTTCTGTGATGTAGAGCACTTCTCCACAATAAGCCTTTGCGTTACTTCAGCATAAGCTGTTAGTGGGGAAATAAGGTGTTTATGTTGCAGTGTAAAATTAACACTGTTTACGATCAGAGGGGAATAGATCACTCAAGGCGAGGAAGGAAGGTAACCTTTTTCTTAAGGAATAAATTTCTTACAGGTAGAAATTAAATTATTTGTGGCTCAAGGATAATTTGTTCACCCAAACATTGACAAAAATCGAATGATGCATCTTCCGTAACTTATCTTCTGAATATACCAGGAGATGGAGCTTTTCCATCTATGTTAATTGGTGAGACTGAGTGGTTTAACAATGATTAAGAGCTGTTTTCTTTGTATGCCATTTTTTGGTGCATCGTAAATGCCTTGTTTGACTTTAACAGTGACACTCACCTCGCGAGACTTAACCCCCTTTTCTTCACTTTCTAAATTCTTGGCTAAACAAACATCCTATTTAAGTTATCAACGATCGTGAAAAATCCTTCGTGATTCTGCTGTAAGTCCACTTTTCTTTTCCTGTGCATGGTGTACGGAAGAGAGTGATCCTTATACGTTGTAGACTTAAAAATTCCATTAACGGATTAAGAATATACCATCTACATAATCTGAGGTATCATTATACCTCACGTAGTTTGCTGACTACATCAGCAGATTAAATGTGACTTACACAAGTACTTTAAAATACGTCGATGCTCAAGTATTTCGTATGCACGTAATCTTGACGTCATTTAAAAAAAAAATTACACTGCTCTGTGTGCAAAGGAAGAAAAACTGTTAGAGAGGGACTGGGATTTTCACAGTCGATATTCCACACGTTTGGGGCTGACAGAGACAAGACGGTGGGTGGGTGGTTTTAGGGGGGGGGGGGCAGCATGGAAGACAATATAACGCAAAACCCGACCGTAAAACAGCACAGAGGCTATCGCTTGAACACTGTAAGTGGATAACTCAGAGGAATCAGAACAGGAAAATGTTTTCTACATAAGCTTAAGTCAAACAAGAATCCTGCGACATTTCGAAGTATCACTGAAGCAGAGCTGCAGCCAACACCAAACGCACGAGACCAATGACCACAGAACATATCTTAATGCGAGCAGCAGTATCACGCGTAAATATCAAATTCATGAAAAAAAAGAAAATAATTCGTGATAACATGGCTGTAAATATTTATATCTATTGGAAACGTAAATATAACTTATTTGCAAGAATAAATTGATGTGTACTGAAAATACATACTACTTTGCTTTGTGTGATTAGTGTGCGCTCTCTTAAAACTATACTGCCAACATATTTCAAGAAAAATGTATGTTACTATATATATATACCGTGTATATATATATCTACCGTGTGTATATATATATATATCTACCGTGTGTATATATATATATCTACCGTGTGTGTATATATATATATATATATATATATATATATATATATATATATATATATATATATATATATATATATATATATATATATATATATATATATATATATATATATATATCTGTTTCAATTGCTTCGGTTTAAGTTCCGTTATCTATGACTACTGCGTTATTATTTAGCTATATAGTATCGCGTAGGCCTAATCATGTTATATTCAAGCAACGCGAAAAAAAAAAAGCGGACGGACTCGAACATCCTTGAAAAGGTGATTCGGTTTACACTGAGCTTTTTTTCTCTTTTTGGCTACTCCTTGTTTTCCAAGACATCCCTTTCGTTGTCAGCTAGCTGCTCCGATTCGGGAGTGCAGGCAACCCGAGAATGTACTTTGATCTCCTCAGCTATTCAGCGGTATTGATCCCCAAAAACCACTAGCGAGTAATATGACGTAGCAAATGTCTTAAAAAGACAAATTCGTTTACCCTCCAATTTGCGGCACGTGAAAAACACATTTTTGCTAAACACGTGACTCATATGTAGTTGAATAGAAAGAAGCCAGAACCAGAGCGATAGTCCATGAGCGAAGAGAACTAGATTTTTGCTGTTTTTGATTTAATTTTCCCATTCTCTAACATCTTTTTCTTTTTTCAACGAAAGCATGTCAAGCGTTGGCATCTTTAAAGGAATTTTTTTTTAATTTTTGTTTTTCATTATTTCCCCTTTCCTTGACACTTTCTGTTGTACATAGCATTCAATGGGTTCTAGTTTAGTGACATCTGTACATGGTACGCTGGCAAAGCAACGCATCAGACGGTATCGGCACCACTGTTGTATAAAAAGTGTGGTGCCTTATGTACTAACAAAACAGCGTTACGAGAAAGAGAGGGGGGGGGGGGGGGAGGCTCTAACGAAACAGAGAAAGGGGAGGGGCTAAGAGGGATGGAATGGGGTCAGAGAGTGGTGGTGACTACGGAATTTAGGACTGGTGAGAAGAAGACAGATGCAGTGTCATCTGTTTGTATATTTTTACTTCAGATATTTCATCACATCAGTCTGGTTGTCAACGGAAGTGGATCCCTATGAAAGGTGAAGGATGGGGGGAGAGAACGGGGGGACTACCGGGATGTTGTGCATTAGGCATGGACTCCCAAATCTCATAAAGATTTTTGAAGATGAGGAGGAATGGAAGAGGATTCCTTGCTCTCCCATACCATTTTTTTACGTGTTTGTTTGATTTTGCATTTAAAGTGCATTTAATATCATTTACCCACTGACCGTGACCCGTCAATTCCCCCCATCCAGAGTGAAAAATCGAAATCTTGTAAGAGGGAAGCAACCATTTCTATTTGCACGTAAATAATATTCATTATGTGTGCAGTTTTTTTTTTTTTTTTTTTTTGTAATTTATCAGTTTAGTTTTCTGAACTCTGATAATGTGCCTTCTATATTTGTGTATGGTAAAGTTCATGCAATCACCTACATTGTATCACACCCATGACCCAAGACTGACAAGCAATTTGGCATAGTTTTAAATTTCATCTGATGGGGAAATTACGTCATGTTACTATCACCTCGTTTTTTAAAAAGTAAATTTCTTTTTGACATTTACAAGACTAGAAGCTTCGTCGACAAAGCTCTAAAAGGTTCGTGTGAGTGAATGTTGCATGTTACCATTTATAGAATATTTCAAGAAATCCCGAGTAGGAGGGTGTTTTGTGGCTCTGGTAGGAATCCGTGGCATTACCATATCGGGAAGTTCCGAGAACTTTTTGATTGTCGAATCAGCTGTGATTTCTTCGGAATAAAATATAATTTTCTTGTTAAGGTAAACTGATTGCATCTTTCTTTTTTTTTCAATTTATTATAGCAACACGTTGCCAGGTACACAGAATAAAAGCAGTGTTATCACCAAATACACGCAACGAATTTTGTGACGTTTCCTATCTAGATCGTGAATACGCTCAGATGTATATATATCTGGACCATCTGGATACTACACTCTGGACCATCTCGATGGCAACGACCTGTGTCCCAAACTGGGTGTATGTAAAATGATTACATTTCTGACATTTCAATGATGATAATATTAAAGAATGGCAAAAAAAAAAAAAAAATTGCATGCTGTAAATATAGTGCCGTAAACTGTCATTGATCCCCCTTCCCAACGACCCCTCTCGGTATTGCATTTTCACTTCTAATCGACTACTTTGTGAGGTAAGGCAGGTCCTACTGTGGCGCAGAAACAGGATCCTGATGGAAATGTAAAATCATGTGATTAAAATCGGAAGCGCTCATGTTGCAATGGACATTAATCACGTGCGTGGTCACCGCCACTCTTACCACTTTGAGTACGACATTTGAGCAACCCACTCATTTTCGTTTCATCTACTTTTTCAAACCGTTGTCATATTGAACGGCTTTTATTAATTTTTCTCTGTTTTATTGTTGCTCTTCTTTGCAGAGTGTTGCTAATGTGTACATTTCATATAGTTGTTGAATATTTCATTCGGCAAACATCTTCTCCTCTTGGAGGTATATCGTGAAAATCGATGCTCACTATGTTATTTGAGATGTCATTTGAAGTGTATTTGCTTGCTGCTATCCACCGACAAAGATCGGGAGAGATAAATTAAATTTGGCGGAATAATGGCTTTTTCCTTAAAAAAATATATATATAGTAGTGCAGTAACTTTTACGCATAAATGCGTGCATGTAGCCTACACAGTTTTGTAATGTAATTTTTCTTCGCTTTATGACGGTTTGTAATAAAAAGCTTTACGTCATAACCTACCGAATGTAGCTCTTTCTTTCCACTTCGTTTGTACATCTACCTAGCCACCTATCTACTACTCATCTACCTAACCAGTCTACCTTGTCGGCGTTACAGTCATCAGAGTGTCTCAAATGGTTTTAATAATGAAACGAATACAATAACACTCACTAGATCGATTCCATAACGTTACCGAAGTATGTAACTAAAAGAGCAAGGAAAATATGTGGTTACTCAGTCATTGTTACAACATGTGCAATGAAACACAAGTGTATTTTCGACCGCCAGATAAGAATATGTACATCTTATTCAGTGTAAAATATTGTTAAACATTAATATCACACATGAAAGAGCAGTATGACTTGAACAAAAAAAAAGAGAAGAAAGAAGTACATTTTTAATACTTTCATCTTCTTACAAGATGAGCTGTTATGAAAGTCATGGTACGTCCTCGAACTTCTGTAGTTTCTAGTACGAACAGTGAAAAATTTCCTTGTGTTAGATAGATTTTCTTTCTTTTTACAACATTGTATGTATATAATCACGGGGATATATTTTCATCATGGCCACTTTGTTGGGAAATTATGTAATAACATAAACCGCTGTATTGGCAAATCGTTTCAAGAAGACATGCCCAGATTATGAAACACTACCGGTATATTCAGACCGTTTAGTTGGCAATCTATACATACGTGTTTAACTAAACCATCCTTTTTCTTCAGTTTTCCTAAAACATTTCTATACTACTAAGTGTCTAGTCCAGAGGAGTGGATGGTATGGGGCTATCCCCCCCCCATACCCATTAGAAGGGGTATTGGCTTGCCACACTACTAGTTACGATGCTCTTTTTGACAGAAAAGTTCCTATACTATATTACACACTTGAAGAAGATATTTTCAGAGTTCCCATTTAAATCTTTAATCACGTATAGAAATTTTAGCGTGATATTTTATAGATATTTATCCCCCTTCCCCGACTGTAAAAGGGTTTGGCCGACGGTGGAATTACATTTTTATTGAAATTGAACCTTAAATAAGTACATTCACATTTTCAGATAACTGCGCTTTCTTGAATGTTATAAATATACAAACTTTACGGGCAATATGATTATTCGAATTAAAAAGAAAAAAAAAGAATAATAACGAATAACACGTATTAATATGGCAGCATGAGTGTTTGGAACAGAGAGGAAAGTCCAGAGAGTCAATTCGACGAGCCAAATTTTATGAATATTAAGAATCAAATTTAGAGGCAGCAGTTTTCAACATTTCTTTGACTTCCCCGGATCAAAACTGTTTCCAAACTATATCAGCTATGGTGACAGGAACTGACCTTTGACTTTTGATGACAGATAACATGGATTATTTCCGGCGCCCCATGACATATTGTAATCATCATGTTTCGGACTATGTGATCTGTAGAGATACTTAATACACGTTGACCTGTATGGAAAATGATAAGTTTTTTGAAAAAGGGTTATCTACACACCAGATATGAGAGGCAATATTTCCTTGAGATGCTGGAGATGGTACAGTCGGATCCAAGTCGTCTCACACTCACACGTATCCCATATACTCACACACAAAAACGCACATGTACACTTAATTGTAACCGTCACATTGACTTGTCCCTCTCTGGGCATGTGACGAAAACAGCAGCTACCTGTACGAAACGATAAACGACACAAGCCTGGGACGAAAATATGTGTACCGTATTAAGAACATTGTACAACATAAGGATGAAAACCTGCAGATTTGGTCATGATGTAATCAGAGAGACACTTGGGCTTTAACGTGATTGATGGATATTAAAGAAGCAATTCGTGTTTATTTATAGCGATTTCATCAGCAGAATACTTCATCGCAATGTGCTTTATGTTATTACAATGTTTTTAGATTTATAATTTGCAAAAAAAAAAAAAAAGTAAAAAGTTACTGACAATCTTCTAAAACATGAAATATAACTAAAGTGAGCCTTGCCTCTCAGTCGTATAAGATTACTCATACATACCAGTTCTGCGAAAAAAAAATGGGGAAGCCACATTCATTATACCAGCACATTTATTTGTTTCAAATTTATTTTGATTATAAAACTATTTGATTAATTTTTTATAAATTTATTATTATATAAAAGCAGTTAAATTAGAGTAAGGCTAGTAAAAGTGTAAATAAAATAGCAAAAGTAAGTGAAAAACTTAAGTCAGAGTCCATATAGGATGTGAACAAAAATATGGAACAATAGCAAACAGCAAACAAAAACGTAACCAAGTAAAATTTATTGTGTATTGTCCAAATTAACATTACTTCGGGGACACAATTATGGCGTTCTTGATTTTTTGAAATACTTTTTTTTTTTTTACAAAAATTGACTCCAAGGCCTCAAAATCCGACAACAGCCTTACAGACAGACCACCTGAAAGATTTTGAAGCAGAGTAAATAAAGATTTGCTGATTGGTTACAGTCGTTATGCCAAAACAGAATGGCATTGCTTTGATCCATGGGCAGCATTAAACAAAAAGTATTCTTCACTACAACACCCCCACCAACCAAAAATAGAGCAGTAATGCTGCAGTTTGATATAATCCAAGTAAAAAGAGGAACAAAATGTAAACATAATAACGTAACGATAACGCCATGGCGTAAGTATTACACTTAACTTATTAATATGTGCAATTCCCGGTTGAATTTCTCTTCTATGGTTGGTTACTGTTCTGTCCAATTCATTAACGCAAATCAAGTTTCTAGTTAAATAAAAACGAAATAAATAAAAAAAATAGACGATGAAGGAGAAAAATAAACTCGGAATGTGAATGGGAATCTCAACTTTAAATGACTACTTTATGAACCAATGTATGTTGATATTCTCTTGCACAGTTAATTCCTTCCTTCTGCCATTCGTCCTAATTTAGAAGATGCAAGCACACATTTCGTGGAACAGGATAATTGGCGACTCCTAACAGTAATTTTTACAGTAGTTTCTTTTTATTCTAAAAATCACGAAGTTAATTAAATTTCATCGGAGTGGCGACAGCACTTTTTTTTTTGTTCATGTAGATATATGTATTATCTCCTCTCTGCAGTGTTTTGGGTAACCATCACGCATATGCATGCGTGCGAACGGTATTTTGTTACTAAGTGAAGACTGACCACTTAAAAAAAAGAAAACAGTAAAAGAATTTGGACCAAGAGTATAATTATGTTGATATGGTTTAGTCCAGTGCTGTTGTTATACGGCTATGTTGCTTGTTTCGATGTTACTGAGAAAACTAAGAAGCAGTTTATGTGTTGAGAACTAGGATGAACACGGCATGTGACCTAATGAAGACAAACGTTCGCCTCAGAAAATTTCGAAACTCCTGATTAAGGGATGATTAAGTAGAGGGCTGCCATGACACGTTTTTTTTTTTTTGGACACGTTTTTTTTTTTTTTTTGAACACGTTTTTTTTTTCTTTTGGTAAATCCTGTAATGGTGTAGCTTATTACTGTCTTTGGTTAAACGAACAGTATGGGGCAGACCACTGCAATATTGAGTCAGCAACTGTCAGGCTAGATAAAAGAGGATTACGTTTATGACTGCTACTTGCATAAGGCTGTATAGATGAGCAGCGAATTCACCGTTACAGTACTGGCGCGATGACTGGAGCATATATGGCTATCTATAGTTTGATGGGTATGCAGTCATATTGGATAACAATGATAATAAATTAATCAAGTAATTATGTGGGAAGTGCTGGTATAGAAAATTAATTATCGACATAAGTCCTACCTGAAAAATATTGACTTTGAGTAAATTACATACAATTAAAACCATGGCAAATGACCTTTCAAGAATTGCCCTCTTTACTATATGTGCACTGGGTTCTCCTTCTCAACAAAATGTCATTTATTACCAATAGGCATACATGCATACGCTGCATACGCATGTGAGAATTTATATATATATATATATATATATATAGATGAAATGAATTTAGTCACTTGTAACTATGAAAGTGCTCAATACTTGTTAGTAGAGCTTGTTTATATATATTGAACACACGATATTGTTCAAAGAATCATTGCTACTCTGAGTTTCACGCTCTTAGTGTGGCGATCATCAGGCAAGTGATTGTAACTATGTATGGGCCAATGCTACAGTGAGCTAACGTTTTCGACTTGTACGGTTCGGTGGTTTTTGTTTGTGTGTGTTTCCATGTCTACAGGTGGAGATGAACTCTGTTCTTTTATTCAAGTTGTTCTCCTTGTTGCGGATTATTTCTATTTTATATATATATATAGAATACAAGAATATGAGAACATTGCAGTGCTTACATCAGGCAGTGCCAACAAGTTTTGCTTGGTCCAAGTCAACAGTTTATACTGTTTCTTTTTTGTACACTTTGTAAGGCAAACTAAATACTGTAGCTCTGAAATAAACGAGAGTATCTCTTCATGAGGGCACTTACCATGAAGCTAGCTACATGTAGGTAACACACAAAGCCATACATTGCAACCACCGCCAACTGGCCCATCTAGCTCAGTATATATCACTAGGCACGTTGTAAGGCAAACTTGGACTGTAGTAATGTCTTCTTCAAACCATTAAAGATGACCTAACTATATCACTGCTGTTAATCGCATCACTTTCTATCTTCGCACGTCAGAGTTAGCGTTGGAAGAGACCCAAGAGGGTCATTTTGGTTATAATGTTCAAACTGATATACGGTTCACCGTCATGTAACGTTAGTAGAACACCGGGGAATATTTGCCACTGGAAACAGGCATTAGAAACTGATTGGTTTGTCTAAAGCTGATTATAAAACAAATTACATGCAAAGTATACAAGTATTATATTATCTCTTCTCTGTGACTAACTTACACAAATTTGGCATTATACTAGTTTAGAGAGCATATCAAAAGCAATTATTGCTATTTTGTTACTTCAACCTCACAAAAAGAAAAACAAAAGTAAACCTCTGGACTTCTCCGAAATGAGATCTTTATCGTCGCAGTTGATATGGAACGGTTGAAAGACGTAACCACTGAAACTTTTAATAGCTGTCAAGTGTTATCTGACATTAGTCAAAGGCCTTTCGAATCACAGAATTGACCAGAGGATTATGATTATCCTGGGATTTACCGAAAACGCCTGAGTACCTATAAGCATCTGGTACCTGTTAAGACTACACCTTTTTGTGCTTTAAATTGTGCAAAAAAATCGCTCTATAAGCCTATAATCCAAGAATACACGTTGACTGGAAGGTCAGCCTCAACATGGCTGGTTGGGTGTCCGTCTATCTGGAGGCAAGAGGATCCTATGACGCCATCAGCGGCAGTGCAGCGAAATGTTCGAGCCAATCAATAATATATTATCATCGCTTTGTAAAAAAAAGGTTAGGATTTGGCCAACCACAGTGATAATTCAATGAACGCCCTCTTTGTGTTGATCTAACAGCATGAGCATCCTACTGAAACACAAAACACAAAACTACTGAAGAAAGAAACGGTGGCCTTTACTAACAACATTCTGTGACACCGTGACCCCCCCCCCCCCCCCCCTACGTCCGACTGAATTACAAGGAACCACACTGCAAGGATGTGGTGTGGTTTCGATGATACGGAATGCAGATTTATATGTTGACTGCTGAAAGTAAACCCACAAACAATCACTTTACATTTGAAAGATCATTTCAGACCATCCCAAACTACATGTCACGAAAGGAGAATATATTCAACAATGGCCATGCATACAAACCGTTTCCCATAAAAGTAACACCTACATGGGCCTGCCACAAAGATATTGAAATAGTAACGTATTGTACCATAAATAACGTTCGAGACAGCGTCATGAATAATTCATAATCACGGATGATGACGTAAATGTCACACAATAGCTGTGTTGTCCTTTGCTTCTGTGCAACTTCTACGTCATAGACTCCTTCGGCCTATTAAAAAATTTGCCGTTTCAAAAGATCCGTACCTATACACTCAAAGACTTGGAGTAGGTTGAAAGTTGTTGACATGTACTTTCATATTATTTTGGACTTAGCGAGAATATTTTGAATATCGCCTGGTCTATGCTTTGGATGAATTTGATCTTGATGGCATTTACCAACAGCAATATGGAAGGTGAAAAGAGTCATGTTCTTTAACATAATAGCCCAGAAAATCCCCAAAACCCCAGTCACAAACGGAGAATATACATCAGCGATCATACAAGGCATTTTCCGCTACAAACGACACTCACGTGGCCCACAACCATGCACTGCACGACAAACTACGTTCGAGATAGCCTCAATGAATAATTCAACATCACGGCATGATGACGAAAAAAAGTTTCACAACGGTTTTGTTCGCTCTTGATTCTGTGCGACTCCTACGTCATAGGCTTATTAAGGAAAGAAAAAAAGCAGACGGCAGTTTCGAACAATCCGTATCTATAAAAGAAGACTAAGAAGCAGATGTGAGTTATTGACATGTTGTGCGGTATTATTATGGATTTTACGACAATATTGTGAATATTTTTTTTTTTATACCTTCAAGTTTTCCAGGCGTTGATCAAGTGACGAAATTGTATCCATCCGAACTGCCTCCTCCCCCCCCCCCCCCGGGTGGTAGAGTATGTAAATCACTGCAGATGATGGCGATCTGATTTAACTTTCTAAACGTGTAGTGCTTGCAAAAATCTACTGCAAGATGACCATGGTCATCCCCGTATGACCATCCACCCAAACAACACAGGGCTATGAACTTCGTAAAGTCTGGCCTGCGCACCGAATATGAAACAATCAGAGTCCATTTTTTTTTTTGAGGTTTGCAAAGGTTTCATCACCAAACACAAATACGTCGGACGGTTAAGTCTTCACCCGAGGAAATAAGGCAACTTTAATACTGTGAAACTATTAACGCAAGTTGTTTAACACGTTTTCGAAAGGAAAGTATACTTATTTTTTGGTAACAGATGACATAGGCAAATTTATAAATTTGTCTCCTCAAACTTGTCTACTTACAGCAAAAAAAGGCAACAAAAAAAAAAAAAGCCAACAACAAAAAACCGTGCATACCTTTGTCTCAAAAACAAACACACACACACACACATACTTACGCAGAAACACACACAAGCACATACAAAAGGAAAACGAAAAAGGGATTATCAATATACTACTGCCGTCTCTGTAGCAAAATCACGATCCACGCTACCATGACATTCTGTAAAAATTCATGTTTACTCCCAAATAGTGAAAACATCAGTTTATGGTAGTCAAATGACACTCTGGGGATGTAGACAGTCGATATATCAACGCCATCGTCCTACGCTTGAATGGGATGGATTGTTGTTGAGTCACTAGGATATCATACTTGAATAGTATGCATGGGATCATGTATAAAATCTATATGGACTATCCACTGATTACTAAGGCCTATACCTATCTGTACATTCATCCACATTAGACAGCATGATTGCAGAGGTTACGACTATCATCTGGATCTAGTTCGTAGAAATTCTAACTAAACCCTTATAGTTACATTGCGAGTTAAGCACGATACGTTCTCCTGAGCAAATCACACGACGGGTTACATACGATACGGTATGTTATATACCTGTAAACTGGTGATAAGACTCCAAGACCTTTGGGAGACTAGTGGTTTCATGACAATTAGGTCACTGCTTAGCATTCGTTTGTTTTGTTTGATACGTTAAAGCTAAATGTATATCCATCACTGATCTGAGATTAACAAGAAAGCCAAGAGGCTTTGTGATTCCTTGCTACTAATATACTTGTACATCCAAATGCCCTACTAAGATACCCCTGGGACATTTAGTGTCAATTCAAGTACTAGTATTCTGTATGTGTATGTTGTGTACTATGCATGTGATGTGGCAAAACTAAATCATTAATACTCTTTAAAACTGGGGAAAGCAGCAAGATAGGTTTGGCAATATTTGTCTAAATATTTCTAATGTAAAAATCTTAAAATAAAATTTCAGAATATTTACATACGTTTTCCTCAAATGCCCTTCCAAGTTTGAAATTGATCGCCTAGAATTCTAAAGCCATAAAGTAATATTGATATACGACAGTTACAGTTACATCATTAAATTCAGTCCATTACGGCCTGCCACTGACTCTTTCCGTGGCTGGAAATACACAAAATAAAGCTACTATTTGACCAATGTTAAAGAAAAAAATCTCTCACAGTGAATCCAAACCCTACACGACAAATCACTTTTCTCTGAAGGTGATGACACCCACAGCAGCCAATTGTTGGATAAACATCCTCCTGGAATTGACAAATCCCTCCTATATCACCTCAGAGGTCAATGGCCACTAATCGAGGAAAAACAAAAATTCTCACGAATGAATGTGTTCTTATTGAAACAAAATCACAAGCCGATTGCTTGTCTTTTGGGAAGTTTGTACTTATAAGTATCAAAACAGCTCATTAAATAAAAATAAATTAATAATAATAGGATGGTGAAGGTATATACTGCTGTCTTTCTTGCACAGCATTAAAAGTCACAGAATTCAACACTATAAGACCAAAAATAGTAAGATTTTCCATAACAAAATTTCAAGTATTGCTGACTTTTGCCTGCTGATGACCTTAAGCACTTGTTTATACATAAAAAGAGAAAAGAAAAACAATATTACATGAGAGTTTAACAATTTGCACCTCCTAGTGGCCCAAATAACCTTCAATATACACCAAAACCAAACCAAACAAAGGTCTTTAGACACACCACCTGTGAAGTTCAGAGTTATTTCCCTTTTGAAACTTGTGTTCACAAGATCTTTAATTTACAACCTCTGATATCCCGATGTGACGATTGACCTTCAAAAAAAACCTCCACAAGTTCATTTACTTCAAAGGCAGTACATGCACTTTAAGTTCGAAGTTAGTGCAATACATGGGTTCCTGAGATAATGCAAACATACGTTGTCTACATTTTGCCTACTGGTGACCTTAGATGACCTTTGATCATCAGTGTCTGGCACCTTTCCTTCAAAAGCTAGAGTGCTAACCAATGTTCACATGCTTTTCACATTTTGGCCTCTGATGACCCCATATGACCTTTGACCTTCATGGAAATCATCACAATCATACCCTTCAAGTTTGAAGTTCATGCAAAATGTAGTTCCTGAGATAATACGAACATAGTTGTCCATATACTGCAGGCTGCTGGTGACTTTTGACCCACACCCAAAACAATCCCAGCCGAGTGTCTTGTACCTAACTTGTACGTTCCCTTCAAAAACAAGAGTGCTAACGAGATTGTCGTTAAACACACACACTTACAGATACACACATACACACACCCATACACAGAAAAAAAAACCCACCATAGACTACCTTGCCAGCTGCCTTCTGCAAGGAATCAAAACTGAATTGGTGGAACAGCTCTATAGCAGTGAAGTCACCGCTAACTAGTAGTTTGGATGAGTCAAAATGCCACAAACTGGGGTATATGGAACGCCAAGAGGGACAAAGGGAATCTGTATAAGGGGTGATTTTAAGTCATTGCGATGTGAAACGATGTAGTATACAAATGAAAACCAATGTGGTAGCGATGTTATATGAAGCAGAAGCGATGTTAACTGAGGCATCAGGGATATAAAATACCGTCACTACAAACAATGAAAACCCACTTCCTGTGGCTTCATGGGAGACTGACAGATTAGTGTTGAGAAGGGCCGATCAGTCAATGGAGTTAATCAAAGAGATCAGAGATATCACTACATATTTCAAACCATACACTGGATTATGAAAAAAACAATTGTGCTGGTGCCAATATTATATATATTCGCCAAAATTTTTCACAGCATGGGTAGAAAATGGTATGTGACAGAGCAGATTTCATTCATATTGTAAAAAATAATAAGTAGTTTGACGTTAGACTTCCAACGACATACATGAATTTTCCAGCAAATTCTTGTACCCTGTTTAGTGTTTATTGACCACAAAGTAAATATTATTATTTTTTTTTGGTCGAAAATGTTCCTGCTTATGGTTTGGTCGGGAAGGGGGGGGGGGGTTTAAAAGAATACATCAAAACAAAATATTAGAATAAGCGAATATGTTTATATTATTGGATGAAAACCAACTAATCTGAGAGACTAGTTTTCGGCGAACATGTTGTCTTTTGTTTTTCTTAACATTAAGGATGTAACATGTTTTCATCTGATATTAACGACTTGTCTTTATTGTTTTCGGGGATTTGATACACACGAAGAAATATATTCATTTCAGAGAACGAAAACAGTTTCAAAACCAGACCGTTTTCTCCAGTACCATGATAAGTTGACCGTGCCCTCCATGTGAAAAACTGTAAATATATTTGTCCACGGTGACGATTTAAGAAGAGAGGGAAGTTTCAATTTATCAGATTGAAGGAGGTCGGGACAAAACGTGTGCAAGAGAGAGCAAAGTTTTTAATAAAGTACCTCATTAAAAGCAGACGGGGACTCATCCATGTCTTGAACCAAGACATCCGAGAAGAAATCTTTCACTTCAAGCAACAGAGAGGAAAACACGTTTTCTTTTTTTAGATACAGTTTCATCTGAAGAAACTTGCAATTTAGAAAGATCTTTAACGCAATGGTAACCACATCAAGAAACAAAAACTCTAAAACATCTCTTCCGGAAGGCGGAAGTCCGTTTGGTGAATTAATGCATAACTTACGCAAACATTTGGACTTGCAAAAAATCCAAAGCTATGTTCAAAAGCTTTTTTTTTTTTATTTTTAGCAATCCATACCCAAGCAGATTTGGTTACGAAACTTTAAAGTTTTCCTTTGGTATGTTCTGCTTTCATAAGAATTATTTGAATCCACTTAAAGAATAGCGTGACCTAAGAGGTCGAACGTAAATAATCATGAAATTGTGTATGTGTGCGTGTGTGTGAGAGTGGGGGATTCCTGTGTGATAGACTCCTTTGTAGCTCATACACTAATCTTTGAACAAAGAATAATTTACCATCAGAACTGGGTGTCTCTTATACGGGGAATTCAAAGCACAACAACATTGTAACAATGAAATTTAAAATCCAAATTCAGGAATTAAGCCAATCAGAAATCAAGAGCAATCCTTTGTTGATTTCTAGAAGAAGGATGGAAAGAGAGAGGGGAATTTGAAGCTACCTCTATTATCATGTCTGATGTAGTCGCTCATATCGTGGGGAAATAAGTTGCAGGGCGTGTCACTTTCTTCTCATGGAAAAACAAATTCGCACAAAACAAGATTACCGTGTGACATGCATCTAAAAGAGAGCAATTTGCATTGTAAACTTGAACAGAAATTTGTTGAATTTGTGTTTCTATCTATTACTGTGTTTTTTAGATATAAATAAGATAACTTTGAATTTAGATAACTTTTCCAAGTTGAATTTGCCTTTGAAAGATAAAAATGCAAATATGATGGCGTGGATGGTTGCACAGTGTTGGTATTTCTTATGTTAGGTCTATATATATCTATTATCTCTTAATTACTTAATTCCTGGGTTTCTCATTGGTACGTGATATCAATATTGTAAACTAAAAGAAAAATCATGCTTTTGAAACAAAACCCCCAGGGCACGTGAAATTCTCAGTAGTCCTTGAAATAACGGTTAAGTACATAAAAGGTAACAAGAGGCACGTCATGTAGCCCCTCTTTTGAATTCATAAATTTGCATACCGCGTAGTAAACTACTGTTCATTCCTGCTGTAGGCATAAGGACAGGGTCTTGGCTGTAACTCGTCAAAATATTGGATCGACTGTGATAGAATTTGTGGCTTTTTTCTTCATTCTTAATGATTTTAAAATGTCCTTGTTATGGTACACAACCACTACGCCTTTCCCAGCTATACGACATCACGAGATTTGGTATAACTTCGAGCTGAGAGTTACATGAAAGGACTTTACGCCATCGTTAGGCCTGACGTACGAGATGAACGTTGCAAACACACAGATTTCGAGGAAAGCTTCGGTGAGCTTAGACCGAAGACATCGGACAATAAATACTTGACACAGGGATGAAGAGTGGAAAAAAAAAGAAGAAGAAAGAAATGTCTTACAGTATGCATAAACAACAATAGGATGAAGGGTGAAAAAAATGAACTTGTTTGTCATAGACAGAGTCCTCATCCAAGAGATTCGTTGGTGCATAAACAATGTATACATTCCATCTTTTGTAAAGAGATATGCTAAAGCTGCTCCCAACTACTGATTTGATGCATGCTGTATCGTAAATGTGTGCACTAAAATGACCACAAACATCTCAGTCGACATTTATTCCCTGTCTCTTATTTCTCCTCACACGTTCATGCATCCCTCTTCAACCGTGACACAGCGGCAGTTATAGTGGCAGGCACCCGTGGTTCAGTCACTTTCCTCAGCACGTATATGGCTAGCTCGTGTGCAGCTATCATTTCCTAAAAAATAACCTTAATGAAAATTCTCTCCCTTCTTTTGCGAACAGTTTTCCCCGTTATCTTTCACCCATTATTACCATTATTCTTATTATCTTCATCACCATCATCATTTGGAAGAGAAATCGCAGAGTTTCATGGAAGCACTCAGTAAGAATGTTTATTTCGTATTAATTGTGCTCGTTCTTGACAAGGAATGCTCCTTCACAAAATAAATCATGCGGGAGAAATGAAAATCTGATTACATTTTATGCACGTGTATGCAAGAGAGAGCGCGGCATATATCCGAGGATATCATTGACTACAGAAATGAAGGCTGTTAAGATATGTGCGAGGAGAGAGTGAGAAGTAAAAACACACACATAGGCGGTTGATAATACACAGTATACAGTGATGGGTACACCACTGTATAGGCTGTGGTTACAAACGTTGCCACAAGTGTTTTCACGGTTAACACCATGTTTAATATCCTAAAAATTTACAACCGCTGGCAATGTTTTGGCTTTTTTCTCAGTTCCTTCGGTACTTTTAGACTGGGATGCAAGGGCAAACTTCGGGTGATCGTCTCCAGGTGGCCCGACGACCAGGCGATCTTTTCTCTTCACCAGAAATAAAAATTTAAAATATTAAATAAAAATTTAAAATATTAAAAGAAAAAACTAAACAAAGAAATGGGAACAGTTATAAAGAAATAATGTACAGTAAAACTTGTGATAACGAATATAATGTAGTCTTATCTTACACTCACCACATATTAAGATGTTACCGATTCTTCAAACTTTTTTGTTTTACATTCTCTTACTTTATTCATGCAATTCTATTGTCTTACTCGCCACATATTTTGACGGTATAAAGAGAAGGAAGTTGCAGAGGGCGGGGCTTACACGGTTTACCACAAAGTTCAAAGTTGGCAATGTCCCTAAATTAAATAAAGGTTGGTCACCCCTGATGTAAATGAACCACAAATATATTTGGGGACTCGTTTAACGATTTACCTATATTCTTTACCTATACATTATACAGTATAGGATGCGATACGGTATATCTCTAACATTTAATTTGCAATGTGGGCCTATACATGTCAGAAGCATAGGCAGTTAAAAAGAACTTTTGCGTTGAAGATTTATATCGACTTTCCAAGTATACACTGACAAAAGATAACAACATATTCATAACCAAAATAGTTATCGTATGCCATACTGGTTTCCAAGGATTCACTGATACCAAAGAATATCCATAAACTGATTGCTCCAGATGGGCTTTGCGGGTGTGCTGCATTTCTGCAGAAAATTCTAGAATTCGTTGGATGATTTAATTTAACAGATTCTGGTTCATACTAACCAATTAAAATTCTAGTGATAAATACCTGCAAGAGAGAGAAAGTCATTTTCAGACTGGGGCTGATAAAATCCCCCCCTCCCCCACAAAAAATAATACTAAACTGTGCAGGCATCAAATTTTGCAAATAAATAAAAAAGGCTTTAAAGTAAAATATAAGATATAAGATTCAAGTTGGGACATTGCTGTGCTAGTTTGTAAACGTATTTTGTTTTTCTTCTCACTCATTGCATGGGTAGTTATACCATGGAGCTTATCACAGAGATAGCTCCATGGTTATTTTTGAGAGCTTCCGGTGTAGGAAGAAGTTGAAAAATCGTTATTGGAGTAGAAATGTGGAAGTTAGCACGAACAATACATGAAGCTTGATCTCCAGTGACACACATTTTTCATCACTTTTGGTCTTAACACTGTACCCCTATATGAAGACACAGGATGGAAAGTACTGCCTAAGATGTCAAACTTAACACGTTCACGTAAAACCTAACTTGATACCTCTTTTCCCTTATTTTTTTTTTTTTTCCATATTTTATTAGTCATATTTTAATTGTCAGCCTTGTTGCTTGGTTCTATGTCACAATGGCATGGACTGTTCGTAAAACTTCTGATTCTTCAGTCCTCGTCTACCAACTTGTTGGCTAGGAAAATATAAACATGTACTTTAGGTTATGTAGTGACGGCAACTTACAACGGTTTGATCCAGGCGTTGCACTGCGTTTGCCGCCGTTGGCTATCGCGATGCGTGGTTCTTATTTAAAGTGCGCCCCCTCATTTTATTCCATATACACAGTGTCAACGCCTGTAAACGGAGAGAGAGGGTAGATCTTGGTGACACGTACTTTCTGTATGTCAACTGTACCCACGAAGTCTGAAATCTCGAATCTTTTGATTGATACTGCAAAGGCCTTGGGTATGCGTATTCGACGTATACCTAATTTCTTAAAGTTGACGATATTCTTTCTCTAGGTCAAATTCGCAGGGTCGTCTAAGCAAAGGTTGCATTTCAAAAAAAAATAGTAACCAAAGAGGACAACGAAATATTGGTGAGGCAGAGTGAGTGACCTGGAGTAAACCTTTCATTAATCTCCCATCTAATAGAAATGCGAGTCGTCATAGAAGGAGCTGTTGATCGTCGCCATATAACCACCGGGGCTTGGTTCCGTTGGAGAGCCTGCCCCCCCCCCCTCGTAGCAAATAAACCGACGGAAACCAATATCGCCGATAGAGCTCTGACGTTTAGAACGGTTCTCTGGTAAAGTTAGTAATTCAAACCCTCTCACGGGATACGGTGATCATGATCCTTCACCCGCTAGAGTTTAACGTGTCTTCAAAAAAAAAAAAGAAAAAAGAAAACCAAGATACCATGATTTCAGATCAGCTCGTATCCAATATATTAAACAATAAACCCTCGTCAGGCAATCGCGACATTTTTCAAGTATTTCGATCCTGAGGGCCTCACGCGGTCATTCTTGTTCTGGTCTTACAGTCTTCGAGGTCTTTTTCTGATTTTTTCCTTTCTTTTTTTCTAAGACACCAAAGTTGTAAATGTCGGAATGCTTTAAAGAGGAAAGTGATACACGAAAAGACAGGAAGATAAAAAGGACGAGAGATGGAAGGAGAAAGATATTGCCAGACTTGTGTATACTCACAGTTGTAAAAATGCCGCTATTTCTTTGGGTGTAATTTACGGTAACTACAGCTGAAATCAACGTAAACAAGGCTTTTACTCTGGAACCTATACTACATCATAGAAAAGAAGCAGCCGAATCGTGGTGGTGCTTGAGTGGGGGGGGGGGGGGTGTTGTGGAGTAAAAACAGGCAATAGTCGATTGGTTTCCTGTTTTCGGACATTTTATCAATTGCTTCGTTTTATTTATCATCCAGCTAAAAAGCTGGCTACTACGTGATGAAGTAGAATCTCGATACTGATATGACGAACGAGTTTTCGGTTCTCCAGAGAGGCACCGAGTCGAATCACGTTCAAAGCAGTGACTTAGTTGACTACGTTGACACGTCGGACAGTTCACATATTAACTATGTGTCACCAAGAGGAGTGTATTCAAAGGCGACGATCGTGTACTGTCGCTGAATGACTGAGTTATAACAAAGTGAAGAGGCCATCAGACCGCATCGTACCAAATGTTACACAAGAAATCCGATATTTCGCGGGAAGAAAAAGCTACGCAGAAACACACACACACGCATATATATATATATATATATATATATATATATATATATATATATATATATATATATATATATATATATATATATATATATATATATATATATATATATATATATATATATATATGAGGCGTGTAATCCTGTCTGTATGTACGTATACTTGTGTGTTCTTTTCGTTTTAAGGTTTGTACAGTTCGCTTTTTGATTTAGTGTTATAATATATAGTGTCTAGTATACAGAGATTTTTCAGAGAGATTAATATAAAGTGTTTAAGAATTGACATATATGTTATTTTTCGGTACTATGAGCAAACTGTCCAAGGTTTGCCATCTCTATTATATGTCAGGTAATGAGCTCTTATCTCTGACGTCATCAAGAAATTTCATCTTTCCATGGAGTGTTCCCTTCAATCATAGCCTGCATACAGAATTTAAATGCAATTAACCCTGACGCATTACAACTTTGCTGGAACTGTGGTACGACAGAATTTATGAGATATATCGACATATTTCTCAGTTTTCCCACTTTATCATTTTTATTTAATACATGGACGAACATAATATTGCTGCCGCAGAAGAACATTGCTTTTTTTTGTAATAACTCGCACAGATTCATACGTTATACGTACGCATATCTTTGGGTCAGAGCTTTATCGCGCCTGCGAGTCTATGGAACGCCACACGAGCGTAAATTAAAACATTAATCCTGTAATTAACCATCGTGGTCGTCTTAACTCAATTCGCGGGCTCTGGAGGGGCCATTATCGGCAGAAAATTAGTCTGTTCTTGGCTGGTGCTTGGAGCTATTTTTGATTATTGTTCCAATTATCAAATGTCCACTTGCCGTATGATGATTAGTGTTGGGTCGATAGATGTCTGTAGGGGTGACCATTCCTCGTCAAAAATGAGGTAAGAAATATTGATCTCTGGCGGTCATACTTTCCATTCAACTGCACATGCAGTCTGTATAAACAACAAGCACTGGGTTGTCTGATAGGCTATGTAGTTTTGTACTTCTTGGCGATTAATCTCCAAGTAGGGGGAGAGAAATCATTTCACTTCAACGAAAAAAAAACAGGGGACACGGAGTCATTTCACATGTTGTAAATAGCTCCCCTTTTGCTTTAATTTAATCTACCTGCCTTTCACTGACTGTTTCCATCTAAAATGACCCCCCAACTAGCAATACGATATCAATCCACATACTAAATCGCCCCCCCCCCCCACCAACCAAAAAAAGTAACATCAAAGGTCACAATGTAAAGGGAAAAAAACAAAGATAAATAAAAACACTGTCAAGTATATTAGCAGAGGATAAATAACAAATAAGAAGAAAGTGAACTGACAAAACCGGAGACTAAATTTTTTTCACCAAGCACGAAAATAGTAAGACAAAGTGCAAATAACCTTGCCACAGCAATTATCAAAAGCTTACATGCAAAAGTAAATCATATAAATACACAATGAGAGGAAATGAAGAACAAATGAAAACCATGATCAGAACGTGTACGGCGACAAAACATGAAACCAAACATAAACAAAAGACAATACCCATATAGTAACCTGACATATAAATGGAAAAGAAACAGCGAAAATTATACAACAATACGTGATACGCACTACAAAGGGAGTACGGTAGGAAGTAATGCATAAAGTTTACAAGAGGGTACACAAAAATTGTATACGAATGTAAACGTAAATCATGTGTAGGTTTCATAATTATAGCGATTCACCCAGGGAAAACAATCCCTGTTCACCGATTGGTTGTTCTCCCCGAAAAAAATCATGAATAAACATGATATTTTAGGGTGCGAACTAAATGATCAAATCTGATTGTTTTCTTCATTTTTTCGAAGCAAAACGGCCATAAAATAAAGAAAAAGTTAAGATATATTCGAACAAATGTACAAGACCATTCTATGAAGCAGAAATCGGCGAGGAAGAGCGAAGGGAGCACGTACACAAGAAACATATTGTGTGATACCTCATTACTCTCGTCTTAGCAAGACTACTTTCTTCTTCGCAGAGGTTTACGTTGTATTAAATTTGTATGGGATATTTGTCCTGCAACGCAGAATAGCTAACATCATTTTTATTCCCATCTGACTGCTTTAAAAAGAAAGATTAAAATGTTTTAAGGGATATGTGATTTATTTTCACAACATTTTAAGTTAAGTCTATGAAAATCTATCTCGTTTTTCACAGGTGCCAACTTAAAATATTACATACGCACTACAGTGCCAAACAACAGCAAAGGCTTTCTGTGTAAATTTGCCTGCAGTGTGTTACAAAAAAAAAAAATGTAAACCTTGAAGCAACTGAAAATCTTTCTTGGCCAGAAGATCAAACAGTGATAATTTGAGTTGTGATATTGGAGTCAACTTGAGGTACCGGAGGTGATAAAAAATTAATTGATTCTTTATCTCCATAACTTGCCATTGTATGGAATATTCTTTCCAACGCATAACTATCGAAAACCGTTCCACTTTACTGCGTTTGGAATACACCGTACTTGCTGAGACAAACAATCGGTACATTTTCCATACCCAAGCAGGTTGATTGACGACAAAAAGAGAAGGAGATCGTTAATCACAAAGCAAAAGGGCAATAACAGGGACCAAGATCGCAGTTCTATTTTAAAAATCAATAATTACATGGATTTTTTTTTTCTTTGATTTACTTTCAGTAGGTCAACGTCTATGATGACGTAACTAAATTTCGAAAACGTCCGTTCTTATTATTGTGCGATTGATAACGTCACGTGTCATTTACTTGACACGGGTGGTGTATGAAACATGTCGAAGGTTGCTTTGCATACCCATAAACTATAATTAGCCATATGATTTGAAAAACTGAAGCACCGATGGTGCATGCTCATACCTTAAATGTCTGTAGGTTTTGTGACATCCTAGAACACCCAAAATTACTGAACACCCTTTAGTTAACACTAGTATCACAAACCGTCAACATCATACAAGAGAATTTGCAGGAGGAGACGTTTTTTGCACTATTTCATAAAATGGGACACAGAGCCCACGTGGGACCTTAAACCAAACCTCCACAACCAACAGATCAATAGCTAAGCATTATTTTGACAGTCTCTCAAGTCTGTTTAACATTAGTTGGAGGAAAGTGTTAAGATTTGCAATATTTCAGAGGGGCCCATTTTGGGTCTTGGGGCCAAACGTCTTGAACACCCTAAAAGTACCACCGACGGAGTATCATTATGACAAATCATCAAAACAAAAAAGAAGTACTGTGCAGAATTTCATAAAATGGGCCCAAAGACCCACATGAGACCTTGGACCTAAAGTTCGTTAACACACTGAAGATGCCACTCATGGAACATAATTATGACAAACCATCAACCTTGTACGAGAGAATCTGGTGGAGAAGTGCATTTGCAGCATTTAATAGAAAGACAGAGAGACAGACAGGCAGAAGGACAGACAGATACACAGACAGACAGACAGACAAACAGACAGACAGACAGACAGACAGAACGACAGAACGAAGAAAGACAGAGGACAGACAGACAGAACTGCAGACAGACAGAAGGACAAACAGACAGAAGGACAGACATACAGAAGGACAGACAGAAGACACACAGACAGATCGACAGACAGATAGACAGACAAATAGACTGATAGGCAGATAGTCAGACAGATCGACAGAGAGACATAAAGACAGACAGACAGATAGACGGAACATTTCCTGGAAGACACAATAGCTGAATTTATTCCCTCTTTCTAGGACTGAAATATAAAAATGTGCATTAGATACTTTTAGGCTGTGGGCACCTCTTAGGAGAACACGGGCCCTGTTCTCCTGCCGTAGATATAGGCCACTGAACATATGCACAATTATCTGTGGGAATACTCTCGACACAGGCCTTTAAATGAAGTTGTTCTTTCAGAAAGATTTGTGGAGATTTTTCGATCATTGAAATTCTTCTTCCTTTCCATAGTTTGCTTCATGTCTTAAAACATGTTTATTTTCTATCTGAATTGGTCTGAATTAGGTTGCGCACACGTCGTCTCTATCTCAATATCTTCTTCCCTAGTGGCTGTTAATTCCAACCACCGCCTGGAAACGTGTACGCAAATCAAGGTTTTAAGATTATCGTTCATAAATATCTCATATCCTGTTAGCAACAACCTAATATAAGAAGATATTCCTATTATCTTGATTTTACTTCTTTTTTTTTGTTTCCTCCAAGAGAGGTAATCATTCAAAGTCATCAATTGTCCATATATCCTTATATAGGTGTATGGATCTCTGCTTAGCGATTCACTCGAATACAGTGACTGTGAATGTGAATCTGTGATGTTTGCACAACTAAAACACACACAGAGAGATAACATAACAAAACAGAGACAACGTTTAAGTACTCGGGTTACCTGCACTTTTTGAGAACAGCTTCGAAGATCAATAACATACCCGAATCTGTTTCTATTTTTTTTTAATATTAAGAAGAAAGACTTCACTTGCTTATATTGTTGGTTGCCACGAATAAGATGCAAAGAAAACTAAGTCTGTTGCTCCCATCAAAATGAAGAGATATTCTAATAGAATTGTCAAGTCTAGACGACGATCGGATTCATAACAAAATAAATGGATAAATTACCGTGGATTGCTTTGAAATCTCCTTTGTAATCAGGTAATTATGCGATTGACAAGTTCACAAGTGAGGTATGGGTATCTATCTGTCTGTATGTAAACACGTCCGTCCGTCCTTCCACCACGTCCGTCCGTTCCTTTTTGAGATGAATGCTGAGGATAAGTACTATTCCTATGCCCCGACATGATGAATTAGTTTAGAGAGAGTAATTATTATGGTTGGTAACACGAAAAAAGTAGCGAATAAACAAGTTACAACATATTTTAAAGGACACGATAAACAAGCCGATCACAGTTGCTGATTGTTTATTTTTTTACTCATGATTAAAACCAGTGATTTAAATCAAACAAATTCCTTTAAATCATACAAATCAATTTAAATCATCATTTTTTTTTCGGTATAAAATTATGGTTTTAATAGTGTTTTCCATGAGTTTTATCCAAATCAAACAAGACTAAAGCCAACGATAAACAGATGTTTGTAATATAATCTTTATATGTTGATCATGTTACGGAGACCACCGACCGTTCGAAATTGCATAAAACGGAAATGATGATGAAAGGAAACTTAGAGGGCGTGGTTTAACGATCTGAAAACGAAAGCTGAAACTCCTGTGTGTAGTCCACATGTAGCTATATATAAAGTACAGGCCTACATTCACAAACATACACAATGTTCTTTATCTCTAGCTTTATTTTTATACAAGACTAACACAGCGGATGTTCCCATTAAAACAAATTTTATTTGAACAATTATCACGACAAAATTTTCAAAGATGATTTGCTCTTGTGGGGTAACTTTTCAAATGACTTCATGAAAGTAAATGCACAAATACTTCGAGGAAACCATATACGCTAGGACAGAGTCCACGTCCGGGAGGTTATGTGCACCATATTGATAAAGAAAAAACATCATGAAAATAGATAAATCAAAATTATGTCAGGCAAGGCTAACACACTCAACACACTGAACAAATGAAGTCGAACGTAATAGGCGGGGTCCTTGCTCTGTGTTTAGGGCAGAACAGCTCTTTCTTTACCATTTCCATACATAATTCACGAGAGGCCCAAGAATTTATAACTACGTCTTTAGGGAAAGCAAAAGTAAATGCAACCGTTTGATATTTTAGATAACCTGATAATATTCAGGGAAATATGTTTCCAACGTTTAGCTGTTTACGAGTTATATTATCCTAAGATTTCTGTTCTAGTTGTTCTTTACGCTGTTTCAAGAGAACGCATTTTGCCTGACAGAGTTTGGGCTTTACTTTTTGTTTCATTACGTCATTCTAGTATTTATTTCTGTGAAAAAATAACATGTAGCTTATTTGCATTTCAAATGTATGCCGTAAGTAGCGGTAAAATTGCAAAACCTTCCTAAACATGACACCGCAAAAGGGAAAGCTTCGACAGATCTCCTGATTATTATGTATGTCTATCACATTAATACCAAAACCAATAACTGTTGTGGCTGAGGTCCAACGAATCAGTTCAAAACAATTCTGCTTTTGTTCTGTTTTCATTTGATACAGCAGCCTTTTCGATGTCCCATGCGGTCATCAAGGTATATCAACAGACTGGTGAGTTTCACCACAATACGAATATAGAAAGACATTATGCCTACTTGGTTCGATTCTGGTGAAATTATTTAAACGTAGCAACATTTTGAAGATTTCATCTCTTCGAAGAAGCGATGAATGCAGCAAAGTGAAATGCACTGACACACATTGTAGTAGATAATACCAAAGATAACCGCAACCTACCGTAGGTGGAATCATAATAACCATAATGATCCCATATAAGCTCATACATCGATTTACAATAGTGAATTTACTATTAACTGCCAGTTCAGAGGAGAAGAGGCTGAAAAGAAAACTGATAGGCTAAGAAGACACATTGATTGATTGATGTATTATCAACCCTTTCCATTTCTTGCGGGGAAGGGGTAATGCCAAGTCTCAACGGTAGTTGTATTCGTCCAGTTAATAAACTGATATCGCATGAAATTGTTTTCTCTAGGCCTTTATCGCTGCTACAACACGCGTCTTAAGATTGTAAAATCTTGAGGCGGAATGGATTTAATTCCCAGAAACCGCCCTCCACTAATTGATTAGAAAAAGCAATATTTTTTTATGCCATTGGAGAATCGTCACGTGACACTCTCTTTAAATGTTCAAACACCAATTCAGCCGTGAGGAATTATACATCATACATATATATATATATATATATATATATATATATATATATATATATATATATATATATATATATATATATATATATATATATATATATATACCACCTGGTCATAATGGTTAAATGGCTTTCTATTTTCTGCGCACACATGTATGTTTACAATTAGCTCCGACGCCAAGTATACTATGCAACCTACAGAGGGGCAAGAAGAAATTCATAACTTCCTAAATATAAAGAAATTCTTACACGTTGCCTGAGTATTTTAGAATTTGTAATTGAATAAAACGTATATAGGTCGATATTTTTCATTTTCAGACTAAAGTATTTTACTGACATAATACGGTACTCTAAAATAATGGAAAAGTTATGGAATACAATATAAAATAACACTTTCAAAATGTCTTCCATTACTTTTACCAATTACGTATTACTGGAAACTTGTTCTTGTGTTACTGGAAAATATTCCTTTTTTATTAATATTAGAGCACGAATCTTTCTTTCACTGGCTCACGACATGGAATTCAACTTGTACCAAACATTTAAGTAAAATTTCAATATAATATAATAGCTAAAATCATGGATGTATATCCCATTTATTCTGGTCTCCTAAACGGTACTTTATGTCATAATTCTCAACTGGAAGAAATACTTTTTCAACTTTTAACCCTAAGTCAACCTTCGTACGAGAAACCATCTTCGCCAATGATCCGTACCTTCCATTTAGCGCAAGAAGAAGGGAAGGTTTTTTTTTTTTTAAATATTTTATTTTGAAACTACCTTTACACTCTGCTTTTCAATTTAAAGTTACACTTGGTGCAGTTTATTTCGCGGTTCACTAAAAGTTCATATGCAACGTATCTCTTTTCGAAGAATATTAACTGCGTCGTTGTAAATGAATACCAAAACGAAGGTTTGATCGATCGTTTGAACATATCGACGGCCAGCCTTGTTTACAGTTCGACAAATTTTAGAGACGTTTCCATTTAATTCGACGATTCAACTCCTTTTGTCGTATCAGACTGAGGACAATCTTAGACACTTTCTGTGAAAGAAGACGTTATCTTTGGCTGTTTTTTGTGAAGTTCGTGGAAAGGAAAAAGCAAAGTAAATATTTTTGGATCTTTTTTTTTTCATTTCACCGGTTAGAAGGGATGAATGACAGAAAAGTGGAAGTTTAATATATTTTGAGAATATATGTATATCATTTCTTTGCAAAGGAATTAACGTTTATATAACGTTATAAGTCATGAAAACAGTCAGAATGTTAACCAGTGTATATGTGATACACGGTAAGAGAAGATCAACGGCGATTTTAACTCTTTAAAGCACAGCGTTTAAAATAATGTAAGCATTATTTGCAAGGAGATTTTATAAAATTTTGACAAATGATAATTTGTCTTTGTTGTCTCAAAGGGAAACTAGCATTTCCGAAAAATCAAGTTTATAGTTAAAGACGATATCACAAAACTAGAACCAATTTACCTGTTGCTATGACAAAATATCGAGGGAACTGGTAACATAGACCATTCCCTATACCTGCAGGCTTCTTCATCCGACCTTAAAAGACTTCCTTGAAGCTAACACTCCGTGTGTGTGTGTGTCTGCAGTGGGGGGGGGGGGGGGGGGATGTGCTGGAAAATTGACACCCAGAATTCGATCAGCGGTATCTTGTCATGCAATACCGCCTTTGATATCAATTAGAGTTGGGCAAGAATATCTACAACTTGATTTTCTCTGAGTAATATAAGAAGCAGAAGATGCCATATTTGGGATAAATTTAATATAAAAACACTTTTTTGCATACGCTGCGCTCAGCGGAGATTTTCTACCTAGGACTTTTTAAGGAAGCGTTCAAGTAGAAGAAAAAACGTCCACGTCTCGGCAAGAATCCTGAAACGGTGCAAAAAGTCAACCTTGATTAAATTAACACATTTAACGACGGTTCTATTCTTTTCTCTTCCCGCTTCTCAAAATGGTTCATGTTTTCTGATAGTTGGTGTCCAAGGTAATGACGTCATCGGCGGATGGCACGAGAGACATTACGCAGTTAAGGACACGTCGAATTCTTGTAGCGACTATCGATTTTAGGGGAATATTAAATCATTGTGTTTACTCTGAAACTTCGACTCGCTATTGATTTTCACATTTTCGTAATATTCGTCTGTTTGTTTTCAGTGATGACGTGCTGTTTTGTATACCCCCCGTCGTCTGCGGGGGTTAAAGATTGACTTGGCGGTATCAAAACTCCCTCTATATATGTAGCCTATATGTGTTACTATGCTGTAAACGACATAACACATACATCAGCAAGTTGCAATTGACAAGTGAGTGTATGCGCGTGTGACATATTACGACCAACTTTAAAAAATCACCGAATCCTCGCGTTTTGTTCTGTATAAGGTTTCACATCCGAACCTCGAGAAAAGTACATCATACCTGATATATGTCACAATGTTATTTTAATACGAAGATATGCATAAGAAAGGTTGGGCTGCAAGTCTCGAGATTCATACCCTGCATGATATCTGGATTAGGCGACAAAAGCTACTCCATTTTGGATATTTGTATTATTCAACGGAGGTATGTGGGAGAAGACTTTCATATCTCAATTTTTTGCCGAGGAAGCGTCTCTTAATCAAATTTTGATAGAACCCCGAATTTGGAATGCATATTTTACCATTCTTTTGCCTCGTTAGATGAATAGAAACCATAATAAAAATCTTTCACAAATCGCCGTCTTTATGAAAAGTTCAAACCACAGTGTTGGATGTAGTTGCCGAACTTTTTCGCAGAATTGGTACTCATGACCAATCGCATATGACTCAGCGGGAAGGTTCGTGTTGTCATTTGTCATTCAACTGTTTTGAGGCTATTAACACCTTTCCTTGTATCATATAACATTAAAATATTGTATTGTGATGGAGTGTTCTGTTGCAATGTACATTAGAAAAAAACATTCATCCCCATCGTGAAAAGTTTTGTGTGCAGTGACAATATACGATGAGACTTTGCATTGATAAGTGATCAATAACAACAATTAATGGACGAAAAATGTAAACATTGGCCTTTAAAGCTCAATGTTCTCTGCAGATTTCCAAGATAGAGGGAGACAAAGAAAGGGGGGGGGGAAGGAGGCCAAGAAAAGGGGGGTCGATCACTCGTAAGCGATCCCATTGGGATTGGTTTGAACGTCTTCAGTGCCAGTGACTTTGTGATACTTGAGATACTAAATGATCCTAAATAATACCACCTTTAGACACTATTTCATGCTCCATTCTTCCTCATATATCACACAATTTTGTCACTGCTCTTTTACAGAAACCCAAGAGGCGCTTTTAGCCATTATCTATGACATAACATTAACTATTCGTCAATCGCTTTAATCCTAACCAGCACACCTACAATCTATTAACTGTGGATTTCATCACGCTATAAGTATCAAGAAATTTCATTGATGATACTCTACCGTATTTCTCACTTCTCCATCTCTCTCACTTTTTATGGCACGCCAGATGATGATATTCGCAATAGATGTTCCGGTTGATAATCCCCAGATGGGAGCGTCAAAGCATTATAACCTCTGAAGCAGAGAAATACACGACTCCTCGAAGTCAGATTGAAAGGCATTCTTTCAACGTTCATTGGTTGATTGATCAAACTTATTACAGAGAAAAATCAATGTTCTCGAATTCCAATCATTTTCGCCATCTTTCCTGTTTCACGTATACACTAGTTCAAAGAGTCCACAAAGTTCCGACGCATTCAGAACAAAAAAGAAAGTGATAGAAAAAGGGAAATGATAAAATGGATAATGATAGCATTTTATCGAAAGGTAGAACTGAATTAAAATCAATGTCAGGGTCAACCCATGGTCAGTTCCACTTTCATGTTTGCTGATTTTCATAGCTATATGATTTTGTAAAACGTGAATAAGTTATCCGTCATTCATAATGCAAAGTACTTCGGACTGCCCTAAACCTATGTAACTAACAAACGAAATGCCCCACAGATACAAGCGACCCATCTCTCATGTACAGTGTGGTACACATAGCCCCACACGGAATAGATTACATCTATAGGTCTACACCTTAGCGTCCATTCGTAGGATACCATGTGTAGTGTACAATATGTGTATACACTAACAAGCAAATTGCCCCATGATTGCGTTGTTTTTGCCGAGCATGCTGCGTTCACAATCAAAACTGAATGAACTGTGAATGAACACGTGGTAGAAGGAAATGAAAACCCGTCTTGCTAATTAATTGTGCTGGTATCGTAATACGTACGGCACTCTAGTTATCTCCACGTGAGCTTCATCGATATATATATATATATACATATATATATATATATATATATATATATATATATATATATATATATATATATATATATATATATATATATATTCTCATGCAGAGTTTGAACTTACTCTCACTTTACGTCGACCCTAACAGATCAACGCACACAGATAGATGTATGTATTTAAGATATACTGTCTTTTTTTATACCCTGTGCCACTTCAGTGCGTACCTTTTTGAATTCGAGTGTCCATAACTCAATATAGTGTTAAATATTATAGTTGGCCGCGCCCTACCACTTATCAAATTGGCGAAATGATTACCACGAGGCGGCAAAGCGAATGTAAACAGACTTTCCGACAGTTTCTCAAATCTCTACTTCAAAATCTATTTGAATTTTTTCCTTCATTTTTTTTTTTTTTTGAAATCGATTGGTGTTCATGCACCCCCACTTCATCAGGTAGAAAAGAACGAACTCTAGAGAAGATAAAGATGAGGAGGGAGAGGAAAGAAAAGATGGAGCTAAATGTTCTGTGCATGCTTGGTTGTGCCTCGAGGGGTGGAAGAAGGCAAAGACCATCATCATCCTACGCACTTTTCTAACAGGTGAAAACGGTCTGGACTCGGGAGACTAGGTCCCATCGGCGTTAGAACAAACATACTCGAAGGCAGATATAGTGGTTAATTTGTAGCGATAGTGTCTGCAAATTGATAGCTGCACGAGGCGAGAAAGGGTTTCAATTGGTAAATTAGCCTCCCAAAACTTATGTTTTTGACGACCGTGAATATGTCGTGAGGAGAGAATTCTAGATGCCACAGACTGCGCACTCTGCTGAAACATATGAGGCTAGCCCTGTCGGTGAGACTTACCACGAAAGATATACCACCTATGACTTCCATTATGGGTTTGAGAGTTGTAAGAAATTAAAATGGATACATGCACGCAAAACGACTCACGTACCAGGCTATAGAATATAATTATGTTAAATAATGATATCTGTATTACGTTGTTACGCCGCGACGGGCACCACGAGATATACGGTGATGTATTGCATAGCATTGTCATCCGTTGTTCCACAACTCGCAGGCAGACATTCGATGTACATTTCTACTACGTATAGATTGTACAATATTATTTCTCAAGCATTACGTCATTTATATGAGTGATTCATGTCTTCTCACAAACAAAAGAAATCCCCTGTCCCTATGGAATAGTCATCCAGGCACATAATGAACGACAAAGGTTTACGCGTCGGAAGCTAACTGATAAAAGGCAGTCTCGAGAGCAATACAAATTTCCGACATTAAAATACAATTTCTGATTTCTGTTTCAAAGGAAGGGATAGAACCTTGAGTTGTGTCGTCACTTCCTGCATGCAACCATCGCATTCCCTCAACACATTATGATCCATGTTTGGGGCTGTTCTACTGGCAAAAACACTTTGTTGCAAAATCCACGTGCTGCCGCCGCAATCCCACCCCAACCAACCCCCACAAACCCACACCAACCCTAAATTCAAAGACAGACATGAAGTACACATATATGTAGGACCACGAACTAATATAGTGCGCTCTCACTTGAGACGTCATGGCAGAACCTATGTTTCTCGCTGCAACGGGGGCAGTGAATGTTAAGGCAAATCCAAGCATTTTTTTTTTGTAAAAGGTTAGGTTTTACCCAATGGCATTGGTGATTCAGGACATATGGCATTTGCTTCGATCAGACAGCATACCTCGAGCATAAAGCTCCGTAGAGGGTTTCAATACTCTGAACTAACTTTCTGGATTACGGTCACCCTCATCCAGAGATCACTGATTTCCAATCTTCGCGATGGATTTTAAATTTCAAGTACGAGTTACAGTCCCTTCTCGGCAGAGTTACCTGACCAGCTATAGTAATCCAAAGAGCGGTCATACCCGATTGATCAATAGCAGTTAGGAAACTCGTTACAAAGTCCTCTGCCTTAATCGTAGACTTTATTGTGTAGATCGTATTCTCTACGCTCTGCTTCAGGCAGGCAAGGCAATATAGGCCTACCAGTTGCTAGATTGTAACAAATGTATGGCTGTCAGAATTCACCAAAGTTAATGAGACTACGCGTATAGACCCATCTTAATATCAGAGAATTTACATAGCAGGCTATTCGTCACAAGCGATAACATCTCGATGGTATTTCTGTCTGAGATATGTTATTACATCATCATGACATCAGCCTACTCTTTCACTTAAAAGTGAACAAAAAAAATGGTTGAAACTAATCACGAATCTAATCGATCTGCAAATTTTGTGATTTTTCTCTCATGTTTCACATCGTTCAGATTCGCCATTGTGGCGTCGGACTATTAAAGCTGAGAGTAACTCACAGCAGTATACGTTTTTGTTTGAAAGCTACTAGAAGGTGTTTACACAGTGATCTTTTAATTGCGGAACAAATAAAACATCCAAAAGATTTATGAATCATATTTAATTTGATCGCCGTCGCTGTAACTTGGAAAAAGATTTTCCTTCTGTGTATGCAAGTTTGAGTGGACGAAATTTATGCCACGCATTCATTAAGCGCTACACACTATAGCGATACAGTATACAGTCATATGTGAAAAAACATTGAAATGAGCAGGAGAACAGAACAAAGTTGAGCAATGAAAGTGAAAATGTGAAAATTTATACAGCAATAATTAAGCACTTAATCTTAACTATAACTTCGGATGTTTCTAAACGATACTTGAAACAAAGACACCGCAACATGAGACATGACATAATTGTTTTTTACAGATTTTAATGCAATATACGAAAGTTTCCACTCCCAATGGAGTCTCCCTCAGCTTAAACTAAACTGCACTCACGTATAGCAGAGATGCTGAAAAAAAACAACAGTCAGTAGTCAGTAGTCAGTAGTCAGTAGTCAGTAGTCAGTAGTCAGTAGTCAGTAGTCAGTAGTCAGTAGTCAGTAGTCAGTAGTCAGTAGTCAGTAGTCAGTAGTCAGTAGTCAGTAGTCAGTAGTCAGTAGTCAGTAGTCAGTAGTCAGTAGTCAGTAGTCGTATATATATATATATATATATATATATATATATATATATATATATATATATATATATATATATATATATATATATATATATATATATATATATATATATATATATATATATATATGCCGAATAGTAGGCAAGCCCCGGTATACTTTTATCACATTTGCACAAAGCTGGCCTGGTTCCTAACACTAACCGTCAAAAAGGAGCGAAAGAGAGAGAGAGAGAGAAAACAAACACGCTACAGAAGAAAAGGAAAGAAATGTTAGGTGCTCTCCGTGACAATCTGATTTCTTTGCTAGTTTTCCAATCGTCTTATAGCTCTGACTTTGATTTATTCGACAAACGGATGTCAAAAGGAAGAAAACAAGGCGTCTTCAAGGAAAGAAGCCAGATTTATTACTACACTATATGTTCTAACCAAGGCAACCGTGAAATTAGCCCATTCGGCGCGCCATGAATTTTTAGACTGCACTACATTTGCCGTAAAAGGGGCGTTGGGGAAAATATAAGTCAGCAGTATATCAATGAGGACATATACAATGCAAAATATATAACAGCAATGTTTGCTTTTCTTCTGCAATGCTTGTTTACAAACGAAATCCTAAAAACAAACGATCGATGACGGTATCACTTGTATATTTCAAAGAGGAGTGATGGCTAAAAACATTCAATTTTTCAAGATATGTATTACATCTAGAAGCATGAAAAGGGAGGTTTGTGTACTGCTTATAGGCCTATTTATATATATTAACATACTTATAAACATAAATATATGTTAATGTACATGTCCTCGGATATGTTTGCGTGTGTATCTGTGTGTCTTTTCAACGAGTAGCAGGATTTCCGGGTATCGAGTCGTAATTTACTACAGTTTCTCGGAGGATGGGAGGGGGGGGGGGGGTTGGAGTGTGCAGTTGTCACGGAAGGTAAAACAGTGATAAAGTTAATATGTTGGCCTACACAATTACCCTGTAGGGAGTGTTTTGGAACATATGAACATGCTCATGAAGACATCTTGCTTTCAATAGAAACCAGGCCACGATAAAGGTATTATGTTGTTACCTACATTGCAAAGGGTTTTCATTACCATCAAATGACCAAACAGAGTACGCTGTCAGTTTTTAATTTCAATAAGAAAAAAAGTACAAAAAGAAAAATGTGGTAGGCCTACAGGGTATTTGTGTTTATTTCTAGTGGAAAACATTCCACTGTGGAAGAGATTCATCAGTAGGACCTTGTGGGGGGGGGGGGGGGGGGGTGGTGAACCGCTTATCTCCGTGGTTGAACAGAAAGAGAGAGTAGAAGGCGGAAAGCCAAAGAGATACCAAAATGATTTGAACCATGTTCACCATTCTTGTTTGTAATGATATCACTTTTCCAAGTTTTACCATCCACTCTAGTTATGTGATATCTCGGAGTAAATGGGAGGATTTCAGGAAATGGGTTGTGCAGGGTAGCGGTTGATGGGAGAAAGTTCAGAATTAGGGGGATTTGAAGAGTTCCAAAAAGTAAAGCTACTTCGA
This sequence comes from Stichopus chloronotus, assembly GCA_021234535.1. NCBI lineage: Eukaryota > Metazoa > Echinodermata > Holothuroidea > Aspidochirotida > Stichopodidae > Stichopus > Stichopus chloronotus. The sequence continues at coordinate 14,865,260 of CM037839.1, read as the reverse complement.
TCTAATTCATATTCTCCTACAGTTTGTTTTTGTTTATCGTTGCAAACCAAAGAAGGCTGACCCGCATGAAAGCCATTTCAGCATTTAATCCGGAATTTCAGATATCTCTAATTGGCTGTTATTGTATACCGTATATCTCAAACTGAATTTGAGGTATCTGGAATTTAATTCAAGAACAGATATTTGAAATTCAATTCGAGATATCTGAAATTAAATTTGAGACATCTGAAAGTCTACGTTAGATATTTCAAATTTAATTAGAGATATCTAAAATTCAATTCGAGACATCTGAAACTGAATTACAGATAACTGAATTAGAATTTAAGATATCTGAAATTAAATTTTAGACACCTGAAATGGAATTTAAGATATCTAACGTTCTTTGGTATTTTGAGATATCTCAGATTTTAAGATATTTACAATTACTGTTAGATGTTTGTAATAAATTTAAGATATCCGAAATTCAATTTGAGATATCTGAAATTCACTTTACGATAACTGAAATTAATTAGAAACATCTGAAATTCCTGAATAAATTTTAAAAGGGCTTTCCATAGACCGAACTTGCCGAATTACATTTAACAGGATAACATTTACAGCTACTAAAAATATAAAGTGACTGCAGTAATAGATTACAATGGCCGTGTACACTGAAGATCAGCTTTCATAATTTTAAGTAGTTAGACCTACGGAGAAAAGATAAGAATTTTGGTTTTATGATGTGCAGGCTACTTCTCTTCATTTTTATAACTATGTAGGCCAGAGTGACGGCAATGGGCTATCTACCGCAATGGATGTCCCTGCAAAGGACGCGGTGGAAGCTTTGAAATTAATGTTTCAATTTTTATAAATTCGTTGCACGAGAAGCTGAACGAAAGATAAAGTGACCCACTTACTCTCAAACCGTGAGAAGTTTGCGCAAAACCCCCAAAGCCCGTCATTTTGTAATCAGACGCATCCACCGAGTTGTTATTGCAAACTCCAGTGATATTGGCTATACCGCATACACGCCTGGAATTCGTCACTACCACAAGTTTGTAATCAGGCTGGTCTTCCTTTTCTAAGTTTCCCTAAATCTGGTTCGAATATTAGACGTAAAGCTTACGGTATACAAATGACCAGCTTATGCTGATTGGACCTTCGTTCAAGTTCTCTGGCATCAGTCTGGAACAGAAGTTAGCCCCACGGTTGAATAATTCAACTTCTCGGGGGATTGCAAATTCCAACGCGTTACCAGATAGATTTATGGGGAAAAAAAGCCGTCAGCCTCACCATTAGTTAGAAGTATTGATTAACTTATCCCAAAAAGGTGAAACTTAATTCACTCTACAGTGGCTGAATTCATTCAAAGTCTTTCAACTGCATAGACAGATTTGTTTTAAAAGGGTAATAGACGATGATCATCCGACTTCAGAATCTAGACGAGGTATTTTCATCGGTTTTTCGATTATAGCGAGGATTTGTTAGTTATTTCATAATTTTTAGTGTTACCATCTTTTTGAAAAAAATATACACTGTCGGTTAGATAAGGGAGAAAGACGTTGCCTTTTACCACGACCAGTCAAGAAAACCTTCACTGTGTTTTGCTGCAAACTACAGAAAACTGTTCAAGCCTTTTTTTTTTTTTTTTTATGAGATATGAGGTCTTTTTCGAGCAATCGCCCAGATTGGTCAGCGGATTATTCTGATAATAAAGACAAAAGCGGAGAGCAACGATACAGATAGACGTAACTCGTTGTCTAGACGATATCTAGAATTAGTGGTCAATATATAGGTCTTTGGAGGAATACAAAGGTTAATTATTTCTTAGTCTCATGTATGCCAATGGAACAAAACAGTATAGACAATATGTCAGCCATGAATTACTCTTGCCTATGAGAGGTTACAGTATCAAACCGCGATTAAGTTAGGGGCCTCCACACGTTTATTCACATCCAGAGTTGATTGTTAATATCACAAAAATGTCAATAAGGTATAACATGATCTAGGTATAACACACCTAAGGCAATGTGGATAACATTGGCCTATACAGAAGACCAATAGGTAACTCAAGTAATATACAGTACGTTCTACATAACAACAATAATGCTCACGCGTCTGTGATCAGCGTATGCAAAGCCACCTCTAAACGAGCTTATCGGGGTTCGAGCATCACACGCACAGAGATTACGTACAAACCTGGTTCTTGAGAACAGTAGAAACCCACTTGGGTCAATAGCCGATTTTCTTTGATACTCATGCGATTAGAAACGCTCAAGGTTCATTCATATGTAAATTACCTAATTAAGCGGTCCAGAGGAAAGGAAATGAAACCATTTTGTCCCTTTAAAGGAATATGAAGAAACTATAAGTGTTAGAACGCACGAGAGAACACGAAACGTATTGCTTTCTAGTATAGACTATGGAAGGGAGGTTTAAGAGAATATTATTTCACTGCGTGTACTTAAAATTCCACACCAATGTTTTATTTTTTAAACAACCTAAAGGTATTGTTGTAAAATATTACGTAACAGTGCCTAGTTACTGTTGAAAGTTTTTTTTTTTTAACTTTTTTTGGAACTGAAGTGTATATTTAACCTTGGAGTCTGGCACCAGCGAAAACTTTAGACTGGGTGTGTTGTATAGCTTTATTCTAGATCGAGTTAAGTGTGTTGTGATGATAAAAGATGACAACTCCCTAAATGGTATATCATAATGTTACTTTTATGTTCGAGACAATATCAAGGATGTTCAAATTAGCCGGTATGTTACGACGCCACAGATTTGCACTAATGCTACGCACTCTATAAAATAAGACATTTAATGACGTATCCATAACTTCCACGTAGTATATGCTATTGAGGTGAGGTTTTCTGCAGTAGATTGAGAAAAGTTTCCGCCGTCCAGTCTAGTCGGTTAATGAGATATCTATAATTTCTTGGCTAAATAACAACGAGAATGATGATACCAACCTCGATAGTGGTAGTGGTGGTCACGCTGCAGATAATACAGAAACCACATCCCCAGTCCCTGCATAGAACCATAAACGGTAGCTTTTCACTCAGTTGGTGTGTATATAAACACGGTTTCTAATTAGGGTAACGTGTCAGTAGCACATGGTTAAAAAAGCTCGCGTTATATTCATTTGTGTAAACTCGCAGTCTCACTCGTAGCCTAGTCAGAGCTGGATGCTTTTACTGATATTGACTTTTATTAACCGAGGAGCGCTCAGATTCACTGTGACGTCTTGTCTCATGCCTGTTGTGCGGTAAGCCAAAGACTCATCTTCCGAAGACGAACCTCGTCACGGTTCGCGTGGTGCCTTTACAATATTCTTCTACAGCATTGGTTTTAACGAAGAAGAAACATTCGTGTATCATTTGGTACTTTGTACGTGAAGGGTGATGTCTGCTCTCGATAACCTACCGCATGGGGTACGCATTAACAATGGATTATATTTATTAAATGACACTAAAGAGGAATCATTTTCAACGACTGAAATATTCGACTTGGTGGTACACCAACCCACAGCATCCCACGCACAATCACACTCTATCCCGAACCCCCCTTTTCCCAACCACATCCTGATAAAGACTGATACCTATTTCCTCACACGTCAAACACGATGGGTTGATAAGTATCAAGTAATTCATGGTTGCTTGTGACAAATGTGGTGATGCGACGCATGTTTCCAGATATTTCCAGAAACTTCATGCAGGTGGTTGAGAAAATCGTAAATTCGAGCTTTCCAAACGTCTTGGACAAGTCGGTGAATACAAAAAGCTGTCAACATGAGATATTCTTACGACACTAGCGTTTTACCCTCAAGAAAACCATTTCGTCTCTATATTTTAATCCCTCTTTGATCCCTCTTTGAGTATTACCTCTAACGCTCTTACAAGTACACTTTTACTCCCTACAATCCCTCCGCTCTAGCAATCAGTCACTTCGCTCTTACTGTCCACGCTCCCCCCCCCCTACAGTTTTACCCCCACGGTCTCATCCCCACATTATTACTACCTTCATTCTTTTCGTGACCCCTTCCTTTTCTTTTCTAAATACAGGAACTCCACCAAAAACTGACATTGCTTCCGTACGAAACATGACAGGTTATTCGCAGACCGAGGTGATGATAAGTTGTAATGGTATTGACCATTGTTAACATTGTAACAGGGAGATGACTCCCTGTTAATTAAATCGGCAGGTAGGTGTCCTAGACTGGTACACGTTTATGATATGAAAGTGAAAAATCACTTACCGTGGCAATCGACGAAGTTGTTTTCATTCGGACCCACGGGCGCCCAACAGTGATAAATTAGGTTACTTAAATCATGCCAAGCACGCAGGACACCAAAGAGGGACTGGAAGGAAAGAACATGAAGAAAAATAACAATCGGTCGTTTTATTATTTAACGATACATTGATAACACTGGACCACTGGAATAAATACATACAAGGCATCATTGGTGCATGCATTGTAATGCTTAGCTACTTTAACTCCAATCTAGTGACAGAATCAGCATTGGATTTACTTAGGAGGTCCATCGCCTTTTTTGAATGGTAACTTAACCTTCATTCATCAAGTTGTTTAATTTGCCACTTTGGCCCTCTCCTCCATCATCATGAAAGCCCAAACTGCACTGTGCTCATTCAGCATAATACCAAACACATAAACAAGGGATTACGTAAAATCTACCAAAGTTTTAGCCTGATTCAAAGGTAAAGAAAAAAGGAATGCCATTTGTCAATTTAGAGAATTTCCGTAAGTGGGAAAGCAGACCTATTTTCCCTTGATATTATGCAAACACATTCCTGAAAGACCGAATAACACGTTGATCAGACCTCTAATCTGGGATTTTGAATAAGTTATGTATAGATAGAGGTGTTTTCGTGTGTCAGAACGGTTTCAAAGTTTAGTAGCCAAAAAAAAAAAAAATACGGTGACAGAACTGAATTTCGAGATGAAGACAATCGGACAAATGGGGTCGGGTATTGTCAGTTATTTGGTAGCCTGCCATCTCGTTCTGTCAAGAGAATCTTTGCAGCAAATCAATAACCGTCAGCACTGGGTACTAACGACTGTGCCCTTCAGGCAATGTCCACAGTCACTGCATGCTTCACATAGGTCTTGTTGGAAAGGTGCTATATATGTTTTTAACGACGTCGAAGAGAGACAAACACACACACAGCTTTGTTTTCCATTCATTCCGAGGACCTCGTTGTGCTTTCTTTTGTTTTTTCTTCCTCTACCCTAACCTTAACAATAGACTGTCTATTGTTAATCTTGAGAGGACCAGAGAAATCTATTGAATCTTCTACAGAGGACCTAAAATCTATTGTTTTGGTCCTCGATCACATCTGAAAACAAAGGCACACACACACACAAATAGCGAAACATTTATCTCATACGTCATCGGCAAATACCATGGGCAGGCAAGTGGCGTTATGAAATAATTCCGCCCCCCCCCCCCTCCGTCTAAAACAGAAAGAGAACAAAGAGACAGGGGACTATGTTGTTTATAATCTCCTTCAACGTCTTTAAGTCCGCTTTGGGGTTCCGTAGGATACGACTCCCAGGTGAAAACAACGTTTAGACATTCGCACGGATATAGGATACATTTTACCCATTAGCTATTTGACGTGGTTTCTGACATAAACCGTTACATAAAGTTGGCTCTGCTCTTTTATGTACTAGCATTTCTTTATTTTATGGACTGCCGAGAATTGCATCTTCGTTCCAGCTACCTAATGTATTTGTCACAAATGTTTCAGACATTGTTCATACAATATAACTTTACTCTGACTACATGTTAATCGACCATGCAAAGAAATTATTATGAAAGTAGCATTTGCTGTTTGATATTTTCAGTCATTTTGACCTTTATTAAACCACATTTTTTTGTTAGTGTAACTATAAGTACTAACATTTTTAGTCTTTCCTTAATAATGGTATCCTGATTAGGCTTCAAACAAGCCTTTATGACGAACGACCTTTTTAATTCATGTAGTGATGCATTTACTCGATACACAGTCCTCGCTCTAAGATACACAAATTATAGTGCAGTGACCCTTGCTTTGTTTTCTTCCAAAAAGTCTTCACAGATTTTCACTTCCATCAAACAAAGCGCCCCTTTAACTTTAAACATGTCAAATCAACAACTATTGTTAGCTATGCGCGCGTTATTTGTATACGTTTAACCTTTCGGTGACCAAAAGGTGATGATTGACGTGTTCAGAAAAAGTCTAGATTAAAACTATAACTACAACAAGCTCCCACGTTCTCATATTCTCGAGGATCACTCCAATCATCCTCTTCTCCATTTATTTCCTAGATACGCAACATGGAGAATGTGACGCGTATGGTTGAGCTGATAAGATAACGTCGACCTCCCGTCTTCGTCGAATAAACTTTCAGAGTAAACATTAATCGGAATTCGATTTGTACGACGCAACAGTCCCTGTTTCAACTTTAATTTGTTGACACAGCTAAGTCAAGGTGAGTCCGATACGACTAACAGGCCTATGTATACCATCACAAACTCTTGAGCTTGCCGTACATTTCCGAGTCATTTACAGTCTTTCGAGGTTATCTCATAAAGGGATTAAAAAAAAACGAAAAAGCAAGAAAGAAATAAAAAAAAAAACAACAACAACAACGATGTTCGGAAACTTTATTTAAGCTGACATAGAGTGGATTAACTGGCCTACGGTATTTTTCCTCCCACACAGTCAATGCTATCATAGTTAATGTTCCGTGTCTGCTCGTGATAACCGGTCGAGGTTTGTGGTATGCATTTTGTATAATATCGTTTCCACGTAATTAGAACTACGTGTGTTCGATGTACCGTATCGAAACGCTGTTACAATAATAGTCCCTGTCATGTAATTGAAAGATGCGCTAATTTATTTGTTTTGACGAACTAATGGCAGTCACATGAAGAAGAAGAAGAAAAAAAAAACAGAATTTATCCAGACGAATGCATGCATACAAACCGTCGATTACCATCATAACAATATTTAAAGGGAGACAGGACGATCGTTTTACAGAAAAAAAAAAAATCGTGTTTCTAAAACCAATATTTTTGGACACAGAATGATAGATTATTCAAAACAAGCATGGGCTATGGCCTTCTCTACCTAAAATAGGGCCTACATTACTCAGAGACAGAAATTCAGGTATTTGTCGTTCACGACCAATTTGGTCACCCTGGATTTCAAATATTCAAAGGACGCATCTTCTGCGACTCATCTTATGCAGAATGTTTCGAGGAGATGAAGTTTATGAAGATGTTTATTGATGATCCTGGGTGGTTGAGCACTGATCGAAGCTGTTCCCTTTGTATGCCTTGTTTGTGCATTGAAAACACCCTAGTACCAGTTCATGATCTGAGATTCCACTTCGACGTCACACATGTCGAGTATACACCTTCTATCTTGGCGAGGGTAGCATGGTAATTAACAGTGAACAAATCTGTCCTAAACTTGTAATGTTTATATTCGCCTCAAAAAGAGGGTGCACGAAATTTGCAGAGGGAACCATTATGAGAGCTAATATTAATAACGCTGATATTTGCTACGGGGTAGACCAGGGGGTCCAGGTCCTTGGTTTGTGTGGTCCAAAACTGGTGATATAGTGATCTAGGGGACGTCTAAGGGGTGGGGGTTGTCTCTCTACCATTCTGAAGAGGTTTTTATAACTGAAATGCACCCAGATTCGATTTGGTAAGCAAAAAGTGCACAATTAGGGAGTTACTTTTCTTCTAAGAAAATTAGGTTTTCCTAGATATAAATTCTTTAAACAGTTGTTTTGGGGCACCCTTGGATGGGGCCATCCTCCCCGTTGCTCTCCCCATTGGTCCGCCAGTAGATATTTCGTTTTACATCGCAAAGTATACTTCAGAGTTGTGAGTAGTTTAATGTACTTAACTATCATCAATTATCACTGTTCAGTCATGATTAATTGAAAGTTACAAATTAATGATGATGCTCTAACAGCAATCAACATAATTTTGTAAGTAGGTCAATTCGAATAAAGATGCCTATTGAACAATCACTATCCATTAATGATGAAATTAAGTTACATACTAAGTGAAATACAATTGACGTAAAAATCAAACTTAAAACATCAACTTTTTACTATGATCTATCATTGAAAACACTGTACGTATTACAGTTTACACAATTACATTTTCGTGTATTTCAACCTCAAAAATATGGGAATCTGGAAATATGGGAAAATAGGGAAATCTGAATATTTTATCATAGAGTCAAAATTGTAGGGGATTCTTTCGCGAAAGTTCTGTCTATTTCCTTTTTGTATTATTTATTCATCTCCAGGTGATGAATACTTGTTGGCACTGTTCTGAGCATGAATATAATACGCTTTTGTTTTGTAATGAACTGAATTTTGCAATGACAATAAAGACAATAATGCAATGAATTTGAAAAAAAAAAACGTGAATCGAAAAATGACGATTTAAAGGCAAACAAGCGAAAAAGGAAAAGCGACGGAAAAGTGTTTTTAAAGATTGCGTGACATGAAAATGACGTTTTGGAATATTAGTTGTATCAATCATGAAAAATATTGAAAATAGCAACAAATTCCATCGAACATTACAATTTTACAGGCAAACACCTGTCTTATACCGGCGTTATATGAATTAACATTGGGTAAGTTTGCCAACTTATGACGTCATAGAGGGGGGCTCGTATGATATGTCTTCCGTTATCAATTGTTTACTTGACCTTTATTTCAAGGACAATTGAACGTTTTTATGCCCTGGGGGCTTCGTTTTGGAAGCATGTTTTTTTTTCTCCTTTACAAATATTGTTATCGACACCATGACAATATATATGCACCTAAGAAAGCAAAAAATACCGGACACTGTGCAACACTCTACATCATAATTATTCGCATTTTCATCGAACTTTGAAAAGCCATATTTCACTCTGCAACTTTGCATACAGCCAGCTTGTTTAGAAGAATGTCACACGACCTCTAAGTCACTTTTGGTAGTATCTCACAAACAAGAATATATTATCTTGGCATCTGATGCGAAACAAAACAGAACTAAACAGAGGATACTCAACTAGTGTATGCTAGTTACTTAGTTACATGAAAATACTACGCAGAAATACTTAGTAACCATCTCAAAAATAAATTTCATTGTGCCGTTTAAATTATTTCAGGATTTTAGCTAAGATATCTACTAGTTAACATTCTGTTTCACGTGATATGTGTTGGGGCACTGGTGTGTGTGTGTTGGGGATGGGTAGTATACCTCCCATAAACATGAATCTGTCTACTTGCGTTATGGAATAAAGTCAATTATAAGTCAGAAAGACAGAACCACGATCATCAACTTGAGATATTCTGACGTACTTTCATATGGACAGTCCAAATTCTTCGCTGAAGCATATACGTACTACAATATACTATCAAAGTCATGGATTTCATAGTAAACAACATCAAATTAACACATCGTTGGAGTGAAAATAGAAGCGAAAAAAAAAAAACCTAATAACAGAATAAAAATGAAAGGATAACATCTGCCTTACGGTTGTCGCAGCCCTCGGGCAAAGGTTCTACTCGAATATTCATTCAATATTAAGAGAACCGTTGGGGGAGTGAAAAACACTCCTCGCAAACTTCTGCTTGTAAGCTTCCTGCTACAGCGGAGCCAATCGCCAGACCAGAAAGGATTGGGCGACATCACTCCACCATGAGAGAAAGTTACTGTTGATGAATTTGCTGACGTCACAGTTGGTGCAAGTTCTGGCGGGATTCAGCAAAGCCTCGATCGAGGTCGCATTTGTCATATTAACAGCCTGGGGCGGTTCATTAGGCCAGACAAAGGGGAAGAGTGGGCACACTTATCACAGCCTAACTGTATCAGGGATGAAAACCAAAGTATCGGTTTAGGAAAGCAAAAACCAAAGGGAAGAAGTATGCACGGAGTTATTTTAAACGAAAACTATTTAAGTAAAAAAAAAAAAAACCGAAGAAACAAGTAGAGAGGAAAGAAAAAGAATGACTGTGAACCAATGAACTCTACCCTAAAAACTATAACAGCAAAATTAAAAATAGAGGCATAATCCTTTGAACCAATTTGATTTTGATACAAGGAATGTATGGAAATTCTACCAACGTGTGCATGGAAAGCTTCAACGTATGTAAGACTTTTCCTTTAAATAGGTTTTACGTCGAAACAGTATTTGTCAATTGTGCTATACTTACAAAACAGCCCAAACTTAACGTGTTTTGAAAGGGAAAGCCACAGATGGAGCAACTTTCGTGTGCTTATATTCTGAGCAGTTCTCACAAAACACCATGCATACCCTTTTTTAAAGCTGCTATTAATAGTCTTCTTCTTTTTTTCCTAAAGCATTCCTTTGATTCATTGAAACATACAAGAATGCTCACCCTACCCCCCCCCCCCCCTTTCAAATAATTTGGATCTAATTAAAAACTCAATATTTTCTTTCACATTCATTCGTCATGCGGATGCAACATTTGTGAAATGCTTCCTGTATTGTTTTTTTTATTGGAATTAATTTTCTTTTTTCGGACGTGGATCTTATCGAGTTAAAAGGGTAGCTTGGGAGTGCTTCACAGAGACAGTGTTCGGTCGGAAAGTTAAACGATTAGATTTCCAGGATTGCCTTTGAAATCCTATAAAGACGATCTTAATTAAGCGAATGAACAAACACCACAGAACCCTTTGGCGGGTTGACTCGAAACAGTTACAACCCTATCCTGCATCATTAAAGATCAAAGACTAGGATGGTGGCTACGTTGATAAGAAACAGATAATTAAGGAGGATTTTTATTAATAAAGTAATTTGCAAGTCGCCGCCCTGGATAATGGCTTCCCGCGGAACAGTAGTTAATGAACACGGGTATTTACAATCACCAAATGTAACGATAAAAGAAAAACCTAATTTAACAGAGCTGCTACTTTCCCCAGACTAGATTTGAAAATATTATTAACAGCGTCGCTGTGCCTATATTGACAACTCTGAAACGATGTATAACAAGTTGTTAAGAGTTGGCAACTCTGAAACTATATATAATAAGTCGTTAAGTAACAGAAGGACTCAGATTAGTTGCGTTCAACTCGGATCAAGTGTAATATTTCAGTTGGTCAGAGATAGCCTCGTGACAACGTTGTGGATAAATAATTATTACCTGATAGCAAAACTTGATAAAAACGTTTAATTCAAAACACATACAGTCAAAACAAGAAATATCGATAGTCGAGTCATAACTACACTTTTCAATTTTTTAATAATTTCTTTTTTTTATTGATTTTTACTGATCTTTGAAATGGATGTGGTAAACAAGCAATGCGTAGGTGTCATTTTTCGCCATCTTACATAACCTGTAATCGGTAATTTTTTCCAGTTAAAAATCTTGCTATTTATTCAGGAAATTCTTCGTTTTACGTAATATACGGTAACTGCTGATAATAAAAACCAGAACGCCCAAAGACAGAGAGACAAAGAGGTTTCGATGATTCAGTCATAAATGTTTTGTAGTAATCTGACATACTGCATTTGGTGTTGACGAGGTCTTTGTAATACTACAGTAATGTTATCGTGCCGCAATTGCAGTGTATCGTAGCAACGACTATATACACAATTTACGTCATCCAAACTTCATCCAAAATAAGAGATGTGGCCAAGATTCCTGTCTTGAGATTCCATAAGTACATGCTACCATTCACAAATTGACCCAAACAGCCTCCACCAAATGTAATAACTATTTGCGCTCAATATCGTACTTGCAACTGTACGTACACAACAAATACGACATCAAGATATTACCTTCCCTACATAAGATACCAGTTTACAAGGGTTTCACTTGTGCCACCCGTTTACCGTAAATGAGTACGGTAGAGCGGAACATTCACCATACACGACATTCGTATGACGCATCTACTACCAAGCATGACATCTGTCCAAGTTCCCCTTCTTAAATGGATAAACCACTTACGAAAATTGATATCGCATAAAAATTAGGAATACTTTTCTTTCTCGATTGTTAAAACAAAAACATACAGGTATCTCAATAGCATGTTCCGTTTGGAAGTTACAAATTTTTAAATAGACATTTACTTCAAAATAGTACATTGTGTGATGGGAAATCTGTGATGTCACCCACACACAACTATTTAAATATCCTTCGTATTTCTTTACAGTCGTGACTTTCTTCAATGAAAGTTACGATAGTTTAAGACGATTTAAAATGAAAACTACATTTTATCCAATCTACATTTTCACTGGTTTCAAGTTTAAAAAATTTAAATCAGTGCGTCAGATTTAAAGACCCCCCCCCAAAAAAAAAACTTCTGGTAATAATGTGCTTAGCTATTTTGTAACCTTGAGGCATCTGGAAATCTTACTTCTAGCAGAGAAGTCTTCCTTCAGACAGCAATATCTTGCGTATTAACAACATATTAGGATGCGTGGGATTTGAAATACCTGCTGCGAAAAAAATAACCTCACTGTCACAGTGGAATATCCTTTAAGGGACCACAGTGCCCACGTGATGTCCGATCTGTCGTTAGGTCTTCTGTAATGGCACTGCAATGTCTACGTTTCTACTCTACGTATATACTGTCATAAATATGTCCGGCAGACCAGCGTATCATAACATGTCTTGCCTGAGTTGATTTGTGTACTTTTACAAGGTTGTGCAAACGTTGAAAGAAAAATGAAACTAAAATAACTCTGATGGTTGGTCGGTTGGGTGTTGTATATCATCTGTTACCATAGAGACTGTACTTTCATCGGCTGAAAGAGCAAGTAAACTTTTAAAAAAAAAATATCACATGTACCTGTATATTACGAATTCCAGTGTGGCTGTATGTTTAGCAAATCTAAAGTATCCGTTAATATATTTGTACAGGAACATACACGTATATCAAGCAATGTTGTCATTAGGCTACAGTGTTTCTATATCTCATCTGCTGGGTGCAATCTACCGTTTGTAATTTCTATTTTGTTTTTATTGTTGTGCATTGTATGTTTCATTTCCGTGTTGCTCACAATCATTAAAATTACCACCTTTTTCTGCTCTTAGGGGCCCAACTTATCCAAACTCCCACGAACTATACTATATAACATAGGTAGTACCACAGCAATTCATTTTAGAAGTAATCCGACTGTTAGATGCAGTCAAATTTTCCGATGTACATGAAGAGAAGATATTGCCAGAGCCACCGAAGATTCCTGTTGCCCGTTTTAATTGCGTTCATGAACCTTGGCATGCTGACACATTATCCAACCTTTTAGTCAGAAACTTTGACCTGAACGAACAGTGAATAAACTCCCTCGGATGCTTCAGGAAACTTGACCTCCCTTTCAATATTTGCTTATAAAACCCAAGACAAATGCTCGAAGTGTGAGATAGTAGATTGAATGCCAGTCTTGCTGATAACTTTCAGCTTCGTTTACAAGTTCACTACCGTGGAAATGACAGAGAAATTTCGGGGAGGCTTTCAGACGGACTAAATTTCGTATCGAATGAACACTGTTATGAGACGAGGCGCTGAGTTTACCGCTGCTTGGACTGTCAACCCCCTGTGTGCCCTAATTATCAGCGTATACACTCACTTTATGTACATATATATTTATAGAGAGAGAGAGATAGTTGTCTGACGAGAACTCATAGCCTGCAACTCGGAGTTACAACTACGTTCCACTAGTTCCAACTAGAAACATTTAAATATATATATATATATTTATAGTTGATACTAGTTGAAACTGATACGTGGTACGGGGGAAAGTAATGGATTCTGGACCCCACCGGAATTCTAACTAACACTTTCATGGCACTTTGCAATCGTTTGTGGCAAATTCTTTCGAATACGTCTATTTCTGCTTTTAAGTAAAACACGATGCCATGTGTACGTGTGCGGCTGACTAATAAATGCAGCTTACAAGGACTACCGACTCCCTTTCTTATATGATGCTCTCCTCATCAAATAGTCTGTACACAGTGTTTGATGAGACAGTGTATTCAAGGAACCATTGTCAGTGATGTGTATTTTCACTCGACAGTTTAAAGCTTTACATTTTTATTTTCTTTGATGCTCGACAACGTATCCTAACTATGTTCATATCTTCCATTAAGCAATTCCCTATCACGTATACCGAGAGGCGAGCAAGACAATTGACACCAGAGAATAGTAACCAACAAACATGCAAAAGAATATTTGGAGAGAGGCAAGAAATAAATTCGATGACATAGCCCGAGTATTATTACAACCCGAGAGTATCTCACATCGTTTTCAATTACACTGGCGATGAGTTATCATTTTTAATAAAAGAAAGACCAGAGATCATATCGATCAGCTGTCCATTAAAATGGTGAAAAGTGGTGTTCATCTCAAGAAGATAGTTATAACAAACGATCCTCTCCAAGGTTGCCATTTTCGTTACTTTGAACGAGCCTGTGTATTTGCATGCACACGTAGTTGTTATCTGAAGCCAATCAAATGAGCAAACAGTTTTCGGATATATCTCTATTCACTGTTCGGGTTTACATCGATGCAGTGATCATTATACATACATGCACAGTAGCACTGACAGCACTAGGCTTACCGTACATCGCCAAATAATGCGGTTCCCAGTGATATACTCTATGGTAGGATTTTGCTGGAAAGTTACACCGGTAATAAGTGCAATGAACCACTTGCAGAGTCAGTATTCGTTCTTTTAATTGCATTTCCTATTTTGTTAGTTCCAGTGACATACTGAAGAAGTGAGGTATACTGTACACGATCTGCTTCGATATGCAGTCGAGCCATATATACCAGATATCCTGGCAACGAAATATGATTTCTCCTTAAATCCACCCATCCCAGCCACACATCGATCGATCGATCCATCGATCAATCAATCAATCAGTTAATCAATATATCAAACATTTAGTTCATCATTCCACCGGTTCACCATCCATTCTAAAACATGTCAACATCCACACTATTTGTGTCTGGGGTGGAGGTTATAGAATTGTTTCAGTAATCCAATTTCTATCAGCATTAAAGTGTATATACTAACGCTTAGTTTGCCTGTCAACGTAACGCAGGATGTGCTGTTAACCCTGTTCTGTAAAATGTGCACCAAACGACGGGCTGGATTTTTGACAGCTATACAAAAACTACCACACCGTGGCCTATGTGTCCGAAAATCGCCAGTTTCAAAAGAAACGCCTTGCACGAAAGGTTCGCTGTGGTTATCTGCATGTATGGCATTTCCGTATATTTACCACAGGACCGCGCTCTGCTAACTTTTTAGCCGAATAGCCAAATCACCTTTCTTTCTGTGGTTATTACAACTCTTGCTAGTGAAATTTGCTCTGAATGAAACTTACTGTAGATTTTGTTTTCCAGGTTACTTTATCCAATGGAAAAGGGAAGATGAGTAACGAACGATAAAAGATCATCGAACACCACTTTTCCGCTCTATTCACAGATGGGGCCAACTACGATCTCAATCACTGTGAATAAACCTTACCTTCTGTCAATCTATTACCACGTGAAACACACCAAACGTCGTCTGCAACAGATTTGAAATGATATAAATACACCTGGTAGTTTATGAAGCGAGGGACCTTTTTTATGACCGTTTGATTTATTTACAATACATTTATCGAGTTACATGAACAACCTATCCAGCTGCTAAACATAACGCTGTACCTTCCTCAACCCACCTTCAGTACATATCGGAACTGTTACATTGCAGTAGATGTGGCTTTCCGAGTCTGCATTCAACGGGCGGAAATTTATTGCATATAAAGTGAGCTCTCCCTGACGAATGATCTCACGAGTGTTACGTCATATCTGTCTTTTGTTAATCTCATTGGAGTAGCTGATTACTTCTTGTTTAACGCCTTCCATTCAAGGCAAACAATGGTCCGAATTACAAGTCTATATTGCAATCAACGATATCCCACGGTAGCGGAGGAGACTTCTAATTAGCCTAAAGACATACGATAGTCCCCTCGGACTGCGAGCAAGTCAGTACTCGTGTTCATCTACGGTAGATGGTGAATCGAGCACCAGTGCCAGATAAAAAATGAAGACGCAATGATACACTTGATCACGGATTATGCCTTTTACAGCTTCCGTGAATTCGTTTGATACATTATTACCGACGAACAAATTCGTTTCTGTCTTACAAATAAAAAATGTTCATTTGATCCTGATTCATGGGCATATACATGAAAACCTCGGCATCCTCTGAAAAACCACTTCTTGCGATGAGCAAACACGTGTCGCAAATAGGATATTGCTCGATTTTACCAGAGTAGGTTTCGCAACTACAAGCAGAAAGAAAGAAAAGAATCTCTCTTCAAATATCTCTTCGGCACATATCAAATGAGCTAAATGGAGCAAAGAATATACTCCAGATAAAAGTAGCTGAATTAAGGTTCAATGTTAATGAGCTGTCATGCAAAGTTAACGGATGTTTCTACGGTTACATGAAGTTACTGTCACACGGCTGATAATACGTCACATTAAATCTTGTTTAAGCTCCCATGCACGCAGATCGCACACGTAAGACTTGATGTGAAGATATACAGTACCACGGCATGGTATGGTTCGTGCATGAATTGAATTGATGGATGATTTTTCCCCGAGGAAAATCCCATTCCCATTTGTTTGTTTGTGCGCTGTTTCTTATGTGTTTAGCACACCTGAAAAGTGTGGATTAAAAAATACCCTCAGCTTTATATATGTCTCCACTTTGTGACCACAAGATATAACCAGTGTCGAGTTCCTCTTTATAAAGCTAATTGACACATTTCGCTTGTTAGACCGTATCTGGTGATAATGCCTAGATCAGTAAGTACCGCAAGCACCAAAACACAAGTAGATGTAGCGGATGGTTCATTACGGGTGCGACGTCATCAAACAGAGATATATTTGCAATAAGTAACATTTAAAGAAAAGAGTACATTGGCTGAAGGACAGCATCAGTGTGACATGTGTAACTCGGAGAAGGTCAAACAGGGAAGGTGGAAGTAAACTAACGAGTCGAACTAAGCTAAAAAATATGGCCTGGATTTCAAAGTTGCGTCACTAAACTGCACTTTATCATTTATGTGGACAAGTTCATGCAAAGTAGCATAGCATGGTAAAGCGAACATTGAACTCTACTCATCCCACTATCAACTAACACGAGGTGACATCGGCCTACGTTAGAATGACGATGTCGGTTGTCTACACCCCCCCCCCCCCCTTCACTGCAGGCCAATCCAATTTTTACAAATTTGTTTGCATTGAGTATCAAACGACAAAATAAATATGGAAAGCGAAACTTTGTGTTTCCATTTTTATTTTAACGTAGTAAAAATGCTGTAACTGACCTGAACACACTACAGTCTAATCCAGGCATGAAGGACATTATCATATTTCCATGTCATTTGGCGTTTTTTTATTTTTGTTCGTAGGGGATGTGTCCCTTCCTTTTTTTCTTTTCTCGGCGTGAAACAACTGTAAAACTTCGGCTCATGATTTGAGGTTGCTAACAGGGTGTTTTCGCGCTTTGTATTCTTGAAAGGCTTAAGGAAAGCAGTTTACAATGTGAAAAAAAAAATGAACATGGTGTGTATACGAAAATATCCTCGTCGCACTGTGTGAGCTTAGAAGGGGATAAGATGATGAAGTTATATTAACCACCCTGCTGACGATTCTGGATAAATATTAATCACGAAAGATCCCATCGGAACAGGAAAATATGAGAACGGTATCCCCGTGAGACCGATGAGTTAGACGGACCGTAACAAGATCAGCTCCTTCATTGCGTTCCAATCGTGAAATTTGACAAGACAATCCCTATGTGTATCAATCCTTTCAACGTGATTAACATTCTTGTGCCCTGTAATTGATCACTTAAAATGTAAATGTCTGGTAGAAGCAGCGTCGACCTGAGGCCTGATGACGTCATTTGCAGTGTATTCGGTGACTTGGCGAGGTCGTTTTGATGGGGGTGACGTTCGGTTCCTGTGTCGGGCCGTGGATGACAGAAAGAGTAGCGTTCTGGCTTGTCGCGACGACCCTCAGAAAGGTTGGAGATCTATTCGTTTGAAGTTCAAATCAACAATCATCAATGGATGGTAGTGCCATACAAGATGATGCCATACAGTGCAGGCTGAGTTCAGTTTAAACGAAAGAGAGGGAGAGAGAGAAAGAGGGAGCCTGTCGCAGATTTCGATGCGACGACGACAATGTCAAAAAGGAAATGTACAAGCACAAATTCCTCGCATACAGTGAAGTCAATGACATATCTCTCTTAAAGCAGTTTTGTAATTGAAAACATTTTCATGTCGTGGTTTACACTTTTGTGTAGTGCAACTGGTAGCTGCAAATCGAATCAAAAGAACAAAGAATTCACACCGGGCCTTATTGCTCCCTGAGGACTTCCTTCTGAAACACCAAATAACGAACCATGCGCCTTTGTAGTTCTCGGGGAGATGTCATTTGACAAAAATGAGGCAAAACATCAACGATGACCACGAACTGCCATTTTGCTCCCCAAATTATACGAATATGGCGATTGTGGGCCGAGACAGGCTACGCATATTGTGTTCGATCTTCGATATCGAGCACACATCAATGGTGATAAAATTCTCTCGCAACGAGCAATCACCGAAAGTTGTCCGATGTTGCACAAGCAATGCCAGGATGGTTGCTCGCACACTTACTGCAGTATAACAAGCAGTGGTAGTCGTCTCAATGTGAATGTGGCCTCAATTTCAAGCATACAGTTGCAGTTAGCTCAATTATTTTCTTTTTTTTTTGCTTCTGTTTTTAAATTATTGTCACTGGAGCAAGAACAAAAGCATCACCATACAGTAAACACTTGGCACACAATTTTCTCTCACACTGTTTATAAAACGTCAAGTACGGTAGTTATCGTTCTCCGTACATCTGATGGTCAAAAACAGGCCTTAGTTGTGGATTGTTCAACTTGATAACAGACTAACGACTTCTTATTTTACTTTCTGAAGCACATTCCCGCGACGGTCAAAAAGATAAAGGAGCACATTGACTTCTATTGGTAAATTTCACTGTTTTTTTTTTCCAAAACCTGTCAATTGTCCTTCATACACTCACGACAAATGGTCAACCTAAAATGATCCCCATGTGTCACAAACATGTGTGAACACCAGTGATTAATTAGCGATTCAATATGGTTTTTGAAAATTCACATTAGCACTTATTTATATGTGCACACCGCCAGTACACGAACCGGTCAAAAATTTAAACAAAAATGATAGTTTTGATAACAATTGGACGTGATCTTGACTAACTATGCTAATTATGACCACTTTCATGTGGTTTAGTGCGCCCTTCAAAATCCTCTCAAAGTTTATCGCTATCAGTTCAATTTGAGGCGTTAAAGATTTGTCATTTGCAACTAACCTAAAGTGAGAGTACTTACTAGTTCTCTACGGTGCCAGATCAAGGATACACTTAGCGAGCGTTCGAACTAAACAATACTTCTGTGAATGATCTAAAGAGGATCTAAAGTTGAACGAAAATCGAAGACCAGAAATGGTGTTCATTGAAAAGAAATAGCCTGGATGTATGGCTTGCTGTCACTAATCAGACAAATGTAACAGCCTCAGATATAACAGAAAGGGGACCGAGAATCACAATAACACTGACAACTAAAAACGTTCGTGAAGGCATGCACACTCAGGTTGTGAAGAAGGTCAACCACCATCACCATTTAACTCATGTGAACCTGAGTGTTGCTAGCTGTTTCACAAAGGCCCTAGTTATTCAGGACAAATGCACAGGAGCTCAAGAATGGGAACCGTACACTGAGCAATATTGAATTCCGTTATTTGAACCGGGTATGGGAAAGGATATCAAGATATAGTCAAGGGTATGGGAGAATGCGGTGTGACAGTTTTCAACGATGTCCTCTGAAAGTTCTCTCTTTACTGTTCCCAAATACTTCCCAAATTTTGCACACACGCAAATACACTCACACAAACAATGGCCTATGTCGTACACGGAGAATATGTCAAAACATAGGGACAGAGTATGGAAAGTCTTGTAGATCTGCTCGTTGGACTTTTGACCCACCTTTGAGAGCGGTAAATGAGAATTGTAAGCTTCTGAAGTGGTCTTCTTTAACGAAAACAAAGAGCTTGCCATTCGTGTGTCTTGTTTGACAGTCTCCATAAATCTTTTACATCATTCTTCATCAATAAAAACGAGAACGTAGATCATATCTGTGTGAGCTGGTGAGGAAATGTTTTCGCTGAACTGGTATATGTAAACAATTGTATACTGTGCGACGCATGAGAAAGCTTTTGTTTCTCATCTTTCTTCTTATACAAGTTTCTATCAGTCACTGTTTTGGTAGAAAAATGAACCGTAATGAATCTTACGCTATCACATTTACGTTGTGATGAAGTGTGCTACTGACAAAACAATTGAAGAACGTGTTTCTGCTTTAAATGTTATTATATGTGCTACACGATATGGCAAAGAATGGATATAGGCCTAGACCTAACTTCATGAAGCCGAAACTCAAAACGATTGAATAAATTCGATCTTTACATCCAACATGGAGGACCTTTAGTCACATCTATTTACAGTGTGCATGGTGATACAAAATCCAGTGTACAATTCCAATAAACTTAAGGTGTCAGATCACAGCTAAGAATGGATGGAAATACCCAAAGTGGAATTTGATGAAATATTCAAGAAGAGGAAGAATAAAATCGACATGAGATGTAGACTAGAATCCCTCTAGTGAAATGTAACCTGTATGGTACGACTGTCTTATTATAATATCAATATTTTGTATGTTCTTCATCTTCTTGCTTCTTCTCACGATTCCCACACTCCAAATGGGACCAAACCAGTACGCCTCATTGACAACTATTTTCCCAGCTACAAAGAAGAATCGCATGGCCTCTTTTGACATGGAGCATGCAGAATTAAAAGTTGATCGACAGCGATGTTCCATCTTTGAACTGCGGTGTCTTGTAGGCGATATATGAACCGTTAGGCCAAACGTTGGTGGAACCCAGACAGGCATAATATTGACAATTAAAAGGGCCCAGACATTTTCTGCAGTTGACTTGTGGGTGCCATAAACACCGTACTCGTACTTGGATCGCTTCAAAAGGTTTCAATCTCGTTAAAGGTCGACTGGTTAACACCCATCATCATTACAGCTACTGCAGCAGCTAATTATATTCTTCACATTCTTGGAAGATTTACCATCTCGAAAAAGAAATCTATTTGAACGGGTCGACGAACTGCAGAAGAATCTCTTGAAGTGCAAAGACTGTTCCGTGTCGATAAAACATGACTCCGAACAATGCCATATCAGCTCGTATATGAGATTATGTGTGAAATGACATTTTCGTTTCTCGACGACATCATTTTACTGGCACGAAGAACGGGGGAACTGATGTTCCCTGTTATTAATTCCACGACAGCATATCGGTACCGTATCCGTTAGTGGCTTAGGTAGTACTAACATGTTAATGAGACGCAATGTGACACCATTTTACCAAGGTTTGAACAATGTTGTTTTTACTGTATGTAACATCCACTGGATGACACAGCCCCTTTTACGCGTCCGAAGTATGAGTACATTGCGTGTGAGTCCGTAGGCTACTACCATCATTTGCGAAACTGACCTGAGACACCACAACATGTGTAAACTACTGTAGGCCTTTCGTAGGCGCTATGTACTATACATAAACTATACATAGGAGTAGAAAACGGCAACAATATGTTGTCAAGTATATATATGCAGGACATGCAACCTTTCGGTTTGGTACAGTCCTATTTTGTGCGTTTGTTGTACAGAAAGCAATCTCATGTGTAAAACCAATGCTTGTGGATACGAAATGATACGGAAGATCATTCAACAAAAGTAAGGACAGTGGCCCTCTTTTGGCCTTCTTTTATTTTTCTTAAGTTTCTCACAGATAGAAATTCAGTTATTTGTTGCTCAATAATAATTTGTTCACCCAAACTTCCAAAATTCATATGATGCAACTTCAGTCTGTTAATCATGACACGAATGTTTTGAGGAGATGAAGCTTTTGTAGATGTTTATTGGTGAGACTGAATGGTTTCACAGTTTGGTTAAGCTATTTTATTTGTATGGCATGTTGGAATAATCTAAACGCTATTTCCTAGTCTCGAAATATAGACGTGTAAGCTATTATATTATTAATATTCTATACTTTTGTAATGTATGGTAAACTTATACGTACTGTATTGTATGATATATTTTACTTACTGCATGATCATCGAAACATTATCGACAAGAGCATTGGTAACATAACAGCAACATACCCTACCACAACACATACAGTAGAACAATATAACAGAGGTGATATAACAACAGGAAGACAAAACAGCTAAGTAGGTTTGCTTTCGTAACAGGTTCCTAATATACATAATTAAACAAGACAAATTTTGTTGAAGTACATGGCTGAGTTCACCAATAACCAGGTATCCGGAAAGGAACTCTTGCTTAATGTTAATGTAAGGTCAAACAACGTAAGCAATTGAAAGAAGAATTCGACCCCTTTTCCGGGCAATGAACGTGTGCCGTTTGACTGAAAAAAAAAAAAAAAAACTTGCATAATTGGTGAGTTTAGATTAGCAATTACAAACGTTGGCTATGCTTGATGAGTTTCCCCGACTTGGAATTGGCCGACATGCTTAAAAGGCATAAGAATCTTAATTAACCGCAAGGGTCCGCCCGTTCATTCACTCTTGAGAGAGTTACGAATATTTGGGAAGAAATTCCCTGGCAAAGATTCCACAGGGAAACATGACCTTGTCGATTACACGGCAAATTTTCTTATGCATGGATAGATGGGCTACCCAGAGAAATTTGTTAACAAATTGGGAAGATGCGCTATAATGACAAACGGTCAATATTTTCAGACGGAAAGTTGTCAATCTGTCATAGTTCCAAGTTCTAATCAATCTTTTGCAATTAAGAACGCTACCGGAATGAAACGAGTTGTGTTTTCGGTGCGAACACCGGCAGAAGTGGATTTCGGAAGGAAAAAGAATGGCGTTCTGAAGAGAGCCGTTCTTACTCAGTCCTGTAAAGTGAATATTCACCCTTAATTTTGGAGCCATCTTTGATCTTGCTCTAATTCTTCTCTTTGGGATTCAGAGAAGGCATGTACCAATGACAACTTGCATGTCATACTTACTGTAAATATATCTTACTTTGACAACCCCATCAGACCATCTCTCGTCCCTTTCCTCACAGACATCTCACAATGGACATGCGTGAACGATTCAAGAGCCTGTAGGTCGCTAATTATCAAAGTTTTAGAAAGATTTTTTTTCTGCATTATCAGACTTAAATCGACGGGGAAATCTTTTAGCATAGATGCCACATTTTGACTGGCTTCTAGGTCTACGCAAGCAAAATCAAATACAATCATTTCAATCATCAAACATGACCTTTCTCCGGCAATAGCCTCTTTATACATGTGTCAAGGGGACTTCGACTGGGCTGTAGTCACATGATAAGCACGTGTTTGAAATCTCACTGATGTTTGAGGATAGGTGTAGGATATTTTGAGACCTATACCAAATATATAACCACTTACCTTCGTGAGATGCAACGATTTTCTGAGTTTTCTCTTCGACCATTGATCTCCAAAATACCATTACATAAGTCTTAAAGGTTAAAATAAATGAAAAATAGCGGTATTTTGCTTCATCTTTCCGGCCATATCGTAATCGGTCAAATATCGGTCAAGTTTCTACAACATCCTGCTAGCTAGCATGCATGGGCACTACTGCTACATGACTGTCAGTATCGTCCAAGAGGTATGATATTGTTATTTCATCTCTTCAGCCTTGCGCTTTTCTGTAAATGTGATGATGACTCTGTGAACTCTTTGTATGATCCATGGGCATATATAGCATCTCTTCGTGCATACACCGATCGTACCCCCAACGTTCGTGACACTACGAAGCACACACTGTCAAGAATCATGGATAAATACCAGAAGAAAATGGGACATTTTTACAAGTTTTTGGGGAAGCTAAGGTTCTCACAACTGAGGTTCTCACTTCATGCACATTGTGTGAATTTCATGTTGATGGAATGATGAACTAAAGAAACATTGTGTTGACACATGTCATACGGTTTGGTAATGATGAATTACATTACAACTTTTCTCTACTTAAGAGTTACTGTTGCAGTCCGACGGGGTGGTTGACAGGCAAGATGACTGGCATCGGACTTCGACATTGATTTTCAATTTTAAGAACATTCAAAACAAGCGATTGATTGAGATTGCGGTGTTTCACCTTGGTAACACTTGACAGCACATACGAGCAATGGCCATGACTAAACTCAACTAAAACTTGTCTCATTTCCACCGTTTGTTACTGAAATGTGGAAGACAAGTTGACGAAGATAAAGGGAAGATCTCATTCCAAATGCTGCCTGAAAAGGTGGTTGACGTGAAGTGAAAGCTGCCATAATCAAGAAGGGAAATTTTATTTTTATAGTCCTTCTTGCATGAACGATTCTCCGTAGATTCACTACGACCTACCATATTGAATATTCATTATCAATTGTTGAACATGCAAATATGTGTTCCAGTTCTCGTGGACAACTGGTTCAATTACATTCTGTTGGGTGGGGCTTGCAGGTTTTGAATTATTCTTTGGAAATGTAAGTGCCTTTAATCGTGTTCACTAATTTAATGCAGTCGTCAACAAACAGAATTAATTTTGACAAAAATACTTACGAAGAAAGGAGTTATGCTAATCAAATTTTCACCAAATAATTCCAGACAAGTCGCGTTTTCACTGGTGCAGACAAGAAATGAGATCAGTTAGTCAATTATTTTAGAACCTTGTGCGCCAACAAACAAGGTAGTTTCAAACCATCAACTAATTTTAAAATGGAAGTTGTCACTCGGTTTGATGATGAGATTACCAAGAAAAAAAGTCGGTACAAGGTAAACTTTGGAAACCTCCACAAAACAACAGAACATGATCTGCACAGATATCACATGATGGCTTACTGGATATGTGAATTATCTTAAGTACTTCATACATCCCCCACACGACCTACCCCGCCAATCATCCCGACCATCAACACTTGACGAGTCACAGCAATCATTGCACATTTAAACAAACAACGAAGATGTAAATTGAGATAAGGGAAAACCAGTGAACCCCTTTTTTGTTTATCAGGTACTCGGGTATATCATAACTTTATTATACCTTTGTCTGAAAACGACCGATTAAGTACTTACCGTGTAAAAGATTGCTGCAAATAAGAAGTTGCTGGTTATATCCATCCTCTAAAGACGTTTGGCATTGACCCGTTGTAAACATACCAGAAAAAAAAAGAGAAAGCGTTTAATGCGGCACCTGTCACTGGTTCTGTGTTAATGTCACCATTGAGAAATAAAACGAAACATTCTCCCCGTGAAACCAATTCATTAGCACATATCACGCTAAGGTTTCGAAGAGAGAAGAAGAAAAAAAAATATCCCTTAACTCAGCAAGAATGAAAAGAGAGTTCCCCTAAAACTGAGCGAATAACGAAATGAATCCTGGCAGACCACTACAAGCGAGGCCGCAAACTTTTACCAGGTTCCGCAATTGTCGGGGAGAAGATTTGTTGAAATGATCTTAAAAAACGCAGGCGCGAATAGTTGAGGCCTCTCGACGAAACGGACGACAAAATGTTGTTCTCAAAGATCACATGTAATGAGAAAGAACCAGATCCAGCAAGAGGTGACAATGGTATGTAAATAATCCGTAAATCCAGCGACCGTGGATTGCGTTGTGTACCTAATGTTGAATAAATTTCCCTCCGTTTTTCGAATTCGTCAGTGAAAACAAAAACTTCCCAAATGTTGTTTATCTTTACTTTCTATAATTGTCGACCTTTGGTATGGCCAGTCTGACAAATGATGCAGTAAATGGTCTCCGACTTATAATGTTTTTTTTTTCTGTCAGTATTTATCTTAAATAAATCTTCTCATATCAACGTTTGTTTGGAAAGAGTACTACTTGAATTACCACACATCTCGATTGGATGACCATTAGTGATAGCTTGGCGATTTGATGCCTCACAGTTGAGCGACCTATTGACTGCTGGAATACTGCTGGAGCTGTGATGATCGAAAAACGCCTTCATCGGATGTTCCCTGTTGATGGTAACGGGTGTCTTTGAAATTTCTGCAAAGGTAAGAAAAATTCGAAAATTAAAACACAGTCGTCCACCGGGAGAAATACATCTGTTTCACATGATGTGAGGGCAAATGAACAAAAAAAAACATGCTCTCTTCCCGAATAGTACACTTTAGCGCAAAAACATGCAGCGGTATATATGAAAAAAAGGAACAGTCAGAGATAGAACGTTGGCATCATATTATTGCACTGCAGTTTTCCAAACGAATTCTGTAGTTTGTTTTCCCACTGTCACCTGGGAAGAGACGAAATTGGTATCAAAAATGTTTTGTTCCCATTCAAGCTTCTTTTGCGTCGCCAGATGGCTTGTTTGGACCAAACATCAGGCAACGAAAATTAGGAGACCTACCAGACCGGACGAATTTTGTGACCTCCTTTCAAGGCAAAATGAATGGTCTTTCCATGTAACTATCTGGTTTAAACAGTGTCAACTCTCGTACCTTTTGTCACCCTCCAATTACAATATTGTTACCTATTCTAGTTTACCATAGTGTGTATACATTCAGTGATGTAACTGACTTTGATTACAACCGTCGACAGATTACTCAATGAATAGTGCGTGGTATGTTCAAAAACTGTTTTTCTCCTCACCTTGCAATGCCAATAACTAAAAAATGGTGTCACTTGTGAATTGCTGCAATCCATTTAGGGTACGGGTGGAGGATACACTAAAACAAAGACGAAATGGTTGCCATGACATATTTGTAGTCCCCAAATTGCTAGAGACCCATATATTAGTAGTAGTACCACTGGAATTTCCATAACGCTCTTTACAACATAACCTTCAGGTCGCTGATGTAAAAAGAGAAACGCATTTTAATCAGTAAAAATAATGTCCATGTTGTCGATGCACAAGTGACATTACGTAATTTGTCATCAACTACGTTTAACGAAAACGATGACAAGTGGAACAGGAGTAAAACATATTGACCTGCAAACAGGACCATACAGCGAGGAAACTCGACACACTGTGTTTGACCCATGCACAGGTCCTTTATTCATATAACAGGCTGCCATAGCAGTAGCATTGGAATAAAGATGGACGTTCGAACATACGAGAGATCCAATTCGAATGTGAAAGACCAGTAAGAAACGGACCAATCTGCGAGTGAAATGAGGTTGAGGACTTGAAAGGGATGGGGATGAAACCACCAGTGAGCGGGCACGCTCCGTTAGAAATTATTGAAAGGACGACTCATCTGCTGTAATCGTTTTATGTGTTCACACAATCAGTGTAACTAATAACTGCCTCTTTAGCGAGTCCTGTGTAAAGGAACGTATTCCTAAACAAGAACATTTTAACGATACGTGACTCGTCACACAGTCACTGTTGTTTTATATGTGCTGGTGGTGTCATTGTGAACACGCTTTCACCCGAAGTATGGCATTTTTTGGCCGGATGTGATGGGTGTTTCTTAAGTTCAGAAAGGTCTTGTTGAAGTTTGGCCGTGTCGTTTTGGCTCCTGCCAGATTTTGATCAAGTGATTCGCTACGTTCTCTTTTGTTTTTTGACTCAAGCTTTTTTTCACATCGCACAAATTACTGACATAGTAATTGACAAATAATTGCACTGTAAAAACCGTTGGGTAGGTATGACTCGTTATAAACTGTTGGTTAAGAAATACCCAAGTTGGACAAAAGAGTACCCATCGTTGGGTTACTTTTAACCGGGGAATGGTAATTTTGGCCAACTTGGGTAATTTTTTTACCAAACAGTTCCTAAAGAGGCATGCTTAACCAACCGGAGTAAAAGTTGCCTCAACTGTTTTGAAGTGTTCTGATATCGTTGCAGCCATGTCTGATATCGTTGCAGTCTTATCCACGACGACATAGGCATATCAACATCATGGGGTGTGGCATTCTCATGCTTTCATCGTTTCATGTATGTAACAGACGACAAAGGCAGTAATAAAAAAAAAAAAGGAAAAAAAAGGTTGCAATTTTGTCCCTTTTCAGGAGGAGAAAAAAACATTATCCTAAGTAATAGGAACAGTAATTTAACTTTGTAAGATATGATTTGTCTCACATCGCAAAGTTAGTGGGGAGTTGTGCAGCATGCACATCCCGTGGTCAAATATAAAACAAACAAACATATGTCATGTAAGAGAACGACACTGCTCGAACGTACATTTGACAAAGTGACAGTACAGTGAAGTAATTTTATCCAGCTCAAAGTAAACATTGTCTGACAGGGCTGCATGAAAGTGAATATAGCTGGCTGCAGGGTCAGTCTCTCTAAATTAGGGAAGCATCAACGTACCTTCTCCGGAGAAACGTCAAAATTTGCAAAGGTCAGTGTAGCAACTCAATGACTCCGATTTCATGCAACTTGCGTTGGTATAAATGACTACTGACGTCAACCTTCTCACTTTCTGAGATGCCATTAATTAGAAAATAGCCGACTAGAGTCTTTAAGCAGCGACCAACATCAACGTACTACCAGGAGCACGTCGGCTTACACAAGCACTCACTTGTACTGTCCCATCCTACTGTACACGTTTTTTTTTTTTTTGGGCGGGGGAAGATCGTCTCATCCAACATTCAGAAATAAATGTCCGTCATCCCGGTTCTTTCTTATGCACACAAGACAGACAGACAGACAGACAGACAGACAGACAGACAGACAGACAGACAGACAGACAGACAGACAGACAAGGAAGTGTTCATTCTTAGGAGAAGGATGATCAATTGTAAGTAAGTCATGACATGCATGCTTTGTTGTCAGTGTACATTGAGATTCAGAAGACAACACAAAACTAATAATATATGTGTATAGCCTTTTCACAACGACACAGGGAAGCTACCTTTAAAACATGCTCGTAAGTATGTGCAATTATGAATATCAGGCTTCATCTGCATTACGACTGTAACTGGCAAATTAACCGATCTTTGCGGAAGTAGTATTTACACAATTGATATCAGATGTTTGAAGTATACTACATATCGTTTGAAATGTCGGCGAATTACCGTATAGTGACCACGATACCACCATATATATCACCAAAATCCTGGATCCGAGCCTGAAGAGGATCAGCTAGAAGATTTTTCCCATTACGAGTTACATATCACATTATTATTTTAACTTCATGCTATGACCAGACCATAGCTTGTTTAAAAGTTCATGTACTTTAGTTATGATAGTTTAATTTAAGTGCATATGATGTCAACCCCTGCGTCAACAAATAAACTTGTCAAAAAAAAATCCAATATATAGTACCAGTTGTGAAGATAAGGAAATAAATTCTGCAAATATAAACTAAGGAGATCTTTGTTTAGAAACGTGTTTCCGTTCCGCCCATTACAGTTAGTTTGTTTTATTTATAGAGGATAATTAATTGATAATGATGAAAACAAAAAACGATATCAAAGAGGGAGTTCGTAAAATGAATTCTATTTATACCTATTCAAAAAAAAAACAGAACATGTACTGAATATATGTTACATATGTACATTAAACTATCGAAGAAATTGTTAACTATAAGAAAATATCATTACATTAATCAACAACTGAACTCTTTTTATGGAATGTCCCGTTCACTTTAATCACGTGCTTGTTACATTTCTCAAAAACGTAAGTGTCCTTTATGGGAAACCTGTTTGTCTAGGTTGGTTGATTAGATAGAAGGACTAATTATGCAGCGCACCGAGCAAAGGCTGCATAAAAAGTGAAAGGTTAACATCAAGAAACCCTCGTGTATGTAGTAACTTATTTGAGAGAAGAAAGTGGTGAAGATTTTGTGGCGAACGTTGATTTGAGTTGATATCAATAAATTTGTGAGGATTTTGAAGGGTTCTACATAACCTTATTTTGAAGTCCAATACACTTTTTCTTATTTAGATGAACGGGCGTGAATAGTCACTTTCACACATACATCGTCATACACACACAGACATATAGACACAATCACATCGAGCATATATTCATTTTTATTCATTTATTTATTCATTTTTGAAAAAAAGTTTCTTAGTCAGTAATCTCCTACAGAAGTCCGTCCCATTTTGTCCGTTACTCCCAAAGGCAATTTTAATTTAATAACTTCACTTCTCAGTCTGTTTGAAAATTTGAGTTAATTACCCCGCAAAGTCACGGTAGTGTACCTGAATGGCCATAATCGTTAATTATAAATGTTCTTTGTTTCACTTCAAACAGTTAAAAGAGTGGTTAGTTAGTATCCTATTGAAAAGGCCTACGCAGTCTATTTATGCAAACGTGTTGCTAGGTTACGTCATTTACTCTGACAAGTTTGCAATAAATGCTGGTAGCAGCAAAATACTGTAATTTTAATATTAACGACATTCTTCTTTCTTCGACATAATATCTATATATGAATTCCTGCATGAAAGTGACCGTACCGAACTGGTAAAAACTACATACTCTATTATAAGGTATCAAAAAAAACAAAAACAACTTATGATACAATAAAAATATCTCATATCATTATTACATTGTAATAAGCTTTATAAAATATTGGTTATAATAAGTAGCCTAGCATTATATCTGAAACATCAGTATGAGTACGTTTCCATCAACTGCTGTCGTTCCACCTATATATTGTAAATTTGATCCAGCAAGGAGAACAGTTTGTCATCGTATATTGGAATATACTTCGTTTCTACGGAACTAGCAATTTTGATACATCTGAACGACTTTGATTTTATGACTCGCTAGTTACTACTTTTCATAGTAGAAGTACATTTTCATAGCTCTAGTTGGCTAACTTAATCCAATAAATTTTTCATACACTGCTAGACCTGGCTACCGAGCACAAAGCTCTAGATTTGAATTTAATCCACAACGGTGTGCAAGTATAAATATAATAATGGTTAGGGAGCTGGTCATGGTCTGCCATGTTTAACAAAGAAAAACAAAAGGGATCATGTTTTTTTAGCTTCATTGTTTCTTCATGAACAAGAATTAAATTCTACAGTAAGCTTTCCCAAACACACCCATAAAACTGCTGTTTGGAAAAAGTTAATTACATAGTTACGGAAGCCTAAAAGAGCCATATTAGACTATTCTGTTTTTTTCCCTAATTTTGTAGTGCCTCCCTTTTTTGTTTCTTGTTCCCTTTTTATTTTGTTTTGATCGACAGGTGCTATCCGGCTTCCGTATACACAGTGTCTTGAAACGACGTCATAAATTTGACGCTATCACGTGACTCAAATAAGTCACTTCCAGTAATATTTATGTGATCTGAAATGACGACTTAAATTTTCAAACGCGGAGGCGTTGAGGCATGAAACTCCTTAAAAGTCTCAGTAGAACCTGCTACAGACGTCATACATGATACGCCGTACAATACTAATAATACTTTTCGGACCGGTATTTTCATGCCATGTCTTTGTAAACTCGGCTATAAATTCTGATTAAATTTCATTGAGTGATTTCTGTAAACATTCTTTTCTCTTTGGGAAAACATAAATCCGAGAGGTATAGGCATCAACCTTCATCTGAATATGAATCCGACTACCCGAATTCCCAAGATTTTAACCACCGGACAAGGAATAAGATAAAATACCTGTTCGGTAATAACATTATCAATCGTAACTTCTCCTGTAGGCCAAGTATCAACTTGGCCCACGGTAAATAAATGGCAGAAAATAAAAAAAAAAAAGTGGAAAAAAAGCAATTGTATATGTCTCTTTGAAGTTCTTTATAGCTGAGTCAGTATCACAAACAGGTGTTTAATTATGAAATCAGCAGAAGTCACTGGGTTTTTAGTGACTCTGACCTACTTATATACCCAGTAGCCATATTTTGTTAGACTCACGGGCAATTGAATTCTCTGGAAGAGAACACGTCTGCCTCTTATATAATTGAATATCATAAATATATAAATATATTGCGTGGTATTCCTATACCTGCCACAAACAGATGTTAATGTAGGTCTGTCCCCAAGAGGCGGCACGACTATCAGTTGGCAGTTAAGAAAAACAACGATAAAACAGAAGAGTGCTGCATGTATAAAATATATCAGGTTTTTAGATATATATATTAATATATATATTATTGTATGTTGGAACAATATTTTGGCCTCTGAGTGTGCAATTTCCCTGGCTGTGTGGAAGAGTTGTTAATATTTAAGGGACTATGTTTAGCTCTTCATTTTCAGAGACGTGTCCCTTAGCTGAAACAAATAAGTCATTCGGTTTTATGATGTTAAATACATGTGTGTAATCACGTTTTAATTGATACATAATTTCCTAAAGGAAATTAAATTACTTGTACATGTACATTATTCATGATGGAAATTGGAAATGTTAGTCAATATTCAAGTCGCACATAAAAGGAGACACGAAGGCAGGGATGTCACATGTTTATGTTATAAAACGCATGCAAGGCATGTAAGATTCTTCTACATTGATCTACACTTTACATCATAATATACCACCCCCCCCCCCCCTCATCCCCTGGATCTTATTTCTAAGAGTGCGTAATGCGGAGTTATCTCAAATCTGACAATCGTGACAAAACACCTTAATTTAAACACTTTTGCCGATCGATGGCTAGTGTATAGTGTGCAATCATTAAAGCAAAATCTTTGAAAATAAAAGAGTGAAACTTAGAAAAACAAAAGTTGCAATTTCCCTATCGTACTTAACACTTATTTGTTAGGTCTGATTCCTCATGTTTGAGACAATCATGTAACGGAACACCGCCCGACCGTAATGAAGTTACAAAAGGCTTGAATTTGAAAAGGCTAGGTTACAACTCAGATCTGTACCTGTACAGCCAGTGCCACAACAATGTGAGTGTGGGAATGTGAGTAGAAGTGAGAATACGAATATGGCATAGATTTATACCATAGGTAGTATCCCCTGATTGCTAAAATGACTACATTGTCTTCGGAACGTGCATGAGAAGAACGTCATCAATTGAGTTATATAACCCATGATCAAATATGGTTATAATTGTAGGAACATTAGTCTACCAGGTACCCGGGTATCCGAAAATATAACTTCGCTAGGCTACGAGTTCGTTGTGAAGCGATAATTTGATTTCCAGCAAATTACAGGTTAATAGAACGCAAGGGAGTATTTCTTTGTAAGTACAAACTCAGTTTTGTTACATGTACAGTGAATGAAACGCTACTGAGACTTTGGATTGGTGTTGCCATTTCAGCATCAGGTCCTGAATCGTCGGTAGGGTATCCGGGTACCCGGGCAACCGATACAAACACCAATTAATGTATGACCTTAAAAAGGGGTGTTTACAGTGTCCATGCTAGACGGAGCTGGGCCTGATCATGTATACTGGATGCGCGCGAGGTGTTTCGTACATTCTTATTATTCCGCCGGATGGACAACAGTCCGGCGGCGTACAGATACGAGGACTGATAGGATAGCACACATGTGGCGCAAAGAGGGAGCTTCACTCCATGGAAGGGAGGGAGCTGTACGTCGGTTGGATGGACGATTAGAGAAAGAAGAGAAGAGCTGGTGAAGTAAAAGGGTTAACCGCATGTAATGGGCTTAAATCGCCGAATAGCATTTATAGCAAGGGCTACGTCCATGCATGTCAGTACCACAGGGCTAATTGCAAGACTATGTCGGGACCATGTGATAGGGGTAAACCTAAGCAAACATACCAAATGAACTGCTACATGCGCTACAGGAATCAATAGATTGAGTAACCACGAGCACGAGAATGATACAAACAAACATCAGGTATCGAACACGTGATTTTTATTTACAAAATTCACGAATATGATGTCTTTAATAATGAATATAGGAGACATCTATAGTCGAAGCACAAAGTGGTCTGCGTATTTTGGTGTTACATTTATTACAGAATTGTTTATACTCGAGGGTTGATGCTGGAGACCAGTCAAAGGTAGGCAATTCTGCCGTGGTTGGAGTACAGTGCGTCACTGACCGATCTGACCAATCGGTAAGCGACTGGCAGCAGCCTACGCCAGGAATTACAAAGTCAGAATTATACGTCGTAACAGAATCGACAACAAACAACAGGTGGAACCCATCCGAACTGTTGAAGGACGCATTAGAAGATTCTTTCTCCTAAAGGACTAACCGATCCTACTATTTATCGGTAGTCTGAACAAAATTCGCTTAAATGGATTTCCCATGAGAGAATTTGAATAACGGTGTACCGTTACTCTTTTGAGTATTAGCTACGCTTAAAGATCAATGTAGCTACGTCCCTTTTTATTATCATGCACTATTGGGAAAATCCAAAGCCAGCGAAGTCCAGATAGAAATATTTTTGCAAATGTTGATGTTTTAAATATTCTTTTCTGATGAAGGCACGGAATTTCCTAGAAATAAAATCAAGAGAAAGATTTCGTAAACCGTTTATGTTCAATGCATAAAATACGAGCAACTCGCAGTTCGTTTTTCCTTCATTCAAAAGATGAAAGTGCATGGATTCACCAGAAAAGCCGGCGAGGTGTGTTCTTCGACCTTCTAGTTCAAGTGATAATTTGCATTGCATTTAACAACACCTTGTGTACTCGATTATCTATTATTTTTTCTCCAAACTTGTGACTTTGGTTGTGTCAAACTCTTGTGTGGCAAGCACTGTTTCACTGCGACCAATATTTGGAGGGGTATTGTGTGTTTACGTGTAAGGGATAACGTTCCCACGTGACTATACTGCAGGTTGCCCATGTGTGATAAGGGCAACGCATAGTCCCTGTGGACACCGTGTTGGTTTGCACAGGTAATGTGACAAGAAAAAAATGCTTCTTTCTGATCAACAAGAAGGTTAATTTGCAGAGGGAACATGTTTTGGTGAAAACATGTTACTGAATTTACTGTAACCCACAATGAAGGTTTACATCCCTTAGCCAGTTTTGTAGATAGAACCTGTCCTTCGCTCACAATGTACGTTTGCAAATCTGTAGGCAGAAAACGTAAGATAATTCTTTCCATGTAAGTAGAGTTACTGATAAAGTATTATCATTCTTACTGATATGAATCTATAAAACCAAACAATATCGTTGAATGCACTTCCTTCTAGAACTTTTGAAAGAAAGTAAAATATGGACGGGGCGTTATTGCCAGGTACGCCTGTCAATATTCCAATGTATGGTCGTTAACCCGAACCTTATCACTACACTAACCCCAAACCTTCGCCTAATACTAACAGCAACCTTGTGGCTGACCCTGCAACTAGACTTTTTGCTAAACAATCATTTTAGCTGATCCTACATCTCTCTTTGGTAAATGTAAGGGAACATCCATGTCAATAACGAAAAAGTAAAAGTACTACCAAAACAAATCAAAGTGTGTTTATTTGTGTCTACGCATTCCATAACGTGTTTACACAACAAAATCCGTGTCGGTATGTTAGGCGAAAGGTCTCCGTGTGAAAGCGCTTTTAAGTCCGAATTCTGTACTGGACTGTGTTTTGAACGCACAAACCATTGGAAATTTCCTTGAATTTACTGTCAGTGTAGGTGTGATAACGATTTGGTCTGCTCTCCGACATCCGAAAGAAAGAATCAGCGTTCCTTCCAGAAACATAAAACAGACAAATTGGAATGGCTATGAAATATTCATGTATGCAAAAATGGGGCTTAAATGATGTTTTCTCTTTGTTGTAGTGGCTGCAATATATTTGATTTGAGGTGGCAAAATATGAAAACTATTTCAACTCATATTCCAGAAATTAGAATTTTCAAAGTGTATTTTTTTGTTGTTGTGGAATTTGTCCTGCCTCACAACCTTGCGCATCATCAGGCGTATTTGTCAAAAATAGGCAAAATCTGTCCACAAATACATTTCGTCCTCAGATTAAAGCTGGACCAGTTTTGTGAGGACCATTCCATCTTGGGACGAGAGAATTACTTCTTGCGGTTAGAATGCCGACAAGGAGGAGAAAACTTGCACGGAAGACGCAACACGGGCGCGCGATCTACAGCAAACAGCAGCATAAAACACACGTGACGAGAAGATCCTGTATTTGAGTAAGTTCAAGCGAAGTACGCTTTATACATTAAGAACTGCCAAAACCTCTTAGGGAGTAGGAATAATTTCTCTTAGTTCACAGAACTGAAGTTCCTTCTTAAATGTTTACTATGTCAAATTTTAGTAGTATACAACACTTAGAAACAACCGCGCAAGCTTGTCTGGAGCAGTTCCAAAATCTTTCGCGCCTCCGAAGCACTCAGCGCCCTTTGCTTAATTGTGCCATGTGCTTCTACTTTATTAACGCGCACAATGATGCGCATATTTAAGTAAATGCACTTCTATGACTCACAATTGTTCAGTCTATATCAAATCGCCGTACATGATGTCAGTTTATCGAAAGCCGACTGGAAGAGACAAAGGAGGTTGTGTCATAATCATGTTCAATTGATAGTTTTCCAATTTCTTCTACATGGCAGTTTCCAGAAAATATGATACATCGAATTAAACTGACACCCATGCAACTTCAAATTCGGTATAGTGGTCTGATGAAAAAAAAAAAAAAAAAAACACACACATACACACCCACAAAAAACGTTTTGTAAATGATAACAAATGAAAACAGGAGAGACCGTGCATGAGAAGTAATTTTAGAAATTACTGAGATGTGGATTTCTTCACATATGACGACGACCTTTTGATAATCCTTTCTGTTGCTGTTCTCCTTTTCTTTTCATTTTACAGATGACATTTTTTTTTTTTAAATAGGAATCAAATCAGTTACAGTAATAAATACAGTGACCAGGAAGTTGTTATAACAACTCTCTGCAGTGACGGACATGGCGCATTGCAGCATAGTAACAAGCAAAAGCAAACGTTACACGAATGGAAAACTTTCTATTAGAATATAGTAACAGTGCAAAGCAAGCCGGAATCTAAAGCCCAACGGCCAACGCCCTCGGTCTGTCAATGTAGACTCATGCAAGGATTAAACTAATTACGTCCATCGATCAGGGTTGTTGATTTTTTTTTGTCATTTAAAATAAATGGAAATTATCTGATTTTTTATTAAAATCATATTTTTGTTAAAAAGTAATTTTTTTTGCTTTTTATTTCGCCAAATTTAAATTTTCTATTCCCAGTCAAAGTTCTCCCAAATCTTCTACAAACATGCGTAGCCACATATTACAGTGTCTGAGAGCAGTGAAAGTGCAGTCTAGTTTATACGCTCTGTGCTCATTGCAGGACAGAACCATATATATACTTTCAATATCAACTGAGACCCTATTGGCCGATATTACTCCCACTGAAAAATAAGAGTCATAACAGTTTAGTTACCATTAATACCTAAGTTTATAAATATGCACAGGAAATACAATCAAAGCAGTTGTCCACCTAGCTGGTGTAAATTGGGACTACTGATTTTACCTATGTTACTTCTGCCCTTTACGCCATTAGCTTTTGTTAACCTTAGGGATAGTTCACAGCTTATATGATAACACAGTGGTCAGTGTTGGTTTCTTAAAGGGAAATAGGGCGTTTGTTTTATGAGAAACATCCATATTTTTTAAACCAATGTTTGTGGACGTAGAATGATAGTTTATTCAAAATAAGGAAGGAGAGCAGCCTTCTTTTCAAGAAATAAACTCCTCACAG
Organism: Stichopus chloronotus; assembly: GCA_021234535.1. NCBI lineage: Eukaryota > Metazoa > Echinodermata > Holothuroidea > Aspidochirotida > Stichopodidae > Stichopus > Stichopus chloronotus. The sequence continues at coordinate 14,827,509 of CM037839.1, read as the reverse complement.
ATTGAAATTCAGTCATTTGTTACTCAACTCTAATTTGTTCACCCAAACTTTTCAAAATTCAAATAATGCATCTTCTGTTACTCATCACATACACAATGTTTTGAGGAGATGAAGCTTTGGTAGATGTTTATTAATGAGACTAAATGGTTTAACAATGATCGCCGTTATTTTCTTTTGCATGTCATGTCGGTGTACTCTAAACGCCCTATTTCCCTTTAAGTCCACCAATATAATCTCTCTCACTGGTACTCCAGTCAGTTTCCTCTTGACATCAGCATCATATTTTGAGTTCAAGTGTATATTTCAAGTTCACCTAGATAAGTGTCAGCACTTTCACTACATCAGGCTGGAAACATCACACTATTTGACATTATCACCAAAAACTAGTGTAACACCCAAAACCCATTCAGTGGCGTGTTCATTGATTTTCAATTGTTACAATTTTGAATGGGACGTCAACGACAAGGGATGCCAACAATCAACACTGTGAAAGTATACTGAATTTCTTCAAGGATTGTTTTTTTTTTCTTATTTCAGGCCGGTCCTACCTTGGCCCTACATGTGATTAATCAGTTGAGATTTTCATTCTGGATGATCATCAATTTGCCTTAAAGGGAAATAGGGCGTTTAAAATACACCCACATGACATACAAAGAAAATAGCTCTTAATCATTGTTAAACCACTCAGTCTCACCAATTAACATAGATGGAAAAGCTCCATCTCCTGGCATACTCAGAAGATAAGTTACGGAAGATGCATCATTCGATTTTTGTCAATGTTTGGGTGGACAAATTATCCTTGAGCAACAAATAACTTGGTGACTTCACACCAGGTATGATAAAAATTAGTTGAGGAGTTCTGCATGGGATACCTACAGGTGTCAAAATCATTTTAAAAGAGTGTAAGTAGGTAAAATCGGTCGATTGCAATGATTAAATGTACCTAAAATGAACATTTTTGTGTATTCTCAAGACCCGGACCTCAACACCCGGAATGCGAATTTCAATACCCCCCCTCCCCCCACATATTATCATATCCTGGCAACACCACAGAAGCTTTGGAATGTGAAGTCAACACTCTACAGTTAGGAGGACAGACGACTTCAGGGGCATCCCATGAACGGCATGGACGAGGGGAGGTGGTAGACACTCAATAGTGGATGGGCGTCACCTCCACACAGAAAGTTGGTATACATGGCAATAGCTGCGAATGTGAGGTCGCCCCTCCCCTTCCACGTAAGTGAAATCCCATGGGCGGCATGAATGAGGGGAATGGTAAACCCTAATAGCGAATGGACGCCACGTGGGTACGAGACCACTACTCGACGCCCGACCGCCATTGGCCTTGCACTGCAAAGGGCGTGTGTTAGTTAGGCCTGCTAGCACAACCTGCTCGAACTGCACTCGTAATATGTATACGTTGGAAAACGGTACGTACTACCAACGACGGCCTGCTGTTAAACAGAGGTTGGCTGTATGGGAGCTGACAAAGAAAATGAGAGAATTGAGTGACATCTTCAAGATGAAAGAAACTATATCAGCTGGTGACCTCACAAAAGTATTGAAAATATTCACTGACTTATGTTTGTAATTATGTCCCCATTGAGGAACGAAGTGCTTCAATGTTGCAGTCGGTGGCATGCAACAGGCCTCTTGTTAAAAAGTTCCATCACAGGGAGTAACAGTTTTTTTTTTTTTTGCCTGCAAAGTCTGCAATTCCCTAGTGACGTTTGTTTATTTCTGCGATGAACTGAACAAGTTTGAAGAATCTGTTCACCGGAAATCAATCTAACAATAACATAATCAATACGTGGCGTTCTGGCGCTAATATGTAATCAAAACACCGACGCCCTAGTTACCACTGTCCGACAAAAGACAAATACTACGCAATGTCTGTACATTTGAAACAAATATGTACCATATACTTTTCACGTTAAAAAAAAAGAAGATGTAACCAAATATTTTTCAAGTGTTTGGATAAGGATAAAGACCTCGTGTTAACATCATTACGGATGATTCCTTTAAATATTATTTTCATGTACTGTAAAATATGCACTACGAGGGAATGGCAGCTTTAATGAACACATGCCAGACGATATTCAATACAGAAACTTCTCCCCCTTCCAGATCAGACAGGCCCTGTCTAACCACCTCCAATGGTCCTACTTCGACTAAGGAGGCAACCAAACTTGCACAGACAGACAGTATAGAGGTTCAAAGCTATTTTGTGGTAAACATTTGACGCTAATTCTTCCGAACTTTGACGAGGTGTCCATGACTGATAGGTCTACATCCAGACTGAAAAATTAATTTCTCCAATAGAGATGGGTATTACACTACCCCCCCCCCCCCCACGACCTTCATATTAAATTTCAGAATATTTTATAAAAGCTACATTTTGCAGCTTTTTACCGTTATCAAGAAGCGTAAAATTGCTACATTATGTTAATCGTATAGGATCCTATACTGCAACTTCTACTCCAATACATCGTGTATTTCTTCGCAAACTTTTGAGTAATTAATGTCAGAATCCTTTTTCTTTTCGGATAAATGTACCTTACAACATAAATCAATCTTCAAGTATTTCTATGACGAAAATAATTGATAAAAAAGAGAAAGCCAGGCAGTTTAATTTTTCTGAAGTGACTTCAAAACAAGGAAATCAATGAGCAAGTCGTCTTGCGATACAACATAATGATTTTACCGGCCTGATCGAGAGCCAGCTACCCGTGTCTCGCTGTACAACATGTTGATGAGAAAGCATCCCAGCCGTTTGTTGAATGTTTAACCTGTATTTGGCAAAAGTCCGGTAACTATAGAGGAGGTTAGACCTACGCGGACAATGTGGCACCATGAATTTAAAGGAAATGGGGCGTTTACAATGCACCGACATGGGTATGGGAAGCATATATATAGCTTTAATCGTTGTCAAACCATTCGGGCTCTTCAATAAAAATCTACAAAATCTTTATCTCCTAAATTAATACATTATGCATAAGATGAGTTGCGTACGGAATATGCATCATTTGAATGTCTGAGAGTTTGGGTGGACAAATTATTCTTAAGCTGTAAAAAAATCACTAAATTTCCAATCAGTGAGGAACTGATTTCTTGAAAAATAAAAGAAAATCGTCCTTACTTATTTCGAATAATCTGTCTGTCTGTGTTCACAAATTTGGGTTTTAAAATTTTAATTTTTTTTTTCTATCTGTATTTACGCTTAACAAAACGCCTCATTTCCATTAAAAATGAAAAGCGCATCTTTTAAAATGTGATATCAATTAACATGAAACAGCCGTTGGCAACATTTACGATCATTCCGGAACGAAGGAGCACGATATGGTATACTGCTTCCAGTTTTGCATGGCTGTCATCGTTTTAAACGCAATAATATTACGCCAACATCGCAACCATCCTCATCATCATCATCATGAAAATTGCGTTGTGTGCTTAATTAACATGTACAGGAGAGTGATCCCATAACTTATAAATAATGGATGATTGAAATTACAGACTCACCTTTCAACATTCTCGCCGGGGTATCTCTTTATTGAGCTAGTCTACATTCTCTATATCAATGTATCTGATGTAAGACACCCATGATATTCTTTAATTGAAATAAATTGCGTCACTTTATACTCTTTGTTGGTTTGAAAGTATCACCAGACTATAGCCTAATTTCTATGTTTTCTGTAAAAATCAGGTTTCCATGTACCAGCAACATATTTTTTTTTTTCTGCGTGCAACAGATTTGACTTTTTTTTAAAATTTTTCCAGCAATCTTTATACAGTGAGGATAGTGTCGATAACCAGGTTACTAAAGGCATGTATTCTATGGGCCGAAATACTGTTTATACCAGGATATTTGACAATGTCTTTGCCAGAATAAGTCTCACCTTTTTGTCTCCACAGCAACCGTAAAGACAATTGAATCGAACAGACGGACAAAACATTCCATCAATGGTTTCATATATATATGGTAGGTACATACTAAACGACAATCAGACTCGCGTGGGAGGTCTTTGCCAATATTTCCACGCAGTGACTCTCTGCACAGCTAAAGCAAACTCGTCGTGACGCATAGACGAACATACAACTGTTGCTCTTCATATAAGTATTTGACTCGACCTCGCGTATAGGCCTACATACCGTAATGCTCCGATACACACGGACTGTTCATGAATAAGTCCTGTCAACTGAAAAAAAAAAAAAATTCAAAATCCGATGTATGCTTTTTGTTCTGAGTAGACAATAACAAAAGTGCCCTTTCGATAATCACATTTCTTTGCGACAAACTGTTTATTATTATTTTCCAACAGGTTTCGTTTTCAATGTCCATTAACCGTATGCTCGAGTTATTTAAAATAACATGAAATAAAACTACAGAACATGTTATGGAAATGCCGAGGGTTGTACGGTAAATCCAAGAAGGCTTGACGAACGGGCTACTATCATACTATCCCCAGCCCCTCCCCCCTCCCCCCGCTCAGGATTGTAATCATACGTGCTTAGGAGATTATTCAGGTAAAAAAAGAGAAAGGAAAAAGAAATTACACCCATGGTCTTGTGTTTCGCTTGCATGGAATTAACGTGATCAGAACATTTATTTAACAGGATCGTCGACGACCTCAGACCAAGAAATATCAATCGTTTTTGCAATAATTCTAAAGTGCAATAGTTTTGTTTTCAAAACATTGCAATTTCATCTCCAAAAGTTTGGTAACGTTTTTAATTGCACCATTCAGACAATCCATACTGCCATATGACTTCAAATTCTTCTAACACAACGACAAAAAGTGTAGAATACGACAATGTACATGTATATGTATATATATATATACATATACATATATCATTACGCGTTAAGTCCAGACTGGCCGTGTGCCCGTTGAAGATAGACCAAAGTATACTCAACGCATATGTTGTAAAGGCTACTTTGTACAACCAGGGAGTGGGAACTCCCTGGTAAATCGTCCACAAGCATGTAGTGGGGCAAAGGAAATTGACATGACAGTTTGAGTGACTTCATGTATGGTGTGTGGTCATGGCTTGCGAATGTAGCTCTCTTGGTTTACAAGCAGGGTGCGAGAAAGTAAATATATCTTCAAGGGTTTTTGTGAGGTAGGGTGAGTTGAATTACATAAGTAAATGCGTTGATCCACGTACGGTATAGGCCTATGCAAATGCATCCCTTCATGTGATTGGAAGCAGAGCGAAGGAAAAAGAAATGCATTCCCCATGTATTTAGAGGCAAGGTTAAGTGTAAGGTAATGCATCTCCATGGGTGTAGAGGCAGGGATATTGGGGTAGGGCAAGGAAATTCATCTCGAATGGGCTTAGAGACAGGGAATGGGTACCACCGGTACATGGAAATATATCTCTGTGTCCCTTCAGGAATGTCTTTTGTAGCAACTAAGTAGGATCTTGAATGTGTTAAATGGCTACATTCAATTATCGAAAGGGCATTACGGTTAAGCATGCCATACACTTGAACATTTGCATACGGACCGACTGGCATTTTTCAATTCTAAGTTAACGGAAAGTTATTACTGTAGAGTCTTTTCATAAATAAACCTGATATATATTGGGGTAAGCGATAAAGATATTTCATGTTACGTTCAAGGCTGTAAGGCATCACCCTAAGCTATATTTTTACTTCCAGGAAAGCAAAATTCTCAACTGGTTCTAAGTTACAGTACTCTTTGATTGACAGCAAATTCGAAAGATGCAGAGCAGCTTGTATTACACAGCGTACACAGGGATCTATTGTTTTGATTACACATGTGGAGGAATTTAAGACTGGCTGAGGGAGGGAGTAGACGTAGGTGGTTGGGAGAATTGAAACTGTCTGAGGTGATGAGTTTTTGTCTTTAAATTGCGTTTGAATTCCTAGGATTTGTTTGAAAACACACGCATACAACAAAGACATGAAAGAGACAAAAAACAAAAAAAGAGGAAACTGACAACGTTGAGGTAATAACTGTACAATGATAATTGCCTAAATGGGCAAAAGGAAGGACAGACGAACAAGGGAAAAAAAAAACCTTTGCAAAAATCAACAACGTGGCAATTTTTTGGTAGGTGGTCGTGCGTACGCTCCTGCATCCAATTAAATGCGTTGCATCCCGTACGGGTATAACTTACATGGGATATCGATATGAGTATATATATACGTATCGTTCCTATGTTAGTTTTTAATTACGAAAATTGTCTTGACGAATGGAGTGCAGTGCCGTACTTCACCTTGTCGACTTCACCTTGTCAAATTTGCTCTTGATAATAATTACACGCGAACAGTTAATATTCGTTGATTAATAGTCTACTTTGATTTGGATGGACATCAAATTGGTTAAAAAAGTACCAGCGTAATTGATACAAGCGTTGTAAAGCATACCACAGAGAAGCCAACAGACGTTTTAAATCGCAACTCAATCACCCGAAGGACGATGGCGTGTGCATGAGAGTACACTCGTTTCAAAGGACTTGCAAACAATAAGATACAGATATTTAATTATCTTCATGGTGATTTCAATATCATATTTAAGGATAACCAGAGACGTACTAATCGATTTCTCTCGCTGCACTTGATGAAAAAAAGTTATGCTGGTAGTGCTACACATATCGATGCTGTAAAGCAGATACAGGCTTACGTAATTCAAATCACATATAAGATAACCTCATTTCTGCGAAAGATATCCGCTCCATATTTCAATATGTCGGCATCGCTATCTCGTTATTATGCAGATAAGTTTCCATTTTGTATTGCTCCATTCCTTTGTATCCTACTTTCCCTTTTCTTCACGAGGGCGGGCATACACAGTTGATTTCAGCCTCTGAGTGTAGGCCTAGAAGTTTACAGACGTAGTTTCAGGGGGCCCCAGGGAAACTTACAGAATCCTGAAAATTCACTAAAGAGTTCGTAACGGTTGTCCTTATAGACCAATTAATGCCAACTTGCACGTATAGGTTCGTCAAAGATTCGAGAAAATATATAGGGCAAAATCGAAACAACGTAGGGTATTTTTTGGTATGTACCGTTAGACCACTGGCAACATTACTTCGGCGCCTGTCGTATGTACTAGTTTCAGCATAGTTTGACTGACGTTATGCGATGTAGGTTATATGATCCCTCAAATTTTACCCTGCTTTTCCTGGACGAATCTTTACAAACATTGGCATGTTAGGCCAATTTCGACCAATATTACTGCGTGTGCTACTTCTTTTGGGTAATGGTTGCGGTGGCTTAACAGAGAGGTTAACGTTTCTGTTAAATTACTGTCAGATATATCTACACAAACACAACGAAACTAAAAACCACAACAAGTATTACGTCAGTCATTTAAAGGGGCACGTTGAGTTGTTTTGTGAAAATTTGTGAAGTTTTTCCTGACATTTCAAGTTTCCTTCATCGAAACGATCAAACTAAGAGACAACCCACTCGTCATGATCACATGAACATTAGTGAGAGAAGAATTGACGGTTCAAGGTGGATTTTTGGAAAATTCGTGACCAGACACTTGTTCATATTAGCGACAGTCCATGTGCACACAGTCAGTACCTACTACAGAGTCAAGGTTTCATAACCAGTGGATGTGACACGTGACTATATTTTTTGCTAATCATACGCGTTGCCATGTGATTGTACTCCTTTAATCGTCATAAACTTGTCGAGAATCAACTCAATGGTGCCCCTTTAAAATACTCATGTTACATTGAGCAAACCACCCACTCAAAAGTGATATGTATCACTCGTTTCAATTTCATACGTACTTTACTCTTATAATTATCGCTTAGTTTTTTTTTTTTTCTCCAAATCAGTTGTTCGATTCAAAGAAAAACAGTGAAGCGACATGTCAGTAACTTTAAAATCCATTAAGTTCAACATCCACCCCCCCCCCAACAAAAAAGTAATAAATAAACTGATTTTCAGGATAATTTTGAAGGATCTATAAAATGAGGTGCACGACTGTATCGGTCTGATAATGTAACAAGGCTGTAGAATAGGCAATTCAATACAGCAATACAATATGGCAATGTTTTAAAATACTTCAACAAATTAAACCTGTGCCACTTTTTTTCTACTTTTCTATCGCTTGTATCAGTCATCAGAGATTTATCGGGTCATTAAATTTAACAACCATTTACATACACCAACAATTCTGCCTTTATCTGATTCACAGTCCATTGTCACAACGTACTCTCTTAATCTGATTTTATAGCGCTTGCAGAAGAAGAATTACAGCCAAAAGTGTTGAAAGTGCAAGAATGTTTAACTTATCACAACAAATAGCACGCCACATGGAGTGACAGGTTCACTCTCCGGGGTACAGTGTTCACGTGTGCCAATCCTTCTGTGTAACCATGGAGCCCCCATATTGTGACTGCGTCCGTGCTACAACGGACTGGGCTTACGGCACACGGTAACTACCCTGCAGAGACACCCATGGAGGCGTTGCCTGATAATAATTAGAACTTTTTCGGTGTACTTACCAAGAACAAAAAACAAGTTGTTGCGAACAAAAGATCTCTCTAAGAAACAAAACCACGGGAGATTAAAGTAGAGCTTCGAAAATGTGAAACAGAAAATCTCCGAACTTTGAAAGAAAGAAACTTGCTTTCGGACGTTATATTCCACATGTATAAAAGTCAACAGAAAATCGACCTCCGTAGTAAACTGCCTCACAGTGTTAGCAGAGTGTATAGAGCTTTAGACTTCCCCAAAAACAGAGAGCACCTGAATCAAGAGGGGGAAGAAAGAAAAAAAAAAAACCTGCTTGACTTTTTTTTTTTGTAGAACAGAAACACAAAAAGCCAGGCTTGTCCTTACTCCACGAAGCTAAGTTGCGATTCCATGTACTTTATTCATCTGCGCGTCGATTGGTTAGCGAGAGAAGATACTGACTGACTGCGTTTTGTGTGCACGGTAACGAGTTGTTATCAAAGCCGGAGCTGATGCCGTCTGCTCATTCGGAAACCCAACACCTGTGATTGGCTGCGTACAAAAGACTAATTGAGTTTCAATTTTTGCCTCGGTAGCATCAGCACAGGACAGTGCTTTCTTTTATTTCATTCGGCCTTTATTACACTTGAGCTCTTTTTTTTTCTCTCATTTAAAAGAGGAGGGAAGGTTATTGTTGTGATATGAATTTATCTTAAACGGAGGAATATGAAACATGACGAAAAAATTAAGTGCGTACGTGTTTCAACGCATGTATCACTAGCCATTTCCTTTAATCAATGGTTGGGCCTTATCCTTAAGCCTTTATGATGTTTCATTAACTTTTTTTCTGTTTCGCCAAAGTTTTAATTAGAAAACTAGCTTCGAGGTGACGGGTTTTTCAACATGTTAACATCGCCAGGCGAGAAAAAAAAAAGAAGGTTGGTATATTTTGTTTTTTGGTGCATATTATATCGCTAGGAGACATATACAATACTTCACTTGTACTTCCCTTCTCGGTGCAAGTTCCCGCGCAAACATAGTCCAGCTCGGAGCGAAATTTTTGGTGCCTAACACAAACACATTTCCTTCAAATTGGGAACTTAAGAGGATGGTTTTTCAGATGTCAAGTAGGTGCGATCAACGGGGAAAGGGGTTGTATTTTTAAGGCTTTGAGATATATCGCGCCATAAATATGCCAGGCTCGACTGAAGGGGATCAGAAAGTTGCTGAGATTTGGAGCATGGACGGGCAGGATAATGAACTATATGTATCGCACGATAGCATCATAGTGTTTTACCTTGACTTCTCTTCACATTCTGTGGCGGCATTCCAAATTTAATTATGGAATCAATAAAACCAGCACTGAGAGCGATGAGACAAGTACAATGTTACTACAAGATATTTTTTTCTTTCCTTGAATGTGTATACCAAGAAAAAGCTTTGCATTTTTTTTTTTCTCGTTTCAAAAATAGTATGATAATAATTGGTAAATTGTAAAATAATGCGGAAGGAACATAAGTAGAGAAAAACAAAATTAACCCATTGTCACTTGGGATCATGTTTTCATGTTGTCACGTGTTGGTCTATAGGGACAAAATAAGCCGCAAGGAGTCGGCAATATAAATATAAACCTTTAGAATTTTTTTTTTTATTTTCCCCTTTCTACGTCGAGTATTGTAATACCTTTTTATTGTGCTCATTAGTATGTTCAACGATACGGTATTCCAAGATTGCGGTACTCAGAAACGCATACATATATCGGGACAAAGGAAAAATGCTTTTAGGCAAATGCCATTTCACGTTCATCTTTACAGAATCTTCTGAAAAGGTGCATATTTGGTGTAACAAAAAAGCCACAAAAGGTAGGAAAATGCGCATTCATTAACTAAAACTCATAGATTGCTACTAAGTATTCAGAAGTCTTATTTACCTTTAAGACGTTCACTTAATCCATACATCTGTAGCCGTTTGGTGGCCCCCAAACTAACCCTACATTACACTCAATAAAATATCTGCCAAAAATGTTAAAGAGAAATATTGCCCTTACAATGCACCAACATTGCATATTCTAAGAAAATATCTTTAATTACTGTTAAACCATTCTGTCCCACCACTAAACATCAGCAATGGCTTCATCGCCTCAAAACGCTTATTCAAAAAACGTGGGTAAATAAATAAACTGAACAATAAGATTAAATTAATTAATAACCAAACAAAAAAAATAAATAAAAGTTGAATTACGGAGAGTGCTTAATTTGAATACTCGAGAATTTGAGTGAAAAAAGTATTCAGTCCTGAAGCAACAAATAACTACTTTTTTTCCTGTAAAAAAACTATTTATTGAAAAGCAAAACACGTCCAGCATACTTCGCACAATCTATCATACTGTATCCCTTAATACTGGTTTAAAAATGTAGTTTTCTCTTCATGTTAAGCGCAATACTTCCCTTTAATATCGACTATCTAATGTCCACTTTGTCGGTTTGAGTCGGGTGTGATAAAGTTGAGGGAGCTATTTCACTTGCGGTTCAGTTGAATCATGTTTTAAAAAGTTCAGACTGTAATGACGGGAACGGTGTCAATGGTACAATGACATGTGATAATGCGTTCCAGTAAATATGTACTACTTAATACCAGCGGCATGCCACCCTGCTGCTTCAGACAGCTTAGCTATTATATACTTTCCAAGGTCACATATATGTTGCATTCTGTCAGAGACAAGCCGCTTGCTAACTGGTTCAAGGTAACACACATACTGTCACTAGCTTTAATTGATTGTTACCTAATTATCCGGTTCAGTGACCATGGTCTATATTAATAAACTTACACCACGAACCAAGAGCAGTTAAAAGAAAGAAAATGTAGCAAAATTTTAAAATTTTATATAAATTTGAATTTAAGTGGTAACGAAGTTAGAATGCATTTCGCTTTTCTCTCTCCCTCCTTTTTTTTTTTTTTTTTTTGCCGCCTCTACTCTGACTGAATTTACAAGTTTAATAATGTAAAGCCACTTAATTATGAAACCTTAAATTTAATGGAGCGACCTAACTGTGGCTGGTTCAAGTTCGCATAATCAATCGGTGGTGGTATAAGTACACGTAAACTTAATACATGCACTGTAAAAAAAATGTCTGTAAATTTGCAGAAAATAAAACAAAGAAATAAATAAGAATTATTTAAATTCTGGAAATTAATTACAAGAACATTTCTGTATTCCTTTTGCATTTCTTTATTTTATTTTCTGTAAATTTACATTTTTACAATTTTACGAGTTAACGTGGTTACCATTCACCTCAACAATTACCCCTATCATAAAACCTGAATATTTCTGACATAGTATTACGAATTTATGCAACAATTGTAAAGTTAATGGATACCGAATTTCCACATCTCTTTCTCCCGTTTATGGGGGTTTCCTTATAGCTTCAATAAAAGTGTACAAGATCAGGGTGAAGGGCCAATGAGGGTGAAGGGGCCAATGGTGGGGGACTGAAGTGCCATTTACGTATAAACATGCTTCAAATGGCAAGAATGAATTATAAATCCTAATCTGCTTCACCATCATTTGGTACATTTCAATGTCGTGAGAGACTTGAGAGTCTATAACATTAATGTGATTATCCCAAGATGGTAAAGGTGAAAGCCTACAAAATTTCAACGAATAGATGCTCGTTTGTAATAACAGCAGTGAGATAAACAGACAACAACAACCCAAGATACGTTTACAATACACAGCTGTTATTCCGGAGAGACAATATTCACATTGTTTGTGGCGGTAAATTTTTATTTTATGAATGTGATTATTGGAAATGTTTTCGACCGTTTACTGCGTGGCATGTTCACGTCATTGAATGATTCTATTTTCGTTCCATGTTTTTCTGACTTTTCTATTTCTTTCTTCCCTTTTCAGACTCGGTATTCGACGCTTCCTTCCCTTTTTGTTTTGATCAAACCCAGAGAACGGCTTAAGTGGAAGATGTAAATTAGCGTGGATGATGAATTTGACTTTTGTGTCTGAGCATTAGGCCAGATGTTCATAGAGACTGACTCAAAGAAAATGGGAGGAAAAAAAAAAACAACAGAGAAGTGGGGACGAATAGGATGTATTGACGCTCGGCTCGGGTGTACCTTCCTGACATCAAAGTATGACAAATGTAGTCTGGTAACGACACAGTGGGTTCGTGCAAAAAGTATACGTCCGTGAGTTACATTTGTCATCCGTATCTGTAGTTATTTCAAAGTGTATCGACACAGATAGCAGAGGTATTCGGCCTTTATTGAGCAGCCATGTATTCCTGTGGCGTAATCTCCATGTGAATTTTTTAGCCTTGAAATCATTTATACCATTTCATCATATTTGAAATCATATGAAGTAACTGTTAAGACTGGCTCGGCCTGTCCGTTTACCTTTATCGTGTTCTTCTTACTATTGTCATTATTATTGTTATTCACATTATTGTCATTGTTATTAATATTATTATTGATATTACTGTCATTGTTATTAATATCATCATTAATGATGTTCTTATCACTAGTTTTATTTTTATCCACTAAAAGCGATATTAATATACGCAATGGGATAGGTATAAATGTGATGTAAGGTTCGACCGTTTTTTCTTTTTTCTTTTCATCTCTTTTTTTTTCTATGCGGACAGGGGTATTTTCTCTGGTTAATGGTCTCATCAGTTACAGCGATATATATATCCAACGATAACATTAACCCTCAGAGAGCATTATCCTACAGTTGATGTACAGGTCCGAAGTTGATTAACCTTGTTCATACAAACGAAACGAAATTTTTATATAAAAAAAAAAGTGAATAAAAAAAATTGGGTTTGCAATAACCGCATTTTTCTTATAAACAGTTTAAAATGAAATTAAATTGACATTAAATTTAAATGCTTACATGATATTGAAAAAGTGCAACAACATTAGTTAAGCATTGGTAAGACTTTCTGTCAGCCCCAAGGATATGTGTTTTTGAGTCAAATTTCTTATAACAGATTTGCCGTAATAAATATCTTACATGTGACGTCACTGTGATACAGTGAAGAGCCCTCCTTGGGGATAGGCTGGAATATGAGTTGAAAATTTGTCAGTGAAAGACAAATTCAGTTGAATATATCATAACTACTACCACAGAAAAAAAATTGTTTAAGGCCCCATGTTTGCATAAATGAATATTCATACCCATTCTCATTGGTCTGTTTTATTGCAAGCAACAGTGATTGACTGTCATATGCTTTCTTAGAGAATCTGAATTTTGTAATGTATATGTCGAGACAATTTTCGAATTCAGATATTTCGATAGTTCTCTTTCCGATTTTATGACAGGTGATCTTTTCCCTACTTCCTCTTCCCTGAAACACTGACAAAGAACTAAGTAAATGACAAGGCAATTCCCAATACATCTCTTTTTCCAGCTTTCATTAACACGAGCACGTCTGTGCGTGAGGCATCTTTTCGTTCGATCTACATGGACCTATAGCGTAGCATTAAGCCTGTATAATGTTCGTTTGTTTGATTCGAGGAGGGCTTCCATGTTTGTTGTTAAGTGACGTCATGCAGGGGCGGGGTCTATTGGAGATGATAAACAGCCCACAATATACCTGTAGACAAGGAGGTATTAATAGTGTAAAGCGGGGATCATTGTTAATTTAAAACGTATTTGTCAGATGAATACCTTATTAAAGTACAATGTGTCACTTGACAATGTAAGGCAGATTCATAATTTGAAACAAAAGTAACTGATAATCTTCTTAGAGACGAAAATGACGACATGAACATTTCATTAGCATATGTTATCGTATGACGTACAAGTTGCGTGAAAACGTTCAGGTGACCATACTCAATACTAGCCTAGTTATAACCTAAGCTCTCCTAGAAATAGGACGTTATATTGGTGTGACAGATTATGAAGACGTTTAATTAATATCTTAGAAGGTAAAGAAATGGCAAGAAAAAAAAGTCGTGAAACAAAGAGTTAACTCAGAGCCCCTCAAACCATTTACGGATTAAAAAATCTTTTGATACATTCAAAGGGAAAATGTGTTTGTATTGCAGGAAAAAAATCGTATTTTTTAAACCACTATTCATGGACACAGAGTGATTGAATTCAAGCTAAAGCAGGACGTTAGCTTGCTCAAGGATAAAGTGTCTCACAGATGGAAATTCAAATATTTCTCAAGAATAATTTGTGCACCCAAACTTCAAAAATGCAACTGATGCATCTTCAGCAACCCATCTCATCTGTAACGTTTTGAGGAGATGACGCAATCACTGATGTTTCTTGGTGGGGATGCATCGTGCAACCAAATGATTATATAGCTATTTTCCTTACATGCATTGTCCGTGGATTTTTCAACGCAGTATTTCCCTTTAAGCTGTTAAAGTGCCACCTTTAGCAACGACAGTGTGAACGAAAAAGAGACAAAGAACAGATCAACTTAGAAATAGCCATCATCGCTGTACCTCAACATATATGTGTAGAGGAGAACCATGTAACGTGCCAACCAACCGTTCACTTACAACACTTATAATGGGACAGTCGTGTGTCTCTAATATAGTCTGGCGCATTATCATCCCCGAGTCACGTAGTAAAACATGGTTTAAGTTGGATTGAAATAACATTACATGGTGGCGTGCTTCATTTTGTATTTTGCCCATAATTTCTGGTCATGGGCCCCAGGTATACATACAACGAATTCTGTGTAGATAAACGGTTTCAGCTCGTGACAGAACCAGTCCAAGGACCCAAGGAGGAGATAAATTCCAAACCATGAATCAAGTCCAGTGTTGGACGTGTTTAGTCTAGGCAAGCTAGAGCAAAACAGAACTTTCATGTAGGTAGTTTCAAGATATTAGCATTAATACAAAGTGAAAAAAATGGGGACACAAACTCCCTGTCATTGGCTGACGTTTTACATAGCCTAACGCATTTCAGTTTGAAAATTTCCTTTTATATGAAACAAAGAAATCAGTGTTTCGGTTTGCTACAGAAATAAATTTATCAGAACGACTTAATGTACTAATCGTACGATGTAATCAACTTATATGTACCTAACATATTTCGTAATTATATATTTCAGATGGATATTTTCCCTCATTTCGGATGAATATATCTGCATTCGTCGATTTACAATCCAAAGAAAGTAGATCTTCTAAATCGAAACTACCGTCAATCATTTCATTCGAGCGAAATAAAACGATTTTTTCGTGTTATGACAATTTCTTTTCCCACGAAACTAACCTAGAGAATAATTGCATTCCTTATGGCTATCAAAGTATAACCAAATA
Organism: Stichopus chloronotus; assembly: GCA_021234535.1. Classification (NCBI taxonomy): domain Eukaryota; kingdom Metazoa; phylum Echinodermata; class Holothuroidea; order Aspidochirotida; family Stichopodidae; genus Stichopus; species Stichopus chloronotus. The sequence goes on along the minus strand of CM037839.1, from coordinate 14,811,773 downwards.
TGTTGAAATGCTTCCGTCAGTCAAACAGACAGACAGATGGACAGACTGACGACAAAAGGAACGCGTAATTTAAAAATGATACTCTGGAATGTAAACAATGTAAATTAAGGTAACTGTCTTATGGAGTATAGACTTATGAGCAGGGGAATAAGTAATCACCTTAACTTTTGGTTCTTTAGACAGAACTGCACATTTCTTAATGGTAATTAATAGTTACAAACAATATACAGTGTGGTCTTGCAAAGTTAGTAGAAACTATAGATGGACAAAAAACGTAGAAACGTGTGGCATACAATATATCGTGCCTCCCCCTTTTTTCCGGTATATCGTGAGAATACGAATTATTGGAAGTCAAAACTCAGAAGATGATGATTGTGCTCTTGCTAGGTGATGCAGTTAGTTAATCGGTGGCGCAGTTAGTTAATCACTGCAAACATTTTCACGCATTGGTAACAGTTATTAATAACATAAAGGTACACCATTTAATTCCAACGCCAAGGATCGACGGTAACATAGAAAAGACACACAAACAGGCAGATACACACATGCAGACACACACACACACACACATACATAGTAAACATCTCATTTAAATTAACAATCGAGGCATATTTAAGATTGCTTTTTGCAAATGAACGCAGGAATATACACAAAAAATCAAGTAATATTGGTCCGTAGAGATCTATGTGACTGGACGATCCCAGGACTTAGGACGAATGGAAAGGGAAACTGTAGTGATAAGGGGGTATGGGATTGACATTCTCATTACTTGTGTCTGCAAGTCTAACGCCACCTCTCATTTAAAGGACATATATTGATCAAAATATGCGATAAAAGAAGGAATACAAAACTCGAAGCAAAACGAGACTTCTGTCGCTACCTTCATTAGCAACTGAATAGCAACGATATGACCAATTAAACTTCATTTGAGAGAACCATGACGAAAGTAAACATATATTTGTTTTCCAGATCCAACAGATTATCACCTACGAATTTATGCTTCTTTCTCAAACGGGCCGAAGAACACAAACACCTGGACAGCGTATTTTTTTTTTAATAAAAAAAGTAAAAATTCTGCAAGACTTTCAAGTCTAGTTCCTTTATTTATACTTTTTATACTTCAAGTCTCGAAGGGCATTTATTGTACGACGCTAAACGATCACACAAGTGTTGTTGAAATTCATTGCTTTACATGCTGTCACCATCATCCACTGCAGGGTCACAGCAACTTAATTTCTAATTTACGTATAATCCTCTGTGTAATCCTCTATTTTTACTACAACTTTTCATAAGTCACATGGTTTAAGGAAAAGCGATGTCAATGGAAAATTACAGTGAGTATATTCTTTAAGAGTTTAAAAGAAAATATTTTTTTTCTACATGAACGAAAATATTCTGCAATTTTAACTGTAGTTTTACGTATTCGAAGTTGTTTACTAAAAAGTGTGTTTTGCAAATTCAACTTAAAAGATCTCAAGTTGTTAAAATAAAGCATTGTTAATGCGGTGCAAAGTACAGCTTATTAGTGATATCACAAGAAAGCAATGTTCAGCGTAGACTAACCTACAAAAGTGTTTTTAAGGAGAAACTGAATATGTAGGCGTCGCCAAAATTGTGGGATAAAATTATACCTCGATGTAAATTGTGGGCCATAAACTAATCCTATCGGTAGCAAGAAATGCTTTTTTTTGGCAAAACATTCGTATTTTATCAATGCAGATAAAGGCCATTAATAATGTATGAACTGTATTTCTGTAAAAGGAAAAAAAAATATGTTGTAAGAATGATCACTGTGATCGACGTGTGATAGACGTGGTACTCAAGATATGTTTAACGAGTAACATTTTGAGCATGAAGCTCGGCACTTTGAAGCGTAGACACTCTAAATCTCTCTTCTGAGGCACCTTCTTACAGTGAAGAAAATCAAGCATTGTTCGACAAGCCTCGTAGGGAGTAACACGTTTTAGGAGAATTTTACCGTGAAATACCTGTACTAATTACCAGAAATTATCCGAATAAATTATGGTTCATGATGAATTACTTTTAAGTAGATTATATATATATGATGAAAAAGACAGACATTCTTTGGCAAATCTGCTGCCGTAGATTGTCTCCATTTTTACACTTGTTTTTTACAGTGTAGAACTCTGTATATTCCAGCACGTACTCAAGCACATGTAACGCCAGTGGGATGGTATCTTCATGAAAAAAATGGGTAGAAATGAAATAAAAAGTAGTCCGTGCAAATTGAAGAGCCATCACATAATTTTGTCAAAAAAAATGCAAAAACAAAAAGCGCCTGTTTGCTTACACTGAGTGTTACAAGATCAAGACGAATCTCATCTTCCCATAGAAATTTAATGTTATGTTATTGTCATTTTGAGTATTTTTAATTCTTGGTAAGACGTTTATTTGTTGAAGATTTTTCTTTCTATTCATTCTAGGGATGGGAGGGGGGGGTGAGGCATGTGGCATAGGTTGAAATAACGGTCAAGGGATCTATGTACAATATATGCAATTATCTAGGATCGACGAACTAGAGTGTGACTATACGTTTGCGATGATTTCACCCATCCTTAATTATCGACAACGTACCTTTTCTTAATGCATGAATTAACATCAAGAAAAACAGAGTTAAAAGCATTTCATATTTCAAACATGGCAAATGCCGTTATAAAGTACAGAGAACTGGAAACTAGACGTAGAATGTCAAGAAACTTTCCACACTATGGGGACGGACTAATAATTCAAAACACGATTTTTTTTTTTTTTGTGCAGTACACCCGATGGTAAAAATCTTACCTGTTTTCTCGATTTGGGGATTTTATGGATTACCTGTACACGAAGGTGAACATGAACGGAAATGAAACGATCAGAATCTAGGTCACCGTTTCCAAGATTTGCCCCACGTTTCATCAATACACGCGCGCTATACAAAAAGTTTTCTAAAAAAAAAAACTTGCCGATATTATTTGTGATAGGAACAACTAAGTTGAACAGACTTCTCTTCTTAATACTTGTAAAATAATTGCGTTTGTTTCATCAAAATGTTGGTCTAACGTTTTTATTTGTTCTGATTTTTGCCTTCTTGCAAGAGGTTTTACTTTGATATAATAGATTTGAAAAAGAGCTTTTTCTGTTCTGTATTCAAGAGAACATATTGGATCTTCTTTTCATGGAAATATTTTCATGTTTGATAGCTTTATCATCTCGCAACAGTGTATTTTACGAAATAACTCCTTTAAGTGAGTAAAGAAGAGACGTCACGATGCTACAAATAGCAGATTCAGACAAAGTTAACTCATGGTTATCACAGCTCGTACTTCTTTTCATTTTCTCCATCAAAAATTTACATAACTAAGACTCTCACTCACTGATAAAGTAAGACCGGACAATAAATAAATTCATAAAACAAATAGGTCGTCCGATGTAATCTCTCTAGCTGGATAGCTGAAAATGCACCAATTATCCCATGTATACTGATATTTAATCGATCGAAACGTTTTGAGAACTCAAAGGGAAGGAAAGGGGGAGGGGGTTTAGGGGGGCTCAAGAAGTTGGATCTTGCAAATTTTGTTCCAGAAATCTTACGTTACCTTAAATACCTTGTAAACTGACCTGAAACTGACCAGCCATAGCTACCTCGACAGGTACCCACCGGTGTTTCAAAACCTGCACCACCAGGCTCGTTGACACCAACAACTTCCCCCGCTCGCAAATCAGCTTAATAAACACAGGTCAGGTCTGTGACATATGTACACTGACATACGGTAAAATCGGGTGTATCTCGAGAAGTATTGTACAGCGAAAGTTATCAATAATCAATAAGGTTTAATTTAAGTGCTTGACTGTCTTCGACCACTTACTTACTTAAAACGAGTCTTCTTCTTGGGGAGGAACCCAAAGAGTTGATTGTGTTCTGTTTTGTAAACAGATAAAAACAAACCATGTTTCCTTCATAATTTCTGCATATTTCTCAGCCTTTGCAGAATCGATCCAGTGTTTGTGACCATCTGTCGAAATATGTGACTCAATTTATACTTATATGGCTGTAAGTTACTGCAACATCGGAGTCTTTAAGCATCAGGCTCTCACAAAGTTTGTTCATTAAATCAAACGGATTATTCACACATAAGGAAGACAAAATCCATGTAAAGTGAGAAAATTTCCAATTCCCACCTAGATTGTATGCTTGATCTGTTTAGTGTGGCGTTGTTCACCTCAACGATATTTTGATTGTGATTTTATATGTTAACTCTTACGGATGTGCGGTGCGATGTCTCTAGCAGATATCGCAAAATCTGTTGATTTCATAAATCGCGTGCATGTTCAGACTTTTAGAAGTCTGTTAGCCGCTGCCACAAAATGTGAAAAGAGAGAATTGGCCAATCCGCTAATCTTGTCGAGCTTTCATCTGTGTATTAAGGTTACTATGGTACAACTTAGTTTCACATACTCTTAGCGCTTGGCTCGCATTCTGTCCAACCAAACAGAAACTTTACAGTCATTGTCAAACACGAATGAGATTACTTATAAATCACACTGCAAATTGGCCTACATGGCTTAATGAGTCACACATACAACTCCAAACTCACAAATGCTATATACTTCAATAAGAAATGTTAGCATATACCATACTTTAATGAAGACCACCCTTGACCCGTTTCATTTCTGTAATTTTATGATTCCTTTTGTTAATTTCATTAACTATTATAAGAGTCAGGACGCTTGGCAGCAAAAACGTTGCCCACGTTTCATTCCTACACCAGAAAAAACTCTACTGTGATCCTTATACTAGACAAAGCCCCCTCACCTTCACTTGCAGAACCTGCATTCCTGCTCTTACCCCAACACTTACCAAAAAAAAAAAAAAGCCCTTCTGCTACACTTAAACAAAATTGTAGCAGAAAGTAATTTTGAACTCTGTCATGATCACGTGGTATGAGAATCGAGCCACCGATACGCAGTGGCGTTTCTAATGAGAAAAAACAAGTTAATCGAGCTTCTGAAATTGAAGATATCTTGACTTTTAATAAAACATTTCACTCTCGAGCGACTCTATAGCCCCTCTGGGAGAATATGAGAAATATAGAGTTACTAATTACTGTGCGGTTTAATTTAAAGAGGCTTAGCTTCGGGTCACATTAGATTTCCCCTTTGTTATATTACACTTAAACCACACGAATTCACAAAACAGCAACAATCAATTTCGCAAGTTTCAAATTATCCAACAAGTTCATATATATATATATATATATATATATATATATATATATATATATATATATATATATATATATATATATATATATATATATATATATATATATATATATATATATATATATATATATATATCACTCAGATTAGTTCAGAATTACATCATTGTTCAAGAGTTACGGTTCACAGGATGACAACATACATATAAGTGTATAAATGTAGTTCGTAGTTTTTATTCGTTGTGTCTTCAATCTCAAATGAAAAAGATATCGCCTTCCTTTCATAAATATTCCAAGGCTGCCATCGTTCGGTGGTTACGAAAGAGCAGAATTACCTGGCTGAATTAGAAAAAAATAAAACATATAGCATGTAACAGGAATGAGTTTAATTCCCGAGAGCCTTAACCATATCATTCAAACAACCTTAAAGGGAATTTGATAAAATTGCGAAATCGAAGCAACTGCCTACAGTATTATATACAGAGATATAGAGAGTACTCTTCCCACACCTTGAATGTAAAATATCCTTATGAATTAAGGGCATGTACACGATGTTTGGAGGTTGTGTTGTCCAGGTTGTTATATGACTGCAATTGATCATGTGCAAACTTTAGAACAACCCATGCGTGTAAACCTATATTGGTTAATGCGTCAGCAGGCCTGCAACGTTTTACATGTAAGGTATCGAACTAACATGTTGCTTTTTATTACACACCTGGTTTAATGTGACAATCCGGCTTTGGCTTTTCGTTCCTGTGTTTTCACTCAAATGTAAACTTTTACATGACGTCTACAAAAATATCTTGCCCACCTCGGAGGTGTTGATGTAAATAAACCTTCGCACTCTGTTGCATAGGCGATCATCTATATACGAACGCGTGATTCAAACAACTGGCGAGCAATGTCCTCTTTTTGTTAATCTGTATTCTGTCCTCCGCAACTTTTAGTTTTCACTTAAGTGTGACTTACAAACGGAATAAGGTAGCTTCTCCAGGAGATGTGAGGGATGGCTTAGTTTATCTCGAAGAAATACTGAAATAATGTCACATGAGTGTATTTGTGCCATCTGTAAATTTCTGGAATTGTTATCCGAACCGTCAAAACTAGCTCCCCTGTAGAGATGCAATATGCAGCATACATATAGTCATGTTCAACGATGTACGCTCAACGATGCTCAATGTTTGTCTCCCGACTGCACTCTGGTAACAGAAGAGTGAAAAAGTGCAACTTACTATCATGGTGATTACAGTTACTGTGATTAGTCCTTTCATTAGTATATCGTGTGACGTCGTATATATATATATATATATATATATATATATATATATATATATATATATATATATATATATATATATATATATATATATATATATATATATATATATAATATATATATATATATATATATACATATATATATATATATATATATATATATATATATATCTATATATATATATCTATATATATATATATATATATATATATATATACAACGTCACACGATATACTAATGAAATGACTAATCTCAGCTATATATATATATAACTGAGAAGTAAATTTCATTAAAATTCTTGTAGGATGTTTCCGGTTACTCTTTCCTTTTAAATTTTTTTCTTGATAACTTCAACTAATAAATCTCTCCAGTTTATAAGTGTATAGTGTTTTTGGGTCTATAGTAGTAAGATTTCAGTGTGTAGTTTGAAACCCATACTTCACTGACACTAATCGCTGATTTTTCTTCTTTGCATGAGATTGGATGTTTTTCACTCTGAGAAAGGTAGGAATTCATTCATATTAGAGCTGTTTCTTGCATATACGTCACACTTTTATTACGGGGTAAGTTTACTCATTGAATGGGTGATCTACCTATAAGCACTCTAAAAGAGTAAATTTTCACTCTTTCTAACTAAAGGTTGTGTACAAAATGCACTACAAATCGTGTATAGAGAGCAGGATGACACTATCGTCCGGTCTTTTGAATTTAAGGATTGACTGTGAAGACATAAAGTAAGAAAATGAATTTCCATGTCGTTCGACCGAAATTACGAACGTAAGTACCGTCGAACATGAAAAGCTTAATCCTGAATGTAAAGCATTCATGCAATCTTAAGGAAGCTTGACACAAATAGCTGTCTGAATAATTCAAGAGAGGACATCATGGAAAGAAAAAAAAACATGTAAAATCTGCCAAATAATTATCTATCCTTCACCTTTTTTTTTTTCTTTATAACTTATTTTTCAGCAGAATACCTCTTGGTATAATACAATAGAACCCCTTGCATGTGACGTGACAGTGATACAGTGAAACGCCCTTCTTGAGGATGTTCTACTCAATTTATGACGTATGCATTGCGCCTCCTTCATTTCATCTTCACGCGCCTAGCTTAAACATATGAACTTTTGGTTTGTTTACCCCAAAGAGGGCGCAGTTTGATGTGTGACGTCATTGCAGTTGGTCTTATACCTATGGCAATGTACGACACGTTCACAATTTTCAATGAAAAAAGTATCGATAATTTTGCAGAAGATCAAACACGACAAAATGAACTTTTTCCGGCCTGGTCATACGTGGCTGATAGTGCGTAGCAGTTGTGCGAAAGTTCTGCAAAAGTTCGGCAAGAGAATTTACCAATGACACAATTACCGTCTGAAATTATCTTTAATTAGGACGAATTGTGGCGTGAAGGATTTATGGAGCACGTTTGTTTACATATCTAAGAAGAATAAAGAAATTCAAAATAATAATTTCGTAAAAAGGCTGAAGAGTAAATAACCCAGATACTTCAAACTCTGATTGATTATTTTTGTAACTTGATGCTGCATACAGCCTGCTTTATGTCTTGTATGCTTCATAGGTTAATTTCATGTTCGTTCTCATTTGCGGCGGTATAATCACATGATGTCTGTGTTCTAATGTACGCTGTATACCTAAAAGGGCCAATCTCCTTTGATGTCACTAGATTACCAGCATATAACCTCAACTCCTGATCCAACCTGTGGCATATCGTCACACACCAAGGCTGGGGGGGGGGGGGACTGGGAGGGGGAGACTGGGAGGGGGTCACTGATGTCTACCATCTTGATAATCACAGGCTGGCAGACTCTTAAAAAGCGTACTTATAATTTCATCTGAATTAATACGAAATATAGAACCTATATGACGAAGGATTGTACTGTCCTCGCTTACATTGTGTTTGGTTACCAAACTGTTTCATTGGTTGGCATTTGTTAACAGACACTAACTGCGTCGAGCCTGATACAGAAACTGGAAACTGCCATTAAAGGGAAGAGTGGCAAGTAATATGACATCGAAGGTCAACATAAACATCGAGTGAAAATTAATCTTAAGTACTTACAGTGACTTTTTTATTTCTGTAAAAATGCAGTGTCTCTTCCATCTCAACCGCCAAACACTTCCTGACAAACACACACACAAGGTTCGTCCGTAGAGTTGTGGTTTGCGTTGATGTAAATGTACCATATACCATTCTTTATACATCTTTAGAAATGTACCACGCTGCTAAACATGATACTCGCTGTACTCACAATGATCCTCTAGCGTACAATAGAAAAAAGTTTCAGGAAAATTTTATTTTGTAAGGTTCTCCCAATTGGGTATTTCGGGGACTTCGAGATGGTGGGAAATGGAGAGAGTTAGTTGGTATTTTATCATCCTCTCCCTCTCTCTCTCTCCTGCACACTTTTCATCCCGTAAGAGCAGAGAAGAGCCCCACGTGACACAGAGAATAGATTAAGTCAACAAAGATTTGCTAAGATCAGCTCGTGGTAGATATATTGACCGTTCGATATAGGGTATACGGTTTGATGGGGGAAAAGGCAACACAGTGACATGCTGTTCCCCGTGACAAACAATATAGATCCCTTATAATACATTGTGCAGAATGAAATGAATGACAAGTCAAAGAGCACAAGGAAAATATTTTGTCCTTCTTCGTGACTTCTAGTTACCACGTATGGTCTCGAGTGCACCGAGTTGACCAAAAAAGAAAGGAGTGGGGGTTGACGCACGCACATTTGTAAATGAAAGATTAAAATATCACATGTTTTCAGGCAAAAAGCCTCTCGGATGCGATTAAAAGCCTTGGTAGGTCTTTCACACCATAAATCGACCTTACAAAGAAATTAACTCGCAAACACATGTTTGCAACATTAATATGTTAATGTGTAAATTGTGTTAATATTTATGTGGTGACTTATGACAACCTTCTTTGGTATTTTAGTGAAGACTGTCGTTACGTATATTTGCTTCGTGATTTTGTTTTCACGCATTGCCACACGGTAACGATACGATGCGGTATAATACTGACCAGATAGAAGAATAAAACTGAATCAGTACATTACAAGGGTTCTGAAATTTCCTTGCATCAGTGCAGATTTCTGTTTAACTCTTTACCGGTGGCACAAATTTTACCTTACAATGCGAATGTAGACGCCGGGCAGTTCGATCATGTTGCCTGTTTTGCCATGAAGAGATATTCTCCACTATCGGGGCAGGTAGACCTAAGTTGATATACACAATGCATTAAAGATGATGATGATGATGATGATGATTATGATGATGATATGATATACCGCCATACATACTATACGTATCAACTTATGCACACATACAAACATCTCGTCGCCATCATAACAAAGGAGAGAAAAGGAAAAACGATATAAATTTTAGAGCCATCGCGGCAGCTTCCAGAACCGATCGGTTGAACGAATACACTGTTGACATTAATAACACTATATGGAGTTTCTCCAACGCCAAATGGCGTCGAAGTTCTTTTGCGGCGATCCCTCCGCTGCCAATTGTTATCATGTCGCGCTTTACAAAATTGATTCCGTCTTAGCCTACTTTTTGACGATTTAAAACATCCAAAATTCATTGACTTGATCAAAGCTAAAGGGTATACTAAATAGGATCAGTTTTTTTGCACCAATCTGAGCCAAAATGAAATCAAGTCGATCAAAAGAAAGTAAAAGTAAAAGGAAAACCGTCTCTTAGCAATAACAGTACTGGAAATACTTTCCAACTTAGAATACAAAATTGTAGTATGTTACATTGAAAATTACTAGCTTTGTCACATGACTTACCGACCTAAGTAGGATAAGAGACAATTCTATAGATATCGCCCTTTACAGTCCCTTCTAAGTTGATAAGTTGAGAGTCATATTTCTGTGTTGGTTATCATATCTGATAACTTAGACGTCTTATTATATATATATATATATATATATATATATATATATATATATATATATATATATATATATATATATATATATATATATATATATATATATATTAACACGTACCGAGTTTAGCTTATAGTGGCATTGCACTCTTCGACCAATTGGTTCTGCTCTCAGCTATCAGCGTTGCGTAATTAGTTTTACAGTCTATGTGTATGTGTCAAAGTCTTTGATATGTGTCCGCCAAACTTACACCATGGTTTTGGCAATAACTTTGTTTCGTGTTATTCGATGACGATACCTGTTTTTGTAAGCGTTACATAAAGCAATGAGCCAGAAAATGACAGCTGAAAACTGTGAGGGAAAAAAAGGCAAAGGTTGGATAAACGTAGCGTAAAAATAATAACAGCACTAGCAAAGTCGAGAAAAGGTCGTTTCGTTGGAAAATTTACAGCTTATGTAAACCAGCAGAGTACGTTAGCTTTGTTAACGACGCGGTACGTTACATTAAACGTGCATAGTTTTATGATTTCACCTCACAACTGCCGTAACATACAGCGTGACAATGGCAGTTGAATCGACACAAGAGCTTAATGGGCTACAGTACCCAGTTATATTGCAACATTTAACATACCAGAAATAACATTAATGTGTTCGATATGATGCACATCCTGTGCGGTAGGGCGCTCCAACTTTTAGCAACCAATTATTTGCTCTAAGTTAGTTAGAATGGTATCATCTTTAATGCTTACATTGACTTCTCTCGTTTCTTATGTGCCTCTATCTTGTAATAAAAAACCTTACATAAAATTGTATAAACCAGCAGTTTTTTACTGAGTCCATACAGTATAACACCAGAATTCTTTTGTAATATCGATCCTTGTGATGTTTATCACACACATTGCAACTTACAGTAATTTTACTTCACACTTCGCAATAACAAGAGAAATTGTCCTTGTAATCCACTTAACCACAGTGTATGGGTGTGTTACTGTACGCTAAATTGAGCATCTCGTCAGCTTTAAACTAATAATAAGGGCAAACCACTACTTCCGAGAACCTAGTTATAAAGTACCAACCTTTTTATGTTATTCATTTTATTCTCCAGTTTAACCGTCAATATATAAGTGAAGTACACACAATTTATAGGGTTCGGTAACACATTATTTACAACCAGTGGACACACGCACACACATATGTTTAACATATAGATGTATATATACATATATATTTATGGTGTTGTAGATACATACACACAGGAATACAGAATGCACGAGTGCTAATAACCGATTATACAAGACGAAACGCTTACCAAGGTCACAGGAAGAGTAATCTCGCTAAGAAAGTGATAATTAATTCAGAAGATTGCTGGATTCAACATGAGGGAAACAACTGTTAAAATTGTCGACGATATCTTGTGACCATTCAGCTCGGTCACAATTGCGCTATAAACCACTTTAATGGTAGCTGTGTTTAATAAAGTGTTTCATACATCTTAGAGTAGCATTGAAGAACTAGAGTGCGAACCACCCCGACATCCACTGTTTGCAGGCACTCGTGTGCAGAGTAGGATAGTATTATGATAGGAAAGCGGTATACAGATACGCGCTGCTGATATTTCATTGCTATACTTGCAAAGAGTGATAGTAAACTAGTGACGTTTGAAGAGGTTTATCAAGAAGAGAATGAAGTCACATGAAATATTCATTAGACGACCAATCACATATTTTTGTGACCATTTTCCACCTTTAACATGCACGGTGACGAACTATTTTGTGTTTTACCTCAAGATCATTTAATCTGTTTCATAAAAAAATATAATCATTTCAACGGAAACTTGACCTATGGTAACCTTATTCAAGAGCAATGTCACTCACGAGTAAGGCAAGATTCTCAACGTAAAACCAAATAGTACAGACCCCATATACGCTTTATCACACTTGCAATCATTATGAAATTCATCTTATTTGGATGTACTTCTTACATCCCATGCAATTTATCAATCTATCTTGTCTTTCTTTTTCTCCCACCTCTATCTCTCTCTCTCCCTCCCACCCTCTGTTTCTTCTTCCCTTTCACCATGTTCGAATCGATTGAGAATGATTAATAAACCAACAAAGTCATAACACCGAGCAGTTAAAAGTCTTGCACATCCCAGCTACACTAAATTACCACTCATCGTTAACGGTTGAACACTCCAGCAGTTAATATAAATATTTGCCGGTCAGGATAACTTTGGCTAGCAGTTAATCAAATCCATTCATTTTTTTTGGTGGGGGTGTAATTTTTCCAAGCTTGGTATTCATTTCAACTGAACTGTTATACTCAAATGTATACTATCCAGGTGCCTACACATGAGTCCTCGGTTTTGGAAGATGGAACACTGAGACGTATTATCATAACGGATGGCATTCACTGTCCTTCACATCGTATTTATGCAGGCTGGTGTTATTCTACCGCATAGGATACACAATAGCGATTAAATAAGTTTGTCTTTCACATAGACAGATACATAAGCCATAAATCAGCCAGAATTGTAACCAAGACGACAGGAATTGTTTATATGGAACTCAACGGGGTTCATGGAAAGAGAGTCTTTGGCCAATGGCCATCGTAGATACTGAATGTTTACGAGGAGGTGTCATATTCCACTACTCAGTTGATGTAAATGTGTATCATTTATGCATAAATACAAAGCCACAAGGCCAGGTCCTGAGGCATATATATATATATATATATACATATATATATATATATATATATATATATACGATATATACGATATATACGATATATACGATATATACGATATATACGATATATACGATTTATACGAAACAGCTTCACGAAGCTGCTAGCCTTTTAATTAATAAGTAAATGACGCAGAAGACAAACCAGTGAATTCGTACACTCAATATACATACGAGTTAAAGATCAAAACATATTTACTACAACATAGGTCGCGTATGCCATCAGAGAGCTTCTTGCGATGCATCTCCTCCAATATTATTTGACCATACAGAATAGTTTGTTAGTCAAATTGACCGAAAACTGAAATATTGTATATAAAATAAAAGAAATGATTTTTACAAATTGACGCAAATGATTGTACCACTACTATCACCCCTGATACCAGTGCTACTACTTTTACTGTAAAAAAATACCGATGCTATTATTATTGTTATTACAACCTCTGGTTCCACTATACCAATACTGTACTGACTCCCAATGCTGATACAACTATGTATCTGTGCTAAAATAACTCTTAATTCTTCTCTTGCCAGTGCAACACAGAATTTTGCTACAGAAACAACTGATGCTGCTGGTGGCACTACGAATGTGTCTACATGCACTGGTACTGCTCATAATTCTGCTTGGAGTATACTACACTGTTACGGCTGCACCTACTGCTATAAGTATCACTGTTATTATTATATTATTAGTAGTATTATTTTTAATAGTAGTGGTATTGTTATTAGTACTATTATTCTCTCTGTTCTTGCAAATACTACTTCTACTTCTAATGTTACTACTACAACCAATAGTACTAGTAGTAGTATCACCATCATTATTATACTATTAGTATTATACTAGGAATTAGGAAAGGGCCTCTTTATTATCGAAAAATTTTACCGACTTTTGTCACAAATATTACTCTTTCCTCAGAAAAGTGTAATATAGATGAGGGTAAAGAACAAAAAAAAAAGCTATGTTTCAGTGTCTTCGGAGCAAGTCTCATGATACAAACAAGTAGAAGAATATGAAGGTCAAGTAACAAATAATTGATAGCGATATTCACAATGAAACATAAATTTCATGATTGCTGTACACTAGTAGCCACAGTTAGTATTCGTCAGACGTTGGAAACTTTCGTGTACGATTTAACCACGACAAACCAATCAGATCGCTGTATTTTCAGTTGCCATGAATGACAACTTTCCCAGTGACTGTTCAGAAAATCTTTCAGGAACATTCCGGGATCATTCCAAGATCTGTCTGACAAGTGGTGGCGCCCTATTGTGGAATATTATTGGACTCATTCCTATGGCGTTAAAACGTGCAAAGCAGAATGATTTCGGAATAGTGCTAGGTCTAGGTAGGTAGACTGGTAGACAGGGAGACGAGTGTCTGCCTGGAGTGGTGGGCAGGAATACGGAGTCGTGGGAGGGGTCGCCCACCGCCGCCCACCGTAGCTACAATCCTGCTTCAGTTACTACTACTAATACTACTACTATGAATACTACTACTACTTCCAGTACTACTACCAACATTACTGCTACTGTTATTGTTACTGATTTTAATACTACCACTACTATTGCTGCTATAGGTTTGTCACTATTACTGCTACTAACGGTAAAACGTTACATCTACCTTCATAGTTCTACAGTATTTGGCACAACTATGTTAGTAATACTGATACCATCACTTACAAACTAGACACAAAAGTGGTTTAAATTTAACAGTTTAGCATAGATTAAAATATCCTGATAATGCTGAGAATGATTGTCAGTCAGGTACAGTCTGCATGAGCTATACTCGCCGGAGGGCTTCCTGCACTGTGACATTTGCAAAGCGGATGTAATTTGCCATCTGATCCCAAAGGGATAGAGCAGAAATAACATTAAACATCGAAAACATACTCAAGAAGAAAGCAAAAGTAGACCAATTCACGAGTAATTCAACTTGATTCGTACCCAGGATGTGTCACCTTAGATAAGTAAGGTTCTGCTAATCACTATTTACGCATGACCTCATTAACTCCGATTTTGCACAGATAAAGAAACATAAGAGTGTTGGCAAATCATACGCAACCGGTCGGTCTGTGTAGATGGGTGAAAATGGCATCTTCTTTATCCGTCTCTTGATCAGTCTTTAAGACGCCATGTAGACTTTAGTTTCTTTCACAGTTAAAGTGTTCGTTGCACATAGCCATCACAACGTGATTGCATGTTCTACGATAAACAAAAATGTCCCCTATTAAAACTGTGCGTCAGTTTAAAGATATACCCTGAAACGTGCACCCACAATTTGGCTTCTTCGTATGCTATACTATACGCGAGAAAGATACCAATAGTAACCAATTCTCCCAAAGGACACAGTATTCGACCAAGTGTCTTACTGTTACCATAACTCTCTGATACCGATCAATAGGATGACTTATGACCCACATGTGTACAGCATATCAATCTTTTAAGTCTATCTTTGGGTCGAACCTTCCCCTAATTTTTTTTTTTTTTTTTTGCTGTCTGGCAAATTTTAATGTAACGGTGCAGCCACAAAAATGAGATAGCCTAGTTGACATGTATAAAATCTGGATCAGTATTTTTTTTTGTTTTTGCTTCTGTTTTCTTCTTCATTTCTGCTTCTTGTAGTAACAAGAGAGTGGCAGCGATTCAGCATAGACATAGCGACGCGAACATCGAAGTTCGAAGAATTCCACCATCTATTGGTAAAGAAAGTATTTTGATGTTGTCCTGCGACTAACTACAACAAGATCTGTGATGGTTTGAAGTTTTCAAATTGGGGCGAAGGACGAAGGAGAAGCTTTCAACGATTACCTGTGAGCAAAGTATCCAACTTTCAACAAAAGTCAACAACACCTTTCAACTTTCAACGACAGAAGCTTGATCCTGATACCTTAACAAGATTTTGAGGTGGACATGGTCAATCAGCTTAGGATGGGGCAGGGGGAGGGAGCTTAGTTTGTTTTGTAACGTCGTCATCAATTGCGCATGCGTTCTCTCAAACGGTCAATCGGTTTATCTCTTAGTACTGTAGGTATCTGAATCTGATTTGATTCTTTTATTAATTTTCATCGTCCCAGGATGTTGAATCCATCTCGAAAAAATAAATAAAAAACAAATAGTATTCCTACAGGGTCTTCCCCCTCTAATCCCATGGATTAGCAGCAAAAAAACTGTTGACTTATAATTTACTTAAAAGACGGAATCGGGGAAAATGGTGACTTATCTTTTTTTCAATTTATGAATTGGCCTTTGAGCGATTCTCAACCTTTAGATATTTAGAAATAGAGATACTCCTATGAGGACACGTAAACAAGATGTATAAGAACAAATTGAAGCTTTGTACGACAACATGCCCCCGGTATGGAAGGAAAACAAATTGAGAAAGTCTGAAAGAAAGAGAGAAAACTGAGAAATTCATTCCGTGAGTGTTAAAGACGCCAAAACATGTGTACCTTAAAGGGTTTTAAACTTCATTTATGTGATACAAATTTAAGTGAGGTTGAGAAATAGATTTATCTCCATACAAGGGTAAAGGACCCAGGGTATAAATTAAAGCGAGATATATCTGGGTATACAGAAAGAAATTGCGGGCTAAAAATTGATGGCGCGTTTATTAGCTTATAAATTCCTCAAAAACAAGTATATCATTTTCACACTGTAATATTGTGATAGTTTTTACAGTCTTCGGTCACAGACAAAAGGCGTCATCTTACTCTATTTTCAGTATATTTGATAATGTATCACTTAGTTAAGAGAGACGTCTTATCACGCGTTTTCGATTCAGTCACAAAATACAGAGATTCGCTGTCTTACGTCTGACAAGTCGCTTTAAAAAGATCGTTATAACAATAATTCCTCGAAATTATGTGCTTCCTACTTTGTAAACTATGAGTAATTTAATTCATGTAACATTGATGTAATCAACTGGGTCTCTAAAATTTACTTGTCAGTCATTCTAACCTATATTATCCTTCCGTAGAATCTTCCTTCCTACATATATTGCAACTGTTTACGTACTGCGTAACTGTATAGTACATTTGTCATTTGGCTTTGGGCTGGCGCCAGTATTAGCTCTGGCTAGGACGGTTCTCCTCATTGCAGAGCATTAATTAATTAATCGAAAAAGTTAAGTGGCTATATTTGACACCGTCGGGACTAACATTAATCTAGTCCGCCATCTTGTATCACTGGGTATATTTGCTCCTTCATCTTTGCAATTTATAGCAGTGAAATAATGTAGCAATCGGACCCCCCCCCCCTCCTCCTCCATCCTGAGCTCACATGTTTTCGTCATTTATGCTAAAATCTATATTCGAACTGGTTTTCCGTCCATGCTGTCTGCAAGCTAGGAATACAGGAGTTTCCAATTTCCATTTGCAGTTGCATGAAACCTGCCATCAGGAGACATATATATTCAGAGTTATGCAATCTCTTCAAAAAAAAAAAAAATGTCGAGGTTAACCCAAAATTGTACTTTTTATGTCATTTTTTTTTAAATATATGCATATGTGAAATAATTTTGAAAGGCATATTTATTACTTTTTCCTATGATATGGTGCCATTACACATATTAGAGAAACAGAATCCCGAGGCGAAGGATCGTATGATACCGCGAGATATTGCAATATGATCAAAACACACATTACATAAAAGAAAAATAAGCTGAGGATGATAAACTGAAGAAAGTGCAATCGTGAGAATTCCGAGATATATTTTTACCTGCCAAATTAGGGACCATCATGGCGAATACATGATTAATATAAGTCGCCGTTCATGTGATAACAAATGTTCAATACCAACTGTCTAGCTTTGAAGGAGACTTGACAAATTAGTTTAATGTGATGCATAAATCAAGGAGGATATATGATGACTATCTTTCTTTGCTATGATCTATATGAAGTGCCATGGGTGATACCGTTAATGCATTGTTTCATTGGGTAATGGGATGAATTAACATTCTGCAAATAGTGGAGTAATTATACAAAACATACTATGATTCTTTATTGATCAGATAGTCGTTAATTCTTTACCTGAATTAGCAAACCTACCCGAGTGGGCAGATGTGGGCGGGAAATAGGTGGGTTATCGTTCGCGTATGTCAGTTTACTGTATTCGCTGTCATACGTTGATTCTACACAACACCCGCAGAAACGATCTGAAGCCATAACTCAAATAGGCTTAACACCCAAGGTATACCACCAGACAAGTCACATCACTTTGGGAGGTTCGGCGGGGGGGGGGGGGGGGAGTGATGGAGATATTTCACATTTAATAGACCGTCTAAATAAAATCCAAGTACTACATGTATCCTCCCTAACAGAAGAAACTGCTGGCTTATGTTGAAGCCAATATGGGAAACGAAGGGATGGATAACGATTTATAAACCCTGCACCCCTGCCATTTCCCATAAAAGTGTACCTGCAGTACACACCGACATGATCCGTCGTAGAGCCATTTGATTGGTTAAACAGACTGACAATATCGGATATCATTAGGACTGGAACCTTGAAATCTTTATAACAAAAGCTTTCCTGTGGATTTCTGTCAATTCTCATCAGCTGTCTGAGTCAGCATCATCCATTGGTGATTCACTCCAACATATAACAAGGAAATGAACATCACATGACAGTCCTTTAAGAAAACGTATACCGTACGTCCACCATTTTGTGTCACTCCTTCTTCTTTTTTTTTCAATCGTGGAAACGACGACCTCCTTCACCTTTGACCTCCATTGACCTTAAGTCCTACAGCATATCCACGTTCTGACATGTACGGTAAAAGGACAATTTCTACATCAATTTGTTGGTGTTTTTGTGGTGTTCTCGAGTGTATAAGAGTGATGCTTGCAATACCCTGGATACCATTCCTGGCAATGTGTTCATTTAACTAATTTGTAAACGCTTAAATGTCCACCGCGAACATGCCTCATACATAAATTTATCATATCTTAATCACATCATGACAAAATGAACCGAACAAGAAAATTACTGCAAGTGACCGCTAGTTGTAAGATGGAGTTTAGAGTAGCTCCAAGTTGTAACTTGTGATGCAAAGGGATAATTGTAACATGTTAAGCAAACGGATTTCCACACTATCATCCAACCAAGAGGTATTCGATCAAACAGCCCCATCATACAACATAGCACTACAGGAGAGTGGCTTCCACTATATTGTCATCTTCCAACCAAACACCACTAACCAACCAACCAAAGAAAAAAAATGAGGTAGAAAAATTACATGGTTAAAAAAAAAAGAAAATCAGATCAATGTAACCTCTGGGTGAAAGAAAAGGTCGAAATAGCACTAACCAACAATATAAATCTTCTCAACCTGAGAACTGCACTACTGTACAAATACAGGCACAATAATAATAATAATAATAGTAGGAATAAGGTAAAAGGAATAATCTACCATATAGCGAATCACGCATGAAAGTTTAAGTAGCTACAACCTACAAGTTCACAGAAATCGACGAAGTGTATTTTACGTACTTTGTATATATTATCCGTCTCTCTGCCGACGTACGGAAGCCTAGAAGGGCCATTCATGGCTAACAAGTTCTATCAACCTAATTTTCACCCACTTTCTTGGCTGATGCCTCCAGGCAGCTTTTCTAAGGTAAATTCACATGAAGACTTTTACTTTGTAGTAAATGTCGTTTACCGTTTCCTGCAGAAAATTTTACGCCGCGAGTGATAAGTGTCTCATTTCAAAAAATTTCCATAAACTTAATATTTTTCAAAAATGCAAATATATCACAACATTCATATTTAATTCATGAGAGTCCTCTATGATGTAGACTTTGAAAGCTATTTTTTGACACTTATGCGCACTTTGGGACATCCAACGTTCGTCCTTTAGTTACCGCTTTGTACATACAAAAGACTTCCAGTACTTCCACATCATATTCAAGTTGAGAAACAGGTGATTGATTTGTCTGCATTCGAGGATTTCACGACCGAAAAAAAAAAACAAACGCAAAATTGGGAAAACCAATCGATGGTGAAAAAGAAAAGTATCAGCACTGATCCTCGTCATAAAAAACTGTCGAGTAAAGTTGAGTCTGTTTTTAAATCGTCAGATGCAAGTAAGAAGAGAAGACTTCACACTTTTTGCAGAGCTAGGCTAGGCTTATGCCTGTAAGCAAAGCCGGTCTAACTGCAGTATACAGGAAGAAAATGTACATAATTTAGAGCAAAATGATTAAAGGCACGGTTGCAACGTGGGGGTCGAACGCGGAGATAATTTCCTTGTAAATGGGAGCTATTGCACTTTATGTCTGCTCCTCTGATGATTTCAGTTAGAATTTGGAGATCTACTGAATACTGCTGTTTTTTTTTTTTTTTTGTCATGTTTCCTCCTGCATGTTTTTATCCAGTCAGACCTTTCGATCAGGACAAACTTGCAGCTAATGTATTTACATGTCTTCCGAGTTTCTGTCCTCGGAGTCTACATGTCAATTCCCTGCCCGGTGCCACCTCGACGACTTAGCGCTATCGCCTGCGATAGTACGATTCAGCAGCTGCTACCGTAGACATGGTGAACACGAATTATCAAAATAACACCTGTCATTAAAAGAAGAAAAAAAATGTTTTCAGATAATACCCGAACCGTTGATGATTAATGGTGGCATGAAAACCACTAAATTTTGTCTGCTTTTATAATATTTAAACACCTTTGTTACTTGGAAACGTTGTCATTTTACCCCATAAGGATGTGTAAAATTATCGCATGTTTAGCATCAATAAATGTGTTTTTGTTTGTTTGGTACAACGATGATGATGATGTTGTTGATGACACTGGTGACGATGATGATCATATCTTTGATGTGTTGTTAGTTGTGCTGAAGGAAATGATAATTACGACGAGATGATTATGTTGTCATTGATGATGGCTATGACCATAATGACTACGTTGATGATATCGATGACAATGAGACGAGATGGTACTATTGTAGATGATGGTGATGCTGCTACTGCTGCCGCCGACGCCGCTGATGATGATGATGATGGTGATGATGATGATGGCAATCAGATGAGAAGACACTGGTGGTGATGATATTAGAAGACGATGAAGATAATAAGGAATGTTGTAAACATTGTTGCTGTCACAATGATGGTACTGATGATAATGATGATGATGGTGATAGGCAATGGTGATAGTAACGATTTTGTTGTTGATATTGTTATTGCGGTGGTTACGAAGACCTCGGTTATGATGATAGCAATGATAATTTGATGCTGAAAATAAGATTTATTGAAATTAATATATTTTATTAACATCTTGAACTTCTTTTTATCCTTGTCTTAATTACACCTCGAACGCTTATCGCTCTCTACTTCTTTTCATTTGATGTTTTACAGATGGGTCTTTTTAACTGTGTCAGTAACTCCCATCTTCTTGAGCTTAACGTATAAACCACTTCCATTCTCGAGAACTCCTTAACAGTCAACAACACACTACACATTGATACTCTCTCACGGCAATAACTCACGATTAGATGACTACATAGAAATCGACTTATCATTAATCAATATCATGTACCCCTCGTATGGCGCATTTTAGTACTGCAGATCGCCTCGCAATATATATATATATATATTTAAAAGAAACTTTATACTGCGTGTGGTAGGCCAACATGCTCATAAGGTTTCAAAACATGCATAACAACTATCACAGAATACTATTCATGGATTTGGGGTTCAAACATTGCCTTATTTGTTCATCAATAACAAAGAGAATGATTTGCATAGATATGTTTGTGAGAAATTCGTGACTTGCTATATTTGGAGTCGAGGGGTATGTGATTTATTTACAGGTGATTTGTAAATGAACTTACAGGTAAGAAAGAGGATTTAACCCTGTGATATATCGCTAAAGGTAATGCCAATATTGTACGTTATGTTGTGTAAGTTTTGACCTCATGGAGCGGATTGGGTAAATCTTTTCCCTGATATGTAATGACTGTTTATTGTGTGTTGTGTTTTAAAAGTGAAAAATGCC
Organism: Stichopus chloronotus; assembly: GCA_021234535.1. Lineage (NCBI taxonomy): Eukaryota > Metazoa > Echinodermata > Holothuroidea > Aspidochirotida > Stichopodidae > Stichopus > Stichopus chloronotus. Next base: position 14,789,596 of record CM037839.1, on the reverse strand, counting down.
TTTCGATGAACGTGGATTGGCCAAATCAGACCATTTTGTAATTTTTTTACAACAAAGACAGGACGTTACGGGTTTTTTTTATTTACAAAAATAAAGTACCACCAGCTATCAGGCTAGATGTACATAACAATTAGCATCATATCAGCGACAAGCCATCAGAAATACGCAAATGTAAACTGTTATTCATGCCGACATGGCAGGCATCGTAAATACATAACTAGGATTTGACAGACAGTAGAGCGGAAAGCGTGAAAAGCTGACCTGGGAAACAAGTAGTACACGATACAAATATTATACGGAAATGTTTTTATCAATTTCGTATCCCCTCTAAATGTTAAAGTAAACAAACTACTTTGGCGCATACCGTAAGATGTGACGAACACATCAACTTGTAGACGCACTATGAACAGTTTTTTTTCGCTTTTTTACTATTGTAATAAAGTCATTAATTAATGGTGATATTATTGATCAGGTCATGAATATTCATTCAATTATGTATAAAACTAGTACATCTTGATTTTCGTCCATCAGTTACTAAAGATGGTAAACGCTGTAAATTAACTTAGGTTCAACGTAAGATTCAAAAGTCAGTGTGTTTTTCCGTGTTTTGAGGGGTCGAAATCCAACGAACGGTTGTTACACTTCCGTGGAAATTCGCAAACGAGATCGCGATGGAAAATGATATACACCAATCTATTCACCATTCATGTTACTGAGAAATTTGTGCTCTTCTCCTGTCACTTGAAATAGGCATTGACCCATAAGCCTTGAAAAATTCAACCAGTGAATCAACTTTGATAATTATCAAGAAACTAATACGTGTTGCGAAGTGAGGCTGCATGTCTATATAGTTAATATGACTCTGATGTCATCGTTATTTTTCTCTTAAAGTTTTATAACTTTGAGAGATATCTGTTTGTAAAGGTTGAATGCCAGCTACATTTTAGTAAACGCTGAAATCTACTTAAAGAAAAAAAAAAAACCCACAGAGCCACATGTCATAACGTGTGATCTTCTCCTGAAAAACAATTTCATTTTCAATTGTTTTTAAGCGATATAAAGGTGGAAACAGTTGAGGTATATCACAAAGCGAAGTCGCCAGGGAATCAGACGGTGTATACTTTCCCATCAAAGCCAAGATTCCTTTTGGTTTTAATTTGTTAACATGACGATCGTCAGCAAAATATTCAAATAACAAAAAGTTGCCTACTAAAAAAGGCAAAATCGGCAAGCACAGTACATACAAACGTATAAATACTTACACTCAACGTAAAATTACATTTTAAGCTATGTCGAACAGATTCCCGGTACGGTCTTGCTCTTCCATCATATGGTGGCAGTCTCCCCGTGAAAGGTGTTTAATTATAATTTTGAATACCGTAATGACGAAGTTTAATTTGTGTAATCGTTGGATATAGAATCACAACACCAAGTATGCCATACCCCCCCCCCCCCCCTCCGGCGAACGGTTATTTGTTACAAATGCTAATAAGAATAAATTCTACTTTGTCAACGATACCTGCATAGCTGATTATAAGCAATAGATTGGACCAAAACGAAGTTCTTCATTCTAGGTACCCCTATAAAGTCCCCTCTTTGGTAATTCAGTAAATGCGATGGTAACTCGTTCCTGTCTTAAAGAAACTATAATATAAATGTGGTAGTTTTTGTCATTTTTGGTTTCTTAATTTTTCTTCTCCAGTAGAAGATATTTCATGACCGCCGTGCACTTTGACAGGGTGCTCCGGTAGTTTGACATTTTCAAATGGTTTAGTTTTTAAGGGCATTTTTTAACCAGTCGGAAAATCAAGCGAACTCTGCCATTTACCCCTTTGTTTTACCTAATTCTAACTCGCAGATCTCATCAAGTAAACCGCCTCTCAGATTATCGATATTTCTAAAAGGGAACTGCAGGCAGCAGGCCGATCCTTTGTAAGTAAAACTAATGAACATACATATCAAAAGGGAAGCAGAGAAAGAGAATAATGATTAGCGAGAGACCAGGAACGGTACGGTGAGGTACAGGACATTATGATGAATGAACCAGATAGATTAGATCTAACGACGATCACGGTAAAAGCAAAAAAGCACGTCAGAAATCAAACGGCGATTTCTACGCTACATATACTGCGATTCACTGAACTCTCTCTTCTCCCGATTCGAATGTCTTTGAACCCCCCGAGCATAGCGGACGACCAAACTCTGGAGACCGACAATGTTGAATTAGTTCGCCCATCGGGCGTTAGACGGAAAGCTTGCTCACGGTTTGCGAACGAGTTATATCCTTCCTGCCGCTGCTGCTTCTATCAACGGTCATATTATACGAGAGAATTTTTTTCCCCTCTCTCCTTCAGTTCATCGGCATTTTTTTTTTTTTTTGGTCGTTTCGTAATACTATTTAAATGACTTGTATTTGGCTCAAGCGCCATTTCACGTCTCACTCGGTTTTAATGTGGCACTACACGTTGGGCTAGGTGGATGTGTAAATTTTATGGGACAAATTACATCACATTTACAAGGTGTGTATCTAGTTAGGTATATCGTTGAAGTAAAATGATCCAGGGTTGTATATTATATCAGCGAGTCGAACCGACGTCCTTGAAGTGGTGTAATAAAGGATACGTCTTGTTCTGAATTCTAGGCCGTAAGTGTTTGAACCAACGGGGACGCAAAATTGAATTTGTAATAGAACATGAATAAGTAACGCAGACTCTCAACAGCTCTCGACAATAATACAAACACTCATTGTCAATGTCTATCTTTGTCTGATCATATTGGCGACTTGTTATTGGTAATAACTCTGTGGAAGTATTGTTTTAATTTTGTGGGTAAACTGCCGTGGAAACATCCTGAAATCAAACCTTTTTTTTATTTCGTTTCAACACTTGCGATACCTAGCCTACAATAAAGTTTAGGAACCCTATTCATCTCAAGAGCTTGATGTATTACGTAATAAGTTAACATCTACATTTATGTATGATGTGACCCCGTGCTTGTCTTGCAAATATACCAAAGAGACCGCCCAGAAAGAATGCATGTCGTTGAGAACTTTTACATTTATACCAATCATATCCGTTGAAAATAACAGAGAACCAGATTCAGTTCTCTCCTTCCTTAAACTTAAGAACCTGCCGACAGACCCCGGGTTCAATATTTGATTGCTTGCAACCAAGAGGTGCAATATACCATTTGCATCTTTTGTCAGGAGCATTTTACCACTGCTGTAATTGCTTTATCGTTTTCAAACGACAGCATTAAAACTTAGTAAATCTCGACTAAACCGTCCCACAGAATCGAATTGAAACCGCTTTCAGTGAACGGGAAAACGCAAAAGCTCCTGTGAACAGAACTCGTCGGCGAAAGGAAAGTGTGCTTTGACAAGGAGGAAAAGGCAGTCACTTTGAAGAACCCACACACACACACAAAAAAAAAAACCAAACTGCCTTAGTTTTAGAAGTGGTCCATTGACGGGTCTGAAGAGGACAAGTGATTTACATACTATGTGTTATAGCAGAAGTTAACCGATCAGGGAGATTGATAAAGATGCAGGCCTCATAAGTACTTGGGGCAATCGATAGGGTATAAAAATAGTCCTTGCCACTCGACGAGGTTTCCTTAAGGTTCCAATTCCTAATTGATTTATCTTTTCGACTATTTTGCAATGTTTTCTTCTTCTGGCTTTTTCTACTTTTTTTTTGTTTTTCCCTCCTTCCTTGATTTCTATATCTTTCCTCTCTCTAGGCATGCAACTATCAGCTCTCTCTCTCTCTTTCGTTTCTTTGTTGGTTAAAACAATTAAACGCATAACCGGTTAATATGGTGACTTTTTGTTTTGTGTTCTGATGTCGACTAATCGAATGGATGAGGTTAAACGAGGATTGATTACCGGATTTTATGACCGTCCTAGATAACGAAACATGCAAATATCACTTGACATGAAAGCGAATTGTGACGTATAGCGCCACTGTTAATCGTTTCTAGGCTTTCTGCTTTTATCAATTGAATTGATTCAGAAGGAATTCTCAGTTTGATGGCCTTGTGTGGCCAAAAATATCAGGGAATTTCGGTGTCTTTATAATTATCCTACCGCTCTCGTCATACATGCAAGTTGGAATTCCCATATGAGGCCACATGAATGATCGTAATTAATTGAATCTCACAATAAACCGTGAGAAGAGATCAGTCGAACTTTGACCTCTATTTTTATGGGATCCGGGAGGTCTATTTGGACTATCGACATCTTGACATAGTTTTTGTTTTGAAATCGTGTTCAGAACTTGAATGTTTCTTTTTGTTACTTAATTTGTAAGATGAAACTTTTCAACTCGGCCTCCTTAGGCTAAAGAGTCCAGGATACATGTTGAACAGTGTGCAATTAGCATCTTCGGTAAGTCGTGTTAAAACCCCGAGCCGCCTCTTCAATTATTCCAAAGCCTGAGTATAACTATTCTAAGCCGGTGGTTTTACAAGGGATTGTCCACCCTCCGAAGAAAAAACTTTACAGGCTTAAGTATCTTAACCCTTCAGGCAAAACAATAGGGAACTGAACTTGAGTTACACGAGACAAAAAAACGTGACAGAGATACCAGGAAAAGATACAAAAAAAAAAACAAAAAAACAGGACGTCGTGAAATGCAATCATGTCATCCATAGTAGATGGTCAATGATTTAATTATGCTACTAGACATGTAATTCGAGCAGTTTGAAGGCAGTGATTAAAATTTCAATTCTTTCGTGAAGGCCCCCTTGCGGTATTTTAGTTTTCATTTCCTGTTTCAAGGAATCATCAAGACAAAAGAAAAAAGCAACAATTTTAATTTCGTCAATGCAGAAGCAGGCGTAATATCTCGCTTTTGATTTTCTTGAAAGGAAACCTCGGAATTTGTCTGTTCCGCAATAATTCATTCGTTACTGTTGTTTGCACGTTTAGCACTTATATGACCTTTGGCTTTTATTTCAATCTCTTTGAATATGATTAAAACAGTTAAAATAAATAAGGCGGTATACCAACGACGAGGACGCATCAGCTGAGAGGATTTAAGGAATAAGGATTGAGAATTGTTCAACCTGGATAAGGTTGATCATTATCACGAAGATGGAAATGTTCCCTGAAAATGGATGGTTCCTAATTCATGAAATATTGCATAAACAAAATTTGTTTTTGTTTGCCATTATGACACATCAGCTTCATTGATCATATTATTTGATAACCAGTGTACAAAGTCGCCTTTCAAGCTTCTAGCTTTAGAATGTGATATATCTCAGGACAGCAAAACATATAGGTATTTTAATGCTATCGAATTCAGACTGACTGACAATCTATTGACAGACTGACAGATAAACAGTCATTATCTTCGCTGTTATGAAACTTTCAACCCTCTTTTATGGTTGACTTTCAAGACATCATAAGAAGGACGGGATGACGGAAGGTAATCGATATACGTCCTCGCACTGTGTAATTATTTCTTCTCTAGATACAATTTATTGACCTTTTACCTACTTACGTTTTCCAACAAAAAAAAAATACACACACACACCCACAAAAAAAAAAAAAAAAAAAACAATATGTGCAATGAATGGAAACACGAGTAATAAATTGTTTTACATGCTTCATTTTCTCTTATACTTGCATGTTTAATCAATACGTAGAATGTCCTTTCTATCGTTTTATGTCCACAAATTATTGATTACGATATATAGTGGGTACTATTTCAGACAAACAAAAAAATGTTTTCAAAACATTGTCTCTGTGAGTGCCACTAATATTTTCTTTTATATATTTACTCTTCACTATTTACTCTTCATGTTTCGTTCCCTGTTTTTTTTTTTTTTTATACTGTGAATGCCCTTCAGCTTTATCATATCGCAGCGTAAAATGTTTCGATATGAAGGGAATCAATTACGCAATGCGATTGGTTGTCTCTCTTTGTATGTATGCCGTAGCAGAATCGCGCATGATCAGCCTATATGTATTTAACAATCTTTGTCGCCTTATACATATCGTCACATGGAATTTTTCGGTTGATTTGGTATTCCAGAAGAAAGGCAATAGGGATATTTCTGTCTATGAACATGACTTTTTGCAAATTGTAAATTCAGACAAACTGCAACTAAACGACTGACAAGTGCATGTAAAAGGTATTGTCGTAATCGAACTAGGGAATCCTTGATCGAAGATACTTCCATTTTGTAAAATCGGCCAATTGGAGAGAGTATGGAAATCTGATTGGTGGTAATAGCAAGATACACTACAGCATTTGACGAATATCGTCGGCAAAAATTATTTTTTTTTCAAGTCCTGTACTGGATATCCTTACCCTGCCTCTACTGTTACCGCAAACCTAATTAAATGACGGCAAGTGAATAAGAGGTAACTTTGTTAATATTCCATAAATTAAATGAACCGCGAAAGATAACCCCTTCGACGATAGCAAGTGAACAGCGTATATCGATAAGCTCCGTCCTCTGTTTATAGTTTCATGAATATGTAATAACGCGACACAAAGGGTATGAAATTACTAACACATGCGTTTCTCTGCTTTTCACAAAATATGGTTTTTATGAATAAATAATTCAATGCTCTGAAACCTCACCCCAATCTCTCTCTCTCTCTTTCTATCCTGCTATCCCTCTTTTACGTTACCATCTATCGAGATATTCACGATGGTGTTTTACATTTTCCCAAATAAACAAATGGAGATTGAAACCAGACAAAATTATATCATATTAAAATAAGTAATCAATTAATAATAAATCAATGATTTGATCTTGGGGCAGGTTGTTTAACCATGTCACTAATGCACGTCTCAGGATATAAGCATCATGGTTAAACTGACAAAACCGGACGACGAGTCCTTTGCCCCATTTAAACGACGCATAAATCTTAACACATACACGTAAGGAAGCTCATGTAAATACCATCCGGTGATTGTGTGTTACTACCCACAAATGTCTTGGCGCGCGCGTGTGTGTGTGCTCTTGCGTTAATTGAGGTGTGTGACCCCGGGTCAAGGTTTCTCAAAGTTGAGCGGCGACGTGGTAAGGCATCCAGATGAACTTAAGGGTAGGGATAAAAATATCTCCCGTGGATTTACATAATCTTGTGGATTTACCTGAAAATTTCTGCAAGATTAGTGGCGATCCCTATGAAAGATATAGGTCACTCCAGGGAATACCACGTACCAATCTTAACCATTTGCACATTTGTTGGCATTGCTCAGATAGTGGCTATGTAATTAGTTTTCTTGGGCCTTTGTATTTTAATCTCATCCCTATACGTGTAATGTACGGGATGAGATATTGTCAGTTGCCATAGCAACAGTTGCCATGGTAACATTATGTATGATTGCTATATGAGACATGGGGGTCTAACCTGGTGTGATACTTAAGGTGACCTAGAAACCCCCATTCGGGTAGGGGTCAAAATGTTTGAAGATGTGTGTTTGTGTGTGTCTGTGTGTGCACGAAAGATTTCAATTTCAATCGTTTGGTTGGGCAACTCCTCCTAGACCGCAAAGCCGATGAGGGTCAAAGTTGGTAGTAACGTAACCGACCGAAGTCGTCTGAAGTTGTGCCTCCAGTCACAATTTAAGGTCAGAGGTCAAAGTCAAATAAGTGAAATCTTATTTTTGTTATGTTTCTTAATACAAAATGGCTATTCACAAGTGGTCTTCAAACATATGACCGGTATACAAGATTTTATCTAAAAATAATGTGTGTGTGTGTGTGTTTGGGGTCAAAGGTCAACTTCAGAGGTCAGAGTCTGCGTCCACAACTGCTCCTAGGCCACAAAACCAATTAGGATGAAAGTTGGTAGATATATATATAATATTTAAGGTCAGAAGTCAAAGGTCAGAGGTCAAATTTCTCATGGGCAAAATGCTTTGAAAAAGTGTGTTGCAATTTTCGTCTAGACAGTGAGTCTAATGAACTTCAAACTTGGTCGTTAGGTAGGCGTACCTGATTATGATATGTAGTGTTCCACTGATCGGTGACGTCGTAGGTCACTAGGGCACATAATACTTAATACGGTAGGTTCTGTTAGTACAAGGTGCAACATAACTTGTGACTTAATATTTCAATCTATGCAACCATGTTTGGACTGAGCGATTATATCTAATAATAATGTCATTTACCATTCTCTTGGTAATACCCCGGCTCAGTATGTTTTTACTGTTACATGTGGTGTATACACTAGCCAAGGAGTTGAGTTGCTTACAGTGCGTTTTTGGCGGGGAAAGAAATTGAGTAACGCAAATGAGTGTAACGGGTTCCTTAGAACTATTACAAAAAGCCCATAGTGGTTGCGCGCTGATCTGAGAAATAAAGAAAATCAAAGGATTACTTTGACGCACACGCGATCTGCATGGGAATATGTACTTTGACGCGCACGCGTGACTGCTACATTTACACAACACTTGCGCGTTATGTACACATCAATGGCCGAGTGGGCTGCCCCTAGCTGTACGTGTGCCTGTGCACTAGCACTGTCTGCAACATGTAAAGCGCTGGGTGTTCAAACTTTCCATCTACTTTAAACACGTGTCAAAGAGCGAACAATTACGGACAATGATAGGGATGAGATGCAAATTCTGCCGATTGCCCTCTTGTTACCTTTTTTGTTTAAGATTTACTAACACTTATTCAAAAGAATGGACTTAAACTTTTGTGTTATATAATTGAAAATAATTTAATCTATTAGAGGGTCAGTTATAGCAGTGCCTCGGGCACAACTTCTGTTGAGTTACTTTCTCCTTGATGAGTTAAATTTCGAGTGATTTAATCATAGCGTAAATTTCATGCACTTTGTTTTTGCGTTAAGTTGTTCTGCTATTGCGCCTTTGGCACTCTCCTTTTCCCCTATTGGCATCAACTCCTTTTTGTTTTATATCTCCTACATCATTTGATTTTTTTTCACTTTTGTTGGCATTCTCTGCTTGATACTGTTTTTTCTCTATTATTTACACCTTTATTGTTTTTGTTTGTTTGTAAAACTAATATTCATCATAAAAGGATAGTCCAGACAGAAATTTATCTTTGATATGTTTAAGAGTAAGTAAATGTGACCCTTATAGTAAAACTTCCATTCAGTTCCCATGCATGGTTCTCGCGATTTTATCAGTTCGAGTTACCCCCTTTGCTACCAACTGGGAACTTGAAACAAACAGGAGTGACATCATCTCTTCACATTGCTAAAGAGTCTTTAGTTTTCTTCATTTTTTAATTTATTATTTTGACCTTGAAATCAGCAGGTGGTCAGCTTACATACTGGTTCCCGTGAAGGTCACAAAACTCTCATAGCCCTCCTACATTCACATTATGATATCACTATATATTGAAGTATTAAATTTGGTGTATATTTTTTAAAGAAAAACATAAAATACTTTCTCGATGTGGAGAGATGACATCACTCCTGCTTGCTTCAAGTCAACTGTTGGTAACAAATGTGGCAACTTCAACTACTCATATCTCCGGAACCACACATGGGAATTGAATGGAAAATTCACTGTAATGGTCAGATTAACTTGCTCTTCAACATATCAAAAGTTATTTTCGTGGCTAGACCATCCTTTTAAGTCTATTAGCCAGGTGTATTTGGACTTGTGTGATGATTAATATGTCTTATAACTTGAGGCTGTGGACATTCATCCACAAGACTGTTTTAATGTAAGCCTAAACGTTTATAGTATTGTAATACTCTCCCGGACAATCATAACGCTGATTACATTTAATTGTTATCAGTGCTGCTCAAAAACTCTGTCCCTTTAAGAGACAAACAAATATTTCAATGTAAATCAAGATTAAGGCCTGACTCCCATGAAAACTGTTACCAACTTTGAGAGAGAACAAGCAAGTGTATTTGTTAACAAATAAGACACTATAAAGTAAAAGGGGAAGTGTTATATAGTAATTCCTGTTAGGTTGTTGTTTTTTCTTTTCTTTTCGTGAAACGCAAACCTGCGGCATTTGAAGAACCACAGAGACAGTAAAAACAAAGAAGCAATGGGCGAATCTGCCCTTTCATTGTCTTCTAGTGGAATGACTCTTTTACTAAATACGTAGGATGAGCTTATGCACATGAGAAATCATTATGCATATTACGTCACGACATGCGTTAAACCAGTTTTCTTGAAAAAATTATGTTAACAGCAATCAGTGGCGATCCAGATTTGTCAGAGGGGAGAGGACGGTACCCAGTATAGGATGATGGCTGATTGTGGAAAGAGGTGTCCCCACCACCCCCCTTTGAAAAGTTTTAATAACGTTAGGGGGACTATGGGTGCGAAATGGTGCTACATTTGAGCTGAATATTTCGTCAGCAACTCCTATTTTTTTAAGTGACGATTTTACATTTTCCGCATTCATTGGTGAAAAAGTGTGGGGTTCGTAGGTAATATATAAATTTTCCATTTTCACCTCTGGCGCATCCTCCACATCCCAGCATAACAATCCTTGTCCAGGTCATAGTGATTTGAATAAAAGACTGATCTGACACTTGGGGGGGGGGGGGTTCTACCCTGCAGTGGGATTTCCATTCCAATGATAGTTTTGTTTCATGAATATAAAAGATATGATATGGCTTTTCTCTCACTTTTTTGGTGTCAAATGAAGTCACACCATCTTGAGGTTCTCCACTGAATAGGTTTCAAACTGATGGTTCCACAAAGTAGAACGACAACTTCTTCATATTACCCTGAATTTTGCAGTAAATTCCATCCAAATCATTCGCAACACCTCGAGAAACTCTAACGTTGCTGAGAGCTAGGACACAGAAGCTACGAAATTGGAAAATTATAGTTGAAATCCCTTGAAAGTGGAAAATAGTTTTCTGTGGGCTTGGTTACCCTTGTAATAGACTGAAGTTGGCAATCCAATCCAACGTGGTGTTCATGAGTTACCACAGAGCGTAATATTACTGGGAGTCTCATGAATGTCCCGATTTGGCTTAAGTTGTACTGTGGCCAATATGCCATAGTATTATCAGAGCGCCAAAATTCTGAGTGACAGAATTATTTTAAATTTTCAGGGGAGGGATGGTATTTTTAGGTCGAAAATAATAAACAAAGTGTCACTGACACATCACATAGGCTTAGCGTTGTAATTGGAGAAGGTTTTGTACTGTTTTATGAAGTTGAAAAAAATTCAATTTTTTTGGAAGTGGACCGGGTGCCCTGGGTCTCCCCCCCCCCCCTCTAAATACGCCCTGGTAATACAAACTTACTGTAAACGAAATGCAGATAATCTGTTGGTTTCAGCTATGCTATCCAAAGCTTACCTAAAAATGTCGTAACATTGTCAATTTCTGAACTTGCTAATGAAATTGAACACATCTCTCCGTGTGTTGTTTTAAGTAAACCCTACACAAGAAAATTTATCGTAGGGAATGAAAGCTCATTGCTGACAATAGTCACACGAGCCAGACCTATACATGTAACACTGACAATAGATTCAATTCTTTTTGAAATTGATATCTGAATTCTCGAAAGGAATTTATGATCTCAATTGATGATCTCAATTTTTGGTATCCTCAGGGGTCAAGTACTCCACATGCTGATGTGATTTTTTTTTGTTTCAGTGTGCTGTGCAGTGAGACAAAAAAAAAAAATGTCGCCCAAGCCCTGTTCATGGAGTGAGATAACTGATACCAAGCTTTGGCAAGAAGACGAAATAGTAACAAAACTTTTTTTCCATTTGATTCCATTTGATAGACCTGCGAAGTCTCAGAACAGTGGACTTTGCCAAAATTACACGGTGATTCCTGACGACAAAAAGTACAAAGTAACGTATCCAACTTACGTACATGAAAAGCTCCCGGAGTCTGTCAGACATTCAGAGGCTAATAAAGCATAAAGTGGATGCTGCTAATGTCTGAAAAGTTAATAATACATGACGTCCTTGGGGTGACACTAAAGGATGGTTGTTGCATAATCTACGTGTGAATTTAAACAGTGTGAAAGATTGCAAATAAAAGCTCTAGGTGCAGTCACATTATATCCATCTCACGGACGGTGAAGATTTAAATAATGCACGTTTCTTTTTCTTTTTTTTAGATTTTTTTTTTTCTGTGTGTGTTACATTTTGATCGCATGACGTCGTCGGTGTGTCCTATATTGTGCAGTAGACTCCTAGCGCACAAAAAGGAAAAAAAAGAGGAAAAGATACGGTACTCCATAGAGCATTGAGGAGGTGAGTACGCGGTGTTTGCGTGGTTCTGGTTCGAATGATCAAAAAGCTAAAACATTTATTTTTGTAGAAATTATGACACAATTAAAAAATATACTTTTTCATGATTTGATCCAACGACAAGTCGCGAAATGATAAAAGAATATTGAACTTATTGTATACCCACTGTCAAGTACCCCATTAAGCAGCGCATATAGTACCGTATGTAACTATGAGTATCAATTCAACGATGTTTCACTCTGCAATTTACTGTGAAATACAAATATCCACGTGTAAAGATATATGTATATAAAATAATGGTGTAAGGATTATATCACAATGAAAAGGTATAAACTTTTATTCCATCAAGAATAAATTTCACAATGACGTGAAGTTTATTAAATCTATATTATTGTCTATGGAAATGCGAATGCCGGTGTGCAATATATTGTTACATTATTACGTAAACAGTGAAGCCAATCGTCATACTGAGCTACTAACTTACGCTACCCTGCACCCGTGCATGTTAGTAAGAGGAAAAATGACACGGCAAGATATTACATTATTCGCATTTCATGAAATACGACAGTCAAGTTTCTTTTTTTTATTTTTTTTTTTTTTTAGCTGATTATAATCAGCCAAACCCAATATGATATGATAAATGTTTCATGACAACAAAACGAGAAACCTGACAGCACGTACAACGGCAGTGGTGGATTCAGAGTCCATATCCAGGCGCCAACCCCCCCCCCCCCCTTACTCCTTCATCGGTAGATTACTTTTTTTTTTCAAAATAAGAAAACGCATAGAAGAAGAGAAGAAAACCAGAGAGAAAAGATAGTATGATGTAGGAGGTCAAACAGGTGTAGTCATTGACTTCTCAAGTGTAACGTTACTTTCTCAAAAGTGAGGGGGGGGGGAACTGTCCCTAAGACCGCTCCCCCAGGACGATTATCCAATTATCCATAGGCGTCCCCACTATAAGAAAACGCCATGATGTCATTGTACTATCAAAACGTATTGCATCATAAAAAAATGAGAATCGTCTAGAGACTTGTTTTCGACACCGTCCTCTTTAAATCATTTTTATGAATTGTCGAAAGTATTTCGTCAGAGAGCCAGGTAATACATCATTCGTTATAACAGAAAAAACAAACAAACAAACAACTGAAAGCAGAAATTTTACAGTCGTAATCCTCGAGGTATAGAAGACTGTTTGTGATACATAAATGCTCCTATCAAATATGCTACAGAAAAGGAAAAAAAAAAAAAAAACAGCAACACCATATTCCTTGAATCTTTTGGTGAATATTTTAATGAAGGTTAATCTCAATACGTTTAAGGCTGCTCGGAGTGCTAGTTGTAAGGTTGAGTATTAAGTATACCAACTTGGAGGTAACTATCTGCGGTGTCATTCTATTTTCGTGATTGCAGAAGAGTTTTAGATCAGTTTCGATAAATGTTGACTTGAACAGAAACACCAACATTTTTCTTTCTCTTTCTTGTATACACACGAAATACAATTGCATCTTTACGCGTCCCCGGTAGAGTTTGACTTTGTAAAAAAAAAAAAAGCCCCCGATACGGTAATCCACATGGCAAAAGGAGATTTAAGATTAAAAGGAGATTTAAGATTTAAGAGACAGAAGATGTTGTATGACTCCAGCTCAAGTCACGAGCTACGATAGTCGCATAAATACATGCTAATTCATATTCTGTTTGTGTACACTTTTAGGCTATACGTTCGGTGCAATGACCGAAAAAGGGCTCTAAACAGTCTTCTATTTCCCGTGGATATATACTTCACCACACTCGCGACATGTGACCATTGGAAATGACAAGCAGCATACATTTTCAAGTGGGATGTTCCCTACAGCTTAGCCTATCTACCATGCCTATATGCAACTGTTTCAAATCTTTAATGAGGGATTCTCCCATAGGTGGGGTTTTTGACCATGCAAGTATAGATTCCCAAGCGATGGAGCTTCTACGACGCCGTAAGGCTGTGGCGTGTTTAAAACGTACATGTTATAGAAATAAGCCTCATCGCATTTTATATATGTCCTTACAGAGACCGGGGACTAACATCACTGAATGGAAATTTAAAGCGATATCAGGTCTTGTTTCTCAATCAGATGGTTGGAACGATATCTACAGTATTATACTGGGATGATCCACCATGGTAATTGGAAGCAGTGATGTAGTCATCAGGTGGGGGTGCGTCTTGTGTCCCAAAGATTCATGTCAGCCGTATGTGCTCCCCAGTGAGCTTTGACGTTGAAAAAAATGCCTTCTTTTTATGGCATTTTTCTAAAAAAGTGGAACATTTTCCTTGCCTTCTCAATGATAAATCTGATAAAACGAGTATTTTTCAACGTTGACAATGCAGAGGAATGACAGTTGTTAGAAATCGCAGTACATTTATCTACTCGTGTTGAGGTAGACTTGGTGAAGTCTCTCGCGGTTTCATGGTCCTCAAAGTGGTCTTTCAGATAAGCACGGCCCTGCCTATCGTAAGCGGCTTTCCTGCATAAGTATGTTTACACAAAAGTTATTTCAATTGGTTTTATGGAAAAATGATCGTTTACACATGAAAATATGAAACAATCAAAACATTGCCCTTTAAAACTCACAGTGGGCATTGTGCAGGGGTTAATATAGCACCGCATTTGTCAATTTCGTTAATAATGAATGCAGTGTAACGTAAACTGAATGAATTAGAAATAACAAGGCCGTCGCAAGGTTTTTCTCTGAAGCAAAGTGAGAACTACCTAAAATACGTCATGGTTCTTTCAATCACATTTCATGGGATATTTAAAAAAAAGTAATGAGTCAGAGATATCCAATGCATGCTGGGTCCGAGAGCTTCACCCCAGTCGCCAACCTGTGGATCCCGCAGGTACAGGTACTGAGAATACGTGACGAAATAGTCGCGCTAAAATTGGTCGGATTGGAGTGCTAACTATACAAAACCTTTCGTCCCCTTCAATTACGCATTTTTCCCCATGGACATGACAACTAATGATCCCCTTCCTTTGTACGAAATACAGCATTTGAAAATCAAAATTAAAGAATTAGAATTACGGAGAAAACTGAAAGCAACAGTTCTTCAGTTTCCATTCATTGAAGATGAAGTACCTGAAGTATAACTGCATGCCTTGTTACTAAGTAACAAGATATAGAAAGAGCCATTTCCTTCAATCGGGATGGGAGGGGGGGACGTGTTAGCCCTTAACGTTTTGGGGACCGAAAACAAATTAAACATACGTAATTGTAAAGCAATAAGTACGACCGGTAAGCTGTTTTCACAAAGCTATCCATTTTTGTCTCCTACCGTATCAGATGTTGTCGACCAATGCGTGAATGATAACGTCACCCTCCACCGGTTGATCATCACATTATCTGGTTTGATACTCCTGTCTTGAATATACTGGCAATGCGTATTTTAAACTATTCAGATGTATTTGATCAAGTTTTTACGTTTCCTTGAGTATATTAAAGTGTAAAATGTGAACATGTTTTCAGCTAACATCGACTTTCAAACCCCGAAAGTTTCTAGTGTCAAAATGTTTCTGTTCGTCGACACCTATACTTGTATTATTTATCTTCGTGCCAAAAAAAAAAAAATCCCCAAACTTCCCTGAAAATGAGATCGCTGTTTCGATTCCTGTTATGCTTCGCTTCTCGATGACATTTTGCTTGGAAGTAATTTGCCATGCTCTCTCCTGACATACTTTCCAATCGCTTTATAATCAGTTTTGAACTTTACAAAGCAGGAAACCTACTTGAGGTGTAGCTATCAACAGAGAGAGAGAGAGAGAGAGGAAGAGAGAAAGAGCGAGAAACAGAGAGAGGATGGGAGAGACAGGCGGTAATTGTATATACGTCGCTAGAGAAAAAGACAGTTTATTACTTTCTGTTATCTGCAGGTGGCAGAAAGTATTTGAAATCGACAAGGAAGAGTTAATCGTAATGATAATGATGGCTATAATAATGACGGTCCTGATAACGATGAAGATGTGCAGAAAGATGATGATGATGATGATGATGATGATAGCGATGATGAATAGAGGAATGACTATCATGCTGGTAATAATGATATTATTGGTAGTGATGATGTTGACGATGATACTGATGATAGCAATGATTAATAGAGGAATGACTATGATGCTCATGATAATGACTCATGATAATGATATTATTGGTAGTGATGTTAATGAAGGTGATGATGATGGAGACATAGATAATGATGATGGTGATTATGATGATGACGATGATGTTAACAATAATAAACAGAGATAGCATGATGATGATGGTGATAATGACGATGATGATGGTGGTGAAGGTCCTCTTAGCTATTATTGTATCAGCCCGTTCAATTCGGGCAAGGGTCAGAGTCCTGCATGGGTAAAAAAGTTTCGACATTTCACAACTTGAAATTCTATGTGACAGAAAGCATAAGAAAAACTGCACTTTATACATAGTATTCACAGTGTCTCCTTCATTTTCAATTAAAAATAATAATAAAAAAAACAACCTTTCCCATAGCGGATAACTTCGTTTATGTATTTTGAAAACTGCCATATGGTGCTAGTTAACATATCCTCGATACACAAACCGACGGGATCCTGTCTATGGGACATTGAAATATCATGTCTGCGTCCGCAAATTTTCTATATCTACTTCGTACCGTACACGCGTGGCTGAAAAAATAAACCAATGATGCATTGTGGGAAACAACTCTCAGTAACGGTTCGGATTTCTGTTAGTGAATTTACAAACAGTAGCATCTGCTTGGTTAATTGGAACTTCCAACAAACACACCGCTAAGGACCTATGGAATATTAGAGGTAACTGAGAAAAATGACAAGAAAAAATTCTTATTCCAAATAGGACCATAATCTCCGATTAATGCTATGATAAAACCAACATCATCAGTGACTGTGAAAAGCGGCGTCAAAAACGACTGGGGTGTTAAGAAAGATTTCGTTCATTGACATAGGGCGTGATAAACTTGTCGCTTTCGAAGAACTTAAAGTTGAGCAGCTTCGTGACGATCATCCTATCAATAGCTATCAGTATGTTAACTGTGACTAATTTAAACGATGACAACGTAATATTGCAATTTATAATACTAGTCAATGCATAATGTCATCTTCTTTCATGTGTAGACAAAATGATTGGTCTGTGCTAGTGCGTGTAATACACACAAGTAATCAATAATAAAGTATACCCTTCTTAGTTTGTGGTTGAGACATGATATTATGGTAATTTTTTATTTCAAATCAAGCATATCATGTTACGCGCCTCATTACCTTATGTCTACCTCATGTCTACCTTAGATGTATTTCCTGAAGGGTTTATCTTTGCATGAGCTCTTTTTTCCTCTCCTTTTCATTTTGGGTTCGGGAATGAAGAATACAATAGTATCATCAGTAGATAGCAGTGAATAGATGTATTCATTCACATGCCTCTTTAACGGTACGTAGGACATTTTGATTGTATAAAATCTACACCGTTTCCCCAAGTGGTCTCTGACCATCAAATCAGTTTTGTATCATTTTTTATTCATCACTACAAAAAAAATCTTGAGACGTCTTCAGATGTAACAATGATTCATTGAATGGACGGCGGCTGATTCAATTTTCAATATATGTATTTTTTATGATATGCTTTACAGAGATTCCGAGTATTGAAAAGATAAAAAGAGAGAGAATAAACTGTGATTGATTTATCAGAAAACCGAGCCACCCAAGATGAACAACCGTCAAAGTCCACTTGTAAAACACATCCGTTGCATAAACATGTTTACTCTAGCTACCAGTCCATTTAGGTCATGGCTTTCAAGGGACGTGGTGGAGGTATTTCGTGCCACCATTAATCAGTGTCTTTGCTCATGTGCTGAGTAACGCTTACGCAATCAATAAGAGGGGCAAGGAAGCCTGAAACGATCTATATGGACGCAAATGGTGAAACTTTACCAAAAGCAACCATAGGATTTCTATTTTATTTTGAAAGTGTGATGACGCGGAGGGGGGGGGGGGGCGATTGACACATGCCATAACCCCCTCTCCTATGAGTTATGTAAACCATACTTTTCATGGGGATGGGCAGGTTTTACTGGGACCTCACTCAAGCAAGGGATTAAAGTGAGGAGGCAAGCAGTGATGAGTCCATCTAGGCACAGCGCCACCATCATCGGCGCGTAGAGTGCAGAGACAAAACCCTCTGAGAATAATAAAATCGCACTTTCCAGTCTATCTGTTATTGTAAATTGGATACAGTTTCTTTTTGTATTTTTAAAACAGAGGACTGGAAATTTACCCAGTGACAAAGGATAGATTAACTTCTGTGCAGTTTAAGGTCACAAAAGGTGTGCGGGGTGAGGACAAATGGGTTAGTGTCTCCTCTAAGCAACAAGAAGGGGATATGTCCCCCACCCTCCCCCGACTTAAATAGAACCCCCCCCCCCGACTGGAACTACATTAGCTACATTGTAAATTGAGAAAATGATCGTATTCGAGTAGATCTTTGCAGACAGCAGGGTCTGTTTACATTGGTCGGTTCTTAACTTGAGATACGGTAATATATACGTCGGGACTTGTAGTCACTGTCGAGTTTAATGTACTACTTGTTATAATGCTGAGGTATGGCAGATAAACTGCTTTTCTATGTTGCCATATTGGCGTTAAACAAGAAGGAAACCCCAGACGCAGTGTAAAAACATAAACTATGAAAATTGGTAATCATACCACGATACTATGATTCCTCAATTTCACAGAGCAAGAATCGAACCTCCCAGAACCTCTCAAAGGTACTGTGTCAAGCATCCATAAAAGGGCTGGCTGAGCTGAAAAGGTTGCATAGTGAAATGAAAATGCTGCAGCCTAAATTAAAATCCGTTGGAATTGTGTTTCTTTGACGTGGAGTGTTGCACAGTGTTGTTATTTCTCTTGTTAGGCCTATATACGTATTAGTATCTCTTAATTCATTAATTAATGTAAGTGATACCAATATTTGTAAAGAAGCAAAATGCATGCTTCCCAAAACAAAGCCCACGGGTCATATGAAATTCTCAGTTGTCCTTGAAATAAAGGTTCAGTAAACAAAGCATATCATAAGACATTTCAAGCGAGTCTATGGT
The DNA here is from genome assembly GCA_021234535.1 of Stichopus chloronotus. Lineage (NCBI taxonomy): Eukaryota > Metazoa > Echinodermata > Holothuroidea > Aspidochirotida > Stichopodidae > Stichopus > Stichopus chloronotus. The sequence continues at coordinate 14,770,290 of CM037839.1, read as the reverse complement.
GCGCCTAGCGTGCCATAAGTCCAGAAATTGACATATGTCGAATTAAATCGTCATATGTCAGTTTCTCACAATCTCATTGGTTTAAATCGTCATATCTACAAGAAATCGACATATGTCAATTTAAATGGGCATCTGTCAGTTTCTCACAATTCTATTGGACAACAGAGGGCACATGACAGTTTCTAGTGTTCTGATTGGAAGAAACTGTCATATCTAAAATTAAATCGACATATGACAATTTAAATAGGCTTCTGTCAGTTTCTCGTGATTCCATTGGGCATGGACGGTACAGGACAGCTCCTAGAATTCTGATTGGGAGAAACTGTCAGATGTAAAATTAAATCGACGTATGACAATTTAAATCGGCATCTGTAAGTTTCTCGTAATTCAATTGGACAACAGAATGCACATGACAATTTCTAGGGTTCTGAATACCGATTTAAATATATGTCGATTTAATCTTACATATGACAGTTTCTCCCAATCAGAATTCTAGGAGCTGTCTTGTGCCGTCCTTGTCCAATAGAATTACGAGAAACTGACAAATGCCGATTTAAATTGACAAATGTCGATTTCTTGTAGATATGACGATTTAAACCAATGAGATTGCGAGAAACTGACATATGACGATTTAATTCGACATATGTCAATTTCTGGACTTATGGCACGCTAGGCGCACCATACGAGTCCCTCTCTTGACATCGTACATCTGCATACTTATTTAATATCTATGCATGTTGCAGGTGTAAGACAGAATTTCGCCAGTAAAATCGTCAAAAGTCATGGATTTTGATGGAATTTGTGACTATTTTCAGCACTTTTAATGGTTAATACAGAGAATGTTCCTAAATATTATTTTCGGGTCACACAACTTTTAGTGCATACATATGGCTACGGACGTTATCATCGCAAATTGGTTCTATTACCATCGGGTATCTTCAATATTCTCAGAGAGAAATAAAGGAGCAAGGAAGACTGTGACGTTACGCAAATATCAGCTTTTACAACAACAACAACAACAAAAAAAACTCTCAAGAGGTTGTTATTGAATCCATTTTTAATTACCCTTCCTCCCACTTCAACCGTCTCATCCACTTCAAAGTTATTTACGTTCATGCTTTGTTAGGTCACTGTAATGCATCACATTCCCATGGTGCATACATACTTTACCAACTTAAGGCAAATGATTTATGCAAATGCCGCTGTACATCAAATCATGTTTAGAGTTAGCGTAACCAAATACCTTGTGTGAGATCCGGTTCATTTCCTTCAGTTTGTTCTCCACTTCTACTGTAGACAGCTCGTTGGGTTACATTATTTCAACGAAAGTATGTTCTCTTCAAATTTTGATGCGAATGTCCTACTTCCACGATAATGTAATTTCTTTTTTCCTTTCTAATTTTTTTTTTGTAAGGGGGGGTATATATAGATTCTAACACCCTGTGGCGCTTATGTGATATCTTTTACGATGTTGATCTATTTATCGAAGACACTTAAACAAATGAAAAGTTACAGAGTGAAAGAAGCTAGGTTTCTAGGTAATCTCAATGTTGACTTGTAACTTAAAAGAAAGAGAATACACATATAGACAAATGACTCATCGATACGAAATACGAAATGTCATAACATGGAGGACAAAATAAAAACATCTTGATCATGAAAGAGGACTCTTTAAGTGACTCTTTTCTCACAATCAATGTGACATCACTTACGTTTCATCATATCTTATCTGTGTAGTATTTTTGAGGAAAATGGTTCCATATACCTCTCGGTAATAAAGGCTAGTTAAAACTTTATATGCTATTGTAACGGTATCACGCATATTCATGGACTCCTATACTCACATTGCAGGGATCACACTGGAGGGATAACGTCAATGCGAAGGAGGGTGTGTTTTCATCCGTTGCAACGATTGCCGTGTATGTGTTTTCTGCCGTAAATTCATTCGGTGGGGGGGGGGGGGGGTAAATTTGTGTTGATTTCATGTATACGGTGTACAGACAGACGAAAGTTTACCACTTCCATGTAAAACCTAAAAGCTGCATTTGGGATCTGAATTAACGTCTCATGGCTTTGTCCGAACATAAATCGATTTTAACTATTCAAAACTCATCATGGTTACTACATATTCAGAGTGTGTTTTCACTGTGACGGGTTTGTCCTCTCTGTGTAATATGCAATGTTGTTTGTATCCCCCATGCACGTATGAGAATATGATTACCTGCCTTCGAGCTTTTCATGAGCCACATGGTAAGACATTGACTTGCCAGTGCGAGTTATATTTTCAGGAAAAAAAAAAAAATTGCATAACAGTACCTACGTTGGGCATAACGAAACTCAGAAGGTTCATTTCTAACTATAACGTTTCATATACTGTCATGATGACAGAAATTAGCAAAAAATTATTAAAATGCAACAGAAATGTAATCTAAATTTGAAAGTTTTCTTGAAATAACATTCAAGGAAATTATAAAATTGAAGACAAACTGTATTTATTGTTGACAGAGGAGATAAATATTTAGGGATAATGACAGTTGAGTTTATCCCCAGAGAATATTGTTGGCTCATTTGGACTGAGTCTACATAGAAAGGTACATCTTCGCAGCCTCTACCCAAGTTGGCCTTCTGTAACGTTGAACAAATCTTGTGTCGGTTGAAATGCGGTTTCACCCACTGTACCCACGATAATATGTTACGCATTAACGTGTCGATATTTCACTTTATTATTCACTTTTCATTTAATTTTCATTTTACATTACAAAAGGATTTTAATTAAATAACCAAAAAGAATATAGCCAGGAGAATCAAAGTCACACATGATACCTAGTTAAGGGACCACTGTATAACATTATATTTGATAATTTTTCGGATACAGTGGAAGAATTTAAATTGCATATATACTCTTTAGGTGAACATATACATTGTTACTTCCAGGAGATTGCCTTTATAGAATTTCTACATTAGTCTATATTTATCGTTTTTTTCTATAACCTTTGTAATTGCATAAGAATACTTGTGGCATTCGAATGGCTTCCTTCAGATTTGGTATGCATTAGATACCACTGAAAAAAGTTTTCCATTTATAGATATCAACGCACATGCATGAAAGACACGGTTGAGTGAAAAAGCAATTTAAATACAACCAGCAAAGCATTGCAAATAAGAAACCTTATATTTGTAGATCGGCAGGTGATTTGTAAATACATATATATATATATATATATATATATATATATATATATATATATATATATATATATATATATATATATATATATATATATATATATATATATTATATATATATATATATATATATATATATATACATATAATTATCGAGACAATTATCCTGCCCAGCTAGCTAAGCCCGAATACTACAGACCTCCGACCCGAGGTCCAGAGCTGCTGTTAGCTGTTACCAGGTACCACCCTTGTAGCATTGTGTGTAGCTGCTCAACTTTAATTACTTGAGCACCCTACCCATTTAAATCTAATCTAGAAGGGGTGTGTATACTGCAATCTGAATCTGACCCAAAAGTCGTATCTAGAGATAATTATAGATCTAATTAAAACTTAAAGCAACACTCTCATTCCATTTATATGTTCCTGTTTGGGTAAATATCTACATGCATTATTTTCTGTTGCCATTCCTTGACAAGATTTCACAACTACATTTGTCTTCCACTTTGAACAAATTAAACATTTATTAATCGTCGTGTTTATCTGAGCATGAATTGTTGATATATCTAGCAGATTTTGTTTCTTTGTCAGCAATAATTGCTGTTGTGACATTCCTTTTCAAATCGATATTTGATCAAGAAAAACATCCGGTATTGAGGTGGTGGGGAAGAGACACTTATCTATTCTCCATAGATAACAATCATCGACAATATACTTAATTAGTGATGCTACTATCATTTTTGTTTCATCTTACTTCATATTAACATGAACCTGCAAATGTAGTGATGAAGACATTTCATTCCAAAGTTATCGGCGACAGCTGAAGTGGAGGGAAAGAAAAACAAAAAAAAAACCAAAAAAAAAAAACAACGAAAATCGAAATTTTGAAACGGTAACTTTGCACGAAACATGGAGCTATGCAAAAGTAAATGTACTCTGCATTTATAACATTGTATTTAGATTACTTCGCCTGAATTCTAAAGTGTCAAAATTTGATCGCTGAGAAAATTTGTCGCTGGGTGAGATAAAATTTCATTGAAATGTCAATTATTGCCAATTTACTTTCGAGAAATCGAAGCTAAAAAAACAGTTAGAGGCAGAAAAGTCTTGGCATTCCCTAACACAGTCGTTCTTTGAAAGTCGTTGAATTTTCTTGAAGAAAACGGACATAGTTTAGAAGGACACAATTTTGGCATACATATGTGTCTGTATGTGTGTGTGGAAGGGGGGGGGGGAGAATGAGCTGTATGTTTGTTTTTCTCATTTTGAGAAGTTTTCCTACCTCCAAAAAAGTATAAAAGTAATAAAAACCAAGGGTATATCCCATTTTCTTCTGTGAATAATCTTGTACTATCTAATAAATCAACAAAATAGAATAACGTAAAATTATAGTTCAAGAGGTATAACGTACAACGAGTTGAGTCATATAAAAGTTACCAGCTACTACTTGTTCGGAATGAAGGTAAATAATGGTTACTCATTTCGTTCAATCCAAACGCGTGGCGGATTTGGAAAAGTGACACCTTGAAACAGTGTAACGATTTATTTATTGTTTCCGTTGCCATGACTACGTGAAGCCGTGATCTTTTTGAATGCATCGCAATGATTCACAATCAAATTACATTCGGCTATTATTTTGCATATAAAACGGACGGTGGGGGAGCAAAATGACAACTTGCTTCCAATGCAATATCTATCAGACAGTCCGCTCTGTCGCTGTTGTTCATCGTTGTAACGTATTCAACAAGCTGCGTTCTTTACAGAAGTGAAACCATATGCCGCAATTCTGGAGACCCCCGAGCCATGCACGAAATTGAAGTTTGCTACCTTTGAAACAGACGTTCCGCATTTGCTGAGCAAAGGCTTTTTTTTTCTTCAAATGTTCATGTGCACGTGAACATGTGAACTGTGCACGCTGTTCCCTGCATGGTGGAGACCGTATAATTTTCGTTCGTAATATATATATATATATATATATATATATATATATATATATATATATATAAATATATATAAATATATATAAATATATATAAATATATATATACATGTATTCTTATGTTTATACATGTATTCTTAGCTTTGACTCGGGAAGGCCACAGGAAACGCCACTATGGTAACTTGTGTGTTTGTGTGGTGTGTACAAATGGTTTCCCTTTCTGACATAGCAAAACTATTTTCCTAATATTCTCCAGTCCCATTCATACGTACATAGACACACACACGTGCACACGCACACACAAACTGATACGCACTCACTCACGTATCCATTGCTCGGCTCCCGACATACTCGAAGTTGGAGAAGAATGTTTGAGAGACGTTTATAAATCTATCTTTTATTTACCTTACACAAATTAAAATGAAGGCGTAAAAAAATTAGCATGGCTGTGCTTCAAAGCAAATGAAAAGAAGACGAAAACCTGTGCTATTTTAAAGATTGGTGAGAGCATACACTTTGATAGGTTTACGATGATACTCACATAAAAGTCAACGTGTAGAATGTAGTCAGTGAGGAAAGAAAAAAAAATAACTGCGGCATTTTTTATTTGAGATTTATTATTACTCTCATCACGGGTATTCTTTATTTACCAGATGTACGCTGTTTTTCAGTCACGTGTCATTCCATTTTCTTTACACTTCTCCAGCTTGAACTTGTTACACAAGTTTAATATATACACATTACAGATGAACCCGATGTGCCACTTTTGGTTACCACCATGAACCTTATTGTAACAGAAGATCATCGGAATGCGATGAATCAAAAAGATGTCAGCTTCTTTCCTGTCAGACAGGTTTGCTGCATCGCGTAGGCCATCTACAAAGGTAAATACATCCTACGTGGCTTGTAACGATGAGTTCACCTCCCACTGGGATTACATGGGCATTTGTGATCGCCTGGGGTATGATTCGATAAATACGTAAATGGTTTCAACTAATTACACTAGCGATTGACATGTCCAATTACTGACAACTCACTTCCCATTTACAGGAACTCACATAGTGTATATATATATGTATATATATATATATATGTATTTATATATATATATATGTATTTATATATATATATGTATTTATATATATATATATGTATTTATATATATATATATATATATATATATATATATATATATATTAATTACACTATGTGAGTCCCTGTAAAATAAATTTTCTTATTTAATTTTTTTTTAAATTATATTTAAGTTTTCAGCCTCCACGTTGATTACCTTTCCCCTCTCAACCATTTTGGCTCTCACAAACGGTTGAAATGGTATCGACCTCACTTTGGATGCGGTTCAGATCTCAGACCTCCCTCGTTGTACATACAAATTAATCAATGGTTCATTTTAAGTTTGACGGTTCTAAGTGTGTGATTAAGACAAACCTAATTGTCAGGTATCTTTGAAGTTATGTTTTTGGGAACGTCTTCTTCACATGAATGAATCGTCAGTCTAGACCAGACATGAAGGAACGCAGACCGTATAACTCCGTCCACCGTGTGTGTGACTATCCGAGCATGCATAAAGTTTTAAATTAAGACTAACCATATCTGTACTTCTCCGAAAAGTGAGTGAATGATATCCCCGTTCGGTAAATTTATTTTCAGAAGAAATGAAAATAAGTTGAGATGCATTGTAATTATCAACAGAACGATATGGTTCAATGGCGAGATTTACTGCCCTCGGTATATGTCAGCGACACTCTGCTTATGGTAGCTTGTAAACATAGCATTGTATCGGACGCCAGGAATGTAAGTATTGTTAATCATACTTCGAAGAAGCATCTGGTGACGTCATTTGTCATAAAGACACGTGCTATGTTTACATTTCTTTGTACGATGGGATACCTCTGACGACGTTATTAACTGAATAAGTCAATCAGCCATTACGACCATCTTGAGTCTTTAACTTCTCTTCAAATTAATTCTACCTCTGTCTTTTTTACTTTTGATTTTTGTCGTCCCTTTAACTAAATCTTTTTTTTTATTTTCTTGTTCATTAAACTACGATGTTATACAAACAGATTTGCTGTTTTGACTGATCTTTGTTAACAACTGTAATACCAAGATACATATCACTGACGCATGGTGTTAAGTGCAAGAGATGAAATAACCGGGTGCTTATTGCAATTTGTCACCCATGAAGGCTCACTTGGGATTCAATATAACGTAAACTTCGCAAAATCGGTTAACCGCTAACTAATTCGAAAACTGATTAGCAGTAAAAGTTGCCCATGGCTTAGAACAAATATATTTATGTAGAATATTGTCATTGCATAGTGTCTCTGAAGGCATGTTTCGAACGCCTTATAGGTAACTGACAAGTATAGCTTCATTTAACTACGTGTCCTGTATGAAGGGATTTGTAATCAGAGAAAAATAATCAGAGAAAAATTTGAAAATCAGAACAAACACTCACTGTTAATGCGCAACAGACTACGTCACTTACTGTGGCATTTGAAGAAGGATGGAACTGACAACTGATCACGACCAGGGAGCCTCACCACTGGCCACAGCAGTAGTATCAATGGAAGTGACATTAATTTGTTAAGGCCTAAACCATTGATTGAACAGTCTGTCAATGTTGAGAGTATAATGTCCTCTAATACCAATATATAGGGCGACTAACGAGGAATTCACTGTAGGGCAATTGAAGAAATATAGTTACCATAATATCATGAAGATTTACAAGGAGTGACCTTTTGGTTATTTTGTTATCGATTCGACTTTAAAACTCGAAAAGGAGATCCTCTTTACAGAACACTTGAGAACACTTGAATGGACGCTGATAGGACTGCAGTATTCTTGCGTAGGGGTGGTTTTTTTAAGCCCAAACATTATTAAAAGCTATAACACAATACATGTCCAAATCGTTGACGCCGTTTTTTTTTTTTAATCGTGATATCAAAAAGAAAAAAAACGGCTGATTTCAGGATTAAGGCTTCAGTCAGTCAGTTGATAATTTCATGTACATATTATCATGTTTGTATGAAGGTTAAACTGTCGATACAGGTGACTTATTACCGCCCTGTGATCTCTGCAAGCCCACACAAAACTACAATAACAATATTGTTCACTACTTACAGATGCTTAATATGAGAATCATGCTCAACTTACAGGAACTTTGCACTGCACTCTCATGGGTGGGTAAAAGGAACTGACTCACCCCTTAAAATTGCTATTTTATCATATCAATGTTTTAACACACAGTGATTTTCTATTAATCTAGCTTTCAGCAGGAAAGGAATCTCAACGTTGCCGCCTTTTTTTTTGTTCTTCACCTCATGAAGATACGTTGAAAGAGAAATCAGCACTTGTGACTGCATCGCATCTTAGTCTCCATTTCCTTCAACGGGTCTGCATCGTTTTAACATCTTATTTTTGAGGCCAACTAAAGGCTACCTCACTGTAATCCTGGAGGTCTGCATAGCCCCCCCCCCCCTGATTCTACGTCACGATCCCTCCTCAGATCACGACCGCTAGCACTGAAAGTTCATTTTCAAGAGAAATCGCTCCATCGCATGCATATTATCTTATTGCAAAGTTGCCACCAGTCTTTAATTCTGGCGTACTGGGAATTGATCCGGCCAAGATATGACATCACGTTCTTTGTGACGTATCGTGGTAGCGGGGTATTCATCAATTGCTCCTATCTTCACACGAGGGGATGTCTGTGAGTGTTTGGGTCTACTTCTCCGGGAGTCATTCTGGTCAATCAATTTTAATATCCATTACACTGATCATAACAAACATGATTATCACAATGGCCAAATCAGTGACAAATATAGATTTGTGAAAGGAATGCTGTGGCACGGCATCTGTTGCGATAAGGGTGGCTTGAGGGATGCGAAGGTTGATTTAATTGATATACTCTATTGTTCAACGTGATGCAATTAAAGTTGTCAACATTGAACGATGCAGTGTAAGCATTCCTGCCTCTGAGATTGCACCATACTGCCTCAATGAGAAGGTAGGTACCACTGACTTGGCAAGCAACCCCCCTCCCATTATCCCCCTTTCAGACAAGTGAATGGTAAGATGAAGTGAACGAATTACGGCATACCGTTTTCCTTTTGACTTTTGAGAAAATATTAATTTGTTTGTAGAGCTAATGTTGGGATACTTCTTAGTTTTTATAAGTATTTCTTTGGGATAGGTAATATAAGAGTACAACATACATTTCTTCAACGCAACAATAAATTTAATCGTCGCAGACGATATTATTATTATTATTATTTTTTTTGTTGAACTGTAATTACACGCTAATGAGCACTCTACGTCTATCTACTGTTGCGATGCCGTAAGGCTTAATTATCTTTTGGTATATTTTCACTCACGTAGCTGCTCCATATCTTCTTGATAGAAATTTATAAGTTAAATGTACTTAACTTTCTTCAATTAATTCAACAAAAAGGAAGAGGAAAACCAAAAAAAGAAGAAGAGATATTGCATCTTCCCTGCCACTTTTGTGGTTGATGTTCATCCGCATTTGATGAATAAAAAATCATTTCTTCACAGTTATTCTCTCAGAGACTGTCAAGGTAGACACAAAATATCATATGTGTAAGATACCTGTTAGTGCGTAAATACACTGCTTTTTGTGTTAACAGAAGGATGAAAAAGCATTATACGTTCTTTTGCAAATGTTTAGTGGTTTAAATACACACTGTTGGTGATTTAGAGAGTATGAAAAGTATTGTACTTTTTCTGAAGAAAATGCATAGCGGTTTGAGTAATACTAGTTGATTTTGCTGTATGACTAGAAGAAGGCCTCATTCGGTAACACTTCCTGAGGTTTTAGAACACATTAGTAGACTGTATGGCACCATCACATCAGTCAAGTCAAAAGAATTAGGTTTGTTTTTCATAACCTACAAACCCTTCATCCCCAGTTATATTTTAAAACAAGCACAATTCGACAGAATTGCGAAGGAAGTAAAGTTATCGTCAGCTATCTGTATTGGTGATATCACAGATGACGTACATCTGATAGATTCTTGCATTGCATAGCTGGTAACAGTGTATGCATTTACAAGGCATAACACATACGTTTGTTTCAGTTCACCTTTCGTCACAAATTTAATAAAGCTACAACAAAGTTTGTACTCATCAATACATATATGACACCGGTTGTTTTGCAGCGTGAAGAAATTACACTGTATATTCATACTTCCAGTGAGTCTACCACGTATTTTCCATTAAATCACAATGGTACCGCTTGTACATGAGTGACAGGAAATGGCAATGTAAGACATTGCATTTGAGATTACTTCTCTTAAGATGAAACCCCCTTGGTGACGTCATAGTCAATTTAATCCCACCAGAAGTATGACGCATTCGTGCTTTGTCCTCATGACTGTTTTTGGCGTAGCATTACTTTGGAGCACAGAATGATCATATGCTGTTCTTTACATATATGGTTCATATCCTAAGTATCGCATACAAACAGAATTTAATATGTGAGTTTATTTGCCTCATATTGATAACATAGAAAGACGAGGTGAACGCACTAACGCATAGCAAACCGGTATTGCGAAAACTTCGGCTTTTAACCATGAATGTGAATCCCTCAGACAGATGGTACCTTCCCTGGCCTCGAATAATGTCTTAAATGCACTGAGTTCGACTTTTCCGTTGCGTTCCGTCAAGTGCGGTCAATAATTAGAAACGTTTCCTGCTTTTCCGAGATTTGCGGTATGCGATAAAGACACGACCTAGGCACGATTTTTACATATCACAGGTAGATGTAAGTGTTCACATAAAATATGTTCTACAAATCATCCAGGGCACATAAATATATCTTTACATTAACGCAAACAAATTAAATAAATGTGTGCTATATATAGGCCCACTTGTGTACTATATATACTTACTCATACATATAAATCATTTAACCGTATGAGGTATAAGCTGTTTACCTAATATTTCACTTATTCTAGCAAACATAGTGCACATGCACGTAAGTGCTATACATAGCCTTATAATACATCGCTAGGGTAAGACCAATCAGAGTTTACAAAGGAAATTTGCATATGTAAAATTAACATACTTAGTTCAAGTATAACAGTTGTATTTTTTCCTTTTGAGCGTTTAGTCCATTCCTATGTGAGACATGTTTACCACAGTTCTCTAGGTGAAATTATAGCAAGTATTATTTCTAAACTAATTCTATTGCTTCTTCTTTGCAATGTATATGAAAAGATGCTTTCCTATGTCTGACTTTAGTAAACGGTGATGGGTTTTGTAACACCTACGGTGTTAATTCATATAATAATTAATTAATTTACGATATTTAATTTATTTGTAAATGATATGTGGTGTATAAAGTATGTTAATATGTATGATACGTTTCACTGCAATGATACTTGCTTTCTGTCTAAATTTCGATATATGACACTTATGTGTATTCAAAAGCTGCTGACAACTGGCAGTTTTGTGCAGCGACGTGCTCGTTGTTTGTTTTCCTAGATGTTATAAAATCGGCAACATTTCTGAAATTAAACTGACTGTTCCTGCCCAAAGTCAGTCATTTTCTTTGTATCCTTTCAGGATATTAAATTATACAGGACTCTGTAAAGAGCATAATAAATCTGAATTTACATGTGAATATAGTCAAAATGTGACAAAATTGATTATTCGTGGAAGAATTATGTCCATCACAGAGTTGATAAGGAGGGTATTGAGCAAGCCTAATCTAATCAGAACTGCTTTCACAGCCATCTGTATTGCCTTAGGTTATAGAATTTCGATCGTGTGACGTGGTTGAAGTTCGGTATAGCCAAAAAAAAATGCATTTGTTCAATTCAGAAAACCATGGTAATACGACCACCCCATCCCCTGCACGTGCCGCAGTCACCTTGAATTCAATTCCCTCAAATTCGAATAAATTGTAACAAAATGTGGGACATTGCGTCTGACATCCTGCATATATAATCTCCACGATCAGCCAGGAGACATTTTTTTTTGTAAATGTCTGTTGTATTTTTGTTTACTAGAAAGGATGACTGAAAAACAATCTCGTGTGGATCAATTTATCAGTTCATCATCTCATGTAAATCATTTAATCAGATCTGAATTACTTAATTCTTTTTCTTTTTCTCTCTCTCTCACTCTCCCTTATTTCTCTTGTTTTGACTCTAAAAGAAACATGGCCGATGATATCATTTTAAGTTTAAATTGTTTTTTTCCTGCTTATTTTGTAACTCCCCATCTCTTTTTTTATTTTGGGACTTAGATGATTTTTTATTTTGGAACTTCAAGATGATTTTAAGCAAATGTAGAAGGACATACTGATACTCAGTTTGTAGTTTAGATCAATCGTTTTACAGCTGCCAACTTTTCAACACGTAAAACAGATTATAAAACCAAGCACATAACGCATGGAATGTCGAACAACTAACGAATCTTCTTAAGAGAAGGACTGGGAATTTCTGCGTCTATTAACACCTGTATTAACACACATCTCCAAAGGATAGAATATTGTTTCTACTCATACTTACGATAACATCAATGCAAAGAAAACAGAAAAGAAAAAATCTGTATTCAGAGGTCAAGCCAAGGGAAAGAGCACGAGGCGAACCGTCAAATCGCCCCTGGTCTCCCCTTTAATGTTTTAATGATATTGCTAGGGCGCTAGTATTTCCCGAATTTTTCTGAGACAGGTCTTCATTTTTTGGCCTTAGAAAGGCATGGTAAGAGAAATTTCTAGCAATTTTGTAGGTATTCTGGGCTAACATTTCCTTGTCTGTCACAGTTTTATACCCCCTTGAAATTTCTGGCTACCTCCCCTCCCCCCCCCCCCCCCCGCTGTATTATTGTGCTGAGAAAATGATGCATTTTTTTTTGCTGTCCGTAACAACGTCGGTTGACAATACGATTCTATCATGAGTTATGTACATGCAAAATGTAAATAATTATTAACTGCAGTTAAAAAAAAGTCCAAAATACATTCTCAATAGACAAACCACTGTTTATAACTTTCGTAGCAGATGAGCATGTTTCCAAAAATCGTCAGTGGACGATCCGTTTGTTATGCTTCCAGACATTTATCAAACTCAACATTCAAGAACTTAGTTTAATTGAAAGCTTAGGGGATTTTTTTTTCTACATATCATACCAGGATGTGTAATATTTATTAAAGTTTGTTTTTTTAAGAATAGCAGACAAGGGCATACAACGGGGAGATTTTGTCTGTACAAAAAAATAGGGAAACGTAAGATTATTTGCCTCAATTGGTGTAAAGCTTTTTCATAACGTAAATACTGCTGATACGAAAATAGGAAAAAACCCATGGAATGTGGGATGGATAGAACTATATGCATTAGGGAATGGTGTGGCCAGGTGTGGATATACGTGAAATATGTCCGTTGGCCCATACGTCTACACCATAAACTTGGTATCCACGTAGATCTAGCTCTACGTTTTTTGTTTTCTGATATGGAAAATTATCATTTTTTGTTTACCGTGCCATAATAGCTGTAAGTGTCATACGCTAAGGATTACAAGCAGGTTCATTAGCTCTTGTCGGGGTTTATCATTACACAAAAATGTCTTCATTCTACCACATTATCAATTGCATGTGTGGATAAAAATAAATGAAAGATATGACATATGACAGTTGGTTTTTGTGGCAAAAAGTTACACAGGAAATTATGATCTGATTCCTTTGCAAGGAAGGAGTTGTCTACTTTTTTTTATAAATTTTAAATTCGAGGCACACAAATGTCAAAATATTGTTTCTCTGCAGGCGCCAGATTGTGATGGTAGCTCGAAGCTGGAATGAGGTAACACGTGCAAAGTGAAAGGTTTGGGATATTGCTTTTCTAAGGTATCCTGTAAGGGCCTCGGATTCGAATTTAATGAACTTGACTTTAAAGGGAATTAAAATGACGCTGTTCTAAGACACTGAGGAGGTGAAGTGTGTACTTCGCATCTATTTGCATAAGGACCGAGAACATAACCTACCAAAACAGAATATGTCTACAACGTAGGGTCTGCTTTTGCTAACATTTATTCCGTTTTGCCGTATAGGCTATAGTAATGGTACACACGAAATTTCATCCAAATCTGGGACGTAAAAGCGTTAAATACCACAATTATTGGGTAATCTGACACGTAATAACCGACAGGTGAAATGGTGAGTTTTCTTGAAAGACAGATGGTCCCTGGTTCGATGAAAATGTATAAACAGATAATAGCAGCTATTACGACATATACTTCATTTCTTCAAAGTGCTTGGAGGATTAACGGAAGAAGTTGGGTTGAGACGGAAAACCCCAGCCAAAATGGTCAGCAATTATTACAATCTATTTTAAAGTGAACTGAATATTCTCCAGATATGAGGCCTCCATTAAAAATGATGGAATATTCGTAGCAGGCTTAAAGAGCAGAGGACCGCGATTAAAAGTATTCTGACAGTCCGAATTTTGTCAATTTGTCAAAGTACTGAGTTAAATTTAGTTGATTTGTGGGTAAATGGGTAACACCAATATGTCACAGAATCGGACCCGATACACAAACTAACATGTGTGACCAGTTTCCGGTCGAAATCTGTTGCTAAGACAAAAAAGCATTCAGTGATAGCTGTCCACTGTAGATGTACTATAACACTAATAACTCAAAGCCATATAAGTGGGCCCCTTTCCACAAAAGATTTCTGCCCAATCTTAAGTTTGATCCAACATGTGGCAGGCCTAGAGAAATCAAACTTAAGATCGATCTTAAGTCTTTGTGGAACAGAGCCCAAATGCCACATATGATACCCTGCATCCTTGCTTGCCTACATTATTCCACACAGCTAGTTTCAAATAAAATAAATCTCTATCTTTTCAACCTAATGAAATGACGTAAGTGTCACACCATCGAGGTTGCAATATGAATTGGAAACTGTTTACATGTTACAGTAATGCCATGCACAAATAATGGAGCTATTATAATAGTTTCATCTGCTTCTATCCTTTATATGGCTCCATGCGTTGTAAATATTGTACTTCCAGGTTATTGCATAGTTAAATGTAGACAGTAGTAGACATTGCCGAAACTATATTCATCTATTCAAAGTTTTAAGCGGGTTAAGCGATGGAAAAAGATTTAGCATGAGGAAAAGTAAACACTCACACAGAAATCGGGACAATTTCAACAACAACAACAACAACAAATAACTGTGATCATACTTACCGACCGGGAGTCTTCTCCAAATTATGTCAAATGCTCAGAATCGAATCGTTTATAATGAAGCGACAATTGACTTTTATCTCACAGATGATCCTATAACCTGAGACAGATTACATCTGGTTTACTCTTCGGGGAGCCATGTTTCCAAGAGAGAAAAAAAAGTTCATTGTTAACTGCGATCGAGGACGCAATATACAGCCATTCTCAAACGTCATCTCTTATTGTGCCTGTATCAAGAATTTCCCCCTCTTTTCGTGATTGCAATCGTTAAAGTGTCCTCGTCAACTGCTCGCTTCAATTCACTAATAGACCAGGTGAAATTCCAGGCAAATGTTTTTAACTCCAGACACTGTTTTCTCTTCTTTTGCTGCTCTCAATAAATTGGCTCATCTCCGTGGCTTGGAGCGTCTAATCGGTTGGCATATTCTTTCACTCGTACAGTGTGAATTCTTAAGGCATTCTTTAACTTACCAACAAAAGTAAGTCGGATTTGAAGAAAAGGAAGGAACATATCCAAAATATAACGCTCCCCTCACAGGTATAATGCCACATTCAATGTAAAGAATTCTAATCACATTACAAACTTTGTGATTAAAATCTTCCTCAGTTTGACCGTATTTTTACCCGTACTCTCTTACTGAATGTACCTCAGTTCTGACATGAACAGGGTTACAAGCAGCTGCCAGTGACCAGTTTTAGCCTTTAAGAGTTGGTTAAGTGCGTTTAAGTTTAAATAATTTGCTTGCTACGAGAACAGCCTCAAATGCGTCCAATGCTATTTCTTACGCCCAATGTATGTGCAAACATTACGGTAGGTAACATTGTTATACCATTTCATTTCCTCGCGTGGCATGTAATAAAAGAGTCACAACGTAGCAGAGGGATTCGTATACTGTTTAAAGGGGGAAGAAAGTTTTTTGAGCAACTTGTGCATTACTTTGCGTTCAGTATTCCCTCAGAATAAGGGAAAACCATCCGTCATACAACTACTATGAGTAGAAATAGCTAAAATTGTGACAAATGTATCTTTTGATCCTCAGGAAATGGTTAAAATGTGAGCCTTCTACAAACGTACAACACAAGTGTGTTTAGGAATTCGAAATGTAAACTGACCTGCAGAATGTTTTGGTCATGTTTGGACGCTTAAGTCAGTTGGTAATCATACGCTCTGCGTAACATGGCTGTTCATGGCTCATTCTGAAGACGACTTTCCACAACTATAGCAGAAATACATGTAGGCCTATATCATACACTTCCGTACTAGGGTACCTATACCTCCTCCTTATACCAAACCGTGGGAGACCACCGTGCTAACCACAGAGAGCCTATCGTACATGAACATCGGAAGCCTACCATATTAAACACCGGACCTTACTGCCCTAACCACCTTGATTTAAAGACGGTTAGTATCCGATAACTTACCAACATCGCAGGTTGTTGTTTTTTTCAATGAAGTAGGACAAACACTTCCTATATAGAAAGGGAATGAATATCTATCAAACAGTTTTAAAAGGATCCTTGTCTGGTTTGTACCAGTTTATATCTTGTTCTGCTTTCCGGCGTTGAAGGATTCGTATTTTCCACTCAATATTCTCACTTATTTATTTTTTCCTTTCTTCTCAACCAGTCTCTTTATTTCCTTCATGGCTGATACGGTTGGATGAAGAAAACAAATGTGGTGTCATTAGCAGGAATGTCTCAATTTTTAATACAGAAAACTCTGCACTGATCATTTCTGTCACATAAACAAATACCTGTAACTCAATCATTAGTATACCAATTAAGTCATGATGGAAACACGATCTTTGTGAAAGCGCGAGAATCATGTATTCCTTTAATGATGGTGTCGTCTGGCAATATTTTAAATTAATCACTGTAATTTGACATGAATGTCATCCACTTGCTTGGTAATTTATGGTTTCATGAAGCATCAGCTGGGTATTCTGATATCGTTCCTCGTTTAATACAACGTCGACTGGGGTATTCTGACATGATTTTTTCATGGTTTCATGCAGAATCGACTAGTTATTCTGCTGTAAGGTTTGTGGTTTCATATGGCATCGAGTAATTTCGTGGTTTCATTTAGAATCAACTGGGTGTTATGATGTAAGGTTTATGGTTTCATATGACATCCACAGGATATTCTGACATGATTTCATGGTTGCAAGTAAAATCGACGGGGTGTTATGATATGAGTCTACGGTTTCATATAAACATCGACTATGTATCGCGATGTAATTTCATGATTCATGCAGGATTCCACTGGACATTCCGACATAGTTAAACGGCTTTTATTGTCTCTGACTGGGTATTCTTATATAGTGCATGGTGCCACGTACCATTCACTGGGTAGGTTTCTGATATAGTGAATGGTTTCAGTCATGAAGAATCAACTGCATTCAAAATCGACTTTTTCCATCTTTTACTTGTAAATACCTTTCAGGGGTACAAATATAGGCACGAAATGTCGTTCAAATACTCTGATATGTTAATTTCCACAATTTCAAAATATCCGTAAGTGATGTCGCTCTACATTATATGTGACAAAAAAAAACATAAGATCTAGGACCCTTAAACTTTGGAGAGATGTTGTAGTGACCAGTCAAAAGGAATTGAGACTAGAGCAGCAATGCCGCCGAATCTCAGCAGTTCTGGTTGTTTGCTTTGCGTTTCCTTGATTATCTTCGAAAACAGTTTCATCGTAATCTAATGTTCCCTTTTCTGACCCCCGCCCCAATTGAGGTGGGAGGTGAAATCTATGTTCTTTGCATGTGCGTGATTCCCAATATGACTTGTGATTGGGTTATAACTAAGTGATCCTTGATCAGTACAAAAACTTAACTGTCTGTTCTTTTCAATTTGAAACGTCGACCTCGAAAAAGAAAAACCAAACATATGACCTACAAATATACTTCCTAGAAGCTGGCCTTCATGAGATATCTTAGTTAGAAGATGGTGCACTATAGACACATACACGACACTGAATTCAGACTGAGTATGATTATCATAGAAACCAAAAACTAACTATGAGTTCCTATGGGACAGCTAACACGAAAATGTCCTTTTAAGGAATTTACTGTATGTGGGTTTGCAGTTACTTCGTCTATTGTTTTTTATCTGTCCCCCATGCCTGTGAAATGTGTTGTGTTAAGTTTAAGTGGGGACGTAGGCATTTGAAACACAAACAAAGTAAGCGACAGATGACTGACGTCGGTACGTAATGTACAGTATCACATTTATTTCCAGCATGAAGTTGTTGTAACTACAGCTACATAGCCTGGTGTTTAACTGTAGAGATGGGCCCAATACCCTAGCTAGGCCTACTAAGTTCTAGGCTAGCCTAACACAATTTCGCATGAGTGACTTCTCATATCACTGAATTACACTTAAGTAGAGGCAGCTACTTTGAGCAATATCAAACTGGCAATTCTCCCACCCGCCATGAACCGCAAGTGTGTTCTTACTATTGGTCGACAGTCCGCATCAACTAGTTTCACAACTTCGCAATACTCATGGTACACAAAAGCGTATTCTACGACCCTGTCCCTATTTTAGTGTACAAATGTGATGTTAGTATATTGTAGCTTAACGACCACATGTCTGTACAAAAATCGAAAAGGTGGTAGGCTACTTCACCACATCCGAAACTGCTCAAGACCTTTATGCAAAGTGAATGTTAATATAGCTATTAACTTATGAAAATTGTTCAGAAAACAGGTCTTGTGTAGAAAGTCTGCAGGTTATAATCATTGTTGTGTTTATGATCATAGATGACGGTCGTAGTGGTGACGGTGGTCAATGTGGTGAGCCATGCAGTGATGTATAGCAACTATATAGATCGAACTCCTATACGCATAGCTGTATTTTCATTCTTAGTCTATTTGATCTATTTTGCATACAACTCAACTCTTCATAAACTGTGTTAACATTAAGCCTAGTTACCATGTGCTGTCAGAGTAAAAGTGACTTTTATCCACATCTTCAAATAGAATGTTGGCCAGAAATGATGCACATCGTTGTAAGGCATGAAAGTGCTTCTAAAGTGGCAATTTTCAACAACAAGTTTCAACTTGGTTTTTTTTTTTTAATTATTTTTTTTTTTGCGGATGGGATCCTTGCCACTTGAAATCTTGTCACTTCAACGAGCGGTTGATAGGCGTACATCGTTGGTACTTCCACGATAATTATTGAAAACAACTCAAAGCCACAAAACCCGGAGCAAACAGCAAAGAAAGTTCAAAATATCTGTGACGTCATTTTTGAAATCATGTATTTGATTATCTTACGGAAGCCAGCAGAGATAGGCCATGTAGAGAGAAAAAGTGAAATTTTTGTTGAATATTGACGGAATCAACTTATTATTGTTCACAATTTTATCCATAATGAAATAACGTATCAATATCATACCTGTCTCCATTTGAAGACGACATTAACAACACCGCGTTGCTTTTTAGCAATTTATGAAGCTGAAATTGTTCATTTAAAGAGCAAGGATCACATTAGACTTGAGGTTCACGGAATACCTCTTATACCTGAGGTAGGGTATTATGGAGGAGGTAGATGGTGAGTGTTTTTACTGTAAATGGTTTACCGATGGGTAGATGGTCATGTCAATTTAGGGGTACATGAAATAGATAAACGTTAGTTGGTTACAAGAAAGGACTCAATCTAAAGTAGCAGCTAGGGCGGAGGGATCTTTATCCAGTCTGTCCAATCACTTAACGCAAAAGCCAAGGCTACTGTCCTAAGAAAAAATCCAAATCTTCATAATTTTATGTAAACGTCCCATGTGAAATGACCCCGTCCCTCCTCCACATGAAGTTCTTACTTGCGATCAATTAACAAGAAACGTCCCTTGAGTGAAGGCAGGGATGAAATCATCTGTGATCTCTTTCAAATGTTGTCCTTGTCTGGTATGTTGATGAATGAAACACTCGAAACACATCAAACACCGTAGATAAATGCTTACTTAATACAGAGTGCATCTACAGTTTACCGTCTCACGGAAAACGAAATGTTTACGAATGAGTCCTCCGTGGAACTAGAAAAGAAGATAACGACTCGTGGTGGAGGGCCATGTCAGTTTAATGATAACAATTATACACATAATTGTGAGGGGACTCTCTGACGCAACGACAGAGTTTTATTGGAAGCTTTTCTACTGAGACATTTACATCTTATGCCCCTTATTTTCATTTCGTTTTGAGAAATTAAAACGGTTTGGACAAATTTCTGGACAAATCCCTCCCGTGATGTACATTTAAGTTAGACTAGACGTTTAATAAAGAAAAAAAAACCCGACCACATCCAATAGATTTCGGTGCATCCCGATAATCGTATCCCCCCCCCCCCACACACACACACACACCTTGCCCGTGGAATGTTAATAAAGCACAGCACGCGTTGATGATAAAACATTTTCATCACAACATTTCGTGCTTGACGTTAGATCTGAATTTTTGTGTGTCATTTTTCATAGCCTCATCGCCGGTTTTCGTAAAACACTCTCGAATTACATTCGTCGAGATTAGTATGATAGCTAAAAAATTAGATCATGGTCCCGGGTCTCAGTTCATCTACTGAAAAATATCAGTCTTGCAGAATCAATCTTGCAAAATACAATGTAAGTACATCACAAAACAATTGGTTTCTACGTATGCAAAGTAAATGACTGATAGGTTATGCATCTGACCATGGTGGAAACACCACCAGTCGGTTTATACGTGCAGTAGTTACGTTTACCCACGAAGTACATGTGTGTTACAAAAAATACAGAGTACACCATACAGTCTGTATGAATTATATATATCTGTACCTGTATGGATATCGCAGACGATTTGCAACAATCCACTCTCACTTATAGAGGCCGGCGACAAAAATTATACTTTATCTAGGAGGACTAGTGAGCTGTTGAAGATGCCGATCCAGTATCCAGTATTCACCATGATCTCATAGAGATGGCTTTTCTTCTGGTCAATTCTTTCAAAAAGTAACTTTCACGTACGAACCTAGTGTAAGCAGTGTCCGTAACTTGTTTATTCATGTTTCTACCAAATATAGAGTAGTAACTGTTTGTCATCATATTGAAGAAGGGTATGGGAGGAAAGTACAGAGTGGTTAATAATAATATAAAAAACAATTGTGTATAATTAGGAAATTGTTCCAATTGGCCGAGTAGTGCATTCACGATAAGTCCGAATGTGGTATTACTTAGATGAAATAACGGTTAAGTCGGAGGTAAACAAACAACGAGAGAACACTTTACTGTAGGTGTAGTAAAGGTATATCATTTGACCCTGGCGAGGTTTTGTTCGCGTGAGCAAAGCGAACGGTGTACAGCAAAGAAACGCTTCGACGTGACTGTCGCCAGTAACGCCAGTATCAATCAATTGGTCTTAATTTTTTCATTTCATTATTTCAGTACATCATTCTAATGATCAATTTTCCGTCGCCATTGTTTTTGCTCATCGTTAAAGAACACATGTACGTGCACATTGTCTTCGCAACGAATTCACCGACTCAAGTCAGGCGTTGGATTGTTACCGCTTTGCAGTTCGGCGCCAAGGGGCATCACCGATGGAACATGTTGCAAAAGTTGGCATCTTCTCTGAACGTGTTACTTGCTGTGATGTAGTGCTGATGGTACATAGTTAATGTTCTGATCATTTTTTTGGTTTCTTCGTCGACGAATTTAGATAAGTATAGACTCGCATAAATAAACTAGTGTAAAACATACACAGCATGGATGGCAAGGACACGATAGTGCAATATGAAAGATCTTACCGCTTGCGCTATGTACGCTTGACATTTCTACTCTGTCAAAATATTCATGACTATCTCTTCGTTTTCATGCAGTCGTGGACTCTGAGACTTCTGGGCAACGTAACCGGGCTCCATCCAACCGTGTATTTTGCCTGCATACCATCAATCTGGTTAACATGTTATGAATGTTTCATTGACATGTTTCAGCTTTACGAGAAGAGAATTTCAAATGGCCTAGTTCGTCAAATGAGTTCCTGAAGAGCCAAAAAAAAAAAGAGAGAAAAGCATAGAAAGACTTGTGTTTACTGGGGAGGAAAATTTAAGAAAAATGGAATTTGCTTCTTCTCTCGCCTCATTAAGACTTTTTTTTCTTCTGGTAGATCTTCTTGACATCTGACAAGCGGATTGAATGGTAAGAAAAAAAAAACAAATGTGGTGAAATGATTTAGAAAAGTCAACAAAACGAAGAAGATAAACAGTAGTGCTCATGCGCCTTCTGAATCGTGATGCGATTGAACTGGCATTGACCATTGTTAAGTGCGTGTATATGCAAACAGGGTGATTATGGGGTAGAATTAAAAGTACCTCATCATTTGCTTTGGTTAATTACGTTACATTCATTAATTGTGTGAAGATAGACTATGTCAGAAGTTTCTGGTATTAGCCATCACGTATGTTACTGGAGATGAAGAAACATAGTAAGTCAAGGTTGTGATCAGATGGACGACGCAGTGGCACACGGTTCTACCATGTGCCACTGACACTGTGATCAAAGGCACTGCAGGTAAATAATCATAGAGAACCGTCAGCAGCCAGCAACAGCAACAACAACCAATACTTCCTCCGTAGGTGCTGTAATTGGCCCCGCCTAACCCTTTTGTCTTTTGTTTTCTTGGCATCCGCGGGCGAACGTGCATGTAGTAAACCGCTGAACCCCTCCCCATGGATCCTAGTTTACAAAACGAGGCCATGCACGTGACTCTCTACACCCATGGGTGTAGTAAAGTGTGGAAGATTGATTAGGAATTGACATCATTCGTTTATATAAGCTCTTTGGTTTGGTAAAAGAAATACATTTTTTGAACGGATTAAGTTGCAAGCTTTATCATAGCAACTAGTACTTTGTTCACGTTACTCGCTTGTAAAAGCTCTTTGCTTGGTAAAAAAAACAGAAATACTTCGTTGTTTGAACTGATTAAATTGTCAGCTTTATTATCACATTTCATGTTATATTAAGAAATGGTTACCTTAGTCCTTCTTATCTCCTGACAAAGGTGTGAAATGACAAGATCTAGAAGAAAGCAAGGGAAAAAAGGACCTTCTTTTACTTATATTTTACTTACTTTTACTCGTTTTTGTGTGCCACAGGATTTTTTTTTTTTAATTTGGACTTACCGTTCTCTTTGCTTCCGCTAATTTCCTGTATATTCAGAATTTTGCACACATGCATTAAATCTGAGAGCCGAAGTTCATCCACAGAAGACGGAGGGATTTACGATCTTATTTTGGGAGTTATTTTTTCCCCCAAGCATGTCATGATACTGGTAAATTAAAGGATGCAGGACAAATTTATGACAGGGATCACTGGTTGCGAAGCCTCATTCTTTTGATCATACACGGAGTGACCATAGCTTAATTTAACGATAACTATTCAAGGCGGAAAGGGAGAAGAGGGGGGGGGGGTATGCTCCTCTCAGCTGGAAACTAAAATATATTTTACGATCTGTACAAAAGATGAGGTATAAATTACCAATGTCTAATCAGGGAAAAGAAAAATAACAGATAATGTAGCAGACGTCTTTTACAAGTTTGTAGAAGGCAAAGATATGGAAAGGGTTGTTTTTTTTTTTTGCTTTTCAAAGGTTGAAAATTAAAAAGAGGAAAAGAAAACATGAAGTTAATGTCTATTTTTAATCCCACGGGTATAAAGTTATGAGAAGTCGAATAAGCATATATTTCAGAACCGATTATTTTTTTTGAATCATCACAGGTTTTCTTAAAGTTAAAAGTGTGGCTGTCGAACCTGAGAAGTTTGCTATTACAGTTAGCCAACTTTGGAAAACAAAACAAAATAGCAATTCTCAGCGAGTAAAACTTACAAAATTTAAACTTGACAAAATAATCGAATTCCATTACGTTTTGTGTAGTGTAAAAAAAGAAGTGGAGTGGAGATTCCTTCTTAAACAAGTTTTATAAAGGGATATGTTGTAATATTCGTCATGTTTGTAATGTTCATGTGTTATATCGTACAGTTACCCTTTCAGGACCAAAGGATTGTCGAACGAGCCATTAATGAGATACTGTATGAAGGCTGTGCGGCTGTTCATGCTCATGAAGTAACGAAGCTCTTTATGATTTAACGCCAATGTTAACGCCTCAATAAAAGCTCTTTAAACAGAAACATCAGTACGCATTACCTCGTTATCCTTACGTGAGGAGCCTTATGGTATTGTTCCTTAAATAGTCTTCTTTCGTTGTTCAATTTTAATTAGTAACATGAACTGTTTTCCACTAATGGGAAGATTTTCTTTTGCAAATGTCACATTTTCTCCTAACTAAATGTACCTAAGCGATTGAAGATGTAAACTATAGCATACCCAAGATTCTGCCCACAAAGGAATTCATAGCGGCAACTAATCAAACCTCCTTACCCTTATTGTTTCCCTTCTTTAACGACACTATCACATTCAGCTAGAATTTACCATTTCCTTCCATAGGAATAAAAGAGAAAATTTTGAAGTCAATTTTAAGTGAAAGCGATACAGAATATCAACCTCTCGAGATAGTAAAATCCATGTCACTACTTTGCTCCAGATTTCTTTAACTCAATCTGAGTTTAATTTCATATTTTGGTGAGTGTATCAATAACTCTTAAAATAAGTAAAACGGCTCATGTTTCTTTGTTTGCTTTCAAAGCTAACTTTCAACCCTCTTTATTCGTTCTTCCCTTTCATTGTGAGATGTTTACGTAAACCAGGCTCGTCGATTTTCGTGAAATGTATAAAATGACTCAGGAACACCATCTCCTTGCCTTCGAGTCGTTGGCGTAAAACGTATTTTCCCTCCCCTCCTTGGGATTGCCAGAGTGAATTACGTCGGGCCGAAAGAGTCGATCAAATATATTAAACTTTCATCGTAATGAAAACACTCTTAAAAAAATATGTTAAAGTCGAAGTTTATGCAAATTTTTGTGGCGGAATGAAAACCATGCAGTTGTTGAGGATATTGTTCTCAATTGTACAAAGTTATTCCAGCTAGAGAGAGTAACTGGTCAGTGCGTTCATTCTATACGGACGAACGAAATTAAGGTCGTTGTTTACGATTACCATCTTTTCTCTTTCTCTTAATGACAAGAATCGAAAAACAAACACAAGACAGTCATGGAATCATAATTAAACTGTGATCTATTAACTCGTTGAATATATTAGCGAAGTTTTGATCGTTTTAATTGCTATCTTTTATCACAATTGTAAGCTCACGAATGAGCTTAAATACACGACAAAGCGAACCAAGCAAAGTTGAACTAGGATACATACGGTACTTCGCGATGACTCACCATGACGAATGGGAACAAGTCTACACAGCTATAATCGTAAAGGCTTACATACTTATATGGTAGATATCCATATATGGTCACTTGTGATCAGGTTTCGAAAAATTAAGAATGGATTAATTACAATACGATGTTAAAATGTGCACTGATAGCGTCCACTAAATATTTTCACAAAGTATATGGTAATTGAGTGAGTATTTCCTCTTATTAAAATATGTATGCTGTGCATGATGATTTCCTCCAGTGTCATTACAATGTCCAATGATATTCAATGCTATGATATACCTAATTGGCATTAATGACAATACTGTACAGTATATATATATATATATATATATATATATATATATATATATATATATATATATATATATATATATGTATATATATGTGTGTGTGTATGTATATACATTGTTATTACTAACTTTTTAATATTAGTATATATAGTGTTGAAGACTTTTATAATGGCATATATGACTCGGTACTATCAAGGTAAACATGTCTTCATACCAAGGCTGGATCAAGATTTACATGTAATGATTTATCTGTTACACGTTAGTCATGTACACTCTGCTTAAGCTAAACCTATACATATCGCAAGGAAAAACACCAAGTGTAAACGAATATATCAATTTATAGAGAATGGAAGACTTAATGAATAAAGAAACATGAACGCTGCTAATATCAAATACATAATTTTCACTGTAGAATAACCAGACTGCACAAGGGCAAATTGAATAGCAAATTCACATAAACTAATAATGTTCATGTGAAAGCAAAGCAAAGTGTTAACCGAACATTTACTCGTTACAACTCGGCAGTAAAGAGTCTCGAAAGGTTTTTAACTAGTGAGTTTCAGAGTTTCAAGAGAGAGAGTTTCAAGAAAATGACCCCTCATGTGTGATAAGTAGACCCCCCCAAATGATACCAATTGGATGATGTATTACACTCAAGTAGGTGCAATTATCAGACTTGGTTTTTTAATTTAAGGTTTCATTTATTATGCTGCCTATGTTCGGTTAGTGTGTTGCAATATCGAATTTAAAATAAACTCAAAGTAACCTTATTCGTAAATGAATATGATTGTCTTTAATACAAAAAATAAAGGAGAATAAAAATATAATGACGATAAGAAAAGAACAAAACATAGTTTAATTCATTTTAGTCATGCTCATAAGTTTGTATTGAAGGAATTATAGCCATCCCAGAACGTCACTATTCAATACATTTGGATGTTGTCGCTGGACTTACAGAAATATGATAGTTACGTCGAGATTACGGAAAGTTAAGGAAATCACATTTTGGCCTTTTGCATTGGACACTACAACCCTCTCATACCTGCATGCGGGTGATAGAATACAATCTTCTTGGGCATGCCGAAACAGGGAAGTGGTTCCTTTTTCTCGATGTATGATGTACACATATCGTTATTTTATTGCTACGGTAGGCCTGCAGCACACCAACGGTGGATTACTTCAGAGACATGTTGACAAGTGAGTGACGTAATATATATGATTACGTCACCTAACGTTATCCATTAAAATCCAACTCTGTAAACGATGCGACCATTCAAAGGTTGTGGCGGTCTCCAATTGTCGATCATCGGCAGTGGGGGCATCTGATCACGCCGTGTTCTGTGAAGCGCCCTCAATAAGGCCAACTGTGTAAATGCAAGAGAAAATATCGATTCTCAACAAAAACGTTTCCCCGTGACGTTAAAGTCACCTCGTATGGAAATGCTGCAGAATGCAGTAGAGTATGACACTAATTTGAAAACATTACTATGCATCCTCTTACAAGCGATGCTTTGTAAAGAGTAAAATAAATTTAAGAGGAAAAACTCTCTATGGGGATTTATCCAAGAAATCACTAATGGAGTTTGAAAGCATGGTTAAATCTCAAAAGCGTCACTTCTTTATCTTACTTTATAAATAGATTTTTTAAGGGTAAAGACATGCGTTGTTATTTATCGTTTATACATATTTTTGTTGTCGAAATTGCAGCTATCCCTTGCCATACTATGTATCACATTTTTATGGAAAAGATGGAATGTGTTTCATCCTAAATTCGTGGATGCAGCTTGCCTCGATACTTTTGTATAGATGTAATGCTTGTTTGCCGTAATGTGTAGTTTAAGGAAGTCATCAACACTTACTGCTTGAAATACATTGGTGTCTGAGGTGTAATAAAAACCCGCCTCATTTGAAAGGACCCCCCCCCCCCCCCGTGTAACGGAAATACCTGTGCCTATGAGTTGATAAACTTACATTAAACACCGCCATAAAGCACTTCATACCATCACTACTTGACAAGATTATGTACATACAGTGTATCAATTTACCACAACACTACACTACTAATAATACTCTACTCATCCACACTTAGTTTTTCATATATTAAGGAGTCCATAATAATACGTCAGCAATATTAATTCAGCTAAAACTTTACAACCACAGAAATTTCAATATAAATTAAAGTAAACGTTAATGTAAGGGTTTACACAGAAGGGTCTCATTATAACTCATATGTTTTGAACCACCCAAACGGCTGCATTTTTCACTGAACAAGCAACTAAAGAAATTTTCACAACATGTCACAATTACTGTACAACCTATTTTTAGCACTCCAAAGTCAAACGTTGTACGGAGGCGTGTGTTAATGGGCGGAGGTGTGGACTGAAGTGGGCAGCTTTTCATCAGCATTGCGGTAATCACGTTTGATCTGATCTTGAACATTTTCATAACGTTGTGAACAATAGAGACTACCCTTCGGGTTTAAGTGTGCTTTCAACATTAACCAGTATATTTGCAGATAAATTCTCACAGCGAGTGTTATGTGTTTATGTGTTTCACTCTGATCCCCACCCCCCCCCCCTTTTTCTAAATCATCTCTCATTATAAGCCACCTGTGATGCTCTGGTTTCTCATTGGGTCACGTTTTACCTACTATCCTTCTTTTTTTATGACGATGACTTTCGTTTCAAGAATATTTCCAGTAGCATTTGAATATGCAGTAAAGACATTATGGCATGTATTCGTTTATATTCATGTAAGGCAACGAAGGTTACTGGGGTTACGTTAGCGAAGACTCCATTTTTAATATCCTAAACAAAGGAATTTTCAGAAGCCACCTTAATTAGAAGTTTATTGAAAAGTTTTTTGTATCCTCGTAAATTTGACAGCGGATATACAGTATTTAAAATCCAACCTGCCAGGCTGCTACAGTTTTATGTACTCTTCTTGATGCTTCTCATGAATGTTGTTGTTACATGGCTAAATTTAGCTTTTTCTTTCAACTTTAAGAACCTGACGGATATTTGAAGGGGTAAGTGTACTGTAGTTCAATAAATCAAAGTAGATGAATGTTAACTAAATTCATAACGTCTTTTCATTTTACCGTCCTGCCAAAAGACAAAAAATAAAAATAAAAGACAGAACAGAATAGAACGAGAGAACTGTTGTTGCTCAGATGTTTATATACGACCTCCAGTAACTCATATTCATTTTGTTCCTGAGCATAAAAATCATCCACTCAAGATGGGTTTCGGCAACTTCAATTGATGCTTTCTCAACTCGAGGCATTGAAGAGAATAGAGGCAGAAATATACGTGGTAGAATTCTTGACAAATCAAGCCTCGTCGTACAGTCACCAACAATGCTGGATTTGTCGAAGTTGGCTAGTGTCGGCTGAACACACACACAAAAAATTAAATTATCGAAAGCACTAAAATCACAAGACTGGAACAAACTGAAGTATGAGTCCATATTTTGACATGTTCAAGATGATGTGATATCAAAGCCTTGAAAGACCACGGAACTAAATATAAAATGGCTGGCACGGTACCGTACAAGACAGATTGTTTTACTGCAAAACATGGGATGTCATTATTGATTAATGGAAGAACTAGACCTTGTAGTCATTTTACATTGACACATACTGTTAATGTGTTAACCAGCTATCATGCAAAACTTTGAGATTAAGGTGATAACGTGGGTTTCATTCACTTATTAAAGAAGAACGAAACCCTGGTAATATTTTTACGAAATTCTAAACAGGAGTGATTGGCAAATATCTTCCAAACGTTGTATTCGAAAAACACAGTTTCCTTCCCAAGTTATACACTTTTAAAATTCAGAGAAGGGTGTTGTGATCTTTACCTCAGCTGAGTGTTAACGACTTGGGTAAATTAAATTATGATGTCCCATAATCCCTGACATCAGGAATTTTGATCAACTTCTATGTTTTCTTTACCTTTCATTTTCATGAATGCATATATACTTATTTTCATATTTTGTGTGACTTACTGAGGTGTACCACTGCATGATCAAATTATTAATACTTTCATTGAATCCATTCATAACTGTTCAAAATATTTGACAATAAATTAAATTAGATTTATCATTTAATTACACTTGATTAGCTTGTGGCATCAGTCTCAGAATGCGAGGCAGATTCCTGGCTGATTTTCAGTGAAATTTTAAATTGCTATGTCTTGTAAACTAAAGAAACGACGTAGGTGAAATTTTTGGATGTTGTTCACTACATGTTAGAATCTCGTCAAACAGTAACATTTCATTGTCAATAATATTGACATCCTTTCTCCTTTAATTCTGTGAGCGATTAAACGTCTGTCCTTACTTGACTTGCATGAACAGCTGGGAGTAAAAAACCGTTTCGTTCCCGTGTAACGCCGTATATGCAAGCACTAAAATTTGATATTTCCCCGAAGTTGCAGGTGGATCATTCTCCTCATTGTTAACGAAAAAATTCTAAAGTTACTTTACCGAAGTAGCTATATAGTTCTTAATATCTTGGTGAAGCAGTGGACTTTCATGTTCAGCACAAAGTGATTTATCCGTTAATGATGATATATTATAATTAAACATTTATTTATTAATAAGACTAGATTAATATATCATCCCGCTTTGGGAAGTTAATTTCTCCCGTTGGCACGTTTTACTCTTTTTCTGTCTTTCTGCTGAAACTTATGCAATATATACTTATCTTAGTATACTTTCGCGCCACGTGAAGCGAAGAGATGAGTTATGTCACTTGCAAAGTATACTTGAAACGAAACTCTAGAGCATTATCCACTTCGAGCATTCAGTGCCTTTAAATGGCTCTCAACACTAATAAATTGACAGTGTACCGGAACATGACTTCGTATATACTGTATAGTATTGGATCTTTTTAAACCATTCACCAGTCATACATCAACATGCGGAATAATGAACACCTATTCCTCTGCTTACAAAACCGTGAAAAATTAACGCCAAACTAAAAGCTTTACCCCCTCCCTCAATTAAAGGGAAACATTTGTGTTTACTTTACAGAAAAAAGTGTTGGACCCAGAATGACAGCTTAGTCAAAATAAGGCAATAAAATAGGAGATTATAGCTGGTTTTTTTTTTTTTGTATACCATTTTGGTACATTGTAAACGCAGTGTTTCCCTTCAAGATATAGATACCCTTAGAAAATTCCATTCCATTAATATCTGTGCTATGAAAACTGCACTTAATGACACATGCATACACGTTTAAAGGGAAATAGGGCGTTTAGAATGTACCAACATCGCATACAAAGAAAATAGCGGAATTCAGTATTAACCATTCAGTTTCATCAATAAACATCTGCAAAAGCTTCATCCTCTCAACACATTATACATGAGAAGAGTAATGGACGATGCATCATTTGAATTTTGAAAAGTTTGGGTGAACAAATTATCGTTAAACAACAAATAACTGCATTTCTATCTGTGAGAAACTTGCTTCTTGAAAAGAAGGCTACTGTTATTTCTTATTTTGAATAATCTATCATTTTATGTCGACAAACATTGGTTTTAAAACTGTGGTTGTTTTCTGCAAAACAAAAGCCTTATTTCCCTTTAACTACTTGTTCAATGTGAATATCGACGCATAATGTAATTTTCCATACATCCAGCTCATCTATATACTGCCTGCGTACGCATGTCTTCATTTTTTTTTTTTTGTTTCTGTTTTAATTTTTCTTTTCTCAAATACACTTCGGCAGACACTGAGAACAAGTAAATGGAGAGCCTATGACCACACCAGCGTTACATATTGAATTAAAACTACTTTTTTTTCATCTCGTTACTTCCTAAGTACTGGTTTTCTTCTGAATGCTCAGATCATTCGTATGTGTAAATATCGTCATGTATTGAAGTTTAAATGAGGCGATGTTAATGTGACAAATATTCCTTATTGTCATGAATGTTGCGTTTGCATAGCAGTTTTACTGTGTGCTGAATTGCGACGTAAATTACTGTTATAATAAAGTCAATGACGTCACTTCCTATGACAGGCCATACTTCGATGTTACATTTCTTTCGATCAGTATAAGTTAAGAAGTTAAAATGTCTTAATGTTTAACCTGTTTAATGTTTGAATCGAATCATATTGTACCTACAATATGCCAACGGAATTCTTGACAACGTGAAATAAATGAGGAAAGAAAAAAAAAGACACTTAAAATATCTTTCATAATCTGTGGTATGACAAGTAATTTAAATGATAATTATTTTAAGAGAATGAAATCAAATCGTAAAACAGGCAGATCGTCTTAAAATGGTGATAACGTTTAAAAAAAAAATAAAAAATCCATCAGTAGTTAATGTTTCACCGAAACATTATACTTTACACAAAGTTTACTAACTGATGAAATTCAAACGTTTTTTTTTAAATTATTATATGATCATATTATGAAACAAAAGGCATCCTTACGTTCTCTTTTCGGCAAAGTTTGTTGGTGAATTGGACATTTTTAAAGGTATTACTGAAGTAGACCTTGTGCTTGACTGCCGATGGTCTAAATGGGACGCAACATTGCATCGTTTCTTTTTCATGCAAAATGTCGATAACACTTTTTCCAACTGATAGAGGGTTAACAACAATTCCGTTATTTTATCATAAGTTTTGTTACATCTCTTCATCCCACTTTTTTTTGGGGGGGGGGGGTAACACTAATTATTGTATCTTCGTTTCTCTGTAAGACAAAGGCAAAGGTAGCTTTCTTGACGAACATGGGGGTTTCCCGGGAAGACAAAAAGTTCCCAACAAGGAATTATTCTCAATTATTCTCAAAGAGCCCAATGAGTTCAACCGGCAGGACAATAGAGAGTACCTCTTTTTCACTTGCAGTGTAGCGTCTCGCTCGTGAATTCACATTGTTTACTTTCTAACATGTCTTGGGTACCTTTCTAGCTTAGGCACCCGATAGTGTAACATTCCTGCCTTCAGACTTTCAGCACTGTTGATTGACATAGTAATTACTATCAGCGGTATACGCTCTTTGAGTCTGCTCTTTACGCGACGTTTCAACAAAAGAAACTAGGTCATAGACATTTTTGGAAAACCTACACCACATTCATGTCCTATATTTGCTTTGCGTGTAAATGCAATCTGCATTACAGATACTATGTTACCTATCGTATGAATCTAGGCCTATATAAAAGCCTAAGCTATCTATAGGTAACTCATAGAGTAAAAAGGTAAGGGTGTCGTGTGTATATCTTAGTCAATATATGCTTACCGTCACGGTGACCACATTTTACACAAACTACCTGATACAAGAGGAGCCGCTCGTACATGAGGTCAGTTTTGCTAATGTCATGAAAAATTCTGTACTCGCTTTGCTCTACACTACATTGTTCAAATATTGTCTTGTGCACTCCTATACGCACCCGCAGTTTAAACAGTGTCCAGAGGACTCTCTTCGTTTACAGAACTGAGGGCCAACATTTTCTGAAGCAAAGGGGGCACATTGCTACCTTTGAAATTCTGGGCGAGACGCGCAGGTTGCAAGTCCAGCGTTACCCTGCTCGTTACACTACACCTCCCGTTTGTGATTTGTTTAGAAGCAAACGTTTGTCAACGCGTTAGCTATCACAAGCTTTCACATCCCATGTACTTATTACTTTAACACTTTCACCCCTTTTTTTACAACTCTTTAATTTCTACTTTGTTCAAAAGAGGTCGAATGATGCCCCAAAGGGGAACGCATTTGTCCAGTTGAAAGCGGATTGGCCACCCATTCTTCACAGTATATAAATCATACATTGCCCCGTACCCTCGATTAGCCTGCCCACATTGCATAGTTGAGACATTACACTGTGTAAGACATCTCATTTCTTTCCATTTTTTTTTTTCAAACTAATTAGCATTTGACTTTCTGCAAACTTAGAGAAGTCATAATTTCATAAAATTGAAGGGTTGCAAATATTGCTCAGCACTCTACGTAATGAACTTTCATGAACACAAGCAGAGACTGGCCTGTAAGTGAGCTGGCAAATATACAGGCAAAGTTATAACTTATTTATCCGGCCCAATGGCACAAACTAACGGTAGGTGCTGCTGAACGAAAGCGCACTAGGGACAGGTGATTGTCCACAAATTTTTAGTTTGATTAAAAGAAATTAATTAATTTTATTAAACAAGTTATTAATTTTTAACAAATTTAATAATCTGATTAAGCAAATGATTAATTTGATTAAAAAAGTTAAAAAAATACATGACCCTAGTAAACGTTTGTATGCTGCGTATATCTCATTTAAGTAAAGCTGTGTAGTTTGTTTTAGTTCGTTTGTTTTTGTGATGAATGATTTTTTCATGACTTTCTGTAATATTTAATAAATATCAGGCCAGATGAGTTTATTTTTGTTTTACCTGATTCCAGGAGAGCCTCACTGGATGTCTGAATATCGTCCAGAGAACAATTTCGTTGCACATCGGGGTCGTCAGTCCGCCTTCGTATCGGAAAAATTCTTTGGTGTTAGAGGGCAGCAGACTACGCAGTGGGTAGTTGTATCGGAACTTGTAACTATTATCTGGAAAGAGCAAGGTATAAAAGTTGAAAGAAAATATTCAGTTACAAAATTGCAATATGCAATAAAAATCGGCTGACCATTTTTAATATTTTCTTTCCCGTAAAAGGCCATCGTTGTGACCAGAATCCGCAACAGGGTATGTGCCGTTGTAACTGTGGTGATTATTAGCTGTGAAGGACGACGTATAGTCACCTTATACCTAGAAACTTGTCCTAGAAACATCTTCCTACCATCTAGGCCTACTTTTTTTCTAGTTCAATAGATATGGGTTATAGAACGGTCTAAAAATCACTCGATAGTCGGAGAATTATCAACCAATCAGAAACTCTGTAATTATTAACTAAAGGATTATACTTCAAATAGCACCCACATTTCTCTTACAGTTATATTCAACAAAAGACAACATATATCACTTCTTCATATAATACATTATGTACAACAGACATTTACTAAAATAATCCAATAAATATTTGTTATTTCACCAGTGTCTTACCAAGAAAGAAGACCTTGAATGCTTTTTAGGTTTTCCAATAAAAATACGAAGTTACACATACAGATAACCTCACAATACGTGATGTTATTTGTATAATTCTAAAGAACTGGAGCGTTTGATCTGTCTAATGCTACGGGTGCAACAAACAAGCCATCTCCAACATTGACTAGTTAATTCTCGTGATTAGTTTTTTTGCAATTCTAGCAGTCCCCTTCTTTGACAGACGAACCCAAGTAAAAAGTTGAGCGTTTCTTCCATTTCTCTTCCATGTTTGTTACGATGATTGCGAATAGAAAAGAGAAGAGACAACACACACACACACACACAAAAATAAAATTAACAGTTAGATTCCGATGCTTTTTATTGGATTAAATAACACAAATTCAAGGACCAGGTAATTCGTCGAATCAAGAAATTATGTTTAAACGCCCGGTTGATCTCAGACACGCACACAGAAAGTTTTCGGTATTCTCAGCATGTGCGTGATAGTTACGGGACATACATAACGTGGATTGAGACGGAGGTAGAGAGAAGTCACGCATACAAACGTAGTCGGATAGTACCTGTGTACTTATATCTCAGTGTGACGTGGAGGAAAAACAACACCGTATTTAGCTAAAAGCTATTTGACGGATATTTTTTTTTATTTTGTTTTTCATCTTGAAAAAGTGCAAGTATCTTTTTTTTTGTTGTAAAAGTGCAAATATCCAAACGACATTCGAAATGCGTTTGAAATCTGAAGTTTAAACCCTTATAAACAAAACGTCACACTTAGCTAAAAAAAAAATAAAAGTTGATGTATGCCAAGACCGTGTGTAAAATGTGAAAGGATTTAAATATTTTAGTCACAGAATTCAAGCAGAAGTGATTAAGACAAAGGAAACATTAGAATAAACAGTGCGTAAGGAAATACACAGATAACTGTATAGTTGTGATAAAACGTGGAGTATAGACTATTTACACATGCAGTTTTAACATTTTACCTCCTCTGCACAGGAATCTGTACCCTGCCTGAAGTAAGGCACTCTGTATGGAATCGTGAAATGCATAGTCTATATAGTGTCTAAATATGCGGGCTATTGGTCCTAATTAAACACCCGTGACATGTAGAAGCTATAAATAATACACAACTGTACACAACCACTTCGTTAGATAGTACGATATACTTTTCACGAACATGAGAACGTCACGTTGCAGAATACTAAACGCTCCCAAACTTAGACGTGGTAACACACACTTACCAATTTATGCAATTTATTGTACCAAATATGACTTTTGACAGTCGTATATGTAAAAGTCATAATCTACGCAGGTCAGCAGATAGGAATTAAGTCAACAAGCCAACGCTGATGAAGTGTCAAAGCTTCAAAGTTTGATATAACGCCTTTAATGTAGACTGGTTGGTTCATTTTTGGTCGTCATGGCGACCTGTTATGGACATTGCCACATGTTTCTTTGTGTTGTTACGAGCCATGGCAATGACAGGAATGGCTTACAAACATTTATGCGTTCAATAACCTACTATTCACAAAGAAAAAAAAGATTCCAATTCTGTTTAATCTCATGACCTCGGATCAATTTGCATATGTATATCTTCCAAAAAACAAGATTACATTCAGTGAAGTCTCAACGGCGATCACCTCCGGTCTGTAAAAGGCACCAGCTCTTGTCGAAATGGAGCCTAAAATTGCTGGTTTGCGACTGAAACTTATAAACTTCA
The DNA here is from genome assembly GCA_021234535.1 of Stichopus chloronotus. Classification (NCBI taxonomy): domain Eukaryota; kingdom Metazoa; phylum Echinodermata; class Holothuroidea; order Aspidochirotida; family Stichopodidae; genus Stichopus; species Stichopus chloronotus. Next base: position 14,733,564 of record CM037839.1, on the reverse strand, counting down.
GAAATATCAGAAATAAAATACTAGTGCAAATCTTAACTCATACGGCACATCATACCATCTGACCATGAATTATGCCCACAAAATAATATCATGATGTGAATCCGATCAAAGCATGGTAACCCTGAAATTACAAAATACATTGACATTATGACACATACATGTTGGGTAGTATTATGAAATCCTACTGAAGGCCTATGCATAGCGCTAAAACACAGTACACGGCAGTAGCCTGCCGTGTTGGACACGCACCCAGCATGTAAGAAAAAAATAGAACATAGGAAAATAGAAAAACACAACAACTGGAAAGTAGGGAAGATTCCACATTGAGTATGGGGGAGCAACATTGACAATTCTAATTAACCTGTTCTCAAATTGGACTGGCAGCAACCCTGGTTAGGTGTGAACCAAATTTCTGGGCGCATTATGTATGCGCTTGTAAAGTAGCATATAGATCAGGTAAAGCAGTCATTGAATTCTTCAAAATATTATTTGTAGGAGGAATGAACATACTTGCGCTTAAGAGAAAAAACATTTTCATTCGACACTATTTCTCTTTTATATGCTTTTATTTTACCTCTTCTTTTTTTTCTCAGTTTGAGAATTTTTAAAAAGCTTGTAATTAAATTTGACTAAACAAAATGATACCGAAATGACACACAAACAATAAAACTGAATTTTATTTCTCTTTTCAAGATTTTTTTTTTTCAATCAAAATGTCACGTTTGTGAAGGTGGAGTCTTTTCACTTTCTTTTTGAACTAAAAGGCGAAAAAGATTTTATTAAATTAAAGCTACATCTTCGCATGTTTTATTTTTACATTTGTATTTTTTCCCCTAAATTCCAGCAATCCTTACTTGCAGGGATTTTTTTCTGTAAAACGAAGGACAGTGTAAGCAGAATCAATTCAAAACTTCGAGACAAAAGACTTTGCCGCTCTGAATAATTTTTATAATTAGATCTTTCAATGACGTCATCGCTGTGATTTGTGGAATAGCAAATAGTTTCCAGTAATAGGAATGAACGTTGTTTAAGTAGGTAAGCCTTTGTTATTCTAGCTTTATAAATTGTGGGCATTCTGGATAAGAAAAAAAGGGAAAAATCTATGTTATGGAATGGTAACAATTCAAGCAAGGTAGGACACATTTGAAAAGAGGAAAAACTTGATGACGTCGATTGGGGGCGTTTGGGACGTGACATTCATGAGGGCAAAGAAAAGAGGACACGTACTTTTTATCCACAGACGTGTAAACCTGCACGTTACCATTATGCAGACCTGTTTTCACTGTAAAAAAAAAGCAGCACCAAGGGAAGTGTTTGGTATAGTTGACATGTTTACCTGGTGTTGATTATAGTCTGTTAAGTACCGTTCCGTTTAATAGCTCCTTTACCTAACACGGAAGTCTCAGCACGAGATATGATTGCCGCATTTCTGAAACGAAAAATGATTTATCCAAAAATTCCGAAGTCACCGGCGAGTTTTAACTCTTCCGTGCAGAAGCAGTCATTCAGTTTTAGATTAAGCAACCCAACGAGAGCCTGCGGTAAGTAATGTAGGTTGTACCTCTAAATCCGACATCGACACCGTCATATTGCTTTTGCATTCAGCTTTTTCGCATCAAAAGGATGACGCCTATTCCATGATAAAACGTGAAACGACAGGATAAAAGTTTTTTGTTTTGTTTATACGAAAACAGGGATAAAGGTGAGCTCTTCCAATTAAGATTAGTCTCGTGGAATTCACAGGCAAACTGGCAAGCACTATAATTCTGATTAAAATACGTTGAGAGTAATTGCTTCGACTTCATATCCCAGTTTCGGTAAATTTTAAGGCTCCCATTCTCTGGTTAGATATTACTGGGTTTTGTCTCGTCGATTTGTAACAACTACCCTGCGTTCGAAGGTCTGCAAGGTAGCGCTTGGTTTCCCTAACCTTTGACCAATGGAAAACACAAGAAGTCATTCACACGCACCCTTATACACACACACACACGCATTCACACACAGACTTGGGATTACGTTTAGTCACTACCCGCAGGTTTCGTGCTTACGGTGCAGCACTCTTCAGGTGACTGAATCAGCTTGTGCAGTCTGGATTCCGTTGAGCGAGCTGGTTTTATGCTTGACTGGTTTTCCACAGTACTGGGGGGGGGGGGGGGTATGTCGACAAGCGCTGAGATAGTCGTTTCGTTTATTGAGGAGGCGGTTGCCCTTGAAAATCGTGATACGTATTTTCTCTTCTATGCACAGGTTGCATCTCGCAGGGTCTACAGATTTGGGGGGGGGGGGGGTTGGTTATGATTTTCCAGCTGATGGAGTAGTTGGTGTTCTGGCGCTTTAGCTGCCAAATGTACTTGGACAACTCTGTTTCCGTTTCATACTTAGCGTGTCTGAGGGATTTCGTGTAGTTGGCCAACCGGGATTTGAATGTGCCCCCTGTCATCCCTATGTATGATGCGGTGCTTTCTGGGGTGGTGACGTCGGCTTGGTAGACCACATTTGAGGTCAGGCAGTTGCGTTTGACTGGGCACTCGGCCTTGACCCTGCAAATGCATTCACTTGCTGCCGGTGCAGGTGTATGGGTGCTGTCACGCATGATTTTCTTGTTGTGTGACTGGATGATTGACCTGATGCTTGGGAGGCAGCTGTAGTTTACCTTGACTGTGTTTCTGTTGAAAATTTTGTGTAACGGGTTGTTGGGTGGGAAGTGTTTGTCTATAAGGCGCAGGAATGTTTAGGCGACGTTTGTGCGTACGCTTTTACAAAACGGGGGGTTGAACCAGATGATTTGTCGTTTGCGCTTTCTCTTTTGTTCTTGTTTTGGGGGGTAGGGGGTGTACTTTAGCGTGTCAGGGAACCCAGCATCTCTCAGGGCGTTGTTGTAGAGATGCGCGGCAGTGTCGAAGGACTCTTCGTTGTGGGAGAGTAGTGAAATGCGTTTGCTTATGCCTACAGGAATTTGTTTGGTGACCTGTGGGGGGTAGTTGGAAGCGTGGTTGATGTACACCGGGTCATCATTTGGTTTGCGGTAGGGGCGGTGTGAGTTGCTACGGAGGTCAAATGTGACGTCCAGGTAATCGACGACCTTGAGGTTGCACTCTGCCGTTATTTTTAATCCGAGTGACCTGAAAACCTCGGTGAGTTTTTTGCGTGCCAGGTCTGCTGTTCTGCCTGTTGTGCCTTTGAGGATGGCTAGACCGTCATCGCGGTATAGTCCCACGTGGGTTGGGTGGATGATGTCTGAGATCTTATATAGAGTTATTCACCTTAGGTCCCTGAAGTAGACATACTCTAAAATGGTCCTCAGAGGTGACTTACTTTTGTATATTATGTGTTGCAGTGAATCAATCATTGGTTGGAATGCCGGATTGTTTGTCGGGCCAATCTCCAAGAAGACTCCCAGTACGGCGATGCCTCCTTTAATGGCGGCCGATTGTTCAAGTGTCTTTCCACGAAGCTTGTGTACAATGTGCATCTGTAAATGTCGAGAAAGGTTTGATAGAATTTTAAAAGGGAAACGGAAAAATAGTGAATATTGTACATTTTCGTTGACAAGACGAAATAAGCTAGAGGCGTTCACTATAATTTCTACGTAAAATCACTAGACAGCGTTCATAATAATCAGGGGATAAGGAGAATAGATTAAAAGGACTAAAACAGATCTAAAACAGATATAAATACAATTTCTTTCACTACAAAGCTATGACGGTGTTGCATTGTAAAGTGAGGGCGTTGATGTTTGTCCACCGAGCTTCTGTGTACAGTTTACCGTGCCCTTCTTGTTGCACTTTAGTAACCTTTGTCTGACATACATGATCCTCTGAAAATCTAGGTTGATAAGTAGGTGTGCTCGAAAATAGCATCACCCAGTAGTTGTTACAGGATACGCTAGTTTCCGAAATGTTGTACATGAGGAAGTTGGTTTACGTCACAGTTGTTTTTTTCTTTTCAAGCAAACCGACAGCCAAGCTTCATATAGAGTACATTTAGTAAATATACCAAAGTATCTCCACGGCTAAATTAATTGATAGGTTTGAAATTAATCATAAATTGAATTTGTTGATTGGTTATAATACTCAGTTGATGTCCATCTCAAAACGAAAAATTTAGGGAGTCACAAAAAAATATATAAAATACATTTTGAGGTCATTAATAAATAGTTCAGATGTCTCGAGCACCGTCCTTTTCCGAATGAGGTGATATCGACACATACTATAATGGTAAGGGTTTGATCCTTCGATGAAACCGTATCATGTATGATATCATGGGAGGATTGGCTGTCATATCAACATCAAGATACAATCAAGTCTTAATCAAGAGATACAAAATCTCGAAATGTCGGAATCCGAGAAAAAACGTTCAACATTACAATATTACCTTATCAATTGATTCATGTTAAATTTCTGATTGAAATATCTATTTTTTTTTACATTACACAATATTTTGTTTTTTATTTAGTCATCAAATGTTTTTTAAGTCTTGAATTCATGAGTTAAAGTTAGTGGCATGTCATTCTTACTCACAGAATGAACGTAGCAGTTTGTCTAATGTGACATAGTAGTAGCAATGATCTTTCTCCCTTATGGTGTGTTCAGCTTTCGCCGAAAGTTTAAAAAAGTACAGGTTTATAGAGTCAAGAAAAAAGTGACAAAAACGCTGTTAAACGGGTTTTGTGTTTTTACCGAGGAAGGCGTATGAAGTTAACTACTTTTTGTTTCAAGTGGTTTTTGGTAACGATGTTTTCTTTTCTATTGCTTTTCCATTGTCACTGTCGCAGTTTAATAGGAGCAGTGACTAAAAGTGTTTGGTTAATTAACATAATCCAGCTTTAAATTCTTTTTACGTCAGCTTGGTCTAACTATAAGTACATCAGCATTAAATGTGTCTTTGTGATCCAACGGTAGATTACACTTGAATCATTATCGGAAATGTCTCTAGAAATTTAACATGCTGAAATATCATTAATGCAGACACGTAAAAAAAAACAAGGTACGAAATATTGGCTATCGCTGTTCAAAATAACGTATGACTTGCGCAACCACATCCCGCAATAAAGTAATTAAGGGGGGGGGGGCCTGTTTACCTTACTGTTGTACATTACACCTTCCGAATCGAACAGTCTATGGTGTTCGCCACATTTACTGACAAGTTTGGTATTCATAATTAAGTCTTTTATAGAGTAGTTAAACTCAAATGACCTTATTTGTAGTGTGTTGACTTTGTTATTATACCATTTATGGGGCATTAAATTCTTTAAAGATGGGGGGGGGGGGGGCGGGGAGAAGGAGAGAAGGGGAGAGATGATTTCAGTATTGATTTTCTATGAAAGAAACATCAAACTTGTTGACAAAGAAGGTTAACTAACTATCATAAAGGACTTAACAAGGTGATTTTCGTTTGTCGGGGAAATTCCTTTAATCTATAATTTGACATGGCATTATTTAAACATGATTGAAAGTACAGGTGTGTCCGTAACAATATAGGGGGGGTGGTACTCATGAATTTTCTTTTCTCATTTGCCGTTTCCCCCGAATGATCCTATATGATTGATGGCTTCGTCTGAATGGTACAATTCTTTCGCTTCGGCGAAACCTGTAAACTAGCAGAGCATAATCTGATTCCCCCGTAGCATAAGTGCAGCATTTTTTACACCTGCCCTTTCCCATCATATGTAGCTTGTTGGGCAATGCTGTTTTGTAATCTTCAAAACCAACCAAGGTCATAAAAGAAGATTAACTGCAAACTGAAATACGTCGTTTTTCAATTCTTTTATGAAAGAACATAGCGATGTCACAAAAATTATCTGAAGATGCTCTCGCTTATCCCGCACGGGTGATATCACTGTCATCCGCGGATGCTTGTATAAGGTTTGCTTGACGGCATGACAATAGAAGGTACAACCAACCTCTTCATGTACTGACAAGATTATAAAGACGGGTTATTGATATGTGTTTGCCGAAGTATTAAAAGCACTAACACTATATATCACCCAGGGGCAATATACTGATACTGCACAAAGCGTTAAATATACTGATATGATCACAACATGTGAGAAAACCTATAAACACTCTTTCGTCAGCGTTCCTGCGAGTTTTTTTTCAGGAATGTGACTGGTTTTAGAGTTCAAAGACTAAGTGAACGATACCTTTCAGAATTTTTTGGTAGCTTCAGAAGATCTGTCCTGTTAAAGTCTACCTTAAATCTAGAATTACAAGAAAATATATTTCATTGGTTGGAAAATAAATTCTAATCATCTAACTCTCATCGTCATAGCCTTTTCCATTGGTGGGATATAAAATGTTGAAAGGTATTCACTGTAAAATAGGCAATTTTTTTCAATAATTTTTGATATCCTTCTTGCACAATTCAATTCAATTTGCTTATGTTTTCTTTTGAAATTAAAATGTTGGTATAAACATGAAATGTCTCTGTATAGCACGTTGTGTGGAGAGGACGTGTAACAATATGTTGTGACAAAGTGCAATGACTTTCGGAAAGACAAAGAAAGTTATGTCAAGAGTACAAAAATGACGTCACAAGCTATTGAGCAATCTACTGTTTTGAATTGGGTAAATATATTTCTCAACTCAACTCGAGAATTTCCTGTGAAAACATGTGCTGACCATTAGAATTCCTTTACTGAGCTTGTGCCATATACTCTCTTAACATTTCTGATTTTAGGTACACTTAAAGAGCCATAGAGTGATCCATGAAATTTTGTTTTCATTGATACTTTTGGCGCCAATTTACTTTGAATGGCAAGAGTATTACTAGGAACTTCACTACACGGTGACCTTTGACATCATATATTTATAATCTCCATATGGCCTGGGTTCATGACAGTCCGATATTCAAATTAAAGTGCTGCACAGCCAACGTTCGGAATCGAACGGATTCACGGAAGCATCATCTAAGAGAGCTTTAATGTTACATTGAACGATCTAAGGGAGATGAGCATTATTTTCAATGTAGAGAAGTCATTCTTGACCTTCAACAAAATGGCACTTTACAATTTTATGACTCTCCAGTCATGGCAGTGATTTTATTTATTGAAACCAAGCTAAGGAAGTGGTAAAGTTTAGGAAAACTGTAAACCAGTTGAAAAACACATTAAATGTAATAAACTGGCTTTGTGGAAACCTTTACGTGTTGCCATGTAGGCATGACATAACAGGAGAGCTGACAGGCAAATGTATACACGATACGTACATCGTTTGTGTGTTAATAATGTATGGTTACCATATTAAAAGTATCAATCTCTAAGCAGAAAGTATGTTCTTAATCGTTTTACATTGATTTTACTTCTTTTTTTTTACCGAAAGGATGCCAATTACCGTTAATGTATTAGTGCGTATATTCCCCGTGGCAATGTATATTAGTTATAATTGTTCGGCGAATGCTTGCTGATGTTATGTATCAATGATATATGTAAGACGTATATTTTTTTTAACTGATTGTCAATCGTGGTAGAAGATTCAGACGACCGTTTTTAGCAGGCCGATGTAAACTCTGTCAAGCACTAATTCCTTGATATCATTTGTGAGTTGTTCACAATTACTGAACCATTGAATTATTCTGGAATCCCCCCAAAACATTGCATGCCAAAAAGTTAAAAAAGCTTTTTTCCAGGGAATTTACTATATGTTGGCAGGCTTTCTCCGTCGGTGATGTGCTTTGGAATGTTAACGCTCTTCTTCTTAATCAGTGCGATGGTATAAATATCACCGTGATGTTATTATTAGAGGAACAAAATGTTCTTTACTATATTTTGTATTCATCACGTCTGCCACCTTCAAGTCATACACATCTGTTCTTAATCATTTCAATCTGAACGAATAAAAAAGGTTAGGTTGCGATAAAATCTCAACCCAATGGAAAAGTTTTTCAAGACTACCAAAAAAAAAAAAAAAGGGCATGACATGACGGTTATTACTTGCTTCCAGTATACGCATATTATTTTTCCACGAAGGTCGCAGGTAGGTAGTATATACATATATGCATACATGACCCGTATTTGTGTTCCCGTTACGTTCCCCCCGAAATACGTCTGTTTGGTTACGCTCGATTTCGGTGACGTTCATGCCTGACTAAACAGATACATAAATTTCACTGACCTTGGACCATTAATCATTTTCCTTTAACAATCGTGAACGTTAAAAGAGGCGTTTATGATACGTCGCAAAATTCAGGGAAGCTACAGACCACCCGATCGCAATCTATCATGTATACCATACTCGTTGATGTATGAACCATACGCCAAGACAGTTTGTAGTCCCTACACTGAAATACTCCTGTCTTACTGCATTGTTGTTTCTCAAAGGGTGAGACTCTAATACGCGGTAACGAGACCTGACTCCGGGGCACGAGGACACTAGGTTACTGACAAATGTGATGTGTGTTAAACAAATTATTTGAATGGCCCCCCTCCTATTTGCTTGTGTCGATTTGTATAGGCCATTAGCATAATGACGTCACAAAATAAATCGCTGATTAGATGTTGAAGAAATGATTTTCTTTTCAAGTGTATCAAGAAAGTAACTACTGGTCCTTATGACAATGCGCTCTCATTAGTGAAAAAGAAAAGCTAAATTATTTAATTGGTCACATTATCAAAAAAGTACAAAAGAGAAGAAACAAAGGAGACAATGATCCTTTTGATGTGCTTTTTTCCTTTTTTTTTTTTTAACTTACCTCTGCTGGGAATCTTCTGCCGTCTAGGACATGCTCGGAACCTTGAAAGTTGTGGCTGCCCCAATGTAAGTGAATATCTTCGATGTCGTAAGAAGTGGCGGCGCCCTGCGATATTTTCTTCGGCGGTGCCTTGTAATTTCCCTTCACTTTAAATTTGACTGGGAAAGGCAGTAAAAAGACCGGGTAAAAGCAGAATCATGAAAGCAAAGAATGACAAAGGTACAAAAAAATAAACATTATTATATCTCATTGATGGACAGGAGGGGAAGAGTATCGTAGTTTTTCTGCCACAAAATTTGATTAATTTGGTAGATAGGAACATTCAAAATTTCATCAAACTTAAAAAAATACGTTTTACATGCAATGGCATGCAAACCGATTTTTGTCCTTTTTATACACTTTCTCTTATATATGTTCTCATTCCCAATTTATTCAAAGCTTTTGTTCACAACAAGTACGTAAAAAAGTCAAATCTTTGAAGGATGTTGGTTTATGATGTCAAAAGGGGCATACAGTTTAATAATGTTTCACTGACAACTAAATTATCGTGATTGTCACCTAACAGCATACATACTTGATACGAGCCCTTGATGCTTTTGTCGCACATATGAATGGAGAAATACTGATATACATATCAGGAACAAAAATTCAAAGAGACAGAAATATCTAATATAATATATATATATAATTATACGTTATCTTAAATCTTAAATTATACGTTACATATATATGTTATTTACTGTATGATGTATAAGGTACCGGTACCGAATGTATACTAGCTATGTAGAATGAACATAAATATTAAGCAAACATTGTTCTGTTCTAAAAAAAAGTCCTTTTTTCTTTTATCATTCAAGAAATTGATATATTTTGCCTACAGTATTTGCCTATATTGATATATACCTACAGTCAAATTAAATTTGATTCACATTGTAATGAACGTCACATGTACTTTAGAAAATAAAATTTGAATTGAATTGACATGTGCTGTTAAAATGTTGAATGGCAATCATACATGTAGGCATTGTGGAGACATATGAGTCGAAAATATGAATTACGACGGAAAGAACGTAGGCGACATCGTAGGAGACTTTTACAGCGGAATCATCGTAGATTTTTTTTTTCTTTTACTGGGTCTGTTTTGTTTGTCATCTACCGGACCCCGTACAGTAAATTAGTTTGCAATCTTCGCACCTGGCCATGCGATGGTTTTAATTTACTTCTCAATCTATTTCGTTTTCTTTTTTCCCCTCATTAGTTTCTTGGTCATTAGTTTTTAAAGCAATGATGGCCTTAGGTTAGATTCTTTAGAACTATCTGAGAGATCTCTTCTCACTGGTTAGTTGTCAAATTCCATGGTCCAAATGAAACCACTGGAACATGAGATTGTGTGGTGTAACGAAAGTATTCACAATAATGTGCCACCACCTGTCGAAACGAAATGCTTCCGGCAAACAAAAAAAAAAATCATCTCATAGCCGTATACCCAATCTAACATAGACAAAAAAAAAACGAATCTCTGTGTCGCGTGATAAAAATACGACGTTATTAATATAAAAATGACAACATATCATACGCATAATATCATGCAAAATACAAACTGCTCGGAGCTACAATCTTGGACAAGATACCTTTGGACTCACCCCCCCCCCCCCTTGCTCACCTTTCAACGTTGGCTTTAGGATTACTGTTCACAGTATGCATTCACTCCTATAGCGCAACACTAGCAAGGGGTTTCATCTCACCCTCTCAACTAAAACTTAAGCTTAGAAAGTGCCGTCAAGATAAGAATATCTTTGCCCCGTAACTTGACAATTTTCAGCAAAATGTCTGGACAACAAGAAAATAAAACATAAAAAACAAAATATGATCAATTGCTTACTTACTATTTGAAAAATTAAACGATTTTCTGCAAATTGTCCTAATGACAACTTATCACATCTTGGTATTTCAACAATTTCATGCAAAATGTTCACTTGTTCATTTTTACAGTAAGTGAGCAATTCAACAATTTTCTGCAATATGCCCAAATGATAACTTATCTCATCATGTAATTTGCATTTATGGTTTAGGAAATGAACAAGTCAACATTTTGCAGAAAATTGTTCAATTCACAGGATGTGATAAGTTATTATATGAACGTTTTTCAAAAACAATGTTGAATTCCTCACTAAGAATCAAGTAAACAAGTTAATATTTTGCAGGAAAATGTTGAGTTGTTAAGATAACATAACTGAGTATTGATCATTCTTCTCTTTTTGATGAGATATTTTCTTGTTTCCCAGACATTATGCTGAAAATTGTCATCTGAATGGGCAAAGATATCCTTACCTTGATTACTCTTATAAGCTTCTGTAGTATTAAAATTGTAACGTACTGCAGAGTGTCCCAACAATTTTGTCTAAGATTGTAGCTTCTCTTCTCCAGTAACACACACGCAAACACACCCGGACACACACACACACATACATATATATATATATACATACATATATATATATATATATATAACATATATTACTGGACACAGGCCCGGTTAGTCGGTTACTCAGACGGTTGAATGAACGAACTAACAAGATGACTTAGGGCGTGTTGATAATTTTAATGCACAGAGCTCATCTTCTTCAGTCAAATTAGTGATCATAATGATTTGTTTAGAAGAGTGTAATGTAACCATCAGCATCATTATTTAGCCATCGAGATCTCGTTGAGTTATTTCCGATGATTGACGAGTTTCGTATAATATCTTAGACCTGAGTGTTCCGGTTACGTTAATTGGCTTCAAGCGTAAAAGCCACTGGGACTTAGTAATGCCCGTGAAAAAAAATGATAAAGAGAAAACCCACATACACACTAGTGAGAAAAGGGAATTGATGTCATGTTTAAATGACAATAATGAAGATTTGTTTGACGATCGACAAGTAAGCGAATGTGATCAGCTGAGCTGCAACGTTCTTTGTAGTTTACATTTTATTTTTCCACACATGCAGCTGCCACTATAGTCCATTGGGTATAAATTTACATATACATACCTACACCATACTTACCGTACATGATGACATGTCTCTAGATAGGGTTAAAAACCATTTCATTCATAAGTTCATTGGTATTTAAGCTATGCTGTGCTGACGTTGTTTTGACTAACCGACTAACCGACTGACCTGAGTATAGCATCCAACAGTAAACTATACTCATACGAAATGACTCCTTTGGTCAGGAACCTGAGCGATATTTATTTTTGGAGCATTCTAAAATTATCCTTGTTTGTCATTCTTTATATAGGTCCTTTAATTACCCAGAAGTACGGCTATACCAGATACTAACAGTGCATGCATGTGATATTAGTTTAAGGTATACAAATTAAATGACAGAATATTGTTATTAAGTATTTAGGTAATGTCACAACATTACTCGAGGTTAACAAGTGAAATGAAATATTAAACTAATAATTTGATGACGTGTATAAAATGCGAGATCATTAGTAATAAGTGGTTTCAATGATGTCAGCACACAGAAGAAAATAAAGTAAACGTTAATGCATTTGTTACTTGCAATTATTAAACTATTTTGAGTACTTACTGATATGGCCGTTATTGAATGCTTTCATCTTGTTTGGCCAGGCGTTGTACCCGTACAGAAGCACCTGCCTGATGGTCGCCCGCACTGTCCTTGCGGTCACCAGTTCAATGGGAGACTGGCGGGTCCCTGCACAGTGTTTCGCAAACATGTACGGCCACATATCTGGACCTGTTACGTTACATTTAAAAACAATTTGTTTCAGTGGTTCAATCCTATAAGGAAAAAAGTTTTTCTGCCATGTTTGTTTAAAATTTCTACTATTGTATCTAGAATGCATAAAACAAAAGGGAAAATCAGAAGGGACTGCAGGCGCAGCTTCCTGACAAATGAAATGTGGACTCAAGTGTTTGTCTTTGATTTCATATTTCTTATTTCGCGTTTTAATTATTTCCATCTTTTGTAATCAATGGAAACAATATTTACCGAATAAAATGAGAATAAAGTGTTTGTCTCTTAGGCTGAACTTCTCTTGCAATAGTCTACTGGATGTACTGTTGCAATCATCTCAAGGAACTTAACGCTTTGGAATTCATCTCTGTTAGTCGATGGTTAGTCCATTGTACTTGATGAAATGATGCTAATGATATGTAAATGAAGATTTAAGTAAAGATTTCGGGAAAGGAAGCGGGATATAAGCAGCAACGTGTACCACGTATATGCACATACCTTTCAACTTCTACCCGAAAGATACAGGTTACGAGCCCATGGGGGTACCGCCTTTACACTAATTTACGAAGCCAGCTTTATAAATGCTGTTGGGAAAATCTTCTTCCTTTCTTTTTTTTCGCTAATTTGATCGGGAATTATACTAAAATAATAATAAATTTCAGAATCCCTTTAAACCTACACCGGTGTGAAATCCCACGTAGTATACATAGTTATCTTAATATATAAAATATGGGTAAAAAGTGTATATTTGGAAATGTCTGTATGATCAAATAGTTTGGTTTGTTTTGGTCAGGTGTGGCGTAGTCTTGCCAGAGCACCCCAGAATGGAAATGCTTTAACTGATCCTGTCTGATCTTCAGTGAGATCATATGCAGTGCCATTTTGTCTTCTATGTAGTGTGTCTGCCTGATCCCAAGACCAGGGCATAATATCAATTCACATCTGTGACACAAATTCAGTATTAATATGCATACAGACGTACCTTAACATACTGTGTCGAAATTCCAACAATTTAAAGGCTCATAAAGGAGAGGCCAAAATTGAATCTTGACATCTTCCATAGTAACAGCACACGACACATTTAACCATACATCAAATTATATTACATTCGTTCAGTTTTTTTTTTTTACGTAATGCTGTAATCAAACAATATTCCGACCTACCCCCCCCCCCCCCCAACTCCCAGTCTTAATATGATAGGATTTACTGAACAGCGATCCGTTTAACATCATAAGCGAGCTCTCCGTCCTTTGATGACTTAACTACTCTGTGAATTACTGTCTAGCGAGCATCAACTTCAGATTCTAATAACCCGCCTGGGATGAATTACTGTTCTGTTTATGTTTAACTAATCCACTATGTGTACGTCTGCATCGTAACTCACGTGGAGATCTCCCAACCTCGCACCAATATCTCTAGCTGGATACTGTTCAAAAACTCTTGGCGATGATCCGTTGCACGTTTTTGAACGTGACAAGAAATGTTACCACAGTTTAGGCAAATAGGCTGCAATGCATGTATCATTTTACACACAGATTTATTTCTTTGTCTTTCTGTCATGCATTAAAGCATGTTAGTCCTACGTTTTAAAATTACAGTCTAAACCAGTTCTTCCCCGAATGGATGTACTGTATGGAATAGGTATAAAAGGCGCGAATGGCCGGCCATGATGCAATTGTCTTTCTCTGTATATGTCAGTGCATGATTGTAACTATAACGATGTAGTGACTACCAACTAGTTTACATTGTGATTAGCTTGCCACAAACCTTGACTGAAGATCATAAATCCGAAGCTCACTATATTGATTGATTATCGGCATGGAATAAATCCATCGGAAAATATATATATATATATATATATGTATATATATATATATAACCCATCTTACAGAAGAAAATAAGACTTAATTGAAGACGATATGAAGCATTGGAAAAATTGTGAATTACACCTTTGAAGACCTATCACAGTGGAGGTACCAGAGAGTTGGGGCAGAAGGCTACGCAGTTGATCCGAGGAAGAAGATCTGGGATAAGCAAATATTCTGAAATATTCTTCTGTACTATAGAAGTGTCACGTGTCACTGCAGATTATAAATCACCAGGTCACTACACGTAATACATCACCAAGCTCCATGAACCAAAATTGTACGTTCCTTAAAAGACAACGTAACCTTCATTAAACAGAAAGAAAAAGATGTGATAATCTATAGATCTGATAGATGCTTGGTCATATTTTATTTTCGTTCATGTTTTTCTTGTTTTGTTTTTTTTTTGTGTGTGTGTGTGAGTAAAAAAAATCATTCTTGCTGTGACGGTTCTGTCAAAACGACAAAAATCGACCGTGAGCTGGAAGAGGGGGAAAAGTAAATTTCAGATGATGCTTTTAGTTTTTTTTTTTTTATCTTACCGACTGGATCATGGTAGCCCCAGAGTATTCGTTCGAATCCCTCGCTGGGCCCCTGGTAATACGGATCTGTGACCAAATAAAACAAATAGATACCATGACAAGAGAATTTAGGACTTGTCTGCATCGCTTCTTCGCCCACAAATTCCTTAACAGTGTTGCAATAAATCAGACGGCACAAATCACGCGATTACCATACCGCGCAGACCATAAGGTTGAATAGTGGGTGACTATATACTTGTATAGCTGCAGGGGAAAAGAAAAACACTACGTGGCTGCTATATAAGGTATTATGTAACAAGGAATCACTGTTCAGAATCCAACTGCTTCGACTCTCACGATATAATTGCTGAAATATTTGGTTAACGTTATGTCATTGTAATATTTTTTAAAGTGAGAGAAAGAAAAAACTCCACACTGACAATTAAATTGCCATAGTCATGCACTATAATCGACTCAGTCTCTATTATGCTAACTTAATTCTCACGAATAAGAAAACAACTTAGGTGTGTTGATGCACACGGTATTGACAGTTATGCATCAAAGAAAAAAGAAGAACATTAAAAATGATTCTTGGAAACTTATTGAATATTTTAATCGCTTATGCCAGCATTGTTGAATTTATGGTCTAATTGATATTGCTATGACTTCTGAAATATATTGGATTAGACGTTTTAGAAATGTGTATGCATGGTTCGATAAAATACATTATACCTAAAGTAATAGATTAAAATAACGAACCTTTTTCAACTATAACTAGGATGATATTACAAATCGGTGACAACATATGAATAATGAAAGAAACAAATTGCCGAATAAATTGTTTAATTTATTATGTCAAGTATCGTAAAGAGTAAATCATCGATTTATTTCTGTTGGCGAAAGCTTTTCTTCAAATTCCTTATATTTCTGTGTTCTCGTTGGTGATGATGTTGTTTTGGAATTTTCAAAAAAAAAAAGAATAGTGCTCTCATTGTTGGAGCTGTTATGCTAAATCTTACGAGGATGACGATTATAAATGTTATTGATATGGCCATTGTTATTAATATAGTAGAAGTAGTAAATTTGCTGTATTATTAGTATTACTAGTAGTATTATTTGTCCTAGTATCAGTATTATTATCTAAGTGGTATTATTATTACTATTATTATTATTACTACTCGTGGTAATATGTGTAACAATATCGACGTATTTGTTATAACTCTCTTTGTTACAGTATTTACTTTCTAATATTGTTACTGTCAGATATTGTTTCAACAAACAGTAAGTGTATTTCTACTGCTGATGTTACTGTCGCCATTGTATAGTATTAATATTGCCACCATTTGATAACATCTTGCTACCATCAGTGTATTGTTTTCTTCATTATTTCTTATTCAGTTCTTGTTATTGTTGCTATTTTCGTGTTCTGATCACTGTTGCTATTATATGCTGTTACTGGTTTTACTGCGATCACTATGTTACCTGTGTATTACACGTCTCTTTGCTGTTACTATCGCTGTAAGTGACTCTCTGTTACTATTATTGATACCGTCCATGTTATTGCTGATATTTTCAACCTGTAATCTTATGTTTCCTCACAGAATTTGAAGAACTGTTGAATTGTAATTCATAATTTACATTGACTTGGTTCAATCGACTTGTTAGCAATAACGATTATTTATCATTCAATACAATGTTGTTATCGCACCTAATCGTTCTCACATTTCGAAGTATTTACAATGACACACGATGTAGTCCCCCTTGTAAAGTCTCTCTGGTAAAGGAACATCCTCCTAAACTTTGCAGATCATACTCATTCACATGCCCCTTCAAAACCTAAGTTCCATCTATCCTTCTCCCGTCCCCCCCCCCCCCCCCCCCCCGGCCGGTCCCTCTTTTTCATTTCCACTGGTCGCAGATGTTCTCCTAGGAAGCAAAGCGGACATGTGAATGATTTCACTTCCTAGTAAAGATATTTTCGTTTCGGCATTTATTCCCCTTTTTTTTCTACTAATGTACATCATGCATCATGTTTATCACCACATGGAATTATCCCTCTGTTCTAGTCTTCATGCTCTAGTTATTCAATTGGTTTATGGTAAAGAAAACAAAAAGGACAAAAATAAAATTAATAACCTATGCCCTATATGTGATGTTTACCATCACAAGTATTATAGAGTATATTGTTTGCAATCTTTCGTATCACGTACACTATTGATTATGTCCTCAGGAGTCTCTGGCGACTCTTCCTTTATATGTATACAGATAAAAACGAGATTGGTCGGGTAATCCAAGAAATAAAATATGGCAAATATCAACTGTTCAGAGATATACGGAGATCAAGATAATTTAATATCGGATGAAGTGATTTATCTTTTTGTTTTCCTGGCAGAAGGAATGACTCATGGTTAATTATGACTTTGGTTTGATAGCTATTTTAGTTTTTTTCTTTTCTTTTTCGTATCGGAACAAATGTTGGAATGCTTAATAGTATCAACGTGCAAAAAAAAAAAAAAAAACTTGTTAAATATTATTCAAGAAGTTCGTCGCACGATTGGCATCTTTAGCTGCGGTCGATGTCATACATGGGCGACATGCAAATTAGCAAATGGAAACCTCATGGATATCCGCAAAGTTGAGTTCATGAAGATCTTTAACCCACAATTTTAATTTCTTATTCCGCATGTTTTCACTGTCCTTTTACACAAAAAGGGCGTGCTGCATGCGCACCGAGAAGGCCGTAAAACCTTCTGGCTTGTATAGTCTTAATTCAGTCGTTTTGTTAGATATGTACACTTACATACTTATGATTAAAGGAAGACAGATTGTTTTTAATGACGACTAATATGTTATGAAAGATTTAATCCACTATTCAATAAAAAAAAAATTCTTCGAAACCCTTTCAAAATGTAATAATTACAATAACATCAAGGGAGAGCGTTCCTATGTTAACTTGAATATTGTCCGGGGAAATCCCTGAGTCGGTTTAATGATTTTTTATTACTTTATTATTATTATTTATAGTCGTACAATGGAATTTTTTCTTGCATGTCTACATGAGGCGATAAATTCAGAACGGGTAATAAAAGTGTCAGTGTAAGCTTTACAAATAATAAAAGAACTTTTCTCAGAGGCACAAATTGTATCTATTTGTTTCAATACTAGAGATACTGGCTTTGCGTAGATACTACACCTAGTGCCAGAGTAGGCAGAGGCCTACCTAAACTAGTACCTGCCTAAAATCATAAGAATATTTTTAATTTATTAATCACCATTTAATGTTTGAAAGGTGAGAGTGTATTGACGAACTTTCTAAATGTTAATTACCAAATATCACCCCCCCCCCAAAAAAAAAGACAATGAACATCTTCGGATCCGAAAGAGAACAGACAATGTCACACATGTTCATCTTCATGAGATTAACGTAATGCGTGCTGTTTGCTATATGAAATGAATATGTGTAACCATTGTCCTTACTTTGGAATGTTTACATTGCTGGCATACTCATTTCTGTCTTTTTACGTCAAAATATGAATAGAATTTAACATTTCGAGAGTTGTTACATTGTTCAATGCAATCACAATACCTTTGATTGAATAGTTAATCCTAATTCACCCCCCCCCCCCAAAAAAAAAACCTCTTGACGTAAGCAAAGTAGAAATAACAGCTTTTTGTAATGCATCTGGGTATCTATTTACAAAATGAGTTCCTCGCTTTTTATTTTCTTGTACACCGTATGTAGTAAACGTGTCTTTCTCTTAAAAGATCGTTTCAACTTTTAGTGCTGAGCCAAAGGAAAAAAAAAAATGTCAAAAGTTGTCTCCGTTCATGTCATACGAGACTTGGAGCGTTTTCAACGTGAACCGAAGATGAAAACCTTGTGGCATATCCTGAAATTGCGAGAGACAATTCCCATATTGACCGTAACGAGACGAGAGTCTTCAAAAAGACTCGTTTTTATGGGATGAAGATGGAGCTTGCCTGGGCAAATCTTTTTCTATTGATCATGGTAAATGAGACAACATATGATAGGAAACAGAAACCAGAGAGCAAAAGAAAAAAAAATTATGTATCTCAGGATCATCATTAACAAGTGAGCAAAAATGCTGTAAAATTTTTTTTATCGCATCCTTGGCATGAGAACATGTAATCATGAATATCTTAGATGATATCGAAGAATCTGTTTCTCTGACATTTGCCAGGTGTATTAATCCTTGTCTGCTTTCATTTGTGAGAGGATGGAACAAAATAACAACGATTCTCACATGGTGAAAAAATATTTCATAAGGACACAAAAAGGAAAATGATTTTTTTTTTTCGAATAAAAATTTTAATTAAAATTGTAAGTAAAATTTCACACTAGCTGCTCAGGGAACAACTACTTTATCGATTCTTCAAAAAAAAAAAAAAAATGAACGAACGAACGAATTAAAAATAGCATAAAATAAAGAGCAATTTGCATGTAGACACCCAAGAAATACAGAAATTGATACCTTGTCATGTTTGTAAATTTTAAGGCGTAACTCGTTTAATTAAAAGTTCTAATGATCTGCAGAAGGATATTTAACCATTTTCAAAAGAAAACATTTGGATACTACATTACAATATTGCATTAGTCATAATCTATGTCAGTTAATATTCATCAACGTCATTGGACAGACTTATGTGATCAATAGTGAAACGTGAGAACCTTTGATAAAGTGTAATTAAATTTTGCTAAACTGTTGTGGTTGATACCATATTAACACCTTGAATTTAATATGAGACTGGTTTAACATTCGAGTGTCCGATCAAATTTCAAATTGATTTCATTTTATAAATGTAACATCACTTCCAGTCAAATTTAAAAATATACCAATATCGTTAAACAGAAGATGTTAATATACAAATAATTTATTTCGTATGGATATATTTGACCACAGCCCACTTTAATTAAAATAAATGTGCATTTTTTCATGACATGGAGAAAGTCTTCTCCAAGCAAAAAAGTACATTTATTAGTGCATGGTAATGCATATTCTGTTTCCCTACTTCCCACTACATCCTTGCATTTTGTGCGGGAAACTAATTCTTGTTTAAAAGCTGTTTACAGATGATGATATTACACCTAACGATATGTTTTTTTTATGTATACTTTCCATTTTAGAGTGCATATACGGAGCTTCAAGTTGGTTATTCCACTGAAAAGTCATGAAATGATATAGCCTGAGACAAAGTCCGACAGATGTATTTTTGTCATTTTTGTGGATACATCCAGGCTGCATGACGTTTTCGTATCACGTGATTCAACGGATGCGTATAAGAAAGTTAAGCAGTAAAAACACAAACGAAACATACAACTAACGGAAATAAGAAGCTTCCAGCTTCTTCACCGCGATCATAAAATTTCGACCCACGTTTCGAAGGGACCGAAAATTGTAAAGACGAATTTTTATGTCATGTTTTAAATCATCTGGCAAAAATAGGTCTCAACAGAGACTGGAATTCAAAGACTAGCAGATCGTTAGGAAGAGATCGTATAGTTTTTACTGTCCTTACGTCAGACTGTAGGGTATTTACATGAATTCGTTGGACGAGCGCGACGTTACCAGGAACACGTTTCAGTCGTGCTGAGCGTAACGCATTGGTTTTAATAGCCCCTCATTTGCTCTTTAAGTCACATGTTTTTATTGTTTTCTCTGGTTTAGAAGACATAGTAATTACGCTTCGTATAGTCTTAATTCAGTCGTTTTGTTAGATATGTAGACTTATATACTTGTGATTAAGGGAAGACAGATTGTTGGTTTAAATGACCAGCGATATGTTATGAAAGATTTAATCCACTATACTTAATCAATGAAAAAAATCGAAGGACTTTAAATGTGTAATAATAGTAATAACATCAAGGAAGGAGCGTTCCGATTTAAACTTGATTGCTGTCCCCGAAAATCCCTGAATCAGTTTAGGTTTTATGATTACTTTCTTAACTATTGAAAGCTTCCCCGTAATAGCAATAAGAAATGAAAGAAGCCCTCAAACAGATGTCGAAATCTACAGTATGCCACAGAATCTGACTCAAATAAAGGCAATGTTTACATGATTGACTGTTAACAAAAATAGTAAATAAATAAATGAAAAGCAACAAAATTTTAGTGTATAATCGTTTGTTAGAGGTTTTTGCATTATTTCGGTTCTGCGTCTCCCACGCAAAAAAAAAAATAAGCGTACAGTTTTATGTCACACGTAATTTGTAGATCTTAGCATTCCAACTAAGGCAACCAAAGCTACTTTCGCAAGGAAGTTATTAAAGAAAATCCACCAAAATGTGAATTCAAAGACTCACCAAAGACGAGCTCGTTTGGATTTTCCTCAGCAATATCGGCGTCTGCAGAGATATAAGACAGTAAGAAATAATACAATTACAACAAGTTGTGCCTCACTTCTTATTTTCACATACTCTTCTCATCCATGTGTTTGTAATGTTTAAACCTTAAGTACTTTAGCACCGATAAGTTGAAATATGTATTTATTTTTGGGGGGTCTCCTTCAACGGTATTGTCACAGAATGTTGTACTCATGGTACAGTTTCACATTCTTGTTTCATTTTTGTGCACTGCATCTATTCCTGCACACTGCTTATTCAAGAAAAAAAATACAAAACTTTATTAAAAATTGCCGAGCATGACGTCATAAGATTATAGTGTTTCAGTTTCAACTTTAAAACAACCACATATTTGATATGGTTCATTCCAGTGATCGGCGTCCATGAAATCACCTTAATCACACCCCACCACCATCACCACCCCACCCCCTCCCATCCCGCGTAGCATCATCCATGCGATGCTGCTCGCAACAAAAGGTTGCATCCCATCATACTGCGTGGACTTAAATCCGCTACACTCATTCAACTGAATGTCTTTCTTATCCGTTACTATTCAAATGGGCATCACTTTCAAAGCATCTCAGTGCAGTGCATGATATATCAGCTATATGTTTGTCGTGAATGAAACAGCGTCGGGCATGTGTTTTTTTAAGAGAGATTGGACGCAGGCAAAATAACTACCGTACTGCAGACATGTAGGACTATACTGAGCCTTCAAGTAAAACCTATCCTCTCCTCCATTTAGTTGGTGTGTGTTGACGAGCTTTTTGAACAGCACTCTCAAATAAAGAAAAAGTGAGCTGAGGATTGCCTTCATGGGAAACTCCCCAGTCCCGTGGCCAGATCAGATTCTTATAGGGGGGGGGCAACATGGAAATAAAGGGACGAACCCACCCGACACGTGACTTAACGTTGACTATTGTTTTTCAACCAAAGAGACATTAACAGTAGTAGTAGTAGAGCGAAGGATGGAGGGGATTTGTCCATGCCCCTCTTGACCCCCTTCGCCTGCCCCATCTCTCCTTTCAACGAGTGCTCTTTTCAAGAGGTCTGGAGGAATCTTTCCCACCGCATACGTCTTCCCCGTGCATTGCAAAATGAAGTTACTTGATCGCGCAATATATTTTTCGTGATGTTAAAGCTTAAATCTAGTGAGAAGTAAATCCCGACAGGGGTATTAGTAGTTCTTGTTTACATCACTTTTTTCTCTGAACAATTTGATAAATAGAGTATGATACAAGAGTTCCTAATGTACAGGACTGTATGTGCCAATGCACTGTCTAATCAGGGTATTTTGCGGCATCTTGAATAATACGGTTGCTATTTCTGTGATAACGCTGAACCGACAGAACCCCCATGATAAATCACAGAGGCCGCGCTAAAGACATTTATACACAAGAGGACGAGTGATATAATTCACACTCATCCTGCAAAACGTACGATCGTCGACGTAACGACAGAGGGCGTTTATCTCATTTGAGATTCGCAGATGCATGTGGCTGTGTTTCCTCGAATGACGTTATAAAAGGTGCAACGTTTTGCATTTAAACCCTTAGTTGGGTTGAATTTTAAGTCATTAGACGTCTTCTCCTTTTGGGAGACTAAATGATTACCTCCTTTTAAAGGGGCTCAATGAGTTAGTTCACAAAATTCCAGATATTTTGTCACATCTGTTGAGCTTATCTCATACGCTGATGGTAAATGGTCAAAGTACAATATCCTAAAGATCTCACATACAACTGAAACACCACAGATAGGGTAATGAAATATTGAAATCACTTCTTTAAAATTTGTGACCAGACACTTTTTGCCACATAGTATTCAGACCCGTATTCGGGGGGGGGGGGGGTAAGGGGTTCGGAAGAACCCCCTCCCCCACGATATCTGGAGTTCCGCTCAGCCTATGATAGAAGGCCTACGGTAGCAACATATATAATGAGTTTTAATTTGTTGGTCATAATTGTCGGGTAAAATGTTCCACTTGTGGTAAAATTGCCCCCCCCCCCCACACACACACACTGAAAAAGCTACATACTCACCTGGTACTAATCATAGGCAATTACTGTTCATAAAAATGACGATTTCTCACATTTTTAAGAAGAGCAGGGATAGATACATGACTAATGAGGCTAATTAGAAGTATTGATATGCAACTGTTTACAAAATGAGCAATACCATTCCAAGGAGCCTGTTTAAGAATGTTGTCCTGTGACTAATATTTTACAAGCAGATGGAACGGCAAGGTAAAGGCTCTACTTTTTTCTTCGTTTCAAAGTTGCATGTGCAATGATATCTCCTTTAAGCATACTGTATACAATGTGTATGATCAGTGTTGAAAACATTTACTTAACCAACATTCAAGAAATGTTGGACATCCGGGACTGTACTATCAGCACCATCGACCTATCATATTTGTTTGTGGGGGTTCCAGTTGGTTAGGACACATTTACCGCAAATGTAAATGTGTGACATACAGTGTATGGCCTATAGCATGCCAGGGGCTTCATTCGCAAACTGAAAGGTGACAAGGAGAAAAGAGTTAAATTTTCAAAATGAGATGAACAGCCAAGCCAATACCCGCATTCCCTAGGACTACTGTTACAATGAACGGCTCTCTAAAATTGTGGAATATACCATATAAAAAGGTGAAGTGAATATACCAACACAGGTGTGTAAACCATAACCTATTACAGAAGCTCAACTTTGCAAACCGACCTAGATTCGAGCATCTGTGCAAACCTTAAGGGGATGGCTTTGACATCTTTAACCTTATATATCTCCTCTGCACACCGTAGCAGCACTATATCAGATAAGACGAGAAGTCACCCTGGCGAAAGAGTGTCTCATCAGAATATAAAGCCGAGTGATATGTTTTAGACTTATAGCATATTCTAACCTGCAGTTCTCTTTGAAAGAAAAATACAAAGTGACGGGGAGCAGGTATTAAAATTGTAACATTGTCTGGTGAAAGGTAAGGAAATCAAAATCAACGAGCGCTCGGTGTGGTGAATAAATGTTAGAGGAAGGAAAGAAAAGAAGGAATACACGGTAAAAGAAAAAGGTTAAACAACTTGTTTGTAACAGATTTTGAGGGCGTCAAGGTGTGTATTCTAAAGTAAAAACAATAAAATTCATGATATTGGTAATAAATACCTCGTGTAGTAAAAAGAAGAAGAAGAAAAAAAAACAGGTGCGAGAACGTAGAACTCATGGTGGTGAGTTAACCACATACATAATAGAAGAAAATATGTTATCATTTCGACGAAGTTGATTGTATGCATTTAGGTTGTACTTGTAATGGATAAATGGACACTCGTAACTTAAAAGAAATAAGGTAAGTAAAGCACTTAATCTCTACTTAATGCAGAATTGTTCTGGTTTAAGTGTGCCTTTTGGAAGAGAAGTGAAGTAAAGGGGCAATTTCAAGCGGGTGAAACATTTACATCGTATTTCCACCTAATGAAACACAATTCGTTTATGCGAAATTCGTTTATGTGAAATGTATGTCATTTCAGTGACATACATTTCACCTATAGTTAGAATTGAATTTCACTTAAGTAGAATTTACTAATAAGTGGAATTGAATTCCACTTAAAAAATGTAATTATATAAAACGCGTTATATGAAATATATATTTCACTGAAAGTGAAACTGAATGCCACTAAAGTGAAACTAATTTCTACTTCACTGGAATTCAAGATTCACTAAGGTGAAATAGAATTAAACTTACATTAAATTCAGTGGAGGGTTCGTTAATTAAGCTGAAGTAAAATTTTACTTCAGTGTGATGGAATTCTACTTGAGCAGATATGAATTCCACTTAAAAGGATAGTCCAGCCAGAAACTTAGCTTTGATACGTTTAAGAGTAAGTAAACGTGACCCTTATAAAAACTTCCATTCTGTTCCCATGTATGGTTCTCGAGATTTTATCAGTTCGACTTACCCCCTTTGCTACCAACTGGGAACTTGAAGCAAACGGGAGTGACAT
Organism: Stichopus chloronotus; assembly: GCA_021234535.1. Lineage (NCBI taxonomy): Eukaryota > Metazoa > Echinodermata > Holothuroidea > Aspidochirotida > Stichopodidae > Stichopus > Stichopus chloronotus. The sequence goes on along the minus strand of CM037839.1, from coordinate 14,708,393 downwards.
TATCTCTTCACACTGCTAAAGAGTCTTTTGTTTTCTTCATTTTTAAATGTATTATTTTGACCTTGAAATCAGCAGGTGGTCAGCCTACATACTGGCTACGTGAAGGTCATAAAACTCTCATACCCCTCCTACATTCACATTATGATATCACTATATATTGAAGTATTATATTGGTGTATATTATAAAAAAAAACTTTATCAATGTGGGGAGATGACATCACCCCTGCTTGCTTCAAGTTACGTGTCAGTAACAAATGTGGCAATTTTAACTCCTCATATCTCTTGAACCACACATGGGAATTGAATATATATATATACATATATATATATATATATATTATGCTTTATAATGTTATGTTACTTCTGCAGATAAGAATAATCAAATGTTATTTTTTTCAGTTCAGCAAAAGTCTGCTTCTAAATTCTGTATTTATACGTGAACATGAAGGATTTTGGTTCAATAGCGTTTCTGTCAAATGTGATGACACCTTCCTGTCTCTGCCGATATTTTCAAGCCTCAAGTGGGAATTTGTACAGAACTGACACTACAGAAGAAGGATTTCAGCTTTACAAAGCAAAGATTTATTCATCCGGTGACGACCGTATACCCTTGGGGCACTTTTTGAGGGAAAGTTGCAACGAAATGTACTGTCTAACTGAAAAAAAAAAGAAACGACTTAAAAAAGTGCAATCTCGAAAGTGTGGACAAAACAAGTAGAAAGCGTTTGAAACTTTGATCTATTCTTTCCCCCCTTTTTGTTTGATTAATTTTACACAAGAAGCACTAATTGAACCAAGAATTATAACGGTTTATGCACTATTATTTGAAACAAACTTTTTTGTCGGTATATATATTCCTTGTTTTTTCTCTCTGTTTATATGTTTTAACATGATTAACATGACTGTACGCTCCTCAATTTTTGTCTTTGTATGCGTGGGGTAACCTACTCCGGTCGCTGTGATATAATGCTGCAAACGCAAAAGTCATCTGAGGATGCGCTCAATCAAGGACCAATCCACACAGTTATTGAAGTCAAAGACACTTTATATATTTGGCCCTCAAGCTCGGTCTCAATGGGTTTCCTAGGGTTACATACAATGGTAGAACAAACCAAATATGACAAGGGGGGGGGGGGAAGATTTGGATAAACTCATTTGATACATTGACCGATCTTTTTTCCACGTATAGAGATGACAACTCCAAATTTCAACCAGACAATTTATTCATTGATGAAAAATATTTATCATGTCATATTTCAAAAACTATTAGAATAATCGATTAGTAAAAAGCTTGGTTTATCAATTATTAAGATTGAATTTTGAATGTTTGATCAGACTAGATTTCAATATACCGTATACCTTCTCACGACATCAGATCAAAGTTACGTAATTCCTCATCAACTTACCATAACCCTAGGACTAGAAAAAGTGCATAACATTTGGACTCCTTGCAATTTCAGTATACTTCCAGTGGATGTTCAAAATTAAGCTAACTATATAAAGGCATGGCACCCCGCATCGAAAACAAAGCGCCCAAGATAATAAAGTAAATTTCAAAGCCCATCGACCATCTATGTCTGATTATCATGTACAAGCTCACACCCTCATAGAAGATCGAAAGAACTTCGTAGGTTGTTTGCTTAGAGAACGGCTTTGACTATCACAATCGTAGTGTCTTTGCGCTCCAAAATCTCATTCTTACGCAGTTGACCCTTCATGACTGTCCCAAGCAGACCACTGAGTGACCGCTTCCTGTCAATTGAACAAGGGTTTTCACCCAAGCAGTCCCCTTCGGTGTAGCGACCCATAACTTCCGTTCCTGCGGATATTTGCAATAAAGCCTTTTTTCGAAATATTCGTACTTCGGACTCGATCGTTGATGAACATTTTACGATATGAACCATTCATACTGTAAAAGCTACTTTCAAGTTAGAGCGGGGGGAAGATGTACGCAGTCCTGTAGTCAACACTGAAAGGGGGACCGGGGTGTCCCAAGGAGTTTTGTCCAAAATTCTATGTAGTTCCAACATTACATAGCCGCACTACAATGTTGCTTTCGGGGGGAGACAAATGCACTTCTGGTTAATACCACGTTGTTTGACCTCCTGTACCATGACAAGAACTTATTGTTTTTCTTGCGAAACCGTGGTCGATCATGATAAATTTAAAGTTAAACTGTGATCTTTGCCTAACGAGAGACAAAAAACCTAATCCAGTGGTAAGTATGGGATCCAAAGTTCACGCGCTTTAGACTTAATTTTGAACACTTACACAAAGCCCTTACCTAACAAATTTTGCGCATGAACAAGTTTTACCTTTCCCTTAATAATAAACTCACTCCTTAAAGGTGTTGGACACTGAAGACAATTGATATTCCACAAAAATTACTAATATTTTTCTCTCTTTTTCGGTGAAAACCATATCTCAATAGCATGTTCTGTTTGGAAGTTATAGATTTTTTAAAATGAAACAGCTATTCTGAAATGGTTCATTACACTTTTGGAAATCTGTGACGTCACCCAGGCACAACCTTTTGAATATCCTTTGTATTACTTTATAATCTTGACTGTACTAAAAGAGACATTGCAACACTTTAAGGCATGTGATCTTAATTTATTAAGCTCTTTAATATTTTTAAGTAAATTTAAAATGTACCCAAACTGCATTATCACTAATGTCAAATTTCAAGGTTAAATAAAGGTTTCAATTTCAAAGAAAACAAAGATTTTTTGCAATAATTTTGCTACTGTTACATGGCAGTTTGGTAACCCTAAGGCAATTGGAATGTTTCTGGAAGAGAGAAGTCTTTCTTCAAACAACATGTTGACTGAGGGACAAGATGTTGACATCGGGTATGGAGCCGCTGTAGTGAAAAAAAAATATCCTCTTATTTCAATACTCAAGTAGGAAAATATATCGTTCTTTACGTCGGTATATTTTTCTTTTCACGATCATGATGAGCAAATGAGCTCTGCCCATGAGCGGTGTGTTGTTACCACAGTGAAGTCAATTCATTTCCGACGTGAGGTATGTCGATACAATAATAATGGATATATCGTCGCCATGTATCTCTGTATGCAGAGGGGCGGTATTTGCTTACCTTGCAACATTAAAGTGGCCAAGGGTTATGCATTTATATGACGTAATTGGTTGCGAGCACATGACGTGACTGTTTGAATCGTGATAAATGAAGGATTCTGCGCTGACCACAGACGTGTTCATTGATGTGCAAACAATTTCTAAAAATCAGGCTCTGATCCAGAAGAGGGGGGAACCCGGCGCACGTCCCCTCCCCTTCCTCAAAATCCTGGATTCACTGCTAAGTAAAAGTATCTCTTATCATTGCACGATATCAGCATTTCTTGGTTCTTTATATTGATCGGACAATTAAACGAGTAACAAAATCGGCTTCTGAAGTCAAAGTCCTTTGAATGTGTTTTCATCATATTATCATTTTGACTTCTGTTTCACAAATATTTCTGGAAACTACAAAACGTTTGCAACAATACTCGATGTCAGATATTTTTCAGAGCTGACAGTTAACTGTCCCGGGGAGGGGGGTAAATTGCCCGAGTGAGAATTTTCCAAGAGAGGGTGGGGGGTTGTTCGGGCAACACCTTAATCACGTAACTAGAATGTAGAGAAGTTAAATTGACAAATTGCCTAATATACGACCGCGTCTTATAGACTTTCAACAGGAACACTTCTGCAATTGTTCGGACTTGATTAAAAGACGGTTTACCTTTAATTAATTGAAAAAGGGGAAAGAAAATCAACTTACCAGTTCTACTGTACGATTTCCTTATGGATGTAATGGCAGACAACGAGTTTTGGAAGTAACAGATCAGAAGAAACAGTAATTTAACCTGGAAAGATGCCATTATGATTCAATAGAAGAGAAAGTTCCAATGACCGAATAATATCCAATATGACCCGACAGGTACCGAAAGAACACCGTAAAAAAAAAACAAAAAAAAAACAGGCTACCGACGGAATGGAAAATATGATATGAAAAGAACCCACTAGAACGTCACCAGCTACAGCATGAATGTGGAAACTCACTTTAAGTTGCTTTATACTTTATTCTCTCATTGAGAGAGAGGGAGGGGTGACAAGCCTTGTCCTATTAAATGGTTATTTCCTGACTAAGAAAACAGGTTCGTGAGTTCCTCTGAGTAAAGGAGTCATTAATTTTAAAAGGAAATGATATAGAATCAAGCGATTCGCACGTGCCTGATTTAGCATTAGTTATCATTTGACCCACTGTCACCATGGCAACACGCACTGCAATGAAACCGCCCTCGGAGGGGAAAGGATTCTTTACCCGAGAAAGGTCATTTAAGAATGGAAACACGTGACAGACACAGAACTATTCAAATACAAAGGAGGACTACAAAAAAAAAAGGAAGAAATTATCTCAGGTTACAAAATAACCTGAGATATCGTAAGAACGATCCTGTCAATTGAATTATCATAGCATTGAATTATCATATCATGCACATTCGAAGGGATTTTCCATAGTTCAAGTTCAGCTCATGGCAACTGGTACATGGACTGGCGTTTAACCAGGAATTATATTATTGGAAATGGACAATGTGAGGGGGAAGGCAACATTGTACTCGCAATTCATCTCCAACATGCATGCTTATCACGCGCACTGACGGTATGAAAACTGGAAGGAACCACTTGCCAGTTGACAATCATATATATATATATATATATATATATATATATATATATATATAAATATATATATATATATATATATATATATATATATATATATATATATATATATATATATATATATATATATATATATATATATATATATAAAATTAGACAGTGAAAGCTATCAATAGAAGTGTTTGGATCACAACATCACATCATCTAGGAAAGACCTCATTAAGGCGGTTCCTCTTTAAAGAAAATACTATAAAACATTGATGGATCATAATGACAAGTTAACGGCGAGAAGATACAAAAGAATGCCAAGGAGATAATTAATTTTGTATGGCTCATGTACTTAAGTTAGCACAAAGAGTATGGCTGCTTCACTAGGGTTAAACATACCTCAAAGCCAGTCCCACAGCCAGGTAAGATTTCTGGGGGAGTTGCAAAACAGAGATAGGGATGGACAACTAGGCACACGCGATGTAAGTTTAATAACCTTTTTCCAGTCCAGTCCAGTCCAACTGTATTTCAATCTCTTTAATATAAATAACAAAGGCAATACATAGAAAACAAGATATGAGTGATAAAAGAAAGAGACTGAGGGTTAGGAACACGAAGCTGCGGGCAGCTTGTAACTGTTTCAAAATGTGTTGCAGAAACTATTATTCCTTAATATTACCTGGTAAATGAACCCAGACGTTTACACCGTCCAATGAAACGAATACTGGATTGTGAGAATCTGAGTCTAAATTATGGACTGGGAAAATCATTAGAAAAACGAACAGGATATTTTTCTAAAAGGAGTTACTGAAAAGTGTCATAGCATTTTACCATGCGACCATAACCTAGTATCAAGTAAAGTCATAAATATTAAAGGGAACGAGTCGTCTCGTTATCTCTTATGAATCCAGGGGATCAGAATTCGTTACGTCACTTCCGCATTAAAGTTTAACGTTTCGTTCTCTGTGAATCGACTGATTTGTCAATAAAATCTAAATAATAGCTCTCTGATTTGACTGGTGCGCGGAACCTACACCGTGCACACGCTCAGGCTTTCAAGTGATTTCCTAGACAACGTTATAAGTTTACGACACGAGCTGCTGTATGTTTGAGATAGTCCTCATTACAGCTACATCGAACGGCTCCTTTTTGAAGTACAGAAAGGGGCTTAACACTGGTACACCATTATAATGCGAGCAATACAGAAGTATAATACTGGTGTATAGAGTAACGAAAACACGTCTCCGAGTTGCGAAGTCGGTTGATAACACGCACTCGTTTTGACCCTTTTAAAGGAAGAATTTAATATGATTACACAAAGTCAAATGATTATCTATGAAAGAGCGGAGAAAACTACTTTTTGCACACATAATAAAGAAAAAATCTGTCAGTGAGGTGAAAACTTCTTAGGTTTCTACCCCCCCCCCCCCCACTCCTCCTTTTTGGATCGGAACGGAAGCAGGCATCATCAAGCTTCGCTTAGATAGTCTTCCCAATACGATTTTAGTTATCACGTACGTGCTGATGGGTGTCAGTTTACCCCCCCCCCCCCCGGTCCTTCATGGAAGGATGCAGCCACTGCTGTTGAATGTACAAATAGACACCTCCTACGAGTCACTTTTTAAGGTTTATTCATTAAGTCTTCAATCACAAAATAATAGCCACCATTAATACTTTTTTCTTTTGGTCTTGTTGATAATATTGTTTCGTAACTACACAGACCAATGTTCAAACCTTAAAAGTTGACTAGACATGGACAGTTATCGGGGACCGTCTGTACTCCATTCGCATTGTATTGCTGTCTCTGAATGTATGTCTCCGTCCTACGGATAAAAACAGCATATTGCTTACATCTCCCTCATATATATATATATTTATATATATATATATATATATATATACATGCATGCCAAAACGTTTAGGCCAACGTTTTCCTGAGATGTATTGGTGAATTCAAATAATTTTATATGAGAGGAAGCTGTATCGATATCTCGTGACAAAACATTCGTATACGTTGCCAGGTAATTTTTAAAATTACATACATGCGCAAGTGTCCTATGTTTATTCCACATGTCACCCAGTTCCATGGCAACCAAATCCACCTTTCCTGCTTGGGGGCCTTCACTTTTTTCTGGTCACGGATGTTGGCTACTTTAATTTCATTCCTGTCATTCTTTCCATATTCACTGGGGGAGTGTTATTATTCCACGGAATTGTGAATCTCCAAAGTATATAGTTCCCATCTTGAAGCAATTCCCATCTTAAGTTTTCAAAAGAAATTAAAATTTCTGGCGTCCCACACTATACAGATCATTGCGTTCGACGAGATTTTATAACCAAAATCGCTGAAACGTGCACGAAACGAGGAGGCTTATAAAAGTTTTATCAATTTTGCAACACACTTGAAAGTGACGTAAAACATTTGCCATTTTCCAAAAAAGGTCCTTTTTTAACGTTCATGTACCTTACTGTTGTTGCAGAATTTGTAACAACAAAAGATGACTGCATATTTTTTTCTTTCTTGTTAATCGAAATTTTGATTGACGGATATTTTATTTCTTAGGAATATTGTCAACACACGACTCAACCAAGGGAATTTGACAAATCAACTAATACAAAAATTTGAAAAGCATTCTTCAACCATCGTAAAATACGTCAAAATACTTTCGATTTTTCCCTTTTCCCTTTCATGGTTATCGTTCCAAGCTGAGACAATTTTTATTTAACTTTGTTACTTCCCGCATCACTCGACAGTATTTCAAGCTACAAAAATAGTTATGTGTTCTAGTGGCGGAGCTACCATATGGTCCCCCCCCCCCACCAACTCAGATGAATAACCGGCGCCCTTTCCAGCATTTCACAAAAGATATAAAGTAAATAGAAAAAGAAAATAATAAGAAAAATGAAAGCGAAGGTAAAGAAAATGCAAGTTTGAGCGGTTCAGTGCCTTTTACATCCAGGAAATGAACGTTGGGTGGTGATTGCCAATTTTTTGCTTTGAAATTCAACCAATTACAGTACTCATCATGAAATGTGCAAATTTTTATCACACTTTTTCTTTATCGAAAAACTCCAAATTGAGATTAATTTTTCATCCAAGAAAATATTGACAGTTACGTTTGCTGGAGCTTACTTTCTGGGCCTGGGAAGGGCTTTTTCCAGCAATCTAGGAGTGGGGGTTATGCATTTTTATTCTGGTAGGCTCCTCTCCAAACGATGCCATCGCCACTCTAAGATAGTCTTTAAACAATTCTCAGTTTACCCTTAATCAAAAATTCCGGCTAGGCCAATGCAACAAGGGGCATACTGTATTTCCACATCAGTATCACACTGTGCCACACTCGTTGATGTCCCCTCATCCATGTCTTAAAGGCTCAACAAGAAAACAAATCTAGCTAGTGACACTCATAGCAGGGCACTCGGAGTCTCTCGAGACCTGCAAAAAAAAAATCACTCTGACTTCACTGCCCAATAAAGTGTGGGACTAAAGATGTGTTTATCGCCATCCAGACATTTGCCAAGTGATCCAAGAATATATGAAAGAGGATGAATAATTTATGATTCCTTCATCAGCTCCACCCATCTGTTATGTATTAACATTTTCATAGATACTACTTTTGCTCTCATTAATTTGAGAAATTGAAAAACATGAACTCCCTGTTTCAAGACTGTGCATATGCATCTTCTGACACCCAGGAAGTGCCGTTTCCACCCATCATAGCGAGTTTGAAAAACCAAGATTTTCCTGTACTTTGGGCGCCAACTGATGGTGGCGCTCCGCTTAGATAGTCCTTGTGGGTTCCTACATGAAAGGATTGTGACAACTGATTATTTGACGCCATTATGCCTCAAATTGTACTACCTTACTGATCCTTTGTAAGACATGATAACTAATCAAATTGCCGTTATAAATGGTTGTTTTACCGGATAAGTTCATATTATGTATCAACGTTTAACTAACTTGCATGCACATACATAGGCCCACAATGTTTGCGCAGGTGGAAGGGAAGTGTCTAAAATCGTAACCCTGTCTATATAAGAACCCTAATAGTCCCCCCTGCCAACAGTCACCCCTCCTTCCAGTATCTTCAAAGAGCAGTGAGTATTTCTATGAGACAGCGCAACTAAAAGTCATTTTCGCAGCCTATGACTGAAACTGGTAGCTCCGCCACTGATGTGTCCCCGGTACAAGGTGGCAAATATTGTTATGAAAACAGAGAAATTTCTATCGGTTTGGTATCAGTAATTAGACGTGCAAGTCACACGCGTCAGTTATTGACAAATGGTGGACATAGCTGCGTGACGTCCATAGAATATTATATTAAAGCTCTGTATAGGGACTTACGTAATGTATGATCATTTATAATGAAGTAGTATATGGCACAAGTACACATATCCTTATCAGATAAGAATACAGATGCGCTTACAACCCACGACTTACTAACAAGGCGACAACAAACGGTAAAGGCAACGCTGCATATTTATTTATTTATTTTTTTAAGACTTGTGATGTTAGGCCCATATGTGATCATCTCTATCTACCGGTCAGAGACTTATCTATGTAAGTAGCCCTATATCATGTGCCACCGTATCACCTTTTGTCACACACACAAAAGCAGGTTGAGTTACTTCAAATCGAGAGGGATGCTGTACTGTTTATGTTGTTCTTATGTACGGAATACCCGATTACTACACAATGCACAAGATGAGAAAATTTATTATAGATAAATAATTTGCAATAAATGTTAGTGACAGCCTGCTCAAAGATGAGAATGATAAAATCGACCTTTCTGGGGAAGGTTCGCCCACCTTAATTCAATACTAGGACAGCTTGCGGCCTTAATTCTCCTAATTCGGACTTATGGTTCGGAGTTATGGTTTGAAAGATAAATGGAAACATGTTATCATATCTATCAAGAAGCAGGACAAAATTGGTAATAGACAGATGCAATATTTGAGGAGAGAAGAGTCATGCAAAGGCGTCGAAGCCCGATTATAAAAATAATGTTTCAAATAATGTTTATTCACTTGTGCTTGCGCGATGCACGATGAGTTATGCACAGTATTTAGAACATCAACTCTGCCTCTCAGTGCCCCAGAAATTACCATTGTTAACACACCAAAAACTAGTACCAGTTCTAGAATATCAGAATGTGACTATAACGACACTTAAAGGTCTCTCACCCCAGCCTTTTTTCCCTCGTCCCCCAACCACGTCATGATGAACTTTTCTTTTTTATGAAAGAGATATAAGGGTAGAATTTTTTACATTAGCTGACTCAGTAAAGTAAGGCAATCTGACAAGATAATGTTATGAAAATGACATATCGCTCCTTACAAAAAAATATCGTCGATTGTAACAGGAAGGAATATTTAGCAAAGGCACTGACGTTGCTGAGCAGGAGTTGTCATATTATTTGCAAGCTAAACGTTGCCTTCGGGAAGACAGGAAGTACACCTGATGTTTATATTCAGATTGCGAAGGAATTGAATGTGTTAAAGGAAACATGAAGCTATCGACATTTTTCTTGAGATTCAAAGGAACGTCAGTTTCACAGGAAATTTGAAATATCAATATTTTTATGACACTTACATTTACTCACCATGCAGTGTACTATTGCAGTATGGACACTCGCCGCACCAGACCCGTATGCAGCTTTTCAGTAGGGAGGAGGGGGGGGGGGTCGATTTTACCACAAGTGGAACATTTTACACGAAAATTATGACCAACAAATTAAAATTCATTATATGTGTTGCTAACGTCTACTATATCATAGACTGAGCGGAACTTCAGATCTTGTAAAGGCGGGAGGGGGGGGGGGGGGGAGTCGTCGTCCGAACCCCTGAACCCCTTGGATACATAGTACTAATAGTAAATTGATTTATCATCCTTTTGCTTTAATCAACAAACAATTGAACTTATATATTTATCAGATATGGTGTTTCCGGTACCACTGGAGTGCTCCTTGAACGACCAAAAATATCCTGTTGTATTTCAGTCTTCGTCAATGTGTGTAATATATAGGCCTTTATATTTATGTGAACAAAGCTAAGTAGGTGCGTATTACAAACTATGACAAACATAAAGGATATTAACGTGTCCTGAAATATGAAATTGGCTTGGCGCGAACGGAGCTGAACTGTTTCATTAACTTCTACCTATATATGTTAATAGTGTAAAAATAGTGCTTTGAGTACATATTTCTGTAAATGCGACGGGATGTATCACGAAATCGTACAGATTCGTGGAAGATTTAACGCAACACGGGGCAGATAACTTGAACATATTTAGCTGGCATTAAGATTACAGCTTCTGTGAGGTATATCCGCCTGAACTAATGTTGAACACTCTGAGAGATACTTTCATGGTTCTCCGCGAGTGCCGTTTCCTTCAGTAAATCTCTGTTTGCATGTAATATCAGTCATATATTTGCAATTTTCTTGCTGATATTTCTGTCATGGGAAGTCGGGAACTGTTTTTGTGGTTGAACGATTCCAGGTATGTTTTACTTTTAATCTTAATTGTAGCACAACAGTATAAAGGGAGACATCAAGGTAAAAGGTTTCTTTTGTTTGATCATTGTTTACCGGCCGTGCAGTTTCATTCTAATTTACTTCTTTCTTTGCTCAGTCAACTTAAAAACAATACGGGAGCTCCAACAAGAAAATGTAGATACAACTAACACGATTAGAGGAGTGCCATTTTTTCGCCAGTTGAAAACAAATTTCCTACTCGCTGGTCGGTATAAGTACGGTATTGATGTTATCCACTCCTTTAGCCTTTGGAAGTGGCATCATTGAAACTTAATAACAAAATGCCTTCTTTTCCAAACGTTGCCATTTAGAATATCAAACATTGAAAAATTTGAAAATTGAAGAAGATGAAATTTTGGACGTTCTCAAGAGATAGCTGTGTTTCAAATGAAACGCTTATGTTAGGTCGTTGCAGACGCAATTGTGCGACTATACGTTTGATGCAAGGTTGAAACTGAATGTATGTCCAGATATTCGTAATTGTTAAGAAATGGTCTTAATTTTTGTCCTTTTCCCATTTTATATCTTCCTGAGGATTTTCTTTTTTTTAATTTGAGACAAACTCAATATGACGGGGGTGTGTTCCCTTTCCCACAAATAGGCTATAGGTGCAAAATGGTGCTTGCTGAAATATATCTCCAGTCATTCATAATATTTAAGTAATGATTGTCATTTTTGTCCTTTTTTCATATTCTTTTCCTTTTGTAGTCACGATTCAATTATTTTCAGATTTTTTATGAGGTATTTGGATCAGCTCTCAACCTGACATGTACTGGGGTACCCCTTCCACAGCCATGCTGATGCAATAACGCTTGGGTTACCCAGGAAGTTCATTTTCTTTGTTCAGTCCAGTGCGGATCTAGGATTTAACAGAAGGGCGGGGGGCAGCAGAACGATGGCTGATTGCCGTCCCCTTTGCAAACTTTTCAATAACATAGGGTGGGCTAGATGCCAGATGGTGCATCTATATGAGTGAAATGTTCTTAAATCTTTCCTGGATAATCCAGATTTTTCCACCTGCACAGAAAATAAAAAGTGAGTCACTGTCCTAAAACAGTCAATTTGTCCCCAAAGTGACTCACTCTTTGTAAAGTAAGTCACTATGGGGACAAATTGAATCAGTTTTAGGACAGTGACTCACTTTTTATTTTCTGTGTGGCAGAACCCTTGCAAATCAGCCCACACCTCTGCCCGGGTCATAGTTATTTGTATAAGAGACTGATTTTTGAGGAAGGGTCAAAGGGGAGGGGGTTTTGAAAATTCTTGCTAGCATAGGGTGGGCTACATTTGATGCTAGATTTAAATTGAATATTTCTTCAGGAATCCCTATTTTAAGCTACGGTTTTATTTTTTAATCTTCTTTGGGGATTCTGGCACTCTGAGACCCTTTCAGGTATTTTTTCACCTGGCACATTTGTCGCATCCCACCCCTTCCCAGGCCATTGTGATTTAATGATCTTGGGGGAAATTTCTAAGTTGAGGGGGTTTCCCTTCCCCTTTAGAGTTTTCTTTAACAAACAGGTTTCACTTGATACAAAATAATGCAATGTTTTCTTTTAATCAGGGAGTTGCTATTTGACTCTATTAGCAACTCCCTGTTTTAATCTGAGATGACTGATAAAAATGTATATTGTCCCAGTTTTGTCATTACATTTATTTCTGGGTATGTTGCCATCGGAGCCTGGGTACAGAGAGGTTGATAATGCATGCCAAGAGTGTGTTATTGAAAACAACTTAAAACATTAGTAAGTAAAACAGTGGAACTGATACCAGTGCTTAGTATGGGCCTTTCTTCAAACCGTGTGTCGCTGTCTCTGTCAGTGAAATTTGTCGCAAATAAAGCAATCTACAGAGTGAACTTACACCTTTGATACAAAATAAAACTGTGACAGTTTTATTTTGTATCAAAGGTATAAGTATATGATATGTTTTTCTCTCACTTTATGTGTGTCAACTGCAGTCATGCTATGTTGAAGTTCTCGATAGAATAGGTTTCAAATTGATGGTTCCACAGGGCAAGATGATAATTTCTTGTATGAGTTACCTTTTTCTTCAGACTACCAAGAATTTCCATGCCAATCGATTGCATGACCTCGAGTAAGACACTAACGGTGAAAAGGGTTATGGCACAAAAGCCTGAGACTGTGGAAAATTAAAGTTGAAGTCTTTTGAAAGTAGGAAGCAGTTTTCTGTGGGCCTGGTTACCCAAGCAATAGACTGAAGTAAGCAATCGAATTTAATATAGTGCTCATGAGAAACCGCAGAGGATAAAACCGTCCTGGTAATGTATGGAGTTGGCCTAAACTATACTGTGGCCCATATGAGCCATAATATTATCAGCCGGGGCGCCAGAATTCTGGGAAATAGAATTAAGTAACTCTTCAGGGGAGTGCAAGTATTTTGAGGTCGAAAATAATGAACAAAGTTTCACTGACACTGCATATAGGCCTAGTGCGCTGATCGGATCAGTAGGGCTTTGTTCCGATTTATGAACAGTTTAGTAGAGAAATAGATCAGGAGGGAAAATTAAGACCCTGTCAAGGTCAACCTGAAAAAAAAACACTCAAACAGAACACCAACACAAAATTCAAGTCCGGTCATAAAGCTTGGAGCGGTTGTCCAGTGCATTCTTTAACCCATTAACACTTCTTGCCATCACTGCATCCTCAGGCAACCCATTCCTCTCGTTCATTACCCTCTGAGAAAAGAATAACGACGAATATTGATCTTACTTTGAACCTTCTCGAGTTTAATTTGACAAAAATCGACACATTTTTGGAAGGGGGAGGGGTTCCTCGCTACCCACCCCCTTAAACCCGCCCCTTTAGTCAATAGAAAAGGTGCATCAGTCAAACAAAGAAGGGAAGAAATGAAAGAAAAGAGTAGGCCCATAAAGCAAAGGAAAACCTTTCGTCTGCTCTTTACCAACCGACGTAGCAGAGATGCTTCTTTGGCGTTCCAAAAAATCACACAAAAGCTGAGCAGCCTCAGCACATGCGAACAGTTGTTCCGGTTTGGTTGTGGCGGGAGAGTCCAGATAGTCATCTTGATGAACGCTGCTCCAAGAATCACTTTTAAATTCTCTTTTGGAACCTAACACAATGTAATACTTTGTTCATACTTGATATAATTTGCTGTATTACTGGTATCGTATTTTTTCCTTTTTTTTTGTTAAACTTGACTAACCAGTTAGAGGCCCCGTTGAATTGGTACATGTAGCTAATTTGCGAAAAGTGTAATTCCTGCTCCTAATGTCCTATGTCCTAGGCATATATAACTTTATTTTAACGTAAGGCTACGCTTTGATACACAGTAGAGCCTACAATTCTTACACTACTGCAACTTAGCTGTTGTTGCTAAATGCTAAGATAGGGCTAACCACCCATTACCTGGCTTCCTACAGTACAGGCTACAGTAGTTCTTTTGGTAATTAGGCCCAGAATACAGAGTACACAATTCTAAATCCACCCCCCTCACCTCCCCCACCACTCCGAGAAATCATGAAAGAGTAATCTAATTGCCGCAAAATTTCAGATGAGTAGTACTGTATTACTAAGTTGGGCCGGCTTGAATTTAGAATAGGTGCCCGGAAGTGGCAGATACTGTCACTGGCTATCGTGAATAATACATATTCAGTGGAGTGTTACATACAACTTACATTACAAGTTACATAGGTTGGATAATGTGTATTGTATGCATTTTCGAACACCCAACCACCAGATTCACTCTCGTAGCATAGCTATGCTTAAGACTTATGATGCGACTGTTAGTACCTTGACATCCTGCTGAAGGTTCTAAAACCTCCTCTACCCTCTTTCCGTTTCAGGCAGTGTTCGCACTAACGTGCGGGATTGCGGGAATACTGCTTTGTTTTTCGAATCGTGCCATAAATAAATCCCCCCACACATGTCTGCTCCCGCACCAAAATAAATCTAATGCTGGCAGCTGAAATTGGGAATCCCCCACGTTCCTAAATCTAATGCGGGTTAAGTTCCGCGCACTTTTCCGCAGCTGAGACACACTAAATTGCAATAGAATACAGTATTTACTAAGCGGTACGTAACTTTGAAGCTGCCTCGACTTCACTGGATCAAAAATAAGCACTGATCTCGTAGCAGCAAATATCATCGTAGATAAGCCATTCACAGTGTGGCTGTTATATGTTTTCTACTGCTTGTGTTTACAGAGAGAGAATCTGATTGGGGCCATTATTCAGTCACTGCCCCAGGGTTGCAAACGCAGTATAGCGTTGTTTCATATACACTGCACAGCATGTTGGACTCTCACACATGCTGTATTGCTCACACATGCTGTACGTAGACTGTTACTATGTACACTGTACAGCAGTTGTATTGCATCGTAAGCTGTGATCGTAATTTGTGATCGGTGATACCTGTACATGGTTGTATCTTCATTCGTATTTTCCTCATGAAGGATAATGTCATCCAAGAGTTTGTATGACTTTTTTAGTAAAAGGAAAACGCTGAGTGATGAGGGGAGAGGGGCGGCAACTGCAAGTGATAATATCAGTGACACGCAGGAACTTCCAGAACTGCAAATGGTAAGCAGCACCAGCACTGTAGGGAGCAGTTCTACAACAGTGATTCCACCTATTCCGAAAAGTTTAGAAGGGCGCCCAGGGCTGAGGCCCAATGCAAATTTTGGAAATCCCTTGCAAAAATAAAAAAAATGGAGGGATGAGGTCTCCCTTGATTTTGAAAATTCCTCTCAAAAAAAATTCATGGGAAAGATGAGGTCCCTCTCTGATTTTGAAAATCTCTCCCAAAATTTTTCTGGAGGGGGAATTCCCTCCCACTTTTAATTCCTTGGTGCTAACACTGCTTTCAGGTATACTGTATATCATCTATCACTTCTTCCACAGGTTTCACTGTTGTTCGATTCACAGAAAATTGACAACTTTGGAAAGAATCACTAGAGAAAAACAAATCTACCTGTAAAAAGACAAAAAAAAGATGAGACATAGATGGTATACCAACCCTTAATAGTTGTCTGATACCTTATTCACATCACTTCAGGGCTCTGATTCTTAATTTGTACTGTTATTCCTACTGTAATAGTACTGTAGGGTGTAGACCATATCTGTTCATGGCACCAGATTGCAATGTTTGCAAACTGCCGACACAGGTCATCCTACTGTAGCATTATACTGTAAGTAGGCCCAAGCCTATACAGTAAGTAGTCTAATATAAAATACAACATTCTTGACAAGACATACCGCCAACCCTCACCACACATACTGTAAGTTTCGAGCAAATTTAACTGCTCATGATTTCTTGCCTTATCCTTAATTTGCATCTTTTCATTATCCAAGTATGTTCCAATAACCTTCCCTGATCTGTTGGATATTATCTCAGAGCAATCACTTCTACAATTGAGATTGCTCATCTAGATTATATAGTTTTGATAGCTAGACCACAGAGAACCCATCTCCCATACATGCTCCCTTCCTAGGTGGTTTCACTACTGTAGTTTGTTGTGCACTGTATTGTAGGGAATGCCTTTCCTGACAGTATGCTAGAGTGGGTAAAGTTTTGGTCATGTGACAGGAGAATGACCTTTTGGGTCACACAGTAGTCACTGAAATGTTAAAAATAGCCACAAATTCCGTCAAAATCCATCAAATATTGACAATTTAACAAGCAGATTCCTGTTTTACACTGGCATCATAAATAAACATTGGCTCAATATGCAAATTTGTGACGTCAATAGATGGACTCCTTGATTCAAGTTATCTTTTGTTTACTTACTGTAGCCTTTATTTCATGGACAAGTTAGAATTTTTAATGTCCCAGAGGCTTTATTTTGGAAGCATGTATTTTCTTCAAAAGTATCGGTCTCACTTACTGTACCAATGTGAAACCCACTAATTAAGAGACAATATATAATGGATTAATTAATGAAAGAAATACTAACGCTGATCAACACTCCACATCATCTGTTTTGCATTTCCATCACACTATGGAAAGTCATATCTCAAAAATGGTACAAGATAAGAACAAAAGTCCAATGGATTTTCATTCAGAGTTTCACTCTGCAAGTTCTGAAAGAAGCCAGCAATTTCCTTAGACACATTTCACACAACCTTCAAGAATACAATCCCTGTGAGTTCATTACCTTGCTTTTTGCTACTTGACACACATGTACCACAACTGTACATGTACCACTTTTGAGAATGAGATCCCACACAAAGCATTGTTTTGGGGTAGTTGTAATCAGTAAATGTAATCGATTACAATCGATTGCATTTTTCAAAGTAATCGTTATCAATTACTTTTGCACAAATTGAAAAGTAATTGTTTAAAATGGCAAAGTAATCGCAGTCATGGTTTTTAATTATGATTACATTCAAGTTAAGTTTATAAAAGAAGACCAAAAAATGTAGAAGCTATTTAACAATACATTTTTAGTGCTTGTTACTTCTGCTGGAGTGACTACATTTGAGTTCCCTGTTTTGGTGGATTATTCAGCAGGGCAGCCTTTGTAATGACAGCTTGAGATTTAAGATCTCCACTTTGGTAGACCTGGTTCTGAGTTGCTACAAAGTAGGAATTTGAGTACTTGTATATTTTGTCCACTGTTAAAGCCACTCTACGCAACTGGTTGACCTTATGTTAAGTTATACTGTACAGTCAACTGAAGAGGACAAGTTCCCCCTTATGGTCACTGGTGTCATTGGAACACCATGGCATTAATAGGGTCACTGGTCATTTTGCCCCCTTGCAAGTTCCTCCAACCTGTTCACATTGGTCATTTTGCCCCCTTGCAAGTTCATCCCCAAGTAAAAGTCATTTCCCCCAAGTAAAAGTCAAGTCATATATATACCGTTAATTACTTTAGTGCATTTCACTTTCGTTAGTGTTACCAATTTTTGTAAGAAAATGCATGTGCTTTCAAAACAAAACCCTGGAGATGTACAAAAATCCCAATTTCCTTGAAATAAAGGTTCACCAAAACAAAGGTTAACATAAGACTGTACATACTGTATCATGCAAGTATCTCTCTTGATGGCAATTTCAAAACCTACGTACAGTAGCCAATGTTTAGTCATGATGAAGGTATAAAATAAGAAAGTGCCTGTAAAATGGTCAATATTTGATGGATTTTGACGGAATGTGTGGTACAGCCAGTATTACAAAATGTCCTTTTCATGTCACGCAATACTGTGCACACTTCTAACTTTGATGTGTTGATGAAGATCACTAAGATGCGGTGCCAGGTGTCGTTTGAACTGTTGTGACCTTTGACCTCTCCCTTCTCTCCCTCACAAAAAAAGTGTCAGTTGCACTGTGCTGGGTCTCTGTGTACAATTTGTAAAAGTTGTGGTAAATGTGGATGCTCTGAGTGCAGAACATGTCAGAATGTACTCACAGATACTGTAATTTGCTTTCTTTTTGCATAAATTTACTGAAGAAAACATCATAAGGCACAATACATTCTTACTGTAATAGTGTACTAATTTCTTACTTTAGTAGTGTACAGTTATGAGCTATTCTAGGGCATTTTACGTTTTTGCTACAGTAGTGGTTGAACCCATTATTAAACTGTCTTGTTCAACTTTCATTAAAGTTGAATTGTGGCAAGAAATATTTCTCTTTATTGTTTGGAAAGATGTAGTTAACATCAAGACAGTATTAAAGTGAAAGTCAAGTTAGCATTGAAGTGTCAATGAACCAGGTTGCAAGCAGAAGTTATTGTTTAATCCTGTGAAGTCTTTATCAGGCACTCTGAGCATTAAAAACTCACTTTGAGATCAGATGTTATACTCAAGTCAGATAAGATTAACAACCGGCCAGGATTTTGATGGTGTTCAAAAGCTTATGAAATTTCGTTAAGATTTATCTGAAATAATTTGCAAACCATCCTACCGCATGAAAAGGTAACTAACATAAAATCATCTTTCTCAGGTTCATGTGTTTTGAACAAGATGAGGTGAAATGTGAGAGTAAAATGTGTAGTGCTTTACCTGTTGCAGCTTACTGTAGTATAATACTGTAATATTTAACAGAGAATAGTAACTAGTGTACTCGTGAACAGAAAAGCAAAGAAGAAATGCGCCTATTCTAATGCAATTAATTTGTGTTTCAAATTCAGACTTAAAGAAAACATGAAACGTCAGGCATTGTCAGGTGACCATCACAAGCACGTAACTGGAGCATTCTTTCAATCTAAAAGTGGCTGTCAGCTACGTTGTTTGTGAACAATTCTGTGTGATGTTTCTTTTTTTGTCTTAAAACGCAGCACCCAAGTCGAGAATATGGCTCTCGTTGCGCCATCATTTGGAATGCTGACGGAGCCCAACCCTGGGGTCAACCAACCACTGCTACAATCTGCAGGAGAAAACTTTGATCTTTTTCTGTTTAGAGATAGAAGTTACCCAGAACTATCGCAGTTGTTGGGAGTCACTTCATCAGGTAAATCTTCCAAAATATAATGATCTTTTTCTCTGTCTTTTGTAGTAGTTTTCATATATTAAACTGTCATTTGATGTGACTGTATGATATACATTCATTGCCTAGTACTGTATTCATGTAAAATGTTTGGGATCAGACTTTGTGTCAGGGCAGGTCCAAGGTATTTGGACTGTGACGTAGGGGACATTCAGAGACTTTAAATATCTCTCCAGCAGATAAAAAAGACAAATTGCCCAATCTCTATTGATTGTTAGAACAGATACAGCTAACGTATTATTAAGGTCACCAAATGAAATTCTGCAATACCTTTAATTAGGTTTTATATTAATTCATTAACAGTGTGACGTACGGGACAAGAAAAAAGTGATGATTTTCAAAATAAAAAGTGTGACTAAAACTCTCTGAAAGTAAAAACAGAGGGAATGTCAAATCATGATTAAAATGTAAGGTAAACACTTACAGTATTTGTCATGGGACAAACTTTCACAAAAAAAATATTTAGTCATTATTATGTAATTTAATGTTCCTGAAAAAAATCCCTGTGACATACGGGACGTGAAGTACGGGACATTTGTCCTACACACAAAACGTGCCTAGAATAGTTTATCATGAGTTTGTTTCTTATTTCTTTGGTAGGATTGCATCTAGTAATGGTAATAAAGTGTTTCTGGTTAGTCTTTTAACCTCCACTTCATCCTAGGGTCATTCAAGAAAAATTTTGGTGACCCCTATATTGGTTTTTACATCCCCTACCCTGAAAAAGTGCCGAGTCATTCCCACAGATTCTTGTGAAAGGACGTCAGTGATGAATCCTTTTGAATATATGATTCTGTAAAAACTAGAATTTAATAATGGCAGACATATGTTTAGTGTAGAATATCAGTATTTTGAAGTTCTCAATCCCTACTTTGTTCCCCCTTCCCCTAAGACCTGAAAAATTGACTAAGTGGATAAAAACATGCATGCACATTATTACATAATATTTGCTAAAAATTTTAAATTTTGGGAGGTTTAAATTCAGGTAAGTTTTCAAAACTGATGTTAAGTGAGTGTGCAAGTGCTTGAACAACATGCTACAATAGTTTTGGATCTTACATGTTTGCAGTTACCATTATGCTATACAGCACAAAAACACAAAATCAAAGGATCGGTGTTTTTACGGCCAAGTTGAGGGTAAAATGTTGTAATTAGGTAGTCTTAACCTAAACAATGAGAGTATTTACTCACATTGATAAACAACATAATACTGATCAACTAGATTGAGGGCAATATAGAGAGAAACATATGGTTTGGATGGCTTACTACAGGAGTGTGTGTGATATATATGGAGAATGTCCCATACGTCACACTGTGTCCCGTACGTCACTTATTTTTATTTGACTAGTTAAGAAGAATTAATTATAATCTCAAACAGCTTTGCTTATATTTTGTTGAACATTAACATAAATTAGAAGTCTGGAAAATATCTTTAGCAAATCTCATTAATGAAGGTATTAATTCTCAAAAAGATTGATTAAAATTGTGACGCAGGACATGTTAATTTGGAAGTAACTTAATTTGCATAATTAATTTTTTTGCAAATTTGAAGTGAGGATCAATACTGAGCAAATGGTGACTTTAAACTGTCCCACATAAAAACCATGAGAAAATTTCCTAACCAGATATCTTAAAATAAAAATTTTCCTTTAAATCAAATGTCCCGTACGTCACACTCGTTATATAACTGTGCTAATTGATAAGCTGTAAATTCATTAACTGTACAAGATTTTTTGATTTTCTTTTCATATTTATAACATTCAGTTTTTTACCTTTAAGATGATACCTTACATTCACTATTCCAATCAATTTGAAATTTTGTTCACTTGGGATAGAATACTGTAGCTTGGACCTGCCCGTCACTACACTGTTCTTAAACTGGCCTTCTGTGCTTGATTTAAATATGATCGCAAGTATGAGCACCGCAAGTATGAACATGCACATATCAAGTTATTGGCCAGCAACTGTTGTATAACACAAGGGTGGACATTTCTGTTTCCAAAATTAGGAACACACCAAAAAGAAAACACAGCACCCTGTCTGTTCCAGTTTTGAGTCTAAATCTGTCATTTTAACTCATCTCCACATTTCCCTATCAACATGTACTGTATGCTGTTTTCATGAAAGTGATCGTCAGAGAATGTTAAAATTTGCTGGCTTGTTTAAATTGATTTAATATTTTTTTCCTCTCTGGTCAGCTCAACCAACCGTGAGTGGAACAGCCGATCTTGACTACCCTTCTTTGACGTCTTCATCAGTGGGTCTCACCGATTTGCCTCTGCTGACACCGCTTCGACAAAGTCCTCTGCCTCCTGAATTGATCGAACAGTATGCTCGTATCCTTTGAAGATCATGTGACATATAAATGACGGTTTTGGAATATTGGGTGTATTAATCATTGCAAAACCATTGAAAAGTAGTCGCAAATTTTCTCAAAATCCATCAGAGATTGATATTGTTACAAGCAAATTCCTTCACACCTGCATCACAGTTCATGAATAAACATTGGCAAAGTCTGCAAATTTGTAACATTGAGATATGGACTTCTATGATATGTCTTTTGTTATCCTTTGTTTACTTAAGCTTTATTTCATGGACATATGAGAATACTATATGCCCAGATGATTTCATTTTAGACGCATGTATTCTCCTCAAATATATCGATATTACTTACAATGTGAAACTCAATAATTAAGTTATTAAGAGGCAATATATGGGCTCAACAAAATACTGACACTATGCAACACTCCACGTATCTATTTTGCATTTTTGTCAAACTTTGAAAAATCATATCTCAAAAAACAGTAATAAATATGAACAAAATTCCAACAGAATTTCATTCAGAGTTTCACTTTGCAACTTCTGAATGAAGCACGCTCATTTCTTGATGCATGTCACATGACCTCCAAAACAAAAAGTACTTTGCAAATTCATGTGAAAGAGATTACATTGATGCATCTGTTTGCCACAAGCTACCATCCTGTCAAAGCATGTGTTACAGGCTGATCTGTTTATTCCATTAATGTCAAAAACTTGGTTTTTCCCCAAAAATGTCAACAATGTTTACTTTCAGAACAACTTGTGTCAGTGTACTGTCTACACAGTTTGTGTGTTAGTTCAGAAGTACTGTTGGGAGCCCTCAATCTTTCATTCAAAGTGTTGATAACATTAGTGTACTTTTTATTGTGGTTGACTGCTTATCTGGCACAGGCTGAGCTCACTACACATGCTTAAGTGATGAGAAAGTCTTTCACAAAGCACATTTGTGCAGTACAAGCTAAAATACCAAAAGCAGTAGAAAATGGAATCACTTCAGTGTGTGAATTAATGATTGCACCTGGTCCCTGTATACCAGACTCATGATTCTGGGAACCAGTTTTGAGATCGCTCTCAAGATCCAATGTTTCACTACTGCGCATCGTATATAAGTGGCCAATATTCAACGTGTACGGTATGCTATGCTACCGGGAACGTTTCATTATCATGACCATACCAAAGCTACTAGTTGTCATCTGTCGTATGATGACCTTCACGTCAACTTTGTAGCCCAACAGAAGTTGATATTTTCAGATGTTCGACTGATGGATTGGACGTTCTCGGGTCTGAATTTTGGACCCAGCGCAAACTATTGCATGAATGTAATTGTCATGGTAAATGCCATCTTTTAAATAAAGTCTCTTGTATGTTAACATGGATTGTCAAGTGTATCAACATACTATATTAGAATGTTAAGTTGAATAGGAATGTCCCTATGATGAATCTTGTCCAAACTAGAATGTCACAAGCAGATGTGAGCACAGTATGTACATAGAGTCAGCATATGAATACATAACCATCTTTTTTTTTTGGTCCTCCATTTCTCGGGCCGTGGAGAGGGAAGACGTTGTTTGAGCAACGATGCAGGCAGGTTAGGATAAAACTCATCTCTGGTGACTGGATCACAGTAGTTTATACTGATAGATTGAGAATTATGGTAGATATGTGGACCCTTAACTCAAGAATCCCTTCCAGATATGCAAAGCAACTGCATGATGGGCGTCTTCCCCGAAATTAACCGGGCGTGGCTCACCATCGATACTGACATATTCTTGTGGAACTATGACGACGGGTAAGAACCGCAGAACGGAGATTTTCCTGCAATGGTCAGAGAGATCTGATGTTTGCATTCGAGCTGCAGTTTGCATCAATTCAAACATTTATCAATTTGTCACAAATTACCATGCAGCCTCATTAACTTCTCAGGAATTGTTTGTCGCCAATAACTGTCAATCAAGCGAACAAACCTTCTACCTGGGAAACTAATCTGGACAAAAGTCAGTTTGGTCTGAAGCTGTGTTTTGAAATCGCTTTCTTACATTCTTTTTCATATATCTTGTAGTTGAGTTTTCTTGAGTAGAATTCCATCACAACATAAAGTTCTGAATAATAGGTTTTGCATAATAAGTAAAGTATCCTGTGTGTTGAATCATTGATTATACAATAATATTCATACCTTGTGTGGTTTGACTGTTGTGTTCAACTACCTTTTTAAGGAAAGGAATTCATTAGACCTGTTTACAGTCATCCTGTGTTTTCTTTTCCTTAAAGGCATATCATAATTAAAAGTCCTTATTCTTTTGATTAAGGTGCCAATTTGTGACATATTTGAAGTTGAGTCCTTTTTGTGCACATCTGTAACTTTTGTGTTATCACCTGGTTCTTTGGTTTTCATCAACTGAAATCAAGTCACTGAAAATTTTTAGTAGAGTGCATTATGCATCTTAAGAAGTGTTAGCCCCCAGAAAGTTAGAAATTTATCAAAAACAAAGACCCAACTGAGTTGACTTTAATTGGTTTCTTGGTAAAGGGGACACCAAAAATTCCATACAGTTGGCCACCCCATGAAAATAATTATTCTACCAAAATATGAGACTAGTGAGGGTCAATATAAGAGATGTCTGGTGTTATCTCCAAAGCTCTGTGTATCTGTTGGTGACGTGCTGTCTGTATCTCAAGTGATAGTCTGACCAGTGAAATAAAGGAATCATTAAATCCTTGAGTTGGTGAGCTCAAAGAACCTATTATTACCTCCAAAATGCTTGTAAATGAACAATACGAATGTCCTGGACTATTCCTTTAATTGATCTTTCTGGTTATTCCTAAGGAACAGCTCTGTTCTGCTAAATCCTTCCTGATTGTTTGTTTGCTTTCTCTTTCCCCAAAAAGTTCTGATCTGGCATATTTTGATGGTCTTAGTGACACAATAATCAGCGCTGGGCTGGTTCTGCCCAAACCAAACATTTTTCAACACCACATCCGATATTTACTTTGTTTGGCCACTCCGGTGGAGATCGTTTTGCTGGGTGTCAGCTTCACCAGTCCTCATGAAGGTATTTAGCTGATGTTATTCACAATGATTCAATTGTTTTACAATCTAAAAGCCTTGAAAATGTAATCCTAATACGGAGTTTCTTTGATCGTATTTACCGATATACTGTATTTGCTACATAGCAGCTGTGTGATTCACCAGTTGATCTGTGTACATGTAATCCCAAACAATAGTCTCTTGTACAATTGAACCCCTCTTTAAATTATTTGGCAATGAGAATATACTTTGATAATGCTGGTATGTACAGTACTATGTACCTTGTGAAAGAGATTTCATGGTGCACATCATCATAAAAAAATGAAGTAGCTTCTTCGTATATTACAAACTGGCAATTTGAACAGTCTTAAAGGGACAGCTCCGTCTTGTAACAACTTGCAAGGTCATCTAAGGAAAGCACCGGAAAGAATTGTCAAAACTGATGTCACAGCTCATTATCATGAATGTTCATATCCCGTATATCCTCTATCCTCTGTTTTTTTTTGGATAGACGTTGACGTCAACGACTTTGGTCATTCGGAGATGCACCTCCTGCCGGACCCGCTCTTCTCGATACCGTCAGATAACGTTCACATCCTCAGCATAAAAGCTGCCAACAATGGCAGGATATTTATGGCAGCCAAAGATGGCTGCCTTTATGAACTGGTCTACCAAGTGAGTTTTTTTTCTTATGTGAAGAACGTGCAGTTTCTTTGATATTTTTGTATCAAACAGTCGGGGATCATGTTTCTCTTATAATGTGTGGTAAAGTTTAATTAAGCTTCTCCTTTGTAAGAACCATTGCTTTATATTAAATTTTATGTAATTGCTCTTCCATATTGGTCATCCTTTGCATCAAAGGATCAAGAATGGTTGTAACTATCCTCTTTCAGCTAGCATTAAAGAGCTGATGTTTATATACACAGCATACTGATATACACATGCTTACATGTATTTCGCCTTTTGTTTCCTTTCAAGGCAAGGGACGGCTGGTTCAGCAGGAAGTGTCGTAAAGTGAACCATTCGAGCAGCTCCCTCTCCTTTCTGGTGCCTTCTTTCCTCGCATTCTCCGCAGAAGGTCAGCAACTTTTTCAACCTGTGTTTTTGTGGTTTCATGTTTTGAAAATAGTACATATGTAGTTATAAGATAGTGTACTATAAAGTTACAGTGTTCACCTTTAACTGGCAGGAACCATGTTGTTAGCAGTAACAGCTTTGTCAGTCTGCTGTGGTTCACGTCAATCAAAGCAATACTATTGCCAGAATAATTTCCTGGTTGTCAAAGTAGCCGATGTGGTTTAGTCTATGGAAATTACAGTACATCATTCACTGCTTCCTCCGTGTGTAGGTGACCACGGGAAGTGTAAACAAGCAAGACATTTGCATCCTCGATGAACTAATCCCTGAGCATGAGGTTGGTTGTTAATGGTTTGAAGATTGAACAGTAAGGAAATTGGAGAACCTTGTATCAATGACTGGATGAGAAAATTATTTTCCACAACATTATTGTGCTAACTTTGGAGCCAGTATGTACAAAGAACTTGTATTTATGGATGTAAGACTTTTGACAATTGCCAAAAATCTTGCACTAGTTATAGAGCTACTGTAGGCTGCATATGTATCGGTGATACTGAACAAGCTCTCTGTTAAGTACTGAATTTTCTGTTTCCCCCCACACCTCACTTACCATACATCTTGTAATACAGTGCCTGCCCTTGCAAGTGTAGAGAAAGCATGTACCATAACTACCTCCGTAAAAGGCATCCGTATAAATCAAATAAAGTGTAGTGTGTAAGAATCTTTTGCCAAAACATAGTCTTTAGTCCAGTCTAATCCCATTTAAAGTAACTGACATCCAATTGGGACAATGTCCTAGATTATTAAACACTCGGTGCTACCCTCCCATCGGTGTTTCCGGTAATGTATTTTTCAGTTGGTCAATATACTCAATATGAAAGTTTTTTGACCCACTAGAAATTTCCATTTCATGAAATGATGCAGGCCTAAGGCTTTCCATTGTTGTTGCCCACACGGCATCAACTTCGGGGACAAAGATGACACCCCTCTTTTCCATTTTTCCACAAACATCAATCTGTTAAATGTATGGCGAGTGATTCCGTCAAAATCGTGTCTTAGTGGTTTCAGCAGAAATACAGCCTCCCATACCGTGCTTCAGAGCACTAGAGCGCTGAACGACGCAAACAATTCCTATCCCTGATCTGATAGAAACATGAATGAACGTGTCATTCACACTGCTCGTGCTCACAATCCAAGTGCTACGAAGCGGGGCACGAAAGCGCAGTATGAGAACTATTCCCCAACTGGGTGAAAATGGATCTTTCTTTTATTAGTATTCATTATATTGCAATTTTTGTGGCTGGAGTAACTTCCAGAGAGGTGGCGCATTTTCATTTGAGTTGTCATTTGAGGTGACGGACGCTTCTTTGAATCCTGACTGTCGGAAAAATGAAATAATTTCAAACTTGGATGTAATATGAAGTACACTGGCTGGCACTGAGGTTGCAGCGAGTTCACCGATGCTTATTTGATGTTGCTAGTTTATTAACTTAATTAATTGATAATAAAGAAACACAAAGACGAAAAGTAAACAGTGACATATATTTAGAAACTAGAACTGAACTTTTGCTGTGAAAATTGATGTTGCGATACAATTCCCCGTAGAAAAGCTGTATTTGGTTTAGCAATGGGACATACAAAGTTTATAGTGTTCTTGGAGGAACCTGCGTTGAGTTGAACAGAAGGAACGTGCAGACAGATTTCAAGGTCCGTTTCGTATCGTTACCTCTTCAGATCCAATCATACAGTTGGATGTGGATGATACGAGACACGTCGTCTACACACTGTCAGAGAAAGGAACGGTAGAAGTTTACGATCTCGGATCAGATGGGCAATCCACCAGTCGTGTCACGTACCTCACGAAAGCATCCATAGTTCATCAAGCTATTCAAGTAGCCAGGTGATGATGGCATAAATTTATTCAAAATGTTTCAAAGGTCAGATTATCCTTCAGGATCTTTTGCTTTGCACACAAAGTAAGAGCTGTTGTGACCATTTGTGTGTGTCACCCTGTTCCTCTCTTCATATTTTCATCTTGAATGGTGAAGCATATCTGAAGCAAAGTTAGATCTGATGTGAATTTAGTAATCGATGTGTCGTGTTTACAAATACGACAAAAAATTCCCTTTTGAATAACTTCATTAGAGTGGTCATTTTCGTCTTTCCGTTTAACAGGACAATCGATCGCACCAATTTCCATGAGATAGTCCACATCGCAGCCATCAAGGGCAATGAATCAAGACGCATTCATTTAGTTGCCATCACACATTCAGGTTTGTTGAAAGATCCATTATGGACATATTCTTCTTAAAGTCTGCTTAAAGCTTGTGGCTATTTTCATATTTTGTCTCTCTATCTCTCTCTCTCTCTCTGAAGTCAGTGGTTGAGTAAGAGCTTGCAAGTTTCTCTTCAACTCTAGCTTTGATCATTGTATAATTTCGCAAGAATTTTGTATGAAATTGTAAGTAAATAGAAATTGAATGCTAGGCAGAGAAAATTCTCCATAGCTGAGCCAGTTGTCTGCTTCAGTATTACTGCAGTCAACTGTTTATTGCTGTGTGGTGTTTTTGTCACAGGCTATTAACATATTGTACATCTGTACACATCTTGGAAATTTTGACATAAATATTCATGAACTTAAAGGTCCAGCCTTTCTTGAAATTTATATTGCAGTCCTTTGTTTGTGTTCTTGTACTCTTCTTTGTACTCTTTTCAATTAATGTATCATTTTAATGTTATTGACCCTAAACCCACGTCACATGTCTACCATTGGTCTCAGTTATTCCGTCTCCCACCAGTCACGTACAGTACCAATCTTTTATTTTTTATCATCAGGAATCAGGTTGTACTTCAGCACCAACTATTTTGATAACGTCACCTTCAAGACATCTCAGAGGCCTTCAACACTTCTCCTGGTTCACGTCCGTCTTCCGCCCGGTTTCTCACCCAGCTCGTCGACACAGAGGCCTTCGAAGGTTCACGCGGCACATTACAGCAAAGGTATAAAACATAAACACGATTTAGAGATGTCCCAGTAGACACCCCGTGTGAAAAATAAAATGCATCGGTTTCGATTTTACGGCAGTTTCCATTCCCTTGTAGGATTTCGGCGGTGGATTTTCTTTTTATCCTTTACCAGATGCAAGACATCATTTGTTTTGCAATGGTAATAGCTATGTATTTATGTTATGGATGGTTGGATAAATAATGTGTGCGTGTGTGTGTATGTGTGTGTGTATTTATGCATGTGTGTTTGTGTACGCATGAGAAATGTACAGAAGTTGAAAGTAGTAAAACCTTTCTCAAGTTTCAGACGTAGTATAGGAAGGTAGTCGTTACATAGGTCTCGTTTTCCAGGAGATGTCAGTTTCATTCAAAGAGGTCAAAGTTCACATCAGGTCAAGCATAGAGCGACATGTTACACAAGTAGGATGACTATAACCGAAGCCGTTGTTCATGTGAATTTCACTATTGCATGTATTTATTGGCACAAAGCAATCAAGTTTGTCAGGAAATTATTTCTCATGCCAGCGCTGTGGTCAACAATACAGATGTGAGACTCTTTTATTTTGCTCATTCATTTTACTTTCTGATTCAATATTTTACGCTTATCTTGACATCATTGCAAGACGTTATTTCATACATACCGGCAAGGGTGCAGTTGATATATTTATGGTCTCTTTGCCTTCACGGCTGTTGGCTTTTTATTCCTGACCCACAGGATCAACTCTCCTCTGTACCGGTCAAGCTGAGGGTAATTTCTCCCTTTGGTGTTTAAGTCCTGATGCATTCCCATTTCAAAATTTCCTGATGGAGACTCAGGTTTGTGTCACTTTAAATTTACAACCACTCTCTTAATGGAATATTTCAAGTGTCAAGTGAAGCAGTCCTTAAATGCTAGAGCATCTTTCTTTTCCACTGCAGGCGCCTCAAACCCCACACCACTGTGGCTTGTTCATGATATCAGATATTTATGATTGAAGAAGGACTGCTCCAGTCAAGAAAGATTTTCTAGTTGCCTCAAGGTTTATTAAATGTAAAACCGGCGTATTATTGCAGAATTTCTTTTTCTTTGAAAGTGAAGTACATTGGCACTGCAGTCAACATTCGTTGGATTTATCGTAGATAGAAGTTGAAATGTGAAAACAAAATTCACCATTCTTTGTAACATATCACAAATTTTTTTTTTTAAGACAGTCGAGATTATGAACAAATATGAAGGGAGCTTGCTCAGTTGATCTGTTATGACATTGCCTTCATGCTGTGCACCACCGTGAATAGAAATTTGGTTAAAAAATACAGACCATGCTATTGAGATACACTGTTTTCACCAATGAATAGAGGGAAACTTCTCCAATTGTTTTCAACATTTCCTTGTCCTGGAAAATGTGGAAAGTCCTGGAATAAAGGCCTTGAAATCTTTGAATTTGCTCTTTATCATCTCAGGTCCTGGAAAAGCCCTGGAAAATTGTTAATCTGATATCCACAGTAAACAACGCAATTTTTTACGTTTAGTAAAAACTGCCAAAATTGTTGCCTAAAGGCAGAGATAAGTTAGGATTTTTAATGGTGCTGATAGCTGGAAAATAAAATCTACAACCTGGATAATTTTCTATGAATGTGCGTATGAACCTCGAAAGTTCCTTTAATGGGGCAAGGAAAGATCACATCGACATCCTAGTCGCCTTCAGCGCTTTTGTTGTCACTTAGCGTCCCGAGGCAGCTGTCCCTGATTGCCTGAATAATTAAATATATTTTTGCAATGGGAGAAATATCTTTTTGTGAGCATTTGCTGTATATTTATTTCCATTTGTCAATGGATGTTCTTCTGTTTAAGGTCAATTATCCAATCGATATGTTCACCTGGGTGATAGCTGAAGTGAAACCCAGAAGCATGGTAGATTATGCTGTCGAGACATCCAGAGGCACAAGACAACTATTAGCACCAGAGCCAAATCCACCAGCGGTCGTGGAACAGCACACTCAGTCCTCATCCAAGTACATCTTACTCAGCTCGCAGGTAAATTTCTTTATGTCTTCCTGTTTAACGAATCGCTTTGCCTTTAACAAACCCCAAATCGATATTATACAACCTTTTGCTACAAAATGTATCTCAGCTGCATGCATGTTCATACCTAACTTTTGGCAGAATCAAGTGTGTTCAGGAGTAACGTGAACGATTTTGCATTACTTCAGAACACGAGCCTTGAGTACACCCCTTGATTTTTCTTCAGATCCCTTTCTAGATAAACCCAAGGTTTGCTTTTACTCTAGGTATAAGTTCCACCCCCTACCGTAGGTGTACGCATCGGTAAACGTTATTGTAATGAGCAAGATACTTCCTCTATCAGCACCACTGCTGTAGGTGTGCCTGATACACAAACCCTTACATACACCCCTAGGATCCCCTCTATGCATACCCCTTTAGATTAAGCTTTAAGTTGCCACGTAACTTTAAATTTAGCTATATTGTACATTGGTAATGTGACCAGTGAATAGTGACATAGGCATACAAAGGTTGTTAAGAGAGTGACAATGTAAAAGTGATGA
The DNA here is from genome assembly GCA_021234535.1 of Stichopus chloronotus. Classification (NCBI taxonomy): domain Eukaryota; kingdom Metazoa; phylum Echinodermata; class Holothuroidea; order Aspidochirotida; family Stichopodidae; genus Stichopus; species Stichopus chloronotus. The sequence continues at coordinate 14,676,746 of CM037839.1, read as the reverse complement.
AGTTCTGACTGTCTACCCTTCGTTAATCTTTTGTGTGTTTTCCTTTTTCTTTCTTTGTAGTAGTGGTTTCTTTTCTTTCATTGTAGTAGTAGTGTTACTGGCTTGACCAAATGCAGAAAAAAAATAAGTGTGTCCCTGGTCATCATGTGACTGAACATATATATCACACTCACCCATCACTATCCGATGTGATGGTTTAATCTTTTATTCCTGAATTTGCACAGGATGTGTAACAAGTTTTTGACACAAGATAATCAGCGACTTTGTCGCATGATCTTGTGCTTGTTTGTATTGAAACCGAAGTGGGCCATATTGATACATGTAAAAAAAAACCCAGCAAAACCTTTTGAAAATTTTTACCACAAATTGGTTAGGTGGATATGCTCATATCCAATTTGGAGGAAGAAAGTGCAAAGAGTTAACATAAAATATATGCCACTACTACCCATTTTCCTTTAAAAATTTTTGGCGTTGAATCATTGCAGGGATCCTACGTGGTGACGAGACTACGCCCTGTGGATCAGTTGCGCCAGCTGATGCTTAACAACTCAGGAGCAGACTGTGCAGAGGTTGAAAACTTCTTCAAACTCCACAAGGTTCGCTGTAACAAGTCTTCATTTATTTTGCTTGTCGCTGATATTGACATGATGTGGTTCTCTTGAATAACAAACCTTGGGAGTTCAACCCCATTTTGGGTGGTTGATAATATCCAAGGACCTATTGAGGGTCGTGCAGTTAGGACAAATTAAGAGCCAATGTTTCTGTGGAATGGTCAATGCTTGGTGCTGATAACTGATAATCTGGAATGTCACCAGGTCTTTGCTCTGAAAAGACTGGTTAAAATAGTGTGTATTTTAGAATCATACAATTTTTTTTTTTGTACTTAGGAATAGTCCCATTGATTGAAAAATTCCAGGAAAGATTAAGCTTCATTGAACAGGGATACTGTAAAAGACATCAGCTACATGCAAAGACTCTTAGCACCTCCATCAATCCATTTCAGGTTTACTTTGTTTTAAATAAGTTCTTTGGTTACATTCCTCCTGCAGTTTATTTGTTGATAAAACTTCTTGAATGTGTCAGTTTAGAACCAGATTGAAATGTTGATATTGATGGCTGGGTGTTACACATGTAATTAGACCAAGGAAGATGGGAATGAAGAGTGGTTGGTAGGGGGAGGGGTAGCCATTATTGGTAGGATAATTTGTAACTCTATACATCAATTTTTCTTATTTGTTTTTTGCTTTTTTTCTTCTGTAGGATGATCAGGCCTGTGCTACCTGTCTTATCTTGATATGCTCTCAAGATCCATCTGACTCTCAGGTCGCCGAGTGGGCCACTCACGCGTTCTTCGCCTTCGGCGGAGAGGCGAGGTTACGATTAGGTCTGGAGCAGACCCCGGCTGCTAATCTAGGCCCAGTGTTTGGTGAGTCAGTTCGCAAACATTCCATGTCTGTGCCTTTGTGCTTCGAGAACTTCTTTTCCTAGAACAAGGTGTGAACTTATCCAGAAACAGGAGAGTGCAGTGGTCTGTGTCCGTTCCACATCGTGAATTATTGTCCAGATAAAAATGCTTTGTTGGACAGTTGGAGATATTACTGCATAATGACTGCATCCAGTTTGCAATAGCTCAGTCGTGTTTCTCGCTGTCTGTGTCTTTGCAGTTAACACTGAATGTAAATCAGCGTTATAGGTAGAGATAAATCGGGAAAGCTATTCATGAAATTTTGAGTTGAAGGTACTGTGCTCTCGTGATGTTGTATTACTTCTTAAACATTTTCTGCCATTTGCACCAGGTCCAAAATTCAGACCCTGTCACGCACATCCATAGTTAGTCAGGTCCCTGGGTGCCAAAAGTATAACCTCCATTAGGCTTTAAGTGCGTGATGGGAAGTCATAAATACGACATCTTGCTTTTCAGGTTGATATAGCATCACATCTTTTATGTACGGACATGTCAATGAAGTGCTCGCAATTCGGCACACATGCTGGATTTGTCACACACACAATGCACGCCAGTGAAACCTTGAATTCGAGCAGCAATTTCAGAACCATGTGCCGCCATCATTGGTTGGGTACCTGGGTACCCAGTTCAAACACTAACATTTTCAGATATATGCACCTGATATGATCACAGGAATCTTCACTCAGAACACGATAATGTTCATCTCTGAGGCATCTCATCGAACGCATGCTCCTTTCTTTGGAATGGCCATTCGGTGTTTTTGTGATCTGAAAGGGCTTTTCTGCATGACATGTAATGGTATACTCCACATGGTTCTAGCCAGCTTCCTGCTCAAACTGGGTGGATCAAATTTGCTGATGCCAACCGTAATTGCTGCTGTGTTGTAGCTACTTTAGCGCTTGCGTGGTTTAAATGGACAGGGTCGACCGCTGCCAATTTGAGCCATGTCAGAGAATGTCATGATACAAATTATTCGAATAAGAATGGGGTAGGCTAGCCTGTGTGTAGTCCTGTGAGCATTACTCAGACCAGCCATATTGCTGTTTAGCTTCACAAATTTTGTTTTTCTGCAGTCGTGTCAATTATCCTACTGGGTCAACAGGAGCACTACGTTAAAGACCTAATAAACACGACATCGTGAAAAGGGGAACTTGTGCATAAGTCACATGAAGTAAGGGGGTTAACTATGAAATCATGTACACATGGAATCTCAAGACAGGAATCTTGGACATATCTCTTATTTAGTGCGCGGGTTTGCATGTGAGTCTTGATACCTATCAGTCGTCATATCATCTCAGCTGATATCATTTACATCTCATTCAGTGACGTGATGGGTCACTGTAATATTAACAAGACGAATCGTGGCACACGTCCTCACCCTACACCACATGTCAGATTCGCAATCAAAATAATCACGATGCAATCATTGGAACCGCAATGCATTTGTGTGTTCTGGTTTAGCACAGCGTTCTCTCCCCAGACAGGGCATCCTGTTTGTCAAACTTTTCACTGAATTTTCAAAGTGGATTCAGAGGAAGAAAATGAAATTTAACTTCTCAGTTTACAATGCCCTGGCGAGATCACGTAGATTTAATGGTGCAATCTTCATCACGTTTGTATGTTTTAATTACAGCTAGCACAACACCAGTAGCGACACCAGGACAGACATCGATGATTGGTTCTCCAACCCAGTTCTCTCAGAGTATGAGACCCACCGTGGCGTCAACCCCGTTCCCTAGCAGCCAGGGGGCCGGCAGTCAGTTCTTTCCAGACACAAACGAACATGTGACGTTCTCTGGCAAATACAGAGGATTGTCCTTATATTTCGCAAGAATCGTGAGGTATTCCTGTCACTTTGTCACCAGCTGGTAGATTGCAGTATATCTCAGTAGATAACAGTTGCAGAAAAGTTCTTTGATGCTGGAAGCAGAGTCTATGTGTGTCGTTTTTTTTTTTTTATCAACAGACTACTTCCATCAAAATGCAGTATGTGATATGGAAGTAAATGACATAATTTGCAACAGTTGAATATTGAATAATCTTCTAACAGGAGCAAAAACTGCCAAATATCCGTTTTACTTCCTCGTATACTGGTACTCTTGTCAGGGAACAGGGAACCCTTAGTGCCTCAAGTTAAAACCTTGAAAGTGCTTTAATTTAAAGCTGTCATTTTCAAGGCCTTAAAAGTGCTTGAATGTCGATCTCTTGCACCAAAGTCCTTCAAAAGTGCTTGAATTTCAGTGATTCAAAAATGTTGCTGTACATTCTTTCTCAATTTTTATCCACCACAAATCTTTGGACCATGACCAGGTTTGTGAAAAAAAAATTGGCAACCATATTCAGTGCTGGCACATGGCCTTACTTTCTCCTCAAACAGAACTGCTTATGGTATGAAAGTGTTTTTGGAAATGGTTTTTGAATCCGATTTGATACGGCCAACAAATGTGGGAGATCTAAATTTTTTGAAAGTGGGGTAGTTCAGAGATCTCATACCCTGGTGACCTATTTACCAATTCCATTCGATCAAATGGGTACAGAGTATTTAAAAACACATCTCATTAATGACCTCTTAATTCTCAACATGGAACCTGCGCCGCAAAAAAAAAAAAATGAATCTGGAGAGTGGCTGTGAGTTGAGGGAATTCAAGCCTGATCCTATTGTTGCACTTTGGACAGAATTATCATTAAATTTTTTAAATTACATTTGTTTCCAGATTTATGTGGGAAAACAAACTGACAATAGAAGTTTTCATGCAAGGGGTTGGCTCCCAGCAATATAGAGTGGTGAGTTGAAACCCATTTTTTTGCTTTAAAGACTTGCAGCATACATTCAGCAAAGATGCAATTTACCATTCCTTATTTCCAAATGGATACTATTGTACCTTCTAGTGCTACTGCACAATAGTAATTTATTAATTCCTCACAAGGACGAGGAACCTGTGTACTTTGTTTCTCTTCTCTTGGTTGGCCAAAAACCATATATGTGAGATATCTGTTGAAGTCAATGCTTCGTCAATGTCTGTCTGACGCAGTGCCAACTTGCAACTCAGAAACTGTTTTAATGTCTTTGTCAGAGAGACATACATTACTCACTGTCAGCCTTTCTTAGAATTTACCTCATACGCCTCCTCTTTAATTCCTTTGGGAAAAACCTATAAAGTCAAGCTTGTTTACCCCGATATGACAAACTAATTTGCTGATTGTTTCCTCTGGCCTTTTTCATTTCCTTTCATGTTCGTTCGTTTCCGGTCACCGATGACCAACAGCTTGACCTTGCTTTCGAGAGAAGTGAACACAGCTGGGTCTTGGAAGAAGTCAGAGCACTGAAGGCATTTATGGAGAAACATTCTCAGCTATCGACAGTCGTTGAGAGGTTAGCCCATCGTTCTCCTGCTTCCTATTGTTCTTCTTCACCTTGTCCGCAGCTTTGTCATTCTCCATTAGTAACAGTCATATCACATGTGACCGCCAGTGCCAGGGGTCCAAGATAAGAACGTTGTATCCCAGGGACTACTTTTACCTAAAACAATTAGTCTAAGATAAATGGGCTTATGACTAGGGGATATAATGAATGACCACTTGGCCATTTCTGGTTTTAATGTTTTTTTTTCTGTTTTTGCAATTTACTGTTTAATTCGCTCTTTGGTCTCAAAGAAAGAAATGACACAGACTACAAATTTGCTATTGTTTATGATTGCTTGTTTCAAGTGCAGTTGCTGGAATATTTAGAAATGGTAAAATAATTGCTACTTTGAGGAGAAATGTCACACAAACTTTACAAGCTATGCCATGATACATGCATGATTTACACAAGGCGGAACTGGTCAAAGGTCACTAGTGATTCTATAGTTTTGATTGGCTGACTCACTAATTTTGGTCAGTAATTGAAGAAGGTTGTTCTTAAAGAGGCTCGGTGAGTTGTGTCGTGGAAGTCACTCCTTTTTTGCCCAAACTTGTGAAGGTTTATTCATGCACTAAGGACAGACGTTCAAACGAAGACAGTTCCAATGTATCAGACACAAAGGAATGAGTGAGTAGTGAACGATTCAATTTTGTTTTGAGAGATTTGTGACCAGACACTTTTCCACTTTAGCATTGAGTCATATGAAGTCAGAACAACCCAGGGTAAAAAAGTCAGATATGTTGACAGTTATTTATAACTACTGGATGTTAAAATTGTCAAACTATGCTTATGGTAAGCAGCAATGGCGATGTGATTGCATCCTTCGCAGTCCTCACAGATCAACTCAATGAGCCGCTTTAACGCTTCGTTTCGAGAGAGAGGGAAGCAACGCCTCGTTGTAACATGTATGTCAGATAGATTTTTGTTGGAGGAGGGTAGATTTTCTGAGCTGTGTTGAATATCTTTTATCAGAGATAACAGCGGAAAAATTTTTTTTTAATTTGAAGATAGGAAACCAGCCACTTTCAAACCTGAAGAACGTTTGACAATGGACATGGTAGAAGTGGCATTCTTTGCTTCATTTCTTTTTAATGTGTCCCGCGCTACATTTTACAGTTTTAAGGCTATACCTGAAGCGAGCAGAAAAAATGTTTTGATAAGATGTACTTTTTAAAAATAAAACTCTGATGGAGTGGTTTAAATAGCTGCATTCAGTTGTATTTCAAGGCAACCTTATAAGCACAGTGTGCTAATGAAAGTTCTTTTCTGGTGTAATTTTTTTCACGTTATCAGTTTTCATGCGACTACACCAAGCATCGTCCAGACTCCATACACAAGACCCGATTCTGTCATCGGGGGTCGGCCCTCTTCTCAACTGCAAAGGGATCAGGACCAAAGGATGAAAGGTAAAATGGTCCTTTTCCCCCTGATCGCATGTGCGGGTCCAACTTACCCTTAATGGGACTGTTGGTATGAAGTATTAATCGCTGTCATTCCTGACCCCCATCATTCTTCCTCCATCCTCTCCCAGTCATAAAAGCAAGCCACATCTTCTCTTTCTTCATCTCCTAAGTGATATGTGTCATACAGGAATGTTGTGAGACAGTTATTCATGGTAGTGATGATGTAACAAACGTCTTCATAAAATCCAGGGTTAGAAACCACATGACAAGAAAATTAATTTTTTTTTATTATCCTGGAATCGTAGTGATGTTCCAAGATAAGGAGCTTACTGCTTCTGATTTGGGCTGACAAATTATGGAGGACCAGATTTTAAGTCATCGAAGATGATTATGTTTGCACCGATTCATTTCTGCAAAGTCTTTATTTTACATTTTCCACTTTTGATTGTATTTGTTTAGAGGAGGCAGAGTTCTTTGAGAGAGAAGCGCTGGTTGCCCTGTTTCATCTGGTCGATAGAACTTGCGAAGTGTTGGCATTGCTTCAGCTACTCTGTTACCACCAGTTCCATGTCGTGACCTCAACACTGCCAAAGGTAGCAATCGATGCCTGACATTCCATTATCTGTGCAAAGATTGCTCTTTCTAAAGAGGGGGACTGCAGTCATTCGTTTTCATGAAAATGATGGATATCTGTGTATTAATCATCTTAAGCATTATGCAATGCTTAGTATCTTCAACAAGTTTGTAGAGCCATTACTTCATTACTTTATTGCATCAGTAACCTTCCAAGAAACTTTTCCACCAGGGCCCAAACTCTGAGTGGGAGTGTGTATGTTACCATGTACCATTACTAACGAAGATTGCAGTAGCTGCGCGTTTATACCCTCCTGCAATTCCCACAAATATTTGAAATGTTTCATGTTTGATTTTTTTAATTTTATTTATGAATTCTAGGAGAGTCAAGATCAACTTCGCATGATGACATTGAGAGACCTGGTTCTGAATGGAACAGCTGTAAGTCTATGCTGCTATGCTCTATGCTGCTCTATGCTGCTATGCTCTATAAAATGTGGATTGATCACGTCTTATAATAGCAGTAACAATAATTGCGATAAATTCTTGTTTATTAAACACCAATATCAAGAGAAATCCAATGCTCAGTGGTAGTCATTCGCAAATAAGGGATGGTTCATTTAATGGCATCGAAAGCTGCATTTTCCAAAACACTGACTTCACATTTGTGGTAGATGTCATCTGGGCAGAGATCATTCTGTGGTTACATAAAGTTGGCACTTTGATGCTGGCCTTGACAAATAATTTTGAAAGTAGCTAGCCATTTGGTGAACAGAATAAAAAAAAAAATCACCTTTGAAAATGTTTAAGTTGATTAAGGCAAAATTAATTTGAGATCATAGCTAGTTTCTCACATAGTTAAACTACAGTAAAAACCACAGTGGAAAATCAAATTCATACCTCTAACAAATCATGTTATTCACCCCTTAATTTCAGTTTCGGTACGTTAAATTCTGAGAATTTGTAAAATCTGACAAAAGCATTCATTTGTGCCCTTGAGCAGTTTCCCTCTCTTTGCACTTAAAGCTCATCAATTCCATCTCACCTTAGGTATCCCAGAAAACCTTTTCTTTCTTTTTTTCTTAGAATATGCCCAACTCCATAAAAAAAAAGCATCATAACAAACAAAAATGATCGCATTAAGGGTCATCACAAAGTGAATATTTGATCTACTTTTGAGGAATGCAACATAAGCACACAAGGGCATTTTAATTTGCTTATCTAGTATACAATAGCGTAAATTTCTTGCTTGATGAAAGCCTATTTGCAATTCATCTAAAAGTTAAAGACAGAGACTCATCACCCCTAGGACAGTCCCATTTCTCTCAACCACTTACGTCTAGTCCGAGCCACAGCCTAAAAATTATAAAAAAAAATATTATTATTAAAAAAGAATCTAAAATTCCTCCACATGTTTAATCAAAACAAGGGGCCACTGTATATGCTCTGTAATATAAGCTACTCTGCATCTTTTAAATTTGCTGTCAATCAAAGAGCAGAGGTAATTGAGAATTTTGCTTCCCCCCAGCCAAAATTGTAGCTCGGGGTGATGAGTGACTGCCTTTAATTCATCTTTGAGTCTGCCAATCCCCCAAACACAGTTTCTGCTACTGCTTACTGTGTAGGCAGTGTAGCTTGGTAGCCTACTGTAGTTTGCTTCTTACTCAAACTGAATGTGTAATTTGCTGAGAGATATGAAACTTGCACCTGACATAGTTTGATGTATAAGTTTTATGAACGTAGAGGATTGTGACCGTGAAATGAAAACAACATCTCTGATAATCAGAGCCTGCAATTTTGTTTGCATTGTAGAAAAGAAAGTCAGACTTCTGTTCTGAGATCAAGTAGGGGAGATTCAACCATAAAGATAGTCCTGAATTATGGAGTATGTGATGGTAATACTGTTAGTAACATATCCATAGCAGAGAGAAGGGCAGAGAGTAATGATCTTAAAGGTAGAAGGTTTATCTAAAGTCCAGCTTCCCATGAGGGCAATGACCACTTTCCTAGCAGTTTTGTGGAAGCCGCTCCCAGAATGAATGAATGGACTGTTTCACCCCATCAACAGTTTTAAGCCAGCAACGATACTCATTATGAATTAAGTTATGTCTGTTCAGTCAATCCTCACATGATATCATACATGATAAGGTTTCATCCAAGGAACAAACTACAGCCATGACGGTATGTCCCGATATCACCTTATGTTCTATCACTCAACAGAGGGTTTTCTGGAGAAATGATTTTAGCACATTATGGAAACTCTTTGAGGACTAGGTGGTCTGCCGTCTGATTGATTTCATATTCATGATTTAAAAAATGTTTATTGATACTTTCTTGCTTTATACAGACTTGCAATATTTTGATCAATGCCCTGATCAATCGTTACATCGGTGACAACAGTACCACCGACGCAATCAGCTCAAAGCTGAGGGAACTTTGTCCGTCTCTGTACAGTCAGGATGATGCCATAGCAACCAAGGTAATGGGAGGAAGTGAATGTTACCACGGCAACAAAACTAAGGTTCAGTTGCCATGGATTGTAAGGAAACCCCAAATCTAAGTGACAGTCAAGCTATCAGGGGTATCGGTGGGGTTCATCATTTTTTATGAATTGATGTAAGAAATTATAGCGGATGAGCTGTCATGCTAGGTCATCAACTTTTAGTAGATTTTGACCATTTGGGTAAATCCATTTATTTTGGTGCCAAATTGGTTCAGTTTTGTGTCCAATAACTCTCAAACCAGCTGGAATGACCTTTATTTCTTTCTCCTTTTTTTGTTGACTTAGACACATTTGCTTTCAATGTCAAATATTAATCCATTGTTCTAATTGTGTGAAAAAAAACTGAAGGGGACTGGGTAAGAGTGGATAAGAAACTTATCTTATGTATGCCAATTATCACCTCTATGTTGTATTTTTTTTCTTAATTTACAGTTTTTATGATTAAATATATGTTAGCTGTTTTAGCATCGGTGTGTTTTGCTGTGAAATGAAGGGTTAGGGTTAGGTTTAAACACTGGTTGCTTGTACTCCATTGCCATATTTTTTTTTCATTTGTTTTGAAGGCCACTGAGCTATTGCAGGCTGCTATGGGTCCAGAGACAAGGTCTAACAAGGAAGAAATGTTGCAAGAAGCACTAGAGGTAAGAAGGAAGTAAAAAACTGTTAAAAATGTTAATGATTCTTTGTGATCTAGTCAAGTTTAAAGAAGTGTTTTGTTGGCTTGTTCATTTTGTTTGCTTCTGTTTTAATTTCTACAATCAGATATTTGCCCAAAATAGAAAAACAAAACGAAAAATTTGAGACAGGCTAATAACCTTAAAAATGTTGGTCATAGATGTTGAGACGAATAAAATGCCTTCTTATGAGACCTTTGCATAATTCAAAAGATTTTTTTTTCTTCAGCTTTTCAAACAAGTCAATCAACAAGTGAATCTACCAGCGATATGTCAAGAATTTCATCAAGGTAAGCATGTTTTTAGCTGTCACTCAAAAACAAAAAGTGCATTGATTTTTCTCTTTTTTTTTCAGGTCAAAGTCATTTGTAAGTCAGGTCAGATTAGCAGTCCTGTATTTGTGAAAGTCTCTTTATAGTCGTTCGTAATAATCTGCAAGCCCTGTTAAGTTCTCCATAATCTGCAAATTGTGATAGTGATTCTGATATCTGCGAAGCCCTGTTAGTTCTTCATAATCTGCTTGTTCTTATAGTATTCAACCAATGAAGTTAATTCTTTCGTGTGATATCAAAGATAACTCTGGTTATAATAGGTAACAATAGAAAGAGAAAAGACAACGATAGCTCACCATAAATTTCTTATCTGCCTTCTGTATCAGTGGTCCCATCACTTACCTCCTACATGGGTGTCTGTGCTCCATCTTTGTACTCTTTACCTGCATCTGTTGTACTTTACCTGCATCTGTGAACTCTATAATACCGGCATTTGTTGTACTTTACCTGCATCTGTGTACTCTATAATACCTGCATCTGTTGTACATTGCCTGCATCTGTGTACTCTATAATATCTGCATCTGTTGTACTTTACCTGCATCTGTGTACTCTATAATACCTGCATCTGTTGTACTTTACCTGCATCTGTGTACTCTATAATATCTGCATCTGTTGTACTTTACCTGATCTTTGTACTCTATAATACCTGCATCTGTTGTACTTTACCTGATCTGTGTACTCTATAATACCTGCATCTGTTGTACATTGCCTGCATCTGTGTACTCTATAATATCTGCATCTGTTATACTTTACCTGCATCTGTGTACTCTAGAATACCTGCATTTGTTATACTCTAACCTTCATCTGCTTCATCAAAGTTACTTCTACATATCAGGTACTCCTCCCTGCTTGTATGTTATGCCAGTTACGCTGTCTCCATTCCTCTTTTACCCAGCACGGTTCTACGACGGTGTGGTCGACCTCTGCCTGGCTTCAGCTGTCAAGCAGGATCCTTCCAACCTTGCTCTCCATTATTACAAGAATGGCAAACCACCTTCAGATCAAAAAGGCATGCAGGCATTCTCAGCAAGGTATTATAAATTGTTTACAAAAGGAATGTTGTCAGAAGCTTTTATCCACTCATCTTTGTAAACATGTATTTTAAGTCTATTTTGTCATTTTGGTGTTGAAATGTTTAAATGATTGGTATCTATCAGAGGATGTTAACATTGTTTTGTCATTATGCTACTATAAAAATTAATGAACTACAACCAGGGTATCAAGGGCAGTGATAGCAATCAAATGCAGTAGCAGTGTTGCAATATACATCTGAATGAAAGATACGGTGATAGATTAAACCTCGAAAGTCAAGGTCAGTTGAGTGTGCTTTTTTTTCTAGTATTTACGAATGTTAATGGTCTACTGCCATCATGAGCTCACTCAAAAGTATCTACTTTGTTTCTTGACAAAGATATGAATGTTACAAGAGTGTAACAGAAATCTTGGACGAGCTTCTTATCACAAGCACAGCGGCAACTGCCTCCCCTGTCCCGGCTAGACCAGGCCCTCCTCCCTCGCCAGACCCAAACAGGCTAACCAGGGAGGAGGCGGAGAGATACGTGAGTACATTTGCCATGAAGCACAACTTAATACAGAAAAGAAGAGACTTTATTTGATGTTTTCGCAGTAGAAGTACTTTATCATAATTCTCACAGTCTTACAGTTCAATAAAAAGATGAGCAATAATTCTAGTGCAGTCTTAGTCGTGGTATTTATTGCGACTGAATTTACAGAATGGTCAAACAGAGTATTTAGGAAAATATCCACCGCTTGGCTTCATGAAGACTGATAGTTTTGCAGTAAGGAGAAGTACTCTTACGACCTCTCACTGACAGTCTTTGATAGCCACAGATTGATAGGTTCTGACATCGATCCTTTCAAAAGTTACCATATTGAAAGTAAACAGCCGTGCATACTTTGGCATACAAGTGTACTTCACAAAGGCCTTGTGTTAGCTGCATACATCTGTCATGACCATTGTTCTCTTGAGCTTTTGGATGTTTATTTATCACTTAATTATATCTTATCAGAAGGAGAGGAAATAGTTCATATCATCCGTGGGGTCCAATTGATCTAGTTTTATTCTTTGCAAGTTGAAAACCAGAGGAAATTGAATCATAGTTCAAACCCTTCAAACAAATTTGGCAATTGATCAAGTCTAATTAGGGAACTGCTATAAATCACTGTTTCCTTTCGTTATTACAGGAGCCACCATTGTTGTTAATAGTGCAGGGTTCATAGTAAGCTTCAAAACAGGGCACCATGCCACAAAAATGATCCTAAAAAAGGGCTTTGCTGGCATTTTGGTGGTTAAGTTTGCCAATGATAGGTTTTACTGCCTTTGCAGAGTTGGAAAATTTGACATTAATTGAGTGTTCTTGACTATGGAATTAAAATCTTTTTAGGAATTTTTTTCTCTTTCAAAATGACACCTAAAGCGAAAGTAACTAATGAACCAGCCAGAACAAAAATGGCTGATCACTGCTGTTTGGTGGGTATATTCTTCAGGGGTATCTTGGTATATGCCAAATTGGGTACAACAACATTTTGCCATCTGTGCCGTCGGCTATTTCGGGCCATGAGCTTGCTATCGTTATTATACCAGTCTCAAGGTTATATCACACTAGCAAGAGTCGACAGTAAATCAAAAAAGAAATTACCGGGTATGAGAAAGGAAAAAAAGTCTGTACACGGGTTCTTGCAATTTTGACTCATCTTTTAGTTTTTATCATGTTGTAAAAACTGGTATCACTTTTTCTTGTTTCAATTTGAAACCTGCTTCCTGAAAGAGAATGGGTCTAATGTTTAGTATCCCTAGCAGGGTCTATTTCAAAGGCCAAACAGCAGTTTCATTTAAATGATACCTATCTATGCTTTCTGGTTTCTCTTCACAGTTGGAAAACATGATGAGGAAATGTCTGTCCACAGACGATGAATTGTTTCACGTCGCCCTTTATGATTGGCTGTTTGAGAAAGGCTTGAAGGAAAGGTTGTTAGAGGTGAGTATTTTGGTACTGTTTGGTAACTGTTGTCGGGGGGATGAGGTCAGATTCACTCAGGTCAGGTACCAGATTTACATGAAGTTGTACTCAGTCCTCCATCTGCAAGGATAAATGCAAGCAGTTTGCTGAATGGCTTAAATTTTTAAAAGTACTTTGTGTACCATTCCCAGAAATTTTTACTTGAAGAAAGCTAGTTTGTGAGGTATTGCAGTGATGTTGGTGCTGGTAACATATATTTGTGGTATATCATTTTCAGGCACTCTGCATGAGAGACATTTCTATTGACTTTTTTTGGGGGGGGGGATGAAAAATATGACAATATAGTGAAATTGAAGCTCAGCCACAAAGGTTTAAACTTCTTTTGGCAGATCTCTTCACCTTTTGTGGAGCCATACCTCCAGAGAGCCACCCAGTATGAACCAGACAACCTGCAAATGATGGACCTCCTTTGGATGTTCTACGAAAAGAGTCGCAACTTCCCATCAGCGGCAAGGATTCTGAGCAAACTCGCCGAGAGGAGAACGTAAGCAACCCTGTTACGTGACCCCCTCCTCCCTCCTTTCCCCTGTGTCTCTTAGGTTTTTGTTTTCTCTACTGAGGCATAGCGTTGTAACGAGAGATGAGACGAGACGAAAGACAAGACTGTGAGATGCGCAAGATTGTGCCGAGATATGAGATTGCGTTGAAAAACATAACAAACAAACATTCCATATTTTATTGCACTCCCCTTGGTCTATGACTTAATTGACACTTATCTCACATTCTTCTGCCAGCAACTTTTACAATCAGCGTATCAGGCCAAAGGAGGAATATATTTAATTTTGTGTAATATTTTACTGTACAAACACCAAGGTTACACTCTGTCGTCATGCTGAACTCTGCTGGTGGACACCATTATGGCAATCCTACTTTTAATTTTTTTTTTCTTTAATTTCCAATGATTGAAAAACTGTGTCTCTCACTGCTAAATTCTGTGTTGGACTCAAACACAATTCATAAGCAAAGACTTGGTTTTCAACTGAATAACAGAGTTTTTTATTATAAAACAAAGTTCATCTACAGAATAAAGAATTTTTCAATAAACTCAGTCAGTAGGGGAAATAAGGAGGGTTTTCACAAACAGTTTTCCTACTGAAGAGCCTTTTTCTTTTTTTTTTTTTCTTCTTCAAGAACAAGGTTTATCGAGCCAATAATGATGGTTAAGAAGTCACTTTCTTGGAATAAATCTGGTTAGGTTGTGTGCCTCTGGTGGCAAATGTTTCGACATATTAATTATTTAATAGCTGTGTTTGGTATGCTGTAATCACTGCCTGGTTCACTGGCCCAGGAGACTGCCATTTAACAACTGCCCTGTTATCACTCCCTCCTCTTGTCTTCCCTTCCCAAGCTCTTTTCTCTTTCCATGTTTCTTGCTCATTTTGTTTCCCTTGTGATGGTTTTTACAGGATCGATCTAACCCTGCAACAGAGAATCGAGTATCTCTCCAGAGCAGTCATGTGTGCCAAGAGTAGCAGTCTTAGAACCAGCTCAGCCAATGAAGGAGAATTCCTGTATGACCTTGAAGAAAAACTTGAGGTAAAGTCCATTATATTCAGTCCATCCACGAAGTTGTGACTTACATGGTCTTCCACTACCAACATGCCCAGTTGAATCTTTGATTAAAACTTGCCGTCTAGGCTCAAGTAGCTTTAAAGAATCTGATTAATTGAAATTGGTATGGCAAATGGCTCAGATCTGCAGTTAAGCCTTTACAGACGTCTTGAACTGTTTGAGGGAGGGGTGGAGGGGTTAGAAAGTTTGGAGATTGTGACTTCCGATTGTAAGTCACTTAATTTCTGATGAGATTTCCTAGAAAAGAGATTCCGGTAGTTGTGTTCCATTTGAATACGTTAGTCAATATCCAGATCAAAATTTGGGTTTCTTGATAAAAATTTGTCACATGGGAAGGTTGATACAAATTGATGGAATTTTGTTGACTTTAGTGTGTATGATCTGTTACACTGCAGTCATTGATTTTTCAAAATGTGCACTTGAAAAGATGGTGCCTTCCACAAACCAACTTGGAAGACCAAAGTTTTGAAAGTTTTAATTTCTGGTTCTCATCTGTTTGGCAGGTTGCACGTCTGCAACTCCAAGTCTTCGAAGCCATCACCAAGAACCACGATAACTCGGATCCCCAGGTCAGAGACGCCGGCACCCAGCTCAATGCCGAGTTGATGGACATCACCAAGGTATGAACTTATCTGTGTGTAATGTCTTCTAAGGGCAGACCATCAGTATACCTTTAGCATTTTGGCAGTGTATTATTTTCTAAAAACTAACCCCCCTCCACTTCATAAACTTTTAGGCTGCGTCATGTGTGATTGCTTTATACCCACCAGTTTGGGTGTTGCTTCAAAATAATCTGTTTTTTTATGAATTATCCTGCCATTGGAGATAACCTTTTTCAGTATTCATTGTGACTCACATCGTCTATGTTTTCTCATTCCCAGCTTTATGGAGACTTTGCCGACCGATTCGGTCTCTCTGAGTGTAAACTCGCAATTGTGTTCAGTGCCGGCCACTCCGATTCGGAATTGATTCAGAGCCTTTGGAAGGAGATTCTCGACAAAGGTGAGAAAATTATCCAGAGGTCATTCGGAAGTTGTTCAGTTTGCAACAGCTCAGACAAGTTGTGCCGAACTTTGGTTAAAATACCATACAATACTCTTTAGTTCTCTTGGTCTGCTTCCTTTTGTCCATCATACATTATTTGTCTAGTAATTAAATTAATCCCTCAAATTAGATTTGGAGAGCTTCCTTTACCGACGAATCTAGTTTGGTAACCGTGCAAAGCGTGGAGATACCTCCCAATCTGCCGAAAAAAAGGAACTCGTGGAAGTCTTCACTTTTAACTGAATCATTTGAACCATTTACCGAATAAATTTGCTGGTAGGATATATCCTTATGTCGTAGAAGGCTTTGACAATCTCACCGGGAACCTATACAGCTGAATTAAAAGGAATAATCTGTGACAGAGATGATGTAGTTAATCCAAAATGCACATGGACACCCACATCTATGTCTCCATTTTCATTTAGTGGTATTGACCCATGTTTGCCAACTGACAGCTTCAGTGCGGCAGCATGAGGACGTCTCCGATTGGTCTGTTATTTTATGACATCATATCTCATTCAGAGGCAGTGCTCTACGTTAATAATTTTGCTGATTTTTTTTTTGTCCTCGGTAAGATGGTTCAATTTTACTTGACTGTAAGGCGTCATCTCAAATCAAAATTTTGGGAATGAAAGTTCTTTCCTCTCTCTAAAGAAATGGCTGCACTAATTAAAACCCTAGACAATAACACAGGACTTGTACAGGTTCTGGAATTGCTGGAAAATCAGGGAAAAGTAAAACATGAATTTTTAGGCTTGGAAATTCAGGGAAAATGATTTTTTTCCTTCACAAAAAACAAAAGCAAGTCAATTTGAACAAATCAAGCATGTCTTTTGCCTCCATTTACTGCATTAAGTTTAGAAATCAAACAAGGTTATTGGAAAATCAAAAAGTTTTCAAGTATTTTGTCACATCTAGTTGGCAGTATCTTACCCATGTGCTTATTATGATGGATGGTACACTGCCGTAATAACACCACCCACAGAGGCAGCCGAATACCACAGGCTGTAGAGTGATCAACCATGGTAGTGCATTGCAAGCAGCTTGTAGTTATAGACTTGCTGCAAAAATGATACCAGATGTTTTTATATCCCTGTTATTTACCAAAGTCTCCAGATTAGTTAATCATCAAACACTGTCACATGGTTGATACACATTCTAATGAACAGAATTCCGTGATTGTTCCATTACTTTTGTGGACCCTCAAATAAACGTTTCGAAACCCTTAACACTAGCAATGCTCTACGAAGAGTGTGAAACAATTTGCTGAGTCTTGATTGCATGTGTACTGAAAAAAAAACCCAGAAGGGTAAGATTATGTTTGATCTTGACATTTTGGTTATTTTTAAATGTACATGCGAGCTTCTACATGGACAGATATCTTTCAATGAGTGAAAATGACAGTAACTACTTTGAAAAGCAACGGTGTTGGTGTAAAAATAGTATAAAACGAGAAATCAAACTTTATCAAACACTAATCAAACTAATGAAACTTAATCAATCAAACTTAAACGAACTTAATGGTTCTTTCTAATAAGCGCCATCATAATGAATATGCAACAGCAAAGGAAGCACTGCATTTACAACTAACCTGCAAACTGATCACACCATCGTAGCATCAATGATCCGGAGTTGTTTTTACTCACTGAATATTCAATACCAGTGTACTTCCCATTGGCTTGTTAAAAGAAGCACATTGTTGATTTAAATGGAAACTGTCAATCGCTACATTATTGTATTTTACACTTCTTGCCGTTATGTGAGGAGAATTTGAAGTTATATGGCAGAATTAACCACGTAATACCTACTTTATTTTACCAATTGTCTAAATGGTGCAATTGAAAGCCTTACCAGACTTTTGGACATGAAATTTCAATGTTTTCACTTTGCGTGCACAGATGCAATCACTTTAATCGTAATCAAAATCAAACACTTGTCACCATTTTGACACCTAAATTACAAAGAAAGTTGTTCTGAATTGACTGTAACTTATGTCCTGTGTAGTACATGTTCAGAAGTAGATGCCAAGAGATAAAAAAAAATGTTAAAACCTGAAATAGTATATGCACCACAGAAAAAGAAATCAGAAAAGTAATTAAGAAAACAGGATTTTATAGAATGGAAGCAAGAATGTAACTTGCAGAAAATAAAAACCCTTTATAATTTATATTACAATAACACTATTATACAATAACACAATATGACAATAAACAATAAAGACACTTCATAATTTATATTATGTTATTGTATTACTGATATATGTTAAACCTTTATAGCCTGTTTATATAATCATTATACCACAAGCTGTATAGCGTTACATGAATATTTCCTGATGGGTAATGAAGAACCTTAGTATGCCACAGGGCTCCCCTGTTGAAAAGAAAGAGTCATATGAAAAACAGAATATGTTAGCAACAAATCAAACCAGCAGTAGTGACTCAGTAAAATAAAAGCAACTTCACTGAACAGTAGAATTGTAGTGCAACATGCAGAGTGATTAACGTAGATGTCTTAAAATATCAGTCCCAAAATTGGCTCTTTCTGGGTTTGTTTGGTGTGGTTTGATTGGTAAATATGACAAAGCTAATGTTTAGCCATTAATTAGTATCGCTCGTTTCTTTCTCACTTCACAATTTCAGAATTCGAGGGAACTGCAGGTAAACCCCCAGCAAGTCGATCGACCATCATTTCTAATAAACTGATTTCCCAAGGGAAAGTCTACATTTCATCGGAAAGATATTTTCCTCTCGGTAAGGTTTTTTTTTTTTTTTTTTTTTTAAATATTGTCGTATTTGATGTTTTTATCATGAAATGGGAAAAGATGACAAAAACCGTCTTATTTTCATTAAAAGTGACTCTCTCCATGTAGGTATGGAATCAACTACTCCATGATTGAAACTTTCGTCCTTGACATCATGATCATGTTAAATTTGGTTGATTGCATTTCACAATTTGCTTTTCTGACCATGTTACAGCTGATGTAGCCACAAAAATGTATTAAGCCTGCATTTGTACTCATGATTCCCTAATGATATCAATAAAGTTATTAGTAATTTATCTTATTACAATTTCCTTCGTTATGTGATACAATAGTGTGTCTGTTTTGCTATATCACAGGAACGACATTTAGACCAGAAGGATTTCTTTTTTTTCTTCTTGCAAAAATGATAGGAATCATTTGCACTATTTGAAGTATAAGGAATGTAAAACCGTATCATGTATGCCTCCTATGACCAAGTGGGTTTTTTATGGGAAAATGCCTCATGTAATCATTATTTAGTATTTTCCGTTAGTGACCGGAGTTTGAGGATGGTATGAACTATTCTTTTAATTCTTTAACTCGTTTTAAGTTGTTTTCATCTGTTCTGTATGTTCACCTCTATTTTATATTTCTGATATGAATCAATTTGGCAACTGGGTTGCATTCTTTACCAGGGCACATCTCATAACTTGTAGTGTCGCTATCAGAATCTGCTGTTGTTTTGTATCTGTGGCACGTTTAGTGGGGGTATTCGTGTGATTCAGTGTTAACAGCAGGTTAATTTCGCTCTTACTCTCAATCTATCATAGATTTTTTGGTCTCTTATTTGGAGAAGAAGAATTGCGAATTAGAATTGAATCCACAGTGGGTGTTCCTCAGCTTGCTGGACATTGGCATATCATTGCAGAGACTCCACGTTGTCTACGACAAACTCTTCAAGGCTAAGGTAAACTGACATGACTTTACCCAAGTAAATGAAAGCCCTTCAAAGCTAAAGTGACGATATCAAAAAAGTCTTCTGGGCCATGGTATCACAAACTCCTGAAGGTTGGACGAATGATATCACAAACTCTCCAAGGCTGAAGTAATATTACCAAATACCACAAAATCTATCATGAGGTGGTGCGATATCATTTTAGTCTTTAAGACTCTTCAAAGCTGAGGTGCAGTAATGATATCACAAACTGCCATTTTCCTGGTGGTTCCTATGATGCCACACATTGTGGCCCACAGTTGGCCCATTGTACTAACAACCTGCATGTAGACCAATACTCATGTAGTGTTATCGTACAATCACGTAGAGATTCCTTAAATTCTGTCAATGTTTTCTCTTTACAGTTATGTCAAAATTGCTTTTATTTAAGCAGATTGGATGTATAAAAGTTTTGTAAAATGTTTTGAATGTACCGTACAATTGAGCAGTGTTTAAGTTTAGATCACACTGAAACTGTTGTGGCTTTGACACATTTTTTTTTTTTTCTTATTCTTATTCACACATAGTAACATTAGTGTGCTATCGTTATTATCAAAATCAATGTTAATTGATACCAGTCAATGTAGTGTCTGCCATAGATATTATGTTTCACAGTTTATTTAACTCCATATTCTACAGAGGTTTTGGTAGTTTGCCAATGAAAAATTAACTTAACTGCAGTAAATCATTCAGATTGCAAGTCTTCAATGTACAACCTACATGAATGTACATTGCTTTGATTGATATGAATTATTCATTAAGGTGGATATGAATTATTCATTGAGGTGAGTATGAATTATTCATTAATGTGGATATGAATTATTCATTAATGTGGATATAAATTCAGCCAATCCTCACATGATATCATACACATTTTTGCCTTCTCGAGAGGAACATACCCCTACCATTATAGTGTTTCTGAGTATCACGTCATGTTCTATCATGCAATAAACGGTTCTTCTTGAGATGTGATTATAGTACATTATGTGTATTTTGTGAGGATTAGGTAATGAATTCATTAAGGTGTGAAGCAACTTGGTATAATAAATCTCTTAAAGCTGGAATGTGAGTTGAGAATTTTTCAGTGAAAGTCAAATTCTGTGGAATACCTGTATGTCATAGCCACTACAAATAACATTGTTTAAGCCGTTTTTTGCATAGATGAATATTCATATCCATTCCCAATTGATCTGTTTGATTTCAAGTAAAGGCGATTGACTACTATGCTTTCTTGGGGAGTATGTTTTTTATAGGGCCAACAAAAATTTTGAGACAATTTTCATATTCAAATATCTGGAAGATGAGTCTATAGTTCTCTGACAGGTTTTGTGACATGTGATATTTTCCATTACTTTCTCTTCCCTTAAAAAAGAAGAAAAATGGTAGGTGACCAAGCAATTGCCAGTACAACTCATATTCCATATTTAATTCATGATAAGAAAGACGCAATCTACGTCCCTGACTTCTCAATTTTTCTTTGTCAATTTGGTAGTAGTTGTCACAACTTCTTGCCAAATGTGTAGTTCAATTTAAGGGGAGGTACAGCATGCAAATTTGACTTTTTCTTCAGGATTGTTTCTCACGGTTTGCATATTGTCAGTTATTGTATGTTCTGCATCAAGGTGATCATTCAACCAGACTGGTTAATGTTATGTCTGGCTGCCTCAGTGTCACGTCATGTTGACATAATTTTTTTTTTTTTTAATTCATTCCCTCAGAACCCTTTCTGGGAATCATCCAGAAATCCATTCCACTTGCTTGGAGCAATTGCAAGGCTTTTACAGAAATTCTGCCAAAGACCTGCTCACGTCAGTGGATTGGAGAGGTGAGGATATTTTTTTGCCGGCTTCTATTCGGTACCTGCTTTTGCATGGTAAAAACTACCTACCAGATATGCTGCAGTCATCCGAATTAAAGCAATCACCACCCGTAGAACTCTGCTATATTACATGAGCGATTTTACCGTCGCTGTAAAATGGCAATTGTCTACAAATTGACCCTGCATGGTTTGCTTCCAGTGTGATTACCTGTATTGGAACACCTTCACATTCAGCAATGTTTTCCCAAGTAGTCACGTATTGGTGAATAATTATCAAGTGTTTGTTGGTTGATCAGCAACATGCTGGAACTGTGGGGCCATCAATGATGTTAGTTGAGTGCTTAATAGACAGCAACACTGTTGGTCATTAAAAGGAGAGATATATAATAATATGTATATGTGCTGAAGTAAAAAAACAATGGGTAAATATGATACGTTGAAGACTTTTTGATATTTAATCTTTGTTTTTCTAATTGATATGATCAGTTGAGCATAAGCAGTGAGGGAAACCTCACAAATCTAACCCAAGAGCATCATCTTAGAACAAGCTGTTGCATTAAAAAGAAATATGCTTTTGAGGTTGGAAAATAAATCCTATTCACCCGACTCCCATCTTCTTAGCTTGTTCCATTGCTGAGGTATAAAATGTTGAAAGATAATCACTTAATTTGAAGAAGTCAATGTTAATGGGTAATGTCCTTGTTGTACAACCCACATTACCTGCTTTTGTTTCCTTTTGAAATTAAAATCTATAACCTTATAAAGTTTACTGTTTTCTTGCATAGCATGTTGTATGGAGAGGACTTGTATGGTCAAGTCACCCCATTGCAGTAAGTCGGTGGTCACATTTGGTGACATGGCTTTTGAAAAAAAAAAAACAAAGAACGTATAAATTTGAGTAGCACAAGAATTACATCGGAAGTTACAGTATGATCTACCATTTTTAGATTGAGTGAAAAATTTTCAACATTTTGTATCTCAGCTCATGAGTGTCCTGTGAAGACAGAGTCATTTCTTATGCTTTGTGACAAATAGTTTTGAAATTGTTGACTCTATGTGCACTTTAGAGACCTTAAAAAGAATAGTCCAGGCAATGTTCAAAATATTTTCATAAAGTGTATAATAATACGAAACTTTTAGTCTGCCTCAAGTCTTCGTGTATAGATATGAATCGTGTGAAACCACCAAAATTTATGAATGGGCTGACAAAGCCCATGATGTAGAAGAAGCAGAAACGATGGACAACAAAACTACCGTGCCACTTTAAGGTCATCGTGCCGTGATTTTGAATTATCCACGAGGCTGTCTCAAACTTTATTTATTGTAAAATGCATCACTATTTCAATATCTTCATAGACCAAGTGGGCGTTACTGTTATGGGAAAATGGCTTGTATTGTCATTATTGACTATTCTCCATTGGGGACATGTATTTTGGGATGGTTTTGGAATATTCTTTTTAAGTTGGTTGTCAGAGACGGAGGCCTCCAAGTGCTCTTCTTTCCAAAAATAATCTGTCATGTTATGATCAGTCCTAACTGATGAGGATACAATTACCACATCGGGGCAAGTTTTTGTATTCTTCTGCCAAACTGTTTGCAAAGCTGCTACATGTGAGCAATTGCGTACAGTGCAGCTGAGATTTTCATTGTGTCATAGTTCACCTGTGAGATAATTGCCAGTATCATTTTGGGCAAATTTGTGAATCCATCATACGTTATATATTGCATTGCAATGAAGTATTGTTCAGGTGCAAAGGTTGGAAATAAAGACTTAATTCCCACTTTAGTTGGTCCTGCATGTTGCACCAGGCCGACAACCACTTTACCATGGAAAGTCATTCTCATTGCCGTATCAATATAAAAATTTAAACTCACGTAGAAATCCAACCATCAGGATCCAGGGTTTTCATCAATTTTTTCTTTTACTTTGAGTCAGATATTTGCAAGAAGATTGCGTGAACTGTGATGACTGTTTCCTTTCCTGTTGACGAGTTATTTGAGTTTTTATTCCCAAGTCTGTATCAGCATGACTGACCATGAGTAAAATGTGCATGATGTGTACAAAACTGGAGAAGATGTGGAAATTTCTGCTCATAGCTCACTTCCATCCATGCATGAAGGACAGGTGTTCATATAATTAAACACTGCTTGTTTTCCTGTTTAGCTGCTTGTCTAAGATTTTCCTCTTTACTTCTGATCTGATTTCTTCCTCCCATTTCGTGTGTTTGTTTGGTCAGCCAAGGCAGCTTGTTATAGAGCAATAAATAAAGGAAAAAATTCAAATTTTAATCCCATGCAAATTGACTAGAATCCTCTCAAAGGTTCTTTTGATTGCTTTTTCTCATCCTTCTTTTTTTTTTTCATTTTGCGTTTTTGGATTGGATCCTCACCGAAAGTTGCTCGTAGGGGATGTTTAACTCATGTAATATTCATGATACACTGTGGGAGGGATCTTTTATTGACGTTGTTCATGAGTGAATTTACCTGTTCAGCTGGAGACTGAAAAAGATGTTGCTCTGATCGACTTTTATTTTGGTATAATGTCAGCATTTCTTTAAACTCACCTTTCATGGCTTGTTTTGAAGCATCTGTTTGTTTTTGCGCCTTTGTTTTTAGGATATACCTTAAAATCAGCCATCTCTCTTTTGCTATTTTTCCTTCCAGGAGGCAATTTGTGACCCTTTGCTTGGATGCGATTGCCGGCTACAAAGTCGAATTAGAGGCCACAACGGGTCACCTCCAGATGAAGCGGAGACTCCTTCAGGAGTTCTCTGAACTACAAATCCGATTGGAGAGAATGTTACGGAATCCCTGAGGGACCACTAATAGATGAAAATTCCTCGTGACCTCTTCTTGATTCCTTCAACCGTCGTCGTGTGTGTGAGTTACGATCGATCAGCATCGGTTTACGTCGACAGGAAGAACAAGAGGGCGATGACGGTTATTTTAGCCGCTGGATGCTACGGTTTATTGCCGATCGCCGATGTAATGTATCTCAGAGATACAGTTACCACCTAAAAATGAATCTGAATTCAAAATATATATATATCCTTGTGGTAATTACCCTCAGGTAATGTGGACTATGAAAGTGATCATTCTGTTTTGTGGGTGTTATTTTTTGTGTGTGTGTGTGTGTGTGTCTTTTTTTGTGTTTGTGTTTGTTTATGGCTTATGTATAGAGTGTTTATGTATAGAGTGTTTGAACGGGGTACCTGGCCGACGGTTCTGAAATTGTTACCGGGATATAAAGTTCCATTAATGTACATTGTATGTGTGTCCAAAGTTTAGACCAG
This sequence comes from Stichopus chloronotus, assembly GCA_021234535.1. NCBI lineage: Eukaryota > Metazoa > Echinodermata > Holothuroidea > Aspidochirotida > Stichopodidae > Stichopus > Stichopus chloronotus. Next base: position 14,651,890 of record CM037839.1, on the reverse strand, counting down.
TGCTTTGCAAATATTAGTACAGCGTAGGAGACATGTTGATATCCTTTTTGTGATATGTTCAAATCTCACAATTCCAGTCGTGACATTGTTGTTGTAAATGCTCGTTGCTATCTCTAACATGAAGAAGAAACAGACTTGGCTGTTGATCCCTTTTGCAACAGGTTTCCACCAAGTCTTAGGGAGTGATACATTTTGACATATGACATAGAGAATGAATGTATTTTACTTCTTTGTTATGCATAATTCAAGATTGCAATGAAAAAATGTTGCTTTTGTTATCTTTCTATATATTTAATGGGAAAGTTTTAACTATCTGAATGAAGTATCCCAAATGTTAACTTTAGGGATGAGGAGGTGAACAATGGTAATGGAATGAACCTTTTGAACAGTTTAATCGATGGATGTATGGGCTACCAGCTAATATGTATAACAAAGTGGTCAAGTTTTCATGATTATTTCAAATTCACAGAAGCAAATGAAAATCCTGCTTTTTTGCAGAAAATTTCGTATTGGCTTGTTGTGTATTTAATAGCATTTTTTTTTATGGAAGTGCTTTTTTAATGGGAAATAGGGCGTTTGTTTTACAGAAAACATCCATACTATTAAAACCAATGTTTGTGGATGCGGAATGATAGATTATTGAAAATAAGGAAGGACAGTAGCCTTCTTTTCAAGAAATAAGTTTCTCACAGAGAGAAACTCAGTTGTTTGTCACTCAGCACCAATTTGTTCACCCAAACTTTTCACAATTCAAATGATGCATCTTCCATTACTCATCACATGCATAATGTTTTGAGGAGATGAAGCTTTGGCAGATGTGTATTGATGAGACTGGATGGTTTAAGAATGACTAAAGCTGTTTCTGTTTTATGTCATGTTGGTGTATTCTAAATGGCCTATTTCCCTTTAAGGGCCTTCCCTGACAGAAACCACCTGAATCTGTTCTTTTTGTTCATGCCTTTAATGTTACTGACTGAGGCCGTTTTGTATGTTGCTGTGTGACTGTGCATAATGTGTTATTGATTCATGTTAAGTTCATCAATTTTTTGGACCTGTTTTGAGCTCATGCCAGTGAAATTTGATCAAAGGTATCTACTCAGTTGGAACATAAGTGGATATATCCAGTCACACTTTTCCTGAATTGTCAACTTAAGGTGAATATATAAGTGGATACCAGCTTTACTATGTTCAAATTCATATTTAAATACCTTTCTTTGAATCTGAATAAGTCCTTGAAATTTTTATTTCTTTTCCAAATAATTTAGAAATTAGTACCTCATGTAAAGCAAGTAAGTCCTCAGAGGACCTAAGTAAAGACACACACAAAAAAAGCAGTCATTCCAAAGGATTGACTAAGGGTCAAAGGTATTTGATACAATACACATATTTTGAACGACGAAATGAAATCTGGAAATGGAATGAATATTACTGATGACGTTTGTTTTTATTTAGCTTCGAGTGTCATGATTAGGGGCTGCAATCTGTAAGCAGCCCCCCTCTCTCTTCCCCTCCCTCTCCCCCTCCCTCTTCCCCCTCCCCTTCTCAGTCACATTGAAAGAGCATGTTCGTATGTGGGTGTTTTATGAAAGGTTTACATTTACGAATTATATATACACAAATTGTAGAATTTATTCCTAGGAAAATGTAAGTTTCTATAAGAAATTAACTTCACCGTTGTACACTTTTGTTCGCACCAAATTGCACCTTAAGGCCTTAAATTTCCAGGGAGGGGGGAAACCCCTCAAAAATATCACTGCACCATTAGATTTTCCCCTCACATACAGGGGACTTGCATCTGCCAGTGAATGGGGTGACTGTCAGTTTAGGGAACCCCAATAATAGCGATTGTGAAAGCCCATCCCGACATCCATCGCCAAGTGCGAATACAGCAATTCCTGTACACAAGCCAAACGAACTTCCCCGATTGACACTGTAAGCGCGTTTATTATCGTAGGAGGTATCATGAGGGCTGAAACACATTAGCATTATGTCACCCGGGCCTACCCCAATTTCTCCCCTTCCCCCCTCCCCCACCGTCCTTCCTGGTGTATGACCTGTAACGTATCTGATGTATTTTATGAACCTACTTTGTAAACAGACGACTGCAACGTGGCCTATCAAATTAATGTACTGTATATGTTAAGTGCATTTCATCAGGTGGTGATAGCTTGTACAAGTGGTTCTAAATCATGATGTAAACTTTTTGGAATTAACAGTGATTGTTCGTTTGATGTATGCTATCAGGATCAAACGACGCTATTAGGGCCTCCTCTTTACGGTACCCCATTTTGATATCCGTAGATTTGGACTGTTCAACGTGAACGAAAGCAATAGGAGAATATACAGCTCAAAATAGAGCAGCACACCGCCCTGTATATATAGAAGAAGCTCACACCGTACACGGCCGTCGCACTATGGACGTTGTGGGGAAGCTTGTCAACAAATTCACTAATGAAAGAGTCTTGACCAAGATGAACCACCTAATAACAGACCACTCCATTTACTGAGTATTTGGTTCTTGATTCTTAAGGCAGCCTGTTAAAAATAACGGTCTTCGTTTTACGTTTAAAATCCATCCAATATGTCGTTATATGCATCTACGGTGTTGTGGAAGAGGTTTCCATGGAAACCAGCACGAGCATGATCAAACTAATTATTATAAATCTTTATACCGTCTTTTATAAATAAACCCGGTTTCCTTTTTTTTCAATGTTCACATTGTCAGATTTGAAATCTGCACTAGCATCAACAATTTGCCGCAATCATTTTTTTATTTATATTGAAGTTTCTAGTTTGTTGATCTCAAACGTATGTTCTTCAAAAACACTTGAAGAATAATAGAAGAGACACTAAACATTGCTCTGTTTTTGTTCGAGCTTTTCACAGTTTTAGAGAATGCTCCGTCCAAAAGGGTGTCATCCCGTCCTATTTTCCTCGACGATACATAAAATAGAAACCCGTTTGGCATGTGCTTTAAATCCAGTCGAATAACTCATGCTCGAGAGAAACTGAAGTGACATCGGAATGAAAAAAAAAATCACCTAATGCTTGTTTCTCTTTATTAAACAGATGATTGATCGGTCTAGGGGGCTCTTACCGCGCTTTTGAAAGAAGAAAAAGAAAACAAATCTTACAACACTTTATGGAGTGTGTGCATTTTGAACAGTTATCAAATTTCACTCTTTTGTAATTACCTATCCTTTTATTCGCTGCTACTTTGACGGAAAACATAAATAAACACTTTCAATATATGAGTGAAGCAAATTCGCTGAAACGCCTCAACGACGGTATAGAAGCTGATCGCCTTCGTATACCGTACGTTTTGGAGAGATGAAGTTGAAACCATGCATACTACACCTGAATAACAGAGGCTGTGCAATGCCATTAAACTAATGTTATAGCCTGAAGATACATTGTTAACAAAATCTTTTCTCCGCTGAGAAATCGAGACTCAATGCAGGGTAGGATGCACTTTTCTAAAAGCAGAAGAGGGAATATCTTTCTTTTTTCTTGTCGTCTCTTTTTCTCCCCCGAATATATATAGGCCTATATTTTTTTTTACTGCATTTCGGATCGCCTTTTTTCAGCATGTGTCGCAAACAATTGATATGAACATCAGAGAAATTTCAAACTAATGAGATAAATGCTGTATAGCGTGTAACGGTTAGGTCGAAAAATATGACGGCTTTTTTTTTTTTTTTTTGTCAGTTAGGTGCCTTTTTCCGATATAACTGAAGGTACTTGTTATTCGTGGGCCAGTAAAAGGAATTATTAGCGCAAAACGAGATTTTGGCCAATCAGTGATCTTAATTAGGGTTCAAGGGGTTGGGATAGTGCGAATAACGAACGTTTATTCTTGCGAACATGGGCGTCAATCCTGAGGGGACAAGGGGACACCCCTGCATTTTGATAGGCGGGGGACAAAACGTCAAATGTTCGCCCCCACATCTCGTAGAGAGAGATGTTTTGGCTCACTTTTTGAATGGTAGGGGGGAATTGTAACAAATATCGCCCACAGTTTTGGTGAGTGACTGATGTAATTGCTGGCTGCGTGATGCATGCAGTTTAAGTGATCATTTACCAAGGTTAGACTCATTCATCTACACATCCCAAATATCAAAATCCACGCGTTTTGCAGGCAGAGAGTTTCTTTGCCGTGTATGTCGTTGGACAAAAGAAGGTAAGGGAATGACGCACGTTCCCTCCCTATAAATACACCGACAAAAGTTCAAATTGCCCGTAAAAAGAGAACTTAGGAAAAAATTCTGTTTGTGAACGTGTGTTTGAATGAATTGTCGACATACACTCAAAAGCTTCGCGACAGGGGAAGGTCCACCCCCCTATCATCAAAACAAAAGCCAGAGCCACGATAGTCGGAAAATCTAAAATAAGCCAGTTAGAATTTTTCATATTCCAGTCTAGCACATTTTATGGAGTAAAAAGATGCCAAATATTGTACCCGATTGTGGGGTTACCAGGTGACTGAAAAAAAAAAGTTTCATTAAATCTGGAATTTCATATGAACTTCTCATATTTCAGTCTAGAAGAGAGGATGGTCAGAAAGTCTGACATACCAATAGGAACTTTTCATATCTCAATCTAGCACATTTTATGACTTCAAAAGAAGCCAAGTATTGCACTAGATTGCATCTAAGTTTGGGTTGGCCCTTACAACCCTCTCATAGGTCTAGACCAACCATCACTCTTCTCATGCTTCCCCATCTGTCAAAATACTATTGTATGGCATCTTATTCAATGTGGCTGTGATTTTCAAAAGTCATCGATACAAGAACGAGTTCTACTTTGTCATGCAATTATTGACGGTTGTAGCAAACTAATAAACTCCTGTAATGAGGGTAAAAATCATTGGAATAACTTTTCTGAAACGGAAATTTCTCTGGAGAAAAAAAATGACTGCAATAGATGCAAAATATTGTACAAAAATTTGTTTAAGGTCACCTGCTAGTTGAAAATTTCTTAAAAAGAAAAACCTGTTTTCGTTAGAAAGTAAAAACTGTTGAATGAACTTTTCAGAAAATTACGATAGCATAAATATTCTAGATAAGAGCAATGCAAATTAGTACTAGTTTTGAACAGGATGACGTTTTTCTTATTAATTGAAGTATTGCAGACATGAGAGCTCTACTTCAAGGCTGGTTTCACGAAGTCCAGATCACCCAGGAAGTGCCGTTTCAAATGATTTCGGAGGTTTGTAAAGCCCAAATTTTTCAGGTACGCCAACCGATGGTGGCACTTTGCTTAAATAGTCCTGCCCAAAGTGCGCGCTAAAGGCTTTTGCCCTCAGGCCAGGTCCCCACCCCTCCTGAAAACCCTGGATAGACGACTCAAAGAAAATGAAAGAGGATGCGTAATTCATTATGATTCTTGTATCACCTCAACACCCATCTGATATGTGTTTACCGTACCGGTTTTCATAGATTGATTTCTTTTACATGAATTGAAGAATTGCAGACATGATATCCTTATTTCAAGGCTGTGTATATGCAGCTTAGGACGGTCGGGAAATGCCATTTCCGGCCCATGTGGGAGGTTTGAAAAACCCAAAATTTTCTTGTTCGCTCCGTGCCAACCAATGTGGCGCTCCGCTTCGACAGTCCCGTCACACATGTCCTCAGGCCAGCCCCCGTCGACGGTAAAACCCCTGGACCCCTGCATTGTCCTTTTATAGACTTTCAGAATATATGTGCCTTCAATCGCTAAACCCTGGCAACCCACCTGCTAATCTTTATGATTGACCATTTGTCTTAACGTAATTGCCTATGCAGTGTCTGACCAGTTTTGCCCTTTCCGCACCATCCGAAGATACAGAGCCCTTTGAAGATACAGAATCCTTCATTCAAATGCTCACAATTCTGCAAATACCTGATAGCTTCCCCGGCTTTTTCTTCTGATCACTTTAATGGACGTTACCCCAGGTGAAAACTTATTGGACCTGTCCAATGATCCCAAGGCCATCAAAAGTGCAGTCCGTAGACCCCTGCTGGGCAGCTGTAATTCATTCAAATTTGTCAGTCACCTGACACATGTCCCCCCCCCCCCCACATTTCAGTTTTTCAGTTTGGATTGACGCCCCTGCTTGCGAATATATAGTTTCAGCCATTACTGGACAGTCATAGACGTTTATCACAAATTGGTAGAAGCAACGTAAGAGTTCATGGTCATTTACCGTACGGAAGTTGTTCCTCGAAATCACAAAAAAAATCAATCAATCAATAATAATGCAAAATAAATTAATTGCAATAATACTGAAATTGATAATGCACGTTTATATGCTATTCAGAACAGGTTATTGTGAATATGAACAGCCACATACTTTTCTGGTTGCTTGGTGAAATCAGTTTTTGTTTCCATGAAAAAATCAGTTTTTGTTTCAATGAGAAAATCTTTTGTCTCGTCAATATTTAGTTTTGCGTCTTCAATTCTCTGTCGATCGATGAATTTTTATTCCATGCTCCACTTGTGCATGCACTCCTCCTTCCCGAAATTTACAATTTGGACTATTCCATGGTATGATTGTAAAAAAAAATGATTCACTTAGATTTACTGGAAGCCGTGGGTCCACGCTATCGAACAGAGGTATAAGGCACACATTTTCATAATTTTTATGAGAGCTACAGATACTATGGCTTTGATTTTCATATTTCTACTGCCATTTCATTTCGTTTTTTTTTCTTTCTCTTCTCCTCTTTCGTCCAACGTCCTTCTCTCGTTACTGGCACAAAATTGCATCCTTAATAAGTTTAATGTAAACAGTCCATCGGTTCCTCGCAATCTGGACTCAAATTTCCCGAGCATGTTTAATTTAAACACCATTCAAACGCGATAAGAACACATTTGAAAAAAAAAACCGAACTGGGCGAGAAACTTTGTTATGTTTTAATACTGTATTGCAACGCAGGAAGCGTATTCGTAGGCTCTTACTTCTTTACTGTGCGTATGAAACATAATGCGTCGGTTTCTTCATAAAGCAATGCTATGTGTTACATCGTCTGTTGTTGTTATTAAATTTCAAAGTTCGCAGGTGATCAAAAGTAGAGCGCAAAGAGCGTATGTACTAATTGTGACCAGGAGCTACAATTTGCAGCGCCCTACTATAACATGACGAAGAATATACCAGTGCACCGAAATGAAACGTTTTGATGGAATACAAGGTGAACTTAAGTTGGATGAGTGAGTGTCTGACCATATTGTAGAACAAATAGGATTTCGGTGATACGAATTATTATCTTGTGTTTCACTTGATTTTTCAAAACAGAGATAACTTTCAATACCATTTGATATTTCTTCAAAAGTATTTAACGACTCCCAATACCAATGTGAATCAATGATAACCCCCACCAGTTCAGTACCTTCTCAACTATATACTTATTAGTTTTCCATGTATTGAGATACCTAATTTTTCATTACCCTTAACCTCAGCCACGATCAACATCTGTCTGTCTATATGCTTGTTGTGAGAGCTTAACAGATATAAACCAATATTAAAAATTTCTTTTTTTCAATTCCGAGATATAATTTATTATGTCATTGTTCTGTCGTTAAAAAAAAATTAATGTAATTGTAACAACAGAACTACCCCGCTTACAGTGTAAACCCCATACATACATACATACATACATACATACATACATACATACATACATACATACATACACACCCACGCACGCACGCACGCACACATACACACATACATACGCACATACATACATACATACATGCATGCATACATGCATACATGCATACATACAAGACATTGCTGTTGTCTTGTTTTCGTTCTCATACAGGTTTCTTTGATTACATCAGTACTTAAGATTTTGTGGAACAAAAAAAAATAAAGAAGAAGAAATAAATGAAATTTGAAACATCCTACCTTTAGACAACTGACTTTATGACGTCACGTAACTAAAAAATTGGTGGCCCAGGCAATTCTCATCACATAACAATTCTCATCACAGACATTTCTAAAAGTTGAGAGAAAATTTTACACGGTAGGGGTTATCCTGTATCATATTACCCATTGAAGACAAAACTAGAGACAATATGTTTGCCTCTTTCGAGTATTGAAACATAACACCCATTATCATTATTGCATTACACAGCTGTTAAAAAACACGCTTCAATTAAAACCCGTACGTTATTCACGTGATCAGTTATTCAAACATGAATGATTTGTCTGTCGCATTTTGTGAGCAGCATTTCTTTCCCAAAGGCATTTCTCTTTGCTACACTGCTAAATAAAACCGTTCTGCCAGCTTAAATGGATAATTTCAACTGCAAATTATTGCTCCGAGCGAAGGTGTACATGTCCGACCATAGACCGTGTCACTTAAATGGCAAAAAAACAACGTAAAATTACACCTACACCATTAAAAAGGGGGGGGGGGGGCTGTGTTTTGACGTTCTTTTTTAACATGGCTCTACATCACAAGTACATCTGTATTGTTATCATTTCTTTTAGATTTATATAATATTTACATTATATTACACATACGTATAAAATTCATTCCAAATTATGGTTAAAAGCAACTAGGTCTACATATATTCTTAATAAGATGGCTGCTGGAGGTATCCGTATAGCTAGTTAGCGACTTCGATCGATTCCAGAGTTTTAGCATGTATCTCTTTAGTAAGTGTAAAAGGAAGACTGATGTCTAAAAACATGAAGAGAAAAAGCAGAGACAATAAGAAACCACGAAGAACACGGCGTCTTATAGAATGATTTAAAAGAAAATGAGTGTGTGAGTTCTTACCGCGGTGTATTGTTGCTAAGGAAAGAATTTTCAATCCATGCATATGGGCCTGTGGTCTGTCAGGGTTTACAGGCTTACATCTCTCTGTGGTGCTGATGTAATCGTTTTAAGGTAAGTGATTTTGGATAATTATGCCACTTTTTTGTAAATCTAGAATTTCGTATTCTTTATGATATTAAAACTAGTTTATGTCACTGAATCTAATAAGACAGTGTTTTTTTAAGCAAAAGAAACATTAGTTACATTTCAGACTATAGTCGACCATTCAATTGAGATAATTCACGGTGATAGTAGATAACGTTCCTGATTTAATTGATTCCTACCAATTAGTCCATTGTAAGTCCATAAGCAACTAAAAAGGGGAGGCAATCCCACAATTTGATTTCAAAATAGAACAGTCACGTTGTTTCTGTTTTTTTATGTTAACTTGATAACATTACATTTCTTGAAATGGAGTTTGAAAAATGTTAATATTTTACTCCCACCTCAGTTTTCTCGGTTTAATTTGAAAGCTGACTGCAAAATGTGATGTTTCGTTTTTAACGATATTCTTCTATTGACTTACATTAAACTTGTTAATTTTTCAGAATACCAGTATTTCCAATAAATTTATGATTGGTTTTGTTTGTCTTCTCTTTTATTGTTACCGGAAACTTATCAAAAGACATTTTTTGAATGAATTTTACTGTTTGAGAAGAGACTCTTACGTCGTATCTCGCCGTGTAAAGGTTAAAAGAGATAAGTTTGAATCAAAATCCATTTTTGACAAAACAATTTTGACGTTTTACCCAAGAAAATTATATTCTCAAAGGTGATTGGTCGGCTCATCAATATCTCATTCCTTGATAATTCTACAAAGTACGTGATAACTCTAAAAACCGTGACTAGTTTACGTTCTCTCTCTGTCTGCAGATGTATGCAATGAAATAACGTGTGTTTGTGTGTATATGTACCACTTTCCTATCATAATAGTATTATCTGTACATGAATACGCACATGAATACGCTACATTCGCAGACAGTTATCAAACAGAGGGTGACGTCACGTGAGGTTTAATAAGACGACAAGTCACCTTTAAATTTCCATTGTTCAAAGCTGCATGTGAAGCAGATATTGTTTCTAACGAAGGTTACTCCAACTGTTTAGCTGCTGGCTGCTTGATTCCCCGTCTGCAATGTGGATATCAAAGCAGCTTTATTGTCCCGGTGTTCATGTTAATGCGGAAAGATTTACTACTCTGTCGTGATCGTGCACATGGTCAGCCGCATCTTGCATTTTGATAAGTCTCAAGACTTGTGTTCCTTAACCTTTCTAATGTCTCTGGACATGTAACCTAACCTTGTCAGGTCTATCAGGTATTATATGCATCTCTCGAGACATGAATGTGAAATCTTACGAAACGCAATCTACGTATTTTAGTGTCGTGGTGGTCACGTGTTGAATTATTCATTCCACGTCACTTCGACTCGGGATGAAACTCCTTTCCTCGCTTGTGACTCCAGCTTATTTTTCATGCAAATCTTTTCAGAGAACGTCCGCAATAACAAATAAGCTTACTCAGCTGTAATCTTGTCTTTTTGAAGTTCATCAGCAAATAGGTAATAAAATTTTAGACGCCCAAGTTATATCCAATTTAAGATGCACTTAACTATTCTACACAGGATTTGACATTTACGATTAGTTTGTATCACGTCATTACGACATCAGCTCTGTATACCCGTCAGTAAAATTGGACATTTTTCGGCAGTTGTTTCACGCTGAAGAACAGAAGCATGTGATACGCCCCTCAAATGTAGTGTATAGTGAGAAGAACAGTATTGGCGATATGTTACATATCTGAAAGGAGACCGTAGCCATGATAACATCGCTGTGAGTCTCCACGATGAATGTTTTCAGTATTAACATTACCGATGTTAAAAATGACTGGAAAATCAAGACCAGGCTGGAAAAATGAAGACCCTTAACTTTGACAAACGTGTAATCGTTGCATGTGTTGCTCTCTACAAAACCGAACTAATAATTTTTTTCATTAACTAAAAGAATGTTCGTCTAAACGTGACAATGATTTTGATGAAATTAATTTAAAAAAAACCACGGTTCATGAAGAGATACATACCCAACTTTAGGTTGTTATTTTGAATAATAATTCTGAAACTTTGTAGGTTCATTAATAAAGGTGGCATACTCAGGATTATTTCACCTATCGTACCAATTATTTTGCAGGAGATAAAGTGTTTGAAGTAACTATTTGAACCGCGGTTACCCGGCTACTCGATGGACGTTGTCGAATTCCGTTCCGAAACTGCATACCCTGTTGAATAGTTTCACCCAACGTACATTTGTAAATTGGGACGTAAAAACATAAAATGTTGCTTTTTCTTAACAGGTTGGTTTTATTATTTTTTTCAAGGTTTTTGAAGCAAAATAGCTGCGTAAAGCAAAATGTTTTATTATTATGGCTTCGCAACAAAGTGATGGCTTAACGAACTTAAATTTTCCACAGTCGGTGGAGCCACAGCCGGTGGAGCCACAGTCTGTGGAGTAACCGAGTATCCCACTGGCTATGGCCATGTGGATCCGCAGGTCCGACAAAACGACCCTGTGCAAACGTTGATTTGAAGGTCACTCAGAGGTCATCTCGTACACATTATTATCTGGAAAAACGGTAACTTCCAACTCAATCCAACTAAGTCACTACATTTATTACCATTTGATACCGAACACTTTTGCAGAACATTCTGAGATGCCGGTTGAATTAGGTGATTACATAATTTCATTACTTGTTGGATGTGAATAAACATACAGATTTATATGTATTTGGACAAAGAGCCCGCCATGACGGCATTTGGTTTAGATGACCCCAACTGAACTGCGTAGTATAAATGATCAAATTGATCAAACTACCCATCAACCTGCAAGCCCTTTGGATGCTGTGGGATATGGTCAATTGTGTTTAATGTGCTACTGTAGACCAATAAACGATAGCAGAGTTCTCTCACAAATAGTAAAGTTAGAAAGAGGCGTAACCAGCCTGCTTCACAAGACATTTGCGGCATCAGTTCGTGGCTCATTTGCAATCATTCTGTGGGCTATAATCGTTTTTAAAGCTTAAAGGTCTGGTGACATGTTTCCAGAAAAGAGCTCCCTTCATGCAAACGTTACAAAGTAAAACCCTGAGTGAAAATCCGTTGGAATTTTGTTTGTATCTATTACCGTTTTTGAGATATGACTTTTCAAAGTTTGAAGAAAATGCAAAACAGATGACGTGGAGTGTTGCACAGTGTCAGTTTTTCTTTTGTTAACCCTACGTATTTTGCCTCTTAATTACTGAGTTTCACATTGGTAAGTGATATCGATATTTTTGAAGGAGAAAATACATGTTTCCAAAATAAAACCCTCTGGGCATGTAAAATTATCAAATGACCTTGAAGTAAAGGTTACATAAACAAAGGATTAACATAAGACAAATCCTAGGAGTCCCTCCCGTGGCGTCACAAATTTGCATATTTAGCCAATGTTTATTCATGACACAGCTGTGAGACACTAATTTGCCTGTAAATTTGTCAGTTTTTGACGGATTTTGACGCAATGTGAGGCTATTTTCAACATTTTGAATGCCTAATGCACCCGGTACCTCAAAATGTCATTTTCATGTCACCAGACCTTTAAACAAATTCATCCAAGAAGTCTTCTTTAATCGCCTAAAACGCAGGCTTGTTTTTTCATCATCTACACACGCAGACACGAATCAAGACAAACCACGCTGTGAAGATTTATAATAGCCTACACGGCAGACGCTATAACTTGCTCGTTGTAGGGAGCTTACATTCTCTTTGAATTATTCATAAATTTATTCGGTATCGTACTTAAGTTTCATGTTCACGAAAGAACATGGACCTGTTGTTGTTGTTGTTGTTGTTAACAAACAAACATCTAGTTAAATAACCGGTACATACAACAGTACAACATGCTTCTATCGCAACGAAGGAAGGATACGCTCACGTATCGTTGTTTATTCTCGTTAAACAAAAGTGCTTTAGGTCCGATTTAGAGGGAAGGTAAAAAAGTGTATTGTTGTTATCGTGTTGCGTCAATCCTTACCATACATGACTCAAGTTAATTTCGGATGTTGTTTGAATTAGATGTCAGTATCGGACTCTCCTTCATCTTACATCAATGGTCTGTCCTACCACAAACGTTGCTTTTTATCAGGTCTCCCTGGCTTTGAATTTCTTTGGTTAGTTTATGTTATTACATTCATTGTTATTACATTTATTAAGTGTGATAACATTTCTAATTACAGGTGCTATTTCAAATATTTGAATGTAATCACTAACGGTTGACCACGTCTGTACATATTGTAACTGGAATAATAATAAGAAGAAGAAGAAGAGTAATAACAATAATAATAATAACAATAATAATAATAAAACTCGGTTCTCTCTTTAGATGCTTTTTAAAGTAGGTTTTCAATTATATTCAGAATAACAGCACTGAAGAGGAAGAAACCTTTCAGTGGGTACTTGTATTCGGATAAGTAACCTGCTATCATTGTTTTGTTAATTATATAACATGCCAATTAAAATCAGTAATTTTACTAACAACGGGCTTCACAACGTACACTGTCATATTGTCACTAATGTTACATACTTAGCCTACATCTACCAACAATTTTCTGTCACGAAGTGACAACGGAAAAGAATGCAAATAAATAGTGTACCGACGAATAGACGATAGATAGAACTTTAAGTTTCAGTTAGATCTGCAATTTCTTGTTCAGACTTTACGCTCAGACTGATTCAGATTACAATGTACAAACTATTTCTTGGCTAGGCCCAAATGATAATGACGTTCGGTTTACTACAGTTCAACAGTTAGACTTAATACTACAAGGGTGATACCTAGTAAGCTGATAACTGGTAACAGCTCTTGATTTTCGTTCAACTCTGCTTCGGACTCGCTGCTTCTGGGGAGGACAACTCATACAACTATACTCTAAAGATAACGTGAGATGGTCTCTAAAGAGTACCGACGGTTAGGTGTCAGACAGAAAGGTAAGCGAAAGACAGCAGATCAGATGGTTAGGCTTCGAACCGTTGAATAAGAAGTGCGTTCGAGTAGGCAATGGGGAAGATGTAGTTGACACGAACCCAACGTTTAACTACCATAGGCTAAGCTAACCTTGGATGGTAGTGATAATGACAGTTGACTAGGCGAACAAGCACAGGGAATGGGTCAACTTACAGGAGATGTCTCCTTCAGATCAATGGATTAAAAATTTAATTCTACACGGAGAGCCATCACAATGTATATGAATCGTGTAGTTTCGGAATTATCAGCAAATCTCCATTAATGACGAGCATTATGACATCATCAGAGAGACATCGAGACCATATGGAACGACAAGATATCACATGAGTGTGCGCAATTAACACCGTTATAAAGCAGCCATCATAATTAAGTACATATTTAGCATATACGTGGTTCTCATTATACACTGTAGCCCCCAGAACATACGATCCTGATTTAAATAGGCCTTTAAGATTGCAGCTCTGTTTACTAATATTGCTGAAAATTTCACTTTCAGATTAAAATATTCTTCATTGTATATCACGTCCTATTTTGGACGAACAGCAGGTGATAATCCGTTGACTTGTGTTATATTTTGTGTATTGTGCTGACATATGCACATACTGATATACGTTTCAAAAAAGTTATTGAACATGTGAATAACAACTGAATTGAATGTATAGCTGTATGTATATAGACGATACATACATCTCTGAGAGGTGGTGATGCTTCGTACGACTCTCCATCAATGGTGACGGTTTCTCCATGACAATGATTGCGTAGCAACCCAATCACCCCGCTATCTGTCCTCGAATGACTGCCTCCCAAAGTCTTCTCGGACACCGGCCAAATGATTATCTTAATTAATTACATTACTCATTGATGATAACGAAATTTGCCTGAATTCCAGTTTACTAAATAATTAATCACTGAAGTTTGTTAGTGTTTCAAACCAATTTTTGCATGGATACCTCTTTTTTTTTCTATTCTTGTCTTTGTTTAAGAATAGTCTCAGTTGTGAAGTACTGACGACTAATTATACAAATCGAAGATCAGGCGATAGTGTTTGCGATCGTTCATTTGCCTCGATTAGATTATCAGCCCCCCCCCCCCCCCAAGTCGGGTTTACACAAATCGTCCAATTCTGTCAAGTTAGCAGACTAAATAATACAGAAACAACCGAGTGTAACAAAATTAAGGGAAGTAAAAAAAAACATAGCCTCCCAAACATCACATGTTATTTAATCTTATCTCGACCGATTGTTCGTAGAATTATCTATCTAATTAAGCAACCTTTATCACGAAATCTCACTCTTCTGTTTCTGCTGTCATTAAGTCATCACCTATGCGAAAGACTGAGCCTGGTCATCTCTTCAAACTGAATCAGCATCATCATCACCGTCATCCCATGGCACTCCTCTCGGAGGATGAGAGTAACTCTTTCAACTTCATTTCTCTCAAAAAAGATAATGGATCTTTTCCTTTTTTTATATCCTGCTTTAAGATCTCCATCCTCCTACTTCAGTCTCTTCTTCTCTCTCTGTCTCTTTTATCTTCTTCATCGATATTGCATTTAGATACATCTTCTCTTTCGCCCTACAATCGTTCCGCCGAGGTTCTCCGAGGTTTTTTTTTTTCTTTTTTGCTTTTTTTCCCTATTCATTCGAGGATTCTGTTTCTTCCTCATCAATATTTGAACAAAGCTTGCTACATCGTGTGCGTCAACCTCTCCCTCCTCTAAGACAAATATACAAATAAAATCCCGATAAAACAAACACGAGATTTTACCTCAACAGGTTTTCTTACTATTTCATTTTTACTCTTTTAATGTAATTGCAGAGGGCATGACCGCCTGGGTGGAGAAAGGGGGTAGGAAGGGGGGAGGGAGAACGGTGACTGTCTGACTGAAAAGGGGGAGTGAAATTTTGGGTCGACCCTTCCAATAACAAGCATAACGTAGCCTAGTAGTTTTAAGAGTATAGTGAGGAACTCACATGTTTCTCAAGAGACAAGTTCAATAGAAAACGGCAGGAAAACAGCTACGGTAAGATATACCATTCACCTTATCTGCTGCACATGGATGCCGATAAGATGGAGTAGTAATAATGTAACTTTGATAACATGTTTCAGTTTTAGTAGTTTTATATTTAAAGGGGTTCGTTGAGATGATTCACAAAACTCATGATATTTTGTCACCTCTGTTGATCATTATCACTCCTCCGTAGATGGTGAATATAGTCGAACCGAGAGATTCTGAACATCAGACACCCAACTGAAGCAACGACGATAGGGTAATTAACAATCATTTTCTAATTGCAAATCTGTGACCGGTATAAACCTTTTACCATACGGTATTACAAAAATAACACAAATAACTCACATTTTCACACATAACTCACATTAACTCACAGTCACTGTAGGAATAGATTCATGACCTCTGAGGCTAAATTAAAAGTATCGGTATCCTTCACACTTGCCACAAAATAAGTGATATTAACGCAATGAGCTCTTTTAAGTTTTAATTTTTTCAGATTGTATTATTGTTGTGATGGGTAATTGTTTTCAAAGGAGGTTGTTTTTTTTATAGGGACATAAACTTAAATTACGACATATCTGAAGTTAAACTTTGTTTTAGAGCATTATTTAAGTACATGTAACGTCATATGGTCTCAAGGGGCTTATTTGGTCATGGGACTCATATGGTCATGCCCTATGTTATCCTTTGTGTATTTAATCTTTATTTCAATTCTTTGCTTATAATCTTTGCATAAATAATATTAAAGTACATGTAACATGAAAAGACATTTTGAACTTTTGACCTCACTGACCATTACAATCAGTTTAAATAGCCACATATTTCACCAAAATCCATCAATCAGTGTCCATTTTATAAACTAATTTCGATTTCACAGTTGCATCACGAATACACATAAACCAAACATTCAAATTAGTGAGGGGGAAGGGAGGGACTTACGTGATATGCATTACGTTTTCCTTTGTGAAGTTAACCTTTATGTAAAGGACAATTAAGAATTTCATATGCCCCGAGAGTTTTATTTTGAAAGCATATATATTCTTCTTTACAAATAAGTTGATCATTATCTAATGTGAAACCCAGTTATTAAAATTAGAAGAATACATAAAATAAAAGTATAAAAAGTATAAAATAAAAAGATAAAAATATATGCTCAACAAAGGAAGTACCGACGGTGTGCAACAAGTCCACATAATCGCTTTGGAATTTCATCAAACTTTAAAAAGCCAACCATATCCCCAAAACGGTAATAAGGATAAACAGAATTCCAAGTGATTATCATTCAGGGCTTAACTCTGGCAGCAGAATGGCAACTTTCGAATAAAGCCAGCCCTCTTCTAAATGTATGTCACTTGGTCTTTTATGGCTCATTATTTGGGGAAAAAACTGAATGAAAAGTTATTTGTAGCTCTTTCATAATAAATTATATCTGGATATCTTTGAGATCGATTTTATCAACATGATTACCGGTCGAATTGTTTCCCTAAAGGGGCTCATCGAGTTATATTACAAAATTTATGAAAATTTCTTCACATCTATTGCGTATTTCTACTATGGTGAGGGCCAATGTTCAAACTAAGATTTTCTGAACATCTGCCGCACGACTGATGCATGGGTAATTAACGATCAAATTCATTTATATCGTAAATATGTGACTAAACATTCTAATGTCTCTGGTGTCAAATTTCAGCTCTGAAAACGCAGTTTAATTAAAAAAACGTCAAAGACATTTTGCGGTAATTTGAAAGTGTCACGTAACATTTGGTAACCTTGAGGCAACCGACTGTAGTGTAAAAAATGTCCCTCGTTTTTTATTTTTTGTTTTTGTTGGGTTAGAGACGTATGCTAACTTGAGGCCGCCCTGCTCGAGCTACAACCATCTATCACGTAAAATCCATGCAGTCAGCTCAAAGACAAATAGGATATGAGCACGGGGCTCCATGTCATGAGAGAAGTAACGAAACGTCAAAAAGGGTACCCTAATTTCCATCCTGCAACTGATGGGCCTATCATAGTAATAGAGAAATAAGTAATTTTTGAACGAAAGTTGCTTTAACCAAACAAGGAATGACCCGGTTTGGACTTTGCTTACTATTCTTTTGTGCACATGCATGTTTTCGCCTGTCGTAATAATATTTGTTGAGGACAGTTTTGAAGTATATTTGATGAGGACTCACCCTGTGCATTCCCGACATCTCGCCAAAAGTTGTTAGTAATGCACATGCTGCTTTAAAAGGTACCCG
The DNA here is from genome assembly GCA_021234535.1 of Stichopus chloronotus. Taxonomy (NCBI): domain Eukaryota; kingdom Metazoa; phylum Echinodermata; class Holothuroidea; order Aspidochirotida; family Stichopodidae; genus Stichopus; species Stichopus chloronotus. Next base: position 14,633,771 of record CM037839.1, on the reverse strand, counting down.
AACTATTATCCGTGAAAGGGTCAAGTGATCGGTGAAGTTAATACGAAAGCCCCAAGTTTTCTTCAGTTATTACCATAATTACGTTTAAAGCAACACGTGACTCATCCTACAGTCTTCATCGTTTTTATCAAAGTGGTAGTCATTGCCAACATTAAACGGGCGGAGGAAATGGGGGGGGGGGGCGTGATACCAATATTGTTTTCAAACTAATAATTCTATCAGTGTAAACAACCGACGATTGAAAGAAACATTAAGGACTTAGTAAAAATGCTTGTATTGCTGGAATCATGTCGGATGTTTTGGCACAGTAGTTGCAAATAAATATTCTCTTTCGACCGGCAGTCATGTAATGGTGTGCCAAGTATTCCCAAGATTGTCTCGCTCACGCGCACTGAAACAGCAAGAAAAGCGGCTCTCGTTAGCACTGATCTGCCGCATATGATGTCACCGTATATTTTGTACGAGATTTTTACACCTCTTCGTGCGAACGGTGTCCTACTCAAATTAGCTTAAATCGATAATTCAACAGAAATAAAGTTTTGACAGACATAGAGGGAGCTGTGTAACGTGACCTCTGTACATTTCGCATGGCACCTAACGGCCACCGTAGTCGAGGATTTGTTACTCCGGCACTTGGAATCCAGTCCACCGAATGAGGTATTTCACATGTAACATAGAGATATGAGTTCTTACCGTGCATGATGCCTTCTTGCGACAAACTTCCACTTGAAAACACCGTATACTATAGTGCACTATGCAATAAAAAGGGTCTGTGAAAGAGCACACAGGTATACATGTTCGCTCAATAGTACACACTACCTACCATGGTCGTGAAACACTGATTGGAGTTACCTACGGCCTACGGTACTTAAAAATAACACGCACTATCGTACAAGTCAACCTGCTTCAGTGAAAAATATCTCACTCATCGATTTCAAATGGAATGTACCATTAAAGGCAGCGTGATTTCAGGAAACCCAATATGTGCGAGGGATTCCTTCTTTACCGTTCTTTCAAAGGCTTTCCCTTATTAAACAAGTTAAATGAGCATTGGCACATTTGGATCATAGAATGTGCTGTTTAATAGTATTTCTGGTAAAAACAGGGAAACGCTTTTTTTTGCATGCAACAATAATGGATTTTTGTTACAAAGTGTGAAGTTTATTCCCTCATATACTGATGAATCGACACACATAAACATACGCACACAAACTCACACTCACACACACACACAAATAGCTCGTTACCCTGTCCTGACACAGAATAGAACCTACGATTAAAATTCCTTAAATTAAAATTACATAACAAAGAAAACATAATCCTCCACAGAGAATCGTGTTGGACACACAACCTTCTTACACTTCACGCAAACCAGTAGACACCACGTGATCATACCATTCTCCCCAATTACACAGATCCAACTCTCACACACGATTTCATCACCTATCTAGTCACATATGTAAGTTTTTTCTTCTCCTTTCCACAAACATTGTACGAACCTACTCACGTAATATTCTGTATACTTACATTTGTATGTCTATGTATGAAAAACTAAAACGATTATCATGGGTAAGTATATATTTGAATACTTCCTGATGTATAACGCTAACTCCCATCAATCAGGATCCCATATAAATAAAGGTATTGAAATGCATGAACATGTGAGCAGAATAGTCTTTGCCCTAGTTAATGTTGTTACATTTTCATATTTTCATAATTCCCTCCTACCTACAATATATATATATATATATATATATATATATATATATATATATATATATATATATATATATATATATATATATATATATATATATATATATATATATATATATATATATATATATATATATATATATATATATATATATTGGTGAGGACTGCCATTTGGTGAAGTTTGTCTAGATACGATTTAAGTGAAAAAGTTTGTAATTAACGTCACTAGCTGTTTTATGTCGGTGTGCTTACATTTCTCCTGGATTGAGCGGTATTTAGAGACTGGTGAATAAATTGCCTCCTTGGTTACGAACCTAGGGTTTGTCTGTTCTTCGTCGTCAAGCTACATCTGATCTTGCCTTTCGTCTATTTCTCTTCTCTTTTTTCAGTCTGGACTGAAAGAGGTTCTCAGTCATTGCGAGCTAATCGAAAACGGGGAAAACGGATAATCCCAGTGTAGATACAGAGGCAGCAGTTTAAAGGGTTTCTTTTACATCTAACTCCCTTTTGGGTAAGTTCTAGGTACGTACCGTATCTCAAGTACAGTTTCTTATTTTTGTTAGTGTAATATTGTTTGTTTAGTTTCATGTTTTGCGTTTTTATTCAGTGTGATACGCCGAAATATTATCTGCTTCTCGACTTCAATTAATTCACAAGATTAAAATGCGAGATGTCGTGAGGCAACTGAATTATAGATAATAGAACAGAAGATGAATTTAAGAACAAAGAAATATGACACGATAGTTTTGTGGATATCGTTTCTATGTTTTCACAAATCACGTCGTATTTCACTTAATAGTCAATCAAATTGCTTAAAGTGAGCGTTGCAATTTCATAATCCTTTTGAAGCTTCACAACTTGCTTTTAAACGTACGATGCCTTTTATATGTTCACCTTTCGAATGCAATTTTGACAAACGTTTAAAATCTACGACGTCACTTGCCACACAAAGGAAGTAATTTTAATCACTGTCAAGCTTTATCCTGGCACTATGATCATACGCATGACAAATTAACCAATGTTATATTAAAACCTACAATATCATTTCTGACCATGAATCTTCCTTGCTAATAAATAGGCCTACCTATACTTTCGCAGCTACTCATTGATATAAATGTTAGGATGGACCTTCAAAACACAGCCTACACGAATTTCACGCATTCGCCATTATGAAGTGTAATAGCAGTGTTGCCTTGGACTTCCAATTAAAAGAATGGTTACATTCGAAAGCAAGGTTAGCCTAAGTTTGACCCTTAATTTTCACATTTGATCTTTGCCTCGGGGATCTGCAAGGCGATCCCACACACGTGCAGGGCACCATACCTACCTAGCAGTAAATTTGCTGTTTTACCATAACAAATGTTCACACAAAATTTGCCGAATAATAAAAACATTGCCTTTGTGAAATTAAGGACACACTAATTTTTATCTCAAGAGCTTGCAGTATGTGCTTTACTGCCACATTGTAAAGTTAGATGGGAAAGTCCTAGACTTCTTATGGCAGATGATCATAATAGGTCAAAAGACACATTGACAAAAAGCAACTGAATTAATTTATTCATCTATATCTGATAAAGTATACTTAAAGTACTTTATGGGAAACACGTGGTGCCTGTATAATCACATAGTTACAAAGACTGCAGGTTTTCTCATTGAAAGGACTAGGCCAGGAGGAACGTCCGACCATTGATAGGCCATAAATGATAACCTTCATTGTGAATATATTTAGTCTGGTACTTCTTGATGCCCTACATTTGTTTAATCCGATCAACTTTTTGAATTAAAAGAATGATTTTCATACAATATCAGTGTTGTTTCATTCAAGATAGTGAGGTCGGTTGCACCTTTAACTTGACGTATTTCTGATTCAGTTAGCGCCATCTCTTAGGACGGCTTAGCTCGCAAAGACTACACATGGTTCGCATAAACTACGGATGTGCAATGTATCAGTTTTTCTGTGTTGGATTACCGTATTGTATTTACTTACTTGCATAAATTGAAAAGATCAAAAGAGTAAATGAAATTCAATAGTTGCCGACGATCTGTGACAATGAACACAAATTTTGAGTTGCTAGTGCAGATTTAAATGGAAAAGAGAATCTAAAAAAAGTTGCAAGAAGAAAGAAAAACGTATAGTGTTACATTGCAGAGGATATTACATATTAATGTATCATTGATTAAAATGACTGGAATAGCTAACCTAGCAAGGGCAGCCCATATACAGAGAGTCGTGCAATAGTGGTAACCAATACATATAAACTTCATATCGTCATAACGTGCCGGTGGTTTATTGACCTTTAACAGTGGATCAAAGCCACGTGATACTCATTGCATTTCTTTACTGAAGGGTGCCCGATATTTATGTTAATGATGATAATTAATTGTTTGCAAGGGCTATTTTTTAATTACTAAAATGAACAAAGAAAACATGTAGGAGACGGTTCGTACTATAGGCGGGGTGGCCTATACCGCGGTGAAAGGCAACAAGATCTTGGTTCAAAATGGCTAGCCACCGCTTAATTGAGACGATAAATGTGTATCATTTTATGGGTAAACAAACGTTTTACTTTGTTTTCAGAGGAAGCTTCTAAAACACAAGCGTTAGAGTCTCTTTTGCAATCATTGCTGAACAACAAAATTCTGCCGCGCTTGTATTTCAGAGAGCAAACTTTTTCAGAATGCCAATGTATTTCACTTTAAGTGTGTGAGCGCAACGGGAGATCTCATCTACACAAATGCATGAACGCGCATATACACCCACGCACACACCGACAGACCCTCATGTCTAATTGTTAAGTCTCTCGTTAACCATGTTTCTTTGTTGCAGACTGGTTTTCTTGTATAATAAGACTGAGACGTAGAAGCTTCTTTCCTTTGAAACCCATTTGGGAAAACTGATTTCACTTAGCATGCACAATCGGATTTAAAAGCATGTAATCCTTATTATTATTAAATTATGCTTTGCTGCTTGCCGGCAAAGGATTCGATGACAGTTTTCCAGTTCTTGCATAGTAAAACATCAACTACGTAACTAGTTCGTTTGGAGAAGTTGTTGGTTCATTATTATCTCTACTCGCACTCTTACATTATCTCGTACGATTACCTCACACCAGACGCAGCCACAAATACCCCCTCCCCCCCCCCCTTTCCACACAGAGACACTCAGACAAAGGGGCAATACATCCTGCCAGAAATGTTTCCATATGTTTGCCAAATATACGCCACAAAATTTTTAGAAACAGACTGTTGCCGTCCAAGATTAAACCATCTAATTTCAGCAGCCTATAATACAACAGCAGGCTTTGATCAAGTCAATGGTAGCCGAAATGACCAAATCTGACTTTTGTCGGTTTAAAAAATTTATCAGAAGATTCAAAGAACTGTGACGGCATTTCTTTTTAATCTGAGTCAATCAGAGACCGATATTTACAGTCTCCGGTCTCTTAAAATACGTCACAATTACCTTACTGAGATTTTTATCATCTTGTTTGGGAGTTTTTTTATTTCATATTCATCGCATGTAGCTGTCGCGCGGACAACGTTGCATCGTACTAAATAGCCCATGACACACAACAGTTCACTTGTGACAGCCGGTGCCCTGTGTGAGCCAGTGGTAATAAATAAGGAAGATACTTAGTCATTTAGCCATCTTCTTTCAGAATATCTATTCATCTGCTCTGATGGAAAACGACAGACTTCCATCTCGGACTCAGCCATTTCCACACAGAAGTATCATTTATAACTTTGTCCATGTCAATTGAAAGACAGATGTTTCAGGTGGCTACACGGTGACTATAGGGTACAAAGGTACCCGAATTTTGTCAATTTTCGATCCATCATTACTATAAATGAAAGTGAAAAATCAGAAAAAAGGAGAAGAAAGAAATGTCACGTTTCTCAAAAATTATTTAATGTTCTTTTTTCTTGTGAAGTCAAATTTCAAGATTATGAAAACCCACTTAAATCTCAGCGGACGACAAAGATTTTTTTCGCAGTATAGTTTGCAGAACTACAGATGAATAGATCACTCAGCCTGCAGCAGGTTAAACCTAAGATGGTGAATTAATGTTACGTTTTCATCATCACAAAGCTGATCGTCACTTGATAAGCATTGTCACCTGTCATTTCTTTCCTAAATCGTTCTGCATATTTATTATGAATTCTGTTTGTCCATTATGATAATCAAGTTACATCTCCGTAAGAGTCCTCGGCCAGTTAATTATTCCACTCACCTGGATTTAATCTACTGCGTTGATATAAGATTTCAAATGGCATTTAACTAGGTCTTGTTGATCTCAGTGTTGAACCGTTTTGTGTTGAGTGTTCCCACATAGACTACATATATGGTATTTTCAGTGAATAAATTAATAAAAAAAATAGTTAATATTGTTGGAAAAATCCTATGTATGCAACAGTATTTAACACCATACCGTCTGTACTCTTTCGATGCTTTAAAACCGTACAGTGTTTCCACCCGACTGTGGAGTTTCCTTGCAACAATCAGTGGATCTCTGATTTGCCTAGCAACGCAAATCATTGAACGTAATTAAACAGACTATGCCACCTCAGTACAGCGAGAATATGCATGACGTCATCACACGAACAACAAAAAATTCCTGACTATACGGATATATACATGTAATGACTAGAGCTTTGAATTTCATTCGCTGTTTTCATGGTCTGACAAAGAGATAATTCAACAAGAACATGCCCCCCCCCCCTCCCTCACCTAGCCTAACATTGGGAAATAAAACAACAAAGAAAAAGAAAGACATACCGGTAAGTAATGTAAACAGTTAATTGGATATACCCTGAAATCCGACAAACGACAGTAAACAGTTCAATAAATATCGATATGATGTGTCATGTATTTGGTTTTATATTACAAGAACGAATTCACTGGAAGTGGCATATATCAAGCAGCAACGACGTACATTTTTCGTTCACAACATTTAACACCAGGAGCGGATCATCAGTAAAGTTGTTGTACAAATTGATTATATTGAAACGTGGAAGTCACATTAAATACAAGTCTGGTAGTTTTAAGCACCTGAGTGATATACGTTCAAATTGTCTCCTTATGTAAGGAGGCTAATTGTTTACCGTACTTCGAAAGCCTTTAAGCTCGGCCTGTCGTTTCAGTAATTCTAAAAACTCATTAATATATACGGTGTCTTCTAAGGTTCATACTGAAAATGTCACTATTCTTGGGAGCGGGTGCATGCCATTCATTCATTTCATTAATTTTATTAAATCCAGCAAAAATTTCAAATTTATAAAATTAGAATGAAGAGTTACAAGACAAAGACAAAAAGTAAATACGGTATACAATGACAAACATATATATATATATTTTCTATATATATTTTCTATATATATTTTCTACATATATTTTCTATATATATTTTCTATATATATTTTCTATATATATTTTCTATATATATTTTCTATATATATATATATATATTTCATAACAGACTTTTAGTGCAACGTTACAGTGATCGATTTTTATCATTGTTAATCTTTAAAAATTTTACAACATCAGCTCTTGCAAGTAGCATTCACTTGTGCTTAAAGTGCATTGACATCTAAATTAGAAAGAGTGGATGTATATTTAAGAAATTCGATAAGTCTATCTTTGTCTTTTTGTGGCACACAATGGTACCAGACAAGCAGTGAGAAAATTATGCGCTTCAAAATGATGGCATTAAAGACATTTTCCTGAGCATTTTGATTAACAAAAGACACAACATAAGCCAGACTATACCGTACTATATAATAGGCTTTACTCAACACCTTTAATGTGTGGCAAGAAAAGGTCAAACTACCATCTACATCGACACCTAATTATTCAGTTTTGGAGGTTCTAGGCCAAACAAACCTCACATAGTATCGTGCATGATAAGGTTTCGTAGAAGGAACAAACCCTCAGTAAACCATGATTGTATGTCTCGATATCACTTCATGTTCTATTATGCAAAAAGGAGTTTTCTCGAGAAATGAGTTCAGCGCATTATGGAAAGTCTAAGAGGACTAGGTGTCTAGGCACCGCCGATCCTTCAACGATAATATCTTGCGATTTTGACTGTATTAGAGCTTCATGTTTAATGTTTTTGTATGTAAAGCTCACTTCCTTTGATTTGATAGGATTAAGAATTGAATTTCTGCGGTCGCATGAATGTTGCAACAATGTCATTGACCGATGACTGATACTTCGTGGCAATCTTGTATATGACGCAGCCAGTATCATCGACATATTTTGTGATGGAAATGCTTGAATTTGTTCTAATTCCGTCAGTATAACATGTAAATGAAATCGGCGAATAACGGACCCCCTTGAGGCATACCCAAATTTTATTTCTGATATTTCTGACAACCCTTCATAGAACTTTAATTGTCTTGACCTCCCTTCGAGAAATTATGCCAACCAATGAATAAGCCAAGTTTCTTTTGTAAATTGATGACTAATTGATTTGGCAAGACCGTATTAAATGCTCTTGAAAAGTCAACAAAGAGGACCTTTGTTATAGTCGTTTCTTTACAATCTAAATGAGACACGATATCATTGACTAATAAAAGTATCTAATACAAGATACACCGTTTTTATTGGCAAAATTACTGACGCTCTATTCCTAGGATAGGCCATCGCCCGTGAATCTGTCCCTTAGACATATACCCAGTAGCTCCTGCTACTGCAGCGTATGGGCTTCGTACTTCGCTGCACACAAGCTTATACGTCAGGGAACTGTAGAGCCTATTGGCATATCATGACTGTAAGTGTAAGGAACAAATGGGAGTAGAACTACCAAAACAAGACTTCAGACTTGATCCTGCTCATACCACTGTCTGCAGTTTCAATTTGAAATATTTCAAAACGACATATCTACCGTATTTTTTTCTCTCTTAGTTCAAACCAAACTGGACACTAAGGGGATTGTAAAAAAAGTTCTGCCCCCTCCCTCCCCCCTTAATGAAAAAGAACAGAAAAATATATCACTGTCGGAGTCATAAAACGTATGTTACGCGGTTTTTTTTTTCGGTGGACGCCGTAAAAGCACGTTCCACTTTCATTCGAACGCCACCGCCATGCAATTAAGACCTGAGTCTGTTAAATAACTATATTATGCAATACTTCCTATCCGGATTCATTTGTGCTTTGTATCAGGTAATCATAGCCTCGTGGACATATTCTTCCTCACCGATTTCTTAAAATTGACTGCTCATTTCAGCGGCAATCATGTATAATTATTCATATATGCATTTCTAGTCGCAAGTGTTGACTCTATGATATTTTATATCATGTAGCAGTAACCAACTATACAAGTCAAGACAATCATCCGATTTTTATTTCACAAACAGTTCAGAAACTAGCTGAGGGAGTGAGAATTAGATATTTATGAATTCAGCTGAAACAAAATCGGAGTTTTGTTGACGAGGTTATCAGGACAAAATAATGAAATTCAGATTCACGTCGTAACTGTAAAACTGTATGAGAAATGTAATGTGTAATAATATTTACAAGCCAAAGTAGTGGAAGTAATTTCAAGCCGTCGAATTTAATTAAAAACTGAACGACACATCGCGCGGTAGGTAATCTCGTCGCCGTGCATGCGATGTGTTCGTTTTGTTGTTCCGATCACATAGTTATACTTATCGTTCAATCACTACAATATACGTAGATGACTTAAAGGGAAATAGGGCGTTTAGAATACACCAGGATGACGTACAAACGAAAATAACTTTAATCATTGTTAAACCATTCCGTCTCATCAATAAACATCTACCAAAGCTTCATCTCCTCAAAATGCATGTGATGAGTGATGGAAGATGCATCATTTGAATTTTGAAAAGTTTGGGTGAACAAATTAGTGTTGAGCAACAAATAACTGAATTTCTATCTGTGAGAAGCTTATTTCTTGAAAAGAAGGCTACTCTCCTTCCTTATTTTGAATAATCTCTCATTCTACGTCCTCAAACATTGGTTTTAAAAATATGGATTTTTTCTCTAAAACAAACGCCCTATATTTCCCTTTAATCAACAGTGCGTCTCAGCAGATACTAATGTACAGTCCTTTATGTATATTACCTGGGAAAAATCGTCGCTGTGACGTTGTCATATATTTTCTTACCATCGTAATAAGCATATGTCTTCCTGAATAACAGCAACTGTATCCTGTTCTTGTGTCTCTTTTTGCAACGTTTCCATGTCGTGTTTGAATTAAGGGCAGATTCTCATCACCCCAGTGCAATTTTTTACTTAGGGGGTACTCATATAATTCTCTATTGGTGACCGCTCTCCGACTGACATAAAAGTAACACAATTTCAAAAGATGCAGGTTAGCTCATCACTCATACCCGCTCTATAACAGATCATGCACAGAGTGAATTAATTAAACATACTAGGGTCTCGTAACTAGGGTCTTGTATGCTCACCAGTGTATCCCTGAAGCAATAAAATCACAGGTTTGGGTCTGCACTGGAAGAAATTAAAGACAGTTGTGGGTGGGGCTTGAAGCAGTCTAGTTGGGAAAATTGGCACTGTATGGGGTCGCAGGGGCGTAGCCAGGTGGGCGATAGTGGCGGTCGCCCCCAACCAAAATGAGAGAAAAATCAAGGGGGAAAAAATTAAAAGAGAAAGAATGGGAAGGAGGAGGAAAAGAGAGGAAGGAATCGGATGGGGGGGGGGGCTGGACCCTTATTTTTGCTTTGTGTCATTTCAGATCTATATTCCTGGAGTAGACATAAAATGTGCATACTTTTATTTTTCTGGAATACTGGCTACGTCACTGCCATGAGGTATCCTGAAACTGAATACTCAGCTCTTTAATATATGACAAATGAAAGATGGTTTAGGCAAAACGCTACTCCCGTGTGAGGGTAGGAGGATGGGTGGGGACAGGAAGATTCAAAATTGACGAAAAATTAAAATCATTACTTGAAAAATAGGGCTTCTTGGAGATATATAAAATTTAGCCTGAAATGTGGCACCATTTTGCACCCTCTCTGAGCTGAAATTTTCCAACCCTTAGACCCCTCCCCACGGACCACCCCCTAACATTAAATCATCCCTACGCCCCTGTGGGGTCGAGGAGTATCTGTCTTTACATACAGGGACTCACCGCCCCCAGACAGTTTCAATTCTCTCAGCCACTTACTTCTAAGTCCCTCCCACAGTCTGTCCTAAGCTCCTGTACATGTATAATCAAAACAATGGTATGCCGTGTATGCTGTGTAATACGAGCTACTCTGCATCTTTCGCATTTGCTGTCAATCAAAACGCAGAACCAATTGAGAATTTTGCTTGCCACCAGCCGAAAGCGTAGCTTGGGGTGATGAATGACTGCCTTTAAACATCGGACAATCAGTATACAATGTATCCCGCGTGTATATTGATTCACATCAGGCGTTTGAAACAAGCGAAAGAAAACCTGGAATTCATGTTTTAAAAATTACGATATATGTTTCAGGTGGTATTTGAAAAAAATAAAGTAATGAAACCTCAAGCTTGGAGTATGAATATATTGTGACTTGATTTCATTTTCTCTTTTCAGAATTGTACCAACCGACACGTTATCACGTGTCAGTTCACCAGTATCCAAACACCTGCTAAGAGGGTTGATATGAGAAAGAGATAAAAAAGCCACGTGTTTCCGATAAGTGCGACATACGTTCTGTCATTTTTACGTAAATCGCTCTGCCTTTCATGTAGGCCTATATCGTCAGCAACTTCCTTCATCGTCTGTAGAGGAGGGTGTGATAATGCACCATGCCACCTAACCTGATCAATTACCATAGCAACGATACTGTAGATACAACCAATTCCACTACAATGGCAGAGTACGCAGGCGGTACCCTAGCGGGTGAAACTAATCCTAGAGATCCGTTGATTTACATTCTGGCGGTCATATCGTTCTACGTTATCGCTATCGTTCTACTGATGATTAAATCTGTCCACGAGCAGGGATCAGAGGGTGTAGCGTCGAGTCCGCTTCAATATAGAAGCTCTTTGGTCAACGACGCCAGCAGCGTGGAAGCTATTATCAAACCCCCGTCCAATCAGAATGATATTGTCAAAGCGGACGTACACAGGAGTAGACATTACGACAGTCAAACGTCTTTACACGTGATAGAAGCTTTTCCTTACCACCCGAAGCAAGGACGAACAGATGTATAAAATCCAAGATGGCGGCTGCCGTTGCTCCCGCCATATTGGGTGGCCTCATGTGTGGTGAATATTTAAATTGCCATATGTTACCTTTACATATATATGTATATACACAAACACGGGATGAAGTCATTTCTAAGAAACTGAGTAACTGACTCATTAATTTTCCTTGCACTTGAGCCACTATGCATCTTTTTCGCTTTCACAGAAAGACTCAACAGAAGCTATACTCAAAACAAACTTTTTACACACCAAGCAGAAAGTTGTGCAAGAAATGCTAACCAAAGGTTAAGTTAGGAAGAAGCGACGACAAACGACGAATAAAGATATATAGCAAAGACAAGAGAGCTACGTCAATTAAATGTACTTTTAGTCACGATAAAAGGCCGTGATACGCCAAAGATTCTCGAGTTTTCAACTCTAGGGTTCTTGAAAGAAAACATTTTGAAAGCTATACATATATTTTTGATAGAGTGCCACCAACTTCATATTCATTGGTAGCAATCTGCGGTCAGAGTAAAATATATAAAAAAAAATGTTCTCATCTGATAAACTAGTTGTGGCCTGACAAAAGGACATCAAGCAACAGGGAAATGGTTATGAATTGCATTTCCATATAACCGAAAAACCGAATAACGGCAGATTGAAAGGAGGGAAGACAAGCATGGCGCACGTGTGCAAAAATGTGACTTAGAGGCCATGCATGCTATATAAAATATGAAGTTATGTTCGAAGCATATATGTGTTCATACTTTCCACAAATTATCGAGAAAATCGATCTTATTTGTCCACAGTGCGAGAATTTATGACTGATTTTAAGTATACCGTTAAGATAACGCAGTGACTATAACTGCCATATAATGTACATGTTATTCCAAATGACATTTAAGAGATCATCGAAATTTAAAGTTGTAAAACATTTTTGCCGTTATACGTACTTCCAGTATATTTGACATGCTGGCCATATACATTAGAAATGAGGCCAAATTTTAGGTAAATTTGAAAAAAAAAACCCAACAACTGTAAAAATGTAAGTAGTGAAAGAGGTTTTAATATATGATAACGTGGTATAAGTAAACCTTCCCACACACCGATAGTGACATACCGCTGGGCTTACCAATTTAATATACGACTTCAAGTTTTATTTTTGATAAGATAATTCAGGTGACTGACCGATACGGGGAATATTTGAAGCAGGAAATCACCTGAGGTGTTGAGAAAATTTTCGCGAAAAGTGAAAAATATCTGATATCGTAATGTAAATATATGTTTTATTTAGCATAGACAAAAAAAAAAGAAGTTCCTTTGCTCAAACGTTTCAATTTTATTTAAGTGTCTGTTGTACGCCCCCTTTATCGTAAATTCACAATAGACTATCCTGTGATACGAAGTATACATCGCCATATGAAATGCAGTCTGTCTGACATCCCCGTGCCGGAAATATCCCAATACCACAGATGTGAATAAAAGAATAATGTAAGATTAAAATGTCATTGGATTAGTCTTAACTTCGTGAATCCTGTCCTTTACGTTAATCCTCCGTGTTATTTCTCGCCTGAAGATGCTCGGTATTCCTATTAAAACGTTAAAACATTGGGTTTAGCTGTATTGTTATTGTCTGTGCGAGGAGTTCAAATATTGGGGTCTCGCGCAATCCATCTCCCGCCCGACTCTTCCCCACAATAAGTCAAGCAAGTCAAAATTAAAAACCTCCCACCGCCCCTTACCCACCCCAAAATGCAGTTTAAATATTGATGAGGTAAGGGAAGAGAACACACTGAAACTAAAAGGTTAACATGACATTTGAACTACCGTAGTTGAAATATCCTGTTTATTTTTCACCTTAAATGCTTACATTAGTAAAATACACCGGTGGTTCGTAGAAGTTGCTACAAAGAGGAATCATTTGGACTTACATACGACTGTCCCTTCACCGGCCTCCCCCCACCCCTTCTCTCAATTTGTAATGGGGCTATTCTTTGTCATATTACTGTGAAAATATTGTCGACTGTGAGGGAAAAATGATGTCATTTCTGTTTCACGTGACCCTGTCACGTGAAACAGAATGGCTGCGATCGTTTTTTTTTCTTTTTTTTCTAGTAGTTAGGAATAACAGATTTTTCTGTGCCAAAATATGCAGACAATAATTGACCTTCTGTTCAACAACGTGTTTTTTTATTTTGTTTCTATTCCCCGTTTTGTACCTCAAGTAATGAACCATGCGTTCTCTTTTCAACTGTGGGCTGAAGTTAAATTTCTTGCTATGCAACGTAAAATTGCAGCGACCTTTTCTAATCATTACTTTTTCTCTTCTTTTACTATGACGAATCTTTCTTTACTGAGGGAAAAAAAAAATTAAATCAATGAATGACGGTCTCTCTCAATGTCCATTATCGACGCATATTAAGCATCGCACTTACCTTCAAGCTCCGTGAAGTATGTAACGGATCTACTAACGTGGAATAGCAATGTAAAAGTGTCCTTGGCAAGATAATCTCTGCGAAATTACAAGTATTTTGTAAGTCTAAAAACCTCTCATGTAACCATTCTTACATTTGGACAATGGGGAGAAACGCAGTTTAATTCATAGGGAGATAACGTTCAATTGTGCGAAAGAATTAAATACGTTTTTGTTTGTATATTTGTTTGTTTAAATGCAGCTGGGCAGCACGTATGGCCATGATATTGTTCAATATTGAGTGTTATAATGAAATGTAGTAAGATAATATGAAGGAAAAAGGTACGCTTGGTCAGTATCTCCCCCCCCCCCCATGAAAAAAATATATCGTCCGCAAAATGACATGTACTGTTTATAACTTTTGTAATCTAAATGATGATTGAAAACGTACAGCTAGTTGATTGACTCGTCCACTTATTCGTCTAAGCTCAAAATAGATCTTAACCAAGAGACGGTTGGAGGGGGGGTTGAGGTGTCACCGCTCACCCCTACGAAAACATTCTCCTTAGAATATTTTTGGTGACGAAATTATTATCATTATGTCACGTGTCCCGGTTTTTCAGGGAAAATCATCTGTATTCAAACGCTTTGCCTATTTGTTTCTTGTGTCTTTTTTTTCTTTCATTATTGGTTGTTCTTATTGTTTCTTGTTTTAGACTGATTTCTGCTAATAACAGAACGAACTGGTGAGAGTTACTCAGCCGTAGGCCAGGGCTGATGTAGGCTGATGAAAGTTAGCTTTGCGTTTGTAACTTCAAACCTAGTGGTAAAATGTGTGGATCGTTGTCACTGAGACATAGCTAGAGAAAATATACAAATATACGAGGAACAATTTTCGAGAGCACTCCTTAACCTGTGCTGATTTAAAGGCTGTATTGCATCACCCTAAGCTATATTTTTACCTTCCTGAAAGGAAAATTCTCAACTGGTTCTAAGTTACAGTACTCTTAGATTGCCAGCAAATTCGAAAGATGCAGAGCAGCTCGTATTACACAGCGTACACAGGGATCCATTGTTTTGATTACACATGTGGAGAAATGTAAGACAGGCTGAGGGAGGGACTAGAGGTAGGTGGTTGGGAAAATTGAAACTGTCTGGCGTGATGCATTACTGCCTTTAATGTCGTCAATTGGACCAGCAAATCTGAAAGCAGTATTTACACATTGCGCCCCCAACCAAGATGGACAGAAATAAGCTGCACATGGCAAGGTTTCTTTCGATGTCACTTTTGATTTTTTGAAAGCCGGACAATGGCAGCATACACAGTATGAGTTAAAAAAAATACCTGAAAATTTTGTTAACATTCGGGGAAAGACAGGTCCGCTAAGACAAGAGGTTTTAAGAATATTAGTCTCTACTTTAAGGTAATCGTTACACCCCAGAATTTGTGTCCCGTTTAAAACATAAAAAAATCAAACTTAGGACCTTGAATGCTGAACTAGTTGGCAAATTCTATATGAATATTCATGTTTATGGTCCGTCCGCTTTGTTCTGAATTTGAGTCTGGTGACGTGTTGAGGCAAGACTTTAATTATATGTTTTATTTATATGTATAATAGTACTTGTTTATTGTTGTTTTAGGGGAATTTTGTCTTATTTTTTTTCTTTGTTGTAAAGAATTCTTTTGAGGAAGTGTTAATCTATTTGTCTCGTTTTATCATATTTATTTGTAATTATCAGCACGGTCCCTATGGAAGAACAGTCAACATATGTTTCATGAATATTCAGTTTTTTTGCAAATTACGCACGTAATGAACCATGCAGACCAGTAAGGTGTCTGCACTGGGTTGGTGTATAAACAGTTTAACAGGACACGTTATCACCAGCAAGGAGGGAATAGTTTGGTCTGTGTCAATTATGTACTTTAAAGCAGGATGTGTTCTTTGGTGAAAATATATCTTTTATCGTTTTATATGCTTCCAACTTTGAAGTCAACCGTAGTTTACATAGCTTTTAACAAGTGTGCGAACTATTCCCATTCCTTTGGTGGACTTTTGTAAACCTATAGATATTCAATTATTTGTTGCTCAACAATAATTTGGCCACCCAAACTTTTAAAAATTCAAATGATGCATCTTCCGTTACTCATCACATGCATAATGTTTTGAGGAGATGAAGCTTTTGCAGATGTATTTTGACAAGACTGAATGGTTTAACAATGATTAAAGCTATTTTTTTGTATGCCATGTTGGTGTTTTATAAACACTCTATTTCCCTTTAAACCAAAGTTTACAGATCATGTGTAACAAAGATTTAATAGTAAACTCAATAGATAAAAGATTCTCATTTATTCCATTTGTATAATTTCTCTATTATTGGTATACGTTTTCGGTTTTGGTTGGCCGATTCGTGATAGCTTACAGATAAACTGTCTCATAGATTTAAATACTGAATTCATTTTATGTTCTCAAAACAAAATTGGTCGATCATAAAAAGCAAAACATAAAAACAATCTGGAAGAAAAATGATGAATGAGGACTGATACAAACAGGAGAAAAACTGGAAAGGATAGACTTAACGAGATATGGTTTAATTAGTGCTCTCTAACATCCAAGTAAAATTTAAGTGATCATACCTGCAAACACAACGAAAAATTGATCACCGTGGCTCAATTTAGGCACTTTCCCCCAGGGTGAAACAGGGTACATAATCACTGACGATGATGGACAGTGGATGCGGCCATATTTAGAGGGCGCTCGGTGTCTTTTCGCAGAAAGCAGCACAGTTCAGGCTGCTTCGTCTCTATTCAAAACAAACTGTCGTTCTGTTTTTGTTTCTTTTTTTATCAGATTCAATTACATGGCTCATAAATATAAATAAGAGGTTTATCAGGTAATTCACAAGATTCAAAACGTACTTATGCATGTCAAGGTGCCTAAAAATTGGGGAAACCTGGATTTATATTAGGGAATTATTCAGACCACGCTGACAGACTTATAGGTTTGTTAATCAATGATTCAAGGATATAACTGAAGATTTAAAAAAAAAAAAAACCAAAGCAAGACCTTCAAATTTTTTTTAAATTTTTTATTTCGTATTTCATCTGATTGACCTGAAATATCGGTCAATTTTGTACGTTCTTAACGATCGAACACCGAGGTTTATCATTCGGAGGATCTTGGTCGAATATTTGCGGAACTATTTTTGCCAATACTTTAACGACTGATTTTTCGATACCACTTTATCGGTATAAAAATGTGTAAAATCGTCGAGATGCGTCATCTCTCAGTTTAAGGAAATGATGGCTTATGTTACTCTCACCTCAATTCGATTTCATGGTAAGAGACTCGATGGTGAAAACGTGCAATACACTCTCCAAAGTTGTAATTACAATTGTAAGATGTGTGGATACAAATAAATAAAACGACTGCACGAAAGCCGAATCCTTCGAGGCCAGAATTAAAAAAAAAAAATAATTCAAACAATTCGAACAAAACAATCAAACTCAACGACTTTATTCCGATTAAAGCACAAATCGAACACCATCGAATTATACACACCAAGATCAAAAGATATGATGGGTTATTGAATAGAAATTATAGTATGTCAATCAAGAATCCATATTTATTAAAACAGTAGCCAGCTTATTTCTGGAAGTATCCCAAATAGTTTTTCGTGTTGTCTTCGTGTACATTTGGCTTTCCTTTAAGAGTGTGAGTCACTGTGAGATACTGCTTTACATCGCACATAGCGAGAGAGAGAGAGAGCTGATGCTACTTCACCGTCTTACGAAGATGGTCTTCATTGGACTAGTACAGACACCTTCCACATCCCTACGATCATGATAGCTAATGATTTAAGTTATTAGTCCGAGCTTCCGTTCAGTATTACGTTAACATAAGACTTGCATCTTCTAAAATTAAATTTCTGGATGTTAGTTGAAAAGGTGCTGACAAAGCAACCATTGCAAAATGCAGCAACATTAAATTAATTACCATTACCTATTTTACGCTGCAAACAAAGATCGCCTTCATGACGTATGTCATAGCGGTCTATGGAATACTGGCAATGCCGGTGTTCGTCCATTGAGCAATTACGGTGATGATGGCTCCATGACTGGTCACAACATACCTAGACATTTTTAAGCTCTCGAGGGTCCTAACAGTGCCGTAAAGGGTATTTCATTGTGCTATATGTGCTTGAAAAAGGAGGTTGCGTCCGCAATCTATCCATCGTTACCAAATATCAACAGCGTCCCCTTTCTGAATTGCTTTACTCTGTGAACGTTCCTTTGCTGATACATACGTAGATACGATAGGTACGGCGGATGTAAGAAGGATGTGGGATGTAACGTTATTTTGTTTCCCTATCTTCTTGACGATATGCCGAATTACGCTAACTCCACATCTTGGACATATATGGCAAATTGTCGAGTTAACGTGTTAAAGATAGCTTGTTATCTCGAGAGTTAACTGCTGAATGCGGCGACCATAGACTTTGTCCACGGCCACTAATTTTATTGAGGAGGGCTCTTGATGTCTTTTCGCGGGAGACGGAACAGATTAATCTGTTTCAGTACCATTCAAAGCAAACTATCTTTTACTAACTTTTTTTTATCAAATTCGCTCTAAATGACTAATAAATGTAAATCAGAGGTTTACCAGGCTAGGTTCAAAACATGCTACATTGCATATATAAGTATAATTAAGGAAACAGATAGTATTTTGCTATGTACTGTTATAAAGAAGAACGCTGCTTCCGCAATCTATTCATCTTAATCAAGTATACACAGCGTCCCCTTTATAATTCCTTAATAAGGAGTTAATTCTTTTTACGATAAGATTTATGTTTAAGAAACGGCGGATGTAAGGGGACCTGAGATATGTAAAGTGATCGTATTAGAATGAACTTGTTATCTTGACAAAATCTTGGTTTGTCTAGATACCTACTTAGATTAACTCGGCATATAGGGAATACTATAAAATTGTAGAGATACGCTGGCAGGAATAACATGGCTATCTCGCCAACAGTTTGTTTGTTTGTTTGTCGAGATGCAGACCTACGCTAACTCAACATCAAGGGGAAAATTTGTCAGGGCATTCCGACAATTTGATAAATTTTTCAACGACGTCGAGTTATCGCCAGTCGGTATATCGAGAACAAGCAAAATTTTGTCTAGATGACAAATTATTCCTAAAAAATATTTCGACAATTCGACAAACGTTTTCGAGATGTCGAGACACCCTAAGTCTGTATGAAAGACAAGAAACTAAATTTCGTCTATACTCTCTCTTTTTAACACAGGAATTCATCATTGCACCAAATGGCTGTCGAGCCTTTTATATTCCCATTGCAAGTTTTTATGATTACTCTTGACGTGCAGTAATCTGAATCAATTCAGATCTTGGGTGAATAAGACTTTATGTATATTCGTTTTGAAACAAATAGTCTCTAAGTTTATCTGGTTGGATATTTACGAGTGACGAACTTAACCGTTTCCGCACAACCTTGTACCTCTCATTACCTCTCAAATAATGATAGCGTTAACGCTGCCCGTGCAGCTCTACACTAAGTAATCTGGTGGTGCGCCCCCAATAATACCATGTTTCTCCAAAAGTGCGAAGATAAGTTTTTTATACTCCAAAGTTCTTTATATTCAATTGCTACTAAACAGTTACAGATTGTGAGTGAATATAAAAGCGTTCTTTGTTTGATTGTCGTTGTGACGACAGCTCAAAAAGTAAAAAAAAGGAAATAACTACATTCGAGTCAGAAAATACATAATGAACTGAGAAGGACACTCTTCTGTGTAAACAAGGTTCCCCACATAACAGGTTAACGTAAGATGGCGTTTTCATGACATCCGAAACCACATTTCCGAGGTGAGGGGAGAACATTTCATGAACAAGATATGAAACTTACAGAGAGCAAAATTCTACCTGTGCTTCTAGCCTTGTTATGCTCTCTTAAAAGGTTAAAACGACCTGACGATTTACATGATAGTTATTTAGTACAAATATTTCACTTGAACACTGTGTCATTGTGCGTTAAAGGTCGTGTCACATGAAAATGGCATTTTGGAGTATAGGGTGCAATTAAGCGTTTCAAATTTTTAAAAACGCCACAAATTGCATAAAAATCCATCAAAGATTGACCAATTTACAACAAAATTAGTATCTCACAGCTGTATCATGAATAAAAGTTAGCTAAGTAAGCAAATTTGTGACGTCAAGAGATGGACTCACATGCTTTGTATTATATTAATCCTGTGTTGATGTAACCGTTATTTTAAGGACATCTGAGAATGCTATATGCCAGGAGGGTTTGATTTTGGAAGCATGTATTTTCTTCTTCAAAACTATCGATGTGACTTACCAAAGTGATACTCAGTAATTAAGAGGCACAATATATAGGCTTAACAAAAGATATACTGACACTGCGCAACACTCACCTCATCTGGTTTGCATTTCTCTCAAACTTTGATAAGTCACATCTCAAAAACGGTGAAAGATATAAACAAAATTTCAACGGATTTTCACTCAGGGTTTCAGTTTGTAACTTCGAAATGAAGTGTGCTCTTTCTAGAAGCATGTCACACAACCTGTGAGTGGGTAACATTGTTTCGATCACTTCCGTATATTTATCAATTTAATATGCGTTAGAAGGGTTAAGGCAATAACACAGGCTTTCAAAAACAATCTTACAACATATCGTGTTCATGTATGACAAATATATTTGCCAAGTTAGAGGTCAGTCTATAACCGTTTATACATGGGCATCTCATAGGGCCTAACCTTATAGACGACTATACCGTACAGTGTGGTCGTAATCTCAGTCAATCTCCAGAAGATTGAGCGGTTGACAGGGCTGAGTACAACAAGTCCATAAGCTAGTTAAGCCCGCTGGTGTTTGGTTACTAATTCCACTTGTGTGCAAGAGTTGCAGTCCTGCTGGTTAAAATTATAAATCGACAGATTTTGTCTCTTATCTGAGGTGTAGTTTGGTAAATCTATCTAATTGAGATTACAGGGGATAATGCGTGGGACGATACCCTCGGGGTTTCTAAACCAAGAAACCACCTACAGGGATTAACGGTGAATTCCCAGTATATTATTAGGGAATCGTCTTGAATCACAGTATAATGCTATCTAATATGATATATCAATATGCCCGCCAGTCTGCTCGGTCTATCTGTTTGTCCGACAGTCTATCTCTACGTCGATGTGTATGGTTGTCTGTCTGTTCATATATCGATCTATCAAGGAGTGGCATCTGCGTCTCCAACATCAGCATAATTTGTTACGATTTTGAAGTTTTAATTAAATCGGTCACTGGGATTGTCACGTTTTAGATACAGATGGGGTTAAGATATACGAACGGCTACACTTCCAACATATCTTTCGTGTTTAACACTAAACGTAAGTAGGCTATACATGTGTTTGGCCATCAAGTCCATGACCAATTCACTTTTACATAGCCTATACTTACTTATTGCTTATCTTCACCCTCTTGATCTTTTTAATGCATAAACGGTTAGGAAAACTTTGAGGGTTCTGACTTCCTTCATTTAGCCTGTTTTGCATTAACCCCACCAGCAATGCGCTTACGATACAATCAGTATATTAATCCAAAAGAAACAAGGCAAGATAAAAGCAAAAAACGATACTCTAAGAAGAATGACGGAAAGATACATATTGCACTAGCAAATCTATGACATTCAAATGAATATGCGAATGATGAAAGGACATGTTACTCGTGTGTGACTCTTTACTGATTCTTGCTTGGTGACAGGTAAGAGCTTTTCGTTAACAAAATGATTAATTAAAAAAAAATCTGTGAAATAGATATAGGTCAAAGAGACCGTGGCGCAATCCAGATGTATGTGAGTCTTGGCGGATGGGGGGGGGGGGGAGGGTTTGACCGGTCGACATAGAACGTGGACGCTGTGATGATTTTCAGAGCACACTTATACTCAGCAGTAAAGCTTAAATTTGAACCTCAATAACTTTATTTTCATACTCCATAATCCTCATAGACATTAAGAAAAGCAAATTATTACAAGAAAACATGGTAATCCAAGCAAAGCCCTATTTATGCAGACAGTTATTGCTACTTCAAACAGTAACCCCTAAATTAGTGACGTTTGCAGAGAGTTACCAAGAAAAGACTGACGTCACAGTGTGTATTAATAAGACAACCAGTCACCTTTAAGCGTCTCCATAAATCGTTCCCCCACCGTGTCTGTTTATGGAAACTTTAGACCATAATTCAATAAGACTGATGATATGAACTCATTTTACTACCTATAACTCAACTGTGTCAAGTAAGTATGGAACGCATAAACATATATATATATATATAAATATGAAATAAAACAGGTCCAAAACTAAACGAGTATGTATCCTGTTCGTGTTGTTTCTCAGTAAGACTCCACTATGATAACAGAATATTCAATCGACAAGTTCGTGTGGATGTTTAAACCACAAATATAGCTTTGATATGTTGTAGAGTAATTAAATATGGCCATTACAGCGAAACTTCCATTCGATTCCCACGTGTGACACCCGAGATATGAGCGGTTTAAGTTGCCACATTTGCTACTGAAAGTTAACTTGAGGCAAACAGAAGTGATATCATCTCCCCACATTGATAAAATATTTCATGACTATGAAATATTTCTTTAGACTTTACACCAAATTTCATACTTCAATATCTAGTGCTAACATAACGTAAATGTATGGAGAGTGTGAGAATTTCGCAACCTTAAAAAAATCAGTACTTAAGGTGGCCACCTATTGGTTTCAAGGTCAAAATAATAAATTTAATAATATGGAAAACAAAAGACTCTCCAGCAATGTGAGGAGATGATGTTACTCCTGTTTGCCTCAAGTTCGCAGTTAGTAGCAAAGGATGTAACTTCAACTGGTAATGTCTCGAAAACCACGCATGGGAACGGCGTGGAAATTTCGCCAGAATGGTTAGATAAACTTACCCTTCATTATATACAAGCTAAATTTGTGGCTGGACCATCCTATTAAATGCGAGAACACATTGTACTGAAGACACTCCAAAACCAACACCAATAGTCTGTAACTCTCTTTAATTACCCTAATATACATGCTAAGCCTGGTAAGATGATTAAAAGTCAAAGAAAATTTAACTAGTTGTTCAGGTGTGACATCACAGAGTCCCCATAATGCAATGCACCTATTAGAAAGTCTTGTTAAGCTGCATAACTTCCAAGATATATGTTATTTCACTAACAAAAAAGAGAAAAACCTTTTGCACTGGTAAGTCCCTTGAACTGTCTTTTCTTTTTAAAACGGTCAGCTTAAAAGACGGTATCACCTATAGGGACTTCAACGTTTTGCACCTCACCATGCAGACAAGAAGTTCAGACTTTTGGGGAACTCACACAGGGGTCAAACCGTCTTAAAGTCATGTAATATCCTCTAAGCCTACTTCATTTGAATCTTAAATAACTTTCGGGGTAAGTTTCTCACTCTTCACGCGTCACTATTTTCGTTTTTAGCTCAAACGTGAATAAAACCTTGTAACTTTCCCCCCTCTGCATAAATGGAAGTTATTCCAGAAACACTTTTAGTTGACGTCATCGTCGGATTCACAGGACAAGCCCGTGTCTCACCGAGGTGAGCCTCTGGCAATTCAAAGCATTCGCCACGGTCGAAATGAAGTATGACAGGCGAGACTTTTATTGTAATCAGTTAAACTATACAAGCCACGGCATCTCGGAGTAGTACGAACCTGAGAATTGCTTATACTTTCTGGCTCGGGGGGCACGAGTCACAATTCCTCAGTTTTCATTTCACACCAACCGTATGGGTAAAAGGCCGCTTTAATTTCAAACTTAATCTACGACCATCATATCATCAAGGCCACAATAACTCTTACTTTCTTTGGAGGAGAACGGTCAGGAATGGTTCAAGTTATTCCAGGCTGCAGCATTTCCTGTAGTGTTCAGAGTCTACCAGGCAACTGCATTCATGCTGTCTTCCGTGTCCGAGGAGACTTTTAAAGAGTGAAGTTTTGGAAGAGTTTGAAAGAGTTTCAATCTGAACTATCTCAGTTGACATCGCAAGACCGTATCCCTTGAGCTATCTATGAAACTGAGTCGAGCTCGTCTACAGAAGATATATTTCATTTTTTTTCTTTCATCGGAGTGACTGTAACTAAATCACGTTACTCGTAAACGAAAACTTCGAACGATTATCACTATAAAGAAATGTGAATGAAAATTAGAAATTGGGAAATATTAATTCACTTGTTCTATTTCATGGGTGAATTTGATTTCACTTCCTCGTTTCATCTTGGGATCACAAGGGCTGAGAACTACTCGTCGTGAATTGATAAAATATCTTTCATGCAGAATAAAAAAAAAAAAAAATAGCAAGCCATAGAGCGAGAGCAACTTAACCTTACCTGTTGTCAAAGAAGTTGACAAGAACACGCGGGAGAGAAACATTTACAGGTAATAGCAAATCGATTTTCGAGGGACTTAAAATTTTTCTCTGAATTACGACCAAATAATCTGTTATATGCAAGACACGTGACAGCTTAATGCCTTCAATAATAAGGGGCTGGATGCTTTAAGCCATGTTATAAAACTTGATTTGAGTTGGTGTCCTATAACAAATTAGGCATGTTGATTTAAGCCACGGTTTATGCTCACTGTCCCTCGTGAGATTAATTTGGAATAAATAAGACAGAAGCAAATACCGAACTGACACGTCTGAGGCTCAAAGATTTGATTCGATCTAGGAAAAAAAAAGAAAGTTGTTGAGTTCGTTGTGAGCAGACCAAAAGCAAAATAAAAAAAAGGGGGAAAATAAGAAACAAATACAAGCAAGAAGCATATTCGACACGAAAAATTGGTAACCTCTCTCTCAGTTTTGGACTTCGCTTCTTTTGGAGTACGTTATAATTCAAGACTGTGAAGACGTCCACTTCAGTGCCGCCACAAATAAACTTTCAGTCATACGAGGAGACATGAAAACTATCAGCTATTTGTTTACCATCAATGTTCTTATTTTGTCTGATCTTAAGGACTTTTTTGTTTGTGTTGGAATTGATTCTGTCGTATTCCATCCTTAAGATGGTAACATACTACTGGCTTTTTCTCGAGAGATGTTAAGCTGTTACATCATATGACACCTTCCAGAGTTCAGTGTATGACAAGGAAAGAAAAAAAACATACCACGTACAAGTTGTAGCCTTTCGAGTTTTGTTTAATTTTAACAATGGCAGTTTTTGACTATTATATGCTAAGCATTAATACGTCTTATTCTATTAGTTTCAGTGACCATGACACAGAATTCATTATAAAATCAAAATTTATCGTCCAAGTTATTTTCATAGTGATCTTGATGCTCGTCGGTACGCTTGGAAACGTAAGCTTTCTGATTTCGGTTTGCAGTTCTCCTCGGTTACGCAACCCAGCCAACATCCTGCTGACCAACCTTGCAATTGGAGACTTGATATATCTGTTCGTGGCCGCACCGTTCTACGTGGAACATGCCCTCCACCCTCTCTGGCAACATTCGGAACTCGTGTGTAAGTTGCGGCACTACGCGCAACTCACCGCGCAGGGAATATGCGTTTACTCCCTCACGGCGTTGAGCTCCGAACGGTACTTGGTCCTCGCTGGACAAACGGTGATGCGTGGCCGAAGGTACCGGCGAGCGCTCGCTGCCGTTTTGTTGTGGATGGTCAGTCTGGTCATTTCGTTACCAGTGCTCTTCTTGTCCAATACCAAAGGTCGCGTATGTCGGGCTTACCCCGTGGACCACAGTGTAAGTAGGATTTACGAGTGTGCCAGATTTTCAGTGTACTTTGCCGTACCACTGTTCGCCATTTGCTGTTGCTACATTCTGATAGCGTATACCCTTTTAACCAGCACCGGCCATTTTAGGCAAGAATCTCAACCGGGGGTACAACATTTCCGAGCGAGGAAGCGCCTTGCGCTAATTGTCATCGTTATTGCGATATTCTTTGGTATCTTTTGGTTCCCATACCACTTGATCCCATTGATGAACGCCTTCGACCCGAACTTCATCGCCAACTCAGACGCATACGTCGTCGTGTACACGTTAGCAGCCCTGACCAACTCGGCGCTAAACCCATGGATCGTATACTTCATGAGTTCTACCCACAGAGCTGTTTTCATGGAGATTTTTTGTCGACGTCACAGGACAAGACCACCCTCTACCACCAACTACAAAACCAAGACAGAAGAGCTCGTACCTCTGAAGAAAGCACCAGATTCTAAGCTAACGTCCGTATCCAGTATCTAGGAAGTCTGATTCAAACCCACATCGATAGAAGGAAAAGAACTTAAACTTCTTGGAAACTACTTGCCGAATAAACGTTCCGAGAAGGAAAAGCTGCTTTGGTTTCTAAGGTGTCACAATTTATGAAAGTAGTAATTACTACCATTCATTAGCCTGTGTATTCGATATAACTAATTAATAGAATATAGAGTTTACGTTTCTCGTCTGCAAGCTAACTTCAAATAATAGCATATTGTGTAATATACTCCATCAACACTTGAGGCATAGGCAGAGATCCGTCTTGGATATAGTAGGGACGCATACCTGTTCCTCGTGCACTCTTGCGGGAACGTACAGGTTTGGGGAGAGCGCACGAGAAGTGCTTTGCCAAATATACCTTTCAAATTGCGGGACACAAAACTTCCGAGACCCAATGAGATCACCTTAATTTTTCGATCTCATAATCAGAAATTTAAAATAAGAGAAAGAAAGTCAATGGCAAATAATCCAAGTAGATTTCGAACTCGAAATGAAGACTTTTTTCAAGAAAAAAATGATGGGGGACACGGTATTTCACACCACCCTGACTAAAATGGGGATCCTTGGGATGCCTTGTTACTGTTTTCAGTAGGATGTGCGGGCATGACAGGGCCAGGGCAACCCGTTTAATGGAGTCTCTCGAAATTAGGGGCTCGCCTTTACAGCACCCATAGCCATTAACCTAATACAAAACGTGACAATGTCTCAGATATAGTTTTAACGATGTCGGCTCCCTCTTTTTAGAGATTACGTTTGATTATGTTCAATAACACAAAGTCAACTAACTTGGTGAGATTCAATTTAGCAAGCAAATGAATAACATAAGTACCTGTTGTTTATTTGTATACCCTTATGTTATTCGTGGATAACATTCTTGTCGATACAACAGATTAAATTGCGTCATGACGGAACGGCGAACTCATTTTCTAGATAAATTTGTTTTCTCGATTAGATTTTATGTTAGGTTTATTCGATGGAATTACATACATCAATCTAGCACACACATATCTTGGACCGCCATTTCTTTCAAAATCCTCAAAAAAATTAAGCAGGCTGTTTTGCTTTTTCAAATTTTATTTCATACTGTATATTTTTACAGTGAAAATATCACTTATATGAGGGTTCTCGAGGGTACGTTATCGTCAAAATACAGCGGTTGGATTACTTGTTGTCTCAGATACGCATATACCAAACACGTTACGGACTCCATTATGTAGATATTACCAGGGATCGTCTGGAAATTTCAAGTCAAAAAAGTACTTATAGCATAAATTCACACACAGGATCTGTGTGTATATATTTCTTCTTAAATTCATCATTCATCTGTTTTTTTTTCTTCAACTAATAGATGATGTTCGTTCAACTGAAACTAATTATTCGTATCGACGGTGAAAGCATAAATGCTGTATAGTAAACAGTCTACCCGCCGTGTCTGTACGTCTTACGGTTTTACATTTTACTCTTTTTATTATTTATTTATTCTTCTTCTTTTTTTGTCTTCTACAATTTGTTTCGGTCTGCATTCATTGACTATTACAGGAATTTGAGGCGTATTTCGTCACACATTTTCTTAAATATGTTAATTATTCTTATCAGTGGCGGTGTAACTGGGGGGGGGGTGTTATGGGGCCAAGGTCTCCCATTGGTCGGTTTTTCTTCTCTTTTTTTTTGATTGGCGACGCCAATAGCGAAAGAGCGCCGAAAATGCGTCTTATGGCGCCTGAAATTTATTTGCTTATTCATTCAAGTCATCCTCACTTCCATGGTAGCTAAGACAAAGTTGATGTTTGGCGCTACCTGAGCTTTGTCACCCACCCTCCCCCCCCCCCCCCAAAAAAAAAGGAAAGGAACATGCACAAATTCCGCCACTGTTTCGCGTTTAATTCAACTTCACAAAGGCTTTAAAGCAAAAAGGCAATGCAAAAAGGGCTACTATAACCGCTAGGCAGAAACCTTTTTAGAACGATTGTCGTGGTGTTATCGCCGTTTCTTTTGAACAGTGTCATGGAAGTAAATCAAAATTAAACACACAGGAATCCACCATGAATGTGTAATCTAATTAGTTTAAATTTCGATTGCGACCAGACCCCCCATCCTCTTCGTCCCTGCTACGTTTGTGACCTGTCAGAGGTAGATCTACACCTACATCACCAGTGTTGAATTGAGGCTGGCGCCCGATTTTGAAGTTCCTTACCCATACCTTACAGAGCCTCACATTTAGCTACAAAAACATTAAAAAAAAAACAGCAATGTAATTTACATCATGTAAGATTACTATAAGAACTGATTTTACTTTGGCCTCCTCCGAGAAAGCTATCTGTCTGTGGTACACCATTGTAAATCCGTACAAAGTACTGTAAAAATTGTTAGGGTATCAATTTCATGTAAATATGATTAATTGGAATCAAGAGCAACCGATAATATTTTAGTAACAGACATATTTAACGGCTGCACGCAGCATGTTTATTTCTTTAAGGTATATTTTAATGTCCGCAGACAATTATTCATCCTCAAGCGAGGGTGTAAATCTAAATTATATGTCATTACACATAGATGCAAGAAGTATCTTTGCGCATATTGAATGAAATTTTACCTAAAGGTTTAGGTACCTTTGCGTATATTTTTGCTGATACGTCTACAGACACCAGTGGTTGGTAGAAAAGCTTGCAATACTATTATAACAATGACATGGAACCGTTAACTGAAGTGATTGAAGGTATATTTATATGGTATGGTATGGTGTGATAGATTTATATTGATATGTTGAATTTGGTAAATGGTGAGAGTCAACTACAGCACCGGGCATTCGAGCCTTAGGTTATTTCAACCTTCTCCAGCCAAAAAGAGAGTTTGAAGAACACATCTCAAATTTTCCGGTGGTGTCTATGAATCCGTCTCGGATCCTAGTAGCTAGTCAATATATATATATATATATATATATATATATATAAATATATATATATATACATATATATATAGAGAGAGAGGGGGGCGAGAAGTGTCCTGCACTAAGACTGAATGACTGAGTGACAATAGGAGCTTGCTTTACGAACCAAGCATTACGTCTTGGCCTATTAAACTAATGGAAGATGCTACTTTCATGATGTCGAAACTTTTTTTTTGGGGGGGGGTATTTCTGTGGGGACATGTCAATATTTATCCATAGTTGCTCTCTCTCTCTCTGTCTCAAATCTCTTGTTAACCTGCTAAATACCAGATTTATTTTTACATTTGTATTTTTATGATTAGATATTAGCATGCGGTTAAATGTGTTGGTGATTTGTTTGACTCCAAAATATAAATAGCCAGCATGCACCGTTACATCCTCCTCTGTGTGTCTATGTTATTTTAGATTGATTGTTTTTCAACTTAGTGCATGGTAAATACAGGAAAATGTATTTTTTTTTTTCATAAAAATTTAAACGTCACCGTTCGTTACCGGCATGATAGATATGATTAATCGTCCCCATAAAGTTACTGCACCATAAATAGTCCTATTAATTAAACAGTTGAATAAATCAAAGGAGAATTTTGACGATATAACTGTTTTCGTATGGAATTCGATCGTCCGGAAATTTTCGCAGACTTGGTATGTCTGTAAGCAATCGTATACGACGAAGTAGAGACTTTGATTTTTGTTCTGTCGTCTTTCGGAAGATTAAATTAAATTGTTGAAAATTATGAATCTGCCATACACTTACGGATGGATGGGGTCACCTACGTCCACTTCAAAGTCTAAAGTAGAGTACATTAAAAATGTTCAATTCGTTTCTTGACCCAAGAGAATCTTTTGGACGTATTTCATTTAAGTGTAAGCAGGGAGGTGTTATTTAAGGAAATTTAAGTCAACTGTGGGTTATTCAACTGTCTAAAAGGGTATTGTATTCATTTAGCATTGCGTTACAGCAAATTGCAGTGTTACTTTGCATCATCCATTCAATATTCCAAATAACGCATCAACAACGAAGCGAGAGTGTTGTTAGCGTCTTTGTTATATTTTTCTTCAATGAATTGCAATATTAACAGCATACCTCCGGTGCCTGCGAAGGATCATTAACATTTACTAAACTGAACGTCAATCCCATCCCCACACGCACCCATCCCCTCCCTCACACAGCGACGTCTCCGCTGGTTTGGTCACGTCCCGACGCCTGCTGGATGCATACATAAAGATGTTCAGCATGGCTAAACTGGATGAGGACACCCACGCCACCCATAGAAGACAAATACTCCTCTTCAAAGGTGTATGCCAGCGTGATTTTAATTCCCATATTTTTTAAGAGCAGAAAAACTTTAAAATTTGAAGAGGAAGGGACTCAGGACTGAATACCTGAAAGCATGCTGTGGGAACAGGACTTACAACAAAGAGAAAATAAAATGTGGCCTTGGAAAAGAGAAAAAAAAAACAAAGGGAGACGATAAAGAACTCTAACAAACTGCAGCCATCCACATTGGTTTGAAATCAATGCAACGTAGACTGCCAAGCCAGAATCAGACCCCACAGCCACAACCGATGAGGTCCCTCTCAAAATTACCACTCACAATATTTTCTATATACTACCCCTACCCCAGTGACGCAAAATCATTGTCTCACGAAGACAGAAAAAAAAAACAATGACTGAGTCTTTAATTAATGGACAGATCTTAATCTTAGCAATTAAATTAGTAATCATCACCGCTGTGTCTGTAGGAAAGATTAAACGTATAATAAATCGCAATGAATCGCCGGACACTGGGAAGGTGTGTGGGAGGACTTGGCAATTTTGTTTGATTACTATTCATAGTTTGTAATGTATCACCATGGTGATATCATGCATGTTTACGTCTTCGATTAGGGTGTGTCTCCTCTCGAGGGGAGACACACCCTAATCATGAAAGTATTTCTAGTTATTCCCATTATTTACATCACTCAGGAAAATTATTCTAAGGAACATGATTTTGATACAAAAGAAAACAAAAAAAAAAAAGCGAGAATATGCTGCCTCGAGTTAGTGACCTAGTGAAATTCATATCTTTGATAATGAATGGTAAGGTACTAATGAGAATAGGACATTCATCAACTAGGTCTATGGTGCTCTTGTAAAAGGTGCCTGTTGATGTGCGTGGACTGTAATGTAATGCAGCCTCTGAGAGTCAATAGAGAATTAAACCAGGGCAAGGGAAGGTGAAAAAGGGGGGGGGGGGGGAGGAGGTATGTGAAAGGAAAATATCCAGCATAGCTCTATAATCAAGTGTGAATGACTTTCCTTCCGTCGAAATAAAGATGTTCATAACACTGATTAATTTTATATCTATTATGCACTTTATACTACATGAATATTTATCAGTATTGATCATTTTGCATGAATATTTATCACTGTAAGTATCTCTAAGGAATCACTCAGAACTCATTGTAAGTTAACACTTATTAATATTTGTCGTTTATTTTACGCAATCCACACACATATTCACCGACAGAAAGCGCCATTTATAATAGTATCATGATTACCGTAGAGGGGGGGACTCATTTCTTGTTGGTAAACGCTATACCTCCATCAAACGTGACCTTGTCTCACCTCTTCGATAAAGGGTCTAACGTAAACATGTTTTAAAGGAACCTCAAGGAAACCACAGTCATCGATTCGTCAGACGGTCTTTTCTTATTGACGAAAACTACGTTTGTAGTAGAGTGACACATTCATGAGAGCTGCACAGCTTCAACATAGAAAATGGAGGTAGTCGATACAAAATGATACAGTTGATATGGGCAAGGTCTTAAATGTCTTTGTTGTTCTTTGAAATTGTGCTTACTTACCCTTGAAATTTGACAACGTTGAAAAGTTGCCTGGATTAAAAGACCATCCTTATAATGACTTTTCTTTGACGAAAGTCAAGACTATAACGAAATACAAAGGATATTCAAGTAGCTTTGTCAGTGTGACACCATAGCCTGCAATGGTGTCACAGCCTTCCACGTACACTCCACGCTTAAAATACAAAAAACAAGAAAGAATGCAGAAAATAGCACTACTGGTTGAATGAAGGAGTACAAAAAATACGAATTTATTCGGAATTTTCCGTTCGCCTGGAACCTTCTCCAGCGAAATCAAACAGTCCAGTGAGTCACTTTAATGATTAATTGGTAAATACATAAAACACACAATGCACAAGGAGATACCAATGCAACTTAACAGGGTTAAAGCGCACGGAACCAGTGTGGATAATGAAGCTTCAAATGCACCACACTGGACTCAACAAAGACCTCGGTCTTCTTAGTCATTACACGTTTCATGAAACGTTTCATCAAATGTACAAAGAAGTGAATACAAAAGACGTATCCGAACCTAGTTGTTGACTGTAGAGGTCTACTTGTGTATACGACCCTTGTTATACGATACTGAACTGGTTTAACACATCTGTGGAGGAAACAAAGATAACTTTCTTGGATATTTTGTGTCCTGTCACTCAATCACTTAAATAGCACATTTCGCTTAGTATTAGTTTGACTTCTCACTGTTTCATGTTTTTCTTCCCTCCAGCTTACCATGTCCAAGTCTATGGGGCAAACTATCAAAAAAACTTAGTTACTTACCGAGGGCTATACTCACCAATGATGTCAAGAACCGGGGACTTAAAGTAATGACTGCGACGACAAGATATACACCCCAATTAATCAACTTCACCCATGTCGCCCCCTTCTGGAGGCTTACCTAAACATAGGAAGGTGTCAACTAGGTTAGGCTATGACATCACGAAAATTAAACCAAATCACCTTCGATAAATTAATTTTAATTAACTTAATCATTTTTGGCCATGGAGCGCCAAAAAGGCTGGAAGCACTTGAGACTTTGATGTGAATACACTTTCCGTCGAGACTTTAGACATCAATTCATTCCAGGATGTGTTTATACTTAAGTTCGGGATAGTTTACGGTGCACTTACGGGTATAATTTGATAACAAGGATATTAATTAAACATGATGGGCCGTTCAAATTATTTGCCATTTTGTGGAGCACGATACAAGGGGTCTAAACCTGGAAACATATACGAAAGTTTAAAAAATGATGGAAATAACGCCATTTCTCGTACGCCATCTATTTAGACAAAAATACAAATATTATAGCGAAGAGTAAATTCAACAAGTTTTTTTTCTTTCTTTCTGAACTCCATTCATAACACAGGGAACAATTCACAGAGGAAATAAATCTTGAATGTTTTCGGTGACAGGAACATCAATATTAAGAAGCATGCCTGAGATATGGGATTCATGGAGAATTCAAGAGCCAGTCATCTGATTTAGACGAACACGTAGCTAGTAAGGAAACTAGTCAAATGAAGACCTCATAGGATGAGCATGAAACAGGAGAGAATGATTTGCTTTGTCGTTCATCAGATACCGCCGAGAATAAATCAGCAGTACAACCCTCAGATGATGCCATAATTTATCCAATAGGATTAAAGGGGTCGCTGGGTAAAAAAATCTGTATATTAGCAAAATGAAGATATCAAAATCTCTGAATTTTATACACTGTAAATTATATTGCTTGTCTTAAACAAAAAAAAAATAATAATTCCACTGATGGGAACAGATTCGGTGTATTACTGACGTCACTATCGTCACGTTTTAATTCGGTCATAGCAAACAATACTGTGAAATGATGTAAAAGGAAACAGGTTATTTTGCAGAATAAATTCGGACCTTCATCTTAATCATCACCTATGTAGTAATATTACTGTTATTATTATTAGTAGTAGCAGTAGTAGTAGTAGCATTAGAAGTAGTATTAGTAGAAATTGTATTATTATTGTTAGCATTATTATAATTATTATTATTAGTAGTAAAAGTAGCGCTGGTAACAGTACTAATATAAAGTAGTAGTAGTAGCAGACCTAGTAGTGATAGTAGCAGTAACAGTTGTTGCATTGTTAATGTGAGTATCAATGGTAGTACAGAAGTATTTTTATTATAGTTTAATTATCTCAATATTATTTACTTGTATCTTATATCTATAATCTTATATTAATTACTGTTATTAAGGAAATGATCATTGGATCTACTACTAATTGTAACTACTATCGGATCTCCTGCAATGCGTCTGTCATAAGTGATAATGGCAGTAATAATGACGACAATATAAGAAACAGTGATGGCAATAAACACACCGTAAGAATAAGGAAATTGAATTCAAAATGTTTGGCTTTAAAAAAAATAAATTAAAATACTTCAATCGTTCAGTCACGGTCCTGCAAGTTTGGTTACATGTGTTGGTAAGGATGTATCCTCCTGATTGTGTACCGTGCTGTGCACAGTTTGCTTAACTCAAGTACGGAGTCCCCGAAAGAGGCCGTTCTTGATTATATAATGATGACGCATTGTGTGACATTGATCTTTAATAATTGATTGATAGACTTGAGAAGCATTGAATCTTTGGCTCTGTTATCCCTCCCGCCATCTTTCTCTTCCTCTCTGTAGAACATAATTT
This sequence comes from Stichopus chloronotus, assembly GCA_021234535.1. NCBI lineage: Eukaryota > Metazoa > Echinodermata > Holothuroidea > Aspidochirotida > Stichopodidae > Stichopus > Stichopus chloronotus. The sequence continues at coordinate 14,598,704 of CM037839.1, read as the reverse complement.
ATGTCTGTATTTCAATGGTGACGTCTCACTCATGTCAAGAGTTTTGGCAGATCCAAAGCTAGTTTGCCTCAGAAAATCCTTCTGTTAAACATTTACGCCGTTTCACGCCTAAGAGGTAAATCGTTTAGGAAGGAGATGTACGCAGCTTAATGGTGTGGACATATACAGTGCGTAACAGCTACTGATCATTTTGTTTTCTCTCACAATTTCTTGTTGTGGTTTCTATAGTAGAGGTTACAAGTCGTCGCTGTGTATGCATCCTTCTATAGCAGACACAAATATACAAAGAAAACAATAACAAAACAAACCAGAATATTAATCAGGTACACGACAATGAAGTAAAATGGTCTCTCAATCACTCTCAGTATGTCATGGTGCCATTCATTTATTTTGTCATATATTATGAAACGTCTTTATAAAGCTCCCATACCATAAATCGTCTCATTTAAGGAACAAATTAAATGTGATTTGTGCTTATGCTCAAAATGGTCCACCTTTCCGCAGAACCGATACGCATGAGAAAAAACACACGGCGAAAAGCAAAAGTATGGCATTATTTCTTTTTTTAAAAACTGTCAGAAACTTTTGTTGCAGTTCATGAATCTGTCATACATTACTTCAAATTGTCTGTTAGAGAAACTGACACTAGGCATAGTGAGTGAACCATGTGTGCACCGTCGTGAGGTCAGTGCCTATTTTTCGCCCTACTGCTTCTATTTTCGGATGCAAAGAAGTAAAAAGATCTTAAATATCTCATTTGCATTCAATATCTCGGTTTGCATTCAATATCTTTTTGCATTCATTATGTAAATCATAGCTTCTGTCAGTCAGATTCATTACCTTATTTACTTAGAGACCTAGTGGTGAAAATTAAATCAGAGTTGTGCTTACGTTCAAAATGGCCCCTCTTTTTGCAGAACAGGTACGCATGCGAAAAGATACATGGCGAAAAACAAAATCATGGTGTTATTTCTTTTTTAAAAAACTATCAGAAACATTTGTTGCAGTTCATGAATTTGTCATACATTACTTCAAATTGTCTGTTAGAGAAACGACACTAGGCATAGTGCGTGAAACATGTGTTCACCGTCGTGAGGTCAGAGCCTATTTCTCGCACTACTGCTTCTATTTTGGGTCGCAAAGAAGTGAAAAGATCTTAAATATCTCATTTGCATTCATTATGTAAATCGTAGCTTCTGTCAATCAGATTCATTACCTTATTTACTTATGCAAGGCTTTTTTTTCTCTACCACTGCGAAATGGTCAATGACAGACCAACCAAATTATCACACTCAAGTCGTGTTGTTTTCCCTGAAACGACTATCTGAATATTTTTCAGGACAGGATCTCCTGCAACTTTTATTGATCTTAATCCCAATTGTGAGAGGAATTTGCAATATCCGAAAGAATCGAAACGTCCATATCGAAGAAGGAACAAAAATTGAGCTACGATCGGGGGGCACAGCATCGGTGACTGTCATCTCTCGCCGCCATTTTCGATAGTAGAATAATTTAGAAGCGTAAAAAAAGTTAAAGCAATTCGATGGCAGTCTTTAAAGACTTGAATTGTTAGCCCGCTTGATTTACTCTCCATGCCAGAGAGAAAGTAAATGAAGTTGAAAGAGACAAAAACTTCTTCAGTTTGTTTGTCAAGAGTGGCGTGATATTTCATGGGGCCTGACAAAGGATAACGATAGCTGGACCATGTCGTTTTGTTAAGATGTGATTTAAAGATCTCACTGCACCCTGTTCTTTTATATTGACCTGATATTTATGTTTGCGCTACCCTCGGTCTGGGCTCGTATTTCAAATTCTCAAGCTCATACTGTTATATCTTTAAGTGTTTTATCCTGTGTCGGTTAATTGTCCTTCACGACGGTATTCTGGTCAGGAGACAGCAGACGACAAGCCATGATCCGCTATAAATACTTTACATATCCATTATTGCATCACAGGTGCCGCCATCGTCCTCTCACTCACCTACTCCACCCAATGGCAATAACTTTTTGAAGCGACAGTGCCCCTTTCATTGTTATTTCAGATGTAATGAATACTATTTTTGCGAAAAGCTTCACATATGTGATAACAAACATTCAGGCCATACTACAGTGTAGTCAAGGAAACCAGATTTCATGCTCATGATGAATCGGTCTCACTAAAATAGTCAAAACATCTTCTTTAATCCGTACTTGAACATTCTTTTCCCCTAGGGGCATGGCAACTTTTTAGAAGAATATCCTGAATGGATTACGTAAGGCTGCTGTAGCTTCATGTTTGACGAAAACCATCTGATGTCTAATTGACCGTTTCACTGATGTTTACAACCTGATTGGAGACAGTCACCGTGAGGGGATAAAAATGGCCCTAACGCAATGGTACTTGATAATTACATTCAGTGTACGACACATGCACAGACAATAGAAAGGTGAGGTTTGTAAAACTGGATTTTTACAGCGGCTTCGACTTATCATGAGGAAAAATGTCCATGATTACTACATGGTCTTAGGTTACAGAGGTTCTGTTTGGTCGAGGCATCATAGTAGGACGTTTGAATAAGTCAACAGTGTTTTATTTATTCAAATAATGGCAAAATATGAATCAACTATGCTAAACTGACATGAGTGAGTGGCTGGATCAAAGACTTCCTGTATCGCCTACGGGATGCATATATGTATCATGCAGGATGGACTTCAGAAAATAATATTGGTAAGCCCCCAGATCATGTTTCACTTGGTAACTTGCATGTCTATATCGTTTTCGTCTGTAAAGCCTAAGTAATCTAGTGCTCTATACGTCGGTGAAGTAGAGGGTACACACTGACAAAGAAAGAAATTTGGCAATAATACATTTAGAAGATAAACTCCACAACAACACTCAAGTATTTATCTATTTTTTTAACTCCCTAACGTTTGCAACTGGCGAAGTAAGTGTGAACAGACTGAGTTGCAGTTGTTTTTCCTCTAATCAACGTTTGAATTGGTTAGCAGTCAATACATTTTGATCAGCAGATGTTAAACATAAGTTGAAAACTTAACTCACTTACATTTGCACCATAATCAAGGGTTCGTGTTTTCGACTTCAAACACAAAACTTTTAAGGTATAGAACCTGGGAGAAGATTCGCAAACATTTAGGAGCTTACATAAAGTTGAATTGCAACCGGGCTTTCATGGGTTGCATATTGCAACGCTGTGAACCCTGTTATTTCGTCGCTTGCCTTGTCCGTCTCTTACATCTTTGCACTCGACGTCTGACATTAAAACATTTCTTTCTGTTTAACGTTGTCAGATTTTCTGTGACAGAAACCAATGGCGGTGTGCTGCACGCTGTTACGCATACCTGGCTCGACGTCATCAGAGAGACACCCGGATGTGTTAACTGGAGAAGAATAGCTTGCGATACATCATGAAAACAAACTCTAAATCAATCACAAGCCCTCATCTTGATGGTTTTAATCGAAGGTATTCTTACAGTCCTGCTGACGATAGTATGTTCGGAATTACGTACTTGGTCTCCGATTGGATCACCCTCGCGAAGCAAAACAAACTGTTTTGGTTTATTATGAGTCATATTTATACGGGGTCCCATCGTTACGTTTAAAACTACCATGTAAAGATCAATAATTTATAGAAGAGCAGAAAACAAGGGTAACAAAAAAGAGGGAAACAAAAAGAGGAACAATGGCCCTGACTGTATTTCCAAGGTTACGATTGACGAAATATCATGCAGTGCCGGATCTTAAGTGGAGGGGAAAGGGAAATCTCCCCCCTTCGCCCTCCCCACCCCCAACCCCGTCCAATTTCATAGCAAGAACTGTAATGTTTGACAAATTCGAATCACTGATGTTTATATGTGAACAAGTTTCTAGTTCATGTAGAAAATTTATGCCTAAATTTTACGTCATAACAATTAAAAAAAAAATGCCACCTCGTATATAGAGGGATTCACTCCCCCCCCCCCTCCTTGGGCGTTACGCGAGGCAATGATGGACCCGACACTGCCATGCATTATAATTATGTTGAATAACACACTGTGGTGAGCTGATATTTCTATAGCTACATGCAGACTATATCCGCAATGTTTTGTATTTAATTAATTATCAATTCCCCAATAAACAAAAGAACGAAATTAAGTTTGAATAGCAGCAAAGAGATTTATTCTGATGCAAAGTTACTAGTTACTACTTGGCCACATACGTTTGCTTATAACGTGACCGAGGACCACTTTATTAACTATTCACGCCTGCATATTGTATTATCAGACGTGGCAAACTATACCGTTGAACAACCACTGAGCATACATCTGATTTCCACCCCACCCCCTACATTGATACACAACGTGAACTTATATCATTGATTCTGTATTGCCCTCTATAACTGTCTTGGCTTTTTAACATAACAGACCATTAAGACCCCTTGATATGTGATATGTGATACCACTCAGACCCCTTGATATGTGATACCACCAGACCCTTTGTTATGTGATATGTGATACCACTCAGACCCCTTGATATGTGATATGTGATACCACTTTGACCCCTTGATATGTGATATGTGATACTACTCAGATCCCTTGATATGTGGTACCACTTAGACCCCTTGATATGTGATACTACTTAGACCCCTTGATACGTGATATGTGATACCACTCAGACCCCTTGATATGTGATATGTGATACCACTTAGATCCCTTGATATGTGATACCACTTAGATCCCTTGATATGTGATACCACTTAGACCCCTTGATATGTGATACCACTTAGATCCCTTGATATGTGATACCACTTAGACCCCTTGATATGTGATACCACCAGACCCTTTGTTATGTGATATGTGATACCACTCAGACCCCTTGATATGTGATATGTGATACCACTTTGACCCCTTGATATGTGATATGTGATACTACTCAGATCCCTTGATATGTGATACCACTTAGACCCCTTGATATGTGATACTACTTAGACCCCTTGATATGTGATATGTGATACCACTTAGATCCCTTGATATGTGATACCACTTAGATCCCTTGATATGTGATACCACTTAGACCCCTTGATATGTGATACCACTTAGACCCCTTGATATGTGATATGTGATACCACTTAGATCCCTTGATATGTGATACCACTTAGACCCCTTGATATGTGATACCACTTAGATCCCTTGATATGTGATACCACTTAGACCCCTTGATATGTGATATGTGATACCACTTAGATCCCTTGATATGTGATACCACTTAGATCCCTTGATATGTGATACCACTTAGACCCCTTGATATGTGATATATTCGATCTGAGGCAACACATCTTGTAGGCAGTCTCGGTCTTCTTATACTGAGTCTACTTTTCTGAGATTATGAAAGTCAATCATTCAATAACGAAGTTGACCAACGTGATTACATGACTATGGTCTCTCTTTCAGTAAGGAGGTAAATCAACAATAAGTTTTTGTGTGATATGGCTGTATTAATCGTTACAAATGTTGAAAATAGCCACAAAACGCTACTAAATAGTGACAATTTTACGGGTAAATTCACGTTTCACATCATGAGTAAACATAGAACGAAGAATGCAAATTTGTGACGTCAAGAGAGGTCATCTCTTATGTTGACCTTTATTTACATCATCTTTATTTCAAGGACAATTGAGAACAAGGGTTTTGTTTTGGAAGCATGTATTTTCTCCTATACAAATATTAACATCACTTACCAATGTAAAACCCAGTAAAAACGAAATTACGAGATAATATGCAGGCATAACGAAAGAAATATGAACACTGAGTAGTACCCCACGTCATTATACTTGCATTTGCATATCTCAAAAACGGTAACAGATAGAAACACAAATCCGACGGAATTTCTTTCAGGGTTTTACTCTGCAATTTTCGAGTAAAGCTAGCTCTTTTCTAGATTCATGTCACACAACCTTTAAGTAGTCATTCAGTTACTAGGTACGCCTACACCAACAAATGTAGATGACTTAAGGTGAGTTTTCACTCAAGTGCTAAAATGCATGAGTTGACTGAATGAAATGACAATTAATTGTGAAAGAGTGAAGTATGTAATTGCAGCCTGTTGTACCAAGATTATTAAACCAAATATTGAAGCACCAGAATCTTTGAAAAACCAAGATATATATATGTATATGTGTGAATGTTAAATATATAAATATTGTAGAACTTATTACATGTGTGACAAACACTTGACTTTTATTGTACAAAACACTTTTAGAATCAATAACGCCTCCTAAATCTTGAAGGAGAGCAACCGACGATACTTCTTACATAAAACATATGATAACAGCCTTTCAAAAAAAAAAAAAAACTGGTTGTGATGATGTCTCAAGTGATACTAACTAGGATTGTTGTTCCGCGATATGCCGTATCAATGCCAAAATAGTAACAATAGGTATGGTGTAGTTTATTTACGATGGTTACATGGTTTAGTCCATAATGGATCACCCTGTGTCTGTCCCAGATCAGCCCATTATTGGTCTGGACGACGAAGGGATCATTCCTGTAAACAAGAGTCACCTTGTACCAGCCACTGACAATCACATTTCACATGGTGAATCAATTAAAGAGAATTAGAACTTAAAATATAGGGAGATGAATTAACCTCTTAAGACAAAGACTTGACCGAAGTTAAGAAACGGCTACATTTGAATTGTCATTAAAAACGAAACTTTAGTTATTAGATTTATTAGGTAAGACACTTTTCCTTTTCTTCTTTGTAAAATAGGAATGTGAGAGATGCGGACCGTAATAAAGGAAATTGAGAGCAAAGTGAAGGCTGTGAAGATGTGGTTTTACAGAAGAATGCCTGTTAAAAGTGTCTTGGACTGAATGTTTAACAAACAAGACGGTCAGAAATCAAAACATCACCCCAATTTTTAAGAAGGGAAATAAGTCACAGCCCTGTAATTACAGGCCTGTCAGTCTCACTAGTGTTGTTTGTAAGGTCATGGAATCTATTGTTAAAAAATCTATGGTTAATTTCTTCAGTAGTTATTCTTTAATCAGTATGTCTCAACATGGCTTTTGTCAGAAAAGGTCGTGCCTCACCAATATTTTAGAGTTCATGGAAGACGTTACTAGTTCATTGGATAGGCAGAAGTATGTTGATGTTGTTTTTCTGGATTTTCAGAAAGCTTTTGATAAGGTTCCCTACCAGCGTCTTTTGCTTAAATGAAAGAGTATGGGTATCAGTGGTAATTTACTGACCTGGATTCAGAGTTGGCTATGTAATAGGAAACAGAGGGTGGTTTTAAATGGTTGCGCTTCTTCTTGGCAGGAGGTTACTAGTGGGGTCCCCCAGGGGTCTGTGTTGGGTCCACTCCTGTTTATTGCTTTCATTAATGACATTGATGCTAATATTGTGTGTAGAGCCAAGAAGTTTGCTGATGACACCAAACTGTATTCTAAGGTCTCCTCTGAAGGTGATTCAAAAAGTTTTCAGAAGGATTTAGACAGGGTTTTCACTTGATCTCAGGAGTGGCAAATGTTGTTCAATATTGATAAATGCAAGGTAATGCATATTGGCAATAATAATCCTAGGTATTCGTACACTTTAAATGGACAGTCACTGCAAGAGGTTTCTGTTGAAAGGGACTTAGGTGTTCACATCGATTCTTCTTTACAGCCAGCTAAGCAGTGCGTTGAAGCAGCTAAAAAAGCAAATAGGATTTTAGGTATGATTAAGAGAAATTTGTTTCCTTAAGCAAGACGTTGTTGTTAGACTCTATAAGCAGTTGGTTAGACCTCATTTAGAGTATGCTGTTCAAGCTTGGAACCCATATTTTTCTAAAGATAAGGAGTTACTTGAGAAAGTCCAGCCCAGGGCTACTAGATTGATTAGTGCTTTCAAGGGTGTCCCCTATAACAGCAGGTTACGTCTCTTAAATCTCACTTCACTTGAGCTGTAAAGGTTACGCGGGGATTTGATACAAGTCTATAAGATTGTTCATGGATATGATAATTTATCATTATCTGATTTTTTCAAGTTTGCTAATAATAATATTACTAGAGGTCATTGTCTTAAACTCCAGAAGGTTCAAAGTAGGATCAATATTCGTCGTTACTTCTTTTCTCAGAGGGTAGTGAATGAGTGGAAAGGGTTGCCTGAGGATGTAGTGATGGCAAGAAGTGTAAATGGGTTTAAGAATGCACTGGACAAGTACTTTATGCTTTGTAACCGGGTTTGATTGTTGCCTCTTTTTTTCAGGGTCCTTGATGGGGATTTAATTGTCCCTCCTGATCCTTTTTTATACTATACTATACTATACTAAACTAAACTAAACTAAACTAAACTAAACTAAACTAAACTAAACTAAACTAAACTAAACTAAACTAAACTAAGCTAAAAGAAAACATCCCTTTGTGACAATCTGTCCGGCAGAGACTTTCAAGACTTTTGGGATCCATTCTGAGACGCATTAGAGAAAATATTGCTTTGTGGAGAGACTGAGAGCAAGCGCGAGAGTGCCCCCCCCCCCAAAAAAAAAAGAGAAGAAACAGTTGCATTATCTCGCTGCTGTTAGGAATTGTAGTGGAGAGTTAGAGAATAATGTGGACTTAATAAACCCAGCAAATACCGCGTAACGAATGTAGACTTGAGCGGGAAGCCATGGTCGTCAACGGTCTATTGCAATAGGACACTCTGATAATGATGATGGTGATGATGATGATAGTAAAGATGATGATGATAATCCAATTATCCAATTATCTTAGATGATGATGATGATGATGATGATGATGATGATGATGATGATGATGATGATGATAGTAAAGATGATGATGATAGTAAAGATGATGATGATGATGATAATCCAATTATCCAATTAACTTTGATGATGATGATGATGATGATGATGATGATGATGATGATGATGATGATGATGATGATGATGATGATAGTAAAGATGATGATGATGATGATCCAATTATCCAATTAACTTTGATGATGATGATGATGATGATGATGATGATGATGATGATGATGATGATGATGATGATGATGATGATGATGGTGATGGTGATGATGATGATGATAGTAAAGATGATGATGATGATGACGATCGTGATCACGGCTATGATGATGATAACGTACATGGTTTAATTAAAAAAAAAACTAAATAATAATTAAAACTTACAATAACTACCGGTATTTCTTTCTCTACAATGTGCTGTTGTAGTTAGTACTGGACAAACCAATTACCTTTGAATTATGCATTGTACATAACTCCACCCTTAAATGGAGTAAGGTCAAGATCCAGTGCTTTTACGAGTCACGATTTTTCCATAAAGCTATCTGGGGTAAATGTGAACAACTTTAGTGTGCAGAAAGTTTGAGAGTATTACCGACAAACAACTTTGTTTTCTGTGTACAGTGTACTTTTTTCCCCGAAGAACTGAGTCTGTTAGACACACGTGATTCCTGAGAAAGTTTTTTTTATTTATCCACCGACTAGCAGCAACCTGCATGGTTCACGTAATATTAACTTGATTAAAAACACAGAGAGCTGTACAAGGGTCAGAATCCCACTATCGGAGAATGAGTAAATATTTGAAAACCTTGACAATAATTGAAAAAAAAACTTATCTCTGTTTGATACTACCACAAAAAAAAAAGATTTATTGCAGGTTTTTACATGAAAACGATCACTCATCTCTTAACATACTATCAGACACTTGTTTGAAGGAACCAGTTTGAAGAACGGATTTTATTTGCTTTCTCGATCTTGATTAAGATAACCAAGTTACAGTCGTGTAGATTAAAATGCATTTTAAACAAAGAGACATCCAGGTTTACCCTAAAAATAACGGTCACCTCAATTGTAGTTTTGTATGTCTCCGTTACTTCTATACAAACTGTCGACAGCGGCTTTCGTCGGTTATATTTAAAGCAAACTTTGTTGTTGTTGTAGAACTCTGTGACAACTTGAGTTACTTTTCTTTTTTACTTTGTGATGGCGTGCGAAGTGAGAGGAGGAATCCAAGTATTGAATATTCAACAGAGGCTCTGTAATTTGCGTACAAAAATATCTCTCATAAGTGGAAATTACAACAGGGTGTAATTTTAATTCTTATTGAACCTTTGTACAAAGTAAAAGGAAGATCGGTATTTGTGACTTATATTTTACATAACTGTTTGCACGTTCTTTCTCCAGATCTGATAGTCTGTTAGCGTAACAGATTTGTGGTACACAAATGATCTAAAAATGGCTCATTTTTTTTTTCCACAAAGAGCCCCAGTAAAGGAAAGAAAACCTTTTAAATTTGAGTTTTCCTTATCTTGACTCATTCATTAGTACGTGTTTTATACCTATTCATACCATGAATAGGTAATGTTTTTTGGAAAATATATATGCTTGTATTAAAAGTGCGCAGAGCGCGAGAAACCCCAATTGAAATCATGTACCCCATACAAACAGACCCCCGTCCCCCCACTTTCCAGGACCTGGAACCCTCCCCTCCCCCCCCCCCCCTAGATCTCTACTTGTTTCTTTCAAACAGACTGGGTCAGTAAAGGGAGGAGGATAAGGACCTATCAGTTGACGGTCAAACATATTTTGGTGAGGAGGGAGATGAAAACTTTGCTGTCGAATCTTGGACGAATTAGTGCCATGGTTACAGGGATCTCTGTGAGTGAGACCACAAACTGGTTGTGGCGGGTATAAGGGCTCTTCTCTGTTGAAGTTCAAACAGCCTTGGACTGGGTACAAGAACCGATTGAACCTGTTTTGACTTTCAAATAGATTCCCGTGGGGCTAAAGACCTCTCTATTGACAGTAAAACAGTCAGGGGATGAGTGTAAGGATCATTCTTTTGACACTCAAACAGGGTAAGGACCTATCAGTGGACCCCCGAAGAGATAAGGGTAGGTATGAGGACCCCTCTGTGGACCTGAAACAAAAAGTGTGTGGGTGAGTGGACCTCTCTGTGAACACTGAAACAGACCGAGGGCAATCTAAGCTGGGTTCAAGCAATACATGCATCCTGAAGATATCTTCCTTTTAACCCTGAATCGCTTATCACAAACTGAATTACACGTTATATGGTTAATTTCACAAATATCAGGGATTTACTTTTTTTTTAAAACTATTACTTGCACACAATGGAACTATATCAACACTTGTTGTACTGCGCCTATACGCCAGCAAACGTTTGTTTTCTTTGTATACATTTAAACAAACGTTGACTGCTTTACTACAGCAAATATTTTCCCTCGTAAATACGCGTTACGTGTTATCTGCAATCTGCTAAGTGGGGGGAAAGACATTTGAAAAGTCATCGCAATAAACTTTGAATGCATTACAGATATTCCGAGAAAGTCTCAGTAATCCATTTGTACATCACGTTGCTCTGCAATGTGGTGTGCCAAGTGTTTCCTAGAAGGAGGCCAGCTGAAAGCTGGATCGAAGAAAATCTTATGGGTATAGCTCGCGGTGAATTGAGAGGTTAGGACGCATGTGTGATACGCCCTTCCCTTCCCTTCCCTCCCCACCCTCCTCTTCCCAAGCTCGGCACTCTACTTCAGTTTCAGTATCTGTATACATTAACACTTGATGTGTCTGGAAGTCTAGAGAAATAACGAAAACCAAAAATCAAATCTATCAAGAGAATTATCTGATGATCATAATTGTTTCTCTAAGTAGCCTCATCGCCAGAAAGTAACTTTCATTTAGGGATACGTTAACTAAGTGACCGGTGATGGAACATTCGCCTTGATATAGGTCACAGAGTAAACTGTACCATTAATGGTGATTCAGGTCAGGTATATATTTATCGGGGCAAGCGAATTCTGAATGCTACTTGCCCCATTGGGCTAGTTTCTTTTAAAGTTTATGTTCAGCCTTGGACCCTGCTTGGAAGGTTAATAAAGGTACCAGTATCAGGGACTGATCACATATATTTCACAGACCTATATCCGAGTGTTGAAATAGCAGAAAAAGACAACTGAAACCTCACCAGTAACACAAGGTGTAAAATTAAGGGTAGCATTCAATTGATCGGAGACCAGAGTTGTGTGATGGAGGGATGGGGGGGGGGGGGTGCTCTTCACGATGGAAGAGAACTGAGACTGTTATCAAACTATATCCCCTACCCATTGACCATGCACTCAACTTTAATTGAGAGTATAGCCTAGTGCTGGATTAGTCTTGGTCAAGACGTTATTACAGTTTTCAATGTTACAAATTAAACAGAGGGCGCCCTTTAAACTTGACGTTTTACGTTGACGTTTGCTTCAGGAATAATTTTCAGTAGTGTAGGCCTTGGTATGTACGTTTTCTACCGTACCGTGCATATGGCGAATGCAGTCTGTCTACACCTCTTGTAAGTAATACACGTCCGTTGTGCGGGCTACCGATATTTCTGTTTGAATCTTACTTTCAGTGTGTGACTGATTTGTTCATAGCTGACACCGATCTCACAACCGACGTTTTGTGTTCCATGTCAGTGGTGACACCAACGCCTCTGTCTTAAGTCTTATGTCCAATGTGTGATACCAGTGGGGACATAACGAGGACACGATCAAGGTCTCGTGGATCAACATTTTGTCGTATATATAATCAACGGAGAGTGACACGGATATCTTGAGCTCGGTCTTATGTTCAATGTATTAAATACAAAGCAATGGTGCCACCGATGACGGGCAAGAGAGGCACCCCGGTAGTCGCTCTCATTGATAACACCGTAAAAACTCCGCATAGTGTGGCGAACTAAAAACTAACGAGTTTGATATTAGTGTATATACATATGTTCAACAGTTTGTAACTCATGATACGAACACAACCTCTTCAGAGTGCATGTAACCTCTAGCGTCGAGTCAGAGTTAACCACCACGATCATTAATAAACGAATATATAGGAAAGTTTAGTGGCCGACGAAGTAAACTCTGTTTCTTTTCTCTTTTTTTGTTTTTGTTTTGTTTTATTTTCTTTTGTCTATTCAATACAACGAAAGTAGCGGCAGTGTCAATGCGCCTGTCTTTGGGATGGGGGGGGGGGGTCAAGTCAGATTCAAGTGGTAACTCTCCATCGTTCTGATTTTTACTTTTATAATCCCTGATGGTGGTTGCCACCCACTATTCATATTCAGCTCCCCTTCATTCTCGTGGTCTCCCCCCCCCCCCAAAAAAAAACAAAGAGCCGCTTGCTCTCCCCGGGAAAAGTAATAGACTTAAGAAAATGAAAAAAAATAATATGATGTCATAACTGCTTTCCACCTTTTGAAACCATATACCGATTTGGCCCATTCAGTCCACTCTTCCCCCCCCCCCCCCCGCCTGTATCCCATGACTAAAGAGTAAAGAATAGTTAAATTCACAAGAACAGAGAGACTGAGAAAGTGTCATTTCCTGCAATCTGAGAGGCAATATCATCCAGAAACTTACTCTGGACGATAGGTATCATCCGATGGTGACCCTCAGCTTTAGCGTTATGACTGCTTGCCCCTTTCAACCACCCCCAACCCCCATGACAAAGACTGGTTACGCACTATAGACCAAAGCTCTTTCAGAGGGGAAAATGTTTCCCTGATCTGATCAGTTGAAAATTTTGCATCCCCCCTTGATTATTTTTTCATTCACATGTGAGTGAGGAAAGTTTTAAGTTACTCTTAGATACATATCTATGGCTTTCATTCTGGATGGCTTCTCAGGACAGTAGTGATCTTAGGTTGTCTATGGTGTTGTAGCTATTTTCATTTTTTTGTTACTTTCTTTACTGCAACCGGGGAGAATGCACTTCTGAGGTTGAAAATCCATGTTTGAAGTTATAGGATGGATATGTCTTTGCTGAAAATGATGCAATATATATATATATATATATATATATATATATATATACATATATGTATATATGAATGAAGTCTCACCATCCTCATGTAGCAAATGAATATCACGTTATAATACCCCCCCCCCCCCATTACCACCACCACCACTTTAAATCCTTAAATGTGGATATGACAGTTTACTCCCATGAGTGAGGTTACGTGCACTATTGAGCGCCAGTGAGTGTGAAAAACATGTTTCGTGCTAATTATGTAATTGATGACCAACTGACGTGATCAGGCAGTCGTTACAAGATTTTAAAATTTTATGATTGCAGTTTTCGCAGGGAAACATCATTTTTGTGGAGGTGAATGCAGACATGACGGGCATTGTGATGTAAAAACAAGCCAGTTTCATTCTTTAGTATATCTTTAGAGAATGGGGGGGGGGGGGTGATAGACACCGGTTGCCAACAGTTGTTAACAAAGCAAAGTAGCTCAGTAGTATTTGCAAAAGGGGCAGTCACGTAATGTAAGTCTTTGGAACAACATAATTTCGTGCGGTGCTAATTCAACAGAGATGTCGCATATTTGTAACATTTGAAGAACGCAATAAATAAGCTTTAAAAAAAGTGGGACTCATACAGCAAGCAAATAAATAAAACATGCGATCGCGTATTTTTCCAATCCCTAAGTTATGGCCTAGTTATGCCCCCCCCCCCCACCTTACAAGACGTTTTTGCACAACGCGAGCACTTCTCCGGACGACAAAAAGTTCTCGCACGCAGTGGCATTTCGCAACAATTGTTTGCAGAAGGGAAGGGGAGGGGTGGGGTCACGTGACTTTACGTGTGCGCGATAGTTCGATGTGAGAACTCAGCATGACCATCATTTGAGGTCCAGGTGTCCGTGTCTTGTCTTTCTCTTGCGACTAAAGAAACGCTTTCGCATCTGTGTAGGTTTTAATTTTCTTTTTTTTTTTAAGTCTTTCTATTCATTCTCATCCTTCGTCTTCCTATGTTTTCTCTTTTCTTACATTCTTTTACCTCTACTCACCACACCCTATTGTTCCACCACTGCATACACGTTGAACCACAACACAGTTGCAAAATTTACGCAGATCTTTACCGTCCTGTAAAGTCTTGTAATGTCTTTGGCCAAAAAAAAAAAAGTTTTACTTTGCTCAGCAATTCTGTTTCACCTTTTTTTCAAATTTTGTTACGCTTTCTATATGGAAGGAGGATAACCTTCTGTTCTCCTTATTGGAAATGTTGTTGAAAATTCCAAATAAGAAAGCGAGAGAAATATAGAGATGAGAATCAGCTCTCTGATGGCGGGAGAATCTCCCTAAAATCATTGTCCAATTATTAATGACATAAGACTTAAGTTTCTAGTTCAAATGACGCTCCTTTTTGTTGTTGTTTTTGTTGATGTTGTTGTTTGTTTTGTTTTTTTCGCTTGTCTTTGTCGTTATCATAACTTGATGAGTTGCAAACAAAATTATTGACTGAATGAAGGAATGAGGTACTTGAATACATGGTTAGAGGAAGAATTGTGTCAGACTGGTGGAGTTGAGACCAGTCAAGATAGATCGACTGAAGTTTTTATTCGGTCAGTCATTTAAGAACATGTTTTGATGATTCTTTTAAAATTCATCCAGAAATCAGTGTCATTTTACATCATGGTAGCAAAGAAGCTGCGTCATCTGTTTTGGAGGCATGGTGTCACATCTGGATAGGTACAGAGCACTCTTTCTCAACCAGGGGTCCCTCAGCGGTACCAGGAAACACCACAGGGGTTACCTGGAAAACCTGTAGTGAATAGGAAGTCTCTTAGACTAGTGATGCTCAACCTTGGGTTAACTTGTTTGGGAGTCCGCAAAGGGCAAAGGGTTCCGTGGGGGGTCCGTGGAAAATATAGGGAGCGGTAGAAAATTAGGGGTTCACGAAAGCGACGGGGCTTTGAAAAATTCAAAAGGAAATTGGTAGGCGTCTAACTTAAAATCGTAAATCTAACAGCAACTCGTAATCCTAAAGTTGTAATCGTTCTCGTAGCTTGTCTAAGTTTTCCTAGTCCAAGCAGCACACAAAGTCTCCTTTGGTTGACTGCTAGCGATTTGTTACTATAGAGCAAACTTAAAAAGTTGTGCCACTGCCGATTAATCGCATTCGATTTTGAACTTCGTTGCTGTTAACGAATTGGGTCAGTGAGGTTTTAATACTCACATCAGTAACTTGTTTATACGTTTTCTTTTCAGTTTTAACACTGACAAAATACAAAAGTAAAGTAAAACTACATTAACACATTTTTCATTAATTTTATTTTGTTTCGTGCTTCTTTCTAATTCTATTTGAGACAAGGAAATATTTTTTTTCACACCAAATAATAATTTGATGGTACTAAATTTTATACCTGTACGTATGGCACATACCTTGAGGAGGAAAAAAGGCATACGGTGGTTATGCAGTTTTGCAACAATTTCTCTTTTTAATTTAATTTCAAGTTTGAGTAATTTGAGAATTTGAGTGTTGGAGAATAAAAAAATTGAGTAAGACTAATCGTTTCCCATAATGTGTAAGCTTTTGCTCAATCAAAAGATTTTCTTTGCCCAGATAGGGGGAACTTAAAAAGTATGGAACATCCTAATTGGTCGGGGGAAGAAAAAAGGGTTGAGAACCTAGCTCTTAGGCAATTTAAAGTAGATAATAATTTAAGGTTTGTGGGGATATCATTATTGCTAACTATGGTATTTATGGGTAATTAATGGGTCATTAGAGGTATGGGATGGTTCTTCATTTTTCTAATTGTGCGGGGGGGGGGGGGCAAAGGGGTAAGAGGAGTCAGGGTTTACAAATAAGGGGTATACGATGAGTCCAAAAGGGTGGGAAATACCGGTATAGTTTAGATATGGTATCGCATGGGATATCATGGGATATATATGGGATATCGACATCATTACCGTATTACGAAAAATTTCAATTTTTGTCATTTCAGTATATAGATATACACCGGCTATAAGGTGCGGATACGAGGGGATACCATATACCGGACAGGGATGAAGACTGATACACCCGTGCCTCGATATGTAGCGTCTAAATTAACAGCCCGTAGGTGTGATAGATCAGTAAAGTACTGACTTCATTTCAACCTTTTTGGTGTAATAATGCCATAACTATTGTCAGCTAGTCTCTCAACAGATATAGTACCATGCGTACCGTGCGCGAGTTATAACTCACGCCACCGACGCCGTGGATCACTTCTCGTGACACTAGCGGCGCTCGACATCGTGAACAAGTTACCACATCATACACTTGTGTTTCGTTAGCCGTTGGTGATGTACATTCCAGATTTATGGAAGGATTTGAACAGAGAACGCATTGTGTCATATAGAACGGTAATGTTGTTTAGTCTTCCTACTGCTTCCAAACCTTCACTCCGTTATCAGCTAACGACTTTGTCTCTACTAAACCATTCCGTTGCCAAACAGTTGTAAATAATGATTACTATAGGAGATTAGAGTTTGTTTTTTTTTTCGCTTTGCCACGAAACAGCGGAGTTGGTTATCAGCTCAGTCAAAAAGACTAAGTGATTTAAAGAAGATGGCGTGGACCATAACTAAAAGAGGTGTATGGAGTCAACGAATCGTTTAATTTTTAATGAATCCCAAGTTTTTTTGTTTTTTGTTTTACATGGGACTAAAAAAGAAACGAAAAATAATTGACAGGATGTGAATCTGATGGTTGCATGCTGTAACTGTTGTGGTCCTGAAAGATAAAAAAAGGTGATGGAAATATAGTAATTTAAAGGAAGAGCTCGAATTGGTCCATCGCGGACTTGGCTCTTATTGGGTAAACAAGAAAAGTTAATTCGAATTGGTGAGTTTGTGGAGTTATTAGTTTCTGCGGTAACCACGTGCTTTATACAAACTTGCCATGAGACCGGATTTAAGAATTACGTAATAAACGCGCAGTTACTTTAACGTATTTGTACCACAAACTTGGTATAGGACTGTCGGTAAGACACATGTGAACAAGACTTTAAAGCAGTATAATCGATCAAAGTTTGGGGACAACGAAGTACGGTATATCATTTTTGTGTTGGCTTGCCGTCTACAATGTTTTTTCTTTCTTTTTTTGGACAATAACATCTCTGTGAATTCAAACACAGCCTTTAAGTCTGAATAAAAGGCATTGTCAAAAATGTTCCCTACTGAATGTGTAATGTGTAAATCTAGAGTTGTTTCACAGTTTCAAAATCATGCTCACAGCAGACTTAGTTTTCAAGTCCGTGACATCCACTGAACTGAAAAATCATTTGATCCTCATGTGAAAACCAGGTATTCGTTTTTACTTCAACGGTTAGTCTTCTTAATGAAAGTCATGATAAAAAGGGTTGTGTTTATACATCTCGGACATCACTAAGTATGAAAAAAAATTGAAGAAACTCAAGTGTTGATTACAAGAACATTTCTTCAGACGGGTTTTCTCCTTGACGTATTTGTATTCAGCTTTACAGACATATCCAGACTTCTCGTATAATGTCTGCTGATGCAAGTGCAATAGTGCATCAAACATATTCGCCCTCTTTTAATTTATCATCGTGTTCATTAAAGTGTAATGTTTCCGTCACTCTTAATTCTTTTAACCATCTCACCAAGGACAGTCTTGATGTGGCTATAAATAGGGTGTTGAAGAACAGCCATCGTAAAAACGTTTAACAAAGAGTAACCCGTCACACCCACTGAAATAATATGCAGATTTTGACATAATCAATGTAGCATTTGCCATTTGCGTCGTAATTGTCCAGAACTGTACATATATGACGAAAACTGCGTATATATGATGAAAACTGGGTATGTATGATGAGAGGCAAGTTTTCAACATGTTGATGTAGTATTTAACACCTCGATAGACATACTGCCATATTGTTTATTTTCTTGCGGTACTGATATGTAAGTATAACATGTCAGTTTTGAGCTTCACATACATTGGCCTTTATTACCTTTGATACTTCACTCTCTTCTTCCACATTCATGCCACATTTTGCACTCCGTAATTTGTCTTCGACAACTTGAATAAGTTAGCCTAGGGTTTCCAGTTGTGTACTCTGTTCCCTGAGTGTAGGACCGAGGACATTCTACAGCCTCAAGTTGTTAGAAGACCTTCTTGGTAGGACCTGGGAGATGCTATTTTAATAACAGCTCCCTGGTAAGACGAACAATCTCTTTATGCAAAGCTTTCGCGTACTAGTTGTATACAGCAGATCATGGCCACTTATGCAATGCTCACCCTTTTCTCAGGCACGAAACTACCACATAGTACTATAGCTAAAAACAACTTTGTTACACCATCGTTTCTCAAAACCGTTCACATTTACAGAAGAATCTCGGAAACTTGGAGTACACATTGAAAATCGAACGAGGCGCAGATCAGCCGGGCTATCCGATCACACTTTTCCGAGAATCGACCAACCTTTTGTCTCCAAAAGATTTTAAAAGGGAGACGTTTACATATCTACGATTTAAAACTGTTAGAAGGAAATACAAAATGATGAACTTATCTAGTGCAACAGTCCGGTGTCACAACAACGTATGTTTACAGTTGCAGTGATGATAAAAATTTCATTATCTGTGTTATGATCGAGCTTTAGGATTGTTTGTGACAGTTAATGACAATTAAATAGACCACGTGACCTCAGTCACGGGCTCTCTAACTCCGATCATTTAGAGGCGGATTCAAGGGAGAAATACATGTAGGAACATTTATATAAAAGTACAACATGAGTGCCACACAGGAGTCTCTTCGAAACTACATCTTGATCACCGTATTTACAGACCAGTCGCCAAATGGGGAAAGTGAGGGGTGGGAGGTGGAGATCATGGGCAAATCCGCTTAAGTTTTTTTCTTTCCCTTAGAATGTTATGGGGTGTAGAAAACAATATCACTACAATTTGTCAAGTGCGACGGTGGACCTATAATCCGTTTCTTAGACTCCCGTCCCGAATATGACATAGCCTAGCTACCAGCCTGCGTGCTTAGACTCATAAAGTGCTCCTCATTTATTGGTATGTGGGTTAATTATCAACGGTGCAAAATAAAGTGATGTTTAACTTTAATTTCAAACTCTGGATTTTATTGAAACGTTTCAGATCGTTTTTTTTCTTTTAACAAGTTGGTCCTGATTATCCCCGTGTGCTTGTTATAGTGCTTGGTATGGGGCAACTTGTAAAGAGAAGCGATGTCTTACTTTACCCCATAATTATACATAGGCCTATATACACACTGTCTAGAAGGTCAACTCTTAAAAGCGTGGCGACCCGGTAGAGAGTACAAACAGGCTGATGTAAAGGGATCAGTGACGCATCGTAACTTTGTTACTAGGTGATTAAAAAGCCAAGACGTGTATCCGTGTGTCACTTTGGCCACAACTATTTCTTTCACGATCGCAGAGGAGAAGGAAGGGACTCGGAGCTATTGAAACATGATTTTACATTTAACGTATGCATTTCATTACATTGGCTGTAGTTTCCTCGACACATTTTTTTTTTTTTTTTGCACATTCCATTTACGTACATTGTTGAGGCCTTAAAGGGAAATAGGGCTTTTGTTTTACAGAAAAGAACCATATTTTTTAAAACCAATATTTGTGTACGTAGAATGATATATTGTTCAAAATAAGGAAGGATAGTAACCTTCTTTTCGATGAATAAGATTCTCACAGATAGAAATTCAGTTACTTGTTGCTCAACAATCATTTGTTCACCCAAACTTTTCAAAATTCAAATGATGCATCTTCCGTTACTCATCACATGCATAATGTTTTGAGGAGATGGAGCTTTGACAGATATTTAGTGATGAGACTGTATGGTGTAACAATGATTACAGCTATTTTCTTTGCACGTCACGTTAATTGCTGGTGTATTCTAAACGCTCTATTTCCCTTTAATTCTACGATCCTAACTCAACATGCAGGGCTTACGTAATTACGAAGCAAGTCAAACCACTGCCAGACTTGAGTATTTTTCCAGCAATTCCAGTTCGCCGAAAAAGTATAGTCATTGGGCTGAATTGTTAGTTTTCCAACTGTAGAGTTGAGGTAAAATTTATTATGTTCATCAGGCCTTGCGTTTTTCGCTTGCTTGTTGTGCAAGCATTAAGAAATGAATTGTTTATATCGTTATCTGGTCGAGAGCTCTTCCTCCCGCCGACATCTAAAATACCACACACCACCATTGATCGTTATTGTTAGTCCGAGAACGTAAAGTAGCTATTATTCATATGCTAATGAAATAAACAATGACGGGACGAATATCAGAAGTTTGTAACAGACCCGATAGTTAAGCTTAATGCAGGGTCGGGAAGACAAGTTAATGGCACGGTATATATCTTCACCTGTACTGTAGATTACCCCGCAAATACTTAATTTCCAATTTCTCTCCCTTTAAATTATCGCCGTTCCTCCTCTCATCTCAGCTCATACTTTGGTGGGAGGATGGTTTCACTGCTCCCGGAGCTCGGTTTGCTTGTAAATCACTCATCGGGAGATTCCACCTAAAGTTCTATCTGATCGAATACGAAACAGACTCGATGAGTATATACTTGACGTCATACCCAATTTAAAGAGGTAGGGTAAGCTGTTTGGTTCACTAGTAATCGGTAAGTCTCTTACAGGCTAAACATATTCATAAATTTAAAGGTAATAAAAAAAACCCCGTAAAATAACATTACGAAATGCAGGCTGATAGGTACATTTGAAGAGTCGCCACCTACATATCCCCATCAACCCTCATCCATGGCTCAACCTACAAGACAAAAGATGAGACGTTGAAGTGTAATGAAGTGACTGAGAGGGAATAAGATGAAGGGAAGAAAATAGTGGAAGGCAGGGAAGGAGAAAGAGAAAGGGAAACGATTTGATGATAAACAAGAACTTCAAGTTTACATCCGAGAAACCAACACTATCAAGTTATTAGTGGTTATTAGTTTAGGAGACATGGTATCATGACTTGTGATTTGAAGACTGAATGGGGGTATGTGTACAACGATGGATCTACAGGGGTGCCCATATGTGCACTCACCCCCCCCCCCTCCCCACCACCCCAAACCCAAAGAATAAAATGTTCATGTACTACACAATAAGAGATGAATGGGTTTACTTATCCCCGAATAGAGTAAATGCAAATTTCCACACAGATGCACATTCAACACAGCGGCACTCCAAACAGGTACGGTAAGTTATTAGACTTGTAAAAGTTACAATTTCGTCCAAGTAGGTGAGTATTCACAAAAGTATCATAATGCTATAAGGGAACCACCCCATTATGTAATTTGACATTCAATTTTGTGTAGAATTACCATAAAGGACGTCCAATGTCCCCATTTGTGTGTCCCTGTCTTGCATTTGTATTTGCCAGATCCTGCTTGCAAATGGCAACAAGCTGAAGGCCCCATCTGAGGTCCATGGTCCTTTCTAACCATGTCATTGATCAGTTCATTACGAGGCCGGATTCACATCCCAGATCTCAGGAGAAATAAGAAAGACAATAATTTTCACAGGAACAATCTAATGTGTTCTTAGTTTTTAAGAAGAGTCACACCTTAGTATAGATAATACAACAACAATCATAATGTGAAGAATGTTAGCCCAACCCCTTCAAGTCATGGGCGTCAATTCGTGGTGAAGGGTTAGGGGGAAGAAGTTGCTTTAGAATTTAGAGTTAATTAATTATAGTAACTGTGGCGTAAATCTTGCAATACTTAATGAAAACTTGAATATTTGTTTAACATAAACTTTGTATAACACAGCTATCCCTTTGTTTGAAAACGTTTTGTCTTAGTTTACAGCAGCGGTTCCTAACGGGGGGGGGTACCGCCACCGGGAAGGGAACACACGAGGGGTAAACGCCAGGAACGGCGAGGGGACGTTTCATCAAAAAGGAGACACCACACTACATTTAATCCGGAATTATAAAGAAAGAAAAAATAATTTTTAATCATATTTTTGTTTTTCAATTTTAAAGATCGAAACCCCTTGGTTACGCACACGGTTACTCAAGGACTTCGACACTTATTACAAGGCGTACAATCTTCTTTCCTTTTTTACATTTCTGCATGTAATATGGTTAGCGGTACCGTATCCTTCTCCTCGTCGAGGCTGTACTCCCAAATGCGAAATGGAATAATCTCATTTCGGTGATTGTCGGAAGAATCATTTGATTGGTATTTTGTTACCATGGTGACAAAGGGGGACAGTTTCCCCAATGCCATCATTCTGTGAAAGGGGTCGTTGAGCTGAGAAGGGTGGGAACCACCTGTTTTACAGGATCAAATTGTCAAGCCCCACCGATTCATAAAAGCTGTATTTGTCCAAGTTTTTTCATCATGGAAGTTCTACCTGCGAGGTAGTACTTCCATGGTTTCATCATGGGCACTGGTTCTTTAAAAAAGACAGCATATGCAAGATCTAGATGCCAACCATCTCGCAAACAATAGCAGTGAATAGTCACAGTGAACCAGTTTCCCACAATAACAGGCAAACCGAGAGCAAGTTCACACAGGCTCGTATGCAGCTTTTTCTCAGTGTGATTTTACCATAAGTGGAACATTTTACCCGACGATTATGACCTAAACACTTTAAAACTCGTTCTATATGTTGCTAACGTAGGCCTACTATCATAGCGACCTTATACCGGGATATTCATGGCCGAAAATGCGGCTCCCATTTCGCCCGAACATGTCATCCTCGAGCCCATTTTTTTGTCTGATTATTTATAAATCTCCCCCACTCCTAGAAATAAGTGCAACTCTAATACCTAAATTTATTTTTGGGCCAAAATAAGATTGGTGGGAACATCACTTCGCAGGCAGCCCATTTTCGACATAAGAGATGTCATTTAAAATTATCATAAAGGGGAGGGGCTTGTAGCTACTTGCGTATTACTTATGATGGATAACACCTTTGATACCGTTAGGGTATCTTTATTGGAGACTCTAGACATTGCCTATGCGATCACCATGATCGGTGCCCGTGTTTCTGGAAAGAAGTAGCGAATTTTGGGTTGGCTTTGTAGCTTCAGAAAGTTTGCAATCCCCCTGCACCCTTATTTTCTTTTTTACGCGTTTACTTACGTGCAACAACGACGGCCTGCAATGTGCACTAAGGTATTGCAAGCCGGCAGCTTCAAGATATGGCATAGTGCAATGTCATTTTCGCCTTTTTTGTCTTGGGGAGTAACCGAGTTAGCAGCTTAGAGATATCGTCTTTTCCATCGTCAAATATGAGATGTTTACTTATATATTAAACAAGATATATCGATACATTGCTGAGGTTGAACCCTTAAGAAATTAAATTTGCATGAGCAGATCAGTGGGGGGGGGGGGGTTGATATTCTGTCCCTCCCTTCTCTGGGAGTGGTTCCAACCGATTAAAGGCCATGCTTTATCAATAACAATCGAAATGTTACAAAACACCTGCTTATGCATGTCAGGCGCATACTACTAACACAATACATTTTTTGGCTAAGGGTAAGCAAAATTCTCAATTGGTTCTGCTTTTTCATTGACAGCTGATTCGAATGAATGCAGAGTAGCCCATACTACACAGTATCCAAAATTTTGTTATGTATAATATAGAACAATCGGTTCAAAACAAAATTATAGAATAGAGAGAGAGATGGAGGTGGTGAGAGAGGTGGGGAGAGAAAAGGCACCCTTGAAAAACATAACATCTCAGATCAGACAGGACACTTGTAAGAGGCGTCATGATGTTGCATGCAAACACACTTATTGTGTTTAGCGAAGATGACAAGGAGTCATCGGAGTCAAAATATAACATCAGTAATGATCTATATCAATTGTCATTTAAAGTCAGCAGAATACTGACGAGATAACACAACCTTTAATTTAATTGCCATACTAGGGGAGCACCCAATTTGTGTTTTTGTATTACTGATTAACTGAAGCTGGTGATTTGGACAAAATTTACACTTAGGCCTACTAGCAAATTAAACTTCAGTCTACACGAGAACACCAGCGAGAAACTTGAACTGTTCGTTACTGATACAATGGATCACAATATACCATCACGACACAGGACGGTCTACGTGTGCTGCTAACAAGTAATAACATTATCTCTTCACCACACGGTTGCTTACAAAGATAACTTATTAACGACCACTATTCCATTTCCTTGAAAAAAAAGCAGCAATTCCAATGATTCGGGCTTCGCTCTTATTAGATCGTAAATTACATTTGACCCCATTTCACACGATCCCAATCAAGAGACATGACACAATTGTTCAACATAACCAGCATGAACGAAAGGCCTCCAGCTACAAGTTCATGACTGACATAATACATGCATTTTACAATAAACTCCACATTATCAAGCAGGTTTGAGTGGCTGGAGGTGTGTGTGTGTGTGGGGGGGGGGGGGGGGGTGGATAGACTGCAGTTGGGTCAATCCGAAGGCATACAAGGAGAGAAGGGTGACACTGCAACTACAAGGTATCTGGTTCAGTCCTTCGTCTTCTTTGTTATTCTCACATCTTTCCAAGGAAAGGTTGAAAAGAAGTGTCATATTGATAGAAACTGCAGCTATTGAGCTAGAATCGACCGCGGTTCTTACTTAGCGTGTTATCCAAAAGTGTTTTAGATGGGCCAGGTAGCTCCCTGGTTGGGCCATTTGCAAACGCTGTATGTGAGCAGTAAGTTAGGTAATCTTGAAGAAGATGAGCATACTGGTGACGACGAACTATGGAGGTTTTGCACGGGCCGTCATTCTTAGCAACTGTTGTTACGCCGCCATACTATAGACGGAATGAGTTTTTCGTGTAACTGAAAGTACCAGTATGTCAGTAACACTGAGTGGTTTGTTATTACGATATTTTCATATTTTTCATCTTATAACCGGTCATAGAAAATAAATGGTCCTTAACTGCGTTGTCGTATTCATAGGGGCCACATCGGACTTTGAACCAATTATTTTTCACCCCAAATGGCTCACCACCCAAGGAACGTTGTGTCCAAGTTAGGCATCCAAATCCAGGAAGTTTGTGCGAAAAGCAGCATTTAGAACATAATTTCATAAATGGTCTATATTGCCCAAATGGGGCCTTGGGCTAAAACTCCCTGAACAACCTGAAGATACCACTAAAAGAGTATTATTATGACCGAAAAATAAAAATATGTAGGGTAACCTGTGGGAGGAGAAGTATTTTGCAGAATTTTATACGATGGATGATAGGACCCACGTGGAACCTTGGACCGAAGCTTTTTAGAACCCCAAAAAGTCCATCACCATTAGAACATTGAGACCAAGTTTCTTACAAATTCATGGAAGTATCACAGAAGAGAAGCATTTTGAACACTTGTAAACTGATCAGGTCAAATTATATATATAAAGCGATCGATCGTTGTCGCAGAATTACAATTGCTCACACTACCTAGCTGGTATGAGCAAACTCAATTGATTTTCATACTTTTACCTCCGCTGAACTCAAATGATCTTTGATCTCTATGAAAAATTGTAGAGATCGTTTACTCACAATGGACTACCAAGTCACTATGTCTGAATTTCCAGCAACATTTAATTTTTAATTGCTGATATATGTCTTAATAGATTTTCAGGCTTTAACCTCTGGTGACTTTAAATGACCTTTAACCTCCATGAAAAATGATGGGCATCGTCTAGTTACAATGGAAAACCTACAAGTCAAGTTCGCACTTCCAGCAACTTTCAGATACTGATATATATATATATATATATATATATATATATATATATATATATATATATATATATATATATATATATATATATATATATATATATATATATATATATATATATATATATATATATGATGTTCATGAGAGCCTCATTGTGTGTCTGAGCCCTTTTGCAAAAAGCAATGTTTTTTCAAAAGGGAATGGGGACACTTCCTTACACCTTCCTAATGGGGCGACGATCAAATGTTAGTTTGTGATTTCATTTCATGCAGTGCTAAGAACTAAAGTCATGAAAAAGAGAAAGGAGAGAAAGAGATACCAGATAAACAGGCCGAAAATATTGGCCTTAAAATGATTTTCACCGATACAATAACAAGCTGCTGCAGAATTCAGGCAGTCTTACTAAAAACATGAACTACAACGATGACAAGGAAGAAACGAGAATGAATTGTTTTATGGATACGGTATATGTATCAGTAAGCAAATTTATTATTCACCTGAAATGCTTCATATAGTGAGACTCTACAATGCAAAAATTATCCTGCAAATATCAATGTAAAAAATCACACATATCACCCATGATAGGTGCCGATGGGAGAAAAATAAAAAAACAAGACCTCATAGTTTTCTTCACTGTAGTCAGTATTATGCATGAATTAGTATACAGTTCCACACCTGTGATCCAAAATAAGCCTTGGTCAATACAACCTCAAACACACACCACACACACTGACTATAACATGCCTAAAAATTTGCAAAAGGAATTAAAACTATCAAAACTATTGAATGAATTATTTTCAAGAAGTATACCAAGGTTATAACCCAAATGAATTAACAAGAACTTAAGGATAAAGGCAAGAATAACCCTCCACAGAAAAGGACAAAAGTAGGAATTAGGTTCTAAATTAACCAAAAGTAATAGTAAATTGTAAGCCTGTGTATGGTGTGATTTAACTAATCTCTTTTACTTACTGGAATGGGTTAGCAGGTTACACCACAGGTTGTGCTTTGCACAGAGTTTCACTTTAATAAATGGCTAGCAGGAAAACAAACAAACATCTTACAGACAACTAAGCAATGAACCAACAGGACACGCCACATTTATTTATATGATACTAGAGGTAAATGGCCGTCAAAGTGGATTGATATTCCATTAAAGTAGGGTATTTATTCTCTCTTTAGTGGTGACGACCACATATCAATGGCATATTCTGTTAGGTAATTATGGATTTTTTAAATAAATTTCTATTTAAGAATGGTACATTGCTTTACGGGAAATCTGTGACGTCACGCAACTTGGACATCCTTGGATATCCCAATTTGGATATCCTTTCTATTTCTTTATAATCTTCACTGTCTTTAAAACATTAGCATTATAAGAGACCAGACCTTAATGTCCTGAACATTCCAAAGTCTCCCTCAAACCCCACTGTAAATTTTGTTCACTGGTGTCAAATGTCGCGGCTAAATATGCACTAGCATTCGAATGAACAACAAAGATTTGCTGCAAAAATTTGCAGGTATTACACCACTATGACATTTTGTATCCTTGGAATACCTGGAAATCTACCTTGGCCAGTCTTCTATTGAAGAGACACACTATGGAGTTCTTTCATCGAATCAACTAAACATTTGTAAGCATTCCAAGTTTCCTTCAAATAATGATGACAAATGGTCAAACTAAGAAGATCCCCATGTGCCACATACAAAGGAACATTAGTGAGTGAGTAATTAACTATTCAATTTGACTTTTTAAAACGTGACCAGACACTGTACATAGGCACACAATCAGTATAGGGCAGGGTCGAAATTCACGAATTTTGGATTTTTGTGACTAAATTGGTTATAAACCTTGACCATAAGCATTGTTGTGTCTTTAGACCATTCAAAATCCTCACAAACTTACCGACATCAACTCAATGAGGACCTGTAGAAATGGCGAAGCTTGAATGACCAATATTTGCAAGGGATCTGACTGCATTGGCAAAATATGCCATTTTCATTTCAAAATTTGTTTTTAATTTGTCACTGGACTATTTCTCTATAAAGATAACTGAAACTTGCATAGCTCAAACATTATGTGCATAAGGGGCATTACATTATGTCAAACATAATGTCCCATGATGCAATCCAGAGGTTAGACTATCTCTTGACTGAGGGTAATTGTGGTTTCACCTACCAATCTGAATCGACCTACATCTTTGCTCACAAATCACTGTTTGCAGCAGTTGATGCTGTCTGATCTGTTCGGGCTGCAAGTCCTTTAACGACTCAGTGATATTGAGTTTTGTCTTACAGCTTTTCGAAATGCCTGACATAATATTTGAATGACATAGTTTAAATTGCTCATTGCAGTGATAATTACAGGAAAAGCCTGGCTTACATTAAGAGTGTGTCGCTATGTTAATAGCATTCCTCGAAGGAGAAGAAAAGTTGAGGTAGGTATATTCCACTATATAAAATCAAAAGTTTAAGTAATGTGAAAAAAGTAAATCTAAATCATAAAAATCTCCTGCTTATACCATCTCAGAGAATTTTAATTTATAGTCAAACCCATTAAATTCATCTCGGATGGGTAATGGGAACAAGCAGCAATTAATTTCGATGAGTCACAAGAGCTAGCCGAAGAAACAAAGAATATAAGGCCAACACTACCCTGTTTAAATTGCTTTTGAAGACTGTGCACTTGGGAATATCTACCATATATTTGAGCCCGTTCTATTAAGCAAAAGATGCTTGCATATATCAGTTAGAAATGACTGAAAAAGGAACACATAATGCAAACATGAAACAACACAAGGCTTTCAACATATGGGTGGTTTGACAATATCTACCTCAAAAACTTTGAACTACAAACTTGGGTTGTTTTTAATTCAATAAATGAAAAGGGTAGACTTATTACAGAGATTGTGCAAAACACCCCTAACACTTTTTTCTTCATTGCGATTTGAATCTTTTGAATTTTGTTGCATTTTGTTCAAATTTAGCCAAAAGGTCAATTTTTCGTCTGGATCTCGATTTGTCGAAATTTGATCAAACTATAACTATGAGTCAACGGAACTCTTCGTTATCTGTTCTCAAATTTTTATGCTCTTTCAACGATTTACATGCACACAGTACCACTAATGCCAGCATGCAGTGCTCAAGGCTAGCCAGATGAGGTAAATGCAAAGGAGAAAATTGAATGTGAAAACATTCAAGAAACAAATCCTAATGGGGCTTTATTACTGGCAATAAAACTATGCATGAACATGTGCTGAAGCAAATGATGGGCTCTTTCAGTGGTAACATCATGTTATTTTCCAATTACGATTGCACTTTTTTTATTTTCCCCAAAATTATGGCGCGTTTTTAACCTGCAAAATCTCGCCTTGAATGAACCCTCAAGTTTGCGAGGAGACAAAACAGTTCAAAATCTACAAATTCTTTCCTTTTCAATTCCAGTCTTTAGTAAGTGGGACTTCATATCGGTCTCAAATTCTCTGCTGCCACAAACAATCACGAGAGCAGACTTGACTGAGGTGTTCATCTCTCTTCGTATCTCCTCCAGATCGATTCTGCCTTGTCGTATCTGCTCTCCATAGCCACCGTGAACTTCTGAATCCTGTCCACAAAATTAACAAACAGATATGAATGAATGAACAAATGAATGAACAAATGAAGGAACGAATGAACGAATGAATGTTTTAAGCAAAGCCTCTGACTTGACAACGAGTTACTGGAATTTACGAACAAACATGGAGCTTTGATGATCTGGTAGAGTACTATTAATTGTGCTAATTGTCACAAATAATCAAAACAATCGATTGCGAATTAAAGTCAAAACAATTTTAAATTGATTTAGAAAAGCAACGAAGAATTTCGTTTCACTTGTCATCTTGCAGTACTTTACATGTAGCATGATTGATATACTGGTAAGAACACCAACGAGAATCTTTCTCCTTTTTTTTTTACAAATAAACCTCACATATTTTGATCAAATGATGACATTAACTTGGTTCATATGTAATCATTTAAATAAGCTGCTGCTTCATTTCTATTCAAAAGTACAGTTTCAAGAATCTGTTCACAGTAGTCACAAACTTGTTGGCACTGACCAAAATTAGTGACTTGTAGAGACTTAACTTTCCTGGGAGAATACAAAAATGCGGCAAGAGATACCACCATTGTGGGAAAACAGTTAAAAAAGGAACATTTTCTGCAACACTGCAGGGACGTTGAAAATTTTATTTACAGCAGGAGCAGCTGCAATAAGTTGCTGAAGCAGGATATGCTCTTTGATGAAAAACAAGAGCCCAGGGGCATTATGGTTCCTTGCGTGAACATTATTTTACCTCAAAGGTAGTCATTCTGTCTTAACCAAGATTAAAAAAAAAAGTTTGGACCCCATTTTATCCATACAAATGCTGATTAGCCCAAGACTACCACTCGACTACCACAGTACTAATCTGAAAAACCCTCAACACTGTAACACATAATCTGTTGGAGAACAGTCGCTTAACACAGTGTAATAATTTATGACCCATATGGCCTGACCTGAAGTTGGACCCACAAATGTTGAGCACTGCAAAAGGTTCAACTAGCACAATGCTAATTTGACAATCCTTGAACACCCTTAAAACCTTGAAGGCACCATTACCATAATGCATCCATAAACCAAGTTCAGACTTTGTCCAAGCTTTGCAACTTGAGTTATCATACTAAAAGGTTTTCAGAGTTTTGCCCCTGTGCCCCAAGATGAGCATGACCTCCACCAAAAAGAATAGGGCACACCTCAATATGCCAAAGTTATGTACCAAGTTTGACTTTTATACTATTTTCCCTTATTGGGTTAGAGCGTACCAAAGCACGTGACACGAACACATGCACACACATTCACACACATACACACACACACATGCCAACATAACTGCATAGGTTCCTTTGCATGAAACCAAAGAAAGTAATATCATTTATCATTTTAATTTTGCATCTTTCTCTTTATTTTGATCACAAGCTGACAAACAACATCTACACCATGTTTCTGTCATTAGAAATTTCATTAGAGAATTTTGGTAGACAGAAGATTCATCTAGTTTATCTTATGCCAAGACAAAATGTGGTTATTCCCACAGATGTTCCACCATTTACCACAAGATGTTTTTTTTTTCCTCTTTTCTTTGCTTTCTGACAAATAACCCATGGCATGGTGGTCTCATTAAAGGGAAGACACTCTAAGAGGAAATGGCTACAAAGCGGCAAATAATTTTGTTTTTCAGTGTACGACATTAATATGTTTTAAATGTTCAACATTTTTTTTGTACTTTTGACCATGTTGCTTGCAAACAATATTGTTTAATTGCTAGGTTACTGTCAATCTAACTAATCCTGTGGATGACATGACTTTGCGTCACTTTTCTTCAATCATGGTCACTAATAACATTATGTGACCTTACACAGGTGTTTTATCACTATGCATGTTCTTATAAGATATAGATATCAGAAGCTTTATTGACCATAAAAGGAATTGGGATCCATTTTATCTCAGTAAAATAGACATAAAATGAAAAGAAAGGACAAGGAGATTTATAATACAAAATGATACATAAAAAGAATATGAATGCGGAGACCTAGGACACATATTAAATTCACAAATTTCCTGCAAAATTCATTGGCAAGATGAAAAACGACCTGTGGCAAGAAAGATCCCCTGCATCTCTAAGTCATGCATCTTATAAAAATCGGTCTGTTTGTCCTCTGGTTGAATTGTAATTGGGGACTATGAGGATGCTTATAGGAAAAGAGCAATAAGGGTTGTATCTGGTCTGAATGAATTAGGCTTCCACAGAAGGGACACCAGTCGCTTTATTTCCATTAGGACAAGTCTGCATATGTCCACCCCAATTTAACATGTTAGAAATAGTTACATCCAGGTACTTATAAGATTGCACTTTTTCCACGGGTTCATTTTTAATTCCAATAATTTTAAATTGTGAATCACTAAACTGGAAATCACCTATGAGCTCTTTTGTTTTTGAGACATTCAGTTCTGGCTTGTTTTCATCCTTTACCTTAATACCTGTTTTCATCTTATACCTAAATACCAGATGGTGATTGCTACCAAGCGTGGTCCTTACCATATTACAGCCCCCCTCCCGAAGAAAATGCATTTGAGAAATATATGTTAATCAATTGTAAATACAAATGGCCTTTGATGATCATCTTATCCAAACATAAATATTTCACCACTCCCTATATTCTCTGTATACCATGTTGGTGCACTGTAAAGGCCCTAATTCCCTTTAATCACTTCTAATGAGTGTAATTTTCTTTCCCGAATGAGTAATGTAAAAAAGCATTGAACGAGAAAGACGACAAAGAGAGACCGTAGCCCCTCATACGAGTCAAACGTCTGCATGTTACATATGCTGAGACAGAAACTTGACTCTCTTTTGAATTTATTTAAACATTAGGAGCATGTTCTCATTTTCACAAGGTAATTAAAGAGCTACAGTACAATACAGAACCCAACTGTCTGTCTTTCAGCAAAACAGACTATCAATTGGGCAATTGGTGCGTGCAGTTGAATGCTTGAGGCCGCAGACTGCCAAGCTCGTAATTCAATTCTAACATGAAAGAGCCTGCAATTTGGTTTTTGAAACACAGATGGATGATTAGAACCCTGTCTGTCAACATTCCTTTCATGTATGACTGGACTGGACAACAAACAAATCTTTCCAGAGGTTGGGATAAATTTTGTTACAAGATAAACCACATGTCCATCAAAGGGTAGAGTAAATTTGATCTTTTGAACATCAGTTTAACAGGTATTGTTCCTTGATTCAAGACCATGCTAATGCCATGTTACTCTAGCCTGTCCATAAATATGTCCTATTACTGGCAGTCATGCAGGGATGTAGCTAGAGAGCTTCCAGTGTAGCCTTAACCATCTCAGCAGAGCGCTCCCATTCATTGGGTGTGAAACATACAAGAAAAATTCTAGTCACAGAAGCTTCCCACATTGTGACTGGATTGCTCCTTCCAAGGGATTTTATTTACAATTATAAGGCATTCTTTCTTTCTTTCCCATTTTACTTTGGTGTTGATATTATTGACTTGGAAATATAACAATAACATATTGGTAGATATGTGAAGACGAATTATGGAAAACAGGTGGTTTGCGGTATTTTCATGTGGGTCAAAGGAACTTCATCTCAGGGCAAGTGTGGGTCTGGAAAAGCTGGTGCGGACTGCTTTTGATCCTCGCTGACCCACCTAGCTACAACGCTGGTTATAAGCGTCATCATATCATGGCTATACCAGATACTTTCAACTGCATTCATGATTCCTGATCCACTTAGTCTAATTTTATCATTCCTGAGTTCTGCATGAGCAGAGTGCCCTGCAGCCATCTGCAGTATGTTGGAACTGGGGGGATGAAGGGCAAAGCGCGGAAACAACCATGAAAGAACCCAAAATCAGGTTAACATTTGTCAGACGTAACCGCATCTTCAGTGAGGTACACCTAAACAAATGTAGGTTACGTCGCAAATGGGCCTTATCATTAAGATCACTGGCGAAGATTAAAGAGGCTCTGGATTTTTCAAACAGTTAACACTATAGTACTACAAATACTGACCTGCTATACTACAGTGCAGAACCTGTCTACTATGTCTCAAACATACGTAAGCTATCACGATTCCTGCAATCAAATGGTATGCAAGGCTAAACCTAGGAAGCCGGAGTCTCCGAGAGGTTGCTTTGACCATCTTCTAAGATAATAGAATGTCTTGATCTAGATAGACAAACAGCTGCCAAGCAAACCAGCATCCGGGCCTCACAGCTAAATGATGATGATGGTGATGATGATGACTGTCACTGTGATTGTTATGTTTGTATTTTCTTTGTTCTCAGTACCGGTGATGGTGATGGTAACCTCGTCATAGTTACTGTTTTCACCAAGCACCATTACTGTCATTGATGGTCATGATTGACATCACCATGATAAGCGACACCATCACCATAATCATTATCACTGTCAGTCACTGGCTACACCATCATGATAAGGATCATCATGATTATGATCACCACCATCATCATCACCATTTGCATCATAGTTTACCACCATCATCATTATCAGCATCATCACTATTATTATCATCATGACCTTATTAGTTTATCATCACCATTATCATTAACTTCATCATCATCATCATCACCAGAACCAGCATCATCACAATTATCAGCATCATTACCATCACTGTTCATCATCACGACCATGATCTTCAGCATCATTATCATCATTATCATTATCATCATCATCATCATCATCATCATTATCATCATCATCATCATCATCATCATCATCATCATCGCTGTTTTCATGATCATCGTGAAACAATACTTACAGAAGTCACAAAGTACAACACAGAGAAGTTCCAGTAGTGAGCAAGTTGATTCAGTTCCTTTCTCAAGAGGATGTCCTGGTATGTCTTGGAGGTGTACAAAAGCTTCACTATCGTCTCCTCTCTCTCATTCTCTACAATATGACGTATAATTTGATACATTGGGGTTATACCCGTCCCTGCTGCAATGAGGTAGACGTGGGAGTACTAGAAAAAAGTCAACAAAGTAAAACAAGAGAAAATTGAAAGTCTTTTTGAACAGAGGGAGCTCAATGAAATAATGATAGTATAGTCTTACTAGTATCAACTAGTATTGAAAAAATATATGAGAGTAGCTCAGAATATGTACATAGTTATGTGTCACTGGTTGTATATTGTGCCCTAAATGATGCTAGGTGATTCCTCAGAAAAGTGGCCTGCTAAGCAGACTGGGAGTCCTTGGAACAGTGGGCGTTGCCATGAGGAACTGTGTAACAACCTCTCCACTGTGGTTATTCAACATGAGGGTACTTAACTAAATAACATAATACCAATTTTTGCCATACACAAAGTGATACTTCAACTTTCAAAGCCATTTTAAACCAACAGTAAGTCAAACTATGGGTGAATATTTCCATGTGGGTTGAGAGGGTCCCCGAGATGAGGTGAATGTAACAAATATACACAGGTCTATTGCAATGCCATAGGCAACCAACCAATGACAAGAAACCCAGGGGGGTCGGTGGCTCAGTTATTATTCCACCTGAAGTTAGAGGTACTCCTGGCAGCTAAGCATAATGAATACATGCTGTTATGATTACTACTATATTGAAAGGTACAGTAGTTTTTTCCGCAAGGTTCAATGATCGCAGTGCAAGGCACGAACGTAACTGCGTCTGCATCCCAATTTGTGACCCACGAAAGATCACTCGAGATTCAGTTTTGAGTGAACGTCACGATGGTTGCAGACTGATTCTTTTTCTGTAACTACCCGAAAAGTTGAATTCTCTTTCGAATCATTTGAAGCCGGAGCAACGATTTCCACACAACTGCTACACATGGTGTACATGCAGGACTTGCACAGAGGTAGTATGTACAAAACCTTCAGAGCAGGTATTGAATTATATGTTAAAAGGTTGAGATATGCAGACCTTTTAATACATGAGAATCACTGCAATGTTTATTTAACATCTGCAAATCAAAATGGGTTGACTGCTAACCACTCCAAACATCGATAAGCAAAAACTGCAAATCAGTGTGTTTGCACGATTCCGTCCCCTGCATTACCCGAGGAGACGCAATTAATAGCATCAGCTAGGTACTGCAGAAACAGTCACTTACTCACAGGCAGAGACTAACCTGATTGGCAACATAAGAAAAACATCCAATAGGACCTCTCCAATCGGTGATAGTTCCAACTTGCCAGCTTCTGATGACCTTTGACATCTCACCATTCTTGTAGAGCTATGTAGAATGACAGAACATACTTTTTACTTCAAAAAGGTCAAGCACCTTATCTGTAAATCTGTAAAACTTCAATTCTGCAAACAGCAACAGATGATTCAGGCAAGTTCAACTAGGGAAGAATACTTGAATCCACTTCAGAGACGTCATGACTCGAATTCACTTTTCTTTGAAGTTACAACCCCGATGGAATTTTTCATAGTTTAAAAAAACTAAACATGAAGACTGTTTTTTTTTTGTGTGCTTATCGGTTTGAATTTACGTTCTTGTAACATTCGAATCTCGTATAGTTCTTTTACATTTCTTGTTTTCCGAATAGATCTAGCCAATGTTTGACAACTCAGATTATTGGTGAGAAGCCCAACTGTGACCCACCAACACTGTATGGGGGTCCTACATTGTCTCTATGATAATTCCTGCCCAAAATATAACGTTATGTATGTCTAGAGAGCAAATATGGAAACCAAAACCAAGGACAAATCTCCCCGTACCTTCAAAGTGGTAAATATTCAGGCCGTGATCAGTACCTGACTAAAAAAACCTCGTAGTTGCCCAAGCCTAGCACATACTAACCAAGTGATATTCAATATTGGTTTCCATCAAACCAAACCTTTCACTACCATTAAGAGGACAGATGACTCAAAAAAAGAAACCGATCAAATTATATTTTGCTGTTACAACCAAGTTCCTCGGCATTTACTGATTTGGTCTTATCATTATCGCGTCCGTCATTTGCGAAAAATTGTAGGACTTTGTGAAAGCCAGCGTCATTGACATTAATACAAAAATGTAACTGTACAGAATTCTGTAGAAATTAATGACAGATATGATGGAATTATATGAATATTCATTTGTAAAGAGCTGCAGGGCCAATACATTTAACACAATGAAGCAATGACAGATTATGGAACTTGGTGAATATTCAATTACAATGATACACAGAGTGCCAATACACTCCATGAGGAGGTTTCACCTACATCACAATTATAAGGTCATACCAGAAGAGCGGCCATATTGGAGACATCAACATGTAAGCAAACACAGACAGAGCAAGATATATACTGTGTATCATGTAATGTATAGAGTTTTAATATAAATGCTAGGCAGCCTTAATGGTATTGTTCCCTCAAAAAGTTGCATTCTGACCTGAAAAAAAATGACTAAATGAAGTAACCCCATTTCTCACTATAATACGTTAGGAACTCCAGAAAAGATGCGATATTAGGAAAGAAGCCTAATAATTGGTGGAAATTATCTGTGCACTCTTTCCCAACCCAAGTGGCAACAGTGCAAGGGTAACAAAGACGTGTTGGCTTCTGGGTCATATATTTGACATTATTAATTACCTTCTTTTCACCCCAAACGCATATACAATTGAAGATTTGAAGGCTTATAACGGGCTTGAAGCATACAACCAGGCTGTATGTGGACAGAAGGAAGAAAAACAACTTTACCAGGTTGGATATCGCTGCATTCTAACAGCTAAGGTGAGCAAATGTACATAGCCTACATAACATTAGCTCCAACTTTAAACATATGGGCCCTACTAGCCTAACATTAGACCGAACTTGTAAACGTTCACTTCGACCTGACACTCCAGGCATACAGTAAAGTATTCTTCTATCCTTTCCTTACTATTTAAGGATGGAAACCTCATATAGGCCTATCTGTTCTCTCTGTAAAGAAAAAAATCAAATATTATCTGTCACTTTCCACTAAAGTCTTGCATAAGGCTGGCTAACCATAGACCTCAAGTTCACCAGTCTCATGCTCACTCCCCTTGTTTTTCGCAACTAACAGTAATAAAAAACAAAAGTCCAATGACTTTGAGATTCCTTGCCAATATTCATAGAAAACAAAGGACAATACATACAAATTTTCAAGCGAGGAATCAAAAAGGAAAGACCTTTCCCCTGTCCTGGTCTATAGCAGCCATAACCCCGTTGCAATAAGCCTCTGTTTCGCCCTCACCCTAAAAAAAAATGAAGGTTTCACTGAACCAGGATTATAACACTGCAATACACTGTCTGTAAAGAACATGATATAGTATCTCCAGGAGGTCGGGTGTCCGGTTGATGTCGTCAGGTGAAACCTCTCTATACAATGAATGTAACCACAAGGATGATGTATTAAACTCATTGAATATTCATTTATGAGCCTCAGTACCGACATACTTTAATGTGTACATACGATGTATGTCGTAGGAAGCGGTATTACATTTTGTGTCTCAATTTTATCATACAACCTTGATCAAGACCATAAAGTCCTTTCTTCTTCCAGGTGCGCTGATCGGAGTGTATTGTCTGCTTATCAGTCCACCAGAGTATGAGACTTGCCTACGTAAAAAAAAAGGAAAAAAAATAACAAGAAGAGCAAAAGGGAAAAAATAAGTACATATCACTGATGTCCAACAAAAACCAATACATCAAAAACAAAAAACTTTCTATGGTTCATTTTGCTCATGTCTTCTGCAAATCAAAAAATAAACTTACAAACTTTTCATCAATGTTTACTTTGTACTCATTATTTGCATCAAGAAGGTAACCGATAAAAAGCTTTCTGAGGACTGCCGAGAGCTTAGGGGAGAGAATCAGTACTTGATCCAATGGAATTTTAAGTGTCATTTAAACCAATTAATGTATCAATAGCTTTGTTCACCATGAGACCTACTTTCTGATATCAGTCAGTTGCTTTTATTGATGATGTGTGATTAACACAAGCACATGGAGAGACCCCCCTTGCCAAAATCTGTATGAATGCTCTTCAAGATAAAAAGATTTAAATCAAATGAGAAGTGATCACAATGAACTGACATATTACCATCTCGGGTTACAATCATTGTGGGAGATAAATATTAGACCAATAACTGTAACATCATTTGAAATCTGCTCTGCCTCTTTGCATAAAGCGAAAGTTAATTAAAAAAAATACATCAACTACTTTTCTTAAGACAGGGAGTGATTTCCTAAGCAAATAAGACATTAAATTGACATGTTGCTCCAAGCAAGTTTAATTTCACTGCCCACACATTCATCACTGACTGTCAAACTACAATTTTTTTTCTTCTTTTTCTTTTTGAGCCATGAAGGATATCGGGTGGAATGTCACGTTTTTAACCCACAATTTGGCAAACCTGGAGACACAAATACTTGCTTCTAGAAACTTGTAGACAGGATGCAACCCTAGATTGTTTCATCAGACAAACTTCAACATGCCATCATAGTTTACTAGTATTATTCTCAAAAAAAACTCTGTCACCTCATGAAGTACCAAAGCACTCCATCAATTTTCACATCAGAATGTACACATTGAGACATTTTATTTCTACTACTGAAAGCATGTCGGAGATCCGCCACATCTGAAATTATCTCGTTTTGAAGATCTCTGCCCTTGATCTTTCAATTTTCTTTCAACCGCTAGGCTGGGGCAACGACTCATTTCTGTCCTCATCCTCTCAGTGCTTTGCTCTCAGTGACCAGCACGCCATGCAACTCTTCGTGCATGGCGCTAATACTGTTACAGAACATTATCGCAATTGCTATTAAATGAGGTGTTCCATACCTGAGAATGAGGTGCATTCCGATCGATAGCTGGAGGTAACAGTTCCTGGGGAGGCTGAACGTGTACTGGAAGGTGTCAGGTGAGACTCGTTGGATGCTCCTGACAGTACAGGGAGTGTAGTTCATGCACTCCATCAATGTAGTACCATCAATCTCTTCCTCCTTAACATGAAAACAAACACACAAGCAGCATGTCGTTAAAGACCACGTACACATTTAAGGGGAACCTTTCGAAGTGGAGGGGAGTCAATGACGCATCTGAACCATAGAAATAGATGAACCAGAATGCCGATACATGGAATAATAAGTGAAGCCCAATCTCTGCGAAGGCAAAATGAATTCTCATGAAACCGCAAAACACACATCCAGTGGAAATTTTAGAATGATATAACTCAGAGACAGTTCAATGTTGGAGCGCAGTTTTTTCCTAAAAAGTTATCAGGCTATCTCAAGAAATCAAACGATTGCGTTTACTTCTGTTTTCCCAAAAATGTGG
This sequence comes from Stichopus chloronotus, assembly GCA_021234535.1. NCBI lineage: Eukaryota > Metazoa > Echinodermata > Holothuroidea > Aspidochirotida > Stichopodidae > Stichopus > Stichopus chloronotus. Next base: position 14,558,318 of record CM037839.1, on the reverse strand, counting down.
TCAGATATCAAACAAACAAACTCTAGGGCCGTATGTGCATATGCGGCAAATGTTGAAAGTAGAGTTCTTTTGCATTACAAAGCAAGGAGTAACGTGCATAGTTTGTTCCGCTTCATTCGTTCAGTGTGTGAGTGCTATTGGAATAGTCTGAAATCATTCTGGTTTACCTATTTCTATGATTCAGATCAGAAGGTCAACCACCCTCGGAAGAAGACACCTTCCGGCATTTAGTTACCCTCAACAAATTAAGAAGTGTTCAGGGATAAAGTAAATTGTAACTGATAATTGATACACTGATGGTACTAGTAGTCCTGATCAAGACCAATGCACGCAACTTTCCTGCCATTTACAAACTACTATCATTTTTCTACAAATTTAAGAAAATGGAAGCAATTTAAGTGGTTTTGATACTGCTTAGCTACAAAAAGAAGTGAACATACACAAATATTCCTTCTCCGTACCTTTCATACCGTTCAATCTTAACAGTGTGGAAAGGTTTAAAGATATTTTACTGTTAAACATACTGCACAGAATATAAAGTGCAAGTAGATCAGCCAACAAGTACTAATCAGAAAACTGACTTGTGTATTTAATACATTATCTGAGGCATCCAAAGAAGGCAAAGGCTAGAATTCAAATCAGTGAGCATCAATCCACATTACATACAAGCTACTTACTAATGAGATGCGTCTTGAAGCCTCTTCTGAAAGTTTCTTATGGAACTACATACTACAGTACATGTTATACAAATCTCTTTCAAAAGATGTGCTGAAAATTCCATTGCTCCACATGGGAGTGAGGGGGGCTAGGTCTTTAACTAACAAGGCAATAAAGAACCCGATGAGCAGTTAAGAGCATGCACTAAGCGCACACAGACTTCTTAAATGTTCATCTCTAACAAATCATGTTTCCACCATTAACAGTAGGTGAAGTACCGTAAATGTACCGTAAATGTTGTTAGGGGAAATGAGTTTGGTGCTTATTTCCAACTAGAACAATTTAATTTGCTCTCATACTACCAGCACCAAAGAGTGTCATCAGCACTGAGGCTTTGAAAATTCTACATTTAAGTACTTTGCTGCAGAAGGGCTTCGGCAGAAGGGCACCACGGTTCCTTGCGTGAAAATGATATTAACCGTAGTTATTTAGTCTTAACCAGCGTTAATTCACGATTTACCACATCCCCAATAAGTTTGGTCCTATGCTATCGCTCAGGGTGCTGATCAGTCAAGGGCAATTGACTATGCCGTACGTACTACTCTAAAAAACCCTCAACACTGTTGTGACATATAATCTAAAGGAAAACTATTGCTTTGCACAATGAAATAATTGATGGCCCATTCTGAATTTGGATCACAGAATGTTGAACACTGCAAAGGGTTCCACTAAAGTATCACGATGCTAATTTGACAAAACTTCCATATTGCCAAGCAAAACATGCAGAAAAGAAACATTTTGCATGATTTCACAGAATGGTCTACATCACCCACATGGGACCAATAATCCTGAACAGCCTGAAGGAACCACTACCATAGTAGTAATGTTACAAAAATTCAACTTAATATGGTCACATGACGTTGAATCAAAAAATGTTGAACGCTGCAAAGGGTTCCACTAAAGTATCACGATGCTAATTTGACAAAACCTCCATATTGCCAAGCAAAACATGCAGAAAAGAAACATTTTGCATGATTTTCACAGAATGGTCTACATCACCCACATGGGCCCAATAATCCTGAACAGCCTGAAGGAACCACTACCATAGTAGTAATGTTACAAAAATTCATCTTAATAAGGAAATAATCTGCAGGATAAAGATTTTGCAGGATTTCATGAAACGGTCCATATGGAGCTTGGACCCAAAAATCTTTAACGTCCCGATGGAACCGCTACCATAGTAATAAGGTGACATAACCTCAGTTTACTACTATGAAATCTGTAGGAGAATAAGCATTTGGTATACTTACAAAAAGTGGGCGCTTTAAATAATTTAAGATCCATATCGTCCATTCTGAAGTTGGACCCACCATAGTTGAAAACTGCAAGGGTTCCATTACCACAATGATAATTTGACAAACATTTCACATTATAAAGCAAAATATGCAGAAGAGAAATGTTTTGCATGATTTCATAAAGTGGCCCATATGGACCTTGGACCCAAAAATCAGGAAAATCCCCAGGGCACCATTACCGTAATGCATCTAGATATCGATAAACTTTGTCCAAATTTTAGATATCATGTCACAAAGGTTTTCACACTTTGCCAACCCCGACCCCCCCTCCCCCCTGCACCCCGATGACCTTCGTCCTCAATAGGGCACACCTTCTCAACATGGCAAATGCACATACCAAGTTTGAGTTCCATCTGACTTTTCCATATTGAGTTAGCGCATACCCCAGCAAGTGTCAGAGACGCACATGCACACACACATGCAAACCTGAGTTAAAGGTTCCTTTGCTGGCACTAGGAACCAAAAACTGCATGTCTTCTAACCTACAGTAGAAACTAAAGACATTTTAAGCTCAGAGTGAAACTATCACTGCACTTGACATCTAGATATTTTTGTAAACCTTGGCTGACAAATGATTCTTTCTTTTAATAAAACTTCAATCTGACAAGGACAACTTTCAGAGTTGTGTCCCCTTGATCAGAAATAATTGGTTTGTTAATGAAAATGGAACTAGGAATGTTGCTGATGTTCTGAAATTGAAGACATTCCAGCATTTCAAAGGAGTTTTCTCTTCATGTGCAGAACTTTCACATGGAGGTGCCTGGAAAATGGAGGTGGTTCCGGTAATCTTATCTAAGGCTCATAAAACAAATGATTTTATGACTCTATTTGTTAAATTTTTAAATCCTCACTTCCTTGACGCTGCTGCCTTCTCCATGACTCTTCCAACAGTTACGCTTCCAGAGATTGATTTCCTCTTGGTGGATGTCCAACACACAAGGCTGACAGCCCTGACCACAGCAGTCTGTAGCTGCTGGTGCCTCTGGTTCATTGACCTTACAGGCATCACAGACATCAAAGTCATCCATTCTATAAAGGAACACAGAACCATAAAAAAAAGTGCTAATAAGCAGAATTGATCATTGTTTAGCAAAAGTTTTATATACAATGGTATTATAGTTCAACATCAGGGTTGTCACCAGACCATTTTGAGAGCCGGGTACATTTGTGATCGCTGTCATGGGGGGTCTAAGGGAACCCTCTGGAAGTTTTTGAAAAATTTTTGCGGGGTGGAGAGTGCTTGGATGTAAAATGGTGCACTCTAGATTATAAATTATGAATTCCGTACTTTGGTTTCGACCAGTGCGGAAACGTTTAAGCTTACTTGGCCGTTTTGTGGTAAAAAAAAATATAATCGCTCAGAATTCTAAAGAAATCTAACAATTTCATTCAGTTAAGTTACGAAATTTGTGCCAGGCGGTGATGCTGAAATTGACGGCGAGTGCCGGGTGGAGATTTTCAGAGCTGGGTAGCACTGCCCGACACCGCCCGGCGTGGTGACAACCCTGTTCAACATAACTCCTAGTGCTTCCTACATGTTCATAAATGATTTTTCTCACTTTGGAGACAATCCTCTTTCAGCACCAGCGATTGAAAAAATCTGCAGCATTTCAGTGTAAGTTACTGCATAACACAAATAGCTGGACTAATACCATGGGCAGTGTTTGCAAACCTGGAACTGAATCAAAATTGTTCAGTACTGGAAAGGCTATTGGTAAAAAATCTTTTAAACTATTTACAAAATAGTTCAAATGTTAAAGTGAAATATTCATTTTGTCCAATGTGCTCTTACTTCTTACTCATGCTTGATATTTTTCAAGTTATGAGGAAAGAAATTTGTTAACAAATGTCTCTGAAAGATTCTACTGACTGCTTTCTTCTGTTCAATACTACTTCGGAGAATATAAGCTTAGGAATGTATACACAAACTGCACGATCTGCAAATTGACTTGGATTGTAAGTGGCCAACATTCTCAAATTACTGTAAATAATTTACCCATTGAAAAATAGAAATGTCCTTATAAAAAAATTATTATCCAAATATTGATGTACTGGTGTAAATATGCTGCTCTCATTTGTGTATAAAGCTGTTTTTGCAAAAAGGTGATGAAATTATGTAGCCTGTTTTCCAAGTAATGTATATTTACACTATACAAAGACAACTAAAGTTACAGTAGTTTGCTACATGACTTAACTGTAGGTGCTTAAACAGAACAGCATCATGTAAGTTTTTCTTTAAAGGACTGCAAAACATTCAAATTAATGAAGAGAAATCCTTACAGCAAACAATTATTTCTTTACAAAAAAAATACTGTCTACTTGTGATTATAAACTTATTTGGTAAAATGCTGGTGCTATTGATAGGCCTTTTTCAAAGGTACTTAAATCTAACATGAAAGTGTAGGACTATTTCTTTACCTGATTTAGAAGTTGAAGTTAGCCTATTTGATTCATGCTTCTCCTACTAAGTACATTTTTGCCAATTGATGCTCGTACCAATACGGTAGGCTATTGTAGATAACTTTGCAAGGATATCTTTAATTTTTGTTTTTTAAGGGTGACACAGAGGGTTCACCATTTCAACAATCATACAGTGTGAATGTAAAGACCCTTAGAGAGGATATATATTTAGATACACAAATACAATTATGATGATGCCTGTTACTGTAACCTGACAACCATAGTACTGGTCAACACATGTGATGATGCCTGCTACTGTAACTAGACACCCATAGCACTGATCTACATGATGACGCCTGCTACAGTATTACAACCTGAAACCCATTGCACTGGTCAACATGATGATGCCCGATACTGTAACCTGACACCCATAGCACCGATCAAGGCGATGATGCCTGCTATTGTAATCTGACACCCATAGCACCGATCAATATGATGATGCTTGCTATTGTAACCTGACACCTATAGCACTGATCAACATGATGATACAGTACCCTACCACTGTTAACTCACTGTACCAAAAAAAGTAAAACCTTTTTGGTATGATCAAGATAATGATCTATGCTAACCTACAGTAATACTTGAGAGAGCACTGATCAAGATGATGATTGTCCAGTAACCTTATACATATCCATAGCTAATCCTTATACATATTCATAGTGCAGTGATCAAACTGATGTCTGCTCACCTGAAAATCATAGCACTGATCAAGATGATGATACATAGCCACCGTGAGCTTTCTTCTCTGTTATTCTTACTCCATGTGGTTTCGATTGCTCATGGGGTATTCCAAGCATAAAGCATGTCCACCACGACATGCCCTCTTTCACAACTTGCTTTTCACCGTTGTCAAAAGAGCTTTCTTCTGTCTCTAGTTTCCTTTTGGTACCTAATTCTGTGGAGACAAATAAAGTACATGTTGTGAATGCTGTATGTAATCATGAAGACATCGTAACTGACTGGAGTCTTAAAGTAATGGTAAGCCAAAAATATTAAGGCTACACACACCAACTAATACAGTAACATTTCAATTTGTTTCAAAGGTCAGACAAAAATCCATCATAACAGATGAAAAACGTGAATCTGGTGAGTCCCGAAAATGTCCTTCTCCAGCTTGACCTTAAATGCTGTTATGTCAGTGATGTTGATCATGCTGTCACATGTGGTGAAGAAAATGCATCTAGAAATTCAAGTGAGAAGGCAGCAACAGAATGAATTCACAAAGCAGATCAATGTGCATGCACAAATGACCGTTCAAGAGAGTTTTCTTGCTGGGAGCATAACTGAACTTGCGGTCTACTTGTAGTACCTGGTTGCATGGGTGTCTGCAAGGAATAGCACAGGGCTGGGAGCCGGGATCAGGTTAGGTGTGATGATTAGGGTTAGGGGATAGGGTTAGGGCATAGTAGATAACTCATTTACAGTTTCTTTGTGCTATAATAGCAAATTGCACATGAATATTTATAATATTTAAATGGTAGGTTGGATTGATTGTATGTATGGTACTTTTGAACAACAAATGACCAAATGTGCAAAGGTTATAGCAGTCATCACTTGGCACTAAAGGCAATATGTTCAGTTGGATCAGAGATTTTTTGAGCAATAGAAAATAGCATGTTTCTATAGCTGGTGAGAAATCTGAGTGGAGAGACGTTGTTAGTGATATTCCTGAGGAACCTGTTCCTGGTCCTATTTTGTTCTTATGTTATATCAACAACTTGCCCTCCTATGTTGGTTGTTATGTCAAGATGTTGGCAAATGGCACCAAATGTTGCTCAAGGATCTCTTCATACTAGGACTATGTGTCTCTTCAGAAGAATATTGATTGTTTAGTTAGTTGGTCCAACACATTCTAGTTGCCATTTAATGTCCAGAAGTGTAAAATTATGCATTAGGTACTGTAGTCAGAATCCTTCTTACAGTACTATATGCAAGTTGATGGTAATGTTACAAAACTTACATACTACAATTTCAAGTGAAGTGGATCTTGGTGTGAATTTCCAGTCCAATTTATCTTTTACAAAACATCATATTTCCAAGTCACTGGTATGTCCAATTCTTGAATATTGTATGGGTGTTTGGATTCCACACACTAAATCTGATAAGAAGAAGCTTGAATTGATACAAAAGCGAGAAACAAAGAGAGTGGTATTCAGGACCTTCCATATAGCGAGCGTCTTATTGCAATTGGTATTCCTTTGTCTCATTATCGCAGATTACCCAATGATATGATCCAAGTTTATAAAATCTTGCATGGTCTTGAGAAGACATGTATGTTAGTTTCCCATTTGACTTTGTATCTTATACTTGTACCAGGGGTCACAAAGGGAAGCTCAAAAAGCATTCATGAAGGACTACAAGACATTTGCTTTTTTTTTTAATTTTTAATTTTCACGGCATTAATCAATGAAACTCTCTACCCACTTATGTTGTCAATGCCACTGCAGTGAATAATTGCAAGTCACTCTTGAATACTTCAAGGAAGGATTATCCTGTCAAGTTTCAACCGGATTGCTTGTTTAATTGAGGGTCTTACCATAACGGATGCCACCGGAATGCCAACAAGACTGTGTGCAAAATGAGAGAATGCTAACTGGTTTTGTGTTACACTTTCAATACGGAAGTTGCCAAAGGACATCAAAAGGTCACCTCGTGGTTTGAAATGACACTATTTGTGGGTACTAAATGGTGATAATCACCTAGTAGTAATTATGATCACCTAAACCGTTGACACTCCTTAGAACTTAAGGCCGAATAAAACGTATAGCGTAAAATATGTTGTTGTGTTTCTCGGAAACTAGATTAAATTTTTAGAAATTAAATTAGATTACTTCTAGATCAAATATATGTTGTCCGTGCTTCCATGTAACGTTTGCAGAAAAGATGACCAAGTTTTAGCTTGCAGCACACTGCAGGTATGTGTTTTATAGACTTACAGGCTGCATGCACAGTATGTTTTTTATATGTTCTTCTACTATAGGCTTCCATATATAAATTAACCATTATGGTATTGGCATTCGTTCGTTCGGTGGAAATAAATTGGCATTAGCTGGCATTCGTCCTCTGTATCCATACATGCATTGGCATTTGCTGGCATTCATTTAAGGTTTTTCCTTTAATTGATCCTAACCTTTGAGAGACTATGCACAACCACTGCACAAAACATTTTTTTTTTTTTTTTTTCCATGAAGGGTCAACAAGTCTTTATACTTTTACCTCATCGTCAGTAAGATATCCCTGAGGAATATTCTTACTAACTGCACTCCCGGTCACGGATTCTAACTTCTAACCCTTATGCACCATAATACCAACTTCTTGCTACTATTACTAAATATTTGACTAAAGCAGAGGCCGTCCTACTCCTAGCGTTAAGTATACACTAACATAGTATGTGCAGTAGATGTGTATGGTTAACTTAAACCTTAGGATAGGAGTAACAACGACCTGTGGCCTAACGAAATCTGAGATCTGTCTAGCCTAAACGCTTGTTATTAAGTAGGTGGTAACGTTAGGAATCTGTTCGTGAAATTATATATGGCAACACACTGGTAATACCCACTCGATGAGGAAACATTGCTAGCCATTTGTCATCACAGTATCGGCCCTCGGGAGCGGATGTCCATGGAAGAGTGGCAGAGCTCTGTAATACCAGCGACTAGCGATTGAAGTACTGGTAGCAGACACATATTAATTGTCCCATTGACGTAGACACTAAATCGTTGAAGTAATGTGGTCCCTAAAGCCATGATGACTTACATACTCTGTGGGAAACTGACGTTTTGAACTTTTTTGGCACTTTCAGCTTTTAGGTAAGTTAGATTTTACGTCAGCGGTCAACCAACTTTTCGATGTGTGAAGAGGTCGCATGCAAATTCTTCCCTTCGTCGACCTAAAAAGTTGTTAAACGGATACATCGTCAAAATTTTAACAAATTTCCCTCTATTGTCACACTGTATTTCAATGCAAACTACTAACTGCTTCCATATACAGAAACAGAAAAAAAAGCAATTTGATCAATTTGATTCCTTACTCAGCTTGTTTTCCATCTCCAGACAAATGGGTACTCCGATCGACGTACTGCCATGTATTTTCTGTATTAGTCATTAAGAACCTTAAAATATCATTAAATCTTATTGAATATTGGACGATTTTACAGACACAAAAGTTCCTGTCCTATAACTGCATCGTAAATGAGTATTGGCTAAGTATATGACGTCAGGAGAAGGACTCCCATCGTATGTCTGATGTTGTCCCTTATTTCAAGGATATTCTTTATGTGTCTTTTGTTTTATTTTGTCATGGTAGCATGTGTTTCCGTCTTTACATAATATTGATATTACTTGTAAAATATGAAAATGTTCATTAAAAATACAGACGTTGGGCACTACCCCACGTATCATCATAAATTTTCATCAAACTTTGAAAAAGTGTTTGTCAAAAACGCAGTGGCGGCGCTACGGGGGGGGGGGGCATGAGGGGGCATTTGCCCCTCCAGATTGTTTCCTTGCCCCCAGTTGCCCCCCCCCCCCGGAGTTGTTCTAACCCTTCCCAGTCAGATCTTGTACTCATCCAAAATTAATTTAATCACAAAACTATGTATTGGCATTGGACTGAATAAGAAAACCTCCCGGGAACCATGATTGATAAATGCCTAATTTATGTTACACAGGCTGCCATCATGCCCGTAGCAACTTCAACGGTAGGCCAGCCAGGTCAGACCAATTTTCTCTGGAATGTTTACTGTCCAGCGTAAGGGAAGGGCGGGTAGGTGGTTGTTTTCCTAAATGATGTCGTTGTTTTCCTAAATATAGGAATGGAATGGAAGTGCATGTAGCCTATGTGTGTGTGTGTACTCGGTGGTGGCGCGTAAATGTGAAATGGTACTCCTAAAGAAAAAATTTGGGAACCTTGGAGTGCGGTCAACCGAAAAAATAAATAATATAAAAATAAATAATATACCTCTCTCGGGGCTTAATTTTCCACCCAAAGATATGCTCTTGGACCCCACCAGGGGCCCTAAAGGGGGCCCCTGGACCCTACCAGCAAGGCCTCGCGCTTCGCGCTCGGTTTCGCGCTGCCCGCGAAAGTCTTTGCCCCCCAACATTTGCCTCTGCTCTCAGTTTGCCCCCCCCCCCCAATTCTGACATTCTGGCGCCGCCACTGCAAAAACGGTAACATATGTCAGCAAAATTCTAACTGATTTTTGTTCTGATTTTCACTCTGCAAATTTCGAATAAAGTCAGCTCTTTTCTAGATCATATCAGATGGACTTAAAGAACAGAGGACATATAGCTAGATACATATGTATAATGATAGAGATTCACCCCTCATCATCCTCAGGAAAGGTCCTGCGAGGGTAGTGAGGATGAGCTACGTGTGACCTTCTTTTCCTCTTTTTCCTTCTCAGCTTTTTGAAGCAAAACTGTCCTTTGGATTATCCCTTCAACTGAGGATTGTCAACAATCACACTGCATTCTCAAAAAAGCTGCAACAATTCATCTGTAAGATGATGAAAGTGAGACTAAAAAGGAATGCGGATTAGGAGGAGAAGAGTTTCTGCAAGACGACGTTTTGGGGAATGCGTTGTAGCGGTTTGGCATTTTACCAGCTGGCGTTCAGATCTACTACCTACAACCGAGTTGTTGTTATCCTTGTAAAGTTTCATGTTAAAGTCCCTTAAAAAATGTAAAAATCGTTTATTACGTTGTCAGAATTGAGGGTATGAGAGCTACTAATGTAACCAGGGATTTTAAGAGCAAGTCGATATGGGTTAACAAGTGCGGATGCTAATTCAGAATTTGCTAATTAGCGTCATGCAGGTATAGTGGTAAGAGAAATTCTCTCACAGTGAAGGACGGGACGGATGTTTTACATTTTTTTGTTGTCAATCTTGACGAGAATATCGGACGGAACATCGGACTTAAAGAGGAGACAATGGAGGCATTGCAGTTGTGCCCATCGAGCAACGGAATGGCAGTATTAATGCATTGAGGTTTAAAGTTAAAGTTTGTTTTCGGAAGTGACATCAAGGAAAGCTGCACTGGGAGAGACTCTACTAAAAGCATTTGCAGATGTTTTGGAGGCAATGCATGGTGTTTTGCCCTTAGAAAAGAAAGAGTATATAAAGAAAGAGTATAAGAAGACTATATTAAGAAATATCAAATTCGAGACGTCCGTTTCACGAAGCCCCCAGCTTTCAAGGTAAGAGATTATTTTTTTCATGTTAATTTCGGTGTAGTGTTTTTTCTTTCTTTTTTTGTTGGTGCGTCATATATCATTATTATCGGTATACTGACTGAATTTGCAGTTTGTGGGGGTATCCAGGTGTGTTTATGTGCTTATGTGAGTGCACGGTATATACCTAAGTATATCATCTCCTCCTATAGAGGGGTTAGTCGGATGAACTTGATAGGTAGGTGCCCGCCTGTAGGATATAATGTCCGCCCGACCGATGATGTCGTAGGTCAAAGACCAAAGGTCACCATTATTACAACAGATAATACAGAGTGACATAGTTGCTGTTAGTGCACACACATCTTTTATTTTCCATGAATGTCCCACAGATTACAACCTATGCAGCCATGCCTTTAGTTGAGATATTATGTTTCGTAACAATGTGATTTCATGCGCTAGTGTATGTTAGTACTCTCCTCACTGTTTTATACGGGAGTTTAAATATTTACATATTTGTAGGGAAGAAATTGAATAACGTGACACGCGCTTTTAGGGGCTGTCATAAAACGCCAACAGTGACGGCGCATGCGCATCTGTTGGTTTCTTTTTCTGGGAGTACATTCGACGCGTGCTATATGTGATTTTAAGCCACATTCAAGAATCTGTGTCGAATTTGAGGAGCACATCAGATCATTAAATAAGTTTGAATACTCATCATGCTCTTCTAAAGATAATCTCTGAATGTGAATCATATGCGGTTTGGGAGACAGTACAGCATGATGGGTATTTAATAATGATGGGAAACGATATTGGGAATGTTCTTCGAAGGATAATAACATAATATCACTAACTTGATGGCAAACGTCAATATCTTTACAATATACACAAAGATTATAACGAAAATACTACGTGTTTCGGGAGGTCAGCTTCCATCGTCAGGCTATCAATATCACTAAACAAGACAAAGTGAACGACCACCAATCGGTGGTTCGTGAAAAATTTAGAAGAAGTACACTTAAAGGGGGGATGAACCGTTGCTATACTTGTTATCTTTCCAATATGTATGGTGTCCTGTACATGTCGCGTAACTCAACCACTTAATCCCTTAGTTTTTGCAATATTTTAGACATATTCTAACACACGTATCTCTTAAGGAAGTGATTTGTAAATCCATATTTAAGTTTTCACTACTGGTAGTAATTGCAATCACTACCCGGCACTCACGATATAGCTGACGATTGAGGTGACTATTTATGTCACTTCCAAGTCACCATACATTAACCATGAAGTCTTAACTTTAGTTGCAAGACGTCAATTTTTTGTTCCCCTTATTTATTTTTTAATCAACATGTCCTTCTGTAAGATCCCAAATCAGGTTACAAGACGTTATTGCAGGCAAGTGGTAACACAAAATACTTTAAAATGTGCATTTCCGTAACTTTGAACGCTTTTAAGGACGTTTTCTTAGTTTACATGATCAAGACGACTAAACCCCACCCCTTTAAACGAAGGAATGTTTTCGTGGCTCCAATTCTTGTTTTTTTAAAATGAATAGTTTCCCATTATGTGATCAATTCTTTTCTATATTTCATGTAATCATCATTTGATTGGAAAGGTCTCAATAAAAACAGAAGCCTCGGAGACGTAAGTCTCCGAGGCTTCTGTTTTTATTGAGACCGAATTCATCTAACTTTAGAATAAAACATTTGTTTTGAGAAGAGAAGCAGTTTGCAATGAATATTCATCAGTTATTTTTTCTTTCAAAAGTTTTTTTTTCTTCACTGACACGTTGGAGGTAAATTTGTTAAGGGGGGAGGGGCTATTAGCTACGAACAATAAGTGACTATTGTCCTCATTTTATGGTGAACTGATTGTTATAGGATGGCAGAAGCATCAGACGCTGGCGAACAATAGCAGCACACAGTAACGGTAGCCTCTTCTATGAACAATGAACGTAAACGGACAGATAACTACAAATCCTGTTCTTAGTAATGATTCTAGGTGATGAATGAAGTAATGAATGAAGTAAAAGAAAAGAAATCTGCAATAGCCTATAGTAAAAGTCCTCGTAGTCCAAAGGTTTAACGACTATGATGCACCGTTGCTATACTTGTTATCTTTCCAATATGTATGGTGTCCTGTACATGTTGCGTTACTCAACCACTTAATCCCTTAGTTTTTTGCAATATTTTAGACATATTCTAACACAGGTGTCTCTTAAGGAAGTGATTTGTAAATCCATATTTAAGTTTTCACTACTGGTAGTAATTGCAATCACTACCGGGCACTCACGATATAGCTGACGATTGAGGTGACTATTTATGTCACTTCCAAGTCACCATACATTAACCATGAAGTCTTAACTTTAGTTGCAAGACGTCAATTTTTTGTTCCCCTTATTTATTTTTTAATCAACATGTCCTTCTGTAAGATCCCAAATCAGGTTACAAGACGTTATTGCAGGCAAGTGGTAACACAAAATACTTTAAAATGTGCATTTCCGTAACTTTGAACGCTTTTAAGGACGTTTTCTTAGTTTACATGATCAAGACGACTAAACCCCACCCCTTTAAACGAAGGAATGTTTTCGTGGCTCCAATTCTTGTTTTTTTAAAATGAATAGTTTCCCATTATGTGATCAATTCTTTTCTATATTTCATGTAATCATCATTTGATTGGAAAGGTCTCAATAAAAACAGAAGCCTCGGAGACGTAAGTCTCCGAGGCTTCTGTTTTTATTGAGACCGAATTCATCTAACTTTAGAATAAAACATTTGTTTTGAGAAGAGAAGCAGTTTGCAATGAATATTCATCAGTTATTTTTTCTTTCAAAAGTTTTTTTTTCTTCACTGACACGTTGGAGGTAAATTTGTTAAGGGGGGAGGGGCTATTAGCTACGAACAATAAGTGACTATTGCCCTCGTTTTATGGTGAACTGATTGTTATAGGATGGCAGAAGCATTAGACGCTGGCGAACAATAGCAGCACACAGTAACGGTAGCCTCTTCTATGAACAATGAACGTAAACGGACAGATAACTACAAATACTGTTCTAAGTAATGATTCTAGGTGATGAATGAAGTAATGAATGAAGTAAAAGAAAAGAAATCTGCAATAGCCTATAGTAAAAGTCCTCGTAGTCCAAAGGTTCAACGACTATGATGCACCGTTACTATACTTGTTATCTTTCCAATATGTATGGTGTCCTGTACATGTCGCGTAACTCAACCACTTAATCCCTTAGTTTTTGCAATATTTTAGACATATTCTAACACAGGTGTCTCTTAAGGAAGTGATTTGTAAATCCATATTTAAGTTTTCACTACTGGTAGTAATTGCAATCATTACCGGGCACTCACGATATAGCTGACGATTGAGGTGACTATTTATGTCACTTCCAAGTCACCATACATTAACCATGAAGTCTTAACTTTAGTTGCAAGACGTCAATTTTTTGTTCCCCTTATTTATTTTTTAATCAGTAATGTATGTATTTTTTAATTAGTAATGATTCTAGGTGATGAATGAAGTAATGAATGAAGTAAAAAGAAAAGAAATCTGCAATAGCCTATAGTAAAAGTCCTCGTAGTCGAAAGATTTAACGACTATGATGCACCGTTGCTATACTTGTTATCTTTCCAATATGTATGGTGTCCTGTACATGTCGCGTAACTCAACCACTTAATCCCTTAGTTTTTGCAATATTTTAGACATATTCTAACACAGGTGTCTCTTAAGGAAGTGATTTGTAAATCCATATTTAAGTTTTCACTACTGGTAGTAATTGCAATCACTACCCGGCACTCACGATATAGCTGACGATTGAGGTGACTATTTATGTCACTTCCAAGTCACCATACATTAACCATGAAGTCTTAACTTTAGTTGCAAGACGTCAATTTTTTGTTCCCCTTATTTATTTTTTAATCAACATGTCCTTCTGTAAGATCCCAAATCAGGTTACAAGACGTTATTGCAGGCAAGTGGTAACACAAAATACTTTAAAATGTGCATTTTCGTAACTTTGAACGCTTTTAAGGACGTTTTCTTAGTTTACATGATCAAGACGACTAAACCCCACCCCCTTAAACGAAGGAATGTTTTCGTGGCTCCAATTCTTGTTTTTCTAAAACGAATAGTTTCCCATTATGTGATCAATTCTTTTCTATATTTCATGTAATCATCATTTGATTGGAAAGGTCTCAATAAAAACAGAAGCCCCGGAGACGTAAGTCTCCGAGGCTTTTTTTTTTTTTTTTGAGACCTGCATGGCCCCAGATATATATCACAGTTTCTTTATCAATATTTAGGCTATTTTGTCAACCCTTTAGATGTATCCATCTGTACCCATGACATTGCCCAGATGATTGTACTTGCCACTGTATTAATTCGACAACATCGGCTAGGTCAGTATGGGGTTTCCATCTCGCTAGTCTTTATCTTTTTATCTGTCCTTCTTAAAAAAAATTGTAAACAAGAAATAAATTTTTGTTTTTTGTTTTTAAATTTTTTTTGTACTTTTTTTACACAAAAAGAAAACAAATTTTTGTTTTTCGTTCTTAACTTTTTCTCTCGAGTGTATTCCTATATGGTTGATATTTTTTCTGCATGGCCGCATTAGTCTAAGATACCCTCTGTGATGCCAGAAAAATAACGCCTAGTCCACCTCTGAACTATTGCATCCAAGTTTTTTTTAATTCTTCTCGTGCAATTAAGTACCATTTCCTGGCAGCATCATTCAAGCCCTAGACCCTTTTTAATGTCCTTTTCCTGTTGATGTGACTGTTCCTCTTCATGTGACCTCAGAACCATCTCGCGCTTATCTCATTTCCTTACAGGAAAGCTGTCTTGATATCGATTGAATCGTACCTCCACTGATGTGTTGCAGCAAGTGCAATAAAAATCTTCAATGTCTCTATTGAAACTGTCGGAAAGTCAGTTTGGACATGTTTTTGTTCCTCAAAACCAAGAGACGACAAGTCTGGCTTTAGAGACCTCAGCTCACCCAAGCACAAGTTCAATACGTTTAGGGTAGTCCTCCATTATTTTCCCCACGCAGTTGCCAACCACTGCATGATTTCTCTCACATTGTTCACTTTGCCATGGGCTGTAGCCAGCAGTATCCCAGTATTTCCAGTATTTAGGTTTTTAGCCAAGTCTCTGATCTCTTCATTGGCAAATTCTCCACCGTTGTCTGAAATGAACTTCGGTCACCCCAACCCAGCAACAACAAAATACCTGGCACCATAACTGTTATGATACATGGGACCCAGATGGGCAATCCACACTGAGCCCAGATGGAATAACTGGAACCCCGATTGCCTATATGGGACCCAGCTGTCGTTTGCAAAATGGGTGCCATCTAGGCCCATGTGGGTTATGTGGGTTAGGCCTATATGGGTTATACATAGGCAATCTGCAGTTTTATCATTCTCAATAATCAATTTATTTACATAAACGTCTTTACTTTTTAACTGCATTGTACGAAAGACAAGCAAAAAACAATATTGCTTTGCGCATAAGCAATGCATTGGAAACGTGCTTGTTTTCGAAGAAGAGGGAAAATGTAAATGAGTGAAGTTGGTCTCGATGACTGTATATGCAGAGTGGACTATAATTAATGAGGATCCTAACCCACTGAATCATTAACCAACACCAATGACGATTTTTGAATAAAACCTATGGACACATGTCAGGTGAATAAAACTCCCACAATATGTACAATTAACTAAGCCCGGAGACTTTTAATTACATTGCAGTCGTTAAGGATTAATGACATTTATCTCCATAAATCCGGATGAAGCGGCAAATATGAATTTTAGTAAGTATTTACAATATAGCTTTTAACACCGATTTTGGACAGTGTAAAGAGTGCAATGTACTCGGCAGGTTGAGCGCAGTACAGAATTTGTACCCGTGTTATGTTAGGCGATGCATGAATTGGAAAAAAAATCCCCAAACTAAAATGTAGGACAGGAATTAAATTGTCCGCTTAGCCCCGATGAAGACCATCTGGGTCCCACATGGGTACAATGGTGCGAATGTAGTCCATATAAAACCCACATGACACCCATCTGGGACCGATGTGGTACATATAGGCACCGTCGTACCCAGTTGAAGCCTACATGGTATGAAATATTCTGCTAACTGCATGTGAAGCAACTCCAAATCCACAGCTTCATCACTTGGTCAATTAGCACATTGGGAGGCTTCCTTCGAATCACACCCGCCACACTGAATCTTGTAGTAAAATTGGGGTGACCTCTTGAAACGCCGACAAACATCACAATTTGACACAACATCACCACAACATCACCAACCAAGTCCATGGTTTACCTGTCACAGATGGCATCTTTCGACTGGTATTTTAGTTTCTGTGCAGTTGGATGGACAATCTTCTCGTGCAACTTTTCAACTCTCTTTCTATTCTCCTTTGTATTCTTCTCCTCAGCTGACCCAACTGCCAGTGTTTCAACTGTTTCTCCAATGGGCGTGGTAGTTTCCACTATGGGATTGCAATAATGACCAGATGAGGTGCACTGTAGATACACAGTTTCTCCACAAGTTTCAGCACAATCGTTTTTTAGATCAAGCTTCACCTTAAACTTCTTCATATATGTCGTTTAACTTAAAAAATGCAATACCACTGTCAACCACATCACTTCTTCTTTTCTTTGGCATTTTACCCTTTCAATTTCACATGGAATTGTCACTTTCTCCAGTAATTTTAGGCGCTTCCTTTGTCCAAACTTGAAACTGTATTACTCGGACTTCTGGTAATTCTGGCCTGTTTTTCTTCATCTAGCATATCCTGATAGCATGCTCTCCATGTATGACCAGCCACGGTTAAACTGCATGCACTGTCAAGTATGGCTACCCGACGACGAGCTCATTGACCAGAACTACTGTTTTGTGTGGTTTATTCCCAGTGAACAAAATAGCCTCTTCGTCATTTTACCTGATTTAGGCACACTCTTTTGCATATATTCGTAGGAATCAGAACAGTCTTTCAACAAACTCTATGACGGATCGATTCGCAGCTACTCCCACTGAAATCCACCAGGACCAATGGGTTCATCTGTATTGGTACCCCTGGTATTCCGTCCACTTTCTCTGTTTACCTTGACCTCTTCCGTCACTTCCTAGTCAAAATTTTGACTTTTAAGGAGATTTGTTTTTTTTTTTCTTACTTTTCAAACCATACTTTTGACTTTAGAAAGCCACAAGGTTGACATTAAAAGTCAACATTTTGAGATTAAATGTATAAAAAGTTAGAATTTTGACGTTTAATCTCAGAATGTTGACTTTTCATCTCAAAATTGTGACTTTTTAAAGTCACAATTTTGACTTTGAAAGTCAACATTTTGAGATTTAAATGTCAATAATTTCTGACTTCAAAAGTCAACATTTTGACATTAAAAGTAAAAACAAAGTCCCAATTTTGCCTTTAAAAAGTCAAAATTTTAAAATTAAAAATCTTGACTTTACAAGTAAAATGCTGGAATTAAAATTCAAATTGGTTACGTTAAAAGTCAAAATTGTGAAATTAAAAGTCCCATTTTTACTTTAGAGTTGAAAAGTTTGACTTTTAAAGTCAAAATTTTGACTTTTCAGGGAACATTTTTTCTTTGCATGTCCCTGTTGAGCCACCGTAGTTTCCAGTTGCCCTGTCAAAGCGGTGTTTGACCCGTTTCATAGGTAGGAGAACCGAATTGTCGATGCCATGTATCTCACATCCAGGTCACCTCCTCGTAGTGACTAGAAAGATAGACGTCTCCCAGCAAGAGTAACATCCGGGACTCATCTTGGCTTCGAGTGGGCGAGATGGTGAGCGTATGTACCAACATACGGGCTTTCTTAAACTTTTAATGCTATTATCGATTATGTCTCCATATTACATTGCGATTTTGATGCTAGAGGAGTTACAGAAACCTGGTTCAGTGACAATACTTCCTCCCTCATTTAAGCTGGAGTACGTGTTGAAAGTTTGTCAGTAAAAAGTCAAATTCAGCGGAATAGCCACTACAAAGAAAATATAGTTTAAGCCCCGTTTTTGTATAAATAAATATTCATATCCTTTCCCATTTTCTGCTTGGTTTCAAGTAACGGTAATTGACTGCTATGCTTTCTATGAGAGTCTGAATTTTGTAGGGCCAACAGAAATCTTGATACAATTTTCATATTCAAATATCAGGAAGATGAGTTCCTAATTCTCTTTCAGATTTTCTGACAGGTTATCATTTTCCCTACTTTTTCTTCTCTCCTGAAACAATGACAAATAACAAACTAAAGGTAGATGACCAGGCGATTGCCAGTACAACTCATATTCCAGCTTTAAAATTAATGATTGTGTAATCTAGTGGAGATTCATGGCCAAAACTTAAAAAGGAGGAATAGTTGCTTTATTTACTAGAAATTGTTTCACGTTTGACCGATGAGATGATATTTTTATTTTTAATGAAAACATAGATAGCGTATTCATCGAATTACGCAATTCACATCGTAGACATATACTTACCCCTTGCGCCACTACTGCATCAGTTTGACCTATGCTCTACTGACCTCGAAGTCAATTCTGACACCGCGCCCTCTAAGGCCTAGCTCGCCCTCGTTTGCCTTTCGCACGAGTGCCTAATCAACGTTGTCAAGTTGCCTCGCTGTTTGCCTCGCGCAAAGGCGACCTTATCGAGCTAGGCCTTAGAGGGCGCGGTGTCAGAATTGACTTCGAGGTCAGTAGAGCATAGGTCAAACTGATGCAGTAGTGGGGCAAGGGGTAAGTATAGTCACTCGTGAATACCCACACCAGTGAGTTGTGGGGACTCAAACGATGTGTCATAAAATCTAGGGGGCCGTGTACCACTCTCCCAAATCGTAACTTACCGTTGTTTTATGTTTGTTTGCATAATATCATAAATACGATTTCGTCTGAATGAAGTAGTTTTTTTTTTTTTTTTGTTAAAGGGGCTCATTGAGTTGATATCAGTAAAGATTTCGGTGATTTTGAAGTATACAAACACACGACAAAACTCACAATTAGCATAATTAATCAAGTTTCACATCCAATAGTTATATGAAAACTGTCAATTTTTTCGAATTTTTGACTGTTACTTGCTCTGATTGTGTGCATGTGAATGTACTAATGTGAAAATGTCTGGTCACAAAGTTTCAAAAACCAAATTTAATTGTTGGTTACTCACTCATTAATGTTCCAACGTATGTAAAACTTTGGGATCCTTTTAGTTTGACTGTTTGTCATTAGTATGTGAAGGAAACTTGACCGGTTTAGCAAAATTGTGTGAATTTTACAAAACAACTCAATGAGCCTCTTTTTTAAGGGCGACTTCAGTGTTGACTTATGCAAATCGTATTCAGTGATTGATTTTCTTAACAAGTTATCATCTTGTGGTTTTGTTCCAAAAATTAATTGGCCTATCAGAATTACGAATACTAGCATGTCTCTAATTGATAATATTTTTACTAAATGTGGGCAGCATTGATAGTAATGTTGATACTATGTCTTCTGGTATATTAGTGAGTGATGTAACAGATCACCTTCCTTTTTTTGCAAATGCCTACCACAATCCGCTGCTCAGTAATGATAGCTTGTCAACCTCACATTTGCTAGAAACGATAGTCCCTGTAAAAATGTCGACATTTTTTTGTGTGTGTGTCTCGTATTTCCAGTGCAAACGGGGATCATGTGTATCAATGAAACGACCCGAATATTAATATTTTCAGTGATATGTTTGATAGCATCTACTGTAAGTGTTTTCCTATGGTTAGTGTCAAACACAGGAGGAAGAAAAAGTGAACCGAACTAGTGTGGATAACCTCAGGGATGTTGGTATCTAATAAACGTACAACCAAAAATTCATAAGCAGTACTTGAGGTTATTGATAAAAGACAATGGGAAAATTTACCGTCAGTATCGAAACAAGCAAAATCATGTAATGCTTCTCGCAAAAAGAAAACATCATGATATTTTTTTTGTAATGCCAAACATGACTCTAACCTATGTGGAAACATATCAATGACATTATAACATTATACACAAAGGTAAAAAAGATTCCAGCTATCCATTTCATTGAGAGCGACAGAGTTTTAGCGATTGACAGAGCATTCCGAATTATTTCAACACTTTTTTGTTAATGCTGGGCCGTCCCTTGCGGAAAATACACAAAACTATATGCAACTGAAAGTTGTTATGACCATCTCAATCTGCAAAATGTTGAATATCCGTATCTCCCGCCGATTGACATAAACGACTCTCTGAGAGTTGCACATGAGCGTCTAACCACTAGGAAAGCTGCTCGCTACGACGGTCTGAGGCCGAATTTGTTCGTCGGGTTCTTCATTGTATAGCTGAGCCCCTTATCTATACTTTTACTATTTCTCTGTCCTAGGGAGTGTCTCCTGACAGATTGGAAGTAACTAGAGTAATTCTTGTCTTTAAGAAAGGTGATAAACATAAGTTCATTCATTATCGTCCTATTTCTTACCTTCCATGTCTTTCAGAGATCTTAGAAAGAGTTATGTGCGATAGAATTTACTACTTCCTTATAAATTAAAATTTCCTTAAAAAGCATTAGCATACTTTTTACTTGCAGTATTGATTTGGTCTATGTGTGACGATGGAAGCCAAAAGACAAATCACAAAAATGATCGTTTATTTCCCCAAACAAATTGTCGGCAAAGCAATTTGAAAAGCTTAAAAAAATAAGTTTCAGTACAGAATATTGCATTAAATTTATCGTAAAACATCGCCAAAATAAACTTGTTTGTCAAATAAGTTTGTTTCCACAAATAAGTTTCAGTTTCCCCAAAATACTTGAAGTTGTTATCCCGTGAAATAAAACATCGCCAAAAATAAGTTTGTGTTTGCCAAAACAGGTTTGTTTCCTCCCACAAAAAGTTTGAGTTTGTTCCAAACTACTTTAAGTTTCAGTACATGCTTTTGTGTAAAATTGCTACTCCTTGAAATAACTTTTTTTTTTTTTTTTATTTGTATTTTTCCCCGCACACGTTTGCGGAAATCGTGGCAAAAAAGACAAAGATTCTAAAATGTTCACAAAAACAGTTTATGAGTATCGTCATTGCGCCCTCTAAACTACCCCGCCGTTGGTCATCAAAGACAGTGCACTGTACGTCTTGGAACAAAGTACCGCCATTTTTATGAGAGAAAACACTAATTAGTCATCAATGTCCAGACAAGTTGCAATTACGTTAATCCTGATAAAATGATCATGGATGAATGCAGGTATTGATTGTCTTGGTTCATTCTGCCGACTGGCGGTCATAGAATAGGTTTGCGTGTGCAGAGGCGTAAAGGCTGGTCTGAGTCCGGGGGAGGGGCAAGAGTACTGGTGAAACTGATGATTGATGATCCGCGGGCTGAGAGGTCCAAAGGGAGGAGTACATCCCCTTTAAGGGGAGAGACAAGTTGCCGCTCATAAACTTTAGGCCTGTTCACGTTCAATACCGTGATTGAGGCCTTACTGTAGTGTACGTGCGGACTACGTTCCTGCCTTAGTTTTTATTGCATTTAATGAAGAAACGTTGCGAAACTAGTGAGTGAGTCGGTTGTTTGGGCCGACTTTTTTAGCGTTTGAAATCCTGCGGGTTGGTTGTGAAGTGCGGCTCCAAAGAAAGGATGCTCCTATCTGCGAGTCTGAATGCCCGACACCTGCGCTGAACGAGACCTGCTCCGCTCAACCCTTGCCTTGCGCAACCCCTGCGCCGCTCAACATCGGTGCAGTGCCCGACACCTGTGCTGTCGGAGACCTGCAGAGTGCCAGACACCTGCGTCGCTCAACACCTACAAGTTGCCCAACAAGTCGTATGTGACTGCTGTGATGGTTTAGGCAGAGTCCAACAACTATATATATTACGTCTCTCCATGCTTGCACAACCTCTGCTCATGCAGTTTATTTTGTTTTTTAAGTTGTAACTTGGGTGAGATGCAATTATAATAGATAAAAACGTACATGTTCTGCTTTCTGGTAATTTCTGAGTTCGTCTTTGTATCATCTACCCCATCCATTCTTTCGCTGCACCTTCCGTCATCTGTTCTGGGCGAGACGTGTCCCCACCTTCAGTCTTCGGCAGCGTTACAATGTTTAGTTTAAACACGTGGATGTTTGGAGTGGAGCATATCGTCCGTCCATGTAATTCTCTAAATGATCTTCCAGTAGTTTCCCTAAATTTTCACAACACAATAACTTAAATGTGTGCGTATTTAGAGCAATGCCTCCCTTATTCCCCTATCTATGCCAGTGGTTTTGCATCCCACCCCAAAAGTGTTACCATTGTTTTCTATAAGGCAGCGGACGAAAAGACACTGTCGACCTGTGTTCTTACTGCCGGTGATTTTACTCTTTAGTCGATGGTGTTTTACCTTGGTATAATGCACGGTTACCTGACTGTAATCCGCCAATGGGAATTAAGGATTCCTCTCAGTTGTAAATGAGCAGAGGATGGCCCACAGTTTGAGACGCCTTCTGAAGGTCCCGTTAAAAAGCGTTTAAGAGTCCCTCGTAAAAAAAAGTAAGACATATTATGAAGTCTCTACTCTATTCAGTGAAAATTATGGGTCTTGTCTTTCATAGTGCATTATAAAATCATCCTCATGTTGACCATTCACATTTTGAACTAGGAAAAGTGTTGATCCAACCCCAGGAAAACCTAGCTGTACAATATCCAAGAAGGAAATATCAAGATAATAAAAAAATTAGTACCTCATTTTACACACTTTTCCGAGCACGGCGAACTTATCCGCCTGATCTACTTGCTATGCTACCTGTCACATCAAAGCAATAAAAACGATGAGGGTTGTATGTGCCAGCTTCGACCAAATGGCCCCCAAATCATGGAGTAAAATGCCAAATTAATCTGATCATTGCTAACCTATGACCTTCGTATAATGATATATCACCGATGAATACATTTGCATGTCAATGTTAATTAAATCCCCTTCTGAATAGACGGAATGAAGCAGTCCCTTTCAGACAAACCTATGAAGCCGTACTAAATTGCCTTTAACAAGATAAGGTATATGTAATACTCCAAAAGTTGCCACAAGTCTAATTGGTCTACATTTCTCTATATCTCAAAAAAACTGACAAACTTCATTTTTTTTTTGTTCAGTAAAAGGAATTACCAGAAAGAACACCAAAATGACATGCACTGAGGAACTGACAGCGATGGTCAATTTATTGGTAGGCAACGAAAGAATACCACTTTTGTTTTTTTTTTTCTTTCAAAATTAATTCCATTGGAGTGGTAGTACCATTTCACATTAACAAGGTTCGCCTTTCCTGTGGTGGTATAGCTCTACGATATCGATAACAAAATTTATTTCTAGACAGAGTATGACTTAAAGTTTCTGTTTAGAAATGTTGCAAACCGCTATTTTGTAACGGCGCTATACCGGTAAACAAAATTCACGGTGGTCAAAACGTTACTATACGCTTACCGGTTGCAAAGCAAAATCGAGGGCGCCCTTTACACTTTACGGCTTACATGGAGATTTGCTTCAGTAAACCACAATTTGTTGTGTTATCATCAGCACCAACTTATTCTAATATGCCGACGCCGTACCTTTCATCTAGCACAAAGCTATCAATTTAATTACCCCATTGACTTTACCCACTAAGGTCTGTCAGACTCTCACCACCATACGTTTGTTCAAAACCTCATCATACGTACGTATGATGTTCATGACCAAATGTATAATATATATAATCGTGTAGACAAACCACCCAAGTCCCAACAATGTTGAATAACGTTCAACTGGTATCACAGTGCTCTAGTTTTTAGCTGAATGTACCATCTTTCAAACAAAAGATCAAAACATCTGTGCACTTTTAAATCTGTTCTTATCATTTGTTCCATTACGTGTATTCCTAGTAAGAGAAGTCGTCGGCCTAAACTCACCTATTACTCGATTTCTGAGGAATTCAGCAAAAATGTTCCGTTTAGGACACTTCGAGGCTGAGAAAGTTTGGGACTTGTTTATAGGGCCCACGAACATTATATGCACACAGGTATACGGTTCTGCACGCTCCAGGGCGGGAAACAGGAACGACCGATGCCATATATTTGCATGAAGATATTCATGAACAACGTTTGATCCTGTAAACGAGGCTTAAGAAACGCAGTCTTCAAAGTCTCCTTCGTTAGCACAGCATTAACTAAACAGGTGACAAAATGACTATCCGTGGCACTTTCAAATTTCCTACTCTTTCGTGCGTTTAGGTTTTGAGCTTTAGAAAGTTCAACAAACTTTTTCGACTTCATAGCACATGAACTGAATCAGTTCGCTAACCTCTATAAAGTTATAACTTGTGATATATGTATTACACATATTTAACAGTTGCATACAAGTTACCTAAATTAAATTTACAACACGCTGTGTTACAAATCGTGCCTCTTTTGGTGTTTAACTATCGTTTTCTTCCGGAACGGTGGTAGAAATAGAGATGGACAGTACGGTATATATTAGTATGTTGTAGTTCCATGATTCACGTTGCTGTATATCCCTCTCTGGTTTTCAAATCGCTGGTGTGTAGGTCACTAGCCGGGCTTAATTAATATGGCATCAGATTCCAACTTGAAGGGGCACCTTGATTGAGTTGTTTTGAGAAATTTCCTAAATATTTCCAAGGCTGTCAAGTCTCCTTCACATATTAATGATAAATGATCCAAATATGAGAATACCCATGTGTTATATACGAATGAATATCAATGACTAGGTAATTGACTGTTTAATTTAGTTTTTGATAATTATTTCATCCAGGAAGGAGACATTGTACTCTATCGAGCTCTTCAAGTCGACGAAAATGATAATTAAATGGTAGCTTTTAATGGCAGCCCACCTTACAACCCTTGAGATATTCATCTGAAACTGGATCGGTCAGTGGGACTTATCATGAAGTACCGCATTGTACACAAATGACGTGGATCGAAATTACCGATTGAGGTTAGGAGGTGAGAGGAGTGTCCATTGGCAGATGTATATGTGTGTGGGTGGGTGTGACTATACGTGTGCAAACAGTTCGTCATGATTTCCTCTCGGACGGTAGCACTACGACCGTGGCACAGAATGTTAGGACCAATCAATTCATCGTTTATAAAAGAAGGTTAGGGGTTGTCCAATCACAACGATGCTTCAATAAAGGACATCTTAGTGTTGACGTGGCAGTTGACGTAAGCCAATTGAATATACTCTATAGAAGGTAACAATAGCCTGTACTAACATTGTGTGCCACCGACACACTCGTAAGTAGAATGAGTTTCAAACTTGGTGGGGAGGTGCCTTGGTATGTGAAATAGTGTCCACCCGACCCATGACGACCTATATATGAAAACACCTTTTTAATCATTAACTCCATATGTGGAATGTCCTATAGAGTTAACGATAATGTCCTTATCGTATTCGTAAAGTAGAAGATACGGGAATTTTTTTTCTGAAAATGCTGATGACCTCACGAGCTCAAAGGTCACTAGTTCAAATGTCAAATTTGCAAAAACGCTCTGAACAAGTGTGTGACGATACACTTGACCAATAAACTTTATAAAAATGATTTGGATAACCTTCGATTCTCGAAAGATACACCAGGATTACCGAAAAACATTTTGATAATGTTGGATTTCGACCGATAATATGGGATCATTATTATTAAGTTATTTTGATAATCGTGGATTATCGGTTAAGAATCCAAGATTTTCCATCGAGAATCCAAGATTATCAAAATGATTGTCTATACCGAGCGATAATCTAAGATTGTCGGCCATAAACGTGGATTATCGGTCGATAATCTTAGATCTGTCAATATTTCAACTTATTTTTGATCATCTTGGATTGCCTTGTGATAAACCTGGTTATCAATTGATAATCTTGGATTATCAATGGATAATCTTGGATTAGTAGCTGATAATCTTGAATTATCGGGCGGTCGTCTTGGATTTTTTTTTTTATCGGACATTCGGCTTGCCATAGACGTCGGTGAAAAAAATCTATACCTCACGCGTGCGGTACCAAGATGAATACTCAGCACTTCTATCCACAACTAACAATATTCTGAATCTTCTGAAAACTGATTATTCATAGAATTCAGAGAATTTGGGAGTACAAGAAATGATGGGTATCGAATGATCGTACAAGACAATACGGATGAGATTTGCAACTCTGTGGATTGACCTCTTGCTTAATTTGACACAGATGCTTATCACATTTGCACTAGGCCTACTTCGATATGCCATGTACAAGTAATACAAGCCAGGATCACAAGGGGGCAAAAAATGTCAGTTTTTCCCCACCCCCAGTCACTTGTCCCCCCATTCCATAGATTAAAAACACTCAATGCGGTGTTTGCATAACAAGTAGGCTTACCGTTTATGTTCACAGATAATACTGAGGGCAGCATTACAGATGAAAGACCCATTGTTCAGACTTTGAACGTTGGGCGCCACTTTTGAACATTCCGTCTCTCGTAATTCATATATATAGTCTTGTAGCAAGTTGCAAAATACGAGCATTTACTTCACGTTTTTACTTTCGTACCTAGTGGCATTTATCTGGTAAAGTGGGGTGAGGATTATTTCGTCCGTGTACTATATGTTCATGTAATGCAGATTGTTGACTTAAGTTTCAAGAGCAACTCAGTTCAGTACCCTCTTTATGAGCTTTTTGCTTGGTTATCCGTTTGCAAAAAGAAAGTGAGATGCTGGAATGGGATAACTGAATAAAATGTATTGCGTCCTTGTTGTTTGGGGTCGGGACGACACGGCAAGGACATACGCTGTACTGTTATGCATGGGTCGATTTTTTTTTTTGGGGGGGGGGGGCTGATTTGACTGCTCCCTCGGCGGATATGACACAGAAAGTTCCCGTTACAACAGAGACAGAGAGACAAAGGTTCAGAGAGAGAGAGGTGGAGAGAGGTGGAGAGAGGTGGAGGTGGAGAGAGATATTGTTTATTTTGTCGATTAGACTTCCATTTATGTTATGATTCGACTGGCGCACAGAAATTAATGAGAACGTTTGCCGACCATTCAGATTTTGAGCTAAAAGGACTGACAGTTTTGAGAAGTGTTCCCCCCCCCCCCCCTGCACAAGGCTCACAGACAGAATATCACTATACGATATCTTCTATTTTCTGAGACAATCTAAATCTACTTCAATCGTCTTTAAATGTCACATCATCTGTACTTTCATCTGTGCTCTTCAACATCCAAGTAAGAAGAAATAATAATGATCACTGAAAACATGATGAAAAAGTGATTGCCATGGCTCATTTTAGACAATTTTTCGGATTTTTCGCGGATGTACAAAACCTAATGGTGGTATGGTACCTTAAATGCTGTTAGTGCAGGGAAAGACAAGGTTGTCGCCTATCTCCTTTTAAGTCTCTCTCTACGTAAATTAAACAAGTTAACGAATCGTTAATGGACTAGCGTCTGCATACTTCGTGTCATACAAGCACGGAAAACAAGTGTTGTAGTCGAGACCATTTATCCGAGTCCAAGACCAAGACCGAGTCCCATAGATTCGAATCCAAGAGACCGAGACCGAGTCATTTGAATCCGAGTCAAGACCGAATCCAACGAATCCGAGTCGAATGTCGGTACTTTTGTGTGTGAGTCAATAGAGAGATTAATGGAGGTTCTGTTGTATAGATATGATAATTCTACGACACCATATTCAAAATTGTCATACGAAGTTCAGCTTCCGGTGTTTACCAGAGTTTACTAACCTCTTCTTCATTCCCCTCAGATAGTCAGATTAGACAAGGTAAAACATTAAAAATAGAAAACAGTTCGTAGAAAGATTTCGTAATGCTTATCTGATTGGTAGATCACGGATATCGACGATTTACATATTTTGACATAGACCATCGTTTGCTCTGTGATTTGTCAACGTTGCGACTTCAACCTCGTGACCATCTCACCCGGGAAGCCAGGAGGCCAAGCGTCAGCCACGAGGCCCACACTGGTTAATCAATCGTCGAACTGTCAACACCGTCGTTCCTCCGTAAATATGTAGGCCTGAGTCATCGTACCTCTCCGTTCCTCGTTCTTCCTGTCATCGTCATGTAACTCGATTTGTCATTATCGATTTAAATTATCAATCTAACTCTAATCAAATTTCTGTGTGCCAGACGAATCAATGAATAAAACGGAACTCTGATCGTTGAATTGGAATCTCTCTGGACTGTCTCCTGCTCTGACGCCTCTCTCTGGATTCTTCGGTCTCTCTCTACTGTAACGGGAACTTTCTGTGTCGTAGAAAATCAGTTTCTGGGGATAGTCAAACCAAGACTGTAAATCCCCCTAAAACGACCCCCTAATAGGACAGTATGGTACCTTAAAAACGGGGAGTTGAGTACTAAGTGGTGGCGCTATGACACTAATACGATACAATTAGGGTTCTCTGTATAGGAACCTCGAGTACAGTAACAGTTACATCACGACCTCCAGAGACGTCACCCCATGTAAGTCTTCCGATTCATGAATTTGAACATAATTTAAACAATAAAAACACAACTTTTGATGAGCATACACTGCAGTAAAACTGGAAAAAGCATAGAACTACCTGTACTTTTGAAGTGAGTTATGCATACATGCTAGCAAAAACGAGGATTTTACAATGGGACTATACACTATAGTATATTATTATGTCTGACATACACAGTCAAATCATGAGCATATACTACATACATACGGCACCTCTTTTTTCTTCCTCTTTTATTCAATTTCATTTTCTTTGAAAACTCGCAGCACGTTAAAATGACTACTGTCGGTAAAACGGCCTATTATCAGTTTTAGAGCTTTGACCGAGGGCAGTATAATGACTAATTAAGACATAGCGTTAAAATTTTATCATTAAATATTTCGGTAGATCAACGAGAACGTGCCGCGTAGTGCAACATGCCCGTCATAAGATCGAGAGTTACTGGCTGTTTGACACAATTCTATGTGACTCAGGCTTTACGGTACACGCTTCAGGGTTTATCTGAAGGAAGGCCATTGGTAACACATATGGTCTCCGACCTGTATTGGGAAGTGGTGGTGACGTATTGAACATGGTCGTACAAAAATTGTACGTGAAACTACATTCATGCATTTACGGATAAATTCTACCCTGACAGTGCAGCCTATCACAGATAAAATTATTGGCGACCAAAATGACGGGCTACATTTGCACAGTTTGCCGAATTATTTGTTCAATGCTCAATCAACAGAAGATATCGCGACGATCTCTGGACAGACCCATTCCGTTTCCTGAATGGGAAGGGTTTCTGTTTACGAAAATGAAAGAGATAAAATAAAATATCATCTATCGTTTCATTGTATAACCCCCACCCCCCCCCCCCAAAAAAATAGGCCTAAAATATTTCTTTCACATTCATGTGACCGAAAACCGATGATTTTTCCTTGCATATGTGACAATAGTGACCGACTCCAGAATCAGATCCACTCCATATTCACTTTACCTGTGATCTCAGAATATTAATGGCGGCCATTTTGAAAATATGGCCTCCATTGCTGTCACATGAGCAACACTATGTTGAAACTTTAATAAGGGGCATATAATCCAGTCCAAAATATTACGTATGTACGGCTGAAGCAACAGTTCATACACGGAAATGAACCAAGATACTGGTGAAGCAACAGGCAACGGTGACCCTTTGAAAATGGCCGCCATTGCTCTCCGGCTGGACGAATCTACTAAGTCCTCACAACCAAACGTTTCCCTTAGGTGGTACCCTAACAGTGTACCAAATTTCATGCTTGTATCATAAAATGCATATTTCTCTAAAAAATAGTGCCGTCATCTGCTGTATTTTAATTACAAAAGTGGCTGGCTGGCGATTACAAAAACGGTTGAGAGAGATTTCTGTTACAAAAGTGGTCGATGAGCGTTACAAAAGTGGTGACGTCAACAATTACAAAAGTGGGCGAATTTATTACAAAAGTGGTGATTTTATTGCAAAAATGGTCCAACCGATTATAAAATTGGTGACCTATTATTTACAAAAGTGGTTGTAACACAAAGTCTATACTGCAGATCGCGATATAAAACCACGTGATTGGCATATCCACACAGGAGCGCTGCTGCGCTAACGTTTATCCCTGTCATCATCTACACTACACACACTCACACACAAAGTGAATCTATAAAAATGGGCCTACATGCAATGCGTGGGACATTTATTCGTATTTAACACATTTGGCCTCAAGTTGACATTGGACCCCATGACCTTTTAGACACTTACTATGGTACCGACACATTTTAATGGTACTTGACATTTCCCATGATATATGTAAAGGTCCCTTGTCGAACTGTATCACTTGTGTTAAAAGAATATCCAAAGTTGAAAAAAAAAAAAATAGCAGAGCACAATAAATGCGATTTTACGGCTTTCTTCTCTACCTTTTATTTTTTTTTTTATTCCCGGGATCCTAGATCCTAGAGACGGTTTGGTTGGAACTTAAAACACTGACACACAAAAGTGTTTTGACCCCCTTCCTAAATCATGAACTTTGTACCCCACATAGCTATAATCCCCTTCCGATTGTTACTACTCGGGGGTACATAACCGGTATCATGGCAATGGTTACAACGCCGACCACATTCCGTACAAAAGTCTCTCCAGTCTTCCAGAGGTTTTAGCTTTTCAGTGTCACATTATATGACTTCTCACTATCGTTGGAAAAGTAGACCAGGACCGTCGACTTACAACCAGCGGCCTTCCCCCTTTTTAAAGGGACTCATTGAGTTGGTTCAGAAAATTCATGATGTTTTGTATGTTGGTAAATGGCCAGACTAAGAGATTATGAGAATCTAACCCACAACTGAAGAGAATGGTAGGGAAGTTGACAATAGTAGGGTGATTAAAGATCTAAATTACTCATTGCAAATCTGTGACCGGACAATTTTTTATCATAAGATATTCACCACAGGAAGCCTTCTGTAAGTAAAATTACAACTTCTTACATTTGCAGTAAAAGTAGAGATAGACACATGAGTAATGAGGCTAATTATTGACATGCAATGTTTATCTTCTGCAAAATTGTCACAAAATGAAAAAAAAATCAGCTCAATGAGCCTCTTTACATAAGTAATGTGATACAGGTAAATTACAAGAGATGAGTGAAGGAGTGCGAACCGTAGCCTCTAGCGGTATCGACATATTATTACATTACTGCAAAGGTCAACGTTCCTTCTTTGGTATGCTACCTTGTCTCACCCCATCTCCCACTTCCCCAGAACCCATCTCTCACCATGACGTAATTCTTGACGATTACGGCACCATCTAGTTTTGTATTCTCAACCCCGTTGTGTTCATTCTTTACAAGAATGAATGGAAGGTATATTCTAGCCCCTGTAATGTATGTAAGTTATGCATACATAGTGTCGAGGATGGGAAGGGAAATGGGTAAGGGGACAAGAGGGGGGGAGAGACTACTGGTGGGAGAGTCGAGGAGGGGAAGGCAAGGGATAACAACGGTCTATATAGCGGAATAATGCAATCCCACAGTTGGTATAAAGGAGTGAACCGGGGAATGTCCGGCATTCTCGTTGAAAGCCATAAATATGTGTTAATTAAACATTCTACTTTTTTGGCATTTGATCAATAGTTTGTATGATAATACCAGAATCTTCAGAGAGTAACCGACAATGACAAAATGCTTTTCCTTTTTGGCGGATCTAGATCCAGGGACCTCACCATGAACAGTCCGCCTAATAGACAGACGGTATATGTCATTTCATGATTTACTACGTGAGAACAAACCTAGCTCACATTCCAAAGCATGTTTTAGAACATAACAATAGACATTCACCCATAAATGTTCTTGATAACGCATTGTTGATATACCCAAAGATTTTTTTCCCCCCCGAAATTTTATGATTTATGTCGCAATGCACTCGAAAACATGTTTACGATCAGCCACCTGTTGCCGCCTGAGGGAGCATTGATCTCACAGGTATATCATGCTATGCAAATTATGTCTCAAATATTGTTGTAAGTCGTGGAGGATTCCTGTGTATTTTAGGAATAAGTTAAATTTGTTGACAAAATCGGCTCGAAAGTTGTGCCAACAAATTCCAGAATCCTATGCCTTGTGAGTACGTGATAGGTGATATCCCCAGCAGAAAGATAGTGTTGACAACGAAATACGACGATTTTTCCTCGAAATGATATATGGAGGGGAAAAAGACGTATACAATAAACAGAGGTGTATGTTTTGCTTTGAACCGGCATTTGAATAAAAAAAAAATAAACGTAATATAATGCATATGTCATAAAAAAAAAATTATAAATGAAGCAGATCCCGTTTTAGTTAAAAAAGTTTAAATCAGATTTTAAGCACTTTGTTTGCAGGTTTGTCTCGTCGGCGAACCCGCAGGAAATAGCAAGTCGGAGTTGGTCGTAAGTCGTGATTAACTTCAAAGCAGAAGTGTAAATCTAGTTTGTATCAATTCACTGCGAATGTGCTGAAAACCAAATGCACCAGTGATCTCAACACCTGGTTTACGGTCGTAAGTGTAAATCATGAACTGTATTCATGAGTTGTAGGCGTCACTATTGTCCTACGTCATCGTGGCACGATTGACCTTTTTGTCCACGACCTGTGTTCATGAGCAGGAATCATGACCGATGACTTAATTTCGTTGTTACCTTCTGATATCCCCGATGTCGACTTTCACGACCATGCATGCCGGCCTAATGGCGATGTCTGTCCTTATCCATGGGCGTCTATTTGATATTGGAAGTTGGGGGGGGGGGGGGGAGGAGGAACCTCTCTCCTGTCAGTGGCATGACCGACCTTTAATTAGAGGAAGGTGGAAAAAGGGTCGAAGCAGGAAAAGGGGGGGGGGGCAAGGATTAGAAGACTTTCCACCGGTTGGCTCGTAGCCAGATTGCGGGAAATGCCTTTCCCGTCAGATTGCATGAAATGGTATTTCCCTGTCTCTCTGGTCTTGTAAATGTCATCTAATTGTTGCTTATTTTTAAAACACATTAAATTTGCCCACTTCACCAAGAATGGTGTAGTTTCAGGTTAAAAAAGAGGGTGGGGACAAATGTGCTAGCGTTGGCTCCACTCAAAAAAGAAGTGGGTGGGTGAGTGAGTGGGTGGGGTTGGTTTTGCCGACAAATGTGGGTGACTTTGATGTGACGTTTGTGTCAGCTGATGACACTCCTTGATAAGAGAAATATTTTAACAAACGGCAATATTTTGAGTTTTGAAAAAGATACTGGGGTGGGGGATGGGGCAGAAATGAAAAATTTCTCCTTTCAATTAACTTCTATTT
This sequence comes from Stichopus chloronotus, assembly GCA_021234535.1. Lineage (NCBI taxonomy): Eukaryota > Metazoa > Echinodermata > Holothuroidea > Aspidochirotida > Stichopodidae > Stichopus > Stichopus chloronotus. The sequence goes on along the minus strand of CM037839.1, from coordinate 14,524,352 downwards.
TAAGTGTCACTAGAGTATTCTTTTGATGATCTTCTAATAAACAGAAGTCGCATGATGAGTCATTACGTCATGTTTTGAAATCATATTTATATTTTTCATTTTTTTTTTTCAATTGTAAGAGGGGTCACAGCAACCTATCGAACCACTTGGTTGCACACATCATTAAGCCACCCCACGTCTTCCGAGATGTTTTGTCTTAATATTTCATGGACATTGGGTATCATAATCAGGGGAACTGTTCTTGCGTCATTTAGATGGTACGTCATCACAGATTACATATAGCTTGCGAAGTTGACGTCAGTGTTTATCGGCTATAAAACGATGGGCTTTTTTTTTTACAATTATACTGAGAAGCTTGCATCACGAATCCAAGTGCCACAATATCGGCACTTTCTATGTGGTTTAATGACTCTGTGACTCTTGTTTTACCCGGTACCTGTCAGATCCGACCGATTTCAGGGCCCGGTTTTAGCCACAAGGGGCCACTGTGGCTTCCTCCCCTCTGTGTTTTTTTCCGTAGCGATAAACTGTTCTTAAAAAAACGTCCGATCCTCGGTATAGACCCTGTTCAGAATCCAGAGTTTCACTAATCGTGTACTTGTGACAAAATTAGGCATCTGTACCTAAGAACACTTCTTCCAGCGTCTTGCGCATATGTAAGATACAAGGTGTTATACTAACAATAAAGCAAAATGTCGTATTGTGACTTCGTAACAAAATCGCCACCTTTAACGGACTTCATGATATTAACGGTTACCCGGGTACCCAATCGAGTATGATTTGCGAGTACCAGGGTCAGGCGGAAACACTAGAAATGAGTTCAATATTCACATGCATACAATATTCTTTTTTTTTTTTTTTTTTTCGCCCACCAGACTGTCGAAGCAATTATGACGTGTACACATGTATATTTGAATATGTCAGGCAGCATGTAGGGTGTTCGTATGGGCCTATATCATAAAAGGTGGCATCGGTTATTTTGGAAAATGGTCCCTACCCCCTCCCACCAGTTACAATGTAACTTACCCTTAGGAATGGCTATGTCTACAGGCTGTTATTACATCAATGCAGGCATTAACAGAACAACATTAAGTGCCAAGACAGAACCTAAGTCAAATACATCTCTTCATTCACATGACTGCAAACAATGATCCATGGTATTAAAAAATCACTGGCACCATAGACGACTTAGGAAAACAATCCCACTGCCGCCCACCCCCCCCCCCCCCCCTCTAAACATTATTGCTAATCACATTGTGTACACATTTTCTAATCTGTAAGATTAAGTTGTTTTCTCCCTCAAAACATAATTTGCAAAGTTAAACGAAGCCAATTTGCAATTCTTTGAAACGCCGGCTTACAAGTTCGAAAATTACTGCAACAAAAACATTCACCGACTCCGTATAGCTATCAGGTTTCTTTTTACATATTTCTATTGTTATACGTCGGTGCGTTCTTCCACGTTCGAGAAATGACAACCAATTCCAAACAAACGAACCTTTCAGCACCTGTTACATACACCGACTATCGAGGGGCCTACCAAGACACAACCTTTCACCTTCCAACCCAATTCCTTTTCTCCAATTTTCTCCAAGTCTTTTTGGAAACCTGCTAGAATGTATTTCGCGGTCCTGTGGGTACGAATGTGTATTAAATATCATGTTTATATTTACAGAAATGCCAGAGCGTCAGATAAATAATCTTCCAAAAAATGTCCAACTTTCATTTTTGACTTGCCGGAGACGGGGGACTGAATATGGGCGAGATAAAGATTTCCGCGGCTTCTCTTCTCGTCAATCTTCTGATAGTTTGGCATTGCATGAGTGGTACAGATGCCCAGAGTTGTAATGGGTGCCAAAGCACGTCGAGTCCGTCCAGGAACGATAACGCCAATGTTGATCCAATCACTCGTGAAGAACGAGAATTTCGAACAAATCTCGTGAAGCTGAAAATCCTGAAGGCTCTGGGGTTGGAAAGCCCGCCAAATGTGACGTCACCGATCTCCACGATACCGCAAAGCTTTGAAGATATGTCTTTCGAGTACGCTCCGAAAGAGCAGCAACCGGCAGTCTTTCTGATTGGACGTACAGGTAAGATGTTTCTGTCAAACAGAGTTAAATACATTAATGTAACAAGGACGGTGAATATTATTTCAAGCACGATCAGAGGATAGGACAAACTTAACTGGCTACTATAGCAACACGAATGTAGCAGTTACCCATTTAATGTCTGAGAACAACACAGGATGTGTTCTGTCACCCAGAATTGTCATTAACACATGTAAAGCATGTTTTTTAAAATGCTGCAACTTTGCTTTACAAGTTCAAAGAAATAGTTACAAGACACGACATTTGAGGGAGAAATTCTAACGTCCTTTTCCTATGAATCACACCCTATCACACCTTATATTATGATATAAGAGCAACTGTAAAGGTCGTGTGACATGCATCTAGGCAAGAGCTAGTTTAATTCAGAAGATACAGAATGAAAGCCTGAATAACAATCCGTTGGAATGTTGTTCATATCTATTACCGTTTTTGAGATATGACTTTTAAAAGGTGAAAATGATGATGAAAATGGTGATGAAAATGCAAAACAGATGACGTGGAGTGTTGCACAGTTTCAGTATTTCTTTCTTTTATTAACTCTCTAGTCTCTATACATTGTCTCTTAATTACTTAATCACCTTTATTTCACACTGGTAAGTGATGGTGATATTTTTGAAGAATAAAATATATGCTTCCAAAGTGAAAACCCTCTGGAAATGTAAAATTGTCACTTGCCTTTGAAACAAAGGTTAAGTAAACAAAATATTAACATAAGACATATCCTGGGAGTCCATCTCTTGACGTCACAAATTTGCATACTGAGGCAATACGTGTTCATGATGCAGGTGTGAGAGAGGAATTTGCCTGAAAAATTGTTAATAGTTGATGGAATTTGTGGCTATTTTCGACATTTGAAATGATTAATACACCCAGTTGTTTACAATATCATTTTAATGTAACACCTTTCACGTGGTGATCAGTGTTGGTGTCGAATCCAATGCACCGTCCGTTAGTAGGTCGAACTCGATAATTGGCTGAGTTGAGTTCGAATCCGTTACCAAGACCTGCAGATGAAGACCTGTGAGTGAAGAGTAACTGAGATGGAGTTAGTTTGAGTGTCTCAAGACTCAGATTTAGTGGACCTGAATTCATCTTGACCGAATCTGTCGACACCGGGCGTAGACCAAACAAGTGTAGCTTTTAATCGGTTATAATGCGTTTATATGTCTTTTGTTGTGGGGGCGGGTGGGGGGGGGGGGGGAGGCTCTGCCATAGCACACCATGAAGATGTTGTGAGCACCTATCAGAGAAAAAAGACAATTTCAAGTGAAATACTCCGTCACACATATCGTCACTGCAAGGGCAATGTACACGACCAATGACTTCAGCGATAGCCGTATGACAGCGACTTGAAATTGGAAAAAAAGTTCCGCTAGGTTATAGGTGTGTAGTTGTGTGGAAGTTGTCAGATCGTAGCCACGGGAGGTGCCTACCAACCATGGTCAAACCTAGTGCGTCAAAGGAGAACGGACCCATAGATTTTGAGAACATAGGGACCTTCTTGTATGTATGACGTTGATGTATGACGTTTGACGATGTAAACGTTCCTATCTTTCCGTACGTACCTCGTTGTCATGCCCAGCTCTCATTGAAGCCCTGCATACATTTCAATGATTACATGAAATTAAAAAGATTACACAAGTTCCGTACCTTTTGTACTATGCTTACAGCAAAATTGTACAGGGAAGGTAAAGAGGGGAGGGGGAGGTGAGGAAAATGTCCATACAAGTTGACGACAGATTTTGCATTTTCGTTGCACTTTTGGATAAGCTGTTTCTAGACATTGTTCCCGTATACCAGTATAGGGTACGGCTTGGCAAAGGCCGGCGTTAAGTCCAACTTAAATGAAATGTGATGGTTATAGAAGTTACAGTATAGGTTGTTCATGTAGCCTAACGTCAGTTTGATAATGTTAAAATGAATGCATGTAGGATGATGTTGTGAGTGTGTGTATGCTGAGGGTGGAGGGACGAAAAGGAGAGAAAAATCCCTGGTTTCTAAATGGCAACTTTAAGTTAACACCTACAAAACTGAGCAAGATCATAAGATCTAAAAAAGAAAATGCGTGGTCATTCTCATGTTTGCAGTAGGTATCCTGGATGGAATCATTCATTGTGGGAATTAAGATTTAAACGAACGGTCTATGTATATATATATATATATATACCATATATAATACCAGATATGTCGACGATAATAGGTATGACAAATAATCGTCATAAAGTGGTGCACCCGCTCTGAGAATGAAAAAACAAACTTCTTTATCCACATTAAATCATCACAATAAGCCACATAAGTCTTGATTCCGAATCCTAGCATCCGCCTGCGGGCAATCGAACGCAGAACGTTACAGTTCTGATATGTACCATGACCTTTTCCTAAGCCGACATGTAATCTTCTTACCACTGCGTGCTTCAGGTAAAATCTCTTCATAGATTAAGATGATCTCTCTCTATCTCTGTGACAAAGTTGCCACTGACGTCAAGTGACGGTACTGTATGCAAAGGCTATGATGCACGTCACTGCATAAATTACAACAAGGTACGTTCCTTTGTAGTTTGAAGTGTCTTGCGCATTATGTAGACACGTAGGTAATGCGTAGGTACTGCGTAGGTATACGTAGATGACAGCGATGATGATGATGATGATGATCCATTCTATTAATTTTGTTTGTGAGATATATGACATACTAAGTTGTTACAGTTAATAGCCAAAGAGAAACGGAAACATTCAAGTCTGACGTCATCGTTGCCATTTCCATACCCGCAGATATCGAAATTTAGCCACTTTAAAAGTCGAGTTACATTCAAAATACAATTTACCATACGTCTGGTATATTAATCGTAATTTTACCCTCCTATACCCCTTCAAACGACCAAATCGCCAGCAGTCTCTTGCTATACAGGCATCAGTCGACTAGGATATTAAAAACATGAAAAGCTTTATGTCATCTTATAATAGACCACTTGCACTGACATCATTCTACAACAAACATGGCGCCCTCCTTATGGGCGAACAAACGCACAGCGCGTAAACAATCAAGTTCTTTCTGCGGGCTTAACGTTGCCACTTATACCAGGGAGGTGTCTGATACCACCTCCCTGCTTATACACAAATCCCAGGGATTTCCCTTCAGCCTGAATTCCGAGAATCTCCGTGCTTTTCTTCGAAATGCCTCAAGGAGGGAGCTGTGTCATCGTGACATCATATGCAGTGGGGGTCTACACAGGCCTCTGAAAGTGATCGCTTTCGTCCCAAGGGAGGGACGTCTCACGTGAATAAAACGGGGAGTTGATGATAGGACTTATTTGGAGGTCGGTGGCAATAACGACTCATGACTCATTGTATATCTATGGTATCGTTAACCTTATTTTGAGTGGAAACGTCTGCAGACAGTATAACATACATGAAAAGAGGGGAGTAATCAATATGAAACGACGCTGGAGTCCATATTCACGTTCATTCTTCCATAGTCCCACCGGGGAATTGCTACTAACAGGTCCCACACAGACTGTTGATCCTTCATGGTCGACATAAATAACCATAGACATCCTTTTGCTTCAGAGAATGACATAACTATAAAAAATACAGTCAGGGGGGGAAATCTTAGTAATCAAACACCACCAAAAATATATTGGATAACAAAGATCCCGTTACGGGTGACCCCCAGGGGTACAATAATTTGAGTTTTGTCTCTATTAAATATATAACAGACAAATTGAGGTTTGTTTATCAAGGTAACATAATCACAATGTTGAGACACACGTGGGCTTATCAATCTGTACTAGCTACATGACCCCATGCACTGCACGTGGAGGGAACCGGGACACCCCCCCACACACACCACCACCACCACTACCAAGAACGTGAAGAAATACAGTTCAGGTAACATAAACCATTGTCGGAGAATTGAATTATAATACTATAATGTTACATAGAGCTGGCACGTAATGTAAAGAAATCAGTGATTTATAATGATATAATGACGATACAAACCGCCTTGATTTCAGAATAGATGTTATCATAAATATCATGCAGTGAAAGCACGTACGTGATTGAAACTGAAAGGTTACCTTTAATGTTAGTTGCAATATCAAATGTGACTTTGGGGAAGCAGTTCAAGCCGTAATTGATGCCAATGAAGCGTTGCTCGTGTGACTGATAATTACGCACCAGGGACGCAGGGTGCCTGGAACACGAGCTGCAATATTATTAATATACCTCTCAGGGTGTTACAACTGAGGCCACCGTCATGCGAGAGATTATGATCTGCATGCGTGAGGATACAATTAGTGAACTCATTGAATTTTGATAGAAAATATGTTCTTTTTCAAAGATCATGATGCATTATTTTGCTCCGTCAACTGGTGATCTAAAACTATTCGTAGATTGTTAGATACCGCAGATTGGTATACCTTCCTTTCTTGCAAATGTCCGCAATTTATATGCATTGAATAAAAATAACAATCGCACAAAATACTGGTTTTGGTTTTGAGACTATATCAAATCTAAGGTGACACAGACGAGCAGATATTCAGCATAACAAATGAGATTTTAGCGCATTTTAATTGCATAATTTTGATGAGCAACTGCTTACCGATGGATTGCCTGTGCATCTGTACTACCACGACGGCGCAGAATCATAGGGGCAATCAATTCATCGTTTACAGAAGAAAGGTAAGCGTTGACCAATCACAGCGATTCAACAAAGGACATCTTGGTGTTGATCTGACAGCCTAAGTACCCTGTTGAATATACCGTATCGCATGGAACGCGGAAACCGTCAACATTAACCGCTGTCCAATCAGAAGTTCTCGTCGATTAAAAAGTTCCCCATTCAAAAATCCAACCAAATTCGGCGGCTTCCATTTGGAAATCTCCGTCCAAAGACAACAGCTTTCCACTCAGAGATGGTCTTTGATTCAGAAGCAGACCATTCAGATACCGCCGTTGAAATACAACAGTCACTCATATAAACACCGTCATTCCGACCACTCAGAGAAATGGTCTTTGATAGAGGAGCCGACCATTTAGTAACCTTTACCAGCAGGTGTTGGCATGTAACACTACAAGGTACACACACCAAAACACCCGTGGATTTGTCTCATCCATTGAAAAGAAGTATTGAGTGGACTTGGCATTACGAATGCAGTCAGATGCATGAGAAATACACGTCAGTTGTGCTGTGAGCTAACAAGTTAGAAATCGCCTTTCAAGTACAGCGTTTGAGTGACATCGTGGAATGTGAAACGCCAAAAGAGTGAACCTACGTTGATGTCTAATTTACATATGGTCCTGGAGCCCAGGGCGTTTATGCAACTGAAAAGGTACAAGAAGTTTCATGGTCCCAGGTTGGGTCCCAGAAGGGAAGGAATGAGATTCCTGATCGGACACATCCTGTGCATTTGGCCTCGGGTCCAGCACATTGCGCAAACAAAAAAAGCGTTTTCAGTTAAAAGCTCAATGGATAAATTTAAGTGAAAAATGTCCTGTTGGGCTACTAATATTTAAAATGGGTGTGGCACAATTTTATCCTGTATGGAGCATTAGGCAGTAGCAATGGCTTATGATCATGGTAAGTGCAAACTATGTTCAAAATGATCTTCCAAACAGTTTACCTTTTGAAGTCAAAGCCATGGTGTGTAAGGAACTTTCGTTGTTGTTGAAGAGTTTGAGTGCAACTTTGTATCTTAGTGTATTAGTATGGTATAATACGTTTCTGAGCAAGATATGAGTTGGCCTTTTTCTGTCCCGATTATAGGGACAAGCAAGTGTAACGAAGATTACTCGCAAATCTGTTTGTCTAGCAACTGATTCGAAGGACGGGCACCGACTGCGTGAAAGCACACCATAGAGAAGAAGAAACGTGACCTGATGACTGACTGGAAGATTGTTTCTACTACCCTTCGGCAATGTCAGAGACAAACTCCAGAGACCACTGGCTGTTATGAGATGAGCGCAGAGCATCGTCAGTGCTGTTCAGATCATCAGTGAATATATTCACAAAAGAAGAGACCAATCCGTTCGTGAATAACGACTGATGCACAAACCACGGACAGAGGTGCATGGCCTTTTTCTTCACTTTGCCTCTTTTTATTACCCAATAACGTTCCCCTGATCTTCCTTGACCTGTAAAGTAGTACGATGGTTTGTTTGGAACAAAAAAAATAGTCCAAAAACTAAACGAAAAACCGGAGCGAATCACTTATCATCGTTTTCGAGATCACTTGTAACCAAGTAACGACGTCACTTTACGTATCGGGAGTTCCCCGTCTAAATCCTCTTCTCCCATTTGATAGTTTTGCATCCAAAATGACGTAGTTTCCTCCTGAAACACCAGACAATGAGGGTGCCAAATTATCAATGTTGCCACCTGCGAGTCTGCAAGAGAAATATCATGCCAAATGATAAACGCTGGCCCTGCTGAGACCTAATGCTCCTATGAGTCATCGGAAACCTCAACGGAGATTCCTACCGACTTGAAGAACCGTTTTGACAGGGGTACCAGCTAACTTGAACCTTGGCAGAAAGAGAAGATCATGACTTTGTTGCAAACCTACCGAGACAGCTTCTCAAGAAGCTTCGAAGGTATCGAGGAGATGGATCTTGTTGCAGCACAAAATAAAAAGAGAGAGGGAGAAAGACCAATAAGGCAGACGGCGAGAAGATCACCAGCTCACCGAAGGGAGAAAGAGCGATCGGATGTTAAACTCATTATCAGGAGGTAAATGGTTCTCCATACTGGAACATGAAGAGCGGGTACTGGCAAAGTGAAAAGAATCGGTCAAAATCGAAGCAGTCAGAGGCTCGCCCACTGCGATGAAGTTACCAGGCTGAGACGTTTCTTAGGCTTTTGAACCTACTACAGTAAGTTTGTGAAGGGATTTTCCGATCTAGCCAAATTCTCTACAAATTCACAGAAAAGGAGACAAAGCTCATTAGGTCAAGTCACCCGCTGGTTGGAAACTCTCAACACCTATGATTACGAAATTCAAAGTCGAGAAGTTCGACTTTATGGCAACGCAGCCGCTTTCTAACGGGGCCGCGCACAAAATGAAGCCATTGCCATAAGATGGATGTTTCTGCTTCTGGCGATTCCAAGAACCAGGTCACTTCGACAACCGCCCATGAAGTTGAGGTGACCCAATGACGTTTTATAACAACAGAATATGGTCAGACGTCACACACTGACCCATCGATATCAAATTCATCAACTGCTGCTCAGACCACCAATCCTGAAAGTTCCACGACGGACGACGACCCCCAGAGGACGAGACGACCTGTTGACCGGTAGGGTCAACCTCTGCTGTGCGGCTGATGGAAATGGTATCTACGTAATATATGACATGGTAAAGAACACCTTAGGTAAGATACGCTGCCATATAGTACTTGGACCTTGCATAATCAACCTGATGACGACACCCACCTAGACAAATGACCTTACAGAGGGACATCGGTCGAAACCTCGTTGATAGATGTGATTAAGGTTAACCCGCGCCGATGTGTGAAATTAGGTCACCAAGATCGATATATTCGCGTCAAGACCGCATTTCATCAATATTGTTAATCATTTTGTATCACTTTTATTACTTCTTTTTCTTCCCAAAGTAATGACAATATCTATGTTATTTAGGTCTATTCTGATGTTCACTCTTGCTTTATGAATGTATGCGTGCGTAAAAGGTATCGATAAATACATCTAAAAATGCTACTCTCGCATGGATCATGTCTTCATATTGCAATGATATTTATTGCTCATGATGATGTTTATGTTACATGTTAAAGTTCCGTGACGTAATGTCGAAAGTGCACTGTTTATGACTTTGTCGAGTATGTTTAACACTGCCAAGTATGTTTACCTCCTACGGAGAGTCCATCACATTGTACACATTCTGTACATACTTCTCCATTTGTTTCCAAACTTGTGTATGCTGGGTTTTTTTTTTTTTTCATTTACCTATTTATTAAACTCCATTTCCTGTTTCAAAGACTCGAATACCCTGACTTACTTGACTTACTTTTCCTCTACAATCCACAATAGAGTAAGCTGCCTGCAGTACGCAGTGCATTGTGTGAAATGAGTTATGAATGTTCAATTTGTTAGGCAAGATGTAATTATTGCTTTGCTAAATGTTAATTAGGAGACTTGGAGTTGAACCTAATCAGCAAAATGTTGTAAAAATACCCACCGGACATGTGTGCACGAGTGTCATGTGAATATTGTTGTTATTTTAGTAAATAGTTAAAGAGATTGTGATCAAACTTATACTCAGTGCCATAATTTTGTGTATATTCCTTGTTGGGCTGTGAAGAAGTTGACTTTCTCTATTCGTATTAAGAGTAAGCAAGAGTAACAGCAATTACTTGGGAGCAGGGTATTTATTTGAATACGCTTACGAGATCGTGACTTCTTTTGCCTAGCAACCGATTCACCACCTGGCAACGTAAACCCTCCAGTGTCAGACGAAGAAAACAGGCTAGGAAACAACGATATGCATGTTTATGATGAGCTCATTCATGCCTTTATGCAAATTAAAACAAATGCTGAACTGCTGCTGCTCAGATTAATCTCTACAAACGATCAACCAATTACAATTGAAAAAAAAAATCGTGTAATGGTGCATGTACTGTACTTAAGCTGTCAATATCTTGTGTTGCTTTCACTTGATGTTCAAACATTGGTCTGTTTTGTCTTAAGATGTAATTTATGTGAATTTTGTGCTGCAGAAAATTCCAATTTCCACTAAAATCCACTTTCTCTCGCTTTCTCTCTTTTGTAGTTTCAGATGGATGTTTATGGAACCAAACCGCCTGCTGTTTTTATTTTCGTAATGAGGAATCGATGAAATGTGGAATAAAATCCGAAACACTTTGGGTCTACATGCAAGTCAATGTCACCAACGATATCAGAATTTACGAGAACCATTCCAACGGTTTCATGGCATCACATCGCATCGTCAGAGACAAAGGCAGATCGGACGGGTGGGTGGCCATTGACCTTCAACCACGACTGGAGCAACTCATGTATCGAAATTTCAGCTTCATCTCGGATCTAAATGATTCCGATACCATGATGCAGTGTAAAGACTTGTTCGGAAAACACACCCCTTTGCTGGCCGTCTCGACAGAAGACTGTAGGGAAGCTCCCCATCGACAAGCAAGGAACACGATTACGGAGAGTTGCCCCCGTACGAGGTCCAGTGGCGAGGAGCCCGAGTGCTGTCTCCAGCAGTTCGTCGTCAATTTTACAACTATCGGATGGAACAACTGGATAAGAGCACCTCCAACCTTTTCAGCAAATTACTGTCGCGGAAAATGCAATTTACGGACGATGGTAAGAGAGTACGACCATCGTAATATGATGTACCTTTACGGCAGCCATCTTAGAATGAATAGGATGCTTCCTTGTTGCGTTCCTGTACAGAGGACGTTCTTGCAGGCTATAGTCTACCACAGCTCAAACCACTCGCTAGGTTCCAAGGTCATTTCTGGTATCTCCGCTTCGGCGTGTGAATGCTTTTAAAAACTAAATAGGAAGTAATTCAGTCGGCATCAAAATTTTCAACTGCAAATGCAGTCCTTCACATGCATGCTGTTTTTTTTTTTTCACTCAAAGAGTACATACGGCGAACTTTGTTTTCTCAACCTCTGTAAAGGTCGTGTAAATGAAACACTGCAGCATTTTGCAAAATAAAAAAAAATGTCGCAAAGAGGATGAACATTGCAACATATACTATCAGCTTCTCATCAGGACAACGTCGGGCGCCATACATAGACTTTGTACAGTTCCTACTTCCGTCTTAATTCCACTCCTTCATTAATGATATCTAACTTTGCTCTTCCATGAGAGATTTTACTCCCCTCATTGATCAGAGGGGATCCCATGAAGGGACGCGATTGAAGTATGAGCTCACATCCTCCATTTTTGCATATACTACAGGCTGGATGCAAATTGTGAGAGACGTATAAAAATGGGAACTGTTGGGAATTAATTCGCCTAGACAGTCGGCAAATTCTATATAGATCAGAGCCTGGGATTGTTAAACATACAGCAATATTAGGCCTACTTGTCTTACGGGTGGTGCATCGTGTAAATACCACAATATGGCTGAAGTTTATTCTAAGTGGTGATGCAACATTCCAGTAAAATACATACCATGAACCAGTCACTGAAAAGCGCATGAACATCACATTACATCGAATGACAGGACTGCTACACAGCAGATCATGTAAGCTGCACCGTAATAGAGGTTTTTGCACGTGGCGTCATAATTAGCAGCTGTTGTTACGCCTCAACACTGGATGGAATCAGTGTTTTGTACCACTAGTACCAGGTCGTACTGCGATCAGTGACACTGGGTGTTGGTTTTTACCGTATTATCATACTTTCATTGTATAACCGGTCATAGAGGGCAAATAGTCCTTACCTGCGTAGCCGTAGGCTTTACGAAGCGGTGAGGCAATCTTGCAATTGACGTAAGAATCAGACGCGTTGGTAATAAGCAGCAGTACATCACCGTCAGGTAAGGTAGGGCGCGGCGTACACGTATGTGTGACGAGCGCACGACACGGCCTTAGTTTTATTTGTTACGCAAGGCACCCCTGGCCATCAAACTATAATCACGCAACGCAGTGACGTCAGTGAAGAACAGCTATATGCGTTATGTTAGATGTCACGCGTAGCAAAGCTTACGTCACTGGAGTAGAAGACACGTTCAATACAGAAAATTGGCTTTGGTTTTCGAGTTAGTTGCGCCATTTTAGCGCCATATCAACTTACTGCACACTTGCTTGACTCCCTGTCCTGTCTCTGTAAATGAAACAACTGTGTACGTTTTCCAAAGTTGAAAATCCAATAAAGTACAATAAGCAACACTTCAGTCGTGTGTAAGAAAAACTTTGTTTTTAAGTTTAACGAATCTTGTCAGAAGTTCACTCAAATGTTCCTTACTGCATCAAATTCAACTCAAATTTGAATGTTTCAGACAGTTTTGTTCATAGTCATGTCGCCACATGAATAATGGTCGAGTATTAGAAAAGCCAGGGAGCACCGGTTTGTAATGGGCTTTTTAGCGAGTCCTTTTGCACATTTTTAATGAGCAACGATTTTGCAGATGCATTTACAGTCAACGTGTTTTGTTAGTTGAAACTTTTGTGAATGTAAATAAACATAAAGTGACTAGTTTGACACTTCTATTCCCCCCCCCCCCCCTCCCTTTTGGTATGCAAATATTCTGGAGGTGGGTGACCGAGATATGCTTACCAGTAAACGGCACATGTCAAAACAATGAACACTTATAACGCACCACGAGGGCAAAACTACGGATGTTTTAAAGCACTTCGGGCACGTTGAAATCCTTTTTAAGAACAGTACAGTCTTGAAGGAACTTTAATTTAAAAAAAACATAGAAAACACAAATAGCAACGTGTGTGGTTTATATGCTCACCTGAATCCATTTACATTCAGGTCAGCCAAGACAGACAACAACCCATCCTCTGCGTTGAGGAGGATAGTCACTGGTGGATCCAGACAGGACCTATGTTGGGGAGGGGGGGGGGGGGGAAGCCAAACTGGTGTCACAGTAATAGGAGGGATAGGTCTCAGGATGATTACCCACCACTTTAAAAGAAATTGTCTATAACTAAATGCCCCTCCTTCCGAGGTTGCATTCTCAAGTAGGGTACATTCTCACTTACATCCTCGCTAAAATTGTGGGAAGACTATCTAGGCGGATGGCCACCAACAACTGGTCCGGAGCTTATAATCGCCTTCCCAGGTTCCACACTCATGCGGGGGTGCCGTTTATTCCTAAGTTATTCATGCTATCATTTTTGGCCCACCTTTAGACTGTTGGATCAGCAGGTGAGGGTAGTGTAATTAATAACACGAAACTACTGAGTGAAAGCTTAAATCATTATGATAAAACTATACACGTATCCACGAAGAGGGTGTTTCGATATATACCATAGTCCTATGGCTTACCGTTTACTGACCCTAGGTCATTTTAGAATGTACTGAAATTATATGTATATAAAATTACGATTTCCCACATTAAAGGGCATTATATTTTCACTGAATAGGCAGTGTTGAGAAAGTTATATTAAGCTACTCAGTAAAATAAATGTTTGGAATGTATTGCAGTGAGTTTGTTTACTGTGCACCATATTATTTTTCTTTGTACCCTTTTATATGTTTTGTAGAGTAATAAACCTAGGTCCACTTCAGATCAGCTACTAATGCTTAAGTGCAATTAAGTGAATCAATTTACAATTTTAATTTGTCATTTGTTTTCTTGTGTGTAGCCATCGTTTATGTATATAAGGGGCTTAATTATGGACGCCCTCGTTTTAACTTCGGCTTCTGTAACCTAGGTCGGTATATGTTGTGGTGATCATTTAAAGGAGTGAACTTGCATATCAAGATAATCAAGAAATTGGTAAAAGTTGCCGTAGACCAAAACTGTTGAATAATATGTATGTGTCTTCGACAGAACGAATGAAAAGAGTCTTTTACTGATAGTAAGGTTGCTTATTTAGTGGTCGGTTAGGAAAGTAGGTCTGTCGTTCACTCTACGTGTGGTAGTTTACCGTTATATAAAGTTGATGTATTTGAAAGTGGGCAATCCTCCCTACTGCAAACACTGGTCAAATCATTATAATATTTATCAATTAATGAAAGGTTGATCAACGAATTTGACAGTGCATTAATTGAAGGATAATGCACTCTCGGGGGTTAATGCCAGCGATGCACGAAGGTGCACCTCAAGAATATCCAGCGATAGCATTAACCCCCGAGAGTGCATTATCCTTCAGTTACTGCCCAAGTTCAAAGTTGATTAATATTTTGTCATTGATAGTCTGAGAGATTTTGATGAACAATAAGGAAAATTTGGATTGGTAAATAATCACATTTTCATTGAAAACGAACCCCGAGAAATGGTAAACACGATTCTCGAAATGCATCAACAGTGTTAGCATGTGATAGACAAAGTACCACCATATAGCAGGCGACAAAAAGCCCTGTCGTTCTACGTTTTTATCACATTCATCCTCCCTCGATTTTATTCCACACTTGACGGGGTATATTATCTACAGGATAATGCAGGGTCACCTGACTAGAATGGGCCTATAGGAATTGAGGAATTTTTCCCAACTTGAAGTATGAATGAACATCGGTGGAAATCGAAAAAGCCCGAATACAGCCGACTACTTCAGTTAAGGTTCTATGGATGAAATTATGATTGATTGTCGAAAGTTATTTTTTCTCAGAAATAAGCATTAAATCATCTTCATTTCAGTTAAGTACAATATTTACTTTAATCAATACAGCGAGCAGTGAAATATGTTTTTTTTTTTTTTTTTGTTCAACGCCGCTTTGCTTTGTTTCCTCTTCGTTTTTGAAGAATGTTGTGACGTCGACTCCGGTGTTTGGTGTAACAGGCATAATGATGAATCTGTGCTTAGAATTGTCGGTCGCTTTCATACTGTGACTTGATGGATGGATGTTCAATAAAGTATATTATCGGACTTTGAATTTTTTGTGTGCGTGTGTTTTCATTTATTCATCCCGTTGGCTTCTTCAGATTTGTATGACCTAGAACTTTGAAACATAAACAACATACACTTTTGTAGACTTAATTCGACCACATACACCCTTAGAAAAAAAAAGAAAGGCATATTTATATAATCTGTTCCTATATGGAGACCCTTTCCTAAGGTTCTCAGAGAATGATTTAAAGGGACTTATTGAGTTGGTTCGCAAAAGTCAAAATTACGTTGTCACTCCTGTTAGGTATCACTCATTGGCTGATGGTTAATGGTCAAACGAAGAGATTCTGAACATCTGAAACACCACTGAATCACAACAATAGGGCAGTCAACAATCAAATCACATATTCCGGATTTAAAAATCCGTGACCAGACGCTTTTTATTATACATGAGGTATTAAAACCTGTTGCATCAAGATACAATTTCTCACATTTTCATTACTGTAGGAATAAATGCATGACTAATGAGGTTAATTAGAAGCATGCAATGGTCACAAAATATGAGATGTCAACTCAGTGATTTGCTTTAAAGGAATAACTAAGAACTAACGGTTGTCATAAACCTTTTGTCCAGCAGGGAGATACCTTGCTTGTCAAGAAACCTGCGTTCTTAGAGTGTGTTATAGAGAAACACCGATCAAAGTTGATGAACCAGTAACTATCTTGGGGATCAGTTTGATGTGTGAATACCGGTCTTGACAACTTATACAGGCATTTTACTGAGTGGATTTTAATGAGTGTTTTACGATATGCATCATGAATAAACATAGGCCAAACGTTCAAATCAGCCAATTCGACACACTCCCTCCCAGCTAAGAGGCTACAAAAGGGATACATGCCTGACGTTACTACGCTGACGGAAATGCATTTCCTAATCATAACTCTAATAATGACGTAATATGAGATGCATTTCCTTGTGGTTTTGAGGTGTTGAAAAGAAAAACCTCTCAGGTATGCATTAAGTGATTCTAATTTGTGACATCAGGGGAGGGACTGCATCTGCAATGAATATGCGCCACATAATCCTTTTTTTGAATGAACTTTGCTTGAAGGACAATTGAGAATTTTATACATCCACTGAGAGGGTTTTTATTTTGGAAGTATACATTGTCTTCTTTAAAAACATTGATATCCCTCATACCACTCGCCAATGTGTAAAGCAGATGGAAAGTGATTAAGAGATAAAACATACAGGTCTATCAAAATAAATACTGACACTGCGCAATGATCCACATCATCAGTTTTGCATTTTCTTCGAATTCTAGAAAAAGCGGTAATAATTTGCTACATATAGTATTTATTTTAAAAGTCAGCACCGACAGACCGTGCTTGTATGGCTAGTAACAATCAGACCACACACGAAATGGTATGAATGCTACTTTCACCGCAGATTTCCCTAGAAGAACTTCTGAAAAGGATGCTGTGGAGACATATGTAAGAAATCGCCCAGTAATGTCATAACCGATAAATTGAGAGCTGTCGGCAATTCTTAACTGACTCTTCGAACTGTTTATGCAGTTGCCGAAATAAAAGTCAAAATGAAGGTTTGCCTTTCAATGGGAAACAGTCCGTCCTTAGGTTGTTTTGGCAGTTTGACCTACTGTACAAACTTACACAGCTTAGTTCAATATACATGGCCTGCAAGCTATAATGCGTTGAGTACTATATGAAGACAATAGGCTGAGAAGTGTAGTCACGTGCAGTAAAGAGGAAAATAAAGCAGCACTGAAGTACCCATACAATGACAAGAAATATGTGGTAAATTAATTAGCTTATGATAACTGGAGTAAGGAAAGAAGACCTAGTCTTGACATTGTTACACACAGGAGTCATCACGTTTGGAATATCTTGCACAGTGTTTTCTATTTAACTTTCGGGAAAGCATAAACGAGAAAAACAAAATCAAAGATGAAATGTCTGGGCTGTCTGCCTCATTATAAGCCTACGTGAAACACAAGCAGTATATGGTGTCGATTTCCTTTTTTCTTTTTCCTTTTTTTTTCGTTCTCTTTTTGCGTGGGATACCTGCATACAATTACAAATGACAGTCTTGACGAGAGAGGGCGCCAGTCACTTACACCCTAGTATACAACATGCTCATGATGTTCGCGGCAATCGTGACAATAGTGTTGTATCGATGACACATAGTACACCAGAGTGCCTTAACACAATTCTAGCTAATGGAAACACGAACAGACCCGTTCATTCTTTTCACGATATTTTACACGGAAAGGACGCCGCTTGTCCACCGCGGTCACTCGTTGTAAACTCAGTGTGTCTCAGTAATCATATAAATTACAGTAATAAATAATGAGAACGCCTCGCTTGCATTCAGTGAGTACCACATCACAACTACACACTAGCATTTGCTTGCAAACACACAGCATTGCAGAGCCAGTTGAACGATTATGAAGTACCAAAACAGTAACAGCTGACAGATTAAAAAGCACCTGCGCATTACCCGAACGCTGAAAAACAGCCATGAGATAGCCTAGACCACTTACACAAGCTGAGTTGCAAGGTTGGCTATAGCTGCAATTTATTTCATCCAATTTGACAATAAATTTTCAATGTTGCCAGAAGGAAATTTACACCGGGCTCATTTCTGTCCAATTTAAGTCTTTATCGGCCCTCCATAAGAAACGTATTTATCAATGGTAAAAGCTCGTCAAACATCAATGCAGGCTCGCCTCTGAAGTCCGTCAGTGCTTTGAAAAGCTTTTCGTCATGCATGCATGTGACTTGATTGGAGCAGATAGCTCTATCGACTCAAGCAAAGGGTGTGGATTGCTCAATTTAAAACTGATAATACATGCACATCAAGCAAGGAAAAACATACATAAGTCAATCCTTTTTTAAGAGTTAACATGGGTCGCGGGAAGGGGGGGGGGGGACATGCCTCCTACACTTCTTTTTTTTTTTTTGCAAATCATTATACAAAGTACGTAATACAACGAAATTAATTTTAATCGTAAAATGACAAAATTGTAAATAGTGTGTGGCTGAAAAATTTCTGATTGAAATGCTTTTATTTTTTACAATAACTTTTAGTGATCTTAAATACATTTTTTTGCCTAATATCCCCAGTCCTACAATTCTCGCAAACTTGGCTTCAACTGTCTATGTGTACGTGTACGTACACCTCCTATAACCTGTGTGTACACACCCAAATGCACATGCAGAATATGTATGCATCGTCAAATTAAACTGCTATCGAAAAAGGCAACAAAGCAATCTTTTTGTGTTTTTCAGGAGGTGAAGTGTTTTTGTCCTCAGATTCAAGTACACATCAGAGGAACAAGCAGAGTGAAACCCATATCCCTATGCTTCTCTGTGACTCCCAAGCTCTTTACATGATATATACTGACTTGGACAAATTTGCAGTTAAGACCAGGCTTAGTTTTGATGAGTCGTATGGTATCGTTTCCAAATACCAAAAATCTTTCAGTGTATGTATGGTTCATAAAGTTTTCCACGTTTTGTGCAATTTTCATGATACAATAGGTTAATTAGGACTACATTGCAATCATCGACGGATGATCCACATATTTACATTGATGATACACAAGTGAGACTACTCATGGTGTTCCATAGTGAGTTTTCCTCAAATTTCAGCTCTCAACTTAACCTAACATATACAGACATATGTGTAACATATGTGTTACCCGTTATTGTGCGTTGTCAACTCTTAGCAAGGCATGTAAATACAGTGAGTGGTTGGCGCTTCAAACGGAACAGTTCACCACCTGCTTATACTGTCAAAGTCACACAAGTAAATGCCAGGCGATCGAAACCTTGCAATTGCACTTGATATTGAGGTACACTCTTTTGCCCCACGGCTCGAATAGTCGAACTAGGCTACCTGATAACTTTTCGCGAAACTAGTCCTATGGCAGCCTTACTTAGGCTACTGCCACTGGTTACTACCTAGTTTGGCGTAACTAGAACTCACTGGAACAGTTACTGTACGTCATTCATACCATCACCTCAGTCAGAGCTTCACAGTTTGGTCATGCATTTGTAGAGTTCAAGCCCGACAGTTTTCATTCATACCTATCATTGTCTATTGTGTGTGAGTGGTCACGGATTCTCCATTCGCGCCACTAAACTGTTTCAAATTGACGAGTCTTGGAATCACTTATTTTTCGGAGGTGAATGGATCATAATTCCATTGAATGATTGATATCTGGTCATACAGTCATAGGCTAACTCTATGCATACAGTAGGCTTACTATAGACCCTAAGCCTATGTTAGGTACTAGAGGGTACCAAAGGTATTAGAGGACCTGTACCAAATCATCTGTGTCGTGCATTTTCTTTGTTTTGGTAATTTGTTGATCTGCTTTTGTAAGTTCTATTACTGCTTTGTACATTAGAATGTGTGTCATGTTCCAGAACTGCGCTACTTGTTGCGTGCAATTCATCCCAATTTACCATACATTTCCAGACAATCATTGTAGCTGTGTTGAATGTGATCATTGGGCATCTTCACTTTTATCCTGTGTACAGTAAAATGATGTCCTTTGCTGCTTGTGATTAATACTTTTCAATGTTCTCTGATTTGCCACTATTGATCAGGGTTAACAGAACACTTCAAAGTGTCGTCTATTGGAAACTACCATGGAGTTTCAGCCAGTGGTGATGGCTGCTGGCCGTGGATCCAGGATGGTGGATTTAACAACCAATAAGGCCAAACCTCTTCTCCCTATTGGCAACAAACCAATGTTATGGTATCCTCTGAATATGTTGGAAAAAGCTGGCTTTGGAAGTATGTATCAGTGCAGTGATGTATGTTTTCTCTTTTATTTAAAGTAGGGTTGTTATCATACAATTAATAAGTGTAGACTCCATTTAAAAAAAATCAGATAATATTTCAAAGTGACATGTAATGTTTATTTTTAAATCAGCTTTTCATGTAGGAGCTACTGAAATATAAATGAAAGTATGCAGACAGTGAAGTATAGCAACAGATTTTGGATCAATACTGTCATTTCATCCATTCTTTCTGCTCAGAAGATGTTTACTGGTCACAATATCTAACAATAGCGATTTGTTTGATCATATACAGTATGGCAGCCGGGCTTGAAATAAGTGACCACAGCAATGTCAGAAAATCATGCTGTAGATGCTTGCCATGTTGCCCCAGGAAAATACTCCCACCTAACGGCAAAAGTTGCCACCAACCCCATTCTGACTTGAATTCGGTGCTAGGTGCTCTCTCTTTTAGCAACTTACACTTACAGTGTCAGCACATGTAAGTCTAGCAAGGCTAAATTGTCCTGACAGTTCATACTGTACAATGAGACTTTTACATACAAAATGTAAAAAATTGAAGCTAGTTTCAGCGTAATTCTTCCCACCATAGTACATCGCAAATGCTTCCTATTCCATTTTTCTTCTACTGAAAATTTTGACAGGAAATTTTATTTGTCAACATGCAAAGTGACAATCTAAGAATAAAGCAAATTGTAAGCTTACATTTGTACGGATATGATCGCCTAAAACGTGTGTGGCAATAGCTTAATGCCCTCAAAATTATCCCGATCAAGATGTTAACTGTATCAATTTAAGATCACTTGAAAAAATGTAAAGCACTGAAATTTTTTGATGATAGTGTTTGGAACCTGTGACAATGAACGCAGACGTTTTGACTCCAAAAAATGAGAAACTTTGAAAAACATGGTTTGATCTTACAAGTTGTATTGCTCTCTGCACAAACACTTCATACAGTATTTTCCTGTTCAGGGAAGCAAGATTGTTCTTTGAAAGTATAAAGCATACCCCATTAGATCACTAATACCAAAAAAACATTTACCTGACATGTACAAAAGACCCTAGACAGATAATCCACATTATGTTCACAAGCTCACAAACTTTAATTTGATGGTTTCCTTCTACTATGTTCTTCCACATTGCTTGGCACTTTTAATGTTGCCTAAACATGCAAATGTATCAGCTACATTAAGGCCTAACCTGCACATGTGTTACTGAGATCTTGTCAGTGTCCTTGCAGAAGAGCTACAGGTACAGGGTCTAAGGTTTCAAACAGTTTTTACCAAAGTGTTTATAAATGTTTTTGTGTATAAGTTTATATATTGTTAAGTGTAAAATAGGGTCATTACCAATGGGATGGCAATTTTATGTCAAAACATTTTGCATTTAACTTCAGAAATGTGTAAAAAAGGACTTTTTTCTGCATGTACAGTAACAGTGTTTTGAGAAACAGATTCAAACCAAGCGAGCAAATTTATCCAAACCCAATGGAGTTGAAACCAGTACCAATCATTTATTTGCCCTTAGCCATAGGAGGATGAGTTAGAGAATTCAAAGGCATTCCTTAAAGTTCTAGATTATGAATTTTGCCCCACCACCCTTCACACTCCTTCCCCATAAAATCCCATACTTTCCAACCATTTTTTGGTGCATTCATTTCACTCGAGTTTCACACTTGATAATGGAAACCTTCATATTCCACATGCCTGAGCACACACAGCCTGTACATGGGCTCTGTGTGGCCTAGGCATGTGTGCACTGGAGTATGGCTTATTACTGTCTGGTTACTATACTCATTACAATGGGTAGCAATAGCTGACTCTAAGGTGATCTTGGATTAGATTTGTGAGTCTTCTCTAATTCTTGCCTAGCAAAATGCTGTGTCCTTCCCTCATACTCCTAATTGCTATGGTGACTGTCACTTTTAAAACCAACCAATGGCATTTTTGAAGCATATGTCTAACCCTTCAACAACAAAGTGTATGTTAAATGAGGTTAAATCACATCCTGTCAGTGATGGAGCAACTTTAAGTTGCTGTGTCCATTATACATCATTCCTTTGTGAGAAGTATAGCCTTCTGCATGAATCACATTGAAATATTCTTTGTAGGTAATCAAAAATCTGTGGATTAAGTGCAGAATGCTCTGTGGTTATTTGTGAATCACACAAAATGTATTTGAAGACAGGTAATCATCACCCCAAGTATGGTTTTTTATTTCATGGAGGGAAAGCAAAATTATCAATTGGTAACTCTTCTGTGACTGACATCGGGGGTACAAACTTCAAAAGATGCAGGTTAGTTCATTGCTGTATGCACAGAGATTGTTCTGATTACACGTAGGATCTTGTATGCTCACTACGACATCCCTTGTGCAATAAAGCTGGATTTGAGTCAGCACAGGGAGTTGCTAAAGCCAGTTGCGGGTGGGGCTGGAGGTAATCTAGTTGGGAGAATTATCACTGTCGTGGTAGATGAGTGTCTGTCTTGAAGCTTGCCCTCCAAATTTGAACGTTACAGAATCTGTGCATGTGATTCATTAGGTAGAGCTGTACATATGAAGTGTTAACAATCACCTTTTCTTTATATAATGCAGGTGCAATTGTAGTTATCTTGGAATCCATTCGAGGGGACCTGATACAAGCCTTGCGGTCTGCGGGAACCCTAAAAATTCATGTGGATTATGAAACAATACCTGAAGATGAAGACTGGGGTACTGCAGATACCCTCAGGCATATTGCACACAAGATAAAGGTACAAATGTTTGATTAGCAATTTGCTTCATTAGTGCCAGGAATAGGTTAAGCCTATCATTGTGTGTTATTTTCTTAAGAGCCTTACCCATAGTGTTACAATACGTTGTTACAGATCTTTCACATCCGTAGCTAATATATGTACTGAATAACCAACTAGCATATATGTGTTCGAAGAGACCTCATCATCAACAAGGCCTTTTCAAGCCAATGTGCGTTTTATATTGTCACAGAAATATGTACATTTTGTTTGCTTTTAGAATAATCTACTGTTTTATCTGGTATTACACAACAAGGCTTTTACAAGATTATCTCACCTTGTCTACATCATCTGATCCTAGTGTTGAGTCATGCTTTACAGCAGTTAAAATGTGTCTTCTGTGAAATTGCTAGAAAGAACAATTCCCAGATTCTTAACATAGAACATTTGAAATATATTTTGAAGCACATGAAAATCCTTAAAAAAATTGGAATATGGGGTCATGATGCTTGACGTGAGCAATCCTGATCTAAATATTTGTTATCAATGCAACATGTATATTTCAGTGAACCCTCATATCTTGTTCCTTAGCCATGTGAATTGTTCTGCTTTCAGTCCAAAATTATCAGAATGTCTACCTTTTGGCTTACCATAAAGTGTTTTATGATACAAACATCATTGTATTCCCTGTGCTGTCGATGTAAATAAATTTTCAAATTTTTCATGTCAAATGTGTTCTTGCTGGCCAAAAGCACAGTTCGCAAAAACTCATAAATTCACAGGACAGCATGGCCCAATGTTAATGCTATAAATCATAGAATTTGATGATTGAAGAATTACAACTGAAGTGAGTCAAGGTTGCCGTATCAAGCACAATCCACGTGTTGGTAAAGTTTCCTTTAGTTGTGTATTGTCAAAATTGCTGTCCTGAATTAAACTGTTCTCCTCAGCTCTGAATTAATTATGGCAGTAGCAATGATTATCAGGACTTTTTCTCTAATATTTCAAGTTCAGTGCTATGGTGCAAGTGATTGACACACAATGTTTCTTTGTACTTCTTTGTTTGGTGGGTGTGTGTCAGTATGGGTGTGTATGTGTGTGAACTTTGTTAAAGACTAGCTGAAAGCGCATACCATCCAACTGTGGACAGTAGTCTCTCCTGATAACCTGTATATTCACCATTATAATAGCTGTAATAGTGGCCTATGGAGCACTAACAGACGATTCAGTGGGAGTTTTTGGCCAATCAAGAAACTACAACCATCCAGTCGTTACGAGTCCTCAATTTTGCCGTCGAGTCATTTACAACTTTTAATGTGACTCTTTTAATGAGTTGAGTCATTGACTCCAGTCACTGTACTATATCTATGAGGAAAATCATACACAATTCCTTGAGTCATCCCTCTCCTGAAGATCAGTGACTCACATCACGAATCGCTACAACTTTGCCACCATCCATGGTTGAGACATACTTTGCCCAACTGGAACATTGTAATATGGAAAGTTGGTAGTCAGGGACAATGTACATGTCCCAGATTAAAATGTAGACTTGAAATACACAAGTTCAGTGAGTGGTTGCCTGCATGCATCTTCCGAATTTCAATTGGAGCTAGTGGGGATTTAACCAAATAAATGTTCATATTGATATTGTTAGTTTTTGTTTTAGTTTTGTTTCAGTGATAGCCTCAAATATTCCCAAGAAATAAAGATGTCCATGCAAGTGTACAGTAGGACAGTCCCAGATATCCTCATTTTGCAGATCTAAATCCATCATATGTGCCTGCCCGTGCAAATGTCTGTGTCTTTATTTGGTTCTTTTTCTCAAAACTGAAACACAAAGCAAGTTCTCTTTCGACGTGTGCAAATACAGGAGTATTTGTCTTCAAATGCTGCTTTCATACTGAAAGAATATCTGAAGTTTCTTCTCATATAATTGAACAACACAATAGCTCAATTTCCGTTCTTTTCCTCTCCAGACGGATGTACTGGTGGTCAGTTGTGACCTTATCACAGACGTCGAGTTGCATCTCTTGGCAGACATGCATCGTGTTCACGACAGTACCATTACGGCTTTGATGCTGTCACCGTCGGAGCAGAGCGCAGAGACTGTCTCTGTTCCAGGACCCAAATCAAAGAGGAAACAGGGTAATGTTTCGTAATCAAAGAGTGTTGCCGCACTCTTTCTCAGACAAGATTAAATCCACTTTGTAGTTGCTTTAATACCATCTTCATGTCAATATGCCCTTGATGAAATTATCAAGAAATACGTACCAATGTGAAGCATCTGTCGACCGTACACCTGTTTGTCTGACCACTTCTTTTTTTGTTTTTTTATGTTTTTTTCAGATGTTCCTTGCAAGTTCTAAAGGAAACTTTTGTGACCTGAAAAAGAAATATCTTTTTCACCAAATCTGAAATTATGAATTGATTAGTCACTGACAGTTGGCAAATTAATGCATAGGGCATGCTGATGTATCACAGTAGGCTAATGCATACCTGTGCTGTAGCATACACTCCATGTGGCGGTATTTGATATTGCAAAGCTAACTTCAAAATTTAGTTTAAACAGAAGACCCTCCAGAGATAAGAACTTGTAGTGTCTTGTACCATACGTGCAATATACAAGATCGCAGTCTGAGGCTACAGAATATATGTCAGCAAACTAAACTCCTTAAAATTCTATGGTTCATGCTGTTAGGAATGACTATGTTTTATGCCATACTTTCCTAGGCAGTAAAAGGCAGTACATTCTCTACTGTTTATGAAGCGTTGCGATTTGAAATGTTAGGCAAAAATGACGGCAGAATGCTGACAGAAAAAATGCTTTTTAAATACTTGTTTTGAAAGTTATCTCAAAATTGAGATAACTTACCATTGAAAACATTATGAGAATTTGGTGGAGACCTCTGGCTAGGAAAAGTGAATAAACTTCACATTGTTCTGAGTCCCTTCTTAAATGTAAATGCTCTGTCTTCGTGGTTTATTTGTTGATTCTGGTTTTGCGCTTAGTAGTTGCTGATTATCATATCCCCTGAGGAATTCATTGTTATCAGTTCAAAATGAAAATTTTATGTGAAAATCTTGGCAACTCTCTGGATCCTGATAAGTCTCAACTGATTTGTAGTAAAGTTTGGGTGACCATTGGCAACACTGACACAGATTGAGGAGAGAAGTGGTATAGGACAGGGATCTTGAGAATATAAGACTGTGAAAATGGCTAAATCATCCCTTTAGCCAATCATTTTTAGCAATGACGTGGAGAACAGCATCAAAAGGTAAAACAGGATGTGCTGTTTGATGAATATAGAATTAGCCTTTATTGGTAATCTTTCATCTTACTCTTTCATTTGATACCAATTCAGACAGCAAATGGTACGCCACGTTTCTTGTAGGAGAAATTTCGCTAACAGGAATGTTAATTATGGTAGATTGAAGATTGATTTATTTTGAGGACTGAAATTTTACTAGACCTGGTTCCTGTGGTAGTATGTACGAGACCTCCGTGCAAGTGGCCATAATAACGCTCTTATGCAAAAGCATTTTTTTTGGAAACTTGGAAAGTTTAGGACAAATATGCCACAATACAGTTGCACAGACGGTTTTATATATTTTTGCAACTCTAAGAATAATAGCCAATCCTTTGTTGCACTTTTGAAAACACAGGAATAGCAGCACATCCTGCTTTAAATTGCTTTAAATAACAAGAAGATGTCATTGTCACTGTTTGACATTGGTGATATCATTTCCCTTCATTAGAGCCTCATTGTTTCATTATTGAAACAAGCAAAGCATTATTATGACCACTTACAGTGCTGTGCATCAATACTGTGCCATCTCATTTCCACAACATCACAATTTCACACATCGCTGCCTCTGAGAACACTTAGTATACAGGTAAGCACTATTCTTTTCATCTGACTTTTTTGGCTGGTGCTCTCCTATTGTTCTTTTGCCTTTTCACCCTTAGAACAAAAGGACATTGTCGGCATATCAGTAGAAGGCAACCGTCTGTTAATGCTTACCGCAGAGGCTGATGTAGAAGACAATTTAAGTATAGACACATCTTTGTTAAAACGGTAATTTTATTTTCCTACAACCGATAAGATTTACAATTGCGTATATTTGTGGGGGTACCTTGTTGTCATGTCCAGGTTTAGTTTCCAGTTGTTATTCAGATATTATATATTTCAGTATCTTAAGCAGTGTTAGGTATTTTAACATGTAGAGGTATGATTTCCCTAAACTGAATATGAAAATTGAAAAAGAAAATTAAGGTTTGTTTCATGCTTTGTGTAAATATGATGTGTCTTCTTACATATGATAATACAATGAATATTCAGTCATGCAAATTATACCAATAGTAAACTATACAGACCAGTCAAAGATCTGTGTCAGAGTGGTATGTGTAAGCCCGCTTGGTGCCACTTGAAAGACACTCGAAGCCTGGCTGAGTTGCCAACAATTAGGCATAAATTATGTTATGTTCCATTACTGTATGTACCAAAAGTATTTTCCATAGATTCTGAACCAAAAAAGTGCATTTCCTGTCTTGTTTAATCTGGAATACAGTCGTCATTTTATGCTTTGGAATAAATAGTTATGGCTGTAAGGATCTGGTGTAAAGTGGCAATTTTTCCCTCTTATAAACTGCTTAGTTTTGCAATTGTCCTGAGTGTGGTTGTAAATACAAATATGCTTGGGATGCTGATATGTCCATCAGTCCCCCTCCAGCAAGTCATGGAAGTGCTGCTTGAGGTAGTAGTTTCATGATCAAATGAAGAAGCAGCAGTGCAGTGGGAAATACTGTAGGTGGTCACACCAGACAAGTTTTTGGCTGGATCAGTTTACGTCGTTGTGCTTCAGTGCTGATTGATGTAAATGGCTTTTAATAAGAAAGGTGGGCAAGACACAATGAACGAACATAAGTCAGTTGGTGTTCTTAGCAGTTCCTTCCAGGGCATGCTGTCAGGGTTGGGTGGACTTGAAAGGGGCATAGATGTGATAAGCCTTATTGCAATTTGCAGAACCCCTTCTTTAGGGCTTTAAATGAAAGATTCACAGCTGTTTGTGATTTGTGAAATGAATAGGATATTGCTGGATGACATAGGAATCAACATCTTCAATTCATTGCAGTAATTGAAATCGCTTCTTTAATATTTAAAAACTCCAGAATATCATCTTACAGTATGTATTTTCATAGTGCAAGAAACCATACTGCCCTTAGGCTGTTGTAAAATCATGCAAAATACTTCATCCCTTACAGATTGTATGTAACACTGTTGAAGGTTGGTCACATTAGTTCTGTGGAAGTGGTTCCACGTGGGTGTTTTGTCATGTTTGGGGTCCAGTGTCCAAAATGGGTCATTTTATAAAATCATGAAATACGTTTCTTTCTCTACAGATTTTATGTTACAGAAGTGAGGGTTCATGGTCAGAAATGGGCCATATGGGCTACTGTGCAAAATAATGCAAAATGCTCCTTTTACTTCATAATTTACATTATATACTGTACATCTGTGCAAGGAACCACAGTACCATTGGGGCTCTTGTTTGCTTTTATTTGTTTAATAGTAAAACTGTGAGTATGTGACCGTCAATATTTCTTGTTTTACATTTATGGACATTATATTTTTTTTTTCTTCTAGTTACCCATATTTTGAGATAAGGACCAATTTGATGGATGCGCACCTGTATATCTTGAAAAAATGGGTTGTTGAGTTCTTAGATACCAAAGCCGGAAGGTAAGAATTTGATGCAGTAATCTCTATGAGAGTATGTCGACAAGAGGAGACCTGTTTGACATTAGAGGGAATTCCCATTAGCTATTCTTCCCCGACCTGCCAATAGCAGGTCGGGGAAGAAAGATTTTCTGCCCCAGTGCACTGATTAGTTTGTTATCTCTCCCTGGCCATGGTCATTCCCTGTGCAAACACAGTGATCAAATAAGAGGTACACATTTCAATAGTGCTGGACAGTATCATGGGCTTGGATGTTTCTCAACAATAGGGTTATTACAGCACAGCCTCTGAGTCCACAGACCTCAGGGGTTGACTATTTATTTAACCATGGATAAACTCTGCTGCATTTTTTTAAAGTAGCTAATGGGAGATTCCTCTCATAGATGTAGTACATGCTATGAGCATAACATCAACAAGGGATGTCCTGATTGTTGTTGTAATTACTATGTGCATTACATTAACCAAAGAAGGCCTGTTTGATGTGGTATTCTCTATGAGCATTACATCAACAAGGGAAGACCTGTTTGGTGTGGTATTCCTCCCTCTGGATATTTCATTGATTAGAAATCTTTTTGATGTGGTATTCTCTTTGAGCAATAGTACATCAACCAGAGAAGACCTATTTGATGTGATATTCATTATGAGCATCATAGAGTAAACCTGTGTGATGTGGTAGTCTCTATGAAAATTATTGATACCTGGGATACTTCCAGCAGGGAAGATCTTCCTGATGTTTTATACCCTATGAGATTTACAACCAGCAGAGACGACCTGTTTTGGTGTGATATTCTCTGTGAGCATTACGTCAACAAGAGAAGACCTGTTTGGTGTGGTATTGCTCCCTCTGGATATTTCATTGATTAGAGATCTTTTTAATGTGGATTCTCTTTGAGCAATAATAAATCAACCAGAGAAGACCTGTTTGATGTGGTACTCTCTATGAGCATCATTACATCAACAAGAAAAGACCTGTTTGATGTGTTATTCTCAATGAGCATTGCTTCATCATCCAGAGAAGACCTGTTTGATTTGGCATTCGTCATGAGCATCACAGAGTAGACCTCTTTGATCTGGTAGTCTCTATGAAAATAATTGATTCTTGTGATACTTCCAGCATAAAAGATCTCCCAGGTGTTTTGGGGCCCTATGAGATTTAGCAGAGATGACCTGTTTTGGTGAGATATTCTCTGTGAGCATTACCTCCATTAGCCAACTTTTTCTTTTATCAGAAGTTTCACAGTGAGAGCCTAGCTTGATTGTTGACAGTCAATAACTTTGGGACATAATCATTGCAGCACAGTTAAAGGCAGATGGTCCTTCTCTTTTAAACCCTTTCACATAGAACTGTGGTAGAGGGAGAGGAAGGGGATGGGTTTCTTTGAATTGCATCTTTGTACATTCTATCTGAGATATGCAAAGTAAGGTGACAATGAAAAAGTTGCCACTTATATGAACTTGTACCAAACACTCTTAGTCAAGTATGAGTAATGATGAGTAATGCTGCAACATCAAATTCAGACCACGTTTACATATTTAGAAGTTTGAATAAAATATCAGAAAGACAAAAAATTGAACTAGGTCTGTCATCACGGAAAGATGACTCAGTGGTTCAGTAATGCTCTTAAAAAAGGAAATAAATTACATAAATATTTAGCATCACAATGTTTTAATGTTATTAATTTCACATTAATGTTGTTGTTAGCAAGACTGTCGTGTTTGACGGCTATGAGCAGTCGGGATTTGTAACCGTCTGATGGTGGGGAGTGTGCATGCATGGCAGTCGTGAATACCTTTGCAGGGGTTGAACCCATCATTGCAAGATTATTAATGTCGTGAAAGAGCACTCAAGCACAAATATATGAAAAGATAGACTGTTTCAAGAATGCCGTGTCTTCCCCTTTTAGTGAAGTGGTTTGGCAATTTTAGATGTAAGATCAGAGCAATAAATATTTTGTTAAAGTAGACAGTCATGCCAGAACTTTGGGTTCCGTACTTGTTGAAAATATTCTACATTTATCAGCCTGAGAGAGTTTGTCATGTGAGCAGCTCAAGCGGTTGCAGGACAGATACTCCCTGGACAAATAACCCCCAGACAAGATAGATAAATGCCCTCTGGTCTTTTACCACTAGGCCAAATTACACCCACTAGGTGGGACTGTTTTCCAGGAGGTGTCTGGCAGAGGGGGTGTACCTATGGGGGATATTTGTGTAAAATTTACAGGCTAATTTGAGGTCCATATTTTTGACATCCATACATTACGACACTGGCTGTGAGGAAAAAGCAATGTCAAAATTTGGCATGGAGTGGTGATATTCATGTATACATGTCTCCTTTTGTAAGTATCGAACATCTTAAAACAAAAAGTCATAAATGGAGATTCACCACTTGTATCAACATGTCATTCTCATAGGTCACTCACTACCATTAAAGGAGAAGTCATTCCTTACTTTGTGAAGAAGCAGTTCAAGAGGAGCAAGCCATCAATCCCACCAAAGTCAGAGGATGATAATGAAGATGTAAAAGAGAAGCAGAAAGGTAAGACTTTAAGTGCTGGCAGGGATGTAAGATTTGGGGCATTTTTATTTTTCCAAAAAAAACCTCTGGCAGCCAATTGCCACTCGGCCAGCAGAAAAACTGCACAGTGTTGCAGCATGTAAATATTCTTACACGCTCAATTCTGGAATTCAAGATTGCTGCTAACATTGTGCTTGCCTCAAATCATTATAGCTCTCATTGCATGCTAAACAGGCTTGTTTATATTTCGGGCTATAAACAGGCTTCTATATTTGTGTCGTTGGCTACCCCTGTTGTTTCTACACAATGTCTGGTGCTGAGTTTTTGCAGAAAATTTGCTAAATTTTAGAATCATGATATTTGTGAGCAACAGAAAACCATGGGAGATATGTGTAATAATCGGTATTCATTATCACATTTAAAAGAAGAACTGAGTTTTATTTGGGAATTGGTTTTGAGTGCCCTGTTGGCATGTGCTAGCATAACAATATGGTAGTATGTAGGAAGTGATAGAGCTAGGCTACGCATGTATTTAAAAGCATTATTGTACAAGTCTATTGTTCTCTTACTGATATTTCTGTTGTTTTTTTTCTCATACTTCACTAACTGTACATCCATGACTGAGTTTTCAATGCAATTGAATGCCTTTGGTGTTAACATACATTTGAAATTTAATGAAAGTTTAACAGAATGGTCTGTTTCAAAGTCTGGAGTTTGTGATATTAGCAGGTACAGTGTCCTACACAAGATATATATTGCAGTCGATGTCAGTCGCATGGATACATGGGCTTAAAGGAGGGTAGGTGGATGTGAAATACATCTATTAAAACATAACTCTTTCCATTGTCTGTCTCCAAATGGAGTAGAAGCATATCTACTACACAGATTTGTTGTAAAACATGATCTCTGCCAATGACAAATTCTTCCAGAAAGTGCCCCAGTAGAGAGAAAACAACATGTGAAAAAAAAATATATGTTTCACATATTTAAGCATCTGCAGGATGTAGTTAGAAAGAGACCACTGTTCCTTCCTCTCCACCCACCCACTCATTCCTCCTGTGCCACCCCCTCCCCCTTGGTTCTGAGGGTCTTGTCTTCACCCTTCTTAGTTCTCAGGAATAGAATCTTCTGTACTTTGTTCAGAGATCTTTGTGTGAAACCTTATGTACTGTCAACTGTATGGACAGTGCCAAGCTGCAAAGATACTTTAAGCTTGTATTGTGACAGTTTCCACAAGTCATCATGGTTCAACCTTTCTTTTAACCTGGCATTAAATGGTGTATTCGATAATTGTAGAGATTAATTTTATGCTGGTGTGGTTTTCTTCCTTTATGGGGGGGGGGGGTGGTTTCAAGTGCTTAATCAACATTACGAGACTGCGGTGTTTGGCAGCACCGGAAGAGCGGCTGGAAAGCTTCCTGTTTTACCCTTGGGTTAAGTCTGTTTAATTCCCTGTGACTGATTTTTTTTTTCCCTCCTTTTTCAAAAATGATGTCTAAGATGATAAATTTGATTTAGAACATCCAAGGTATTACCGGTTCAACACTGAATCGTGACAAACGTTCTTTAGTCACGAGATGTTTCCTGGATTTGAGATTGAGAATCACTGGTGGAGGTGGCTCCGTCAGTTCCTCGGAAATGTCAGTCACCTCACAGACGTGAGTGTTTGGATCAGATTATGTATGAGCTTTGAGTTGAAGTTCTATTCGTCATGCATCAATTGCAATCATCAAATTGCAGTTGTAGATACTGAGAATCTTCATTCAAGGGTTAAAATAAATATTGTAATAACTGCTATTATGGACTTCTTGTGTCTAAATTCAAATGTTTTCTCGAGACAATTAATTGTATCGTCCCAGTGGAGTCTATTCCCACACGTAAGTGAAAAGTCAAGAAGTCACCCCTAAATTCACTGAGAGAGAAAAAAATAAACATAAATATCATCACTACATTGGTAGCTTATAGTATCGTACATCAATCTCTAACAATTCTCCGTGGTGCCCATTTTCATTCAACATCTTCAGACATCAGCATAAAACTTTGTACAGAAATAGCAATGGAAACAAATTGCCCCAAGGAACATGTGTGCAATCCCAGGTAAATAGAATCTGCTAGATGTTCAATGGAGGTTAGATCATTCAGGGTCAAAATCTTAAAGGGAAAGAAGGCATTTGTTTGACAGAAAACAACCATAGATTTAAAACCGGTGTTTGTAAAGGTAGAATGAAAGATTATTCAAAATAAGGAAGGACCGTAGCCTTCTTTTCAAGAAATAAGTTTCTCATAGATAGAAATTCAGTTATTTGTTGCTCAACAATAATTTGTTCACCCAAACTTTTCAAAATTCAAATGATGCATCTTCTGTTACTCACCACATGCATAATGTTTTGAGGAGATGAAGGTCTTGCAGATGTTTATTGGTGTTACTGAATGGCTTAATAATGATTAAAGCTATTTTCTTCGCATGCCGTGTTGATATATTCTAAACACCCTATTTCCCTTTAAATGAGTCACTGCGGTCATGGAAAAGCTGGAAATGTCATGAAAATTTGAAAGACTTTTCAAATCCTGGAAACATTTTGAAATGCAGAAAATTTGTGGGAAATCCTGCAAAAGTCATGGAAATTTTCACAAAGTGACGTTGTTCCTTTTTCACTCATATCATCAAATAAGAATCTCACTCATAATACCAAAATTAATTCTCTTCACCTGATAATGCATTGGCTTTTCTGTTATACAGAAAAGCTGTATAACAGAAAAGCCAATATATTGCTATATTATATTGCTCTAGTTGAAAACTATATGCAAGAAACAATGAGGAAGGTCATAGAAATTCTTTACTTAATTCTGCCCAAAGCTTAGGAAAGTCATGAACAAAAAAGATTCCCTAGAAAGTGCAGCAACCTTGTCTAAAACATTGTAAGTGTAGTATTTTCATAATTAAAGGTTGTCTGAACATCCTCTTGGTTTAGAGGTTGCCCTGTTAAATAGATATCTACAGTGTGAATTGTCACATCAAAGGTCATTTGATATCAACTATCCACAATGGTCAAAGATGATAACCTTTTGTTATCCAATATTTTCAAAGCTTAAGTTGTCTGAATTTCAAAATTGGTGTATTAGTAGCCTGTAGTCAGTGGATGAGCCCTCCTGCCGTCATTAAGGGTCAAAGGTCATTTTAGATCACTAGAGATCAAGTTTGGAAAACTTGTTACAAAATATGTCAATTCACGAAGTCGCAATGAAGGACTTGATAATTAGTTCAACTATGGGTTGTTCCCCTCTGCCGTAGAAGGTCAACTGGATTTTGTAGTCAGTGGTAGCAACCATTGATTTGTGGATAGGCTTTTGGAGCCTTTATTTGTTTGAAGTGATCTCATTCAGTTAAAATGGAATCGACTGAGCTGAAACTTAAGCCAGCGAGTATTTTGAGGTTACTCGATGACAGACTTGTCTTTGATTGCTGGCTTTTCTGTCCCTTTAACCAGTTGACTGCTCAAGATGAATATGTCCATCATCTCCATGCTACAGGCTGCTGGGTATTAAAGACGGACGTACTTGTTGACGTACAAAACTACGTCTCACAATGCCTAGCAGCCCTTGACCAACCGTTTGCTGTGCACAGGGAATATTCTAGCAATATTATTGGGGATATATTCCTGTTCATATTGCACATTGATCTCATCAGTAGAACCCTGGAAGTGTTATTGAGCTTTGCTGTGTTGGTTACACTTACCTATGCAGGACCACATGGGTGTATTTTCTTTCCAATTTCAATATTGCAATGGCTCCCCCTATTTCCAAAGGAGCGTTATTCTCGACCTAAGAAGCTTTGCAGTGTTATTTGACTAGAATTTCTAATCAGATAGTGACTCAGAAAATTAAGAAAGAACTGCTTTAAATAAGATATCAAAGATGCTGTCATTAGCATGTATGAATTTTTAGAGTGTCAAGTTGAAATTTGCAAAAACTAATGCTACTGTGGGATGGTAAGTTGCAATATTTTAACTCCGCAGTTACCTGGTTAAGGGAAGAAAGTTGTACAACCTTAAAAATTGTCCTGATATTTCAAACACATTTTTTTTCAAACAAAAAGACACAATTTAGTGTGAAGTAAGTACAAGTGGAAGAAAACTTTGAAGTTTTCATGCATTTTCTTTTTCACTCACTCGAAATTTGCTATGTTATTTGCAAAATTTCCCATGATGGAACAGAATTGTGATGTCACACATACACTGCCACAACTTTGATATGTTGAACTCAACCCACAAAACAATACAGAATGCTGGTTGATGAGGAAGAAAATGTCACCAGCTTCACTAATCATCTCATATTCATTGGCCTGGCTTTGGTCCTACTTTAGATAGATAGATCAGAGGTTGTAAAAGTTGTCCGCATCATTACCGGTAGTAAAGATTTTACGCTTGGTGTACCACCCACCTCGTTTTGGTGCCAATCATTTATTACATATTTGTCCGCCCTGTTTGCAAAATCATCAAGAGTCACAATATCAATTATCACTGCTATGCTGATGACAACCCAACTCAATTTGCAGTCAGTCCAAGTGACTCATGGGATGTTCAGAAAGTTGATGTTAGAATCAAGGTGGATGGACAGAGAAAATGCTTAGGCTAAACTACAGAAAGACAGTTTAATTGTGTTTGCTCCCAAGTCACAGGCCAATTCTCTTTGGAGATTTGAGTATTCAAGTTGTTTTGTCTGTAATACATTACCTGAGTTCTGTCAAGTGTTTAGTGTCCACCTGGCTGCGCATCTATCTGTGCAAAAACAATTGTTTTTATCACCCTCCAGATGTTGGTAATGTACAAAAAATTCACTCTCGATGATGTCCGCCGAATTTTAGGTCATGCCTTTGTCACCTCAAAAGTAGATTATGGTAGTGCCCTTTTGTCCATTGTCACCCAACCACTCACGATCATCTTCAACGGGTGCAGAATTGTGTGCAGCACGTCTCGTAGCGTGCACCCGTCGTTGATGTGAGCACGTCACCCCAACTTCGTATGATTTACATTGGATTCCTGTGCAGTATGAGGTCGCATTTTACGTTTCCTTCGTGTATGTATGAGACACTCAATGATTCCACGCCATTTAACGTCGGTGAACGACTTTGCGGGTAACTACCGCCCAGAGCTCTTCATTCAAAATCAAAGTCACTCCTAGCAGTTCCACGATCTCAGTCTTCTTCTCAAAGGAACAACCCGGTTTGATGTCTGTTCTGCCTCTCTTTGAGACAGTCTGCCTGTATACATCGAATGTCCAGACAACGTCGCCGCTTTCAAAGCGACAACCAAAAACCACAGTATGTTCTTCACATTTACTTATTTTACTAGCTACCACTTTTTACCCTTACTCTTCCTCATTGCTGTAAGCTTTTAGCATCATACTTTTTAACCTAACTGCTTGTCATTTTCTTGTCACTTGTTGTTTTGCCATCTTTTTGTACTTTTTGTTCTTTGTTTTTACCTTCTGTATCATGCTTTGTGCTGCATACTGAAATGCTTTTATCCTTTCACTGTACAGCACCTTAAAGCATTTTATTTTGTATCTCGGGTGCTTTATAAGGTTGGAATAATAGTAACAATAGTGACTTATAAATCATTTCTAGGGGACAATTTGGAAGTTGTTAATATTCAGAAGTCTGTGTATAGATAAACATCTCCAATTATGACAAAGCCTTCTTGCATGTAACAAAATTTAGAAATCAACTATCTTGGCAATGTATTTTATGTAATTTTGCATGTGAAGTTGCTATGTCATACTGTTTGAACTTGTTGACACGCTATGCAACGACGACTTGAAGTTTGAAGTTAGCTTTGGACAGCAATTATTACAAAAATACCACCATTATGGATGAGATTGTTTGTGAAGTGTTGGTCGCACTTCCCCTGTAACAAAAAAATGTTATTCTGTTATTCCTCAATTATTAGTATGCTTCTTTCTACTATGTGTTAACATCTCTCTGTGGTTCTACAGACCCTGCCACACTCTTTACAAATGCCTTCCTTTATAGGGTCACATTGAGCTGAGTCGCGAAATTCACTTAGCATTCACAAAGATGTTTCAAGGTTATGGTCTAAACTTTCCAAATCCTCAAAAATTTATCAATGTCAACTCAACGGTGACACTGAGACTGGAATTGGATGACCTTGCTGTCGATAATTTTCCAGTTATGAGTAACATTTCTTATTTTCGCATCAATTTGTCGAGTGAAAACTCTCTAATGTGTTGTTGTTTTTCCCTTGTCCCTTCATCTACCTCAGTATCAGAGACGGTTATTAAGTTTATCATTTAATTCATCAATCAGTGTGCCTTTTAGATACATTGATCTCGAGAGAATGAACAGATCTTTTAAATTGGGTAAGTGAGCATAGGGATGTGAAAGTTCTGATACAGTGGTGTTACATTTCCCCTCTAATTATCACTTCAGAGCCTAACGCTTCATTCAACCACGTGTCTCCAGAAGTACTTCTACGTTTCACCAGTCGGCAGGTGTAATGGCGTTCATTATAGATCATGATTAAACCTTTCTTTTTTTTTTTATTTCATATATTGGCATAAATTTTGTTTTCATCATGCAAAAGTGTTACAGTCATCAGTCCTTTATAATTCTATGGTGATGCGTCTCTGGATATCGAAAGATCAAAGCACCTGTTGTTGTGTCCCAGTCTGATGGTTCGGTAATGAGGGCAGACTCCATGGTTGATAAAGAAGAAT
The DNA here is from genome assembly GCA_021234535.1 of Stichopus chloronotus. NCBI lineage: Eukaryota > Metazoa > Echinodermata > Holothuroidea > Aspidochirotida > Stichopodidae > Stichopus > Stichopus chloronotus. Next base: position 14,486,203 of record CM037839.1, on the reverse strand, counting down.
TGACGTAAAGAGAACAAATTAATGTTATAAAAAAAAAGGTGGTAGGTGGTTCACCCTCCTGTCAGAATTTATCAGTTAGTGTTCAGTAACAAGTTTGTTATCGAGCATTTTCTAGGTTGATTTTTCAACCTCCCAGAAAATGGAAGGGATGTGAAAAAAAAAATGAAAAAGAAAACAGCATTTGAGTGCTTTAATATGTTGATAGTAAATAAAATATTGATTTATTGTTAACTAGTGGGCCACAGGGCACAGACTGCAAAACAGATTGAGCTTTAATATATGCAACAGATTATGCCAGTATATAGTACATTGCAGAAAGGGGGTAATGTCTGTTCTTGCTTAAAGTATTTTACACCCAGCCCTGTTTGTATCTCTGACAAAACCATCCCCAGGGGATCTTTTTCATTAACATTGACACTAGGGGGCTTTTGTAAACAAAACATCTTTGGTAAGCCCTTCTAAAATTATTAACATAGTTGGGTTGTTGAATTAGGAAACCATTCAGAATAAATTTATGTCATTCTATGTTTTTAACAACTTTCCAACTTGGGTTACATTTCTTGGGATGTAATGCAAAACTTTCCAGCAACCAGGTATGTAAGTTTTCCGTATTAATACGGAATTTCGTATTTTTTAAAAATTGGCTGATACCTCCGTATTTCCCCTGTATTCCAACCGTTTTTTTGCCAACTAGAAGTACGGAAACTTATCTGAAAACATTGGAGGAAGTTTTGCTGAAGTTCAAACGAAAAAACAGGTAAAAATAACACTGCAAACTACACGTTGTTTCTGTATCTTATTGCATCATGTAAATTGAGTATCGGTACCGAGTAGTGGGGACCCCTCCCCTTATGCTCCATCCCCAGGACGGCGTTCACCTGTACAACCTATTTTCAGTATTTTTTTTTACCCTGCACTTACATCCCTGAGCAACTCTTTCACTGAATGAAAAAAACTTGAAACAGAACCAGAGATAGACACAGAAAGTACACTCATGCACGAAGGGACACCAAAATAATCGCTAAATAAAATAACCCCTACCCCTTAAACAAAATGGACCCTTCAGTAAAGAATCTGACCACAACTATGAACTGCAGGGCATGAGTGTGATTTGATTGTAAAAGCAGAGGATGGGGGGTGGGGAACATCTGACCTAAACTTTTCTTCTATTCCATCAGTGATATAAACAGACTCTTTCATGGGAGAGGGAGGTGATGGATTGGACTGTAGGCAAACTGTTAAGTACGGGGAAGCAGTAATGAATCCATGAAAACAGTGCACCACCAACAGTTGACATGTAAAATACAGAGACAATTGTTTGATAAAAATGCCTCTCAAATTGCTGGAAAATTGCACTTTTCGGTCTCTCTTGCAGTGTAACTTTGAGCTAAGTTTTCTTAATTCTTACGATGCAGCTTTGGAAATTTACGTTTCCTCTGATAATAGTATAGTGTTTTAGTTTCAGGTCACAAAAAGTAGGGAGGGGGAGGGGGACAATTGTGTAAGTGTCCCTTTCACTCAAAACAGTGGGGGACAAGGAACATGGCCCCTATCCATTCCCCCAAATTGATGCCCATGACTCCCGGCACTTCGCATTCATCAACCGGGAATTGCAGGCATAGACTACAAACCAACCATTGCAAATTGTCGACAGTTTACAATCTAATGCAAACAGCTCATTGGCCAAGTGAAAAGGGGCACATGAATGTCTGGAATGTCACAGACACACATGAAGAACGTGAAGACTGGCAGGTGTCTGGGAGACAGAGAACTGTAGATTCAGCAAATGCAGTCTTGATGCATTAACTACCTTTACATTAACACATTTTTGAAATACCTTAGTGTTGCACCATCTAGGCCTCTCCTACCACAATTTCATTGATTTCCACTATTTGGTAGAGTTATCTAACCTCTAATTTGCTTTGATATCAAATGCTTTGCAGCTAAGTGGGACAAGTTTTCTTCGCCGCTAGACAGTCATCAATATCAACTGTATTGTAAAGTGCCGGCTGCGTCATACCATAAGTGTCAGCTCCGGAATGCTGTAAATTATTCAGTGTTTCTCTGACTGGTTATAGAGAAGAATTGAAAGCACAAATTTGGCAGACTGAAGATTCATTGTATGGATACAGTATTAAAAGATCGTCACAAAATTCCATTAGGTGCAGACGAGTGTACTTTGCCATTCATGAGTATCTGTGGTTGAGAGATGCCATACCGAGAACTCCAGAAGTGTCATCTCCAAATTTTCGACTATTAAAGCCCCGGTCACACTAGCGCGATTCAACATGTGATTCAATTGTCAACTGAATTTGTACAACTTGAATTGCCGTTTACATTAATGAACGCAAAGTATGAACTACGAAATCGATTCTTCTCTTTCAAGAAATGCAGGATTAATAGAAAGTATGACGCTATTTTATTTTGAACAACTTTTATGATCAACTCAATTTGCACTGATTTAGTTGAAAGTTAAATTGCGTATTGAATCGCGCTAGTGTGACCTGGACTTAAGACAAACATTAGGGGTTGAAACAGTGAGCATGTAAGGAGAGCAAAAACTTTGAGAGGAGAAATATCGGTTGGCTAGTTTGGGTTTTTTTGAGGTAAATTTTGTCCAAACTGATAAAGGACAAATTTGATGGCTATTGGACGAAAGCAATATTGAATACCAATTACCAGGACTAGCTTTAGTGCACAGTGTGCAGCGGTTAAATAATTGAATGGTCATATTTAACTCACTCGTGAGTACATGCTGCTGCAAGCTCATAGTCATAACAAACATTCCATTTTACTTCAGCCCTGAAATGACGTATTTTACGGAAAAGGCATACCTTCCAGAAGAGTTTTAATTGTTCTTCTTGATATATTGATCAAAGTGAATACATGTATCGACTGAAACATATCAAGATTTGAATGTTGATATATTTAGTGTTTTTTGTCTCACTAATTTTACAGTGATGATTTCATAACCTTGATGAATAAATATTTTCAATTTTAAAATACCTTTTATGAAACGTGCTATCATTAGGTAAACCTGTTGATGATGTGGTTCCAAAAAAAGGTAAGAGAAAGTAAAAATTCTTCAGATGCAAGCATTTGCACTAAGGCTGTGATGGTTAGTAGAAAATTGGAAACCGGTCTTGGTGGCTGTGAAAACCGGTTTTTGAATCAATTAAATTTTTTTTTCAAAATCTACTCTGACCATATGCATAATGCACTTACGTGCACTCATAGAGTTCTTTGTTGTGGTTCACGTACATATGCTGTATTAGGCGCCACAGGTTATGACGACACACGTCTATTTTTTTCTCCTACATACAGAGGAATAACGATGTTTTGTTTTATAACACAAGAAATAAAATATTGACTTAAAAATACAAGTTTTTCTTTTGTTCTTTCTTTTGTTTTACGTACTTATTTGTTAGACAGTCTAATGGATGCCATAGGGCTAGGGGAACCACCACTGTGCCACAGCGACTTCAAATTGTTTTGAATAAGGATTCGAACAACTGTTTGTCAAAAGTTAAACAAAAACTCGACAATTCCTTCAACACACCAGCAATAAGTAGAAACTTTCCATTAAAAAAGTGTGGAATGCCTTATTGAAGGAAAATTTGAAATGGAACAAAAATCACGATCGGTTACTAACAGGTTTTTCCCTAGAAACCGGTTTTTCAGTTTCTCGAAAATTCCAAAAACTGAATCAAACTAATCAAAACCAGTTTTCCAAACAGCCTAAATTTGCACCTCTAGGACTGATCAATCTGTACAATCATTTCTTTATTTTCAGAATTCTTCACTGCTACTGAAGTTTGTGAAGTATTTGTCGGTCTTATTAATATGTGGATGAGAATGTTTAGAAGTAAATATTAAACTCCATCAAAGTATGACATTGGATTTAAACTGATTCAACATTTATGCCATAAAACTGAAAAGTAACACTTAACTTTTCCTTGCCAAAAGTCTTGCACGGAAGATCTTAAAAGTCATTTTACATTGTACTTCGCTGGTTATCCCAGACGAAAGACTGTTTTAATAGCTATGACATCACATCGTCTCAGCGCCTTGTGTAATATCCGATGTTGTCTCTGGAGAATGGTTAGAAGCAAGGAAGTTCAATTCATGTGGATTTATTCTGTTTATTCTCGTTGCATTCGTTCTCCTGCCTGTCACAGCCACATATAGGATTTACTTTGCAGTATTTTTAGGTGCTTTGTTAAAAATTCACCAGCTAGCCTGTCCTTGACACCTCTTCATTCCCTCCATTTCAAGAATTTTTTGGAAAGCTATTCATTGTCTGAAATTATCCAGTTTTCCTGCCAGACTCATAATCGTTCAACAGGATATGAACTGAAAATGTCATCTTTGATTTAATATTGATGGTACTTACAGTAGATATGATGTATTAAACATTTCTTGTAAGACCGCAAAACCTTAAAATAAAGGAAACTGCTGAACGACGGCAACTACGGTATCAAAGACCCTCCCACGATAGCAATTAAAAATTCAATCCTTCCCCGAGATTGGATCTATTTTTATGTTATTAGGCCGCTGTATGAGGATGTGTTTTCTTCTTTATGTTTTCACTTATTTATTCATTTTGTTTTACAGTTTTGCTTTAAAAATTTAATTGTAGCTGCACTGATGCATGAAGAAATATTACTTTATTACAAAATGCAGTAGGTTCTACTTCAGTGAGCATGCTATTTTTGTGTATTTGGGAGTCCTCTAGTTTTACAGTTTCTTGAAGAAGTAGTAATTTGAATTACTCTGGCAGTAATCCTACAGTAGCACAGGCTTACCACCAAGAAAACAAAACACTTGATTTTTATATCAGACTGTTGGTAATCATTTTACGTCAGTTCTCAAGACAACAAACACTTGAATTTAAGTGTTTTGTTTTGTCACATTATATCTCAGGGAATAATTTAATGTTTAAAATTTACCCAAAAGTTGTCAGGTTTCTTGTTTGTTAGCTCAACCCACGAAGTGTGGGTAGAGCTTATGTGGTACTGTAGGGGGAGAAAATGTCTGTCTCTCTGTTCAAAAGCCTACTTCTTCTGTAGTTACTGGTGGATTTTTCTGAAATTTGCAGTGAAGGTGCTACATTGGGATGGCAATACAAGTTGTTCGTAACTATATGATAGGACAAAGGGAAGTCATAATTTTTGGCTATTTTGATCATTTTTCCTTGTGGTCTAGATAGTTTTTGAAGTCTCACTCCCTTGATTTGTGTAGTTATATTATGCGGTAGTGAGTTGAAGTGAGCTTTCTCTGGAGGGGCATGCTCACCACCTTAAATGAATAGCCTCAAGCTAAAGCTTGTGTAAGACAGTTTTCAGTTACTTTGTTTTGACTGTTATTCTTGGGCATTACTTGTCCCTGTGGTATCCAGTGTCCATTGTGTACACAACTAATGGACCATGATGGCAAAGTTCCCTGACAGCTTATTTTAGAATCTATTACATAGCCTCCCTTGCTGATTGTGTGGTCGTTACATACAGAGGGGTTATTGTTCTTCACCAGTTCTGGTCTAGCTGGAATGGTTATAGAGAATGTTAGGGAGTTGAGGTTTGGTCTTGACTTGGTCAAGGCCCTGTACCAGTGGCATGACCTGACTTTTTATTTAAGGGGGGGGGGGGGAGACAAGTGATTATGGCACTTTCTAGGTGTAGTGTAGCATACCACTAAAATTTTTGCCAAAAGTTCCTCTCATTGTGCAGGAATTGGCAGTTACCAACCTCCCAGACCTTGTGAATTGTGGCCAAAAATTCTTCATTTTTGGCAAACCACATTTAGAAATTTACACTTTAAAAAGGTCAGTCTCTGCAACGTTGGTGAGTGAAAGCCACAAAAAGGAATTGTTGATAAATTTTTGATAACATCAATAGCGCTAGTTTAGTTCAGTTTAATGTATTCAGGCACTTACAGGGGGGTTCACTAAGTATAGATGCAACATTCTTATTTGTCAACAAAAGCCTACATATTTCATCATGCTAGATTCTTTCCTTTTCATTAATTTGTTTTTTATGCAACCATTATTAGACTCCACACCACTTAGCAGCATTTACTTAAAAAGTGCATGGTGTGGTTTTCATGAATATTTTTTTTACTCACCAATTTCATTGGGGGTAGTGGGAGGGGACAATTAGACATTTGACAACCCCCTCTGGTTATGCCACTGCCCTGCACAAACTGGTGGCATGTACTAGAAGTCTACTTTCTGATCCCTATCCCCTGTGGGCAGTGTTATATAGCTAAGATTTATCCCTGAAACGGTCCAGCTGCGAAAGTTAATTGCTAGATCAACAGTGTTTATGTGCTGGCCTGCCCAACATGAGTTTGTGTACAGTATGAACGATGTTGGGACCATAGATGTGTTCCAAACTAATTTTAAACTGGACACTTCCTAACATCGGAAGGGTTGAGCAACTGCAGCATCGCTGCTCTAGTTGCTGATTGCAAAGTCAGTGGAAGCCCTAATGTTTTATGTAAAAAGACAGCTACACAATACTCCATTTGTGTAGCAATTTGATCATTTTGTGTTGCAAAATGAGATGCAATACAAGGTAAATATTCCCTGTATGTCTTAGATGTACTGTACACTCTTTTCCCCCACATGATTCCAAGTTATACATTTACTGCTTATGTGCACAATATATAAGTATTGAAAATGAGTTATTCCATTAACCTGTTTAAATTATTTTGTGTCTGGTTGTAATCAAAAGTGGCATTTTCTTTCTATATATTTATCTTGTCTGTGCTCAACTATGTTCCTTGATTTTGGAAGGCTTTGTGCAAATCATTTACATACTCTAGCAAAGAATGTTTTCTTTATGCATGTTTGCATACATGCAGAGTGTCCTTGCTCGAACAGTGTATTAATGAAGAATAACAACCAGTTATATTAACTTGGTTTTACATGAAAGCATTGTTTCAATGATCATTTCTGTGTGAAAAAAATAATAACATCCATTTCTTGTAAAAAAAAGAAAGAAATTGTTTAAGAGAATTTCACACTTTGAATTCAGGTTTGCCGAAAAAGATAATGGCCCAGAAAAACGTTGATTACTTCACAATGTTGATTACATCACAAAATATCACGAAACTTTCATCTGATTATTGGAAATGGTTTTGTATTTTCATTGGATCTTTCTTTTTCTTTTCATCCTAGATATATACAGTTTCACAGAAGCAGACGAGTTACGAAAGGTGGTTAACAGATTATCCAGCTGGAGGGCACCCACTCATTACTGGGGAGAGAAAGAATGTGAAGATGACAAAATTGGTTGCTATGCATTCATATCTCAGGGTGGTTTCTGTATCAGAGCCAATACAATGGCCGCTTACTGTGAAGCCAACAGACAGGTTCGTTCAGTACCAAACTGTTTTTAGCATGCAGAGGTATATTAAAGCGTGTGCCAAACTTGAAGAACTCAAAATTTGTAGCGTAACTATCATGTAGGACTGTGTGAGGGCATTTGGTCAATAGGAATCCCTGTGAATGGAGAATGTCACGTAGTTCTTACAACCTGGACTATATAGGTGTCTGTGAAATGGAATCTCTATGAACCAAAGATTTTTCCTAGTACCAAAAAATTAGGACTGTGTGAGGTATCTAGTAAATTGAATGCTTGTTAATGAAAGATGTCACTTAACACTTACAGCCTGGACTGTTCGGGATGTCTGGTGAATGGAATGTACAGTATACATATGAACTGAAGATGTGACTTAGTACCATCACAAAAGGACTGTGTGAGGTACTTGGTGTATTGAATGTGTGAAGATTGTCACTTTGTATTTACAACCTGGACTGTACAGGATGTCTGGTAAATTAAATGTCTACAAACCAAAGATGTTGCTTTAGTACTGTAGTACCAACAAAAAGCAAAAGAGAGAAGTAGGACTGTGTGAGGTGTCTGGTAAATGGAATATCTACAGTATGAACCAAGAATGTCACTTAGTACTAACAGCCTGGATTGTTTGAGATAGTAAATTGAATGTCACTTGACCAAGGATGGTACTGATTGCTCCTGGTCCAGATTGTGTAAGGTATCGGGTGATTGTGCATGTAAGTTGTTGTGAAAGTGAAAATTTTCATTTGGAACCTTTTTGGATACAGATGGAAGGTAAAAGATCACAATAAACGATATAAAATAACATTAGAACAAATAGTTCATTGAAATGTAACAGTCTAATGCACCAATCCCTGTGATTTTTGGTTTTGATGATAATCGTAACCTTTGTAATCATGCATGCGTGTGTGTATGTATGTGACCTTTGTAATCATGCATGTGTGTATGGTCGTGATGCAGTACCTTGTAAACACAATATTTCAAGAAAGCTTTGACAGATCTCATATTAAGTATGTAGATGTACCACACATTGAGTATTTAGCAATTTTAGGTTTCTGCCTGTAAAACTTGAATTTGGTGTGGTCTGGTAGGAAGAATTCTGATCCATAACCGGGGGGGGGGGGGGGTGTTCATAAGTAATCAGTCATATTAACCATACTGCACTCACGTTTGAGCAACTTTGTTAGGGAAGCCTCACAAACCTAAGTTCATCTCAGAGTGAGCTGTGGCTGACAACTGTAATTAGGATTGCAACCACAGAGTGATGATTCATGCCCCAGTGCACATATCTCCTGGCCAACTTTCACAGTGGCTTTGGGTGCCACTTAAATGTGTAGGATATACAGGCTGCATAACGAGCAGCATTGTGAAGCTTTGTGGACCTAAGATGATCCTAGGTTAAAGATTTTAGGCTTCCCGTAAGAGACGTATGTTTACGTAACTCGGTCTCCAATTTTCCAAAGTTTGATATCTGTGTCCCACACAATTTATTTTACTACTTTCTACTCTACTAGCATTGAATGATAATCTGTAGCACTGCTTCTAGTAACCTTGCCTAGACCCATTATGGTCTAGCACCCTCTTCCAGTTTCTTCAATTTTTTTTGTTCTAGTGATGTTCCCAGGTATAACATAGTACCATGAGTGATTCCCAACTGATCCAGGTGCTACTTCATTATCATCATTTGAGGAGAGCATGGTATTATTGTAAATTAAAGCAATATAGCTCTTTAGAATTTTAAGTATGACTTTAAACACAAGACATGTAGTACTAAATGTTTTCAGTTCCAAGTTTTGAAATCCTATTTTTGGACACTCTTTTTATCCCATGGATTGACCTTCATCCACAGATCGCTGCTCGGAATGAAGAGCGCATGGACGTCAACATTCCGAGTAAGTCCCAGGTACGTATGTAGTAGGTGATAATGAATACCTCAGCCGAGATCTTTCGAGCGCTGAATGTGTCTTTGTACTTTGTGCTTCTCGTTGATACATTTTGTATCACCTTAGTAAATATTGATGCATACAAGTTGTTCTTGTGTATGTATGTATCTATATGCAACATGCTGCAATTGGCATTTCTCTGTGAGAAGTCAAAGAACCATCGGATGTTGTCTTCTCCTTGTGCCGTTGTACTGTATAAATTACCATAGAACACATACACAGGTCAAGTCAATTAAAATGAGGCATTTTCATCCATCACCAATTCTTGAGTACTGGTCCAGTTATATCTGCCATGTCATGGGTGCCAAGGCATGAGAATGGGTATGGTCCCAGTCGGTGGGCACAGGGACAAGTACAGATCCCTGTTCATGAGTGTACGTACAAGTACAGGTGCCAGTATATCAGCATGTGTGGTTTCTGTACTTGTGTCCACGACAAGTGCAAAAAGTGGGACTTGAATATGTGGTTTGAGTATGGGTTACAAGCATGGGTTCTAAAACACTTCACCACAGAGATATTAACATGGCTTGCTCGGGATATACTGGTGCAAAAAAAAAAGAAAAGAAAAAGGACATCTGACAATTGTTTTATAGGGCAATGACTTCACCAGAATGTTTACCAAGTTCTGTGTGTGGCTTCCCCGGCAAATGAGTTTTGTCTGGGAACCCAAGTTCTTTCTTCGATGAAGCTGAACAGCCGGAATATTTAGGCCAGTTACTAAATGGTTCTGTTATTAGTCATGTTCTGTTACATATATATTCTCTAACAAATTGTTGTGGTTATATAAAGTGTTCATTCTAAGAAGCAAAATCCACAGCATATTAAGTCTTAATTTGCAACAATGTATGGACTTTCCTAGTCCTAATTTACAGCAATTTACGGACTTTCCTTGTCTACTACATTCATGCCAGCCAATCAGTGTCTTTGCTAGCTTTTCCAATTTGGAAGAAAATGTCCTTGTCCATGAAAAATTTTGGGAGGGATGTGTGCTAAACTGTTCATTCAGCAAATGCATGTTTTATGATCAACGCCTAATGCTAGCTGGTACAGTAGTATTGGAGGGTAATTAATGTCCTTGTTGGGTTCCCTTTTGAGCTTCTTTCATCGATGTCTAAAGCTGACTATAAAGTGAGAAGATGACTGCTTGCCATATTCCTCACAGTTCACAAATTGCTACACGTTTATTATGTGCAGAATGAATAGGTTCAAGTGGGACCGTGTCCATCTGACAAGATTCTCCTTCAGGTGTTTTGCGGTCAGTGAGTGTTTGGCAGTTTAAGCCCATTTTGCCACCAAATTGTCTTTCAGGATGGGAGTGTTCCTCTGTGATTGTTTTTACGTGGAGGGATTTTCTCTTTTGGGGGGAGAATTGCCCAATCCCTCAGCTTAAGACAAACCCTGTAAGCAATCCTTTATCACTTTTATGTCAACAGAGCCTTTGCACTGCAGAAGCTATTTTTAGCTTCTGTTTTGTTTTTTTTTTAACCTTGGAATTATTTGATCTCGATCAGACTAGATAACACCCATTCGGTATTAAAAGCTGTCACCTGTGGTATGATTCTCAGGGGTTAATGTTCTTAGGGTGATTTCAATTCAGGGCTGTCAAGGTCAGATATCATCCATCAGCATCATCATCATCATCATCATCATCATCATCGTCATCATCATCATCATCATCATCGTCATCATCATCATCATCAGTCAATTGATATTCACTTAATGCTCACATTACTCTGTTCTCCTAGAGCATTGTTTCCCAATGGGGGGGTCTTTTAGAAACTTAAGGGAATGGTAAATGCTAGGGGGGCAGCTAAGAGGCATTTGAGAAAATGAGATACCATACTAAATCTTAGCTGGAGCCATAGAAGAAACAAATTAGTTTTCTCTGCAACTACTTTTCAGTTCTTCTTGTCAACTGCATGTATATTGTTCAATTATAAGTGGAGGGTCGGGGGAGCAATCTCAAGAACCCCACAAATCCCCTTGATTACACACATGATTACCCAAGGGCTTTGGAATTTATTCAAGTCGTATAAACTTCGCTTAATACATTTCTATTTGTAGGCCAGTTAACGTGTTGTGATACTACTGAATGAAAATAGACGGAACAATAAAGCTGGACACAATGATTGTTGGAACAAATAGACAATAGGTATTTTGGACAGTTTCCCAGTTCCATTCTATGAAGAGAACGATGAGCCGAAAACATGTCGGGAACCACTGTCCTAGAGCATTCTGCTGTAACTTTCACTTCATTTTTAGCTATCAATTTACACACTATTTACCACACTTTTACATTGAATGTCATTTTAATTTGCCCATATGTGTCATTCTCCCAGGTTGGTCCTGACTCCATGGTTGGTTCAGGCAGCTCAATCGGGGAAAAAGTATCCATAAAAAAGTCAACTATCGGTCAGCATTGCGTCATCAAGGATCGGGTTAAAATCACAAACTCAGTCGTCATGGATCATGTCACTATCCACGAAGGGTATGTATCAAATCTTCCATGTTCTGTTGCTATGGTTACCTTTCTCATGTATGATAGATGATTTTTTTTTTTTTGTGTGTTAATGCAAGTTTTAGCCCCAAGATATCTCTTGCGAGTTCTTCCTGTGCCGTTGAAGGCATACGTGCACGGCTTTTCTCTCCTAATGGGTGAGTCATTTTGACTTACCCCTGCAGAATCAAACCCCTCCACTGATATTACTTTGAGGGATAATGTAGACACTGTTTCACTGTCTGTGAGGCCTGTTGGGAGATACTGCTTCCGATACCAAGCCAAATTATGCAATTATCATGTCACCATTTCTCTCAAATTGATTTCCTGTACGTACAATGTTTTAATGCCTGAAGGCCACCCTTTCTAATCTTAGTGATCTACATGCGTGGCGGAAAAAAAAAAATGGGGGGCTGAGTGCCTGCAGGATTATCTAAGTGGAGCACCACCATCAATTGGCACTGTGCGTATAAGAAAATTTGTGGCTTTACAAACCCCCCTAGATTACCGGAAATGTCTCTTCTAGGTTTGTTCTCTGAGTTTCTTGAAGTAGGAATTTTATGTCTGCAGTTTGAATTATGCATCCTCCTCCATTTATTCTCAAAGCACACGGCAAATATTGAAGGGGGTACTAAACATATCTTTGGCCTCTCACTTTTTTTTCATATGAGGGACTGAGCCCCCCAAGCGCCTCTTCTACTGATTTTACCACCACTGGTGAATTCATTAAACCAGTTGGGTGCATTCGCCGAGATTGTTTCAGAGTTCCTCGGTCCAGACTGCAACTTTGAAAATGTAAAATGTATGAAACAGTGTAAAAAGTTTGAAGGGAAAATGCCTTCGCCGGTTTTATCTTTGTCGGCTTCTGCGAAAATGAAATATTCATTTCCACCTTATTTATGCCATTTCTCAACAATTGATTTCCTGGTCGTACATGTCTGAAGGCAATTTATTCCAATCTTAGTGATCTATTTTAATCAGTTAGCTCTGCGTTCACAGAGATATGTTCTAAGACCACTCAGTCTGGACTGTAAGGCTGAACACGTAGAATGTCCTAAATAAACAGTTTGACAACAACCACACATCATTCAGAAATTTACCATTTGTCAAAAAAATTTATTTCCTGTCCATACAAGGTATTATTGGTATGAAACCAGCTTGTTCCGAGCTCATCGTTCTCTTTCGATCTGTCGACTGCATTCGGAGAGATTGCTTATGATCAGCCAGACAGGACTCTACGTTTTAAATCACGTCTGAACGGAAAGACGTTGACGTGAAAAGTATGAAGATAAAATGCCTTTGCTGGTTTTCTCATCATCCATTTCTGAAGATAGGAAAAGTTCAGTGAATTGTTAATAACTCGTGTTGAAATTGGAATTTCCACCATTTGACTTCTTTCCAAGTGTTGTGTTTGGTGACTTATATGAAGGAATTAGGGGATAGAAGAAAGGCATATCCCAACACATACAGACCTCTGAGATTTTCCTTTCACGTAGGCATCATGTAGTCATCACACTCTTCCGTAAAGATTTTAGTGATCAAAATTAATCTCCTGTTTCAGAGGTTAATATCAGACATTACCAAATCAAATTTGTCTGAGAGCGATAGGTTGACTTGTATTCAGTCTTTTGTTTCAATAATCCGTGTATTTTTTTTTTATCTTGCCATGATTTCACACCTATGTTTGTAATGCCCAGATTTGAAAACTGGTACCCCAAGAACAGGGGTTCGAACATATCTTTTTATGTGATATATAACATAGCACTAAGAGCACTAGGAACCTGTTGTTTTTGGTGGAGATCTGAGGTCGTTTGGGGGTCATGCCTTGTCCATTGTGAGAATCTTGTTTTGAAGAGAGAAGCTGTTGCAGATCTCACATAGGTTATGTGCATTGATTGCAAAACAAGGCTTTTGTTGTTGCATGTGGTCATTTGTGGCAGCATCAGTGTTCATTAGTGGTCAAATGAGGTCAAGTCTTGAAACCCACAAAGCATTGTGTATGGCAAGGAATATCCTAAGCAGGTATTGCTGGCAATGTTGTTGTTGGCACAGTTGTTGTTGGTATATTGTATAGGTGTCTACATTAAGTCCCAAAAACCTTTTGGTGTTCTGTGTCGGTCAAAGGTCATGAGGATCCTGTTGAGAAACTGTGAAAATATGACATCCCAAGGAAAGAAGCTTTGGCAGATATTTTGAGTCAAGAGTGACTTGAAAAGATTTGTATTCACAATATGTTGAAAATTATCAAAGATAGAGTGATCTCATAAATCATATGTTGGAGTAGCAAACTGACTGCTTTTAAAAAAAAAAAATAAAGAAAGAAATGAACAAAACACAGTTGCTTCTTTCAGTAGAGTTCAAAGGGTCAACAACTTGGGTTAACAAGTGGCAAAATGTAAAAAGCTTGTAAATATGTTATCTCAAGAAGTTGAGGTAGGACAGATATCAGATAATTAGAGTAAAGCAATGAGATCAAGAGTCAAAGATCTACAGGGGGTCACACGTGGATCTTACGTGTTTTGATGCGTCGTACCGAGTTACATGGAATCAGTCTGTTGCCTGTTTGATCTGCTGCAGTGGTTGTAGAGGTCAGTATTTTATGGGTCAGATATGTTTGGGTACTGCCATTTATATACAGTATAGGCAGTGTACTCCTTTTGGGTTTTAGGGGGACACCCCATCCCCTTGTGAAATTACTGCCCCCTGAAATAGTGACCTTCCCCCTATCAAAATCCCACCTTCATAAGCTCTGCTTGGCCAAAAAATAGTTGACAGTAGACTACTGCCATTGCAAATAGAGCCAGACACCATCTTTAAGTTCCATCATTTTGCATCATTTTTAGCATCTCAATTATCAAAAATTCCAAGAGGTGAGGTTGAACACCCTCCCATCAAACTCCTCCCTGGCCGTCACTTCGAGACTAAGCACTTCACATGTACCCTCTTTCCAAAATATGTGGAGAACATTGATAGGGTATGCCAGGTTTAAAGAAAGTTACACTGGTTTGCATATATCAAAGAAAAAAAGGCCATGTATTCTTGTATTTTGTTTTTATGTATTGTACAGTCTATGTACTGTTCTTTTAATGTGTTTTACTTGGATTTGTTTATAGGTGCACAATACATGGCTCTGTCATCTGTGGAAATGCTCACATCAACGAAGGCGTCGAACTTAAGGACTGCATCGTCGGTGACTCACAGAGTCTGGCTGAAAAGAGTAAGTTACCAGTGCCCCTCAGTAAATATCCCAAATTAGACTCGATTCCCAGTTTTTCACACATTTTTTCTATCATGACCCATTTCTGACCTACCCTCACCCACGACACCACTGTCAAGTCATGTATACATAAAAAATCAGATGGGCTACCACAACAGACATTGGCCTTCACAGCACGACAAGGACGGTGACAGACAGGTCTGCCGTCTCATCAGTTGTGAAGAGGAACCATCCCTTTTGTCACATGGTCAAGGTACATGTGTGTGTTCACTTGATCCGATCTGTTCAATGACTGTTACCCATTCCCAGGTAGGCATGCAATTTGGAAAAACTTTGATTATGTATGTTAGTGTATGTAATGTCTGAAGGAGAAGTTGCAACTATGATGGCTTTTCTAGTCAGTGATCCAAAAATAGTCGGTGACCCACACAACCCACACAGCTGCTCATGACCCAGTGATAAACATCTGGTGACCCACATGTAGGTCATGGCCCATCGTTGTTAGCCGCCGGACAGATAGATACGTTGATTATTGGTCGCACTGAGTTAAAATTTTGCCGTTTTCAGCCATCTGAAAGTGAAGCAAGCTCCCTGAGTTTTTGGAGAATACTTCTACCATATCTTCCAATCTTCTCAGTAAATGGGATGGTGCATGCCTTCTTTATTCAAAAAAATACCATGAACAATCCTCAAGTCCCAGTAACATTTGACCTTGAGTTATCCACCAATATAACAAGCTATACAATGTTATTTTGATAACCTACTGTCAATCGCTACCCTGAATCTACTATCTTGGGGGGTGTCGTGTTACCACTGTGTTTACAATATGCCATTTCAAAATTGCTTCATGCATTTATGGAGTCACTGAATTTCTTTCGTTTGTTTGTTTTTGCTTTTCTGTTTTTGTTTTTCATGTTTTATTCACTATGTTTGCTCTAGAGTGAATATATTGTTGTCCTTCATATATAAAGTGTTGTTTGTGTTAACTTGGTAAGCCCGTGATAGAACAGGTGATCCTTGTCCAAACATGTTCAAATTACATACTGTAATGAACAAGAAGAAAAGGTCACACTTTTTTGTCAGCTGTGACAAAACACTCCACATTTGTTTGTCTGATATCACAACATCAGTGAAAGGGTTTGCCGTCACTAATGAAGTAATGAGCTTCATTGTTTTCCTCTTGCGTTGTTGTGGTTTCTGTTTGTTGTTTTTTAAATGTCATTATTGTCTCTTAAGACTGTATTATTTTGAAGGAAACCAATTTAATTTATCCTCATTTTCATGTTATCATTTTCCTTTCTTAATTTGCAAATGTTTCTACCCTGTTTATGAAGATGTTCGGGTTTGGTTCGCGGAAAGTCTATTCCCGGTGTATTTGTTTGGACTATCATGATTTGATTGCATCAATAAACATCAAAGAAAACATAAGAGGATATAGAATGCTTGACTCCTTTTGTAAGACAGTTATCAAAGTGACTTATTTTGATACATGCTTTATTATCAACATGCTCTCCCCCCCCCCCCCCCCAAAAAAAAAATGCAAGTAATGAGCATTCTGTGAAAGAGAGGAGGTGAACGGATCATGGATGTAGACCGAAGTCACATCACAGCGTTTGAAGGGATTCAAAAAATTCAGATAATATGTGTGAAATTAATTAAACAAAGAATAAAGACAGCCAAATATAGTCTTAAATTTCATAGAAGAAAAAGCTGGCATTGACCAATACATTCTAGATGCCATTCCACCCAAACAATGTGCTTAAGTTTAGGGAAAATTCATCAATTATATCGATGGTATTCTGACACATTTTATGGAATACAGATTACTTAAAGTGTAAATCTCTCTGGGATTACCTCCATCTCTCATAGCTGAGATACTCCCACATGTTTTTTTTTTTTCCTTCTGGTTCGGTTCAAGACAAACCAGGCTGAATACAGATGCAATAAGGTCCCTCTTTGATATTCATTGTTTTTAGTGATCAGAAACTATCATTCACAAGCACAAACAGCACTTACTTCGGATAATTTTAAAAATTGAGTTATGATGGAACCAACCTCAATGAGTTCCAGTACTGAGTCGTCCATATCATTTTCCTATTTGTGCAGCTAAGTTGAACAATGAAGTCGTGGGTGATTCGGAACGGATGATGGAGATCTAGAACCAACCGAAGTCTCCGGGCGTGAAGGCGTAAACCCGAAGATGGCTAAACAGATGGCGAGGAATGTCTGCTGACTGGCTTGACAACCAGTCTGCTGGATGTAGGTGACATTATGAAAGCATGCAAAATTATTTGCCATCTTTTAAAGGTGGTGGAACCTACTGGATCAATTATGGATGAAAAGGAAGACAGTTTAAAGAGTAGAATAGTTGATCCCTTTGTACCCCCTCTCCCCCACTCCCCTCTCTGTATGGATTGACATCTAGTTTGGAAGTGGAATTACATTGTTATTAGTGGATAATTTTAAGTTGTAAGGAAGACATGAAGTCTTTTCAAAAAACATGCATCGTTCATTCATTTAGGCTACCTTAGAAATTGTTTGCCAATATTTGCCACATTTACAGCGGCTCGTTTGCCCTTTTTTTTTCTTTCTGTGTTATTTTGTTAGAAATGAATGAAATATTCACAAAACCTCTTGCTGTGTATCATTGCTGAGGTTCATATAGCATTCATAAGCTTGACCATGAAATGTGTCCACAATTGTGATACCCTGCTAAGAATTTTATTCTTCACTATATGTCTCTGTTTCAGATTAAGAATGAATTTAATCACTGACTGAGATCAGGTTTGACACTGACTTCAAACGATGGTGTCATTTACCTTTAGTCGTGTTGGAAGTTGGGCCATGCAGGCAATAAACTGAAAATATGAAGAGAATTTCATCAAACTTGATGTCGGTATGGACCCTTGGGTAGTTTCATCAAGGACGGTAATTAACGATCAACCTTCAAATCGTTCTAAAGGGGTCATTTTAAAAGAAAAAATCAAACATGCATAAATGATTAAAATAATCCACTTTTGTTGTCAAACTTTCTGTGGCTCACAACTTTGGAGTACTTTCACCGTGCTCTGACTTTGTGGTTAAATCAGCTTTAAGAGTGAACTCGAGGTCGACTATGATCAGATACAAAAAGAGTTATACTGCTCTTGTAAGAGACAAAACTTCATATTCTGTTTATAAGCTATGGCTCTCCTTCCGGCCACTGTTTAAGTAGGGGTCACATGCACGGCTACAGGTGTTGGGTATTGTATGTGCTTACAGCCCAAAATGGGCAGATCCTGAAAGAACAAAAAAAGCCAAAAGAGCTTGTTTAGCATGCATGTTGCAATAGCCCTTTGTGAAATGTATTCCACGTGATTGGGGGCAGAGATCTTTTGTAGACACCATGGGTCATTAGAATATGTAAACGAATTAAAAGTTGCAGAAAGAAAAAAGAAAAGTTAACAGATAAAAACTCTGTGACCTCTGATAATTTGTAAGTAGCTTTCTCATCATCAGCATGGTTTGTGGTCTAGGTTAAAAGTCAGCGAGGGTCTGGGTAGACAGACCGGATGCAAACGAGAAAACCTCGAAAAGGGCTGTGTTCAGAATTCTAAACACCCAAGGAGCTTGTGATGATTGTGTGATATCAGTGATGTTTTGAAACTGTAATTGGTGTGTCAGTTAGATTTTACCATACGGATACTGTTCGTTGTTTGAATACCTTTTAACCGCGATGTATTAAAATTTGGAAAGTTCTGTGTTTACTTCTGTCTTGTCGTGTGTATCTCTTCGTGGTAAAAGTACAAAAACCCAGATGTTGGATCTCACACGCCACTGTGACATGGCAATTCCCACTGGAATTGAAGAAACCTCATATTTCTGCATAGTGTCCATTATTCTACATTGCTCTTGCAGCCAATCTCAGAGGCAGTCACCCAAGCTACATTTTCGGCTGGGGGAATGCAAACTTCTCAATTGGTTCTGCTCTTTAATTGATAGCAAATTCGAAAGATGCAGAGTAGCTTATTTTATACAGGGATCCGTTGTTTCGATTACAAATGTGGAGGAGTTTTTGACAGCCTGTGGAAGCAGTTAGAATGAAAAGGTTGAAGGAATCAGAATTGTCTAGGATGGTGGGTCTCTGTCCTTGGCAAGGTACCTCTCTAGAGGGGGAAAACCTCATCTCTTCACATTACATCATGGCATGAGAAGTCATACCCCAGAAAAGGTGCTGATATGACATTGAAACATTATGTTAGAATGACAGCATTGGTCCAATCTGCTTCAGTTTTATTTTTCTTACCTTAAATGGTCAAATTTCTGTTACCATTTTTTTCTTAAACTCAGGAATTCATAGAACCATGGTTTCTCAGATTTTATCACTTTATAAACATGCCCCTTATCAATATTTGTGAACAAGTGTGGAGTTAGTAAAAAGTACCTTGGTTGAAGTACTTCTGTTTCATCTAATTTTATGTTCTGAGGAATTTCGCTCCGGAGATGATCCCTACAAATAATGCCATGCAGGGGTTTTCAAACTGTTCTTTAGCCTTCAGACTGCAGTTCTTAATTTGTTTCCCTTTGATGATCATCAAATTTACATAAAGATTTAATTGAAGAACCATTGTGTTCATAGTATCTCAATGACGAGAAGACGGAAGGGGATGACCAAAAATTTATAGAAGGAGGCACAATAGAATTGCCTGTTCTAGTGCTGTGTATCTGAAGGAGTGTTAAATGCAATGGCATGTATACTAGCAGTGTGCAATGCAATGGGATGTCAACCATGAATATTGAATGCAATGCCATGTGTACCATGAGTGTTGAATGCAATATCATGTATACCATGAGTATTGAATGCAATGGTATGTGTACTATGAGTGTTAAATGCAATGGCATGTATACTATGAGTGTTTACTACAATTGGATGTAAACCATGAATATTGAATGCAATGCCATGTGTACCATAAGTGTTAAATGTACACCATGAGTGTCAAATGCAGTGGTTTGTGCACCATGAGAGTTAAATGAAATACCATGTATACCATGAATGTTGAATGCTATGGCATGTATACCATGAGTATTAAGTACAACAGAATGTGTGCCATAAGTTTCAAATGCAATGGTATATCTAACATGAGTTCTAAATGTGAATGGCAAGTATACCATGAGTGTTACATGTATCTACATGTTTGAGTTTTAAGTGCAGTGGTATATGCACAGTGAGTGTTAAATGCAATGGCATGGCATGGTATGGTTTACATGCAATGGCATGTGTTCCATGATGTTTAAATGCAATGGTTCATATACCATAACTTTTAAATTCAACATTTGCGAGTAAGCCACGAAGTTTAAATTCAATGGTGTGGTCACAATGCAGTGTGTAAAATGCAATGAGGCTAATACACTGTCAGTGATAGGTTACAGTGAAAACCGCTGTATGTACCACAAATGGTGTGATCATGATTTGAGGGCAGATGGACTGACAAGACTGATGGACAGACAGATAGCAGGCAGACAGACACACAGACAGATACACATACAGACAACCAGGCAGGAAGAAAAATGAAGCAACCTCAAAATTAATGTTAGTTTTGTTATGATGTTATTTTCTGATTTATTGCATTAGATCCTAATTGTAAGGTACCCCAACCGTAAGTACAGCAGGCACCCACTACTTCAACAGTACAATACCTTAAAGTCAACAACAGTTGTCAAAGATTCTTTGATGTCGATAACAAACTAGTTGATACACACCAATGCAGGTAGCACAATGTCATCTTCATGGCAGCTGTGTTTACACTACAAATATCTTAGTATACCATTGTCTTCCTTCTCAAATGGAAAGCACTATGCTACAGCTCTGTTCAAATCACAGATATTTTGTTTGTATTCGGTGTCAATTACAAATAAACTGGTTTTGGTGCTGTCAAACTTGAAATTCTCTTTGTTGTCTTTTACGAACAGACATTCAGAATGAGTCGATCAGACTGCCGCCATGTAGAAGGGGGAGGGATGTTGGGTGGGATTTTTAATTGTTGTCTTAGCTATTGTTCTTTCACACTTGAAGGTTACTTCTCTTTAAATTAGCAAGTGCTCAGAACTTACAGTATTGAGTGAATTAGATTCAATTGTCATTCTAGTCATTTCATAATGTTTCCGTGGATGTCAGTAGCAGCCCTGATATCTGCCGCCATTTGTTAGCGATGATCATCATTCTTGAAGTGACGCTCGACTTTAACTAGATAAACAATCCAACACTTGTGATGCTTTTCATGGGGTGTCACATATTTTCTTTTTAAACAGCTGTCAGTGTATTTCAATTACTAACTCATAAACAAATTCACTGAGATTATGGCAATAACGTGACGTCATACCGTCTTTAATGGTCACTGCTTCCAGTAAATTTTCATCATTTTATGGAGCAACATCACCGTCATTAGTAATGCACGTGGGGCTGAAGACCATTCCTAAAATTAGGGTTCTGGTTGTGCTAACAAATGAAGCTGTTTTCTTCACCTACTTGCCTCTTTTACTTTTTTTTTTGTCGTATACACGTGTGAAAATATTGGCCTCTTTACTACTTCGAGCATATCTGATGAAGCATAAAATAAACACTAACCGCTATTTGTCATGTTGTGTTCAAGGAGTCTCTGTGAATAGTGAGCAATTTTATTTTAGTACCCCTGTGTCTTTGGTGACTACGCATAAATAGGACAAAAATAGATCGCGCGCGGTTTTTTAGTTGAACGTTTTTTAGTTGAACGTTTTCGTGTGTGTGTGTGTGATTGGTAAATGTATATCTTACCACCTACATCTTAAAAGATTCTATATATAGTATCAGTGTATATAATTCAATTAGTGTGAAAACGGTCGCCTCGGTTTTCTGTTTGGAAGTGAACAGTGAACGCCGTCTCGCAAGTCCCGCCAAACCATGGAGCGGCATGTGCAAACCAACAACCTATATCGTGTGGTGGGACATGTGGATTAGATGGAAAGAATTACACAACATTATGTAAACATTGATCAGCTCCCTCTCAGTCCGTCATGACTGTACCCGTTTCTCCGGCATTTACCAAGTTGTGATTGGCAGGGCTCTTCAAGATGGCTGGTCAGATTAAATAGTAATAATCTTTTCTAACAATGGACAATCCCCTTTGTTTATTCTTGAAGATAAAGCAACTCAATTATTGTAATAGTATCACGATTATCCAATCGTTACAAAGTCATTTAACCAAGCTTACCTGCTCTGATTAAGTAAAGTCCATATACAACGGAACGGGTGAGTTAACGAACGCTTAAATTATGGGGGCCCATTGAGTTGATATAGTTCAGTTTGTGGCAAGTTTGACAGAAACCAGTACATGCCAATACTTCCAATTAGCTTCATCATTAATGTATCTGTTCCAACATTTACTGAAAATGTGAGAAATTGTAGTATTTTAATAACCAGGAATTGCCTATGGTTAATACATTATAGTAAAGAGTGTTTGGTCGCAAATTTTCAGTGAGTGATTTTGATTGTTAATTACCTTGTCATCGCTGCTTCATGTCGTGTGTCAGATGTTCAGAGTTTCTTAGTTTGACTATTTACCATCAACGTACGAGTAATCCTCGACGGTTGTAGGGAAAATATCATGACATTTGTGAACCAACTCAATGAGCCTCTTTAAGTTCCAAGGACTCGAAAAAAAAAAGACAGCAACGAACCACACACAAATAGTCAGTTTCAAATAAGCATAGCGTGGTGAGTTGGTTAGGAATACCAATTGAAGCTGAAAATGTTGTCTTAACTTCTTTTACGTTTTACACAGCTAAAACTTTAGAGAAATCATGGTTTTTTTTTAATTTTTCATTGCAAACTCAAAAAGTGGTAACGAACTAAGTATACGTTTGAATTTTGATCGATAGTTTGCTGTCCCTGATGAGAAAGACGTAGTAGTATACATCAGACTCCGACGGTGTTGGGATATTGACCCTTGGACAACGTCAAACTCCCTGCACTGGTCAATATATGGTTCATCTGAATCAGAACTCGATCCGATTTTAAGGCATCTCCTGTACTGCACTGACTTTCGGATAACACTTTTTTTTTTGTCGATCATAATTGGATTAGTAAGAAAGGGAAAAAAGTAGTTCACTTCCTCGGGGTGATTGGCAAGTCTGAAAATGAAGAGAAAATAGCACAGAAGCTGCAAGGCACAGAGGGGGGGGGGTGGCAGAGGTAATGATTAGCAACAGGGCATCCTGGGCGCTGCTATATTGGTACGGTAATTGTTTCTGGTATGCGATATTTGTGGCCAACAGGGAAATATTTGGAGATTTATCAGTCTACGTCCTGTGATCAGTTGACCTTAATGTAGCGAATACAAACTTGATTTGAATCAAGGGGATACTTCATAATAAGCTCGACATAGATGTTTATCGTATGTCTCTCTCTCTCTCTCTGAGATCAGAAACTGAAAGCTATTGGTAAATTGTTTTTTTGTTTTTGGTTTTACTTTGGTCTTACCTTAAGCGTGACATGTCGTCATAGTAACGACTCATGTTAAGTCACTGTTACCCCTTTTACGTACTCGTGAACAGTGAATAAATACTATCATAATAGCAAAGTAGTAGATACGCAAACGGTCTGCCGATGTTTCATTGCCCCCCCCCCCCCCTCATTTCGTGGTGAAAAGTAACCGCAACATGTTTGTGAAGTTTGCAGAGAGTTACCTAGAAGAGACTGACGTCACAAGCGGTATAAAATGAAACGACCAATCAGCTACTCTGAATGTCACTGAGGCCGATTGTAAGATAAATAAATCTGGTTATAAAAGTATATGAGAATGGATTCTGGGGGTTGGCCAACAGTTAAAGTTATATTTTCTTCTAATATGAAGTCACGTATGTTCTCATCTCATAACGAACCACGAACCTCTAATGTGCTTTACTCAAGCTGTTGCTCCGCTGGTATGGTTATACCATACGAGGAGAGGTAGGCTGCAGTGGAGCATAGGCTCTCCCAAGTCGTCCGTCCTACATTTAATGTGCAACTTGCAAAGGTGGGGGGGGGGTCTTGAATGAAACTATAAACATTTTCAAGCATACGCCGTTCATTTAGAGGTAAGTGATCCTACACTGGTAAAAGCTATACAGGCCTACATCTGTAGGCTACCTCTTTCACTCTTTCCAAATCAGGTCCGTATCCAGGAGTTTCAAAAGATCTGGAGTTCCTCTCAGCCTATGATAGTAGGCCTACGTTAGCAACATATATAATGAGTTTTAATTTGTTGGTCACCCTTTGTTGGTCACCCTAAAATGTTCCACTTTTGGTAAAATCGACCCCCCCCCCCTCTCCCCATGAAAAGCTGCATACGGGCCTGTAAATTGTATTGGAAAGCCGTAATGCATGACAGCCTATTTCACATTTTCTTTGTAAATGCAGCCTCCTTTCAAAGGGACTCTGAAAAAGTCTCATCTATGGCTCTCTCAGATGTTGTCAAGAAGATAAGATCTACATTTGCGGGGAGCGATTTCCATAACTACATTTGCTGTCGGGTAGTTCTACATTTGCGGGGAGCTATTTTTACTGCATAAGCTGTTGATTTTTCTACCTTAACGGGGAGTTTTGCTACATATGTGGTTGAGTGTGCTACATTAGCGGTCGATATGATATTTTTTTTTTATATATTTGATATTTCTACTTCCGATCGGTCTTGCTTTTACTATTTGTTATTCTAGTACTGTATGTTAGACGTAGGCCTATGAACTGTTTCGCGCACAGTTCATGATAAATTAATGAATTAATGAATGAATGTACGTGAGCCTGGAAACGTTCTGACAAAGAAAATCGTAATTTGCAAAACCCTTAGGTTATTGAACAATTTGTACAACCATGCCATCGAGATGCCTCTTTAGCCAACGAAACGTTGGCGTCAGTGTAGGTGTGCTCATGGACGAGTGATAATTAAACACTGAGGTACATTTGGCAATGAAGAGCTCAGTGGAATCTATTCCCAACGAATTGTTGCTCCCCTGATACGGGAATGTCTTTTGTTTGCTCCGATGTTTTAAATGAGCCTACCTTTAATTGACCGCTCAGAGGCGCTTGTGCAAAAGTGTTTGTTTAATGAATTGTCACAAAAAAAGTGACATTCACTCCAAAAAGAGTACCGATGAATCACTCCTAGAGAGAGTGAATTTCACCCGGTGGAGTGGAGTGAAAATTCATTCCAAAAAGAGCAATATTTCACACACAAGGAATGAAATATCACCCTTTTCATAGTGAATTCCACTTTTTTGTTGTTAGAAAGTACCCCTCCGGAGGTTGCCCCCCCCCCCCCGGCACCCCGATTAGAGGGCACCAATGATTCGTTTGGTACCCACGATGATATACTTTGTTTGCAATGGATATTTGGAAGTGAAAGTCGATGCTCAGGTGTGCCAGACTTTTGACCATGTTTCTCGAAATTTTGAGAAGACAATCAAACTTGTCTGATCATCAAGCGAACAATAGGCCTACATGCGAACATGAAATGAAGACCCGTCATCTTTAACATGATTTATCTACAACAAATAAACCTCAATTGGAGGGTGTGAGTATCATTTGTCAATGGACGTGAATGATTTTCAAAATTTTATTCTTTCTGTCGCATCATACTCTAAGGGGGAGGGGGTGGGTGATACACCAATCCATTCTCCCCCCCCCCCCCATCCTTCTTGGCACCCTGAACCGAAATTACTTCACTGCACCTTGTAAAACTACCTCCAGATCTACTTGATAACACATCTTACCCATCATTCTCATCTGCTTGAGATGTACCTAACCATTTACATGATCCTCAATTGAGAAGCATCTTACTTAACTGTCGTACTCAAGTTGAAGTCGTGGTAGAGTGATACCTCTATGACGCGGACTATAGTCCCTTGTGATATATCTCCTACCTTTATGGAGACATCGAGTAAGATTCAGAAAATGTTTGTCTGGTCGGACGAGGCCTCTTAGGTGAAGAAAATGATTTTGAAGTGTCTCGCTTGAACTTGGACGGAGCTGACTGTAGGTCTAACGTTTGGTTTGATGTTGCACTTTGCTTGTTTATTACCCGGTACGTAGGCAGACATGGTTTCTGCTTTATACGTTACCTGCCAGTTTTAGGTAACTATATATAATGCCATTTCGTTTGAAGTATTAACGGACATGCCGTCCCCTTAAAAATCTCTGTTCCCCAGTTTCTACGATTTTGAAGGATTCAAAACACCCGTTAAAGATATTGCCACATACAGCCAAGGCTAGAGGGACCTATGCCTTCTTCTGTATGGGACACCTGTAGTCCCAATTACATTTTGATCATCAACGATCATTTGCTTTAGGTGAATTTTTTTTTTTCATGAAGTTTCCTGGGTTTGACTTTTGGTGCCATTGGTCCACTGATTGGGTGACCAAAACGTGACAATCATCTTTTTCTTGTTAACTCCTTTGCTTCGAGTTACGTCTTCCCCGCTTCGTTGTGGGGTATTTGGTCTAAGGTCAAATAAGTCGGACATCATTGTGATAAGCGGAGCAAACGTTCTGTTATTTCTTACAAACCAGCTAAGAGTAATTCATATATAGTTATAGTTATTTCACGTATTCCTAAGATCAAAGGGTTATAGCGCTTTTGGCGTATTATCTTCATTGTTATTTTAATCAAATCAATATTTGTGATCGTTACATATATGATTTTTTCGATTATCAGATAGCCAGGTGTATGGTTCTCTTTTGTTCTCCATTAGTTAGGGACATTTAAAATTTGGTACCGATGATGTAAATTAAGCCCTTTTATAGCATCTCGGAAAATGCTACGCTTCCATTCACAGACCCCTTTTCTTACCCCAGTCCCCTCCCCCCCCCCCCCATCGGGTTAAACCTATATCCCTATATTGCTCGCCTGTAATTTTTTTTTTTATTTCATCTTTATTTTTCTCATCTTAAATCTTAAAGACATGGGAATTTAACCAGTTCGTATACGCAGAAATTGCTCAGCCAGCCTAGACCAATGCACTTTTTGTGCCTTCCAAACATACAGTGAGAAACAGTTTACTTCAACCACTGCATTAACCATCCCCCCACCCCCCCCCCCTTACCCGATTCATCGCAAACTGTTATGGCTTATCGTTAGACTACATTCCTCGAAATTGTAAGATACGCAAACGGAGACTTGGGCTTTTTCGGAGCCTATCCATGAGACTTTGTGTCCGAAATTGTCGTCTCTGATATGTAAAGCTATACACCACACACGGTTTTGTCAACGGTGTAGTTATATATTCACTATGAACTCACTACTTCCTCTACACTTTGTCATGGATTAGTCCATCTTGTCATGGATTTGTCCATCTCGTCATGCATTAAAGCAACTTGTAATGGATAACCGCCCTACACCTTATCATATATTCATACATACGTGGTAAGAATCCTCAACTCCTATTGGTCATTTTCAGTCAAAACACAGTAAATTTTAGAGTAAACTCATGCAGCGGATGAATACAATGAAAACGTACATCAACGTGGATTTGTTGTCTGCTACTTTACATGAAACAATGATGTTACTTTGTCTATCGCACTCGAACATTGTTGACATGTTGTTAATCGTGTTTAAATTTTTCTTGCGGATCATTTTCAATGAAAATTTGATTATTTACAAACCCAAATTCTCTGTCTTATTATCTCTGCCTTTTTATCAAAATGACCGTTTTTTGTGGTATGAGCAAAGTTGATCAACTTTGAACCTGTGCATTAACTGAATGATGATGTTGTTCTCTTGGGGTTAGTGCTAAATACCTGCCGGATGCACTCGGGCTTTTTCCGGAGTTTTTCTTTTTTTCCTTTTGAGAATTAGTCCTCTGGACTCTTTAAATGTGGCGGATGACCTGATCACTACAATCTTTTGTATTTATCAACACAGTTTATGTTTGCTGTTGTTTGTTCATATAAATTTCAACGTAACGCATGCTTCATGGAACATACAGTTTCAGGCACGTTTTCAGTCGCGGTGACAAATCCATCTGCACATGCACTTTGTCACTGAGTTTGCGAGCATTTTTGCTTCCGGGTCATACAACTGGTTTGGAACTTTTTGAATTTTTGGTTTGGAAATTTTTGAAATTAAAGTTTGTGTGATGTGACATAAAACACTATATCTTGACGGTGGGCTAATATACCTGGACTGGATATTTGTTCAGCATTGAAAGATGAAATTGCTTTTTTCCTTATTTTTTGGACAAAGTTTCATCTGAAAATGCCCAACGCCCACTTGGTAACAGTCACTCACTCTTTCTTTTCCCACTCACTGTGTCAGGGTGTCAAAATTGAAAACTTAATGACGATGTGATAACATATTGACATCCTCAAAGGTGGCTTGGTCTTGCCCAAGCTACGATCTCATATCACAGGTTTATTTTTAGCAAGGGACCCATATGAATTATAATGAAATAGATACATCAAATTGCTGTCATATCTGAAGTATCGCTTGGCCTGAAATAAATTATTATTTCATATATATATTATATATATATATTATACTGTCTCATATATTGCTCTCAACTGATCATTTATGACAGTACCGATTACCAAACGCAGTATTTGTTTCCAATATTGTTACAAGTTAAGAAAATATCATCTAGGGATTTATCAAATTGTGGAGGAAAAATGTTCAATACAATTCAGTTATTTTAGGAAGTAGGACAATGAGGAATTTGGTTATTGAAATAATGGCGTTTATATGCCATCTTTGTGAAGTATGATTTGTTTCTCAACTGTCCCCATAAAATGATAAGAGTTCAGAAAAATACATATTTTCTTCTTGAATAAGAGTTCGACACTTTGGACCATGACATTCTGCTTTACAAATTACATCATTGTTAAAGGTCTTATTAAAGGTCTCCCACTCATGTGGTTTTAAAACTTCTATCTATCTATCTATCTATCTATCTATCTATCTATCTATCTATCTATCTATCTATCTATCTATCTATCTATCTATCTATCTAACAGAAACCAATTTGTCCACATTTCTGGTGCCAGATCTAGAATGTGTCCTTTCGCAACAGGTGTACCATAAGGTTCCATTCTGGAACCTCTTTTCTTGTTATAACATTATATTATTGATCTACTCTTCGCTAGCGCAAAACTTAAATTTACTCTTACTTATGTTTGAATGCAACAAGTCGATTGACATTTTGTTCCATCCCAGACAAAAAAAGTAATTGACCTTGAGACTGGTGGCAAATCCTTGGATAACAATTTTCTTTTTTCTCTGAGTGTGCCACTAACCTGGAATTGCTGTTGATCAACACTTAAGTTGGTCAGTTCATATTAACAATACTTGCAATAAAATTGCCCAAGGTGCCGGTATTATTTATCGATTGATCAACGTTGTCCCCAGAAAAGTTCTGTTAAACATTTACAACTGTTTACTTCTTCCATTTCTTACTTACTGTGCTCCTGTTTGGGGAGATGTGACAGCCATTCATACAGACGTACTTCAATCAATTCAGAAAAGAATTGATCGTTTAGGGTGAACATTTTCT
Organism: Stichopus chloronotus; assembly: GCA_021234535.1. Lineage (NCBI taxonomy): Eukaryota > Metazoa > Echinodermata > Holothuroidea > Aspidochirotida > Stichopodidae > Stichopus > Stichopus chloronotus. The sequence goes on along the minus strand of CM037839.1, from coordinate 14,456,656 downwards.
GGCTCCATCGAACCCTCTTTTTAAGAGACATTTTTGTCTCAATTTCGGTAATATTATTAGTTACCATACTACTGTCCTAATATTTCAAGCCACTTCCACTTTGCTGCCTACCTCCATTACCAGGCTTTTCACACAAAAAACAGCCATATTTGTAATACTAGGCATAACTCTGATTACATTATACCCTACACTAGACTTTCAATAACATAAACATAATATTAAATACACTTGACCTGGTGCTTGGAATAACTTACAAACTCACTAGAGGAAATTACAACCTTAGTATCACTTAAACCGAATTTAGAGAAAAATTTTCTGCATAGGATATGATCCTTTTTTCTTTGGTTTGTGTTTGTGGATGCGAAAGGGGGGGGGGGAAGGGGTGTTGGTATTTTGGTTATTGCGTGCTCTAGCTTTTGTTGCATCTGGATTTCTTTTTTAAGTTTTCATTCACTTGTCTCAATTGACGCGTGGGGTTCTACTTTCTCACAAGCCTTGAGTAGCCTCCTAGTAGAATACCTGAACTATATCTTTTCACTTCATTATTACGCTTACCTTCTCATGCAATTGTATATTTTACGTCTTGAAAAGGTTCTAATAAAGTTTTTTTCTGAAAAGAAGAACTAAAAGCGTTATGGGGCACTAGTCGTAAGCTATACCTTTCCTGATCAATGTGTCCTTGTTGGGTGTCTAAATACCCCAATGGAACTTGTCTGCTGGACTCAAAACTATAAATAACGACCGCGAGTTAAAATGCAATATAGTAACATCTTCTACGACACATATGAAAGGCCAACGTCATAAATAATTACAAGATTAATTAGCTAAGCGTTCTGCATTCACCCCGTAGCATTGATGACGTCATATGTGCGTGGGTGTGCATTCTGTTTTATACAATTTCATACAACTCAGTTTTCGGGCCTCGTATCCCGCAAGGGCAAAGACGAAATAGCGGAAATGAAATAAATATTGTTTTTCTCTTGGCAATTGTCGTAAACAAGCTTTCATCATTATTTTGGAGTCCTACTGAGGGTTTCAAAGGTCATGACATTGTCACCTTGGTGGCCAGTTAAATACAGCAGTGTGACGGTTAAATCATTTTTAACATAATGACTCGTTGCCTGTTGATGAGCTGATTGATACTCTAATCAGGATAACAATGAGACAAATAAAAAATCATTCATGAAACCTTCAATTTGGTGAACTTTGACAGTTCCGATTTTGTGACGTGCTTGTATGTCAACGATAAACTTTATGAGTCATAGTCTGTCAGAGATGACACTCCAGGCAAATATTATTACCTTCATTTCAAATAAAAATTACTTCAACTTAATGAATTAATCAGAGGCGGCGAAGATGAAGTCCCCGAACCCCAAGCAGAGGATTTCTTTTTTTTTTTTTTGGGGGGGGGGGCAATGAAAGGGCGCCTGCGGATCCTAAAAAGGCCATTTCCACGCGATCTATAGGGTTTCCTCATATCCAAACTTCTTTCTGCGAAGCCGGCAGGACGCATACCTAACCAACCTAGGTAAAAGCTAATACCTAACTCTTTTAAGAATGTACCGTGCGTGAGCTTTTTGTGTTGACCCTAAGTTCTTGACGAGGGGAAAATCTTTGTCCAACATAAGAGATGACCAAAGTCACTTCTGTTTGATAATTTCGATCAATTAATTCCAGTAGCGGCGTGAGTGCATCCTTCCGAGGGCGGAAGGAGGGGGGGGGGGGAGGAAGGAAGTGACGTCCATCATCACTTACACGGATAGCGATACACGATAGCTAAAATTGTCAGGGAATACTGTCTGAGCGAAACGTCACCATCAGGTTGGTCAACACATTACTTTCGTTGGGTAAGATATTACCCAGCAATGGGTACTTTGTAATTATCTTCGTTATTTTGTTCTTGCCACGTGACAGTTTAGCAGGAGTCATACAGTTTTTAGATTGTTCTGAAGGCATACTACGTGACTTAACGTATACCACTACGCTATGCGAACTGCAGCGTGGTAAAAACATCAATTTCACTCACACGTTTAGTTTAGTTTACTGGTATAGATGTTACATTATTTGCGTAAAAAAAACTATAGACTTTAGTGAAAGCCGTTAAACGTAAAAATTGAGATCAACTTTAAAAAAAAGGCTTTTTTTGTTTGTTCTGAGGAATTTATCTAAATGTTTAGGTCTAATTATAACTTCTATACTTGAGTGAAATTTCTCTGTCACTTCGATTCGAAATAGGTCTAACAGTATACCTGCAGGTCTGTGGGTGTTTATGATATCAGCATTGTCTAACAACGGCAGCTACAATCAGTGACCACTCCCTCACCCCAACACTTTCCAATAATTTCGTCCTCTCCAAATTAACCCACTGGTATATCCCTCAGTCCCCCCCCCCCTCCCCACATACCGTTGTTTCCATCCTTGCAGTTGAAGGTGATTGTTGGTCTCACTAACGTCTCCTGTGACGTCCCTCTCTTCTTGATAGGCAAAAAATCACTTCTTTGCGGCTCCTCTTGCCCCCCCCCCCCCCCTCATGTATTTGTATACAGTGATTATAATACTTCTATGGATAGGAGAAAGATATGCACACATACGGTTTACCTATATGTTTTATTACGTCCGAAATGTAACCGTAAACTATACCGACGTTTGCAGATTGTTGTCAAGAAGACACTGTCGTCACAATTGATATTAATATAACGGACCAATCAGCAATCACTTTTAGCATACCTCACTCATATAAAAAGGCCGTTAATATTCCACGTGTTTCGGGTTTTCATGTTGAACTAAATCAAAGTCCTACAGACGTTATACTTATCTGCAAATCTTTCTTACACCTGTATTTCAGGTCAGTATCAGGTCCCTAAACACAAACTAAAGTAACCCTGTTGGGGGGGGGTTGTCATTTGACGGATACCTGATGTGACCGACAGAACTAAACGTTTTTACAGTAACAAAACTGCTAGAATCTTCGTTAGTTTTTTCTGCGACCTTTGTTTTTTTTTCTCTAGAATGTTTGGCTTATTTCATGTTCTTGTTGTTGTTTTATTTTTAGTTTTACATTCTTAGTTTCATTTATCTTGGATCATTAGTTTCCTTAACTGCAAAGGCGGTTTGACTGGGGCGAGGGTGGACGGGGGGGGGGGGGTGGATTGGGCGCCGCAAGAGTGAAAAGGTGCCTGCAGAGCGTGGAAAGGCGATTTCTGACGATCAAGATTTAGTGTGTACGGTATCGTATATTTATCTCAAATTTTCTGTTATAGGCTCCGCGTGAACCCAGCTATAATTATGAAAGTGATGATTAGCGGTCTTGAGTACCCATTCCTCTGAGAGGAATGCTTCCACACCGTCACTGCTATTTATTTTTAGTACATTATTAATATTATTACTCTCTAACTGTAAAAGAGTGAAATTTTGGGTTTGTCTTTACAGAAAAATAATTTCAAAACCAATATATATTTACACAGAATAATAGATTGTTCAAAACAAAGCCAGACGGAAATTCAGTTGTACGTTTTTCAAGAATAAGTTGCTCACCCAAACTTTAAAGAATTCAAATGATACATTATCCGTAACACATCTCACGGTCTGATGAGATGAACATATGTTTGTATGTTTTTTTTCGGCGAGACTGCATGGCAGGGGTGGGGAACCTTTTCCCCAGTAAGGGCCACTTTGATGATCACAGCATTGCTCGCGGGCCGTATGAGGAGACAATCTAAGCGGAGCCCCACCATAGTTGGCGCGGAGCGTACCGAGAAAATTTTTGTTTCACAGACCCCCTCAGATCGCAGGAAATGGCCTCTACGACTCTATTTGGACCCATTCGAAACCCTCTCAAAATGCTATTTTTCCTCACTTTGGAATGGACAGGTGGCCATTACGTTATATTTCCGTTGTTTTGAAATTAAAAAATTTTATTCTGTAGCTCGCCTCGCGGGCCGCATGAATTTGGCTTGCGGGCCGGATCCGGCCCGCGGGCCGGAGGTTCCCCACCGCAGCTGTATGGTGTACGATCTATGGTCAAGGCTGTATAGACATGTTGGTGCATTCTAAATGCAATAGTTCTCTTTTAACAAGGTGACACTCAATGAGAGGATCACTTATGCTGATGTATCCATTAAAATCTCGAGATTTAACTTTGGCATGTCTCCATGTCTCCATATGAAATTGATAATACTGTAACACACACACACACAATCCTGTGATAAGTTTGGTGTTAAGTTACTTTGTCGGATTCTTATCTATTTTACACACAAACAAACTATAGCCCTAGTCCAGTGTAGCAGTATAAGTTGTTTATATAGTGTGCTACAGGTGAGTTTTCCTTTCCTTGAGTTCGCGGTATGTTCATCTTAATTAGTATTGGATTAGTGCATAGCCCAGCTTTTATTTATTTTTATTTCCATGTAGTAACGATTTAACTTTATATTAAACGCTGCACCCAACGTATGCATTAAGGCACAGTACATGACGCTTTCGTGGACCTCCCCTTGCAGTATGATATGTATATGCGTCACGACCTCCTGCACCATATGTACCTCCTGCAGTTTGTTTGCCTCTTACAGTGTGCTGTACCTCATGCGTTATATGTAGGCCTACCTCATGCAGTATGAACCTCGCACGTCCTTTCCTGCAGTATGTCACGGTGCCTTCTGTAATAAGTGTTTGTGCCTCCTGCAGTGTGCACCAAGGCGTACCTCATGCAGTATGCGTCTCATGCTGTAGGCGTATCATGCCTCCTGCGTAAGGCATATGAGCCTACTGCAGTATATGGGTATTGCAGTGTGTTATTTCTGCATTATTTGCTCTCTGCTTTATGTAGGCCTCAATACAACAGCATTTGCCCCGAACAGTATATGTACTGCCTCAAAATACGTACCTCTTCCGCTGCGTGTATTGAAAACATACAAGACAACATTACAGTTCTCCAAATAAAGTAAGGACCTGTCATACAAGGGCGTCACACGATGCCATACGATCGAACTCCATAAATTGGAGCTCGAAACATTTCAACTTTTGTCGCTTATCCTGTTATCGCGACGATATTTCTCTTGTAACCAATCGTTGCTCTCCGTAAAATCACATGATTAACACACAGTACAATAAAAAAAAAAGTTTTGAAAACAAAGAAAGATTTGAAAATAAAGACAGGTGGCTTGCAGAGATGACACAAAAATATTGCGGCGCGACAATTCTTATCACATCGCCACGTATCGCATCGCCTCGCGCCTAGTGTGAAAGGGAGTTAATCCTCACGTAATAACCACAGCTATCTATTCAATGTGACTTGCAAACTTTTAAATTTCAGATTACAGGTGATATTCTCTCAACCAACACACTTTCACAATGACGAGACACATTTTTTTCTCTTTCTCTTTTTTCCCGTTCATCTCTCTGTTTTTCTTTTAACTTTTGAGTTTAATATTTAATCACACGTAGTTTTGTCATCTTTTACACGAAACGGATGATGGTCTTTTTCATTTTATTTCTCTTGCAGCGGTTTGAGGTGTTCCCTTCGAACGACTGACTCAACTTCTGGCTCCGATTTCTCGTCATCTCCTCTTTCCTATAAATAAATTAAACATCTTACCCAAATATAAGCGTCGTAATAAGTTTTCGCAGCTAAATATAGCGGAGGTTTTGAACCCCCCTGGGCATTCTCAAATTCGTTCCGATGTAATTCTACTGAAAGCAAAACGGAAGTGGAAGCGATGACGAGTTCAATTGAAGTCTTCAAGAATTTTTACACAGATGCAGCTATTAAAACTATAAAAGAAAAAAAAAGAAGAGCATTAAGGCGTTGAAAAATAATGACTCGAATATATGTTTTGTTTATTTTAAGGATACTGGTGGGCGTCGTTGATGTTCATGAATATTTTAAAACCCATGTCTCCACCATTACCCTACATATCGGTTGAAAGACACTGCGTCTTAAAGGCTGTGTCTCCCCATGTGTGGAGTGACAAGTATAGATTGTTAAATTATTTCAATGCAGGGCCGGATTTAGTGGGAGGGGGGGGGAGCGTGAGGTGGACCCCCTCCCGTAGTTTTTGCAGGGAAATGTTGTTTGTGCTCGTGTGTTAGTGTGTGTGTGTGTGTGTGTGTGTGTGTGTGTGTGTGTGTGTGCAATGATGTTGTACGATAGCCTTTTAAACACAGAAATTTTTCTGGGATGCCAGGAACATGTGTCTAAAACAATGCTAACATCATACATCCGGTATCCGTTTTTGTGCATCGGCGGTACCAAGTTTGATAACGAAATAAAGTTCCTGAGATGTCTTCAGTTCGATTGTCCTTACTAATATATGATACACTGATCGATCCCCTCTATTCACATGTTACTCTACAATAAACCTGTGTACTCTTTTCACAGACTTCCCTCTTATAATGGGCTTCGATTTGGGGAGGGGGGGAGGGGGGACATATCCTTTCACTTTTTTGAGAAGGTAGACACTAAGACAGAAGTTAGCAGAAATTAACAAGGCCAGAGAGAGCGGTGAGAAGTGCTATTTCCTGCAATCTGAGAAGTACATTCATCTTCTTTTTTTCGGATTTTCCTACACCGAGAGCCTCAGGTCTACTTCTGTATCTTACGTAATTAGACTGCTTTCTTTTGGAAAACTAAACCTTAGCCTCAATTATAAGCTAATCAACAAAATTGGGGGAGGGGGCTTGCGGCTGCAAGATGTGGATATAAGTAAAATGCACAACTTCAAAATACTTTCCAAAAGTTTTGTGACGAATGCAATGCAGGATAAACGGTAGGGATAGTCTTATTGTACCTATACCGTTGCATTTGTTTCAACAACGGTTGTTCTGAACGAGAAATTTGAATCAAATGACCACCAATTTTGGCATCAGGTTGCATATTCAAGACTCTCGCTTAACGGTTAAGGAATCCCTGCCCTTAGACCCCTCCCCATGGCAGAGATGGGTCAAACAGGACAGGAGGCTTAGGCTCTTACTCCCCAAGTGCTCCAAGAATAAATGAAAGAGGACGCATAATTCATTATGATTTTTGTATCATCAGCCCCTGATGGTATTACCATTTTTTTCATAGATTGATGTTTTCTCATAAATTGAGAAATTGCAGACACGAGATCCATATTTCAGGGCTGGACTACATGTACAGCTTAGAACACCCGGATAATACGTTTTGTGTCGATCTGAATTGTTCGTAAAACGAAAACTTTCCTTGTACCAACTGATGGTGGTGCCCCGCCTAGAAAGTCCTGTTGGCGTTCAGCTCCCAATTTAGTTTGGTAGATAAACAACACTCTCTGAGGATCAAGATCCACCGAATTTTCATCGATCCAAGGGGCGGGGGGGGGGGGGGAAATCAAAATTAAGGGTTAACAGTATAGGGTCCTAGCAGTTCCAGATTAAGTAAGCCAGCTTTAAAAAAAAACAAAATATACCAAGATTCGAATCGAAAGAGTAAAGTAAGAAAGCAGACTTCGGTATTTGAAATTGAAAACAAAAAGCAAAAAAAAAAAAAAAAAGCAACAACAGAGGATCAATTCTTGGCGGAGGACAAACTGACATGTAAACTGATCAGATTTCTTTTAACTTTGGCCTCTATCCTCCTCCTCCTCGTATAACCCAACACACCCAGCTCACCCACCCATCTTGACATCACAACCTATACCATCCACCCTACCCACATCCCTATCCACCCATCTTGACATCACAACCGAGGTATGCTGTAGTCACGAGGTATGCTGTAGTGACATGCAGACTGCTTTGTTTTATCAATTGGAAAATGGGTAAAGCGTCTGTTTTTGTCGACAGGTGAGACTTAAGGTCAGCTTCTTCTCTTTTTTTTTTTTAATACTGAGGCATCAGTGATAACACTACTCAGTGGTTTTTTTTTTTTCTCTCGGGATATAAAATTAATTTTACAATGTCAATAAGAAGTAATGCCAATGTCACAGTACCACCGTCACCTTGAACAAAAAGCTTTATAAATGAAGTTTTGATAAAAAGGCGTTAGTCATTCGGTTTAAACTAGGCTATACCTCCACGAGGTCCGAATAACTAAGATCAGACTTTAAACTACTACGTGTGTAATTTTAAAGATAGTTCGGAGATACTCTGCCAACAGACTGCCAATCAATTCTTGACTTACTACCTCTTGCGACTGCGTACGAAAGGTCAAGTGGAGGCGGCTTTTTTTTCTTTTCTTTTTCTCATGCCCTGTTCTTCAGCGGTGATCATGCAGCTTGCAGCTGAGCATTTATTTATTGCGAAATAGGTGAAATAAATTCAAATGCTCACAGTTGAGGTAGCTCTTTCTACCGGCGACCGGTTGGGAGCACGGAACTGCTGAGGCTGCACGTAGCGCATGCTGGTTTGGTTGCAAGAATGACAGAAGAGTATACGAAGAACATCATGAGTTCGTATTCTGCAGGAGGAAACCACCCTCCTCAGATGGCGGGGCCGGTTGTAGTTAGAGCCCTCGTTGCTTTTTTGTACCTGTCCTGCGTGACCGCTTCGCCTCTAGCGGAATCTGCAGCCCGTGTAACCACCGACATCGATGGACCGGTCATAAGCCCCTCTCTACCAGGTAGCTCACCATTCTACTCACTTCCCAGTCTGGTAGAGGATGCCAGTAAATCACCGGACTTTCCTCTCCATTCGTCTTCGAGGCACAAAAACAACAGAAGAAGAAGAAAACACAAAAGGCATACCGGAAGGAGACGGGATGGGTTTATGAATCCCAATGCAGCTGATTTCGATACAGGAGTAACTATTAAAGTAAACCCCACAAACACTGACATACACACCTCTGGGGTGATTGAATCTATCCCAGAGGAGCCCCACACCCACCTCTCAATCGACAGTGGCGAACAAAAGACAATACCGTTATGCCCCAACTGCGGTATCCGGGACGCTGGTAGCGAAACGACGGTCCGTCGCCCATTGAGTCTCACCGAGATGACCCAGGTGAGAATCGAAGCCATCAAACAACAAATTTTGGATAAGTTGCGCCTGTCGGAACCACCGAGAGTAAATGTCAGTAACTTGCATATTCCAGCTCCTCTATACGATGGTCAGATTCCGGACCTCAGTTACCAGAACGAGGACCACGCATCGAACCGGGGTCACCATGGAGATACCATTCGCGGGGGCAGCGGGCAAGAGAGATATTACGGAGAAACAACCAAAGTCATTACCCAAGCAATTCAAGGTAAGTGTAAATTTTGATTAATAGATTTTTATTCAGTAACAAAAAAAATCTGAGTAGAGGATACGTAATGGTTTTCTTTCTGCTGCACCCTTGCATTCCTGAGATTAGTGGAAGCAACATTGCAACATCTCCTACATGGACTTTTGTTACAAATTGTGAAGAAATCCTGACCCGAGTAAAAATTGCACACGGCAACGTGATTAGTGTCTTCCGCATTGGCACATACGGTCTGTTAATCAGGAGGCTATACCAACACTCCACACTTGCGTTAGTCGTGAACTGGTGACACAGTCCTAATTAAGTAGTATGGCATCTAGTAGGCACTACCTTATAACTGTTATACGGCATCCCAAGTCGCAAGTCGCATCCCATGTCAAATGGAAGGAATTCCTCATCTTCAAATCAAACATGAGTGATATGTTATATGAATGATATATATGTACATATAGGATATATATATATATTCTAGTGTATAATTCTAGGACATAGATATATAGATATATTCCAGATATATTCTAAAATAATTCTGTGACATAGTACACACCAAACACGGTATAAAACTATTTCTTAATTATTTCCCTTTTTCCACGCCCTTCCGTTAGCACACCTTCCCCCCCCCCCTTCCCCACGAACCCTGGATCCTGTTTGTATATAGCCTGTTGACTGTAATTGGGGTCATGACCTCGTTAGGCTTAAGTCATTCGCCGTCTACCTAGTATTTAGCATGAGTTTCATTTCATCAACTCTCGGGGAGTTTGCTCGCACATAGAAGACTGTTTGTTTGGTCCTTAAAATGCTGTTGCTGCTACTTCGAATCTTCAAGTACCTCTTGACTACACAAAGTAGGTCATACCGTGAATATAGTGTCAATAATCTTGAGGGTATGCTATCCCTTTCTGAGTCCGAGGGACTATTGTCCGGCCTCGGTGCAACCAGCGGACGGTAGCAGTGGAACCATACCGCCATCAGCTGTTTTGCATGACGCAAATAATTAAAGATACATCCGGGAAGCACCGGTACACGCACTATCGTGTTAATGTATAAATTGAAGATTTATTATAGGATCGAGAGGCCATGGGGAAGCTATCGGTTCTTAGTTAACCTACGTGGGAAAAAAGGTCACATTGTCCGTCAGTATACTTAAACCAGGCAACAGGTCGTTGGAGTCTTTATGATATCAAGACCTCGATCCCTGCGCCAGTTTTATTAGATGGACGAACTTTGTTTCACTCACTTGGGGTACATTCAGCACACTGGTAGCTCTTGCAGTGCAAAAACTGAGCTCATACATTAGTTTCAAGCTCGAAGTATATAATTTTGCAATGTATCAACCATGTCACGCAAAATTTATTCAATGAAAGGGAAAAAATGACCTCTCTGGCGAGTATGAAATATTGACGTAGAACACGAAGCCCATTGGCCAACTCTTTAGTAGCAGACGAGTTGTTCCATTTTCGATTCATTTGTTACTAATGAATATTCAGTGATTGTGAGAATTGGCTGCACAGACTGACTGACAAAATGAGCCTTCAGGTGAAGATGAGATGGAGACGATGTTGCTCATCCACTGAAAATCTTCACAGGTGGGATTCAGGATGGGTGACTTGGAAGAGAGAAAGTGTAAATCACTCAACAGGAGGAATAATTTGCCTGAGGAATGACCTTCACGCAGCCGCTTACAGATGATATACAGTTTTAATTTATCCACATGAATGCAACATTTAGTGATTGCTACTTTATTTCACATAGCGATATATACCTTTTCCAATATTATTTTGGTACGGAGATAGGCCTTTGATAAGGTCGACGTTAGAAGACCTTTTGGGGTAATGATAGATTTTCTGTGTTCCCTGATCTACAATGTAGACTAGGTGTAACGTTGGTGTAATTTTTTAAAGGTTTTGTGACATGCCTCTTGAAAAGAACACCCTTCGTTCACAAGCTGCAAAGAAAAAACTGAGTCAAAATCCGTTAGAATTTTGTTTGTACCTTTAACCGTTTTTGAGATACGACTTTTCAAATTTTGAGAAAAATGCAAAACATATGTCATGGAGTGTTGCACAGTGTTAGTATTTCCTTTGTCAAGCCTATATATTTTTCCACCTAATTACTTTGTTACTGAGTTTCGTATTGGTAATTGATATCGATATTTTTGAGGAAGAAATACATACTTCCAAAATAAAATCCCCCGCGCATATAAAATTCTCAAATGTCCTTGAAATAAAGATTACATAAACAAAGGATTAACATAAGACCTGTTTACAGGAGTCCATCTCTTGACCTCACAAATTTGCATACTTACAATGTTTATTCATGATACAGCTGTGAGACACTAATTTGCCTCTAAATCGGTCAATCATTGACGGATTTTGATGGTGTTTGTGACTGTTTTCAATATTTTCAATGCTGAATCCACCCAATAGTCCAACATGTCATTTTCATGTCACACTTCAGACGATTGTGTACATAAATGTTAAATCTATTTTCTGTGTTAAATTCCCAAACATACCATTCCCTCTCACTAAATGGGTCCAGCTCGGCTTCAATTGATGTAGTGTCGTCAGCAAGTCTTTTCAATCCCTCGATTGCAATCAAAATCAGAGAGGTCCACTTCACGTTTGTCCGTGGACGGTTGTTCATGTTCGCCGTTTCATAGCAACGAATCAATTACTAACTGCTCACGGTGTACAGTAAGTATATCTTGACGTTTGTAGAGCTTCAGCAAGTTGGTTTGCTGTCACTAGCTCCCGAGTCATCAGCTCTGTCACAGTTCATAAATCAGTCTTGACAGTCTATCGTGCTACGCTTGAAAAAAACGTAAAATATATTTTTAACAAAAATTCTAACTGGAAATACTGAGAATTTCAGGCGATTGTTTTGTCTGATAGTTTGATGGCCATTTGATACATCTTTGGGACTGATATTCTTCGGAATACAGACAGTTCAACCGTGACGGACCTAAGTACCGTCAGTTCAATTTTTAATCGATTCCGTCTTTTTCAACCCGAACATGTGATTGACTTGATGCAGTAAGTGACAAAACTGACATTATGAGACGATATTACCAATTTAGGTCTGAACCGTCCGACAACCGAAATTGTGAAGGTTGTTAACACTTCGACAAAACGTATAAGACCATCTTCCTAATCCGTAATCCGATACTGCACGTTCAATTATAGTTTATAAATGAAAGATATAGCTACTTTCACATGAAGCGATAGGTAACAAAAAAGAAAAGAAAACCACAAGAGAACGATTCTGAATTGAAATTCTTTTCCTTGTAAGAGAACAGCTTTCAAAAGTCATCACACTATTCTTTACAAATCTATAAAATTGAGAAGAAAATAGTTCTTTCTGAAAATTGTCATCACCCCCCCCCCCCCCCCTCCACACGCACACAGACAGACACAATAAGCACAGTAAGCGAAGAGCACCAATGGACATGTTGTGACTTATGTTGTCTGTGCTTCAAACGTGGACATCTCCTGCTGATGAATACAGGTATAGCAATTAATCTAGCACTGCTATATGTAGGTATATGTGGGATATGTGGGATTTCCCATCAGTAAATTCTATCTGGGTCTGTTGATGCAGGATATATATTTTACTTAACTGCATATTGTCAGACATTATGGCTGGTACTTTCCTTGACATTATGACTAGCAATTTGACATTAATTTTCGTGATATTGTTTCAAACTGTTGTGATTAATTAAAATCATTAGCGCAGTCTTAGGCTTTTCGTTTCAACCCGTATACGGTTAAACTCCTTTAAGCATACCACGTATCAAACAGCATTTTCTCTTTCCTTATTTTTACTTCATTTGTTTATTTCTACAAAAGGCGAAAGGACACCCTCGGCAAAATATGAAGTATCGAAATCATTGTTTTCAATTATACTTGACATACTGCCCTTCAATAACCTCCCTGCAGAAGTCAGACGTTACATAATGCTCGCCCACGCACTTGCTCAAGTCGTACAGCATAGGCTAGCGTATCTAAATACTAAATACCGGTTAATGCAGGAAATGCAGCAGAGTACAAGAGGAACTGCAGAGCAAAGAAAAGGTACAGAGGTTTACAAAGCTACTAGTGACAACAAAAAAGATGCAAATGAAGAAAATATACAAAGACTCACAAAGCGACCATTTAGAACGGTTTGTGACACTGGTAATGGGTGACTGCTACTACAGTCTTTGTTGCCGAGAGCAAATGTGTGTGAACTTATACGAAAGTTCCATTCTATTTATTTCCTTTTTCTATCGGTGGTAGATTTGAACTTGGAGCTTACAAGAAAAGAGGAGCCACTAGAAAATCTTAAATGCATCCAAAATAATTTTATTATTTCGCATGTATAGGATTGAGAAGTCAACTTTCATCAAAAGTTTGTCTGTTTGTGTGTGTGTGTGTGTGTACGCAACGATGGTCGACATGGCATGTGTCATAAACTGAACGGTTTTGTAACGACTTAGACGTAATTCGACATGGTCCAACTTACCTGTGACAGAATGACCCAACCCACAAATCACTCATCTTCACAGATCATTCGTAATGACACGCTTCATTCGACACATGCATGTATGGCCACATAAAACAGGGAAGTTTGTCATGTGGATAAACATAACCTTTGTCTCTATTCGTCTGTGTAATTTAGTGTCATGTTGAGTTACCTGCCACCTAGTGTGTGCTATATCACGGTCACCTGCCACGGATCGAATTATATCACCTCTGAATATTTATTGACTATTTTACCGTGCAAATCTTTACGCGGTAAAATAAAACTGTAACACATTTCATATTTGCTCTTTACAAAATACAATGTCAAGTCAGTCAGTTTTCCAGATATGGTGATGTGTGTGACGTCCATGATGTATGTTTGCTATACACACACACACACATATATATATATACTTAATTTTATGTAAAGTTAACTTTCTACACGTGCATGATCCTTACAGGACTAAAATTTCAACTTACAAACACGAGGAATGGTGATATATTAAACTAGACAGTTTGTCTTCCTTTTGGCATGGATCCATTAGTACTGGACAGTTGCTATATCATACAGGATTCACGTATTTTAGCTGTATTTGGCTTTTGACTTTAATCAATCCTTCTATAAAAGAAGAGGTCAATCCTTCTATAAGAGAACAGAACACTGGGAAACGGGAGCTTCTTTAGACATGAATGTAGGTCAATGGTCACCTGGTGTAAAAGCCAAAACCTCGCTGTCGCGTCTCCTGATAATAAACAACAAGTTAAAGGTGATTGGCCATCTTATTAACATCCCTTGTGACGTCATTCTCGCTCTAGTCCCCCTTTTCGAATGTTACTGGTGCTGTTAGTTACTCTTTTGCAAACTTTAGTCATGTAGACTGGATGTACTATTATTTTGACAGCAAAGACGTACATGAACAAACCACCTGCCAATGTTTCATTGCTACTAGTCAGTGACCATAACTATCGAAATTCCCATTGAGTTTATATCAAGAAGAGAACTGAGGTCACATAAAATATCTATAAGAATCAGAACCAGTTACCTCTAAAATGAAATAAGACGTTTATTTTTCAGGAAACGACCATGTTTTTTTTAAAGCAATATTTATGTACATGGAATGATAGATTATCCAAAATGAGGAAGGGCAGTATAGCCTTCTCTTTCAAGAAATAAGTTTCTCGCAGATAGAAATTCAGTTATTTGTTGTCAACTTTAATTTGTTCACCCAAACTTTTCGATATTCAAATGATGCATCTTCAGTGTCTCATCTCATACATCATCTTTTGAGGAGGTAAAGCTTTTGCTGATGTTTATTGAGGAGACTGAATGATCATTTTTAACAATGGTTGAAGCTATCCTCTCATATGTCATGTCGGTGTATTCTAAACGCGGTATTTCCCTCTAAATTTCATTGCTTGAATGGCTTTGGCGTTCCAGAGATACCGTTAGTGGTTTTAGTTTTCCCTTATGATTATAACTAAACAATACAATTATTGACTATTACTTGAAATTTTCAGACATGCGAAATATTTAGTTTTATTCCACACCGAAGTACCACATCTAAAAGCTTGAAACTTTTGGATACCCTATATCGTTGGATTTCTTCATGACAGTACTGTAACACGTATTCGTATTAGGCCTGCACAACATAACAGGTGAATAGTGATTCCTAAATACAATTTCAAGTATCTCAAAAGTTTTCATCCAGTTACCTGCTCGAACTTTGATCTTCAAATGGCCCTCCGGAGATTTACATGGAATGGTCGGGAACGAATAACAAAAGATGATTTGCAAAATACAAACTTGTTTTTGGACAAATATATCGTGACGTTGGACAGTTTGTTAGAAGTCAACTCACTGTTGGGTTTTCTGCTGAAGGTAATTGAGGAAGAGTGTGTTAGGGAGGTAGATCGGTGTCTGCGTCAGTTGCAAGTTCAGTCTTATCCTCCCTTCCCACCATTCTCCATTCCCTTCCTGAACCTGTCCGTGTTCCATTTACTGCAAATAAGTGGGCTAAACTGCTTGGAGAAGCTCGGCCACGCACTTAAAATAGATATCATCACATGTTAGGGTTTATAAATGTGTTACAGTGTCAACTTTAGTTCGAATTTAGTAGGGGCGATTCCCGGTTGACGGGGGGGGGGGGGGAGGGGCTGGGGTTGAAGTTAGTCGTCAGGGCCGGATACACTCAAAGAGCATGACAAGTATTTATTTGTTGTTATTTACAAGTAGATTGTGTAGGCTTCTTTTCAGGGTCAATACTGTTCACTGACCTGTTGAATGTTACGTGCAGTAATGTAACCGGAGTTAATGGGTCTGTCTGATCGTTGGGTTTCTCAGAAATTGCTTTGTTTGTTAATATATGATTCAAAAGTGACAGGCCACCCCTGGGTAGTAATAAATAGAAGCAGTTTGCACAGCATGTCATCGGAGAGGCTGTAGTTTAGCCGACAGCTTCTAAAGTTCCATTTCACTGTTTCTCTTATTCACTCCAGTTTCTTTGAGCTGCCGTGCCCGTGAGCGTTGTCTTATCTTTAAATATTCCTTTGTTACGTTATAAGTGAACCAGTCAGCACCTGTTACAACGACTTTGCTGGCAACTGGGTGCTACAAACCTTCGTTATGCTACTCCATTTAGAAAACCACTCTTGACAGGGATCAAGAACTGGATTATTAAACTTTAAATTTGTTGGACAACAAACATCTTTGATGCCAAAAGTTACGACACTGACCCTGCAGTGTAAGATGACCATCACATCTTAACTACCTGGGTGTTGGAATGATCAAACCTCACTGCGCCAACCTGTAATAATCCTATGAGTGTGTATGGCTTTTTTGTGTGTGTCTGTGTCTGTGTATCTGTTCGTGTACGTTTAGAAAACAGAAAATTTATATTTCAGGTTGAATCCTGCTCATTAATAGAATCAGTGTAGCTCATCTCTGGTTTTTTAAAACATGCAGCACACTGGTTAAGGTCAAACTTAAGATTCTCTCAGAATGAAATGGATTAAATTCGAATTGTGATGCTCTGATCACGGAACTACCATCTAAACCGCAACTCCCTGTTCTGATATATTCAATCCGCTAAATCTATTTAGAAATGCTGCAGCCGTGATGTGACGTCAACACTTTCTTACATGAAAGTATCACTGAAACGTTGATTGAAGCCTATATTTCAGAATAGCTTAATCGATTAATAAGACAAAACTAAAGACTGTTTCATTTTTTTACTTTACCTACCATGTCCACCAAAACTTAAAGCAAAAGACATGAAAGGGCTGTATTTTCAATATTTAACCTATAGCAGAATTTAAAGAATTGTCGAAACTAATCAATCCACTTTATTCACCGAGTTATTGGAATATGAACTGATCAGTATATTGCTAGTTATTAATTTCTGAGAAAAAAGATTCTCTGCTGGTTTACACAACGTTGACATGTCGTTCAACACGAAAAGCCAAATCTGAGAGCCATGCGAAGTAATTTTGAGTGAATACAAAGCCAAAACATATATTTAAAACAATACTACTGTCCACTAGTAACCGTGGAAACATCATCGCAAGACCTAATGATATGTCTGACCTTTAGGATTTCTGATTGGTTGATTCAGTACATGGCTATACCTCGTAAAGACAATGGCATGGTACCTCTACGATTTGGAAATTCAGTCTTATTAACGAAATCATTAGCTAATGACGTAACAGAATACAGCCATTCCGCTGATAATTTCAGTTATGTAAACTCATTATAGAATAATTACAGACATAAATGTGGCTCACTGAACAGTGTTCCTAACAGCTATCCAAGTTGCAAATACAAACGTAGCCTACTGTTGCTTTAATCAGGAGTCACTTTTTTAAAACGCCGTTGTGAAAGTGAGCCCACACAAAGAGGCCTCTGGAGGGATGAACTTTGGAAGACCCAGTAGAGGTATCGGGTTTTCTTTGCAGTTGGATTGCTTGTTTTACTGATATCGACGTGAGTACATGTAATAATTGACTACAAGAACGATCTGCAATCATTTAACCCATTTAAAACATAGTTGCCTCTGGACATGCCAAAAATAAGTTCTGAGAGAAAAGTAGCAACCATCGGGAGCATCACAAAAGATGACAATTGCTTGCCTACTAAATGGTCACTACACATAAAGTTTACGGGTTAGCCTTTCTTGTGCTTTCCTTCTACCACATGTATTGGCTGCTGAGTATACTCTTTTCATATAAGCCTAGGTTAGGCTTTTCTATTTTCTTGGACGAGCCTGACGCTGTTCTCAAAATTGAGGACACAGCGGCACGTTGTTACAGGGACTATCTATTATGTTCGACCTTCACACTGACTAATTTTGTTTTCTCCGTCGGAGAAAATCTCGAGGCTGTTCTGTTGTCATAGTAACAACTCTAGATAGCCAATTTACACGGAGACTCATGATGCTAATATTTTCATATTGTTCTCCACTTCAAAGTTGACCTCAACGAAGAATGGATATAAATACATATATTCGTTGAAGATATTTAAGGGAATATTCAAAACACTCTTGCGACGTTGTACAACAGCTGACGAGTAATTTGTGTTTTTGAGCCTCTATTTACCGTCTCCCGTCATGCTTAACAGTTCGGTCATAGTTAGACAATGTAAGATGTTTTGCACGAGAGGCAAGTGTCACTGCACGTGACCATTTCTATTACTAAGAAAGTGTCACCTGTGACGGGAAAAAAAATGACTCGTGTAGAGTTCTTTGTGCGTCTTGAGAATTAAATGGCCTAATGCTGCAGTTCCGTGCTCACTTTAGCTTTTGCAGGGTGCACTATCTATTTGGTGGATTAGGAAAGTTTGCACGCAACGACCCCACCAATACCAGGATGTTGTTTCAGGCTACTTCCATCCAAAACAGGGCATCAGAAACTGTGACGGCCGAATGGTACTGACGCTGGTGCTTGAGGTCAGTGGTTGGAGTCCCACCGTCCCCTGAGGGGTCCTCAAACTTGGACGAGACCGGTCGTGACGTAGATTTTTTTTTTTTTGTCTTGCTCCAGTTTATTTCTATACTTGCAAATGTAAAATGTTCGCTTGTTATAGGGATGAATTAAAACAATGAAAGAACACTTCATGAAATTGTTACTTTATGTACATATTAAGAAAAACAAAAGTTAACGTCCATCCTCCTTTGTGCGTTTTATCAGTGTCTAATTTTATTTTCTCTAGCCTTACAACCCAACACACCCCCTCCACCACATATGTTACTTCTTGTCCCCTGGTCTGTGAATATTTGGAGGCTCACATAGCGAAATGAACGGATCTTCAAATTGCAGCCTATATCATCCACCGTGCCTTCACAACAACGACGAGCGGTTGTATCTTCTAAAACTGTGTATACGCAGGCAGGACGGTAGTCGACTAACTCTGGTGGAGGTTCACCGCCCTTTTCGACTTTATTGTTTTAGCCTAAATGAATTTTGGTGGAAAAATATAGCTTCCACCTTCCTCTTCCTGGTCTGATCATAAACCATGGCCTTACTCATGCCCTTGCCATTAGCATATTAACAGGCTACACCGGTTGAGTCTTCTAACGAATGTAATGGCCTGCTGCGAATGATTATAAAATGCATTCATTCGAGTTTCTTCAAGGGCATGCTTGAAAAATTTGGCGAGACCTTCCATATAGCTGTATTTTATTATACCCTTTGTGTGGTTGCCTAAGGCGGAGTATGTAGGACTTTTTACATCCAGGGCAAATCTGATCAGCATATTTTACGTTTTTTTTTGTAGCAAACCATTTCATTGTTTAACCTCTTCTGGCGGCTAAACTGAGGTATTTTAAAATATAATTTGAGAAAATGTCACACCCCTCTGTGTACCTCAGAGGTTAAGAATGAACCAAAACTAAACTCCACGTGACCCTAATCGTAAATTATTCTGAGGTACTTCAGAAAACAGTGGATCGCTGAGGAGATTGCAAATAGTTGGTGTTGGGTTATATATATAGAAACCAAGATGTAACCTCAAGCCACATTTCTGGAAGATAAAAAAAAAGAAAGAAAATACTCGTTGGGCTTTCATGATCATCGTTGGAGTAGTTACGACCCTTATTGCACTATCGTTTGAGTTACATGTAACGAAAATGTATAAGAGGAAATGGAAGGTTCATTCTAAATTTGAAAAGTCACCAGGTACACACATGGATGATAAAGTTATTCCATGCCAGCTTGAACCACGAACCATCCGGGAAAGAATGAGTAGAATGTGCAGTTACATCATTGATGAAAATATTCCTTATATGATTGTCAATTGTTACCTTATCCCACTGGCTGAACCAAATCCTTTGTTCTTGGGCGGTGCCAAACTGATGGTACAGTAATATGGGGGAAGAGGTCTAAAAAATGTTCTTGAAGAAATTCTATTCAAATGTGATTTGGTGTGACAAAACTGTACAGTTTTGCGGTTATCTTCTAAGGGAGATTCTTTATGCTTGCTATAATTCTCGGTTAATCTAAAGATCAAATTTTCGAAACAATTTTTGGCCCATCTTTGGGTGGGACCATGGTCCGCCCCACATTTGGATCAGTCTGTGCCTAATCCTTCCCTTCCCCTCATTTCTAAATATAGGCTAGGCCTGTGGTCGACCCTTCGGTGATCGTTTTGTGTGGATTGTAATTTGTTTAACCATAGTGAACATAACGCGAACAAACGTCATTAATTACACCATATAGGGTGAACTTTAGAGAAGAACACATATAGGCTTCTTTGAAAATACACTGTTTGAATTGTACACATGAATGCCACACATGACAACAATAACATCTCTACCTTGGGCCTGCTATATAACATACAGGCACCGATGAAAGAGTAAGTATGGTAGTCAAATATTTTCGAAATGTAATCACTGCTGCGGTGTTACTTTTATGGAAATATTTTGTAGAAAGGGGTATAGGTCTCCTCGATTAAGGCATTATGGGACGAAGTTACGCTGTAAGTGCGGTTTTATATCGATTCTTTTAATCGAAGTGATAGAAAAAGATGAGAAAATATCACACGCCCTCCGCTTTCTTTTAACAGTCACAGTTGCACATTGGTGATAATCAGTCGAGTTACATAATTGATTACAAACGACATTGCATGGTCATTGGTTGCTCTGAAAGTTTAAAGTACCTTACGTCCTTTTCTTTCTCTCTTTCTTTCTTTTTTTGCCAGACTTATCTGTCTACTTCCCGACAGTTTAAGGTTTTGCCAGAAAGAGTAAAAATCTATAAATAGGCATCTAATTTCCCTTAGGATAGGTTCATCGTACGGTTCTCTAACGGCTCTGTCGTCTCCCAATGCGGTGCTTTCGATGGTAGACGAGAGATTATATAAAAGCTCTCAAGACGTCTGTTAAGTAAAAGTAATGCCCAGTAAAAAACAGAACAATGCAGATGATCAGTTTCTAATTTTGTACATTACTCTTCTGTGATGGATTGATTACGGTACATGAACAAATTGATCAAGGATGTACCTAACCACGATAACCAATAAAAGACAGAAGAGATGTAAGATGCTGCATCCTCTTTCGTCGCGTCGGTCCCTTTCTCTCCCTCGCGTCATCATCATCAGATGACGTCACGTGAGCTACCTCCCCATAGGTCTTTCAATTACTTGACTTCTTCTAATCCTGTCCATTTCTTTTAATCTATCCATTCTCTCCACTAGGTAGATGAGTCGAGTTGGATGGTTTTGGGGCACTCTTCTATCTCGCGGAACATGCCTCCTATCCCCTACCCCCCCCCCCCCCTCCGCCCCATCCCAGTATAACCATGGCAAGAAATAGTAGGCCTATCATAAGCTATAACGGTGCCTAATATCCAAGTTGGAATCGTGTAGATTTATGAAGTCTATAACGTGCGGATGTGCACATGAAAGCTTTGCATGTCCTCAGTAAACAGTGTCCCGAAGTTACCCAAACCACGAAGTCTGCAAGGACCAGCGCAATATTCTTTCAAAGTTCATTATGTCATTATAATTCCCTAGTAGTCAGTGTTTATTACACGATTTGTCATTTAGTTCTTGAAATAAATTTGACGGTTTGAATATGTTGCTACACTGAGTGAATAACAGCTGTCTTTCGTGTAGACAAATTAGCGTAAACTTGTTAACGGTAAACACACCAATTCTTGAGTGGATGTTTACGATTATCGTTCTGTTCTGTTATTGTATGTTATTGTTCTGTTCAGTCAAGGTAAATGCTGTTAGATTTTCTTGGTCATGTGACAGGTGAGAAACGGGTATAACATCGACCCCTACGAAGTCGTGGACCGCCGAGCCAATCTTAAAGTGTGTGGGGGGGGGCGCAGGGGAGGGGGTGGTCATTCAAACGGTCCCGCACTATGTTTCTCTCAGTTACCGGTCTTAAGTATAGACCAAAATACCCAGGGCAGAAAAGTGCGGTCCGGGCTAAAATCTTCGTGGTACTCCTCTCCCCAGTCGCTGCAAGTCGCCATATTGGGATCATGAATTTTACATGACGTGACGTCGATGTTGTTTTTTTGTATTTTTATATACGGTTGATCTACATCCTGTTATTGAATTACTTGAAAAGAAATATATAGAATTTGATGATAAATGGGATGGAGGCGGATAGTTACGTGGTAAGGATCTGATGAATGCCAAGATGGGGGATGGGTGGATGTGTGGATTCGATTCGCCTTTGTATGAATGGGCCTGGCAGGTTAACAGATGGGGTGTGGGAGTATGGATCTCATGTGAATGGATGAAAGCGGGTTTGATGGATGGTTGTCGGAGTATGGATCAGATCCGATGTATGGATCAGATCCTGAGTGACTGACATATCGTTGGTTGCGTATAGATATGATACGATGATAAATGGATCATAGAGGCTGATGGATAGATTGGCGGGGTGCTGTACGGATTCATCTGTACCTGATTAAAGCTGGTTATGATGAGAACGATTCTTAGCATTCAGTAGTCATAGAAACATTAAATGATATAACGCATAGTGCACTTAATACGTGTAACATTAGTGGTAAAATACCCTGAAGGCATGTCGGAGATTACCCATGTATGAGTCATCAGCGGGTTAACTTCCAACCATCTGTAATCTGTAATAATATAGCCACGAATTAAAGGCAAACCACGTGTCTTGCCTCCCCACATCGTTACTGAGCGAGTCAAAGACAGAAAAAGAATATCACTAGGTGGTATAATGATCATCGATTTGCTTCCCTAGATGTCTGTCATTCATTATTACCAAGATGTTGAACGTACTGCTTCCGCCGAATCCTTTGTTATATATACCAGTAATATCTTTGGTATTCCTTTGTTATGACCTCTGCAACGAACAGACTTACGGTAACACAGTACGACGGTAATACATCTTTAGTAATGGATTAATCACGTAGACCTTACCTCGTATTTTCTTTTAACTTTTAAATCATTTAGTTGACTTTATGTTCAAGTTGTGCATCCACTCAGGACTTTTATTTGATTTTTTTTTTTCAAATATTATGATTTAAAGGGAAATAAGGCGTTTGTTTTACAGAAAATAATCATATTTTTAAAAACCCATGTTCGTGGACATAGAACTATCAGATAATTAAAACAAAAGGGAAGGACAATGGGTGGCCTTCTTTTCAAGAAATAAGTTTTCACAGATGGAAACTCAGTTATTTGTTGCTTAACAATAATTTGATTACCCAAACTTTCCAAAATTCAAATGATGCATCTTCCTTTACTCATCACGAATACAGTGTTTTGAGATGAAGCTGTCGCAGATGTTTATTTAAGAGACTGACTGGTCTAATAATGGCTAAAGATATTTTTTCTTGCATGCCATGTTGGTATATTCTAAACGTCCTTTTTTCCCTTTAAAAGATTCCATGCACTGTTCTGATGGTGAAGACCATCATCACAAACACTATTCATCCATTGTAATATCGTTGACGGTTGGAAGCTGCCGTCCATCCCCTTACATCTCTGTTTGTTCGACACTAACGATCAAATAGAAGGTAAACATTATGTGCAGATAAAGAGAGAACCTGGTCACGCTGTTACGTAATGCGGTTCCTTGTAGTACAATGAAATTCTCCATTGTTTTTAATATATAAGAGAATCGAAACCACGAAATGAACTTTAGACTTACCAATCCTAATCACTGGTATAGTTCCGCGAAAGATTAAAAAGTTTAAAGAAGGTGGTAACAGTGTTTATTCACAAGGTAAAATTTGCATCAGTGCTGAACCATGCATGAGAACATCAGCTTATGTTAAATAATGTTAAGTTTCATGAAATCTCACTAAGTCAAATCCACGAGGATGACATGACGTCAGCACAAGCCTTTTGTGTCAGCCAACTTCAGAATTTGAGATACGCCGTAATGTAAGACTGAAGAAAAGCATAAAATTTACACAGAAGAGAGTTTTTCACATAAAATCGCACTTTCTCTCTACTTTGTCATGGGAGCTTGGCCCCTTTAAAGACTTCTCAGAAGGGTATGCTGTTTAGCTCACCCAGCCCCCCCCCCCCCCTTCAGTGCGGTTTATAATTAACGCCTCAGTGGAGATAAATAGGTACACAAGACTACATCAAGTGCTGCATGAATAACGTTCTTTAGCAGCCTACACCAACACGAAGGGTTAGAGGGGTGTAGAATCTTTAGACTCCTGCCATAAACAAGTAAATAAAAGGGTAGCGGGTGGGTTCCTTCTATTCTTTAGAGGTACCTTTCCCCCATCCCAATCCAATAAATACTGAAGTTGCATTGTACCTACTGTATATTTTACCGTTGTATTTTCGATTTGTCTCCCAATGTTAGCATTGCCCAATGATGCGTCAGCATTCTTCAATAACATGTTAGCATTGCGCAATAATGTGTTAGCATTGCGCAATGTTAACACTTGCTAACTGGCAGAACATTCGTTAGTCGTACCTTTAGTAAAAGTCACTGATGATTTAAATAGTGTTGATTTATTGAGCAGAAAAACAGTCGAATTGAAGACCTTGAGCAGTCATTACACCTGATGCGCTCTGTGAGCACTTGTAAACATTTCTACATTGTTTTAGTTGGGAGCTTTGGTTGTAGTTTCGGTGTGACTGCCGCTACACCGGCACAAACTGAGGGTATATTTCAATAGTGGAAAATAAATTCAGGAACTACAACTGCAGAACATCCTGTCTCTGTGTTAATCTCTTCTGGTCCTGTCTCTAGCTGTTACTACTTGTCACGGTACTTCTGTTCTGAATATACCAAAACCGCGCCGGGCAACGTCACAATAGGTTAAATACGTCACAACAGGTTAAATACGTCACATTACGTCACCGACTGGGAAAGAGCACTATAGGTGTTGCAATTACGTATTACCACACCAATATTTCCTACGTGCAGTGTGAAGAAACGTAACTCTTACCCGAGGTTGTTGCCAGGCATGTCCAATGATTGGAGGAGGGGAGCCACATATTGTCAAACGTATGTGATAGAACATATTCTAAGTGGAATCTGACTCCCCCCCCCCCCCCCCCTCCAAGGTTCGATTGACGCGGAGCGTACGGTTTTTTTTTCGAAAGCTCTCTGCCTACAACTCTGATCGTTTTTTCGGTTTTTACATTTTTCCTTGCAAATAAAAACTTGCTTTTTCGTTGGTGGCTCAAACTGTTGATGCCATATCTAATGTGAAAGATTCATAATAGACGGATAAAATGGCTAAGAGTTTGAATTGGAGATGTTTCTCATATCTGCAATAATTTTGCTTCATTAATTTTTTATGGCATTTGAATGGCAGTTTCTCTTAATTTTCATTTGACCATCCCGAGTTTTCGTTTTTCTTTCTTCAGGTGACACTCCATGTTGGGCTGGCACCACTGGAGGGAAATGCTTCACTTTCAAATTTTCGTCTGCCAGCGACAACAAAAACATTCAATCTGCGGAACTATGGGTATACTGGAACGGATCCGTTTTTACAAGTCCTGAGGCGGCGTCGAACTTGACGGTCGAACTGGAAGAAGAACCTGTTCGCCATTCTTCTCTTCCAGTGGCACTAGGCTCGACGGTGCTTCGTGATCCAACGACAGTCGGCTGGCTGACCTTCGACGTAAAGCACAACGTGAGAAGATGGCAAAAACACGGTATCGATGAACATACCATCCACATAAAAACACCGGAGTTGAGTAGCGTCGGTCAAAATGAAGTCACCCGAGCCTTGACGGCTTCGACGCGAGGGGGCTATGCGCCATTCATCATGATCGATACATCCAAGAATAGACGCAGGTCTCGAGCTAGGAGAAGCAGTGACTGCACCTTCGTTGGTAGTTCCTCCTGCTGCAAGGAAAGTCTCTTCATCCGTTTCCAAGACATCGGATGGGACTGGATCATTCATCCAGATGGATTCCAAGCCAATTTCTGCAGAGGGGCCTGCCACCTGTCGGCCCACCTGCAGTCAGGTAACGACGGTCCTTTGGCAAACGTTCACCACGAGCGAAACAGGGAACTGCGAAAGCGGGGCTTTGAATTCGAAACCTGTTGTTCACCTAGATCGATGTCCCCACTCGAGGTAATACACTACGCAAATTCCAATTTCGTTCGTTCCATCATTCCAGAGATGAAGATTGAAGTCATGTGGGTGTACCTTTTGAAGGAGGTGCTCTTTATGGATATCCACGCTCCTTTTGAAGGAGAGCTCACTATGCATATTCATGTCCTTTTGAAGTGCTCGTTATGCATATTTATTCACCTTTCGAAGGGTAGCTCACTATGCATATCCATGTTCGTGCTTCCTCTCACGACAAATATCGTACGTGACCAACAAGGTGCAGACATACGCCCACCGCCGCCTAAACTGGCAACGCTTTCCTGTGATAGTGTATCCGATGCTTTAAGATGTTGCCTGGCTCCCTTCGTTCTTGTGATAATTGTGCAAATATTTCGTTGCCAAAATTTGAAGTTTATAAAATTTCAAAGTCTATCCCGCACTCACTGTCGAGGTGTCAGCAAGACATTTAAAGTCGACAACGGTGATGCCGCCAAGTAAGAGCAAAGTTGTGAGAAACTATACTCCAACAGTTTCCGTCAAAGTTAACCGTAAAGTTGACTCACAAAATTCAATATTTATGATTCACACCGAATTACGGTTTTAGTACTCGGTGACAGCAATATGGCTTTCAGGAGTGCACATGATGGTCTTAACAGCATCAATATATCATCACCAAGAGCATCACATGAAAGATGTGGTAATTTATTTTCAAGAGGCTGAGAAACTTGAGATGCTTTGATGTGGTTACACGATCTAATTGAAATCGATTATGATCATATCGACACATCTACTTCTATTTTTTAGGTAACTTTAGTGACGTATATATTGTGTTGGAGTTATTTCGCTTCCATCAATACACAACGTATTCATCGTTTCCATAACGGTAAGTAAGGACCCTGCCTAAATAAAGCAATTCTACAGAATTCATAGTAAAAGCAATAAGCTTGCCCAAAAATAGAGGAGGCTGACAACAGTATCATTTGTGATTTCAATCATGACAATACTATTTTTTGCTTTTTCTGTACAAAAAAAAATAATAAACGCCGCCACATGTACACAAATTGAAACTTTGATTAATTGGTAACTTAAAGAGGCTCATTGTCTTGTTTCGTGAAATTCACTAAACTTGTCTCGACCTGTCAAGTTTGATTAACGTAGTATAGTGACAAATGTTCAACCTAAGAGGAGCCCAATGTTTCACCGTACAATGGAACGTTGATGAGTGAGTAATTTAATGATTGAATTCAGTTTTTGAAAATTCGTGACCAGACACTTTTTATATTATTTATTATTCACATGCACACAACCAGAACAAGAAAGGGTAAAAAAATTAAAAAAATGACAGTTTTCATAACAATTGGATGTAAATCTTGACTAATTATGCTAATTATAGCTATTGTCCGTGTGTTCATACCCTTCAGAATCACCACAAATTTATTGCTATCAACTCAATGAGCCCCTTTAAACATCTTTTAGCCCTGCCTGTACAGTTGCGGGACACTGATCAATGGCAATAGTACTACAACTGTGTCAATTCCAGCGCTTTCGCAGCATCAGCTTATTCCAAGTTATGCAAAATATTTATTTGTATTCAATATTCCGAAGTTGAAATGAAAAAGAAAAGCAATCTACCAATGATTTGAAATCACTGGCGCAAAGTGGAAGGAAAATGTTGTGTAGAACTGCAACTGACCATCAGGTATTATAAGCTTATGGGGGGGGGGGGGGGGGGGACTAAACAGAACATAATCATACATCTATCTATTTACAACACCAAATTTGTGGCAAGTTTCAAGTCCAACTTAACATGAATTCAATTGAATTACCCAACTGCTGGGTCTCATCAGATATAGTTGCACCGATGAACTGATAAATGGACCCAACGTTTTTGCATCGTTTTATATCGAACTAGAATAGTATTTACAGCTATAGGGTCTTCTGTAAGTTAACGGACAAGGTTGATTTTATCTGGTTCTGTCACTCTTTGAGAGGCGCAGACCGTATGGGCAAAGACGAGGGCGGTGGCAAAACCCAATAATTATTTTTTGCAACCATCCCGCATAACTTTTTGATTGGAACAAACTGATCAACGTTCAGTCACATGTGCGGTGGGTTCGCCCTATTATTCCTACGTTGGGTACCACCTATGGGACTCTGACCTGGCTCCCACCCTGAAGAGGTGTAGGAGGTTACTTGGGAAGATCCTACAACGAAATTGTGGACTAAATTTTTGAATTTTCTTCTCAATAATAAATAATGCTCAAAGAAAAATTACTGTTGACTGCTGAAACCAATTAATGTAAATGATCACGCCTGAACAAAAGATATGTTCCTAACTTGGTTTAAATTGAGCCACCAGCAAACAAGGTCATATCTCATTCAAAGCCCATTGCGAAGGAAATGCAAATCACCCATGGGCTTGTAAGTCATTTGAATACTTAAAAACATTCTCCAACCAGATCTGGATTAATGCAGGTGAGCTGCTTAAATCACTTAAGCAAAACCGTTGGTATTAAATATCATGTGGGTCAAAGGTCATTCAGTACCATCTTATATTATATTGTGTGCTCGTTATCTTAACTTCAGAACCTAAAGGTTCTATCCATCAAGAGTTTGTAAATGTTAAAGAAACAATTATTTAATTAAAAACGAAAAGTATTTATATAGAGAGTGATATATTTAAATGCGAGTTCCTTGTTGTTAACAAGTCCTTTTTTTAATTTCTCCAAAAGGCCAATATCAGCTATAAGTAACTCCTACACCATTCGTTGATCGTATGGAAGGAGGCGACCGTTAACTGCTTTTGTAGCTTCATGGGTTTGACGGCGTGATAATGTATACCTTATCTAAACATGACTGCATTTTCAAATGTTTTCTTACCTATCGCATTCCAATAAAACAGTTTATGTGCAACAATGCTTACGACAACCGAGTTGTTACCGTTCAGTGCGTGCATGGTGTTACAATGACGTCATCAGCATGCCTTCAAAGTCACCTGTAATATCAGTTTAAGTCCAATGAACTATTGTCATTCTCCGAAGTGAAATGATGCAAATAGATCCCGTATGAGTTCACACAATATTGTCTTCGAAACGATATCGAGACTGTGGCTAGTCGGAGCTAGGTATTATCGATATTATCGCCCCCCCCCCCCAAAAAAAAACAAAACCCGGATTCATGAATCCTATTTTCACTATGTGGCTACTTGCAACAAATCATGACTATGCATGAATAATGGTGGGCGGGGCTGCACGTTCTGATACTCTGTATTATACGTCATGTTCCAGGAAGCAGATGAATGGATTATCAGATTTTCGGTTGACTAAACTTTCTCTTGTTCACATATGTGCTAAAAGAAAATGACGGTATATGTACATGAATTCTGTATGCTAACTGTAAAAGCTTACTGCTTTCGCATACGGAGACTTCATAAAATATTGAATGATTATATCTTGAAGTACATGATTACTGATATTACTGCACAAATGTTGGTCTTGCAATGCCCATCATAATTTTGAACTTACACGAACTATCTGCTCTTATAGAGAAGTTGAATCAGCGTGTAATTGTTTGCAGGCTGCAGGCACGTAGCCACTGAGGTACATGGGGGGACGTTCCCCACCCCCCCCCCCACAAAAATTAATAAAAGTTCCTGCTTTTTTTTTAAAATACAATACAGAGGAAAATCTGGAAACCTCACACAATTTTGGATCTAGAAGCCTTGAAAAAGGCAGAATGGTTTCAATTCTTTAGACCCCGCCCCCAGGTCTACAAAAATTTAACATTGATGTGCCACCCTACCGATTCCCAAGTTGGTTAGTCTGGCCACGGGCTTGACACACTGTTGGACCAAGTTAAAGTTTTTACATCATTACGTACTCAATACGGTAGGTCAGAGTATCGATACCAATAATCATTATTTCCATAACGTTTCCATCTAATTTATGTAAGTTCAATCAATAAAAAAAAAAATATTGAAAACTACTTCTTCTTCCTCCTCCCCTATCCGTTTTAAATGGATCTATCCCCTTCATATTTATTCTTCATTTTACATTGTGATCGGTTGTATGAAATGGTCTAATCGTTTATGTAACTGTACACGATATGCTGATATGACTGAGAAAACACTGCGGCCAATTCGTCTATTTGCTGGTTTGTGTCTTCTTTCGTTTTATTCATTCTGCTATCGTTGTTACTTCTCTTGATTTTTGCTTTACTTACTTTTTATAATTATTTTTGCAACCAGCCACATGTAAATTAGGCTATTCAAGGAGATGTGGCTGTCCCAGGGGCGGTTCTGGCTACCCCTCCACCTAAAAAAATAATTGTCAATGATTTATATAAGACAGTCATTCACGTATAAGTTTTGGAAAAGTAAGCGTTTGAAAGACAAGATCTCTAAATAATGGTCTGGGTGACTTTCACGAGGCCCGAGAAGTGCAATTTTTAATCTGGGATGCTTTTTGTCAAAATCCAAGAACAACGTTACCGCACTGAATTCTAGTGAACCTCCTAAACATACTGTGCTGCTGATTATCATAAATATTACGCCTGTGTTGCATGAGAAAGCCAGTATCTGAGTCATCGTTACACGATCCCTTGCAAGTAACTTCCCCTCCAATGTAGCATAAGAGGGCGACAAGTTTCTTCTCTGAGGAATAGACAAATTATCAAATTACTCACCCCCCCCTGCACTTCGCTGCTGACGCTATCCCCACTCCTTTCGTCCAGGACCCCACACTCCCAAAAGGGGAGTATAATTAGTGGCATCACATGTTTGTTTGCAGGGGGGTTCAAGAGACACGACGTGTCCCTAGGGGCATAGACAGAGCTTTATTTGGGGGGTGGGTTATGAATGAGTTGGCCTATAGTGTGATACGAAAATACGGTGTGCCTCTACAGCAGTGGCTCACTCAGATTTTTCGACAATGGGTTGACTGAGAAGTGTTGAAATACTATCTGAGCTATCATCTATCCATTACTATAAATATAGTCTGTTGGCGAGGATCGAACTAAAAAAAATGTTTACATAAAAACGCCGCTTTAGCGCCGGAAATGCCCCCTTACAGACTCAGGAAAGTAAGCTCCAGGAAATAATACTGACAGTGTTTTCTTGGACGAAGAAGCTTTCCTTTTATATTATTGGACCGTAAGTTCCGCTAAGGCTGATGAAATGTTACATTTACTGATGAAGACTGAAATACTTGCTTAAATTGTGAAGGCTGAATATGAGCAACACCATCATCATTCATTCCATGGATGAGAAACTGAAGGCCCTAAAAGCAGGGGGGTGGGGCACAGTGGATCAGATGTTTTCAAATTCAATTTATACTTAGTTCCCTGGCATAGAGAGTATCATTCTCAGCATTCATGAAATGACCTATGTCTACGATATACTTAAGCAAAGAAGCACCTATTTGGAATATTTCAAGTTTCTTTGAATTAATTATTAAATAATAGTTGTTTTGTGAATTTGATCCACTGTGCCTTATATACCCCTGGCGAGTGAATCACCCGCTTAGGGTAAGGTGACATACGGAAGTTAAAAACATTTTATTCGTTATAAACCCAAAGATCTAAATAGATTGTTAACAAAATGAAATTAAAAAAAGTAAGAGTCCAAGGTGATGTAAAAAGCAGCAAGCAAATATTAAAAGCCACTGGAATGGATGTGAATACTAAACTATCATAATGAACATATATCACTGATTATGTGCACGAACATAACTAATTCACTGTCACATTTGACAGCGTAGGGTTTATTTTTAATACTAATTCAACACAATTGGATTGTGTTAACGTTGCAAGTATGGGGTGCAGTGTATATTGAGCCTTGGTTCAGCCGATCACTGGCCTTGGTGATGCATGCACTGTCCGAAAATCTGCTGCGCTCCAACATTCTGTAAAACTACTGATAAAAACTCAGCTGAAAGCTGGTCTAACACATGGTCCCATGTTTGTAACTGTAATGATAATTACGATGATGATAAAATTAACTGCAACCATTTCAACTTATTATAAGAGACAGTTAGATGATGACTATAAACATTTTATTTTTTGCTTTACCTCCTCTTTCATTTCTTCAGATTCTTTTTCTCACTATCTTTTCCGTCAGTTTACTTTTTTTCGTCCACGTCATTCTCCTCCCCCCCCTCATATAGCGGCGACTGCCTCTCCCTGCCCTCCTTTATCCCCCCCCCACTGAGTATAATTCGAAACACGGTTCGTTCAACGTGCGTTGTGAATCCATCTGTTCAGACAATCCACGGAAACGTGGATATTCCAAGCTCATCTGCAGTGTCTCCATGGTAACAGACGTGATCTCGTGACGTACACCGCACCTTGTAAAATATAAATGTCTGATATCGAGAGAAGACGTCACTATTATAATGTACGCCAATGACGATCCTTTATACGATCCGAGAGATACAAGAGGAATGACAGACTAAATGCAATCAAATACCGCAAAAAAAAAAAAAAAATCAATCTCT
This sequence comes from Stichopus chloronotus, assembly GCA_021234535.1. Classification (NCBI taxonomy): domain Eukaryota; kingdom Metazoa; phylum Echinodermata; class Holothuroidea; order Aspidochirotida; family Stichopodidae; genus Stichopus; species Stichopus chloronotus. Next base: position 14,423,966 of record CM037839.1, on the reverse strand, counting down.
TGATCGGCTGTCTGCGTTGAGAGATTCTGACAGAACATTAGCTGCATATTTGTTTCTTTTCATTTCCTCGACATAAAATGAAGGACGACTTTATCTGCAGAACTAGCGTAACAGAGAGACAAAAGGTTACAAACCCATTAAGCTGTACAATTCCACGGGGGTGGAAGTAGTTTCTTGCAAAGGGTTGGATGGGGGGGGACGGATTTGTGAAGCATTCAACTCCCCTCCCCACCCCACCTCTACCCGGTACGTCGTTTGCACGTGAGTGATACCGGTAGGATACGAGCCAAGGGCATATCTAGGATTTTGTTCCTGGGGGGGGGGGGGCGTCACATAAATGCCTTGTAAAGAAGTCACGGTGGACCGTTTTAAACATGAAGCTACAGTGTTACGGAAATACAGTGTTCCTCCAGTACAACGGAGCAGCTTGTATCTCGTACTGAAGGTTTGGGTGTTTGATAATTCATGGGAACAACTCACTATATCTATCGCTACCATCAGTTGGCGTGGAGCATTCAAGAAAATGTTTGGATGCAAAATGTCCTCCAGATGGCCATAAATGGACCCCCCCCCCATTATTTGCTGATCAAGTGAGCTCATGATAATAGTACTGTCAGTATTTTATTGAATGAAAAACCCTTCTCCTTAACTTTATTGAAAATTTATCACTTTAAGGAAGCCTGTATAGAAGTTCAATTGAAGTTAGTTGAAGGATATCACCGCAATAATTGATTCATTTTCCGGTTCATATATTTTCATTTCACTTGAAATATCCGGTACACCAGTCTATTTATTTCGTAACCCCCCACCAAATCGTTCACCCCACTTCTTAGGGGAATTCCCCTGACTGAAACTTTTCTTGCGACTGGACACACCCCCCCCCCCGCCCTCCTCTTGACCTCACCATTGGTTGGAAGATGTTAGAGACAAAATAAAACGTTGACAAAACTATTGCAAATCATGAATTAACCATTCGGGGTCACGGTACACTCTAGTTTAGGAAAAGATATATTGTGTATTGTTTAATTAATTATTACGTAATATTGTATATATTATATTACGTAATTAATTTACGCATAGGATGGAAGGCTGGCTAATTTATTAGTCAAGAACCCTTTGACAAATCCGTCAGGCAGTGAGAGAATAATTATTCCGATCGGAATGCTGCAGGGTATACAGGATGCACATAACGAGGATAACGAGGATGAAAAAAATCTATAACCGATTGCATCATCAAGAGAATATTGTTAATATTACACATATATTATTAATCATATTGTATCACTTTTTTCGTATTTTAGCACGGTGATGACGAATCCCCATGACCCATATTTAGTCACCGGTATTTATTCGTTGCGATGGAAGGGCACACAATCTCACCTAAATGGGCACAAAGTAAAGAAGCCGCGGATAGAGGACATTCGCTAACGTTCAAAATTGATTAATTAAGATGCTTTGCCTTACAAGACAAAGAACATGGTAGATTATATCTTGGGTATTGATAAATTACGCCGAATATCATGTACAGAATTCGCCATAATTTATAACGTATTGTTCTCAGATTTCTTAAAGAAAAGAAACATCAAAATTATTGTAAAGCTCTAAGCCAGGTGATACAACATTATTTAATATACAACTGACTAATATGGATGGCTTTATACAATCCATTTAATTCCCGTCGTAGTAGGGACAAACTTTTGAAGGGGCCATATCGCCACCTTTGAACTTCGTGGCTCGTCGTGCAGATTACAAACCCGCCCTCTATTATCCTTCTCTTTATGCAAGTTCTCTAGTGATACAGCAGATAGAAGCAAACGTTGTCAAAGACGGCCAAAAGAAATCGAATGTGTATGAAGGTGGGTAGGAGAATGAGCGGCGTTCAAATTCTGGCCAATAGCGATGTTCAACTATCTGCAGTATAAAAGAGAACAAATGTCGCTGCCCGTATACGTGAAACAAGAGAGACAAAAGCGTTGTATGAATGAGTATCTGCCCGAGTTTTCGAAACTAATACCAAAAGACTTCCTATACCTCCTATATTTGACAAAATAGCTATAACCTGTCATAGTGTGGTGTAGATGTCACATGATCAACTGGTTGTAGTGTGTCAGATACCTGGTGCAATCTGTTGTAACTCGTAAGCGTTTCGTTTCATTGTTATGACATTGGAGAACAGTTCCCTCATGTCTCTGTTTTGTATAGGTCCTGTGATATGTAGCAAGCACCCTGAATTACGTAACAGTAAAACAAACAATTTGAATAATATGTAATGAATTCATAGGTGAAGAAAAGTGTCCGTTAATCGGTGCTACTTGTATTATTGTGGTCATGGCAGTCTGAGGGCTGATGCCCAGTCTTGCAGATGCAGTTGGGGGTTACTTGTGAAGTTTATTCCCTCGTAAGTTGAGGTTCAACCTCGTTGTTAGAAAGTTGAGGGTTACATTTAGCCACCCCTCGTTTTTGAAGTCAACTTCACGTGTAGCTGAGGGCAGTTTCCTCTTAGTCATATATATATATATATGACCAACATCGCCAAGTATCGTTACTTGTGGAACCGGTTATCTTTCCCTCGAGATTTCCCGGTTCCTGGTGGGTGTAAATATACAGGCAGAGCACCTTTTACACCTCTTCTGTATTATTCCGTGTGTGTCCGGCGAGCGATAGACGAACCCGTGACAGTAGGACTATCTGTAGGCCTAAGTTGTCTACAACAAATTTTACAAAAATCTAACTTTTTAAAAGATTTCAATGCTTTTGAAACTCCAGTCTTCACGTTCAAGCTTATCTGTGTTTAAGACAAAAAGAAATCAAAATCGATCATTTTTAGGGAAGGATGGTGGCTTAGATGTTGCTTTCTAGCTTGGAATCCAAGTGGAAGAGAAAGATTGATAATTACCGGTCATTTTTTTTTTCATGAAACTGAACACCCTATACTTAAAACTAACAGGCAGTACAGTCATTGGTCTGTTACCCGTCGATGAGAAGTTTCTAATCGAAATTACAGTGTATGGGGTACGTTATGGTGAATAATAAAGCTGAACACTGACTTGAACTCAACTATGATGTGAGGCTTACCTCTCCAACTTATTACCTGACACCATTTTATTAACTTTCACTTCCGCTCTGCGTTCATTACATTTGGTCATTGATTTAATAAATGTGTGTGCATCCCTACAATGTGCCCCTTCCAGACACCCACACACGTCGGAGCAATTACGAAGGGCACTCCGTCGTTCTCTGCATGTGCACGTGATGTCTGTAATATTTATTGCACATTGTTTATTAAATGAGTGAAGATCCATCAAATCCCATTCACATTCATTAGATTGATGTAGCGGAAATAAATGCCATCAGAAATGTAAGAGGAGTACATGACATCAATATGTCCGGTGAATCACGTTTCATCCCCCCCTTTTTTTTTTTTAATGTCGCACGATGACGAACTGTATGCCTCATATTAATGTTACACACTAGATGATCAAACTGCATGAGGCAGGAATATATGCGGATGTATATATTTCTACACTGTTTCCAAGAACAACCAGCAACGACATTCAAGGTGTACGTTCAGGAGAAACTCAAGGTGAAAAAAAAGAAGAAAGCACAACATGTGGCTACGATAAATATACATATTTAATCAAAAATTGCTCAGAATTATTAGTCACATTTTAAATGGAAATCCGCTGAAACATTTGTATATATTAGGCAGCGATAAACTTTCCAGTGTGCTGAATTGTCATCGATGTTCTTGGTAACATTAAACGTATCCTAACAACCTGAGAGTTGCGTGAGTAATGTCTTGAACTGCTCAATTATTTCCGTATTTTGTCTTCCAGTATGTCAAAGTCACGTATCTTTCAAACCTGTGATATTTGTGGGTTCCTTGTTAAAAAATTTACCAGCTAGTGTCTCTGACACCTCTTCGTTTCCTCCATGTCAAGAAATTTAGTAGAACTGTTTCATTTTGTTAAAGTATTTGATTGTAGATTTTCCTTCCACACTGATACCGTAATCGTTCAAATTATGTCAATTCATATCTTTCCGTCTTTTTTCCCTGATCTTATACCTACATGAACTTTGCTCATTCGGTGTGGTTTATCCCAGAATGATATGGGGAACCTGCATACGCTGACACAACAGCATGGAAATTACAATCACTTATAAACACGCATTCGTGCTACCAAGGTTGCATGCAGTCATTGCTGAGAACTGCAAGCATCTGGACCATCGACCGTGGTGATTATGCTGGACACAGACGTCACGGATATTTGTCCAGGGTCCTACTGTACTGGTATACCAAATCAGCAAGTTTTGTCAGGAAGGAATGTCCTCAATTTCTCCCAAAGTGAAACCTTAATCATACGAGTTAACTTCCAAATTCAGGTTCAGTTTTAACGTACTAGAATTCTGAGTTGAGTGACTACAGCAATGACTACTGATATGAACAACCAAACAACAACAACAAAAAAAAAAACAGACATGAGGTAACACGGAACGTTGTTTTATCCAAAACTTCACTACATGTTCGGCTACGTTTGTTGAAAAAAAAAAGTTACTGGTTGTACGTTTCTCTTATGGGTTTACTTGCGAAATGTGTCAGCTGCCCCTGGATTAACGTTTCCCTATATTACTTGAATTGAGTAACTAGGGGCGACACGATTTGTCACGATGTGATTAAAATGTCGGGCAGTGGTATTTTTTCTTTTACACTACAGACGACTTTTTTCTTTACCTTTTGGCGAATGTTTCTTGTTCTGTTAAGCATGTGATTTTGCGGAAGGCAACTAACAAAAACAAGAAAAAAAAAAAACATCTCATAAATGAGTCGCTTCGCCGCGCCTTGCATCGCGTCGCATCGTATCCTATCGCATCGTATCACGAGTTAGTTTGAAAAACCTCTGTCAGGTCATTTTCTCCTGCGATGAAGTAGTGCAGCGGTAGTTTCAGCTTTTTTTTTGTTCGAAAAGAAACGAAAATTAAGCAGGCACGCTTCTCTAAGAGAGAAGCCCATTCCTGCCTCTGAGGTTCTGTGGTATTGGCCCGACGACATTAGAACACGACACGACGAAAAGAGGTTCTTATAAATGACCCACTTAGTCTGACATGAACGGGGTGGGGAATGTTCCGGAAAGTGGAAGGGAGGGGGTAAAAAGACTTACAGAGAGAGGCGACGCTACTGGCTGGGCACGTTGGAGGGCACTTCCGGTACCAAACCAGAATGTATCGAGGATAGGCAAAAATTTCGCACTTAACATTTTTTGAGTATATTTAGCAAAATCGCTACGCTATACCCTCGTTATGATGTAAATGAAATGAAATATTATGAAGCACACACAAAAAGTATCTTTGTTTTTGCCAGTCGAGGAAACTGATTTTGTTGCTCGGTAAACTACATAAATTGGAGTCTTTATGAAAATGCATATACCTCATCCCACCTCCACAAACACAGAATTGTAAACGCAGTCTTCGACAATTATAAAGAAAAAACATTCCTGAAGAGTTGGAGCTATCCCCTAATGCTCCATTATGCTAAAAGTAACATTGTTACAGACACCTACGGTTCCTCCAGCAATATAACTTTCTAAAAGAAATAATATCGAACAACAAATGTTACTTTTTGAAGCAACAATTTTAGAGCGAAGTTCAGAGTTAATCAACTTGGCCTAATGTCAGATATAATTCATTTGATAATGTACATATTTGACATGTAACAAATTGTCTTTTCCTTTTTACTTCACTAGGCTCTCTAAGTTATAAGTAACGATAGAGTATCAGCACGGTTGAGGGTGTGAATAATTATTGGTGAAGTGGGTGTTTTGACGAAGTGCACATCACTGCAAATAGTTAACAATTCTGCCAGAAATTGTATTCTGCATTGCATTGGGCATATATGTGACTAAGAAACAGAAACACATATAAACATACTACTGACATATTTATGTATTAACACGTCATTTCAATTTTAAAGGATTATTTCTCAAGCAATTTGAAAGTAACAAGCAAACACAAACCTTCATGTTCCATTATTTACTGATTTCATATTGTCTTTGGTTTCCAAGGAAATTAATTTAAGATCTCCGTGGAACTCCAGTTGGTATGTTCTGTACCTCAATGTGATCAAATAAGCATGTTATATGTTTATCCTCACTCCAACTCGGCCTATCCTTCTATTAGCATCCACCCATCCACCCCTCCCCCCTCCTTGGTGAAAGATGCCTGAGGATAGCCTGGTGGGGATGGGTATATGATGCACAACATCGCTCACATTATGCTTGTCTAAAGTACTCTATCGCCTTATCATTATATTTTAATTCTATAGAAATATAATTTTTAATTTGCATTCCAATCAGGTTTCGAAAAGTCTTTTCCGGCATGATACAACATGATACAATAACCAACATAATGTAATAAACCAACATAATGTAATAACCAAACGTATATGGTGTCAGGGTGCTCTCTAGAGAAGGTTTAAAGATCTCTGGCTATCATGAGATTGTTTATAAGCTTCTGGAGTAGCCCAAGAAGGATCGCCTACCAATACCCCACCCCTAACATAGGGTCCACTCATTACTCAGAAGGGGAATTATTCCGAATTCAACATGCAGGTCATTATTCCGAAGAGTCATTATTCCGGAGGGCTATTATTTCGAATCAAACATGAAGGTCATTATTCCAAAGGGTCGTTATTCTGAATCGAATATAGAGGTCATTATTCCCAAGAGTTGCTATTCCGAATCGATCACAACGGTCATTATTTCGAAGAATTTGTTTTCCGAATCAAACATAATGGTCATTATTTCGAAGGGTCGTTACTCCGAATGGAACAGAATGATTACTAGACCTTGAGATGATTCAAAGCTATAGACAACACTGAGTGGTGACCTTACCAGACAAAATGTAAATTTTGGCACGCTTGTGGACCAAAGGTCATGTGACTTTGTTTGGTATTTTCTGTAAATATTTTATCACTCTACGTAGTTCATTTTAAATTTAGTTTATCTAGTTAAGTGTCATCTGATTAATAATAACTCCCATCTAGTTCTTAAGAAAAATAATGAATCCCACACGGCCAAGGTGAAGTAGCCTACCATAAAGTTTAGAATACGTCCCATCTGACTTGATTTAGAGTCCTATTCGGTTCAAGGAACCCCTTACAATTGAGTAGTAGTAATGACCATTCGGAATAATGACCAAAATGTTCGATTCGGGGTAATGACCCTCCCGGATAATAATACTTATATGTAATTCGGAATAACAACCCTTTGCAATATTCGGAAGAAAAGCCCTTCCGAATAATAATGGGCTGCAATCCCTGGTGTAATTTCTCACTCAAGGAGAATTTTTCTTTAAGAGAATTTGGTTCTTAACCCGCTAACGTCATTGGTTGTATCTACGATTTTTAGGCATCGGCCATAAGTAAATGATATTACATTCAATAATGAAATATATATATAAGAAATATGAAATTAAATAAAAGTAAATGACTAATAATACTAAAAGAGGCACATTGACATGTTTCGTGAAATTTTCTTAATTTTCCTAAACCTGTCAAATTTTTTTCACTTAACTAATTATACAAATGATCAAAGTGAGAGGAGTCCCCATGTGTCCCATACAAAAAAAAAACGTTAATGAGTGAGTCATTAACGAGGAAGTAACCAGACACTTTTCACATTAGTACTTCATATGCACATAGCCAGTACAAGTCAAGCTCAACAACCGTTTTTTTCATGTGAACTTGACTGCTTATGCTAATTGTTAGTATTGTCATGTTTAGTTGTACCCGTCAATGATGTTCACAAACTTAAACTTACTTATATTAACTCAATTACCTTATTTAAGCAACTATTGCTTACGGTAATGCTTAAACTGAATATTACCCAAACAGATGTGGCTTTTCCACAGAACTACCTCACGCACAAATCTCTAATATTCAACTAAGTCAGCCATGTTGAAATATTTCCAACACCAGAGTAGTATTACGTCGTTGTTGAGTATAACCACATTTCCAATTTTTCTGTTACACGGTAAGGGCGTGGGGGGGGGGGGGGGACTTTGCAAAAGGCTTCGCTATCATGCATTCTCCAGTATACCGGTCGAGCTAGAGTGGAGTGCAAGAGCTCTTAGTATGCACAAACTAGGTTTGTCTGTAAAATCGTATGCACTATTTTTACACACTCTTAGTGAGAACTGTCCATTAATAACACTGCTAAAGCACCATTAAAATATAACGTCAAAATTGAAGAGAACTGTCGACCAGTTCATTCATATATGTCTTTAAATAATGAACTCAATTACCTTTATCAGTTTATATGATTAAAACAGGGAGTTGCTATTTGACAAATAGGAACTCCATGATTAAAAGGTATCGCTTTAGCTTCGTATGTAATTTGATAGTTTCTCAGGCATTTCATTAAAAAAGTCATTTGGTCTTTCGCCCCAACGGTTGCATTCAGGCATTAGACATACAGTAACGGCATACCCTTACATTCACATGACGATACAGACAATTAACAATTGATTTGTCCTGTACCTTCTTCAAATACCATCCATTTAACCACGTGTCTGATGCAGTAAAAATGTATCGCAATGTGTCTCAGTTTGGAATAAGATATGATGAAATGCAAACGAATCTGGCCAAGTGGAATCCTACCCTTGCCCCTCCCACACACACACACACACACACACACACACATCGAGTTCATAATGCAATCAGTGATCTCTCCTGCCGGACCAGGTCCTTCCAATGAAGGTTGACGCCATTTTTGAAGATTGGATCTGAGTATACGAGAGTGTTCGCAATACCGAAATGCTAGTCCTTAAGGATTTAAATCAACGAATAGCTCGCTCCCTCCCTCCCTCCCTCCCACTCTTATACAGGTGTTATCTCCTTTGCGTATCAGTTTCTTCCCAGAGAGCGTTAACTGGTGTTCAAACTAATCGCAAGGTTGACCAGATAAGAGCAAATGCGTTCTATCCTATCCACTGCAGATGTAACTACAATCGGGGGCAGCCCGTGTAGCCAGCTTATGATGGGTTTTACTAATCCAAAAGAAATCCTACTTTCGTGACATACCTGTGGTCTTTGCAACGTTTGAAGAGGGTGTCTTATGATTTCTGAGAGAGCACCATCTTTTTGGGAATTACTGCAGAGTCTGCTCCTCGGACTGCAGCCTATGGTATAGTCATCTCTCTTTACGATACAGGGCCACCAGTCCCAACTAGGATTCAATGGTTCGATAAGGTTTTGTTTCTACTCGACGCACGTAATAACGCTAAGAACGAAACCACATTGTGACGTGGGATGCCACAATATGAAATCCTCATGCAATAACACTTATGGGCCGAAAAATAGAAAGCTGTTGGACCGTTTTGTATCTGATTAATGAAGTAGCGAGAGCCCTGATCTGAATAGATCGCACACAAGAGCCCTTTGAGAAGTTCCAAGTGATGTGATGTAACAATTTAGTTGTGAAGAGCGCCAGTAATTTCCCTGACAACGTAATCAGACAAACTCTTGACACTTTCTAAGTAGGCCTAATTGTAATGGGGCATTTGTTGAATGATCGACACAAAATAGTTCATTACAGGAAACAAAAGAGCTCTGTAAGTCAACAGCCATACTATTACCATCTCAATCATATAGAAAGAATTTTTTTTTTAATCAAAACAAGCCGTTCATGATTATCGATGACGTAATAAACTACCAAAGTCTGTAGTCCACGCGTAGTACATGTTAAGGGAGCCAAGAAGTGCGGTAGGGCGTAATCGAAATTTTCGTAAACCATCGATAATTCTGTCCTGTTTGTTGAAAACATGTGAAAGGGACGTTTCAAAAGGAATGAGGGGGTACTTTAAGAAATAATGGTCTCATCTTTAACATTTTATACCACCCTTCTAGTGTCGCGATTCTAAAAAACTACTAAATAAATCAAGACAAACTTTTTTCTGTTGACGAAGACTGAGACCTATTTTTCATCTACTTCTGGCAGTAATAGGACTTAAGTTGTCTCTGCAATCTTGATTCGGCACGGTCTACCCAGTAGTATCTGTGGAAACGCTAGCTGCAGAGTTGCCATACAGAGAACCCAGTTAGGAATCCTACTTAGCTGGACGTGGTACGCCTTCCATTACTTTGTAACTGTTGTCTATGTATCAATGGGAATTTCTTGGGTGGGAGAATCACAATAGAACAGCGCCATCTGTTACATTTTGCCACTGCTTAACTAACGTTTCCATGTTTGGTCACGGCCATTTAATAGGAAGCTGTCACAAAATGTTAACGATGAGAACGTTACTTCTTAACCCCTCACTACTTTTGGATTTCCCTTTCACACGTTTTCGGAAAACGGGACAGGAAAATAGATGCTTTACGAGAATGTCGATTACTCCATCCCACCGCACCTCTCGGCTTCCGCAACGAGTTGACCGCCAGCCTAGAAAATTTCACGATCTTCATGAAGTAACTTTCGAAATTTCAGAAGACTAAAAGAAACAGCTTGGAGAATGTAATTGTTGCCATAAAACTTCACACCATTTTAAGAAATCCTTTTTTTTTTCGCTTATGTCAATGCGACTTTTGTCCCGAATTGCTTTCATTCCTGGGCATGGACACTTGCAATCGTGGAGCAAATGTATTCCTCTGCTTCTTATTGGATGCCGATGGACATGTCCACCGATGGCCGATACGGAATTTGTGTACGCGGGGATGGGGGTGTACAATGTATAAAGCTAAACTTGACAATTGCAAGCAGTGTCAAGCACTTGAAAGAAAAAAACGCCATACATCCGCTAATGATGGCTGCAGTCCTTTAAAGAGGTCGCTCTGTCTGATTTTGTGATCTTTTCAGACGTCGTGATAACTCTCCCATGTCGCAGTTTGCGTACCCAGCAGCAGCAAGTACGTTGAATCGAGTGCGCTATTACAATTAGAGTTCCTCCATACGCCGTTCGAAATACTAAAAGGGAGGGCGGTATTCAGTATTTTGTTGAAGGTATCGTAAGTTCATGGACACTGTTGCTTTGTTCGACAAGTGTAGACCAAACCACCAAAGTAATTTCAAAGGATTGGCCCTTTTGGGATATATATATACCTTTGTGTTTCTCTATAATCTTAGACTGCTTTAAGAGAAAAGATCAATAGATGAAGAGATGTATCCTTAATTTCCACAATATTGTTATGTAAATCTACAAACGGAGGCCTATCTAATCTGCATTTTCTCTCGTGTCGAAATTCAAGCTTAGACAGGGCCTTAAATTTCAAAGACAACTAAATCTTGCAATAAAACTGTGATCTTTCTTGATCATAGATGCCTTTCTCCAAACAGCAATATCTTGAGTGAGGGACAAGATATCGGCATAGGATTTGAAATGCCCACAGTGGAAAATTATTCCCTTTCAGTTTAAAGCCCCTTCAATCGTCAGTAAATCATCATGCCTTTGAAAGGTATTTCCCGTTGCTTTATTTTCTAACATTAAATTGGACTAAAATTGATAATTCTCAATCTTTTGCCAAAAGTGTGAAGTTTATAAGCCAAATGCTCATCTTTCATTTCTCAGAGCGAGTCACATTTTAAATTATAGGTACCATGATATGTTCAGGGTAAGAACATTTTAATGAACCCGGATACAGGAGTTAAAAATGAAACAGTTGTCGGTGAAGGGGTCTAGACAATTCAACACAGCTGAGAGCATTTCAAAGTCTCTGAAAGTTCGTCCATTGGTTCGTTGGTTAATTCATGTTTCTCTTTTTCTTATTTTCCAACCTAGCTTTTCGAAGTTGACAGAACATGAAAATGTGTTTCGTGCCCCATAAATTACATCATGATATGGATGTCCGTCGTTGCAACTAGTGTAGCAAATTAGCGAATCTTGATAAATGATGTCACCCCGAGGATGTAAAAAAAATGAAGCAGGTGAATGAAAAGCCAATCCTTCACATGTGAACACTACCGAATACTTTATATGAATATTCTAGTGGCAGTTGAAGGGGATCCTATATGATCGGGAAGATTGGTTTGACTACATGCAAGTAATAACGGGCGAACACTGAATATATTGTTCATTGCTCAAGAGACGGCTAAGATTCCCAGTTGCCTCCTTGTTTACAAAATACCGTGTAAGACCAAAATGTTATTAATAATGGTATGTTTGGTATATGATGAAGAAAACAGATTTATATCAATAATGCATGCACTCTTGGTGTTATAGCTGGTTTTCAGAACACAAGATGATAAAAATTATATTTACAAAGTTGCTTATTTTTCCTATACAATTATGGACGTCAGTCAGTGGGGGACAGGTGAGGACATATCACCCACTCATGGAGAGGTGGGAGACAGAGTATCAAATCCCCCCCCCCCCTCCCACACACTAATCTGTTCATAAACATTTTATTTCCTCCATGTTCACGCTCCGCAGTGTATCGTTGTATCATTAGGTCTTTATTTTAAAAGTATTACAAAACATTTGGCCAAAAAGAGAATTTGGTCTTCATGGTAAACGCCTTAATTAGGGCAGTCCTTGAGATTTTCCTCATTTTAGCCTATAATGGAGGCAGGAATTTTGTAAACAGATCAAAACCTTCTCAGACCCCTCGTATATGAAATTCCGCAGATGCAGGTCTTTTATACTGTCATATTTACCACGGTGATACCGTATGTTATTTCTTATATAGAAAAAGTACTTTTTTCTCAAAATATAGAGGGTGGAGGGGGGGGGGGGATGTTCCCCATAGACCTATCCCTAGTAGCCACTCTGATGTCACTACCATCCCCGATTAATTCCCTTCAAATAACATGTCCCTATGCCATTTCCATGCCCTGGAAAAACATGAAAAAAAGGCAAAATATGAAAATTTGGCTAGAACACCTGGGAAGTGCAGGTTCCTGCCAAATGGGGGCTTTGTGAAGCCGAAAATTATCTTGCACGCTCTACTTAGTGTCCTGATATGTCCTATTTTGCCCATATGAGGCAACAATCATTAGACCACCGACGTTTCGGTTTGAGTGATTTTTCTTATGATGAGAGTAGGCCTGCATGGGAAATGCCATTTTGTACTATCTTGCAGTCTGGCAAGTATTTTTTTGGTCAGAAATATCCTAATTCCTTGTTGAAGTATCCTAGTACGCCCGCTCTTAGTATAACGTTTTTATTCAAAGTAAATTCTGCCCCTCCCCTCACCATAGATTGACACCCATGTATCTCGGACCTTGTTAGTATCGGTCTCGAAGTTCTGCTTCTGGTCTCGACACCCTCTGGTCTTGAAGTTGGTCTCACGTTTGCCAGTCTCGACTACAACACTGTTTTTATTGACCATTTGTTAATTTAATCAGAGCTGAAAACTCCGACAGCCTCGTGACAGCTTCTAGGAACAAAATACTACACAAAATCAGAAAACTGTTGTACCTAGCTATAATTAACAAACCTGGTCCAGAGCAGAGTGATTTCCTTTGCAGCAAAACGCCTGCCCTGCCCGACAAGAATACATGGTGCGACAATTTGCGCAAAGTTCATGTAGGAAGAAATATGAGCGTAGGCCTACAAATATATCAAATGCACAGTTACCTGCTGTGGGATTGTGAGGTTAAGTATGACCTACTATGCGCATATCGACATCCTAAAAAGTGCTCCAAAATTGTTATTATTATTAAAAGCTATTACATGACACAAACGACGTTATGATGTATATCAGTGCTTAGAGGAGTTATCCCCCAACAAGGGAACCTAACGTAACATACGACATTTTTTGCCATTCTGTCAATTAAAGGGATACGAATTTTGCCCATAGAAGATTCCATAGTTGTGAAACACCGCTTTGAAAGTTTGAGTCCAATTCGAGCCTAAAAATTCAAGTTTGTCAGTCATCTGAGGTGGGTATGTAAGTCGGCAAGTCACAGCCAGAGGTATAAGATAAGCATCACTGAGGCCTTTTTTTGTATGTAGGTCCACTTCAGTCAAACGTGTGTGTCATACCTTGTTAATCATCAGTAAACTGTTGCAAGAAGTATAGGTCCTGCTTTAAAGATCAAACTTACCTATAGGAAGAAAATGACTATGTTGCTATACAGCTGGTAACCGGTCGTTTCGCCCCTTGCAAGTTCGCCCCGGTCGTTTTGTTCACCGGCAAATTCCCCCAAAGTGGAAGTCTTTTCACCCCTAAGTACTTGCCACTTAGCCCCTTCAGCTAACTGACATCAAAGGCCGCGTGGTGATACCGGAGGTTCCAATTGCATTTTTCACGATAGTCAAAACAGATTGAATTAAAGCAAAAATGTTGCAGTGATTATGTCGGCAGGCTGTGGAAAAAAATTTTTAAGGAAAACCTTGTACTAGTATACCGCCACCACTTGTAAACTTACGGTATTTCAAAGTCTGTGCTATTTTAGTCGAAGTACGGTATTGATTTCCTACTGTTTTGCAAGGTATTGTTATGAGTGATATTTTTATACCGGTATGTCCTGACAAGACAGCGATGGTTAATTTTGTCTGAGTATTTTTGGCCGGCCCTACCTCATCTGCAACATAGGAACTGACTGTTACGCAATGCTTTGTTTTATGCTTTTATAATAAATGCATAACAGCATGCAAATGAACAAACTTAGGTGGCCTTTGCACTCAAGATGTAGATCTGTTTAGTTTATAGACCCACTAAGGTTTAAAAAGAGGGATCAGAAGGGATAATGTAATCCGTCTAGAAAACTGCAGTGATGTAAAGATCCGAAGGCACAATCTCAGTTAAATTGAACCGCAGTCATGATTGATGACAGGCTCTAGAACAAAATTTGGACACAAATTATTGATACAAAAGCTAGGGTTTACTTTTGTATGACATTTCGGTGTCATATAGATACATCAGGGAATACTCTGGCTTCCACCATTCACTATATACAGTCTAGTTAGAAAAGCACAGCATTCCAATGAAACACGCGTGTGTTAGTTGCACGAAAGGTAGGAAAACCATTCTACCTTCATGCCCAGTGGCGGATCCAGGGAGTCCTCCCCCCACCCCCTCCGGCAAATGAGAAATCCATAATTGATCAATTCATGTGCCTAACTTAATATTATATCGCAGACGTTTCACGGTTGCTCTCTCGTCACCTGTTTGGGATGATACGCACACCATTTTGAAAGCCCTATTTCGTACGTAAATTCTTCAGATGAAAGACACTCTCCACCCACAATGACTGAACCAACCGACGACCCATGATCCACCTCTGATCATGTCTTCACTCCTAACATCACCCAATGTTAGTGAAGCCTTTGTTAAGGAAAGACGTAACATTGCACTGAAATCCCCAACAAAAATCTATGGCCTATTAGAGTATGAACGTAGTATTTTTGCTAGAAGGGAATAGAACACATGCGGCATTTATATTACTATTATCACTATTCATTACTATACACAATGTTTGTCTAAATGTTAACAGTGTTAAGTTACTCAGTTGTTTATTTACTCAAGGTTGCCACATGCAGGTACTTTACTTACGAATATATCACGGGTCCGACTTTCGTTTTCACTATCTTGGCTCAGGCCAAGTTATAATACAGTGCATTCTATATAATTCCAGGGTAAGTCTACAGTTGACAGTTAACACTTGTTCACCAGTATATATATTGTTTGTTTGCTTTGTTTTTATTTCCATTTTTACAACAGTACATAACAAGATGGTACAAAAGCAACATCAAGAGAAGTAAAGAAAGAAAGAAAATATGATCATACAAGACAAAAAAAAAAACACGAAAGAAAAGGAAAAGGAGAAAAAAAAATTACGAATAATTTGTATGAATCTCTCTCCAATAGACAAAATATAACACTTCGCCCCTAAATTTCAGAGCAACATATCTCCATCAACTAAACTCAAATGAAGGTATCAGTGCTACCGACAATAGAAATCGTGAAATCATAACCGCTGTGTATACCTATATCTCTATAAATTCTAATGTTAGCTTTTCTTAAAAGCATATTCACTTTTTCAAATTGCCAAGGTCAATATTAAATTTGCTCCATGTTTTCACACCAATATCAATCGATATTCTACAGCCCCCCCCCCCCCCAAAAAAAAAAAATAAAAAATGTAATGCTGCCATGCTTGTCACCCTTTCTTTGTTAGTTGTTTGAACAGACGAAGTTGTCAACAGTATAGGCAACCTGTCGTTTAGAAGGAGTAAATTATGTTCTTTGTGTGGAAAACAAACACGACGAAACAATGTAAGACGTCCATTGAAGTAACACTTATCAATCACATGCATACGAAAGCTGCTCTGAGTTGTAACAATGTAGGCAAAGTCATACAGGCGCGTGGACTTGGTCTGAGTCCTGGAGTGGGGGAGGGGATGCGACTTCTGATATGATGAAACTGACGACTGATGGCCGTCTTGGAGAGGGATCTGGGCAAAGATTTTGCTTATTTTAGGAGAGGGTGAGCTAGTTGCAAAATGGTACTACGTTTGATGCAGGATTTGAATTGGATTCTCCAGAAATTCCTAATTTTAAGTGATATTTTAATTTTGTCCTGTTTTTATTATATTTTATATCTTCCTCAGGACTTTTTCTCTTAGTCTGAGAGAAACTCCAGGAACGAGGGTGCCCACTCTTCTGCCTCAGGTTAGATATTGTATCTGTACACAGCAAAATTTGTGTACTAAACTGCCATCAAAATGGAATTAAGCACCTCAGGATGTATACATCATTTGTCTCCCATAATTTATTACCTACATATATAAATATATATATTCACAAATGAAGTAATTTACTTAGTTCAGCTAGTTAGGATGTCCGGAATTCACAGCTGACTCACTGGTGTTTTTTTCTTCTTCTGGTTCATCTACTATGTACAATTTAGTGCGGCAAAAACTAAGCATTACAAAACAGAAAAAGAAGCGGAAACAACTTGACCTTCGTAATCGGACTGGTTTTATATTGAATTTAAGTTCATTGGTGTTGTGCAAATCTCCCATGATTGTTTCTAGCACCTTTAGGCACATCTAATCAATGGCCAGTAGTTTAATGGTAAATCCCTGGCAGACGATTTCACAATCCTGACAAGAAAAAGTGCTCTGATGAGGGAGGGAGGGAGAGAGGGGGGGGGGGGGACTAGCCAAGAGTCGCTATGGCTTTGTCCAAACCAGTGAGGTTTAGATGTGTAATCAAAACCAGACGGTGAGGCCCATCCATGTGTTATATTTTATTTCTCTGTGTATACTTGTTACTTCAGGAGTTGAGTAGGCTCTACCCGTATTTTCGCCTTTATGGATTTCATGCACCATCACCCACTGTTAGTTCCAGCTTCAATCAGTTTCTCGGTGTGAGTACACCCCCCCCCCCTAAAACACATGGACGACGGAACAGCTAGGGTGCACTGAGCCCCCTCCATGAACAAGTGAGAGGATAAAGGTACGTTTTGCCCCCCCCCCCCTAATATTTGCTACGTGTTCTGTGGGTAAGAGAGGGTGAATTTTAATTCAAATTGCAGACAAAGCGCCGGAAATACAGCATAGAGCAGTCAGGAAATGTCGTAGTTAACGGCAATGATTTCGTAACGAAAAAAAATTCTCCCTACTCCCTCAGCGCCAACGAGGGTGGCTCTCCGCTTAGATAGTCCAACGCAATTAGCCCCCCCCCCCCAAAAAAAAGAAAAGAAAAGAAAGAAAGTCGCGTCCGACCTGCGGGCCTATGCTGTATCTAATTGTATTACTATAAATTATTTTTGCACTGTCCTAAAATACTGTCAGTGAAAGTCGACTCTGCATTAGGCTACATATCATCCGTTGAAAATTCAATCCATTTACTGCTGGCCTAACTTTTAAGGTCACTGCAGCTTAAATGTTTAACCGTGCGTTACATAACAAAATACGAACAATGAGGACAAATATAAGGAGCGTAGGTAATTCGTGAAGACTGAACTCATGAGAAATGATGGGGAAACAGCAAATAAATTAAGTTTCACCATAGGAAAACAATCAGACGTTCACTAAGTGAGCTGCATGTGTATCACCTGGCACGGGAGCTGGCCATCTGATAGTAACTGTGGATAGGCTAAGCTCGATTCGAGCCCATGGAACATCGATACCATCTCACGATACGGTAAAAATGCTACATCAATGTCACAACTGAGAAAACAATGTTCACATAACTAGTAGCAAAAGTCGCATGGGACACCCCCCCCCCCCCTCCAACGGAAAATCTTTTGGAAAATTTCAGGAAGACTCCGAAAATTTGTGACATAGTGGGGAACTTCAGCCCACGAATATCTTCAAAACTAAGCCCCTTTTTATTACGCTACCACTCTGAATTATAGTCGTACTCAATCAGATATGGCATAAATCAATATTTCACCAAGCAAAATAAAAAAATAATAAAATCATAACTAGCACAATATAGCAATTGATTGAAATATCAGTTCAAAACTAGCATTAAATGTAACACCATTTTGTATCCAGTCCACCAAACATTTAGCAAAATTTTCCAACCGAGGGCAGGGGACAGCCCCTCCCACAGGGCGGCTGTCAATCATCAATTGCATCATATCACAAGTCAGGGTAAGACCAGCTTGGGCCCACCCCAACCCCCATGTCACTCTCACTTTCAAGATCAAAATTTGCCCCTGTGACCTCGAAAAGTTCTTTGCCCTCCTAGCTACGCCACTGCAGAAACTTCTGGCCGTCTGACCAGGGAGCTGTTATTAAATAACAGCTCCCTGGTCTGACAGGCTTTTGCATGCATACGGCCTGCTGTATGCGTATATATGTCATTTATTCAGAAATGTTCCTTCCCTGTCTCTACAAAACACTGACCTAATCAATTAACCCAATTAGTCAAGACAGTGGTACAAAGTACAGGGCAATGCAAAACATTTGCGCCCATGATTAAATCAGCGTCTTCGAATGGCGGACGTGGTTTTGAGTGGCGCAAAAGGTAGAATGATATTGAGAAGAAATTAGGCCTATTATTATAAACTACTTTCGAAAGATCCCTCAAACTTGAAATATTTGTCTACTGAAAACGATTAAACACAAGTTAGTTGTGAAAGCTTTTGGCTTGAAAAAGGTGAAACAACCGAAGTGCACAGGACATTTTCCAACTCAATGTGAAGAACACGCACCCCCCCACACACACATAAACAAAACAAACAAAGAAAACAGGCAAATACCCCTCCCCAGGGAGAGCAATTACGAGGAAATGACATCAAAATAATTTTCCCATGTGTCACTGTATCACTGCTTCATCATTTTCGATTCTGGAGCACTGCTGTGAATGACGCAGGCTCGTAGATAAATAATCGTAGCCCGAGGGTCCTACCTAATTTGCACTAGATGGTGACCTATGTCGCCACCACATTTGTAGGCTGTACATGTTGTCAGGTCTCTGGCGTCGCGGGCAGCGTGGATATCACACACTGCCAGAAGGTTTGTATTTGTCTTTTCATTAATCAACCAACTCTTCCCAAAGAAGAGCACATGCGACGGTGAAGAGTATAGTCACATCTAGTCCTTGACTGACACATGCATTCACTAGTTTATCATGTACAGTGAATTTGGAGTAATTGATGTCAGGTATTAATGAAAAACACCACATAATTAACGTACTAACATCTTGTTCCCAGCCTAAATGACCTGGATATCACCGAACAATCGTAAACTTCATCAGTGCATGGCCTGGGTACCAAATACACTGCACTGAAACATACGAAGGTGCCTCCCCCCCCCACTCCAAGGACAACAGTT
Source organism: Stichopus chloronotus (assembly GCA_021234535.1). NCBI lineage: Eukaryota > Metazoa > Echinodermata > Holothuroidea > Aspidochirotida > Stichopodidae > Stichopus > Stichopus chloronotus. Next base: position 14,404,241 of record CM037839.1, on the reverse strand, counting down.
GCCACACACGTGATCAGCTCTCACGACCTGCACCACCCCCCCCCTCCTTCCCCTGTCCGACTCTTTTAAGTCGAGAAACAGCACAAGCACTACAACATCACCACGCACCGCAATCGTTTCATTACTGGTTTGGTTCATGTCAAAGACTTACGCCACAAAAATGTCATAGATTCCCTCGATGTTTAAATTTCTCATAAATGATGACATTGCCGGTTTTGAGTCACGGCAACCTTATCGATAACTACTTGAATCATCCCGCTGACTTAGTATGAATTTCCACAGTGCCTGTTATTAGTTTCTATATTGTTTCTGTGAACTGAACGTGTGTGCACGCAGTGACTTGCGACGAGTCTTTCGACATCATGATCAAAGCTGTTGACTCATGAGAAACGACCGTTCTTATATACCTTCCGAAAATAACTGCTCATGAATATTCATATGACGTTACAGACAGAAAATAACACAGCGAAATTTCCCCACTCATTCATAGAAGCAGAAAGGAACAAACAAAACATTGGAACTGCCATACACATAAGTTACTCACGTACTGTTGCGGCAATCGCGTAAAAACAATAAGGAAGCCTTTTAAAGCCGTAAGATAGCAGGTAGATTTCTGATGACGCAATTAGTGGTAACACCATCACGATTGCAGTTGGATTTGAAATCCAGTGGTAGTGACTGAGTAACTGTAATCCTGTTCATTGCCCATTTTACCTGTGCCCTTTGTCACATCTCAGGGAGGGGGGTGGGGGTCGGTGTGTATTTTTAGCGCCTGTGTGGAGACAAATGTGAAAAGGGACAGGAGCTGGTAGTTACTTAGACTCTGCAGAGTCTGCTTGAGCTGGAAAGTTTCTGTAAATCTTGGTTCTGCCACCTCTGAACACCCACACTGTACTGCTCTTCCGGAAGAGTGTTAACTCCCCCCACTGATAGCTGCCCTCGCAGACTCTGGACACTCGTTTTAATTATGCACACAACTTTTAAGTAACACCATTGTTTTTCGCTACCGAATTCGGTAGAAGCCAATCACGGCCATCGTGAGAAATGATGGGAGTGATGATGGGGAAAGGACATACGACTGATTAGTTACGTAACTATCATGGCAATATTCTACTCTCCTTCAACTGTTTGAGGCCTCTCTTAGCGATATCCTATTTCTGCTGTAGGCAAATCTGGTGATACGGTGAAAGTTAGCCTAGGTACCATTATTTTCTCTCGTTGTTCGAAAGCTGCTATTGGCTCATTTCATGAGACCAACGCGTAGTATTTTAATATGTATTACCCGTAACGTCAAACGTGACTATTCATTTGTTCATAATTATATCGAGTGTCCAAAGTCTTTCCGGCGGAAGGCGATCTGCACAGGGAAACGCTATTACTAGATGAGAACATATCCTCGGTTGGGTATAAGTAGGCTGCAGCTCAAATTGTGAGGATTGTATCAAAGGAGGAGAATTCATTCGCCGAGAAAGACTTTGCAAAGTCTAGTAATTACTGTAATAACGTTATTCACTTGCAACAATGGTTATTACACTAAGTTTAACTGGTTGGCATAAGCGATCAGCTTCTTCTAATGAAATTCGTTGTGTTCCAATTGAATACCACGGTGGGGTCTTGTCAGGTGTTCCTTTACATCAGGGAGGTGCGTTTTAGACTCCCCTGATTATACACAGAGGCATATTTTGTACTCCTAGGCTTAAAACTGTTTCGTGGATATACTAGCGAATACCAGCTGTAACACATGCAACTGCTACGATGACAGGTGTTCAATGTGGAAACCCCACATTTCAAAAAGTCAAAAGTGCTGTTACTAAGAGTATAGGAGTCATGCATAAAATAAAAAAAAATTGTTCCCAAGAGCGTTTCACTGTCTTTATTTTTACCCCATCTATTGTGCACATTGTTTGGGCTGATAGTGTCCATCTCAACAGTCTCTTTCTTCCTTAGAAAGAAAAAAAAAGAAGAAAAATTGGATCAGAATTATTTGTAACGCTTCCTACTACCGGCACTCTCAGCCTTTTTGAATGAATTAAATGATTTTTTTATTTTTTAATGTTTAAGTGACGTGAATATTTATTACCTCGTAGCTATTAAAATTTGCTTGCCACTACGAATAGTATCCATACATATTGTACTAATATGTTCAGTTCCCTGACACCTTCGTGGCTATATCGATAGGCTACTTTTCAATGGTTCCATGACTTTTGGAATTCCCTTGATCCTAAACTTGTTTCTGCTGAGTCACTGTAAAGACTCAAGAAAAATTTGAAAAAGTACTGAGGCCTAATTCCTTCAGTCAAGATTAAATAATTATTCTTATGCTGTAGCAGGTTTTCTCTTCTACTTTCCTTTTTGTTTTCTATTTCCTTTCTTCCCAGGCTTTGCTTTACTTTTTGTTTAGATGTTACTGTTATTTTTTTCTTTCTTTCTTTTTTGTTGTTGTCTTCGTTTTCTTTGTAAAGTGGCCTGACCTCGAAAGGCTAAGCTTCTGTCAGGACTTCCCACATTCTTTTTTTGCGCTGTCGGAGATATTTGAAGATTTGTAGTGCCATTTGTTCTGAATGTGTAAATAAAGCTGATCGAATGATCAACCGGCTCGAATGTGCAACTATTCCAGAGCCTTTGACTGTCAGTGCAAACTATAGCATGTAATATAGTCCCCATAAAACAACCATACTGGCAAGTGTAACCGTTGGAACACAGTCGTTGTTCGTGCCTGCCTGATTACTCATTCTCGGAACCGAAAAGTCTTTGAACTTTAAAGTTTACCTTTAAGTAATACCAGGTCTAGTATACCGCCGTATAGGCAAAAAATCAGAGTGTCCAGAAAGAGTTCATCCTCGCGACTGTAGTACATGTAATGTGCCTATAATGGCGACATTTACCTGTTCAGTTGCAACTCAGTTTGCCCATGACATGTTGCAATTATGAAACACTTTTATAAAGTTATAACTTTCCACCTCATGGTTTATGGCATTCGTTTCTGTCCGTCTACTGAGTTTCCATACGTCACCACGCACTGATACACATCACAAAGGGAAATTAACACTGTCGCTTTTGATAAAACAGCTTTCAGAGGAAATTCTGAATAATTAAAATGATTAACCTGTTATGATTCACTGGTACAGCTATTAATTTGATATTTTCCTCTTATACGTTCGGGTAAATTACCGTCAAGTTTTAAAAGACCTTTTATCCCATGCCCTTATAAACTGGCTAAACAATTAAACATAAATAATCGTTTTATTTATTTATTATTATTTTTGCTGATGGCAACTGTAAGTCAGGATTACTAAGTTGTGCATATATTCATCACTGCACTGGAAAACACCACTTCATGCGAGCTGGGTGCCAGCAAGACCATTGCGTAAACAATGATCAACTTAAAGCAACTTCATTGCTTAATTCAGTATAGCAATAACTTTCAGATTGCAGTGTTTGGATGGTGGGGATTTGAAGTGTAAGCTTGGGTATTTATAACGACTTTGTTGTTATGCCTATTATTTTTTGGATTTTTAAAAAAAAAAAAAAACCCTGCTTTTTGTGTATCTGCCACCTGAACCCCCTTTGGGCCTGTCATTATTGTTTCATACATAACATATATTTTGGGAGAGTGTGCGGAACAATAAGTGGAAAGAGGTTACTTCGTCATGTTTACTTCGGGTTTTAAACTCAACCCAACTACTCTACCGTGGTGTACACAAGGTTCGATGAATTAAGGGGCCAAATTTGGTCGAGTATGCCAAACTTCCCTGACTGACATGGTGGAGGGGGGGGGGGGGCTTTAAAGGAAGGGGTACCCCTCCCATTTGGAAAAAAAAATTAAGTCATGTGGTGAGATGCAAAATGGGTAATCGACTTGTTTTCGTAAGTTTTTTTTATAAATTAACACCATTATGCCTATGATATCGTCACATGTTGCATATTGACCTCCGATTATTTTACTATAGTGCGGATTGATCGAGTAACAATTCTCTTTTAGTGTGCTTCCTGACAGGTTCCAAAATCCCGCGTGGCACAGAAAAAGTATTCTAAATCTAGGGATTCCACAAGTACGGATACGGAATGCGGTGACCGGGTGCGATTGCGTTGTCCAGGTTGCGGAAATTCGTGATTCCATTGATGCGGACTAGGCTACGTACGTTAGTAACATTAAACTAGCCTGGACAACGTTTCATAGTCTAGCCTAGACCCTTCGTCATGTAAAGCCTAGCCTATATCCTTGTAAAAAAAAATAACAACAGAGGCCTAATGTTCGTTAAGCCACGCATTTCCGTGATATCCATAGGATCGTGTCTGTTGGAATTCGAAAGACTATTTTAGAGGCCACATAACGTAAGACCTAAGCTGTGTGAAATCGCAATACGGATACTTCACACATGCATAGAGCTATACCCAAGATTACGTTAGGCTACACAAGTACAGTGAATGTCTCCTCTCTTCATGATATTTTCAATGCTTTACCAGGTATTTTGACTTAGTAGCGCATTCCTATGGTACGTAAGCTGTTCATCACACAGAGCTGGACGTTGTCTTACCAATTCGCTCAACTGTTTGATTTCTAACTAAAACATCAGGCCCGTATCTAGGGGGGGGGGGGGTTCAGGGAGTTCCGACCAACCCCCCTACAAGACCTGGAGTTCCGCTCAGCCTGTCTTTGATAGTAGGCCTACGTTAGCAACATATACAATGAGTTTTAATTTGCTGGTCATAATTGTCGGGTAAAATGTTCCACTTATGGTGAAATCGAACCCCCCAGCCCCCACTGAAAAAGCTGCATACGGGCCTGAACACATTAAATTGCGTTTACTTTTACTGTCAAGATTTTGGGTTCAAGTTACGAACGAGTAAAAACGGTCGCGACGTGATAGTGAGCACTCATACAGGAAATTACGTCACACCAACTGTTTATCCGATGCAGATAACTCCAAATTGAAATTGCCGTGTCGATCCTAATAACATGTAGCGATAGAGTTTATACCGCGTGCGTACCCCGGATCCGAAAATTCATCCGCATTCTCCCAGATGGAATGAGATACGTCGAAACTCCAGTGTGAGCGATTTGAGACACTTAGGTATATGCATCCGTACTAATGGAATCGTTGCTTAAAGACAAAACTCATCACCCCAAACAGTTTCAATTCTCCCAACCATCTACCTCCCTCCCTCAGCCTGTTTAAATTCCTCCACATGTGTAATCAAAACAATGGATCCTTGTGTACGCTGTGTAATACGAGCCGCTCTGCATCTTTCGAATTTGCTGTCAATCTAAGAGTACTGTAACTTAGAACCAGTTGAGAATTTTGCTTTCCGGGAGGTGAAAATATAGCTTAGGGTGATGTAATACAGCCTTTAAGTCGTTACATGGCTAATTTGATTTGAATAATTATTTATTATATCAAAGGGCATCATGTGGCTAATTGCTTTTAATGATTTAAAAATGGTCTTTATATTCCTAAATCCTATGGTCCTACATGGAATAATGATTTACAAATGGTCTTTATGTGTCTAAATCAGTAGCTCGATATAAAGGCTCTTTCTATATAGTGTCCTGTCTCTACTTCACTTTTGTAATTTGATTGTACCGGCGAATTAATAAACGAATGAATGAAATCCGATTGACAAAAATGACTTAACAAAGAGCGTTATATGTCTAATTCGATTTGCATAATAATGACATGAAATGTCCTTCATGATGTGGATATTTCAGTCAGTTTGCAGAATAATGACTTAATGATATATCGCTATATGGCTGATTGAATTCAACGAAAAATGGCTTGGAGTAAATGTGACTTAAAGTGATCTCAAGGTGATCTTATAGTTGCTCGTAATGAGTTAAATGCTGTTTGTAGTTATGTGGCACAAACTAACACACCAAGTAATATCTTGTGGCATCATACAAACCGGGACGCGTTGGTCCCTATATATATGGCACTGAAAAAGTTGGCAAATAACCGCCCACATCGAATTATGTCATATATTGTCTTCATAATAACTACATATCTATATCATTAACGTGTCACTGGTGGCCGATTAATTAAACTTCTACTAGAGGAGAGGAAATTATTCAACATTTTTCAACACACATCTTGCCTACGTTTGTGGAATGTGTTGCATTTACTCTTCATTTGTTTTGGACAAAATGAGCACACTGCGTTTTTAAAGCTCATTGTCAATTCGTGTCAGTAAAAGTTGTTGCAAACTAGTAAAGAAAATCAATCGAATATCCATAAAATAATAGTTTGCATAGTTTCAGTGCCGATCGAAGTAGTATGATCAGTGGTTATCCACGAGAAGCAAAACATTTTAAGGGCATCCGTACAACTCTCAGAAACCGTAGACAGACTGTTCAAGATTGACGTCACAAACGTGTTTGCCCTGGTTTCAAATCAAACAGTCGATTTCTTTTGAGTAAACACAAACTTTTGTGACAAGAACCGTCTTTCACGCGAACCTGGACCCACGATGCCATTGAAGTGCTATTATCTATGCAAAGAATTTCGACCTTCGTCTGTAAACAACCAAAACAAACGATGGAATGCCTTTATCTGAGCGGTTGCGGTATTGCACGGGTATTGTATAACTATTGACGAATGTGGTTTGGTGAACTTCCGTCTGCGGAGAGCAATTATTTCACTATAGGCTACACTAAAAAAAAGCAGTACACATCACCTCATGAGGAAAATTTTGGGTCACGCACTCTCGAGAGAAATTCACGTAAAAGATAAGAAAAAAAAAGATAAAATCAATACTCGCTTGCCACTCTTTTAATTCAATTGACAGGATGTTCTTAAGTCCACTTATAAAACTATAGTACGGCATGCCACATGATTTCTGAAAATTCACCTGTATTGCAAGTATTAAGCACACTGCGCAAACTCACAGGAAATCCGGCGGAGAACTGGCTTGATGTTTGGTTAAAAGTCGTCAATGTGACCTACAGAGTTCACATAATACTCATGAATATTATTTTGTGGGACGTCGGTATAAGAAAAAATACCAAAAAAAAAAAATAAATAAATAAACGGTTTGTTTTTTCTCTGTCAACTATGGGACACTCAGTTTTTGAGTGAGTTTTCAACTGGCAGATGAATCGTTACCACAACTTTCTGCTAAGGAGATTTTGGAAGAAGAAAGTCCAAAGACTTATGTAAGATGTGTATCATAACAATTATCCTTTTATAACTTCGTAAAAGAATTCAACGATCAGGACTAAATTTGCCTAAAATGGAAAATCTTGCCTTTGATTTTCAGACATTTTTTTTTAAAAGGATACGGACACAGGATGATAGATGATTCAACATAAGTCAGGACTGTGGCCCTTTTTCTACGAATACGTTTCTCACAGACAGAAATCCAATTGTTCTCAAAATATTTTTTCACTCAAACTGTCAAATTGCATCTTCCCTAGCCTATGCTTATCACGATGAATATTGTTATGATGAGATGGAGCTAGTATTTATTGGCGAGACTTAATAGTCGATTAACGGTGCCTAAAGTTATTTTCTGTGTAGGCCTATACCACGTTAATTGGTACATAGTTCAAAGGCAATGTTTCCTTTAAATTTACTTGTGAAGAACTGGCTACGTCGTACATGATCAATGGACTCAGATGTGTGTGATATCATATGATCTAAACCAATAAATGGCCAGATAGTAAACTTTTTCCGATTGATGACCTTTAATGTACACCTAAAGTTAGTTCCTGCATTGAAGTAGGATACGGATGTAAATCGGATCGTGCACTGCCAAACACTCCACAGAACAAAACATATGTAGGTGTGCATCAAGGAACTTTGTCATACCTGTTAACAGTATGTAGCCTTATAATGACGTAATTAATTATCTTTTTAGGTACATGGTACTCATTTATGCAATTGATATACCGACTCCCTCAAAGAAGACAAAAAAAAAAAAAAAAATCACTGACTCAAATGCATATTGATCGCAATTATCTGCTTTCATGAAGTTAAACAGTGTTTTCATTTATTGCCCTGTGTAACGTTTCATATCATAGCATCCATTGGGTATTTTTTCAGCATGTTCTGTGGTTGCCTTCCACTGATAATAGCAAATCCACGAAGTCACTCTGCATCTTGTCACCATGCACCTGTAAGGTATGTCCACTCAAGGAGGTTTTTCCTCTGTAAAACCTCCTTGGTCCACTGTTGGAAGGTTTTTTTTTTTTTTCTTATGAACTGCCTTCAAAAAGAGGTTACCTTAATCATGATTGTGCCACAATGGGCCAACTTTTGGTAAGCTCAAGGATCACATCCCTTACAATGATCCGGGCTAATCCGATATTTCATTCTATCAAATCTCCAGTGTGGACTGAGACTGTATATCGATTAAAGCTATTCAGAAGCAATTCAATTAAGCAAACAACTTCGTGGTCTAGCCATTACACTTTCGACTTGGATCATAACTGGATTATCAGTTCTTGGTAATGATGTTTTCCTGTGTGGCTTAGACTTGATGATGTCACACGGCAGCGTGAATACACACACACACACACACACACACAAAACAAAAAAAAAAAGACACAAAAGCTGATAAAAAGTCTGGATGAAACGGATGCCTCTATATACAGAGATACTTTCAAGGCAGATCTTATTAACTTAATCAGAATATGGGAACATACAAAAAAAAAGAAGAAAGAAGAATCAGCAATCGCACCCTACAATATAAAAAAAGTAGAAAACGTTTTCAAATTGACCTTCCATCATCTTTGAAGACCACCTTAAAGGCTGTAATGCATCACCCCAGACAGTTTCCATTCTCCCAACCACCTACCTCTAGTCCCTCCCTCAGCCTGTCTTAATTTCCTCCACATGTGTAATCAAAACAATGGATCCCTGCGTACGCTGTGTAATACGAGCTGCTCTGCATCTTTCGAATTTGCTGGCAATCTAAGAGTACTGTAACTTAGAACCAGTTGAGGATTTTCCTTTCAGGGAGGTAAAAATATAGCTTAGGGTGATGCAATACAGCCTTTAAGTCACACTTTACTTATGCAAAGACTTCTTCACGGACATCTCTTATGGTTTTGATATTCGACATGGGATGTTTTCTCAATGGCAAGCGATTTTTATCCAGGAAATGGTTCTTAGAAAAGCGTTACCCCACTACGCAACGGATACTGGCATCCTTCCTTGGTTTTAACACCCCCATGTTCCTATTGTGTTCATGTAAAGGACCTACTAAAATGCCAAGACCTCTTTTTTGTTTTCATCCGACAACTTTTATCTTTTAAAACCTATTTCACCAATCATCTCTTTGGGAATTCGAACCAAATTTTAACCATCAAAAATATTCAGCTGAACTCTAGTTGAGTGTTGTATAAACGTTAAGTTCAATGCCACAAGACTTGTCAATCTTTATCAAAATACGTAATAATTCCTCATGTTTACGTAAGTCAATGCATACGACTGTAGAACTCTTCCGTACACATACGGTATTGCATCTTTTGTGAACGATGTTTTTGTTCCCTGTTGCTATTGGTTACACGTATCAGGCAGCGTGAACGTTCACAGCAGCGAGCTTCTCCGGACTGCCACGGTCTTGTGTGCTGCCAGTGCCTTTTTATACCCGGCTAAATTTAGCACCTCAGATACTCCATCCTGATTGGTCGAGAGAGATGAGTGATCCGAGGCCTTCGCTGGCAGGCGTGCAATAATATTGACAACATCGATGCGAGGGAAATCATACCAACATCAGATCGCAAACCACAAAGTCGAAATCATACGTACTATACTATCTATTTTACTAACGAAATTTCATCTAATATTCTCGTGAAACCATGGCTATGACACTGAACGAGCTCAACCAGGCTGGTTTTGAAAATATTGCCAACGAGGTAAGAAATTTTCAATATATTCCTGTATTCTGCAAGGTACACATCCCTCGTAGTACAATATTGAGTAAATTAGAAGAACGCTAAATAGCCGGTAAACTGATTATTCCGTAGGTAGAATTAGCACTTTGCGTTAACTTTGGCTAGCAATAAAAGACGTAATTCGTTAACGTTTTATCCAAAAATCAAAATGAATGTAGCTACCTTTCTTAAATGTTATTTAAAAGGCAATCACCATCATTTCCATGTCCGTACATGCTAGGATCACTATCACTAATCGTCGTGTGTTTGAGTATTATATAAGGTTGTGTTTGTGTGTGTGTGTGTGTGTGTGGGGGGGGGGGGGTTGACAGATCCGGAAGTAGGCCGGTGAAGGGGTAGTGGCGTGATAATTTCATCTGTGTAAGTTACGTACAAAATCATGATAAACCAGGAAATCGGTTGTGCTTTAATGTTAATTTTACAACTTCCAGACTAGACGTGGTTGCGTACGTAGTACCGTATACATTTGCGTTGTGATTACTTCAAATTCCTGCACGGGTTTATGCTCATAAACAATATCCTACGCAATTTGTTCTGGTTGTATCTTCTTCAGGTTTGGCCAGACGTAGAAAGCCTCCTCCAAGATCTGTCATCGTTCGACGACTTCGAAAGACACCAAGCGAGCTCTCCTACTTCTACGGTCATCTCAAACTCCGGCAGCGAAGGTGACGGTTGCGTCTCACCGCCTCCTAATATCTTTGAACCTGATTACGATAATCTTCTGGACCTTGATTTTATCCTGAACAACACGAGCCCATCGACGAGTTTCGCGCAGCCACCGTCTCCTGTGCCACAACAAGACAGAATACCCCTGACAGAGATCAAAGAAGAGCCACCATCACCGCCGACGTTCAATCAACATGCGGTGGAAAACACCATGTCAGATAGCAAGGACTTTTCGGTGGGTCAGTTTCTGCACGTAGACTGTATTCCACCTCCAGCATACCCATACCACCTCAGTGATAACAAAGCGTACACGTACGGCTCTCTTCCGGTCCAGCATTTGCAGGGACTTGTTGCACAGACACAAATGCAACCAAATCTGATGAGCCCCTCCGCGACGATGGGACCACACATGAGCCTGCTTACACAGAATTGTCCATTGCCAACTGGGATGCTCACCCCTCCACAGACGCCACCGAGTACCTCACCGTTGCTGGACCTGCTCAGAAGCACACCGATCGACAATGCAGCGGCCATAACGCCACCTACACAAGTCGTCCGTAAAAGGGGTCGACGTACATGGGGTCGTAAGAGAACAACCACTCACACCTGCACCTACGCCGGTTGTTCGAAGACCTACACCAAATCTTCGCATCTGAAGGCTCACATGAGGACACACACCGGGGAAAAACCATACCATTGTAACTGGAAGGGATGTGGCTGGAAATTCGCCCGGTCCGATGAGTTGACTCGTCACTACCGTAAGCACACTGGGGATAGACCTTTTCAGTGCCATCTTTGCGAGCGTGCCTTCTCTAGGTCAGATCATTTGAGTTTACATATGAAACGCCACATGTGAAGACCACGTTGCTTGAAATCATGATGTTTTTTGAGGACATCTTTGTTCAAGATTTTAAGGGGCACATTGAAGTTTAAATTGTGCACCTTTGCTGCTCACCCCCACCCATCGAGTAAGATGAAAGGGGTGCAGCAGCGCCCGAAGCAGGGTGTCATGTCATTTTGACAATTTTTGCACCCCAGTTGCATGCCACGTGTAACATGATATGCTCTGAGTCAAGGTAAGGGCGATGCTTCCCTGGAAGCACCTGGGTGAGAGGTGGGATGCCCTGGGCTGAGTAAGAGGTGGGATGCCCTGAGCCACTGTGCGAGGAGTGAGAAACTTTGACGACTTGTCAAAGTATTCTGCTTTTTGAGTTAGATTTACATAGTACTGTCTAAAATTGTACCGACTGAGTGTCAGGGGTCACTTTGAAGTCAATCGTAAACACTTTGCTTGATTTATGAAGATATGTGATTGTTACGTCTAATAATGTCTGATAAATGTTCCATTATAGTTATAATAATCATATAATGTCGCTGACTTATAATCCGGAGCTGCCATATAGAGTTCCATGCCTTTAAAGTTGTCAGACGCCCTTTCACAATTCTTATTTGAGTATCAGACGATTTACGTTGTATAAGCCTCTAATTGCCACTTGGAAAGTTTTTGCAGTTAACAGTAACTATCTGAAATAAAATCAGTATATTTGTGATGTAAATAACAAAATTTTTTTTTTTCAGTACTAGCTGCTCTAGTGTAATAACAAATTTATATTCGATGTAGGACCTATGATAACGACAGCAACACATTCTCTCCTGGTTGAGAAGTACTTTAACCGTTGTTAGATAATGATATGGCGCACTATAAGGTCATGAATTATGACACCATTTTACTCTCGGACAGTCTTAACTTGCTTCTGTGACTAGCTGTAACTAAGTATAACACGGCTGTGCAATATGTGAGAGTCATAATGGTCGATAAGAGTCATAGTTTTGTTTTATGCCACCTCCATTCCTTCGGGGGACAGTCTTTGCTGTCACCAAGGAGTTTAAAGACGTGGTCGTGCAATTTTGAAAACAAATGTCAGTATAATCAGGAAGCTGGTCTTCTCGTTCATAATTCTATTATGTTTTACATTTCTTACTATTTTATTTATTATTTAAAAAGCACACACACACACGTTTATTTATTTTTATTTTCATTTGTTCAGATGTTAAAAGAAATCGATTCTTTACACTGTTATTGAGAAACTTTGAATAGAAAAGTTGAAACTGAGAACCATCGATTTACTTTTCATTTGATTAAAGGTTCATATAGTTAGTATTTTACCCATCCCCACCACCTCCCCCCCCCCCCCGGCTCATCATTTCGTGCCTAAGCTTGATAATGTCTTAATGAACATAGTATGTAAATCATATACCTATAATACCATGGCAATCACAGAGACTATATTCCTTTCACTGTTCAAAGTGGAAGCAGTCATTCCCCACAACCCGTCCGCCAAATTTCGAAACAGCAATCGTTTCAGGAGGTTGAAGATGAATATCGAGAGTATAAACAATTCCTGATACATCACGAGCAATCTGGAAGTATTGGAAAACCTGATCTCACAGTTCATGCGCAAGGAGGAGGGGTTGAAGAGGGGGGGGGGGGGGTTAGGGAGACGAAAGGAGTTAAGTCAGATCATCTTACCTGTGGATGAAGAACATTTAGCAGATTATATCTGGAAAGTCCGTCTCATAAGGGTCTTATGTCGTGGGTAATATGTTTGCCCTAAATATTGAAATCCCCTAGTGATAATTCCACATCCAGGTCCTTAGCCTATAGTGAAGGACTGAAGGCATAATTAAATAAGGGGGGCTGAGTTTCAAGGAGAGTTGCACCACTTTATGCTTAGTCAGAATGTAACGATGTAAGTTTCATCCGCTGGAAACGATATCGCGGCAAGACAAAAAAAAAAAAAAATCAAAAAAAAATCGAGAGAAATCAGGTTGTGTACGTCCCGACACTGTGCTGGTGTTGAAAATAACGCTTCGTTTCACGCAGTTCTGATTGTTTCGACCTGGTGCTATTTCACAAGGTTGTCCGGTGACGACGTGAACACTATTACTAAGAAATTTGTAACTGGTGCAAGTATCCCACGGCAGCTCTGAAATACGTGACTGGAATCGAGAGAAAATTTAAAATAAAAAGAGGTGCACGTTTATAACAAGGATACTCGTTCACCATACTTACATGCCAGCTGTGTAAAATATTGAATGATTGTGGCTAAGATTCGTTCTGGGGAATGAACTTCAGCTGGATTCTATCTTCCGACAATCACGAGCACATGGTTTGCATAACTAGTGCGTTACTTTACGGAACAAAGCTGGCGAAGGTGCAAGGTATGCTTGATATATCCAAAGATATCACAGAACCGGTGCGTTACACGAGGGACATGAGGGTCATATTACGCAAGGGTGAACGTGGATATGTTACAAAATATGTATGCACATTATATTATACGGTGTATATATATAGAGTTTGGCTGACGAAGGTTGATTAAATAACCGAAAACTTCCAAGCCGGGTGCTATCCTTCCTTCTTTTATAGTCTGTAGTTCTTCCATTCTGTAGTCTGTAGTTCTACCATTTTGTATACTCTTAATATGTTCGTTCTCTTGTGGTGACTGTCGAATCCAATTTGGATCCTACACGCTGCTCTGAGAGATATTTTTGGTTTACAAACAGTTGATATAAGCTTGCCTACTGACAGAAAGCAATAATATAAACATAACCGGACCGTAGTGTGTATCCGGGGAGAAGGGAAAGAGGATCCAGAGGATAAATATATATATATATATATATATATATATATATATATATATATATATATATATATATATATATATATATATATATATATATATATATATATATACAGGCAGACAGACAGACAGACAGGCAGACAGAGGGAGAGCTAGATGGATGAACGGATGGCCAGACAAAAAGACAGACCGACATCCCACCCTCGGGCCGATACTTAGAAATTCGAAGCCAGACTCTCGATCCTCTTTCCCTTCTCGCCTGGTATACGGTCCGGTTATGTTTATATTATTGCTTTCTGTCAGTAGGCAAACTTAGATAAACGTTTTTATACCAATAAACTAAGGCATAGCCACAGGCTGGACGAGCAGTAGTTTATAGGAACTTACTCCAAGGGAGTATCCAAGGGGAGTTTTCAGCCTCACCCTCCCCCTCAACCCAGTTACTATGGCACTTTAACAATGACAAATACTCGAAAAGTGCCAAAAGTGTAACAGGAGAAAATTAAAGTGGGCTTTTGTAGGTTCACTCTTTCCTTCACAACACTAACATCACTGAAACACGCGAATCTCATATTATAGCCATGCGGTCTTCGTGAATGTCTACTAGACTATACTCCCCCCTCCCTTCGCCTCCACTGCAACAAATTGTAATAATAAACCAGTTCAAAGTTAGGCTTTTATGATATTACAATAGTATCATAATGATATGATGTCAAAGTTCAAAGGGGTAGGAACACAGACAATGATGCACGAGGGACATTAACGGCCTGTATAGGATTTTTGTTCGAAGCAGATAACCCTGTAAACATAAACTTCAGAGACGTACTAAAGGAATTGGTTGAATTTCAAGTCCAATGAGTTCTGAACACTGTTGTAAGAACTGGGACAAGAAGAGATAGCCGCCCCTCCCTTCACCTGCCAGGGAAATCAAAACGCAGGTATAGAAAAAAGATACGAAGGAAAAAAATGAGCAAAAAAATAAGTAAATAAATGAGCAAAAAAAAAAAAATGGTAAAAGATAATGCAAGCTCGGGTACTTTTTTACAGCGCCATTTTGTCTCCAATGGATTCGAGCAAGTGTTTCTGTCTTTTTAATCGGAAAATGTTCGAATTAGCTCAAATCATACTTTCATAGCCATTAAAAAGGGGTTTTCCATCCATCCAGAGAGAGAGAGAGAGAAAGAAAAAAAACCTGACGAAATCATTTTTAATCATCGTGTCTGTTGACGCCGCAAACGTTTGTGACGCCACTGGTACGGAATGGTTGGAGAGAAAAGTGCCAACGACTTCCAATAATGCTGTAAGAAGGACAGGTTTGCATTTAAGAAAATACTGACCGTATACACCACAATTTCCAGGAGTTTACTTGCTGAGCCAAGAAAGGACGGATTTCCGGCGATATATGATATTTTTATCCAAACCTTTCCTGGTACACTCCGTGCAAACCCATTGTAAAGTTCCTCAATTCCCGTATTTTCAATCCCCCAGTTTGAAATCCTAGGTGCGCCACTGTTGTAGAGGCGTATTGTATTTCCGTGTCACATTGTTACTTTGTTTTAAATAGTCTTCCACGGCTACTCTTCGAGGCTCCTCATTCATGAGCCAGGCCCCGTAGAAACGCAATTCTGGATTGGCCGCTGGACCCGACCACGTCGAATTTCTTGACCACACCACTGCAAACCCTTGCGACGCCCCTAGTATGGAATGGTTTTAGAGAAAACTGACGAAAGACTTCCAGCTTTCCATCAAAGAAAATGCTGGTCGCATTCAGCAAAATTTCCGGGAGTTGACTTGTTAGATCATGCTGAGCCCGTTCCCAAGGCTGCATCGGGCGATCTATGGGTATCTTTTTCCAGAAATTTTCTGGCACACTCTGAGCCAGCCGATGGTGACGCTCCGCTTGAATAATATTCTGACAATTCCACTCAGCCAGCTGTGTCTACAAGTTCAGGCCCACCCCGTCTTTTTTGTTTGTTCGGAAATGTCTGGATTCGCGTCTGTATTCTTTAGACGGATTAACTGAATTTTAACTAGTTAGAACACAGACCGGTGGGAAAAAATCAACCAACACAGATTATGAAATATTCAAGTTCAAAATGACACTGAACAGATATAGGCTTTCAGACTCACACAATCCCTCACATGATATCATGCCGCATTTTGACAAGTCTTAAGACTTGTATCGAACCAGAGCCTTTCCTGATATCACTCTCTGACCATAACCTAACCTTGTCAGGTATATCAGGTATGAAATATACAACTTGTGAGACATGAATGTGAAACGTAGCAAACCAAAACTATGGATTTGGTGGTATGACTAACTGACGCCTTCTCAGGGAACCTACCGGACGGCTTGTTACTAATACATCTCTCCATACAGACTATCAAATAAAATGGCGGTACATATCTTTAACCAAACCTTATACCTGCATGCGGTACGTAACAAGTACATTAAACCTACATTGCATTGAAAAAATAAAAAAAGACGTCTATGTATTACCCGTTCATTGTTAAAAAAAAACACGAACGTTTTGACGACATTGACATGTTTGTGCATATGATTTACTTATCGTTATGCAACACGCTGCTTATGTAACGAGGAGAATTGTTATGTAAAGATCGAGTTTAAAGACCGAGTTTGGTCATCCGCCACTACATCTGGAGCCTTCAAAGCCTAACTACGTGAAACAATTTCATGAAAATCAGCGGCAGCACAGACGGTGTTCTCTTACTCGGAATTTCGATATGCGGTAAAGATATTGCGGTAGAAGTCATGTACATCCCACTCAAACAATATATGGAATATATCTTTTCAGCCACATGCAGAAATCAGTTCGAAGAAACATGAACAGTACTGACGTCATCAATACACACCGTATACGCGTACCTGGGGGCGAGGAGGGTGGGGACCTCAGTGAGGATGCATAGCTGTCCTATATGTCAATTTCCGACCTAGGATCCCAGACACTCAAAATATACCACTTAGAGTGTGGGGGACATGACACCTGTTATATATACTAATAGAAAATTAATATTGATATCAAACAACCCTACATGGCTGAAATGAGTGTGGAGTACCAACTGCGTAAACGTAAACTCTAACTACGGATATCTGTATAAGTCCACTTTGCCATTTTAGTTCAGTGTACAGGTTTTTTTCCACCCCCACCCTACATTCCACCACCCCAGACACGGGGATTTTGAGTCGCAGCTTTAGCTAAGTCCCAAAATGACCTGAATCTCACTGCTGGTATACTATGTAGGCAGCAAATGTGTAGTTAGCAAATCAACAGTTTAAATGACGTTTTCCCCAATACTTTATGTATAGTTAAATTTTCATCTTTACATGAATGTATGCATATTTAATAGAATTATTGCAAGCCAAAGTTGGTAGCCTCTTCTTTCCTGAGCTGTAAACATTTGCGCTACCATCATGCCATATCAGGTATTTTCTGTTTTTTAAGTTGGACGCTACCAAAACTGACACTGTATTTCATTCGTAAAGTTTAATAACGTTTTCTTCTTTTTGAAGGCAAGTTGAAATAATATCGGACCAGAATCTCCTGGTTGCATGTGAAGTTTAACTGCCAAAAGAAGTACCGCCTGCTGCTCTATTATATTTTATGATTTCGCCCCTCCCATCTCACCACCTAGACCAAGTACCCGCAACATTCTTATATTACCCCCGGGAAAGTGTAGATTTGAACAGCAAGATGCCACTTCTTTAGTTTCGTCACGGTAACTCTATCTACCTGAACTTAACTTTCAACCTGGGATTTACGACACAACGTTTTGTTTTATGTGTAGGCTGTTTAGGTTTACAATTCTGCTGTTTATCTGTATGTATAATCTAACCATGATCGCTCTTGTCTATTTCACAAACTGCTAACTTTCACCAAGTAACAGTGGCCAACGTTTTTGTACTCCATGATGTCAGTCATTCTGACACGTAGGATGTAACAGATTCGTCCGATATTCACCGTAAGCCACAGTGACGTCCTGTAGCAAATGAAGTAAGTGGGGAGGTGAGAGGAGAAAGACGGGGAGAGGAAAGGGCGGGGAAGGCTTCAGGGGAAGGGAGGGGAGAGAGGGAGGGGTGAGAAGGGAGGCAGAGACGGAGGACTGAGGACATATATGTATCGATTTACAGTGGTTCTTCAGTTCATTTTATGCCCTTGCCGACCTCGTCAAGAGAAAGAGTAGTCATTATATCGGCCGAATGTCATCTGAGTTAGAGCCGACCATGGGTTAATTACTCTACCACAAACTTCCCGTCATGCATCCCCCGACCTGTCAACCCTCTGGTATGTTACCGTCACCCTTATCTGTGCACATTGCTGTAGCCTAACTTTCGTCATATTTTTATTCATCTATCACGTTTGTACTTCCTCGCTTCTTTGTGCACATTCTTGAGAAAAATTACAATATATTTCTATTGCACCAGTTTTATTCACCGCTTTTTCTTTGGTGAGTACCCCCCCCCCCCCGTTTTTGTTATCTTACGTACCTTGCTACATAACCACTGAAAAAAGAAGTTTCTAACAATGCAAGCATTGCATGACCTCAATTAAATTTCTTCACAATCAAGATGTCCATGGAAAATTCAGACAAGACAAAATTTGTCCAGTTGTAACAAATATTCAGTGAAGCATGAATCTATTCGTCAGGCCCGTGATCAACTTGAGGGGAGGGGTCCGGGGAGTACAGCTCCCTAAAAATTGTACAAAGCATTTTGAACAATTTACACAGAGACTGAGAAGATCAATTGATAGACTATACACCGATATCCTGTCAGATATAATATCCCCCTCCGCCTCCTTCCACCCCTCCGCCTGTCCACGGGCAGCTGAGTGATTTTCGAACCGGCGAGCAGCGTAATCAGCAGACCTAGTGTTCTAGATCAACATACTCTGCAGTAATGACGTGCTTTTTATTTTCACGGATTCATGTCACATAAGTGATCGGAAGTTTCTTATTTCTCTGTTCGTTGACTTAGTAATGAAACCTAGGTGTAAATGTTGACTCTTGTGTACATATGGTAACTGTAGCTAGTAATTTCAAAATCTGTACTAATAAGTACAGGCTACCATATAGTAGTTTTGACAGCAAGGCCCTACGCGTGAACGCAGAGATTTTGTATAGCAAAATCAAGGCTGAGGGTAAGCACGTTCAAATCGATGAGTCTGACGTCACTTGTGTTGACCAGTATTGTTAGTGCGAGACAATCGATTCTATTCAGAGAACTTCTTTGTCCATTGGATTACCATTGTTCAACGGTAGGATCAAGTTACCTATCAAATTGTCCAGATTGTATTTAAAAAGAAATATGTGGAGCCGATGAGAGTAATTAGGAGGACCACAGACGTCGTGATAATAGGCCTCTAATTATATCCTCTTAGAAATTCACGACATGTCAACATTGTAAGTCGGTGACAAATCTGACATAAATATTGTTTGTATTGATTGTGTAGTTTCATAGTTGTACCTACAGCGACCACTAAGAACAGTAATCTCGTTCTATGTAGTGCCAGTTGAAGGCGATGATGAGCTCGACTATATACGTCTTGCCACTGAACAATCCTTTCTTGTTTACATCTCTAAGTGGCCTTAGCAGGGTTCGAAGATGGTGGATTTTGTGAAGTAGCCATTTCTTCCCATTCACGTGGGGTCTAAGAGGAAGGGATAAACATGGGCCTGATAGGCCAACAGTGAAATGCGTAACTTAAGTGCACTCCACGACTGAGTTTTAGAATTTGTAGCCTATGGTAGGTTATGCCGTTGCCAAATTTACAAATGAGTTCATTTACGTTTAAGCGATTTCCCCCGACTGGACATTTCCTCTGACTGGACATTCTGTCTACTCGATGCATAGGTGGTGGGATGGGAGAGCAGGGCCGCCATGATCATTTTTTTTTTTAATATTCGCCACGGAAGACCAAAGTGTCTAAATCAAGACTGAGGTAAAGTCGTGTATTCGCTGCTGGCAAACGGATTCATCGTTATGATCGAAATTCAACGACTTACGAGGCTGGTAGAGGGAAAACGATTTAAAGACCAACAGTGCTTTGGTCAGAGGTCAGAGGTCATGCATTTGAGGTCGATCATGTGAGTGGAGTGTTCGAAGCTTTCTCAACAATGAAACCTTAAAGGTGAATGAGGTTCAGAATATGGGTGCAAATTGATATTTCGTAATGAGCATCAGAGGGTTTCATAATGAGCACCATTACGTGAGTTTCTGCAATTATGCGAACAGCCGGAGTGTCATTTTCGAGTTCAGAGGAACAAAACACGTACAACAGCTCGTTCATGCTTGCATGTCACGATTCGTACAATGAACGATGCATTTTGATATGACCCAAAGAATTGGCGATCGCAGGATGGACTACTAGCAATTATCTTGCTTATAAATGTCAAAGATTCTTAGACACTTTCTCATTTTCTTTTTTTCACAATCGGAACGACACATCCGTATCCCTATGACTCTCTCTTTAATTACACACCAAGTCTCTACCACGCCTGCTTCATCGTACGGCTACCTGTATGGTACTGATGAATAGCATGCTGTATGATGTGGTAGAGGACGACGAAGCAACAACTTATTTCCTAGAATGACATTTCCAACTTCTCACACCGAACAAGTCATCTGTCATGATTTTCAGGGACACATCTGGTGGTTGTATGCAGGACCGTCACTACACCCGGGGGTGAGGGTTGGGGTGTCTCAACCCTTCACAGCGACGACAGACGGCAAATCTGGCATACCAGATGAAATTTTTTATACTTTGGCACATTTTATGACTCCAAAATACGCCAAATAGTGCACTAGATTGCATCAAAGGTTACCTTTCTCATCAAGGTTGTTACAATTTACAACTTATCGGTACAAGAACCAGCTCTATTTTGTTATGCAATCAACGACGGTAAAAAAAAACTGTCGTCGCCAGAGAGTAGAAATTGTTGAACAATTTTCAAATGTAACAAGAAAACCACAACTACCAAGGGCAGAGAATAAATACTCAATATTATAATCAAAATTTAGTCTGCTGAAGTACACACGCGCCATGTTTACATTTGACCTGTAACTTGGCGATGGGGTGGTGGAGTGGCAATAACATAGAAAGACAAAGACATTCGTTTCATATCAAAGAAGGAAACAAACAAGAAGGAATTATAATATATTTATATTATTCTTTCTTGAAGATGATGTGCAGCCATCTTAATTAAAGATTCTCATGAAAAGGTACTTAGGCATGTAAGGCTGAAGGTGTAAATATTGGCACTCTTTCTGAAAATCTGTTCGATGACATTATGGCTACAAAACTGACCAAGTGTGTGTAAAACTACTACAAATTCATACAACTATGTTATGAATTAATGAGTCATACTTATGATCAGACAGTTGATTTCACCCTCCCAAGAAACCCATGAAATAACTACACGCATGAAGATAAGAATAGATTTAGCAAATACAAAACATAAAAAAAAGTTGATGAAAAACATTTCCAATAATTTACACAAATTCCTGAATAACTTACTTCCATATGAATACACACAATGTAAGCGAACCTATGTTTTTGGCTTCAAACTCAGTGACAGCACACAAATCTGATGTTATCGTACCACCAAGCCTTTAATATCTTGAGACCATACAAGCTTTAAAACATATGCTTCGTCTGACGCAAGTGACAGGAACCGACTAATATTACACTGAAAAAAAAAAAAGTTTCAAGAAAACTGCAAACATGCTAGTGTCAATGCCATGACTGCTTTGATAAAACATTATGAAAGGTAAGGGGATGTGAAACCATTTTCTTATCACTCTTGATGCAGGAAAACCTCAGGAAAAGGGAAATTTTCATAGAAGTGATTACATATATCATAGGGGCAGCTTACAAAGTTGGAAAATTTAAAGGGGAAATCAGGGTTTGATTGAGAAAATTCACCTTTAGTTGATTTTTCTTTCTAAACTGATCGTTCACCAAAATCTAGAGACGTTGGTGAGGTGCTTGAAGGTAGAAAAAATGGTAATTATCGCGTTAATTACTGTTGAATGAGAACTCTTAATATTTGTTGGGTACAAAAAATAAACGTTCATGTACAAGACAAGACAACCTCCTACATACAATGACCAATCACGGCACAAGACTGACATGACGTTATATGAATAAACATAACCGAATGTGTACGGTTCCCATGCTGTTCGTGCACTGTGCAATGCTAAATAAACAAGAGTTTAGTGATAGTTGATGATACATACAGCACACATAGGCTACGTATGAAACTGTTCAGCCACACCTCCTCATACCTTGAAAAGGAGACAGTATTGAATATTCATATTTGATTCGATGAATGTGGATGTACAGACTTTCGTAGTTCTTCACCGATTTTTTGTGAAATTGACTCGTTTCTTGAAAATGTCCACGTTTTGAGATGATCTTGATCATATTTGTTAGTTATAACTCATTGTACGATACCGGTGGGGCATTGTAGTGAGATAAATTGTGAAAATAAACCCTGATTTCCCCTTTAACTTTTGGCAAACATAAGTTTGTGTAATGTAAATATTGATGCTTAAGCGGTGAAATATTAATAAATTGCTTAAAAGTAGCATTACATATTAAACTTGTTACAACGTATTATTTCTAAAGTATGTTCAGTATTTTATGAACCACTAAAATACATAATCCTTACTTACTATGGTAAACGGAACACCATATTAAATCTTCAACAACTGTTGAACAAGTGGTGCAAAAATTTCTGGAATGTGTAGAAAATTAGAGTAGATTTCTGCCTCCACAACACCTTTTTCCTTGTACTTACATTAAATCATAAAATGCTTTCAGGACAGATACTATGATAAAGTATTATGCTATCCACTTAGCTATATATGCCTCATGGGTTTCTGTCTCCTTGAACTAGTTATGAAGATATGGCTTTCATACAGAAATGAAGTCTTTTTCTGATACCTGCACTGCACTAAAGGTATTCCATTTCAAAATTATCCATTAAATTACAGTTGTTTCTCTGTCTTTAATTTTAAAATCTGTACCTCAAGAGCAACTTTTGTTTCGACATTATGGAATTTTAGACAGTGGTGCAATGCATTTATGGGAATCTGTGATGTCAGAGCAACCATCCTAATTTTGATATGTCTTAGATCTCTTTACAACCTCCACGGTCTTACAAGATACATTTTAATACCTGAAAAGCTGTGACCATTATTATTTTCCACAATGTTTTACGCTGTACCTATCATAAACCAAATTTATTTTCACAGATGTGAAATTTCAAGCTTAAATATGCACTTTCATTTCAAACTACAACAAAGGCCTTTTGCAGTGGCAATTTGCCAATGTTATGCAAAACTTAGAAACCTTGAGGCAACTGGAAATCTTTTTCGACAAGGGCGGTCTTTCTTCAAACATCAGTACCTGAGTTATGAAGACGTTGGAGTGCCTGCAGTGGCAAAAATATTGTCTTTAATATATTTTAGATCCCCGTAAACTGCCTCTAGAATATTCCTGTAAAACCTGATTCTTTGCGACAGTTTTCACAGAAGTATCTGAGGATCAAAATTTGTTCCAGAGTTGGTATCGCAACATAACTCTTACCTTTTAAAATTTCACTTCTATCCACCACCCCCCACAAAAAAAAGGAACATAATTAACTTGTGCAATGTCAGTACTTACTTGATAATAGCAAGTCTCATATACACTAGAGACTAGCTAGATTCCACATGGGACCCACTTGAACATCTCTACCAGTGAAAATCCCTCAACTGAGGTACATATGACAACACCATGAGGGTATGAATACATCCTTTTTCAAATGGAAAATTGTGAAAGTGACTTGTTCTAATCCACATATGCCAGCTTTCCCCATATACACTGTTCATCTGAAGTACAGACGAATACCTAACATGACAAGTTGTGAAACATTCACCATGGGCTCCTTGTGATGGACACTGAAATTGTTAACATATTGCAAGCGATTTGTAGCACATGACAGACAAAGCCTCTTTTCGAAGAAGCTGCTCAACGGTTGCTTCAAACTAGGTGCAACCAACCATATGTACATACTGTTTATAATTATAGAAAATACATGCAAAATAATAATAAAAAAAAGTAAAGTTCAGTATCTGTAATAATGTATCTACCATTAGAGTTTCATTCACATGCTATTATATGTTTAATTACGTGACAGAGTGAAGGTGAAAGTGACATAAATGTGAAAAAAATTCCAAAATTCATATAAGCATTGCAGTGAATTCATAAGAAATCAGTCATAATCTTGAACAACCTCTTTTAGTGTTAATGGGTGTGGGGGGTGAGGGTTTTGCACTGGAACTAATGTAGTCCTTCAACTTGTCAGCAAAGAAAAATCAACTACTGGAATGGATCCATTCAGTTTTCAATTAAAAACAATCATTACATTCATCAATTTAATTCCATACAATTAAACAAAGTTGGCATCTTTTTCTCTGTACATGCTGTTGTACTTCTTTTTATCTTATTTGTTCTCGAAGGGGTTCATTGAGTCGACATCATTTATTTCGTCATGACATGATTTTCCCTTTAGGTGAAAGCTAATGAGTGACTGACCACGACATATCTCTTGTGCTGACAACAATTTCAGCTTTATCTGCCCGGTATGCACTCAGGTGAGTAGAAGGGATAGTAAGGATTACACTGAGGATGTTAGAAGCAGGGTGCAACTGGAGGATGGTAGAAGCAGGGTGTAACTAACAAGGAAGAAACCACAGAATGTTGAAGTCACTGACCATTACTAATTACTTTCCCCCCTCCCCCATTTGTGCCTGTTAGGTCAGGCGAAGGGAGCCTATGGGCATTCGCACAGCATGGTGATGAGTTTGAAGGAGACCAGTGCGTGTCAGCCTCACTAGTCAAATACCTATTCCTCCAGTTACTGAAAAATTTCAGAAATTGAAGGTTTTTTTTATAACTGAGGGTTGCCCATGGTAAATAACCTTATGGCAAAAAGTGTCTGGTCACAGATTTGTAATAAGTGATTACATGACCCCACCACTGTTTGCTTCAGTTGTGTGTCAGATGTTCAGAATCTCTTCGTTTGACTCTTTACCATCGACATATGAGAAATACTCACCAGGTATGACAAAGTATCATGAACTTTGGGAATTAACTCAACGAGCCCATTATATTATTTAGCATAATTAAAGTCACTAGTATAGTAAAGCAGGCAGTGTATCTACAGAATTTAATGATCTTCTTTATGCTGTTATTTTCTCTTGTTTGACTTACAAGTGAGAAAAAACAAGGTTGAATAAAAAAATAGAAGATGGAAGCCATTAAACCAGCAAAAATATGAACTTTTATCAAACAAATGTTCGATATGACATCGAGTCACCGATGATCTTTCTCCAATCAAGAGGATGCCATAATTCTAACGCTGTTGGTCTCGGCAAAAGTATTAAACACCAAGCTCCTCGATGAAGACTCTTCTAGACGTATCTTCAGCAGCCTTCTAAGAATTCTTCTGACCAGGTCTGTCTCTGAATGAGAGAAATATGCAAAGATTTTCTCAATTGAATCTATGTGACAAACTTGTGTCACCTAGTATCAAAAACGCTCAGATAAAACGAACAGTTCGGACACCATGATTTTCAGAAACATTTGCAATACAGGCTTTTCTTAACTTGATATCTCCCCTTATTTACTGTCAGTAGTGGTCATACAATTGAAAGGAATGTTTGGAAAAGAAGACATGAAATCACGTTTTAATTTGATGCCAAGCATGTTCAAAGCAGACTTAAAAACATGCTACACCAGTTCACATAATTGCACAAAATTGTATTTAAATGCACTAGTTCCATTACAATATTCTGTGACGGAAATTATGGCATGGTCACTGTCTAAATTTTCTTTAATCATGATCTCTGTACGATGTGACTGACCTAGAATATCTTCAATCACGTTTAAAAACATACATGAAGGGCAAAAAATAATTTTCATGAAAAGACAAGGAATTCAGAGGAATTCTAATTTATTGCTTGATGATTAACACAAAAATGAAAACAGTCCACATAAAAAAGACTATACAATAGAGGGGGTTTACAGGTGCCTTTGACATTCAATCAAATACAGAGCAACAGTTTAACAACCTTGAAAGATCAACAAAGAGGCAAATCTCAAATCTCACAGAGGTTGTGGTGTTATCTCACTCCTAGTTCACGGCAATGTAATATCTTCGAAAAAGTCGCACAAACAACGAGAGCATAGTTCACCCTAATAATTGTGGATAATACAATCACTTCTATGCTTTTTAATGGTACATTCCACTTACTTAGTATTGTCTGCCACTACAACAAAATGACATCTTAAACCTGTGCCACCTTTTACACATCAATTTTCTTTTCATGTAACAGACAGACAAAAATTTTCCTCCAAGTGGTTTATAAGTAGGACACAGCATAGCCAGGAGAGAGGAGGAAAATGTTGGAAATATGCCCCTGATAAAGTAAGACTGAGGATATCTAACTAGTAGAAAAGTTACCTTTCAGTTCTGAGAACATTTCTGTTTTCTAAAGGAGCCTTGAAGTCAGAGAGTGTGTAGTACTTGTCGGTTACAGTCTTCACTTGTAGTTTCTTCTGTCTGGCCAATCTGAAGAGTATTGCCGAAATTATTACAACTTTGCATCAAATTGCTTGAACAACTGGTATAACCTACCATCGACTGGGAGAAATGAGAGAGGCTTGATAGACAGACAAGACCCCTCTGTTCCCTCGGTGAGATATTCAAGACATAGAAAAATTATTCACCAATGCGCTGCTGCAATGATGATTGTTTTCTTGGTGACAAAAAAAAAGATACTCCCCCTCTGCCTCTAAATCTACATAAGTTGTAATACTTTTAACCTATTGAAAGAAATAAAAATGCTAGTACGTCTAATCTTTGTTGCAAATGGTAATTCTAGTAGTTACTGCACTTGGTAATTCTACTTATTTAACCTATTTCAGATATAGCACTGGGACCCCTTCCTGCATCTGATCGCTGGCTTGCTACATCTCTGTTATGTCTTTCTATTATTTTTTAAACCCCAGCGGGTCCCATCCCTGTTTTGTACACCCACTCAAGAGATTTTGAAGAAGGCTTGCGTAAACGGTTGCAGATACCTTGCCGGGGGGGGGGGTAGGCTGATCAGTTTCAAGCTGAATGAAAAGTTTACTACCTGAATAGCTCAGAATAAGAAGATTGAAGATGAGCGTTCCTCAATTCAGCCTTGCTGAAAATCTGGACTGATGGATCAATGGTGTTGGTAGATGACGACAACCTGCTGACCAATTTGGCACTCCTGTGAAAAGAGAGAGAGAGGGGGGTTAGCGAAATGGCAAAATTGAATAAAAGATTAAATATGAAAATATAAGGATGTTTTACCCCAGAATGTTGACAATGATGCACACACCATGATTACCACTTCGTAATTTATAGTGAGACAATGAGACACATAGATCTACCAGCAACAAACGGTAGTTAACAAGAAGTCAAATTGCTTTGAGATTTCTTGCCAATATTTATAGATAACAAAGAACAATACACACCAATTTTGACATTCGAACACCTTACTCTTTGTGGGATACCATGCCTGCAAGTTTCCAAACTATAATCTTGACTAACTTCAAAATGACCTTTGATCTCCATAAGAAATAACAGAGCTCATCAGTTCATCAAGGTCCACCAATGTTACCAGTTTAAAGATCCAGCAACATTCAGAGGCAGTGAAAGGTTCCTTAATCAGTTTCCATACTTCAACCTCTAGTAACCTCAAATGAACTTTGATCTCCATGAAAAATGGTAGGAATCATTTACTTACAACAGACTGCCAACACACGAAGTTAAAAGTTCCAGCAACATTCAATTGCTGAGCTATCTATCATAATAGATTTTCAGACTTAAACCTCTAGTAACCTAAAATGACCGTTGACTTACATGAAAAATGATAGTGATCATCTACTTCCAATGGACAACCTACAAGTCAAGTTTGCATTTCTAGCAACTTTTCCTTACTGAAAATCTGCACTCCTATGTCTACAAGGTTTTCAAACTATGACTGCTATTGACCTCACATGACCTTTGACCTCCATAAAAAGTGGCAGAGATCATCTTCTTATTTAGAGTTATCTATGTTTAATGTTTGAAGCTCCAACAACATTCAGGTGCAGTGGCATCTTTCGTCATACATTTTCAGACTGTAACCTCTTGAGACCTCAAATGACCTTTGACCTCCATGAAAATCAATAGGGATCATCTACTCACAATGGACAACCTACACATCAAGTTTGAAGTTCCAGCAACTTTCCCCGATTGAGATTCCATGATTACAAGGTTTTCAAACTATGACATCTTTTGACCAAACATGACCTTTGACTTCCACAAAAATTACAAAAATTATTTCCATATAAAGGACTATCAAAGTGACTAGTATGAACTTCTAGCAACATTCAGTTGCTGAGATATCTTGCTTAGTAAATTTTCAGACTTCAACTTCTGATGATCTAAAATGACTTTTTACCTCCATGAAAAGCAATATGGATAATCTACTTACAATGGACAATCTATGCATCAAGTTTGAAGTTCCAGCATCTTTCCCTTATTGAAATATTGTGTTTACAAGGTTTTCACAGTATTATCTCTATTGAACTCACATGACCTTTGGCCTCCATAAAATTGACGGAAAACATCTACTCATCAAGGGCTACCAATGTGACAAGCATGATGTTCCAGCAACATTCAGTTGCTGAGATATCTCCCTTAATAGGTTTTGATACTTCAAACTCCAGTGATCACAAATGACCTTTGACCTCCATGAAAAACAATAAGGAACATCCACTTACAATGGACTACTTCCACACTAACTTTTAAGTTTCGGCACCTTTCCCTTCTTGAAGTACCGTGTTTACAAGCCAAGGTGTCACAAACGCACACACACACATACGCCATCATGACCGCATAGATTCCTTGTCTGCTTTCGACAAGGAATCAAAAACACTATCAAAAGCTTTTCCAAAAAAAAAAAAAGACTTTTCCATGAAAAGACAAAGGGGTTTCATTTAGCGAACACAGCTGCAAACATACAATGAGGTTAGATGGGATTTGAGATGGGATGGAGGTGAAACAGAAAGAATCCCTTTCAAAAAAAGAGAAGTAACATGATCTTCACCTTTTTTTTTTCCAGTGAAGAATAACATTAAAAGAGGTCAGAAAGTCTTCCTAAACTCTTGAAACAAAATCCAAACATGGAACAGAGGAGTCGCTCATGTTGTGTGAACTGCTCCTAAGCATAGTACTTCAGAAAAAAATGTTATATCGTGTTAATGAAATCATCTTGTACTAAAATGAAACATCTTTTTTAGTTGTTAGTGTACAAAGTCACTGCAAATTTCCTATGAAACAACATGAAGGCAACAGTGGCACAGAAATGTGTAGAGGGACAATTTTGCATCAATTTAGTGTTTTGCTTCAGTTGGGATCGATAGGGTTCCAGAGTGCAAAGAGTGTGACATACCAGGGACAGAGTTGTCATACTGAATGCAAAATATTTTGGGAGAGGCAAGTTAAATTTAATTCTTTAATATTTCAGACAGAGTTGAATCACTTTGAATCCTTGCCATTACCGGACAAGTTAACTATTGCAAGACAGCCAACTACAGTACTGACCAGATATGACTGGAAGTATTAGCATCTTGTAGTATTCACTAACTTGTGTCTTTAAATGTATAGAAAAGTGAAGATCAAAAACAACTTTTTTATTATTCCCACAGCTATTATATTACTGATGTACACCCTGTAATTGATGTCAATGAACAAAGCTCTAACAGCTGCTGATGTGCAAGATGAGCAGATATTGACCAACATACCAGCCAGACAGTTACTGGTGTACAAACTAAGCACTCACCATCGCACCATACAGGCTAAGCGAGCACTGCACATAAGTTGAATAGTTACCTACCCACAAGCTGAGTGATACGACCCGCACAGTTGCCAACATACCTGCAAGCTGAGCAGATACTTGAATGTACAAGTTGAACAGTGACCTGCAACATACTGATCGGTTTTATGGCACACTTCAGGGAATTTGTACGTCTTGGGAGACTTTAGTGAAAACAATAGGGATTACTTATACACCAAGGGTAGCTATCCACACAGTGTAATGTTCAAACATTGTTCTTTATGAGATACGGTGCCTATAGCCTACTGTTAACTTTAAGAGGAGCAAGAATCTCAACTGGAATCAACAGAGGGTAAACTGATGATCTTACGAAGGAGCTATCTGAACTGCTTGAAGTTAAGGTAACTGAAGCTGCTGAAGAGTTATACTACACTTTAACCTGCAACACTTTTCATCAAATCGTGGCCTTCACAAGTCCACATACATGAAAAAAAGAAAAACAGATCATCTACTCACAAACAGTTATAATATCTTGACGTATCATCTTCATTATCAAAGTGTTTTCATACTTTGACCTCTGTGGACCTCAAATGACCTTCAATATTTCAACAGAAATGAAGAGAGATCATTTCCCCCAATGAGCAAATACCCATCAACCAAGTTTGAAACTGATGCAGGTTCTGCAGTTTTGAGACATCATGCTTCTAATATTTTTTATGACTTTTGCCTATGTTGACTTCAATTCATATCCTTCAAACTTCATGAGAAAGAATAAGGGTTGTCCCCTCAAAAAAGGCTGACCTACATTTCCAGTGTAAAGATCAAACAGTTTTTTTTTTGGAGACATCTTCTTCTACAAGGTATCAAATTTCACACAAACACACATGCCATTAACATCACACACATTTTTTAAGTCTTGAACGAGGAATAAAAAACAGGGTTGTGGATCTTTTTGAAACAAAATCATGATTTAAACAAGAACCCAAAGGCACTTTGTTTCCTTGTGTGAAGATGCTTTAACTTTAAACCCAGCCTCAGATAAGGAGGTCAGAAATTGCAGGGTATGTGGTAAAAATCAAAGCCATTTAGCAGTCTTCCTATCATATATCAAAGTTTGCTGATACCATAGAGTTTTTTTCTTTTGGGGGAGGGAATGATTAATGACATCAACCAAACCTTGATGATGTGGATGGAAATTCCCATTCATTGAATTACAGTATAGTTGCTTTGGGTGGGTACGTTATATGCAATGACACAACTTGCATACCTGTGCACATATACACTGAGTCTGTATAAAGCACAACCTGTGCCTACTTCTATGTTTTCACTAAAATGTCAATAGCTTGACTTACAAGCATCATCGAAGGGTAGTGAAATTGGATTTTTGGTTTATCTTAACAAGACCTACCCATGCAGAACAGAAAGGTCAAATGAGGTCAAGTGGGGTCAAATGATGTCACCCACTGCACCTCACACAGACGAACAAAATTTTCCATAACACCATCCCCTTAAAATGTTTTGTTGGAGAGATATCAAGAAAACATCACTTTCCGACCTTTTGACCCTTTCACATTAATGAGATTAATGTTACTGTCACCTACCAATCTATCTTATCCTGAAATTATGTCACTGTGTGAAGAACGGGCACCAAGTTACAGCAACTCAAAAAAGTCACTTTTTGAATCTGGTCATCCCAAATGACCTTTGTCCTCCACCATAAACAATGGGGCACACCTACTTCGATATCATATACATAACAACCAACTTTGAAAAACATTCACCACTGGGTTATTGAGTTACCGCGTAACATACCTCCCATTCTTATCTGTCACATACACACACACGCCACAGTGCGTGCATAGGTTCCTTTGCTACTGCAGGGAACCAATAAAAAACAGTAATTGAAATAATATCAATCAATCTTAATCATGATTTTTTTAATAAAAATCACGATTCTAATAAGTTTGATTTACATCAGACAACCCAGATAAAAAATGTCACATCCAACTAGCCCCCAATCCAGCTAACTATTGGTTAACTATTGGTTCAAGAAATTAATGTAGTTAAGTTTCAGTATTGTATAAATTGGTCAATTTCACCAGATTGCAAGTCAAGAATATTTCCTCATCTACTGATGTCCACTAGCGAAAGATACTTTACCAATGAATCAATATACAGGCTATGAGAAAATTTCTTGGCAAATTTGTTTGATGCCAATATTATTAACACACTTGCAGTACTAAGACAACTGATTCGTACAAGATTGGTACCACACCAGAAGGCAAGATCTCGGCACAGACAGAAGTAAGTTGATTCCATGATCTCAATTACGTTCCAGCTGCACCAACAGCCTGGTGCTCCTGTATCTCGGTGCACAGTTTGTCAAATGTCAGACAATACACCACCAGTCAACTTGACCCGACGAATAAATGACGTACATAGTCAAAAGAATTATGAATCAAGCTTGGTTTTCAAACTCCAAAATACTGCCTAACCATGTAAATTGTAAACATGGCAATGCATAGTGACAGGCACTTCCTGTGGGAAAACAATTTTTGCCTTCTGTAGTATCTCTGAGTACATTCAACTGGGGGATGACAGAAAATTGCAGATCACATACAAGCTGCATGACTGACGACATGGAACCGAGTCAAAAGATTAACAGCAACAACGCATGACTGCTTACAATACACTGTGGCCTTTCAAAAGAAAACCAGGTCAAAAATCTCATTGTTACGATTGAGTCTGATTTCATGAACTGGTCCAGGTACCAGTCGGACAGATCTTCTATTGTCAGCTGTCCATGACTGGACACTATCACTAAACTGGTCTTACATATAACACATTTAAGTCCAAAAAGATGCACTGTCAGGGCAAATGATGGATACAGATGGGATACTCAAGATACATCTACTCTTTGGTGCATCAATATACTCATCAAACTTACCCATCAGAAGAAGCAAATGTGAAAGCATAGCACAAACTAGAATTTAAATATAAGCCACATCAATACAAACACTGGCCATAAGAAAGATAATACTTTTAATGGCCCATATTAGAAGTGAGTACATAGAAGACTAGTAGTACATAGTAGAGTACATAGTCTTTGTTGGCAAAATGTTTGGGAGATTGGCAAGGGGAATTAAAGAGAAATGTTATCAATGTAGCACTGATTGAAAAGTCAATGTGTTTAGTGGTGTTTTGGTCGTTAAGGTGCACTAAAAAATGAAATGAAACAAAGATTACATAATTTTGCGCAAACAGAGGACAACTGGAACACAATTTACTCGGAGAACAAATCCTGGAGTACAAAATGAGATGATGGGTGTGATTAAAATATGAGATATGAAATGATACTTACTCCTCACTCCAATCAACTGGAGACGTCTGTCGGACGATATTACTAGGGAGTGGTGCGAGGTGCGAGGACTTATTGTGGCCAATGTATGATGCTGTGTTATAGCTATTGAGGAATGTGTTCAGTGTAAGGTTAACAAAGCAATGGTTAGCATATGTTGACAAAACAAAGAAAAAAAAGTAGTAAAAGCAGATTACTGCAGCAAAGTCATATCTGTAGAATCACTACTGCTAGGAAGATGGGAACCATTTTGTTTGGTGGCAAAAATGCAGTCTATCAACCAAAGGACAGATATACTTGCAAATTTACATATTAGTCCTTTGCCTCTTTAACATGTTCACTTTTCAAGTGAATTCAGGTTAGCACATTAGTTACAAGGAACACACAGAGATGCTTCTCCTACATTCTACTTAAAACTTGTGACTTATTTCACCGCAAAACACGTGCTTGAAATCACAAGTCATAAACTTTACACGGGACGCATGATTATTTTACATGACTCACAACAGTGAAAACAGAGCGTAACTTGTCTACTGAAATGAAAACACTTGACATTACGAGAGGTCCCAAAACACTTTCTCCATATTCTATTTCACCCACTTTTATCGGTCACAAACTGCTAAAAACATCCTCCCTGTGCTAAGAGGAACAAAATGTTATTTAAAATTTTGACCCACAAAATACACGCCGTATGCCAGGCAGAGACGAGAAAATGACTTCCTCAGGAGACGACAACAAAGAAAGTGCATGAGCTGAATAATTTGCGATGAACAGGCGTTGCTTGGGACTCACAGAAGGTTAGGTAGTCATCAGAACATACATATGTTTATGCACAGTCTACACACAGTCAGATACATAGTCTCACATATAGTCTACATACATTTTAGATACATTTATGCACAATTTTCATCCCAAATGGAGCCATAAACATGCACTCCACATTTTGCAAGAGAAACTAAAGGCAGATCAATACACATCCACAAATCAAACAGAAACAAGAAACTATAGTTCACATTTTCCTTCATAGCACAAAGCAGGGTGCAAAATATATGAAAGTATTTTACTACAATTTTGTCTATCACAGTGATATTGTTTGGTCAAAATTTCAGGCTATTTAGAAGCTGGCAGTGGTTTATTTCAGTGGGAAGAGCACTGCATCGGAAAGCATCCATGGAAGTCTCTCTCATGACAACCCTTTCGCTCTTTAAGGGTCATAAGTTCGGAGTTACAAAGTTAGACGAAATGATTTTCACAAACAGTAAAGCAGAAAAAGATCACTTGAAATACACTCCGTAGGTAAATTCTGTGGTTATTTGAGGCCAAGTGTTTGACATAAAAGTGTTCAACCAGCTTTTCTCACACCAACTGGAATGACTCACTTGCTTTAGGTTTTCTCCTTGAGTGTACAAACTTTTTGCTCTCTAATATCAGCACATCCATGGTTACAGAGATGTGAAAAAGAAAACTTCCAAGAAGGTATTTTTTCCTTTTGAGGTTACCACCTGAACCTAAGACCAAGAGAAAAATTTGCCCTGGTGTTGTAACATGGGACATCAAATTTTGGATGGTTGAAACCCTCATTCAGTTAACCTTCTTTTCCAGATGAATTTATTTGAGGATGTTATGTATTGTGCAGTGCCCAGAAATAGTGAGTGTGAACGGCTAGGAATGGCTGCAACAGCAGTCAGTAGTTCACACTGACCTGGCTGAGGTTTTTGCAAAAGCTGAGGTTTTGAGAGTGTTATTCCTCCTTACGAGTGGATTAGCTTACATTGTACGCTGCTGTCTGATGTTGCGGTCAAGTCTCTCCCTCCACGTGTAGGCATTGGTTGTCTTGTTTGTGTTCAGGGCACTCTTCGTTTGTCTTAGTCGAGTCTCTCTGGCAGTTTCCCTGGCAGCCGCAGGCGATGCTTCGACCTGTCAATAAAGTAAATAATGAATAAAGGGAAGTTTTAACTTGTTGGCGCTGTTGATTCTATTGTAACATGACTCCACCAGGATGTTACTGGGAGCCGGCTGTCCTTTACTTTGATAAACAGAGGTGGTTTCTTTTGACAGAGGAAAGAATATTGAAACATCATCAACTGCAGGAAATCCTAGCACGTAGAAACAATCCACAGTGCAAAATCAAAACTTTCACTTTTTTGAATAAGTATTGGAAATGGGACGATTTTACTTCAGTTTTGGAACATGCACAAATTTCTACCACCAAACCAAACGAAGATCGGTTCATTGACACTAACCTAACTTAATCACTTGTAAATATCCTCTTTTGAAGACCTTAAAGAGGGGTAGAGAGTTGTGATATGCATCTTACATAACTTTTTGCACTTTCTGTGATAATGACTACATTCAAATAGTTTTTTCTATATGTTTTTGTTTCAAATTCTTCTCTCTTTAGGAGGGGTTCATAAATGTTGTCTTTCATAAACAGCATTACCACATTCACACACATCCCTGTATTGAATATTTACAGCACTACATTGACAGTCTGTGCATTCTTCTTCATGATAAGGCTTCAGATGGTTTGTACCTTATGAGGATCACATGGACAGTGCATGTTCTCACTCTAACCGAACATTTATCTTGGTATAAACAGCGAACATCTTGGTACTTAATTTGCCTTATTAGGCTTTTTAATGAACCCTGGCATCTAAATTTGCTGCAATCATCGACATAAAATCTTATACGCTTTGTGTACATGATGAAAATGTTTCAACACAATGCTACTTACAGATCTGACATTCCTTTGAAAATTTCATACCAGTCTATGATGAAGATTTTATTTTGAACTCAGTGCTAGCTTTGTTCGTTCAACTATATCTCACCTTTCCAGAGAAAGCACTCTGTGTTGAGAATAGGTAGTGATGGTCTCCGTAGATCCGCTTATGGGCATTCTCCATTGCCCTCTGGAGGGGAGTTTTATTCGAATGAGGTCTAAAACCTGGCGGTCCTCTCTGCTGCAGGGACAATTTATGTAAGCAAATACGAAATAATGTAATAAATTGATAAGAAATACTGTAGAACAGTAGTTACAGTTCTATAGGGATTATTTAAAATAACTTAAAAATTTCATTGACTTTGAAAGGGAAATGAAATATTTTTGCACTAGGTGAGACTACAATTTCATTTACTTGCTTTGACAGGTCTTTCCAAGCAAAAGTAGAGACCACAAAACATTGGGTTTTTATGATGTTTGAATTTTGTATAGCAATCTCAGAGAGTTTGAGGTCTTTGGGAAACTAAGTGGGTGGCGCAAATGTTAAGGTACTATGTATACAAAAACTTGCTGCGTATTTTTGGCCTGTATGGGTTGCAAATTGCCATACAGTACTAGATAAATTACCATTCCCTACATTTAACCACATATCAACTCATACGGACTACACCTGGAAATATCCTGTTTGTGGTTTTTCTTATGCTGTCTTCATACCATAGTGCACATAGTACCTGGGGATTTGGCAGCATAGACAAAACCCTCTGTAAATGAATTTTGACAAAATGTCTCAAAAATTTCCCCTCCCCCTGTGACAAACTAAGCGATCACCTTAACGGGAAGAAAACATCACAGGAAGTGGTCTAAGATCAACTACATTCAAAATTAATTACAAGGCAATCATCAACAGGGTTAAACATTACTTGTAACTGATTTTTCTCCTGCAGTTTGAAACTAAGAACTGTTTCAAAATTTTGGTAACTATTTTTGATACTTGAGATTACATGGAAAGTCATTGTCCTGACTCATTCACTTTCCACATCATTGGGTTTGTTGTCTCTACTACATAAACACACACTCATGTTGCTAACCTGAGCCCCAGCAAATTTTACAACTTGGCTGAATCATTAAATGTTTTCCCTCTCGGTAGGCCTATTGTTTCATGTATTGATGCACCTAACGTAGTTTACTCTTTGTGCTGCGACGTATGTGATGAAGGCAACTATGTTGGTCAGACTGGCAGCAAATTTAGACTGAGGTTTAATAATCCCCCACCCCCCCAAAAAAACAGTACAAGATGATTCTGTAAGCTTACCCTGGTTTCAAAGCACTATAGCAATGAACCAAATTGTTCCTTATCTAACTTAAAATGTATTTTACTCGGTTGTAATTGCTCTTTGGGTAATAAAACTGCCAACTCATTCCCATGGCTTGAATAAAGACCTTGCTACGTTGAACATTTCCCCTTGTGTGAGGTGGGGGAGAGACCGTAACTGAGAACGTGCGTTGAGTTGAGGTATGAGTGCGCAAGTGTCCATACAGCACTAACTGTTTACTGTATCTGTGCGGTCTCCAAGTACCCACTGTATGTGAGAGTGTACAAAGCCTTTCTAATCTATTGCTTTTAAAAATTTTTTCATCATTCAATCGTTAGTGCTGAGGAAGGACACAGGGGTGTCTGAAATACACGGTTTTGAAAACGTATTTGCGCTTCTGATATTGTCAAGTTTGTGATGTTTTCTACCTATATATTAATAGACATGCATAATTGAACGTTCCACATGTTGGAAACATATACAAATAAAGACACATAACATATTATTGGAATTGCACAGTCACAACCAACACCTGTGGGTATGTAGGCCTATGGGGAGGGTACCATCTGTTTTCATGGACAAAAACTGAATCACATACATGTGGAGCACGACACATTGAACAGAGCATCTATTGCAACATGCTTGGGAGCCTGTTGTTCATCTGAATGAGCGACGGTGTTGAAATTGACAGGGTTTACAAACAGCATATATCATGATAATATAGACTATTTACTGTATGTGGAATCCAGGGTATACATGATCAGGGATTCATAGTTCCCGTATTAAAATGGACAGAAAGTAAGCTTTTACTATGAAAAAAGACTCAAAGAAAGACTCTACTGATCGACCTTCAAGCTGATGATCAGGACCTCACAGACAACATTATACCATTTTTTTTTTTTTTTTTACTTTTAACGCAAAGCTCAGGAAAACATGATGACCACTGCAAAAAGATTACTTGGACAAGCAGGTATACTTAAAAGCAGCTATTGACCTTTCACCGATTGATCTCTCAAAGTTTGACGAACGATATCATTTTTCACAAAAACAAATACATGGTACACCCATCAACTTATTACATCATGACTTTGAATACTTCACAACATGCAGAGCTCTTATCCCACACCCCTCATTATTTATAACATTCCTCCTGAACGAAGTGAATGACTTTAAATCCTGAAGAGCCCCCCATAATTCCATTCTATGCGACATTTTCTTTGACAGCGACTGTGATTTCAACTTCTGTTTTATGTTTCCTAAAGAGTACAACCTTAGAAAACATGTGAGACTGCATGTCAGCAAAAGGTCCGGACTACTTGCTAGTTCTGACTTGTGTGTTCCTGTTGCTATGAATACACCACTTACTTGGGTGATACTAACTTCTGGGTACATTCAGATATTACATAACTTTAGGCAACTTGTAGGCCTACAATAAAACTCCTACACAGAGGAACATTATGGAAGTAGTCTCCATGCTGAAGACCAAAAAGAATTATGGGAAGAGGAGCACTTTTGACACAAACTTTGAAAGTGCCCCCCTTGGTCCCTTTTTTTTTCTCTCTCTTCTGCTAATCACTGGCATCAAGTAACATTAATTCAACAAGTATGCATGGACTAGCAACCTTTTTTTTGACCAACATTTCACATGATGGTAAAAGGATTATTTATTCAATTCACATGTAACCAGATAAAGAAACAGTTTTGAAACTACTTTGTTTCATTCACGGAATATCATAACAGGAGTTCCAAGATAGAATGTTTCATGAATGGTGTCTGATATTCACGTCCTGCTGTTGCCATCTTTGTACCACCACCATCAAGAGCTAAAAAAAAATTACATTAAGCTATACTGCAGATTCAGAAAAAAGGTAGCATATTGTCCATTTCTCATTATCTGCAAAAGGAAGTCTACGAAGTCCTTCAGTAAACTTTCATAGATGAATAAATTCCCCTCATGAACAATTAAGGGACACTTCTACAAAGCAATGATATTCTTTATTGCACTGACTCAATGTTTATTTATCATACATTTTACAAAACACGACGGTAATTTTCAGTTGAGTAACATGTAAGTCTTTCTTTGAAAAAATACTGGACTGTTCTTGAAAACAATACAGGACTGTTCTTGAAAACTACTTACTTTAAACAGAACAGAAAGAAGATATATGCAAAATAGTTGCAAATGTGCAGAAAGCTGGGTAAATATGTAGAAACTGAAATGTCAG
This sequence comes from Stichopus chloronotus, assembly GCA_021234535.1. Lineage (NCBI taxonomy): Eukaryota > Metazoa > Echinodermata > Holothuroidea > Aspidochirotida > Stichopodidae > Stichopus > Stichopus chloronotus. The sequence continues at coordinate 14,364,496 of CM037839.1, read as the reverse complement.
AGCCCCACATGAAGAGGGAATTGCAAGAACTCTACAATATATTCTGTCCAAGTCAGCAAAAAGTTTGTGTGGCACTTTCATCTTCATCAGTTTGAAGTAGAAAATGAAATGTTTTTATGAGCTTGGCAATAAAAGGAATGCTCAAAGTAGCGTGTGGTAAACTTTTATTCAAGAAGGTCGTCACAATAACAAAATGCTCCCGAATCCACCGAGCCTTTGTTCATTCATCGTTGACAAAATTGAAACATCTCGTAACAGCAGGTGACACAAAAAAGATAAGGATTTGCAGGTACGTGCACAGCAGTGATGCTGATAACCCATTATCAAACTGAGGGCACTATTTCAGTATTCAGTGACAGTTCATAAGTGGGCTGTTTTTTTCTGATATATCAACGACATTGTATGGGGGGGGGGGATGGTCAGTGGCACAAAGACTGTGAATGTAGCTTAAAGCAGAGTGGGATATCGATACTGTAGTACAGAAAAAGTGTGCAAAAAGAAAGACATGATACGTGAAAGTGGTCACGGTGAACATTCAGAGTATTGCACGGCATCAGACTGATCACATCGTAAAAGTGCTAGGCCAGAGCATGAAACCAAACTGTGGGTAATAGTGTAAAATCTGATAACAAAACTTCAGTTATAAGGACAACAAGCTTTCCTTTTACATTGTTGGACCATTTTCGCTATGAAAGGCTGATAAAATGTTACAGTTCCTGATGAGGACTGAAATACTTGCTTAAATTCAAGGTGGAACTAAACTGTCATACTGTAACGGTGTGAAGTTTGACATCAAAACTGCAGTAAACAGTAACAGAACAAAATGCAGTGCATGAAAATTAAATGTGGGAGTAGTTTTGAAGTTTGATGATATCAAAGCTTGAGCTTAAACGTAGTGTGTGAAAACACGGTCTACAGCAGTGTTCCCGCTAAGGTGCAGGATTGCACAAGTCCGGCATCTGTCTCTAGCAGAGCCCAACACAAAGATAGATCTCATGCAGGAAAATCCTGCACACTTTTCCACAGCTGAGGTTGGAGTTGAAATTATAAATACAGTTTACACACAATAAATTGCAACAGAAACCTTACCTGGTGGCAACTCCCTCCTTGATATTAAAAATCCCACCCAAAAATTTGTTTAGAGAGGGATTTCCCTCCCAGATTCAATTCCTTAGTGCGATCACTGGTCTACAGAGTGAGAAATCAAACTGTTGTAATAGTGAAAAGTGATATATCCACAATTTTAAGTAATAATGATGTACAGTAGAGTGTGGTACTTAACTGTGGTATTAAATAGTGTGAAAGTACAGTAAGTGCAGTCAAAATGTGATTACAGTGTAGTAAAGCCTGATAAGAGTGAAAAGTGATATATCCACAATTTTAAGTAATAATGATGTACAGTAGAGAGTGGTACTTAACTGTGGTATTAAATAGTGCTGAAAGTACAGTAAGTGCAGTCAAAATGTGATAACAGTGTAGTAAAGCCTGATACATATAAACTAGAAATGGTTGAAGAGCACTGAAGTGTAATGTTGGTTTCTCAAACTGCATTAAGAGGAATACACCCAGTGTGTGCAGGAATAGATACCATGTTGGATAGATTGACTGAGAGCATGAGGTGTCAGAGCTAGGTCATAAAGAGTAGTGTGTGTACTGGAACTACCGTGACTGTGCAACATTAGTTCGTGCGGAGTAGCAGTGGGCTACTCAAACTGTGGATACATTACCTGATTGGTAGTAGGTATCGCAGATGTGGCGCGGATCTTTTGGGTCGAAGACAGTCTTCTCTGAACTTTTCCTTTCACGTTCTTGACAATAAACAAAGGTACAACCTTGATGAAATCATTAAGGTACATTCCTCAAGATACACTGTCAATGTTGTATCTACCAAGTTATAATCCTCTTGCCACAATGGAAGAGACTAAAAAAAAAACTGTTCCAACTTTTGGAGCAGTAGTCACCCTCTTAACACCATGAGATTTATCCACCTCAACTCAAGTGTCTGAACACTTTGAAAAGTACGAATGATAGTTCCCAAGAAATAAATGTAATACATTCCCATGTCATAATATGAAATTTATACTGTTAGAGAGTTGTCAACTCTGGCAAAAGGGTGACCGAGTGGCACACTTAACCAATTTACAGATTTGCAATGAGTGATTACAACTGTAAGGGAATTTGCCATTTTATACCGTGATTCACAAAAACAGAGGAAATTTTGGAAATCAAAAAGCTATGGTACACAATCTGAATTCTATCTTTTCAACTTGAATCTACCCAAATTTTAGCAGTGGGCCAAGATACACAGCCCAGATGAAGTTTGATATCTGATACAAGATACATGGCATCAGACATAAGGTCCACATATTAGACCTTTGTAGTTTTGTCCAGATACACAGGCAGAAAAGGTTGAAACCATATAATATATTTTTAAGCAAATTTAAAGACTAACTTCTACATCAGGTCATATTTTTACAAGTGCAACAAAACACTACTTGCACAACAGTGATGCTGACATTACACCATACTGAGGGTGCTATTTCGGTTTTCAGTTCACAAGTGTACTGCTCTCTTTTCACATACTAATCACCAGATTAGCATACTAGGGCATTGCACGTGCATTACACAGTACATGTTTCAGTCTGTGTGGTGGTGGGTAGAATGGTGGTTGGCAGGACCATCTATGTGGAGCACCAACATTAGTTGGCACGAGATGTCAAAGAAAATTTTGGATTTTCAAACCCCCTTTCTGGAAACAGGAAACAGCACTTCCTGGGTGTACTTGAGCTGAACGTACCCAGTCTTGAAATATGGATGTATCAGTGTCTGCAATTCCTCAAGTCATTTGAAAAGTAAAATCAATCTATTAAAAGTGGTATAACATATCATGTCTTTTTGGAGGTGGTTCAAGAATCATACTGAACTATGCATTCTCTTCTTTCACTTCTTTTTATTCTGAATACTTGACAAATACTGCTTTTGTAGAACACTTTTTTGGGGGGAGATGACTGTTTCTCCCTGAATTGTATTCATGGCTAACTAGTGGGTTACGAAGAGGAGTGCCTCGGATAGCGTGAAGTGTACAAGAAAATTTTGGCTTTTCAAAAGCTCCAGATGGCAGGAAACAGCACTTCCTGGGTGTACTTGAACTGCATGTACACAGCGCCTTGATATATGGATATCATGTCTGAAATTAATCAATTTATTTAAAAAAAGAAATATCAATCTATTAAAAATTGTGTACAAATCAGTGTTTTTTAGGTGAGAAAAGAATCTTGAGCTATGCATCCTTTAGCTTTGAAAAATATTTTTCTGATGAACACATTGGGGCACAAACGCCTGGAAATAGGAGGGGGGGGGGGTGAGAGATTGTTTGAACTAATTATGTTTGTAAGGTACTAGTGGGAATACTATACAAGTGGAATGAGACCATTGGCTGGTCAGGAGTGTCCAAGAAAATTTCGGCTTTCCAAAACCTCCAGATGGCAGAGAATGGCACTTACCAGGTGTACTTGAGCTGCATGTAACGAGCTTTAAAATAGCATCTTTTGTCTGTAATTTCTCAGTTAACCATGAAAAGCTTTCATGGAAAAATGGTAACACTTTTGATTGATCTTATCTAGAATATATTGTCATTTCCAGAAAAGTTACTACAACTTTTACTTTCTAACAGTAATGCATCTTTTTTGGTTTTTTGAGAAGTTTTCAACTACCAGGTAACCCTAGACAAAATGTGGTGTAATATTTTGCATTTATTGCAATCAATTTTTCCCAAGAAATTATAGTCCCATGGTGAATGTTAGCCAGCTTGACAGAGTAAAAACGTCATGCAATGAAGTATTTTGATAGGTGGGGAAAGAATGAGGTAAGTAATGGTTGGCTTGGGGGAAGGTTGTGAGGGAAGTATCCTCCATCTCCCTTTTGAGGAACTTGTCACCGACCAGGTAACCTTAGATGCAATCTAGTGGAATATTTGGCATCTTCTGAAGTTATAAAATGTGCTAGACTGAGATATGAAAAATTCCAACGAGTACTTCACATTTTCCAACTATTGTCATGCCTAGGCTGAAATAAGAAATATTTCAACTGAAATTTATTTGTTGAACTTCTCAATGAAAATTCCCTCGAAGACCCGAGTTGAAATTCTCAATAACTCTGCAAAGTTATTGAGAATTTTTTCAATGCCCAGACAACCTTAAATGCAATCTGGTGCAATACTGGGCATCTCTCTATGTCGCAAAATGTGCTGGATTGCATCGAAAATTCTAACTGGTGTTTCAGATTTTCCAAGTATCGTCCTTCTACACTTTAACATGAGAAATTCCAACTGGTATTTCAGATTCACTGAGAAATTATTCGATTACCTGGTAACTTTAGACACAATCTGATGGAACCGTAGGCATCTGTCTATGTCATAAAATGTGCTAGACTGAGATTTGAAAAATTCCAACAGGTATTTCAGACTTACCGACTGTCATCGCTCTGACAGATTTTAGGGGCGGTGGGACACCAGCACAACTCCCTGGTCACAAAGGCCCTGATCATTGGTTGGGCAGAAGCTACACATCACATCTTAGTTTCTGCTACATACCCAGCAAGTCTCAAGTTGACCAGACCAACTAAATTATTTATTATCTTTTATTTGTTGGCAAACACTTACCTGTACAGGTTTATTCCCTGATGGATCATTCTTGGAGCTGGCGCTGACAGAATGTTGGCTATCTATATTTGATGGTAGGTTCTGTTGTCTATTTGAAGAATCTGGATGGGAATCCAAACACTTGTCATCATTCTCCTCGTGGGTGACGACGTGAGCGTCTTCCGCTCCAGAGGAAACTAGATTCTGAGGTGAGCCTCCTGCAGTTCTAAGGAAGGGGAAACTGGATACAAGCTTCCCGCCTAAATGGCTCTCTGGTGGTGGCGTTATGTTTTCAAGGGAGGTGACACTGCTCGTTGGATTTCTGTTATAGAGTGACTGAATGTATGACAATCTGGAGTCTGTGTTTTCAACTAATTGCTGTAGTCTCGGAGTGTTCGTGAGAAGATCGCCGATGCTCAAATCCGACAAAGACGGCAACTGAAGACCCGACTCTTGTTTCAGACTGTTTTCCCAAGCTGTCCTGTCAGGAGTTCTTAGACTTACTACCTGTCCCATGTTTTCAAGACATTGTTGATTGCTTTGTTTGTCCAAAGGCTCTACCCTTACATCATCATCTTCTTTCACAGAGTTGTTGATTTCCAAGCTACCATCTTCAGGATACGATATCTCGATAGGAGCTGGATTCAGTGTCACCTTCTTTGGTTGAGGTTTCTTCTGCAGTTGTTTTCTGAAACCATTCTGCTTGCCACCGTCCCCTGCGGCATTGTTTGCAGAAGAAATACGTCTCTCTGGTTTAACAACAGACTTTTGCTTCACACCTCTAGAACTTTCACATCGCCTCTCATTTACTGGTTGGCTTTCATGATATTTAATGTCTTTCTGGTTGCTTTGGTCTCCTTCCAGATTTCGATCACATCCTCCTCTGTTCTCAACCTCCTCCTGCTTGACCGAACATGTCTGGCCTTCGCTCACATCTTTACCCGCTTCTTCTTCTGCGGGTCTGAGTTCTCCAGAGTTACAACTGATGGTACTACAGGACTGAAGGCTCTCTATCTCTGCCTTGTAATCTGCGTTGTGTTTTTGTCGCAGCAACCTCATCCCTAATGATGTCCACCTGAACAGCCTCATTCACAGTTTCTTTAAGATTGCCACCTTTCACTTCGGTGGCACATGGAGAAGTTTCACCGAGACTAGCAGCCTTGAATTTGTCGTAGTTGAAAATGCTGGGACATGTCACAAACACGGAGAATAAGAAATGATCAGAAGCGTCATCTGTGAAACCAAACCAAACATATGACATTGACTATATGAATGTAATATTTTCCAAAGTCATGTGAGCCTTAAAACAAATATTACAGGAAATGTGTCTGGTACATCAACGTTATGATGGTACTTCCTGCAAGTGCCCTTCATGACATACCACAGTTCAATATAAATTTTTACTAAGTAAAATGAAAAAAAAAAGGCAAGCAGCTGAAGACTATATGTAGTACAAGGCTTGAAAAACCTCTCAATTTGTTGGCAAAACATTTCATAAGCTGGAATGTATAAATTTGTGTTCATTTCTTTTAAAATGTTTACCATATGTTACATGAAAACGTGAATGTACAATATAAGACAAAAAATTAATATGGAAGCCTGAATTCTATAAGTCACCTTGAGGAAGACTTCCAAATACAGGATGCCATTAAAGCAGGATGTGCTGTTATTCATGGTTTTACAAAAATGAACCAAAGTACTCTTCTTAAAGTTGTAAATAACTATAAAAACTATACTCTACCATGGTTTATTCCTCCAAAACTCACCAAATTTCTGACAGAAATGCTTTTGCATTAAATCTTTTGTTCAAATGGTAAGTCCTGTATATTTACTGTATGGGTTGGCGCCATTAATTTTTTGCCGAAAAAAAAACTAAATTAATCCTCTTTGTAATGTAAATAACACTCTTATTAGAGAAAGTTATGCTGAATGCAACGAGGCACAGACCTTGTTTCCCAGATTGGTATCATATGGAAGAGAGAGATTGAAGGTTAATGATGAAGGCCATTTTCTTTTTTTCACCAAACAGTGCATCCTGCTCTAAAGTATCATCACAAAATATTATACAGAATCTCACTGTTTTTCTCAGAGAGCATAGTATCTACCCGCTGGATAAATGACCTGTGGATTTGGTGTGTCTCTCCAGGAAATGAGAACCATATACAATTAGAAAAAGAAACATAAGAGAGAAAGCAAAGCCTTGCCTTCGGAGAAACAAGTGTGGAGTAAAATTGCCGACCACAAATGTACTGAATGTAGTCACTAATAAGTGCCTGATGAGCTGCTAAATATGAGTCACTTTTGGTAAATGGCAGATACCCATTTACTATGGACTTCATTGACTTTGGAATTTGGTAGAATCATGCTTTAACCTTACCTTTTTTGGTATTTTTCAGCTGCTTTACCCATGCCACTATATCTGTGGAAAAAAAGCAAAATTTTTACAGTACAAGTATACATTACACTTTGGTGAGAATTATGAAAAATCAACAAATTGTAACACACCAAATTATGATTTGGATGTCCCCTTTCATGATGTCAGAAACAATCTCAAAGTTGGTGGGTTACATCATGAAAATAAAAACATTGGTCGCTGTTGTGAGGTCGGATCTTCTTACTCCTGTCTAAAAAGAAGTACTGTACCGTACACACAAATTGGTGGAAAGAACAATAAGCAACAAAATGACATTTTTGTCTTGGTTTATTTCAAAACGGAGGAACCAGAGCCATCACAGTTCCTGTTTTTTCCGAAATCTTGAAAGAAAGACAGGGTAACTGATGACTTGCACCACAGAAACTGAGACAAATTGGGGGGCACACTCCACATACACATCAGTATGCATTGCTGTGGAGTCAACACTACAGTACCAATGGTACAGTAACCAATAATAAAACTATTGTATGCAGTATGCTCATGTAATAAAGCAAGGATTTTGACAGCTCTACTGGTACATGAAAGTAGCCATAGCCTGTGAGTAGCCATAGAACCTTATTATCCATTGTACTTATTCAGTACAATGGATAATAAGGGGCTTTGAAAGGTTATCACATTGCAATAGCTGTTATGGTCTCTCGAATGACCTTTGACCCAAACTTCTTACTTAAAAGTCGTGCAACATGAAATGACATTTTGGAGTACCGGGTGCATTATGCATTGAAAATGTTACAAATAGCTACAAATTTCACAAAAATCTGTAAAAGCCTGAGAAATTTACAACCAAATAAGTGTCTCACAGCTGTGTCATGAATAAACATTGGCTAAGTATGCAAACTTGTGATGTCAAGAGCTGGACTCCTATGATATGTCTTATGTTAATCCTTTGTTTAGGTAAGGTTTATTTCAAGGACATTTGAGAATTTTATATGCCCAAAGGTTTTATTTTGGGAGCATGTATTTTCTTCTTCAAAAATATCGATATCACTCACCAATGTAAAACTTACTAATAAAGAGGCAAAATACATGAGCATAACAAAAGAAATGACGATGCTGTACAACACACCACAACATCTGTTTTGCATTTTTTTCAAACTTTGAAATGTCCTATATCTCAAAAGTCACAAAAGACGTAAACATAATTCAACGATTTCCACTCAGCCTTTTACTTTGCAACTTCTGCATGAAGAGTGCTCTTTTTCTAGATGCATTTCCCAAAACCTTTAAGCACCCTGAAATATGCACAATATATCATTGTGACAAACCATCACGCATGTTTGTCACAGTCTCTAAGGAATGACTTCCACCTGCCAAATTACATGGAATGATAAATTGTTCGAAATTTGCACAGCAGTTTCCAGGTTTCTTGGGCATTTTGTCCAAATTCAGAAACAACCCTACTGTGGTGTACATGTACAAAAACTGCAACACATTATTCAATTTGTGTAGCATTTTGATCATTTTGGGAAGGAGAATGAGATGCAACACCAGATAAATTATTCCCCTGCATTACGGTACATACTGGGACCCCTGTGGACAGATAATGCTTGTAAACAAAGCTTCTAAACAGACCATCGAACCTTTTACATTCCTACCTGTTGATAGAGCCAGCTTCACAGTGCTGTGAAACCTACACATGACCTTTGACACAAACTTCATCAACACTGTGAAAGATGCCTGAGGTTTGCCTGAACTGAATTTGAATTACACCTGCAAACAGAGCTTACAGTAGTACCAATCACTGCTTACTGCATGGTGTGCTAGGAGTCAACCAACTGCAATAGTGCACTGAATAAACATGTCTGCCATACATGTTTATTGATTGTCAGCACCCATCCATGTCACATCATAAGCATGACATTACAAAATGTCATGTTTCCATTTTCAGGGAACTATTTTTACTGTAGTTGTCCTCTAGGAGTTTGGTTGTCCAAAATATAATGATGAAAGTTGAAAGGGTCCATTGGAAAGCAGTAAAGTCTCATGTCAAATAGAAGCTGCTAATTCTTTCCAAAAAAAAACAAGATCCCAGGGGCACTGTGGTTCCTTGCACTGATGTATAATATATATAATGTAAATTATGAATTAAAAGGAGCATTTCACATCATTTTGTACAATTTAACCCATATGGCCCAAATCTGACCACGAACCCTCACTTTTGGAACAGAAATCTGTAGAGAAAGAAACCTATTTCATGATTTTATAAAATGGCCCATATGGCGGCCTATTTCAGACATTGGGCCCCAAGCATGACAAGCACCCAGATGGAACCACTTCCATCCACTACTACGACCAACAACAGTGTTACATACAATCTGTAAGAGAAGAAGTATCTTGCATGATTTCACAACAGCCCAGGGGCTAATTGTACTTGACATGTATGCATACTGTAAAATGACTAATTTCATAAATATCAAAGAAGCCATTTCAATTAATGCAAAGAATTGAAGATGTTGATTCCTACAATATACAGCAATATCCCATTCATTTTACATACCACAAACAGCTGTGAATCTTTCATTTAAAGCAACAAAGTGGGATTCTGCCAATTGCAATAATGCTTAAATCACATCTTTACCCAGGAGTCCATGCAACACTGACAGCATCCCCTGGAGGGAGATGTTAAGTCTAGTTTCCACTGGAAAGAACACCAACTGACTTATTTCCTTTCATTTTGTCTTGCCCACCTCTAAAAGTCATCAATGCAAGTATAATCATTGAAGCATGACAATGCAGGCTGATCCAGCTAAAACTTGCTGGTATGACAACCTACAGTACTTCCCACAGTACTACTGCTTCTTCATTTGATCATGAAACTACTACCTCAAACAGTACTTCCATGATATGCTGGAGGGGAACTGATTGTGTATATAAGCATCCATAGCATAAAAATGGAGCAAAGGTATTCCAGTGACCAAAAGTAAATTGCCCACAGCATGCACAAAAATTCTAAATTTTCTGTACACTCTTAAAATGCCACAAATGCAAATGACATTGAAAATAAAGATGGCATGGTCATGTACCTAAAAACTAAAAATACCTTCCTACCACTTAGAAGCAAATGGGACAAAGCACTGCAAAAATAATACCATACTAGGAATTTTACATTAAGTCCTGCCAACTAATTAAAATGCAAAATGTAAGGCACCAAAAACAGTGGGGCAGATCTACTCAATATCATACACGGACACAAAACATTTGAGAAGAATTGAGCACTTGATTATTGAGTTATCACGCCGCATACCTCACATTCCAATTGCAACAATAAGCCCAATTCACTCATTAATATGCAAGATGTGAGCAACAAAAACGATATGGCATATCTTCTCACTATGATACACACAAACATCAAGTTTGAGAAAAATTGAGCACTTGATTACTGAGTTATTGCGCATCATACCTCGCATTCCAATGGCGTCACATACACATGCCGACTTGATTGCATTGCAAGTTCCTCTGTTTTAACGCAAGGAAACAAAAATTACTGCATGTCAGGCAACCAAATTTAAACTTGTTTCCCGTTCACACAAAATTTTGGTTGTCCTGGACAATCAGACAACCACGAAAATTGAGCCCTGCCGAACAACCATTACCTATAACCTTTGGAAGTAAACTAAAATAGCAAGAAATAGCAAGAAAATGTCATCAATACCGTACTGACGGAGGCTGTCACGGCCACAACAGTCAACGGATTCAAGAGCATTATCGATCCTATTTTCCAGAACAGAAGGGGGCGCTACATAAGCCAGAGATGGCTGTCTGCCCCAGTTCTTACGACCCCATCGGCATCGAATGTCGGTGGGCTCTGGTAAATTGGTAAATAGATATTAAAACACTTACCAACATTTCCGGGAACATCAAAGTTAGTCCTCTCTGTTAGGTCCCAGCCAGTGAGACATTCCCACTCATCTTTCCTACCAAATGAAAGCAAAAAGCACATAAGGTCACAATTTCTATCTTGAACACAGGTTGGACAAAGGCCGCTTTGCAAATGTACAGTACAGAGCTGTGAACAATTATGTGGTTACATGCATTGCCACTGTGGGTACAGTATGGGCGTATCAAAACCTGAATGACTATATAATCTCTAATCTCTTTGGCCACTTGGACATGCAATATTAAACTTGGATCTGGTACATTAACAGACAACTGTGACTAAGTACAACAAAGTGATCTTCAAAAAACACCACACGCATCAGTTTTAAAATTTTTCATCAGCACCAGTCCAGCAGTCACAAAGAAATAACAAGGGTAGCTCTGCATGGATACACAGAAAGCTTGTCTAACGGGAAACACCGGCTGTAATGATCTGAAGGAAGCAGAATGTTACCAACACTCTCATAGCCAGATGAAGTGAGCATGTCAGAACTTGAAGAGACCATGCCAAGAATACATTATCGTCATGACTGACAGCATGGAAATCATGTTGCTTAAACACCCACAGAGGGATATACTGTGGGCATCATATTTCTTGCAAGTTTGCACATTCTTCAAAAATCTGTATTATAGCTATATTTACATGAACTGTGTAGCACTTTGAGAGACATTTAAGTTTAAAGTAATATCTATGATTTTGATTTTTTAAATGATGAAACTTTTGTCATGAATGCGGAAATGCCATTGTCATCCAAAAAGACCTAATGCTGCGTATTCTACCAAGACAAGAGTTGGGAGGAACCCTAAGGCCTCACGTAACATTTTTTATAGGGGTTTACCACTTGGTACTCGTATCAAACATGCTACAGACATTATACCAGCTTGATTTGAAAGCATTACATCAAGTCTAAAATGGAACTGACTTCCTTTTGAAGAGAGAAATTGGTGGTGCCACGTTTGAAGTAGTTTGAAGTCTAAGCATTGTGTCTCATTGAGGTTTAACAAATAAAATCACACAAACTGTCAATCCCTAGTGGAATAACTAAATACTGGCAGGTTCATCCATTTCAGGACAGATTTCACTGGAGTAACTACTATGGTGCTTTCATGACTTCCCATATCACGTACAACATCATATCTGCAGTGCATACAGTAGAGAGTACACCAAGCACTTGACTTCCATTCACTGAGAATTTTTCTCATGACCTCATGATTCATCAACCTGCAAGAGCATAGCTCAGAGAATCAGTTATCAGTGTTCTCCACAGGTTCTAAAGAGCATGGTGGCTACCCATGAAGCAGTTGCCACAGGAAGGGTTTGAGGGGTATGCGACACCTTTGGAACTGAGATGCTACAGTAAATGATACAAAAAGAGGCACTTCAGACTATTTCCTTTCTCCATTCTCCTCCCAGATATCTTAGTCCTACATCTGAGATAGTAGTACCAACTGTCAAATTCTGGAAGATGAAGAGGAGTTTTGCTGAGGACAGGATGTTTAAGGGAGGTGGTTGCTCCCTTAAACATTCCAAGCTGTCCTCCTTGGTGCCCTTGTAGAGACCATTGGTTATTTGTTTCATGTTTACTCTCTCTCTGTTTATATTCCCTAGCCGGGAACGTTTGCAAACTGCAGAGGTTTATATTTTGGCAGCAAGAGTGTGAGAACATCAGTCTCTTTTCCGTGAATTTGCGTGGGGAGAATACTGTCGGTCACATCAAAATTTATCATCAGCAAAGAACTACATATAGGTCTACTAAAATCTTCGTAGTAATAGATTGCTTCGTTGATGTCGGATTGTGGTAAACTTGCAGAGATTGACAACATTTTCTTAATTTTCACAGACAGCCTAATCATGTTTTCTTTTTTTTTTTTTTTTCTGGTGGGTATTGCTTCCCTGCAAAATGGCTAAATTTCCAACCTGGTCTAGGGTAAGTCATGGCCCATCAATCTCACATTCTGTCACCGCATCCCTGTCACAGCCTTCAATTTCCAAGTCAAAACCATAGTGTCTGAACTGGTGCAGAGTGGATGCATGTTAACTTGCTCATTTATGAGGCAACCACTCACCACTCTAACTTTCCAAGCTACATCTTTGGCTAGAGGTAAGCAAAATTCTCTGTTGGTCCTACCCTTTGATTAACAGCAAATTCTAAAGCTACAGAGTACAGTATTATACAGAACATATATGACATGTCATATTACATAGAATAAACAGGGGCCCATTGTTTTAATACACACGTGGAGGAGTTTTGGATAGCCTGGCAGGGGCTAGAAGTAGTTAGGAGAACTGAAGCTGTCTGGGGTAATGAGTGACTGCTTTTAAGATTCTCCGCTGTAAATGTATGCACATCAAAAAGGACATGTGACTCGACATGTCATCTTTGAAAGTCTCAGCCTATGCACTGATATTGTATACTATCATTCGTAAGTCAGACTCACATGCTATGTTTTGACATGTGTCTCATGTGACGAATCTGGCATTATAAAGACTGTGTTGAAAGAAATGAATGTTGTTTCCGGGCAAGCACAATACCACAAATACTTCCACTCTGCGGGGGATTGGTAACAGCTCCTTGCTTGCACAAATACGACAATATTGACTACATTACTTTATTCAAAATTCTGTGACACGAGGATATGATGACACATGTTTGCTGAAAATCGCATCATATCCCATCAGACAAGTCCTTACATACTGAAATTCTCTCCGACTGTCACGCTGCATTGGTTGCACGTCGTTTGATGCTGAAGATAAATCGCAGCATGTAAGGTGGGCTATCATATATTTAGAAGTATTGCTAACTTCACTCAGACTTGTCTCACCCCAAAAAAGGGAAGTTTACATTTTTCAGAGCAAAAAATCTGAGATCTTAGTAAAAAATAGGGAGAATGGTAATTTCCAACAGAAAACAGTTCCACGGAGAGAATCATCAATAGAAACACATGTACAGTGCAATTTGACCTTGTAGGCATGTAGGGAGTATTAGAGGTTATTACGGAATTTCCAGCATTCCTTGTGTAGAAGTGCTGTATTATCCTATTGATAGTCTGTACTTAAAGCAGAATTCCGGGCAAGTAACATGTCTTCTTACTTATTTAAGCAATTTCAAACCATTTTCATTCACATTCTTCACGTTTTGAAATGATCTTCTCATAGATAACACGATATGTACAAACTTCCCGCCCGACAGAGTTTCTAACACTATGCATAGACAGAAAGGGTGCGGCTATTATTATGTAATTGACTTTACTCTCTGTGACTTGTGTTGTAGTTGACGCCCAGCTTTGATTCATGGCTATCAACCTAATTGTCCTAAGTAATTAGTAAAGAACATACTGTGGCTGTCATGAGATTTAATGGCTCAATTGAACAAATAGGGAGAGGAATTTCTCATAAAAAGACCACACTACACCGCTTAGGCCACTGGTAGCAATTTCTCGAAAATAAGGAAAACTGGAAAATGTGATCTGTAATAAGTATGAAGGATTCAGAAGTAATTCTTTCCAAACACAGGGTAATAAGTCATCTAATTACTCATTATGTAGGACAATCAAGTTAGTTGTCTTGAATCAGAGAGCTGGGCATTGACTACGTCACAAATCACACATAGTACGGTCAATTAGGTAATAATGGCCGCACCCTTCTTTTCTATATGTACACTGTTAGAAACTCTGTTGGTGGGAAGTTTGTATATATTGTGTTGTCTATGAAAATATCATTTCAAAACCTCAAAAATATGAACGAAAATGGTTTGAAATTGCTTAAATAAGTCAGAAGACATGTCACTTGCCCGGAATTCTCCTTTAACAGTAGCCTTATCTCTATGAGTCTCTGTGTGAGTATTTAAGCTGTAATTGTATTCTTATCTTTAGCTGGCATCCTGGGATATGTTGCACACGTTACTGGTCTATGAATTGTAACGTCTAAGAAGAGAAAATTGTGGAATAGATCAGTAGAACACACACCATCAGAGTGTCCAGTAGTCATTTGTGTGTTCTCTACAGGCATATTTCCATGTACGTTGCAGCTTACAGTTACAAGACATGCACCAGTCTGTATGCACAGCCGCTAATAAACTAACGACTGCTATCGGAACAGTTAGTACTAATCTACTGTATAACAGTTGAACATTCTGTAAAAAACAATCTGATTTTTAACAGGCCTTTACATTTAGGCCTAGTTCTGGCCAATTACTCAGATAATCCTTGTGCTGTTTTGGCTATTAATGCAAAACGTCGCAAATGGACTTAAAAAAGGGAGTTGAGAATTATGGAACTGAGAGGGTTGGAGGTCTGGATGAAAACTGGGAGTCTCCCAGGAAATCTGGCAGAGTTGACAGGTCAATTCACTAATGATAGCCTACAACCAATATTACTATTTTGATAATGACAATTGACTCTCACAATCATGAAAGTAGGCTAAATCATGGAGAAAGTCTTAAACGTCATTACCCCTTGAACTGGATTGCACCAGACTGTCGGATGGTTACTGTAGTGGCCAATCTCCCCCCCTTCCCCCCATTCCCTAAGCCATAATACGTATGTTGGTAATTAAGCTAAAACAGTAATTGAAACTAAACTTAATTTAAAGTTAAAGTAAGTTAGGCCTAACATTAGGCCTACTTACAGGCTGTCTATGACCACTCTACGTTGTGTCTTAGGATGCTGTGATTTAGGTCTGTATGTCCATCTTTTCTTGAAAGAAGATTCTTCAGCACTGCCAAACTTTGACTGGCTAACATGAAATGCATTATTCATGACATATTCTGTCCCTTCTTTCAAGTGCAGCGACTGCCTGTAAGTTGCTCTCACGAATGTATCGTCTTAACAAGTTAGCGGTAGTTAGAAAGTTGAAGGACTAGCGTGAAGTTAATAATGTTCTTCTAGTTTCAGTTACGTACCCAAACAACTCGAACACATAAGCACGTAAATATGTACAGGCAGAACGATGGTGCTGCACTGCACTCAGTAACTACAGTAACTTAGATGCCATTCTAAAGGTAGCATAACTCTAACATTTGCCCAGTTGACTTACAAACTGAAGTTGTAGAGTAACGTGGTCTTTCAAAGCCTTGCAAGTTGTCTGCTGACACTTTCGACCACTCCTGGCTTTCTCAATTTTCCATATACAGTAATATGTAGATTTTTCTTAAGCCTGAGGTGACCAAAGAAAAAAATGTTTGATGTTATTTATTTCACTTTTGCTATTTCTGACACTAAATTTCGTTTTTCTGACATTAATTTTCCTTTTTCTGACATCTAATTTTCGTTTTTCTAAATTTTTTATTTTTTCCGATTTTTTTTTTGTTTCTTTCACTCCTATTTCTTCGTTTCTCGGGCTCTTTTTTCCACGTTTCTTTGACTTTTTTTCGTCATTTATCCGATTTTATATTTTTCTTTTTTAAATAAAAAATAAAGAAAGAAAACGAAATTAATGTCAGAAAAACGAAAAAGAAGAAGCGAAAAAAGAGTAATATATAGGCCCAAATGGAAAAAAGTCAGAGAAACAAAAAAAAAAAAAGAGTCATAGAAACGAAAAAGAAAGTCAGAAAAACATTAAGAAGAAAATGGACTCAGACCCCCCCCCCCTTACAAAAGTCAAAGAGATGGAATTTCTTATTTTTCCCATTGTCCTATCCAGCCGCCGTATTCAGCGGTCGAGCCTCTCCATGCATAGATTTCCAGATGGAATATACTGTTATTGGTTAAGGCATCAATATGTTTACCTGCAGAGCTAAGGTAAACATGGGTGGCATTTAGCCAATCAGCAAGCTGAATTTCCCATGGCAGATCATTTTTGCCACGATTTGTTTTCGCACAGATATAGATATTACTTCAATTCCCTGTATGGAAAACCCGTCTGCGAAGTTTATCGGTCACCGTGCGACACATTGCAAAAAGCTAAAAACAAGATCAAGAGTACGGTGTCTTCTAGCAAACGTTGTGTCTTTTCCAAGTTATCTATCATACAGAGAAGCGAGTGTGCCTTTATTAAGGTGTGCCCGTATTAGCTACGGTCACCATGCTTCAAACTTTCGCAATATCCAGTGTTGATCTTCTGCTAGTTAGCTCAACAAAAAGTAAGCGCTCAGCTGCTCTGCACCGTCGATCGCGTACCTGGTAACACTATTATCAGTAAGTACAAGTGGTATCAAATGAGGGTTGCGAATTACAAAGGTTACATTTAGCTATTTGTACGTGCTTCGTCCACAGTCATGGGCTAAATGGCAAACTGCAATCGTCCATGGTCCAGAACAAAAGGTAGGTCTACGACCAATTTGATAAACCTGTCTGTCACTCTATGTACACTGATGTTACATGGGCAAAGTGAGGCATCGTGATGGCTACTGACGGTAGGACTAAGACGCGAGTTGAATCCGAAAAGAACATAACCAACGCAGTAATTGTGAGTTTCATACTTTTGTCTGTACCATCCACCATAACTTGCAACGGGAACGATGAAACCAGACAAGTTGCAGACCTTTACCGTAATAACCACGGTCACGACGCTGAGAGAAATTTCTGTAAATCGCCGAGTGGATGCCCAGAATCAGAGCATGATGTCGTCTTGTTTCGCCTAGATGGTCACAAGGTGAGCCATATTCTTAGCCTTGTCAAATCATGTCGGTGTGTTGTGTGTAGTGTTAAAGCACTCGAATGCTGTGTTTAAGTTGGGACAAAGGACAATCATTGATAACTGAATGATAAGTAGATCTTCGTGGAGGCCTATGCTATCAATACATTCCAAGTTTTCTTGTAACTGTTGTAATTTGCCCTGTAGCCTACTGTTATTAACATCCATTGACACAAACATCATTTTGATGTGATGTATGATTTTTCAAATGTGTAAAGTGCAAAAGACCGAGCTGCTCTTCTTACCACTGTAAAGTGCAAGGGGCCTGTGTCCGGGCATGGTCTGTTTGTCTGAAAATAAATAAAGCATCACTACATTATAAGATTTCAGCACTTTTGAAATATGCAGTCGTTTATAGCCAAACGAAAAAAAAAAAACTAGGCTAAATCAATCTTCTTTCTAACAGTTACTATAATTCACACTGTAATTTTGTGAAGGATTGTCTGAAAGAAATTGTGGCATATATCTATTTTGCTTTCCACATTAGTATCAAATGGAAGAGAAAATGGAAGATTAACGATATTTGAGCAACCCCCCTCACATTTATTATCTCTTAGTTACTTAATATGTGGGTTTTACATCAATTTGTTACTCAAAGTGAGATCAATATTTTATTTTTCTCTTTTATGGACAATAGTCACAATACATGCTGCTTCTGGCCTGAGACCCTTGGAGCATATATTTCTCAATTGTTCTTGAAATAAAGGTAAACAAAGGATAAAAAGTCATCATCTGTGTCCCTCACTGCACATCACAAATTTGTACACATTCGGCAATTTTACTGTACATTTATTCATGATGCGGTAAACAGATATTTGCTTGTAAAATGGTCAGCGTTTGATGGATTTTAATGAAAATTATGGCAATTTTCAACATTTTTTATGATTGAATTCAGTCAATACTCTACTCCAAACTGTTTTATTCATGTTACATTTTCTTTAAAACTGACTCCATTTGGACTACTGAAGGAGGATGCTTTTGATTTTTAATGTACATCATTTGCTGTAGTTCAGTTACTTTGACAGAAAGTTGTCAATGCAAACAATAGTTGGCTACTGTAAGCTCCATGACTGAGCCTGTGCTGTGGTGGAATGGACAAAGGTGGTGGCATTTGAAGCAATGCTTAGCAACTGGAAGGTTCCTGGGTCACAGTAGGATGGGTTTTTCATTTAAGAGTAATTGGTTTTCCTATCTGAACTCATATGTTGTGAAAACAAATTACTGTATACCAAATTTGATCCAAATTGTCAAGTTGGTAGTCAGCCATGTGAAGTTGAGCCGCAGGCATGGTTTTGCTGTAGTTCTCATGATTTAGAGCATTGTCTCACGGTGAAAATGCCAGATCTCCTGGTGACAATAACTTTTATTCAGTGAGGGCAAGATGTTTCCTTGTTTAGACTTAGAATAATGCTTTCCATCACTGGGTTACGTAATTTTTTAATTATTGATAGGATAGTAAACAAAAAATGTAAATCTCCCTAGCCACAGAAAACATTTTTCATCTCCATTTTGAAAAGTGATCTCCAGGTTTTCTTTGTGAGAATCTCAATGCATTTAAGATTGGGCCCTTGCTGGAAATGGCTTATCCTTTGATCTTGTTTCACATTTTAGCTGTTAACGTAAACTGAATATCATGCATTATTAAAAGGAATTACTCTCCACATGACAATTATAGCTAGGTGCACTGACATTTACACATTACTGGCACATAAGGGATGAGTGGAGAAGCATACAGTAAATGACTGCAGTGCCCTCTCATGCATGAGCTATGGTAGTCTATGGAGGAAAAGATGAGATGGTTGCACATGCACAGTGATGGAGGTGTGCAGGCTATATTTGCTCAGAAAGGGACCATCATGGTAAGGAGTTCATGGGAGTAAGAGAGAGACCTGGTAGCCACCCTGTATGCTGCATTTTGTGATACACATCTTCTAGTGTTATTATTACCCTATTGGCAATTGCGAGTGGCTATATGGCTTTATGGAAGAGAACCTTTACATTTTGTACTTGTGAATTTGTACATTTGACTTGAGGTATGTAGACTTCACACAGTACACTTTGCAAAATTATACCTTTGCCTTTCATATATTTGCCTGTAATATATCTGGCCATGTTGTGGAAGTGTTTTTAATTTTACCTGGATAGTCGTTGCCTAGCTCGAACAGAAATGGCAAGTGCTCTGAACTCTGATTGAAGTGAAGTTCAAGATAGATGTTCACAATTGCTCAGTATGGTTTCTTGAATGTGTGAAACTCAATTTTAAGCAATCAATCAAAGGATGCATGTGTTCCTATTACTTTTACTTGAAATTTGTAACTACAGTACTGTAGGTGGTGCATTATGGTAATAACTGTAATCATTTCCTTCTACAAGTGGTTCTGCTTTCAGATTAAATTTGCAGAGATGTCTGTACTGTCCATTGTTTAACATGTGAAATACTATTTTAACAATTTTGTTCAAAGGATGTGACCTGCAGCCTATTCAAAGTATATGGAGCGATTGAACTTCTGAGCCATATTGACAGTGCATTGATTTCATACTGGTCAATTCATGCAGTGCAGTGTACAGTTAGCTTAGTACAGTTCACTGGATGAAGCAAACTTGAAGTGTGCATGCAGAGTATATTGTACCCTACTGTATTGTGTCTCTCATATGTTTAGATCATAGACAACTAGACAGGAAAGGAAGTATTGACAATATTTTCTGTACATTGCAGTACATACAGTATCATACATGGTGCTGAGCAAAGTAGTTAGCTACACTGCAGTACTGTTGGCTTGGCAGGCCTTACTGGACTCAGCTTCAGAGACTTTGTGACTTGTACTGTAGTAGGCTGGGAATCTTGACCCGACTCCTGATTCCTTGGAGTCATGGCTCATGTGGATGGAATTTTCAAAACTGAAAAAATATCCATGATGAAGAATGTAAAATTTGTGTGCTTTAAAGATGAGTTCTCTAATTAGGCCGTAGCTGATCTCTGACAACTCAGATTGTGAGTAAGAAGCTAAATCACCAACACTGACAATTGGGGTCCTGCATTGGTCTATAGATGTGATATCTCCTGCTCAAAATATAATGCTATGTCTGGCCAGCAGTTAGGCATCCTTGAAATCACTGAATTAATACAAACAGGAGTTGTTGGTAGTTTCGGGAGATACTTAATGTAGGCCTACCTCAAACTCAGATAAGACAACATCAGAAGGGACTGAATAGCCTCTTCTGAATAGGATTAGCAGATCTGTGTGTATTCAAATCAGTTTGAGGTTGGCATACTTGAAGTACACACACCATAGTTTCAGAGTCATATGACTATTTGGCTGCATGTACATTTAATTATTTTGCAGTCACCTAAGTCTACACTGTTGCCCCCCCTCATTTACAAAACTATTGATCGAGACAACTAAGTGTTACTTGCATACAGAGATTTAAGATATGGTGTACAGGTTTCTATTTTCCATTTTTGTGTGGAGATCTATGGAACAATACTAGGATGTAAGTCTGTAATGCCATTAGAATGCATGTTACCACATGTACAGAATGTCTGAGGAAGCACTATCCTTAAAATGTTACATTGTTTTTATCTATGCTATAGACTAGATCATTCATCAGTCGGTAGATGTATGCTGACACTGCTGTAAAAATCTGCTGTCACCTTTCTTATTGAATCGGTCCCTAAGCTGTCAGTCTCTACTACAGTAACAGTCAATTAATTCATGAATGCCATTTGAATCTTCTCCCGGTAAATGTATGTGCCAAGTGATGTTTGTTCACAGGATAGAAAGCTGTTGTTAATGACATAGATCGCACTTGTTTATATCACTGTCGTCGTGATGTGAGAAATCAGCAAATGATTTTGTTGTGGGAGACTTAAGGGAAAAAAGTCAATGTATCTTAAAGTGATTGCGTGTGTACTGAAAAACCAAAAAGATAAGATTATGTTTGATCTTAACTTTTTCTTTACTTTTAAATGTACACGCGAGGTTGTACATGAACGGACTATGTCTTTCAATAAAGGAAAATGACAGTAACTACTTTGAAAAGCAATGGGATTGGCATAAAAAACAGTAAAAAAACAGAAATCATATTTGATAATTAACGGTTCTTGCTATAACAGTACAGGTCTCACTAGTGTATCATAACATGCTACTCAAGTCGTCGCTCCTTATCAGGTGTCGGGAATTGTAGTATTTGGTGAAAGGAAACACTGTATTTACAAATAACCTACACGAACTGAACACAACCTTGCCCGCGGCGTCAGTGATCCTGAGTTGGTAACTGAATATTTATTACTAGTATACTTCCCATTGGCTTGCTCAAAGAAGCACACCGTTGATTTGAATGAAAACTGTCAACCACTACATTATCGTATTCTACACTTTTTGTCGTTATGGTCGAAGAATTTGAAATCATATGGTTTACTTAACCTACTGAAACCTATTTATTTTCCAAGATTGTCTGAATGGTGTTATCAAAAGCCTTACCAAAATTTTGGAGATGAAATTTCAATGTTTTTTACTTTTTGCCTATGCACGCAATCACTTTAAAACAGCTAGATTTGTAAAACACACTTCTGTAAATAGCATGTATGTATGAAGTCAGAACTTACAATTGCATTAGTTTCATCAATTGATGAAAATAAAGTATAATATCAGTCAGGGTAACACTTAGGTGGCACAATGTACTGCAACTACTGTGTACAAGAAGAAGGTACCCCTATGATGTCACAATTTGTGACTGAAAAAAAAGTGTCATAACAATACTATTATACCTAAAACATGAGTGTACTGCACATAGGACTTATGAAGACTGTGCTTGATGTAATTCCATGATTTCTATTTAAGTACTCTAACAGCAAGCCTGTAGTACATGTGGCTGCATGTCACTGTAGAATCACTTGATAATGTGGACAGCTCAGGTTTCTGTCTGAACAGCATGTCTGCAACATTATACATTCTATTGAAGTGATGGTAACATCCAGCATACTGTAATTAATTCATGTGGTGTTGCAAGGCCAAAATGTGACAATTCATCAAGAAAACAGGGTGCAGATGAGTAAGTTTGCATGTAAGTTCACACACACCTTATGGTTGGCATGAGGATACAATATTGCAGTCATCTTCCACAAAGTCTAAAACATTGGGAGAAGATAAATACTGTAAGAGAACTTAAAGGGAATAAGCGGTCATCCCAACTTTATTCTGAAGCATCATCTAAGTGTAACAAATATCCAGTACTTCACAAGTTTCTTTCAGGATATTTCATGCTATTGTGTGTTCAAAGAAAACAAATAATTTGAATGATGCACTGTAGGAATCCAGTATTAACAAAGATGTTGTCACTTGATACATTTCTTCCATCCATTTAATTGTCCCTCATTTCTCATCTTCTTTCTGTGAACGTGCTTTCGCTGTGGCTGGTCCTTGACTCTGGAACTTGCTTCCAGATAATCTTTAAGTGTGCTCATCTATAAGTATTTTTAAATCAAATCTTAAGACATACCTTTTTAGACAAGCTTTTAACATGTAGATCTTTAACTTTTATTGGTTTCCTGTTTTCTTCTCCTTGTTAGATATTTTATACTGTACAGTGCAGCAGATTATAATTTTATAGATGTGGTGCCTTATAAATTTTGGGATAATAATAATAGAGCCATCCATGAATTAGGATAGGGGACAAATTGTGGTGACTGATTTTCCGTTTAAACTGAATCAGATAGTTGTCATAAATGACCGACACCTGGTAATATTTTACAAACTGAAAGCTAGACACAGAGACGTCAATATACATGTACATTCTGTTATACACACATGCTTTTGTCCCATCAACTCCACTACCCTGTTCAGATACAGTTTGATCTGACTACAAATAACCTGTTGTTTGGAGGTTTGTGAATCCCCTGATTTTGTTTACTTATTCAGGACAAATTTTATTTTTACACTTTCCACAATTTTAGGTAGACAAGTTGGTACTGTATTAATCTCTTTAAATTGTCATTTTTTTTTATTTTTCCTTTCATAAGAAGTGACACGTTTGAATGTTTGTAGCTGTCTAGAGCTAGAAGTCAGACTGAAGCTGAACAGGAATTAGACAAAAGCTAATTAAGGTAACTGGGTCGTCACAATGTAGTGAAATGGAAGCTGTCAAGTTGACTATCATACTGTCGCTATACTTTACAGGTACTATAGGCTGCAGTGCATTCAAAATTTTGCTCAGGTGTAGCAGATTCAGGTATTCTTGGACAAAGTGTACTGAAAGTTCATACATATGTGGTAAGGATCCTCAATTCCCATTGGCCCATTTCAGTCAGGTGACCGTGGGTTATCCGCTAATAAACCATGAGGATAAGCTACGGTCAATCACCAGCAGATGACTACGACAAAACCGTAGATTGACAGTGTTTTTTCAGTCTGCTGTATATCTTACACAAAATAATGGCCTATACTATTACTAGTAATTCTGGTGAAATAACATTCGATTTGAAATTTGTACACCTAACAAATTAGCTTTCCTTCTTTGTTGATTCTACGGACTTGTCCAAAAACAATTTCTTATGCAACAAAATCGTAAAGAGGACTAAGGATTGCAATCCATCGCCATCTTGAAGGGTCGCCATACAACCGCCAGATTAATAGTCTTAAGGACAGAGAACTCTGAAGCAGAAATAATGTATTTAGGCCTATCAATGGTAGGTTTAGGTGCTAAATGGTAAAAAATTCCAACAGGGAAGGCCTTGTCAAACAAAAACTGTCAAACATTGTTGTAAGATCACTTTAAGGCTCATCGCAAAGGAGCCATAAAGCGTTCTTAAAACAATGTTTGACAGTAATGATTTGGCCAGGTGTAATCCTTCTTCTGTGTTAAATCTTGTATAGGCGAGGCCTAACTTGAGTTCTGAAATTTTGCATAAAACTCTCATAGTCATATATGGCAAGTAAGGGTCTGCACACAGCAAGTCTTTCAGTTACAGCTGCTGTGTTAGGACTGAAGGTGAGACATCAAACATGTCCACGCCAATAAATCTGTAACTGTCTTTAACCAAAATTGGTCTAGTCACAGTAGGCAAATGCCACAAAGCAAGTCCCTGCAGCTGCCAGTGTACAACACTCTGTAACTTAGTAACTAAGTGATTGAATGAAATTTACTCTTGTGAAGAATTAAAAATGGTATAGATCTTCAATTTTGACCACTTTGCCTAAAATCGTACCATACAGTGCAGGCCAGCTTTTTCTCTACTTTTATCATGGAAGTAGATCTGCAAAACACTCTGTTTATTCGCATGTAAAATTCATGACATATGCAGAGGAACATTACGGTTTGCTACTTTAAAATTAACGTTGACGGACAATCAAATAGTGCTAAATGGTTAATTCTCTCAATTTTCAGATGAACTGTACATAATGTGCTCTGTCGTGGAGAATATCTCATCATAATGAACATATATTGACCTGCTGGTTAAAGCTGCTCTATGTTACAGGCTTGTCTTTTTCATTGAAGCCAAGTTTCACAGCTTAATCCCGTCGAATCTTCCACCGCATTTCCACCCTCCGGTGGGCAACTTAATTTGAACCTGCCAACGATATGAATCTTCTACTCCTGCAGCTCTTTGCTAGTCACTTGGAACAGGCTGAGTAGCAGCGTTCACCTTGGGTTCATCAGCAAACCTGGAACAGTAGTGCATAATTTATATCATCATCTTCATTATGATCATGGTCATTGCCATCTTCATCATTATCATCACCATCATCACCACCATCACCACCATCATCATCAATATCATTGTCGTCATCATGATTATCATCATCACCACCATACTCATCTTCAAAATTATTGTTATCATCATTAAATTCATCATCACCACCTTCATCATTATCATCATCATCACCATCATCATCATCATTATCATCATCACCACTATCATCATTACCACTATCATCATCACCACCATCATCATCATCATGATCGTTATCGTCTTCATCATCATCATCATTATTATACATCATCATCATTATTATAGAGCTTGTAATATTTACTAGTATAACCTCTAGGCATTTCTTCTTTCGCTGTTAGTATATTCCTGCCACTGCCGTACCATGCATGACCCTGGTGATCAGATTCTTCCCAGTCAGTGTGCTCAGGACAAACATGATTTCAGATTAACCAGCAGCCAGCTACTCTCTTAAGTAGCATATTCAGTTCACTCTTCCTATGTTGGAGTCCTATACTATGATCAACAATATTATTTACCTTATGTGACCTGTCTCAAGTGGAACATTATTGCACCTAGCTGTTATTTATAGCCTGCTTAGGTTAACATCTGCATAACCATTAACACTTACCCATTGCCTCAGTGCCCCAATGAATAGTAACTGCGAGATCATCGGATTTATCAATTTTCACCATTAGAAACAATGTCAGCTGCATTGAAACATATTTAACTGAAGTTTCTTGACTGAGCCAGGCTTTCAAGAAAATACATGTATAGACAAAGATATGCATGGCTTTCCGAGTGGAAACCTACATTAATTCCTCCTTTTTCTCTTTTTACTTCAAACATCAACTCTGTCTTGCTAGTATATTTTTCAAGAATACATGCTCTAGGCCCTATGTAAAGTACAGTAGCTGCTACATAGCAAATTTCCAATGCTGTTTAAAACAGTGTGGTCTGGACTAAACAAGTCAGAAAAAGGGGGTAGGGATGTTTTACGGGATTGCAAGCCACTGCTTAAGCAAAGAAATATTGAAACAGCCAGAATAGCGACCAACTCATAGGCCTTCTATTTTGGGACTTTAAATTGTATCAAGAAACTTCAACTGCACAGATTTGCCAGCTGGTGCCATGCATAGTGTATTTTATTGACTTTTTTTTCAGGTCTAGTATTGATTGGTAGCTAGTTATTCAGATATGAAAAGAATTAGCCTTCAGAAAGTTCATTGTTTCAATTATGATGATGCTTTTTGAAACTAATTTATAAGTCTCAGTTTAATAAAGTTGTGAACTGCCCTTCTGTATTAAATGAAGCCTTTAATACTGGGTAGTCTCGGGTACCAAATTAAATCATTAAATGTGATATGGAAGGAAGAGAGCCTCCATGTTCAGTATGTGAAAAATAAGTGGGTTAAATGATATTGATTTCCAGTGTGCTCGCCATTGCTTATCACCATTAAGCAGTGACATTTTACAGTACATCTTCTTAGGTTTACAAAGTTTATCCATTGAACAAAACTCACACTGCCATGAAAGGAACAGTACTGCCCAAGTTCACTTATTAATCATGTTATATATCTTTCATTTACAGTAGATGATTACCCGGCTGTCACCCTGTATGTCAGACCTAGAAAGTTCTGCACTTTGAAGTGGTTAAACATGATCATCTCATGGACAGTAAACTCAGTCGTTGGCGGTAGATCTGAAGTTACATATGATATATCTACTTGAGAACCAGTCCTTGGTACATCTAGACTATAGTTATATAAGATCAATTTTTCATACAGTACATATAATCTAATGCAATTTCCTATTTTGTAAGGCCCTGGTTCTTCCAGACTTTTGCTGGAAGGGAAACATATTTAGTGAAATGGTTGCTGATATGTGCTAAGTTAAACTGGTAGATGTTGACTCAAGGCACAATTGGATTAAGGAATGGTTCTCAAGTGGAAATGGTGGGTGAAGTTAAATGAAGTGAAAAACTTTCATTTAGTTCCGTGAACATGAGTATATATATGCACATGGGGGTTTAACTGTGAATGTGATTTGTCCGAGAGGCTGCCTTCATGCTAGCTTAAACCAGGGAGCTGTGCTTTTAGAGGGAATAAAATTTTAACTGAGTTAAAAAAAAAGAAAATGAAGGATTCACATTTCATTGGCCATTTCATTGGCATGGATCTTGTTTTATGAAATGTTTTCCTAGAGGCCAAAACCTGTAAATCAAGCTGGGAATGAGGAACTTTTGCTAAGAGCTGAAATAGATTTAGAATTATGTGCAATAACAGTTATGACATACTTATTCAAACAGTAAAAAACAATGAAAGGATGGTAGGCCATATACACAAACAAAAGTAAGATAATATACCATTGATAGACATTTTGACACAAAGTAATTCCATCAAATTGTTGCAAACACCAGCTAAGAGTAATGTAACATTGGCCGGGACCTCATTTCAGTTTTAGTACAAGGGAATAATCAGCTAGTGAGGGTCCATGGATCCGAGGAAGAAATCATACACGAGACATAGAACGGAATAGCGAATCTTACGTCTGCAGTGCAAATTACTTTTATTACAGAGATGTTGACAGAGGGAGTACTACCACACAAATGAATATGTCTTACATTAACGTGAACTCTAAGCCTCTGGAACACCTGTTAATCATTTACATAAGAAACATTAACACCAAAGAAACATGTGAGCCATGTACACTTAAAATAACACAATAGTCTCACCAGTACAGTCGTTCTTTACACAGACTAGTTACTACAGCCATTCTTACCGTAAAACATCTTCATTGAATAAACTGTTTGCTGACCCACTAATTCTAGACTTGTGCAATAACAAGTTAGGCTGTGAAAGTTCTCATGGACATGCATGTGGTATAATATTTTCCCTTAATTAATAGTATCAGCAGGCATTGGGCTGTAGCTGGTCCTTGGCAGTATATTATGTATTTTGCTAATTATGTTTTTCATTGAGTTTTTGATAATGTGTTTTTGCAGTTTTTTTCGCAGTTTTTTATATTGATCGATAGTTTAATGAAAGTTTGTAATTAATGGTACAATTGAATGGATCCTCAGCTCCATTATGTGTAATTTTACAGTTCACTAGAGAATATATTATTTTGTTTGGTAGTGCAACGATTACTCTGGGAAATACATGGGGATAAGTTCCTTAAGAGTTAATTAATTAAGTCATTAATTAAGTAAGTAATTAATTAATTAAAAACAAGTACTACACATGTGTTCAGGCAGGCCAGTATGTTATTGAAAAGGTTTGTACAGTATCAGGCCACCAAGATTGCAGAAATTCACAAACAACAACAGAAGCAAATTTTGCCACAGTATGTAGACCGGAACTAGAAGTGTGGTCGCAAAATCCCAACCAGATGGACTATGAGTTTTCAGTTGTTCTGTACTGAGTGTCCTGTGAGACAAGAGCCTGTGATGGTAGTGCACTTTTTATATTAGGACTATGGGCCTCTAGCTGTCTGTAAGAGTTGCTTGACTTTGGGAAGAGTTTGACGAAAAGCTAGGCCAGCACTGGCGTGGCATTCATAGGCTTCAAAGGTTTCCTAGTTGTGAGCGATAACTTACAAAGAGACGTAAAACTACTGACTATGAGTATAATTCATAGCCAGTAATGATTCTCCAGGCAAAGTTTTGTCTTGTTTGAGAGTCAGCTTATTGCAAGTTAGTTTTATATAATGCTTCTTGTTACTGATTGCACCGTAACTTATAAGTGATCCAAAAACTTTAAATTTATTTTTGAAAGTCCTACTAGCTTCATTTTCATTTCCTTACTCTTTACTTTGTTGGTTGTACACTTTATGTTAGGTTTTTGAGGTTAAACTTTTAGGTTTTTAGACATGATATTGGCACATGTATGTTAATATTTGAATTTTAAAAAGCAAGTATCATTTTATGTGAGATGAATGACAGCAAACTTTCACTGACTTGCACATTGTGGTGCTACTGCGTTATGGTGTAGCACTGTGCTGTTTTTTTTTTTTATGCCAGAAAATTCAGGAATTTCTTATTTTTCACATAAGGAACGTTGAATATTCATTGTAGGTATTATTAGACAGATATAAGAAACTTTAAACCACCAAGGCCACTGGTACAGAGAATAATTCAATAATTTCCATCAATGCCATAATTTTACATTGATTTTGTGTGGGAGATTCATTTGTCACGGTATAACAGTCATAGTGTAACAGTCCCTTTGTTGAGTTTTCATTCCATAACTTATTGATTAATAAATCCATTATCACACATTAGGTGTCATATTGTAGCTACAGTAAGACATGACAGAAAATGACAAGAGTATTTTTGAATTGGCAAGTTTTTAAACTTTGCTTGACAGAGTTTTGAGCATAGTACATTTTTAAGGTCAAAATATTATGTCTGTTTCATGTCACGGTATAACACCATGATTTATTATCTATGTTCTTTAAATATACAAGATACAGAACTTTTTCACATATTAGGAAGGACCATGGCTTCAGTTATTATGTTGTGTCATTTGCTCAGTAATCTATAATAAAGTGTGTGTGTGCTACAGGGACTGGACTTATGAAAAAGTCTTCAAAACGTCATGGTGCAATGCTTGGAACTGCCCGTTTGTAAATTGTAATTCATTGAATAAAATCCCATGTACGCTACTGTATTAAATTTAATTTGGAAGTCATTTAGCATCTGACCTAACAAGTCTAGATTTGTTCCACAAAACTTCCTGTGGACACATGTATGCCACTCTTGAATATTTGCTTTCAAGAATGCACCAGTGCTCACATCATGTATAGGCATAGGACTTCTTAATACCCAATCACAGTGACAAAGCCATACAAGGCTGATATACTGTAGCTTGGTGTAGATGGCACATTGCTAGAACTTCAGTAGGGAATGCATAAATTTTGCAAAGTTGAAAAATGCATATACATACAAGCAACTGGCATATGTAGCCTACCTATTTGATTATGAGTCCCGGATATCTTTAATCTGTCCACTTTGTGCGATCCAACTTTAAATTGGCATTTGATCATGGAAAAGTATACTGCGCTAAAAAAGCTAAAAACATTTCTGAGTATCATTGATCATTTTTGGATCAGTGCTGTGTGAAATATCCCCTGCCAGTTTAGCCCGGTACCACCCGGCATGGGCACTTATTCCTGCATGACCACTATTTCGTTCTCTCAGTAACTGAGAAAAGAACATTATTGAATATGCATGTTTAAATATTCAGAGAGGAATCTCTCAGTCACTAGACCTTTGATTGTATTGAGATTTGAGAGTACCGTACAGTACTGTATATACTGTATGTATAAACTCGGTCAGACCATGCTTATCAACAGTAATTACCCTGTGAAGTGTAAATCTTTCTGCAGGAAGGACATGTTCAAGAAGTGGAACTGCAAGAGGAGAAGAAACATTTATTGAAGACAGTGAACATGAAACCGTTGATTTTTGGTAAGTGTATACATGCATGTTGCAGTATGTTTCAATGATCATATGGTTATGCATGCAGTACATTAGTGTATACCATGATGTATTCATTGGTTATGCATGCAGTACATTAGTCTATACCATGATGTATTCATTGGTTATGCATGCAGTACATTAGTCTATACCATGATGTATTCATTGGTTATGCATGCAGTACATTAGTATATCCCATGATGTATTCATCATGTGCTTTGTGAATCCATGTGATGATTGTGTTGTCTGTGTGTCTGTAATGTGCTGCATGAATTTGAAATAGCAGAAGACTGATGTTGCATGCACTAAGTTACCGACCAGCTCTGTCCTGTACGTTGCATAATTTGTTGACCCACATGATCATTTCCTTGTCAATAGGATTTTCCAGTGAAGAATTTCGCAAAAGTCATGGAAATGTGTGTCTATTTATTGGTAAAAACCAGCATCCTCTCTTTGAAGGTTCCGGAATTCAAAAGAACTATTTGACATTGTTATGTTGTGTTACTGGAAATATGTAATCCTGCAACAGACCAACTACTGTAGTTGAATATCACAAAGTTGTTATCTCTGTACAACCTTGATTGTCAAGAAACAAAAAGTCTTTGTCGAGTTCTTTAGTATCGCACCATTTTTAAAGGAGACATACAGTAATCAGAAAGCTCTTACTCTGATATAGTAGAGACTACTAATATCTTACACCCTCTGTGAAATAACTTTAGTAGCAAATACTGTATACCTTTCCCTGATTTTTCACGAATTTTAAATTATTTTTTGAACGTACAGTAGTGTGTAGGCTGCCGCTCTCTTGCTCTACAAAAGAGGGGTGCTTCAAAAGTGAGGTCATGGAGACACTTCAAAAGACATAGACACTGTGTTTGTCATATCCCACGCTGAGGTGCAAAATTCAGTTATCTCGTTAATATAAAGCTAGGCTGGGTCACACACTGAATATACAAGATTCGACATGCGATTCTACTAAAATTTGCAAAATTTGAATTAGCATTTTATACATAATGGATGCACAGTGTAAAACTTCAATTTCACCAGTTTAAGACGGAACCATAATTGAAAGAGAATTTGATACTGTTTTTGTTCCACACATTTTTTCACTTTGCACAACTGTGCAGTAATGAGAACTGTGCACAGTTTTCACTACTGCACAGAGTTCAGTTTAGTTCAAAGTTGAATGGCACGTTGAATCCCGCATATTTGAACCAACTTTTGCATGCAACCACTCTATTTGCAAGCAAAGAATTCAAGCCTACTTGCCTGCATGCCTTGAGCCACTACAAAGAGAAAACTTTTATTGCAGGTTAATTCTGTGATGTTGTCCTTGATATTTTATTTTTCTCTGCAGAAGTTGAGGATTTCTTCACAGATGAGGAATGTAATCACATGATTCAACTAGCAAAGGAGCAAGGCTTACAGACAAGTTCCACACACAACCACGAACAAGTCAACATAGGAATGAGACTGTTAGATGTAGATGGAGATGAAAGGTTAAGTCTGACTGAGGTAAGTATCAAAAGGATCCCTCAGAACAAGACTTAAATGGTGGTACATTGATCGTCTTGTAATTGTTTGTGAATGTTGATTTTCAATCGTATCAGTCATCATTTTACCCTTTCCTTGCCTCCTGTCACATCGCTAAGGCAGGGGGCCAAGAAAGAGGCACTGGTCCAGTATTAGGTAGGACAGTGCTAGATGAGGTGTTAAAAGATTACCAGAGCTTATGGCAGGGTAGAAAATATCCAGACAGGATGAGATAAGTGTTGACTGCTTGGCTTCTCCCCCCTCCCCCCCTCCCCTTTTTCTACATGCCAGTACAAATCATCAGTTGCATCGTGTACAGTAGTGTGTCAGCAAATTCAAGACAATGTTTTTTATCTTTTGTCTAGCAATACAACAATTGTTAGGCACAGGGACTAAAACTATATGTTACTAGAATATACAGTATACCAGTTACACTGTGTTGATAAATCTAGGACAACTGAACCCTTTAGGCAAAACATTAGTTTGTTGTGAAGTACAGCATGTGACATATGATACACAAGTGCTGGAGTTGTGCTAAGAGTCATGTACATGGATTGCTATATTTGATATAATGAAATGTCTTACATAGAGAACAGATTTGACACTTGCAACCCTCTCCTGAGAATACAAAATTGTCCTGTTAGATGTGTGGTCCTCCTGCTCGTGGAAAATGAATCTCTTTGAGGGAGTTAGATACATATCATGAACGCATGGCCCTAGATATTACTAAACGTTGCATCACAGCCTGGAGTTTATGTATGAGGTATTATTCGCTTAGCGGTAGTCATTGAGGTAAGGCAATTTTACACTGTGTGCAGCTTCCACTGGGTATGTTTTAGATTTGAAATGCCTGATGCCTCATGATACCGCATTGTGAGGAGTTGGTACATTAAAAAACAGTGGTTCTGAAACATTTTTAGACTTCTGCCCTGGCCCTGTCACCAGTTTGAACTCACTTAATGCCCTCTACCCTATCCTCTCCTCATCCCCTCCCCATCCCCTCCCCATCTTCTACCATTCATAGTGGGATACTCAACAATATTTTTTTTTACTTAGGTAACTTTTTCTATTTGCAAGAACAACAAAACCTGCAGAGGAAAGATGTGCTGCGAAACTGGTCTAGAGAGTCCACATATATGTAGCTAAGTCAGTGTGGAGGGTGATTGAGCTTGGTAGGTATAATGCTGGCCTAAATTTGCCATAGTGATATGTTGCATTCACCAGGGACCCCCAAATCAGTGCCAATGTCCCTCTCCCATTCCCCATTTTTTTGTAGCAGCACCATCTGAGACTATTCAGCCTCCCCCAAGGGAGGTAACTGTTTTGAGAACCGCTACTGTAGAAACTCTGAAGGAGCCACTTTTCATGGCAGCTGACTTTCCAGACATTAGACTCATGACGGAAGTTACTGACAGCGTGAAATCATTCTCCTCTCTAAGTCAGGTTCTCAGAAGTTTGTCACTTGTTTGAAAGATATGTGTCAGATCTAGAGCTGCTCCAGGCATCATCTTGGTGGAATCAGATTAAGACATGCAAGCTACATTTGCGTCATGCTTCACTTTGCACTTAGTAAATTAATCTTGTGAACATAGCAACAGAATCTGCACACTCAGTACAAACATACAGGTCTCTGTTAAAGACGTGTTGTGTTCAACATTGCTTAATGCCATAGGTGTACTGATGATTTTATAACACCATGTGCATTGTACAATATAAAGTAAGCAAAATTCAATTGAAATTGATTCTGGTATGTTTTCCATCGGTATCAAAGGGATCATTTAAAATTTACATCCCAAACGCACAATCAACATATTACTGGTCAGCAAGTAAAAGCTTTGCATTGAATTTGATAGCTGAAGGCAAGTAAAAGTAGTTGTGAACATGTTTCTTTATCTGTGTACATATTGTACTGTAGTAATTTCTAATGAATCTTTTTCTTACTTTTTTTTTTATACATTTCTGAATTTAGCATCCTGTTCAGTGAAGTTAATTTCCACAGGAATTTTCTGTGTCAATTAATCAATCCCAGTGCTTACTTCAATTTTAGCCAATGTTCATATATGTTTCTTGGAGGAATATTGAAGGACAGACCTCCCTCAAGGTCAATGTCTGGTTGTGCAATTATTGACAAATATGTCCTCAAAAATGTTACACTTGTTAGGCTGCAATGTGCTGTGATAGCACCTGTTCAAGCAGAGTAATATTGTCAATTGCCATAGAAGAGAGGAAGTTTGCTTTCAATTCTTGAATGTCAACTTTTTAATCACTGTGAAATGCATATAGGTTGGAGATATTATCCAATCCTCACATCATTAGATTTGCTTGCAGTACACAATAATTTATGGGTATTCCATTACTGTCTGTGTTGCATTACCTTTGTGCCATTGTTAAAAAAAAAAGTGCAATGTTTTTATCCTCTTGAAGGATAATTTGTCAAATTAAGGTCAGGAAATGGCCAACACATGTGAAACCACTTTGCCTGTGCTTTATTTCAAGGTCTATGTAAAAGTGTGGTTGCCAGCTTCAAATGTACTGTCGCATATGTTCCCTATGTTAATACATTTGAGATCAATGCTTTAAGATGAAAAGATCAAAATGGGTTACAGTATTCAATTTGTAAACAAATTTATCTTATTGTACATGATACTTGAAACTGCAAGTTCAGTTAATTAGAACTTTATACTTTCCTTTTAATAGATAGTCAAAGCCCATAGTAGCTGCACATTTAGGCGATTCCTTTTATTTTTCATTTCACATTTATTTTACCAAAATACTCACTTTAAGTTTTAAGGACAGGTTTTTTTTTTTTTTTTTGCTGTTCTTTTTTCTCATCGAAGCCTGATTACAGTCACTGTAAATTTGCAAAAAAGAAAATCTGTAGATGGCAAGGAGAGTTGGCCTACTTTTTGAGGACTATTTATATTTTTAACAGTGACTGCACATTATTTGTGAATATATGCAAGGCCATAAAAGGAGACATTACATGCATGTATTGTATTGGCTACACAGTGAAGAGAAACATAAGATCGATTGGAAGGCAGGATCCCTTGGGAGAGATGGACATGGGGAAAGTTGTTGGTGGAGATTGCAGAAGGGCAGTGTCAGGTACAGTAATCAGTGTTTAGTGCATCCAGGCTCGTCAGTGGCCGTGCATTCCAGACGACATGATAAGGTCAGAAACTTTTTAAAACAGCCAGAAGTTCAGAAAGCAGTTATGTTTGGTTGACAGAAGTTGCCTTCAGTTCAACTGCAGGGCTTGTCCCCTTCCTCTGTACTTTAAAATGTAGATTTTGTTTTCTGGTGATTAATGTTTTGGCCAGAGTTTCTACCATTATCAAACAGTCTTACATGTGATCTTTGCAATATTAATGTGTGCATACAGTAGATAATGTTGGGACAGAATGCCAATGTAATTTTTTCTCTAATTTTTTTTTTCTGCATGATCATTGTCATGTGCCATGAAAAACACATTTTGGATCATTGATCAAATTAAACATTTAAAAAGGAAAATAGCTACAATTTTCATCAAAATCCATCATTTAACATTGACGGACTGTTTCACCAAGGAATTTTTGCTTTACTGTTATGTCATGAGTAAGCATAGCTAATTATGCAAATTTGTGATATCAAGGGAGCCGGGACTCATGCAATATGCTATAAATGTTATCATTTGTTTACTGAAAATGATATATCAAGGTCGATTGAGAATTTTTATACCACAAGGGTTTTTGTTTGGAAGCATGTACAGTATTGTCTTCTTTGAAACTATTGATATCACTTGCAAATGTGAGAAAGTAATTCAGATGTAATATATATGGGCTTTACAAAAGTAAATGCTGACACTGAACTCCTTGTCATAGGTTTTGCATTTTCATCAAACTTTCAAGAGCCATGGGCAGTATTTCAGAAACAATAATAGATATTAACACAATTTTAATGGGTTGTCATTCAGGGCTTCACCTGGCAAATTCTGAAGGAAACCAGCTTGTGTTAGATGCTTGTCAGTTGGTCTTTAAAGGAGTTTTCCTTTTACAGAATGAGTTCTTAAATGGAAGGGGTAATTTCAAAATGTCATTCTGTAGCCTGCAAATTACCGCAAAAAAGTTTTGTTGTTCTGTGAAGCTTAAGTTCATAAATCTCAAAATTAGGTTTGTTGTGTTGAACGTGTAGGTTGAAAGTGTTTCAGAAAATAATGCTGACGTCTGTTTAAAGTATTTAAAATTATTTCTTTTAGACATTCTCGATAACCTCTTTGACATTTATGGAAATTGGTTGAAAAAAATTCGTAACTTTCAAACAGAGTATACATGCTATGGAAACATGGTTCTCACCAATAAAGTGAAAAGTTTCCGTAATTTCATAAAATTTTGATCTGGAAAATCCCTTTAAAATGTTGAATAGCATATAGTAATTTCAGAAGCAGCTGCTGTCTAATTAACTCAATATCTCCATTGATATAATATATATTGCAGTAATAATGTGACCTCTAGCAAGGAATGGAATATTGATCATAACTATGTGGATTAGAATATATCCCACATATGACACATACTTTCTGATTCCTTGCCAACTGCAGGCAAGGAATCTAGGCGATGGTGATGTTGTGTGTGTGTATGCGTGTGTGTGTATGTGTTTATGTGACACTTTGCTTGTTTACAAGATATCTCAAGAAGGGTAACCTTGATTGATCTCATACTTGGTGTGTGAGTTGGTCATACTGAGTAGATTATCCCTTTTGTTTCTGGTGGAGGTCAAATGTCATTTGAGGTCAAACTGTGAAAACCTTGTTTACACGATATCTCAATTAGATGGGTAACCTCTCTGATCTTATACATAATGTGTTGGTCATTTATACTGTGTACAGTAGATGATCCCTATTGTTTTTGGTGGAGGTCAAAGTTCATTTGAGGTCACTGGAGATCAGACTGTGAAAACCTTATTTACGATATCTCCAGAAGGATAGTCTTGACTGATCTCATACTTAGTGTGTTGGTTGCTCATACTGGGTAGGTGATCCCTGTTTGTTTTTGGTGCAGGTCGAATGTCATCTGATTTCACCATTAGGCGGAATGTAGACAGCCAATCTTTGCAGTACAGTATCTCACAAACCACATGTTGCCTAGACTTTAACCTTGGAGAGTTGTAGGCCTACTTTCTTCTAAGTAAAAAAAGGTTGTGGAGGTTTCTTGCGGTCAAAGGTCATATGGACACAGCAGAGGTTGTACAGTGAAAAGCTTGTGAACACATGCACTACTTTCAAAGGGGAAGTAACCATGCACTTTTAATTCAGGTGGGGTTAAGGTGCAGTGCATAACCATTTTTTTTTTTTTTTTTGAGGGAAGGCGGGTTGGTTTTGGTGTTGATTGAAGGTTATTTGGGTCTGTAGGGGGTGCAAAAGTTTAGCTCTCAGTAGGTTCTGTTACTCTTCTCTACTACTAGCGGGTATACAAGTATTTAGTGTAACCAGCTGACAAAGACCAGCAATACTTGAAATGTTTTATAAAATACAGTTACTATTTTCGGTCTAATAAATTTTAATTTTTTAATGCAATGCACAACAGAAAGCAGTACATACCTTTGTCATCCTTTCATTATAAATCTATTACTATTTACTGAGCTATTTTGATAGTTACTAGTACGAAATTCCCAAAAGATAATTGGATTTTGATTTTGCTTTTCTAAGATACAGTCCCTCCCATACAGGGAGAATTTTTCTAGCTGATAAGTGACCATTGACCTCTGAGATCACACAGTCTCACAGTTAATTTCTCTGGGACACAGTATCTTTGGAGGGCATTTGGACATTCAAGTATATTAAAAGCAAGGAATCACTAAGCCTCTTGACTTTCAGTTTTTATTATATCCCAAGGACATAAAAATGCCAGACTGCTAGCATGTAACTTGAAAGCTACATATCCACCAGTGACCACAATGTGCAGTACCCTTATTGTACTGTTAGGTCCTTGCTAGTATGAACCAGACATGCACCACTTGTTTTACTGCAAGCTTTCACTGTATCTCTATTTGAAGGAAGTTTTTCCATTAACTGTAACCTTCAGAAAAATAATAACATGTTATGATGGATCTAAAATATTTGAAGCTTCTACAATAGAACTCTGGCAGAATTAATGTGAGACTGTCTATCACAGCTTTTTTGCTCAATTTTACATGAAAAAATCATGTCAGTAAAGTGTGTGTCAAATGGTAGGCCTGTAAAATGATTGCACTATGATCCCAAAGAGGGTGGTGCCTTGGCACATGAGTAACATTTCAGGTATTACGAGTTAAAAAAAATAAATGCATTCTCCCTTCCCCTCCTTGTTGCATTACCTTAGCTTCCATTAGAATAGTTGTGGTCATAGTCTTAACATTGATTTGCGGGCACCTTGCAGCTTCATTGCAGTAAGACATTGACAAGTTGTCTTGAATATTTTCCACATTATTTCAAATTAGAACTTATTACTGACTTGCAAGTTTTAAAGGTGCAATTATGCTGTCAAAAATACGTTGCACGTTGGTCACTGCACATGCACACTTGTGTACAGTATGCAGTATTGTTCATTGAACCAGGCAGTTCAAAATAAGGAAGAGCTGAATTATTTCGACAACTCGCTGTGAATTAAGTACAGTTGATCTGGGTCTCAGCATCATTGATGATATTTTTCACATCTGCTTGTTCTATATTTGCAAGGCCAGTCACCAATTCATTTCACTATTGGTTTGTTCTTTTACAAAATATTACTGCACAGAGAAAATTGGTCATGTTGTAAAACTAGACAAATGTGAATTATGTGATCAACATTCAACTCCCAGCAAAATGTGTGATGTATGAAAATGCCCACTGGGCGTACAATGACTACAGTTCAACTTCCTCCTTTGATCTATTCACATCGTGAATGCCATACATGACCCATTTGTAGAGTTGCCTGCCTCTGAAAGTGTAGCCTGGTCTCACAGTTACCTACACCCTAATCCTCCAACCGTTACTGACAGTGAGCACACATTTTTTTCCACCATCAAAATAATGTGTTGTAACATCAACGGTGGTAAACACAGGCAGTAAAAATAAAGGTGACATTGCAATAAATCATGGCAATGTGATAAATTATGTATTTCCAATAACCTCAAGGTTGTTGTTATGATTGCAGCAGCCGCAAAGTGTTTGCCTGGTCGTACCTGCAAGCATTTCGTTAGCTTTATTGCTTAGTACAAACCATGTAGCTAATGAAAAGGACAGAATTTTGGTAAGTGCTGTTTTATCTTTGTAGGCTTTATACCGATATTCTGTACTTTACTTTGAACTTCGGAGCACCTGTAGCAGTATTTTCAGCAACTGTTTTCATGTTTTTGTTCTTTGCAGATGCGACGTACTATCGAAGATGGTTTTGACATTTACCTGTTGGAGGGAGATCTGAGGAAATTGTGAGATAATTCACATAATATACAAAATTCATGGTATCTTAATATAAAAAATTGGTGTACATGGCTGATTGGTTTGGTTTTGTGGCATGTTATTTCATGGAAATGGAAAGACAAAATAATTTGCCATGCATGAGCAAAGTCAAAAGCTGAAGAAAACCCAAATTCATACACAATAGTAGAAAAATCTTTCTATGTGTTCGTTTATCGATCTGAAAAATCTGAATTTTCCTACAGTACAGGGTATGCATGTGGTCTTCTAGTGCGAAAGGAATATTTCTAACTTCATTGCTGCTCAGCAATGTGGAATCAATTGCTCTGTCCTCTTCCTAATTTTCTTCCATCAGCAAACAAGCCTTTGTATGTGTGATATGCAAGAGCATGGAATGCTATCAGATTTTGTAAATTGATATATCCTTTCCATAGACGTGAAATATCTCTTATCACTGTTTGTTACATAAGTATACTGTAATATTGCCAAAGAGAGAGAGAGTGCTAATTTAGGAAGCCAGAACCGGCTGTACGAGGGTACTTCACTGCCTAGTGGCAGTCAAAGAGCATTCATTAAATACTAGAGACCTGTGTTGAAAATAGTTGCTGACTTTGTGTTGGATCCCTATCCAACTGTCCAGAGCAGGCTCCCCCAAATGATGTGTGATGTGATTTGGATTGGCATAAATAAAATTACTAGAATAATATGGAAAAAGTATTTTTTAATGAACTTTGCCTACTTCAAAAAGTTCCTTCAAAACTAAGATAATTTACCAAAAACATGGGCATCGTGTGAAAAACCTTTGGTTTGAAAACATGGACAATTTTTCTCACCTTCTTGCATCTGAGACAAGTGTAATAGAGAAAGAGGTACTTCATAAACCCCTCACCTAGGATGGGGATAGGTGCCAGTGCATTACAGAAACTTAATTTTGTCATAGTTGCAAAGGCCTGATGTGGAGTATAATTAACCTATCATCGATTTGTCAGTAATTTCACCATATTAAAGCAGGATATATGCTGCTTGATGAGAAAAAACAGATAACCTGTATTGTTAATCCTCCATCTTTATCTTCTATTTGACATCAGCCTTGAAAATCACAACTGCATTACATTTCTTTAAAGAGAACAATTTCACTCATTAGAGTGTTAATTAGGTAGAAAGAAGATATAATTTAAGTTTTTTTGGCAAAGAAAAGGCTGAATTGGATCCTGTGGTAAATGCAGGGACGTCAATGTAAATACCCAGAATGAAGATGCAAAAGCATTTCTTTTGGAAATTTGGTGATTTTCGGGCAAATAGACCACAATTTGGTGGATTTACAGCTTTTCATAAATGTGAGGAGTACAGCCAGTCCTGTGGTGCACTTTGAAAATAGCAGCCCAGCCCTCTTTAATACATTCATGAACTGATACCATATGAAATTTCTAAATGTTACTGAGTTCATAGAGTCAGTATAAATGTTATTGAATATTTGTACCCTAATGTAAAAAAATCCTGAGTTGTCAATGAACCGACCACGTAAGAATGTCATTTGTATGCAGTTTCTTGCAAAATGTTGTTACTTTTGCATGATACCAAATTCTAAGTTTCTGCCTAATTATACACACGTCTGCTTTACCGATGGTTACACAGAGAAACACACTGTCTGTATCATAATGCCAGACAATTGTTTTCAAGCTTTTTTGTAGTCATTAAATAATTCAATGAGTTGTTTCACATGTTCAGTACTTTCAATTTGTGTTGTGATGTAGTGATCTAACCAGTTTAAGTTGTCATGAAGGGCAGAATGTGATTTTAATTTAAAAGAAATTGTTAATTAGTACATACAAGATCCAATGGTATTCACCAAAAATCCCTCTCCGTAGTCTTAGCTGTAGCCAATAACGGTGTAGTAATCTAATTTTGTACCCTATTCCCCAGGTACTCCGATTTGGCTCTCGACAGAAATCAAGACGGTGAGGGAAAAAGACTTACGTCGTCGTCAAGTGCTGTGGAGGGATGAATGTTTAGTATAAAAGAAAGCAGCTGCAAATATAGATTGGTATATCACGTTGCCATAGCAGTAGGTTATTGCAAACTCCTTTCAATGTCATTCTGAATGTGTTTCGAATGTTAATGTCAAAATCGGTTTCCGAAGAAGATGTCTGTCTGGTATAGTGGCTTCGTCTCGTCATGTACGTTCGGCAGTTATGAGCAGTGATAGACCGGTCGACCACCTGTCGTTTAGTTGCTTTTTATCCAGCAGCTTGTGTGCTTTCTGCAGATGGTTGACTGCAATGATGACGTCATTAACTGTCCCATCCATCTCTGACAAAATTGCATATTATTAAGAAAATGATAGTCAGGTAGTTCATACATACTCTTTAGTTTTAGTTAGTTTTTTTTTCATGATGTTTGAAGTTTCACACCTGCAAAATCATTCCACAATTTGTAAAACAAAAGAGTTTTTGTAAGACATGCAGTGATGCAGCCAATGTTTCTCATGGACAGTTGCAAACAGGTAATAATTATCAGGCTAACCATTGTAGCAACATAATAGCAAAACATTTCTGTACAACAGCAGTTGCCATTGTGCAAGTAGTTGTTACTTTGCATGTCAACTCTGTCCACTCATTTTGGCCTGTTGGGAGTGCACAACTTAGTATTGTCATTTATTGTAGAAGTGTACAGAGAGTAGTCACTGAAAGTTTCTTGACCTGGTAATCTATATGACTGAAATTAGGAGCAATAGATTAGTTTTGTGATTGTGAACGATCGATGAAGGTTTTATACTGTAATACAAACCAAACTTGCAAAATTGACAGTTGACAGAATTTCCACATTGTAAGCATGATACACTCAAACATCACAGCCTTCTTCAATCCAATTGATAGCAGACGATTTTAAGGAAACAAACAAGTGTAAGACTTTTAGGACTAGGGGGCAGAGATAAGTGTTGCGACTTTCATGGAACAGCCTCTGTCAGAACTGCATTGACTTTAATATTAAAACTTATCATTTTTATTAGATCATGTGATGAAGCATAAATAGTTCCAAAAAGCAAAAACATTTTGTAATGTATTAAAACATGAAATAATCCCGCCATACAGTGAGTGGGTTACCACAATCCATTGACTGCTGATGACAAAAATTTCACATTTTCACCTTTACATTCCAAAATTAACAGAGCAGTCTCAGGCTAACATTAGATTTTAACTTGAAAGTTGGTGAAATGTTAAAAGTAATTTGTATTTAAGGATGACTCTGTTTGCATTGTGTAAATTTAGTAGTTTTCAGACCACCTGAGATGACCGAAATGGTAACCACCAATGAAAAACTGTCAAATCATGCATATCTGGTAGCCTAGGCAACAAACGAGACAACAGAATATCTCATAATAGTGAATGATGCCAGAAAAGGCAGCAAACAATTTGTTGTTCGCTATAGCAAGGATCAGATCGTGGAAGTACCTGTGCCGAGAAAATGGCCGTGGTTTATATATGCAGTTAGTACAGCTATCTCAAGCTAGTATGTGTGTGTATATGTGATACCTTCGCTTGTAAACATGAAGAAGGGAAAAGTGCTTGAACTTCAAAGTTAATGTGTTGGTATCCCTTTTGCAAGTAGATTATCCTTGTAACTTCATGGAGATGAAAGTTTATTTGAGGTCACCAGTGCTTAAAGTATGAAAGCTTACTATTCACATCGTAGACATATACCTACCCCTTGTGCGAGCCAAAAAAAACCGTGGAGCTT
This sequence comes from Stichopus chloronotus, assembly GCA_021234535.1. Classification (NCBI taxonomy): domain Eukaryota; kingdom Metazoa; phylum Echinodermata; class Holothuroidea; order Aspidochirotida; family Stichopodidae; genus Stichopus; species Stichopus chloronotus. The sequence continues at coordinate 14,321,047 of CM037839.1, read as the reverse complement.
TCCAAAATGTGTTAAAGCACTTGAGCAAAAAGGCAAACGAGGACGAGCTAGGCCTTAGAGGGCGTGGTGCTAGAATTAGTTTCGAGGACGATTTGAGCATAAGGTCAAATGATGCATTAGTGAGGCAAGGGGTATAAAGTGTAGTCACTTTGTGAATACCCACACCAGGAAGTTGTGGGGAAACAAAGATATCTGGGCAACTGAATGTTGCTGGAACTGCAAACTGTCAACACTCATTGCACTTGATAAGGCGGATATGTCTGTAATTTTTTATGGAGATCAAGGGTTATGTAATGTCAATATAGGTCATCGTTTGAAAACCTTGGATACATGGTATCTCAGTAAGCAACTTGGTTGCTAGGACTTCAAACTTGATGTGATAGGTTGTTAAGTGTGAGTAGATGATCCCTATTGTCTTTCATGAAAGTCAAAGTTCATTTAAGGGCACCAAGGATTAAAGTGTGACAACCTAATATGTCGTCTTTGCATCGGGTACCCGGGTACCCGAACAATGATTTCAGGAAGCTATTCTGAAAATGCGATTCGGATTCAAACTTTCCCTAACTTACGTTGTGTGATAAAACAAAAAATTGTAGGTTACTTTTCCTAACTAACAGTTGTCAGTCTCATGTCTCAACATAGGATACGTAGTGTTGTATTAACTTGCAAAGCAAATGCCAAATTACAGATTTGCAAAGAACTCGTAGCCTAACGGAAGTTATGTTTTCAGTTACCAAGGTACCCGACCAGCTACGATCTTAGTTGTTCAGGTATCTCAATTATAAAAAGGTGTCAAAAAGGACACCAAATATGTACAGGTTTGGGTAGATACCCCCTATACCCTCCCCCTCCCACCTCAGTGGCTTCAGCCACCGTCACATAACCTAAATAATACTAATGTGGGGCATATCAGTATTCAGCGAGTGCGATTGATAAAGCTGATCTAGAATGCATTCTGTAAATGTGGTAAATTTCTCAGATTGTCATGAAATTGCTCCCCGGAGCAAGGTGAACTGGGTTTCCGTTGCAGCTGGTGAAACTTGTTACTGCTCTGTGATCAGGCATCATGGATGCATGCCTCTAAAGTAGAACATTGAGCAATTTGCTGTTTGTCCATTTTTAATTAAAAAGCCTGAAAATTGCTGATGTAAGTCCACCTAAGTGAGAATAACGCCTTGTTGTCATTTTGTAGTTGCTTCATGGTAATCACGGATCTGTGACCAAAATGTCGAAAATGAAATGTCTCTTAATGCTGCAGTCGTGAAATCTTTAATACCTTCATAAAGCTTGGAACATTAGTAATAAAAAATTATCAATTCTTTTCACAGAGTTTATCTCAAAAGATGAGATGGGGAAAATCTCTCCGAGTCAGTTAAGGAGCTACCTTAGTGATCTTATTTCCAGAGAACCAGACAAGAAATCTCGTCTAAGCAGCCAGGCGTGGATTTATCCCGACAAGATCTCAGACCCTTTAGTCTATTCTTTCCAAAGGAGGTGAGGCTCTTCCTGCTTTTGTTTGACCATCACATTAATGTGCCATACATTATTCCTATGGCTTTAGACAAGTCTATATGAACCTGCATGTGTGTTCAAATCAAGTGCACCAAGGTGCTCTTTTCCTACTGGACATGTAATCTCGATCATCCGCTTTTTTCCTCCCATCAGACCATGGTAGCAAAAATTCTTGCCCATTTTCTTTCTTTCTCAGAAGTCAGTTTCCATTTTTAGATTTCTGTGTGCTTGCATTAGATTGACTTTTATGTTATTGTTGAATATGAATGTGCCATCTGTTTTGTCAGTGCCTGGAAGTGGTATTTTGTTGAAAACCATTGTGCCTGGTAGACCATCCCTAAAGCCAAGCAATTTCCAGTCTGAGGGAAACTTTCCTTATTTTGACAATTGCATTTTTCTTCCTGGGGTGATCGAGGAAGGGGGGGGGGTGAATTTTTTGGTGGATATAAAAATTTGGCATTTTGACTTTAGATGACAGTCTGAACATTTTTCATGCAGCTATATTAGCTGTCCTTGATGCAGTTTTTGTGAAAGATTTTGTGAAATTAGTGCTTTTGTCTGATTAGTGCTTTTGTGGGAAATGCATGGCCAATACAGATTTAAGGAGATATCTTCCAATGTTAGTTTTTATAGTCCTTGAATATCAAGGATCAAAACATACATGATCTCTCCCCTCTGTTGTCTGTGTTGTCTTTAGTTCACTTATTGAGGCAGTGTGCAGCTGAGCATTGTGTTGTATAAATGTTGCATAGTGCCTCTCAATGGGCGTTGATAGTGTGCCCCTATTGATGGACATTGATAATGTGCCCCTCTTAATGGGCATCTAAAGTGTGCCCCTCTTAATAAGCATTGATAGTGTGCCCCTCTTATTGGGCATTGATAGTGTGCTCCTCTTAATGGGCATTGATAGTGTTGTTGCAGGTGTCTTCATCGTGAGAGAGCTCTGTTTATTACCAATGATCTGACATGGTCCTGATAATGGTTTGTAGGAGCAAAATGTTCCTGATGCAAGATCCTGTGTGACATCCACAAGTTCCATGTTGGTGTTTGCTGTGATTTTAAGCCAATGTATCCAAAGAAGGAACTTGTGCTGACTCTTGCCTGCTCTCTGGAATGGAGATGGATACCAGGGTAGTCTTTGTCAAGACTGAGTGAATCTTTTTCCCGATCTTCCTCACAATGCCCATAGTGCTTCGCTCATGTACCGCCAGAGTTTCTGTATATGGCACTGTCTACTGCTCTGCTTTGAACGGTGTATCCTCTGATTGTTTTCATTCAGTAAATCTTGGATAACTCCTATGTCCATGGGTGTGTATGAAATGGCAAGAGGCAAAGCCCATGTTTTCACTATTCATATCCATGCTGTGTCAATCATGTACTGGCAACGTGCACCGCACAGTAAAATTGATCTGAGCTAGCTACGTTGTTGACATGATGCATGAATTGAAATTTGCTATGTCATAAGCATTCAAAAATTCATTTGTGGTGATGTGATTGGTTCATTCTATTCTTGGAAGGATAATGGCCTAATTTCAATAAGATTCAATAAACATGCTCTGAGGAATATGACACCACGATGGTACACAATCTAACATCGGATATCGTAGTAAGTTTTAGAACTGTACACTGGTAGAAGAACAGTGCCACCATCTTAAACACAGGACTAATGTCAGGGTAGCTGCCATGGCCTTATCCCGACACTTTGTGACGTTACCTTGCGTGAACATTTGTTTAATGATGCTGAGGATGTGAAGTCTCACTATCTTGCAGACCTCGGTGTCATCGCAGCTCCAAATGATGAAGTCGCAGTGCAGTGTAATATTTGCCACGTTTGGAGAATTGGAGTGATTAGGAGGCATGCACGGTGATTCTGTAATGGTGGTGTGCTTCCTTGCCATCTTCTTGATGTCACAAATGCCGGAGAATCTCATACAATGAGGAGTATCAACGGACCCACTGGGATTCCAACTGGAACTGTTCCAGTTTTATTGGGGGCGCTCTACCAACTGAAACATGGATCCATGATGATGCACTCACATGTTCAAATAGCCAACATTGCATAAAGGTTGAATCTGATTCCATCAGCAGCGGGCAAATTACACAAACGACACCACCACCCCTAACCGGAACCGAAATGTTCACTGATTGGCTAATATCTATTTTGTGCCACAGTCCCTCATAAAAACATTGCTTTTAGCAACCAGGAGAAGCATTTATTTATTATTGGATTAGTGCTAGTTCTCTGTTTTTGGATTCAGTCCTTGTCAGATATGATAAATCAACTGCCAGCGAAAATCAGTTGTGATCCCATGACAGATCTCTATGGAGATGTGAAATTTTCTTTTGTACAGAAGGTATGGAATGCCAACAGCCATTGATATTAAAATTACATAAAATTAAAGGCAGAGGGTGGTAAATCTGAAATGGTAGAGAGTAATAGACTCCACCATCATTGGAACTCGGAGCCTTTTACTTTCTCGTGTGGATGCTCTACCAGGTGAGCTATGAAACTCCAACAGTGTGACTTAAAAGTTGTTCAAATAACCAGTATTGTGTGGAACATTGCGATTCATCAATGGGATGAGCATTTTTTTTATTTTTAACATTATTAGTTCCCTGGATTGTGTTGCAACAGGACAGAAATGATCATTCCAACTGAAATCATAACCTTCAAGTAAATGCAAAGCTTTGTTTAAAACGAGAGAAATAAATGCTAATGTCATATATGTGTCACAAAATCCCGACACCAACGTCGGCAGTAGACTTTGTCACTGCTGGACAAAGAAATCAGATCCTCCTGAGGTCCGGAACCTATTCCTCAGCCCAAGAAAAAAATTATAAGCATGCAGTTTGCAGAAAAGGTGAAGAGGGACCCCATTTTCCTGTTTTAATGATATAAGAAGCTGCCTTGACCGGTAGTCATAACATGCCAGTCATTGTTTTATGTCAACTGTTTGTGGCATCATAACAACGGTTGCTTTATCGCTCCAGGGTTTGTTTCATGTGTCAAACAATGTCGCTTCATCACATCCACCATGTTTTATATTTCGCTGATGACGTGAGTTGAACATTGTTTGTCTGCCTCTATGCCTTAATATCCTTAGGATATCAAAGTTGACTCGGCTTCCTGATACGATGATAGAGGGCAACAATTTCATACAGGTGGTCCGTTACACAGCAGACGGCCATTACAACGCCCACCATGACTCTGGAGATGACTACCAGTATCCTTGCTGCCATCTGGTGACCCACAAAAGGTGTAATATATGCAGGTGAGCTGTTTGGGCCCTCTCTATGGGCTTCGAGCATTTCCAGATTTGTTGACCAGTCAACTGCAGAATTCAAATCTTTAACTTTCATTCAGAATTAAATTTCTCAAAATTGTCCTTCTTCTGCAAATTTCAACCAAACACTGGAAAAATTATGCAAAATTAAATATTTAAAAAACATGTCATAACCTTCTTTCTTTTTTTTTAGTGCAAATACAGTGTCTTTATCTTATTTGCAGGGGTTGAAGGTGTTCTTTCTAAATCGTTTGTCTCATACAAAACGATTCCCATTCCTCTTTTTTGGAGTCGGTATGTGACCCAATTTTACCCAAACTTCAAACCAAATAAACACTGCGAAGCTTTTTTCATGAGAATTCTGCTTTTTTGAGCTTTGCAATGTTGAAAGTTGAAAGAAAATACATCCATGTGTACATGCAATAAATTGTAAGTAGAGCAGCACATTCTAGAACACTTCTGGGTTCCACATAGCCTACTTGATCAGTATCTCAATACAAAGACATGTAAACCATCCCGGGGAGTTAGCGAACAGATAACAGGGCTAGGACGTTCGCTGTACGATCTTACAAGGGTGTATCTTCGATTGACTGTGCATTACGTGACCCAGTTCGGTGATGTACTGCTAGACGAGTACGGTTTATCTCGATAACAGCAAGGGTTTTTATGTGATTGTTTCCTTATGGAGTCAATGACCTCATGATTTCTTGCCAATGTGAAAGGTAGTTTTGTTATATAAGATTTCAGGACTGCTGATCACTACTGATTAGCAGAAGTCTGGCTGTTATTGATTTCGTAACTACTGCACGGCAGGTTTGAAGTTCAACCATCATACAGTTTTCATGATATAAATGTTGCGGAATTTTCAAAACGTTCGAAGTCGCTCAAGAACGTACAATAACTGTTACCATGGTAAAAAGCAGTTGCCAGTCTGTGTGGATTGTTATGAATGATAACCTTGTTATCTCGTTATGATGTTGATATTGAATCATTTTTTTTGCTGCAAGTATATTATGTGAATGTAGTGGTAAAACTGGAACTTTGTGAGTGGTATGTTAACATTAAACTGTGAAAGATGAATAGTATTGATCAACCAGGTGAAAATTAGCAAACAACTTTAATAGTCAGCATTTCCTTCCATGCAACAGGTTGACTAAAAACATGAAGATTTACCAACAATCCTTGATAGTCACTTGCTTTAAATTTCATCCTTCTTTGTAAAAGATCGTGAACCCTTTTTTCAACAGGTATGCAACCATTATGGTGTACCTTAACGATGTAGAAAAAGGTGGTGAAACTGCTTTCCCTGTGGCCAACAATGAGACATACAATGAAGAGGTATGCCTGGGATGTTTTCCTTTAGTAGCCTCATAAGCTAGGACAGGGGCTGTTTGGTGCTGTCCAGGTGTGCTGCCAAGTCGTACTATGCCCTGGGAAGGTACCTTGTTATCATAAAACTGCACCCACAGATGGGTGTATGTGTATTTCTATATGCTAGCTACAAGCTATATGCTAGCTAAAAGAAGAAGAAACTTGTTCATTCATACTAATACTTCACTGCACTGCTTGATTATACATTGGAAGATGCACTTGCCTTGTGGGGAATAACTGACTGTTTGTCAGAAATCCTAAGGATTAAACATACAGTGGGTTTACTGGTGAATCATATAGTTAGTTTTAATCTCAGAGGGATTGTCTCAACGAAATGCAACAATCATGAACATGCACCAACTCTGTCAGTTTGAAGATAGCTGGACATTCATGAACTCTCTTCAGTTGATGGTGGCAGCATTTTGAATTGAATTGGTTCAGAATATGAGATTGCTGCAGACAAAGATGTTTATAGAAGGACCTATCCACAATCCTGGACAAAATTTGTTGCAACACTCGAGTTCATGCAGATTTGATCTCTCTGTTACAAATACCAATCCCTGTTTTAGTATCATCGGGGGCAACAGAAAACCTGATGGAAAAAGAGTAGACTTTTGGACATGAAATTTCAATCTTTTTACCTTTTGCTATGTACAAAATCACTAATGAATTTAGTCCCTTTCCTTGTGATTAAACTCCAGGGTGGTTTCTGATCGTCTGCATTTGAACTTTGGTAATAGTCTTCGCCTCACAGAACTGTTCACAACTCTTAGGTTACCTTAATGATCCTGATAAGTTTAGTTTCTGCATGTGGTGGGGTACTTTCCTTTTAATAAAATCTTTAGATGAAAGTTAAGTTTTCAGCACAAGACCATCTTCATGCATGCAGTCAACCTACAAGTTTTCTACATCTGATGTTGTGAATGTTTTTTTCCCTTTCGATCAATAATGTATTTCATTGATTTTAAGATAGCTGTACATGACTGAATTTTCTGAAAAAGAAGAATGGGTAGGAATTTTTAAAAAAAATAAAGGACCTATCTACAATTTGTATTTCTTACACTTGTACCTTTGTCTGCAACATTGGTTTCTGTTTTCAGATGTATGGTCAGTTGTCTTTGGAAAGTTTTCAGGAAAAATTTGTTTTTCCTACAGCTGTTCTTGATGTGGTGTTGTTTGGTTACTGATAGCCTGCACACACACATACACGCACACACACACACATGATGATGTATGACGCAACATATATTAGGAAAGACCATTCTCTATAAAAGTGAAAAAACGGTAACTCTGGTGGGGCATGCAGCCTCAGCTTCATCAAGGGAATAGTTTTACTGTTCTCAAGTATGTGAGTGGCCAATAACAAGTGAGTAAATATCATCGGTTGTGGTACTCATGACTGTTAGTGATCCCCAATTTAATAATCCTCAAGTTGAAAATACTTTGCGACCGTTAGTCATATCCTTCAGATATATGCATGCTGACAGAGGCCTACACAAGCTTACATGTACTGAGGTAGTGTATGTCACATGCATAGTAAGTATTGCCAATTGTTTTTTAGGTAACAAAGTTTAACAGCACTCTAAGGAAAAGTACTTCGTGTGGTACTTTTGTCGTGGGGTGGGTGGCCTGTAGCAAGTTGATGTACTCAATCATATTTTGGGGTCATGTGATTAACATTTGGTCACAGGGCCAAGCATGAAAATGTTCCAATTGTAATATTACAGTAGGCAACACCGAGTAAGCCCAAATGATTCAGATTTCACCTGATGATGTTAACAGCTGATACTACTACCCTAGTTGATATTTGTAGGTGAAATGATGTTTCACACTGACAGTTATTATTTGGACTTTCTCTTATTTTCATTGTAACGAAAGATTTTGTTAAACTTGTGAGAGAAGTTGCCAATCAATACCGTAATTGGTGGATTATTGGCCTCAAGTGAGATGATAAACCATAGTTTGTTGACAATATGATTTGTAATCAAGTCATACTACCAAAAGTTTCCCTTGAGCAATTCACTTTTGCAATATAAGCCTGACATGTTTGTGACTGAAATACCAACGCCATTTAGAATTGAACAAAGTTAGATGTGATACTTTTTTCACTGGAGGAATTACTAGTTAAGGAAATTCTTATTTTGAGCATACTTAATTATTTTCTCACATTTTTACTCGCATTTTTCTCTCTTAAAACAAGATATTTCGAGACAGTGGCAAAATGAACCTTAACCATTACTGCCAAGATGCCAACTTGAAGCTCCTTCCACGGAAAGGCACGGCTGTCCTCTGGTACAACCACTTTGTGAATGAAACCACTGGATGGATGGGACCCGTTGATAAGTTTACGTGGCATGGTGGATGTCCTGTCTTACGAGGTAGCAAGTGGATCATGAACAGGTGGATAGCTGCGAGTCCTGATAGAGAATACGACCTTAACCTTTACAAATGAGATGAAGTAAAGTTTTCAACTGCAATTAATTTTTTGGCAAAGACCAGCAGACTTTGAAGGCATCCTGAAGTGTGGTGAGGTAGAAAATAACATTTCTACATTGGGTCTACTGTAATGTACTCATAGATACTACAGTTATCCCTACAGGACTATTATCCAAGGATGATGTCTGCCATCTAGTGGTGGTGACTCTTCACTTTACAACCCAGGTTCGATTCCCAGTGGATCTCCAACAAAAGATACATTGCATTGTGTCCTTGTTAACTTTGTGTACTTCAATCCACTCACCTGTTGCCAGGCAGTCAACTTCCTGTTCAGCTGACCTTACAACTTCTATCTGGCTCAGTGCATGGAAAAACTGGAATTAAGTGGCACATGGCTTTGGAAGAAAGAATCCTAGCACAAATTTTGTTCTTTTGAGTTTTCTCTGTCCATTGCCCTATGGAGGGCAGTGTTCACACAGAGCTTCGGAGTGAAATTACACCTCAAACATTTAGACATGAAACAAGGCAATGCATCTTGTATTCACACCCAAGGGTTTTTTAGGATCATCTGATTGAAGGAAGAACTATGAGTATCTGGTGATAACCGATTTGAAAGGAATGAGAGGTTAAAAGTTCTGACTTGAAATTGGATCACTGGTTATAGTTTCGTTTCATTTTTTTTTGGAAACATTTCATTTGTTATTGCTGTAAGCAAGGTGTGCAATATGTGCGTAGATCAATTGTCATCACGATGCCAACTTACCATCGGACTCATTCCTCGAAGATTCGTCTAACGATAAAAAGAGTTTATAGAAGTATATATTTTTGGATCAATATATGGTAGACCAGTGTGTAATGAAGACAAGCATATGCATCGGCGTGCACTGCTGTGGCAGACTGCGTTGATGGAACAGCTGGCATCTGTCCGTTACTTATAGGTACTCGGCATCATTGAAGTAAGAAGGATGCCCAAATATTTTTATTTCAATTTCAGTTTGCATCTATAGTGCCTACTATCTTTAGTTACTGTACACCTCTTCTACAGTGGCCCTTTCACATGTTGATAACCTTAGGTTCTGCACTGGTGAATGCAGACTTTCTAACATGAGATAAAGTTTAGTTGTCTTGAGGGGAGGGGGTTGTTCCTCTCTTTTCTTGTGTGAGGGTTTGCATATGTACTCTGCAAAGCAACTTTTGTACTGAATCACTGGACTGTCAGCATGTGTCCTTTGATGCAATTTCCATTGCAATTTGGCTATATTCACCTTTACAGTATTGCAAAAATAGCCACAAAATTTTTTGCTGCGATGATTGAAATACACTTTTTGTGTCTGCTTGTGGTTGCTCAAAAATCCTCCATAGGTATGCCAAGGTTCTTTGCCCAACCCTCAGCAGAAAACAAGGGAGTGCATTATCAGACTAATGAAAGTATTAGCTTACACAAATCACATCAGACAAGATCAGATGAAATCATATCCCGATTTATAGCCAGAGTTCACTAAACAGGATTCTGAAGGAATGTCTGCCTTTAGTTTCACACCATAATTGATTCTACAACTGTGTGCATCCCTAAACTCCTACGAAAATCTGACTACCTGTAGTGACAGTTGCAATGGATTAAGTAAAACTGCAAGTGCTTTAATTTTGACCAATGCCATTTAATCTAGCTTCACATTCCTTCTGCATTTGTCTCAACTCTGGGTTTTACAGTGTCAAAGATTTGTGGAGGATATCGTATTAAATGCAGCAAGACAAAAGAATGACAAGACCTAATCCCTGTGAAATAATAATATAAACTAATACTTCCACTAGGTTCCATTGTAACTGGCTGGAATGATTACAGCAAGAATGTTTAGTTTCTATCTTCTTTGGTGAATGCAATGTAATATACAATATGGTGATGTAAGACTGATTCGTGATTTTGAGATGTTCTGAAGAAAATGACAAGTGAACAGTACTACTAAATTTATAAGTGGATGTGGAGAAAGGAAGTGATATTTGTCCCAATGTGCCTCAAATGCTGTTATTAGATCTTTTTGTCAGAATGGAATGCTCTCACCTTGTTTTGCACTTTTTGGTACAGCTATGGGTGTATGGCAATCCAGAGGTGGAAGTTAACTTTAAGCTTAAGTTATTAGAGTGTCCGTCTTGCAATCTTTGGATCACCTGTTCAAATCCTAGTGGATATTTCCTAGGGACTCAAATTTGGCTCGTTTGGCAAAACTTGTCTGATTTAGGTCGTGTGCTCCAGGATTGCTTGGTGCAGCTGATGAGAAAGTGGCTAACGACTATGGGGTACACTCTCATCTGTGGCAGTTCCAGGAGCAGGTTTGGGTTCACATAGTGATTGTGTGGTTTCACCCCTGCCCCCTCCCCTCTGGACACCCCCCATACTTATTGTAAGGAGTAGGTGAATCTTGCCGTTGTTTATCCATGATCAAATTTGGTATTGTCTTTGATGAGCCCATATGGGCTTTTTGATCCTCAAACTTGTCAAACTCAAGTTCATAGTGTCTTATTTGCTGCTTATTAGTTTGACATTAAAACTGTCCAAAACAGCTATCTGACATAGTTGTGCATCATGTTAGTGGCTTAATGGTTTAGCCTAAATTAGTTCAAAGATCATTTAAGGGAAGCCTCTCCAAGGGGCTGGATTTTCATACGTGTACAAGGTAAATAGCAACCAGTGAGGGGGCACACACTGTAATGCTGCATAACAGTAGCAGCCAGTTGCAACTCCCTGGTCAGTGAAGGGCACAAATCTTGGTAGTGTGGCAGGAGAAGCCAGTGGAGGGGACTAAACCTTAGTTACAATGCTGAGGTTATAATTGGATTTCTTTCTAGAGTTTGTAACATTTCAGCACTTGTAACAAAAAGCACAAGCAACCACGCAAATGAGGAAAAAGCTAAGATGAGGTTAATATTGGTTGCCAAAAGGAATGAAACATCAAAAGGATTATCTCCTGCACCACAGATTGGTTGCAACTGAGCTACATCTGAACAACTAACACATATATTAAAGATGGATGATTAACAAGACTAAGGACTGTTCTCTAATTTGGGTTATTAATCAACCAGGTGATTGTTTTCTTGGTGTTAGGAGGCTACATACTGTCATTTCCATCAACTGTCAGTGTAGCACGGGGAGACATTATCATATATGCAACAAGTCACAATAGTACTGACCAAATATGGTTTTAATGTTATGTCTACATAAAATGTATTGAGGTTTTAAACCAATGTGAGCTCATGTATGATCAAACTAAAAGGGGAACTGGAGTGGATTTTACAATTTCAACAAACACTTAAATAAACATCTATTCCCAAACAGTAATGACTGGTATGGTGTTATTGAGTTCTTTTTTCAATATTACCCAACATTATTGTATTGCAGGACGCCATGTTCGAAAAGAATGACGTAGCAAGTGAGCATTTTCATAAAACTTTTTCTAACTTGCATTTGTTTCACTACAGAATGTCTTCAAATGTATTTGAAGTACCAGGAGTATTTGAAAGGCTGTAAAACAGTTTTCCTCTAACCCAATCATCTTCAATGTTATCTCTCAGTGACTGTAGCCATATGCTGAATGAAGGCCCATGATCGACTCAAGGTTACAACCAGAGAATTTCTTCTGTTCTGTTGAAAATTTTATCTTCCTAGTGATATATCCTTTTATTTTCAGTAAAGAGTGGCCCGCTAGTCGTGGTGAGAACTGAGGTGCTTAGAACAAAGGTTCCTTGCTTTTGGACTCTCTGTATCCCTATACTGTAAGTGCTGTCCTCTGGTACCCCTTCACCCACCATAAAAAAAAAAATTAAGAACCTAAGCCATGGCCAATAATTCCCCTAGAAATGTGTTCCCCCCCCCCCCCCTCTACACTTGATTATTGCATACATTAGCAGCTTCAGTAACATCAGAACAGAAATTTAAGTTAACAGTCATTAGGGGGTTTCCTCATATGGTTGGCTTCACTTGAAATTAAAATAAACTCTTCTTCTTTACTCTAGAATTCTACTCTTTTTAAATAAAGGACATTATTGCAATATTGAAATTGGAGAGAAAATATACTCATGTGGTCCCCACATGGATAATTTTGATGAGGAAATTTTTTATTCTATATTAGTAGAAAGCAAGTAGCATTGCCACTTTTCTTAGTTTGTTGAATATTCATGGTAAACCCGTTTGTGAACTATTGATGCAATAAGTATTTTCTTCGACAGACCCTGCAAATGCCAACAGACAAACAAGTGCAGCACTGAGAGGGTAAAATGATAGCATCACCATTCTTTCAAACAATAACAAAATCGTACACAATAAATGAAAGCACAAATGTATTGGAATATATTATTTTCTCTTTAATGCTCTTCCTGTCTGATGAAATATTTGAGAGAAATATTGCCTTATAGGACAAACAAGTACCTGCCTTTGTGCCTCCCTCTTAAAGCATAATACCTCATTTTTTCATCTTTTTCCACCAAACATCACTCTTAGAAATCCATCTATACACAGGATAAAAGAATTCATACTGTTTGAGTCTTTAAATTAGCAAGGTTACACCACACACAAGTTAAGGCCTTTGCAAAATTATTTGGGATGGGTGCCAAGTCCTGCAATCTTGGAGGGGTATTTTTGCAACAGGGGTCAGCTTGTCATCTGTATGTTGACCCTTTTTTTCATTCTTTTTTACAACAACAGGGAAAAGACGTCTTGCGCTACGCAAGATCTCGTCCAAAATATTGCCAGTCCCCCTCCTCCCCCACGGCATGGGTAGGTAGCATTTCACGTAATTAAATACATACAGAAGCAACCTTAAGGTTCTTGACTTGACCATAAATTTGACCATAAAATGTAGCACGTTGAATGACTGACATACAAAAGACAATACGTTACAGGTTTTTTTCAGTCAATAATTATTGTTTATCAGAAGATAATCCCAGTTTAGGAATGGCTATGCAGGTCAATGACTTTGATGACTGGATGTTTTCAACTGCTTACTGCTAGATTACGTATGCCATGACCCTGAATTATCTCCAGTTATCCTGATAGTTGCTGGGAATCCCAAGTTCTTAGAAATAATTTTGATGGAACTGGTTTATCGGTCAAAATGAACTATTTTGACAATCAAGGGTTTGTAATGATAACTCCTGTACATTACTGGGACAAGATGAACTGATTAACCTGATTGTGTTTTTAGAAAAGGAGAAGCAGTTCTGAATCACAATCAGTATCGAAAACCGATTCTTAACAAACCAGTAGTTTTTCAATGTTTGTTGAAATCATTTTGATAAACTTGGGGTACTATCACAAAATATTTTCAATTGTACTAATAGACCAACTTTTTTAAGAGTCAAGTACATCAGTCATTATTTTTTTAAATTGAAATCCCAGACCTTAATTTTTGATGGATAAACAAAGGATTTGTCCCCCCATGATTCATCTTTGGCTTATCATAGCATCCTCCTTTTAGCATTGCAATATCACTGTAACAAAGAATCTTGCATAATGTAAAGCAAATGTGAACTTTTAAAATTCAGGTCAATCCGTCTAAAATAATACTCACTAAAAATAGCAAATGGTTCTGCAATTAATCCCTTTCTCGTACATGAATAGTTTGCATGAAAGCCTAACATGTCAGCTCCCTCTCTGTGTAAACACTTTCACTGCATGAATGCATCTTTCAGACAAAACTAAAATTGACCCCAAGCAAGACAGGCATAGGTCATGATTACACACAGATATGGTATGCTTGATTTTCAGATGCCTGATTTTTAAAAAATGTTGCTTATTTTTAAGAATTTCTCATTTCCAACTTCACAAAAGTTGTTCCCTGTACCATTTTTTTCCCCAACAGATCATCCAGTGAATAGTTATCCAGATGGGCTTGATTCAAGAACATTATCCTACAAGCTACAATAATACACATTTCAGATCAAATAGCTCGGCTTCTAACCTCTCAAAGAGGGCTGGTTCTCATCAAAAAAGCTGTTCTCACTTTTAGTGACCCATTTGCTAACAGCAGGTCTGTCCCAGGGGTACACTGATTTTGTCACATACCAGTTTCACTTCTTTCTAAATCAAATGCAGACTACAAGACTTCTGGCTACAACTACAGAAGCCCTGAAATGCCACAACATACAAAGTTGCAAAGAGCAGGTCTGTCCCAAGAGTACACTGATTGATCATGGCACTAATATGGTGGACACGCATTTTATGACACTTTCCCTGCTCTGCAGTTTCAACATTTCAAACAAAAGATGTTTACGGAAACAACTGCTTACAATCACCCAGTGTTAGCCCCTAAAGTGGTTGCTTTTCGTACAAACCATACAGTGGAGATACAGTTGTCGTGTACGTTGAAAAAATTGTGATTGTTAAACGAACGTTTATTAGTGCCATGATCAAGCATTGCTGCTTCGACCTACGGTGAAACAGAAGTTAACTTGTTAACAATTCTGAAGCTCACATTTTCGACTACTATTTTTTAACAAGGTTTACTGAATTTCTGACATCAAAATCCCAGATAATGTTGACAGTTGTCAAGTTTTTCAGGTTACTTTTCGTAAATGAAAACAGCACACAGAACGTGATGCCAGGCTTCCACCCCAATAACATACTGAAAACTCCAATTTTATTTGTAAGTCTTTACTGGAAAGCCTTTTTGGAGCCAGAAATTAAACTACCAATTTTTATAAAACAGCCTGAACTTTTGGGTCAAGATTTTAGTTCTGCCATATGGTTGTTCCAAGTTACCATAGATGCTTCTTGCTGCTGAAAGTTTAAAGTATGTTGAATTGATTTTGACACCTCCAAAGTTCACTTCAGGGTTGAAGGGCCTAGTTAGTCGCATTACATTACACAGGGGACCAACAAACAGCTGGGAATGAGTTCCCTTACCGTTCGATAGTTGAAGATTTATGGTATTTTATACTGCTGGGATATATTCATGCACCCATGGCTACTGGACAGAAATTTCCTTTCATCCTGAAACAATTTTTCTTTTCAAAAATAACTAGCACTTAGGGAAAAGGGATTATTTGATCATCTCAAGTTGGTTTCTGAATAGACAGAGCAGAATTTCAAAGTTAAGATAGGCCACCAATAATGTCGCAGCTCCATCTTGTGGAGGGACTTGTATGGTTCACTATGATTCCGGGGACATCTTGATGACTAACAGGTATGAGTTTGACTTTACTGCAAGTTCTTTGCAACCCCTAGGAAAGTTGATTTTGTAATATTTTAATTTGTAAAGTTGACCATTTATCTTCCATTTCACACAGATCTTAGCTAAACTGCAAAACCGTCTCATCTGAAGACCGGCCATCATCTTTCAGGTTTTCACCACAACACCTAACGTTGATTGACAATTTGGGTACCAGTGTGCTTTGGCAATGGAAATGTACGTCATGACTGGTGCAAATTAACGACATACCAGAAGTAACACATCGCTGACTAGTTGGAACAACAGTTGCTATGGTGATGCTGCTAACAGGGAACAAAAGGCGTCCACTGTCTCGAATGTGCATCATCATTCGGCCCAATGTTCTCCATCTTAAAAATAAATATCTCTTTTGGATGGAACATCTAGCCAATCTTTGATTAACGTATCTTGCAGGTGATGATGCTTGCTTTGACCTAAAATCGATCAATGACGGAGTTGCTGGTACATTTTCATGTGGACTGCATCCTGGTCAAGACGAAACCTGTCGCAAATGTCACGAAGACATGAAAGAAAGATCCACATTGCTGTGATGCACTGCTGTAGATGCCTCTGTCAGCTGTTGTTGTCTCAAGTAAATGGTTTTTATCACTGTTGAAAAATGTCAAAAAAAAAAAAAAATGACGCATAAATTTCACATAAATTTAAAACAATATACACAGGGAAGAATTTATCCACTATTACATCTCAATTTCTGATACAAAAACGCAAAATTGCTACACACACACAAAAAAGAACGAGTAGCAATGTTTTGTATGGATAATCCTTGCATTTTCATTGAGTTTCCCAAACATCTCCAAAATCTCCAAAACTGCCATGCAAAGTTTATAAGCACTTAAATTATTCCCTTTTAATATGATGGCGAAGTGAGTGAAAAGTTGATACGAAAAGTTGTTACACCAATGCCACGGACCTGACAGACATCGCAACACAAGCACCTTCCAAAGGTACACCCAAGGAACTCCATGGCAAACTTTGGTGAACAGCCAACTCATAATTCACATTGACTCTTTTCACAGATTCATCAATCTGCTTCCACATCAATCAGGGAGAGGCATTCTAAAAGAATACTAAACAAACCTGAAAACTAGTCTGGGCCTAAAAAGCTGATCTCAAAATGATTTAACTGGAGATTATGTTTTTTAAGCCCTGTAATGTTCTTCAACCTTGGCAACGCATCACTAGCATTTTTTTGGTATATGACTACTACCCCCTCACCCCCTCTACATTTTTATCATCTGGTCAGTCAACAGAAGCTGTATACACAAACACAAAGAACTTGAAAGTCTTCAACTAGGTTCCTATACAAGGTGAGAACTGCCTTTGAAACCAGGAAATTTGGTAGCAGATGTAGTGTTTATGGTACAGCTACATCTTGTGTATATTGTGTTTTTTTTTTCATTTCACCATGATCAGTGCATACATGATAAGGGCAAGGATTAATTCACGTACCTCCATATTTAAGGTTTGCATTAATATGCAACACTACCACCATCCCCCCACCTCATACTCACAGCTATTAATCCTATATATGTTATTATCTACCATCACTGTGTTTCAGTCATGGACAGTTACGATTTCAAGTCTGTGTAGGAGCGACAGTAGAATTGCTGCTATGGGTGGTTCAATCTTTGCTACCAACTAAATAAAATAAGAAAACCCATCTTCCTTCTTTCGAGAGGCAAGCTGAATTTACCCTTCTCACAGAGGAAGGAGAGAGGAATGTTGGTATTTGTCATCAAAGACATTTTACAAATCCTAACACTATTATTTTTTGCCTGCAGTGTGCTCAGAAAGATCACAGTTGAACTTCATAAACCAACAGGGGTTCTCAGCATGCATGCCACAGCCAAAGTAACTCTGACAGGAAAAAAAAAAAACTCACATCCATGATAGTTTACATAGTTGTCACCACTGATTATAAACTTTGGCTACTCCGACAGTCTTGAATGAATTTCTGAATCTAGGAGAGGTATTCACCATTGCTATTTACTCTAGAAATAGGACAGAACTTTCTCAACTTCTCCCCATCACTTCATATATAATAATGGTGTACATCTCATACCTGTAACATTTTGCATTAACTATCTCAATAATCCCTGATCATCTACTTTCTGAAGGCCACGGTACCACATACATAGTTCAAAATCCATGCATCTGGCTATAAGCTGCTTCAGATCATGTGTTAATAAGATTTTCACACTTTTGAGCTCACTGAATTCAAATGATTTTTGACTTGCATATAAAATAGGACCTCATCTACTCATGGCTATGGAAGTTTTGAGGTTGAAACTATCCTTCTTGAGACACACTCTGTAAAGAAAGTGCTCAAAAAAGACCATCCATGCAGATATGTACACAATATACCACCATTAACAGATCACTTTTGTGCCCTAGGCAAGGAAAGTCAATATCAATTAAACAATCAAAAGTCATTTTCTTCGGGAAGTGGCAAAGAAAAGGTGTTTCAAACCACACAAAGTATGACGTCTTTCAAAGATCTACACCTTTGTGGTGTTGACGTCTGCACACTGTGCACAGTGTGTGGAAAAGTGTGTCCTTGTTTCACTTAAAAAAGTAAATGCATGGGGCATTAATCAGGTGATGATCCCTATTGTCTATGTGTAAGTCAAAGGTCAACTGAAGGGGGGAAAGGATAAAAATTCTTACAAACATCGCTTTGATTTCGATTTCCTAATGACCTCCACCATTGACAATAGTTCATGATGTACTGTTACACCTACAAACCAAACATGAGATTATCTCTACTTGTCTCTTCATAATCTGTGATCCGCTTGTCACAGTCCTGTCTGCCTTAAAGTAGCCTTCACTCTTTTAAGATGACACTTTTAGGTTCATTCCTATTTCTTGTTGCCACGTACATACTGTGCAAACAACCACAAATGTGAGTCAAGCAATGGCAGCATTCATGATTACCTTATGCTGTCAAGGGGTTGCCAAAGCTCTTTAAATTTTGACTCCTGAAAGTGTATATTAGTGGGAGGTTTTTGCCCTTTGCCAGTTCTATCACTGTCTCCTCTTCTTTTGTCCTGCCCAGATGGTGTGTCTGAAGAGCGAGGTAGATCCTTTAGGCTGTACAATGAAAAAAGTTCAAATATTAAAACTTTTAAATTGAAATGCTCATATTACCTGTCAACAGTGAAATATCTCAGGCAATTTCTTGTTTATTTACTAAAATGTTTTTTTTTTCCTCTAACCACTGTTCACCTCACATGACATCTGGCAACAGTTGTCTTTGATTGGGCAGCTCACCACTGCAGACTATAAATGGACCCTTCTTTAAAGTCCTCTAACATGCCCTGTCAATTATTGAATGTTTCCTGACTCTGAATAACTTCTCCCCCTCCCCTCGAAAAATAGAGTTTATTCAACAGACCGAAATACACTGGCCCCCCCCCCCCCCCCCCCCCCGACAGATCTTTGAAGTTGTACAGCATTACTTCAGCCACAAGTAAGATACATTTAAGGGAACCAACATTTTACCTAGGTCTCAGGTTTTATCAACAAAATTTTTAGAGAACATGACGATCCAGTGTGCTACATCTACCAACCCGTTCATCCCTTCCAATATTCTGTTGTCCACCGACACACTTTGATACACAAAACATTTATTACCTTTTTAAGTTTGACTAACTTCCATTTCAAAACATTTCAACACGATAGACAACACTTGCTTTACACTGCTGCTTTACACTGATGCCTGTCATTTCAACATTCACCAGCTGGGGAACCAGTAATTTCTGGGTCATACAGCTTATAACTAATAAAGGGAAATATTTCATTTAAGAGAGGACTGTAGTTGTGACATACATTTTATATGACTTTTTGGGTGTTATTCATCCAAATCGGGTCTAATTCTATCTCCCTAACAGGTTTGTGTTTAAATGATCTACCAATGACACACTCTGTCATACAGTGCCTCAGCAAAATGAAAAAAAAAACTGTTAAATTTTTTAAGATTTTTCTTATCTTTACGATAATATTAATGAGTATCTTTTTATCCCAATCCCTTAACCTTGAATAAGGAATTTTGTTTGGTCAATGGTCATCAATGTTTATTTGAACTCTGCAGGTAAACACTGATGACCTTCAACCAACAACAATCCATCTTTACAGCAACTGTAGACAGAGAGGCATAAAACACATACTCCCGAATATTATCTAAGGGACATCAAGACAAAAAAATAAACCAAAACGCACAAATGCATTGTGGTTTTGACGCATTTTTCATGAATCTAACACATTGCATAACTCAAGTAAGTGTAATAAGGTTGGTTATTTTAATATTACAGCAATTTATCATATCACCAATGGAGATGTACAATGAAATCTGATGATAACCTAAGATGATGACTGATACTGTAGGTATCCATTATAACATGCATAACTGCATACTACAGAGATATCCAAGAGCTTCGATCACTGCATACCAAACATCAACTCTGTGCAGGCTGTCCACAAGATTTCACTATTTGACCCTTGTTGACCCCCAATGACCTTTGACCTCCACCAAAAACAATAGGCTTCTTGTCCTTAATTAGGTAGACCCACATACCCAAACACAAGGTTGGTATATGTTTCTCATCTTGAGATATTGTGTTTACAATGTTTTCATTGTTCAACCCTTGCTAACCCCAAATGAACTCTGACCTCCACCAAAACTAGGCTTATTGTACTCAATATGGTACACCTACATCCTAAATATAAGACCTGTACATGTTCCCGTTCTTGAGATATCATGTTCATATCATACATATATTTTCCCTATCTGACCCCAAATAAATAATCTTTGCCCTCCACAAAAAACAATAGACTTCTTGCACTTAATATGGCACACCTACAAACCAAATATGAGATCTGTACAAGCGTCCATTCTTGACATATCGTGTTCACAAGGTAGGCATCACAAACATACATACACATACATACATACATGCATACATACCCGAATGATTACAAAGGTTACGATTTCATCGACACCAAAAAATAAAGTTTCTACTCTCTACTAGGGGCACTTTCTGACAAAATTTGCCTTGTGTAGATCATTTTTAACACAAATCTGTTAAGTACACTTGCAACCTATTTGGAGAAAGAAAGAACAAAAAATGTATGTCTCACAGCCCTTTACTCATCGTTAAACCAGTCTCATTAATAAACATCAGCAATAGCTTTATCTCCTCTCCCCAGTCATAGCATTACGCAAAAAGATGTGTTACAGAAGATGCCTCGTTTGAATTCATGAAATGTTAATTTTACAAATTATTCTTGCACATCAAAGAACTGAATTTCCATCTATGAGAAACTTATATTTTTAAAAGAAGGTTACCATCCTGCAATCCATTTGAATAATCTCTCATTCTGTGTCCATAATTATTGGTTTTAAAAAGACACTGCACTAACATGATTTTTTTTCAGGGACACAAACACATTTCCCTGTAAGATACAAAACAAAAAAAAAAAAGACCATGATGAAATATACACTCTCTATGACCAGGATTTTCCTTCAAGGAATCTGAGTACTGGAGATTGGATGAAAAAAGTTATCATAACAAGTAATCAATAAAGGCCCATACTGACATTTCAGGTCAGGAAATGGTGTTAGGGTCAACAAGAAATGCCAAAATATAATGTAAATACTTGAAGATGGGGCAATAAATATCCCAAGCGTCCTTGCCAAGAATGCAGTATAGGGAGTATCCAGTGACTCACTTGACTCAATCATTCTCCATAAATCTTCCTGTGCATTCAATTGAATATGTGCTTGGGTACATTACTGTACATTGCTATTAGCACAAACAGCCCCTAATTCGACGTTTCTCTTCATGGGTGGCAGACTGCACAAGGACTGTGTAAGTTCGAGAATGCAATAAATTTGATTTTGATATTAATTAAAAGGAACCAGTTTTCGTTCAAACTTTTACCAGTAGGGATCTCAAATGACCTTTGACCTCCATCAAACATTCACGTATATTACACTCAATGCAGTAAACACAAAATATTAATTCTCTGTCCAAATGTCCCTCATTGACATATTGTGCTCACAATGATTTCATTGGGTGACCCCTGCTGACACCTCACATAACCACTTTACCTCCAACAAGGAAGTCCTTTTTCACTCAGTGTGGTTCCGCATAAATATCAGATCAGCACAACCTTCCCTTCTCAAGATATGGCTTGAGTAATGTGACCTATATTGTTGTCAAATTACCTTTCATCTTTACCAAACCACACTCACTGTGGTACACATACATTGCATATCTATCAGTTCAAGCTGTTGTTCTTGAGCTATCATGTTCATTGAGGTTTTAATGAGTTTGACCTCAAATGACCTTTGGCAGTCATGAAAAACAATATGCTGCATGTACATAGAGTTATATCAAATGTGAGATCTGTTCAAGCTGCTTCCTTGCAGATATTTTCCAAAGTGCACAATATTAATAACTAAGATTAAACAGGATACAGGGTGTCTTAAATAATGGAAATGAGCCCTTGTCCAGGATCACTTCGTTGATCCGGTAGGCCATTGGTGGCTAACGATGTTCTCGTACGAGGCCCTCAGCTTTATCCCAGAATTTGCATCTCATGCTCAGATCTCCCTACATCACTGTTCATGACTTAGTGACTCCAAGCAAAAAGGAATACTGTGTAACCTCCATGCAGTCTTAGTTCAGTAGAATGTTATCCACTTCCCAGGATATATTCTCTCCTTTTGTTCTTTTTGTTTTGTTTTCTAACCATTTCTGTATCCCCATGTTTGGTGCAGCAGATTCTAAGTTGGCAATGCAGGTTTTCATTCAATTAGCACCCCTGCATTGTTGTAAGTGGGTAAGTGGGTCAAATTTCTTCTCGAAAATGCATGATACGGTGTTGAGAAAGTATTAATACTAACCAACGGAGGAATGGTACTGTACGATTTGCAATGATTTTGCACCAGACGACCAGAAACAGTTCACGGCATCGTGGGTTCGTGGCAATGAACTGCAGTATACAGTACAGCACCCCTCACTAATCTTTACCAAAGTCTCATCCCCACACCCACCAAAATCATAAGACAGAAAGAAAAAAAAAAACTGCATGCCTTTTTCTTTCTAAAGGAAAAAGGAGCTGCCATTAAGATGTGTCAAATTAACTCCCATTTAAAATGACTTCCAAACGGTACCTAAGAGCAGACAAAAGCAGAAATTGTTTGGATAGGCAGCAAAGGTTGATGCGATGGTTAAAGGGCTCTGAAAATCCGGAAAATCTCATGCATAAGAGCATCTTGCAGGTATAACGCATGCACAGATCTAGAGGTTAATACAAACAACTCATAAGAGATGGTAAAATAACACCCTTGAGGCCACCTGAAATACTCGCAGAAAAGGAATTAAAGGAGGCGGATTAACAACAATACAACCTAAAAGTTCCCTCAACCAATGCTCCTTTTATGTCTAAAATAAACTGCTGGGGGCACAGTTAGTGTTAAAAAGCCTACCAAGATGAAAATGCTTTATAAACTATTTGGAGATTTCTGCACTTCCTTTCACCGAGTTTCTTCGGTCATTCATGCCGACAAAACCGCTGCAACCTTTGAAGTTGTCAGAGCGAATAATGGTCCCACTTCTTGTTACCTCTGTTATCCTACAGGTGCTATTGGTTATGTTCCAAGAAGGAAAATAACTCTACATAATCCCAGAACACCGAATAACATCAAGGATAGGTGAGGTCCATCCATGGTCAGGGGAAATATGTCCCTGAAGAGCGTCTCCGATTATTTCTTCCATGGATCAGAAAATAACAGCTAACATTACTGAACACAATGATTTCATGTTGAATCACACACTATAATTAAACTGCTCTTACAAAATGATGATAGCTTTTAAAGTATACTTTAATTTCAAGAAAAGAAGAAATACGTTCTAACGATTAAAACCACCTACCTATTAAGATCAACATCTGCAGGTATATTTTCTATTTCAAGTCCCTCTGCCTCAAGCAAATCTAGTACTGAATTATTGCCAAGAAAGTGACCTGATTAAGAAGCAAAAAAAAAAGAAAGAAAAGAAGACCCAGATGAAATTCTCAAAACTGAAAAGTTTAGACAATTTTGCATCAGCAAAATTAAAATACAGTATGCTGTAGCCACTTCTTTTAAATGTATTGACAGCATTGTTTCAACACAACTCGCTGGTGTGAGTATTCACGAGTGACTGCACTTACCCCTGACTGTGACGGCAGTCCTAGGCATGCTGCACAAACAGAATAAATTCAAACACAAAATACTTGGAGAAGTGAGGGTATTTTGAGAAATGATTGTTAGAATGCTAGAAATACAAAATAATAGGAACAAAACATGAGAATACTGAAAAATTAGTGTCCTGGGTTCTGTTGCTGAGAGGCAAAGAACAGAAGCCACAGATCAAAGTATATTGAATGAACTCTAGTGAAAGGCAAATGAGGTAGGGCTAGGCCTTTGAAGGCACCTGCTGGAATTAATTTCAAGTTATTTGATGTTTGACGTTACCAAGTGGTAATATGAATGAGTAATGTCATTCACTCAGCATTGACGACAATTGTGGTCATGAAGGAGGTAATTCACAAGTTGATAGAAAGTTTGTGACACCAAATTGTAGTGTCTTGCAGTCTTGCCCACCAAGGGAGTGTTTACTGTGATTAAAGCAACAAAGTACTCTGTAATTCTTGACAGGGAGTTTCTGGTGACAAGGATATTCTCTGAAGGCTTAGAAAAAGTGATGAGAGCTATGTTATACTGGTTGTTTGGCATAGAAAATGGACTTACAGCTGTGTTCCACAAATGTAAAAAGTATGAGACCAAAGTCTATCTAGTAGCAGGAATCTCTGCTATGAAACAGATCTACATTGGCAAATTTCAATAGGAAATAAATATGCGTTATTTTCCTAGTATGAGTGATTTAACCTCTTCATATATTAACATTCAGTACATGTAAAGCTCTCTAAATATCACATGTTGGGCTTTGGAACCCTAGGAAATATCATTGGAATAGAACTTATTACATTCATTTCATGTCACATCACAGTGATGACCACGTCTCCCATGGGGCAATTCAAATGACAGACATCATCTGCTCATCAAGTATTAACAATGTTCTACCTGAATTCAGTTTCTGAAATATTCTTCCATGACAGGTTTTCATACTTTAAGCTCTGGTGACCTCAAATAACCTTTCACCTTCCATGAAAAACAATAGGAATCATGTACTGACAGTGAATTACCCGACACACTAACTTTAAAAGTTCAAGCACCTTTCTCTTCTCGAGATACTGTGTTTACAATGTTTTCACACTATATCTTCCTATTGACATCACATGACCTTTGACCTCATAAAAGACACATTATTTACTCATCAGGTTCTACCAATGGTAAGAGTTTGAAGTTTCAATAACATTTAGTTGCTGAGATATCTCCCTTAATAGGTTTTCTTACTTTAAGCTCTGGTGACCTTAAATGACCTTTGACCTCCATGACAAGTAATAGGGATCATCTACTCTCCATGGACTACCAACACACCAAGTTTGATATCCGAGCACCTTTCCCTTCTTGAGACATGGTGTTTACAAGGTTTTCAAACAATGTCCTTTATTGACCTCACATGACCTTTGACCTCTACAAAAAATAGTAGACACCTTCTCATTAGTTGCTACCAATGATAAGGGTTTTGAAGTTCCAACAACATTTGGTTGCTGCGATATCTCCCTTGATAGGTGTTTGTACTTTAAGCTCACATGACCTCAAATGACCTTCAACCTGCATGGAAAACAATAGGGATCATCTACTTATGATGGACTACCAACACACCAACTTTGAAGTTTAGGCTGCCCTTCCCTTCTTGAGTACCTTGTTTATGAGCCAAGGCATCACATACATAGGCCATCACCATCCCATAGATTCCTTGCCTTGCTGCCTTCGGCAAGACAGTTTTACTGCTAGGGGTACAGTATGTCATGTTTACCTAACATACACTTATCGGCAAAGCATGAAGGAAGAGAGGTGGATTGAGAAGAAGGGAGGCTTTTTAACAGTCCATTGAAAGAGGAAATACAGATCTTAAGGATCCCACCCAAATGGCGCAACCACCTTCCTTCCCTCAATCCAATTTTCTGACTTTCCATCATCTCTCAAACTTTCATTTGAGCCATCTGACACATTTCAAAGACTATTTAAAGATGAAGAACAAAAAGCATAGATCTGCGTGCCATACAACTCTGCTATACCCATACTGTAGGAATAGATACTAGAATGACGTCACTGTAACAACTACTCACACGCTGAACAAATGAAGCAAAACAATATTAGGCAGCATCTTACATGGTAAGGCAAAACAGCTCTACCTTCAACGTTTGCCACATATAATGCACGTATGGCTTGAGAATTTGCTCGTTTGATGTCTTTCTATATCTTTGGGAGAACAGAATTTAATGCAAACATTGTCCCAACGTTTAGCTATTTGAGAGATATACTACACTAAGATTTCCATTGGATTTGTGTTATGCAGTTTCATGAGATGCTTTTGGTCGTACAGAATTTGGACATCACTAATTGTTCTGTGAATGTTGTTCTCGTTTATCTATTTCTCTGTTCATACTCCACAAGTTCACCCACACACCCACCACCAAAGACACCAACAGCTCTCTTGCCATACCCATGCTGAAAATCATAGAAAAGTCATACTTCCATGTAGGTATTGATTCAGCCTCAAATTGTTTTCATCAAATCTGTATTTTGAGCCAATAGAACCACATGCAGCTGAAAATTTGGTACAATCAAAGCCCACAGTTAAATGAAGTGGAAGCATCTCCCTGTGCTCCGAGAGACCACATGGCTAATAATTCTCATCAGGAAACATCAATTTAATTTCAACTGCAAAAAATTTCAGCTCTAACCATGTTTAAGATTTAAATTAAAATGAAAGAAAAACATTCAAAGCACACAGTATTAGATTAGAGAGGAGGTTTTATTAGCAAACTTTAATAGTGCACTATGTGTGCTGAAACTGAAAGTATATAAGGAATATTACAGTAAGAGTTTGGAGGGAACCCTTTTTACACATGTAGAACATGCATAAACATGAGATTTAATGAAGTTAGCCAATGTTCACTAGAGAGACCTGCAGATTTATTTCATCTCGTTTGAACATGGCAAGGCTACCATACAGAACAAGACTGACATTAAAAAAAAAAAAAAACTCACTTTGCATGTAATGACAGTGCAATGTGAGTAGCAACATAATATTCTCAAACTGTAACTATAGAACCAAATGATTATAAGGATTTACAAACTTATGATACTGTATCCTGGTGTTTTCATTATATCCCCAGTGACCATTACGACCTCTGACGCCTACCAAAACGATACGCCTCTTGCACTCTCTGTAACGCCTATACCTCAGACTGTAAGACACTTCTCCACAGAGAGCTCTGTAATATTTCCGGAGATAACTGCATTTCTCTTTTTCAACTCAGCTCCTACTGATGCACATGAAATTTGACCTCAGACACAAGAATAGAAAGGCCACATTGCACAGCGATGTCCACCCCAATACCAAATATGCTAAAAATTGCCAGGTTTGCTTTCTTGAGTACCATGTATCATTGATACAACATATGTTTACAATGGACTCACAACTGCCAGACCAGCCCTCATGTCACAAAGTCAGTGGTGAACTGAAATGTATTGTGAATAGATACAATAAAAACAAAAACAAAAAAATTGCTCATGTCTGCCTTCAATTTTGATCAGTTTTTAAAGTTACTTTTACTTGTAGAAAAAAAAGATGGAATCCCACAGTTCACAAATTCACTTTGTTGAGTAAGGTCCCCTTGGCATACACTGACCACTGCAATTTATGTTCGTTTGATTTTATGTACGACCAGTGCTTAAATATGCCTCAGGATTACTGCATTGCTTCAGGACTACTGCATTTGGAATTATTTTGCCAGATTACAACTAGGGATTTCAGCAGGATAGTTGCTAAGATCTTGGGGGAAAGAATTCGTCGAGCTTGCTGGCATGATCGCTGCCGCCAAACTTAAAATTATATTTGACCTACCAACAAAGACATAACCTGCACTAAAAACACTTGAGGTTTCTTATACTCCATGCACATGAGTAACCTACAGTACAACCAAAGTAATTGTTCCTGGCTTTTTCCAACCTACTTGAGCTACTGCACAGTACATGTATATCATCACCCTGAAGTATGTAGGCCTAAAACTCACCCAAGCACCTACAGTACTATAAGCATAGGAAACCTTCCTTCTCACACCTGTAGAGATCTTAACTACAGTGGCACATCCGAGGTGGGTGGGGGGTTGCAATGGGGTGCAAATGCACTTCCAAAACTACCCAATTGATCAATTGTGCCTCTCACATTCTATCACAGACATCTAGATGTTGCTCTTCTAGTTCACCGTTTTGGCACAGAAACTCGTACGTCTTATTGAGAGCACTATTTTGATGCAAATCCTTACAATGGAAGACACTTGTGAATTGTGCCGTAAACAAAACTCTTTATTTGCCCCTGGACCGTATATGCCATACAACATACTATTTAAATTACATACAGCCTACCGTCAATTACAGTCATGATGCTTTGCAAACTAAGAGAAATGGCGAACAACAACTTGAAAAGCAATTTATTTTGTGCCAACTCTTAATGCATACTTCAAAGTGATTGTGATTCAATAGTTGTTATATTAAATTCTGAAGTTTACTGACTCCAAATGGTTCATGCAGGTGTATGTCTTCCATCCAACGCGTTTCCAGTCTGAAGATGGGTATGAAAAAGTGGGACAGTACAGTTTTATAAAATCGTAAAACATCACTGACAGCAAAGTCAAAGGTCATCGCTGCACTTAAAAAATTCATTTTTCGGACTGAAGGTGCGCATTTCATTTTCAGACTACAAATGTGTATTTTATTTTCGGACTGAAAACTTGTCAGACTGAAAGGGTGTATTTCATATTCAAGACTGAAAATGTGTATTTTATTTTTGAACAGGGAAAAATATTGTTGGCGGGGACTGAAAACGAGTATTTCGTTTTCGGACTGAAAACTTGTCAGACTGAAAACTTGCCGAACTGATAACTTGTCTGACTGAGAGATGGAACCTGTCCATGTACGTTTCACCTGATGTTAACGACAAAATTCAATGAGAAATTACATTGAATTTGTAAAATTTCTTCCAAACATTTTTGGTAGTGCACCACACGTCCCCAATAATGGTGCTACTGCACTTGCAGAAAGGACTCACTGTCACTGTGCACAATGTGGATAAAGTGAGCCTACAGCAACTTTCTTAAACCTGATCACAGTTAACTATAAATTCACATACACTCCCTCTAAATAATGACTCATTGGGACATTCAAAATATCAGTGATCATTTAGTGTACCACTTAGGGAGCCCCTACATTATGCTGTTTTTCTTCACCTCGGAGAACATTTCGAAATACATTTTCACATTTTCTTGATCACATGCTTAACTGGTCGACAGGGCAGGTACCAGGAAAAGAATCGAGCACTGGGTGACTTCTAGACTGCAAAGATTTAAAGAGGATATTCATTGATGAATCCTTTGAAGAGTGTGTTGTGTTGGGTTTATCTGATCTTATAATTTCTACCTAAACAAGCTTCTGTTTTTAAATTCTTAGCTGATTACATAGCAAATAGAGGTCTTGTTGTTGGCATAACACCTTTGTACGGGATCACTTCTGTGGTATCAAAACCACAGATAAGGGATCACGATAATGTGACATGTTACATCCACTAATCCATCACCTCAGTAGAATCTAGACCTACAGCAGCTGACAGAATGCAGTATATTATCTTTCCTCCAATTGTAGTACAGAAAAGAACAAACAAAACACAGAAACATTGATATAAATGTTTGTACAACTGGAAGCGTGAAGTCACAGTGGGATTTCTTTGTTGGCTTATTGAGTTCCCAATGTACAGCAAGTGAGTCCTTGTCCTCACTTATTTTTAATCTTGGTCATGCATGCAGTTCTAAGCAATGCTACAGTACTTAAATCATCATTATCACATGAAATGTGATTAAAATCCGTTAAATATGTAGAAGCCGTGCATCTCAAACTTTCACAACAAACCCCAAAGTAACTGACATGGGGCCTACTGATGATTCCTATTACTCAAGTGGAAACAACCCATGAATGCACCACTTTACTTCCTACCAGATACAGTACTGGGACAGCAGACTGGGAAAGAGCTGGGTGCTAGTCCAGTATTAGGCTGGATGTTGTCAGGGGTATGTGCTTAAGGTTACCAGCACTCTTGGCACAGAAGATGGGAATGAAGGTTGTTGTTGTGATGAGACAGGTAAGTGAGAAGTGGAGTAAATTACAACTTTAAAGATTGCCAAAAAGATTGCCAAAAAAAAAACATGAAAGGATCTTGCACTGACTGATGAGCATGCCTCAGATATGGATAAAACGTTTTCAGTGGTTTCAGAGATACTATACCATGTTTGCAAGTATAGCCTGCACAACAAACATGTATTACTCATGCATCAGCTCTGACTCCATTCGTAATATCAACGTCTACAAACTATCGCTTGGAATTCTGACTAAATCTGCGTATACAGATGGCAAGCAATTTACGTATGCTGACGTAATCAATTACACTCAGTGGCACTTAATACATCTTTTCCTTAGGCTATAAATATTCATTCCCTCTCAAACCAATCATTAAACATCAAGAAAGACTCATAGATGTCTTGGATCTTAGCAGAGACAAATCTTTGATTGTTCGCTGATGGTTCAGTATGTACAGTATGTATGTTAAAAATTGGTACATACCAACACCTGCTGGGAAGGTTAGTTTAAAAGCATTTGGCTATTAAATCTGCTTATCTTCACGTAACAACACAGTAGAAGTAAACTGCAATCACATATGCAACTGCCATAATAGCTTTTACCTTTAAGCATGTTGTACCATTCTTAAAAAGTATGCAGGGATATTATGCATACATGCAGCATCACTTAACACACACACACACACACACACACACACACAAGTATGTGTACATATGTACTTGATTGCAAATTCTTTTTGCTTCCAGCAAGGGAATTATAACCCAAGAAAAACCACTTCAAGACCTAAATTATATTTCTCCAGATCTGTGCATTGATTCATTCAGCTAAGTGGTTGCCATAAATAGTTTTGAAGGTTGCCAAACTGCAGAACTCCTCCGGTAGTCCTTCATTGTCATGCTGCATACGTGTGAATGATTTAAATGACACGATTTATGATTTCTGATGTCACCAATACCAAACCGTACACTCGGATGCATGCACACAACGGTACGATGATCGAACTGTCACGCGTAAGGAGTGTTACACAAAAGTTAATCAAACCAAATCCATATAAACCAAAAATCAACTTAAGGGAAAAACCTGAGCTACTAGCTGATAACCAGATACCTGATAAGTTGTTACCCTTTTTCAAACCTGATGGATCTATGTATAAAGACAGTTGTTTTTACAAATTAAGGGGAGGGGTTTGCAAATATTTCATCATTACAAACTTGACTTTTAACTGATTCCTCCCATTACAGACATATTCAACAACAAATCAAGCTTTGTTCTAATTTAAGTTTTCATTTTCTTTGGGAAACAAGCAGATTTATCAACTAACAAACAAGACAGGTTTGCCAGGCAACTAAGCATGTGCCTTGCTATGTGCGAAGATGTGTACCATGCTGTCCGTTAGTTCTTGATCACTGGCATATAACTGAAGGCACCGAACAAAAAGGTCCAACAAGGAAAATCTTTTTGAATAATAATTATACCTATGAAAGAATCACTTTCTTATGGAAAACCATCAACCTTTATGACTTATCGTACTACACATCGTCATAAATGCAACCATATGGAAAGTATAATACATGCATGTCACCTCTTCACCTTGTATAATTCACTGGCTGGTTTGAGACCAAAATTCTTGGCAAATTGATCAATTATACCACCTAAGGTGCTGGGTAGAGGAAGAAGCACAGATAAAGGGGATTGCTGTAAGGAATCCTTTCCGGGGAGTGAAAACCTCGGCCTTGTCAGGTGTGGGTGTCTTATTATTGTCCCAGTAGGAGGAGCTGTACTTAGAAGAACCGAGTTCTAGCTTTTAGTGTTAACCACCAACCACGCCAAACTAAGCTGTCACCTTCCTCAGGAAACCGTCGTTGATACCTCCCTGCACAAATCAATACAAGGCAATTCCTAATGCGGTACCATAAACAAGTCACTCTTCGGTGTTCTATACAGGTCCGAAGTTTAGGCAAAGGATTACATAGCTTTTATCATAAAATCGAAATGGCAGTGAAGCATTCCTATACTGTCATAAACTAATTTCTTAGAGCATACGAATAATAGAATAAAATTCTCAATGACATGTGCTGTACTTAAATGAGCACATACAGTAACTTGCTTGGGTTAACGGGGGGGGGGGGGGGGGGGAGGACTGTGCAGTCCCTGGTTGTACGAAACATCACTATAGTATCAGTACATGTTTGTTCTAGCTGTCAAAGGAGTTGTTACTGTGTCTGCAGTATTAAATGTAATCCACACATGTGCTTCTGCATGAAATTACATGCAAAACTAGTCAAAATTTGACAGAGCTTTCAGGGCAACACATAACATTTAACCTTCCTGTCCTGCCCCCACCCCCCTTTTTTTTTCTTTTGCTACACCTGACTCCACATCAACATTTTAACCAGAATATTTGACATGTGGGACTATTTACCCACAGAACTTCCATAATATTAAAAACCAAGGGTTCACTACAGCTCTGTCTACTTACATTGTCACACCCTAGGAAACTGTGCATGTATCACAATTAAAGTAAAAGATGTGGTGTGTAACTTCAAACCCCAAAGAAATTATGCCGGAATGTATTTCAAATAAACATCACAATAGCAAAGGCCACCAAAATTAAACAAAAATACAAAGACACAAATGCTGTGGTTTCCATGACCCTGGCATTGGTGAGAGCTGGTGGCCATCTCCACCAAATCATTCCTGGTGTAGGGTCAAGGTACATATTCCATCATAATGCTGGTCCCTTAGACTGATCTTGTGACCAAACCCTCCTGGGCATGTAGCAAGAAGAACCTCAAAAAGAACTCCAAAGGTTTCATACACTGGCACATTGAAATACCTTGTAAGATACATTAATCTCAAAGGGGGATACGTGGTAGTGACACACGAGTCTTTAACAAACCTGTTTGCACTTTCTACCAATTCAGGTATGAGTAAACATCTCCTCAACAGGTATTGTAAGTGGTAAAGCATGCCCTTCAAACTGCAAGTTCAGTCTGAAAGTACCCCAGTAGGGAGAAACATAATTGTTTGAACTTCCTTTTGGTGTTTGATGTCCTACACATGATACATGTGTTTTTACCTTTTCCTAACATTGAACATCAGATTTTGTTGAGTCAAAAGTTATCAATGATATACTCGAAAATCTGCATCATCTATAGGCTTACATGAATAGCCCTATAATAATATGTCACTGAAAAAGGAAAGGATCAAATAGTTTTCTGCTAGGTCTCTACAGACAATGTGAAAACTTTTCAGTCAGATGTAGACAATGGCAATGTTGACATTAATTTGTGCATGAAAGGTACAATTTTCATTCCAATGGTCTTATGGCTGTTAGATGTATTTTCCTTTTGCTATGAATTGCATTTTAACACCTATTAAATTTCAAGTTCTATAGTGCAGAATGTGCATAGGGGAACCTTCATCCATTCTGTGACATTTACCAAATGGCACAAACTAGGTGAAATACTAAAGCCAGATTGTCACAACAAAATTGTTGTGAAGTACTATCACAACTGTAAAAATGCTATCTGTCACAATTTTTGTATCTTAAAGCTGCTTGAAGAACACAAAGTAGAGCACTATGAATTCCTCCATTTTTACTTAGGAACTGGCGAGATAAACTCACAATGTCTACAGGGTAACAGGTACAATATTTCACAGTCACTACCATTTTATAACTTGTAGGAACAGACATTAAATCCTACTTTAACTGCTCCGTTCCATTACTTTCATGGATCGGATCTCCAGGGCTACCAGCAAATCCCACTTCTCTTCAAGTTCAAGAGGTCACCTACGAAAAAGAAGTGGACAACATGTCCTACACAGAAAATTTCACAGCCAATCTCATGTCCAAAATTGTACATAAAAAACCTCCACCTCTACAATTGCAGGCTGAAGGTAGCAGCAAGTAGGCAGATCAAAGAAATAAAAGTTTCTTTCTTTTCCCTTATTCAAAGCACAAATGAAGCAATTACCTTCACATATACCATCTGAATTACAACCAATCACGATGGGTGAAAGGTGAAGAAAGACAAGCACCAGTATCTTTTGTAATGTGATCACCTAGAACTGCAACAATTCAGAAGATGTTGGACACCCAACTGAGACTAAGGTTCTTCATCATGTGTGTTCCGATGTTTAACTATGGGATCCACAGAGTTAACCATCATAAGGGTACCGCGGTGTAACGCCATCAGTACAGTAGCCAAGTGACACTGTGTCCCATTCAATTAGAGGAAAAGCTCAAATTTGCTGTGTAAGTAGGGCACAGGTGAAAACATTCCCAAGCTGCTACTGTGTATGGCAACAGTACAGTCTTCTTCACAGACTAAGTGCAAATGCAAGACAGGTGAGGTGGGTGAATCACATGACTACATGGACCATACCATTTCTTTGTTTCTCATCTACAGTTGTGATCATTTCAGTGACCTGATGTTTTAACAGATTAGAGGGTAACCATACTAGTAATTATTTGTACGTTCTTCAATGAAGAGCCACAGTAACATGTGGGTTACAGGAAATGTTTGGTTCTGTGATTTATTCTACTTGACTAAAAGTCTATGTTTAAGGTGGTTTTGCAGTGGGTATATCCTACTGTACTATTACCATGACCCAGTTTTGCAATTGCTACCTTGGTTCAAATTTTCACTGATGAATGTAACAGTGCACGCGACAAAATTCAGAATATACATGCAACTAACAACATTTCACTATCATGCCCATACATAACAAGTATATCATGTTATATTGATGAGCAAAGCAAAAGGTCATATTATGACTTCAGAATAAACCAGCAGGCTTACATGAGTTTATATCTTTGGGTACCTGGGCAACTATGGACACTGAGCACCCTAGTCCCAAGTTTGGACCCAGTACAAACAACAATTTGAGGCACACATACTGTAGGCAAAAATGGACGGAACACAATCAAGGTTGCATTTGACTCTTTTAACATAACTTTTTTAAAAATCTTTCAAAATTACTTTGTAACCTCAGAGCAATCCAATTGCTCTAACTTCAACAAAACTTATGTGCAGAAAGCATTTGTGATTTACTCCCATGTAACCAAACGGGACAGAACATTTTACATCTTGTCCACAACATATGCTCTCATTGACAGAAGCAAATAACGCAAATTATTCATGCATAAAGAAGGATGCACAATTCTTCTCAGCATTGGCTTAATTAAATGGAGGAATAACTTGCAACTGCTTCTCTTTTCCGAAATTCAAATTTTCCCACCAAAGACTTTATGTCATTTGATACAATTTGAGACAAACTAAATGTTTTTGTTGCCATAATGAACACACTTGCATTATGAATATGTATGCAGACTATGATCAAATTCCTTAGCAAATTTGATTATATTATTTCAGATATTGAAAACAAAAGACATGAATTTGTTTAACTGCTGATTCAATTGTCAAAGGACAAACTTGTGACAATATCTGGTGGCATGAAAGTTTATTACTTTAAGACTTCTTAGATGTCACGACTACCATTAAACTGCATGCAATAGGCGAAGCTATGGCAATTCCAGGAGTGGGTATGAATGCCACTCAGCTGGCCAAATACAACCTAAAAAGTCTATAGACAAATTAAAAAAGAAAGAAGAGTTCTAGAGCATACATTCCTATAGTTACTCTACTTGCTTCAGTCACAAAAGAACATACCCTTTGATTAATACCCAGTGATCAAAAACTTTAAACACAGGAGGGGGGGGGGGGTTAAGACCATCCGATGTACATTAAGATGAATTCATTACATCACAGTAGAATAGCTGGTTTCACAAATAATTTCACTTGTTTGCATAATTCACATTTCTGGAGTCTCATATGATAACCACTGTAAGACCTATCTGTAATTAGATTCAACTTTTCTGTGAACTGTCAAGGGTACATCTAGTAAAGTGACAGTAATTAGTAAGGCACACAAGACCTGGCCGGTAGCTTTGCCCTAGATACCACAATACTAGGACCACAACTTGCCGAGTAACCCCACGGCTGTGGATACATTCATAACATTTTTTTGTCAGTGACAGCTACTATATATACAAAGGAATGCCAATGTGAAAATAGATCTTCAATTAACTAAATCTCACCGTATTTCCTGGATGCAGCATTTGATGGCCCCCAATTAAAGATAATAAGGGCTCATAGTGGGGTGACAAATGCAGAACATCAACCGATGTTTCACCATGTGTTGCAAAAAGTTGAAGTATTAATCACAATTTAAACTATCCAACTTGTATAACAACTACCATGGGTACAGGTGCTTATTACACTTTGCCAACATTTTTGTACTGTAGGTTCCAGATCAGTTCGTTTGTCAACCCTTGTCCTGACTCACTACCAAGGAAATTTTGTATTTAGAGATTTGAAATTATTCCGATATCATAATGCTTGCCATGCTTGTATAAACAAATACACCAGACAAGCAGGGTACATACTGTGCACATACCACAGGCTCCTCAAGACATGAGATAAAAGATGTCATATTCCTATCAAATACTTGACCCACTTGCAACTTTAACACGGTGGTAAAATACTTTTTATCTTTTGAGTTTATCTGAAGCATTAATGATGCCATAACTAGCCATTCTGTCATTTTGAATGTTTAATTTGAGTGTTTAAAATATTATTGACATAACTGCAATGGGACAAAACTCCTTGCGACAACTTGTTACATTGTTTCAGTGGGCTTGCATACTAGCCGCTGGCATCGAATGGACCAGACTCAACTCGCAAAGTTGACCATGACCTCTTTGTCCTCAGTCCACATTGGGGCTACCATTTTGACATCTGCAAGGTTACCTGATTTCCAAAATGCATCCTTGTTGAATATGCAACACCAGTCTCGTCGCATTCGCATCTGCAGCTAAACTCGGATGCAACGACTTAAAACTTGTGACAAATATCAAACATGTTTCATGCACTCTATTTCGTTTGATTCCTAAAACTACAAGCGAGGAGGGTCACAAACAAAATTTACTGCACACTGCAAAGGGGCCCAGTTGGCTCATAAATAATTCAAGTGTAAGTGTACAGTACATTCTGTACGTGAACCTCTCTATCCACTCTGCACAGTGGGCCTGTGTAAATTTGGTATACACTGAGTCTCTAAAAAGCTGTGCAGCAAGTTTCTGAAATCAGACTTAGATTGCACTGAGATTATTTTCGTTATAGTTTTTTCGTTTTCAAATTGTGACAATGTATGCAAACTTTGAACTCCCAAAAGTAGGAGACTTCAGTTCCCTAAAACATTTTACCATTTTTACAACTTGTATTACTAGCTCCCTTGAACTGCATTGGCTCATAACGTATTCAACTGTGTAGCAAAGTCGTTCCTTTAAATTACCACAAACTACTGCAGCTGATCAAGAGTGCCAAAAACATTTACATAGCATGCGTAATGGCATACTTTTACTTGTTGCCTAATGTATTGCTGGGCTTAAATGCTTCATTAAGAAACAGGGTGGGTTATTGTTATCAATATTTTATACATTTCACTTATGAAATGTTTGGATAGTATTTTACCATCTATAACAGTGTTATAAGGAACCAACACAAACTCATGACTCCAGCCCAAATGGAGTTGGAACCAAAATTTATTTGCAAATACAGCCATAGGGAACACGTGAAATTCCTACAAAAGGTGTATTTAAGATTTCCTAGAACTGCCCCTCCTCATCAAGTTTTCAAAGCTACAGCATATTTAGCAAGCTGTAAACAAGTTCTCAAAGCTACAGTATAGTCTCATTAAAAACTTTAATGCTTTTATCTCAGACAAATATATTTTGGAACTTGCATTTACACAACTACCCTCCTAAAATACTGAATGGTCAACTAAATGCCTTCATTGGCGGGTGACCTCCAAATTTAGGTGAGCAGTTGATTAGCTTTCTGAAAATATAGCCAGGGGAAGGTGAAAAAATTCACAAAATTCTACAAAAGATTTCCTAGAACTGTCCCAACCCATTACGACACCCATCCCCCCAGCAATTTTCAAAGCTGTAGCCTAATGAAAAGGTGTTATGCTTTTAGTTAAGATACATTTATATGGAAGTTGTACTCAAACAACTGCCCTCCGAAAATATTGGGTGGGCGACTAATATTGCACACCTTGGGAGCTTGACATTACCATTGGATATGTATAACTTTGGTAGACTTCACCTTTTCTTTCTATCATTTTGCATGCCAATCGAGACTATTGTGCTTGTCTGAGTATCAAACAAAGGCCACAATACATCTGCTAGGATACCTTTCCTTTGTCAAAGAGTTGAATTAGTGACATGACATTTGACCGAATTTTACAAGGGCATGTGTGTTATTTATTTACACATGGTTCCATTGTAAACGGTAATGGTAGAAACTACAAACTGCTCAAAGACTTTTTCTCGGGGAATGAAACATGTTGAATGCCATGCGTACTTACTCAGTCCTGCGATAGTTTATCAACACAACCATCATCCATGATGGGCACTTAGTGGTACACTAACAAAGACCACCCAATATGTTGCTCACTTTCTTTGTGTAACACTTGAGCCTGTTTACACGTTCCGGACACATCCACTTAACTCAGTTGATCAAAGGCTTAGAATAAACTAAATAAGTGTGTTTAGAAGACAGAATAGACCTCTCTCAAAGTAAATCATTCTTTGTCGCCCTCAGTGAGCTTGAAGACTTTTTGTTTACTTCCATGCAAAGTTAAAAAATCCGCTGAGAAAGATACTCTTGCAAGCACACGATAGGAAAGCAACTGAGAAAAGGTGAAGGGAACTTCCATGAAGAGGAAATGAATGTTCATTAAACCGTACTATACAGATTGTTTGAAAAGAATTCCCAGTGACTCTCCTCTTTCTCACCTCCCCCCCACAACCATTGGAATCAAGTCAATTGAATCACAGGCAAAAGATGTCTCATGCTTTATTAAAGTGATCATTGGCTGCTATCATCTAACAAGTTGCATGTATATTTACCAAAGTTCTGACAAGCATTACAGCATTAATTTTGCATATATATCTGTACACTATGATGTGACTATTGCAGATATACCTATAATACTGTGCAACCTGGGCTGGGCCATAGCCTTCAGAGGTTGTGCACTTGTAAGATCAATTTGCAAGATAGGCAATAAAGGTAACAATTATTAATTCACTCACTCACATACACACAAAATATCCACAAACTGTCATAACATTTTACACTAAACTAATTATTTCAAAAGTCAACTGGTTTCAGTCATAGAGGAACCAATATTGACCCTAACTGACCTTTGAGTAACCTCTCCAAACAGTGCATGGATGTGAGCACAAAGAGATATGTGTCTGTGTCTTCTTTAAGGTTTCTTTATTTTGAAGATTCCATGCTGACCTAAAATGCTGTTCGATCTCCACTGCCATAACACATGCAGCAAGTGATAAATACAGCAGATCCACATTCCACATTTTTTTCACTTTCTTCTCCTGAGGTGGTGCAAAAATGAATATTTATGGTCCACTCCTCCCAGGTCTCCTAGCTGTGAGACCTACGTTGCATATTCATGAATTTGATTTGCATTGGCCTCACTATGTTGACCTATGTGTTTAACACCTGAGGGAAAATAGTTCCACCACTGTTTACTTATTTTTTATCTCTCTATAGCTGCCTTCAAACTTTACCTTAATTATTGCTAATCCATGTGTTGCTAGATGCCACATGTTGCTATTGACCCTTGAAACTGGTTTACGGTTAATGCACAGCTTTTGATAACTGTCATCTGCAAGGTTTCACTGACTGTGCTCCCAACAACAATATACGGCAATATTTACAAATGGAGCTTGAACCTCCTGCATGCGCAATTCATAATAAAATGCATGTTCTGAGTAAAAGAGATCCTTTCTAAATTTTACCACTGGTGACCCCAAAATGACCATTCTTCAATCACAGCATGTGGACGAATGCTCTGTAATTATAACCTACACATGTCATATAAACATTCACTGAAGCTGTAGTACTATTAAGGTCACTTTATAGGATTTCATTCTTTAATCTATGATGTCCTAAGATGACCTTTGTCCCTCCAAAAAGTACTTCCAACCACAACTTCATTACAGGTAGGTATGTTCAAGGGTAGTAAATGTCCTACCAGTACAAATTAAGAAAACACCAAACATTTAAACGATAATCATTCCACAAAATCAGCAGGTTCAATAATAAATACTACCAGACGTAAAGAAAATGGAATGGTAGAATGCGAAGGAAGGACTGCACTGAAGTTTATAACCTAAATAATGTTGAAAGAGCCATCAGGCAGAGTACACAGAGGGTGCATCAGTAAAAAGGGCTGGTTAAAAGCAAGCAAAGTTTTTTTTTTTTTCTTACATCAGTGCAGGTTAAAAGTAGCAGCAGTAGTTACACTGGTGTGCATGATGTCCCTTGGTACATTAGACATTCCTCTGTATGTTAGTGGTTGATGTTCACTTAAAGAAATTCTCCACCATCGCCTCTCATGTCTCTCAAAAAGATGATATTTTTGTATGCAAGGTCGCCATTCTCACTGTCACAAAATATCTCACAAAATTAGGAAGCATACTGAATCAAATGAATTATTTTAGTAAAATATTCAAAGTACAAACCTTACCTGGTGCCAGAAATCAATCTGTTGTGATGTAGAACTGACAAATCTGGTTTGTACACTGCTACTGATGTTATTTCGTACAGTGAGTTGCAGTACCGTTCTGATCTCTTATTTAGAGGTAAAAGCTTAGTTTGACCAGGGAGCGGCATAAACTTATGTTTCAAAGCATTTTTCTGAGTGAGCTTATTGCCGAAGGAATGGTTGACTTAAATGATGTTTATCCATAAATGATATTCAGCTGGAACCATTGATTAAAGGACAGAAATACCTTTGAGTCAACTGTAAAGTGTATCTTCACTTGACTTATA
Organism: Stichopus chloronotus; assembly: GCA_021234535.1. Lineage (NCBI taxonomy): Eukaryota > Metazoa > Echinodermata > Holothuroidea > Aspidochirotida > Stichopodidae > Stichopus > Stichopus chloronotus. The sequence goes on along the minus strand of CM037839.1, from coordinate 14,279,928 downwards.
GAGTGCTCAGAAATTAAATTTTCTGTCCCATATCAATAACAGGTCAATGGTTTTGTGAATGAAAAATATCTTACTGACTGCAAATATTCACGAGGTTTCCTACATGTTGATCTACAGAGCTTTGTGTTGTAAGACCCTGCTACGAACACAGAGTGCAAAAAAAAAAAGGCGAAGCAGCTGGGGGATGGCAAAGCAGTCTGTTCTATGTCACACATTTTCAGGCTGGTACCAAAGCCCAAGTTTCAAAGTGGTATTTCACACAACCAAAGAAGATTCTATGGGCAAAGTTGGCATGTTTATCTAGTAGAAGTAAGAAATCTCATAATATTATGTCAAGTTTTCTTGTTAGGTGGAAAATTCCTTCAATGCAAAATTTGCAAGCACAAGCAGGAATTAGAACCTAAAATGTGGCTATCCTACGGCAAACGCCAATCAGCCAATCACTACGTAGAAAACTCCACCAGTGCGGAGCAATTATAAGCAGGCCCGTAGCCAGACTAACGAATTGGGGGGGACACATCAATGTTCGACTTTTGCCAGCCTGGGGAGGTGTCTACTCCCCTTTGGAAAATTTTTGCCTTTTTCAATAGTTCTAGATGCAAAATGATGCAAGATTTCTGCCTTTTTCCCCATATTTTTAGTCCAAAAAAGCTGGACCTTTATTTAAAAATTTCTTTTGGAGGGCCACATTCCCCTTGTAGCTGGTTATAGGTAAAAATAATTCTACATATTACCAATTGCAATACATTATACTCATCAAGACTTGGATTCCCATAATTTCACATTAACAAACAATGTAACGTTTAACAAATAGGACACTCACCTGCTCCAAGAGCAAAGAAAAAGGAACTCTTTGAATTGGATTCAATAATTTCCTTCACTCTCGATGCCATCTGGTGATTTCTTTTATTGATGAGTTCTTCCACAAAATAATTACCAATCTCTTCTGCTAATCTTATATCAGCTTCAGACATTGTTGAGTTGAAAATGTTAGGTATCTGAAAGAAAGCAAGATGATGAAAAAATCACAAAGATAGTAGAAAAAAAATTCGAACATCCCAAGAATCCCAAACAGAAAAATCGTATATTACTCTAGAACAGAGGATAATTCACCTGATATCATCGTCTCATCTTGCTGCACAAAATGATCAAATTGTTACACAAATAAAGTATTGTGTAGCACTTTTTGTACGAACATTAGAGCTTTCGCTGATTTTGTGACAAGAATATCCGATTCATCTGAAAACCGCTATGCAAATTTTGAACACTAAATTATTTCTTGCAGCACGTCATTTCCTGTACAATATGAAAAGCGAATAGCATTTAACTTTTATTCAGTAGTTCAAATTTTCAAATGAACTGTAAGTTTGGTCACCAAACCATTTCACAGAACTGGTACATGTATGAGATCATACAAATACAGAAGAACTATAGGATTATTGTTCAACCTTTTTAAAGATTTCGACTTGTGCAACTTTAGCTTTGAATAATAAATCTGTCATACCTTGCTAAATTAGATATAAATTGTGCTGAGATATCCTGCAAACAAACTCTTTAAACTTTCACAACTTTGACCTGTATCTATTCAAATTAACTTTGACCTCCAAATGCAGAAAGACTCAACAAGGACTTACGCATATTCAGTTCTAAAGACAATTCAGTAAATATCTTAAACAACAGGACAATGCATTAACATGGGTTTCACATTTTGTTTTATATTGACCTGTAGCAACCTTTGAACTCCTGCAAAGAAAACCAAAAAGTAAAAGGACTTTGTGATTCCTTGCTAATATTTATGAAAAACAAAGGACCAGTATACCAAGTTGAAAATGCATTACACTTCTTGAGATACTGAGTGTAACATTTTTAAACTATGACTTCTCCTGACCTCATGTCACCTTTGACCAACAGGGTTCATCTACAAGAGCTGCCAACAGTCTACAGAACACTTCCAGCGACAATCAGTTGCTGAGATATCATCCTCAATAGGTTTGCAAACTTTGCATACTTCTGGTGACCTCATATGACCTTTGACCTCCATGGAAATCACTAGGGATCATCCACTCACAACAGACAACCTTGACAACCTTAAGTTTCACCAACATTCAGTTCCTGAGGTATCTTCCCTAACAGGTTTTCAGAGTTTCTCAATAGGTTTGCATACTTTTGGTGACCTCATATGACCTTTGACCTCCATGGAAATCACTAGGGATCATCTACTCACAATGGACAACCTTGAAAACCTTAAGTTTAAGTTTCACCAACATTCTGTTGCTGAGGTACCTTCCCTAACAGGTTTTCAGAGTTTCTCCTCTAAGACCTCAAATGACCTTTGATGTTCCTGGAAAATCACTCGGAACCATCGAGGCACAATGCAACACCAAGCATACCACAGCTTTGAAGTTCAAGCAATTTTCCCACTTTGAAATACCCTGTTTACAAGGTTTTCAAACTGTAACCTCTACTGACCTCATGTGACCAGCTTTCACCTCCATGAAACTTGACAGAAATCATCTACTTATCAAGTGCTACCACTGGTTAGAGTCTTGAGACATTCCAGCAACATTTACTTGCTGAGATACTTTCCTTCATAGGCTTTTCAGACTTTCCTCTCTGCTGCCCTCATTAACCTTTGATTTACCTGAAAAAAAGATCATCATCACACTCACAATGGAGTAAGCAACTTTGAGGTCCCAGCAACTCTCCCTTCTAGAGATATCATGTCTACAAACCAAGGCATCACACACACAGACACATACACCATCACTGTAGCATAGATTCCTTGCCTGCTTTCAGCAAGAAATCAAAAAGGTTGGGTACTACTGTACATGGTATGCACACACATTCCAGTATCATGCAGTATCACATATTCCTTCTTCTTTCAAAGGAATCATTGAAAAGAACAAAGATGGATGTAACACACACAAATCAAACAACACAGCAATAAATAAATGAATTACAAAAAACAACCAACAAACAAAAAATTAGTGTACTGCAGATGTGATATGAAAAACGAATGCTCCCAGTGGTAGACTTGAACTGCCTACATTTTGATCATCTGAGCACACTTTGCTGCCTCTGAAGGTACAGTATCTTTGGGTGAAACTGATCATGGGTCACAGTGACCCCTACTAGGATTGTCATCCTTGTACAGAAAAAAACCTGACAGGTAGAAAATATGTAACAGTTGCAAGAATGATTGGTCAAAGCCAATTAGAGGTCCCAGTCTCCTGATGGATCAACAGGCATTCAAAAGAGCAATAAGGTTATCAGTCTCTTACTCTGATTTCCAATTAAAGCCAGATGTCAACACCTAATACCCACTAGTATACCTGGTGGTACTATCCACATATGTGCACCATGTGTGCATGACTGAGGCCAAGGTCTGTGAAATACCATGTACCATGTAATTCTGACGGCCTCATCTTCTTTTTCAGCTGCGACAGACAAGCCATGATGATTACAAGTAAACAGACTACCAAAACTATGAAAGCGATGACTTCGGACGGGCGAGGGAGGGCTTTCTAAGTCCCTAATGGTCACATTCATCTCATCTTCATAAACTGAAGCAAATACTGTAGCTCTCTAAATGTATACACACATGTAAAATGGACTATCCTGTAAACAATTGACTATCAGATATGTTATCCTTATGATGATCAAAATAGACATTTTCTCACTGTGTTCTGGGTCTTTACATAAGAACATTATTTATGATTGGATCTTCATCAAAGATTCAGAGATGAACCAGCTAACTATCACCACCAGTTCTGTACAGACTATATATTCATACACGAAACACAGCCAACTTTCTCTGTACATTATAGGCCCAGGCGACTATGAAATTATTGTAGACAGGTACTCGCAGCCTTACTAGTCTTGATTCTGAAGCTCCTCGCAACTTGTCCTTGGTGTTACTAATGATTGCAATGTAACTGCCGCCTACACATCTATTATATTCTGAGCATGAATTATCATACTGACAAGTACCCAAACAGTGTCAGCTGGTGGATAAGATTTGGCTTAGAAGCTATTAATCTAAGTTGTCAGACAAAAAGTCTTGATGCAGTACCTAGTGACGACTGACAACTTTACATGGCAAAGAAAAAAAAAACTGTCTGTTTTTACTGTTATCATTTACACATTAAACTTGCAAAAGAACATTAATTCAAACTGATAAGCACAAAGAAAGCACTCCACGGAAAGTGGAGTGGCCAGGTCGCGACCACCTGGTCAGGGGTCGTGACTCTGAAGTATAGCATCGGTATCGGTATCGATCAATAATTGAGTTATCCCCAAGATATGGGTATCAGCAAAATGATCGTCATCTGCGATGATGGTAACCTACAACAAGCATTTCATCATAGCAATTTGTTGTACATCTTCACTCTCTTACATTAAAGCATGATACAGCCAGTGTATGATATCCTGTGGTGAACAATGTTTCTTTTTCTCTTAGCTGCAGGAAAGGAATATACTTCATTTAATTCATTTACATAAGGAGGCACTTACTTGTGCAGTATCTAAATTAAATATCATTGAATTAAGATCTCCACAGTTGTAATGCCATATAAGGTCTTCTGTGTTGTAACTGTTTTCAATGGTACCCTCCCTCAGAGCCTCCTGTTGCCATAATGTTCTGTTCAGTAAAAATAAAACCTGAAAGAAACAAACAAGCTAAACGATCAACAGTAGAATACATATTGTATTCAGTAACACAATTGTTTTCAAACTTGTAACTTTTTTTTAACACATTCCTGGCATTAACAATTACTTCACACACGAGTGGACATCCAGGCTAACTATGCAGTCACATGTGAATCCCTTAAATTGCCAAAAGTGGGGATTTGTCGTACTACCAAATACATGGGCTCAAATTGCTCAATACAAAACCATGGTATGGGAACTTCATAAAAGCCCATTCATACTGTTCATTGGCAAAGACAAATTTGCCTCTTGTTTGAATAGTTAGTGAGTAATTACTGTATGTGCAAGTATCAGCCTTGTACAAATTAAACTAAATTTGCACTTTGGCATGGTAGCAAATGTACATGTAGCAACATTTACACTTCATTTGGTAATCACACCACATGAGATTTTGCTCAATATTACCGATGATCATTTGAAAGCCAAGAAGTCAATACCTGTCAAGGTATGATTCGAAAGTTGCAACACCTACATTCTTGAAGTGTTGCATACTTGTCCTGGATAACAGACATCACAACTATTGTATTTCATCTTCATCCTGGCCCAAACTGTGTAAATGGCTAAAACGATGCCCTTCATTTATCACTGTGTAACTGCATCAAACTTCTCTTTTCAGTGTCAAAAAATTGAGAAGATTGCAAAAGCAATGCATATTTTGACCATTACTGTATAGTGATTAGTGACCATACACTACAAGCAGTGGTTTCATTAAAAAATTAGCTATACTGTGTCACATGCATGCTTTTTTTTGTTTGTGATTTCGAAGTTCTCTCTGTCTCTTCTGACCTAGATAAATATGAATTAGCTATTCTAACCTGTTGAGTACGTTGGCAAGGTACATAACCCTTTTAGCATCTGAAATTGTGAAACAATCAATAACAGTAAAAGCATCTTCGTCTTCGCTGCCATATAGATCAATAAACTGCCATAAGCAGATTTTAGACAAAGTTGACTATTCCCAACCTCTAATTTTCGCTCTGATTCTTGACGAAGTTTCTCTTAAATTACAGGCATCTACAGTGCTGTATATTTTTTTATTCAAATATCAAACTTGTTAATGACTCATTTGCTCTGTCAAATTAGAATGCTTTTGCAGTACTCTTGAGTGCAGTGGGGTCTCTATCAATTACAGTACCATACAAAGTCCCAGCGTGAGTACTTTTTACAAGAAACTACACTACTACTGTAAGGTCTTGACTTTTTTTAAAGTTTGCTCCTTTCTTTTAAAATGTTCTAAAGAACTGCAATAACAAATAAGGATTACACTGACCACAATTTTGAAGAAGTATTGTGCATACAGTACAGTACAACATTTGTTGAGATTAAAACAACTACTGTAATTAGATATTATAACCAACTGTAAACTAACTGCAAGAAGTTCTCCGACTCAAACTACAGTAAGTAGTCACATGACTTTCAAAACATGAATGCTGTTCAACTTCAAATGAGGTCTACTGTAAGGCTCATGTAACTGTTACTGTCAAGTTCACACTGACGAAAAGCATTTACTCCTAACATTCTCTGAAACAAGTGTTCATATGGACGAAATTTGTCACAACTGAGGCAAGGAACTTCAGTTTATGGTTCCCCTCCTGACAGGACATATAGACCATAGAATGAGAATCACGACCACCCCTAAAGTTCAGCTTAGCAGGGTACAGTTCGTCAGTGCTTCAACATGTAAATGCCTTGCTGACTACTCTTCACAGAACTTGCGTGTTGAGTGCCTGGCAGCTTGTTGAAAAGACAGTATATTTAAAGTGACTGCATCCGTATACAAAAATAAAAACATTGAAATTCATGTCCACAGATATAGAATATGACTTTCAACATGGTCACGCAAAAAAAATACTAGTTTGTCTTCCCTGCCCACATGCTTTCCCTCCCCCCTCCCCATGAATTTCTTTTGTTGATACTATCAAAAGAAACATTTTTTTAACTGAAATAACTATAGTCCTGACCGCAGACAAGCCTCTCCAAGTCTGCAGCAATGTCTATTAAAGTTGCAACATAGAACTCACTGATACAATGATGAGCATATACATGTAAAAACAGCTTTCTGTGCGGCCAACAGCCATTTACTTATAGGCTTGTAACAAAAAGAAAAAAGGCTGGAACCCAAATTTTTGGAAAAATTCAGACAAGAAACTCTTTTTTTCACTTGGTCTTACATCATTTATGCTTTGTTCCCCCCTCCCCAGCCCCCCAGCACGATTATTTTTAACTATCAAAAGTAAAAGAATTTTCAACTGAAATGCCTTGTCCTGACTCCATGTCTGTAGCAATGTCTAAGTTGCAACATAGCACTCATAAATACAGTGATGAGGCACGTAAAATTACAGTTTTCTAATGCCTGCCAACCGGCCTTTCAGGTAACTGTGTAACAAAAAAAAAGAGGGCCTGCACACACAAATTTCGTGAAAAATTCAGACAAGAAACAAGTTTTTGCCTCTTTAACTAATTTTTTTTTACTTGGCCTTACAGTATTCAGACGATGCAGGTTCAGAAAAAGTTGGTTTCATGTGAAAACTTCTACCACACAAATGGTTTCAAAGTCTTGTAACATGATCTGATAAAAAAGTGTAAGTAAAATACGACAATGTTAAAGGTTGACACAGGAATATGTTAATCTACATGGTGTTCATTTAACTAATGCGATGCAGCTCCTTCACACAGATCAATGAGAAGTACTGCACTTAGTCCACATCAGAATTTCCAAAATGTGCTAAAATCATGAGTACTGTACACTAGTAATGAATATTCAACTGATCACTGATGCCATGCACTGATGAAGTGATCTGACGGTAGTTTATATGTTAACATGTACAGCACCTAATCGTCTGATGCAAATTCCCGATACCGATCAAAGAGCAACGACTTGAATATGTTTTTGAGACCCGGCCCCCAACCGACTGAGACAGGTACCTGTTGCACATTCACTTCTATGTAGGCTGCATGCACTCATAACAAGGACAGTAACTTTTAAACATGACATTTCCATTAGTTTGGAAAGTGTTTTTTCTTTAATTTTTGTTCATTGAATGATGCATTCCATCCATGAACAACCTGGCATGCACATTTTCAAAATAAAAGAATTTCAAACTGAAGAAGTCAGGACCAAACATGATCTGCTTTTGGTTTTTCTGTACACACTACACACGTAATCAATTTACAGAATGCTTTGCAAACTGAATCCAGCTGAATAAATTTAACTAAAAGAAATTAGTGGCAAAGTTTACTCACACAATGAAAAAATCTCAATTTCACCAAACATTTTCTGCACTTGTCTTGTCCTATGCAAATATAATTTGTTGGTATACTTGTTACTTTTGAATTTCTACGGAATTATTTCTCGTGAAATCCTACAGACTGACAAAAGACTACTTCTCTGAAGTAGCAACACTAACTTTTGGTCAGATGCAAACTGATTACAGGTTCTTATCTCTAGCCACAGTTTCCTTTATATTGTGTTCCTTATCAGAGAAAGAAAAGAGAACTTAATGCATCCTTCAAGACAGTTTCATGTTTGCCTATTAAGGTTAACATGCTCAACCCGAACAATGATAAGCAGGACATGTCTATAGTACTATGCATTGTTAACAAGTTCAACCCAAATGAGAAGTGGGAAGGTATATAGCTGTAGCCGTACTGCAACCTGTTAAATTCTATCATAGAAAGAATATGATGAAGTATGTGACACTAACACATGTTGTCCCTTCAATGCAGGCAAAATGAATGCTAAAAGTTACTGTATGTTAATACAGCCAATATCTGACTATACTCCAACAACTTCAGAAGAAGGAAAGTCAGAAAGTGGCATGCGGTTAGAAACTACTCAAAGTCATAATAATATGAGAGGTAAGTACTGTCAAACTGTACGAATAATATTAGAAGAAAATGGCTCTGGTCCTGGATAGGAAGATATCAGGAAGTTGCTCTAAGAAATGATGGGATGAGTATATTAATGCTCATTAAACACTCTGCACTGTACCGATAAAAGTTCAAATTGAGAAGTTTGGATTTTTGACTCAACTGTATTGCAGAGATCTGCATATTCATATCGTACTGACCCCAACGGCTATACAGGGATATAGATACAGCCACATAAGACAACAAAGATCTGATCGCACATCATAATCTGTAACAAAATACACTTTGACCTTGTGAAATTTTTAATTGGACAAGATAGTTTTGCATCTCTATCGACTGCCCAGAATGCACTTACCTGTGAAACATTTAAACCATTTAACGGAACACATTGTTCTTGCACTACTTCTATAGCTCCAACTTGTTTATCCATCTTCACTGCTTCGTTCGTTAAATGCAAATCTAAGACGGGAATGCCTCTGGATTTAATGTCAGCTTCGTTCAAGGTATTAACCATGAGCATGACCCAAATTGGTCTCTTTCTCTCCCAGTTACCGGCGATAGCGTGAAAGAGTTCTTCGTCATATACTCCCCACGACCGCATCATATCTTGGACGTAACCTAGATGGTTTTTTAAGCGCTGGTACATGTTTTCTGGTAACACGGTACTTAAGTTCTCACCACGCGGTAACATTTGACATTTCTTGAGATTTCTGCTCGTATTACTGTCTGTGAGATCCAACTCAAAAAATGCGTTCTCGCTCTCACGAAATGCCTGTTTCGCATTCTCTGGGATGTAGTTCCAAACTTTCGGGTAGGGAACGTGAATCGTCCCAAAAAAGTAAACAGGTGGATCCCTGATGGCTCGCCAAAGGTAAGAGTTACTCATCTGCGGGGGAAAAAAGTGACAGCGAGGATTACACCACACGGTGAACATCAGTCGACCAGATCAAGTCATGTGCCTTACATCCAACTTTACAGTATCATATGTGTGCAAAATATGAAGAACACCTGCTGTGCTGATGTAGATCCATAACTATAAGGAACCTTGAAAGCAAGCAGAAGAATTGACAAACTTTGTCCTTTCCATAAAAAAAGTCTACAGCTCTTATTAAGGGCATACTATTCATTCACTGGTTTTCTCATAATATCCATGCATGTGATGGAAATTGTAAGAACAAATTTTGAGCAAAAAATTGTCACATCGATCTGCAGATCAGGCAAAGTATACAAAAAGGACTTAATGCCCCATTTCTGTGTCAATTAAGTGACTGCTGTGTTGCCATGTTGCGAAAATATTGCTAGACTAGAGGAGATGCATGGCTTGAGCATTCGGGAAAAGACATTTTTGGTTGAATGTCCCAGCTACTCTTGATGAAAAAAAAAATCCAAGCAGCAGGGAAAAAAAGCATGTGCTGGAGCCTGAAGGGGGTTTTGCGTACTGTATGAGTGCTGTGGGATTTTTATGAGATCTAAATGGTGACAGCTGGGGTGAAGCACCATCTCAATTCATAAAAAAAAATATGCAATGATAATTTTCTAGTATGGACGCATGCAGGTTCTATACATAGAATACTGTAGATATGAGATATTCTGCAGACATCACGACCGGCCTGCAGAAAGCTGTAATTTTCACAGATGTATTTTTGCATGGGACATTATACTAGTGTACATGACAGATTAATTTTCATCATGAGATTTGTCCTGCTGAATATCTTCGAACTCATCTGTATCAAGAAAAATGGGTAAACCTTTGATCGATCTGTTACTGTTAAGTAATTCTTACACTAAAAAATTTAGTTACGGGCAGTTTTGCACTATGTAAGATTTGACAAAAGGAAACCAAACCTCTAATTAAGTTTCAACAGCAATTTCTGAGGAATATATTGGCCTTGAGTTAGTTGTTCATACAGACTGAGGCCAAGGCTAAAAATGCGAGTAGGCTTAGTAGTGTTAGTAATTGCCTGACCAATGGCCTTTCAGTTTTACCAAATGTTTTGGTAAAGGAGGCATGAACATCCAAAATTGCAATAACTTTCATTCTACAGTGTTTATTTGTATAAGCAACTACAAACTTAGAAGCATTTATTCAACGTTCGCTTTTTTTCTAGCGCAGTGGAAGTGAAACAGGCCTGTAGCCTAAGTTAGGGTGCGTTAAGTTCTGTAGATGGCAGTTAGCATATACGTAATATTGTGCGAGGTAAGGGAAACATTTGATAAAATAAGTGTCTGCATCAAAACACCGGACTATAACCATACATGGACTAAATGTGGCATGCGTTGTCTTCTGAGCTGAGATGGGGGTAACTGACAAATTAAACACGGCAATATTTCTAATATACTTAATAATACGGCAATTGTTACAACAGTTTGATAACTTTGGCTGATGAACAATCAACGTGATAAACTGTTTCAGAAGTTTGAATGATGATGGAGACAAATAAGCCTACCTTAGAAGAGTTGCCTCCAAAGCAGTGGTTACGCTGTCTTAATTCGATGACAGGTAATCCCTCACTGCGAATAGCCGATGAATAAACTTGAATCACAAATGCTAGTATAAATGCTATTGTACCTAAGCTGAGACCTCGCATTGTCTCTACACCTCTCTCTGTCTAGATTTCCATGGAAAAAAATGTCGTCTCTGCAACAACATCTCCAGAAAAGTAAGCGAGGTGACTATCTCGGACGACCCCAGTGCAGTAGTTAGCCTAACTTTAGTAGGTGAAAATTCGAAATTTCAAACTTTGGGGTGGTTTGAAAATGTCGGCTACGATGTACAGAAAGAAATACGATAGTCGATCTCTATCTTCTTGTAGCTTTCAGACATGTCTTTGAAGTTATCCTCTGGCCTCCCGAAGTTTCTGGTGGTTGTCCTTCACGAGTAAAGATACCAACACGTTCATCACTATCACAACCAAAGGCACGTTTATTTCTCTCGGGCGAACAGTACGTGAAGCTTACTCGCACTTTTCACAGGAGCAAGTGCAACTTGTGTTACCACACACATTTTGCAAATGGTACAATGCAAGCAATCGTTCGGATTCAAGGTTGTAAACATATGAAATCGAATCCCTACAATATGTTTTTTTTTTACACCGGAGTAAATACATAGAACGTCGGCTGACAGTGCACGAAGAAACTGCTCCACAGATTCCACAATACAATCTTGCGGTTCTCAAGTACGAAGAAACGGGTAATTACAGATGTACGTCTCCAAAACTTACTTGTGATGCTTGAGCGTATTTGTGTGTAACAAAACTGACTCCTCTCAGCAGCGGACGGTATGCAACTTTAGTACGCAAAGAAATTCCACGAGACTTTCAATGTCAACAGAGTTTTCTTGTTGAATGGCGATCAGGATTAAGAAACTCTAAAAGGGGGAGGGATTTAGCTCTTCGATCGTCGGCGCCACTGTGAAAAACACTTCCTGATTGGATCAATGATGCTCACAATTGACTTGTGCCAAGTGATTGGTGGGCAAAACGATTACGTCTTATTCGGCGTTAGCTTTTTTTTTACAAGTTCATTCAATAGAAGATCTACGAATGCACTTCTGCAGAAAAAAGATAATAATGATTTAACCTTCCGTGGAATCGTTACGGGTTTGACGATTGCGCAACTGAATTGGAAGGCAGTTCAGGCCAGGAGCTGCCACCCGAAGCTCCCTGGCCAGTCTGACTCATGAAAGCAATCAAAAAGGTAGTTAGTTTTAGCATAGACTTTCTATTGCCATATCACCATCTTCTATGCAAGCAGTCAAAAGAACATCAGTATTTAAATTATATCATATTTAAAGGTAAATAGGGCGCTTATTTTAAAGAAAAAAATCATATTTTAAAAAAATTAAAGAAATATTTGTGGACCCATGTAAGGATGGGTTATTCAGAGTACGCCAGGACGGAGGCCTTCTTTTCAAGAAATACGTCTCTCAAAGATAGGAAGTCAGTCAGTTGTTACTCAAGACTAAATTCTTCACCCAAACTTTAATAATGCCTTGTCCATGGACGATACTTACATGTTAGATCTCAGAAAAGTTCAATTTCAGGCAACATCTTAGAGTGAGTTTCGTATGCTTAATTTTTCTTTTAGAGTCATGTCAATCGAACCGGAAAAAGGGTTAATTTATCACATTTAAAGTTTGAGAGGCCTATATTTTATTTTGTATCACCAACTTACATGAAAGTTACAACTGTAGCAGATACTCAATTGACAATCTTGGGGGAGACACTGCACTTAAAGTACTCAGACACATTCCAATTCAGATATCGACCAAAATATTAAATTGAAACATTCCGGTATTTTTAGAATGAAACATTACAGGGGTTCATGTTTTTGGCCCATTTTGAAGAGAGACGCTGTGATACCGCAGAGATAGCCTACTACCCGCGGGTTTTATAAGCAGGACCGTTTTTTTTTTTTTTAATGACAGTATGCTTTAGTCCACCGGCAAAGCTACAAATTATTCTCAAATGCCACGTCAATACGTCTAAGGCACTTTAGTTTAAAAATTATAGCTCCTGTATTTAACTTCGAACGACTCAAAGTTTGGTATCAAAGGTGGATCTCTTGCAATATCTACAGCGTATCAGTTTAGTTCGCTTACATTAGTGAAATAAATCCCCTACATTGAATGGTCGAGTCTGCCTGCCCTATATCGTTCATCTAACCTCTGGGTTCTCAAATACTATAAAGATTTCTCTAAGGTGTGTTAGATAGTATATCTAGTCCACACGAAATTTCCATAATGTGCTAAAATCATGTCTCGAGAATACCCTTTTCTGCATGATAGAACACGAGGTGATATCGAGAGATAGCATCATGGTTAGGGTTTGTTCCTTCGAAGCAACCACTATCATGTATGATACCATGTGAGGAGTGGCTAGGACAGTAAGCTCAGTATTAATCATAGTTGAAAATGATTATCAAACCAGCAACGGAACAAAGAATGACAAATAGTTAATATTCCCACTCCATCTCCAATTTTGAATGTTTGTAGGCTACTCTGATTTTGTCACCTATTGCAACAAACATATGTACCTAGACCTACATGTACTGTTGTAGAATTAGTTTGTCAGTCTGGGATGGTATCACGGATTTCCCATAATGCAATATAGGCCCTACCACTCTGTGAAACGCTGAAAATTGTTAAAAACAAAAAAAAACATGAATTCCACTCAGAATATGTTACAGAGGTAATGTTAACACCAATAGAAAAGAAAGAAACTTCCTTAATTGTATGGAATTTCAACCTTTTTCAGTGGAATATGCATATCTTTTTAAGCTAAAGGGGCATGCTCAATTGTGTTGATATCGATGATTTTATAATGTTTGAAGGAAATCATGCATGCATTGCATGCCAACCCTTTGAATTATTAGTCGTGTATCTCTATTCCTAACCTTACTGAAAATGCGAGAAATTTGCAGTTTTCAATGAAAAGTATATAGGGTTTCCTACATTATGGTACTGAAAAAGTGTCTTTTAACAGATTTGAAATAAGTGATATTTGATGGTTCTTTACCCTACCATTGCCGCCTCAGTACTGAATGCGACTTGTCCAGAATCTCTTAGTTTTTACCATGGAGTGTGCCATCAACATACGTAACATACGTGTGACAAAATATCATGAACTTTGAAAACCACATCAAGGACACAAGGCTCGATTCTGAAGAATGATTGTATTTCTCAATGGTCACAATCGTGATAAACTGCAGCTAAATACTATCCATACATGAAGATAAATGTACTGCATGGATAAAAAGACACAAAACAATTGGATCTACAGAAAAGTTTGTTACAATGTAGTTCTCTGTTTCCTAACAGCAATAGTGCAACATTTCTAGAATCAGCTCACAATGCAATGCGTGAAGATCACATAAAGCATTGACAGACATTCTAACAGACCGCCCCAGACTATTTTTCAAACTTAAACACTTGTCGTATGCAACGTGGGAGCAGGATTGCTTGTCTTCCCCCCCCCCCCCCATTCGGTCGAATCAGACAGCAAAGGGAATAAATTTCGTCCTTTTGGAGGGTCATACCCTTGCGGAGCCTTGGGAAGGACAATTTATGAAATTTTCATCTTGAAAATTCTGGTACGCTCTGCTTATGCACACTCAGTGCCGATTGCGGTGCCGCTCGGCATAATCCTGGGTGTTCCACTATGATATACTGTATTTTCGTTTGATGTGGCAACGTGACCCCCCCCCCCCCCCTCCCTCACCCTCCCTCACCTTGAAACAACAGTTGTGACGCCTTTGGAGCAAGAGTAAATGCTGAGATTTAACATTCGGACAAATTGGTAAAAAATCTAAATTCAGTACAAAAATCATCCCTGCCCCCTCCCGAAATATTGTGTGTTGATGGCACTATAGTTTTAATTGTGTACGACTGTGAATGCATTCTTACGCATCACCGGCGATGTAGACAAAACCAGGTCATGAGAGTCACCCCACGAATTACAGGCACTTGACGTCAGCAAATTAACCACGTGGTTAATCTGAATATAGAATGATCCACTGTTTGTTTACACTCTCTTCTTTTTTTCCAGCAGAATCACTTATATTCATAAACTATACAAGAATTATGGATTCATTTTTTGCAAGAAAAGTGATGGATATATGAGACTGAAAAATAGCAAACTGACCGAAATTGCTCTGTCTTATGCGATTGCCAATACAAACCAGTTCCGCGAAAACCATCTGAGACCAAAGCCAATATCCAACACAGCTATACGCCCATTTGTGGTGAGGAAGATCCTTGTAGAGGTTAAATATCTCTACAAAGACAATCGAACGACAAGATCTAATTGAAAGAGAATTCAGAGATTTCTGTGTAATTTTGTTATTTAATAATACCATGTTACACTCAGGGGCTGATCCAGTGTGTGTAGCGGGGTACATTAGATTCACCTACAGCGGAAGAGTGTCATCTATCAGAAGGACTTAGATAAAACAGGGAGTTGCTACTTAAAGCAGGATGTGCTGTTTTTCCTGCAATGCCAAAAGCGCACCAAAAGACTGGATATATTTCGTATAGTTGTAAAAAGCTGTACAAACTACCGTAGCACGGCCTATTTGTCCAAAAGAAGCCTAATTTCCTGGAGCAATGTGTTTTTGTTAGTGGGGTCTTCACGCGGAAAAGCCTCACATTTACTACAGGGCCTGGTTCTGCTAACTTATTACCCCCCCCCCAAAAAAAATGAATTACTTTTCTGTCTGCCGTAATTAACAATCTAATGAATGAAATTTCTCCTGAAAGAAACATATCGTAGATGGTATTTTCCAGATTGGTATCGAATGGAAGAGAATGATGGAGAATAGACTATGAAGGCTATTTTTGCTCCTTCAAACAGCACATCCTGCTTTAAGCAGCAACTCCCTGAATAAAATACGGTGATCTCAATCTGGTGTACCAGCTTTTTATCAAAACACTTATGAGAGCAACAGTGACATGTCTGCGTTAAAATATTACCGGTGCAAATACTCCAGATTGTTTTAGTTTGTGAATATGTTAATCTTTGATTTTTTTTTTGTAAGGGGGAGCGGTGTAGGTGCATCCACTAACAGGATCCTCCCTGGTTACTCTTGCTGTTTCTGAACCAGCACTACGGTAAGAATGCTTTTCAATGCATTTCCTTCCATGTTCATCCAAGGAGAAGTTCCGTCGTAGATTTTTGACATTGACATTCCCCTTCTGCAGCACCACCTCATTTAAGTGGCAAAAGAATCACAAGAAAGGAAAAATAAATAACACCAAAATCGTTTTCGATTCCATTGAAAAACCCACAGAGTTGACAAAAGCGATCGAAAGGGCATTTTTAGTATGGAACAACAGAAGGTCACGGTGAGGCGTGTCCCTCTTGCTTGTCTTTTTTCCAATTGTTTGATAAATCACTGATTACTTCGTATACTTTGCCACAGCTGAGTTATGAAAGGTCCTTGAGGTGTCCCACCTCTGCCGTTGACCCGACATGAGCCAGTTTACCAGAAACTGTGAGTCTCTTGAACCCGTCAAAGATCAACTTCACAGGCAGGGCACCACTAGCCGCTGTGAAACAAAAGAAACAAGACTATACATTTCGGATGGGTTGACATTGACAGCCCACAAAAGCTCATTAGAGAAATATGAGGGTTATGCACCCGACAACCGAAATAGCGCAAGCTGTTCATATTTCAAAGTACAATTCGCCCTTGAGGTTCTGGAGCGTAAACTATTTGAGTACGGACTGACAGAAGACTAATGAAAAATACCAACTGTACGATTTGTACTCGTGATATCTTTCATTGATACTGCCTGTAGGGAACATACAGCTAGAATATGAGAAACACCACAATATTTGTCCGAATTCCTGCATGTGTTTGGTTAATGCCATGGGAAACAGACACGGATTCCTCTCGACCTTTTCACCCTCCCCCTGAATTATCTGCTTTGAGATTAACAAAATCAAGACTTTCACACTTCAGATGTAAAATGAGGTGAGAATCCACCAGGGTTAGTTATTATTTTTAGAAAATTTCAAAAGTCCATAATTAAACAAGATCTACAACAAAATGTAAAAAAAATCTTAAAATAGATCCGTTTCAGTCTTAGGGATTAGTCTGAATAGTTGAATTCATTTGTTCCACGATAAGTTGAGATGATAGTGAATAGTCCACGGTAAAAAGGCGATCTCATAGAATATAAATTATACAGAAAAAAAAATTCGTAATTTCATCTTTTTGTAATTTCGTCCTTAGTTTTAGAGCAAAAGTCGAAATTTTAATTTCATGAAACTTTTTGTGAAACTTAATGTCCCTAAGACACCACCGTAACGATGGCCCTTCACCTGGAACGAAGTTTCAAACACGACGGTGAGTTATGGCAATCCTTTAAAGGGAAATAGGGCGTTTAGAATACACCAACATGACATACAAAAGAAATAGCTTTAGTCATTGTTAAACCATCCAGTCTTATCAATAAACACCTGCCAAAGCTTCATCTACTCACAACATTATGTATGTGATGAGTAACGGAAGATGCATCATTTGAATTTTAAAAAGTTTGGGTGAACAAATTAATGTTGAGCAACAAATAACTGAGTTTCTATCTGTGAGGAACTTATTTCTTGAAAAGAAGGCTACTATTCTTCCTTATTTTGAATAATCTATCTTTCTGCGTCCACAAACATTGGTTTTAATAATATGGATGTTTTCTGCAAAACAAACGCCCTATTTTCCCTTTAATACATACTGCAGTTATATTGTCGATGAGTAAGTTCACGTTTAATGCTTAACAGTAATGATAGGTGGACACAAATTCGTTTTTCCTAATCGTTTCTATGTATTCATTTTTATGTCTTTTATGTTTTTCTCAGCTTTCGTTTTCTTGTCTTCGTTTTAAGCACCGTACTAGGTCGATTTGAGATTGCCTGGATAACACTTTTTTATTTGATTTCATTGCCTTTTAAGTTATTAGCCTACGATCTTTTTTTCATTGAAATTTTCGTCCACCTATATAGCACTGTGATGGTCAGCGTGAGAAGTTATTACCATCGCATGAACCCTACATTTTAGCAGGCAAGCTCTGTGAATAATGGCGCCTTAATTAACTTCCTTACGTGACTTCATGTCGGAAGTGATGAAAGTATGAAAGTTTCCGAGAAGCGATCATGGACGGTTTTGATTCAAGATAATATTTGGAATGTAAAACCGGAATTATCCGGGTCAGATTATCATGCCGTTTCGGTGAACTCAAGAGCCCTCACATATACGGCTTTGGGTCAACGTCACGGTGCACGGATCGTACTGCGGCAAGGTTGTCGAGCTATTCCTGTTAGGGGCAATCTCCATTTGAATCACTGTGGTCTGCATCTGTTCCTAAATAGGTCCCATGCAAATAGAGAATTTATATCCAGAGGGGATCGCCTAGTAGTCCATATACGTATTAATGATCGAATAAAGTTGTGATTGTCATATAGCTGCACTCATGTACTGAGACTCATTGCTTCTCTATCCAATGTCTACGAAGGTTCCTGTCTCCATTCACCTGTCAAATTCAATTTTGAATTCATACCATTTTCATTTCATTCTCTTTCATAGCAATATCGATTCTAATACATATACAGAAAAGAAGATAAAAGTGACAAAATAAAGAGACCGAGGGGTAGCAACAAGAGAGCTTATTACGCTAATGGTTCCCACCTACTTTGAACGAAAAGAGAACAAAAACAAAAATAATTTTACAAAAAAAAAACAAAACAAAAGGAGAACAATTAAGCAACAACAAACTCAGGGGAAAAAGCAACACTAAAGGAGAAGACAAACAATCAGTGATAGTTTGCTGTGAGACGGTGTTTGAGATGCTTTTTTACAAAGTGGACAAAGAGTGGCATTCCTTAATATTATCATGTAAATGATTCCAGAATTTTACACCAACGGAACGAACACTTGCAATGTAAGGAGTGCACGATATTAGTGATCTCCTCATTATTCAAGCAGATGCACTCACTCTATATGATAACATCTGTAGGCCTACCTCAAAACTTTTGTTACAAAATTATATTTTGATATCATTGATCGTTTATTGTGAGATGTTTCGCTCCTATTGCTATCATTCACCCGAGTTAGAAATACAGAAAGTATGCAAAAAATTCTACAGACTGAGGTTTTTCGTTAATTTACTTTTTTTTTTTTAAACCGAGTGTAGATCATGTGTCAACTTCACGGATATAAGATAACAACAGAATTGAGTATATGTTCAGAAACTCTGGAAGCGTATACAATTCATGCCAAATACTTTCTTCTTAAAGTATATTGAGGAGTTGCACGAAGAAATTGCTGAGAACTATAGAACCAAGGTGAAGAGCTCTGCAATTTGTCTTCAGAATCGGAATTCTATATAAATGGAAATGTTTATTCACTAAAGGACATGCGGCATTTGTTGGTTTTCTAAATCTCTAGACTCACGGGGAATTCATAGTTTCTTCACTTAAGGAAATTTATACGTTCCAAAAACGAGGAACATTTTTCACTCTTTATAGATGAAAACCGTATCTCAATAGCGAAGAAATATTTTTTTCATGTCGTAATCTCGACTTTGTGAGTCACCTAAGCAGAACTACATGGGTATAAATATCCTTTGTATTTCTTTACAATCTTGACTATCTTAAAAGGAACACTAAATAGTTTAGGTGACATTAATCTCTACAATATTTTAAAGTAACGTAAATGCACAATATACCGATATATATCTACATTGTTACTAGTGTCAAATTTCGAGAGTAATTGACGGGTTTCAATTTCAATGAAAAATTATTGCAAAAAGTTTTTGCAATTATTGTGTAAAATGGACAATGTTTGATGGGAGTTTGATAGAAATTGTGACTATTTTCAACGTTTTTAATGAAAATGTATTTTTCATGCCATTTGTACTTTAAGTTCGTTGTCATGCGCATGCCACTGACAAAAATATAAGTGACCATGCAGAAACACGCTCAAATTTGAAAGTTTCTTGTCATAGGTCATGCAGTTGACAACTTCGGATCACAAGGAGGCAGCTACTATCACTGTAATCATGTTTTATCTTCCAGTGTTTGACGGTCTATGCATGATCACCTTTTTCCGAATATAGTTCTTTCTCTGTATCCACGTCTTTTCAGCCTATTTTTCCAAATTAAAGTTAGTTCACCTATGTATTACATGATGCCATATCCAAGTACAAACTTATTTTTTTTTATCTGTAGCTGTATATTGTGAATATAAGGGCCTATAAGTGCAGTGACTCCACGTATTCGGTTCCGTGAGCTGCAATGGAGCTCTCCCACTGCACATGAATTCCAGATATCATGGAATGTTTGTGTGGGATACGTCACTGTGCTGGGGTTGAGGGTGCCATATGTTTACCGAAACTTACATCCTTCGCTGTCACGCATACATAGTAAACTGTTGAAACACGTCCATCAATTTGTCTCGTTAACTCTGCTCGGCTTCATAAACAAGTAGGCCTACGATATCACACAGACAGAAAACCTAAAAAGCAAGCCATGTGATCATGTAACTTATCTTTTTCACTATATAACAGGTGAAGAAAATATTAATGATGGGCGAGTCTACCAGTCTAAATCCGGTTGTTTAGTGAATCAATAAAGGCAAGAAGTGAAGTTTATATCAGATTATGACAGTAGAGTAATGAAAAGCAAAATCGAGATGGAGACATTCAGTGGTAAGGCATTGTTAAAACTGCACAACTAATGTAATGTATGTTTGTTATGGATCCCGCCATTAGGTCGGTATGTTTGGTAGTCCCCGCCATCCGGTCTTATCACAATGACATGACCATATATCCCTGTCATGATGCCGCAGGCATGATAAAAATGATCACTCCACCCCCCCCTCCGACAAAAAGGACAAAAGAAAACACCCATGCATACCGTAATCAAAGCACGCAAGTCTTCAACAGTATATTAAGACATAGGACATGCTATTCTTTTTAACCTTTGAAAAGAGAACTGTAAGGGGTACTGACGGGCTTATTCATTATCGGGACCAGTGCGCTGAATGTGTTGACTAACTTGATGGCGTTCTTAATATTAAACGAGAAAGGGTGACAGACGAACTGATTTATAACATTTGTTTTGTGTTAGGCTGTACAATTATCAAAGTAGGAGTATTGAATAGTAGGATTCACGTTGTTTAGGATCAGATATTTTTTGGAAAGGGGACATAATTAACATACAACTCTGTATCAGAACATGTGGCCTTTTTTGAGACTCCTTCCTTCACGCTGAAGCTATATCAAAGAACAAGAAAGAGAAGTTACAAACGCTGGCTGCAGAAGGACCTCTGGCGATATATTTAGCCTAACAATCTCAAAATTGTGTGAAACATATCTTAGAGATTTGGTACGTTCGTGAACAAACTCTGAGCCAAGCGACAGACACGGTGTATGATTTGTTTACGGCCTGCGATATAGTTGCTATGTCAGTTGCTGCCATTGCTAAGGGGCCTTAAAGTGGGCGGTGACATCAAAGTGAACGTGTTTCTCATAAATCTTGAGAGTTACAGCACCGGCGAATGTTTTCTCCCAGCAGAGTCGAGTCCGTACCGCTGCAGAAGAGACTGAGGTCGAACACCCCCGCTCGAAGTGCTCCGGTGTACGGTCTCTCGTCCGTACACCAGCTTCCATGATATTACAGCCATGCTATAGATACACACACATACGGAAAGAATGAGCGCAACCGCTTCTGGCGGCATTCACACTCGAAAAACATCAAAATACCCACGGAGGGAATCTCTTTGTGGGAGGGAAATAACTACCCAATTTATGAAATATGAATCTTGATAACGGAACAAATTTCAGAAGTTCGGATACCGATTTCTATTTCTTTCTCTCTTCATTTCCAGAGAAATTTAAGACACCTATGCAAGAATATCCGCCCTTAAACTAAAACGTGATTGGGCCTTCTTTCCTTTTGAGATCCTTTTCAGCTCTCATGGACACTCTATGAAGAAGAAGAAAAAAGGTTTGATGGCTATAAGATTTTAAATGCGATGTAACTGCAGGAACGTAAATGCCGCATTATATGCAAAAGGAGTGATTCCTGAAGTAAAAAAAAAAATAAATATTATCCTGCCTAATCGGTTTTAACCTGGGACTGAATCATGTTTTATTGCATGAAATATAATGATTTTATTGCAATCCTTTGCAATGTGTAGCAAAGTAGCGTATACGTCAATGGCAGAAACATATTTCATGTACAGGGTCTATAATGTAGCGTACTGCATTTGTCAATTGGAAACAACAACAGCTTGAAGCTTCTCTTGAAATTTATCTTCCTTCGTAGATTTTTCTTTCGTTTGTCTTCGCTTAGATTTGACCAAAGGTTTCTATATCTTCAATTACTCATAAATCTTCAAACGTAAATTAGACTTTAGATTAAACCTCGTGCTCTAAGCTATATCACTGGATACGATCATCGACCTCTCACTGCATATGGCATCTGCCAGCAATAGTATATGGTGCAGCAAAAACATCCAAGTTTTCTTCTTTGTTTGAGAAGATGATCAAAAACCCATGGTTGCAAATTATGTATCAGTTGTCATACATTGTCACACTGAATACAAATACAAAATACACCATCGGACCATTGTGTATAGCCTATGTGGTATCGCACAAAAGCCCACTGCTACGCTATTATTTTGTTTTTTTTTTTAATTTTATTGCACAATTTGATTAATTAAATTAACAATTTGATCAATCAAATTATTAGGTTTGTTTATTCAAATTAAAAATTGGGATTTTTGTTTTTCATTTCTGTAATGAAAATCAAAATTCACATGGCCCTTATAAGCTTTCGTTGCATTGTCTGCTGACAAAACCTGTTATAAAATACACAACATCTGATTCCCATTCACTTTTAAAGTTTGATGAAATATTGTGTCGGTACCATAAACGCCAACGGTACCTTATGTTGCTGGTAAGGAGCTTTTGCCACTCGACAGCCTACTGAGCGCGATGTCAAAGAATCCAGAAAAATTTATTACACATTCGTGGCATAAAAACTCATACAATCATATCAAAATACGAAATAAACATTGCTCTCTGAATGACCCTAACTTGGTCTATGACCGTAACATGTAAACAGATTGATGTGTTGACGCATATATAGGTAACCTACAGTATAAACCGATCAGCTGGACTGCCCCGTCACGGGGGCGCAACTGCTTTACTGGTGCAGCAGAGTAGTCGTAAACCGCAGGTGGCCAAACTTTCCGAATCGAGGGCCGGATTGTTACATTTGAACTTCGTTGAGGACAGCACAGGTTGCAAGCATGCCCTCTACTATCCTTCACGTATACTGTAAAAAAACACAAACAAACAAACAAACAAACAAACAAACAAAAAACCCAAAACAACGGAAACGCGTAAGACAACAGATTTGTAAGAAAGAAGAAATAGTCTGCAGTCACAGTTACAGCAAAGAGAATGCCAAAAGTAAAAAAAAAAAAAAAAAAATCGGTGGTCTAGCCATCCGTACATATTAAGTATAGGCCTAAAACATTTGACAATATCATATCACAAGCTTTAATAAAGACACTGTATTTATTGCTTTCCCCCTGTTTTTTTTTTCTCTTTATTTTAGTTACTCTCTTTAATTTCCATTTCTGTTCAAAAGGGAATTTTGCTTGTCATGCATCTCTCCGAGGACCACTGGGGACACAAGAGTGAGGGGGGGGGCATGGAGAATTTCCCCTAGTCTGAACCTTGCTTCCACTTCACCACCCCAACTCAAATGAAGTGACCTAACAAATACATACAATTTTTATATCTATTTTCTGTTTATGTTCATGATGTTGCCTGTACCTGATTCTAAAAAGTAAAAAAAAAGGTAAAGTTTAGCTGAAAGTCACATGCCCAGGGAGACTGGAAAGTGTCTGGATTCCTTCAATCTGAGAGACAATTTTATCATTTATTTTTCATATTGAGCTATACCCTCCAACCAACGGGAGCTCTTCGCCGCTTAGAATGATAGTATCGTTACTGCTTGTCCATCAATCCACTTCAACCCTTTACCCTTCACCCAGACGAAAAGGCTTGTTATACACCACTGCAGCTAACCTCTGAAGAAGGGGTGGGGGGAGGGGGAATTTCCCTGATCTAATCAACTGATTTTTTCTGCCACCATCCCTGCCCCCCCCCCCCCATCTTGTGTGTCGTAGAGTCTTGTCCTTCATCATCGCGTGCTACCGAATGTCGACCTTACAATCACTTAACATTGATAACAAGGTTCCGACATGGAATGACAAGCAAGGAAGAACTTAACTTGGTGTAGTGACCAGGAAAATATTGGTAGGGCCTAAAGGCGGGATCTGTCATACAACATTAAGCCCGGACAGGATTGTGCACAGTTACACGTGGAACGGTGTGGTTTGCATTGTGCCATCACTGAGAATACCACATGATGTCATTCTCCTAATAATTACTTCCACTTCAATGGATTGAACCTCAAATCTACTTTGCGCACCGGTCTTTTGTGAGCTACCGTAGAAAACAACTGTTTCTGTTGTTTATAGTCCGTTCGCGGTCTACCGACAACATGACTCAATGGCAAATTGAAGATGTTCAATAACGTCGGAAGTCATTGAACATCTCAATTGGAAGTCTTTCATTCCATGCGATTTTAATTCCACAAAGAAGTTTGCACAAGTGGGTTCTACGAGGCCCATGTAGAACCTCCTTGTTTGCCAATGCAAATGAGTGAATATTCAGGCAGACGTCAGGTTACATAAAACTGTGTAAGCCTATATGTAATCTCCTTATAGACTGGAATACGGCTACAACTCACCGATGTTCTTCGATATAGAAATCTAATATATACAAATAAATATCGATAGTGAATCAGAATTCTTTTCTATTAGGCTTATGAGCATTTTCGAATACTACTTCCATAGTCCAGTTCTTCACCTTTTAATTGCCCCCATTTTAAGGAACTAGGACCCATATCGGCAGTATACCTACAGCTCCAGACGGTTCTGATTTTTTAGGTTAACAGTGTAACATTGAAGAGCCAGCAGCCGTCAAAACCATTTCAGTGTTGCATTATGACTTATACTTGAGGAATGGTCATGCAACTTTGAGTGAAGAATACCAACTTCGTAACTACCAGGCTGACCTACAAGAATATGTGTGCAAAAAATGATAACTCTATGTACAGCAAACTACGACTCTTCGGATGAAATGACCCCTAGTGTTCACTTCGGAATAACGACTCTTAGCCTGTGCTAGAAGCGGAATAACGGCCCTTCGGAATAACGCCTTCGAATAATTAGGACACTTCTCACACGTACATGTATATCAGAGAGAGGAACATTTTCCATCGAACAAGTACGCGTTCCCTAATTGGTCAGTTCAGCTGTACGAAGTCATAGTAATTTTCACTTCCTTAACTTTTAGTTTATGCGAAATTTAGTAGTATAATAAAACAAATTATAGAATTTGTCTATAGGATTTATAGGAATTAATCACTGTTTATAGGAATTAATCACAGAATTTGTTCATTTGTCTATGGTGCCCCACTAACGATTCTTAATACAGTGACGCAACCGTCTACCGTTTGCATACATTGTTCGAACAAGTGCGAGCTGTACAGGACAATTGTTCAATAAGTGAGAAACATCTCATTGGGAGCCTCCACCACGCTACCTCGGTTCTCGTCGGATACATGGGCGATATGTAACCAGTACCCCTTCACTGAAAGGGTGGCAAAGATGGCGATCTCTTCCTCTTGCCGCAGATGATGCCGACTCATCATCCCGTCATAATGATCCGAGATGCATGCAGCTACGGTCGCTGTAAACAAACATAGCACAAACGTGGTGTTTTTGACCTTGTGATGAAAATTAATCCCAACTTCGTGACGGAGAAATAATCAGATACAACGAAACTGGTTAAAAGGTTTGATGAAGTGGTATACAAAGCACCCCAGGCGGTGTTTACATTACGTTTTTAATATGGAAGTATCAATCAATGCCTACGGGGGTCGAAGGGGGGGGGGGGACATGAGACGCAAATATGTATAAAAAAAAAGGTCTTCCAATATTGGTATCGAAAACCGGTCATTCTCATGATAAGCATGAAAGAAAAACAAACTGAACCGCAGTTGCTGATCACTTTAAATTGATTTAAAAGCCGTATCATAACATGCAAGAGATACCGTAATTCAGGCTGGAAACCAAACTACTTACGGTGTTAACCACTGCAAAATGAAAGTCATAGAAATCAGGCTTCGTAAGAGTTTAATTCGGAATCGGCCTGTTAAATTAAGCACTGGCGTCGCCATGGGTCAGGGGTGGTGGTATATGGGCTCCAAAAATGTATATACCCTCCCGCGAGATTAGTTATGTTGAAGGAGTACAAACTCAAATCCATTAAAGAAGAGAAACATCTTTCTTCATTGTGAACGGAATTCCTAAAAAAAAAAAAGGAAAAACGGGGGGGGGGGGGGAGGAGTGGATTCGACTACCTCTGGATCTCGTTCAATCTTTCACTGTTAAAGATTCATTATAACATATTGACGCTGCTAGCTATTAAGAGCAAGAGATTGATTTAAAACTTAAGGTTAAATGGGGCGAGCGCAGTGGTTTATACGTCCTCAACTTGAGCGTACATACTGTGACAGAGTGCGACAAAATATGCTTAATTTCCCTACATCGGTATCTGAAGAAACTTGAAGAAAGCTGATTTCATGATAAAGATTGTCACCCCTTAACGTCTGTGAGTCCTCTCGAACTTTCTTTTTCTTTTTTTTTCCTGACCTGCACGGTTCCGAACTTCCCGGGAGCTTTGATGAAGCAGACCCAACATGAATGTAGTTCGTCAGTGCTGTAAGTCTTGAAACAGCTCGAGAAAAGGTCTACAACAGTGGCTATAGCCAGCGGGGGTTGGGGGGCAGGGAGAAGAGTTCTCCCACATGAATTTAAGGGACGCTATGTTGATAAATAAAGGAAAGCCAAAACAAAAAGAAAATAGAGAGGAGGGAGGGATGATAAGTTGACGGAGTTTGGGAGAACTGACAGGGGAGGGGACTGGCAAATTGCCAGGCACCACAAGCGTGATCTTTACATCGCATCGAAAACTAAGACGAAAGAGATTAACAACACAATTGAAACAAAGTGTTCGAATGGTGTGAAATCGTTGATTTGGGTTTCGATTGGCCATATATGCGCCTGTTGTCTGTGCGCATTATATACGAATATGCAGCTTGGGGATCATAATCCGTAGCAGAACGATCGACATATTATTTCACGCAAGATGCATTGGCAATACGCCTCCCCGAACTGTGAATCAAAAACTTGGATATTAATGATGTCATGGATTCCTCTTTTTTTTCTTCATCCGTAACGCTGAATAAAAAAAAATCCCCCAAAAGTATTGGTTGTCAATGCCAACTAAAGCTATTGCTAATACGAACCAATATTCTGTCATATTACTATTTAAAAGTACAACTACTTCAATTCTACTACTTAAAGTATGTAAATCCTTCTACTTCAAGGTCATTTTTATTTTTTAATAGAAAGTTAGAAATATTTTACCACGGGTGTATTCTAAGAAATGAAAAAAAAAGAAGAAGCAGAAGTTAACAAGGTCAGAAGTGCCATTCCCTGCAATCTGAGAGGTACTTTTATCATTTTTTTTTTTTGGGGGGGGGGGGGTACACTACGCAAGGTTGTGTAGAGGACGTTTACAAACTTGATGGAGTTATTACTTCCCCCATTTAAATGTTTTCCTCAAAGTCTAATTACACTATAGTGGCAGGGGAACACGGGAGTCTCTCTGCTGTAGCTTACGTAATTCTGTTTTCTTTTGATAAAATAAAATTTTTAGCCTCAGTTATAGGCTTATCGGAAAAATGGGGAAGGCGCGGTTTGCGGCCACCGAGGACATCTGTTTCGTTCGCCACTTACAATGGGGGCTTAAAACATAAAAGGCTCAAACCGTCTGCTAAGTCGAACATTTAATCCGAAAATTTTGTCCACATACTAGCTATAACATTGCCAGTCGCTGTTTTCCGACTTCCAACACGTCAACGGGGATCAATCTGGTGTGTGGACTTTACTGAACGTGGGTGCCCCCTTCAACTCGCGAAAGTTTCCTTATGACCGCGTCAGTCATTTGCATATGGCAAAAGCTCAAGGCCTTTCTCTGATTAGACTCTATAGAGTCTGCTTAGACTGGAAAAGTGTCTGTTCCTAATCTTGGTTCCGCCACCTCTGAAGGAACATCCATACATTTACTGTACTGCTCTTTCCGTTAGAGTGTTTACTCCCCTCATTGATCGCTGCCCTCGCGGTGGACGGCGATCACAGGGACACGCGATTACAAGATGAGTACTTATCCTCGGTTGGGTAAAAGTAGGCTGCAGCTGAAATTGTGAGGAATGTATCAAAGGAGGGGAATTTATTCGCCGAGAAAGACTCTCCAAAGTCTAACATCTAATCTGATAAACTGGTGTATCTTTGGTTCCAAAAGACTGAGATCAAAGAGTGCCTTTTGATTTGTAAAACAGTGGTTCTGACTGTCCAAAGCAACGTTCGGATCAATGCATTGTTCTATGTGATCCTTTCATAGACAGGGTGTGAATAGAGGTTTACTGGGATGTTGCATGCCACACAAAAGAAAAGGTTGCTCGGCAAGAGGTTCATCCCTTATTAGTCGAAACTCTTATCACACTGGGAAAATTTTGAAAGGATTAGGATAAATTAAACTTTTGAATGAGTACTGCACCCTTCTTTAACGTGTATCTGGTTGCATGTGTCTCTCATTGCCTGCATGTCACCTATTGCTTTTGGTGGGGGTCATTGCAACTTGAACACACTAATGGATGCATGAATATATTTCATACTTGGTGTGAAGGTGTTCCACAGTGTACAAATACAGACGTATATTTCATAAAAGGTCCAACATCAACTGAGGTCAGTATTGGTCAGAATATGTCTTCGAGGGAGAGAAAGTTAGGCAGATGTGATATGAAGGTATGCCAAATTCAGTGTTTGAATGTCATTTAAAGCTGGAATATGAGGTGTACTGGTAATCACCTGGTCATCTTTATTCTTTGCCAGTGTTTCAGGGAAGAGAAAGTAGGTTAAAAATTGCCTGCCATAAAATCTGAAAGGAATATGTGCATTCATCTTCCATATATCTGAATTTAAAAATTGTCTGGACAATTTTGTTGGCCCCACAAAATAACTCTCGAAGAAAGCCTAGCCATCAATCACTGTTCCTTGAAATCAAACAGACCAATGGGAATGAATATGAATATTCATGCATGCCAAAAAGGGGCTTAAACAAAGTCTTTTTGTCGTGGCTATAACATATTCGACATTCAGTGGCAAAGTATGACAAATATTCAACTCAAACTCCAGTCTACAAGACATGTAAGTGAATGGTTTCTATCAATTCCATGGACGTCAAAGGTTGGATGGTGTCTGCAGAAACCCATGACTGCAACCATTTTATACCAATATCTGATCATAGCTATGTTGATTAATTGTCCCCCAATCTGATCTAATCTGACATATGACCCTACAGAAAGGTTAGTTCAAATCCGTTCAATGTTTCTCACTCCTGTCCAATAAAAGCTGTCTTATGAGATAACTCACTCCAACTATGAGTGATTAGCATTCTATTTTAATGTTCATGAACGACACCTCAAATGAATGTATAAGACCGCCAACTTTTTAGCACTTTTCCACTAAGTTCGGAGAAGATTTCAGCTGAAACTAGTTGCAACAATCAGAACAGAACTGAATCCAATATTGCTCTGGCATGACTTATGATAAACACAGAGTGCTTAAATCACTAATTTTTTAACTCAGGTCATACGGGGTCACATGTAAAATCTTGTTCTCATCATGATTCAAAGAGTGAACACAATGACAAAACAAACTTGATAAGCAGCTGATTAGTGATGAGCTGATCTCTATTGATTTTTATGAGGGTCAAAGTTCATTTGAGGTAAAACTGAGTTAGGAGTCTACTGAAAAAGTTAAGTATGATGTGAAGTTCAGTTTTGTATAAGACACACATCAATTCTTTTCTCCTCTGTGCAGTGAGGAAAAATTGCAAATGTATAGTAAAAAATGTTTCTACAAGTCATCAGAAAATCTTTTGGTTTATCTAATTCATCAAAGAGAGGGCAACAATAATACCTAGGCCTAAATACTCTACATCCACACCAAAACACATGAAATGTTGTATCTACTTGTGCGCTGAAGTTTGAAGGCGAACGTTCATTACATAGGATGTTATTCTTTGGGTCTTGTGCATTTGAGCCTCAAAACTATCACTCATTCATGTGCTCTTTGATTCCGAGCATAACGAAAGATTTTCTGCCATGCGCATTCAGCTTCATAAAGACAGTATCACTGAATATGCAAACGAATTGTGTACGACTAACTGCCACCCAATGAAAAGATCAATCACTGTTTGGCTTTGTGATCATCTCTTGATCCTTTGCTCTGTAACACGGAAAACACAGAGCAATAAATACTTCTCTACCAAGGGCATTATGTTCTAAATAATTCAGTTTCTCCTTGGATATTGAAACAGACATGGAAACGAAAAAGTGAAGATCCCCTAAAAGTTTCTTCCTCTCCCAATGCTGCCTGTCTGATGTTCTAGATGTACGAAAACAAGCGACAAGTTTGAACTGTCTAGACAAAGGGAAAAAAAAAAGGAGCAATGAGGGTTGCAAATTCCTAGCTGATTTCTGTGACCAGGAACCAACAAGATCCATTGCTATTTATGAGAATGTATCCCTTTGGCATGTTTTCAATAATGACCAAACATAGATGATCTTTGAACTTACATTCCCCGACAAAATATATAGCCTGTGGCCAGAAGATAACTGCATTCAGTTTTTATCAAGATCTCTTTCATGAGGTACATGTAAGAAGGACAGAACAGGCACAGGAAATGATTACGAGGTACTGCCCTACATAATAAGCAACCAGCGATCACCAAACTGAGCTAAAGGGAGCAGTGTGAAGCAAGCCACTGGTTTGCACAACCAATAATTGGTTACAGAATCGGCATCGTTGACTAACTGGTATCAACAAAATTCTTTTCTCTACCAATGATTACAACAGAAATTTGTACTTCTAAAAGTACAATAAGGCAACATAAATTTCAAGGGCTACTATGGGTACCAAATAAGTAATTAACAATGTCCATGAGATGCTTCTTTTCGTCACATGGGAAGAAAGTTTGACACGATCAAGTGCATAAAAATCGTTCCAAGGTGAACCGGGATGTTGGAGCCAATGACTGTTTCACAAAGGTAACACCTTTGCATGTTAGGATGCGTTATAGGTACAGTATTGACGCAGGACTACAGAATCGATGTATGTGCTATAGGCTATGTGTGAATATTCATCAAACTGAAGCCATGGTCATGTCAAAATTGAGTTCAAAGAAGGGATGTTATTAATTATACGTAAATAAAATTACAGTTTGCCAACCAAGTTTGGGGGAATGAGACCCAACATTGTGAACTGTATCTTACAACATGAAAACATCTTCAGGAAACAAATCTGCACATTACAAAGTAAATATGTTGTTGACAAATGGTTGTACGTATGACTAGCTGGGATTTTTCAAATTCAAATGTAATTGAACTTTTGAAGCAAGGTGGTACAGAAGCCAGTGGTAACAGGTTGGTCCTGGGTTCATCTCACGATTCCATTTGATACTTACAGTACGTTACGTCATGAAAGACACTTGCGGACATTTTATGTTTGCGATTGTGATTCAGTCCTACAGTGCGATCATGCTCTAAAGGAATGCACTCAGTTGACTTTTAAAATCATTGCATTGAGAAATAAAAGAAAGCAGAAAAGAAAGCATCCAATAAAATACCAGTGTTCAAAGATGATTGGTTTCTGATTTCTTTGAAAATGAGACCAAATGAAGCTTCTCCATGTGGGCTTTACAGCAGCTTCGTTGTACGGTAAAAAAAATTGTCTGAAATAGCGTTGACTACTACAATGGTAGCATTTTTACACTGCAGTTCTCTTTGAATGGGAAAGTCTTTTGATAAATAATGTGACATCATGGACTACTTTTGGAGGTCCTCCTACAGAATATCCTGAAATAGATGGTTCCTGTGAAGATGTAATGCTCCATAACTTGACATCACCATTCGCAGGTGTCACACCGGCACTGTCGAGCTATGGCTCGACCCTCGAGACTGTTTCATTTCATAAAGAACTTTTTGCTCAGAATTAAAGTTTTCTGACACAATGTTGTTCCTCTAATGATCACGTATCCAAGGTGAGTGTCCTCCGCCACTTCTCACTGTTATGACCTCACTGGTCCACCGCCTCTATTGGGTCTTCTATTGTCTCCTTTACCGCCTCTTCCTCCTCTACCAAAAGCTCCTGTCAGGGAAACAAAGAGAGAAAACAAAACATTTATTAATTGCTGATACTTGCAAATGAAAAATATTCACAATATTTCACATGAAGTACATGTTAAAATTAAAAATACCAAATGCACAAACTGGAAGACAAAACAGAAACGGCAAATCAGGTGATTAGAATAGTCCAACCTCAAATCAGGACCAAGGTGTACTACTGTACATGAAATAAAAGACAAATGAGCAACACCTCTCATGGATACACCAACAATACGGTCCTGAACACTTACATCGCTTATACATAATGTTAAATGGGCTGACCAGTTAAGAGCATGAATCTAGCAGATTTGGGGTGGTGGAACAGGGTTTTGAACGGATGACTGGCAGTTGTCATATTTTAAAAGGACTTAACACACAGTTCTGTGAAGTGTTCCTGTAAGTGGACTATCAAAATGGATTCACCACAGAGTAAGAGTGAAGGATGACTTAAAGACAAATATGCTGGCCATTTTAACAGAAAACACAGTTTTATTTTAAATTTTTCCTTCAAGGTGATTGGTCATATTATTAATACTTCATATGACCCCCATCTCTGCTTGACAATTCTCTCAGAGCATCACTGGTTTATGGCAGGCACAGTTCCAGGGAAATTGTTTCCTTTTTTGGGGGGGGGGGGTAGGGATGGGTAATTCACATTTTACCATCTAAGCAAAGACCCCCCATTGGTTGGTACTGCTCATACCAAGAAAGTTTTAGCCAAAAACAAAGCCCTCAGGTTGCAGTATTAAAATGACACTTCTCTGGTCTCGTTACAAGCATCCAGAAGTTTCAATGAGATGTAATTTTCATAAATAAGGGAAAACAAAAATTTTGCAATTTGCATGATTCAAGTTAACTCTTTTTCACTGGGCAAACCCCCTTAATTTTTCAAGATAACTTCGCATAACTGTACCTCTCAAAGGGTTTCTGATGATAAAATTTATATTACTTTGACAGAAATGTTAAAAAAAAAAAAGCACACACTCACACAAATGGAAATGCGATACCACTGTACATGTCTTTCTCTTTTCATACTTGTGCTTCACCTTGAAAACAATACTAGTTTCACATATAATTTGTGTAAATGGGATCCATTCTTACCTTTGAAATAAGTACTTTTGCAGAGACAGCCGCACTGATAAAATATCATTGCAACAACTTGATTTTAACATGTCAAGAATTACTAGAATTATTTCGTCCTCTCTATAGTGCAAGTGATCCTCTAATTAGATTCTAGATCACACACTGCTCCATGATAATTCTGTCATTTAAAGCAACAGACCCCCTCATTCCCTGAATGATTTAGAGGTGCATGGTGACATCAATGGATGCCGCCCCCAGATTCACCTTGATGGCAGCCAAACAGAAGTCATTATTGAGATGCCTGCCTCTGTCTCCTGTGTGAGCAATCAATCAATCACTCTTGCACTTTTAATTTCTGCTGCATACTATTCAGTTAACTCTTTATGGAATCTGTTTGCATTCCAAAATGTCAAACCAGTTTGTACAAGTTTTTTTTTTTTGACAGTCTATGACAACCATATTACATGCTTCAATAATGTAGACCATGTGTATAAGTCTGAAGCATCCATCTCATATCCAAACCTTCTTTCATCTTATAAACCCTGCATCATACTGTAGCTAGTGGTTTCACTATCTGAGTGACCTGCTGTATGGTAGCCTACATCCACTTGAAAATTTCACCCTAGGGAGAACGCGGCTACAATCAGCAAATGAGATGGCATTTTAATACCATATGTCTTCGGGAGCAGATACCACAATCACCATTCACCACAATTTTGGTCACTTGAACTTGCACTGTAGAGTAAAAGATGGGAGTGCAGTAAAAACTTACTACCAGCGATGGAGCTTTAGAATACATGCTACTGTAGTATGTTGAATGTGGAATCATTTCCTCAGATGGGAGATTTGAGGAGTATCAGGTCACTAAATATCTCTTATTAAACTGTATATTTCGACCACATCTGCATGGTGGTCATGATATGATTGGATGGTGGTACACATAGTCATAGGTTGTTAACTAAACACCCTGTGATGCAGTATTAATGTTTGACAGTAGCCACACTAGTGATCCTTCTCTCGTCGGTGTGTTCTGTACATGTGACACTGGAGACTGTGCTAAATGTCCTCATTATGTGAAGTGCATAATGCATCACATACTTCATACAGAACGATCTTTGACCTTATCTAATCCCTACCTGATAATGGGATTTACACCAAACCACACTGTTTAATCTCCTCTACCAAGTTAGATCCACCCCCCTCTCCCCTTCCCAACTTCATAGCTAGATACTGAAGGTACATTATGCCTGGTCATGAGAACAAACCTGCACACTAGAGAAGAGCAAGCAAAATCGTACCCGCTGGACTAGCCAGAAACTTTTTGGTCAATTTTGCAAGTGAAGGTGCAAAATAAAAAGGCAAAAAAAACCGAGGTTTAGACGCAGCGTACCATAATCCATGGATGTAATTAATGTACACAGTATTAAGCAAATACGGTCATGACATGTGGCATGCATCTAGAAAAGGTTTCATACAAAAGTTTCTCGGCGAAACTCTGAAGGAACTTCTCGTCAGAAAGTGTGCTACTATGCATTAATTATCGTTTTTGAGATCTGGCTCTCCAAATTTGATGAAAATGCAAACATCAGTGATGATGTGAAGTGTTCAATTTGTTAGGCCCAACTAGATGTATTACCACGCGCTTACTGGGTTTCACACTGGTAAGTGATATCGATATTTGTGAAAATAGGTCCTACATGATTAAAAAACACAAAACCCTTAGGGCACATAAAAATCTCAAGTGTCCTTGAAATTAGGGCTAATAATAAACAAAGGATAACATAAGATATACAGTATCATGCAAGTCCCTCTCTTGACATCATGAATTTGCATTCCTTAGCCAATCTTTATTCAGGATGCAGATAAGACAGGAATTTGTCTGTAAAAACATCAATATTGGATGGATTTTGAAGGACTTTGTTTCTATTTTCAACATTTTTAATGAATAATACGGCCACTATTCCAAAATGTCATTTTCATGTCTTTAAAGTATGTTCTAATGAGTATACTAAAGGAATTTCAAGATTAAAAATCTTGATCTAAACATGCAACGATATAGTAAAATTTACAATTTCATCGGACTACATTGCATGAACAGCACACAAACTGTAGTCTTTCTCAAATTCAGTTCAGAGTTTGATCGATACCTTTATAACTTAGAGAGTGTCTATTTAAATGTAGGCACAGTACCAATTTTCTCTTCTGTATCACACTGTGTGAAACTCAACACAGAAGCTTCTACCAAATTCAAGGTATACAGGCCAACTCTAGGACCAAGGATAACAAGAATCACATGTTGTTGACAACTGCAGTACTGCCCGTTCAGGCTTGGCGACCATCTATACGCCAGACTAGCCTGTTCACATTTTGGTGGCAATGTTTGAAAACTCCCGATCACCTTGTAGCTCCTTGCTCAAAAGGGCTGGATGTTATGGTACAGCAAAGTTGTGTCGTTATCTTTCAATCTTTGGCTACTTTGAGGAAGATTCAGCAAGAA
This sequence comes from Stichopus chloronotus, assembly GCA_021234535.1. Lineage (NCBI taxonomy): Eukaryota > Metazoa > Echinodermata > Holothuroidea > Aspidochirotida > Stichopodidae > Stichopus > Stichopus chloronotus. The sequence goes on along the minus strand of CM037839.1, from coordinate 14,243,844 downwards.
TGGAAATGTCAGGCCTGCTACATAATACTCCTAGTCCACGTTACAGATCATTTAAGTCGATTTGTGCAACTTGTTAACATTTTTATTCACACTAGTTCGTTGCTAGAATTTGTCGTTTTCTTTTAACTCTAAAGTATCTATACATGTACACATACTTAATACTGTAACTTAACCTCACTGTAGAAAATGCACAATATATATATATGTATGGTCTACTTTTTAAGTTCTGCTGTACTTCCAATAAGATTGAAAGTAAAAGGCAGCAGAGCTTTAAACTATTTATAAGACAACAGTTTGAGAATGCCTTTAGTCCCGAAGAGAGGAAGGGTGAGAGATAGTGAGAGAAGAATTGACAGATTTGACACCTGCACATCAAAGACAGGCCGCAGGTGCTGCAGAGTTAGGCGAGCCATAATCTGCTAAATGCTGTTGTCTGAGCAGGAAGGTGTTAAATTCCCTCAGGGTACTTCCTATCACAAACAAATGCAAGAATGCAAACTGGTGAGGGGAAACAGTTGAGTAAGAAAAACAATTTTGAAGGTAATTGAAAACCCTCTGCCTCTTTTCAGATTTAAAGGTATATAAGTAGGTCAGAGGATGTTATAAGGTGTGTCAAAAGAGGTATTACAGGTTGTTACATCTTGTCAAACACTGACATGATATTCCACTGGGATTTATGTCCTCCAGTTTTGAGGGCATTCTATATATTTTTTTTTCTGAATTGTAAATTTTAAATCAGCAGTCATTAATTCCTAAAGAAGAAAATTACACGTTACTCTTGTTACCCCTCAGTAACCAGACACTGTCACCGTGGAATGGGCTAATTGTTCTTCTCTTGGCAGAATGATGTTTTTGTCAAAACGTGGCTGTCAATCACCACTGAACAAGAAATTTATATACATTTGTACTTTTTCAAGAAGAGTGCAACCCAGTTTCTTCAGAGAAATCAAATTGGTGATAGAGCATTAGCCTACAAACGTACAGAAACACATGAGATGTTTGCAAGGTATTCCACAATGAAGTTCATTTATGTCATAATATTTCCCACATACCCTACATGGCATTAATGTCTCACTTTTAGAAACATCTTCAGCTACTGAAAATGGCATAATTTAGTGTTTGAGCAGATTCTAACACAGGGAGAGATCAGTTTGGATTTTTAACTGCAAGAGTAATGCCAATGCTTATATGACAATGGCTGCTCTCGATGGTTTTCAAAACATGCGGACTTTTCTCAATGCTGCAAGAATTAGCCTATGCTGTTCATCGAGAGGTTTGTGACAGATTGCACAAATCGTATTTGAATCCATCGAGTTCTTGCCAAAAAGAGGAACGCATAAATCTGGTTCTGAAGACCATTCCCACTTTTCACGATAAAGTAGCATGACCAGGAAGGATTCTTCAAGTACCGCATCGATGGAGGTGCACAGCTACATATTTTGACCGAATATTTTCTAGTTCAGCTGATTGTCCAACTGATGTGACCTTTAACCTCAGGTAATTAATGAACACTGGTGTCACCTTAACAACCTCCTCCTCTAAGGCAGACTAGCGGTCTACACCCACTATATGTCTTTAACACTGCCAGAGGGTAACAAGATGAAAGAGCAGAGCTTATCTTACATCCATGCCTAGTGCAAGTTCTCAGTTGAATAAACACATAGGAGATCAATTTAAATTGAGCATACTCCCAGCTCTCCATCAGGTACAGACCAACAAAATCAAGTCAAAGGTTATGTAAAGGGATTGTTTAATCTAGTAATATCAACAGCTGTTAAGGACAAAACCCAAGTGAGAAGGACCCAGCACAAGCCTCCTCCAAATGAGGGAGAAGTCACTGCATCACAAAAACAAAACAAATTTTGTCACTGAGACATGTTACAGAAACTTAATGTATAGTTAATCATCAGCAGTTCCAAGGTAAGGTACTGCAAAATGTGACATATTTCTGTAGGTACAAACTGTAGGCCTATAAACAAAATCTCCTGAAAATCAGACCTGAAACTATTGGGGTTACACAGAGACCATACTGGAGAAAGCACAAGAGCATAGAGTACAGTATGCAGTTTTACAGAGGGGGTAAGTCCTGTACAGTGTTAAAAGTACCGTTTGAACAGAGTTGGATGCATAGATTTCACTGCAATAGTTTTGTATGAGATTGTGGTGTGCCTACAGTAGCAAGCTGTATGTCCTGAAAACTGACATCATCATTCAAGTTGGCATACGTCAGTTTTATGTGCTCTGATTGGTTGAACCTTCTATGTTGAATTAAATTACATTCCCCTGAGCACTCTCATTGGTCAATATCTGTCTTTACACTGTCCCAAAATGTTCATTGGAAGAAACTGTCGTATAAAGTCGACATTTTTGCCGATTTTAAATTCGCATCTGTTTGTTTCTTGTTACCTTACTGAACACTAATGACAAATTCCTAAAATGTAACTGTCGCATATGCCACATACATGCTAATTTAAATCTGTCAGTCTGTCATGATCTTATTGGAATATAGTGTCCAATGCTAACTCCTGGGATTCTGACTCGAAGGAACTTTCATGTCAAACTAAATTGGCACTGTACGCCAAATTAAATTGTCATCTGTCAGCTTCTCTTGATCTTAATGGAGAATAACAGCACATGACAGCCACTGGAATTAATTCGTTCGACAGTCATTAGCCTGTTAATAGTATAAGAGCCAACATTTGGTAATGTGACAGAAACTTTTCTTCCAAGCATCACTCCAGGAACTCTCATGTGCTGTTATCACCCAATTGGTGAGAGTGCGAATGATGAGAGTTTGAAAACTAGACAGATCTAAACTGATGTAAGTTTAATACTACAAATGACTTTCATCAATCAGAGGTCTGCAGTTACGTGTTATTGTCCAACAGGTTCATGAGAAATTTAGGCCTACAGATGCTGATACTGTGCTTGGCATATGCCTAATGCAGGACCTGCGCAATGTTAGGTGGGCTTGAAGAGGCAGGTCACAGCGGGGAATCACGTTAGTTTACTTCCTCTGTAGACCACAGGCATATGACGTCACAGAGACACAGTGAAGTGCCCTTCCTTGCTCAGGCAGTTAGATGAAAACATGGAGATTCCTGGAATCCAGGTCCTGGAAAAGTCCCTGGAATTTATAAACCACTGAACATACCCTGGCGCACATACATTAACTGAGCATCTAGCTCCGGGCATTCTACACCAGAGCCATACTGTGCATGTCTGCACAGACAGCATCTCCGTCCTTCCACATACACGCGCCTATGCATAGCAATAGGTACTGATCATTTGTTTGCCTCAAGGAGGGCGTCCTTGTTTGTTGTTATGGGACGTCAGTGCAAGGGGTCTACAAGGCATTCATAGACTGTACGTGTCTCTGAAGGTTTTCATTAAACACCATCAAGTTTTACTAAGTTTTGTATATTACAGATGTCCAAAATTATGATTATCTGTCTTAGATAACATCACAAACACAGAACTAAGGCAGTGAAGATTTGAGTTGAAAACCATTACATCAAAATGGGAAGGAAAGAAAGTAAAAATAAAAGTACAAAACCCATTAGAAGCAAACGTTGTTTGGAAATTCCAACCTGCGATTTACAGAATGCAAACAACAATATCACTGGTCATCACAAATGAAAGCACGAAGCAAATTAAGATTTGCGTTCCATGAAAAGTAGGCTTGGTTTGATATACTTGTTTCACAAGACCAGAGTGAGTGTCTCACAGAAAGAAAATATCTACAATCTCTTACCATTTAATGTAAAAATGAGTCATTCCTTTTAGTGAACAGACTTAGCACCACCTTGATCATGACTGCCAAAGTTCTGCACTGTTACCACCAGAAAGTTGCAACTGGAATTTGTGATTCCTTGCAATGTAGAGAAGTAACCTGACTGTGAATGATGATTTGCCAACCAGATGTACAAGGATCTTGCAGATCTGTAACATGCTAGGCTGAGCTACGACCACCTTTGAGTTGCCACTGATCAGCTTACCTACCTCTCCCAAAATAAGTTAAAGGTCAATTATATAAAGGAGGCTTAAAGAGGACAAGAAATGTAAACTAAAATGCCATGCAAACTGATTTTTACTACATTTTTGGACAAACTGATACCCCAAAATGCCTTTGTTGTCCTTGTGACATCATCTAATGTCATGCAATCAATTTGTTAAATTTCAATTTTTTTTTAATTTCAATTTTAAATTTCAATTTTTTAAAGTTCACTATTGGAAGCACTGGAAGCTTTCAATTTTCAAATTTAAATTTAAATTTAAAATTTTAATTTTATAAATTTCACTGGTGGAAGCTCCCCCTTTGAACAAACCTGTAACCTTTAAATAACATTGACCTTAATTAATCTCTGGTGACATCCACTGATCTTTTACCTACACAAAAAATTATATGGATCATATACTCTTGATGGACAACCTACACATCAAGTTCCAGTAGTGTTCCCTTTGTTGCGATACCATATTTACAAGGATTTCAAACTATGACCTATATTGATCTTACTTGACCTTTGACCTCCACAAACAATAAGAGACATCATCCATTAATCAAGAGCTACCGACAATAACAATGTGAAGTTCCAGCAAGATTCACTTCTATGAAAAACAATAAGAACCATCAACTTACAATGGACTACTCACTCAAAAATTTTGAAGATCAAGCTCACTTCCCTTCTTGGGATATCACATTTACAAGCCAAAGTGTCACATACACACACACAGGCCATTGTAAATGCATACAGTATTCCTTCCGCCTTCAGCAAGGAATCAATGAAATACAAACACATACAAGTTTCTCTCTAGCAAACCTCAGTACTTAATTTTTTTTCTTTCTCTCCATCTAAAAGTATAACAACTACTTTTCATTGCACCTGTATGACTTTCTGAACCCTCTGTTGACGGTATGTCAACATGTACAGCATATCACCCAAACACATCCAAGTCTTCTCATCATCACTTGCATTAATAACACTCTGACAGATGTGAAAGGATAAATTGATCATTTATTTCACCCTGACCACTTTAACACAAAATACTTCCACCAGAGGTGCCAATGTATTGCTGCAACAAAGGAAGTTTGTCCCAGCAACCTTTAAACCCTCTCTCTTTATGTCATCACAAACTAAAGATATTGAACAGGTCAGTGTTCTTGAACATTCCATTCTTACCTCCTCTTCCGCCCCTTCCTCTTCCTCTCATGCCACCGCCTCCTCTACCACGACTTTTTGCGACCACCTCTTCCTTCACCATGTCGATGACTTCATCTGGAATTCTGAGGTACTTGATTGTGCTGCCTCTGATGTAACACTCTGGCATCCGCCAAAAACGATCACCATCCTAGGAAATAATTCAGAATAAAATGTCGAGCACTAGACAATGCACAACATGTTCCATTCTGCACAATATTGTCAGACAGAGCAAATTTAACTATTTTTGGGGGATATCTTCCTAAAGAATCAATCGATATATGGTATTTGTGTTTGCTTGATATTGAGTTTGCAGGGGTCAAAATACTGTCAGCTTGAAGAGGGGCACAGCCAAAATGGACAAATTGGCTATAGCCCTATGATATTTCAGAAAACATTAACTAAGGGGAACCATGGCCATCAGTAAGGCCCTGATAGACATGGCTATCAGTGCTGTCGGTTTCAAGCCCTGTGCTTGTTTGAAGAGCCTATGAGTACATTAAGACAAACATGTGAAAATGTAGAGAAAACCACTGCTGGTTCAAAAGAAGTTCAAAGGTGGTCTGGTCATAGATCTTTGGTCATTTGCCTTGACCGTAGAAAGCAACTTGGAAGTGTATGACTAAAAACATTCTGCAGTGCTGATTTGACATTTAACTCAAATGCAAGCTTACTATGTGCACAACAAGCAGTGTTAACAATACATATATGGGACAATTATGGATAACCTCTGCAGGGTTGTAAGCTAGACAAATTTAAGTACCCAGCTCCAAGTAAGAGAAACACCCACTTCTCACAGGGTCTAGAGGTTCACACCAAGACATGGTGGGGTCCCACTATTAAGGGAAAGAATGCACAAAATCTTTGAACGTTAATTCAAAGGTGGCTTCTCCCATCATACTTACTACATTTTGTGAAGTCAGTGCAGTATTGTATTAAAGGCGTAAACTGATTGCAAATGCTGGGGAGGAATAACTACTCCCAGGTGGGAAGCACCTGGCATCCCTCACTGAAGATAAAACCGTGCCTCAGTCTTTAAAAAATACTGATAATCAAAGGAAATATTGATTCCCTTTATACATGTGTACTCTTCAATCAATATTTAGAGAAGCACAGTATTTTCAGTCTCACATTTCAGTATCAACATAGACTCTACCAACCTAACCAGTCATACATATATTTACTAATCATTAGTTTTAGTATTCACAGAGAACCTGCTTGACAGTGTGTATCTGCTCAACCACTACCAAGAAGCATGATCAAAGCAGAAACAGTGTCAGGCCATGTATAATGGCTGCACATGCAGTAGCACTTACCATGTGTGTCTTCACTGCATTGAATAGATGTAATCTTGAAAGGCCCGATTCCTATCACTCAACATTAATGAATACTGCTACCATCATGTGGTGATAGAATTGTTGGAAGACACCTGAGCCAAACAATTCCCATTACTAAGTCCATTCTTCTGTTCTACCATGTAACTAGATTCTGATGATTTGAGCTACCACAGACAAAAAGCAAAAAGCTGTTTACAGATTTGCACGTTTAGGATAGACACTGCTCAAGTTCTGAACTCTCAAAGTACCAAAGATCTCCCCAGAGAGGAAGTGTTTACTTGCTGCTTTGCCCACTAATACACTCAGTGTGTGCAGGAAGCGCAACAGAGTTGCACACACTACTTTGAGATCATTCTTTTCTCTCACATTGTAAATCCTGTGAGCCCACCTTTTTGTTGAACCAGTTGTACTATGAGTCAAAATGAAAAGGTGGTCAAACAAGGTAAATGAGAAAGGTGAGAGGATGTTTTAAAGTTTGCTTTGACAAATGATGCAAAGTATGTTAATGCTTAAAATGTATATATGGTAATATCAAAGCTATGTTTGTTGCTTAGACTTGCTCAGTAAAAAGGGTATGATATGGCACATTTAAGCTTTCTGGAAACTAATAGAAACCCAATTTCACACTTAGAACAGCACTTGATGAAACATAGGTAAAACAGGAAAGTGTTATTTAAATAATAGCCACAATAAATTAAGTTTCATAAAAGAAAACACAAAAAGAATGAAAACATGTATAGTTTGGTTAGCCATTACACTTTTAATTTACATCAGAAATTAAAGACAATGTAATACAATGTGAATATAACTGAGGCAAAGCTGTAGACTTAATTAAATATTCCAGTGGCGTGAGCTATCAAAGGTTCTGTGAGTGGAACACCAAGATATTCACCTGTCAGAATTGAGCTAGTATTGTCTAGGAGTCCTGAAATGTAACTCTTTACCCGTAGCTAGTAGCAATAAAAGATGCATCTATTTAGAGTTGAGTTTGGCCCACTTATGTGTAATTAAATTGCCCTGCCACATTAAGAGTGAGGAACACCAACACATATTGTCTCATGTTAGGTTCACTCAGAAAGAATTGATGTGGCCTGCATCACTCAACTAAAATCTCCAATGGTGAAGAAGAGCCCCACTTTGTGAGATATTTTCTTGTTAATTTGTGCTGTCCTGTTAAAGTCCTTCATGTCTTCTTTCTACCTGATGGGAGGTCTTCACCATCAATGCACAGGAAAATAAACTTTGGCAAATAGCCCCTCTCTAGTTCAAAGTAACAACTCCTGGCCGGCTCCTAACTCCACTTTGCTTTGAATCATGACTTTTGTAACAAAACTTAAAAAAAAAAAGAGTTCATGAAGGTCGTTTTTGTGTGTGTGATTAGCAGCCTGATGTAATTTTTTTTTTTTTTTCACAAGTCTAATAAATTAAAACATTAAAAACAAGCTTGACTTGTTTTCTTTGCTTATAAAGTTATAAGTCATCACTAGTACCACCACATCAATAATTTTGTCTAACAACTTTGATTATTAGCAAGGAGGCTGATTCTTATCCACTTTCACTGTTTAGGTCCCCTGGCAAGTCTGTACAATAAATTCTTGGTCAACATGTAACATTACACTGGCGGCAGTTGTGAAACCAACACCAAGTAGGGTGTTGTGAGTAGCTTCGGAATTACTTCTTGCAGTGAGAACGTGACTCCCAACGATGTCAGAGTTGCCAAAACCTAATGGGAACTTAGGAATATTCAGGACCATCTCTCGGTTGAACCATAAACATGGTTGATCTACTGTTGCTGGTTGATCCACTGTCGCTGGTGGTGGCTAAGGTATTCTTTGCTGTTCACACAGGTCTGGACCTGAGAGAGTCCACTGCATTTTGGCAAAGGTTCTTTTGATGTTGAAAGAACATCTTCGAGGATGAAGTCTCTGCCTCTGTGAGAGGTTCACTTCCACTTTAAGTGTGCGAAACCTGGGCCGGTAGAAAAATGCTCACACGTGGTCTCCGGGTCATCTTAAGACAGACGTGATGCCTATTTAAACAGAAGATGAAACCATAAAAATAAGGTGAATTACGGATAAGAGCAATTTACTGATATTCAAACGTAGAAAATTGTACTTACTAACAGAAAAAGGGAACTGTTGACATAATAGAAAATATTTAATTTGAAGAATTTTAAACATACATGTGGATAAAGGCCTATTGGTATATAAAAATTGATGTACAGATACAACCTCTAAAACATCAATAATTTAGGTTTTTTCAAGCAACATTTTGCAAAATTGAAAAGATATTGGCCGTCAACATTGTCAAATGTATGCTGTAGGCTTTAGTGAATAGCAACAATCATAGTTACTCCAACAAATGCCCCCTTTCCAAAAAACATACCCTTCTGTTTTTAGCACGTTACAAGCCTGGGCCCAGTCTTTAGTTTTATAATTAGGCCTAGCCTTAACTTTGTAGCTAAGTGTTACCAATACATACTGTTAGTGTTAGGCCTAGCCTTCGAACAAGATCACGAGGTAATATTTCCCTCTATTCAAGTGTCATTATTTACTACTACTGGTAGGTATTTACAATTTTTCTCAAAATACTTGTACTACTTGTACTCTTACAATGGCAACAAATATTTTACTGTTAGTGTTAGACTGCACCTCTTTATTCCTACAGTCTAGGTTTACTGTACACTAGCTGAAGTAGCAAAGGCTCAGCATGTACAAATGCTGTACAATAGAAACTGGATTGTCAATGTGTACTACTACTCAAAGTCTTACATGTGTGGCACTACAATAATCAACCAATGAGATTGCTTCATTTTCAGTTGTTATGAACAACAAGATTCCCAGTAAACTTTCAACGAAACTGTCAATGAGAGTGATGGCGCTAGTCTAGAATATTTTAAGAGTTACTACTTACTATTACCAGCATGTAGTGCAGAAAAGTTTTCAGAACCACATATCAACATTATATCAGTATGAGCACAAATAAAAATCCATATTATTGGATATGGAGTGCAATAGTAGATATATCGATAATATAGACGGATCTCAAAAAGGATTGTTCTATTGTTTTCTATTAGTGTACATTGAAGTTTTGCCACAGGTGGATGAAAATGTTAGATGCACATGCTTTCAGAGAAACTGAACAGCCGAAATTTCAAGAAAGAACTGTGAGTATGAAAGTGAAACTAATAAAAGCTTCACACATTACAGCACCTGAATGGCTGATTTTCATTTCTCGACTGATATCCTTTAAAAAAAAAACCTGGATTTTAATTTGCTTACCAACCTGAAAACAATGATCCAAGAACCATGTAATGTAATGGAACTGAAGTGTTTCGGTAAGCGCATTGGGAGTATTGCTGATCCAAACAAATTTGAAAGTTTAGTCACATTGGATAGACTTGAACTGTATGTGTTAAAATGAAGTGACAACTCCATGATGCTTTGGAAAGTAAATACCGTCTTAGAGAGCTTTAAGTAGGATTGGTAGTCTAGGACTCTGATAACGCAAAACACAGCTAAATATTGACCAATCAGAAGGGATCATCTTTGAGCAAGAAGGAACAGTCTTGTATGAGACATGAATAAAAACTGCATAAAACTAGACAAAAGTAAATCACTTACCAAAACTGATGGTCCTTTGTGGTTGTCTCCTGTTTTTATATTGTGCTGCACTCAAGTTGACACTAATTTTCTAACTCACAGTAAGTTTAACAGTTTCCTGCACTGATCTCAAGGGAACGAATTACTCCCTGAAATTTGCTTGAATGGTTGCTGGCAGTGTGGGAGCTAACGATTCCAAGAAGGAGATAGTGTTCAAAATATGGCAATAAGCTCCCAACCCTAATCTCTCACAGCTTTGCCCCATTATCCACAATTATGTCAACTTGGTCGTTCGCTGTGAATCCATCTGCTCCAAGGCACTTCTTTTATGGCCTCCATAAGGATTTCAGATGTATGATGCTCTGGTATAACTCCCGTCCCTCAAATCAAAATGATCCAACTTCTAGTCATTACTGATGTGTTTGAAATACCTCATGATGGTATAAGTGGTCACTCCATGGGAGAACCACGTAGCTGCTGCGGTAGAAAAGGTCGTCGTCCTTTTCGACCTAAACTTTGCTGAATGTTTCTCTCGTCATATTGTAGACTTTGAGATGAGTGTAGGAGTATTTCATGCTTACCTGCGTTTACACACGTAAGAAATGAATTTCAGGGCCCCCTCTTTACTCAAGTCCACTGATGCTTTTTTGTCATCAGCTATCAACCAATATTTCACATCTTGATGGAAAAATGACAAGTGCATGTTTACTCACATCTCTGTGTGGGGACCATTACAAGATGCTTTCAAGTGTTGGGGGAGGGAGGTGGTACATATGGATGGTGCTGTACTCTACCTTTGTAAATGTGCAATGCATAGGGATTAAGAAACTTGGAATTATGAGCAGGATACAGTGCGTGTGTGTGACTGTATTCCTCTAACAGGATCCTCAAACAGCACATAACAAGTTATGTGGAATGATTATTTGTCACAATGACTTCACAGTTTACATTTTGCCATGCTGTGGTTTAGGAAAAATATTCTTGATTTCAATACAAACTGTGAGAATCCAATATTACCAGTGGTCGTCCTACTTCAAATGTGACTTAATGTGTCTTGGCCAAAAAATACCACGCTGCTCTCATTATGGAAAGAAAAAAAAGTGGAATATGCTAATGCATGTAGTCCCTGAATCGAAAAAAAAATGAAGAGAGAACGCTGCAAAACACATTCTTGATGTTTGTTTAGTTTTCACGCGATGATACCATGGATTCAAAGATATCAGAGTATGTGTTACCTGAAGACTAACTCCGTGCAAGGACCATTACCCAACTGTACATGTCTTTATGTTTTCAGTCCTTCACACATGCACAAGCCCAGTTATACTCAGCAGCAGGTCTACTGTAGTGAATGTTTCCCTCAAAAGACAGTATGCAGTGGTGCCCCATCTCCATAGTAACTTGGCTAGAACTATACTGTACTGTATACTCAACTTTTCGTTGCACTGTATTAGCTACACGTGGTGTGCAGTGAAGCCACATACACTCACTGAGACAAATACAAACGTTTCTCAGTTCCTAATGGGCAAAATTAAATTATCAAGTCAAGAGGGAATCAAAGTGAATGTGTTGCTGATTGAAGAAATAATCAAACCCCAAAGAATTTGATCTTACCCTTGATGTGCATATCACCTCCCTCAGATTGATGTTCATCCAGTTGTCACAGGCAACCAAGTGGCCATTGTATGTTTCACCATTTTTCAACTCTACAAGCTAATGACAGAAAAACAGAAATACGGAAGTACACTTTTATACCATCCGATGGTAATTTCACAATACACAACACTAGTATTTCTCAACTGAAATTTTCAGTTGCAGATGTCTTATTTTGCTTTCCATGTTAGCCATGTACAGTAATTGTGGATATGCATATGCATGTCTTTAAAAGTTAAGGATGACTGAAAATTGAAGCATTAAAGCAAACTTCGATGAAAAATTTCAGTTGGTTACAGCAATATGAGACAACATGACACCATCAAACAGGGTTGGAGTCCAGTGGCACTTAACCCCAGTCCAAGCAGAATGGGAGTCCTTGAGGGTCAGAGTTTCCAACTGACGGCATCAGTTGGAATACCTGTACAAAGTAAGGACCTGGTACCCTAGTATCTATCCCAAACAGTAATGAACAGCACTTGCCAAAGGTTCACTGTGTCAACAAATTGGAAGAATTCATTGGAAAATTTAATTCTTAGCTCAAAATCACTTGTATTCTGGTCATATAGAGGCTTACATGGCAATTGTACAGACAAGTACAGCTTGCCAAGCTTATGATACCTTCTGCAATCACAAATATTGAACCAAAATACTTCATGTGAGCCAATCTCAAACTGACTGGAATAGACATTGATTGCTAGTACTCCTATTCAGGACAGGTTACTCTGTCTAGATTCATTTCTCTTCATTTTAGGGTAGTGCTCTGGCATGTACATGAAAAATCCCCAAATGTACTGTACAGCAGGAAAAGCTCATATGTGCTGTAAGCATCACAGTAGAACGACATAGAAAACAATGAGATGCAGGATTCTTGCTACAGGTCAAGCATACACAACAACTCACCATGGGATGATTCTGGGCTGTCCTTAATAGTGATAATGGCAGCTGGAAGGTAAAAAGACATAACAGTAAAACTCATTATTTGCACTGCACTAGGGTTGGGTGGTACCAAGAAAATCAGTACTGGTATTCGCAGCGCATCAGTACCGGGTATACTCAAATTAACGGCACTGACAACGTGTTCAACGTGCTAAAAACAAGAGGTTCTGTGTCTTGTTGAACGTGATAAAAACAACAGGTTTTGAGCCCTATATGCTGTGGAGGTAATACAGTAACTTGTATTCACGTGTTCATGTGAATTCATTGACAAAAAACATCAAACAGCGACGTGAAAAGTTTCATTTGTGCAACTTCAGCACGGTTTGAGAGCTAGTACTGTATACAGCAACTACAGTAAATCGGCCACCAACTTTTTGCCAAAGCGATCAAGTGTCAACATACCCAGTCGCCATTTGCGGCCTAGAAATTCTTAAGTCAGGTGATCTGATTACTGTACATTACTTAGAAATTATTTTGTCACACAAAATCGTTGAATCGTTGTCTTGTTTTATTGTACTTTCTCTAGAAATACAAACAAATTCACTTTCACTGCTTTTCACTTATATACACAAACAACGTACTTTAATGATACAAGCACACAACTGTATGTGCATTGTATAGTACTGTTGCTTGAAGCGAGCGAGTCACTGTACTATTTCAACAGGAAATTTTCACCTGTTGATCACCTCCTTAGGTCCAAGCTGAGCAAGCTGTCTATGCCCCGCCATAAAGACCTCAGTGTCAAATGACTGACAGCCTTGAAGTGAAAGATATTGTGTACAAGTTTGTAGATAGATTCGTAGACTTTACTTCCCGTGATTTTGTACAGCCAATCATGAGGTTAAACTGCTAGTAGGCAGGACTTCTGTTCATAAGATGCAAGGCAGGAAAGTTGCTTATGATTATGAATCGCGGGAATTCTCAATCCAGCTTAAGTGCTGATGTGAATGAAATTTTCATTATTAATAGCATCAATTCAGTGATGTACAAATGTTCCCGTTTGTCGCAATTCATAGCATACAGCAATTAATGCAGGGAAAACCTTCTCTTTCACCAAGTGTGCCTGCCTGCCTATTGCTGCAGTCAAGGTTGACAGTTTGGCATTGAAAATGCCAAAATAGGCAAATTGGGTTTGGTTTTTGCCTTTGTGTGCCAGTAAAAATTAAAAGTGCATGCATTTTGGTGCTTTTGGGGAATTATTGAAACGTAATTGTATGAATCAACACTGAATCCACGCATGAAGTAATGGTGTGAGTCTGATTACATTTTGGGTGTGAAGGAGTAACTTAGACATCGAATCCGTGGATCCAGATTCACAATAAATCTCTCGAGTGGCGGAGTATTCTACAGTTATACTATGTCACTCAGTTAGAAATTTAGCCTAGCCAAGTTGCCAATGCAAGTGCAGAACTATTGGAACTAGTAACATTAATATTTTATGTTGACATTGTTGTACCGCAGCAGCCTACGTTACTCGTTAGGCCTTAACTGTAACTGTAGTTACATGTTGTAACTTCAGACTAGAGTTAGAACAAACCCATGCTAAACTTCTTGTATTTGTATCGAGGACGCTAGCCTAAGTGCGCGCACTTCAAAACCAACGCAGGGTAATTTACGGAAGATACACTAACCATTTTGTTTGCCTTGGAAGACGGAAAACGGCGAATTTAAAAAATGTCGCAATTCAGTTCCTGACAGCTTTTCAAAGAATACTTTCTAGATCTAACAGGATCTTGACTTGAGAGAATCGTTCTTTCCCTCACATTAGCTAGTACTGTAGACTAGTTAGGCCTAGGTTCTAACTATCTAGTTCTTTGGTACGGTTCTAAGTAAAAGGAGTATGTACCAACGTTGTTGCAAACACAGTACGATGATACTGTACTGTTGTACAAGTAGCTCTTGTTCAGAATCGCTGATATCTATGGGCTATGGAAATAGAGCTGGTCTGCTTATCATATAGAGCTCAGTGAACAGAGTCCACTTAGAGAGATACATATGTGTACTATATGGTCTCCAATTGAGCACACCATCTTTTGCATATGTCCATGGAACGCGACGTACACAGTGCAGGGCGGTGCCATCAGACAACTCCTTGGACAGAGTGCCATATCTTGATAGACTGACGTACAGTTGTACAATGAGGTGCATGTTTTAGGCTGGATGATTATGTCTGCTAACAATGTCATTTTCCATGAAAGTTCCCCAAATGGACCTGAGATGTTCTCGTAAAAAAAGGAATCATGTCCATGAAGTGCTTTTCATGGAGGATTTTAAAGTGCTCAGAGTAACGGCACATGCAGATTTGAGGAATACTTTGATTCACATGCAATTTCTGGGAATGCGTTTGACGCACACTTCACTATGATAAACAGTGCGTATATCAGGATAATAGCATATTTTGCAATTACCCCTTATGTAAACTTGTATCTGATAAGATTAATCGATCGTAACTACTATGAAATGCCAGACATTGTTGAAATAACATAGAGTAAAGTACATTCCTCAGATGTTGCCATGACAGGGGCAGGACCTTAAAAATATCATTCAGTAATCACTGCCGCTAGTTTTACCACGCCAGGTCAGACTAGATATGATGTCGAGAAAGGAAAATATGAAGGAAGAATCCTTAGTACAAGAACAAAATTGTGAAAAGACTACAAAAAAAGTGTCTTAATTCTGATCATGGAAAATATAAATATTTGCCTGAAAATTGTCTGTATTTCTTATATATTTCTTTGTTTTTTTTTGTAAATTTACAAATATTTTTAACAGTGTATCATGGTATTGTAGAGATGTGTATTGTTCTTATTGAACTGTACGTGGGCAGAGGGACAGCAACCATATACAGAGGTATGCGATACAAGGATCAGAAGCAATGATTATCATGCTTGCATATACAGTACACCATTGGGAGTTTGACTCAATCAAGTCCTTTATTTGGGGAGCAACAAAATACAACTGCCAAAATAGTTATTACGCCCTATCCCAACCAAACTATTCCCCGAATTCTAGTTCCCGTTTACACGATCCACTCAACACAATGAGCACAATTGTAGGGCAAACCACTGAATGTGGATCAAGAGAGGTTGAACGAAAGGACTGCCTCTCGAAAATGAGAAGTGTGCCTAGGTACTGTCTGTGACGTCATGGGCAGTACAAAATCTATTCAAGTTATCACCAGTTTGGTTCTTTTTATGTGAGAAAATAATGTAAATTACATCAAAATGTAACTTGGGAAAATTCAGATATTTTCAAGAAATTAAAGACATTTCTAAAATAAGTGAAAATATCCTTAAATCTCCCTAGTGATTTGAGAGTGAACAGTGAACAGCTAATTGTCATCATAGGTGCACACATTGATGTTGTTTACTGAGGCATCACAGTCTTTGTTGTCCTATTTCTTTTATCATTACAGTGTTCGACTGTATGATTTATGCACGTATGGCAAGCCGTTTTACTTTTTGTTCTGTATTTAATGATATCAGTAAATAATTGCAGATATCATTAAATAATTTACTGATATCAAAAAAGGGAATTTTAGATATCAGTAAATGATTTAAAGATATCAGTAATTGCCACGAATTTGTGTTATCAAAAACTGAAATCTTGATATCAGAAAATCATTTCATGATATCAGTAAATCATTTAAAGATATCTCAAAATGAATTAAAGATGTATTTAAATATTGCGGACATATCACAAATTCGACCTTATTTAATGATGTCATGAATTCGAATTAACGATATGTACATATCACTAATTCGGATGTAATGATATCAAGAATTGGAATTAAGGATATGTACATATCACTAATTCGAATTATTGATAACATTAAATATGGCGGACATATCACGAATTCAGCCTTATTTAATGATATCAATAATTCGAATTAAAGATATGTATTGATATGTAGTTGTTGATATCACTAATTCGGAATTAATGATATCAACAATTCGAATTATGAATTCGTGATATGTCCGCCATATTTAATGATATCAAAAATTCGAATTAGTGGTATGTACATATCGTTAATTCCAATTAGTGATATCATTAAAGGTGGAGAAATTTTGGATATGTGCGTCATTTTTACCGATATCTACAATCCATTTACTGGTATCTGTGAACAAATTTTTGCTATCATAAATAGAATTAATGATATCTGAAAACTGCTCCCATTTTAAGATATCAGTTATTCTTTTTCTGATATTAAAAATTCTATTTCGTGATATCATTAAAACATTTAATGATATCATCAATTGAACTACACTAATTACAGACATCTTTAAATAATTTAAGATATCATTAAAAGAATTAAAGATATCAGTAAATGATTTGATATTTATTTTATTTATTGATAGTTATTTGCTGATATCATTAAATACAGAATAAAAAGTAAAACGGCTTGCCATATGCACGCACCATCACACACAACCCAGAGAAACCTGCAATTTCTGTGAATTCCCTCCCCCACCACGTTTGAAGAGGGCGCTACTACCCATACGTTTCTAAGATATTCTGTACGCGTTGGAGTATCATGTCTTCCCTTAGATGTATCATCTTTGCTATCACCATGTGGCATGCATGCATGCTATCAGTATCAGTTGCACTACACTGGCTATAGTCCCATCACTTTCTGAATTCTTCAGTACAGACTAACGTTACCCCCTACACTGCAGTACTAGTACTACGTGGCGAAGTTGCCAACGATTTCTCGCACATCTGACATTGACGACCGTATCCTTAGTAAAAAAAAGTGAGAAAGGCCCGAGCCTACGTTGCTATTGTTGAATTTATTGCTTTATTTACAAGATTCTTTCCAACCCAGTCTGGACTCAAATATTCCCTGTGTAGTGTAGGCTATGTTTCATGCTAAATCATAATAGGCCAAGGGGAGTCCTAACGTTAGGCGTAAAGCGAGCTGCGATGAATAATACGTGGTTAGGCTACAGTGATGTTGAAGTTATGCCAGCGTAAAACTAAACGTCCAGTTGAACTTTAGCCTAACCCTACTTAGGCTATTGCCAGCCTACATTGTTACAATGGCTACACCACCTATAGTCTAAGCCATAAGGTTTTTCATCGGGGGGGGGGGGGGGGGAGGTGAGGGAGGCTGGCAGGATTGCAGAAAATGGCACTTCCCAGCCTCTCTGACCCTGTGCATTAAACAAGTTGAGGAATTTTTTCCCGGTTGGAAAGCTTGCAAAATGCGCTTGGGATCTGTGTTCTTTTTTTGTGGCTGGGCAATCATGCTGTGATCTTTGCATGGGGGATAAATCCTCCGTGTACAGCAAACTTTCCAATCTGGCATTTTGTGTGTTTGTGAAGTTTCCAAAACTTCTTCTTTATTATACAAACCAAAACTTCTTTGATCTAATTGCCAGTTTTTTCCATGGAAGTGATGAAAAATATGTACTTAGGCCTAAAAGTTTCAAGAACAGATTGCAAAGTTTTTGTCATATGCAAATTTTGACTTGCACTCTGACTGGTTGTGCCAGTTGGGTTTGGCTAAGAGAGTGAAAGTCACAAAAATTGCATCAGGAAAATGATGAAAACACAGTTTTTTTTTCATTAAATTTTTTCATTGGTCATTATGATGAACTAGGATATAATTTGAACAAGGGTGGGGGTTTTGGACCAGAGAGGGATGTTACCGTATGTGCATGACAGTCAGCTTTAAGTACTAGTGTAATGAAATGTTTAATTGCAAAATGTTTAAACGTTATTTTGAAATTAGATTTTCTTGGTGCATATGCATTTTCAAACAAGTAATGAAACTTTTGCTAAAATTGCTAAGTAGTGACAATGTTTTGCTGCCATATTTGGAGCAAGCAAGCAGTGGATACAAATCTATAGCTTTCATTCTCTTAGCCTCAAGAGATAGTGAATTACCTATCATTACACTAATTAAACCCTTCGTTTGAGTGTTCCAAATTTGCTGCCTTTATTGAGTGGCCTTTGCAGTCTGTGTCATATTTACAGCTAGACTTTCGTTGCATTTCATTTCAGACAACAACTATGGCATCTGCTTTACTTCATGAAGACATCTGGTTTGATAGACAGTTGGTTGAGGATGCTGAATATAAGTTTTACCAGCATCTTGCTGCCAAACATGCTGGTCTCAGTGTACAGGTTGGTATGACACCAGATTAAATCAACAGAGGTCTGCTAGATGACATAATAAACATGAACCGAGGTATGAATGGAAAATAACCCCCAAGTCGATTCCCCTCTTGACAGTTTCTCCTGCCAAATTCCCTATTGGACAACCTCCTATTATTTCCACCTGAACAATTGCCAACCCAGGGAATTCCACATAGGACAATCCCTCTGACGATTCCTACAGGAAAAAGATTAGGGTTATGGAAAGAGAGGAATTTCCAAGGGGAACTTGTACAGGAAGGGGGGGGGGGATTTTCTGGGGATTGAGTTGATGCCAACCAGTAGAGCACTGTTTGGAATTATTTAATTATTCTTTACCTAGATTTGAATTCAGAATACTCATGCATATGACAGTGATTTGATTTCTTCTTGCTGAAGGTAAGGAATGAAGGTGTGTGGGTGTTAATGTCTTGGCCTGTAAGCAGTGTAGTTACAGTCTTACCAAAACATGCTTGCACTCCAAATTTAGTAGAAATTGGTTAACTGTCATGTAATGTTGAGTGCATATACTTCAGCAATTAAAACTGTCATGAATTTTAGTCTTGCTGTGTTGGTAGCCATGAGAAAGCAAGATGAAATGTATTTTATCTTTGGGATGTCGATATCAGTTTGAGGTCAACGAGGGACAAAGTATGAAAAGGTTCTAAAACTCTTTAAAGGTTGTGTGACATGCATCTAAAAAAGCGCACCCTTCATTCATAAGTTGCAAAGAATAACCCTGTGTGAAATCCATTCGAATTTTTTTTTTTTTGAGATACAACTTTTCAAAGTGTGAGCAAAATGCAAAACAGATGATTGGAGTGTTGCACAGTGTCAGTATTTCTTTTGTTAAGCCTATATATTTTGCCTCTTAATTACTGAGTTTCATGTTTGTAAGTGATACCGTATTTTTGGTGAAGAAAATACTTGCTTCCAAAGGAAAACCCTCCTGGCATATAAAATTCTCAAATGTCCTGGAAATAAAGGTTACAGAAACAAACGATTAACATGAGACATATCATAGGATTCCATCTCTTGATGTCACAAATTTGCTCACTTAGACAATGTTTATTCATGATACAGGTGGGAGACACTAATTTTCCTGTAAATTGGTCAATCTTTGACAGATTTTGATGGAATTTGTGGCTATTTTTTATATTTTCAATGCTGAATGTACCCAAACCTTCAAAATGTCATTTTCATGTCACACAACTTTTAAGTCAGTACAGATTTCTTGAACTTTAAAACTTGATGCATATGTATCCTTGACAAAGAAGTTGCTTCCTGTTCTTTTTCTTATAGCTCAAAGATTCTGTCAGATAACCATTGGTTTCAAAGTCTGCAATATTTTGTATGGAATATTCTTCAGAACTTCTTTTTTTTCATATATTTTAACCTCGAGTGTAGGTTTTCCTTTATAATGAGTAAATTTAACCAAGTTGATCTTACATGTTTTTCATAAAAGTAAAGGTTACTTCAGTCAATAGAGGTCAAAGTCTCGAAAAATCATAGGAGATTGTAAAAGAGTTTGTACTGTGTCAAAAGTATCCTAACAGTTCCAAGGAAATTAAAACAGATTCAAAGGTTGAAAAGAACATTGTGGATACAGTCAACTCAATATGTATAATGTTGCATTATGAGCTTAAAACATGGCTCAGTATGTACTCAGATTGCATTGAGCAAGTAAGGTCCCTGCTTCTTTTAATTCTATGTATCGTTTTTCATGAGTCTCCAAGGTAATATGGAGCCAGCAGTGTTCAGATGGTTTAAAACTAAAATTCAACCAAAGTCTCTTTTTATAACTTGTCTGAAATTCAAATCTGTTTTGCATGGTGATGTTCCAAAGAGTAAGCACTGCCTTGATCTAGCAGACAGCTTGATAGGTTGGAAGCCATTGGTGACTCGATGATCTGTGTTAATTATCACTAGGATCAACAAAGGCAACAGTCTTGATCACAAAAGAAGTTAAGGTGGGTATATATTCATTCTTTTACAGTCCATCAACTCTGCAAAACTCTTTGATTTTTGGTCAATGTTTAAAAAGATATCTGTAGGTGAATCATAATGCAAAATTTATTTCTCCTATATGGCGAGGAATTTCAAAGTCCATTCCTAAATCCCAAACTTACAATGTTCATAATCCATATTGATGATGAGTTGCCCCCATGGATTGTGGTGAAGGTCAAAGATTATTGGAGGTAACTAACATCCAAAGGTGATAGGTTTTTCCATTTGATGCCATTTCCTCCTTTGAAGAGATAAGCTCTAACATTTTGACGATAATTTAGGTCAGGGAATCAAGTGGTAAAATTCTTTGTGGTATTTTCTTGATGCGGGATATTGAAGAGAAAGTCCTAGGTGACGTGTGGATGCAACAAAGGTGGACTGGCTACTTCTGTCCTAATTCCAAAGTAATGCTGGGAAATGGGGCCTTCACCAGTGCTGTTAAAGTCACAAGCATTCCTTGTGGAATTTGGCCTATTTTTGACAAAAGGAGTGATTTTATGTTGTCATAGAACTTCTGCACCAAATCAGGAAGTTCCAAATGCTTTCTTTATCTTTTGCTCTTGGTGATATCATTGGGTTTGAAACGGAAAAAAACGGGGGGTAAAAAATGGGAAGCTATATTACTATGAGTGTGAACTTAGATGTGTGCTCAATGCACTCCCAGTACAAATCAGTGACCTTACCATCTTTGACTTTGTGGTATTCACATACAAATATAGCAACATAGTAAAGCTGTTCTTCTGGTATAAATTGAAGCTACATTTTTGTCCTATATATTTGACTTAGGGCATAATGTTAGTGCTGAATTTAAGTGCTGTTATTCCCTAACACAATGTTTTATGTTTGTAAACTTGAGGTGTTACTGATAGTAGCTTTATCTAGACTGCAAGTTTGATTTTTACAATGCTACTTAGCCTCTGCTGCCTTATTTGAGATTGATTGGGGTAGTGTATGTCAACAGAGAACAGATTTGTTGCTCAGAAAATGATTACTCCATACAGGGTGTTTTGAATCTGGAGACCTTATTCCACTTATTTTTTTCATTGTTTGTTTGTTTCATTTTGTTTGTTTGTGTGCTTGTATGTATGTTTGCTTTTTAAGAGAGAGAGAGAGACTGTGATGGAGGGACTGTGACGCATTGTGCAGATTACATGAATGAGTGACCACTGTTATATTTCAGCAGCCAATGATGTCATTGTTTCAGGTGACATTGTTGTATTTTTTTTTCTAGATCATTGTCCTTGTAATGGCTCATTTCAAACTATTTGTGACAAAACAAATTCTTGAAAATATCTTTGTATATGAATGAGATTAAATATTGCATTACTAGTCAAGAGCTTGGCTAACATACTTTAAGAAAGAAAACAGAAATTAAGTTGTGTCAAAAGTGTTCCAAGGGCATCTCTTACAGGGTATATAGAAAATTGGTACAGACCCATGGGTTATCATGACATTCATATACTGCATTAATGACTTTTCATATACCATTTCATCTCATTGGAATGCATGTGATATACCCAAGTTTTACTGCCGTATCATGTGCCGGCATTTTAGATCAGAGGCATGTGCAGTAGTGAATTGTGTCGTATGTTGTATCTTGGAGAATGGAGGTCAAGGGTCACACAGCGACCCATCTGGATCTATTGATTGTATAAAGTATCAAAAGTGTGTCTTTTCCTAAACATATATGTCAATGAAGAAGTTCAGTGGTACTCCTGGTGACTGGTCAAGATCTCCATAAACATTCTAAAGAACAATCACAATTCACAAATGTGATAAGGACTGCCTGTCAGACAACCAAGCAGCTTTAACTAAAAGCAGACTCATTTAGACTACATAGTAAGGAATACTGGCAATATATTAGCATTGTGAGGAGCAAAATGCTGGTATGCCCATGGTTCCATGTGTGGCAACCATATTTATTGTATTCTTTGCATCACTTTTGGTAGAGCAGCATACTCTTGAAAGGGCAACCACTGTTTGCATGTTAGTTGTCTATTGGATAAAAAAATGAAATTCCCTAACTTTTAACCTGCCCATCAATGAGTGTTAATGGCTTTGGTGTTTGGGTTATACTGTACATGAATTTAGGCCAGAGCTTATTTTATGGCCGTACAATGTAGGACCATTGGGAGCATTTTCATGCTCGAAGTTGGCCCAGTAATCACAACTTGTAAGGGTTGTAGTCAGTTCAAGTATACACTTGTGCTGTAGGAAGCTCCAATCGCAACAGTACCAAGCATCCCTGCTCAGTGCTAACAATTGCTTACTACCACAATTGGAGCAAACGCTACATTATCTGAGAGCATTGAAAGTACTGCAACAGCTCCCTCAGTGTGACTTATTGATCATTCCACAAGTAATACCAGTATAAATAATCCATATTTGTTAAAAAGGAATATGTATATACCATCAAATATCGAAATCAGACAATAAGTCAGAAAGAAAATTACAGCCAAGTGTTAATTAGTATCAGATTACTCAATATGTGACAAAGAAATAAATGGTGATTGAAATTAGATGATAATGATAAAGTATTAAAAAATATATTTTGCAGTACGATATACAAAAGAGTTAACTTTGCACAGTTGAATTTAGTATTTTGGGATGGTAATATTAAGTAAGTTTCTGGTGGATTTAGAGAACACTTGTGAGAATGAATTATCGTATGCAACGGGTGCATTTCATCTAAAATTTCGCTTGTCATTTCTCAACGTCTCAGTGCAGTATTTAAAGCTGATGAAAACAAAAGTGCCGAAAAGTATCACTAGTGTTGAGTTATTTGTGCAACCTTGGCACAGTATGGCAGCTCCTTTCTCTGTCTGGCCAACAGTGAAATTGCAGTGCTTTTCTTTCGTTCTGCTCGAATTATTAAAACAGATGGCCCTAGTTGCAACACGGTGCATGTGATGCCTCACAGCTTACAGTGCCTCGAGATGCAGTATATATATGCTGAATTTTGATCTTAGCACTATGAAAGGTAGTCCTTTACGTAAAAGAATTGATCCCATTTTTAAGGTTGGCAAAGGGCTGTAATTTGACAGCCTTGTACACATAACACATCTATCTCAAAGTTGCTTGATCATCATGGCTCATAATGAGAAGGTTTTTTTTTTCTTTTTAATGAAATTTTAATTTAAAAACTGTTTTGAAAGTTGCATACATGAAATATCACGCTGCAAAGCTTATTTGGACTCAAGCTTGGTACACAGGTACATCGGGTGGGTAGGTGATCCCCACAGTGATTCGTGCAGGTCAAATTTTATTTGACGTCAATGGAACTTAGAAGTTTGAGAAGCAAGTAATTAGAAATCTTCCTTTGAGTTTGAGACAAGGTTTGTAGATACAGTAGCTAGTTTGTAGTGTTGAGGAGATGATTCCCATCGGTACCAATCAAATCTTTCCAGTAACAGATGACTATGCTGAGAAGTAGTTGGAAGTAGAAAATGTTTTGCCGTTGAAGAACAAGGCAAAGATAAGGAGAATGCATAATTATGCAGCACACCACATTTTGATGTGTTTCATTGTACACATTGAGAAATCACCTTAATAGCATATTGCAGGGCATCCCAAACTACATGTCACAAACAGAGAATATTCAATAATGACCATATAAGCCATTTTCCCATAAAAGTGACACCCACTTGGTCACCAAAGATACTGGGATAGGAAAGCATTGTAAGAGAAATAGCGTTTGAGACAGCCTCATGGATAATTCATAATAATGGCATAATGACATAAAAGTCACATAATAGTTTTGTTGTCTTTTGTTTTTGTGCTACTTCTAGATCACAGGCTCCGTTGGTCTATTTCAAAATTTTGACGGTTTCAAATGAATTGTATATACAAAGACTCGAAGCAGACTGAAAGTTGTTGACATGTAGTTTCAGTTTTATATGTGGACTTGACGAGAATATTTTGAATATTTCCTGGCCTACTTTCTTAAGCGGAAGGGTCAGTACTTTCCAAACATAAACACACTTAAGTTACAGATTGTGCTCGGCATCGTGGGCGTGTGTGTGGGCTGTGGGAGGAGTGTACTTCAGGGAGTGTCATGTGACACTGAATGGGTAAACTTGGGTGCAACTGTTATTCTTCCCCACATCAGATCATAAGAGCAATCATTTCTGAGACACATGCATAGAAAGAACATACTTTGGAAAAATGCACAGTCGTTGGTGTCATTTCACTCTCCAGTCATTCTTTGCACATTTTCAGAATCAAACGTCATGAGGGATTAGTTGTTTGCTGATCTACATACCTAGATAGGCCTTTATGGGGTTGTCATGCTTTATGTTACCCTACTACGATGTTCTTTCTCCAGTAAACTCGTTGGTAATTCTATAGAAATTCTTTCAGTGAAATTTAAATACCGAGACTTATCAGCCGAAACAGTCCTTAATTCTCCCAACCCCTTGTATCTAGTCAATCTTGCAGCCTGTCTAAAATTCCTCCATACTTGTAATTAAAGCAGTGGTTCCCTGTGTATGCTGTGTATATGAGCTACTCTGCATCTTTTGAATTTGCTGTCAATCAAAGAGCAGAATCGATTGATAATTTTGCTTTCCCCCAGCCAAAAGTGCAGCTCGGGGATGATGAGTGACCACCTTTAAGGAACACTTCGTAGTCTGCACTGAGGCAGAGAACTGTCATCCAACTTCTTTGTATCTCTTACAGACCTCCAGCAGCTCGTTGGTGAATGAGATCGCCCGCGCTCGTGAGAATATTCAAAGCTCACTAAGCACAGTGAGTAATTCCCATAGAAATAGATAAACTAGAATGACATCATTGAAACAACTCACACACTGAAGAAATGAATCCGAACAATAACAGGCGGTGTCTTGTGCTGTTTCACGAGAATGCTTTTTGCTGTACAGAAATATGGCTCCGCTTATTGTTCCATGACATCATTCTCGTTTGTCTATTTCTCTGGTAATTCATAAGCTTTCCAGTTCCAGTTGTACTGGCAGTTTCATTAAGTGCATGCTAGTTGTCTGGACACCTTGCATGTTGGAATGCATCACAAATCATTGGTACTTGTTATTTGTAGTGTGATACCTGATCATGTGCTGTGGTGGTGTAATCAGTGTGCTTTACGTCTAGCCATAAAACAGTATCTGCATCCATGTAAAAAGCAAGTAAGTTCATGCATGTTGAGTGACATTAATTACACCATTACTGTTCTACAGAAAAAGCTTTCATTGGCATACATAGTCCCTTAAATGAAGCCAATAACTCTCTCACACATTGGGATCAATGGAAGCATTTAGAAATCGTCCTGGTGGAAGATTCTGGTGACTAAAATGTTTCTTTTTGTGCTTCTCATTAATTTTTCCACATCATGCTCTAACACGGAAGTTCTTAACCATTTTTGTCGCATCCCCACTTTCCACCCTCCTGGATATTACACCCGGCGTTCTCTACCACAGTGTAGAACTGGAACCACTTTGGTATTAAGTAATTCAAATATGTGAGTACACTATTTTAAATGGGTCTGGAACCATTATCGCACTATGATCCGGCACTGTCACAACAGCATCAGGAGTCTTGGAAGTAATCTTACAAAACTGTAGTAAGTACAAAAAGATACCGGCCAGACAAGATCTGGAATTGATAATGATCCTCCATGAGTCACTAAAAATTAACTCCTTCTGTGTGGGGGGGGGGCAATTACCCCCTTCTGTTTAAGAACCATTGCTCTAAGACAAGTGCACACTGTCACTGCTATCCTAATGAGACACAATGTGAGCACTCCACATGTAACACGAAGGACTACATAGCAACCAATAGTAATGCTGACTGATACACGTACGGACGGATCGGCGGCGGAAATTAATTTTGAGCAAGATCAAGCGTACAACTGTTTTAGGGCTTTTTTGAGAATTTTCGAGAGATGAAACCTGGCTCAGATCCCCCACCTGCGATCAGTACCCTTTTGGGGGGTCCCATCGGAGATTGCAATGTCAGACCACAAGATGCAACATGAACACTGAATGAACACTGAATGAACACTGAGTGAACACTGAGTGAACATCGTGCTCATTCGTTTGCATGCAAGTAGCTGCACTGCATGCATTGTGCATGCACATCATATTACAGTATGCCCCACTGGTGCAGCAACATTATCCTCTCCTGTTAAAAGGTTTCCTTACTTACTGTTTTCTTCTGATAACTGCCTCTCATAAATGCTTCCCCCCCCCTTGATTTTCTTGTCTTATTTCATGTAGTGACATTGTGAATTCATGATGGAACAGAGTTAATGGAATGTAGAATAGTCTTGCCTCATTACCCCAGAATCTCATCAAATATGATATCCTTCAGCCAAAGAATGTTTTGCAAAATTTTTGTTGATGTCAATCCCCACTGTTTCACTCTGCGAATCTGTGCCTGCTTGTTCAACTCTGTTGAGAGTGGTAGTTCAGTTTCTTAGGGATGATCATTTGCTGATATCACTAGCTTATCCAAGTAACCTCATATGAAAATCTTAAGTCAACACCAAAAAAGTGACTCTAACCAGCAAAAAATGTTTGCTGTTCTTGTGCTTTTGAACTTATGTGACACATGCTTATATCTCTTATCCTCACATATTACAAGATGATAAAAGATGACTAGGACCAATTGTAACTTGTAATCAGAATCTGGTAAGAGGAGGAGCATTTTCAAAGCATGCGCCAAAATGGCCCTTTGATGATTTCGACCTAAAACCCCTGAGGTTTGACCCAAGATTACAATAGACCACTTGCACTGACGTCATAAAATAGCAATGGCGCCCTCCTTGGGGCAAACAAACGAACAGTGTGTAAACAATGAAGTTCTGTTCTCGGACTTAACATTGCAACTTACATGCACAGTCTATAGCGCTAACCATACACACAGCATGGCTCAGGTATGCAGTGGTTATCATTGGCCACTAGACCAATTAGAACCAGTTGCGGTTGTGTTTGCTTCAGAACTTTTATATATAGGAACATTCCTGCATACAGTTGGTCAACAATGTGGAGTTACCATTTAAATCTCAGCATTGTCTCAAACATCTGTATAACTATTAAAACAATTTTTTGCAATTAATGAGGGATGCCTCGCCATACCTTTCAGTGTTGCTACTCCAATCTTGCAGTATTGCAACTTTGGTAAACATCTCACTGTTGATTCTCTGATTTTTGTTTCCTCCCCTGAAGTAGTGTTTTTTTTTTCTTTTAAGAAGACTGTTGCAAAGTGTAGTTAGACTGGTGCTCCAGCTTTTCTTTGGTTCAAGTCATCCATTTTGAATCTGCTTTCCATGGTTGATGGTAAACTCAATGCCTTTTCCCTTCATCGTTGTCTTCCCCGCTTCTCAGCTAGTCAGTCACTCAATGTGCATCTGCTTTCTCTTCCATAGTGTTGAACTGGATTTTGTCTCACAGATGACCAGCCAATTTGATTTTTCATATCGATTTAAGTGATGCAAACTTAACATGCATGATTTTATGTTTGACCATAAGCACTAATTCACTCCTGGTTTTATCATCTCTTTCATAGCTGATACCATGTGGATGATGTAGGTAACCTACTGTATAATCAAACTTTTGTAATTTAAACCCTAGTTTTATAAGTAGAAATATATTCTGCGTCAATGGCTCGGATTCCTAGTTCTGATTTTAACTATTTTGGAAGTGGGCTAACAGTTTCTTCAAGATCTCTGTATTGAGCAGCATTTCCTCATAGATGACACCGATTGTGATTTTCCTGCAAATTGAAAAAGCACCATGACAACCATTGTCCACAGATGGAAGTGCACAGAAAATCTATAGTTGTGATTGGTGTGGCTGATGCAAAGTGAGAGTGAGGAAAATTGCCCCACTCCAAAATCTCTGTCAGGGCCCAGGCAGTAGGAGGAGGGGAGATTTTAAATGCAAAATTTTGTTTCAGCAGCTTTGTAATGTCACATTCAACTTACAAGCATAACATGATCTGGTGCAGCTGAATGTTTGGCTTAAAATTGTGGTAACTGTATTCAGCAGGAGTCTGAGGTCTCATACCTAGGAAGTTAACATCCTTGTATCCCGTCATTTTCATGATGACTTCGCAACATCCATTTATTCATGAACTTGTAGTTCATTATTTGTTTTTTTTTTTCTCTTTTCAGGGAGTCGGCTTGAAAGTGGGAGTCAGCACCGATGGTCCTGCCATATCTGCACGCTTGAATGCTCTGGAAGCTGAGAACGAAAATTTAAAGAAAGGTATGGTGGGCGGTGTAAATGTAACTTGAAAGTGGCTGTGAACCACTGATAATGATTTTTATGAAAATGCCCTCCTTAAATATAGCAGATACACTCAAAAAGTTGTTGGCTCCTTGGCAGCCTGTTTATGGGGATCCTCAGATGCATGGTATCTTGGTTGCATCCACACCTTCACAGCAATATTTGCTTTACTCTTCACTTTATTTGTTAAATATCTCCTCCAAATAATTGTACAGTACTATCATCTAATACACTCAGATTTTTGGCAACTTCTTTGCTTCACCCATATCACCTCCCCATTACTCTTTTGGAAGTGACCAGAGTGCGGACTATTCTGCGAGCTTTTGCTTTGGAGTGTTAGCTTTTGTACATCATTTGCCCTTTGTCGGCTGTAAACTTGCTTTTAAGAGCTTTCAGGTACATTTCTTTGAGTGAATTTTCACAAAGTTATTTTTTTATCCTTCAGGAAGTGGGGGGGGGTAAGGGAAAATGCCATGCATTTTGTCAAGTAAACAGAAGTGCTGTCACAATTCAATGTTTAGATGTTTTTAGTTGGTCGCTTAAAAGGAGCTCAATTCTGCTAAACGTTTACATGGATTTCCTTCCTAAACTCACTCGAAGGCTTCCATTTTCCTTGACTTCAACGTTAGTCATTCAATCATTGTAGTCTGCTGACTGTCAAGTGAGTAAAAGCAGGGAATACACTGTGGATTTTACCGCCTAACCACTGTGTCACCCTTGATAATCACCTATACAAAATGCGTGGCCCTAAGGTAGTTCCTATAGCTAGATGATGTACCTAATCCCCTAATTACTGATTCTTGAAAGTAATCCATATAACAAAGCACCATCAGCTATTTTAGTTGATGCTTGGGCCACTGACTTTCCATAGAAACAAATTCTGTTTTCAGCTTTTCGATTTTCGCTAATTCTTTTCTGTTTTCGATGATTCCAATTAGCATAAAATGCCATAGCATGTTTGAGGTAACAAAATTCATCAATTGGGGTTTTGCCAAGTCTCTTTCACGGTCAGTCTCACAGCAGGACAGTAAAGTATATCAGGTGAAAACAAGAAAGTTTCATCTCAACAAAATCATTAATATTGCTTCAAAACTGGAACGTTCCAAGAAACGTTTGCAATGTCATGTAAAGCAAGCAGTATTTTATACATTTTTCAATTTGAAATGTCCCAAAAAGTCTCGTGGAAAAAAATAAAAACAGGTAAGGTTGTGTACAGCCTTTCGGAAAATTTTAAGTAATGGTATCCTAACGTGTGGGTGTATAGTGAATTGCCTAACTACCTCAGCTTCTTATATTTCCATATTACTGGGAACAAACAACCTTCTGTAAGTTGCATACTTCAGACTTTTTCAAGAAATATTTAAAAAATAATTGTTTTATTCTCCTTATTGATCCTGGTCACTTGAATGTTGGCATCATAAAGGGTTTTGATCTTGTTTTTGTATTTGTATCCTATTGGTAGTGATATGTTCACTGGCACTTTGCAGATGGTGTGCGTAGACAGGCCTAAGCTTATGTTTTCCAATTGACATTGTATCTAGTAAAGTTGGTGTAGGTAGAACCTTCTGAAAACATTTGCTAATGATGTTTTCTTACTTATATAATTGAAAAATATTGATCATGAGTAAAACCTTTGGGTATTTATATAAAAAATAATTTATTTCGCTTTTTGGTAACAATTCAACGTGGATGGGGCATTTGGGATACATATGTGGATGGATTCGATTTATGAACCAGTTATTTTCGAACGTAACCATGTAGAAAACCATGCGTATGATCTCTACGTATTAAAACATGTAAGCATCGTATGAACAAGGCAAACCCAGAAGTAAAAATCAGTGAGCTATATACTATACCAAAATGATATATTTTTGAACATTAAAACAGTGTACGAAGTACTAACATTTATTCCGACCGTTTAAACTTTTAGAAAATTAAACAATATCTGACAGCACTAGTAGACACCGTTTGTGACTAGAAATGAATTATTTTGGAAAAGTTTGCATACATGCATCGGGAAGCCATGATTGGGTCAAAAGGAATCACATTCACCAAACCTTGGTGAATGTATATCCTTATTGGATGTTTGGATTGACATTAGCATTCAGTATACATGAAAGTCCAATACATGGATTTCAAGAACCCTACTAGTTTGATAGGAAGCAATGATCATCTGGCCAAAACCTTGCAAAGACCCACACTTTTTGAAAAAAGAAAAGAAGCTTGCATTACATGTAGTCGTGTAGTACTGTACCATGTAATGGAGGTCAAGGGTCACATGATCATCACCTTGCAAAAGGACATGCAAGGCAAATCAGTTTGAACTCATATCCAATATTGTTGGATGTATGTCATAATTAATACCATTAATGCCAAGTGGTTTGTTCGCTATGACCACAATTAGGAATCACTGGAAACCACAACACATTTTCGCCTTTTTCTTGTTCCCTTAAAGTAACCTCTGACCTTCAGGTGTTGGTGACACAGCTGCAGGCAAGAGTGTCTGCCCTGGAGGGTGGCAAGCCAACTACACCACTTCCCAAGGCCCCAGCCCCACCACAAAAGCAGGTCAGTTTCATGCCAGTTTCTGCTCAGTGAATCCCACCAAACTAAACTTATTGAGGTGGTACTCAGCTGATGTGATAATGTAATCCAGAGGCTTACTCTACACTTGTGTTGATTCCGAGCATCGTAAAGTTATGCCTTCGAGGCCTGAATTACTATAACTGGAGCGATTATGGTGGATCTTTTGTGTGGAACCTTTTTTAGAAACTGTCAGCATTACACTCACCAATGAAAACAGTGCATTCCTTGACAAGTACAGTTACAAAGAACACTTCACAAAATTTGTCTTTTGTGTTAGCTCCAGCGTGACATTAAACAGCAAGTTTGCCTTGATAGGTTGTTACAGGATCTGGTTATGTTGTCGAACTCCGATCGGAAGGTATGAAAGTCAGTCAATTTGAATCTTAGAATGGAAGTGTTCAAAGCATGACTTCATTTCTGGCTGTAAACTCTTGCATGCACGTTTTCGCTCAGGGTATATTTTTTGTCTATATGTTTTAGTCTTTTTTCATCCTTTTTTGGTGAGGAAATATTTGCCTTGTCTGTGAGAACAAAAAAAATTGTTTGATTACTTATCTTCTGGTCTCTTTTTAAGGGTGAGGATGAAGTTGATGAAGATAGCGACAGTAGTGATGATGAAGATCTTTTCGCAGACAATGAAGAGGTAAGTACACATGCTAACACTGGAATGTCTTTTCAATTGAGTCAGATATTTCATTGTATTTGAAGTATGCTTTTCAGTCACACAGTCTTCATTATCAATGGCACAAGCTGAATACTATTTGTTTCGCTTCTGAAGCCACAGGAGAACTACGCATTGCAATGTATGTACCATATTTTAGTACAGACACAGATTATTACTCAGTCCACACTGCGATAAGCCAAAAATGATGAGCAGATGTAACCATTCAAACACATATACCAAACATAATATCCATGTCCAATCTTTACCAAACGGTGTGTATAGTAAAGATAATTTACACATTTTGGCATTTTTTTATATAGTCAAGCCCAGTGTTTATACACATATGAAATGGAAATTTTGGAAACATTCTCCCTTCTACCCTATGTTTGAAGTCAATTAGGATATATAAGCTTAGGCCCAACGAAGTGATCAGTGAAATTTACTCAGAATTGTAAGTTTGGAACTACTGCTTAATGTTACTGTATAAACTAGTAAGGACTTAAGGTATGAATTTCACCCTTGGTTTGATTTCGATTCCTTACTCAAGGAGGGCATGGAATCTTTGCGATGGTGATTTGGTGTATGTGTGTGCATGTGTATTTGTGTAGTAAAATCTTGTGAATGCTCTTGAGCATTTGAAGGGTAAGTGCAAGGTGGGTCAAAGCTGGCGTGTGAGTAGGACGTATGAAGATCTCGGCTGGGATTGTTTTTGGTGTAGGTCAAAGGTCATCTGAGGTCACCAGAAAGCAGAATGTAGACAAAATATGTTTGCTGTATGTCAGAAATGACAAGTTGCATCATTGTCAAACTGGGATGGTACGTACTGCCCTTTAAGTAAATGAGGTTGTTCAGGTGTTGTTGCAGGTCAAGGGTCATGTGCGGTCATCAGAAGTCATAATGTGAAAAGCTTGTGAACACTAGCTTTTGAAGGGCATTTGCAAAACAGTTCAAAGTCAGTGTGTGAAGGACTTTCAGAAATCTTGTCTGGGAATGTTTTTGGTGGATAGGAAAGGTCACCTGAGGTCATCTGCAGGCAGACTATAGACAAGCCATGCTTGCAATATTTCTTGATCAGATATCATAACTTGAAAAGCATGTAAACACATCATCTACATAGTGGAGATAGTTTCACACTTTAAAGAACTTCTGTTTAGATGCAGGTGTATAAACATTATTGTTGGGGTCAGGTTTTGGCGTGGGTCAAAGGTCATCTGTTGTCCTTGAGTGCAAAATGATGAAGTCTCATCTATGCATCATGACAGCTGGCATTAGGCTGGTCTCTGATAAAATATATCTATGTTTGCAGAGTATTATGCTGTGATTATTTACTAACCGCATAACAAGGAAGTTCTGTGGAAAAGTGTTATCTGAAAGCCTGATGTTGTTGATTGAATTCAGCACCATACACCCTAGAGTTTGTATTTAGTCCACACATGAGCAATACAGCATTTGCTACCATGCTTCTGTCATTTATGACTGTTGTTTTGACAGTTAGAAGTGCTCACATAGCTTTCAAGAGCCATGATAGAGCCTTTTAGTCCCTCGAAGTTTATTTAGTGGCAAGGAATCACTTAGCCTCATTGCTTTGTTGTTCATTGTTAGAGATTATTTTGTATGTGTGTATCAGTATTTTCGTTTTTGTAATGTACACAGAACATTAGGCCTCGCAATTTATCTTCTTTATTGTACATGAACCTAGCTGCTAACAGAACATATGATCATCTTTTTCTGAAATCACGTTGAAAACTTAATCAACTGGATCTAAAATCACAGTAGTAGCTAGAAACTGCCTTACACTCTCCTTGGTTGTTTGCCTAAGTAATTTCGCTGTGGTTTGGATAGTAGTGCTAGACCTGTGCTTCAGTGCCATAACTTTTCACAGCATTCAAATTGGTTGTGTGGGACCTAGTGTCCTCATATTTTGATTGTCTTAATACTCATGAATGTTCCAGTAATATGATGTGTTTAATGTTAGATAATTTGCATCATGTTTTGTCCTTACCTTTCAGAGAAGGAAAGAAGCAGCAGAACTTAAACAGAAAATGAAGGATGCAGAAGCTGCTAAAAAGAAAAGTGAGATCAGAATTTGTTTTATAAAATCACTCAGAATTTCAGCGATGCAGGAATCATTTTGAGCCAACTTATTACCTGCATGATTTCATCATGTATTATAAGTCATTGTAGTCGGTTGCACTCAGAGCAGTGATTCTCAGATTTGGTTATGTTTATCATGCATGAAAGCATGCTGCAGTACAACATTTGGAAACTACAAAAATACTACATTGAATTTCTGTTTGTTAGAGTGTAGTTAGCGTGATATCTCAGAAAAACTTTGCAACAACTTGTACCTGGTAAGTGGATGACCATAGATTATGGAATGTATTGTATGAGTGATGGCAAACATGATCTTTGTATTTTCATGTTAGGAAGCATAACCTGCGCTGTATAACAGATGGTAGACCAATCAATATTATGGTCTTGTTAACCTCTTTTGTTAGGTGGAATCACAAAGAAAGCATCACCTTTTGTAAACTGTGCCTATCTATACATTATCTTCTTTTTTCCTTCAGAGAAAGAAGTGATAGCAAAATCCAGCATAATACTTGATGTGAAACCAGTAAGTTTGATGGTTGATGTTATCCTTTCCTCTGGTAGTCATGATGTATGATGTGAATAGCATTACAGTGCAGTAGCTATGATAGCCTATCATTACAGTAGCTGTGATACCTTAGCATTGCAGTACTGTAGCTGAGATTGTATAGCTTTCCAATATTGTGGTATACATAGCATTACAGCATAGCATTATATTACTATAACTGTGCTATCATAGCACTACAGTACTTCAGGTGTGATAGCATAGCATTACAGTCACATGATGTACCTGTCATAGCACAGCATTACAGTATTGTAGCCTTGATATCTTAAGCTGTGATAGCACAGGATTATAGTGCTGCAAGTTGGATAATATAGCATTTAAATGCAGGTGTGATAGCATATAGAATTACATTGCTGTACCTGTTGTATGATATCAGTACTGTATCTGTAGCAGTGACAGCACAGGATTACAGTATTGTAGTTGTGATATATGTTGCAGTACAGTACTGTAAGTTGTGATAATGTTACATTTGCTTTGATGGCATTCCAGTACTTTAGCTGTCTAGCAACAGCTTGTGTACAACTGTACCTCTTAGTATAGGTCTGTGTCTAAAATGATGACATAAATTATCCTGTTCGTGTTCAAGAAGTTATGGTCTGTAAAGTAGAAACCTGGAAACCAGATCACGCTCATGAACTTATTAATTGTGAGGGCATATCCTCCCAAATATGTGAGGAAAGAAGGGGGGGGGGGGGGGGTAAAAGCTTTCAGAGTTGGCAGCTGGTGTTCTTCACATATTCAAGTCTGAATGGAGTAAAAAAGGTTTTAATTTGGATTTTTTTCATCTTGTAAATTAGTGAACTGAATAAGTTAGTATGAACCTGATATCCTCAGCCTGATGTATTAGAAGAGATGCATAACACCTGCCTAATGTTATGTGTCACAGTTAACAGCAGACTTCAGGTGAATAACCACCTGAATATATCAGCAGTATATGCTGTAATTCCTCAGTTTCAAGAGTGCACCAAAGGACTGACTGTACCTTTTACAGTTGTAGGAAAGCTATAAAAATGACTGTTCCATGGTCTATTTGTCTGGAAATAAATAAACAGTGCCAAAGTTACAAAAGAAATGCTTTTACATGAGAGTTAATCATGGTTATTTGCATGAAGTCCCATTTATTTACCCATTTATTTACCACAGGATCCAGTTTTGCCATAAAAAAGAGTTTAGCCATAAAAGAAAATAAAATTTAATTTTCACCATATTAAACACTCAAATTAGTGAAATTTATCCTGATAAAACATGACATAGTTGTTGTTTACCACGTTGGTATCAAATGGAAGATAAAGTAATTAGGGCTAATTTTTTGTTATCATCAAACAGTCCATCCTGCTTTGAAATAGGTGACCTTTGTTGTTCAGTCACCTCTTACCATCTGATGTGACATCGTTGTTTGCAGCCACCAATTGAAACTGTAGGTAATATCCAGTAACTGAACATCAACTGTTGGGATTTAATATGCCAGAGGATTCCTTCAGCTGCTCGTTGCTTCCTATCTGCCAGATTGTAGTTGTCTGCCAGCTGGGGTACGACCATGCCATTGCTATTCCCAGAATTGCCCGTGAGAGTCATCGTAGACTTCTCACTTCATCACCCATCAATGTCCGTTGGCATCCTATCCAATTCTCGGTTCTTTTATGGTTGCAAGAAATGTTTAAGCATAATGTTGGACTTTGTTCATAATTTTGGCTCCTGCAGAAAAATATGAATATTGTTATTGTTTTTCTCTTCTCCTCCCCTCTCTTTGTAGTATGGAGACGACACCGGTAATTATGTTTTTCTTCTTTCTGCAGGGTTCCATGAAACTTTTATCGCACACTGGGTGTTACCTTGCTTCATCTTTTGTTTTATTGTGTGCGTACTTGCTGATATTGGTAGAAAGAGCAATCTGTCAGAAGTTTGACCTTGATCATTATAGTTTAAACATCAGTCAATCAGATTGGAACTATGTTACTTAAACCTTTAGCTTTTTTGTTTCTGCTGAAATGCCTGGCATTTTCACTGCTGCTGCTCTTTCAGCCCTTTAAGTGAGATTCCTGTTGAACAAACTGGGCTGAGAAGAATATCCCCTAGCAGTGTACTTTACTGTTGCTCAGGACTTGTCTGATATTAGCTGTCACCAAAATGGCACCAGCCCTCAATTTTCAGAAAATGTTATGGTTATCTGGCTCACTATTTGTAAGTGTCTGCAAGGAAATTTGGTTGTCTGAAACTCAGTGATAAAAGTTGAAAGAGTCAGTGTGAAAGTATTACAGTCTCAAATTGGATAAAACGAAGCTGCTTAATTTCTTACCGTGAAAAAAATGGTCATCCTTCGGACAACCAAATGTTAACTTTAATTGTGCGTTCAGGATTTTAGTTGTCTCAGATGATCAGATAACAATGAAAATCAAGCCCTTAAACTCCCTTTAAATAAAAACAAATTGTTTATCCAAGGCCTGTCACAAACTATCAGAAACATCAATCAATCTTTTTATCAGTCTTTTAAGTGAATGATAATTGTATATATTTCTGAGATACAGTAGTCTTTGTTGTGGTGTAAGCTGGGCTGAAACATTGCTGATGTGCAACAAAAGAAAAAAATCTTGAATTGCAAGCACTGTGAACTTAAGTCTCAACTATTAGCTGGAAAAATACCAATCTTCATATTTTTTCACTAGTCCACTACGTGAAAACTGAGCATGTTGATGTCACTGTGGTTGCCATATGTGTTTGGTCTATTATGTAACAGGATCTGAACCTCATTACAAACATCTATCAATCAATCAATCAATCAATCAATCAATCAATCAATCAATCAATCAATCAATCAATCAATCAATCAATCAATCATTGCAATACTTGCAATTTGTTCTCCATGATGTTGCTTCTTTTACAGATATGGATCTTCTGAAGGAGAAGGTAACAAGCATTGTACAGGATGGTCTCGTATGGGGCCAATGTAAGTAGTCAAGTAATCCTAAAGACAAATAACTCATCTACCCTAGACAGTGCCAATTTCCCATCTAGCCTCCTTCTAGCCCCCTTACCCGCAACTTGTTGTTAAGCTTCTCCTCGTGCAGAGTTTTGTCGATCGAGGGATGTCCTGGTGAGCATGCAAGACCCTACAAATAATCAGACCACTCTCTGTTCCTGATATGTCATACAGGCATTGTGACCCAACCTGCATCTTTTGAATTTAGTTTCTCCGATTTTAATCAAAGGGCAGTCACCAATGAAGACCTTTGCTTTTCCCTTTGTGACTATCATACTTCAGATGATGAGTATCTGTCTGTCATTGGAAAATCTCATGTAATCACCAGAGGCTACCTTCTTGCCTGGTATGAAGTTTAGACAATGTGTTTTTTTGAGGCAAGTCAGGTACCCCCCTCAAAAAAAGAAAAAAACACAAAAAGCTCCAAATAGGGATCATTTGCTGATCAAGTGCTTCTTATCCACAAAGTCCAACAAGTTTGCACTGTACAGGTAATGTAGTGTATTTGGTGTATAAAATTATCCAAGGTTAATTTTCCATGGTTGTCAGCTTTCCAAGATTTGGTTGTCCCACAGCCAAAGACTGCAAACAGAAGAAACCTGACAAGCAAAACTTTTGTTGCTATGTCAGATTGCGTGTTATAACAAACATTGTACCCTTTCATGGAATTCCTCCTGTATGAATGAAAAGAAAGTTACAGACGCATATTGCTCAGTTTCACCCAATTTGCGATACTATTTTTCTTTTTTTCTTTTGTTGGTGTGTGCAATTTCCATTTCATTCTATGGCAATATTCTAAAGGTATTCTAAAGGTTCTGTTTGTCCACTGGAATGCTGGGTATGCTTGATTTGACAGATTTTAGTTATTCGGTAGTTATTCTGGTCGTTTCAGATGACTGGAGGACCACCAGAGTTCTGCTATCTGTTGGACGTACTGTTTGTCTTTTTGTTCTTTGCAGCTCGACTTGTACCAGTAGCATACGGCATCAAGAAACTACAAATTACATGCGTTGTAGAAGATGACAAAGTATCTGTTGATGATTTGGAAGTGAAAATCACAGAATTTGAAGATATTGTAAGTTTTTTCTTATCACAGAACTGTTGTTAAGATATAAACTGGTGGAGTCCATAACCTTTCATGATATCGAATTTCCACTTTCTGCCAATTCACATGTATCTTTTTTCTTGGAAAGATTGCACAATTTTATTCCTTTTTGGTTTTCTATTTTCAGGTGCAAAGTGTGGATGTAGTTGCCTTCAACAAAATATAGCAGTGTCAAGGAAAGCAGATTTACGAATGTCAGACCTATTTCTTGTGTCATCACTTAATTCCAGTAACTCTCCTCGTAGCAGCAGTTTGCAGAAGCCACACAGGGTCAAAGCTTGCAAATCGATCTTCCCAATGTTCAGAATATCGTATTGCAAATTTGTTGAAACACTTAAATTTACATAAGGGGAAATGTACACAAATCCTCAATTAGGGCGACCCCTGAGGCAGCGCCAGAATTTAAGAAATTTCAGTCGGGAGCCGATCATTCTCTCCAAGAGTGAAAACC
Source organism: Stichopus chloronotus (assembly GCA_021234535.1). NCBI lineage: Eukaryota > Metazoa > Echinodermata > Holothuroidea > Aspidochirotida > Stichopodidae > Stichopus > Stichopus chloronotus. The sequence goes on along the minus strand of CM037839.1, from coordinate 14,204,294 downwards.
CTGATCTGAGTTTTTCCTCAAATTTGAGTGGCAAAAAGACGATGTCACACTATGTGCCTCAAGCACAGTGTTTCCACTTCGAAGGAATTTCCCCCGAATTTCGGAAAATCTAGACCTTTTCCAGGTAATTTCCTGGAAATGGAAAAATTCCAGGAATTTCCAGGGAATCAAGAAATTGTTGTGCAAAAAAAAATAATAGTAAAATCTAAGGTAATTATACCAGCACAATTCCTTTTTTTCTTACTCCTTATGACTGGTCCCTTTACCTAGCCCTGCCAGACCACCCAACACGCGCCAAAACAGCTGTGCATGCCGCAATCAAGGTCCCTGCGATGACAATACGAGTCATTGATGAAGGGAATTCAGTTTAGTGTATACTGCAGCGTATAATAGAGTGCATACCATTAAAATAGTACTCTACACACACCTGCCTTCACTGTGCATTAGTTCAAAGACCCCATCTGTGAAAGTGTAGGACATGTTACAGCTGTCACTCCATGTACCTCAAGCAAAGACCTTTGGGTTGAATGATTTTCAGGACAAACAAACTGTTAACATGGGTGACAAGTTATGTAAAAAAAAAATCCTCATGATGGAGAGTTTTATTGCTCAAAACATCACAAAGGTGGCATTTCTAATTTCATTTAGCAATTGGAATTTCATATTCATATTCCAGACAGAAATTGTTCTTATAAATCTAATAATAGGCTGAGAACTTAAGAAGGTACACATATATGATTAGGTTTAAGGCTTTTAAACTGTCCTCTAGTTTACATACCTAGTTTTTGTTTGATCTTCTTTTTGGGGGATTGAGTTTCTCTTTATACAAACTCAGCCTGGGGCATAAAGTCATCCCTTGAAACATTATATCATGAACACTGTTCATGGACTGAATTATCTAGGTTTCCTGTACAGCAGCCATTTTGTGCTGCTTTTCAACATTCAAGGTTGTTGTTTCCAGATGTATCTTTTGATTCAGACATTCTAGACAACATCTACCTCCATTTAAAAACCCCAATTGATTTGGTTGTGTGACAACCTTGTCACAAAGCCAAGTTGTCCCTTTAATTTTAGGCATATACCACGACTATCACCATACTTCTGTGCTACTTAAGCTTGGATAATATTATTACCCGCATATAATGTGATTTGTGGTTGGAGTACTTCAGAACTCAATAAAGATGTTTACCCACGTGTAACTGTCGTTTTTCTTTATCTTTTTAAGTCACATGCAGTTTCATGTCCTCAGTCATTTTGCTTTTTGAATAGGCATTTGAATGAAGTGATTCAAGAGTGATTTGTCAAAATGTGACCTCTGTAAGTTAGTGTACCTCTGTATATAAATATTTAATGCTACACTTAGTATGTTCTAATATGTAAAAGGTGTAAACAGCTCATTTCCTTGTTATTAAACATTTTGCTTAAAAAGAAAAAAGAAAAAAAAAAAGTATCCTGCTTCCATGAGGATGACAGTCCATGGTTAGAGAGATGATTTACATTGTCAAGACTGTCAGAAGATCATTCCGTCGCGGACAGTTCTCTGGATTTTCTTTCTTCCAGTGTTTACACTGTTTTCTTGTAGGTCATTTCATCATTGATTTCTTCTTAATGAGTCTCCTCTCTGTTGAAAAATGAACATTGAATATTAGTCTTTTAGAATTAGTGAAGCATTCGCCTTCACCTGTAGTTTCGTTATAAGAGAAACCTTTTTTTTTTCACAAAAACAATTTCTTTTTCAAGAACTGATTTCATTTTCTTGAGGCAGGTAGCCTAACATACACACTGACAACAATCCACTTTCCACATTGAAAATTCCATAGAATTTCCTAAAGTTTAAAAAGCAAAATAAAAACTGATATGCATACTGACTATTAGATGCCATGTGAGCAGTCACAGTTCATTGACCAGCTGCGGAAAAAAAGTCCTTTTCCTGCATTGCAACGTATTTAGTTCTTACACTTTGGTGTTACAACTGCATTCAGTTGGCATGAAGGATGCTTCCCATTGCCTGTTTGAAAACTGTGAAAGTCTGTGTGTTATCAATGCTTTTCCATGACATTCACTGTGTAGGTTACAGCTTCAGATCATGCTATGGCCGATGATGCTGAAAGGTTAAATGTCTTCACTTGTTCAAAATATTACACCTAACTTTGCTTGTTTAAACAATCATTGATTCAGAGTTTCTATAAGTGGGCTGTGTGTCATTTATGGACTGACTTTGTCATTCATTTTGTGCATCGTCTTTTCATCAACCTCTACAACCTCCACCACTGGCTGAGTAAATTCAAACCTGCCTGCCATAAACTTTGGTGATTCCCCCCCCCCCCCTCAAAAAAGTATATTTTAAATTCCACATTTTTTTACAGTAGTCGAGGAGAGTATTTGATTTACCAGGGATCGTTTTTTTCTTGTGGGATAGTCTCTTTTCGTCTGTGTCACTTGCAGTATTAGTCTTCTCTAGCAGACTGATAACTTTCGCCATTTTATTGAAGGAGACTGGTTTCACATCTGGCTGGAATAGTGCTCCTCTGCGACCTCTTTTCTTCACGTCTTCCATACTTGTATCCATCTCATTTTTGCCTTCTTCGATTAAACCCAGTTTTCTATCTTCGGTCATCCCCCTTGCTACTTTGGAACGTTCTTTCCTCAGGTTGTCAAATTCTTTGAGAGAGATACTCCTCGTCGACATCTGCGTCGATGACCGCCTGTGCTCTCTCAGTCGCTGCTCCTGCTCCTTGGTCGTCCCACGTGGGACGAAAAATCCTCTATTGGGGTCTTTCTGTAGGTCTGGATTAATTGTTTCCAGCTCTTGGCGTAGTGCTTTTTGCTCGATGTCTATTTTGTGGGCAAATGATTTCATTTCCTTTTCAAAGACAGACAACTTTAGGGTGAGTTTGCGTTGCTCTCTGTCGTTTAACGTCTTAGCTGACGTGTAGCTTTTATTTCTTTTGTTTCCTCCATTGCGTCTGTGTCTCGCGTCTTCTTCTTCGTCGTCATATTCTCCGCTCAACTCTGGCTCCACCACCCACCGCTCAGCGATCGCTGACGTCATATCGTCTACCCAAGCGAGTGCGCAATTTGTTTCGTCGTCATCACCTTCACATCACCAAGTTACTATACAAAGTACGACACCAACTGAGATATGAAATATCGCAATATCATTACTTTGACAGAACTGCTTTGTTCATTAGAACCCGTTTGCAAATTATTGCTTTGAAGCTAATCAAGAGCAAGACAATCCAGAGGAACTTGACCTAGTTTTTTTGTTGTTTCTTTTTTTCGTTGTGTTCTTTATTATATCCATTCAATGCAGTGAAGACTATTGATTTTGATGGTTTGCTGTAAAGGTCATCAAAAATTAGGCTATACCTGAAAATGAAAGAGAGTTTAGAAGACCATTACCGATAGCAAATTAATGTGAAAAAAAAATCAGTGACGTAAACAGTTGAATAATCTGCCAGAGTATCCCATAGCTAAAAAAAAACATATTCGTTGTACAAGTTATGGTAAAGGTTAGCGTATAACATGATGCATTCGGCTAGAAGTCAAGTTGGAAATAAGTTGGAAAAATTGACATTTTAAAACGTGTATCCGCAATTATATGGTAACTTCCTCTTCCTGTAAGAGGATCCACCTATTTCCCTTAAACGTTCCATTTCAGACTAAAACGCGTTGCACGTTATAGTAGTTAAGGTTTTGGTTACTTTTTTCGATGTGATTCTACATTGTGTCACTATACGGTTGTCAATATCGTACACAATTCCATCCATCCATCAATATCCTACAGCGGTCAGTTAAAGTTAACCCAACCGTTTTTAGCGTGTTCCTGGAAATGCTATACCAATAATGAGAGATGATAGAGTGGTGCCATCGTTTAGAGAAATGTTCTATTTTTGCATCTACAGACCGTAAAGGGGGTGTCTGCGTTTACCGTTTGCATTAGTCGCAGCTATCATTCAGTACTATTTCAGAACGACAGTCGGAATTGTGAATGCGGCTCTGTTCATACCAGATAGATGTTATTGAAGATGGAGAGCGTACGCTTTGAAATGAGGTTAACGCTTCCAAGGTCACTCCGTAATCTGTTTTTTTTTTATCGTTCTTTATATTTCTAAAGACTTGACACTTCTAAAGATTTGACATTTTTAAAGACTTGACATTTCTAAAGATTTGACATTTCTAACTACCGGAAAAGGAAGTAAACACAATAACATATTTGTCGTCTGCTACAGTTACAGATTTTCAGTTTGATTTTCCCTTACTGCTACAGCATCGTCACTCTTCACGGAAAACAACTTTTTTTCGGCCTTTCGACGCTCGGTGACGGGAGTATGACAACCCAACAAACATTCGTTTCAATTAAACAGTCGTTCCGACTTGTATGCTAACCGTTCTTGAAGTGTTAGCAGTACAAACCTACACATGAAAGCATTGTTCAGAGTGAGCTTCTTGTTTAAGGATTACCTGATTTAATGATGCTGCTGGGTGAAATTCTGGACTGGAAACGTGGAATAATGACAAGAAATACCCTTGAGCTAATTACATACAGCCTATCGTCACTCATTTTTTTTTTTTTTTTGTGGGGAGGGGGTCTTAAATTATCAGCATTAATTGAATTTTCCGTAGCGAACTCTCCCCATCTAAATAACTGCTTTCTGTTTATATATTTTCCCTTTCCCCATCTTTTTTCAGTCTTCGTCAAGACTGTGAATCTTTCCCCTTTTTCCCCACAGTCCCAAAGCGCCCATATTTCCTGTTGGTAGCGTTACACTCTCATGTACTGCCAGAGCTTGCACTGCTTACTGTCATGCTTTGAACTGCATATATCCTTGCTGTATCTATGACGTTTTAGAACTTTATGGGATAAGTTACTGGGAGATGAAAATTACGATCGTCTGGTTTCCCGACCGCTTACTGTGCAGGAGGTGAAGGACTTACGTTTACACCGAAGAATCCGAAGTTAAATGTTTGCATGAATGAACCTACTTAGTAGGCTATGCACTTACCTCTATTTGCAGTTCATATTGGATTAACAGAAGATGTCTCTTGCAAGCCTTAGATATCACTGACAAAGCCACAGACGAACTTAGAGTAATGAAAATCCTTGATACCACAAGAACATGAGATCATTCGGTTGGGATTACCAAAATTAAGAATTGTTCTCGACTCTAGTACCTACATCGCTGTTGTGGATATTCTCTCAAGCTGCAGCGGACTTAAATCATTCATAACTTTGTTGTAATCCCATTAACACCAAAGCCTTGTCACTATATTCATGAAAACGAGTGTAAAGCGAAGTCCATACCGGTAGTTATCGATCGTGTCATGCTTCTTTGAAGATGGTGATGTCGAAAATTGATTACCTCCATAGGCCGACAAAGATCCCTTCAGATACCGAAAAGAATGCTTGGCCTTCAGATTCTTCCTTGCTTCGATCCATCTTCAGAAATAGGTTCACGTTACAATTACATTTCAATTTGGACATTGTTGTGAGACCATGCACAAAGAGGAAAGTATCAAAGGAAGACCAGACGGGGGTAATAAAGTGGTCTTTGAAAAGTGATTTCATGATATTCAGATGTTTCCTAGTAAAAGTAAGTGGCACTGACGTTTTCAAACGTCAGGTCAAATTACTTTTAGGCCAATACATTTTTTTTCTACAGATTACGGTTTCATTGCCACCCGCACGATATTAGCATGTGTCTTTTTCACATCAGGTTGTGCGCATTAATTCATATTAGCTTAGAGGCTAATCAATGCGAAAGAAATAATTTTATAAGTCAAACACGATAGCATTTTCTACATTATCATCGAAATTTGTCAATGAATAACTGCAGTTGAAGGTTGTTCCATGGTACGCAAAGAACACGATAACTGTGCCGAAAATTGCTATTGCGAAATGCTGGCGTATATGGCCACCACCCCCTTGAGCATTATCAGATCAGAAAATCGCACACCTTCCATTCCAACCACAGTGATGTACGTTTATGCTAATTTTGTGTCGTATCATAGTCTATAGAGTGCGCCCTCTATAGACTATGGTCGTATCCCCGTTTGTGAATGTCAAATTCCTCAAAGCCCGTGGACCCATTCAGCTCATGATCAGTTGCGACCCCATCATGTTTAAACAGGCCCACCTACCAGAATGCGGGGCCGCCATGCCGGGCTATGAATGAAATTGTTGCTGCATGCATGGCCTATATATCCTCGGTACTGTGAGGCCTCTGAATTTGTAAGGTCGGTATGGTTGGCGGTCAGAACACTGAATATTCCTGTATAGATCAAATAAATGCCCTAAAAGATCGGCTCATGTCGAACCATTTGTCAAAATTCTCTCTGCTGGTACGACATATTAGTGTATATATTAGTTATTAGTACATACATTAATGTATGTTAGTCATGATGTTATGACTTCTAAAATATTCAATATGCCATTTCCATGTTCGATTCGGGGATGGTCAACCTATTTTTTATTTTTTTTTTTAATTTCTACAGAAAGATATGCTACTGTCGCGATAATTTTATAAAACAAAATAAAATACAAGATGAAATACAGAACCCGCTTTAAACATAACTACCGTTCAGAAGAGATTCTTATGAAACCCTTAATTTACGCATCAACAAACGTCACGCGTTGTCTTGAAATATCAATAAAATACTGGATTTATGTATATGAGATGTACAATACAAAAAGAAGAATTTCAACTTAGATCCTCACTCTTCCTATGATGCATCATAAAATCTCAACGAAATCAATATTTGGCTACTTTGAAGAGCAGCCCCCGAGAGTTCGTAACATGACAAATGTGGAGTATATGCAGACTAATAAAAATATGTAGAATAATGGCGGACGGATATTGGTCTTTCATTATGATAATGTATTTGTGAGAAAGATTTTACTTATACTTATCCCATGCCTCTAGGTGTAGTCCACAAGGCGCAGTAGTACGGCATGCCGTTTTACTTTTTATTCAGGGCGAATTAAAGATATCTTGAAATAATTTAAGGTATCTTTAATAATATTACAGATATCTCTAAACACGTTCAGATATTTTCAAATAGTTTCAATACCATTGAAGATATAAATGAATCAATTATAAATTTTATATAAATGTGATGACTTTCAGATATCTGTAAATAAATTAGAGATATATGTAAATTATTCTCAGGTACCTATAAATATATTAGAGATATCTCTACATGAATTTCATACACCTGTAAATGACTTACAGATATCTTTAACTATGACGTCAGATATCCTAAAATATGAAGTCAGATATTCACAAATACCCGTTAAGTGTCAATGGAGCAATCAAGACATTTCGTGTAGTCTCGACTAAACGTTGAGCTCGATTTCAGTCTTTATTTCCATTTATGACAGCAATTACTGCTTAAAACTTTTCGCATTCACAGGATCCTGTCCAGTCTTAGGTCATGCACTGTAAGTGCACATCGCCTACCATGCAAGTGACTGCTACTCGTTGCTGTGTTGTGGCAATTGTATCTTCAAGCCTACGCTATATGCTGCTTTTGAATTTCACGCCATTAGGACTGACAAGACGCATTTGACATATGATATTTTTAAAGATATCTAAACTTCATTTAGAGAAAGTTTTACATAAGATGCCATTTTTAAAGATACCCTCAACATCTCGATATATCGATATCATTAATTCAGTTCTATGTATCTTCAATTCAATTCTGGATATCTTCAATTCAATTATAGATATCTCTTATTCAATCAAAAATATCTTTAATTCAATTCTAGATATCTTCAAATTCAGTTCTCGATATTTTCGGCTCAGTTCTAGATACCTTCAGTTCAATTATAGATCTCGAACTGATTGAAATACATTTTTAATTCAATTCTGGATATCTTCAATCCAGTTGTAGATACCAGTAAATGTTGTAGAGATATCGTCAAACGTAATGACGTACATATATCTCAAAGACAATTTAAAACAAATGAAAATATCCTTAATTCTTGAATAAAACGTAAAAATGCTTCGCCACACCATCAGGACAAAAACATTGTGTGTATGTACAGGTGTGGGATGGAGGGAGCTAAATGCGGACATGGTTATCTAAGGGGAACGTCGCCACAGGTTGGCGCGGAATGTTGACTTTACAAGACCCAGCTTATGGTACAAAACGACGTTTCATGAGAGTTCTTAGCTGTATTTATCCAGCCTTGAAATAGGCATCTCATGTATGCAAAGGAATTATGCATCCTTATCCATTTCTTCTGTGAGCACTGGGTAAGCATGGAGTGAGGGGGTGGGGGGCTACATACCGTAACCTCCTGACTTTTTATTGCAGGGGCTGAGCTCCCCTCCGAAACCCCACCCGCCACTGCAGTCGACCCGCAACATCGAACATAAGAAAATCATGAGTAGAGACAGTTTTAGAGACAAACAAAAAAATGTTCTTAGTTTGCAGAGAATGTAATTTTAGCTTCCAGCGTTCATCAAGAATGTGTCCTAAGTTTACTGGAAACTTAAATCAATAGTGTTAACTTTCAAGGCACGCCATTGTCCATTGATTGGAAGATTGCTCAGAAAAGTAATATTTTTATTTTCTTCTCAATACCTATTTGCCCTGAGGATTTCATGTTTAGCTTCAAACTCGAATTTTCTAAGCCAGTGTGTAGAGGTCGGGAGTACGCAGACTTCTGACTTTGTAACAAAAAAATCATTGCATTTACACTGGGCCTGTGGTGTAGTACATAGTACACAGATTTGCAGCATATAATTTATATACTAAACTTGATGTAAACGTATGTATAAAAAACTTTCATATGTTTAAGTTGAGACTGTTGCTAAGTATTTGCGTAAGCTTTCACCTGTAAATCGGTAATGGCATGGTTGTGATTCGGTTTGATTAAGCCCCGAAAATTGTAAGAAAGCAGTAATAGTACAATATAAAAAAATAATGGTATATGGTTGAACGTAGCCCTAATCGTCCAATAATTATACTGAAATATTAGATTAAAATGAAAGAGGAAAATAAACTGCGTGAAAAGCTTTGCAACTGCTGCTGAGATTTTTACTAGCAAAAACGGAAAGGCAACATTGGTCATCGAAAAACGGTTCATAAAACAACCTCTTACAATCGAAGAATTCATTTTTAGGCCTTCCGATTACACCGTTCACTTAGGGTATTTTTTCTTTTGTTTTTGAATTACAGTGTTTACAGTTCCTCTCCCTGATTTTTGAACGATATTGTCTGTGTGAGTCTTGTCGGCTATCTATCTGTCTCTATTTTTGTGCCTCTGACTGTCTGTCTGTAATAATGTCTACTAGTATATGAGTACGTGCCAATATATACAAATTCATGAATGCTTGTCTTAACAAAGGAGGTGATTATAACGTATTATTCACAATTGGTCAAGTCATCCTTATGGACCACAGAAGAGGTGTTCGTAGATTTTAGGGGAAAAAAGGCCATAGATTCAGTCTCTTTAGTAACGGATGAAACGGTAGAAAAATCATTAAGCAACCTCAGTGAGTGCGACACCACCATCACCAACGTATGTCACAGTAACTACACCCTCCTCTTGTAACAAACGAGTATGACATTCCAAAGTCCTCGGGAGAAACCTTTGGAGTAGCTTGATGAAGCTACTCCTGAAATCTCGATTGCGAAAACAGTATATGATCGGATTGACAAATGAGTTTGTAAATGCAATATGGAAGAAGGTAAGTTGCATAAGGTAGAACGTCGAATAGTGTGAGTCGATGAACCAGGGGAAGATGACGTCACACATGGCGATTAGAGACGCGGGAGTCCAGGCTAGGAGAAATGCTCCAAGAACCAACGCTACAGTTTTAGCTGCTTTCATGTCCCGTCTATGGAACTTCTTGGACAGTTGTCCCAAAAAGGCTCCCGTGGTCTGAGTTTGTTGGCAGGTTTTAACCTCCGATGCGGTTATTCTCTTAAGTTGAAGTAACGCACATCTGATGATTTTCATGTAGAGCCCAGTCATGACCATACAGGGTAACATAGAGCCGATCACGATGCTGAGTGCCCTCATCATCGGCGAAAGAGCCAACAGTAAATCGCAACAACCATCACGGAAGCAGTGAATATTATTTCCAAAATCCCAGAACGACAGACTACTGATACCAATGGCCACCGACCACGTCCCGACAATCAATTTAAAAGTGTTCCGTTGGGTCATGATCGAGTTATGTTTGTAGGGTTTAGTAATGGCCAGATACCTTTCGAATGTCACCGCAGTGATATGCCAAGTAGACACGGCACTCACGGATAGGATGGATGCAGCACCAGTTACACATTGCAGAGGACTTATCCACGATACCACTCCTAGGCCGAATAAAAGATCCGCAGGAATACAAACGAAAGCAACGAAAAGGTCCCCTATCGCCAAACTTGCCAGGAGGACGTTGGATGGCGTTCTCATTTTAGGGTACTTCAAAAGAGATAGGATAACCAGACAATTGCCTAACACAATAGCTAGAACTATCCCAGCATCCCATATCAAAAACACAGTCAATTGAAACTGTGAAAGATGAGGACATTCATAAAGCGTTTGACGATGACTGCAAGTACGGTTACCTGCCATGCTTTTGCTAATATTCTGAAGGACAAAGTCATCTATCCGTCCAGCAAGAAGAATGACCGTGGCAGAGCGGTGAGTTGAATATAAGTTCGTCCTCTGTTTATCGTAGTTTATGACCACCTTTCCCTTTCTGAAAACGTCATCGACAGTTGTCAATGGAAATCCAGCTCTAGTATCTTCGTATAACAAGAAGAATTTTAAAAGTGCTGTTGGTATTTATATCCACTTTATATCCACACGAGGCTGAACGATGGTATGATTTGCAACCAATACAAGTAATCGGCACAACTCGGAAACAACGCTGAATTTGAATTTTTATTCGCTGAGAGCAATGTTAGAAATGATTCTCCTCTCCCTTTGCAACCTCTTCTATAGGCCTAATTCAAACTATTGAAATATGGTTTCAAATCTGGTATCGATTGAAACCTTGAGTATATGGAGTATGGTCAATGACGTGATATCGTCTCCGGTACGGTGTTGAAATACGATCAAGTTTATGTGTAGTCTAATTAATATGACCTTACTGATTTTAGAGAGAGAGATAGAGGTGACGAGAGGGCTATGTACATGCAGATGGCAACCTCGCCCTTAATGCTCACGGAGGGCATTAACCTCTGATATGTCCGAATATAATAATGTTCATGTCACGGGGTATAGGGTACCAGTTCAAACTATTCCGATAGGATTTTACGTTTCTCATTAATTGTTGAAATGCAATATTACTTTCAAAACGTTTTAATGCCATTATCGCTCTTCCCAGGTTTAGCAAAGTAACTCCAGGGAATTATTCTGCGACTATTTGTTCTTAGATGGAAAGGTTTCTCCTTGAAGGATGATTGGTATTTGTGACGTACATTTTACGTAGCCTTTTGCTCCTTCTTTCTCCAAGTAGAGTATATGGCGTACCTCCTTAACAGACGTGTTTTAAAGAATGATCTGTATATGGCGATTTTTGTCAGAAAGGGCCCCAGTAGGGAGAAAAAAAGGTTATACTATATCCCATTTGGAGAAAGAAATGATAACCTATTTGGGGAAAGAAAGAATAAAAAGGATATGTATGATGTATGTCACAACTATTTTCCTTTAACTTTATTGGATATTCTTTTAGAGGCTACAAAAGGTTGATAAAATTTGTACATGTCCTCATTACAAAAACTTGAAATACTTGAATACTTGAAATACTTGAATTCCGAAGGTTGAATATGGGACGACACCATCATCATTCACCGGAGGCAGTGAGGGTGCTAAAAGTACGGACCTGCGTGCTCAGTCGAAGAATGGAATCACCAGTCAAGAAAGAAAGCATGGTATAGGTCTGTCTATCCAAGCTTGAAACAGCCTACTCACAAGCAAGGTGAAAACATACTTAGGCACTCACAGCCCTCACCTATACATACATACAAGCCATCGTGACTACAATTACAAAGGTTAAGACTGAAATCAAAATCAGAAAAAAAAAAACAATTCAATTCAAATTTATTTCTCACATGAACAGAGAAACACAGGAGAGCAGTTACATAAGTATTAAAAACATATGAAGGACACTAGAAAAACAGGAAACTGTCAACAAAGCTAGTGACCACCAAAGTAGAAGATACAGAAAAAAAAGAAAGAATACAGTAACAGTACAAATGGGGGAGAAAAACTGATCCCCGAGAAATTAACAAAACAAAAGGCAAGGAAACGAAAGAAGGAAAGGAAGAAGAGAGAAAGAATGAGGAGGAAAGCTGAGAATATAGGCAGGGATAAGAAGGAGATGCAGAACGAAAGAGCAAGTAGTAAATATTCATATACATCAGGGAAAATCACGTACTGATAAGTTCAGCTTTAAAGCTCCCAAGGAATGAATTACAATGAATCATAGATTTAGTCCGAGGGGGGGGGGGGGGGGGGACTGCCAGATGCGACATCCTTCTGTCCTTCCATATAAACATCCTTCTATGTAAAATGGTAGACCACAATAGATGAAGTTTATTCAACGGACTCACATCTTGCTATTCAACCTATGCTAAAGAGTAGGAATTTTATGTCACAAAACGAATTTGGTACTGTAGCGTGCCTTGGTAAACATAACTGTTACGCCCAGCGTTACATATGGCTATTAACTGTCTTTCTGTAAGCGGGTAGCTCTTTTTGTTACTCATATGGAGCATAAAATTCAAAATCCGAATGTTATTATCCTTCACCTATGCAGGCTATTAGAAGATCTATAGAATTTTACCTTATCTTTTACTAAATACGATATATACATTCAATTTCCAATACAACATCAGTCATTTGCTTTTTTTTTCTACGATTGTCCGTATTCGCTTCTACATATTTTTATTTGGTACGTTAATCGATATCAAATTGTTCCAAACGGTCGTGCATGTTCAATGCACAGATCGCGAATTGAAAGCAATGCATGCGCATCTCCATAGAAACAAATAAAGTTTTTACATTATCTTATCAAAATAAAATTGTTCATATGTCTCTATGTGTATAGTGCAACCGACGGATACTACCAGCGACTCTCTGCAGATCTCTCACGTAAATTTTTATCATTGGTGAATAAAATCGATAGTTTTGTGGACGGACATTTACGCTCTAGATTGCAGGGAATAATGATGATAAATGCATTTACAATTAAAATACATTTACATTACAATGCAAGTATTAAGAAAATCAATACAAACAATAGCAAGTTGGCTCAACTCCTATATACGAAGATACTCGATAGGGTTTATTGGAAAAATTATTTACGAGAAAATTATTTACAAGAATCTGCCCACAGATGCTTGAAGAGTACTTTTGCTTGGAATATTTATATTCCAGACCCGTACGCAGGTGGGGAAGGGGTCGAGCGGTCCTTTTCAATTGCCTCCCTTAGCAATCGCAGTCCTGTCAGAACCGTCAATTCTACCTCACAATCTTGGCATTTAACCAAACCTTCATCACACCATTGTGCTTTAGTTCATTTAAAGGGAAATAGGGCGTTTGTTTTAGAGAAAGCATCCATATTTTTGAAACCAGTGTTTGTGGACGTAGAATGATAGCTTATTCAAAATAAGGAAGGACAGTAGCCTTCTTTTCAAGAAATAAGCTTCTCACAGATAGAAATTCAGTTATTTCTTACTCAACACTAATTTGTTCACCCAAACTTCTCAAAATTCAAATGATGCATCTTCCATTACTCATCACATGCATAATGTTTTGAGGAAATGAAGCTTTGGTAGATGTTTATTGATGAGACGGAATGGTTTAACAATGATTAAAGCTATTTTCTTTTGTATGTCATGTTGGTGTATTCTAAACGCCCTATTTCCCTTTAATGCAGCATATTATACTCCAATGCACCCATTTCTTCGGCGTGCTTCGAGTGCGATGTGCCCATCTATGGGTTTGACAATCCACTCCATGACGTTTATAATAATAGCTCCATAATTTCACGCTATTTTATTGTTTTATAAACATGACCTCGTTGTTTCTTTATACTCCGAGGTGTAAGTACCCCAATCATGAGACCTCAAATACAGAATACATGAATGCAGAAATGCAGAATGTTGGCATTTTTATTGGTAAAATGAGCAGAAAGTCTACTGTATAAATTTTTTAATCTTTTCTTCAGTTAAGTCTAAACGGTTTATAAGGATAAGTATCTTGTACAATCTCCACCAGGTGCCCGAGTATGAGGTGTGGTGTCCGCCTGAGCGATGACGTCATAGATCAAAAGTCATGAAACGAAAAAAAAAAACGCATTTTCAGCATTATTTCAATGTGTAAATATCCTAGAAAGTAGACAATACGAATTTTTTTTTAAAATATTGATGATGTCACCAGGTCAAAGTCAAGTGATTAAAAGTCAAATTTGCAAAAATGCTCTAAAAAGTGTGTCACGATCTCCTCCTAGACGGTAAGTCGGATAAACTTTAAACTTGATGGGTAGGTGCCTGGTTATGTCGTTTAGTGTCCTCCAACCAATGACGTCACAGGTCGTGAAACGAAGATCACATTTTTAGCATTATGTTAATATGTGATGAAATAACCATGTATGGAAAGTAGACAATAGGAGACATCTTTTTTTTTAAAAAATACTTAAGGTCAAAGGTCATGTGATTAAACGTCAAATCGGAAAAGCGCGATGTATGCGCAGTCTTTTTTAATGCAGAGAAACTATATATTTATAGAATAATAATACAGAAATTGTACATTAAAGTGATTGCGTGTGTATTGAAAAACCAAAAATATAACAGTATGTTTGATCTTACCTTTTTCTTTATTTTTAAATGTACGCGTGAGGTTGTACATGAACGGACTATGTCTTTCAATGAAGGAAAATGACAGTAACTACTTCCGAAAAGCAACGGGATTGGCATAAAAACAGTAAAAACAGAAATCATATTTGAAAATTAACGGTTCTTACTATAACCGCCTACATAATGAATATGCTACAGTACAGGTCTCACTAGTGTATCAAAAACATACTACTCAAGTCATCGCTCCTTGGTAGGTATCGGGAATTGTAGTATTTGGTGAAAGGAAACACTGTATTTACAAATAACCTACGAACTGAACACAACCTTGCCCGCGGCGTCAGTGATCCTGAGTTTGTAACTGAATATTCAATACTAGTATACTTCCCATTGGCTTACTCAAAGAAGTACACCGTTGATTTGAATGAAAACTGTCAACCACTACATTATCGTATTCTACACTTTCTGTCGTTATGTTAGAAGAATTTGAAATCATATGGCAAAATTAACCAATTGAAACCTATTTATTTTCCCAGATTGTCTGAATGGTGTAATTAAAAGCCTTACCAAACTTTTGGAGATGAAATTTCAATTTTTTTTACTTTTTGCCTACGCACGTAATCACTTTAAATACGACATATTTTCAAATGAAGATATTTACAATTTAACCTCATTGCAAGGGAAGTGTGTTTTCCGGTGTTCTCAATTATGTTGTAAGTCCAAAATTCTCAGTCTGAAGGACGCGCCAACTGATGGTGGCGCTCCGTTTACTGGCCTAGTCTACAGAGTCCCTTTATACCAAGGTACTTCAAAGTCTCGTATACTTTCAAGACTGGGAACTGTGGAAAGAGCCTTACAGTGGCGGCAAAACATATGGACATGGAGAATCTGATCCACCATGAAAAAAGTGGAGACGTGTAAGGATATGTTCACAACCCCACAATATTAAGCAAGTGTTCCAAGGAATGATTACCCCGAGAATTCGAAATATGGGTCGAACATATAATTGATCGGTCCAATGCACAATTTACTAAATTGAACTTTAGGGAAAAAACAGAGGATCCCACCATTAAAATAAAAGGGGAAAAGGTTGGGGATTGGGACACTAAAACTCCCCTCACCATCCTCCAGTCCCGCCTCTGCGATTCCTGAAGAGTGTAAGCATAAGTTGAAGTAGCTGTGGGTCAGATCTGAAATAGTCCAGAGTGCATTCTTGCCTGCCTACAGTCAGTCACTCAAGATGGATGTTACGATCCCACGTCCCTACATCAACGTATTACACAAGCACAGTATTTACTGCATGCGTACAGAGCCACAGTTTGTTTTTGGCAAGAAATCGAAGCTGAAATTACTCTTGCTATTATTTAGAGAAATGAGAAAACTTGCAGGCAAATTTTTTAATAGTTATGAAGCAAGAGGCATAAGGACAACTAATTTGGAATTGCCGTCCTATACAGCCTCGTCAAAACAGGGAGCTGCAAATTTAGACTACAGCTACCAGCTGATCAAAAACACTCGGCAGTTTGCAAGAGCAAAGACGGAGGTTGCAATTTGCAACTCCTCGGTAAAGAGCGTAAACGGAATACGTACAATACCGTCACTAGCAAAGTATTCGTTACGTTTATGTTGCTTAGTATTTATTTAAGAAAATGAGCCAAAGTGGATGAAAAGTAGTACATTTGCGTCTAACACCGGCAAGTTCCAAACGCTGCCGCTGATCAGAATATTCACTCCAAAATTTTCAAGTTGCTTGTTCGGGAAATGCAAAGCCGGAAGTTAATCAAGTTTCGTATACCTTGTCAGTCAACGGTTTACAACAATATTCCATCGTACCTCAGTGAAGCCAATGCTGGCTATTGTAATGTGTGTAAGGTAACACTGTTTACTAGGATATGATCAATCTGGAGCAAACATCTTGTAATTTTACATATAGTGAACAATGGAAAATAATGAACCAGAATGCACTAATGCATTGTGGTTCCGTTGATTTGATTATGAACTTTTATTTTTTATTTCTGTATTGCATAGCATTAAGATTTGTCAAAAACTACCTATATATGCTTCATATGAAATGAGAGATATGCACATGCTTCCTTTCTCGAGGTCAGTTCTACAAGGTAAGTTCACAAATTGACCCCTACTGACCTCAAATTATCTTAGACCGCCACTAAAAAGCAAAGGGTTCTTGTACTGAATGAGATACACCTAAAAACTGAATATGACATCTGCGGTCAAAGCTTCCCTTCGCAACATATATGTTTACAAGAATTTCATGATGTCACCCCTTTTGACCTCAAATGACCTTTGACCTTCACCACAGACAATGGAATTCCTCTATATTCAATGAGATGCACCCACATACTACATCGGATATCCGCGCAAGCCTCCCTTCTTGCTTACATGCTTACAATTTTTTCACAGTTTGACCCCTGTTGACCAAAAATGCACTCAAAGTGGAACACATTGGTACTACATATGACATGTCCGCACTTCCCTTCGTAAACATAATTCCCAAGATTTTCACAATGTGACCCCTGTTGACCTCCAGTGACCTTTGACCTCCACCAAAATCAACAGGGATCTCGTCCTCAATGTGGTACACCTACATACCAAATACGAGATTGTCCAAGCTTTCCTTCTTAAGATACGTTTACAAGAATTTCACAATTTGACCCTTGCTGACCCAAAATGACCTTTGACCGTCACCAAAGACAATAGGATCCCTGTACTCGGTGTGGTACAAACTTTTGTACTCAATATGATACGCCTACGTACTAAATATGAGATCTGCCCAAGCTGTCCTTCATGAGGTATCGTGTTTACAAGGTAGGCGTCACAAACACACACGCCGCATATGCTTCATTATTTTCCGGACTCATTAGCTGTAACTTTCAATCGCTTGGTAAGTCTTGGTGTAAGGCGCCCAGAACTTCATCACTCCCGTGTTATCCGTTGTTGTTGTTTTCCGAACTGACAGTCCTATACAGCATCTGAAACTCATCATCGCCATAAAAAAAGAAAAGGCACTGTAAACATAAATTGATGGTAAAGACAAGAAAAATGTATTTCACACGTTTTGGCAACGTAATGTGTTACATAAAATGAAAGCATACATAATTTTGAAAAAAAAAAATGCTAAACTCAAATCCATAGCAGCACTTTAGTGACCTTTGAAAGAAATCGCAACTGCGGCAGTATATAAGCATATATGTATAAATAACATATCGCATATTGGTGTGCATAATTACGTCATGATTTCTAAAAGAGCAAAATTGAGTAGCATCTAACGAGCTAGATTTTGTCAAACTGGGTATCAAGAACAGGTTTCATTTTTTTAATCTCTGTACTCCTGCAAAATCAATTAAAATCTTAACACAAAATTCCCTTTCCACATCTTTTAGCACCGACGAATCCAAGCGGATTGTTTGGGACTCATCTAGTCACACGATGATATGGCGGAGAAGTCCCACTGGGAAAATTTTTCTTCAACTGGCTGAATGTGCACGGATGTGACTTGGTGCAACAAAAGTGACCAACTATGAGGTTAATTTTCTTCAAAAAAATTTCCTCTACCTAGATTTACTGTGCTGTCTTCGAAATTAAATAATCAGCGAATTTTTTTGAAATTCATAATTTTTTCGTCTACCTTAGGAAGATGAAATATCCTCTTGGATCCCAATGCCCTTTATAAGTCCTTCTTGAGGAGTTACCGAATACTGTAAGCGCCTGATTATTACAGTGTTTCTACACATACTGGGTTGGCTCAAAATTACACGGTATGAAGAAGTTAGTGTTAGTTAAATTATTTGTGCACTGGACGATCTTTTTTTTTAAACTATGTCAAGGTTTACCAATAGCTAAACTTCTGACAATATGCCAGGTACTTGACACCACACAACAACAGAGAAGTCCGCGGAACTTGCATATCCCCACCATACACGACCAACGATTTCAAGCAACACTTAGTTTACGCTAAACAAAAAGGAAACACTTCAAGGCGGATACATACATGTTCAGCTAGAAAATTTAATGATTAATGTCCACAATTTGTTCCTAGAGGCCTTGTCCATGCCCCCTTCCCATAGCACTGTAACCCTCGAAGAACCCTTCAAATCCTTCTTTTTTCTTCGTATCAATACCTAAGTATATCGTCTTTTTTTTTTTTTAATGGAGTACCAAGTGTAAAGTTTCTCAAAACTTCTCTTGCATAGAGAGAGAGAGAGAGAGAGAGAGGGGGGGGGGGGTTGGACTGTCTGGGAACCCAATAACATAAAAATGTGGGTAAGTCTCATGCTTCACTTCATCAGACATAGTTTACCAAGGTTTTCAATTTTACCCACAGTAACTTTTGATATCCACAAGAGGCTCAATGTATGACACTGACATACCAAATATGAACTCGGTTCCAAGCTTCCCATGTTGAGATCTGTTCAATATAATTTTGCAATTTGACCGCAGTAGTGGGGGCCAAACGACCCTGGACCTCAATAAAAGTGGTTGACTTCTTGTACTTGACAATTGTTCACATAGGCATACACATTACAACATCGCTACTTCCTGGTACTCACATATTGTCTTAAATTAGAAAGCAAGTACTCATAAGCCCGCTTCAGCATGATTGCCAATGTTAAAAATATCACTATTATCATCAAAAAAAAATAAATAAATAAACGCTACGAAACTTCCAAGCTTTTCTGTGACCAACAAAGAAGTAAGACTTTGTAAAACTTTCTACATACTATACTACACATATGGGTACAGTCACAAGGAACATCACAATTTATGCAATTTGTACCCACAGCATTATTACAGAAAACTTTGTTGTTGATGGTGTAACCCTTTTAAGTAGGATTGTCGAATACTTTGAAATCTATCCCTGAGTTGCAGTTTCCAGTTTTTGTGTTGTTGTGCCAATATAAGCTAGACAGCTTGGATGTCAAAGTATAACTTAGACTACCATTCTAAAAATTTCGAATGTTACAGGTATCACTTACATTACCATTCAAATATCATAAAAATTAATAAAATGATTGAGTGAATGAAGTTGCAATAAGGCAGCATACAAATCTGACTCAGTGGAGTGCTATCGCAACGTGCTTACAGTACTACCCAAAATTCAGTTAAAGTGCTCATGTGACCAAAAACACACACTGAATGGTTCTGAAAAGTGGCTTTATTTTCACTTAATTCACCACGAAAACAATATAACTTGGCCCTTGCAGTGTATTTTCTGACCAACTTTTAAGTTAATCACTGAAACAGTTTAAAAGATAGGCTGGTAAATCAATATTTGCAGCATAAATTGGTTTCTTTTCTCTGCCAGATAAAACAATTTCACTCAAGTTTTAAGCAAACAACCATACACTGTATGTTCTGATGTCAAGTGTGTCCCGACCAAGTTCTAAGTTGATTGCTTAAAGTCTTTTTTCTACAAAAACTCAAACACAGACAAATGCACACACATGGACATACATTTGCATGACTATGAAAATGTGAGAATTTCAAACAGACTTGGACGTTAACCCCAACTGAGTAGGAACATGATTTTTTTCAATGGACCTGCAGGAAGAGTGAATTTGGTTGACTGGGGCACAAAAATCAGTACACACTCACAGACGAACACATTTCCAGGTAAGCCATTAACAGGACTCTTCCACACCCAGGGTCACTTTACCCAGAGGTACCCTTGGGGTTGGTGCTGCTAACTCAAGCTTAATGTTTCCGTGGCTACGCATGGGCGAGAAGTGCTATTGTTTTAATTCCAGTCAGCTGCTTGACGACGATATTTCGTTTCAGCCCTGTGGAGGCAATGAGATAATTACGACCACAGTTGAGCAAAATCTATGAGAGAAATATCCTGATCTAAGAAGGAAGGCATCAATTCTGTTGAAAGCACTCAGGTGATGAATATTGTCTCCTGCTACTTTCTTGTTCATGTATCTTCTCCATATTGTTTTTGGAGCAGTGAGAGGACAAATATCCACCATTCGGCTACACAGAAGTAGAAGGCTCAATGCGAGCATCTCTGCTGCTTCTTAGTCCAATTCAAGTAAAAAAAAGGATGTTTAAAATACTGTAAATGTAAAGAAAGAACAGAAAAAAAACCATAATTTACGCTTTATACTTCGTCCAAGCTTCATTTCTCAACGTGGAATACATGATTCATATACGACAGGAATACGTCCCACACAACAGTCACAGAATTGACATAAAGCACACGAAATCTGCTCGGAACGAGGTAAAAATTAGCTGCCTGAGCTGTCGGCCAGAAGCACCAGTCAACCTGCGAGGGAAACAAGATGAAAAAAAAAAAAAAAACATTTGTGATTAATTTGTAAATGACCAATATAAGTTAGGCAGTTGCTGACCGTTTTCTATTAAACCACAAAGAAAAAATATCTGAAATTCATTGTACAGTATCAGACATTTCAAATTGTACAAAATCTTGTTCTGAACATCTATACTTTTACTCATGGAATTTCATCAAACAATATTATGTGATATCTAAGCCATGCTGACAACTGGGTTCCTGTACTTTCAAAGGAGTCAATTTTCATGACTTTTAGATGACTTTCCCCAGGGCCAAATAAAGAAATTCCATGCTCTTACCCCTATTTCTTACATACACTTTTCAACCATAACAGCAAAAGCCAAAGAAACATAAGGTGAGAAGAATAACAAATTTTGATATTATGAGGGAGAATACAATTTGATATTATAAGGGACAAAGGAACAATGTGACTTTGTGAAAATTTCCATGACCTTTCCAGGACTTTACACACAATTTCCCTGCATTGCAAAAAACCTTTTCCAGGTTGAATTTTCCAAATTTTCATGACTTTTCCAGGTTTTCATGAACCCTGCAAGAACACTAAGGACATTTCTAAATCTATGTACAGCTTTAATTAAAAGAGAGTGACCACTATCAAATATAATAGAATCAAAGTCAATCCTTGCAAAGTTTCAACCTAAGATGGGGATCACAACCTTCATACATATGGCTGCATACTTTTCAGTTGGTAGAACACAGGACTCATGACCCTACAAGGCTGCTTGCTCAATTTCTTAAGTTTCTTTGCAATGTCAGGTTTCACTTGCTTTTTTCATCATAATTACTTCTTTCCAGAACAAATTACCAAGACCACAAATTCACTTTAATATTCAACCATAGCCTACAGAATTCAATTCTTTTTTCAAGGCCATAAAAACTAAACTTTAAAACAGCCAATCCAAGGGCGCCCATTTCAACAAATTATCAAGACTACGGCTACCTTTCAATGGTAAACCATAGACTACCCTTTTTAAACATGTCATCAAGACCGCAATTCACACTTTAATTGTTAACCATAGCATATCTGTCTCATTCGCTGCCACCAGAGAGCAGGAAGATAGCAGTTCCAACTTCTGAATTAAAAAGACACACATACAGGTTTGCCAAAAAAACATTCTGTCTCTATTTATTCACAAGCACAGAAAGTACACTTTGGTTGACTTATAATCTTGAAAACATGGAATTGCATAAAAATTAGAGATTCTTTACACGTAGAACCATATCCAAGGCAAACTTCACATGAATTTGTGATTTTTGAGGCACAGCATTCACAATTAATGCAAGCATAGCTTTGCAGCTTCTTCCACACATCAGGGGATATTTAGCCATGCATGCTGAACACATCATTACAATTGATGTGACTGCTTTTGCAGTCGCAGAACAGATCGTCTACTGAGAAAGGAGAATATATGCTAACACAGGCATCAGCCACTTGTATCCTTTGAGAGATAAAGTACATACAAGCCACACTGTCATACATACAGGAGGATGTGACCAGAAAGACACATGACGTTTTGCTAGAGTATTGATGACAAAGGAATCACATCCCTAATTTTGACTTGTTTGTACATCCTGTGAATGAGCGATGCAATGCATTTACAGTGGATACACAGCATGTTATACTCCCAAGTTAAATCATCACTTATCACTGTTTATACATTGCAATCTGTACTGCCACAGTCACTGAAAAACTATGGGATGCGTCATAAGCTCACCATGTAGCAGTAAGGAAATTTTTCTTTCAAAGATGTTTTACATTGCTGGAGCGTCTTCCCTTCCAGGATGCCAGCACCTGCAGATATAAGTATGAAAGACTTGGAACGTCTTTATAAACTTCGTACACTGTGACACACAAGGCTCATTAACATTAAGTGGCATTTACCTGAATGCCAACACAGAAATCACCTTTCTTGTCTGTTATGATAGGATACATACAGGAGTAATGATAACCAGAATGTAAGAATGCATTGTGCTTTTGATCATGTAATTCCGTTTTACTTTCATGGTAATGGAGGGCATTGCTTTGATAATAACAGTATCCAGTAGGTCTTTTTCAATGATTTACAGAGACAATGAGTTATGACCACACACATAACACATATGGTCCATGGTTCTTTCTTTCTTTCTTTCAGTATTGTCCAAATCTAAGGTGTGCAACCTTTTCGAACACAGGGCCAAATCATGCTGTGACGCATACCTCGAAGGAGTATGTGAGATGGCAGCTCACTTTCACCAACACCACCTCGGTCATCCCCCCATGTTAGATCAATCTGCCCAATTAGATTAGAAAGTATTTTTCCCTCTATTCTCTTGAAATGTTACTGAGAACACCATTGTTGCATAAAAGGAAGTCACTGTTTCTCTGTTTTGTAATATTCTGAACCAGACACAAAGCTGTGGTTAAATAGCGATGCCAGTGCCACAAACATGGCAAATTCAGCAGGCCACAAAGGAGGCAAACCCCTGGTTTGAAGCTTTTCCAAACTTACCACTTGTTGCTACATGCAGACCTTTGACCTCCCAAGGGTAAAATAAATAGATTTTTAGTCCATGCAATGCACATACCACATAAATACTATAAATTAAGTCCAGACTTCTCTTGCTCAGATACTGGGTTCACAAAGTTTAACCCTTGAAACCCAAATTGTAAAACTGCACATTAATTATCAAATCAATTCAAGGTTTAATTTTCTGTGTTAACATTTCAAATTAGCACACGGTGACCTCAAATAACCTACTATCACCATCAATAATAAGAAGCCCATTGTAACTTAGAGAAGTGCACCCACATAGTGCACTAAAGTACACAATTTCAATTTAATATTGTTCAATTTGTAGAAGCTACGCATTTTGCATGACTTCATTAAATGGACCACACAGCCCATTTGGACCCAAAATTCTTGAACGCCCCGAAGGCTTCCCCACCATAACACATTCATAAACCAACTATGAACTTCTCCAAACTTTACCACTTGTGATATTGTGTTAAAAATGTTTTCAAAGTTTTGCCCTCAGATGACCTTTGACCTCCACCAAAAACAATACCGCACACATTCTCAACATGGCGAACATACATGCCAAGTCTGACTTTCATCTGACTTGCCCCTATTGAGTTTAAGTGCATACCGAAGAAAGTGTGACAGAAACACATGCATACACACATGCCAACCTGACTGCATACGTTTCTTCGCTGATACGAAAAAACAAAAGCAGTAATAGATATAAACAAAATAAAATTCCAATAGATTTTCACTCTGGGTTTTACTTTGCAATTTCTGAGTGTAGCCACTTCTTTTCTAGAAGCATGTCACACAACCTTTAAATGCTGCACTCACAGAATGTGAACAATGAAACATGTCAGGTGATGTAATGTTCATGTCTTCAGTATTCCCTTACCGAGAAAGAAAGTAACTATAAAGAAGGGTGATGCCACAATTTCATCAAGAATGACTTTCTTAAAGATAGTTTTCCGTTGGATTCCTGGAAAGAAGCGATCTAGATAAATATACCAGTAATGGTTGAATGGACCGAGAGCAATTCCCATGATGAACATTCGCCCTGAGAAAAAAAAATGAAAAATAAAACTAAAAGGAATATTATCTCTCTACAGATCAGTATCTCATAGTTAACAAAGTTCATGACCAACTAGACAGGAAATTTGTTTGCATTAGATTTATACTTATCTAACAGTTAACAAAGTTCATTACCAACTAACCAAGAAATTTGTGTGCATTAGATTCAACTCTTAGTAAAGTTGTGAGATTCTCCTCTTACAGTAGTTGGGCTCTATCTCTATGGTTGTATCCTGAGCATTGTCCTTTGCAGTACATAGTACTTTACTCATGAATTAACTGTAAGTCCCTTTAAGAACCATTTTTATTGTTCCTGACATTGACCTCTGCAGATTGCACTGGTGTGATAACATTTTCAGTTTGGAAGGCAGTCCTTTTAATTCTTTTTTTTTTTTTTTTTCTGTGGCAGGTATGAAAAAAGAATAAAGCCTCTGAGTTGGGTTGACATTAATGCTTAACTTGGATTTCTAGGATAGAGGTAGCCTATGCAGTCATGATAGTGTGTGCTGTTACGTGTATCTGATGGCTATGTTTGAGAATCGCTTTACCATCATACGTACCACAACTATGTTTCTGAGGAGTGTCTACACATGCCCATGATATGAAAAAGCTTCATCTTGATGTATACTTGGTACGAGCACGGGCTTATTTTCTGACATACCATAGAGCTCACAACAAATCTCACAGGCAATAAGATGATCTATTATCATTTATGGTAATGTAACATGTATACTAATGAGTGGGTGGGGCATCATGAATGTAAATATTCATGAAATGATCAGTTTATACACCTAGTCCTCACAGAATTTCCATAATGTGCTAAAATCATTTCTTGAGAATACCCTTTTCTGCATGATAGAAAATGATGTGTTATCGAGACAAACCATCATGGCTAGGGTTTGTTCCTTCAATAAACTTTATCATGTATGATATCATGTGAGGATTGGCTGGTTTCTAAGAGTAGTTCATCTGTTAATCTTCAAGAACTCAGAACATTAATCCACTAAGGATTAAGGAATGTTCATGTGTTGTCTAAACTCGCATCATTACAATGCTGGATGACATGGGGCTTACATATCTTTCCTGACGAATACCTTACTCGTGAATGCACCATCTCAAACACGGGTATCACTAGTCGGCAAAACGTCATACATACAGCATGGGTAACTATGAGGAAATCCAAAAGGGTAGAAGGCACTGTGGGCCATGCCCCATTTTGAACGAGACTGTGAGACCATAACAGGTGGATTACAGCGATATATATATATTACATCTGATGTGTATGTACCTGTTCTCTGCCAATTCCATTTCCTAGAGTCCTGCGTCTCCACGTGGTGCTTCAAGAAGCCGTAATTCTCATTGCACTGTTCGATACCGTCACTCAAGGCTAGGAAGAATCCTCCCGAAATAATGTTTGTTACAGCCAGGTACTTTGGTGAGTAGAGCCGCCTAGTTAAAGCAGCTACTTTTGAAAAGAACTGGCCACCGTTCATTTTGATTGTATTTCTAATTATATCATCACAGTTCCTGATCAATAAAAGGCTATTCGTAATCTATTACTGAATTCAAAACATTGCACTGTTTTCATATAAAGTAGTCTGAGATGTTTTCATACGTGTGAAAGTTGGCCAAATGTTCCGACTTCATAAACAGATTCCTGACGTTCATTTTACTTTGTTCCCTGAAACTGACCATCTTGCATTCTTCAACCTGGTAAAATCCAAACCTTTTCAAAGTTCTCCCAAGGAGGAACCACATGCTGAAGCATAAACAAAAACAAAAAAAATTTGCTCATTTGAGCAACTGACTGAAACATA
Source organism: Stichopus chloronotus (assembly GCA_021234535.1). Lineage (NCBI taxonomy): Eukaryota > Metazoa > Echinodermata > Holothuroidea > Aspidochirotida > Stichopodidae > Stichopus > Stichopus chloronotus. The sequence goes on along the minus strand of CM037839.1, from coordinate 14,177,760 downwards.
AACTTATAATTACAACTTAATATTCCGAAAGTATATCGATATTTTACGATTGCAACTGACACATGGTACACTACTTACACAAATAGCAAGCTGCTTCATTAGTGCGCCACATGCGTCCACTCCAGGGGGCTCTACATGCCCTTCAAATGGTGCATGGGCTTACATGTAGCTGCAAACTGCATTGTGAATGGGGAACACTCAATTCATACATCAGAAGTTGTACTCAATTATGTTTTGCACAAAATTTTCTGATTCAATCTACTGCAGAAGTAGGTATATTATCCTGATACATAGCCTTCACTCATTACACTCCACTTCACAGCCCTTGTCCCAATCACATTAATTTCCCTCTCATTGGCCAATCTGCCCACAGACTGTCATCTATCACATCCCCAAATAGCAAAATTTTCTCACCAAACTTCACACAGATAATCACTATCACCATATTTATCTGCAAAAAGATTTTTACTGAGTCCCAAGAAAGAATGGCTGACTTTTCACAGGCAATTTTGACAGTAACAGTGAGTTACTTTTTTTGTGACTTCAGTAACTGTGAATATGCAGCCAGGGTTAAAAGGTCACCTTGGGTTAACTGCTGAAAAATACCGCAGATGTACTGTAGCCTGCACAACTAATGTGTAACACATACTGCAGCATATAATGTATCTCTCCACAGGACAACCAGAAAAGTCTAAAGACTTTGTGATTCCTTGCCCATATTCATGACGAACAAAGGATAACCCACATACAGTACACATATTAAATCAAACACTGTAAAGTCTATGTCCACAACTTAATTTCTAAAGTATGGTCTCTGCTCACCTCAAATGATCTTTTATCTCCAAAGAAGAGGACATAATTTCTTGCAAAAAGTAGATCCATCTCTTTTCTTTACAAACACACTCCCAAAAAGTTTCTGAGGGATATTGTGTAGGGAAGGTTTTCACAGTTTGACCTCTGGTGACCTCAGATGACCTTTACCTCCACCAAAAGAAATAGGGATCATCTACTTAGCATGCCCACACATGAAGTATGAGATCAGTCAAGGTTACCTATCTGTAAACAAGGTTTCCACAGTTCCACCTCTGGTGACCTCAAATGACCTGTGACTTCCAACAAAAGCAATATGGATATCTACTCAGTAAGACCAACCCACACACCAAGTATGAGATCAGTCAAGGTTACCCTCCTTGAGACAGAGTAAACAAGCAAAGCATCACACACATGTACACACACGACATCAGCATCGCACAAAGATTCCTTGCCTGCTGTTGGCAAGGAGTTAACCAGAATGGAAAAATGCATTGTAGTTTCGATGTACTCATTACAGTTTCTTTATTAAGCTTGTTTCTCAAATATAACTCTAATGCTAAGAATCAAGGATTTATTTTTGTTGCAAAGATTTGAGGTCATCACCTGAGGTGAAACACTGGGAAAACACTGGAAACCTTGTGCCTGTCATATTTCAAGATGAGGAGGTTTCATACCATATGTTAAAATGCCTTGCATTTAGCACAAGAGTATCCATCACTCCCATCTGGAGATATCATGTGCACAAGGTTTTAACTATTTGACCTCTGGTGACCCCAGATGACCTTTGACCTCCACCAAAAACAATAGGGTTCTTCCTCTCAATATGGCAAACCAACAAACCAACTATCAACAGCATCCAACATTCCTATCTGGAGATATTGTGCACACAAGATTTTCACTATTTGACCTCTGGTGACCCCTGATGACCTTTGACCTCCACCAAAAACAATAAGGTTTTTCCTCTCAATATGACAAACCCACATACCAAGTATCAACATCATCCATCATTCCCAACTGGAGATATCGCCTACACAAGGTTTTCACTATTTGACCTCTAGTGACCCCAGATGACCTTTGACCTCTACCAAAAACAATAGGGTTCTTCCTCTCAATATGGCAAACCTAAAAACCAACTATCAACAGCATCCAACATTCCTACCTGGAGATATTGTGCACACAAGATTTTCACTATTTGACCTCTGGTGACCCCAGATGACCTTTGACCTCTACCAAAAACAACAGGGTTTTTTCCTCTTGATATGACAAAGCTACGTACCAAGTATCAGCAGCATCCATCATTCCTAACTGGAGATATTGCGCACACAAGATTTTCACTATTTGACCTCTACTGACCCCAGATGACCTTTGACCTCTATGAAAAACAATAGGGTTCTTCCTCTCAATATGGCTAACCTACATACCAAGTATCAACATCATCCAACATTCCTACCTGGAAATATCGTGCACACAAACTTAGTATCACAAACACACACACACACATACACACGCTATCACGATCGCATAAGTTTCTCTTTCATCGAAACTAAAAATGAAGCTACTGTACAAGGTTGTTTACAGATTATTTTTATCTTCACAGAGTAGGTTTGCAATAAAACACAACTGCAGGTCATTCAACATGACACCTGAAAAAAACCAAAAAACTTTCGAACACATTCACTTGCAGGTTGTCTATGTATACATTAATTCAAAACATGTCTAAATTTAATATCATTGCAAAGAGAGATGTCTACTGAGCACGAATATCACAATTCCATACCCTGTAAGTTAAATGTAAGCAATTGAAGTTGATATGAAATTGCCCCACATTCAAAGCCCTACAAAGCTTGTGAAACTGAGTTAACATTTACAAGACTTCATGGGATAGAAAAGCTGGTACACTTTGCATGCCGGTCAGCCTTCCATACTCTTGAGAGTTTGTTTGCTCTTGGCACAATCAGTATGAGAACGCATTAGCCATTGTTAGGCTGCTGGCGACAGTGAGCGTCTTTTCTAAGCTGGAATAAGAGCCGTTGTTAGCGAATGTTTTCTAAAGTGGAATATTCTATACATGGTTATCTAGTTTTACAAAGTAATGTGTTCAGATCCAGCAGCTACACAACTTGTTCATGAAATGCCATATTTTCCAAGATGATGTTATGCACATTTAGAAGGAGTAGTCATTAAGGTCGGGTTGTTCCGTGGAAACACCCCTGCCTGCCTGTTGGCATCTAGCACATAGCCAGTCTTCAAGGGCTGGAGAGACAGAAACTTGAAAGGTGTCAGGGTAGGTGGTTGCTGATGGTGAAGAATCAGTTTTGGACGGGGGCACGACAAGTGATGTTGAGCCTCTGGGATGAACCAAGATTACAGGAGAGGTTGATTGGCAATGTCCTGGGATGGTGCGCCATTTCTGCATGGACAAGATGATCTGGTTCAGAAATCCTCGTTGGAACATCATAACATATGGTGCTTGTGAAAATCTTCCTGCGTGAATGACTGCCATGCATGCTAATCCGTTCATACAGCATTCCATCTTTTGCATCAAACTTCCAGTTTCCAGGATTTTGCAGTCAGAGCAATTATCCGGGGACAGGTTGAAGGCATTTCACTGGGTATATCACGGATGAAACATCCGCTCTGAGCCCTGTTACCACACCAGTTCGTCATGCATCTTCTGTACCAATTTCTTTCTGAGCACAAAGTTCCCTTCTTTTCACATTCATACGACCTGCAGCATTACTACTGAACTTTCAATGGCAAATTAATGTTGAATCTCTAGGAAAGTGTGTGACATCTAACAAGAGTATGATACGTATCTTCCGATCAGCAGACAGTTTGACTTGACTCTCATACGCACAATAAGCATACACTAAGCATCATTTGATTGTTTTCATGTAACTGCTCTCCATTCTATAACGTCATCAAACTGGGCCGGGAAATTTGCAGCATTTTCCGTCAGGTGGGTAAAAATTGCATTTTCCTTCTTTCTCAAACCAGTTAGTGATGTACAAAGTGACATTTTCTATTTGTATGTGTTTTAAGTTATCTATAGCCATGAAATTTACCTATTTTTGTGCTTTTCAATAAATAGAGACTTTTAAGATGTAGAACCACGCTACACAGGCTCATGATCTTACAAACTGATGACTCTTCCCACAATGCACTGGAGAAAAATGGCCACCACCTGTTGGAGATGACCACTCAAAATGAGCTAGAATTTGCTAGATACTGTACCTGCTTCCGACTGTCAGCATTTGTTGTTGTTTTGGTAAATTCCCAATAATATTTCTCACTTTCTACTGAAGTTTCAATGCTAAAAGAAACATATTGGCCCAATTTTTGCATCTTTTCAACCAATCAGCTAATTAGAGGGAAATTCATGTTTACAGGAAAATAATGGAATGCACAGCTTTGTTAGAGGGCTAGCATATTCTACACTTGTTTCCTACTATATAGTTGAAAATGACTGACACTCCAGTATTTTCCACCTAGGCTACCTCCCTATTTTTTTGTCTATGAAAAATACAGAACTCCAAATTATAGGGTCAGACACGTTGGCAGGTCTGCTTTTCCATTTCTTCACCTCTGTCATATGCTAAACCTAAGTTAGGTTCAGGTGGGGACTGAGTTACGATCAGTTCACACTGCTTAGGTTAAGCCAGAAGCTTAGAGACTCTGGTCTAGTCTACGGTAGGCTTGGTACGAATTCACAATCTGTAGTATTAAGTATTTAGTATTAAGCATTGTGATCTCTTAGACTAGGTACCATCAACTCAGAAGTGGAAAACACAAATTTAACTTACAAAACATTTTTGCAAGAAACAATTGCTTATTACACAAATAAACAGTGGTAGGGAGGGGAATCAATCTCCTAAAAGAAAAAACATGAGATTGGCTTACCCCCCTCCAATATTTGTAATGAATGAGAATTCACGACTGACAAACAGCCCCATAGTCAGAATGTTTTTTTGGGGGGTAGGGACTAATGTTGGACTTTTGCCCGACGGAGGGGTGTCCCTATTCCTTGATAAATTTGTGTCCTTTTCAAGTGATATATTCTATGGAGATTCAAATTATGCGATATTTTCCTTCTTGAATTTGTATTAAAAAGCAAAATCATTTGCTGAAAAAAATTGGGGATCCTCTAACCATAACTGACCCCTCTCCTCTCCCTGTGGCTATATGCTTGTACTCAACCCATCATGCCAGCTGTGGTCACAAGTTAAGTGATAAGTGGACGTATCTTGCATGTCATGATAGTAGGGTGCAAATTGGAAAGTTTTGCTAAATACTAAATAACCACAACTGATGTGCCAGTGAGAAGTCCAATTTTTTCTTGAATGCTCCCAATATATATATACATACCCAATATATATTTGTTTGGTTAGTTCCACCTTAATATAATTGACCTAATAACCTTTAAGCATACTTATAGCTAGGAGGAATTTCATTGTAACATTTCTGCCAAGAGCACAACTGATGAACTAGTACTCGGAAAACGGCACCAGTCTTGACGATCGGATTGTCAGCAGCGCTCAGTCCATGATATTGATGTCTGAAAAACAATATCTCGGTCAAGAACATTTGCTCAAGTTTGATGCCTCCTCCATGTTACAAACTGACAAAATACATGTTTAACCATAAAAATTGTCTTGTCTTACAATTGTTTATTACTGTTGATTGACAAGTAATAAATGTAAAAGCACGTACACTAATTGCACAATATGGTATGATTCTTTTGAGAGAGTCCAGTTGTACAGAGAAATATAATGATATTCATTTAGATTTCCCATAATGCAAAGTACAGTTGCTAAGGAGCTACAAAATGTCGATCATACAGGCCAAATCATGTACACACGTTTGCACTCCTTAAATAGTGTATTGTATGTCAATTGGAAACATTCAACCAACCCTAGAGAGTTTTTTTCTTTTTTAAAGGTTGTCAGATCAATCAGGGTACCACCCCTGATGGTAGGACAATAACCCTGATATCCTCTATGAACTAAGTCCTTTGATAATTGATCAATTGTTCAAGACAACCCACTTTACAAAAAGCCGCTATTGTTCCACCAACAAGGGACTGACTACCGTATAAGTCGCTCGGGCGTAATCCCTAATTTCTCCAAGAGTGAGATTCCTAGAGAGCTGCTATTTTGTGTAATTGTTGTGTGGTACATAGACAATGTGTACCAGATTATTCAAGGCATTCCCGTGTTGGGTCTGTAAAATATGGTGCCTCAAAAATGCCGTTTCACACTGAAATGCAGCGTCTGGAGCATTTTTGAGAGGTCCGTTACCTATGATGTCACCATGGTAAATCTCTAATTATTTCTAGAATACATGACCATACAAAGGTCTTACAAATTACAAAGTTTCAGAGATCTAGCCAATTCAGTCCTTAATTTATTAGCCTCCAAAGTTGCTCCGTTGCACATTTTCAGAGTAAGAAACGGAAATGTGGAACATGTTGGAAAAATCTGAAAATTTTTTCTAGGACAGATTTATCCCTCCTCTACATGATATCAAAAAAGCAGGAGGGTTTTCTTTCTAGTGTCTCTAGTAAATCGGTCGAAATTCGATCAAATTGGCTAAAAATTTCACAGTATGCATATTTAATGGTAGCTTACACATAGAAAAAATTTGAAATTTTTTTGAGTAGGTCGAGCAACAACTTTCTCCAAATTTGGGTGATTTGACATGTAATGACCCTTATGATTGCAGCTTTTGGTTATGTTTTGTACACTGTGCATTAATTTTGAACAAATGTAAACTATGGCACTTACTGTATGAGGTTCAGTATACAGTAGATTACCCCATCATAAAGAATCAAATTCAGTGTGTAAACTTATGCCACTCAGTTTACACACCTTACACACAGAAAATAAATGTAAATTCAGCAAATTCATCGATGAGAACCTAAGCTCGTCACAAACTACAACAGCGCTTAACGTTATTCTTTCTACGAAACTCTTCTTTAATGGCCTTACATGAATACAAAGAGACCCACTATCCAAGTTTCATTCAACCGTGATACCTGTTAATATTTTAACCCTGTTCCTGAAAATTGCCAATCTCTGGTAAGTTTCAACCTATCATTCTGTGCAATCCATTCTAGAGAAAACAAGTCTGAAAGACTTGTTTTCTCTGGCGAACTGATGTGCTTCCTCTGGTGGAAAGACCACATTTTCTACAGCGGAAAGAAGGTATGGCAGAACGACGTGGACCACGGCCCTAAGTTAGTTTTCTTACTAGTAATAAAAAGGTAGTACTAGTACTACTAGGCCTACACTTTCATAGATGTAGCTTGGCATAACCCACATAGTTTGATCTGGCCTACTCCCGTAGTTTTCAGTAAGCGTATCGTCAGGTCTTGCAACATACATCATGTAGAAAGGGTACTTGAGAAGTTGAGTTTAGGCTAGTGAAGGCTGTCGAGTATCGACCTAAGTTACACTACAGTAGTGGCTGAGTATAGCCTAGGCCTACGACTAAAAAGTTCGTAGAAGTACAAAGACTAGACCAGAAACAAAAAAAAAGCTGCATATCATAAACCTACACTGATGAACCAGTGTGGAATGCAAACCGTGTTTTCGTTGGGATGGACACGGCAGCAGAGGAAAAAACAGCAGGCCTTTGCTGTCCTGATCAGGTTGCATCTGAAGTGGAGAACTCGCTAGTACGTATAGTATGCGTATCATATGAATTAAGTGCGCTCAGCTAGCTCAGCAGCATCAACACATATGCCCACATTTTACTTCACCAAATATGGAACGCCAAAAGGAAAGAATCAGTGGCGTGATTTAAATTACTTCGGTTTATATCGCCGATACTACGACGCTACCACTTAGTTTTACATCGCTACTACATCGTTTCACAACGCTATCACCAAATACGTGTTTCCAGAGTCTCCAGGTACGTCTCTCCAGTGTCTCCAGGTACCATATCACCACTAATCTCTAGTGTTGACTTACTAAAATATCGTCCCTTGTGCACGCAAGGTACACAGTACCATATCATAGATTTCCCATCTATCATGTGATTGGTGTTGGCCATGGTCTATCACTGCATTTAAAAAAGGTGGAAGCTATTCACCCGATCGTAGGGCGAATATTGATGGCAGTACTGCTTATTTACCCGATCGTCGGTTAAATAAGGGTTGAAGTTATGTTTACTTACCCGATCGTCAGTTAGACTTTGCAAAGTCTTTCTCGGCGAATGAATGCTCCTCCTTTGATACATTCCTCACAATTTGAGCTGCAGCCTACTTATACCCAACCGAGGATATGTACTCATCTAGTAATAGCGTTTCCCTGTGATCGCCGTCCCCCGGAAAGACTTTGGACACTCGATATAATTATGTACAAATGAATAGTCACGTTTGACGTTAGGGTTAATACATATTAAAATACTACGAGTTGGTCTCAAGAAATGAGCCAATAGCAGCGATCGAACAATGAGAGAAAATAATGGTACCTAGGCTAACTTTCACCGTATCACCAGATTTGCCTACGGCAGAAATAGGACATCGCTAAGAGAGGCCTCAAACAGTTGAAGGAGAGTAGAATATTGCCATGATAGTTACGTAACTAATCAGTCGTATGTCCTTTCCCCATCATCACTCCCATCATTTCTCACGATGGCCGTGATTGGCTTCTACCGAATTCGGTAGCGAAAAACAATGGTGTTAGTTAAAAGTTGTGTGCATAATTAAAACGAGTGTCCAGAGTCTGCGAGGGCAGCTATCAGTGGAGGGAGTAAACACTCTTCCGGAAGAGCAGTACAGTGTGGGTGTTCAGAGATGGCAGAACCAAAAACTTTCCAGCCCAAGCAGACTCTGCAGAGTCTAATCGTCAGTCGGTTAAATAGGCCTAAGCGTTTTGCAGCGCTTAATTACCCGATCGTCAGCAAAGTAATAAAAAAAAAAAGCCATTTATGATCCTAACTTTGCCTTTTTGATCAAATGATTAAATTCAGACAAGTCAATTAAGTCGTCAAGTAGTCAGTTCTGCGAAAAGGAATAATTTGGCGGAGTTTTTCCACTTTTGCATTCCCCTTCTGGGATTTCATAGAGCAATGCTTGAACCTAAATATCACTGCTTGAACCTGCATATCCGTATTCGTGCCACAATCACTGAAATTAGTACTTCTATTATCACAAAATGTTATTGACCGCGCTATAGTCACACTATTCTATCCTATACTCAGAAGTAGGCATGTATATTTAAGGATGCGGTATTTATAGACAGAATTAAGCTCTCTGAACGGGCAAGAGAAAGAGGCGAAAATCATTTCATGTTGTCACTCTTTGGACAACATAGACTTAACCGCTATCTTGAGACTATGAGTGAATTACGACGAAATCTACCCTTCAACGACCCGACGATAGCTAACACAAAGTGGGGGCGCTACACGAGAAGACTATTTTCCTACAATAAATCACGCTGCGAAGGCCTTTGCCCTTTCGTTCTTCGGTAGGAAGCACGTCTGAGGGTAGAATCGCATTTGCTTGGCAAATATACAGCATTCCATCGTGTGAAATGGTCGATAGTAACAAAAACTTGATGCAAGCAAAAGGAGCAACCGATAGATTTCTATAGATCCCAAACGTATGCAAATCTAAAAGTTTACCGAACACTAACGACCGCTTAACAACCCCTACAATAGGTTAGCACGCACAACGGACGTGTATTACTCATGCCTGCATTCGTAATACCAACGTCCGCGAACTATCACTTGGATTCCGAATGAATCTACGTACAGATTTTAAGCCTTTAAATTAATGTAGGCCTATGCCGATGTAATCAATCACATTCAGTAGCATTCAATACTTCTTTTTCCGTAGGCTATAATGCGCCAATCATCAGACGTTAAGAAAGACTCATAGGCTAAATATACAGACCTGCAGCTTAAATGAGACAAATCTCTAATTGTCGGCAGGTGTATTGGTGTGTACGTTAAATGGGTTCATACCAACACCTGCTGGGAAGGTTAACAGTAGGTGGGCTATTTTGATCACAGTGCTGCCCATGCCGTATGCCCTTATTGACTATACTGAAGGCATAGCAACAGTACCCCTCATAGTTACAGTAAAGGTAGAGAATGTCTGGGGTGATTTAATTACTTTGTAATTTAGTGAAACTAGTGTCTTTGATGCAAGATGTCTGTATTGCAACTTATTAGCTTAATGAAAGCAAAGTATTCGTAATAGTTTAATGAACTTGAAAAAAAGGGTTAAAGGGGAATAGGGCGTTTACGATATACCGACATGGCATACGAAGAAAATAGCTTTAATCATTGCGAAACCATTCAGTCTCACCAATAAATATCTGCAAAAACTTCATCTCCTAAAAACATTATGCACGTGGTGAGTAACGTAAGATACATCATTTGAATTTTGAAAAGTTTGGGAGCGCAAATTATTGTTGAGCAACAAATGACTCAATTTGTATCTGTGAGAAACTTATTTCTTATAAGAAGAACGCTTCTGTCCTGCTGCCTTATTTTGAATAATCTATCATTCTACGTTTACAAAATTCGATTTAAAAAATGTTGTTGTTTCCTGTAAACAAACGCCTCCTTTCCCTTTAAAGAAGACACAATCCTTGTGTTTTTACAGCCAGTTACCTCACAGTAGAGAATACTATTTTTACACCTTCTGTTAAATAGATTAGTCAAATCTATCTTTCCCGAATTTTTACGGATTTCTCATATTATTTTACTTTACACATCTACTGTGTAGGCTGTCACTTTCCCTCTTTGCAAAATTAATTTTGTATTTGTACATTTCCCAAGTTATTGAATGAAAAAGATCGACCCATCTTACCACTAGACTTTGAGTCTCAATTGCAAAACTAATCTACATCACCCTAGGTTGTATAACTCTTCCCATTTCGTTATGCTGTTAGCAGTCTTAACTTTAAAAAAGTCCCAACAATGAAAATGAATCCGAAAAAAGCAAATGGACAATGTGTTGGATACAGTAGGGCCCTCTGTAGGGTAAACTGTGTAACGTTGCCACCTTACCATCAGTCCCTTTCCCCTGGTTACAACAGGCTCGTTCTTACAAAGCACAGTACCTCTAGTTCTGATACGCTTACTTCTGAAACATCGACTGCCATACCCCGCTCCATTGCATGTCTAATGATGATTTGAGGGGGAAAATGGATGTTAGGAAAAGGCGGTTGCCCATAGCAATCTGTATACGTTTTTACATGCCTCATGTCATGTTTATTACTAGAGTATTAACAGTAAACATCAGTCCGATAGTTTCAAGAGTAGTCATATTAGGATTGCCTCGATGGTAAAAAAGGTGTGTGCAATGTGAAGAAAGATATGAGGCTACAGAAGATGAGATTTCCCTTAAAACCTCTCTTAAAAATACGGTGGCTCAATAAGGACATGCCGAGAAAAACAAAGGCTCCCTGAAAAGTCAAAACTTTGACGATTACCGTCTAAATTAAATAGTCTAACGTCTAAAGAAAAAGTCAAAATTTTAACGGCAAAGTAAAAATAGCTCAATGGAAAGTAAAACTTTGGACTTTTTATCTCAAAATTTGGACTTTTTAAAGTCAAAGTTTTGAGTTTTAAAGTAAAATTTTTAACTTTTGGTTAATGTAGACATTCAATCGAATTAATCACTACATTAAATATTTAATGTAGACATTAAATCGATCTAATACAGAAATTAAATCCACGTTCCATTAAATTGGAACGCGTTCATACCAGTTACTAGAAAAAGCCAATTACATTCACTGTAGTGATTTTTCCTTATTAGGATGGCATGTAATACGCAACTTACCGAGCTACGTATGCATTAGCTGTCACGCCCGTTCACTGTGTTGCAAATAGCAAAGTCTCAGCCTCAGTGAACGGTTTAAACTGAGTAAACAAAATCAAAATTTTGACTTTAGAAGTCAAAATTTTGAGATTAAAAGTCAAAACTTTTACTTTAAAAGTCAATATTTTGACTTTTCAGAGAGCTTTTATTTTGTTTCCGTATCCCTGTTTAGCCACCGTATAGACAAGAAGGAGAAAAAATATAAGGTAGCATACCTCCTATTAATTGCCTGTAATTGCCTAGAAATTGCTTATTAATTGATTTTCTGAGGCCTTCCAAGTTATCATACTTTGTCACCTGGGGCAAATCGCCTCGATTGGTACTGTTCGGCAAGCTAAAAGTCCACAATTTTTCCATTACTTCTTCAATTGGCACCATTTTCACACCATGTATATCTCAACTTGCCTACTTCGATATTAAATTCACAAAAGAAACCATCTCAAAGGATAAAATATCAACAAGTTGTCCAAACTTCCCTAATAGGGACTTTCACCGACGACAAACAAAATGCGTATAGGAATCTCCAACTTCTATACAAGGTATGCTACCTTTATCACAAGGGGAGTAGAGCCCCCTTTAACGGAGAGAATAGTAGACACTCATTACCTTCCTTCTTTGTATGTGACTTTGCTTTTATATTAGTCAGTCACTTTTTGCAACTTTTTGCGGCAAGTGTTTATAACTTGTTAAAACCTGTAGATGTAAAAAAATTGAGAATAGTCACAATACTGGACAGATACGTTAGCTAAACCTACAGTGAAACCACTTTTCTGTTTGTACAAGAATTTCTTTCTTCTACAAGGGGCACTTTAGTTGAGGGGTTACATGTTCGAACTGTCTGATTCACCGTCAGACCCTAATGATAGGGGGGGGGGGGGAGGTGGGGAGGGGCACTTATTGCCATACGTCTAATGATGGGGGGCACCTATTACCATACGTCGATGGTATAGGATATATACTATGTAAGCGGAGCGCCATCATCAATACAACGAACACGAAAGTTGTGGTCGAAAAGACCTCCCAGATAACCGGAAATGACATTTCGAGTCCATTTTATTCTGTTTATTTACACCTCATCCCATGCACCCCCCACAAAATAAATGTATAGCTTAAATACGTTTTCAATAAATACATTTTTTGTGGGTCAAATTATGATTCGGGGAATGAGAATGCCCCCCATGCCCCTTCTCCTTGTGTCACACGATAACTCGACGAAGTTCGACATCAATTGGCACAAACTTTATATACAGGTCATTCATATTTCTTTCTGAGGCATGGTTGCCCTTCGGTCATAAGTTTTGTTCTAGACGTTCTGTTGTTGATTGGTTAATTTACATGGATCGAGAGGGTGATAATTAAATAAACATGAGATTGTGACGACCCCCACTTGACGGCATAAGCCTTAAAGTGTAATGGCATTGGAGTGGTTCATTTAATTATGAAGCCTCCAATACCTACTAACTTGATTACCGTCTTTGCACATTTGTAACCCAAGGGTATCAACAGGAGATATTCGAGAAGTTGTTTTCCGATTGAAGATCCTTTATTATTAGCGACGGCTAGGAAATCATCGATAAATACGTGAATTACTTTCCCGGCTTATCGATTTCAAATTTTCAAGGTATGAACAGTTGTTGACTCTTCTGAATTATAAGAAGGCAGTGGCTTGAGTTTTTGTACAGGCTATTGTTTAAAATGTTTGATTGCCGGTTTTTTTTTATGCCGAAGCTCTCAGCAAGTTTGAGGGACCCAATTTAATACCAAACTCTTTTCGAGAAGTGCAGGTAGTAACTTTCTCTACGATTCGTCTACATAACTGAAACCAATTGCATAAAATGCAGTAAAATAATTTATTTTAAAAATAGCTTTGACAGACATTGCCTTCCCTCTTCTTCTAACCGAACTTTACTTTTGTAACAATACAGGGTTTCACGACAGCCACATATGCAAAGTTGTCCTCCAAATCGTTAATATTGTACAATCAACATCACAGATAAGTAAAAACACGATACCAAGCAAAGGATGAATTTTTAACAACATGACTGCATAATCTCCATAGAATCATCTGAACAAAAATGGATAATTCTGTGAAGGTAATCAACAAAACAAAATTCCCAGTAGACGTCACAGCGTCACAAACGTCAATTCGCTCACGTCATTTTTAAGCAGAGTTCTAATTAGGGAAACAGTGAAGTGGTTTCAGAATATTTATGTAACATCAACATAAACGATCCGTGTTATGTATATATATATATATATTTATCGATACAAAGATGGATCTGAAATACTCCGAACGACACTTACATCGGTTGGTCCCGTTGGTTTAGCAAAATCTGGTAGTAATGAGTATATGCTTACACAATATAGGCCACTATGTCACGAGTGTACTTTCATTGCATGCACATGCAGTGCGACAGATAGTGTTAAATATCGTGTCTTCTTTGTGGTTAAAATTTGTTTGCCTTTTTTCGGTTTTTTTTTTTTTTCGAATGGTCACCAGCCTTGTCAACAGTATTTCTGATATGTCAGTTAAAACCTTTTGCTGTAAATTAAGTGCCTCAACATCAGGAGAATGCACAATCGGGGGCTAATGCAAGCGATGCACGAAGGCACACAGTCTGAGTGCATCCAGTAATAGTATTAACTCCCCCCCCCCCCACCCCCTCCGATAGTCCTACAGTTAATGCATAGGTCCATAGTTTATGGTGCACTATATTGGTGATATGAATTAATCTGTTAACCTCTTTCGCCATGATTGAAATTGGCTTATTCACGTCAAGCATAGAAAGTCCAGTTCGTCATGTAGATACAACCTCACAGTCCCCTTCGAAAGATATTTTAGAACAACAGAATCGATGCAACAACATCAATATAACATGGTACCACTTTTTCCTACTTATTTTTACTATGTAATTTCCTGTCCAACTGTGAATAGGGTTTTCACGGAAGTGTCATCTTCCTCAGTTACATCAGAGTTTGATAGTTATTGGCCTCTGTACGCAGCTAAAAGCTTATTAATATACCAGGTGGAAGGGAAATCTTGGTTTCCAAGGGTAAGTAAAACATAACGCTACAATCGTCTTTATCAAACTTTGTTCAGAAAGTCCTCTTTGCAATGACTATCTGTGGTCATTTCCAGTGCTTAGAATCCGGGTTGTTGCTTTGTACCGATGGGCTCCTACTGGGGAAGTCTGGAGAATTCATTACGTAGGTTAGTGAGCTGGAGAAGCTTCTACTTCCCTAAACTTCCCTATCATTTTAAGTGACGTGTGGGAGTTTCTGTTGCTCAGTGAGAAAGTTAATTCAACGTCATGTATCTACATTGACCCTATTTAGCCTACATTTTGTTTCCATTTCAATCTCGAGATCCAACAGATTATTAAAGTGCTTATGTATGATTATATATACATAGATCAGACAGAAGACAACGATACTAATGTGATATTAAACAAAGTCTAATCGGCATAAATGTATGCCGGGATACAAATGATCTGCTTGATCAACACAATGGGAGTTCAGCATTACCACTTGTTACCAATATGCCATATGGCTCACTTCCTAAAGAAGGAGGATATTTTCAGATAATGACCTTTTTGGTGATCCCATTGTGACATGTGACATAGAATATTCACCCTTTTTTTGATGGTTTACTAAGCATTTTCTGATCGTCGTGTCCTTGTATCGTTGTGGTCAGGCGTTTACCTTTAGCAGCTGTGAACAGATATAAGTTTGATAGACCGCTTTCAATTGCAAGAAATTCTAAAACATACTATCCATAAAACACTAGGACTAATATCTGTTTCAAAGTTTGCCGTAAAGACATTCTTAGTTCTTGACATTGGAACTAATCATCGTGGAGTATATATCCCGTCAACTGTCTAAATATAGCATAACATAAATAGCATAACATATGCCGTTGCATATATCTCAACATATACCTTCTTCTTCTTCATCGAACGTCGAACAAAACAGAATAACAATGAGAAACAGAAGAATATCAACAAGCGAATTAATCTTGTTTACAAATTAAATGGACTTTAAAGCTTTCTTAACGGGAAATAAGGTGTTTGTTTCACAGAACACAATTCTATTTTTAAACCAAGGTTTGTGGACATAGAGTGATAGATTATTTAAAATAAAGACGAATTAAACATAGAGTATTGTAAAGAAATAGAAGAATGTGATTTGGTAATATATTGGGTAATTGGGCAAGAATACCAGTTACCATTACTCATGTATACGATGTAATCTGATCAACTTAAATGTGGATCAGTGATATAACTCCTAGAAACTTGACAGCAGCAGAAATTCTAGTTTTAACATCACACGAGTCACTTTATTGTATGTTTCCATTAAATGGTTTACACTGTGATCTTGAAAACAACAATTGCACTTTCTTTGTCATTTAGAGATAACGCATTCACACAAAACCAATTTCTCACATTATCAAATTCAACCTGAATAGTTTCTATTCCAGACCGTCTGGTCACGATTTGAGAAAAAAAAAGGGTTTGTGCCATTTTTGTTTATTACCTGTAGTATCTATTAGTAACTTTTTCAGATCAGTGCATATAGTCACATCTTGATGATATATATACCCCTATGATCTCATATTGACGTAGGCACGAAATCATATAAAAGAAACGGAGTCTCTGGAGTCATCTGGAAGCTTTCGTCATATACGGTACTATTTTTTGAAAAGTTGGCACATTGTCCAACAATGACATTTTAAATTTTTCCTAAATAGATGGTTAGATTCTTAACTAGAGGTCATCGGATCTTCTGGACTTTTTTTAAACTGATTAAAAAAAATTTCAGAAACAATATTTTCCTCTGTCAACCTAAGAAAACCATACAATTTACAAAATTAAGGCAATAGCCTTTATTGGAACACAGTATACTTTAACTCACTGTAATATCTATTGCACAAAACATCTTAACTAATTTGAAAAAAAAAAAAAAACATTTAGTTATGAATACTAAAAGTACGTTAGTCGATGGTCATGGGCGTGCACCCTTGCTGTGAACAACGCGTGCCAAGAAATTCACAACAACTATACAAGAATGTCACCTTCTCCATGCGTGGAACGCACACACACACACACGTTCAAGCCCGAATATATGATTTCTATTGATTGTTAGAAACACAACAGTTAGGTCACAGAATGCGTGGGCCAAACAGAACTTACTTCAAAGCAGTGCCAAGTCAGGCTTTACCAAATCATTGGGTGATGTTTGCCCTTAAAGGAAAATGGGGAGTTTAAAACGCATCAACAAGGTATTCTACGGAAATAGCTGAAATCATTGCCAACCATTCAGGCCCATAAACAAACATATTCCAAAAGATTTATTTCCTCAAAATATTATGTATTAGATGAGCTACGGGTAAGACATCATTTGATTGTTTTAAAGTTTTGGTAAAGAAATTATTCTTGTGCAAGAAATAACTGAGATTCTATCTGTGAGAAAGTTATTTTTTGAAAAGGGGTCCACGGTCCGTTTCGTATTTTTAATAATCTATCAGGTTTTGTTCTCAGATACTGGTTTTATTTTTTTTTTATTTGTTAATTAAGAAACGCCCTACTTCCCTTTAACAACGCCAGTCTGTTATATGGCAGACATGTTGTATCTGCGTCGGACAATTTAACTGATCTAGTATACCACGATATAACACTGTTGATGAGAACGTGGAACCATTTTTGTTATCAAATCGCCGTCAAAGAGAACATCACAATGTTTTCGAGACTGATAGTTATTCCCAATTATGTCTAAAAGTTCACCTAAATAGGTTTACCTAAAGATACAAGAAAGTATATTGGAAAATTCGTACTATTCATCTAACTTTTATCTTCATAGCATCTTTTATTGCTGAACTGTAAGATGTTTAAAAATATTTTTTTCGTTTGAAATAGTCGATTTCGCAAGAAGTAATGATGTACTTCTAGTACAACTCAAAATTCCTGATTTGGTTTCCTTTTGAGATTTAAATGGTTATAAAACCTGAACATTTTTTTTAATTTCATGTTGTATGGAAAGAGCCTCTATAGTAGAATCACACCATAACAGTAAGACAGTAATCTTATTTTTGATAAGGTGCAATGGCGTAAAAAGCTCAAAAAACTTAAAAGCAAAGAATTCATTTAAGTGATAAAGAAATTACATGACAAATTATTTCGAAATATACCTTCTGTCTCAGCTCAGGAATTTCCTATGAAGACAGGAGTTGAACCATTTTGGAATCATTTTTTTTTTAAATTTGTGACGTATATTTCTGATATTGTATTTACTCTAGGTGTTCCTCGGTGATTCCACGAGGATGGACGAAAGCGGCAGCATAACAGCACCTTAAAGAAAACCTTGTCGTACATAAATGAAAAAAAAAAAACCCTTTGTACTTGAGGTTAGTCTACAGCAAGCAGGTCCCACCAACTCCGTTATGAAGCGACAGTAAGAAAGAACGTTGCAAGGCTTTGTGTGCGACGTATGTTTATCTTGTAAAGCCAAGAAAATTATGGACTTGAAAAATCAAGTTGCACCACGTGACATCCTCAAAAAACTAACTACCAGGCTAACAATGTGTGTCTTCACATCTACGGTACGCAATCAGGTTTGAAATTGAATTTAAATTGCTAATTAATTTGTTTTTACGATCTATTCTGAAAATTACCTGCGAAGCTACCATCGACCTGATACGTATTTGTTACTTTCGACACCGACTGAAGGACGATACATTGAGGGCGATTATGGTTGAGGAATAGTGGGACGTGTTAGGCGCCACAACTTTCGTGACGTATCTCACTGGACCAGCAGTTGCATGTGTGACTTCAGAGTAGACCACATGACGTAAGTCACATGACGTCCGTTCATACAGCACTTCTCCAGTTTCCCTCTGCTTCTAGCATATGAAGCAAATGACTAGGAGGACATGACTTATCTTATCTTACAGAACTTAGTGTAACATACACTCGCTTCTCGTTTCTTTAGTGGTAATCGCTTGGGAGTCCGTCTTCTTCCTGAAATGGCCTTAAAACTCCTCCAGATCATAAAAAAATAGCCTGACTGCCACTCAATCTTCTTTAGCCTCCCCATTGCTAATCTATTTATTGCGGCATGACTTAAGCGGACCGTTAGGGAATGACGTAACGGTACTTTACGTTTTGCCAATGTCAGATTGCTTCAGTGTGATAGAAGTCATTGTCCTACTTTCATGTTGTCGTTCTGATTGCTGTGGGGACAATTCATGAGAGGGTACATTATATCCAGTTATTGTATGATCATGGGTTAACAACGCTGACAGGAAACGTAAGCAGTTCTGTTACAATTTATTCACAGTGCGAGATCCTTCCGATTGTCTTGTCAGGATATTATAAATTGTTAATATAATATAAACACTGTCTTTCGGTAGATACTTGGAATATTTTAATAAAATTTTATCCATAGCAACATGACATTTGTTTGTGACTGTATGGTACCTCCCCATATGTTACCTCCCCACAAAACATAGGGCTAGTGTCGTCCTTTCACTAATCATTTTTACAAGTCTAAGGTTAAATCTCTGCGTTTTAAAAGTGGAAAAGAGTAAAATATAGCCACTAATTAATTTCATATTCGAGACCAAAAGTTTCTTTCCTTAAAGTTCCTATACTTCCTGTTTCATTCAAGAGTTGTGAATGAAGGTCACCTAGTTCTGAGAATGCTCAAGTTATCAGCTTAGCAGCTGCGAGATAATTGAACGAGATCTTATCTTAATTAATTCATCGAAATGTGTCGCTTGAGCAAGAGTTTTGCAGCTAACTGAGATTTTTCAAAGTTTAGTCACGTCTACGGAGATGCAATTACGGAGGAATTGAGTTTTCTCTTCAGTTTCTCCCCTCACTCAGTAAAACATGATTTGTTTGTTTAATGAAAACATTTCCATTGTGAAAAAGTTCGTCTCGTCTCTTCTTTTCTTACATAGTAAAGGACTGTTAAGTTTCAATCCCAGTCCAAAGTTACGTTTTAACGGAGAAAAAAGTCCAGAATGCAAACTTGGAGGATCCTCTGTTGAGGATTACGTGTACTAGGGCGTATCCAGGGATCGCGAAAAGTGAAATTTATTTATTCCGAATCGTGTATATACCATAAGTCGGGTGGAATACAAAATATGTGAGGTGATGTGTGAACAAGACCTTGTTGTGGTTAATTTAAGGTAGCCGTGCTCATTTATTCATTTTGTTGGTTATTGAAACGATATATATATATATATATATATATATATATATATATATATATATATATATATATATATATATATATATATATATATATATATATATATATATATATATAAAATCAGGTTATAACAAAAAAGAAATATCAGACATATCGATGTTTGAAAATATGAAAATGAAGCAATAAGGTTTATTGGGTCTTTATTGTTTGGTTTTGATGACATAAGCCTTAAATCAATCAGATTCAAGACCAGTACTATCGCTTCTATCCTCATTCATAAATACTTTCCAAAAACCTCTGAAAAACCTTGTTGGTGTCAAATATAAGTTCGCGTATCGTAAAGATTTAATTACACTGTAAGTGCAGTATAATTAAATGTATCATATTGTAGTCTTCCCTTGCTTAATCCTAGGGAAAGGGGTGGGGTCTGACCCCAAAGTGAGGCATTTCGAAGCTAAGACATGTTGGTTTCGACAATATAGCTACCGTCGGTTCCTGTTTCACCTATGTAAGCGGGTACATTATCTAAGGAAACAGCTGTTCCTTGACTGTAGATCAAGTGAATGTGATGGCACAGTCATGCAGTGAAACGCGCTCATCCAGGGCAAGCGACCAAATTTAATGCGTGTATATGTTGCTTCTCTGCCACTCGATCTACACACTTTTTCCTCACACATTTCTTCTATAATTTGTCCCCGGTGGTGGGGGAGGGGTTGTTTGTTGTTATGTGATGTCAGTGCAAGGGGAGGGGTTCTTATAGATACCAGTCGTTGTAGTAACCTTGCTTTGACATAACTGAATAGCAGAAAACTTGGGGTCTCTAAGAGGGTTAGCATTAACGGTCGTCTTTTGTATTTGCCTTAAATATTCATTAAGAGAATATTCTGACCGATGTAAGAAGCCAGCCAGGCCTACAAGTTTTAACTGGGGGCTAGGAACAGGACATAATGTTGTTATTTTATCTCTCGAGAAAAATCTCTCTGGAGAAACTACCATCATTTATGACATTTCGACTGTTTTCAGGAGGTTCTCGTGCAATCTCGCTGGAAGAATATTCATGCATGCGTTTACTATCATCATGTATGTATCTCCGACATTTATGTTCCCTTCGAAGTAGAAGATTGCCCATTCCCTGACGGAAACTGTTTTACCAGAAGGGTTCACTGTGACCCTAGACCTTTAATCTGAATAATCCGAGTTCGGAAAATTTGAATCTATAGGTTCCAACCTGCAAGTGAAACTATTACTGGTGGCGTAGATTAATATTAATTATTTTAGATCGTCTAAGTACTACTTTTAAAGAGCCAAATCACGCTGGTTGTATCTGGAAAATAATCAGGTTGTAGTAATCAGGGAATTTAATATCACAAAAGAGAGTCTAATTTATAAAAAAAAAAGTTAAAGAAATAATTTACATGCAGAAAAATGTTAGACGATTTTGATTTTGGTGACCGTATGCATGTTGTCGTAACACTCCGAATAGCTACATTGCCGGCAAAAGGGCTTTCTCTGTAGTTGAAATATTAATATTTTTCTATGACCGTCATGTAGATCTTCCGTTTTCTGATGCTTTGGCGCTCCCGCCACTAAACATTTTTTTTTTGACCATCACTTTAAAAATTACCGTCCCAGTTTCCATCTGGTGTGAACGGATCTCATATATTCTTGATAGACAGTTAGAAATTCTACAGCTAACAATATAAATCTTCCCAAAATTTATCCAAATGTTAATGAAAATAAGGCAAACAGCAAAGAGCAACTTAAACTATGTGGGATCATCTGTAATATGCATGTAGAAGATTTTATAACAGATTTATGATGTTATATTGAAAATGGGGACCTGTTCATATCCGTGTGACTAACTCGGGAGTGAAATCTTTCGACAAAACGTACTAATAATTATTTCATAAATAAATAGGTCTTCAGTTAGTTGCATTCCTTTATTTTGCTGCAAGGGATGGTATCTGAGACCCGTTCAATACAGTGACACTATCCTGCAAGTACATGTTGTTTCTTTCGTTATGTACAATGCTGTGCATCATACAAACGGAGAAGTAAAAAAAAATAAATACTCACAGAAATCACATAATAATTCGTATTTTATTGAAATCCCATTTGACCTAGGAACTCCTCTAAAAGCCAGAACACCCAAAGAAGCTTTCGTTTATCATAGCATGATTTTTTACTTGCCACTTTTAGCTCATTTTGATGACTTTTAGCCTTTCCACGAGCAGTTGATTCAATTTTGATTATCTTGTGAGAAGGCCTGTCTAATATCTTCAACTCCTTTTGATTGCTCTAAACCCATTAGACGCTCTTTCTACAGATCGTATCCTTTAATAATAAATATATTCCACCTTACAGTGTTTATTTTCTGGCGAGAAAGAGAGAAATATGGACACCTTAACTTTGTTCACTTATATCGTTTTAATGGTTTCAATCGTCAGACTTCCGTCCTAAGTTGTTTATATTTAATCTTCCTTCCTGTCACATCATATTTTCCTCGAAACACTTGACGTATTCGTTACAGTGAGCTCTCTATATTATTTTGTGTGTGTGTGTGTGTGTGTCTTACTTTCTTTTAATTTTGTTAATCCTTTACATCGCCTATTGGTTCGTTGGGGGCAAAAATTTGTTTCCCTTTGAATCAAAGTGTAAAGTAATCGATATATTTCACAGTCAGGATCATAAACTCAGGATCATAAACATATTGCATAAATTCTTTAAACTTAAAAAGCCAACTAAATATCAATAAGGTGATAGTTGCATTGCTATTTATGCATATACACATGGAGTTTAATTCATGTAGGTAGCCTATAGTTAAATTACCATACATTTGAAATAACATACGGTACTATATAATCACCTCCATGCCCACATTCCGCTATTGTGGATATCCTTAAGGATCGTGGTCCGATAAATCAGATATTTCAAAAATACCTTTGAAAAGTCACCCTAGACAATACATTACTACAATAGTTATTCAATACGTTTTTTCCTCCGTCTTCTTTATAAACGTTCATTCGTCTGTTTATTTTCTTTGTTCTAAAACGAGTCTGCCCGTACAGCTTTTTTCGTCTTTACATACCTTGAATGTATACTTCATACTGTATTATGAGGAAATTTCGATATGATGCAATAGGCCCATCATTAGTATTGCTTGGCATGCCTGCTTTACAGAATGATTAAGCCGAAACTGAGTATACGACTAATTATAAACCGACGTTAATTGATGATACACTCAAATTATCGGTTAATAAACCAAGTGTTTTATGAACAACAATGGAAAACAAACAACAATTGAAAAAAAAATGAAAAAAACAATTATCTGCGGTCAAATTATAGATCTGTGAATCTAGTTCACGTGACCGCTCGGCTTACGACAAACTTCGTTTATTGCCCACAAATAATGATTGTACCTAAACCAGTTTTTCTTGTTCGAATAAATCGAAAAAATAAAGGATTGTAAACTATGTTCTTCTGGAAGTTAGAAGTTGCGTGCAAATGTGTCACAATATGGAGCTTTATAAATATCCCTTTACCATCATTCAATAATAACTGAGATCTAGGTTGAAAAGCTCATATACAAGAATGAATCCTTTCGGTCCATTGGGGATCGAAACTAAGTCAACACTACCAGAAGGTCACTTTACCACGTTACGAAAATAACCATTGAAAATATTAACAATGGAATAAAAAGCGAAACACTTCAGTCTCTTGACATATGTTTGAAACATGTAGACATTAAAAAAATACAATCTTATTTGACGAGTAACGTGACACACAAAATAAATTAGGAAGTTTTCACGAGAAACGGTATTTTGCCCTCTCCAGTCTTGAAAGGGAAATATGAGATTATGTAGTATGTAAGATACCCTTCTAACAAATGCAAAAACGATTTCTGACATATGTCTATGTGCGCACCAGTACGTCTACCACAGCATCTGAAGGATTGAAATTAATCTACGGGGAATGTCAAGCAGGGTTATTTATCCCATGTTTATTCTAAGAATTGAGTGGAAATGGAAAGAAGAATAGAAGCAAAACTATACCTTATTGATTTACGTTGTTATATTCGATTTTGTTTTATCTCACGTTGCTTCTTCTTACTGTATTTTGTTGAGGTTGAATGTTTACGTATCAGTTTGTGTCCACTTTCGTTGAGTCACTGAGACTCATGAAGTATATTAAAAATGTTCCAGTTCACCTAATAATGATAGGAGATTGATGAATACAATATGGAGTGCATTGATAATGTTACAATTGTAGTTTAACAAAGGAGGGTAGAACTTGCCAGTTTCACGAACTACATCATGTATCTTATGACTGATCGAGATATTTTATCGAATTGCCTAAATTAATCGTCTTGTTTTCGTTAAGCTGTAGTTTACATCTCAATTGCCTTCCGCGTACAGACAGTTCTTGCACATTAAATTCACAGTATTTGTTTTCGGGTACAGTGGCAAGTGAATAAAAATCAATCATGCGTTTGGTGTGTGTTTATGTGTGTGTGTATGTATGCGTGTGCTTGTTTTCGGGTGGGATCGAGGACCGAAACAATAGATTTTAGGTCCTCTGTAGAAAATTCAATAGATTTCTCCGGTCCTCTCAAGATTAGCAATAGACAGTCTATTGTTAAGGTTAGGGTTGAGGAGGAAAAACAAAAGAAAGCACAATGAGGTCCTCGGAATGAATGGAAAACAAAGTTGTGTGCCTGTATTAGTGTGTGGAAATGGTGTATTTCAACAAATTTGCTTCACTGAGTGTTAGCATAACGTCGACTAGTAGAGGCAGATTTTTGTTTAGCCCCTTTATTTAACCACTCAAATTCATCTCAAAACACTCTCACGTTGTATTTCTGATTGAAAGAAATTATCGAGACTGTCTTAGACCGTGAGTCACTCAAGACTTAGGAGATAAAGGCACATTTTGACAATCTTACGTTATGAAATCAGATGTTTTTAAAGGGACGATAATGCGAATATATCAGTAAGTAAATGAATCTCTTTGAGGGCAGTAAGACAACCAAATGTCCGTCAGGTGGTCAAAGCCTCTATCTATCCAATCGCGTGTTAGTAGGCCGATACTCAATTAATGCTCACAAGTCTTAAATCTCTAGCTTAAGTGACCTTCATAGTGGAGATTACGTCGAACATGTCCAGTACGTCGTTCGATACTGAACAAAAACTACTGTCTTGAAATTTCAAAAAGCAGTGATAGCGATAGTATGTAATTTAAAATTCATATCTCAAATTGATAACCTGAAACAGAAAGCTTTATTCTTGGAAGCAAAGTCATCGAGTCAGAGACGGCGCACGCGACCCCTAAAGGAATCGAATGATTGGCATGTATTACAAATAACGTAACGAGAGACTCCCGCCAACTACCAAAGCCGAATTGGGCATCGAAAAATTCTGAAGGGTAAGATTTTCTACAAGTGGCTAAATAAGTCATTGCCAAATCGAGTGTTCTTATTGCAAGATTGAGAGGGCCAACCGCAACAGACAAATACAGTGGGTCAAATTCTACTGGTCAAATAATTTTGTGATCGATGGATAAGATGTCTTATTGAAAGGGAAAAATAAGTGGTGGAGTAAACAGGGGTCAAATTTGTAGAAGACTTGTCGTCAACACGACATCTCCAAAAGAGTGTCATAACTTTGACAAATCTCTCCAACTTGATACAAGGCTTGACCACCTGACGGACATTTGACTTTTCACTCCTGTCTCACTCTCAGGTCATGGAATGAGGAAATGGGGTCATTTTTTGACAGGAGTCAAACCACAAATACCTATGTGGGATTTCAAGTTGTAGTAACGGTCTGGAAATCATATTGCATTTTGCTGGGAGGGGATGCTTCCCCCCCCTCCCTCCTTTGTGCCGCCTTGAGGCCATCATAGCTGAGAATTAGATGGATGATGATTTAAATTGTATTATCTATCTCGTTGGTTTTTATGTATATCTTATAAGCATTCAGACCACTTAGCCACTTATTTGTAACATGGTTTCTAACATGTCTCTTTTTTTTTAAAATTGAACAAAACATTATTGCTCCATTCCCTTAACATGCATCTATCCGTCTCTGTGTAGCATACCTAGATACCGCTTGTATAACTTAGGGGTGGCAAATCGTTTAAGGAAATGGTTGTTCAGTGCATTAATTTAAAGTTACGGGGAAGGGGGAGGGGGTGGGATTGGCTGAAGACATTGTGTATATTTTCTGTGTTCCATAGTTGTGAGAGAATTATACTGGTGCATTTGTATAAATATTTCTTTATCGAGTTAAGTTGTAATGTAATAAGAAGGAATGGACTTGGTTCTTAGAATGCGAAATGTGAAAAATAGGTGTAAGTTTTTAATTTTTTCTAATACTAACTTTTTTGTTTTTTGTATATATTTTATATTTCTTTTCAGAGGATTCCATGGTGCCATATGGTTTCAAATAAAGAAGTCATAAAATTTCTCTGACATTCCTGTTGCCCATGGAAAATATATACTAGTCGTGTTTGGATAGAATTGCGAAAACATGGTCACGTAGTTACAACGTTGACCTTTCAGTGGTAACATTTTACCCGCAGCTGACAGTGTTCAATTAGCTTAAGAAATGAAGTACACAAGACTTCCCGTGTAAGACCACAATACTGTATATGTCTTGTCCCACCATTTCAATTGATGAAAAACAAGCAGGCATGTCCATGCAGTTTCGAGGATGTATGTGTACCATCTGGGAATAACAATGTATAGATGACAAATTACGTAACAGCACACCGTTATCCAGTCCTTCAGCGATCCAACTGTTGTTTGCAGCCAGAGGCTTTAAGGCGTTTCATGTGCCAGTTTTTTTGTCAGTATAAAAAAGCCCATTCATCCTTTTGTTAACTGTGAAAATTCATGGCATGAGGTGATCTATAAGAAGTCATACTACGAACTCATGGCACAGGATTCAAAGGCTGAGTAGTATTTCGTTATCTTCAATATACAAAAACATAACGTTAGCATATCTTTACGAGGCCCCTCGTGGAGATACGACCCTCCTTGTCTTCCACGTGTTAAGTAGACGTTCCATCTAAACCCCCCCCCCCCCAAAAAAAAAACTTTTTGTAGTAAAATCTTATCCCCAATTTGTCTTAATTGTTTTATGGAAAGATAAGCGTGTACAAGGAGTCTTCGTGTACTGCCGTATACTTCCATGGCTCCCATGACCATTTACATATTAGTGGCTATTCACTCGAATGGACGCTGTAGTCTCTTATAGTTCTCATAGACTAGTGTTCTCACATAATGGAATTGCCTTACAGTTGCAAATGAATATGTTCATTGTGCATCTAGTAGATGCAAAAAGCTACATTCACTCATTTCAATGTAATGGTAGGTTCATGCTCTTGATTGCAAGTAATGAATGGCATGTTCTTGTAATGACTCATATAGTGTGTTACTGCATGCAGGCTATTACTTGTGAAGTACTTTTGCCAGTTATAGCATAGATACATAGTACTGTTAAAAAAAGAGTGTGTATATGATGTCCCCAAGGAGAAACTATCCATTTAGGTAATTTCCGCTTTGTATCTGGCATTATTTGTTGTTTTTTAAATGGGGTTTGTCAAAATATATGCTGTTGGGTTCACACTAAGTTTGATTTTCAGAATTGCAACCATTATTCTACGTAACTGTAGGTCAAATTGGGATATGTAAGGTAAATAAGATGGGCCTCAAGAGATCAGAAAATTGGGTCTTATCATCTTCAGTTTATCAAGACATTACCCATCTTTAGACTTAATTGCCTCGTAATTGCAAGTGAGGTGTTTCTGTCGATAAAAGAGTATGGGTGCTGTAAAGAATACACACGTTTCTGTGTATGTCAGTCCCATTTGTAACGTTGGTCAACTCCGATTCACTGAATGCAAATAAAGGGAAATTAAGTGCTTTAACCTTAGTTCCCTTGCTCACTAATAATTGACAATTTTACAGATCCCACAGGTAATCGGGTAAGCTTGACTATAACGGGATACGAAGTCAATATTAAAACATGAAGAGAAAATGAACAATAAGAGAAAATGAATAAAGACATATCAAATTCTAACAAGTGTTGACATTTAATTGCTAAGCTTCTCACTTTTGTAGATCTGTAATACTTCATTTCACAGGAAGTGTAAATTTCATGGAAAATGGGGCACTTAACAAAAATGTGTTCACTTTAAATTCGTTTGCATCATAGTTTTGGACACGAACCAATTTAAGCCGCCTGCATATATCTTACGTTCTAATATGATGAGTGCATACCCTCGAAGATGGATTATAAAGATGGCGGCCGCCATTCTAAACCATTCAGACTGATACTAAACTTAAAGATGTTCCTGTCACTTGCGGTATTTTTCCCCCTGGAGAACTTTTAATGATCAAGACATTGGCGACTAAAGAAAGTCGCCAGCAGCACGTAATCATCCCGTTTACTTTTCTGTGTCTATTGCGGACTTCCCTGAGTGCCATTGACGAATAAAAGAGTAAAGCATCTGACTCTAAGGTATCCTATTATTCTCAGTCAGTTCTTTATTGTTGGTCATGAACCATAGACTATAAAGTGAATCTATTGCGTCCTGTAGTCGTCATTTTGCAAAACATGATCGTACAGTCAATTAATTCTGCACACCTATTTGCTCAACAGAGTGGTTTAACGTCTGCTTACATGCATCTGCTTGCAATGGGGAGGACTTACCCGTAAGTCCGCTAACTGTCTAACTTGAGTAGTGGGTAAAGCAGGGTATAAAAAAAAAAAATAACGTCCCATGTTCGGTAAGATGCATCGAGGAACCTAGTCAGAAAAAGGCTATTCTATGTTTTGTTCCCAATTCGACACGAAGTCGATTATCGTAATTTATGGTTTTAGTTATCACCATTCATGCTTGCATTTTTTACAGATGTAAGCATGTATACTTGTACGTGCTTAGTTTACATGGCATGTTTTTCTTCAGACGAGATCAGAACCACCTCGATTCCTCTATGATCGCCCCCGAGGGATCAGATCCTAGTACACCCGAGAGGGACGATCACCATCTGCCGGGAAAGGGATTTTCTGGAGTTCAAACTCATGTTGTCCCTTATGGGATCTGATTTTCCCTTGTAGTCTTGACTTCGTTCATATGGCATGGCTACATTCTAGCTAAGGTGCTCCAATTTCAGTATAACCCTACTGTAAATATTACTATTAATTGGTATATACAGCAGAAGTTTATGGAAGTATAGGCCTTCATACACTCTTAAAAACCTGATCAACTGTTTCTTCATAACTCCGGATCTTCTCAACGCAGCATTTGACAGCGTGCTTGGAAAATAGCGCTATTTCTTAAATGCTTAAATGTTACAAGGTTGAATACGTAATGTTGGAAAATTCCTTTTTGTTTATTTCCCAAAGCTCGATACTTGAAAGTAAAAAAGAAGCCGTTGTCAAAATTGTCATATTTGTCATAAAGTAATACCTTATACCTGAAAAGTTTAGTTACCTGTACAGATTCTTTGCCCCGATAAATTTACTTTTTGTAGTTTAAAATTGTCTTGTCATGCAAATGATTTACAGTGTCATGACTATTTTCTTTAAAAAAAAAAACAGTGTGTTTGCACATTCTGTCTGAAGGTACATCCTCACTGAGTCTGGAATTACGCTTTTAAGTAGTTTTTAAATATTTTTTACTTCTATTATAGTTTACTTAGATACTGTAAGTAGACTGGAAAAAAAAAAAAAACCCCACACACACACAAAACAATGTAGCGAACAAACTTGGCTGCACACATTGCAAAATTGGCTTAACGAAAGCGACTTGTTGTAAAAACAGATACAGCAACTCTTAAGGATCACAATAAATTACACGTCGATGTATTGTCCTGAATGATTCGAAGACATGTGTAGGACACTGATATCACACAGTGAAACAGTCATTCTCAAATTGATAATACATCTCATTCTCTGAAAAGATTTGAGAGTCGATTGCCATTGGAAAGTCTGAAGTGGAGACGTTGCATGAAATTATGTCCCTGGTATCCAATTCTGTAAAGCTTTGGATTAGGAGGGAAGGGGTTGGTACAGGGTATGGAGGTGGTGATATGCAAGGTAGACCTTAAATTGCTTTGCCTTTTTCATCTCTC
This sequence comes from Stichopus chloronotus, assembly GCA_021234535.1. Classification (NCBI taxonomy): domain Eukaryota; kingdom Metazoa; phylum Echinodermata; class Holothuroidea; order Aspidochirotida; family Stichopodidae; genus Stichopus; species Stichopus chloronotus. Next base: position 14,147,761 of record CM037839.1, on the reverse strand, counting down.
AAATATACTCACTACTTACTGATTTAGAATATCTATGTGTACTGACATTACTTGATACAAACACTGAACACATTTACATTTTCAAGCAGAAAAATCCTACCAAAGATATTAATCGTTGATCAATCTAATATTGTTAATTTTGTTGGCCGTCACTTTAGCCAGCATCAGAGAGAGAGTTCAGCTACCTACTTCACGACTTCCTTCTCATAATGTTTGACATATATAGGCTAACGACAACCCATATTAAAATAACTTTCTTTGCATTAATTTCACAAACGGAGAGGTATATGTATTGCCTAATGTTGATGATCCTTCATGTAGGGCATTAGTGGCACTGGTAATTGAAAGGTAAAACTTCAACGAGAAGCATCGTCAACGACTCATGTAAATCGTTTGTAGGTTCACCTCGTTGACGAATCTCCGTTCTCACATTTGATATTCTTGAGACACACAGTCGTCGTCACTGGTCTACTTGACTGAGTTTCCTCACTTGCTGCCTCTATATGAAGTGGCTAAATTACATTCTTCATAATTTAACTCCAGATGAATATATGGAACTGGTAATGGTAAATACTTGTTTGTATACGTGTGTGATTTCTTTTGGGTTGTGAACGCAATGTATACCAGCTGCGGGATGCTTGGTATATGACGATAGCAATTGCATGACCCTATTTCTTCTCTTTTCATGGAATTCAATAGTAGACAGTCTTACAGAGGTCGAAGTCTGACAACACTGTGAAAGACACAGATGACGTAAATTGCTACAAAGTTACTAAAATATATTAAATCATTGGACCTCCGCATATTATGACTTCAACAAGCTTTTGTAAGGCTATTGTTTCTGAAAATGAGAATACTGAGGTTTTTTTCAGGACATATCTTGAAAAAAATATAAAACCTTGTCTACCCAACCGATCTAACACAGTGACGTGAAAACTAATTTTCCAATTGATGTTTACTAACTTATGTTTGTCTTATCTGATGTTTGTCCTTCTCCGATTACCACACGAATAATAAATATTATATAAGAAATACATAATATATTAAATACTAAAATAACAAATATATACTACCAGACAACTTATCCCTTCGAGGTCATCTTCAGTAGAATGCAGAACGTTCCAACTTGAATTTTCATAATAATGCATGTATTGTACATCCTCATAATGAGTACACAAACCTTTAGCCGAGCCTTATTTGAATAAATTAATCTACTGCATAATTCTTAACAGATTTTCTTTTGTGTTTGTGATTCCAAGCTATCGTATGTTGGTACACTTATGGCCTTTTCTGTTAATATCGGCTACATTTCCGGCCAATTGACAACATATTAATACTCTGATGGATTTGCAAATTTCTACGAGGATGATATTCGAAGTCTCTGACTCAAAGCAACTATAATTATTATTTTTTTGCATGACCCTAAAGGCTACGTATACCACTCTTTTTAAAGTTTCAGTGCGAAAAGTCAAGTGAGGGGTAACATACGTCTCTACAGTGAATCCTGTAACGCGTTCAGTTAACAGACATGAAAAACAAAACAACCCATGGTAACTTTTTTTTTTCGTTCCTTCTCAAGTTGTTTGTTTTCTGTTATTTGTTATCTCTTTTACTAATGACGGGCTTCTTGCGTAAGCAGACTAATTCGATAAGCTATAACTGGAAACATATGCACTTCCACACTGATCTCAATTAATATAATTACCATTACTCTTTCACCAAGATGACATTTCATATTTCCATGATAAATCTCACTAATTGACTTTTTCTTTGCAAAACTAGCATAGCCTAAGTGAACAGAGAGAGAGAGAGAGCATAAATTAAAATTAAGAAATCTTGACTTTTATCTGTGGCGTCAAGTTAAGTTTGGAACATTTTATTCAAATGAAATTTCATACTTTTTTAGATAAAAGTAATTACGCTAATATTACTTAAATCTCCTTGGAAGAATTTTTTGATCGGAGTCAATAACAAAACTCCTGGAATCAAAGCCTTTGAAACCTTTAGGCAAGACGGAAATCGTCTCCCTGTTAATTCACTTCAAGTGCTCTCTCGCCTGTAGATGCCTCGTTCGCCACTATCTTTGCAAACTCAAGTGCATTTCGGCAAACGGCTCTCGACTTGGCCGTTGCTCTTTCAAGATTATACGACAAAAACGCCGAATTTACATATCGGTCCAGCCCTTGATACCGAAAACTAACCATCCAAAATTCTTAAAACCATCACGAAATGTGAAGTGGTGCGGAAACTTTCACAAAATTCTTGATGTCGTGAACTGACAGAGTGACGTTAAGTGTACATTACAATACAGCATTTTGACATGTAAACATCTCTCTAGGGTGACTAACAACTAGCCTTTTGAAAGATACCATTTTCATGCAAATTAGGGTCTACAGGTCGTATTTCCTTGCGTCAGTGAGAGTACGTAAACTTGTCAGCAGTGTGGCAAGTGCTGTGGAGATATTGTGGTCACACCACGTTGAGCTGTTACTGTTATACAAATTGATCTTTTTATATGAGGTGGATGAATTTGCTATAAATGATTAGGTCCATCCTGTTCGGAGAGTCCTACGTAGCGCTGATTAATTTCCATATTTGACACAGTTATAAGAAACCCGGGAAAAAAAAATTAGCACACGTTAATATATTTGTTAGTTGTAAGACGGATACAGATATTTTAGGCTAAATGTAACTGAAAGCTGTGTCTCCTTGCAATCAAAACTACATACGAAATGTGAATCTGAATTTTGAGTACATATTACGTCGATTCAACGTGGTGATGGCATCGTATGAGAAGGGAAGTCACTGTTTGTAAGTTTGAAAAGAAAAGTGATTTGCAGTGCTGCAATCGATACGTGTGAGATCTCCTATAACTTACCTGCGAAAATTTAACATAAAATCGTTAATTAAGCCATTCAGCCCAGTGAACCCCTGAAGAATGGTTATGTTTTTTTAAGAGAGATCCAGAGATGTTAAGTAGAAGACATAAATGACCGAAAATAGGCCAGATATATATATTTTTTTGTTTTATCGCATTATGATCTAACCTTTTGTTTTACTATGAGCATATAGTAGCTCACTAAAAATCGATTGTGGATCATGCTCATCTAACACAGAGGTGGTCAAAATTTAATCTTTATGGGTTATGTTTTGGTACGTGTGAAATTTCTTGGTGGTCTAATTTATGGCACTCGCATGAACTGAATTGTCCACGTAAAAATGTCCACGTAAAACGAAATAGCCTCGGATTAAAGTGATACTTAGGTCATACATTTAAACTTTAAAAACAAACAAAAAACAAACAAAAACAAAAAACAAATGGAGAGAAGCGAAGCAAAGGAACTCTTCTTTTCGTACGATCGTATCGTATCTAATGTGACAATTGTTCACGCAACTGTAACAGTAGCCACAATTGTTTGTTCACACTTCACATCAGAAGTCTCAATGGCTTCCTAACAGACTTGAGGGTAAGTCACAGAAAGGTCAAATAGATACCGTAGATTAACTACATACCATGTCAGATTTCCCAAAAAAATTCGAATGGAGACAATTTCTACTGTTAGAAAGATGACTGTTTAAGTTTTGTTATTTGCGAGTTTATAGGTAGATCTCTTGGGTTTAAAGGCGATTGTACGTAAGTGCGTCTAAAAGGAGTTAAGGACTTGGCTCAACCATCTGTGGTTACCAGGCGTCATATTGTAGCGTTCACTTGGTAATTTTCGCATCGAAGATATTGCTCGCTCATTTCCAAGTATGTAATATCGTGTACATTTCCCATACAGTACGTCATGCATGTTACGGTAAGCTGTTGAAAGCACAACACCCTAATGGATTTTGGAAAGAAATAAAACTTAAAATATCCTGTAAGAAAAACATTAGTACATACTGTTGCACCTGTCATACATATACTTGTTTTACTTTACTAAGTTTTTAACTTCTGCCGATACGAACCCACACTTTTTTAGATACAGAGAGAGGTCAAGTAAAAGTTGATATTCATATTGATATTACTTCTTCAGTTTCTATGTTTTTAATCGCCCGTCTTACTTCCGGTTGACCTAACACAGGCCTCTTCCTTTTTTCTTTTTAGCTTTGCAAAAGCCATTGACTGCAGATAGAGGTATCCTATATAGAAGAAAATAGAAGCATTTTCCACTTCCTCTGTTTGCTTCACCCATGTAAAACAACTTTTACCCAAATGCTTGATAGTTCTTAATCGTAGCAAACATGATGGCCATTGTGTCAATTCTGTGTCATTTTCAAAATTTAATTTCGATAAACTGCTTTGATGTATGATCATATTTACATACAGGTTGTACGTAAATACATCATCCTTTATAAAGACAACTTCAACTGTTATCCCCATTCTCATTGTCTTCATCTTCGACCTCCTGGGAAAGGTATCGTTGAGTATACCAAAGTAACTTATCTCGGCCGACAGCTGACGTGTGTGCTTTCTTGTCTCATAATGGTTTATGCCATGTAGAACGACACCTAAAGAGAACAATGTCCCAAGTTCTGGCAAAATCAGGAAGCAAAATTAACGGTATATTTTGCTACCACCTATAAACAGCAACGGCAAGACACAATCGACCGTAGATACACGGCAGATGTGAAACGAATGAAAAAGAAAAGTTGTTGAAGCGTCAACATCTCACTGTAATTAGATCATGGTCAGACCTGGTCAGAGTGACCAGACAGCTGTATTAATTACAACAGACAGATAGATAGAATTTGAGTTGACTGCAGTTTTTCATGTGAACTGCATGAGCAGTCACTTTCCAAATTAGAGTGAGGAAATAGCTCATTGTCCGGTAACGCCGTGGAATATAGCTGGAGTTCTCATTGGTGGTAGGGATGTTCACGTTGACAAAGCTCCGGCTGAAGTCACAACGCGCATTATACATAAAATAAAACAGAACAAATGGTGAGCTTCAGTTGAGTGTTAATAGCTTCATTTTATTTCACGATTGTTCATACTGATGTTACCTCTGAGCTGATGGAACCACAATGGGGTTCAATTTACCACCAAAGTCTAATTTTTCCTGACTTTGCTGCAAATACCAACTTATCTTCCAGTTGCGGTTGATGTACAAAAGAGATGGAACATCAAGCTCTGCTTTTATGTACAACCGTGAGAGAAAGCAGCCGTGTTTGAAATCTCAGACTTTTATGGGATATTTTCAACTAAAGTTTATCATTGGTGGGGTCAGTTGTCACGTAGTGGTGTGATTGGAACAATAAGTAAAAAGAACAGAAACATCGATTAGTTTCCCAAAGTCGTCCAGGAGAATGATTGAAATGGTATTAATTACAGTAAGAAGTCGATAGAACAATAGCTGAAAAGGTAACATTGCTTTCAAATGAGGGAATGGAGAAGGATTCACAAAATGTTAATAACAATAAAGGTTTTAGCTACCCGTTTAGTGGTATGATTAGAAAACTAAGTACTGTAGACAGAAAAACAAAATGACGATGAAATGTTGCATTAGTAAGTGAAAATCTGTCTTTCATGCGGTTCTCTCTTAGTTTTGGTGAATACATTTCAAGTGTCTTTATTGAGAGATTCAATAAGCAACACGAACGAGGAAATCGATATTAAGGAGGTATTACAGGATGCTGCACGAACTTTGTAGAAGAGTTCTCTTGATTTATAGGGAAACTGTTAACCATTAGGAAATTTAAAGATATAGCCTGTGCTTTACATGAGTGACGTGTAGTATCTGGTAACAGTTGCTGAATTTGACGTCACTGCATAACGATATGAATCGTTATAAAATATTATGGAAGAGCATCGTCATATATATATATATATACATAGATATATATATATACATAGAGATATATATAGATATATATATATATACATAGATATATAGATGTAGATATATATATAGATATAGATGTATATATATATGTACACACAACATAAAAGAGTGTCTAAATAAATTACAAATAACGTTCCTCTAATTTAACACAACCTTTAAATTCAGAGTAAGTCTGTGCGAAGTAATCATTGTGATGTTCATGAAGTAGGCAGTCAATGAGAATGACCACAACAATGTGGATGGCACAGAATATATTTATGAATTCCCTTTCATTGCTCGAATTAAGAGCCCTTGTAACTCACTTCTCTAGTAATTCGGAATCAGAACCGCTGGCAGTTTTCCACGACGGTTGGGTCAGTTGACGGAGTCGTAAAAATAAAATCAAAATCAGTGCGACGGTGATGATGTGTGTGTATCTACCTCTACGTGAGTATAGACGACCATTTGTATGTTTGCTATCAATATCCAACATCGTATTAGGTGTTCAACACAGATCAAATAGTAAAAAAAGAGTTTGTCTACATCATCAGTCAGCATTTTACTCTTACCCCACATAAAGATGTCCATCGTTAACTGGATGATATATATTCCATCGCACGGGGGTCCAATTGTATTTAAGATCAAATCGGGGCAAATTTTGAAAAGTCTCTGATCAACTTCTTTAAATATTCATATGAAACCTGCTTCGGGGATGATTTGTTTCTAGATAGAACGTTTTAAGAGAAAACACCGACTAATTTGGGGTAAATTCAAGACAACAGAACGCTCGATTGTTATCGAATTATAAAGTAAGACAAAGATCGTATTGCCAAGTATAATCAAACTCGCTACCTATGTGGGTTTTAAAGGGAAATATAAAGGCGTTTGCTTCACAGACAACAATCATATTTTGGAAAAGAATGTTTGTGAACATAGAAAAAAGAAATAAGTTCCTTACAGATAGAAGTTCAGTTATTTGTCAGTCAAGAATAATTTATTTCAAAATGAAGACAGAGATAGAGAGATAAAATTACCATGCGGCGTATTTGCCTCGTACAGCACAAGGACCTGTCAACCGATAACACATGTGCTATATCAAATATTGCTAACTTATAAAATTGTTGTTACAGTGGCAACAGAGACCAGAGAGAGAGAGACAGTATCAAAGTCTGTGCACTACTTGTCATGTTTTCTTAATATAACAAACCAAGTCACAGGTGTAGATGATAATAATCCATAATAAGTTTTGGAAGTTACCCTGTCATCAGAAGAGATGTGCTTGTAATAGACAGCCAAACAGACATATCGATAGACCTTCGCACTCCAGTAGTATATCTGCACACTCAATAATTTCAATATGTAAAGGCTGTGTTTCACATATCTCGCATTATTGCCAAAAAAAAAGAAAAGAAACAAATTTGATATGAGCCTGCTGTTTAGACCGATATTCATTGACAACTTGTGTCATCAAATAAATATAAATAACATTCTGCAGTCACATAGAGGAAATAATACTTACGACGTTATTTTGCCAAGTTTCTTTAACATTCTTTTCTCTTTCATTTTCTTTCTAATGAAGTTATACAGTCTCAGAATTATCAAATGACCTGTTTATGTCCACTTGTATATTGCAGCCTAGGTTCTTATTAACAGTGTACATCTCTATCCACAACAATATATTCTTACTGTGTAGGATGCAGATACACCAACTTTTTTTCAGACCTTTTGAATTATATATATATATATATATATATATATATATATATATATATATATATATATATATATATATATATATATATATATATATATATATATATATGTGTGTGTGTGTGTGTGTGTGTGTGTGTGTGTATATGTGTGCGTGTGCGTCATGTGACCATCCGTGATTTCTCAATAACAGGTGAGTAGTCTCATTAGTTTGCAGAGACATTAGCAGCACATCCCATTAATATGCAAGAATACTAGCAACAAAGTCGAAACTGTGGTTGGTTGTTAGGTATCACAAGTGATTTATGTTTTGACCAACTAGCGGGGTTACTATCTAAGCTGAACGAGACATTGGTTGGCATTGGAAGCACAGGAAAACTTTGAATATTCAAAAACTCCACATGGCATGGAACGGCACTTGAGGATGTAGTTGAACTGCATGTCCCCAGCCTTGAAATAGGATCTTACCTAGCATATTTATGTAGTTCTATTTTTAGAAAGATTTTAATGTTATTTTGTATTACAGTACTTTTCGAACTTTGATCTGCATGTTTACGTACATGCAGTGTGCTTGCTGAGTTGGGCGATGTTTTTAGATGTCGGAATTACCCTTTCATGGTTTTGAGCTTGATCAAGAACACCCAAAACCGAAAATTATTCCTGCTGATACCGTCCGAGACCAAACCGTTTCAATCGAGCACACCGACTTTCATGACAGACCGTACGAGACCACCTCGAAAAAAGTCCAAACCAATGTTTAACAGCAAATTATACAATTTGTAGTACTTTGTTTTATTGACAGATGTTGAAGAAGTGGAAAATTTGCCATCAATCTGAAGTCAATAGAACACCAGTTACTAAATCAACGATGTGAGATCAAAGGAGAGTGTACCCAATTACAATTACGTTTAGAATGTGCAAGAAACAACTTGAAAGGACAAAGGGTCTTTCAGACATAGCAATCATAGAATCAAATTCTGAGGTCAAAGTATGCAATCAACAAGGGGGGACATATAAATAAACCTTGAGGTACGATAACGGAACTTTCATGTACAGTTAAACGTCAAAGAATCAAATATAAGCCACAGTAGGAAATAATCAATCAGTATAGGAAATATAGGGTTGGAAAATTCAGACTTACTTTAAACAAATTTCAAACAAAACTTTCAAACAAGACAACAGATAAGGGATCAAACTTGAAATTAAAGTACGATAAAAATAGAGAGGGCACCATTTTTTAATTTCACAAGATTTGTTGAATTGCTATAGAAATACTTCATCTCGGGGTACTTTATCCCGCCCCCCCCCTCCATTTCTATACTTTCTCGTTTCCATTTTCTTCCCATTTGGAACGTCACCTGACATTGTCCTGGAAGAGACGGGAGATATACAATAACACTCTTGGACATGTCAGATACAATAACAAATTTATAAATTGCACATTAGAGCGTAGATATGCGATCTGTTAACATCCTCAGGACATGGACTATACATATATCCCTTCCCCGAACCCCTTTTAACTCCAAACTATTACATGAAATACGTATGAGTAAACTTGAATTTGGGAATCGTCGTATGCAATGTTAACCGTAGTATGTTTGTGATTTGTTTCTCTCTCTCCTACGAAAATTACTTCATCAACGGTTATTATTCAATCACTATTGCTAATTAGTCTTCGAGTAGCAGCATTTCAAAAACAAGAATTAAGTTCTACTACGAGGAAAAAATTCAAATCAAAATTTTCGTAGCATTCTTCGTTTTTCTTTTTCTCTGTTTGAGTATAAAATGGTGAGACTGGCGGTGACCGAAGAGATTTCTATCCCGCGACCACCGACCGCATCGTCTGTCCGAATTCAGTGAGACCGTCCAAAAATCGTTTTCGGTTTCGGGTAACCTCAGTTTACTCCAGGCTGTGAGAGGTCTGTGCACACCATTTTGTTGTTCGTCGGCTCAAGAAAATGCAGAAAAAAAGTGATGAAAAAAAAGTCTTGAAACCTTCAAATTCCTCGCTCTCTCCAATTCACTGTCATCTTGAACCATTGTGGCTAGTACATATCAACTTGCTACAAATCGCTTTTCCCCATTGTATTTTCATCAATACTTATTAGATGATGTGGTTTTTTCACCCCTCTGGACTGTAGGAAAGGAATAAATTGCATTATACTAACTTTGATAGACTCATAAGCCGTCTCGACCTTAAAGTTGGTAAAATAGCAGTCTTTAGGGTCTGCACAGTTTATTCGTCAATAAAGTCAACCTAAAGCAATTTACTCCTTTTGTAACTCACACGCTATGGCGGATGTACCTTCATCAGCTAGGTGTTCGTTGCGAAGTTTGAGAAATTCTCTCGTTTTTCATGTAGACCAATTTACTTTTAAAGAAGTTATTGGCCACAAGTTAAAGATCCCACTGCCTGTGAAAACCCACTTACCTTCATAAGTCAAAGCTAACATAGGTTCATATTGTCTAGGTTTTTCTTCAAATTTACTTGGGGCAGAATAAACTGCCCGCTAATTAAATAGAGTGAAACGACAAAATTGGTACATTTGTAATAGCTTCTCTTGCTTGTTTTTACTCACATACCATCGTCAACTAAAAGGCATGTTTTAATCTGTTTTGTTGACATACGCCGAAAATGGTTTGTGATTGTGTCAGTCAAGTCACGTAGGCCCATTGTAATCCATAAGAACAGCTCACGTTCATGAATACATGACGTAAACCATAATATTGATTTGTTCAACACTAAAACGGCAGAACAAGCAAATTTTCATTTACCTAAGTGCTTTGACCATTACGCCAGCATGTCAACTGCAGACTTTCTAAAACCAGAATTTTCATCAATGATTGTCTTCTAATTTAAAGGTTGCTCAATGTAAAGCTGGTTATAAGGCTGGTATATTCTTAGTCGACGTAAAGTTACTGTCATCAAAACCTCGTTCAAAGTTTTTATCACATGAAACAACTTTTTTTTATTGCAGCATCGTAAATGCAACTTTGAAACTGAAAGTTAACATGTTACGTCAGGTTTTTAAAATCAAATCAAAGAGAAACTGACATTGTGATATATTTACAAGCATGGTGACACAATTGTAGATCGTCGTTTTCTCTTTCTGGCAATAGGGCTTCCAAACTTCGATGAGGATCTGATATATTTGTGCTCTTCATATTTGAGTCTGGTTTGGCTACTAATCGCTACAAACATAATAGTTCTAAATAACAAAAGAAAATAATGAGACATGTAACGTAATCTACTACTGAGAGAGGATTTGTATTTCGTATGTTTTCTTATTTAAATAAACGAGTCTGCAGTTTATACTTAGACTCTTACATTATGCTGCACGAAAAACCTGTCACATTGAAACGCGGTTATAAATCTCATCCCCAGCAGTTTAAAATTGTCATACATGTTTGACAACTACAATATCCATCCCGAGAACAACATCCGATAATCAGCCACAATAAGAAATGAAAAAAAGAGAAAAAAATCGCTTTCTTTTCTTCCCAGAAATGCCTCTAGCCTGCATAGCATAACTACGATTTGAAGTTATTGTAACCATTTTAGCCACTGGCTTCCGCTGCTTCGATAATTACAGAAGAATGGGTTCTCAAAAGGACGAAAAACAAAATGACTGCTCCTCTCTATATCGAGTGAGGGCACTGAAGTATTAAGTGCAACATGTAAACTTGATAATATCTTGAAGATGTCTTAAAATCTGTGAGATAAACGAAACACTTTACTCGACCTATTGCCTTTGGCTTTTAAGTAATTTGTATAATTTATACGATCAAAGTTTGACAGCTTTAAGTACATTTGAATAGATACCGTTATTTAACTGAAATGTAAGTCATATTACCCCAAATTTGAAAGAAAACAACAAAATGTGAGAACTCCTTTTGCCAACAACAACCTTCTCCTTGGGGCACTATTATCGCTGTATAAAGCGCTAAGTTTGGTGTCTTTCTTGAAGATTCCCACTTGCTACTGATATCGACATGACGCTCCTTGGTACACAAGCAGGAAATATTAGAATTCTCTGACGCCCAATAGTCTTATTGGATGTTGCTTATCACGTGATTGTGACGTGTCATCGCTGCTGATACTCTTAAAGGTTTTTGCCGTGTCTTGAAAGTTCCACTCAACTCTCTAGAAGCGGCGGCGAGATCATATTGCAGATACTCTGGTTTGGAAAAAAAAAAGACCACTCTGGATGACGCTCACATCGAAAGAAACTATTCCGATAGATGCGAGATCCACAGACAAGGTTTGGTTTTGTATCACGCATTAAGATCGAATACGTTTATTGTTCGTGTTAACAGAAGAGACAGAATAAATCACAGAGAGGAGATATAACACTACTTTTGATTGAAACTGACAAATCATCATCTGGCCCCTGCCTGACTGCTGGAGGCTAACGTTCACTTTATTGACTCTCTTAGAGGAGAATTGTTTGTCAAGGTAAGACTGACTCTTCATTTTCTCGACAAAACTCCCTCTAATACGTCATTGTGCGTAAAAGAAAAAATATTTGAAACATTTCTTTGTTACATCTATCACAGAACGTGCAACTAATAATATAAAATACAGTAACTCACGTATAATGAGTGATCTGTAGCGATTCTTTCAGTTTTTCTTCTTTTAATGTACAGTAATCGTTTCTTTATATGATATCTATAAACTTAAAATGTGATACTAACATATAGGCTTTACACGATAACGTCAGATTCAATGACATGGATAGGGGAATACCAATTATTCAAAAGTTATAGTATATTAAAAGATATTATTTATTAATTATTATCTGTCTGTCCTGTAACATCGTCTTCCCATTGCGTATAAATTCCTCTCAAAAATGAAGTTCAGTGACTTAAACTCTCAAAATCTCTATTAATCTCTTTTCCTTGCAAAAATATGATTTCTACAACTCAACGAAAAATATAAAAGAAAACCAAAAACAGGAGAAAAACGCAGATGCACAATTGACAGTAATAAACATTTCGATGGTATGTAATATATGATTGTACTCAATGCATTTAATATGGTCAATTTACCATCACTGCTATGACGCAGTAAAGCAGGTTTGCAGGGATCTTTGAGATTATACCGACATCATTTTGAGCACAAGTATCCAATTACGTTAATATGATTGTACTTTCATTTATCTAATCAGTGGGTTTCTTTATGTGGGGATTACGAAACAATATCGGACAAGGTTTGTTCAACATTGTATGACATTGACATTTTATTTAGAGTTTTTTTTTTCTGTTTATAGCAGAAAACAGGTAAAATCGTTAAATAGGAGAAAGGAAAGCTTTGTGTTATTCCATAATTGACGTTACATAAATGATTACGGGTGTGACATTAATAGGTGTAGAGACGAAAATATAAATAAAAAAAGAACGGTTTGGAAAATAAATTCATGAAATTTATCAATAATTCACAATGAACTGTATTTAGTCCCACATCAAAGAATATGCGAAAAACAGATCGATCGAGAACGGCGTTGAAACTTATTTTGTAACTTCTAGGTTGTAACATGTAACATAATCAGAGTGATGTGACCAGCCTTTTGATTTATTACTTTTGTCCTTGTTTTAGAGATTATCTTTTGCCCGTTTCATAATTTGATATTTGTAATGGAATAGAAAAAAGATGAAATCGAAAGAGGAGATAAAAAGCTTTTCACCGTTTCCTCATCAGGCTTAAAAAAATACATACAAATTTCCTTTCAAAGAATATTCTTAGTCCATACATAGAAAGTATATAGAAAGAAATATACACAACCACAAATACATCAATATACATCATAAATAATCAAAACACAGAAAGCAAATAGCAAGATCCATGGTGATATAGCTGGTTCTTAGGAAGTGATTCTTCAAACGTGTTCGTGACAGTAATGGATTTAAAGGGCATTTTTATGTTGAGTTACTCTTTTCTTTGTTTTCACAAATGTACAACTCTTCTTTAGGTACAACCTAGTCTTAAAACGGCTTTATCCATTATTTACTCATACTAAGTCGAATGGACTCAAACGTGAGATACTAAAATTAATATAAACATTGAGACAGTTTTCTAGAACTGAGCCAAGTAAACGGGGAGGAGGTTGAGCCACGTACGTACGGATCATTTGCCAACACTTATCAAGATTAATATCTAAACAATCAGACATGGTCTTGATTGTTTAAGCATTTATCTGCCATTGTCAAAGTTATTCGTTGCAAAATACACCGGTTCTTGGAAACGCCACCATAGCGTAAACTCAAATGTACTGAGTAAAACAGCCTTTCACAGCCAACTATAGTGCATGTACAACATTAATGCCCTAAATTTGTAACATCCATGCTGCTAACTTTGCTTTGCATCATTCAGACTTTCAAATTTATTCAAATTTATTAGTACAATAAATAATCTCAAACGATTTACTTAGGTCTCTAATTGAAAGCATATAAACCAGAAACGCAGTTCTAATACTTTAATGACTTAGAAATCAGGAAGTAGGATGACTTTCATAGTTGCTATCAACTTGACGTAAAAATAAAAGAAAAAAGATAAGAGCAAGGTTCCATCTGCCGATAGCGACGAATTTTATATGAATGATAACAACATATGACATAGAGTTCCATGATTCTCTTATATCGTCTTAACTACATGTTCTGATATATTATTTTTCAACACTCACTCCAGCTATTTCGAGTTTGTCAACCCTATGTCACAAATGTCGCAACCTTCGAAAGTCATCAACTTATTAAATTTTACAAAGGCTTCCTGATTTTTTTTTTTAACCAATCATTTCTACATCTTGCAATATTTCGTGTAGGTTTTTCAGTGACAGCACATCCAGATTTATGTTGATTTGGAACTGACAAATTTCACAGCAAAACATTCATTTCTACATCTTTCAATATTTCGTATAGGTTTTTCAGTGACAGCACATCCAGATTTATGTTGATTTGGAACTGACAAATTTCACAGCAAAACATTGGTCGATAACACTATTCTTCATTGCCATTACCATATCAGTAAAAATAGCTCACCCCCTTAATTTGCCTTTCATTCGTTCCTATAATCTCTACTATATCTCCTAAACAATAATGGTATACCTATAGTATTATTATACGATACTGGCGTAGCAATATAAAAATAAAAAGATCAAAACAATTACAATGGTAACAAAAAAAAAAAACGACGGAGAAAATTCAATAGCACTTTTAAAGTATGCAACAATCCCCAATTATTCTAAGTTACAAAAAGTAGCAATCACCTTGTGGTGCGAAGGAAGCAAAAACTCAGTGTAAAGTGGAATTTTTTTGTCACTTCGCTTTGTAAAGTTGACTCGCGATGTCTTGTCCACTTGTCCCCATGTACCTGATATTGTACAAGTGTCGATCACATTATGCAAGGGTTACGACAGCCAACAAGGTAGGTGAATATCACACTAAGTTGAGAAAAGGGGGGGGGGGGGGGAAGCAACAAGTAACGGTAGCGGTGATTGAAGCACATCACAAGATGTCTTGGATTCGATTATGCCTTCAAACTTTTTTTCATTTACACGAGCGAATTGCGAAGTATAGCAGTCGTGTTTCAGCCTCGTGACAGTCTTCGCTTTGACTGAAAACTGCTTTCAATTTAACCTTTAAAAATTGCTTAAAAAGAAACTGCCAAATATGTATTAGAACATTTTATAGACTATTACGTTGTAAACAAAACGTTCCTGAGCGTTTCCACAACAAAACGACTGTAAAATATGAAAATCACCCTTTCCACCATTTTGTGAACTTCTGTTCCGTATGAAAATCTCAGCCCTTCACTGTCGGTATTTTGAAATGTATAAAATACATTGTACTGAATTTTGGTTTCTACTTTTTCTGATAGAGGGATGAAATATTGAAATTCGGTTGCCAATATTTCAACTCAGGAGGTTGATACTGCATGATTAAAAACTCGTTTGTTTCATATCCCAATTAAAAAAAAGATGACAGGTGGTAACACTTCGAGCTGTTCCGTAAAACTTTGCATATCTATCTTCATAATGTGGGTGTGCACGTGTGCTGTACTACTGCCGTGTTCCACACATGAGAGTCGCCTAGTGCACTGTATGTGTCTACTGTCTGTTCTCTCCAGGCAGGGTCGCAAAGATTGGCTGATGTGTTGTCTTTTTCAAGTTATCATTGACACTAGCCCTAGAGGTAATGATCTGATTATAGTGTACGGTTATTGTCTTTTCAAATGAATCGTATCATGATAGAGAAGAAGTTTATTGGAACTAGGCCAACTGTAGCGAAGTTGTATCTGCTAGACTAGGCTAACTCGACTCGAGTCTAAGTTAGCGTACGAACTCCTAGTCTTCCTAGTCATAGACTAAATTGTGTGCATAGTGTCGTACGCTTTTCAATCGTAAGTTATTGGGATATTGGTGCTCCCTTTACCCTAGACTACTAGTACTACGCTTATCATAAGCAGTAAACCGAAGTGCATTACTCGAGTGATGCCACAGTCCCGTTTAGATCTGCAATTCGGTCCATATTCGCGAGTGTGAATGCCTCGCATTCTGGTTAGGAATATAGAAAGAATTTCTAGCCCTCTTCCCCGAAATAAACGTCGTTAGCAACAACAGTCTTCACAAATCAAAATATGTTTTACATCTCCAGATTGGAAGAAAGGATTGTAACCATCTGTGAATACAATTGTCAGATAGAAGAAGGTAGAAAAGAAGTTATAAATCTTCATTCTTGACAAAATTTACGAAATATAATGTAAATTGCACATGATTAATCCAGTAATTAAGTTGATGATTAGGCTAAGCAAGGAAATGTAAACTATTTAGCGTATTTGGAAATGTAAATTTTGACCACTTTTCCAAAGTGTACACCAAGCGTATGCAGCATGCACACCTTGCTATCTTAGAAATGAAATTTGTCCCAGTGTCTACAGCGGACTTTTTAATCTGGGAATTGTGTAAGTCGAACAACGTTCTCCGTAGGGAGGTACTTCAGTGTAAGACAGTAATATGTCATTGGGAGGACATTATTGAAAAGAAATACATATTTGAGTTCAGAGATGTCTTGGAGGTTCAGTAAACAGCAAACGTTGTTTAAGTTAACTTGTAGATAAGGAATCATTGGTTGACATACTTTTATTCAATACTTGAATTTATTTATAGTTTAGAGTTAAACTTACAAGTTACGATTAGAGTACAATTACACCGAAAACACCCATATTTCAGTAGAGATGTACACATTTAATAAAAATATAAAATATATAAAATTACATATATACTTACACAACATAGATATACATAAATTTGTAGCAATTCATCAATCACGATGTAAAATAAAATCACATTGCTTGACTCATTTCTGATCAATATCCGTTGCTTTCCGTTGCTAAGAAATTATACCAACAGAAGTTTGTCAGAAAATATACGAACAGCTTCAAAGACAGTTCTATAAACTCTGGTAGAGTTTTCGTACAATGGCTTGAAATGAATACTCTTTTGACATGCATGAAATTTTTATTCTTAGCAATACATAATTGTTCAACAGGTATATTTATTGGTTGACCAAAATTTAGGAATAATTGGATATGGAAATTAGAACAAGCGTTTAGTAGAATTTATACAAAATTCAATTTTTCGTTGATAAAAGAGGTAGGAGAGAGTAAGAGAAGGTTGTATTTGGACATTTCTGGGGATTAGAAAATTGTGGTCTTAAGGTTCATTCATGTGACAAAACCTTTGACATTTCATCGATGTATTTTAAATGAACCAAAAGTGGCAATGCAAAAAGGTATTGGTTGGTATCACTATCACTTATGTCACTTCGTATGAAATTATGTGAACAGCTTTAAGTGTGAGCAATCTTACCTCCCTTTTTTTGTGGTGCAGTATACTGTAACATAGGGTAACGTAACTAAAAAGGGGGTGGGGGGGGGGGTGGGGGCGTATTCTCTTATTAATTTGGCTACTTTGGTTTAGCCTTAAAATCAAGACAATGAAAAATGCAGTGGCAGAAAACATAACACACTAATTCTTTGGTGAAGATAGTTTCGGATGTAACTACATTGAGTGAGAAAGTCCAAAGAAAAGATAAAAGAAAAACACATTTGCGATGTCGGTAACTCTTTCAATGACACTGGAGAATTAACGGCATTTTGTTTTTATTTGTATGATTTCAGATTCACTAGGGTAATTTGAAACTGAGATCAAAGGGAAGACTTCCATAAATGAAAAGGGGTCGGTTCATAATGATCATACCGGGGAGTTGCACCAACGTGCCCTTCCTCCCACTTCGCCGTTTATGCCTGGTTAACACGAAACGTGGAACAATTGTGTAGGAACTGTCTTTATTTGATTGTATGGAGAATAGGATCCCTTCCTCAATTCCTATCTATATATGTTTTGGCTGGCGTCTTCTATGACCGAGGCTATGTAGAGCAGTCTAGGGAATTACGAAAATATGGAAATTTCGACTTTAAACAAAAACAAAACAAAGATGGCTGCAATGAAAGATGATATTTATAGGAAGAAATAAAGACATGAAAACTGGCAGAATGAATGAGGACCCTTTAGAGCGGGTGGAGTTTTTATTGAACCTAGAGCTCCGACCGTCGCTGTGGAGGCATGAAATCTATGATGATATTGGTTTGGAAAATAATATTTTTGATCAACGTCTATAGAAATGAAGTATATCTTCAACTTTAGGTAAGAACTTTATCCCAAAGCGCAAGTTTGCCATGGTTAGTCATTGTTTTGTGAAAGAATAAATAAAAGACACAATGTCATTTGAGTAAAATATCTTGCTTTTCAACTCTTTTGTTTTTATCCAAAACTGCTACTCTTTTTTTCTTAGACGAAAAAACAAAACACCATATGGAAAAAAAAAGTTGAATGCAAAATGTACTTTCAATTCTGGAGCACCTCCACATTCCACTTGTACAGTTTCGAGTAAAAATGCATTATCAAATTAATTATACTAGAAAAGAAAAGCTTACGACACAGTCTCAGGACACCAGCTGTGAAAGTCCACCTAGAGATTACTCTGATTAGGGGTTACTCTAGTTAGCATATGTCAGATGAAACAATGACACCTCGGTTTAGCAAGATTACAGTGACGTAGAAAATCGTTCCAACTAATGATGTGAAATAGTTTGAAATACAGCATTTGGCATATCGCTTGAATGAACTTATCTGACTTCATACACAAAGGTTCATGTGAGAAAATTAAACTTAAAATAGTTTGGAGCTGCATTAATCAGCCAGGATTAAAGGTCGGTCAAATATTTGAATATTCTGACGAATTGGATTGTCAAAACTCGATGTAGGTGAACTACTAACTGATTGAGTTAGCACTTTTACTTTATTTTGTTTTGTAAGAAAAAATCGTTTAAAGATCATGTGAAAGGCATTAAAAAACGACGTGAAATCATAGAAGTTGCAGAGTAAAACCCTGAATGACGATAAATTTGTCTCTATATCTATTATGTTTTAAGATATGGCTTTCCAAAGTTCGATGGAAAAGCAAATATGATGCTGTGGAACGTTGCACAGAGTCGATATGTCTTTTGTTGGGCGTATATTGTGTCTTAATTACTTGTAATCTGGCTCACATTAGTAAGTGACCTCAGCATTTTTAAATAAAACCCCATCGGCATATAAAATCTTAATTCTTAATTGTCCTTGAAATGAGGGTTAAGGAAACAAGAGATGATATAAGCGATATCAATGAGTCCCTCTCTTGATGTGGCAAATTTGCAGACGTAAATAATGTTTATTCATGATGAGGGTGTGAGACAGGAATTTGACCACGAAATTGTTAATATTTGATGGCTTTTGATGGAATTCGTGGCTATTTTCAACATTTCCAATGATCAATATAACTAATACTCCAAAATGTCGTTTCCATATCACCGTCCACCTTTCCAGTTAAGCACATGACCAAATAGTCAATAAATTCTGATTGCCACACAAGAACCAACTGAGAAGGAGTACTCTCAAAGCTTTTTTTTTAAATTTCCAGGTATCGAGTAAAATATTTTCACTGAAATCTTACGATGATGTTGATTTCAGGTTAACTTGGTGTCTTGAAACTCAGTATGGATCATTTACTTACGTTTCTATATAAGAACTTTGCCGTGTCACCTTTATCAGAGTGGATGATATAAAGATTTCGAGCTTAAAATTGGTCATACTTTGACCTCTTTTGACCTGACGTGACCTTTCTGGAAAAAGTACACGTGCATGTAGTAGTGAGGACTGCAATACACTTCTAAGGACCGTCTTTGCAAACCGTGCTGTCAAACATACTCTTCGACAAGAAAAAACAATTTGCCGTTTTAGTATTATTGTGTTGAAACTGTTCTTCTTCAGGATAAATGTACTTGAAAACTGCTGATTACCCCTAAAAGACCCTTGATGTTCGTCCAGGTGTTGATGTTTGTACCTGTGCAAGGTACTACAATGCATTGCTTCACACCCGTCGTAGGCAAGGTAAATCAAATATTTATAACATGACAGGGTCAGCTGTCTTCTAGCAATACCTCTGCAATTAGAGAGAGTGCTGATGTTTATGGTTGTTTCCTTAATTCAACTTTCTGCAGTATAGGAAGGTGAAATGTAAACCGTAATGGATACCTGTTACGGTGATTTATGTTGGACATGCGGCTGCTATCAGATCGACCCAAAGGTGCTGTTTGTAAAGCATCATCGTGATTGGCCAAGTTTACTTTCTTTTTATAAACAACGAATTGTGTGTGGTTCATTCTGGGCCACGTAGAAGTCGTAGACAAATTCGGTAAGCAGAATTGAAAAGAGGGACCACGAGCACAGAAATTTACAAACTACAAAAGACGGAATTAATGTTAGTTAATGTTTCACTTGCCTACTGTTGAAGACCTTGGTAAATCGAAATGAAGAAGAAATAGCAGGCAACAACAAAAGGAACAAAACATTACATTTGTTTTCCCTAGTTACTGATATGATGAAACAATAATATCTTTACCCGCTGCCCATTTCGTAATACAGCTTACTACTAACTTTGAATATCGCTGGAGAAACTAATAGTATGATTAGATTGATACCTTTTTGACACCACGAACTTAATTATACATATCAATATATGCACATGTTGTTAATTCCGCCATTTAACGTCTGATTTTAAATTTAATGACGTCATCAAATATGAATCACGAATTCACGTATCATGTATGTCATGTATCACGAATTCATTTACATTCAATCAAGTTTGTACTTCTGCATAATACACTATCAAAACGTTAGACCTTTACGACGAAATTAGTCATATTTAATGATAGTAGACCCCTTACTCACGTAGGGCAGAATGCACCAGATTTTAGAGGCGTGCGCTGATGTAAACTGTTGGATATGGTACATTTTTCCAATGGCACTTAAAAATTTCAATGTTAAATATAATGTTGTCCTGTTTCATGTACTTTTCATACACAATAAACCCTTTTACAGACAGTTACATTAAATTATTCGAGAGGCTTTATTATTCGTAAATTGTAATGATTGTATCGCAGTTTTGCGGGGGATGCTTTAACCTCATTTCTAATTGACACACTTAAAGTACAACATCTCGATAATACATTTCCCCTTGGGGATGCAGATTGAAATTATAATCACAGCTATTTTCAGCAAACTAAACGAACAATCACACAAATGTTGACTTCAGAGTCGAGAGATAAGATAGGAAACATTTGCACTTTTTATGTGTATGTGTCAGCTTTGACCTATGCCATACTTATTTAATCTTTTTATACATTGTTTTTTAAGTTGCGTAAACACTGGGTTTTAAACTAACCTCTATTGTATGCAGTGCTCAGTGCTAAAATTGTTTTATCCGTTTCTGTGACTCAAGTCACTCAAGTCAGAAACTTGCCTTTAACTGGGTCATCTTAAGTCTAAAATATTTGGAACAGTCATTAGTTTATTGTGTTTACTGTTTCCGTATGTCATATTATTCAGGTTACATGGTTTGACGTTGTTTTGGGTAATCCTCTTCGGTTTTGACATTTAAAAATAAAGATACTCTCACGGATTAGGTTGACAGTGGTTTCGACACTTGGGTATGATACAAACCGATAAATTCAAAGCGAAAGGGGACAGTATTGAAGTTGCTTACCGAGGTTTGAAAATGTCAACGTTTTAAAACACAACGGTCGTCATATCGTTGTTGAAACTTCCCAATATCAAAAGATGATAATCTAAATGGTGTAGTAGTGGCTATATGGGACATACCGCACCGAGAAAAAATTTCACACCCTGTTTGAACTGTTTGAATTTAAATTAATTTCATTATGACGTGAAGTCTCGATAAGTTAGTCTGTGAAATGTTTCTTAAAACTGTGAATACAAAGAGTTATTCGAAGATAATCAGTTTGGTGGGAGGGGGGATTCCACTAATTAGTACCACCAAAAACAACCATTACAAAAACGACGTATTCCATTTTGCGTTCTTTAGAGATACAAAAGTTAGAAAGAGTAAGGCATGGTGATGAGATCATATGTTTAGACATCGGTTAGACATTGCACTCATTTATAAACCAAAACCAAAGCTAAATTTTTTTTTTTTTTAAATATTCATCCACCAACACACAACCAGTAAAGCTTAGGAAAAACTATGAAGTTCTGTATGTTTCTTTCCCTACCGTAAATTTAGCTCATACGGAGACCAGTTAACAATCACTAAATATTCTTGTCATCGGAAACGTAATTTTCCCGCTAAATGGCTGTGTATTTTCGGCTAATGGAAAGTGGGTACTCTTCAAGCGGGGATCTGCAAATTTAGCAGTGCATTAAATCCTCTCAGGTGAAATTCACCTTACATAAAGTTTCCACAAAATTTCTCTTAAGTTAAAAATTCATGTGAAATGTATTCCTAATTGAAAAGCATGGGGCCGTATAAGATGATCTTGTTTACACAAATGAACAACAATAAGGAAATTTCATAATCACTTCTGTACAGAGTTGTTTTATGTTAAGTAGTAATGATAGAAGTAGTGAATCATTTTACACAGTCACAAAAGTTTGAGAGGTAAACGATAGGCTATTGAACGATTGCGGCAACCAGTTATACTCCTTCTATGCAGAAATTCCAGCTTGACACCATAATATGATACTCATCAGCACACACAGAGAGAAACTTATGAGATTCTTTGTCCCTCCTTCTACAAGAAATATATTTTGTCTTGCTAGTTACTTGACCAGTTGTTTTGAAACTGACGACTGCCATCACACGTGTCTCTACAAATCTTTATCTTTATCTCATCTTTATGTGCACTAAATTAAATTTTGGAAACGGGGGAGGAGTCCGTTTGTTTTTACCAAAGTTACCCCCCCCCCTTCCCCCCGATTGTTCCTTGGGGTTACATGTTCGTGCTGAGTTACAACTCAAATCCTGGTCAGGGACTCAATCCTCTTGTATTGTATTTTATACTTTCAGATTGTACAATGTAGTCGCACCCTTAGTAAGGTTTTATATCACAATCAACAACGTAATCATTGGCTTATGCACATAATCTTATACACAAAAAATTCTATACACAAATCACCTACTGACCAAGTAAAACGTCCTAGAAGAAAACGTTTCATTAACAGATGGTAATTACTGGTAATCACAACCTATACAAAAACTTTCTCTTCTGACCTTTGACCTTACGATCTTTGTCTTTGTAAAAGATATTGATGCATTTCCATCCCATTTATATGTTTATATTGTATGCAGAAATCGTTTAAACCTTTTGCAAAAAGATGAAGCATATGTTTTATTCAACTTCCTTGTACCCTGAATTTGAAACCATGACGTCACAGGCACGTAGATATGGTATATAAAAGTAGACACAGATCTACTAGTTTGACGTTTCCCATGAAAAACATGTGAAGAAAATTTCCTACACTTCCACATTCTTGAGAAAAAAGACCTTTGATGATGAAACGAACATGAAAAGAAAAATGAATTCACCAAAATTTAAGAGTTGATATTTAATGTGAATAAAACTTGTAACAGAGCTTAGCTGTAACTTTACCAATTTTTGCTGACTTAAAAGAGAAAACTATAAATCCTCTTTTTCACCGTAGCATGTGACAACTCTTGTTTCTGCAGTCTTGCAAGTATCTTGCAAGTATTAAAAACAAATACTTTGCATAAAATGTTGTGATATTGCAAATATATGTGATGAAATAAAAAAAAGGTAACTGTGCATAAACAAATTGTGTTAAACTCAAATCACAAGAGGAAAATAAGGCACACTTTCTTTACAACGCCATTGTAAGACCGTGGTCTAAGTACTAGTACCATGACTTATTGAGTTTTTCAAGAACTTGTGGTGTCAACTTTACACGAAACTAGATCATCGATACAATCTTCATGTTTTGTTTTTATCATGAAGTAATTGTACCCCAGTCGTGATTCCTTTCTTTACTTGTGATGCAAAGTGAACATCGGTTGCTCATTTTACTTTCTGCACTTCCTATCAAATAAATAAAGACTAAGTACGTAAGACGAGAAACTCTTTGTAATGCAAGAAAGTGTGTGACCTTGTCTTATTGTAAAGGTTCAGTTTTTGAAGGCTCTGAACAACCAAGCGATATTTCACTTTCAGAAATATCCAGTTCACTTTCATAAAATGCAGATTTCTTTTCCAATACTCATCTTATTTATATCACGTCTTTAGCTTTCAAAAAGAACTTTTTATGAACTGAAGTTGATATTTGAGGAGTGGCCCATCATGTCCGTGTTCACAAGAGATAGCAAATAGTTATGCCACAAAACAAGAAAAGAGTAAATGAAATCTTGCTGAGCTGATAAGAATATTCAAAGATCTTAAGTTTAATGTGGTCATTTGCAGATGTTCAAGTGAGCTTCGGAGGAAGCGGAAACTGGTAATCATACTTACTGTACTTTAAGAAAGTTGAAGTATATGGACATTTGATAATCAAGTTAACTTCAATGTTTAGGTATAATCAGTTGTTTAAGGACGTTGCATTGGAAGTACTATGAGGGCAGATGACAGAAGGGCATTATTAGTACTTGCATGAGACGAACAAATGTTGATACTTAAAAAATCGACCGATTACTTTAGTTTCTTAGTGATAAGTGTAACTTGTGAAAATTTATGTATGTTGAAATGTTCCTTTTCTTTCTGTAGATGAACGTGTCAAATTTGATGTACATCGCCATTTTTGCAACAGTGTCTGCTTTCCTGATAGATGCAGGTTTGTAAATTCCCGATAATATCGAGTAGAAACCGTTTGCTGTAATTTACGTGTAAACTATAGTAGCATTCTCTTGAAATATAAGTACAATATGAATTTCTTTTTTCTATTCCCTGAGAGTTCTTTTTGTAAAACTATTTTCTACTCTATTTATATATCGCCTGCTCCTTATCTGAGAGAATACCGATCACTGAATATATGGGAGTGTCCCACCGGAAAGGAAAGGCACCGACCAATGGTTTCTTTAGGCTGAATGCGTTGTAAAAATCGACGTTGTACGTATTTCCTTTTCGAGTTCAAAACATCAGCAAAATCTTCAGCGTCTGCTTAATCATGACGACGATGTCGACCTTCAAGTCAAAATAATTTTTTCCCTCCTTTTTCTTTCTCTCTGTAAACGATGAACATTTCCTGTATATGTTAAATCGCAAACACTCAGGGCATGCAATTTCAGTTTGGTTAGACGTAAGAAAGAGAACCCACATAATATATCCAATTAATCGCTAAACGATAGCACGCGCAACACGTTACGCCGATTACCGTCCCCTCTGAATATGAAGGATTTATGTATGCTTGGCTGCAAATCGACACGTATATACACATTAAACACATATAATATATATGTATATACATATATATATAACTTGCTTTCGGTATAGCAGCTACTTATTCTTTTTCAATGAATACTAGGAAGCCTTATATGCGTATAGGAAGTTTCCGAATGGAATAAAGCCACATCGGTGTGTATTTCAGCACTGCAACGTCATACCTACGTGTTTGGAATATCATGGTTCCGTAAAATAGTATAAACAACCTCTTTGACTGCCTCAATTCATGTCTGTTTTTTTCTTGTTGCAGTATCAAGTTTACCGTACAACACTATCGACGACACTATACCTTATAAGAGACGTAAGTAGTTTACCATTTAGCACTGCGTATTAGAAATGCATTGTAAAACCTGTTTATGGGGACGAAAACATGTATAGACCCGTCGGAGCATGTAAATATCACTCAAAGGGATAACAGAGTCATTTGACTCACAGAGGAAGGAAGTTCGTCGGTGAGTACTCTACGATGGAGTCAACTAATACTGGCCTATTGAGATGAGAGTTTTTTGACCCCATGAAACAATTAGTTGACACTCTAAAGGACCCTATCGACTCTTCACGTCATCTCTACGGGCATTTTACCATACCCACAAATGCCGTTTGAAAGTTTAAAGGAATTCTCGACCATCGCTTCTCATGTCGCTTCTCATGAAAATGAATTATTTTGGTAAATATTTGAGGTACGAGCCTGGTGCTAGAAATCAATCGGTTGTGACTTGGTACCGATAAATTTAGATTGAACATTGGTGTTGATTTTATCTCAAGCTTTGGGTT
The DNA here is from genome assembly GCA_021234535.1 of Stichopus chloronotus. NCBI lineage: Eukaryota > Metazoa > Echinodermata > Holothuroidea > Aspidochirotida > Stichopodidae > Stichopus > Stichopus chloronotus. Next base: position 14,121,631 of record CM037839.1, on the reverse strand, counting down.
GCAGTACTGTTCTGATCTCTTATTTGGTGATAAAATCTTAGTTTCACCAGGGAGTGGCATAGACCTACTTAGTTTCAAAGCATTGTTCGGAGCTACTTAACTGTTTAAGGATAAGTTGATTTAATGACGTTGCTCTATAAACGATATTGAACTGGTGCCGACGAATAAAATATAAATATACCTTCGAGCTAACTACACAACTTACCTTCCCTTTAATGGGTCTTATAGTGTTAGCAGCAATTAAATTTTTGTGTCCATCACAATAACAGCTCCACTTTTTTTCCTGCGCAAAAAGTATCTTACTGACTGTAGACCTTAATTAATGGGGTTTACATAATCTCTGAACTAAAGAGTTTTTTTAATAACAAATTAATATTTTTAATGACATGCTTTAATTTGTAATTACAAATTAAAGCATGTGTCGCAAGACCTTGTCAGAAACACGAAGAGAGCAGAAAATGGAAAACATTATTTGTCGGTTCTTCGTCACACATTTTCAGGCTTGTCCTGAAGCCAAACTTTCAAAGTGTTATTTTACATTTACGGAAGCTTCCTCTGGTAAACTCGTTATGTTTAACTGATAGAACGTTAAATGATCTCATATATTGTATTACGTTTGCTTGTTGGTGAAGAATTCTTTCAACGACTCTGCACGAGACTCTGAGGTTGAACCGAAAGATTGTTCGATGCCAAAGCTTCGATACAGTGAGACGTGTTAATAGCATATTGAAAGCAAAACAAATTCGATGAGTTTTTTTTTTTTTTTAACGTTGGCAGCAATATTGAAGTAGACCATTGACGTTCAGATGCACTTTGTCGTTTAGTGATGGCGCTATACTTGCATTGCTTATTGTCGCATGATTCAAATTTACGCTCGTACAGGGTTTGAACATCTGTCGATTGATTGTAATTTAGAAGTCATTCAAATTATAGTAACAAACCAGACCTTAGCTATTTGTAGCGATAAGCTGAACTAGAAAAAAATAATAACCAGGGATCAAAGTGCACAGCAATACGTATCGAAGTGTATGACCCACTTTAGTGTAGTTTGACCCACTTTAGTGTAGTATGACCCACTTTAGTGTAGTTGTGATTCGCTGAAACTGGATACTACCTTTAACTTTGAAGTTAGGTTGCCTTTGGTAAATACAAGATATAGGGTTTTCTCTTCAAGTAAGTCCAACTTATTTATGGTCTAAAAGTTGTGAAATTTTTGACAATACGTTTTTCGCAATATGTGAGAGCTGCTTGACCTTCATCAGCTTGTTCTGCTAGTGGCCTCAGGATGTAGATGGCGCTCTTAATGTTTTCATGGATTTACGTCTTTTGATATAGTATGTTTCAAAGTATGAGAACCTATTATTATCTCAACGAAGGAAAATTGATTAAAGTTCAATGGTATTTCTTTGGTTATATTTACATCCACTCATCTTTGCAAAATCCACCTGTGTGTATATTTAATCCACAATGAATAAGTTGAAAATATTTTAAAAGCAAGGCGTTGGCGAATACTATGTCTTTCTGGTTTGAATGACTAGCTGTGATTCAAAATGTATTCGATTTTTTAATGCTTTCCCTGCAATGTATTCAGTCATCATCCATACAATCACTATGATAATATTTCCTCATTGTTAAAAACAATGGGAATAACAGAGTAATAACATGTTTCTTTGATTCTCATCCTTTTAGTTTTTTGGATAGACAAAAAGGCTTCTTACGATGGTGAGTGTTTCTCTCTTTCTCTCTGTGTATCCCCCCCCCCCCCCCCCGTTAGTTACATTGAATATATACTGTCGCCCTCAAAATTGTGAGTTAAGATTAATCAGATCAAGTAAATCGCTTACATTAAAGGCGATTGATCATCTGATTAAATTTCATGTGATGTCAGTCTCGTTTTTATAGGTGCGTTCGACTGGAAGACTCGAGTCCTGTCTCGAGTCAGTTTGACGTCAGCTGTGTCCGTCAATACGCATGCGTGTCGAGCGTTGACTCGAACGGTAGCTCGAGTAATGACGCAAAGTTAATTGATAATGCGCGTGCGTGCTAGCTCGTCGTTGTTTACATGGATTTCAGGAGTCAGGGCCTAGCCTAGAAGTAGGCCAACTGCTCACCCTAGCCTAGTTGCAAATTGAAATGCACATCTTACGATGACGCGTTTGAATGTAAAACTAACTTAGTCAAGTTACACACACTAAGTTTATTCTCTACTGACACAACAGTAGGAAAGACGCAAGTCAGTGTGCATTTGACTGGAACGCTTCTTCGGTTATCATCAGTACTCTCGTAATGACAGGTATGGTTCTTCACCATTTTTTATGATAACGGGCACTTTTCGTGAAGTGTGTGCACGGGTCGCCATTATTTGTTTGGACTAGACAATTCTTCAACTGTGACGTAAATTACGTCACGTGGCTCAAGTGGCCGACCTCCTGGGTTTGGCCACTTTGGCTGGCTCGATATGTGACGTTTCAATGACGTTTTGCCCAGTCGAACGCTTTCTCGAGTCACTCGAGTTACTCGAGCCGACCAGTCGAACGCACCTTATAACTCTCTCTGACAACGTTTTTAGTTTATACCGTTACTCGGTTACGGTTATGATTTGCATGTACTCGTACACAGTATAAGTAATACTTTAAAGATAACAACGCGCTCACGGTGTTTCGTTGCTACTGGCAGACAGGGACCCTAAACTGGTGACGTTTGTAGCTTCAAGAAGAGATTGACTTAACAAGAGATATTAGTGAGATGATCAATCAAATTTAATCAAGTTTTGGTTTAATATATTACAAAATAACACATAAGTGGATACCACATAAAAACTTTCTTTTTCGTCATTAGATTCATCGCTGTTCACAGTTCGATCGTCTAGTGCACCAGTTATAGTAGGTAAGGCAGTTGCATCTGTATATGTGATTAAGGATAATGTGTGCGGTTTAATCTTGAGATAATGAAAGGCAGAGATAACGTCCAGCTTGTAGTCAAACAATGTAGTCAGGTGCTTGGTCCATTTTATTTCTTCCCTCCTTTATGTCCGTCTGTTGGGGAAAATTGTGACAAATATATTTACAATGGTACGTTGCTTAGCATTCTTGATGTCAGACAATGCAATGGTATATTATGATGTAACTACCTGCCGGAGTAAATACGTTTTGAGGATACTACGGCATATTATAAGTGGAGAATAAGACTGTAACATTACGATTAAACTCAATATTAATTCTACGACGAAAAAAAAGAGTGAGAAAAGAATACTTTTTTCCCAAATAATGTGACTCAAGGGAGGATTTCAGTGACTTCTACAAAACATTTCGCAAGTCGTCAATGACGTTGACTGCAAAAATCGATATATAATTCCTAAATTTTGCAAGAAGGACTGAGATCTCCCCTGACAAAATATTTCCTACTTTATATCAATATGAAGGCACCAGGTCTTGTGGCAAGCATTGAAGCCTTATTTAATGAAAATAAAAATCAATTGCACCACTTGGACAACCAGTGACATAATTATTAATCAAGAAACAAGTTTTCAGATTTATGGCATCATCTCATGGGGACGAAAGTCTTCTGATTTCCAACCCAAAGATTTTCTAACGAGTAAAACTAAAACCAAATACGTCTTTATTAGAATTGGCAAATACGTAAAAGTAATCACAAAAATCTCGTGATAACACAATCTTTTTTAATATTATTTCCCAAATCGCCTGTCGAAGACGATATTATTCAAGAAATATTTATGCGAAACATACACTTTCGACAAAATTTATGCTAGTTAAAGCAACCAAACTATTTGGAGATTTAGTTGACTGGACGGAAAATAAATACAAGAAACACCGCAATTGTGCCGTTTGTCCGTGACAGCATTATATGCCAAGTTAATAAACGTAACACAGGATTAATTTGTAAGTATGAACTCTTTTCAGCTCTACAGAATCGTCATCAACTTCTCCCTGTCTTTCTATGTTAAAGGGGAAACCGTAGTCGTTGCTTCAGTTTCCACCCACATTTACTACATTTTTACTCGCGAACAGTTATGACCGTAATGGTGATATTTTCGTTATCGTTGTCGCAGTACCACGTGACTTAATAAGTTGAATGCATGACTTCGCGATTTAGGTAATTTCTCAATAGAAAGGCGACTTGAAAGTGAGTGAAAACGTATACTTATAAAAACCTCGTATGTTCTTCAACTTGTATTTGCACTACTACAGAATTATGTTTTTCTGTTTTAAAAAAATGTATCAGGAATATTTAGAAGGCTGAACATCGGTTTTCCTTTTATCGCCAAATACAAAGATATCCTACATTGTAAAATGCATTGAAGAGGTTTGAGTGACATTGGCAATCAAAGGAAATACCACTCTCAACCTCCCACACCTCTCATGATTCCATACCGTTGGATTGGTAATGTACTTAACCATTACAGGAAACGACGACTGAACTCACAAGAGAGTCCAAATACTTTCTTTTTCAGAAGGCGATTTCAAACAACTTTCCCTTTAAAAAGTAGAAATCACTTGCTCATCATAAATACGGTTTTCCCTTTGGGACCTACACAGAATTCACATCACAATAATTACAAATTTTTCCTTCTCTCTTTTAAGATGTACAGCCGTTTCTGTGTTTTTGGGTTACTACAAATTTGAATAGAATAAGGTCTAAATTTGCATCTCTTTAAATTTCCTTAAACCATACCATGTGTAGAATTGGTCACAGTGGAGTGACCAATGCTACACATGCTATGGTTTACCATGTGTAGAATTTACTGTCCTTTATTCTCCTTATGAAATTGATGACGTGTTTAACCTTCATTTTTTATTGCGATGATTTGCATCGATAATCTTGTCTTTTTGTGTAGATTGGTAACTAGGGGGCGGAAGGTGCCGTCTCCTACTTTTTGTCTCCAGAAAAAAAAGAAAAAAGAGAAGCGATTCTGACATTAATCAGATTCGATTTCCCAAATGTCCGGTGGTATACATTACACTGGCATAATAATATACATTAGCCTTCAAAATTCATTAGTGTCACCGTTTCTCTTTGGAAAGAAATCCTGATTGTCGACCTTCACGTGGTTCGGCTCAAATATTTCTTATTGTACAAACAGGTCAACGTCTCTCCCAGTGGCAAACAGATGAATAGTTCTTTCTGGGCTGTAAAATTACTTTGTGAAGATAAAATGAAAAGATCAGAAGGGACATAGTATTTTCACTCATAAAAAGTGCCCCCCTTCATTCAAATGAGTTTTTTTTGTTAGCAACCGTTCCCACCATAGTCCCAAGTTTAGGTTGATCGAATATTGAAGATTCAAGATAGAACCACTAACGCTATATCTTCACAGATGCATGGGAGCATGGGAATCTTTAAGTGCAACCACAACAATGACCACTGACTTTTCTTCAGGATCATGTGATGCATCTATAAATGTATTTTACGAACTTGTTGAATCTTCCGCTTTTCAAAATTGGTGCCTATTTTTTATACTTTTATATTTTAAGAATATAATAATTCTTTACAACAGCTACGTTCCTGAATATGTAGCTCTCTGTTGCTTCCCTCCTACATTAACTTCAAATTCCGATACAGACACCTACAATTGTACAAATATATCATGTTCATCGCATCGTGCTAAATAAATAACTCAAAGTAGTATTTTCCAATTGTTAGGTTCAGCAAAGTCACTCTCAATTATGGTGAGATCCTATGGCTCCTGCATTACAAATACTGGTTAAAGACTCTTCATTCTAGGAACATCTATTAAGTTAAAACTTTTAAAGTTTCATGATTCTAATCCTGGGCTTCCTAGATGCACTCCTAATGATCCTCTCTAGGATCCTTTGCGTTGATCCTCATTATTTATCTAAATCTTTACATATCCGCACCAGTTTCTGTTGCAATGATTGGAACATTAATTGTCCTCTCCTTGAAAGATCCATTTGACTCTGCTAGAGTACAGTACATGCGAATCACGAATCACGCACTCAGACTACTTGTCAGAAACCTTCATTAACAGATATTCAACAAAGTCTTCGAAGGTGTCTTGAAGTCACCTTGAAATAATCCCGTCAGGGAAAGCGACTAACCTCCCCCAGCAGGTGTTGATGTGTACTGTGTTTAACATACACACCAGGTATTACGAATACAATCAGAACTGATGCATGAGTGATACTGGCGCCAGTTGTGCCGATTAGACAGTGTTATGTTTTTAATTGTAGTTACATTGACATACCAATTTCAGCCTTAACGTTCATCTTAAGTCGCATTGATATGGTATACGGTCTGTCATTCTTAATCAATTATCTGGACCACATCTGATTCCACATGGTGAATTTAATCTTTTATTTACAGATACAGAGTAACGTGCTTTGAACACCTATTTCTGTATATATTAGATCCGATTTGATACCGCTTGCTCACCGTATACGTTGTCTTAACTTTTACCGCATCTTCGTGTCGGTGATACATTTTTTGGTTGCGGCCATATTCCATTTAGAAATGTATTGACAACTTAAACGTTTATCGATGAATGAGAAGTAACAATATTGGATAAATGCCATGTACTTACCTACTTATTACACATTTTCACAGGTTGTTTCCTGAAAGAGTGTATTAAAAATTTCTCTGCATGCGGAAAGGGTTGCATGATGACGAGTGACGAAATCCAGTGTATGGCAGCTTGTAACCAACAGAGAGAATCGTGTTCGACGAGGTGTTTTCAACGATATGCGGTCGAAACCGTCGGGCCAGCAGGGCAACTGTCGTAACTTCTTCGAATGCCATCTCCAAGTCTCTTTAAGGGATATGAGAACATTGTCAAATGAGCACAAGGGAGGCAAAATGTCAAAGATGTGTCGTCTATTGCTACACCACTATTCTACTTGACCGACCAGAGGTTAAAGTGTTCATTGAAGAAGATGGCAAATGCTAAGGATTTGAAATGATACGAAAGAAATCTGGAACAAGGCTACAATCACAGTATTTACCTAAGTAACAGAAGCACATTAATGTTACTTCAACTGTACTCTGGTATCAGGAAATGATTCCTTAAAAGAGGATCTTTGCAACATTCATTTATATTTAGTTGGTCATCTTCAGTGTCCCCAGAATTAAATTAAATCACAGAAGTGTAACTTCACCCCAAAATGGATATTGTTTTGTATTTGATGTAGGGGTGCGGATTAGGTAATGGTGAAAGAATGTGTAAATTGTATCATTGATCTACAAAGTTATGCAATATTATTACCGTAGCATCCAAAGATATTGGTTAAAATACGAAGACGATATTGAATTTCTTCATGTCGTGTATTCAAATTTATTAATAATCACCTGTTGTGAAATGAGAAATCAAAAAACACAATTTGCCCAAGAGATCTGGGCAGACACCCTATATAAAGTATTCTTGGATTAATTAATATTGACTTTATTCTGCAATATGCATTTACAAAACTTTCAAAAATTTTAATTTCAAGATGTAAAACAATAAATTTTATTACGTTGTAGACGAAACAATCACTTAAGGATTTTATCGTGTAGTAGAGCAGACCTTTAATTGTAAGCTCACGTACAACAAGACAAATTTATAGGTATCATAATATAATAGGTGATCATATCACTGGACAAAGGGGAATCCCTAGGCAACTCTTCTGTAATTTGAGAGTAAGAAGTCAGTCTTTTGATTAGTCCCCGGGCCATAGACTTATCTCTGTAAAATACTGCATTATTATCTGACGTCATACTCAATCTTCTGTTTTGAAGGTAGACCTTAATGTAGCTCAGCAGATTTTATTAGTGATGCTTTAATACCTTGGATGCTTTAATACCTTGTTTATCGTTTTGACATGATCAGGACAACAAGTGACTCACTCTCATTAGCCGGATAAGCAAGTAGAAGTTCCATTTTCAAAGAATAACAGTTACAAATGGCAGACTACTATGCAGGTCAAAAGTGTTAAATGAGCACTTTTGAACAAAATTTAAAGAATGTAAACTTGAAACGTCTCATGCTCATTTAGGTGTGTAATCGAAGCTTTCCGATAAGTTGTATGTATGCATTCATGCTTATAGACGTCCTATCATACCCAGCTAAGTATGACGAAGTGTATTGACTGTGAAAGTTCGAGTCTTACTGTGTTTGAACTTTCCGACTACTTAGAAAATTGGTGATCGTTTAACTTCAAAAAAAAAAAAAATACATTGTGAAATGACATAACATAGTGGAGTAGCCATTATCGTTTCTCCTGAATTCCTTCTGCAGTGGTTGACATTTTAAGTTGTCGATATGAAATAGTTTCACAGTGTTTACCTTTCACAATTAACTTGAGATGTGTCATTTGGCTGTATTTACTGTCCGTAACCACTTACAAAGGAATAGAAAACTCAGTGATACAATATGTTGTTATCAATTTTAGTTCATTTTGAGGGTGGATATGCAGAGAGCATTCACCCCTATAGCTGACCTTAAGAATAACATTTTTATTCATCTTCAAGCCAATACAATTAATACAATACAAATAGAGGTACAATTATGATGCTTCTCATTTGAGAGGAAGGTTATCAACAAAGTTATTATTCAATAAAGTTGTGACATGTTTTTGAGTCCTTTTTCATCATCTTCGTTAGTGTAGTCCCACCATCTACCATCTTATGTAAACTTGTCCGTCCCGCTTCCACAAAAAACAAAATGTGTTGAACGAAAAGTTATCCAAATGAGTGTTGTGAGTTTTTGTTCTCAGTTTGGGGTTTAATTGTGAGCTGTTCACGGCTATTGTCTTATTTCTTTTCACCCTTTTCACATGCTCAGCTGTTACATCTTCAGTGTCTACCATGGCATGTCTTTTACCAATCCGGAGAGTTTTTTTTTCAGATCGGTTATTTGCAAGGGCTATAATACAAACGGTTGGTTGTGAATTTTCCAATCACGATTCGAAGGTTATTTTCGGTATCAAGTAAACGTAAAAAGAGAGTGCAAGACTACTTATTTATTTTAGTAATTACCGAGTTGTTGCAGTTGACTAAAAGGTGTATTTATTAGATGCAATTTATCGTTTCAAAATAGGTGACAAGTTATATCCACTGTGCAAAATAAATGTGCCATAATCAGGTAATTTCCTTTGACTGTGATGTCTGGGGATGTACTTAAAGATTCTGCTTAACTGGTAATCATAACTGTACACCATTTTCAAAGGAATACTTCTCCGTTCCAGTCGGATAACTTATCATCAGCGACCACAGTACAAGTGATCAACAAAGAAAGACTAAGTGACATCTGCAACTGTAAGGATTAGTGCGAAATCTCTTGCGAGTGTGTCAGTTCTTACACTAAACCTTTAAGGGATCAAGTTATTATGTAGTAGATATCATTGGCAATTGTCTGCAGATAAACCATGTTATGAGCTTATCAATTCATCAGGAAGGCTCAATTCCTGACTTCATCAAATTTTTCTCAACATATGAAATATTGGCCTAGGCAATCTCTCAAGGTTTCTTTTAGATCTGTTTACATTTGGAAATAAATCACCAAAGGGAGAAACTGCTAGAGTACCATTAGGATCTATGCTTCTGATCGACACTCATGAGAGTCACTGTAGATTTAGAAAACGCTTCAAGTTGCAGCAGACGTGTAAATGCAGGGTATATTCTAACGTCCGAGGAATTTGCATGACGTTACCAAGTTACCAGGAGACTGAGGCAATTCGGAGCATATTTACTAAGAGAATTACATATTCGAGTAAGAGGTAAACTACTGTTGTACTCTCGTAGTCCATCACCGAGGGTCCAATTAAAGTTCTCTACATGAAGAAGCAGTTGTGAGTATTTAATGTTTCCACCTGTAATTTGGGGTTACTAGAATATGAAGGTCAGAGTATTTTTATATGTCACAATGTGTATAGTAATAGTTGTGTAGTTTCATAGCACAGACGAATATGTTATTTGTAGGTAATTGGTAGAGGTGGTTATTAATAACCGAGGAAGTTGAATCGATGATAACCATGATATGCCGAATGAAACGGGTGAACTACTTCCCGTGTCATCATATATAGAGAATAATGACACTTTCACGGGGAAGTCAGGGTAAAGTTGGGGAAAAGTTGTTGAATTTTCACTGTAAAATGAGATTTAAGTACAATTTTCAAACCTGGATGGAGTTCCGTGACAGGACCGTAATCATTCCATCCCATGGCTGAACATTGCGCTTGTAAGCGTTGTCATCCCACGTGACTATCACCTCTGATCCAAAGTATCAGCGACTTCACAGTAACAAATAATTTGATTCTCAGTCGGAGAGAAATCATGTTTACGTGAGAAGCCAATTACATTGTTGTAATTTTCTAAGTGATAGAAGCTTAAGAAGTCAACGTTTTTATATTTTAGGCTACTTAAGCTCTGTAAACAAACTCTTCCGACGTGTCAACGCTTTCGCAACATGTCAAAGAGTATATCTAAAATAGCCCGAAAAATATTTTTGGTCCTGTCGTGGAAGATTACTGAGAGCGCCTGCCTTGTCGGAGAGAGCTTTAATTAGGTACTTTTGTCTGATTGTAATTTGAAAATAATTGATTAAATGTCCGCATGTGGAACGTGTGAGTCATGGACTACAGCTCTGTTAGTATGAGACGATGATGAATGTCCAAACGGAAACTATTCTTAGCCTCAGAAGACATCTACCAGACCCATTTGCCTGTGTAAAGACTTCAAAGATTGAAAGGAAAAGTACAAGATTAAATATTTTAACAGAAAAAACATCTATGACACAGTCAATAAAGAAAAACAAACAATGAAAGCAGACCCAAGCGTTCAGGTGGCGCAATCAAAATTGGGAGAGAAACAAAGGGAGAGAAAGAGAGAGAGAGGTGGTAGGAAAGAAATGGCGAGCAAGAGTCCTCTAAACACGATTAGTAACTTATTACTGGTCCATTGCATTATTGTTTAGCCGTAACAATCAACTACTTGGTTAAAGGATAAAACACACGCCAAACGAATTTTAAAAAATAGCTTTCTGCATTCCTTTTGGGAGGACGTCATGTATAAGAATTAGGAATTAAACGATTTTTTTCTTTGCCGATCTGATAGTCGATGTTTTTATTACAACATCGGCCGATATCCCATCCGATATTTTCATAATCAACTTCTCTCTTGCCAAATTATCATATTATGCATGATGTTATCTCTAGAGTGCTTATCCAGAATCATCGCGGTTTTATCAAATGGTTTGTAACAAAACCGTTTCCCACAAAGTAAAGTATTATTGTTAGGATAAGTTACAGTGAACTTAGATTTCTGAGGAAAACGTATTGCTTCAGCAGATGCAAAACACTGCACTAGATTGCATCTTGGTTACCTGATAGCTACAAAAATTTCTCCCCAATTTGCCAACTAACTCTTTAACTGTTCATTGGTTGAGACATACATTCAGAGTATCTACTAATTAATAATCATCGTAGGAGGGTGCTTGCTGATTGCTAAAAAGTTATATTGAAGAGAGTATATATTTTGAAAGAATCCTATCACCGAAGTGTAAGTTGTGACAGTAAATATCTCAAAATTAGGATAACGCTTACAACCTGACCCCAAACCATGGAAGTGCATTTTCGGGCGTTCTAAACAGTATTCTTAACCAACATGTCTTTGCAAGCAAAGGCCCTTTCTGATGGGGGTCTTCGTTCAATTAGTGTCGTGTACTTTGTGGAATTGTAAACGCTTCTCCAACCAAATCTGACCCCCGCCTCCCTCTTTGGAAAAATATTTTTCTACTTGTGCGGTAAAAATACTACCATTTTAAAATTCCTCGGGTGATTCTTATGTGATTCTCGTGAGACATATGGGCATATTAGAAATTCCTCGTGAGAAATTCCCCAAGCCATTCTCTTTAACTTTCATAAAGATCTCATGAGAGAAAGTTCTCTGCAGAATTTTCTCAACCAATTTATAATTTAACCAATAAATATAAACCAATAAAGGCGTAGGAGGGAGCCATCTTAGTGCCCTTAGTTTGTTAATAATGTCGGCCGTTGAAGGTGAGGTTGTTATGATTAAGAATGAAATTATCAATATCAGAAATTCCATTATGGTTATCAACTCTGTGGGCCTTCATCGTATCATTACATGCTTTCGTCCCTCTCCTCCTTCGTGAGGGATGTTGGTGCACAGGGCCGATGTATCAGCCTAATGTATATATACACTACATTCAGCAAGATACTTTAGATGCTGCCTCCCACAAACCTCTGTTCTATTGTAGCTATATTGATGATGTCTTTTTTCATGTGTGGTAAAGGTGAAGAGGCTCTTAATGACTTTTCCCTTCTGGGCAATAGTCGTCACAACTCCATTAAATTCACCATGGGGCACTATTGTGAGCAGATTCTTGACATTGCGCGTAATGATGGAAGGACAATCACTTCAAACGTCGGTCTACAGCAAGCCGACTGATAGACATACCTATTTACATTACACCAGTTTCCACCATAGACACACTAAGCCATCCATTGTCTATTGCCAACTCCTCAGGTACCGTCGTATCTGCTCACAGGATAGGTTTTTTTTATCGACAAGGCAACCGAATTAATTGGTTTTTTTCCTTAACAGAGGGTACCCATACAAACTTCTTAGTTTTTACTATCACAAAGTGTTTGACCTACCTCTGTGAAAATTTGCTTTCTTACCTGGCTAAATCCCCTTCTGATAGGTTACCCCTTGTGCTTATCCACCACCCTTCACTGACCCCCTTCATAAGAAACAGTAAACGATCCTGGGGTATTCTCCGCTCCGATCCTGATATCTCTGATCTGTTTATGCAACTTCCTGCTGTATCCTACAAACAACCAAAGCTTTTCTGGTTCGCAAGTTCCTTACCCCCTCCTCCCCCCCCCCAAAAAAAACTCGCCCCAAAGGTCAATACAAAATGTAATAAGTCACGCTGCCTCGTTTGTATCCACCTTAATGTTGAAACAACCATTCACCATCAACCTTTAGGTCACACCGTACACCCTGGTAATTTCTTTTGTATTGCGCTAATGTTGGTTAATGTTCGACTAAATTCAGACTGAGATTTAATAATCATAAACTTAGCATCTGGCAAAATAATCAAGAATTCTCAGTGGATCGGCGTTTTAACCTGCATAATCATAGCTTGTCTGACCTAAAGTGCGTCATACTTTAAATAGGTCGAAAACATAATGTGATATAATGGTGCATATATGAGATGCATTTGTAAAAAAAACACGACGTTTCGGGTATAGACCTTTCTGCTAGGTGACAAGAATACAACTGAATGTCAAACGAGAAACCAACAGTGTACAACGAAGAATACAAGGCAAAGAAAGGCCAGAGGATGATCTATATTAAGTCGCTCTTAACGTTTGAACCCTTTGGGGTGATAGTACCAAATTTCAAGATCAATCGATTTTCAGCAGCAAGACGATCATGGTCAGAGCCTCTGTAAAAAAGCGCACCAGTGACGGAAAAATCGTTAAGATTACATTGCGAGTTAAAATGAGATGATATGGGAAAACCAGAAAAGTTCTTTTTGACGGATCTTAAATGCTCAGTAACATGCCATTTGGTTTTGCCAACATAGAGGATTTTACAACGCTTACACTAGAAATGATGTAAACAACGTTCTTGTTATTAGGACCAATTACGTCGATTAACTCATCATTACTGACAAATTCACATGTGTTACACCTTCTACGACCACATGGATAAGTCCCTGTGATGGGGGTCGATGAAGGTTGGAAATGGAGGCCCGAACTAAGTTCCGCAGGAGGCTCGAACTAGGCTCGAAGGAGGCCCCAAATAGGCCCGAAGGAGGCCTGAACTAAGTCAGACAGATTTTTTTGTCTCCTATTGGCAGTAATGGGGGATCAGTAAAAGTATTTCTAGTGGTAGGATCAGTGAGTATTAAAATTCCTGAGAATGATCTGACAAACGGGATTTATTGAAGGGTGATAGGGAAGGACTAAGAGAATGCGAGCAGAACTTTGTTTTTCAATAGAAATCTGCAGGGCTTGTTCTCTGCCCATGCCTGCAATGCGCTTTTTTTTTGCTGCATTGATAACGCTACAAAGATATTCTCGATCACTGAAGAAAGAGGTGATTTGGTTGGAGACTGTGTCAAATTGGGACTGAGTAGAACAGTATACGTTTAGCCAGTAAGAGTTGCGAATAAGGGACAGATTTGATACAAGAGGGTGGATGACAGGACGAATACAACAAATAGTTATGGGAATCGGTAGGCTTGAAATAAACATTACTGAGGATTTTGTTCTTAACTATGGAGACAGACATGTCTGAAAAGGTAATGGACGAGGTGGACACCTCATACGTGAGATTAAGAAGAGGACAAAACTTGCATGCAAAATCAATGACCTCCTTCAAACAACCCAATGAACGAACTGACAATCCACGAATGTCGACAATGTACCTTCGATATGTTATAAATACTGTGCACCACCAATTGTCATCATCATCATTTTTCGTCACACTTTGAAATGCCAGGTATATTTGATCTGAACACAATTCAACTTCTCATTTCCTTCTGGATTTCATTCTGCAATTTGTAAAGGAAGCCAACCTTATTTTCTAGATTCATGTCACATGAAGTTTAAGGGCAGAGGACAAGAAGCTTCCAAATAGGCATAACAAGAAAGATCAGCCTGACCGACCTCGCGAGAGATCAGGGGGGGGGGGGGGGTGTGGATGAGCTGTATGTAAAATAGCTTTTTCTTTTTTTCAAGGGAAAGCTATCCATTCACAACCATGAATCAGTGGATCAAATGAGGATTGTCTACAATGATACTGCATTTTAAAAGAAGCTGTAACAATTCACCTGGAGATAATAGAATTGAGGGGAGAGGAATGCCAATTAAGGAAGAGAGTATTTTGAGTATTGAATAATTAGGATGTCTTTGGAAACGCATCGCGACTTGGTATTTTACCAGCTGGTGTTCAAAAAGATAGGCCTACAGCCGAGTAAAGACAAATTTTCCTTGTGAAGGGTTCATGTTAAAGCCTCTTTGAAATGCAAAAAAGTGTATGAGAACATAAGACCTACCAATGTATTAACCGGGGATTTTAAGAGCCATTGCAGTAGATATAAGTTGCAAGTTGTGTGAGTTCTGTTTGGAATTTGTTAATTTGCGGCAGTGATATTGAGAAGAGAAACCGTGGTGAAGACCGGGGCAGATTTTTGTGTTCTTGACGAGAATTTTGGATGAAAAATCCTATTGATGAGAGAGGCATTGGAAATACTGCAGTTGCACCCAGCAACGAAATGCATTTGAGTGCAGTGACATCTGAATGTGAGCTTGTTGTCGACAGTGACACTGAGGAAAGTTGCACTGGAAGACGTTATTCAAGAAACGTTACCAACTCAAGGTTTATTTTGGAGGCATGTGCACCGTGGCATGTAGAAAGGAAAGAAAAGTTGACTCGAGCGAATTTAAGGAAGATCAATTTTGAGAAGTCAGTTACATGGAACACCAGTTTTCAAGGTGAGGAATTGATTTCTTCATGTTAAGTTTGGTAAATTGGTGTACTTTTTTTTCTGGTGAATCATATTTCAATGTTACCGGCATACTGTCTGAAGTTCCGGTTTCTAGCCTGGAGTACTGTATATTCAAGTCATTGACAAACAGGGTGTACTTACTTTAAAATGCAATAGGGTGAATTAATTGCATTTTGACAGATGAAGGACGATTGGGAGGGAACATAATCTAAGAAGTTCATTTCAAAAAAAAGATAAGAATATGAGAGTTGACGAAAGACGGAGATAAATTTTAGGTATTTAATAACTAATACCATATCCAAGGAAAGAGGTTTCAAAGGCAGCTTGCAATTTGTTTATGTTAATGATTTGGAGTACTAAAAAGTTGTTAATTAAATCTAAAAAAGAGAGAGGAAAACGGTCAAAACCTTTTTCATTTTGTTGCCTTGATCTCTATACTTGCCAGTGTTATGGATACGGATTAAAAGGGCTTTCAAATTACACCAAAATGTTTTGAGATTTGTTGTCGTTATTACTTGATGAAATTATGTTGATAAGGAGAATGTCATCGGCTCGAATTTCTTTTTTTTTTTAATGTGGTTATCTCATCCGGCTATATACGTAGTATGCAGAAAAGAAGTAAGCTTGTACTCCATGAGCTGCTTTAGTGAAAGAACACTCAAATGGTCGTGCAATTATTGACAAATTGTTGAGACTTGACCCCACCTTTTGGTGACCCACTGATGAATGTTCACGTAATTTTCATCTTTAACGTGACGTCATTTTTGGTAGCTGTAAATGAGACTGTTGTTAATGGTTGGCATACCTGTTAATGCGCCATGTAGGCCCAAGTATTACATGTACTAGGATTATCTGTTAGACTAATAGCTACGAACAAGCTACGAACAATATGTGACTATTGTGCTCGTTTCATGGTGAGCTGATTGTTAAAGGATGACAGAAAGAAAAGATCCTGGCGAACAATACCAGTCCACAGTAACCGTGGCCTTTGCTTGCAAAAAGAGCTCAAACGGACATTAAACTACAAGTACTCTTTTGTAAGCTTCATTATTCTGAGTAATGATTCTGTGTGATAATTAAAGTAAAAGAATAGAAATCTGAAATAGCCTAAATTTAAGTCCACGGAGCCCAAAGGTTCAACGACCAATGTAGCCTACATAGTCACTATTAAAAAGATTATACTTTTGTCAGCTTTCCAGTATGGTGTGTTGTACAGGTCGGGTAATTCAACTCCCCCTTTTTTTTAGCTCTTACAATACTTAAAATAGATTATAACACATTTTCTGTAAAAGAAGGGTTTTGTAACTAAAAATATAAGTTTTTACTATTAGTAGGAATTGCAATCACTACAACTTACGACATAGCTGACGATTGATTTAACGTGCCACCTTCAAGTTACCTTACCAAGTGACCATGAAGTCTTAAGAATAGTTGCAACAGGTCAAAACATTTGTTCTTCTTATTTACCATTTTTTCATAATCATGCCCTTCTATCAATTCCCAAATCAGGTTACAAGACGTTATAACAGGTAAGTGATAACATTAAATACTTTAAATCAAGCATATCACACCTTTACACGATTTTATCAACGTTTTAGTAGTTGACATGGTTAAGACGACTAAACTCCACCCCCTCGGACGGAATTTTTTTTTGTAATTTCAAATTGTGTTTTTTAAATGAATAGTTTCTCATTATAAGATTAAACCGTTTCTATATTTCATGTAATTATCATTTGACAGAAAAGGTCTCAATAAAAATAGAAGCCTCGGAGACGTAACGAGGCTTCTGTTTTTATTGAGACAGAATTCATCTACCTTTTAAATGGAACTCTTACTTTGAGTAAAAGACAACTGGTTTCCAATTAATGAATATTCAAATTTACTGCCATCATTTTTTTTCAGCAATGAGTTTACGATAAGCTACTTAAGGTGGGGGGGGGGGACGAATTAGTAGCTCCCAACAATAGGTGACTATTGTCCGTGTTTCACGGTGCACTCATTGTAAATGAAGACAGGAAGACCTCGCTGACCACTAGACTGAATAGAAACTGGCCAACAATAGCGGCGAACAATAACAAGTTTGACAGTGAACAATTTAACGGTAAACAGAGAGAGAAAAATCACAAATACTCCTTACATTATATCCTTCTGTACTACAGGATGAAAATAAATGAATGAAATTGAACAGAAAAAGAAAATGAACACTGTAAGCACATGCACTGAACTCAAAATGTAAGTAAGCAGGCATGGTAGAAAAACTGAAATTACAAAAAACATAAACATGAAAACAGATAGCTAGCTCTTCCCATCCCCAACCCAAATGAAATTCCTTGATTGTCTCACACTCTAATTTCTGAATGTTAATTGACGTGTGAATCCTTGCCAAGAGTTTCCACCACTAATGAAAGCAACCGTAACTACCAATTACGATATGGCGTACAACTTCGGCGATTTCATTGCACTTTTAATTCACCAAACCATAACCAGGAACATGTAACTTTAACTAGAAGAGGTTGAACTTCTCTTTCCTTATATAGGCGTTGGTTTTTTAAATATGTGATACTCTAAATGATCAAATCATGCCTCTAGACACTATTTCCAGCAAGTGGTACCACAAATCGTTTTCAAAACTTGTAAAGATGGGTTTGAAAAAGTCGTATAACACAAATTTAAACGTTTTGAAACGTTTCGTGGTAGTTTACGTGATGAAGTCGTCACCCCTACCCCATTCCACCAAGACTTTTGTCCGTTGCAATTGATAAAGTTTTACAAAAAGTTTTCCATTTTAAGATGAAACCGATTTAATTTTCCTTTTAATTAGCATTTGATAGGAAAGGTCTCAATAAAAACAGAAGCCTCGGAGACGTAAGTCTCCGAGGCTTCTGTTTTTATTGAGACAGAATTCATCTACCTTTTAAATGGAACTCTTACTTTGAGTAAAAGCCAACTGGTTTCCAATTAATGAATATTCAAATTTACTGCCATCATTTTTTTTCAGCAATGAGTTTACGATAAGCTACTTAAGGGGGGGGGGGAGGATTAGTAGCTTCCCAACAATAGGTGACTATTGTCCGTGTTTCACGGTGCACTCATTGTAAATGAAGACAAGAAGACCTCGCTGACCACTAGACTGAATAGAATCTGGCCAACAATAGCGGCGAACAATAACAAGTTTGACAGTGAACAATTTAACGGTAAACAGAGAGAGAAAAATCACAAATACCCCTTACATTATATCCTTCTGTACTACAGGATGAAAATAAATGAATGAAATTGAAAGAAACAAATGATTGACTGCTGTAATTACACTAAAGACTTCATGGTCAGTTGGTATAATGGTAACTGGAAGGTGACATATTAAATAGTCAACTCTATCGTCAGGTATGTCGTGGGTTGTAGTGATTGCATTTCTTACTTATAGGGAAAAGTTAAATATGGCGTTGCAAATCACTTCTTTTATAAATAAGTGTATTATAATATATTTTAAGTATTGCAAAAAGTAAAAAGGGGGGGGGGGGGGTTGTTGTCGAAGTACGTGACTTGTACATCACACCAGACTAGAAAGCCAACAAAAGTATATATGTAATGTCTTTTTTTATAGTGACTATGTACCATGGTCGTTGTGCCTTTGGGTTACCTGGACTTTAATGTAGCCTACTGTAGATTTCTATTCTTTTACTTTAACAATCACACAGAATCATTACTCAGAATAATGAAGTTTACACAACAATACTTGTAATTTCATGTAAGTTTGAGTTTATTGTTTCCAGCAAAGGCCACCGTTGCTGTGGGCTGGTATTATTCACCAGGATCTATTCTTTCTGTCATTCTTTAACAATTAGTTCAACACTTGCAAATTAGGATTCTACAGATTTCAATATAGCCATAAATAAATAGCCATAAATACACATAAATACTTTTGAGTCAACTCAGTTAATATTTACTCGGTTCGGTCTAGCTGTTTAGCATAAGTACTCCTAATTGTAACTCTTGTGTTACCATCTAAATAAAATCTCCCAGTACAACCCTTCTCCTCTTGCTGCTGAAGTAATCATATACATGCATACATACATATATATATATTATAAATCATTAGACTCATTCTCACATTGCTTTGCATTAATCAATTGTTTGCATTTGGAACTGAGAAAAGCATGTGCACATGCCAGACTGTGCATGCACACTTAGTGATTAATCTGATTCTATAGTTCATTTAATTAACATTTGGACCGTTAAGTCTCAATAAAAACAGAAGACTTGGAGAACCAAAGTCCAAAAAGTTCAAAGACCATGATGGTACTCAAATCTAAAGAGGGCATTCAAGACATACTGGTGAGTTTTCCTATGAGAGTGATGTGTTGTACAGGAGGTGCATCACTTTCAAATTACTCTCAGAATATTTAATACATTGGCTAACACTTATTTCCGAAAGAAGTGGCTTATGGATATATATTGCAATTTTATTGCTATTGCAGATAACAATGCCCATAATTCACGATATATCTGAAGATCAAGTTAACTATTCATTTCACTTCCAAATTACAATACCCTAATTATGAAAACTAAAGAGTCAGTTGGAAGAGTTAGTTAAAAGAGCGAAAACAGTTGTACGCATAATGACGATTTCTTTCATAAATTATGTTCTGAAGTAAATTCTAAAATCAGGTCACAAAACGCTGTCACATGAAAGTACTAACGCAAAATATTGTTAAACGCGGATATCGAAACTTTCAACGTCTTAAGAACGTTGGTTAGTTTAGCCGTTCCAAATTGTAATCTTTTTATTGAACCATTTGGAGGCGAAACCGTTTCTATATTTTATGTATTTCGCATTTGATGAGTAAGGTCTTCTGCTTTAACTGAGAACGAGTTCATCTACCAGTTAGAAGGAAACTTTTTTCGAGTGTTAGACCAAAACCAGTTTCTAATGAATATTCAGAATATTTTCGTCCTTCATTTTTTGAGAGCCTGCTGAGGGTAAGAGTTATTAGCTTCGAATAATGTGTGACTATTGTCCTCTTTTCATGGTAAACTTCTTGATAAATAATGACGGCAAGATCTTGCTACCCAGCTAACAATGAATACACGCTTGCGAACAATAGCAGCCTTTAGTAACTGTGGCTTTTACTGCGAACCACAAAGGCAAACGAAGAAGTACAAATACTCTTGGGTTCATTTTATACTTCTTATGAGAAATGATCCTGTAAGATGTATTAAGTAAAAGAATAGAAACCTACATCAGACTATTTTAAAAGTCCTCGTAAGGCAATATGCACAAAATCTAAACAAGACATTCAAGGCATACATGTAAGTTTTCTTTAAAGAGTGGTGTAATATACAACTATAGCGCACACAATTCCTTTTGCAATCTTTAAATAATTGACTAACACACTTATTTACGAAAGAAGTGGTCAGTAAATCCATATTGCAAGTTTTCACTATTGATACAAATTACATTAACCACAACTCGCGATTGAGGTGACCACCGAGTTGACTGTTCATAACACTTTCAAATTGCCATACCCTGACCGTGAAAGTTGAAGCTTAGTTGGAAAAGCTTGGACGTTTGTTCTCTTAAAAACAGAGGCAATATTTAAATCATTGACTAACACACTTATTTCCGAAAGAGGTGGTCCGTAAATCCATGTAAATGTTTTCAGCACTGAGAAATGAATCTGTAAGATAAGTTGAATAAAAGAATAGAACTCTACACCAGGCTGTTTTAAAAGTTCTCTCAGCCCAGATAGTGAGGGATCTTGGTACACAAACAACTTACGGTGTAGCAGACGATTGCGTTTGCTATTCATGTCGCTTTTAATTTACCATACTATAGTGATTATGAGGAATCAAGTGTCGTTGGGAGAGCTGAATTTGTTTCTTTCTTACACTTAGGTTTGTAAATCTTGTCCATCTGACATGTAAATCCTCAAATCACTTGACACTATTGACACAAGACACTATTGTGAGCAAGTGCGTACACATCAATTAACATTTTTTACGAAAGATCTCAAGACAAGACAGAACCTTCGGAGACGTCAATCGAAGGACTACCCTCTTTCTCAAAGTTTCACAGTTTTTCCAAAAGGCTGGTAAACTCTACAGTAACTGAGTACACCAAATATCCTAAATGCAAGTCACAATGTCGATGGACAAAATAACTCTTCCATTCTCCTCTTTCATTTTGACACGGTGGTACTTCAAGAAGGATGTTGTAAGGTCTCCACTTGGTATGACGTTTTGGTAAAATCAGGTAGCAGGATGTATAAGAGCCTGATTGAGTACTTCCACACATGTGAACAAAGTTTCCATGCAGTGAAAGGACCTATTTTTGACATTGTAATTGGTAGTTACTTTTGGCGCTAGTACTGTGATATTAAATTAATGGCTAATCAATGTCATTGTCCTTTGAGGTATTAACATTTTCACAAATGTTAAGAATTAAGTATTGCCTCCACATGAACACCTGCAAAATTTAGGAAGAAAATATATTTTATTTATCTAATGACACTGTTTTGGTGGAAAATAAGGTACATATTGTCTTTCTTAGTACCTAGGTATGTGTAATCACAGTTTATGGCCAATGTGTTTTGGGGTGTTGAAGTTCTCTCATATGCTGAGAAAGGAGTTATAATATTGCCCTTCATGAAAACAAAAATCCAGTTTTTACAAAAAAAAAAAAAAAAAAAAACACTTCTCCTTTGGTGAAATAGGGTACCTTCTTCTAAGTACATGTGGTAACGGGTAATTCACCTGTTCTAACCCATAACTTACCTGTTATAACAGGTAATGTACCTGTTTGTAGCAGACAGCTAACATCCATCGATTGGTTTGGGATGAAATATCTGTTAAAACCAATTAAAATCAACAGATATCTGTTAATTACCTTTTGGTACCTGCTATGCTGCTATATCCTTTACTATACTGATATTGATAAATCTTACTCATCCTTTGTAATATCAGAGCAAATCACATTGCAGTGGGAAAGGGTGTCATATACTAAAGTGATTGCGTGTGTACTGAAAAAACCAAAGGATAAGACTATGTTTGATCTTAACTTTTTTCTCTATTTTTAAATGTACACGCGAGGTTGTACATGAACGGACTATGGCTTTCATTGAAGGAAAATGACAGTAACTACTTCGAAAAACAACGAGATTGGCATAAAACAGAAATCATATTTGAAAATTAACGGCTCTTACTGTAAGCGCTTACATAATGAATATGCAACAGTACAGGTCTCACTAGTATATCAAAACATGCTGCTCAAGTCGTTGCCTTTCTTGGTCGGTATCGGAAATTGTAGTATTTGGCGAAGGAAACACTGAATTTACAAATAACGTACGAACTGCACACAACATTGCGGTGTCAGTGATCCTGACTTGTTTTGAATAACTGAATATTCAATACTAGTATACATCACATCGTCTTGTTCAAGTGTATTCTACACTTATTGTCGTTATGTTAGAAGAATTTGAGAGATTTTGGAGAAAATTTCAATACTTTTACTTTTTGTCTCTTCACGTTGACATTGTTCGGGGAATGACGAATCATTTTGAATGTGTCTGCTTCATTAGGATCTGTATATGATAAAAAAAAATGTTCCATGTAAACATGCATGGTAATGTACTACTTTTCCAGACAAACTGAGACAGAGAAAATGTCACGTGACATGCCCGACATGCCCTCGGCTAGCAGTCTCTTTATGTAACGACATTACTTCCATAAGCATAATACTTAAATAACGAAACAACACGCTAATGATCATGAATGTATAGGTCATGCCGTCGTTAGAAAGTGATACCTTAAACAAATGTTGTTTGGAGATGACGCCCTTTTGAAAAGTTTAGTTTCCAATAGTTTTTACTGTCTTCTTGCTTTTTATTCCTCTCAGAAATGAGGTAACTCCACTTCGAATATAACCACGGCTTATCTTGAAAGTCATTGCAGTTAACTTCCTGTATGGAACCGTGGTTATACGGTTCCTATAAGTTCATCTTGATATATGCACATGTAGCATATTCGTGACAAACAATGCGTTGCTGAATGGTGAATCGTATCACCAATAGAACAGTCACGGTGGAACCGACTCAGTCAAAGATTTAACGTCTTTCGAAGGAAACACTTCTGGAAAATCAGTTTATGCGTCAGGAGATCAAGCATATGCTATCCGTTGTGGAGATTCAGCATGTCAGCATCTACCGACACATCCGTGGCGGTATTGACGGTAACGTTACTATTGCTGTGTAATAATATACAGACAATCACAGCCCAAGGTACGTACTTTCTACCATTACGTATTTAGTTTGTCTAATTTTGAATATGGTCCTGAGTCATGTGTAGACATCTGCTGGAGTCGCAGATATTAGTATGATATTATGATTGACATGTGTAGATTAATGTAATCTATGGTGCCGCTGGACCCCATCTTGCCTTTGGTCTTAGGAATCGAACCTACGTCTACGGTCGTGTGGCATGCAATTTACTGGAATATGTTGCAACTCATAACATCTCCGTCGTGGGCAGAGACTTAATCGTCAGAATTAATACTTTAACCATAAACCCGTGGCTAATCGTTTAACCTGTTACATCTGAAGAAATATTTCAGTGTCAACTTAAGGGGACTGTATCTTAACTAAAATACCCTTTTTCAATCAAACCCTACACCAATATCTTGTTCATACCTTTAGATGTTCAGGAACCTATCATTAGATACTCCCCCCCCCCCCTCCCCGAGATGTTTCTGCGTACTGTTACGCAAGGTTTCCAATATGATCGAGGTTACAAAATCTTAAGGTAAACACAGCAAACTCGGAATTTCTTGCAAAAGGACTTTATGTTTGTACTAAATGCCAATTTAGTTCAAAAGAGGAGAATATCACTTGGCGGTTTTTGGTTTGACTGTTTAACATTTTCGGCGGTGCCAGTCTGAAATTCGGGTACGTTGTATGCCAAAGGCACCTTCATCCCCGCGTATCAAATATCAAACTCAAATATAAGCAACGAATTTAACTTCCACACCACCTATATTTGTGTCTTAGTGCACTGAATGCAGACTGGTGGCAGCTACAGCGAATCTGTAACTAGGATTTTTAATTGTTTCAGAATACTGTTTAGATCTCTTTGTTAGGTTTGGAAGCATATGAGGCATATTATTAGATCATATCCCACTTAAAAACAATAGGCCTAACTCATAAAGTGGAAATGTTCTAGTGTAAAGTTATCATTTTAGGCGTATCACACTTCACGGTCCCTTTACCAATTCCGTCATAAAAAAAAACAGTTTGTGGAGTTCACGTATGTAATTTTTTCAACACGCTATGATGAAGGTTGGGCGACTTTCAACTACTTTGTAAACAACTTGTCACTTTATTGTCGACTTTATGGGTTGTTGGTCATGTGTGAAAATTAACGAGACGAGGCGAGATATGCAAATGGAACGCGTTGTAGTGAGTAACCATTATTTACAACAAATATGAAAATAAAGTTAAAACCATTGTGCGGTAAATACGGTTATATTTTTGAGGGGCCTTATTCAGCCCTCCATCGAACGACACCCAACCAAGCGCGGAGAAGTGAATATAAACAAAGGACTGCGTATTCCAATATAAACCAGTGGAAATAGGCAAGTTCGAAAGACTTGTACAGACATAACCAGTTTTGTGTGATGAAACAAATTAAGAATTACAGTATATGGAATTCTATATGTTCCAATCAGTCTGATGTGGCGGAAAAACCGTTGTATTCATATGAAGTTGTCATGCATCAAGAGAAATGTAGCATCCAAGTAATGGTAGAAGTTTAGGATGTATGTAACATTATTTACGTAAATATAGGTATTCTGAAGCAACTAAGAACACTTTTGAAAGTTTTTAAACCCCCTCCAAATACTGCTTAGAATGTTTTGTATATGTTTCTAAGGCATATGGAGACCAGCGAGCTTAATTTAAAACACATTCCCCCCTTGAAAAACAATAACTTTGAAGGTAAAATTCTTGTAGTGTGCGGTAGTGTAGGGTTTCTGTAGAATGACGTTACAGTAACCACAAAAAAGCATCAAGTGCGTGTCCAGGACTTTCAGGTTTTGTGTGATTTCACGGACAGGAGTATCTAAGCCGAGTACTACCCACAGAAAACGTTTGGCCTTGGAAACCCCAAATGTTCGCAAAGGGCACTTCCTTGGTGTCTTAAGCTGCATGGACCTAACCTTGAAATAGAAAGCTTCTCTATGCAATTTCTCATTAAATGAGGAAAACATCAACCAATGGAAAAATGATAGTGATTTTTACTATCTTGTGAAGAACATTTGCACCTATTCAATCACGTTTGCACGGTAACCTTTAAACAGTTCTTAGGGTAGGCGATAGCGAAACATATTACAGTCACCTCCATATATCAACGCCGAACTCCATCATTGGTTTGCAATGAGGGAACCGAAAAAGTTTTGATAGAAATCAAAGCACCTCCCAGATCATCGGCAATGGTGTTCTGGAGGCCATTCCTTTTCTTTATTTTATGGCATAAGAGGGAAAAATAAAACAAGTACACTGTTCTCTCTTTTCAGGAGCACTTTCTGACAACAATTGTCATAGGCAGATTATTTATTGTTACCACAGATCTGTTAACGAGAAATGACTGTCACCGATTTGGAGGAAGACAGTCTTTAAATATATTTATATGTGTATATATGTATATATATATATGCACTTCACATTCCCATTTTCAACATAAACGATTTCATTAAAGAGGATATCAAAACAAGAGAAGGGGAACAGTTCCGTAGTTTTTAAGATGATAATACCTGTGAACACTGAAGCTATACCCTGATTTGACACTGTATTGAGAGGCTTAAGACACTCATCCTATGATAAATTACCATAATTAGTTGGCGCGTTACTGTAAAAATAATAGATTTTATCTCGCTAAGTTACATTTGTAAACTATTCAACCACCACAACAAAAGTTCTTTTTACTTACGCGCACCATCTAGAGTCTGCATGGTCCTTTGCACTACGCATTGTGCCTCCAGGGCATAGATATGGCATAGCGCCCCTTTAATTTTTTCTAGGCGATCAACGGGGGTGACATCAGCGTATCCACATTGGAATGGAAAAACTCCCCCTCACTTTAGTCATAAGAGAATTCTCTCTGTATCCAAGACAGATGGGAGAAAGAACAAACGTACTAGTACAATTGTGATCTTTCAAGGTGTTCCCTCGATCACTAACTAGTGAAATTTCGGAGATAATCTTGAATACAACCGTTGCAACACGTTTTCGTTATTTTGGGAGAATACTAATTTTAAAGTACTAATCCTTGGTTAACTTTGAAAAGTGTCTTTACTCACCTGCTTCGCTTAAAGTTTAGATTGCTCGAGATCGTTTGCTCAAAAATAGTTACCAGTGCATGTGAAACAAATATATTTAACATACAACATGTCAGTTCTACCATGGAGCTATAACATCTATCTGCAATAGCTCCATGGTTCTACGTAGTAGCAATGATGCAGCGTGCACTACGTACAGAGCTGTATGCTTATCCAAAGTAGATGTACTTTCTATCAGTTTCTCTGTGAATGCGAACATTATCGAATGGAGACGTAATCCATCCTACAAAAGATGTAGCTTTAAAAGCATGAACGTGAACATAAGTTTAATGTTCTCTTTGTTCCTATTTCTTTACAGTGAACTGTGACGACTACCCTTGCTTTAATGGAGGCACGTGTATCCGAGGAGTTATGGGATCTCCAGACAGTTGTTCATGTCCATCAGAGTTCATACAGCCATTTTGTACCACAAGTATGAGATCAGCTTGAACTAAATCAACAAATGATAAAAATGCGCCAATTGAGAATAGAGTATGAGCAAATGAGAGGGAAATCTAGCAAAAGTGAAAAAAAATGCATGCAAAAAATGCAAAGTGCATGAAATGTAAAGAAAGTAGACCATCGTGATTTTACTTTAAATCAATTTTTCCGTCTTGTCTTCAAACAAGACAAGAATTTATACATTGACGATAATGACCTCCTATGTTAACATTTGGATTAACATCACTTAGGGTAAAGTATACTTTTTACCCCATTTACATATGAGGCAATTTCAATGCCGAGTTCAGCACAGATATTTTGTACTTTAGTAAAGTGTGCAAGTCGAAATTGTACTTTCTCCTATATGACGTTTTGTGTGGTAAAATATTTGGGAGACTAATGTCAATTGTTTCTCCACCCTGAGGCCTAAATCAAGCAAATATGAAGCTATTGTATGTAACTTACCCAGTTAAATGTTTACCCATTGCCCAACTGTCCTTATGAAATAAAACTAAGAGGTGGATATTGTGTCTATCACAGAAATTTTGTACTTTTTAGTGTACCACGATTTCCAGTAAATGAACAATCCAGTGAACGTTTCCATACGAAAAACAGCAGTGACAATGGAATCAAAATTATTTGAAGCAACTAATCTAGATAATTTAATAATATGAAATAAAACTGTACCTCCCGACTCAGTATCAAAAGTGTATTTACGGAAGGATTTACGAGCCGCGAGAAACTCACTTAGGTAGTCGCAAGAAATAACACGAAAAATATCATCAACATATACCTTCTATAGAACTTAAGGTTGGGACAGGTTTTGACAAATTTCTCTTGTAAGTGGCATATAAAAATGTTAGCAAAGAAACACTGAGAGAGACACCAATTGCACACCCATCAATTTGTTCATATAGATTACCGTTCAAAATGAAGTAGGATGTTATCGCTTTGTGAACATCTTTTTGAGATCAGACCGTTTAATTATAGTTGAAATACGGTTCTGCACGTATTGGCATATAATTCAAAATAACGTAAATAGGATATTGAACTGGTACATTAGTGAATAAAGAAGTAACATCGAAACTGGTCATTAGCGGGGCCATGGTCCAGGGAAAACTTTTGAATGTTAGAAGAAAAAGTGAATAAATCCTTCGCAGTAAAGTCGTTGGTTGAGAAACTGTTCAAGAGTTCTGAGAGGAAATTGGCCAGGGTCTCATGGACAGCGCCAATACAACTGACAACAGGCCTCATAGGGGGTACCTTACTTGTGGATCTTTGGGAGACCATAGTTTAAATCGGGTTTGCTGCCAGATGAGCGTCGTCTCTGGAACTCATCCTGCGTGATTTGGCGTTGTTTTAGAAGCCGACGCAAAAGTTTGTTTAAGGAATTCTCCTTCTTTACAGTAGGATGTTTCATCTAATCAGATCGACATTTTGATTACAGAAAGCAGATTTCAATTCTACAAGGATTCATCATTTGTTAATATTTTGTTAATATATAAATCTTTCCTCAAAGTGTCATACATAAATGGAGCAATCGCCCATCCACATTTTATTTCTCCATTTTTGACCATTAGTGAAAAACAAAATCGGGCCTACTAAATATTAATCTGACCAGCTACAGTACAGTCCTTTAGGCCTAATGTAATGGCACTGAGTCTCACACAGAGGTAGCCGAGTATTTGGAACAATCTTGGGCAATTGATGAATCACGAATTGGATCCGGTCTGCACAGACAGTTCATCCAGCTTCCAAAGACCTGGTCACTATTGGGATCCGGCCATGCAGTCTGACATACCCATCTACCATCAAGTAGCTAACGCTACAGCCAACTATTGCTAAACCTTACGTCTAAGACCTCTAATGTACCGCTCAAAAATTTCTCAGTGTACAAGAAACTTACACACGGAATGACTTCTCATATCCCTTAGAGTGTGCAACAATGTGTGTGGATGTTCTGCGAATTGAGGGATTATCTCCGTAAATGTGAAAGAGACAGCTTATGTAATCAGTTCACAGACACGAATCCATGAAATAATGTGAATGCAGACCGCAAAAACACTTGTAGGAATAATTTATGTCGAGGGCAATAAGATGGCAGACCCAACATCCAGTAGCTTCACTCGTCACTCTGTGTCAGCCATTCAGGTTTTTTATACATGTCAGTCCTGCTTACGTGTAAGTAGTATCCAGAGTTTGGCATATTTTAAAATATACCACTAAGGATGACCAACGCGTTCATAAATGGCCAACTTTACAGAGATAAACAAAGTGGTTTGAAGTAATCTGGCATGACCCTGGAAATGTAATTGTAACATAAATGGAGGTGGTGGTGGTGGTGGTGGTATGGAACGGCTTGTACCATACCACTTTTTTTTTACAATTTGTCATAAACTGCGTTTAAAACATAGGTTGCTGTATGGATGGAGGGAGGTATGCATTCCAAACATTTTTGCACCTTTCGCGAACTATGTAATTCCCCGAAGCAAATCATCTCTATTTAAAAAAAAAAAATCCTGCACTTCCCCCATCACGTGACCACGCCGCTTGCCCTGACCATCCTCTTTTCCGCCGTCTTTATCATTTACTGCCTCCATTTTTCAGTGCCACCTGGTGCCGCTACCACATACATTGTGTTTTATTCTTCCTGCAGAATAACAACCTTAGTCCCGCTAGAAGAACACTTTACCCAAGCAATTGATGTTCATATTTACACGCAGTGTGTTTGCACATGAAAGAATGGGTCTCCTCGAAGCATAAACCTGCTGCATGTTAGGTCATAAAGAAGTGCCCTCTTTGGGGATTAACTTCTGAATTTAACACAGCATATTGCTTCTCTGCCATTCGATCTACGCGCGTCTAGCGTATCCATATGTACTACTGTATACCGTCATGTGACTCCAATGGAAAGGGATCAGTAGAATGGAATTTTTTGTTTTTGTCAGGATAAGTGAGCATCAATCGGTGTTAATTTACACTCTAATAACATATTTTGCATCTGGAACTTAGTTATGACTGTCTGTCTTGATTCCCATGAAATGAAAATATTAATAATCACGTGCATATTAATCAGCATTGGGCTTATGTTCTTTGTTGGTACATATCTATCCCTATGTTTCACTTTTTTAGGAATTACTTCTCTTTTCATAACTTGATAATTATTTCTTTGGTTTACTTTTGAAGGTTGTCGATTAAATGGCAGTGCATGCATGAACGGGGGGAACTGTACTGACAACGTTTGTCTCTGTCCTTCTGACCGCGCTGCCCCAACTTGCCAGGCCAGTGAGTATTATTCGGTCATACATAGTGCTGTTTCTATTCGCGTCAACTGCATAAAATATTCAGCAAACCAATGCATTCCATTTCGAAGTGGTTTCAAATATTGTTGTTCTTCCTTGAACAAACAAGAATACCACACAGGTATCAAACTCATGTACTATTAAGAGGAATAGCATTGAACGTAAATGTAAATGCAATATTGCACAAGGCTTGTTATTTGTAAGTAATATTCTTATTGCGTTATTCATGTGAGTCAGTAAATATTACTGTTCCTTGAAGATCTCCAAGAGAGAAAATGCTTATGTTACACAATACTACAGGATAGGCTTCATATTTGAATAATTGGTGGGCCATATATAGTTTAAACAAGTTACCAAACTTTTACTTTATTAACTGATTTGTTTAATGATGAATTGTTGGAAGACCATCATTCAGAATAAATGTGTCATGTTACATAAAATATTGCATTTGCACATGCACTTTTATCATTTTGTTGTATAAAGTTTTGTATTGATCACTACCGCCATCAATACGTAGTGGCAATGTTGGTATCAGTTCTGATCTTTTTGAAAGCAAGTAACTACGAAGAGAATGTGATGCTCGATTTTGAACTAATACTGTTGCAATAGTCAGTGTATCTATGCTCATATAGTGAAGCAAATTGAGAGTCTAGTGGAAGTATGCCTACTCACTTGTTTCGTTCAGTAAGCGAAATAAATGTGCCATATAGGTTGCAGTGTATATAGTAGTTTGTTATTATTTTCCTGAAGGATATATTGTAAGTACCATTTCTGAACTGGGCTACGTGAACCTTGATAACTGTCTAGTAAGGGTTTGAAGCAAGGAAGTCCGCACGAAAAAAAAAATGAAGGAAAAGAAAGGACTATCTAGAGGTATAAGGACAATTTTGTCTTTTCAAACCCCTAAAATGGAGAAGTGCATCATCGAAATTACAATGCATCCTGGTTAGTGGCAATTTTGAGTGGTTAAATTTGATCGATTGTGTGCATGTAGACATTTACATCTTTCATGTGATCTGAAACCTTTGTTGTTAGAACATAATCAATCCCAGAATGGAAATTCTAAACATGGCGAATTAGGAGCAACTTGGGACTGTGATGTACAGGGGTATGTAACATAGCCAGGAATGAATGGCTATATACACTTTATACAAGGGAATCTTGACATGAATTTCCAATTGCTGCATAGATTCTTCTACTGAAATGTTTTACTGTTGAGGGAGAGTCATGTTATTTCCTTCAGGTGTTGCTGCATACCTGAATCCTACATCTTTAACTGTAAATGAAGGACAAAATGTAACAATCCAGGTCTGCCGACAACCATCTACAATTTTAATAGGGACTCAAGGTTAGTACTGAATGCTAAGTATATTTCCTTTTCTCTTTATATTTACTTCAGATTAGATATTCACATTCAAATCATTTGCAATGTCTATAAGTGAGTATACCATTACAAGGAGTCAGTCAGTCAGTCGTAAATTTATAAAAAAACTTGTATGTCATTTTGTGTTGAAAAACCTGTATTTCATTTTCGCATTGAGACGTGTATTTCATTTTCAGACTAAGAACCTTTATTTCATTTTCTGACTGAAAACTCGTTTCTTTGGACTACAATCGTGTATCCTATGATCGGACCGAACACGTGAATCTTGTCCTCGGACTAAAACTAAAAACTCGTTTTTTCGGACTGAAAACATGTATTTTATTTTCCAAAAGGCACGGGTTGTAGATGTGTACCGGTATCACCCAACCTGTAATGAAGCACACAAATGTATACGTGACTGTTGTACACCAGCGCAACTGCTGATGTATCGATTTGAATATGTTATGTAAAAAGGTCGTTGTCACTTGAAATGATTAATAAAACAGGTAACAAAATCAAATGGCGTATTAATAAACCTTATCCAAGTTGACTGAACATCAACGGATACATTTCCCTTAAATAATCATCTTTTGGCTGCTAAACTACGAACTGAAAGATTTCGATAGAATCAAAATTAATGTTGCGGATTTTAGCCTGAGCAACATTTACCTAAAATACTTACAGCTTGAATCTTTTGTACATAGTTATAAGAAAATTCAAACATTCTATTAATATTTCAGTTCCATTGACAGTCCCATTTAAGCCGGTGACGCAGCCCTAAAACATAATCAACCTCCCCCCCTCCGTGATTTCCAAGTGTGTATGCTGCTTTCTAACTACCCTAAATGTACCGTTAACTATGGGGCCATCAAGTTGCAATTTGATGGTGTCGTTTTGAAGCAGGATGTGCTGTTATTCCTGCATTTTCTAAAGTACACCAAAGGACTCCTTATACTTCTTATAGTTGCAGAAAGTTATAAAAATCCTGTACAGATATATCTGTCCACGTATAGCCTAATTTCTAAAGGAAATGCTTTTGCGTAGGGGTTTCGTTGTAGCAGTGTTCACATGGAAGTGCCACACATTTACCACAGGGTCCAGTTCCGCTAAATGTTTACCCGAAAAAAACTAAATCGCTCTTCTTTCTACCGTAATTAACACTCTAATTAATGAAATTTTTAATGAAAGAAACCTGGCATGGCATGTTATTATCCACATTGGTATCAAGTGACAGAAAATGATAGAAGATCAACCGTAAAGGCTATTTTTATTCCTTCAAACAGCACATCCTACTTTAAGTGACAGGTAATGTAAAGTTTGGTCTAGAACTTGGTGCGTTTTGTTACAAGTGATATCCCATGAACTTCCGTGCCGTCTGAGTTTTAGGTCATATCGACGAAACTGTTGAAAAACATTATCACAACCTTGAATCTTGACCAGGCATGTGGATACAGTTTTGGGCTTGGCGCTGGGGTGAGTGGGATATTTTAATCGCATTCCTATGCTACGCAAGTGGTGCATCATATGGAGCTGGATATTTCGTTACCAGTTCGATTAGATTTTCTATTTTGAATACACAAGTTGTGAGTTTACGAACAAGTCAAAATGGTGGCGATGTGATCATATCTATATCATAACTATTTCTTCGATGTTGATAACAATTGAATTGAGGTTTTGCATCGATCACTACACGTAGCGATCGAGTTTAAGGAATGCATACACGGATCAAAAACACATCCGCATTCACACGGATTGCTTTCTTTCTATGTCTTTCTACACTTACATGACATCTATACCGAGTTTAATCAATGAAGTGAAACTTCTTTAAGGGTTGAAGTGGTTGGTAAATGTGTTACGTTTTTATAAAGTGGACAACAAAGTCAGAAGAATCATATCAACTTTGTTCTTATTTTCAGTGATGACCTCTCACTACTCTGCCCAAGAATCATCTGACTACGTTCATATTGATCGTTATATCACCATACCCGTTGGGGAAACCTGTCAACCTGTGACTATTCAGATTTTATCTGACACAATAGTTGAACCTGATGAAGAATTCCTTCTGAGTGTCTCCTTTTCCGCCATGTTATCAACTTTTATCTACATCATTGATGGACACGGGTCAGCTAATGTTACTATAAAAGATGATGATGGTGAGCATTTAATCACTCATTTAGTAATCTGACGCTTGGTGTTATCATTTTAATATGTAACTATCGTACGAAATCTTGATATCTTCAACCTAAATCATGAATATATTTTTAAAAGCATGTTGTCAGCAAAAATGAGGTCAATGCATGTCATCTAGAGGTTGAAAAAGAGCACACGTTCCGTAGAGAAAAAAGGAACATGTTGGTGGACACTGAATAGCTAGTGTTGTCCAGTTTAGTGTGGTGCAATCAAGGAAATATGGAGTAACCATTCGGGAGGAGTTAATATTCAATGATAGCACAATTACATTTTTAGACACTTGGTACATTCTATGTAATGGGATATGTTGACCTGCGTGATCAATGTGTACAATCGTCAAATCTTAGTGACCCTTCTTGATGGTTCTGCGATGCAGCCTGTGAGATTCTTGTCAAGAGGTTACCTTTCATCTGCAAATAGTCAGTAAATGTACCATATTTATTTCATTTCCTCCATATCGATAAATATACAGTGCTGTAGTATAGTAAAATACAGTAAAATAGTAAAATGATATAACGTCATACAAAAGTGAGATTTTTCAAAGGGGGAGCTTTCAACTGTGAAACTCAAAACTTTGATTGCATAACAAAGGCTGATGTCACAAAAACACTTAAGGCAGTTTTGGAGCTCATTTTGTCTAAATACCTAGTTTAATCGCGTTTTAATGTGCATGTCATGACTTGTTAAAGGTTTCGTTGGTTACTGTTTCAGGAGTAAACTGTACTAACAACCCGTGCTTCAACGGAGGTACTTGTGTTCGAGACTCTCCAGACCGTTGCTTATGTCCTTCAGGTTTCTTTCCACCTTTCTGCACCGAAGGTATGAATCCACTGTTAAGTGGGTTATTTGATTGTTATTGATTGACATATGTGATTGTTATTTGATTGTTATGTAATTGACTGGGGCTATTGTAAATAATGCTATTTCATGTCAAAGTATTATCAATTTAGTATGTATTTCATCAACTTATTTCACAATGGACTCGTTTTCCGAATGTGATGTATACTTGTACTAAATGAAAAAAGTAAATTGTTGTTAGCTTCCTCAAATGTATAGGCGGTATGGTTAATACCAGAGTTTCACAGTCATGCATTGAAACAGAAAAATATTTATTTTAGACAAAATATTAATTTAAAGACCCTAAACTAATCCTCGGTCGATAAATGGCTAGCGGTAATGACTTGGACACCAATTTGGACTGAGAAACCCTTAATTATCATTACACATTAAACACAAACAAACTGATAAAATGAAAGTTAAAATACAAATGTGTCAGTTATTTCATGAATATTAGTATACTTGATACAACTTTAATCTGATTTTTTGTCTATTATCTTACAAAGTCAATCCAACATTTCAGTGAAAATTATGACAATGTAAACTTCTGCTACAGTTCAATTAAATAACATTGATTACAAGGAGACTTTTCCCGGTGAGTTCAAATATTATTTGAAATTGATGACTTTGCATAATATGTTTCAGTCCTTCCTTTGTAAGTCGAACTGCTTTATTAGGACAGTCTGCATATATCATGAAGACTAAAGGTATTGTGAAACCAATAGCGTACCTCGTCAACGATGGTGACAGAGAGGAGTCTGGCTAACGTGCCCCAAAGTTATGTGATTATAGGTAGATTCAAAGTTAATAGTATTCTGCTTGTATGGTGGATTCCCGAGATAAAGCGTTTTTCGTGCTCCCTCATTGCTGAATACGTACAATGAAAATGTGTCACGTATGAGACTGTACAGAGTAATAAAAGTTATTTGAAACTCTGTGGATGGATTTGAAAGGTTTAATGGCTAGTTAAACTTGGCCAGATCCCTGACGGTTTGAGTGTTTGCAGAATTGTCCTTTCAATATGCTAGATACTTCCGATGTGCACGTCACTGCAGGGCTTTTGACAGACATCACGGTCCCTCTCTGTCAATTCAATGAAAAGGGTTTCGAAGCACTTAAATGACATGCCTGCATTATTATGTTTACATAACGTTATTTCAATTGTGTCATGTCGTTTGCCTATTGGAAGTACAAAACAATTAAGGACTTTTCAAAGTACAAAGATCTAGAATGACATATGTAGGGTTTGTATCTATCTATTTTGTTAATAAAGAATTGCAAGACCGTTGAAAGTTTTCTTTTAAAGAGAGGGCTTATTTATAAGTTGGAGATTTTATAAGTTGGAGACTTTGCTTGTACACAAACTCATCTAGACGAAGCTACCAGGTTACAGTTCAAGTCCCGATCCAGGCTATAGTTATTACCCCATGCAGACCTCACTGCCTTGCTATGTTGCTTACTAGTGGATTCAACTAGTAATAAAGTACAGTAGCTGTAACAGTTGTGTTACAGGGCTTTGTTACCAGTTCTTAGCAGCTTTTATCATTCTTTTGAAAAAAATATCCATCCTGCCCAATCTCGTGATCGTTATCGTACTTTTAGCGAAAGATTGTTAGCTATGTATATAATTAGTGACATATTTTGACATAGTTTTGAAGATAACATGGAAACATGGTCAATGCAGTTTTTCTGCAAGTAGCTCGTATGTAAATGATGACAGTGTAACAAACGTGGACAGAAGTTGGAAGTGTTACGTGGAGAAGTAAAACGAGGACTCCAATCGATGTCGAAAGCACGACAAAAACGCGTGATGCCATTTTATGTCCACATCATTGATTGCCAATGTAATTTTTAGATGACTCTCTGATCTAAGTGTAATGATTTCATTGAGACGGGTTTTTCTGCAGGGGGAAGAATAATTGTGACTACCAGATGCAAAATCAAAATGATTACTTTATTTGCACTTCAGCCACCCTCTGTGAAAGCTTTAATTAAACCAAATGTAAGTCCAACTATTCGCTGCTTTCAAGCTGAATCCCAAACGCTGAGTCATTTCGGGATATGATCTACCGCTCGAGGTGAACTATGTAGTGTGAAAGCACTCGCACACAAAATCAGATCCTGATATGATGATCAACTAACGCAGGTAGATGAAGTATCGATCAGCGGTTCGAAATTGGTGGATTACGATGACCTCCCAGCCTAGTCTTGCAGGTAGATGGGTTTTTAAGGAATGTAGAGGAGTTTTGCAGTGATCAAAATTGTGGCATAAACAAACGGAGTCTTGGGGGCAAGAGACAATCTCGGTAACCTGACTATTAGAAAACGGAAATTCTGAATTTGCAGTGTTAAATCCGACATAGTCGGCGAGACGGAGGACGGTGTTATAAATACTGAAATTAGTTTGAGTTTTGGCCTAGTATTTCTTGCTACAATTTATAGCATACTTCAGGAAATCATAATAGTCAACTAAGGTGACCGAGGATACGTTCACAGCGGCGAACAGCTCTTCTTTGAATCCAGTGAATAGCCTAAATACATCAGTGGGAGTACGGCCACCGAAACGTGATGCTGTAGCACAAAGAATATAAATAGACACTACACATAGACACAACATATGTATTGTATATATATGTAGTGTCTATA
The DNA here is from genome assembly GCA_021234535.1 of Stichopus chloronotus. Taxonomy (NCBI): domain Eukaryota; kingdom Metazoa; phylum Echinodermata; class Holothuroidea; order Aspidochirotida; family Stichopodidae; genus Stichopus; species Stichopus chloronotus. The sequence goes on along the minus strand of CM037839.1, from coordinate 14,083,994 downwards.
TATATATATATATGTATGTAGTGTCGGCATATATAGACCCTACATATCTGTTGCAGCATTATCCTACAGTCAACAGTCCAATGACACTAAGGCTGTTCGTGGTAGCTTGCACTAAGGCTGTAGGTGTAACTTTCCTAGCAGCTGAATCTGTCCTTGATGTATGAACCACGACATAGTTACCCAATCAAACAACAAACAAGCATATGCACAGATACCACATCGAAGGAACCTGCACCTAGCTGCAATAACGATGATCGTCCCGTCAATAACACAGGCAGTACATTACTACAAGTACTCGATATATAGTATGGACATGACAGACTTACAAATGACACAGTTATCACGAAAACGTATTGTGTGACACTTGGTCAATACAGTATAAGAAACATTAATCTAATCACTACATCCATATACGTGATCAGTGCTATTTATTGGTAATAATCATACAAAATACGTGTACACATCCTCTCCCGTACAAAATGTCATGTGGTTTCATTGAAGCAGAACCCTGATTTACGCTTGATTGCTGATTACCTAATATTTTGTCTTGGTACTTTATTTACTTTGCTCATATAACGGTGATCATATAACATATTACGGTGATCATGGAAACTCAAGGAAAGCTTGGGGAGGGGCAACTTGAAACTGCACTTGAGATTGTGTAAAAATCAGCTGTACGCATATTGTGCACTTCATATCTTTTTCGAAATGCATCTGTATTCTCGTGTCTAGCAAATCGTGCAAACCCCCATTGACGATACCAGAGCCTGTTTTTACATAGCCTGTAAGACAACCTTTTGTGTGGTAACAACACGAAAGGAATACAAAATGGGACAAGTTTCCAAGTGGAAAAGCGTTGATAAAGAAACTTGTGAGTTTACCTGTGGCAATAACATGTCAAGGTAGCTATTGTGTGTTTGAGGTAGGGTAAAGTAGGGAAAAGTTCTATCTCTGGACTCACATTGCCACGGAATGACAGCAGAAAATAATACAAACAAATATGTTCTCATGTTAGACGGTAAATGAAAGTAAAGCGTTGCTTTTAACTTTCAATTAGATCTTTAATGTCTTTTTTTAGACTTCATGTTCAGACTTTTAAATTACAACTTATTCCATATTTTTTGTTTATTTCAAAAAGCTTACTAGTCTATATGAACTTCGGTTTAACAAGTATACTTAATACAATACAAGCATGGTTACCGACAGACTGCGAATTACCACAACAGATGGCTATGGTTGAATAAATAGCTTCTAAATTTGGACCATTGAATTCACCAAGCACAGAGTTGAGAATAGGACCATATAGAAGCTCGTTGCTGTAAGAAATGAATTATAGGGCGACAGGGTCTCGTCTCCACTGAGATCTCATCGGAAATAAATTCTCCACATGTGGTCAGTCAAACACACATAACGTTAATTTGAACTCGAATCATCTACAAAGTTCTATAAGAGATTGCCACACGGCTGAGACCGTTCTTTCTTGAATGCATGCTGCTTCGTTATGCTGAACGTCCTCGTTAATGGCACAAACGAACATGGTACTGAAATACCAAGAGTCAACAAAGTATACAATGTACGGAAGCATCTCGACGCAACGTCGTTGAGGCATCTTCAATATGCCTGAAGGTCATCAGTTTCTTATGGAATGTGGGATAACAGTACTTTATAGAATACTATATGTATACCGACAAGGGAATTATTCTCGTACTAACATAGCCTGAAGGTACTCTGTGTTTGCACATGCCCACATGAATGATAAGTCAAGCCATAAATCACTCAATTTACACTGTAATAACAAATTTTACACTTGGAACAAAGGTACTGTATGTCTACTTAGCTTAATTTCCATAAGGAGTAGACATAATATTCATCATATTCACAGTAGTTATAATATTGTTCGGCATACTTACTGATAATACGCAACCTCGCATAAACAAATACATTACGCTCACTCAGCTTAGCTGACGTTGTGAGTAAAACATTTCGATGATCGCTTATAGCACCCTTTTGTTAAGAACTACATATTAGTTTGTCCTCTTCGTTTCTTAAGGTTGTGAATTAATGGGCAATGGTGCATGCCTGAATGGAGGAAACTGCAGTAATGGAGTTTGCCAGTGTCCTCCTGACTTCGCCCCGCCAACTTGTGGGGCTCGTGAGTATTATCTAGTTATACCGCTTGGCTGGGTTTTGTTGTTTTACTTCTATCATCTCACATGTGAAAAATCTTATATGAGTACTCAATTTCATAAATTTTGTCATTTGTATATTATACGAAGAGAAAGTAATGAAACATTGAGAAGAGCAATTCATTTATTATTATGTAACATGCAAATTATATGCGAATTATGCATACAATACTTCAAAATGACTCTTGATTAATTGCACATGTCATTACCTGACCTTGATCACAGTAAGAACTTTCAATTAGTGAAACTTCGTTTCTTCTTTAACATTAGCTCATTACTACCACAGGAAAAAAAGTGACCGCTTGCTTATTAAAGGTCCTCATTTTAGAATCTTTGCCACGAATCATTAAACAGAAATCATAACCGCGGTGAGAAGAATTGGTAAGTATGGTTCAGTGAAGTCGAAACATCATAGATTGCACACACTGTTTCCCAGTTACGTTCTATATAAACTGCAGCTTGCAAAGTGCGCTTGATTACCTTCTTTTCCAAAGAAATGACAAAGCATTAACATTACCACTTCTTCCACTGAACTGTTTGTGAATTGGACATGAAATTTCATTTTTTTAGAATTTGCTGCTTATTTAAGTCCTACATCTGTAAGAGTGATCGAGGAAAATGCTGGAGAAAGGACTGTTATTGTCCACGTCTGTCGACAACCAGCTACACGAGAACTACGATTTCGAGGTAGGCATTTAATGTTTAACGTGTATCCATTTCTTACTGATGTTATAAAAGCTTCACTGTCCCAATAACGGTGTAACAATGTCTTGAAAATTAATAATTTAAATATGGCAGAAAAGTCATTGGGTATGTAGCATGTATCCATGTATCCAGCATGTATGTAGCAGGTGATTCACATACACTGTATGTTAATGAATCACATAGTTGTTTGGATTTTAGGTAAGATAAGGAGAGTATGATTCATGTCTACACTCAGAGAATTATTTACTTAAATTACATAAAATAAGAACTACCTAAATTTTATGTAAAATTAATGTAAGCAGTATTTGTAAATTTTACATAATTTTGGTAATTTTTACTACATTTTAGTAAAATTGTTATATCATAATGTAAGACTTACATTAACTGTGTGTAAAATTTTACCAAAAAGTTATGGAGTTCTTATTTTACTTTACCTTTTTGTAAGTGTACTAACTCTAATGATCTCTGAGGTGGAATTATTTGAGCTGAACAAATTCCATGCAGACCTGTTCTACTAATATATTCCTCTTTTCAACAAAGAGGTAATATTACATTTTGTGTTTAGTAAATGCTCACTGATATTATTTCTACAGCACTGATTTCCATTAAGTCGAAAAAAAGTAAATGATAGTTGAAATTTTAAACAATTATAGACAAGAGTCATAACTAAGCGATCAATGTCAAAGTATTACAAATGACGAATCCTCATTGAAAAGCCAACTCACTTGCAAAACCAAAGGGTTAAACCAGCAATACTATTATCACAAGGTATTTTACACTGTACGTGTTGATAAGGTGAGAGTGGCATTAATAAAGAACATTAGTAAAGAACATATTTGTGCTTGACATTAATTTTCAAGTTAAAGCAAAGATGAACTCATCAAAGTAGGTAAAGTTGTTAAAATGTACATTTTATTTCTAAATTTCAAGTGCCATTTCAATTAAGAAAATACTACGAGTACAGTGGTGTCTTTTCACCACATACAGGACATTTTTTGTATGTTTTTATGTAAAATTCATTCTCTTTCATGTATAACACTTTGAACGGCTTAACTTATCGATCTTATAGTATCAATCTGACAGAGTGACTATATCCTTCAAAATATTTCTGCGCTTAGGGATGGTTAGTAGCAACGCCCAACGATACCTTATTGTAAAACCACCTTGGGTATAGACGAATCCTGTTAGGTGGTAAAGGTAAAATGTTTCCAAGTGCGTTTGTGTGAATTGGAATGAGTGTGTTGAAAGAAGGTGTTGCTCTGCAATGCCTTACTTGTAAACACGATATCTCAAGAACGTAGGCCTAAGTTTGACCTGGTTTCCTAAGGTACGTGTTTCAAGTCTTTTATATATCGTTTTGGTGGATATCAAAGGCCCTGTTAGGTCAGCAAACATCACTTCGAAACCCTATACTTAGACGCAATATCTCTGGAATAGAAAGTTGACCTTATATCATGTATGGTATGTCAATGAACAGTATGGAGTGAAAGGAAAATATTTAATGATGTTTGAACTTCACCCTGCAAAAGTGTTGTACACACTATGCCTGAACAGGGCAATTTAAATCTAAGTGAAATTTCTATTTTCATGATGTGAACAGGCCATTTCTGCAATTGGTTAAGTCCAATAGAATTTGTGATGCATTTTTCCTTGACTACATGGAAAAGTCATTGTGTAAAGTGAGTTATTCTGCAACTAATTGAAAACTTACAGAACACAAATTATCCATTTATGATTCCCATAATATTAGAACAGAAATGTTATTTTTTTAGTTTAATACCAGCTAAAAATTATAAAAAAAATTTTTTTCAAAAAGGAAGATCGATTGAATTACAGGAAAGAAAATTGTAGATTTCCAGTTCTTCAAGCATTACCTTTTGAAAGGTGTGGACAATTAAAATAAGATAAAAATACATCTTTTCTGACAGTATCTTACATTCGAACAGTTGAGATGGGGTTAGTACATTGCATCATGTTTGCAGAATGATAATGTTATGATCGTGTTTATATGAGAACAAACGGAGTCAAACGATGTTATATTTTCCATTAGCCAAGATAACTGTTCTTGATGATCTGTTGTCATTTGCCACTCCATGGTGACAGTCTGCATGACGATGATGTGAATACATGATAGTTCAAATTCGGTTGATGAGAAAAACTCTCTAATTTGTCCTCTTGATTTTGATCTTCATTTCACCTGAACATTTCGTTCTAAAACAGTAGGAGCATTAGTATTTAGTCTTGTCACTTTCATCTAATTGTGCTTTACACTATCAAACTTTCATCAATTGTTTAGTTCATTGCTGGTATTCCTTTTTTGTTTGTGCTTGTGCTCTCTTTGCTTTATGTGGATACATTTCAACCTAGTCAGTTTCTTTTATCTGTGTGTTTTTACAATTTTGTACCAGATTTTGGGCAATTATCTGTTTTATTGTGCAAAATGTAAAGTATTCATACGGTGAGAATGATATTTCAATGTAGACATAAGTTAAGTTTCTTGTATTTCAGATTTCATTCCTTTTGTATCTACAGAGTGCGTACACTCTAGTATTCAAAACGTTCCATGTTCCTAAACATAATTACTTGGTAACTTCTCCCTTCTTTAGCGTACACAAGTACAGACTCTGCTGAACCAAAGGTTGACTATATCGCCATTTCAATAATGCCTGGACAAGAAGTCACTCTGGTAGAAGGACAAACCTGTACACCTTTTGAGGTTAAAATAGTGTCTGATACGATTGATGAGGATAATGAATCCTTTCAATTAAACTGTTATTCGATTGACTCAGAAGTATATTTTGTGCCAGATCATCAGTCAACTAATATCACCATAATTGATGATGATCCTGGTAAGTATGATTGAATTTTTAAGCCTGGTGATATGTAGTACAAAGATGATACCAGTATCATATATAAGGTGTAACATGTGATAAATCTGGAAATGTAACATATGTCTCCTATATTACCTTGATGATTACATGAACTATAGAAGTGTAGTCAGGATGTAGTCACGATGATAATCCTGGTCAATGACTTAATGGCATACCTTTATTTGCTACATTACGTTATTACTATTAAACTTGTGAGAAGATGCAGCAAGGTGAAAGAGATGAGAAAAAGAAAAATTCATTCCTGTGTTCCTTCAAACCATATAACGCTATTGCATATACTTTCTTCAGCGATATTTCTCGAAGAAAAAAAAACGCATGTTGAGTGATGTAGGTAAAAGATGAGTTTGACGGTGGACCTAAACAGCAGTGTAGGTGTTTAATTTCGATGAATTTCATTTAATTCAAATTCAGTATCAATATGAAAATATTTGTAAAGACAAGTAAATGAAAACGACATAAGATGAGCAACATGACATGGACTGAAACTACATTTGATTTCACTTTTGTTTGTGTATGTGCACACAATGGAGTTAGCGGCAACACCTCTTTTTCTTTCCTTTTGCTGTAAAAATATTGGTTTGGTCCAGTAATAGAAATACACTGATTGCAAACAATCGTATTTTATCATATGTCGCCAACTACACATCCAACGTACATATTTGACATTGTGGACACTCAAGCAAGATTGCCATAAGGCAGTGATTAATTATGTTACTTGTACAGCAGTGGTAGTACCAAAGTATAGGTATCGCAATTGAAATACATGGTCGTTCCATCATTATTAAGTCCATTGCTTCTCGATACGTCCCGTAAGCAACGTGCTCCATTGGCTTTGCAAATTTTTAGTCACGTGGTATACTTTTCAGCTAGGGTAGAAAGATCCATTCTTCATCTTAACTTCCTCTGTCTTGCAGCTTATATTGATTGTCCAGTTTTGAATATGCCAGTATATGCTGGAGATCAGTTGTCATTTTCTAATACTTCATGCATATTCATGGCAAATTCTACTCCATCAACATGTGTTCCTTCGTCTGGAAGCAGAGTGTTTGAAGATACATCAGTTACTTGTACATGTGATAGCCATCCAGAGACAAACTGTACCTTTCAAGTCTTTACACAAAGTGAGCCTGATGCATACATTTGTTCTTTGTTTCTACATCCATACTTTTGTTCATGGTCCGTGATAATTATCACCTAAAGTATATCATCATGCCTATGTGCTTGCCGGATTGAGGATATTATAAATCCTATTTTTCATACTTACCTCAGTTACCCAGAAATGACAATAATTCTGTAATTCTGGGATGGTCAGGTGTTAACTACAAATTTATGGTGGTTTTGTGGCCTATTGATTCGACGAGCATGCCAAGTTGTTTAAACTTTCACCTTCATTTGTATTTGACATACATGCTGTGTCCTTCTTTTGTGTGCAGATATCCTGAACTCACTAAACATTATCTCAGGAGGGGAAACTGAAATGATTACATGTCTTGAATAAAGACACAGAGTGCTTAGTTATGTACCATATCTTGCAATTATCCAGCTACAGTGGAATGCTGCTGATATATGCTTAGACCTGGTAGTAGCAGGTAACTGTTTGGAGCGACTTTACCGTGACTTCACTTTTCACATGCATTGAATGAAATCTGCCACTTGGAGGCAAAAGTTTTCGGTAAAAACTTTTCGTGACTTTGCAGCTAAAAGGAAATTCCCGGAACTTCTTCGTAAAGGGTCCTCACCGGAAAAAAGTGCTCGTTGTGAATAGCACCTTATTGCCCAAGAGAGTGCAAGAGAGCTATTGCGGAGCTCCATGGTTGTGCTGTTTTAGGATTGGACTCTGTTATATCTGTTGGTCTGTCAAAACCTATATAGAAGCTATCTAGATTTACATTTCAGAACTAAACTACAACTGCATATGACTTAATTCGAAATTGTGGTGGATATTGAGATATAGTCGAACAATGATCAGCGAACTTGGACAAATTTGTAGAATGCTCTATGAAAAACCTACATATTTTTAAAGTCTTTGCAGTTAAGGCAAGTGAAAACTTTGATCTGTTCACAAAAGTGCACAATGAACGTGCATTGTGAAAAATCATGTAAGTCCTCTGATGGATGTTACTGTTGCTAAATAAAATTTTATCCGAACTGGAATTATTCTCATGGCTACGAAACTGGAAGTATACTGTAAGCCAGAATTTACAGACCTCATTTATTGTCATGGATCATTAAGTCAAGTCCTAGCTAACTATAGGTCTAAATTCAAAACTACCTACTATGCAATGATTCATGAGTTAATTCCATGTCTTTTAGTCAAGAAATCACATTTAAGGAGTTAGGTCAGAGTTAAATTAACACAATATAAGGAGGATTCAGCAATTGGTTTATCCAGAGGGTATAGTTTATGAGAATGTAATCATGACATGTTCAGTCCTATATTAGATTTATGTTTCACTCACAAAATCTTACAAAAGTGAAAATTAAAATACACGCTATCACAAAAAGAAATAAGTAAAATCAAACCACCTGATAGTTTTAACAAGAAGTCGCAGCTTCTGGAGTATTGGGCAAAGCAGTGCGGCCATTTCACAGCATACCTGAGTACTCAGTGTACCGTACAGATCGCCTAACATTATAGCACTATCGGCAATGAAAAATTAGAATTTCTCTCTGAAATTTGAAAATTCCCCGCATATTGGAAAGTTAGCACTCAAGGACTATAGCTTACCATGTGCTGTTTCTAATGTAATGATACCCGGTGTGAATGTGTCCAATTAATCAAACCATCACCACTTATTCTTTGCAAGTAAGATCAGTAGTGCTGTCACATATGTTCTTGCACAAACTAAGTGTACTATGCACTGTTTGTGAAAACTGCCTGAATCTTTTGACGCACACAACCGCTGTGGGGATTTTAAATCTGCTTTCTACTAGAGAGTATCAAATGACAACAAGAATGTAGATGTAATATACCTAGTTGCTGGAGGTCAGTTGTAAAAAGGCGCGAACCGAATTCCTTCTGGCGAAGTAGCGACTAAAGTTGCAAGAGTTAATCTTCTCTCGAGGTAATCAGTTCTTCAATGTGAAGACAGAACAACCAGTCAGATCATAAGGGTCTTCTCGCGAAGTTACTTTGCTTAACTCTGATGAATAAGCGGATTAGTCCCTAACAAGATTCTTTTCCTCTGCTAAAAAGTTTCAGTGAAGTCATGGACAAGCGAAGTACTTGAAAGTTTTGTTGCGAAGGGATCCCTTCACAGCGAAGTCGCCACAAAGTAACCATGTGGTAAGGGTATAAGGCAACGGGGTAATATGCAAGAATTTAGAATGAAACTATTTTCAACACATATTTCCTACTTGAAATGTACTTTGATGTTATTCAGATTCTACCTTGACTGAAAACTCCAATGTGTCTTTCTCCTCCGGTTTCATATTACGAACTCCGTGTGATTTAAAACAATTTCTCTTTTCTTTCAAGTGTCTTGCTCAATAAATCAAAGGTGCGATGATAACTGTTATTGTGAGGTAGCAACATGTTCCGATCAAAGCAGTGTTTGTTCCAGAGAGTGCAGAACTTTTGGTTGTCCACTCAGTAAGTATGCACGTTATCTGTACTCACACTTGGGCAAATGAAATGCATGTAAAGGTATAATTCATTCCTTATGTTTCAAACCCTCTGATACCTTCTGGCTAAAATAGGAGTACCGTAGAGTATTAAAAAAAAAACTGCACTGAGACAAAAAGGAAATGTCTCTCGAATTAATTAAACACATGGATATGATGACATTTGATGGAGGTGTGATTTGTGATCGATGTAGTAAAACAATTAGTAAGTAAGGTAGAAACGAAGAGCAAAATATTACTCTGAAACGTGAAGTCTTGTGACATGCCATACAATAAAAGTGAAAACGGATGAATAGGTTTGTTGGTAAAATTCAGTTCTGAGTAAATGTTTAAGTCGTATAAAATTATTACTACTAGATGCTAGCAGTTAGATGATTTCAAACGTAAAACTGTGGTTACTGTTACAGAAGACCGGGAGGGACAAAGTAAACTGTTGTGGATGTTTTAAATTTATAATTTTATAGCACACATTTGCAATTAGGAAAATGATATATGTTTACAAACATTACTGCTTGTTCTCAAAGCAATTTGAATAGCACAATTGCATTTTCTGTGAAGGTTTGGTTGCCTGACCTCATCACACATATTACAGCTACCATCTGAGACCCATGCACCGATATACAAAGTAATTGGTGCAGAAAGGGTATCTAACCCTCAAATTTTCAAAACGTTAATACAGTTCATTATATTTGCATTTTCTTTCCCATTCCTCGAAGAGTACCTTTACGTACCTTTCTCAACATTTAACAACCTGTAAATGTTTTTGTTACATACTTAGATTTGGCATGCATGAGTATCCACACCACCCAAAACAGCAATGTTTTTCTAAACTATTTTACTCAATGTCTCAGCATATATGTGGTACACTACTCGATTACATCTGAACTTACAACATTTTTAACTTGACACACATTGCAGAGAAAATTGATTCAAACACATACAAAAACATCGTCAGCAAAGAAATATGTTCCTTGGGAAAGAACAAGAGGTATATGTAAAATACCATATATATACCAAACATTTCCTCTAGCATTAAAACTGAACCAATAAAAACCACTGCAGCCAGTGAGAGGCAGTTCTTGTTTTTGTTCTTGCACATAAATTTAGACCTGCATCTTCTCCCTGTATATAACGGAAGGTAGGATGCTTTCAATTTGCATACCAATTGTTTTAAATGCCAATTAAAGCTAATTACTTTCTACACATTTTTCCAGTCTCTTGTTTCTTAGAAGGAATTCCGTAATTCGTTTCTTCTGTGTTTATTTGCGCCTTTCAGCTATCATTAGCCAAAGTTTATCTCAGGTAAACCCGCAATCATCAGTGGAGATCAAGTGTGTCCTTGAAGGATCACATAGTCTTCCTTCTGAAGTGAATGTCAGTCTATCAAGATCAAATGACCGAGTAGATACAAATGGAGTTGGTGATATCAGTTCCTCTACAGAATTGACTGATAATAAGACAGAATCAACTAGCACCGTTCAAAATGTATCTGAGGCTGATGTCTTCTACTGTGTTTTGTCACAGAATAGTACGATAATTGGATCAGTGAATGTCACTGGCTTTGTGTATGGTAAGTATATTAAAACATCAATTTCTGACGTCATTCAGTATTAGCAGTTGTAGATTACTCTGTGGCTAATTATTTCTTGTGGTTGGTCATGTATTGCAATATTCGAAACCATCTGTAGTAAGATGCAGTAAAGATCGCAAGTGATGTATTTTTCTTATCTTTTGTACGAATCACGTTCATGATAACAATTGATAATACGCTATCATCCATAATTGCTGTGGACTGTGCATTTGATCCACATATAAATTTTTTATAATGTGTACTATACAGAGTTGCCATTCATCCTGGATCCACCAAGTGAGGTAAACAGGTCTACCTCTTCAATTACCATCTCGTGGAGGTCCTGGGATCAAGATATTGATGTTGGTGATCCCCCTGTGCTGGCCTATATTCCATACTACAGGATGAATCCGTCCCAAGATTTTATTAATGGATCGGTGATAACAGCTAACCAGTCACTGGAATATACAGCATCAAACCTGGAGGCAGACAGATTCTATACATTTAGTATAGTAACTGTGAGGGAAGGGGAGGGTGGCGAGGGACCCAGAGGCCCCACAATAACTGTAAAGACTCTCTGCACCGGTAAGTACATTCTCATAAAGAGTTTGATTTTGTCCATTTATATTGTGAATTGTGACCTGTGTAATCTCTGCTGAGCACTGATAACATTGGCCAAAAACCATCTACATATACATAGCAGACATGCAGTATCGATGAGATAATAAGACATATGAGAGGTCAGAAAGTGTAATCTGTGATGGTCATTTATATGAAAGGGTACTCAATGGATCCCATATGCGGTATGCGTATTATATTACTTTCCTCAGAGTTTTGTACATTTACCTAAGACAATATTAATCCACTTTAACGCAGATTAAATTGCCAAATTTAGTAGAGAATATATTTGCAATCTACGTGTTAGCGCAGCATTCAGCCATCAGTCTCATGGTAGGTAGATACTGTGTCTCGAGAAATCCGATCATATGTAAACATAATTTAAGAGCAAACAGTCCATACATTTTATTAAATGTTAAACATGTTTATATCCCCCCTGTCAGATATTAAATAAGATATTTAAGACGATTTGATTTCCCTACAGGGATTAAAGAGGGCAGTCCCCCTTGGTATTAAAATGAATAAAAAGTTTCCGTTTTCAAACTAATTGATAAGGCTTTTTCTTCACCAGTCCCTCCAGAATTAATTGCAACTAGTGTTACCGCAAGTATAACAGCTTCCAATGATGTGTCCGTGTCATGGAAGGTAAGACCATTTAATAGTGTGAAGTGTGTAGGACACAGAGAGACAATTTCCTATATTAGGATACACTATTAGAGAACATGCTCAGTTGGTATTGTCATGAAGAACCTAAGAATCTTTGATTGAATGGTTCAAATAATTATAGTAGGATGAATGTGGCAACGTGATTTGCATGTCTGAAAATTTTCTATTGACATTCTATATGACATTCTCATATATTCATACTAAGTCACCTCACATTGCACATATCCATGAAAATTTGCTTATATTTTCTTGAAAGCTATGAAACTCGATCACACCTTGAGAAGATGGTGAAAATAGCAAACACTAGAAAATTGGGCAGTGGCGTCTGTGGAAACAATTCCATTATACAACGGAAACTGCTGGTGCTTCACAAATTTTCCAATCAGCTTAATGCTGATGTTGAAAATAAAAAACTCGTAAGGACTCCAGTACAACAACGTCTTTTCATATGTTAATGTCAAGATATGAGAAGCACGCCTTGTAGATTACATTACATAAATTACAATGGTGACTTGCATTAAAACTGCACATCACCTGGTCTAAAGCACTGTCACTTTCAAGTACTGATGGCGTTCCGTACCGTTTTTGCAACTTGTACACGCAACTTTCAGTAACCCAAACACATAAAAGAAAGATATAAGCAACTGCAAGAGACAAGACTGCACTTTTATCCTACAATCTAGCAGATCTGGTACCCTAACTGGTCTGGTCAATCTTTTCTTGTGTCCCTTCCCTCCAACCCAAATGTTGCCAATTTAGACATTTTTCTACATTTGACAAGCTGTATAGAAGAATTTCTTAAAGGCAAATAACCCAACATTCAACAGACTTGAAACTGGGTATATTTGGGACAAAAAAGACACCGTTATTCACACAAATGTAAATAAATTAGTTGGTTTTCCCTGTGGAACAAAGTGTTTCAATTATTTTGTGGTAACATCATTAATGCTGAGTCTAATGGCATTCGCATTCGAGGTTTACGACGCATTAGGGAAAGGGTTAGAAAGTTTTAGGTCATGTAAGGTCATTTTTGGGGATCGTTTGAAGTATCGTATCTCCCCCAGTGATCTACAAAGTCTCATATTTTGCCTCAGATAGAACCAGCATAGAATTATAATGTGATTGGGGTTTCTTACATTAATATACGGCAGTCCCATTACTTTATGGAGTAGTACTGTATGGGGTTCATGCAATGTGGTGAATTCAAAATGCCCAATACGTTGTATACATGTACAGAGAGTAATTATCAGGTGATGATGCAAGGTTATTCAAGTCATCCATTTTGGTGAAAATTATGACATTTTTTGAAAGCAGCCATTACATAAAATCAAGCAAGACGTTACTTTTTGCTAATTTATGGACGTAAATGCCATTGTCATGACAAGATAAATAAACAGATTACATTTAGATACAATGCATATTTAGAATTATAAAGATAGCCATCCATATTGTGTACCATTTCTTATCCTAATAAGTGCCTAATTTTTACATATGTTTACATTATGAGCTTGTTTTGTCATCGCTGAAAACCTATTTATATGACCTTTCCTTTGATATGGTTTAGCAAAACTGCTCGATAAAGGCCTCTACAACCCGGTATTTAGGATAGCGGTCTTAGGGTTTGCAACCAAGCGCATTGTCTAAATTTATTCTCATCACTTCGCCGTGATTCTGTCCTAATGAAATAGCAAACAATAACATGGTCATTGTCTAGATTGTTTTGAGCTGTATTTTATACATTTGATACATTACGTTGAGTAATGTCATTTGTTTTTCAAAAAGCGTTTTTCTCAGTAGGACATCTGACCTTGTGACCATGCACTTTTTAACATCGGTCCATCAAATTAAATTTTAATTTGGGAACTCCCACTCTGTAGATTAGGACTTCATTTGGTGTACAAATATCTTTACGTATAAATGTTGTTCTCACCAAGATTTCCAATTCAACGTCAACAAGGTGTTCCAAATCAACGTATGACAATCACTTTACACAATCTTTCATCCGTATAAAGAAATTATTATCGTATGTGGACCGTGCTTGATGGTTAATGATATAGCAGTGAAGTATGAAATCAAAGGGAATGAAAACCTTAAAAAAGAATTATTCCACTCATCTAACTCATCCCTAAAAGGAAAAAAGCATCAGTCACCCAACATACAATATTTCAAATTGATCGTGAAATAAATGGCTGGATGCACTTATCCACTTCAGGTCCCGTCACGCTTATCTTGAGAATTGTGTTGAAAGGACCTTAAGAGCAGAGCATTTCTTTTTTTTTTTACACCAAGATATATGTCTGTGAAGCTGAAGACAAACCAAACAAAAAACTATGCCAAAACTGTGGCACAAATTTTCACAATTTTCGCTAATGTTGTATTTTAGTAATTATGACTTAGAATTTTCAGAATTTTCTAAACATGTGAAAAAAATGTTATAATCGTAGTTCGTATAAAACATGCGTGTTATAATTCCCTTCAAGATATGTTTTATTGTCCATACGGTTTCTCTGGCAATTACATTAAAAATTTCTCCTACTAAAGACCCTGATATCTCTCAGTATCAGTAAAACAACGAAAGTTAATTTTGATAGTTTCTTATATTGGTCTGCAGAACTCTTTACCAACTGACAAGCAAAACTCGGTGACATTGAATTGCCCTCTTACATTCGTGTAAAGGAATGACATTACACTTTAATACATATCTAGATAACGTTTCCTAAGGAAATTTAATAGAAGGTGGACAGTCATCAAAACCTTGATTTTGGCGTTTGACTATATTAAGGGCCACTAAAAAACATTGTAGTAAATTGTTCCGTAGGGGTTGGCTACATGGCAGTGTGTATAAGGTGTCATGTTCATAAGCCAAACATGTGAAAGAACGTAAATGGAAATTTTAGTACAGTCATAACATCATTATCCTTTAATATGAGCAATCAATTTAGCATTAAACTTGAATGTATGTGCTTCGTAGATCCGTTGATTACGGATCAAGCAAAGGATATGGCTATGAGATTTTCTAACAGTCTTCTGTAATAATACAATCTTACTCTATAAATCTCACATTCTCTTCTTCCAAGTCTTCTATCCAAACGTATATCACTTGTTTGCAAACTGTATTATTGGCTAACCACGGGGAACTCAAATATGCCCATAGAGGCTACGAAAGATGCAAAGTGGAAAATGCAGGCCATGTGAAAGACGAGTAATCCCGTTCGTAGGGGTGACAATAGATGGTGAAGCTGCATTTTCCTGTACCACCCAGAGTAAAGTCTCTTGTGCTTTTAGTCTTATAGATCTAAATAAAAATAAACATGTATGGCTACACTTAAGTTGCATACTAGACCTGGTTGTGAGACTGGTGGCAGATTGATGCCTCGGACGATCAAATTAGCGTCTGTGCATATTGCTAGTGAATTGAAAGGTAGGTTATATCAAATTGACGTAAAATAGTACCTGCTTTTTCCTCACTATATCCTTTAAATATGATACAGCCTCCGGGAAATGTTGCCTGCAGCACTGGAATTACTCAATTTAATATCTACTATGAAGTAGAGGGAGACATTACCACCAGACAAAAGGCAGGAACAACGGACGCTACCACGATGTCATCCGTTGTAGATGGATCTCTGTTGAATTCAGGAACGACTTATAACTTTTACTTGACTGTCACCACAGATCAGGAGGGTGCCCTCAGTAACAAAACCAGCGATAGTCAATTGGTGTTTAATATTGAAAGTAAGCTGTGTGCCCGTAAATTGAATTACTGATCGCTTGTAATCCAATCTCGGTGTAGTTGTGCAATTAATCCTAAAACACCTGTGTGACAGTAAAAAGTAAATTTGATTCTGTTTCAGTTTGTGAGTAATTTATTCAAAATAATACAAATAATTGAACAAATATAGCATATTCATGGTAAAAAAAACTGTGTACCTGTTGCTTTAATGTAATTCCAATAATGTGACCGTGGACCTTTTTTTCTAGAAATTAACCTGCAAGAACTCCCATTATTATTTTTTCATTTTGATCCATCCTCTGGTATCTCAGCTGATGACAGGTGACTTGGTTCATTAATTTGTAAGCTTTCAATATTGAAGGTGTGTAGACAAACACAATTCAAGGGCACTCAACTTAACCGGTCAGAAAATAATGAAGAATAACATAAATCACTCTTGTGACAGATTATAGCACAAATTCTTCACCATGAGGAGACATGCAGTAACGTATATATATTTGCAGCACCATTAGTGCCATTTTACCCTTTGACATGCTGTGTAACGTGTTTTGGTTTACTGTTTTAGTGATCATGGGAACCTCATCTTTTGCTGTTTACCTCATTGTGTTGGTGATTCCAGTCCTGCTATCGTGTAGTGTTGTGATAACCATATGTAGAAGGTAATATATTTAACCAACTTGTCAAAGATGCAAACAAGTTCTATGCTTGATAGAGAAGTTACGATTTAGGCTTTCCGACTTTCTGATTAATTATGTGAGTATAAGTGTGATAATAATAGACTTGCTACATTTAAATGATGTTGCAGTTGTGAACACAAACTATGCGAATTCTGGTTAATTTAATATCTGTAACAATTGATAACATGACCTACCTCCAATAGTTCCTGAAATGTTTATTAAAAATACTAAGAATATTCAACACAAAGATTTCAAAATCAATAGACCTATCAGTTTTCCCTAATTCTTGTCGTTTCCTTTATGAAATTATATAGCTATATTCTAGAGATCGATCAAATCACTTTGTCAGTATGTTGAATTTTTGGCTATTTTTGCATTCCTTCTTGCAGATATCGGAGAGAGACTTCAACCGATACTAACCTTAACACTACACTGGATGCAAAGTATGAAAATGCTGGTAAGAAATTAGCTTGTTTAAGAGTCGTTTCCTTTAAATATGTAACTAAAGGTAGTTAGTTACGACCACAATCATTATTCTGCTACATTTCTGGGTTTTTTCTTGCGTGACAATTTTAAAGATCGTATTTTAGAGTGCAAATATCCCTGTTTTGTCCCTTGTCTATTCATTCATAGGCGTCAATCATGGGGAAGGGGACGAAGGGAGACGTCCCCCCACATTTCGATAGGTCGGGACATAATATCAAATGTTAATATCAAATATTTTGGTTCACTGTTTGAGTAGTGGGGTGACATTGTGATAAATGTTGCCCCATAATTTTGGTGAGTGACTGAAGCAGCTCGAAAGTAAGGCCCCTCTCCTTACTTTACATGGAGTAAGAGTAACGTTGTTTCGAATGACAGTTATCAAGTTAACGAATTTTAAGTTTGTATAGTAAAGTCTTATTTACTGTGACTGATTGTATGATTGCTTTCTTCTAAGTTCACATTTCTTTTAAAGGTAATTCCTAAGACATTATATTTTGGAATAAAGAATTTCTAGTCGAGGTGACATCCGGCCCCGCAAAACGGGAAACGTCCTTCGCACGCTCATGGTGAACAAACAGAGGATCGCACGTTCCCTTTCAATCAATACACCAACAAAATTTCAAATTCACTTTCAATTTGTGGAACATTTTAAGTCCATTTTTTATGCCAAACAACCACTTAACATAGCTCTTTTATTTTTCTAGGCCTTCAGAGAATATCCCTGTTGCCAGAAACTCCCTGTCAAGATTACCACAGTAATTTATTGTTTTAGGCATGCTAAACACTCCCTTGGTAATCAAGACTGTTAGAACAAAGATTGCCTTTGTTAATTTGCACAATCCCAAGTCTCCAAACACAGTTTGGTGTCACGAACGTTCTATCAACTTGTAAATTACCTCCTTCGCCACTTCAATTGTCATCAATTCTGAGTGAATGACATTACTCATTCACATTAGCACTTGGTAACATCCAACCCATGAGTAATACAGAATGTGGTTGACATTTTTGCATTTTGTTTTGCACTTAGAAATAGCCCCGTCCTTTCTCCACTGAGTTGCTTCTGTTTGTGATTGTTTGTGTATGAACAAACTAAGATGTCGGCAAGGAATCACAAAGTCATTTGTTCATATCTCAGTCTAGCACATTTGATGATGTAAAAAGTTGTCGAATATTGCACTAGATTGTGAGGTTACCTGGTAATTGAAATCTTTTCAATAAATCTGAAGTTTCATTTGAATTTCTCATATTTCAATCTAGTAGTGAGGAGAGTCACAAAGTGTGACATACCAGTTGCAAGTTTTCACATCTTCAAATAGCCATCTTATGACTTTTAAACTGAGTTTAGCTAGTAGGTGAAAAGCTTCTCAAAAAGGGTGTGAGGGCACGTCTTCTCTAGACTTACAAACCTCTCATTGATCTAGACCTATACTATTGCGTGGCATCTATAATCAACCGTAATCGTTGAGAGTAAAAAATGTTGGAATAACGTTTCTGGAACGGTGATTTCTCGGGGTAAAAAAATGGCTGCAATTAATGCAAAATATTGTACCAGATTTTGCTTACGGTCACCTGATAGGTGAACATATTTCAAAAATAAAAGATCTATTATCGTTAGAAAGCAAAAACTGTTGAATTAACTTTTCAGAAAATTACAGTAGCATGAATATTCTAGACAAGAGCAATCCAAATTAGTACCATTTTTCTGTAGAATGTTTTTCATGAATTAACTAATTGCAGACGTAAGAGCCCTATTTCAAGGATGTGCACATGAGGCCCAGGACACCCGGGAGTGCTATTTTGTATCATCTGGGGGTTTGTAAAGCTCAAAATATTCTGGTACGCTCCGCGTTAACCGATGGTAGTGCGCCACTTAAATGTAGTCCTTCCCCCAGTGAGCGCAAAGGGCTTTTCCACAGGTCCCAAGTCCTACTAAATAGCGTGGATAGGAGCTTCATTCATATGTGATATCGATGAGGTATAAGCAAAATATTTCCCTCATACATTAGACCCTGGTGGTGGCGTGGTAGTTTCTGTTTTACATCCTATTCACGTTCGTTTCTGCCTAACCGACGAAATTTCGCTGAGGCTTTTAAACCACTCTCACGTTCCTCTGGAAAATTCCCATATATCTATTACCCTTTTTTATAGATGCCCTAACTTATTGTAGCACTCTTCTTAGATAGTAACCACGCTCAATTATTGGTGACAAAAAATTCGGAAAATAATCTCCCCCCCCCCCCCGAAAAACAGGATTCTGTACGTCTATATCCTCAACCTCCAAATATTTGCAAAGTACTCAAAGAAATTGAAGAGGATGCGTAAGTCATTTTGATTCTTGTATCAGCTCAACTCCTGTTTGATATATAATACCGTACCAGTTTTCATAGATTGGATTATTTTTTTACGTGAATTGAGGAATTGCGGACTAGATATCCCCATTTCAAGGCTGGGTATATGCAGCTTAGGACTGCCAGAAAATACCATTTCTAACCATCTGGGGGTTTGAAAAACCCAAAGCCGATTCTGGCGCTCCTCGTACATGGTCCTGCCACACATGCCCGCAGGCTTGCATCCGTCTTCGGTTACAACCTTAAGTGCCCCCCAGTTCTCATTTTTTAGACTTTCGACAATTTGTGTCCTCAATCACTAGACCCTAGCGGCACCTACCTGTCAATCAGAAAATTTATGGTTTGTCCCAAAATGTGCAATATCTGACCAGTTTTGCCCTTTCAATACAATTCGAAGGTACAGAAATCCTTCATTTCATTTCTTACATTTCTTCGAATACCTCAGAGCTTCATGGGTCTTTCTCTGGTCACGGTTAATGGACGCTACGTCAAACGTCAGGGGAGAACCTATTGGACCTGTCCAATAGATCGAAAGCCATCAAAAAGTGCAATGCGTAGACTGGGCATTGCTGGGGGCAGCTTCAATCACTCAAAGCTGTCAGTAGTGAAACATGTCCCCCATATTTCAGTTTGGATTGACGCCCCCTGCATGCATTGCCCAGAAATGGTTGATTTTCACTTACATGTACTTTTGGGAGTTTTTTCTCGGCTATAACTTTTGAGCATAATTGGTTTCTATTTTAGTTTAGAATGCAAATTTAATGTGACTTGATATCCTTGCATCACCTCCTGCATCAGATGTTACATACTAAAACATATACATTAGGTGGAGCTAATGGGTGATACTGGGAAAATGTTCTGAAGGTAAAACTATGCAAGTCGTGTTCAAATGCCTTCAATTCATTAAAAATGTAATTCCCAGGAGCGACTGATGATCCTGGAGATTACATAGTTCTTGATGAAGGATCTAGAAACGAGATGAGCAAGGCCTATCAGGATCTTTCTCAAATTATGAGACATGAAAGAAGCACCTCACCAGCAGCTGTCACATCAACCAAAGCCAAGTCACAGCAGGGAAGAGAGCAGAGACTGAGTAGCTACCAGGATGTTGAAGTTGTTCGTCAATTACCTGGTGTTCCGGAGGTGGATCAACAAAGCTTTGATGAAACAGAATATGAAGTCCCTGACTTGTTTAATGAATATGCAGGAGTTCATACTAACACTCACACCCTTAAGAAAACATTACCACCTACACCAAACAAAGTGGCTGATTTTGAAAACTTCATGAAGAGAGACCGGTCAGAGGTCGTTGGAGAAATTATTCAGCAATTCATGGTGAGTAATATATTTGTATCACAAGGGAGCTACACTTGGTATCAAACCTTGTTTCCTCCTGTGACTTGATAAGCTACCGGGCTTCAAATTTGAACTTCCAAAGTAACTGAAGAAGTCAAACTTTCTAAACAGTTCACACTTTCTCATTCGAAAAAAGTAGACGAAAATGGCAGTGTACAATTTTACAGCTTTAAATAGCCGGACGTTTGTCATTATTATCTCTTCTTTTATGTTAGATTCTTCAGTCAGGAAAGCAACATCCATGGAGTGCTGCTCTAAAGTTACAGAATAAGCCGAAGAATTTTTCCAAATCCCTTTTACCATGTAAGTTATCGTACTTGTCTCTTGCTTCACTAATGTTTTAATGAAATAAAGCAAATAAGCGTGACATTAATTTGAAAGAGTTGTGCTGTTGTCTCATTGAGTTGAATTCGAGGTGAAGATGTCGATTCAAATTTTGTTGTTATTCTTTTGGCACACCTCTCACCTATAGACAACCATTACTATATTTTCCCACGAGTGTAGTGTAAAATTCAGTTCAATATTCAAAGAGAGATGTGGTTGAATATTAAGGGTAAATATGATACAAAAGTCAGCAGTAAGAATAGCTTAAATTATGAAGATGACTAGTCAAAATATCTGACATACAACTTACCTAGTTTCAATTTGAACTGATAAGACCATTTTGATAAAATGTCACTGTTGCTCACATTCATTAAGATGATCATTCCAGAGTTAAATTGGATACTGATGGTAGTGATGGTAGTTCTGACTACATCAATGCCAGTTACATCAAGGTAATTCTACTTTGTTAAGAAAAAATGATGCATAAAAAACCTACGTCAAAGCAAACTGCTTATAATTTTCATGAAGCTGCTTTAATTGGTCTTCAGCAATACTGGTGGTGGTATCGAAGTTATTAAAATGTCTGACTAGGTTGTTGTCTGTTAGCACCGATAGACTCATTTTGTTTGGTGTTTCTAGATACATGCGAGAAATAACCAAAAAAAAAAAAACTTTTCAGTTATTTCAATATTTTTTTCTTGATATATAGAGCCGATTGCTGTATATTTTACTGGTTAAATTACAAAAATACAATTCTCCTCTCAGTAACCTCTGTAACCTCGTATTGTGAATTGAATGAGTAAACGCATGGAACGCACACCGCAAATTATCTTTAAGGTTGTAAGTTGTTTTCTGTTTGCTTGTTTTTCAAGAATTCTCTCATCATTGCTGACCATATATCGCTTTGCATTATATTCAAGACCATGTTGCCATCTTTATCAGTAGTTACATCTCTTCTGAAATTTTGCTACATCAGCTTTTGGCTTAAAACACTCTTTTAACGTCACAAATCTATTGCTATGATAGGTTTTTCTTTTTTTCATGAGGTGATAAATCACAATTTTGAGACTTCTGTTATATGCGTTGGAGACTAGTTCATTGAATCCCTTAAAAATTTAGGGGTAGGGTTGTTGTAACTCTGCTGTGCTCTTAGGAGTCCAGATAATTTCTTCTCTGCTTGAGTGGGGCACTTGCTAATCATGTTGTTATACCTCTCGTACATTTAAAAAGGGTATAGTTTGCCATATTTTTGTGATATTATTGGGGTCTTTTGGTGATATAATATGGAATAACATTTTCAGCATTTAATACTCCTGTTGCATTTGTAATTGGTTGAGCTAATGTTGAAATAATCTTCCTATCATATCGTTTTCCACTGTATGTAACGTCTTTGAAGCTTTCGATAGCAAATTTATGAAAAAGATGAAACTCCTGCAAATGTTGGCTTGTAGTTATCACAGTTCATTTAATACAGCTGGTGTAATATGTATATGTAGCTACGTTATGGATACTGGACAATGTGTTCATTGTTGTTCCGCCTCTCTGGAAACAGAAAATTATGGATTATTTATAATGGTCTTATGCTACATATCTTGGTAATTTTAGACTTAAGACCAAAAATTATCAATTGCCCATGTGTTTGAAGCACTATTGTCCATAGACGATATTATGTTATGTTGACCTGTGATCTCTTAGATGGTATAATCAGTTGTATAAATAAATATTTCTATGGTGTTTCTTTCCTTAAAAATATAGACCAAGTGTTGTACTTATGTAGTCCATTTTTGTAAGAGAATGAAAGGAGATCAAATTTTTCTTTAAACTTTTAACCCAGCACAAGTACAGACCAGCTAAGTGTAACACAATCGAGCATCTTCAAATGCCGCACAACATTGACAAGTTGTTTCATTCTTTCATTCATTCTTTCGTCCACCTCTTGACAGAATCACGAGGGAAATGTCTGTTTTATAGCAGCACAAGGTTTGTATGTAGACAATTCTCCGTTTTTTATCAGGGCCAGTTTTCTTTATTTTCTATCATTTTACTTGACATCTCTTTACGTTAAATTGCAACTTAAGACCGTTTTGTTAATTGCCCCTTCCTTTGGATGAGTGAATCACCGATTTGCTAAGCATTGAACAGAGCACACTACATGAAGCAGAATTGGGAAACTGTAAGATATTCTGATCATCCTATATGCCTAAAAATATTACTAATTCTATCATCCACTCGAATCAGTCAATATGAATAATTTATATTACTATTGTAAGTTCTCATAGCAGACTAGTTTCAGTCTCAAATTAGTAAAGAGATTTTGCGCTTTCATCATTTGAATTTACTGCCTTTATATACTATCTAATGTTTGTAAAGAAGTTTAATGAAGTATCCATAAGATGTAACTGTAACTTGTATGCTATATGTATAAAAGGGCCTAGGGATGGTACAAAAGATGACTTCTGGAAGATGGTTTGGCAGAAGGACATAGAGATAATTGTGATGTTGGTGGACACAACTGACATAACTGAGGTACGTAAATTAACTACATGGAATAAAGTAGTAGTATAGTCACAATATATCTGAGACAATATCCATGTGAGACTATTGAAAAATATCAAACCATAACGTTCAGAGGTGCGTCTACCTACTCAAAATACTTTTTTAATACACTGCACTCAAAATCTGTATTCTTGAATTACACCTGCCAATTATTCACGCAGGTGTCAAATTGTACATTTAACATGATGGAATGGAAATATTTAACAAAGATGATGCATAGCTGTACTAAAATAATATCATGTTTTTATATCTTATTTTCAGAAGTATTAAGCTCCAGCACTTTACTGTTATATTTGCATTTTGTGGTTATCGTTCAATTACAGCAACAGTACTGGCCAAGCAAAGTCAATACCAGTTTACAATATAGTGACATCACAGTTCTTTTAATGGAGTCTACAGAATTTAGAACACACACTGTCAGAAAAATGAATGTCCTCAAGGTAATAAGTAATATTTAATTTACAGAATAATTAAAAAAAAACATCTTTTTCAATTGCGTTTTTTGACCTATATGAGAGTTATAGCTCTATTTGTAGGTGTGACCTTGTCATTGACCTGTAGTAAATGAAGTTTTCCTATTTCAGGGTAACAGCAGAACACACACTCGGATAAGTCATTATGAGATTCCCTGTTGGAAATATGGAGGTGTGCCCTCAGAACCTGCTAACCTCATACACGTTATAAAACAAATCAAGACCCACCACGAAAAAAACAAACACTTACTAGTTCACTGCAGGTAAGATCTAGACTATAGAGGATGTGCCTTGCTTAGCATCGTTGTCAATTTGAATTTATGCATGGTTAACTCAAAGTTTCCTTCACATATGCAGATCTCTTGTTGGCTGCATTTTCAGTTATGGTTATTGGTGCGCTTGGTTAATTTTTCCAAACGTACTTTCAAAAAGATGTAAGGGCAATGTTTATTGACGTAACAAAGAATGCCAAAATAATATTTTGTGTATATTTATTCCCCATTATATTTGTATGAAGGCATTCAAATATTGTCAGTGAAAGTGGTTGTTAAATTTTACATCATCCTATTTCATTTCTCAGTAATGGTGTCGGAGCTACTGGTACATTTATTGCTCTCTATGATCTGATGGATGTCATTAAAACCAAGAAGGAAGTCAGTGTCTTTGATGTGATCAAAGGAATGAGAGACGACAGGAGTAATATGGTACTTAACAAGGTACGCTGATATTCATAGATATTGTCATATTTATTCTAAGGTTGTTTTAAACAATTAATGATCTTATACTATCACACATTCAAATATGAAAAGAAATTAAAAATACTGGAAACAAAAGCAAATGGAGATACTAAAAAGGATGTTATCATTGTTATCATTCCGTACTTTGCTATGGAATACTAAATTACTATATGTTACTTAATGCCGCATTTTGATAAGTGACTCATTTACGACATGGCAAATGTTGATAAGATCAAATATTTCCCTTTTTAAGCTTCAATATCTGTTCATCTTTGATGCTTTGTTGGAAGTAATGCTTTCCCCTGACTTTCAAACGTCATCTGATCAACTCAGGAAATTTGACCTGGTAGCGATAAAGAAGAAATCTACGAAAGAATTTCAGGTTCGTTTTTTTGTTACTGAATACTTCGTGTGGCAATGACTTGCGAGAAATTTTAGAATTAGACTACCTCCATTGTAAAGTATACTGCAAGTTTTACAGTTGTATCAGTACTTACTATGCCACTTGAACAAGTTTGTTAAACAGAGGTAACTATACAGATATTTTCTCATTTGAACAGTTGTTACTGTCACCTTTATGGGAGTTGTGAATCATTTGTAAAGTTTACTCTAATACTTGTACTTACAGTTGGCTTCCAATTCTGTATAATGTCTGTCTTTCCAACCTTTACAATTTAAGATACTGGAACAAAGTTCTCAAATTGAACGAGACATGTCAGTCATGAGTGGGAGTTTTCCTGAGAACAAACACAAAAACAGGTTTCATTTCTTAATTCCAAGTGAGTATTTACGCCTTCTATATTTCTTTCAGTGGAATAAGTAAAACGTGACAAAATTATATTTTTCAATTTAGAATGGTGCAATTTACATATGACAAAAAGTGTATGATGTTATGAAACTATTTGGTAATTAGTCTTCAGTTATCATATTATGTATGATCTTCCTTGAAGCTACAATTTATTGCGTCTTTCTTATCAATTGTAGATTGAAACTCAACTGCATGGTTACAGAAATTTTCCACTTTCAATGTGTACCATAGTTTGTTTTCAGATTAAAATTGAATGCTGTTTCTAGTCAGGATAGCATTAACTACATACCCTGATATTCTGCAGCCAGTTTGAATGTAGCCCAATCAGCTCAATAATGTTCTTGTTAAATACTATTTGACACTCTATTTACGAATGTTGTTTTCTATTCCAGTTGACAAGTATCGACCCGTCTTGTCATCCCCAGGCATCTTGTTTGGGTCTAATGACTATGTGAATGCTACAATTGCAAAGGTTTGCCATGTCACTCTCCCAGAGTATCTTTATTGGAATGCCAGTATTGTTAAGGTGTTTTAAAAAGGAAAATATACCTACAGCACCACTATTTCACAGATCATGGCATACATGGATTAAGTGAAAGTACATTATTTGTTCATTTGCTAAGGTTTTTTCTTTTACCAAAATTTTCATCTAGTAATATTGCTGTTCAGTAATTCGAAACACATCTAACTCACAGATGCATACATTGTTCCACGTAACTCATGATGTCAATCATATTCGACTTACATATTTTAACAGGATATTTCAGAGAGGGATTTCATAATGACCCAGTCACCTTTGCCATCCACTGTTGAAGACTTTTAGAGACTTGTCTTCGATTATGATTGCACCTCAGTTGTAATGATGAACACCATTGATGATTCTGACGAGGTATGAGTGTGAAGTATATAGCTGAATGATTGGTATTAAATTAAGAATGTCTGAATGATTGTGATGCGGTAGTTGTACAAAGTGTTATCGGATGATAATTCTAGGATGATTTTTTGTGCATTATGGTTATGAGGTTCCGTTTGATGCATTACCTCTCCAAATAATGTGACATTAATCTAGTATCACACTATCAACCATCTTCAGATGATACTTGGTATTATCGGATGATTTTTTTTTTCTTGTGAATTTTGACTATGCATTTCTTGGGGATGGGACTGTGTTTGATGTATTACCTCTCAAAAACATAAAAGTAGTAATGAAGTATCAAACTCTCAATCATCTTTTCAATATCACAGTTTTTAACAGAGTACTGGCCTAACGGTCACAATGCAACTGCTTCACATGATCTAATAACTGTTACTTGTAAGCAGATTGATGAAAGTGTTGTCTTTACCAAGAGGCAGATTCAAGTCAACCATAAAAAATCTCAGGTAATTTAATGGTGATTGTCAAATCACAAATATATCATACCTATTTCTAATTTATCAGAATTTCTGTAAATTTCTTACTTTAATTTATGGTACTGCATGCCTTCTGTACTGTAATGGTACTGTATGCCTTCATCAAACAAAGGGATGAACTTATTTCTTGTACGTTTATCGATAGGTGTTTAGAAGATAAAGGCCTAATTTATTTTTCAGCATTTACTCTCTACAACTACAGCTAACTTAATTAGTTCTAAACTAAACCAAATTTAAGGGTAATAATCATCATATCGTCAACATCAATGTCTGAGACCATGGTGTGATTCTGTCCCCAGTAGTCATGGGGCAAGATGTTTTTTTTTCACTCCAACAACCTTCACTGTGATAACATCTTTCCAGTTCATGGGCAATTAGGCAATAAACATCATCCCTAGCCTTCTCCCCACAGGGGTGAAATGGTGTGAAACTTTAGCTTCTAAGCTCTTACTTAAATTCCTTGTTCTGCTTCTCTTATCAGTTTGTTGTCTTATTTCTGCACAGAAAGTGAGGAAATTTTAAGAGAGTTTACCATGATTAATTGAAAAGCATGCAGAACACAAACTAGGATGTAGACTATAAACATCCAGAAACAGCCCTACTTGTGTGTTGATGGAGTAACCAATATCCCAGCTAAGATTGCAGTGGTAATTGACCGAAGTTACTGGGCCAGCCCAAGCTTGTAATTTCTGCCTGAGGCAGTCAGTATCTGTGTAAGTGGTGAAAGAATCCAGACCCGGAAATTCCCATACATAGGTCGGGTTCTCCACACAAAAATTCTGCCCCACCATTACAGGGACCAAAATCACCCTATGCGTTGGCAATTTTACCTCTAGAATGTACTTAAAAATAGTAATATCTTCACTTTTGAATTTGTTTTGTCTCAGAAATCCATATTGGTGGATCATTTCTCCTTCCATGGATGGACTAGAGGTGAACTTGATGTCAGTAAACTGAACAAATTCATCAGCTACACTGAACCTATTAAAGGTCCTGGTCCAGGTTTAATACACTGCATGTATGTACCATGTATACAAGTATAACCAGTCCACGTTACCTAAGCACAGTGTCTAGGGGCAATTTCGGTTTACCATAATATAAAATGTCTCACTTAAAGCAACAGAAAAAAAGTCAGTAAAATCTTCTTTTCGTATTTTCAGTTCTATTGATTCTTGATAGCATCAGATTTTCACTTTAAACTATCTTACCTCGTAAGTGTGTAAAGTGTATAATGCATAACAGATTTTTATAATCTGTTTTGAAATATGATAGCCACGTTATAAATCGTTACAGTGAAGTAAGTATACTGTTTTCTCTAACTTACAAATTGGCACATTTCTTCATCATATTTCCCAATCTTCTTTTTCACTTATCTTCAGTAATGGTGTTGGACTAAGTGCTGTATATGTCACGGTGATTTCTGAGCTCGAAAGAATAAAAACAGAGGGCATCATTGACGTTTTTGGAACTGTGAAGAGATTACGTAAGAAGTGTCCATGTGCAATTCAAACTGAGGTATGAAATTCATCAATAATCAATCAGCAAATTGTAGCAATGTCTTTTGCATGATTGCCTTTGCATGACTGTAGTTAATGACTTTTAACGAAGATGTCAGGCGAAATTCTTGGAAGTCTATTAACGTATGTGACACCTAGACAGCTATAATAATCAACAGTCACAAACAGTAAGGAAGTAGTTATCTAATGTTGCAGAGGAGAACACGTGTAGTGTAAGTTAAAGTAATGTCCATGAGAAAATTAAACTGTCTTTGAATTGAGTTCAGTGGTAGACTTTGTGCATATATTTATTCATTTCACGCATGCTTATCGGTAATATAACATAAATACGTACGTAACAAGCAGTTTGCAGAATTTACATATGAAACATTTTATTTTCTCAGGAGGAATATTGCCTTTGTTACAAGCTTCTTTGGGATCATCTGAACAATCCAGAGGAATATGCTGTTGTGTTTTAATGTCAGTAATGTTTTAATGTTAAGAAATAATGAAGCACTATGACCATATCAGAACCATTTAAGTTCAAGGATACATAACAATAATCATATATTACATTTATACCTTTACTAGTCTCGTACAAAATAGTTATATTCATTTTATACATGAAGATCTTTATTTGAACGTTGATGTATGTCCCATTTCTCTGAAGAATATGTTGTTGTATTTTTAAATGCTAATAAATAATGAAGCACTATGAGCATGTAAGGAGCATTGTGTTTCAGGATGCATGGCAATAATCTGACACGTATTATATTATTCCTACACATCTTTATTTGATTGTCGACGCATATCTCCATCAAAAGCATTTTCTTCCATCATGGTAACATGAAACCATTTAGTGTTTAAAGGGGAATTCCAGTCATGGAACATGTCTTCTGACTTATTTAAGACATTTCAAACCATTTTCATTCATATTCTTGACGTTTTGAAATGGACTTCTAATGGGCAACATGATATGTTCAAACTTCCCATGCATGTACACGAAGGGCGCGGCCATTATGATGTAATTGACTGTGATCTCTGAAGTATGGTAGTTTACACTAGGCTGATATAACAGCGAAGGATCATTTAATTTAACCCATCTTCACTGATGCATGTAACTCTATCAACATATTATAAGCAACCTGACATTGATGAATTATAACAGTTTATTACTACATATAACTAAATTTCAATCATTTCACCGTGAAGAACAAGGCAAAGGGTGGGAGGAGAGAAACAACAAAACGAGGTTGTTCTAGGTTGTCTTGTTTTATCATTTTGCTACCAAAATCTTTCAAACAATAATATACAGTAGTCCGGGGATGGCAATATAGGCATTCTACTGTCACAGGATGCGGATTTGTACATCGTACAAGAATACATTATCGGATACTCTGAAAAATCATTGTTTATATGGAAATGCATCAAAGCTTAATTGAGAAATTTTCATACTTTCGAAAAATACTCCAAATAAAAGCTTTGTTCCTACATGTTTTAAAATTTACGGTAGTCAGAAATGTAAAGTTACTAATTAAGTTCCATGAGAAGTCAGCATCATAATGCTAAACCGCTAATACATGTTTCATTACGTGTTTCTAATCTGATACATGTTTCGTAACGTTTTAAACTACTTTCATTTCTTTCAGATGCTACTTTAAGCATTGCTTAGATTAGGAAGAGACAAACACACCGAACGAAGATATCACAACCTAGTATTAGACCTCTTCTTTCGAGAGTTGCACTCGCACATGTTAGTTACAGTAGTTCAATTTACTAGTACAAAAAAAATGTTCCAATTACCCAAAAGGGGCTACTTCTGCAAGGTGCAACGTTTTTGTAAACAACATGTATGTATAAAAGGGAATCTTCTTTTTTACAAAACCTCTAGTTTAATCCCCACGAAATAACCCACAAGGATGCAGCAAAATCTAAATTACATCCACACTTACATTCATATTCACATCATCATTATTATATCATCATCATCATCTGTTGGCCGGAGCCATTTCGTTACTTAGTATAGTTAATTTGGTAGTAAGTCTGAATTGTGGTCGAAATAAAGTCCGCTTTTTCAACTAGCACTTTTAGGGAAGCCATTTCTTTATTTAACATAAACTTTTTTCTTCCTTATCTTTTATAAAAGAAGAAAAGTTGGTAGCAGCCTCTAACTCGAATGCTTCTACACCGTACTTGCTAACATCTACTCATTAGAATATTCTTATATACATTGGAAGAATCCTCAACTCCTATTGGCATATATATTGGCTATAGTCAGGTGCATCGTTGGCTATCCGCTAGATCAACGTCAAGGATAAGCCACGAGCAATCACCGTTAGATGAATGCAATAAAACCAAAGATCGACGGCGTTTAATAACCTGCTATCTTACACAAACAATGGATAATACTATTGCTGTAACAGTGAAATTGAAAGTTCGATTTGAAGTCCGTAGACCCAACGTTACTAGGCTAAGCCTGCTGAAAAGTAAAATATGAATGTAGGTAAATCTAAAATCATAAATAAGTATGCGTATCAACAATAATGCAGTGATGTCAGTGGTAATTCTCCTGTTGGTAATGCTATTTCTCTAAATGTCAGAATTGTGTCGCTCTAAAGCTTATTCAGCAGATTTTGAACACCTTTGAAAGTTTGATAGCCTAAAGGAATTAGCCCTTCTTTGACGAATCTACGGAGAAGTCCAAAAACCAGTCCTTATGCGATAAAGTCGTAAAGAGGACGTAGGACCTCAATCCATAGCCATCTTGAAGGGTATCCATACAACCGCTAGATTAATATCATTAAGTACAGAAGATTCCAAAGCACAAATAATGTATTTATTGATTGGTCTGGACCTTATATGGTGAAAACAATCAACAGGGAAGGCCGCGACTGCGTTATCCCAAAACAGCCATAAAGTGATCTTACAGCAATGTTTCTTCTCTGTTGAACTTTGTATAGGCGAGGCTATAGCCGAAATTTTGCACAAAACTCCCACAGACATATGGCAATTTATGGTCCGCACACAGCAAGTTGTTATACTGTTGTTGATATGGCTGAGAGTGCGACATCAAACATGCCTTCCGAGACTTCTCAACATGTATATACAATAAATTTGTCTTTTTAACGAAATCGGTCAAGTCATAGTAGACAAATTCCACATGACCAGTCCCTCTACTGTACAACGCTGTGTAACTAAGCACTCCGTGTCCGTATACACTGCACAATGCATACACTTACACTGAACCACAGCATGCTTTGTTGCTATGTCAATTGCGATTGTTATTCGTTTTGTTTAAGGGCTGTTTCGCGTACGAATATTGTTGACATGTTGTATTTTGTACCTTTTCTTGGGGTGTCTTTTCAATAAAATTGCGGTTATTTGAAATATCTTTTTTGTCTTCTTTTTATTAAAATCTCGTTTGTATTTATGAACTCTCGAGGTTAATGCAGGCGATTCACTCGGACTGTGCGCTAGTGCATCGCTTACATTATCCCCCGATCGTGCATTATTCTACTGCCAATACACTGCCCAGCGTTGATTAACCTTTAAGTATTTACCCAAACCAAAATAAACGGAACCTATCACATAGCATCACATAAAAGCAAATATTTATTTGTTGATATTTTAGTGTCTGATTCGTTGCCAATTTAAAATACGTATATATGTGGTGGTGGTGGTGGTGGTGATGGGTATGCTTAAGTTGTGGGTGCAGTGAGTGGGTGACACTTAGTGGGTGAGTATAAACCCTATAGGGTACTGAACTTCAACTCGATGCAGTATGTGGAAGCTTTAGTAAGAGGATGATAACTTTTTCTCGTCATAATATAATGATATTTGATATCATCAGATATAAATAAGTGAACACCCTATCATTAAGAATATCGTTAATTATATTGTTTGTTCTCCAAAATATTCATGCTGGTAGCCCGTTTTTAATATGATCTAGATGAAATTTTATGAAAAGTTGTAGGTCATTCCTGTTAACCGAGTTTGTCAAATTTTGCAAACTTAATGAAGTTAACACTGTAACTCATGCAGAAGGAACAGTTTGTATGAGCGTGGATACATCCCCAAAAGTGAAGGGAAAGTGAGGTTAGACAGTTTACGAATCACCGTCCAAAGGGAGGAGAATCTATAGGGATTGGGTGACCCCCGTCCTTTGAAAAAAAAAGGAAATTGGAAGGTGTCTGTATGGCAAATGGTGCAATATTTGGTCAAAAGTTACTTTTTTAAAAAGCAGTGCCACTTTTGCAGTCTTTGTTGCAGTCTTTCTTATATTGTTTGCACTTTTTATGTTAAAAGTTGGAATCCTCTCATCGCCATGTCCCAATTCAAAATCATTGTACTGACTGATCTTCGGTAGGTATTATGACAACGTAGCGATAATTGAAAAATTCCATACAAAATATATATGTTGATTGCATGTGTCCAACCTAATATAATATGTTGCATTTGCATATGCGCTTAAATGCTTCTATGACTTCGAAAAACAATTGGAAATACTATGATGAAAGTAACAAAATGTCGAATTATAAGTTGCTAACAATATTAATGGGTGAGATCATAGAAATGTACAGGGGCGCCCTAGTCTAGTAGCAGGTAATAAATTGAATAAATGATAACTTGCTCATTACATATTCATTAGGAGCTTTTTCTGGCGCTACAGACATATGACTAGCCTTAAATACATACTAGTTTCTCATTAGAATCTCTATGAGATGACTAGAGTGCTTTGCGCTAGAACATGTGCGTGGCAGAAAAAATGTCACCAGTTACAAGGAACGCTGCAAACGACAAATGTCAACGGAACCGGTGATATGGTCACCGCACCGCTACTACACTGAAATGTAATACGGTGGAAGTTTGAAATAAAAAAAAGTGTGCTCAAAATTATGTATTTAAACCAGTCATCTCAGTTTGGTCTCATCATTTAAAAAAAGTAATACACTATTATATACACAATTAATAAACTGTACTATTTGTCTCCCTTCTGTCAAAATGGTCTAGTTCAAAAGTGAGGCATAAAGCTGTACGCCGATCTCGAAATTTAAAAAAATAAAACCGAGAAGTGATGGGTCACCCAAGCATGTAGTACCTTTGCTCACAAAGGCAAGAAACTGGTGTAAAGGTTTCCATATGGTCATGAAAAAATTTTGCATGATACCTTACACAAATTTTGTACGGAGATAAGAGATAACGTCCTTTAGATAAGTTTTTAAAACCTCTGTTTTCTGCGTTCTTTAGCCCACTGAATATATGTACAATAAACTATTATACCGACAGGACAATATAGCTCTCACCTCAGTTGGTATAAAGTTAATATCACAGAATTTAAAGCATGCTTAATCTATTGTTTAACTTCACTTTGAGTTTAACCACTGGCGTATCGTGAATATCATTGTGATTAATTTCTTGTCTGCAACTGTGGTTACAGAAAGTTCATCTTGCTGTAACCATGTGTAGCATATTCGTAACTTACAATATGTGAGTGCATTATATACTACCAATAAGACAGTCACAGTGGAATCGACTCAAGACTTAATGGCGTTGAAGGGAAATTTTTTTCTCCGAATTTAGTTTAGACTGCCTGAGATAAGTCGTATGCTTTCTTTTTGAGAGATTAAGCATGTCAACACCTGGCGACATATCAGTGGCCATATCGGCAGTGACGTTACTCTTACTGTGCACTAAAGTGCGGCCAATCAAAGCCCAAGGTATGTTTCAATTTTCAATACGGCTTGGAGGCATGTTTGTTGGAACTCCGTGGTAGTCGCAGATTGTAGATTATATGGTTCTGATTCCGTAGATGTATAGTTTAATGAGACGTGTCCAGGCCTTGACACTGTGCTAGCTTTGCTGTCAAGTGATTGAACGTACGGCTACGCCTGATAGATAAACTTTATTGTCATAATGAAAATGAGGTGTTTGCTAATTATAACATTTTGAGAAAGATTTCAGTGACAACTTAAGGAAATGAGAACATAACTAAAATAACAGTTTGAAATGCAGGCACAGCAAACCACTGACCAATATCTTGATAGATTAGCTCACTGTAATTTGAAGCCTCTAACGCTGCAATAAAGTGTATCGTAATAGGTTCTTTAAGGCAACATAGGTTTCATTAGAATACTTCCGATAATTCTTTGCTAAAATGTGAAAATGAACTGTTTCAGAGCAGCTCTTCTATTGAGATATGATTTGGACAAATAACAAGGGATCTTTCTTAATGTTCTGAGGTTGCAAACGTTTATTCGGTGAAACCGTTTAAGAAAGCTGTAGTCTTACCAAACATTCCTAAACAGAACCTGTAGCTACTAGAATGTAACCTGTGTTAGAGGTGCAATGACATTTTTTGTTTATGAGTAGCATAAAAATGTTGAAAAAGGTTTGGAATGTTGCTTGTAATAAGGTCAGATGACGTATCAAAGCCTTCACTAATTATTTACTTTTTTCGTCTCATTTGTGTAGTAAGTTACATAGGTCGACTTACAGAAGCCAGGTCCCTATGAATCTGGCTCAAGGTCAGATATTCATGATTTGATATTGCTCATAGACAATTACAATTGTGTGAAATAAATCTCAAGAAAAAAAAGTTGCATCATATATTTTGAGAGCAATGCATTTTTACCACAAACTATGACAAATTGTATTTCACAGTATATCGAGACATCAAATTGAGGATTGTCATTGCTTTGGAATATCACTACTTGCAAACG
The DNA here is from genome assembly GCA_021234535.1 of Stichopus chloronotus. Taxonomy (NCBI): domain Eukaryota; kingdom Metazoa; phylum Echinodermata; class Holothuroidea; order Aspidochirotida; family Stichopodidae; genus Stichopus; species Stichopus chloronotus. The sequence goes on along the minus strand of CM037839.1, from coordinate 14,048,611 downwards.
TTTTAAGGTCATGTTGATATTTAACCAGTTGACCTTGTCAATAACAGGTCACAACCAAATACCCGCTCCTTTTGTTTTGTTGTTTTGACTTTATTAACATGTGCAGCTCTGCCCGTATGAATTTCAGGTGCATTTTATACCAAAGGAGCCTTCACATAACACCCAATGCGCAACGATTCGACATCCATACGACTGACCGTTGTGTCTAAGTGCACTGAATGTAAACTGGTAGATAAAACTAATCAATTGAAAAAATAACAGTTTGGGAAGTTATTTAATCCCTCAAAATATAAATGCAATAAATGTTCCAATATCAAGTTATCATTTTGGACGTATCTGACCTCAAGTCTAACCCTTACTAAGTTTGTCACAAAAACAACAGTCTGTAGACTTCATGTACGTTATTTTGTCAACACATTGTGATGGAGGTTGATCGGCTTTTGAGCTACTTTGCAAACATTTTGTCAGCTCATTGTTGTCTTTAACTCGTGCTGTTCATAACTTTAACTTCATGTCTAAATATGAACGAGACTGTAGTTATACATGGAACACACTGTAGTGTGTATGCATTGATCGATCACCACAAATATGGAAATAAGGTCAAAAGCTTGGTAAATACATTTTTGAGGGGTCTGCAACGGTCGATCGAAAGACAGCCATTCAAGCGTGTTGAGGTAATTATGCACAAAGGACTGCATATTCCCATATGTAAATAAATACTTCACTTGAAGAAAAACACCAGAGGAAAGTGGTAGTCTACCAGTGGTAAAAGACCGGTTCAAAAGACTGGTGCAGCTATTATTAGTGTTGTCTGATGAAACTAGTGCAGTGGATGAAATGCTAGTGTATATTTTTCAATCAGTGTGGTGTGACGGAAATATCAGTTTACTGCTATGAAGGTGTAAAGCATTAAGACAAACCTAGCTTGCAAGTAAAGACATAAGTATGGGGAATTGTAACATTATCTGTATAGACAGTTGTTGAACTACTAGTTTCGGTTAGAAGGGGGCACAAACAGCGTTTAGGGGAGCTGTAAAAAACATTGGGTTCCTTCATCGAGGACCTTCAGGTTTTGCCTGATTTCGTGGGAGCACCACCATCAGCAAATGTTGACTTTATAGAACCCCCAGATGGAAGGAGTGGCACCTCCCGAGTGTGTAAGGCTGCTTTTACTAGGCCTACCCAGTCTTGAAACAGACACCCTTAAATAACCATTAGCGTGATAATTAAACATAATACCCACCATAAATGAAATAATTGTGAACTACGAATAAAATAAGTAAAACAAGTAAAATGTGACCACCAGCATATGTTTGTCTGATCCAATTGAGGTGTGTATTGAAAATTAAGAAACTGTTTCTAGAGTGGCTATGTCACAACGTTTCAGATTCATTGATCGTGGAAATGGTGTGGATGGACGATGAACCAGAGGGAAGGCGCCAAGAGACCCCATGAAATAGCATCATATTGTAAATTTGTAAGAAACAGTAGCACATAAAGATATAATTTAAAGTACCGTTATGTCATACTTCAATGAGGATCGTTACAGTCTATGCGATGAGGCAATAACTGTATGATGGGAGATCCTCTGGGGTTATTTTTGTTTTGCAAGCTTTTATGTACATACGAAAACTACGGAGTTCATTTTAAGTGTGTGTGGGGGGGGGGGGGGGCGGAATGACTATATTATTTATACGTTGTCAACTCAACAATGGGATTGGTTGGAGATCATCCACAGAAAGAGATAAACCAGAACGGTGATCTATTTTGAACAACTGATCAAATGTTACATATTTGGTCCAAAATGTAACAACTTTTGCCAAAATTGTAGCAATTATGAAACCTTTTCCAAAATGTAACGACTGTCTGCCCAAATCTTCACGTTACAATGTGAAGATCCGCGCCGTAACTTAAGCAAACACTGGGAGTTGCACCGTTCCGTTTCTCATGACATGTTGCTCGACACATGAAATCCGTATGCCACCCTTACATCCGTATATGTCGTAAGTCAAATATGCTACTTTGAGGCCGACTTGAAGCCTGGAAAGGATTAAAATTGTGTTTTTTTTTTCTTGTTCTTTTTTGGCAATTTCCCTCAAGGAGACTAACAGGGACATACGTAGGTGGGACATAAATAATGCAATTTGGCTAGCCAGATCGAATGAATCATGCTTTGAGCTTATATGATATTGCGTTACAGAGTTATGGCGATCCCAAAATGCTAAATTGTCTATTCACAACTGCCAATATGTCAAAGCCGGAACGCTATTGTTACTGAATTTACCTCGCCAAACTTGTGCAGTCCTCAAATGTTAATGGGTCTGGAATCTGTTGCCATATTTGAAAAATCGCAAGGAATTCTTTCCGACTTTAACCAGAGTAGGTAACATATATAAAAATGGATGTGGTATTGAAATAGAGATTTCATCTTCTGACTTTGAAAACCATTTATGTGCTATTGACCAATGATGATACTTGAGCAACTTCATGATCAACCAACTTAAATCATAGAAGTCCGATTGCAGTTTGACCGTTTCACCTTCAAATTGTTGTTTCATGCTAAAAAAATCAACAGGCCCTTTTCCATGCTCGGTTACACATGTTTCGCCTATCTACGTGACACCTAATGTCCCTTGCAATGTACCTCAAGAAAGCTCAGATATTGGATAGATATGCCTGAACTACTTTACAATTACAAGACTGATGTTAAATTGACCATGTATTTGTCATTAACCCTTCACATGGCTAGGTGATGAAAGTGACTGGAGGCGATGATGGTTTGCAACAAGTTGAAGCTCACTAATAAAGATGGTGCGGTTGGAGGTTCCCTCATGTAAGTGTAAGAGATACGGCATGTGCCCAAATGTCCACTACATTGGCTTTGACCTGAAATTTTTGAATGTCCCATATGTATACAAAACCGTCATCTTTATCCACCTTAATCGCCACGAGAAGGCAGTATTCTAGCAAAATAGTCGGAACTGACCACTAAGGTAACTTTGGCCTCAATTGTTTTCAAAGGTAATGTAAACCATTGGTCAAGAATAATACTCATCACATGTCATGATGACCCTAGTTTAACCTGTAGGAGAAGAAGCATCTTTATCGAAATGGTATTTTTTTTTGGTCACAATGACCACTAGATGACCTCTGACCCTAAACGTCCTAACATTCCGTGTGTAGCAGCTGTCAACAATCATTTTAATCAATTACCAAGGTAATATGTAGGAGAAGATACATTTTTGTATTGTCTTGTATTGCCCATTGTCTTCACAAATGAGCAGGACATGATCTCTACATGAGGGTTTTCATTACAAATCAAAATATTGCATAACGGTAAGGACAAAATATTGCATAATTGCCTAGAGCTGCACAAGCAGCTGAGCCGACCACGATTGCAATCAATATGGCCATACCTACGTAACAAAGGTATGGCTAATCATGACACACATAATACAAGATGGGTGACAAAGAATGTGGGTCAGAGATCACTCAATCCTCTTCTAAATTTATTACATTTAAGGTTAGAATTTATCTACGGTGGGAATTACATTTTTTGGCGGTAAACATCTCCCAGATCACCGAAATTGTCTACTTGAGGTCATTTTCGTCTTCTTTTTATGGCTCACCTTCATCCATACAAATGTAGCTTAAAGGAGAAAAGGTAGTGCTGACGAATACTTTAGATAACGTTTTGCTCCTTCGTTCTCCAAATGAGGTATAAGCATTGATCTTATCTCCCTAACAGGTTCGTGGTAAAAAAAACTTATCTGTCAATACCAAATTCTGTTATTTAGTTCCTCAGTAGAGGAAAAAAGAAAACGTTTTTTTTTGTAACTGCAATTGACGTTCCACAGTTAATATTTATGAGTATGTGTTTCATGTCTCTTCCTACCTTTGAAGGAGAAATGTTGGTAATTGAAGGCCATCAATGTTTTTCTATAGAGTTTAGATTGACACTGATTACCTCTGACCAAACATTTTTTTTAATTTAAGATAAGGAAAGGCATAAAACGGATACCCATGACTATTATATATGGGACGTCATCATAAGGAAAGTAAGCAAGAAAATGTAACAGTTTTTCGGACGAAATTTGTCATAGACAAGTTATCTTTACCACAATTCTGTTAAGGAGATCTGCCTGTACTCTACAAGGAAGAAAGAAGTGTAACACGTTATGAAAAAAGTATGTCACACCTAAATATCCGCCTTTAAATACCTTTTCGAGGAAATTTATGTTCGAGGTAAAAAAAATAGTTGGCGGACATGCTCCCTCGTCATCCCCAAGTGGCCCACACAAGAAGATTTAAAGAGCTGGGTTTCTTAAAACAAAGCTGAGCAATTACATCCTTTGGTTCGTAGAATACGAGAAAATTTTTGGACAAAAGAATTTTCCAGATCGCAGAAATAGCACTTCGCATTCTCATCATAACAGATATCATTTAAGAGGACTTTGAGGAGGGAGGGGATATAGTTGCATGTATTTTTTCAAGATTGTGATACTTTTGACAGTGTTACAGTTACTACATAGAAACTTACGACGCTGCCTAAAATCGATCACCAAGATCGGTTGTCGATTTCTAGCAAAACCATTAGCAGGTTCTGGGCGCTTCAGAAGTGGACAACACAAGTGCTCAACCGCCTACTCTGAAATTTCATTGTTTACTTCTTTTTATTTCACTTGTTACCCATGTATGTTCTATGCACTCAGCATTTGGAGCCGCCGTTATATTGATATGGCACAGCGTCGTGTGTGTGTGTGCGTTTTTTTTTCAGGAGATTAAAGAGGTTGCATCGGCAACGAAGCCACAGGGGAATGGAAAAAACCTCTCCACGTCCCTTTATTGGAAACAAAATATTTGCTGTACCTAACAAAGAGAAAACATATAAGGCACTAGTAACAGTGTTCCTTTCGAAGTGTTCGCACGATCATAATCTAGTGAAATTTAGGAGATGATCTGGAATAAGACTGTTGGAACATATTTTTGTAAGTTCGTTTATCTGATCTTCGAGAATGCAAATTCAGGTTCCACTTTGGAAACATTTTCACTCACCTGTTTCATTCAAAATTCATTTTACATGAGATTGTTCCCTCAACATTTGTTCTCAGCGTTTGTACAAAAATAAAAAAGATTCACATACAACGTAGAAGACCTACCTACCTAGCAGCTGGGTATTCTGCAGTGTGTATGCTTATTCAAAATAGATCTACTTTGTATCGGTTTCAGAGGGAATGCGAACATTATCTGATGAGGGTGTTATTTATACAATGAAAGATGCAACTGCCAAGAATGAACGTGAACATAACGTTAATGTTCTCTTTCTTTCAGTTACTGATGTGAAATGTGATGACTACCCTTGCTTCAATGGAGGGACTTGTATCCGAGGAGACATGGGATCTTCAGACATTTGCTCATGTCCTGTAAATGTCTTTCAGCCATTTTGTACCCCAAGTATGAGCTAAGTTTGACATAAAATCTTTTAAATTTACCCGTAATAACTACTGTGTTATTATAATGCAATCATTTCCTGCCAATCTAGATCAAATGAAATGAGTTGGTATCATTCGTATCTTCAATTTTGATGTACAATTGAACTGAACGAAAAGGTAAATTGCTGTCAGTTTTTTTTTTCATATTTGACGATATATTTTTTTTTTCAAAGCCAAGTTTCATACTGAAAAGTTTGCATTCACAACCTCCACAAGACTGAGATCAGATATTTACTTCTAGGCAAGAGGGGGGGGGGGGGGGGGATCAACCCAAATCAAAATATGGGGGTGGCATGTGATTAAGTGACAGGTTTAAATGATTAAAGCTACCCTAACAGGGGTCTACGCACTGCACTTTTTATCATGGCTTTGGGTATGTTGGACAGGTCCAATAGGTTTTCTCCTGGGTTCTGGGGTAACGTGATCAGTAGAAAAACCCAGGAAGCTATGAGGTATCTGCAGAATTGTAAGCATTTGAAAGAATAACTCTGTATCTTCAAAATGTACTGAAAGGGCAAAACTGGTCAAAGATTGCATACGTTAAGATAAATGACAAATCTGATGATTGGCAGGTGGAAGCTGGCAGGGTCTAGTGATTAAAGGCACATATATTGTCAAAGTTTATGAAAGGAAAATTTGGGGGCCCGCATCCAGGGGTTTTAACAGGGGCCGGCGGCTGACCTGAGGGCACGTGAGACAGGACTATCTAGGCGGAGTGCCACCATCGGTCGGCGTGGATCGTGCAAGAATTAAGGGGTTTTTCAACCCCCCCCCCATGGCCGGAAATGGCATTTCTTGCAATGAGTTTAGCGCATTTATGAAAAATACATATGGGAACTTCCATAAAACGTTTTATGGAGACTTGTTCAACGATATCACATGTGAAGTGCTTATCCAGGGTTTTCCGGAGTGGTGAGGATTTAACCTGGGGGTATGTGTGACAGAATTTTTGCCCAAATGCGTTTGCTGCTAATTAATGAGCGGGATTACTATATACCGGAGGGCTTCAATGAGTTAGCGCATCTATGAAAAAAAGACTACCCAATTACCCTGGCCTGATCAGTTCATAACGTTAATGGTAGATGACCATTGGCAGTTCTTGCCCTTAATGGTAGATATTCAAACACTTGTGTTTTAACACGAAAACAAACGTTTGACGAGTCATCTTTTATTGCGGTGAGGATAGTTGTTTAATTTGGACAATCCAATCTTCCATGTGCACTCTTGGCGCAGTGGGTTATGGGAACACTCTTACTGATTACTTATTTGTAATAATCATGAATTCAAATCCAGTGTGTACAGATATATCTTTCAACAATATTCTCTCTCCTCTACAGCTTAATGAAAAGAAAATATAGTGTATGCAGGTCAAGAAAACAAAACCAAAACCTTCAGGATAAATTATGGTTCAAGAAAAGTTATTCCAGCAAGTTTCACTCTCATTATAGGTTTTTATTAGCCACAACTGTCGATGATTGTATGACATAGCAGAACTTGTTCTTGTACTGATAACTTTTGAAAATGATAGCCACATTGAAAAAAGATGCCATGCAATAGTATTTTGACAGATGGGGAAGCATGAGAAGAGTGATGGTTGGTCTAGACCTATGAGAGGGTTCTAAGGGAGGAGATGTCCCCACCTCAAACTTAGATGCAATCTAGTGCAATACTTTTAAAGTTCTTTTGAAGTTATAAAATGTTCTAGATTGGGATATGAAAAATTCCAAATGGTATGCCAGACTTCCTGACCCTCACTTCTAGACTGAAATGTGAGAAGTTAAAATTAAATTTCAGACTTAATGAGAATTTATTTTTCAATTACCAAGTATCCTGACAACCTGGTACAATATTTGGCATCTGTTATGTCATAAAATGTGCAATACTGAAATATGAAAAATTCTAACTGGTATTTCAGATTTTTCGACTATCGTGACTGAGTTTTTCTTCTTCTTTTTTTGAGGGGGGGACTTCCCCTTCCCAACCCCCCCCCCCCACGTGTATATCGACAATTCATTCAAATACACGTTCACCAACAGAATTTTTACCTCATTTCTCAGTCCTTTTTTTCCGGTAATTTGAAATTTTGTTGAGATATCTATGGTGAGGGAACGTGCGTCAATCCATTACCTTCATTTGTCCATCAACATAACACGGCAAGGATACTAGTCAGGCGAAGGGCTCGGAATTGTTGGCATTTGGGATGTGTAGATGAGTTTAACCTTGGTATGTGAACATCTGAACTGATCACGCAGCCTAGCGATTGCATCAGTCACTTACCAAAACTGTTGGTGACATTTGTAACAATCTCCCCCTACCATTCAAAGAGTGAGGCAAATCATTTCTCTTTTACGAATTGTGGGGGAGGCGGACATTTGATATTATGCCACCTATCGCCACCTATCGAAATGGGGGGAAGTGTCCCCTTGTCCCCCCCCCCCCCCCCAGGATTGATGTCCATGCTCCTAACTTAGCTGATGTCGAATAACTACTTACTATATCCTTAAGGAGATCGAGAAGGAAATCAAGAAGGAAAGTCTTTATGAAGAAATGATCGCTCAGCGAGGTAGAATCAGTTATAGACGAAACTATTTTTTACCATAATGTGACCCCGGGCCCAGCTTCACTATGTATTTAAGTGGAATGTCGGAGTGCTTTTTCCCTAAAATTTGGAGGCCTATATCATTGTCGTGAAACCTCTCGTCCAACTTGCGATTGTGATTGTTGTCATAATTTCAGAAAATAATTATTAGCTTCTTACCACTGAGAGTAGAAATAACTATATATAGCTATATATATTCAAAGCACCCAGCGATAGCATTAACCCCGACAGTTAGTGGTATGCTGATTATCATATGCACAGTAGTCATGGTTATATATGCATCCTTACCATTAACATACCATATAGCATAGCAAACACATTGAGCCCATTCAGCCCAGATATCACCCATGTGTGTGTCATTATGGGTAAAACGTTTCGATGGTCACCTATTTAGCATCTCTCTGCTGAAAATGATATTAGCAAATCATGTTTGCTTTTGAAGGTTGTCATCAATCAATGGACGTTGATTGCCTGAATGGCGGACTGTGTTTAGGCGGCATTTGCTTTTGTCCTCCTGACTTTGCAGCTCCTACTTGTGAAGCTAGTGAGTATTATTTGGTTATATATGTACGTCGGCCTTTGCTTCTACGGTTAAAGTGTGTAAGACCAAGAGTATGTATATTAGGCTTTTCATGCCATTTCTTTAAAATAAAATTCAAAATGAATGAAATATAGAAATACACAGTGAGATGTTTGTGTAGATTAAAAAAGATTGTTAAAGATCTTTAAAATCAGCCAAATGTAACTGCAGCAAAGACTCGTTGTTTATTATGGGTCCTCATTTTCAATTTTTCTGCGATTAATAAATGAGTGGAAATCACAACCAGTAAAACAAAAAGACTGCATTCACTGTTTCACAGCGAGCTTCTTCATAGACAGCTCCTTGCGAAACGCAGTTGCATGATTATCTTCATATTTCAAACTAATGACAAAGCATTAAGTTTATTACATCATCTACTAAACTGCATGTAAACTGCGCAGGCGATAACTTATTTTTATACTTTCAGAATTTGCCGCCTATTTAAATCCTATATCAATAACAGTGATGGAGGGAAACCTTGGAAATAGAACTGTTAACGTCCACGTCTGTCGACAACCAGCTACGCAAGAAATATCACTTCGAGGTAAGCAATTAGCATGTTTAACCTGCATGTATTTACTTACTGATGCCACGGCTATAACCGAGTCCACCACATCTGAGTCCGGACCAAGTTCGATTCCAGAGGCCCCAATTTCGAGTCCGTTGTGATCAGATATGGACAACCCAAAAGGGGGCCAGGAGGATTAAACCTTGTCACTGAGTGAATTTTATCTGCTGTGCTCACTGGTCTGGTTTTCTCTCCGGGCCGGAGTCGGACTCGAGCGTCACAGCACTAACGTTATCAAAGCTGTTCTCTCTCAATACAGGTATAATATTATCTTTACAAATGGAATAATTTCAATGTGACAGCAAATTCATTGGGTACGTAGCAACGAATCAAACAGTAACAGTTGGTTGAAATGTACACAGCATTGTGATGAATTCCATGTTCATTTGACTGTCTGCTAAGATAAGTAGATCAGACATTTCATGTCTACTAAGTAAACTATGATAATCCCACAGTTTAAGTTATTTTAAGCTGACTAAATTCCAATGCAAACTCGCTACGCTGATGTATGTGGCCTTTACAGCAAAACTTACAGTTGGATAGCAACATGTTTTCAAACGTTTTATCAGATTTTGTGTTTCGTAAAACCTCACTGATATTATTCCTGCAACACTGGTTTCTATTAACTTAAAGAAAGGCATGGCTGGTTGAATGCGAAATAGTTAGAAAAGTCAAAGATACTCGATTGACTAAGCTGGACATAGCTGAGAAGTGTTGTTTAGATCAAAACCGTCATCCTCAACAATCTTTTGATCATATCAATATCAATATCACAACTATCTTATTTTTTTATCTCGCTTTTATGCTTTTGCTGAAAAACTTCACTCTCTGCCATGCCTAACACTTCGAACGGTTAATCTTAATCTTATAGATCTTACAGCATCAATGTCACAAGGTGAATAAATCCTTTGTCTTTGTGAAGTTGATTACAGTTGACGACTTACATGAAATTTTACCTTATCTCCGATCGCCGATTTTGCAAGAAATTTGCAAGATGAGATAATCCGAAGAGATGGAAACAACTTATAAGTTCAAATGAATTTAATCAACGTATAAGGGAAATTGCGTGCAGTTACTATGCATGTCGTTGTAGAAAATTAGCTGCATAACATTTTTTCCTTCGAATGCACGAATTAAGTTTTCATATGATTCCCCCTTTTCCTTTCTCTGTTTCTAACCAGTTTGTAATTTACGTTTAACTTGTACCTATTTTTCGTTTTTGTGTTTGTTGCACATAACTATCATCATTTGGGAAAATGTTCGTATTGTGTCGCTGATGTCTGAATGTAGATGAAAGCAAACAAAATCTAGAGTATAATTGTTCTGTATGTCAGAGCTGCCTTCTGCTGTTAAATTTGCAAGTGCTTAAAGTTTAGCAAATCAGGAGGGTCTTGAACATAATCACTTGATATCAATTCCGTTTTGCAGTGTATACAAGTGTAATACCAAACTCTGCAGAAGTACACCTTGACTTCATCAACTATTTCGCCAATGCCTGGACACGAAGTCACTCTGACAGAAGGACAGACCTGCACACCTGTTGAGGTTACTATATTATCTGATTTGATTGATGAGGATGATGAATCTTTCCAATTGAATTTGATTCGGAGTGGATCAGATGTGTATATCGTACCTGGTCAGCAGTTAACTGTTATCACCATAACTGATGATGATGATCCTGGTAAGTAGAGGTCATTACGTTCGGTAGTGACATAGGTGGTACTGTATCTTGTACGAAACTAGCCACTAAGATCTTCCTTTTGCCTGGCAAATCTTTAAAGCAAGTGACCTCTATTTTCTTGGTCATTTCGTAAACCACAAGTCTGATGTAATATCACATTGATAATCATGTTCTGTACGTTCCAGCCAAAAATAACAATGGTGTGATGAAAATTGTCCATAAAGGTTGTCGCTGAAACTTGAAGTAGAGATCCCAGATGTTAATTTTCTTGTAGATAAATTTTATTCTGAATAAATCCAAATTGTTTCCCTGTTTCAAACGACACATTTTCATACCCGACTAGCTCTTCCTAAACCATGCTGTCGACTCAAAGCATCCCAGTTTATTGAATTAAGGGAAATCTGACCTATTACGAAGACGGAAAGCATCAGAAGAACCCCAGTGTGTCTCGGAACCGAAAATGGCATTCTTATGTTCTTTTCAGAGATGTCTCAAACAGTTGATAAATTTATAACATAGTGTTGGCAAGACTATACCACGATTAAACATATGGACATGTTCATGAAATGGGCATGAAAGTTTATTTCTTCAGGTGAAGGAACATTTTTTGTGCAGTCATTGTATATGGAGTATAAAATGTGACGGTAAAGTAGTTGGGCTATACCACCCTCATTTTTGTAAAAACTTTACATGAGGTGGATGAAGCTGTTTAAGAAACGAAAACTCTTCTCAAGTATCTTTGAGTTTTTTTTTTCCCCAGTGTTTATTTCATGAAAAAAAAAAACGCTGACGACAAGAATGAATAAATTTTGCATCATGGTATCATGTGATCACAAACCCTGAGTGGATGATGAAAGGAATGGCAGAGTGACAGATGGATGTGTAGTTGAAAGGCATATTCGTCAAGTAATGGAATAAGAGATAAGATAAGTATGTAATGAAAGACAACGCCATATGCTAAGCAACTTGCAAAAAGTGATATTTGGCTGAATAATCTATTTAATTGTGACTGACACTCATATTCGTTCACAACGATGTATTGTCATTATTTGCAAAATCGGCTTAATATTCCATATCAATGACGTAGAAGCGGAACAACTTCCTCCAAAGCACGTCCTCGAAAATAGGTCCTGGTGACACCTACACACTGCAACTTCGGCACAATGGAACGCAGTATCGTACTCCTGTTTCTAACAAACATGGTTAAAAACGATTTCGCACTATAAATCACTAAACATACGAATGTAGAACTCAAATTACTTGAGAGAATATAGTTCAAATATACGTAATAGATGCTACGCAGAGACCATGTATGCAGAAAGTATGTGGAGACTACGCTGACCTTTTCGACTGACAATAATCAGTGGCGGAGCTAGAAATTTCAGTCGGAGCGAAAACGGCTGGGGTGCTGTATAAAAGAAATACCTACCTTCTTTAACCTGCATAATAAGCAGGCGGGCAAAAAGAAAAATATATTGAAATGGGTCATGAGTGCCCGCTCATTCGTCAAATAGTTGACTCATATCTGCATTATACATCCTCTTTCATTTATTTTAAGAGCACTTGGCAAATACTGCATTTGAACATATCTGTAGTCCCCGATTTTTTCATTGGGGCAGTGGAATTACGGGATTTTATAGTCAAGAGACTCTGTACGTGCGCTGTCAGTGGGGTAGTAAGATTTTTTCTTAATGGACCTGAGACACGAACGAGGGGTCATCAAAGTATGTGATACAGTGTCGTACGGAAATTCCGTATGCCTCTTTTGCATTAATACACCCAGAATTTTGGATTAGGGATCGGATAAATTACATAGTTTGAAGATTGTATCTGGGCTCCGTTTCGAGCGGAGCGTACCATAAAGAAAAATACATGAAAATACCCCTACACTGAACAAAATAAATTGCCCTTCCCATGCTCAGCACCTATGTTCCACGATATGGTACTATCAGTGCTTTCTTGATAACCTCCTGACATTGTTAAATTGTTGTATTGACTGTAAAGTCTGATAAAATTGTACATGATGTACATGAACTTGGACAATTTGTACATTTCTTCATCGTGAATACTCCACTTGATTGAATTTTGAAGGCTGAATATAAGCGGACACTATCATTATTTGATGGATGCAAATGGCACTGAAGTATGCTAGCATTTTCCTTAGCGTTTGCCTCAATTTTTATGATTATTATGTTTTTCTTTCATTTCCTTGTCTTTTTTTCAGTGAAAAGTTGAATAGGGAGCACTAGTCTGAGGGGGGAGGGGGCGAAACAATCTTTAACCTGTGTAAAAATGCAGCTCATTGAATGTTTTGTTATCTCTCAGTTCACTTTCTAAGAGATAACAAAACTGTTCACTATATTTCTTTGTGCTTACAACATTTTATAATCGAGTTAGATTCTTCCTTGTAAATTTGTTCTGAACAAACCCACTAAATTTAAGCCTTGAACAACAATTATCTCGGACTGTAATGGTGGATTAAATATGATAGATATGTTCTTCTTTAAATAGTCTGAAATGTTGAACTTCATAGATAAAGTGTGAATTCAATAATAGTAGTAGACTTTGAAAATTGGCAATGCATGATGATATGAAGCAATTTTCCTATTTCGGCCTTGTGCTGGGTAAGATGCCAGTGAAAGTTAAGTATGATGTCAAATAAAATAAACATATAAAGGAATGAACAAAATTAGGTCAGAGAGCAAGCACGATTTGACAACAGGATTGAGACATGGATGGGACTGAGAATGGGCACGAGTGTAGTTGGAATCAAGTCTGGAATTGTATAAACTTTGGACGTGCCATGAGGTTTAGATATTGACTTTAATTTTCTAGATGATGATTGCGCATGTTACCGTGATCATCATCAAAACCACGATGAGTTTTGCTTTCTTTTTAACTAAAATGGTTATGTTGCACTTCGCAGATGTTGATGAATGTACCATGAATACTCATTCTTGTGATAACAGTACTTCAGATTGTCAGAACCTGATTGGAACTTACCAGTGTAGTTGCAAAGATGGCTTCATTGGTGGTCCATACACTCCACCAGACCAAAGCAACTGTACAGGTACGATCTTGTCACTTAAACATTGTGCGTAGTTACGTTGTGTAATTGTAGACGTCAACAGTCTAACTCTCACCTCATAATCGAGCTAGATCGTATTCCTTGTAAATTTGTTTGTTCTAACAAACCGATTACATGTAAGCCTTCAACAACACCTATCTAAGAAAGTGATGGTGGATTTAATATGATAGATATGTTCTTTTTTAATAGTCTGAAATGTTGAACTTCACTAGATAAAGTGTGAATTCAATAATAGTAGTAGACTTTGAAAATTGACAATGCATGATGAAATGAAGCAATTTTCCTCTTTTGGCCTTGTGCAGGGTACGATGCCAGTGCAAGTCAAGTGTGATGTCAAATAAAACTTACAAGCACGTACATATAAAGGAATGAAAAATGAAGAAGATTAGGTCAGAACACAAGCACGATTTGAAAACAGGATTGAGACATGGATGAGACTTAGAATGTTCACGAGTGTAGTTGGAATCAAGTCTGGAATTGTATAAACTTTGGACGTGCCATGAGGTTTAGATATTGACTTTAATTTTCTAGATGATGATTGCGCATGTTACCGTGATCATCATCAAAACCACGATGAGTTTTGCTTTCTTTTTAACTAAAATGGTTATGTTGCACTTCGCAGATGTTGATGAATGTACCATGAATACTCATTCTTGTGATAACAGTACTTCAGATTGTCAGAACCTGATTGGAACTTACCTGTGTAATTGCAAAGATGGCTTCATTGGTGGTCCATACACTCCACCAGATCAAAGCAACTGTACAGGTACGATTTAATCACTTAAACATTGTGCGTGATTACATTGTGTATATTGTTGAAAAATTGTATCATTGGAAAGGACACCCACACTCAACGTCATAGAAGGAAGGGGTTTACGAGTCTAAATCTCACCTCATCCTTCTGTTTATCATCGGGCTTGGGGCGCTTAGAGCTTGGAGGTCAATCTCATACACCTCTTAGCCAGCTCAGAAATTGAAGGAATGATGACTTCACTTCAAGACTACTAGTAACAGACTAGTGAGACAGTTGCCGACAGAAGAAAGAAAAAATGAAGCAACATAGTCACGTTATTTCATACTTTAAGGGTTATCCTATTATAATTTATTACACTTTCATGAGCTTCGAATTTATGAGATTGCGCTTCTTTCATTTAAAGGATTATTAATTATCATTACATGGTTGATGAATAAAAGAAAAACTAAAGAAATCGGTGTTCCTCAACAAGTGAAAGTTTGGTATTGCAAATGCAATTGACTTTTATATATTTAGGACTGTATGACAGGCTAACGCATATGTTAAGTGAAATGAAATTAGTATCATAGGTAATCATTTTTCCCTTGAAATGCTAACAAGATATGATAGATTTCCTTTTATACAGTATGTGATTTACAACCGATTCGTTATACAATTGTTTAATATAAATCTTTGCACATTCCATGTTGCAATGATACCACAATAGTTTTCTCCATGTGACCTACCATTTAAAGATAAAATCACAGTTAAACACCCCTGCAGTTTTAATTAAAATCAGCGATGTATGGAGACAAGCATCCAGCACTTTTTGAATGCATTTCTTTTACTAGAGGATATTTCACCGCCTGTTATTGAAAACTGTCCAAGTGATCAATTTACCACTGTTCCTTTGGGTAATACAAATGGTACTTCAAATTGGAATGAACCAACTGCTTCTGATGACTCTAGTGGTGCACTAATGTTGTCCAGGTCACATACTCCAGGTTCATTTTTCCCAGTTGGTACAACTGCCGTGAACTACACCTATGAAGATCAAGCAGGAAACCAAGCAGTTTGTACCTTTAATGTGACTGTACAAGAAGGTAATCGTTATGTTGCCACGTTTTAAATAACACTTTTTCATTTGACTTTCTAATGCTTCCAATTGAAACGTCTTCACACCACCTTAAGTAAGACTTATGTGGTTATTCCGATAGTTAAATCAATCTCCTGTACTCAGATTTGCTCTTGAGCTTATCACTTTTTAACAATACATGAGTGACACCATGAATATGACGAATATGTCAAAGTCAGTTTGGCCAGTAGAAATAAATGGAACCTAGAACACCATAATACTCTAAAAGTGAGGACGAATCTGGACGAAGTTGTAGACAGATTCACTGAATGTGATTAAATCACCCCTAAACTACGTAATACACAAAATTTACTCTCCTATCAATCCAGAGACTGTAACAAACGGGCTTATTTTCAACTTGGATTGGACTGTTTTTCTATAAAAGGACACTTAAAATTGCATCAGCACTCGGAAAAGAATCATTAGCCAAATCATTATTGTAATTTTTTTTTCTTCTTTCAGAGGGTTCAGAATTTTTAAATTTACATCGTTGGCAAAATAGTAGCCCATTGTAAAATAGGTTATCAAGGTATAAGCCATTGTGATTTAAGAAACACTTACCAACCATCTCTCTCCTTAAAATGTGAGCAACAACACTTCAAGAGTGAACAATAGCTCATAAAATGGACCATTTTAGGTCACCATTTTAGTAATGTTGTACTAAGTATCTGGATACGACTGACCCGAGTAGTTCTATTAAACAAATTTAGTGTCAAACAAATTCAATAATCAATAAATTGAATTGTTGTAAATAAACTTATTATCAAATTTGCAAAAAAGATGAACGACAAATCTTTATGTTGATTAAAATTCCTGGCAGGTGGATTAATTTTTAGAAATCATGAAGTTATGCAAACATTATTGTATGTGTGTCATGTGTAAATACTTGTTACATTTTGCACACACATTGTAAATATTGTCCATGTACTTTGCAAGAAATAAACAGTACAAATCAAACAAATATTATATTATTAGATTGTTATTTAACGAATATTATAGCTTATCGTATTGTTTGCAACTACATCCATCATCTGCTCCTCCGTTAATGTGTTGTCAACACCTTTAGTTATTCAGGCAAATTAGTGTCTCACAGCTGTATCAAAAGAAATGTTGCCACTGTGCAACACTCCACGTATTTTTTTTTTTCATTTTTCTCAAATTTGTAAAGACGTATCTCAAAACCGGTAAAAGATGCAAACATAAAATCAACGTATTTTCACTCAATTGCCATTTCAGTTCTATTTTCTCTTGAAGCTCCTGAGTGAAGGGTGCTTTCTTCTAGATTTGTGTCACACAACACTTAAAAAATCATGAGGTTCTCATAAATCCCTGAAAATTTTTTATAGTTGCCACTCTTTTCTCATCTATAATCTCATTTACGTTTAAACTAAACAAAATCTCAGCGTGATTTTCAGCCTGTCTTTCGAATCATTGATCAGTTTTCTCTCTGTACTAAATATAATCAAATGCAGGAACGATGTGCATTCATAAGTCCCTTACATTATGAATTATGGCATCGTTTTCACTGTTGCCAAGAACCATATTTGAAGTGCAACCATGTAACTATATCACAGAACTTTCGTTTTCACTGTTGCCAAGAACCATATATGAAGTGCTACCATGTAACTATATCATAGAATCGACAACTGCTGGACTGCATCAGTATAAAGGTAACCACATGTCGTTTGCTCCTTTAAAACGTGCTGTTACAGTTGCGTAGCGGTTGTGGTATTGCGCACGCAGGTGTTTATGCCGTTAGAAGCTTACGTGGTGAAGCGCAGTATTAGATCTTGAAGTAATTCTAATATTCAACACTTCCTCCTACAACGGGCAATCTGAATCACTGATGAAATCTACAGCTCAGCGTACTTTAGAAGAATGGGAATGCAAAACGATAGGGATGAGGTTTGCAACTCCGAGAATTGCTTACTTGTTACAACACTGGAGGGTAGTCACCGTAGCCCGATATCAGACTCATTATGTAGCACATTTAATCAAAGGAACTCGTTTTTGTTTTATTTTTATGAAGATCAACATGCATTTGTTCGGGAATTTAACGTCATTAGCATTGTAGTGCACTTGTGTAAAGATGGGAAACATCTGAGTACGTAAGCTCATTATAGAATGTTTATTGTAAGGAAAGAGGTAGTACACACCTGCAGACCACAATGTGCTTTTGTGCATTTTCTTTGTTACAGATTGCACTGTTCTTAACCCAACTATACAATGTGATGCCAGTATGTGTACATGTAATGAACAAATTTGTGACTCACAGACCGGTAGATGTGAGGCGTCGTGCAATATTTTCCAGTGTCCGGCAGGTATCTGCAGTGTTGAGATTTTATGGTATTTTTGTTGTTACTAATGAAATCGCATGTTTCAGTTTCATTGCTTATCAACTAAAACACGTACAAAACAACAACATATCATTATGTCTGTTCTCCGTGTGTAAATATGATGATTCTGGCGAAAGATGAATTTTAAGAAGGGAATTCCTCCAGAAAACGTTCAAGTAGACAGTACGACGTGTATTGAATACATTGCGACAATAATTCCAAATACCTGTTCCATTGATGTGCCATGCAAAGTAAAGGAAAAAAAAAAAACAGTAGGTTTAAAGTCTTTTGTGCAAGGAAAGTTTGTTCCTATGAGGCACTATCTAGAGTTTCCATTGTAAGTTATGTACTGAATTCTCATCACACGACTAAATTAATATCATGACAGTATAGATTTTGAATCATAATATACCAGGAATGTAAATTATATTCTTGTGTGGATTTGCCCTTTACTGAACAATACTCAAATATAATCATGACACGTACCTTGTAAAATAAGATTATTGAATGCACTTTTTACCTTTTTGCCCCCATATGACAGCCATTGGGGAATTAAGAGAGTACGTCATAGGAATATCGAAAAACTGAGTAGTACTGTACCTCTTTGCAATACGTTAATGCCAATGGTATTTCAGTTCATGAATGGTATTTGCCATTTACCATTCAGTTCATGAATGGTAACTGGCAATGGCATTTTAGTTCAGGTCATAATTTCAAGAGAACTTGGTTTCAAGGTGTCACAGACTATGAAGGTGTTGAATTTTATCAAACCGACTTAACAGTAGTTGGGTAGACAACCTAGATAACCGCGCTCTTCGAAAACGCTAAATTCAGTGAGTCATTATTGTTTAGTTTGTGATGGATTTAATGCCATAGATCTGTGATGCTCTGTGAAAGGTGTTTCGCTGGGAACTTCGCTTATGTCTTTCCCCTCCTCAGCCAAACTGTCAATGACGTTGGCAATCGTAGGTTGTACGCCAGCCGTGAGTGATCTCTAGTGATTTCACAGTGCATCTGCCATTATCCTCTCAAGATTGGGGGAAGTAGACAACCCTGTCTTTCTCCAACATGCGTTCTTAGCCATAGCCATTTGATGGTGAAAATGAAAAGGACTGAAATAAGTTGGAATTTTTTATACAGTTGTTCAATGGTCTTGATAATATGACCCATGTTGCTGCAACATTGTTGCGTTCTATCGGGGCATCTTGCCAGAATGATTTTGGATGAAGAAGTCTGTCTGCTGATTTGCAATGACGGATTCCGCCGGTGGAATTGGTGGATTGACTATTGTTTTCAGGTTGACTTATAAGGTTCGTTGTGAGTCAATTTACAACAGTCATTCTTTTCTTAGGAAAGTGTTCACTAGATATTGTGTCTAGGGTCTGGCCATAGTTAGACCTGTTTGTCATATCTTGTCACATATCGTTTTCTTTACCCAAAGGTGATAATATGAATGTCTAATACTTTCTGTCACACGTTCATCGAGTATAGTATTCACTTTACTTGTGTTGTCAATAATACAACATATTTACCTTAACCTCAACAAGATAAACAGGCTGTTACTTGTATGGCAGACTTGTCACTCTGTTTGAAGAATTCACATCGAAACTTACATTAGTTCAGAAACGACTACATTGAAATATAACACAATACCAATCAGTTTGTTATGTGCAAATTCTTCAAGAATCTTTCAGCTCTTTGTGACACATATGATAATGAAACGATTGACAACTGTATATGTAGAATTTCTCTTTTGGCCTGAGAATTATCAGTTGACTTGTATTACGAATGACTACATTAGTGTTGGTGCTGTGGTTTTTAGAGGACATGTCTGCAATATTTTTATTCTGCAGTTATTGCAAGTCAAAGTTTATCTCAAGTAAACCCTAACTCATCAGTTGAGATCAGCTGTATCTTAGAAGGATCAACTGCTGTTGTTACAAGGCTGGACATTATACTCTCAACTTCAGGGATGTCAATACTTGACAGTGGAATTGTTAGTGTACCACCTCCAGTGATCACTGATGGCAGGAAGGAAGCAAGGTTTATTGTGAACAGAGTGCTTGAAGATGATCAGTTCTTTTGCGTCCTGTCACAACTTCTTGTTATTTCAGCAATCAATGTCACTGGCTTTGTGCACGGTAAGTAGCCTAGGTATTTAGTAAGTTGCATCCATTTGACGAACCTGACAGAGAATACCAAATTTTGAGCATTGTGATTAGTCCATATTTTGGCAATGATATCAATTCAATCTCTAAAGTCTGCCAGTTAAGGTCATTACCTATTGGTGTTAAAGTTGTTCACTTTCTCCGATATGATGAGATAAGCATGAACTATTGTCTGAATATGAAACAAACATATGTAATATCAAATTAAATAAGAAAATTTCATTTGGATTTTATCTGATGCCACTGTTGTGGTAAAAATACATATTGTCTGTCTCAGTACCTGCCTATGTAAAATCATTGCATGTCTTATGTGTGATATTTCATACAATTATTTATTTTTTTCATTGGCGTTAAAATTCTCTCATATGCTGAGAAAGGAGTTACAATGTTTCCTGAATGGAAAGATATCAATTTCCACAAACGGTTTGTCATTCGCATTTATCTCATGTCTCTGGTTGTGGTAAAATAGAATACATTCTTAGAAGTATATGTTGTAACAGGTAATTTACTTGCTAGTTACCTGTTGAACAAGTGATGTACACGTTGTAACAGGTGCAGTACCTGTTACAACAATTATCTCAATACATAGCATGTATGGAGGTACTGTCACGCTAGCTGAACGTTCTGGTATTCTTTTAAAATGGTGTCTGCAGCAAACTTTCCCAGCATGCTTCTTTTCATGTAAGCAAAATACATTACTAGTTGAGGGGTAAAACATATGTTTAATAATTTTGCAAATTATTGACTAAAAAGGCGTGTGAGACACGGAAAAAGTTGAACTACGTTCATCGTTCTGCCCATCGTTCTGTTAGCCTACCTTAGAAGCCCTAGCGAGGGAACTGTGGTCACCTTTACACATCAGGCTTGGAAAGTTATTACTTCATGTTGGAATTAAATGTGATACATTACGTACTGACTTTTGTCATACATCGCTTACTTCGTTTGTGTTGCAAATGCACACATCCTCAATTAAACTTGATATATGTCAAAGTCATGGCATGACAAACAAAAACAACAAACGAACTTAAATTTTAACTTTGGTTTCTCTGATAATCGTAACCTCTGAATTCATTGTGTTCTGTCTATGTGTCGTGCATCATCTTCTAAATACAATAGGCTATCAAATGAAGGCAAGCTTCCACACAAGTATCACATTTGCAATGCACGTATAGCTCGTTTATGACAACAGGCCTGCTGTTTTTTGTTCAGGTCAACTTTTTCAAATTGACTCAATTTTTCTGTTCTTTCGAAAAGAACAGACAGTTACGGTTCTTACTTATTCAGGTTCACTTAGTAATAACCCAATCACAATCCATATTGGAAATCAAATACATTACAGGGAAGAAAATATATATACAAAGACCATAGATGTCACCTCCCACCTCAATTCAGAGGGGGGAGGAGAAAAGGGAATATTAGATCACAACGAAAATGTGTTCTTACATATTTAATGGAACAAATAGCAAACAACCATATGTATTGAGATTGAGCGACATTGCTGTTCTAGTTATGATTACCCTGGCATACCAGTCATTCTAACTTGCAGGAATGTGCCTTAATGTGTATGAGCGTGTTTTGACTCTCGAACCATTTGGCTTAAACACTTATCTGGCATGCCGATATGACACATTGAATGCAAGACGTCTACTGTTTTTTTTTTTAGTTCAGATGAAAGGTCATTTCAATGCGACGAGCATCAACTTAAAAAATCATTGAAAGCCCAATATCTCATGAAGTGAATCGTGAACTGACGATGTAGTTTATGTTGTTGTACGTACCACAATGTTCATATATATTGCGATATATAAACTTGTGAATCGCAATATTTCAAAACTGGAAGCTTTAGCTGTTTGGTATTTAGGTGTCGTACAAGCCCAATATTGTGGTCGAGAACAGAGGTCATTTCCTTCAGCAGTGATACACTCACAAAATTATGTAATCACTAAATTTGAAGAAGAAAGCTTTGAACTTAGTACACATTCGTAGTGCCTCACGAACGAAAGGCTCATTATATTGGTAATAGTAATATAGGTCGATCACTTGAGGTCTATAGGGATCAAATTTAAAAAGCTTTGTAACCCAAATCTTCAGAAAGGAATCTTGAACTTGATCATGTCCTCATTTACAGGTAAGAACTCTACATTGAGCGAAACATGCCTCTTGTTTTATGGAGTTCATAACTCACGTAGGATTAGAATGCTGAACAACCATTAGCAGTACCTCAAAAGGAGCGTATGTATAACTTCATACTTTATTTTTTCATACCGCCATGTTTTGGAAACATTATGTAAAACTGCTACTGTATTAAATTAAAAGTTTGGTAACATCATCAAAATTACACTGCATTCTTCCATTCTGCGGGTTTGATTTATCTGATTTGTGCAGCAATCCCAAACAGTTGCAGTTCCAACTGTGTAAACTGATAACATGGCCTTAATGATACTTAGACATTGCAAAGCATGTAACAGTGGTACTTTTCCTTGATATAACACTACAGAGTTGCCATATATCAGAGACAAACCAAATGAGGCAGCCAGGTCCAATACTTCAATAACTATTTCATGGAGGTCCTGGGATGAAAGTTTAGATGTTGGTGATCCTCCCATTGTCGCTTACATTCCATACTACAAAATGAATACATCTCAAGATTGGAATAATGGAACAGTGATAACAACTGATAAACCATTAGAATATACAGCCTCAAATCTGGAGTCAGACAGACATTATACGTTCAGTGTAGCAACAGTCAGGGAAGGCGAAGGTGGAGAGGGACCCAGAGGTCCACCAATAACTATCAAGACACTCTGTACCGGTAAGTTGCTTCATGCAATCAAAGCACAAGACTTTAGTCATGCACTCCATTAACTGAGCAACCCCGATAGCACACTTACGTCGAGACAACATATAGTTGGCGACGGTTGGTGTTGGTCAAGTTTGGTTGATGGTAATTGGGCCAACATTTTTGACCTTCGGTTTAAAGGTGTTGACCTATTGTTGTACCAACAAATAATACTCAACAGTGGAAGTGCGATATTGGGTTCCAAAGCCAGACAAACATTCTCATGAAATTTACTTAATTTGTACTAATCTTCAGTTTCTTTTTTTAGAAATAAAAATTGTGGATGTGTATGTTTTGTGGCTTATTATAGTTGTATGCTAATAATATTTTAGTCGTAAACTGTTAGGGGCAATATTGTTTGTTATAACTAGTCTGAACGACATCCATTCACCACTGGAATTTATTAAAAAATACAACATGCAAAAAATGTACTTGTAAGTTATCGATATTTTCCAATAGTTTTCACTTCAGTGATCTTTAACCTTCTTTGTTTAATATTTCTCTCCTAAAATGCAACTGCAGGGACAGGGGTAAAATTGTAAAGCTGGAGATTAGATTTTTACACTAAAGTGTTGCTTGTTGCATTTTATTTAATATTTGAATTTTAAAAAGTATTTGAATTTTCTACAAAAATTTTCTAGAAGAAAGTTTCTAGAAAAATGTTTAATACATTGTACATTTGTACCAGATTTGATCTTATTAATGACCACAACGTTTACAAGAGAAGAGATATCTAATAAACATTTTTATCAAAATGTTCAGCTTTCTTCTTTAATTTAGCTGAGTGTAAAATGTCATGGAAGATGTGATTGGTTCAAACTGTGTCTTAGAGAAACCTAAGAAAACGATGAATCAAAATCAAACACAGCAATCTATGCACTTTATTGAATATTAACAAATATCCTTTTTCTATTATAAGATACTGAAGATGATTTGATTCCTTTGAACGGAATGATGAAGGCAGTAACCCTTGCTACTTCATTAAATAATGAGATTCCGGGTTTTCAAGTCTTCTCAATTAATCCTGTTTGTTTCCTTATCAGTCTCACCAGAATTCGTTCCATCTAGTGTTTCTTCAAGAATAACGCCTTTCAATGACGTGTCTGTTTCATGGAGGGTAAGACCAGTTGATAATGTTAGTAGTTATCATATAACGTTGTCCGTGCACCAGACATGGTGGTGGATTAGAACGGACGGGCGAGCCCTTCAGCAATATGTGTGAGCAGGGTGTACATTTTAAGAGAAAAAGTCGGAAAGATAACATGTGTGGACTTGTACAAAGTTACAGTTAAATAACTTAAAGAGGGGAGATGCGTCGAGTCATACAACAGGTAACAGAATGAACGTAGGAATCGACTGACCAAGAAACACACAATTACACAGCACACGAAAACTTTTAATATCATAAGCAGAGACATAAACAGCTGCCACGAAATTAGCACATCAATACAACTTGCAAGGGACAACGTATTTAAAAACATAAAGAATACCTCACTAGCTGAAATAATACGTTAAAAATTACTCTTACAATAAGAATGGAAAACCACTAAATAGTTCAGGAGACAAAAATTAGAAAACATCCACGTTGAACAGTGTCAAAAAGGTGTATTTCACTGTTGGTAATGTGCGACCAGCTGTCTTCACTGGCTCAGTTTGGTGGTTTGAATCATTGGGTCAGAAGTGAATGTGGTAAAATAGTATGCATGCCTAAACTTTTTAATTATTTGTATTATTTTTTTAAAAGTGTCGTATGCACCAATTTCACCTGTGAAATAACGTTTGTTTTGGGTTAATCTAAGCTTGGATTGCCTCATCAGGAGGCGTGAGGAGATCTTCATGTTATTTCAGGATCATTTTGGTTCGTTTTTAATGTGTTCAGATGGTCCTGGATAGTGAATCCTCAATGATCTTAAATCTCATATTACACCATCCCACAGTTAACATGTATATGCACAATCAGGGATTGTTGATAGAGAGAAAGTTCAACATAAAAAACCGAGAATGCAGTCCAATCCCTCGTCAAGAGACCTTCATTGGGGGTCAATGTCCAACGTCATTAGAGTGTCTTGGGAATGGTATCACTTGTTTTGAAAACGGTCTGTTCAGTGATGGTATATCAGGGACTCCCAAAGTCTGTGAATATCTCTATTATCGAAAATATATTAGTACTGGGCCATTGAACAAATTCACGTATCGTATCCAAGGAACAAAAGGACTTTGGAGTTCAAATGTAAAATATCTACAAACAAATACCAGTTCGTCAACATCACAGATGATCTCCAACGATCATGTTATCAAAATATTTTAGGTTTCTCTAGGGATCTTCCTTTCACGATTCCAATGAGTAGTCACAAAATTTTGGTGAGGTTGAGTCATTGACAGGAGCCAGATTGAAAGGATAAAATTACTAATCTACCACATTGTTTGCTCTGGTTTACTCAGCATAGTGCTAGGTCTCAGGAAAAGCTTAGTAATCTAGGCTAGGTCTTAGACTTCTATAGGAAGAGTTAGGAATTTCCTTTCCCATCACTTAGAATAACATCGCTTGTAATGGTATTCACATACCGTTTGAAGGGTAAGCAAAACATGGTCACAAGTGTGATCCAAGTACTGGACCCACTGGTAGGACTGGTGACTGATTAACAACTGGAATGTTTTAATTAGCATGTATGCAAAAATACAATCAGCTAACGCAAGTAGCTTATTAATATATGAAAATGTATCATTTCTTTCCATTATTTCGTTATATAACATACAGCCTCCAGTGAATGTGAACTGCAGTACTGGAATTACTCAGTTCACTATCTACTATGAAATAAATGGCGACAGTGGGACCAGACAAGAAGCGGGAACAACCGATTGGAACCACTCTTTCTTTCATAGTAGATGGATCTTTACTTGAATCAGGGCTCACGTATAACTTTTATGTGACTCTTACCACAGACCAGGAAAGTGATATTGGTGAAGGTAGCAGTGGTAGCCAATTGGCGTTTAGAGTTGACAGTAAGCTGATGATATGCAGATCAATGGCTGTTACAATGTGTTAACTAATATGAAAGTACCCTGTTACTGTGCAATTATTTTCTCAACTCTTTTTTGAAGGATGAAGCACATCAATGCAAAATTAGTCTTGACATCAGACTTCTGGCAAATGACAATTTATTGGAAATAGTGTCAATGGTATGCCGGACCCATATATTTAGCTACTTGTAGTGACATGTATTACAAAGTAAGTATAGGCTGTGTAAGTAGTTGTTATTCATGCTCAATTTGTGATAAGTACGAAATTGATACTACGAATGAAAATAATGAAATAAATGATAATAATTAATAATAATAATAATCTAAATTAATATTACGAATAATACTGCAGACCACTTTTTTCAAGAATTAAATGAGCCTACCATAACTATCATAATTTTTTTGCCATTGCAAATCCTGCTTTGGTATCTCTTTGACTAATGATCTCATAGTGAGTCCTCATCTACGAAACAGTATTCCCTTACTTCAACACACCAAGTGTGTGTAGAAACGTAATAAAGAGCGATGGAACATGCAGCTAACCAGTCAGAAAAGTCTTCTAATGTGAAAGAAAAATAACAAAAATCACTTTAGTGTTTAGATTATTGATTACAAATTCTGTCACCACAGACATGGAATTAGGTAAGTCGCTTTGCTGCACTTTTAAGGAGAGTCTTTTTACCCTATGGTTAGGTTTATAATGTGAAGCCATACTTTTTGCTGCTATTTCACAATTTATTTTTTGGTTTGCCATTTCAGTAATTATGGAAACGGGATCTTTTGCTGTTTATCTTGTTGCCTTGGTGATTCCAATACTGCTATTGTGTATTGTTGTGGTAATCATATTCAGAAGGTAAGATATTTAACCAACAGGACAAGAATGAAGTAAGATCATTTCTTAATTGAGGAGGTTTATAGTTAAGTTAGTCTTACAGGTTGTTTGACCAATTAATTGAGTACTAATATGATAAAAATAGTGTGATAATATGTACATCGAGTTGCGGTTGTGAAACACATTACACTTCTTTTGTTCTTGTTCAAATCAATGTCTGTAACGTGACGTGTCCTAGTACGTCATAAAATGTCCATCAAAATTATTAAGATATTCACTAGAAACGTTTTTTTTAAAGTAATATAAATATCAGGTGCCTCTCATTTCTATTTTAGTATATTTTTTAAATTATATGATTGTAATACTTTAAGAAAAAATCGCTCATTCCAGTTTATGTCTGTCTTTGTTGAATCCTGTCATTGCAATTTTCTTTTCAGACGTCAGAGGAAGACTCCGACCAACACCTACTTTAACGGTGCAGAGGATGCAAAATATGATAATGCCAGTAAGAAACTTGTTTAAAGTCATCTTCTAAAGAAGAGAATGCAGATACATGTAGTGACTTTAGGCTTACGTAGGGATTATTCTGCAATATTTTCTCATGTTTTTAATGCGTAATTATCTTCAGTTAGTGTTTTACAGTGCCCGTAGATCGGTTTAAATATTCTTTAAATTCATTACTGAAAAATGGATTTCACTTTCAAATACCTTTGGAAGTTTGGATTGGCTATACCTTTTGAATAAACATGAGTCCTATTTAGTTTCATTAGAAGAATATGCAATCAAACTTGATATATTTGGTAACCTCCTGTGTCGATCATGTTATTTATTAAAACTGTAACCATCACACAAAGCACGCGTTTGACAAAAACTAGGAAACTTCATTGAACATAAAATATGCAGGTCTTAATAAAATGCCTTCACCTAAGTCAAATGAACAATAACATGATCTTTAATGTAATTCACAGGAGTGACTGATGATTATGGAGATTACATATCTCTGAAAGGTCAATCCAGAAATAAAGGAGCCAAAACACGTCAAGATGTCTCGCAAACAGCAAGTTATGAAAACATCGCACACGATGCAGATGTCACATCTGTTACAGCTAAGTCACAGCGATCAAGAGAGAGGGAACCGAGTATATACATGTATGATGATGTTAGTGGTAATGAAGGTGCCCGGAATTTACCTAGTGTTCCGGAATTGAATCAACAGAGACAATATGGGTCAGAATACCGAGTCGATGAAATGTTTAAAGAGTACGCAGGAGTTTACTTTAATACTCGCAATCTTCGCAAACCCTCACCACCAGCACCGATGAAAGTGACTGACTTTAAGAACTTTATGAAACGAGAAAGGTCAGAAGTCATTCTAGAGATTATTCAGCAGTTCATGGTGAGTAACACACACATGATAATTCACACCGTGCGTCACTTGGTAACAGCCCAGATAGCAAAAATATGATAGTAAATTACGTTGGCCCAACGGTTGGGTGTTTGGTTGCAGGGGGTTGAGCCAACATATTAATCCGGCACTGAGCCAAAGTGTTGCTAATAGTCATCGTAACTACATTTTGCCAACGTTGGGCCATGGCATACATTGCCAATACAAATGGTGTTAGCAATACCTTTGTATCAACTGTTACTTTTCTAACATTCCACCAAATACTGAATGTAAAATGTATGTTTCCGGTGTTCAGCCCTCGTTTCAACAGTCAGTAGGTTGCTAAGGATAACGTATTAGTGTCTGCAACCTACTTGACAATGTGGTTCCCAGAGCCTTGCATAAACAGGCCATTCACATAACCACAATTATCACCTGAAACTTCAGGGGTTTTCTGATTACTCTTCACCTAAGCAATCTAGTGTGGTCATGCTTCCTGTTCAAGAGTTCTTATGTATCTACTGTTGCTAACAATCGCACTGGTATAAATACAAAACTTATCACGATATACACAGATCACAACTCCTCAATTACTCAACAACAGAATCAATGATTTTACACAAAACCTGTCTACTCATGTCAAGCATATTGTAAATCAACAATACATTGGACTGATTAACCGAATAGTCTCTAATTATTGATTAATTACAATTATCCCATTAAATTCACAGATGTAATGACAATTATGAATATTGATGAGCGGAAGTTCTGTTACGTTATTAAAAGTTTGGCTGTCATATGTTGACCGAACCTTTGATCCATTGATCGATGTTTACTGCCCAATGGTTGTCTGTGTAATGTTGGCTCAATGTTAGTCCAAAGTACACTGGCCAACGGTTAGTTGTAGTACCTTAGCACAGCGCTGGGGCAATGTACTCAAGGCAACGGTTGGCTGTCTCACTTTAACGGAATATTTAGCCAATGCTCGTTAACCAACACAACGGTTTGCCATCGGTTACCAACAGTTGCCAACAATGGTCCAACGTGTGCCAAGTTGTATGCCGTGCTATCGAAAAGAATGTGTTACATCATACTAAGTATTAAATTACCATGCTAGAAAATCATGCTATACAATTGTTAAATGAATAGTTTAGTCTGTGAATTGCATGTGCTCAGTATATAAGCACTGACACTTGTAGACACCACAACCGTTTTAGGACTCAACAGAGGGGAGTCTGAGAACGCTGAGCTCACAAAATAGCAAAAATAGCATACAGTTCTTCGGAAATCAATCTTTGCTTTTGAAAACTTTCCCAACAAAGTAAACAAAAGATGACAGTGTCTATTTTACCGAGTGATAATTTTTATATGCCGAGTAACTGGACTTCTGCATTCATTATCTGTTTTGTATGTAAGGCTCTTCAGTCAGGAAAGCAACATCCATGGAAAGCTGCTCTGAAGGTACAGAATAGACGAAAAAATTTCTTTTCATCACTTTTACCATGTGAGTTATTTGTATTTGTCTTTTGAATTCTGATGTTTCAATGCCATTAAAAAAGGCTATGAAAATGTGGTGTGATATTAATGTGAAGATTTCGATGTGACTATTGTTGTTATTTTGCAATAATGTTTGTACAAACCTACCTACAGATAACCACAACTTCAGTTAATATGAAATTCATTGCAATATTCAAATAATAGTTGATCAACAATGGAGGCAGAAATATGATATGAAAGTTAAGCATTAAGAATAGCTTATTGTGAATAGAATCACATTTACAGATGTGTGGACTGAAGGTGGTTGGTCAGGGTTACCCTGCCATACAGCGGATTCATCTATCTTTGAAAAGCAGCTCTTGTGGTGAGTGTTAAGTAAGTTTGCATGAATATTCAAGAGCTTTCCTCTTTTAAAAAGGTTTCCTTTTCATATCTATCTTGGGGGGGGGGGGGGGGGATAATGGCAGGTTAAAAAGTAGGTGACTATTATCCTTGCTGCACGGTGCAACAAGGATATTAGTCACCTATTTTTTTTTTATTTAGGCAAGAAGGCAAATTCTAGCTGATCACCAAGCTGATTCAAACCTAGCGAACAATAACCGCGCACATGCAGTAACAGTGAGTTTCTCCAACAAACATTGCTATTAAACGGAGACCAAAATCGCAAGTACTCTTCTTTGCATTTTATCCTTATCGAACGCTAATGACACTGTCAAAAGGATGGTCCAGCCACAAACCTAGCTTTGAAATTTTGAAGAGTCAGTAAATCGGACCATTATAGGGAAACTTTCATTCAATTCCCATGTGTTGTTCCCGTGATATGGGCAGTTGCAGTTCATTAAACTGGCTTGAAGCAAGCACAAGCGATGTCATCTCCCCACATTGATAAAGCATTTATGTTTTCTTTAAATTTTACACCAAATTTAATACCTCAATATCTGGTGCTATCATAATGTGAATTTATGAGGGGTATGAAAGTTTTGTGACATATACATAACCAGTACTTAAGCTGACCACCTCTTGATTTCAAGGTCAAAGTTATAAATTAATACCACACAGCGTGAGGAGATTTTGTTAATCCTACTTGTTTCAAGTTGACATTTGGTAGCAAAAAAGGTAACTTCAACTGATATCTCGCGGACAGCGCAGGAAAACTGAATGGAAGTTTCACCAGAATGATTAGATTAAGTTCGTCTTAAGCATATAGGAGCTAAATTTGTGGCTGCTCCATCCTACTAATGAATTGAGTCTGAGGGTACACCTGATTGTAAAGCTCTTTCAGCGTCAAACCGAAAAGGCCATGAAAATAAATCCGTCAAAGGTATTTTTAGGCCTTACTATATGAGAGTACATGGTGTGTTGTACAGGTGGCGCAACATATCGCTTTCTCCAATAGTTCCTCCATTGACTTAAACAACAATTCCCAAAAATCGATATTGTTCTGTTTAGCCTTGTCACAGTTTTCATTGCTGATACAAGCTACAGTAACTACACCCCACGATATTTATAACTAACGAGTTTGCGATCATATGGCACTTTCAAATTATCTTACCATAACCATGAAAATTCCGGCTTAGGTATAGGAACTCGAACTTTGCCTCCTTGTTTGGGCTTCGTTTGTTAATCATGTCGTACTGCAAATTTTTCAAATCAGGTAATTAGAAGCTATCGGAGACCACATAAAGTTTTCGTAAATGGTACGGATGAGTTTGAAAACGTCCCACATCGCAGCTTTACATGTTGTACGAACGATTCGCGTAAGCTTACATGATCAAGTCGTCGAATCCCCATCCCTTCATCGAAGTTTATTTGGTCGGTTGCAAATGGTATTTTTCATGAACAGTTTCCTATTTTCAGGTGAATTCTGTATTTCGAGTAATTAGCATATGATAGGAAGTTCATTGCAGTAACAGAGCAGTAACAGAGAGCATTCGGTTTTATTGAGACCAAATTCACCTACTATTCTAAAGCAACTTTTGTTTTGAGTGTTACGCAAGTTTGCAATGAATATTCTTACACTTTTCCTTTTAAGAAAGGTTTCTGTTTCTTTACAATTGCTAGGTTGGCTTAGGCCGCTTAGAGGGGAGTTAAGTTACATGGTCTCAATTTTATATGACTATTTGATCACAATGTTACTGTTGTTCATATTTATTAAGATGATCATGCCAGAGTTAAGTTGGATACCGATGGTAGCAGTGGTAGTTCTGACTACATCAATGCCAGTTACATTAAGGTAATTCTTCCTGTTCAAAACAATGGTGCAAAAAAAAAAAAACTACGTGTATTCCATTCTTGCATCCGTTTATATTATTTAAAGCTGCTTCAATTGGTAAGTGGTTTTCATCAATGCTGCAGGTGGTGGAATCAAAGTTATTAACACATTTAAATAGGTTGTTGCATGTTCGCACTGATCGACTCTATTCTTCGGCTCTGTTCTCATATTGTCGCTAGATAGATAGATAGATAGATAGATAGATAGATAGATAGATAGATAGATAGATAGATAGATAGATAGATAGATAGATAGATAGATAGATAGATAGATAGATAGATAGATAGATAGATAGACAGACAGACAGACAGACAGACAGATAGATAGATAGATAGATAGACAGACAGACAGACAGACAGACAGACAGATAGATAGATAGATAGATAGATAGATAGATAGACAGACAGATAGACAGACCGACAGACAGACAGACAGACAGATAGACAGATAGACAGATAGACAGATAGACAGATAGACAGATAGACAGATAGACAGATAGACAGATAGACAGATAGACAGATAGACAGATAGACAGATAGACAGATAGACAGATAGACAGATAGATAGATAGATAGATGACACACTGCCACTTCTTGTTACTGGCTTCATATGTAAGGCATGCAGCTGTATTCGTTATATAGCTTATTACTATATTCATCTCTTCGTTGTACTGTCTGAAACTACTCAGTGGACATTGAATGAGTGAGGGAATGAAAGGCACACAAATAGTACTTTTAATGCCATCAGAGTTCATTTCTTCCTTACTACTGAAGCTACTATCATTGCTAAGGGCATAACTACGTATATCATATTCGGGACAAGTTGCTATCTTTATCAGTAGTAACATTATGTACGACCTTCCGCTAAATTTCATTTTGTTTGTTTCTTCACTTCTTGTAACGAGTTTATGATTAATTGGCCTTTGGTTTAAGACAAAGATGTCGCTCTTGTCAAACCACACAGCTACTGTTATGCTTGCTTTAGAAGTTGTTCACGAAATACTAAATCAAAACTCTCACATGCCGGTTTAATTCGTAAGAGTTCAGCTTTCTTGCATCGCTGCTGTATTTTGATGAATCTAGTTGTTACAACTTTGCTACATTATGAAGGGGTCCCCATGGTGAAATCGGTATTGGTAGAGTTCAGTTTGTCATATTTATAATATATATGTACATAGGATCTCACATTTCACACAGTATCGTCGCTGTATAAGTAAGAGTCCAGCATGTAATATTTCTATTGTATCGGTAGCTTGTTTATCTATTCATTGAATAATACTCTTGCTGTCATATCCTTCTGCCAATGCATTTAACGTGGCTCTGAGGCTTTGGATAACTATTTGTGGAGGAAGATGAAATTGCTGCATAGACTTGGGTAAAGTAATCATAGTTCATTCACTACATCTTGTGTAACAAATAAAATGTTCACAATTGTTCTGCCTTTCTGAAAACAGGGTTAACTATTGGTTACTTATAATTTAACGTTGTGCCTCATAATATTGGTGTTTCCAATAATTGTCGAGGCATGATAAATTGTCAATATGCTAGATTTCCAAGAAAGACAACATGCATTTTGCCTCTCTACCAAATTACCTATAGTAAAACCTTTGTTCTATAATCTTGGTATTTCCCATACTTGTAGGTATGATCAATTGTCAGTGTGCTAAATTTCAATAAAAGAAAAACTTACTATATCTTTAATATTTTATTATGTAAGTAAATTATTCTGAGCTGCTTTTTCCTTTCAAATATTTATTATGAGTGTGAGTGTCTTTACTTAATGGAGTCTACTTTTTAAACTGAAATAATTGTATTCCCTTTCATCCACCTTTCCGCAGAACAACCACGGAAAGACCTGTTTTATAGCAGCACAAGGTTTGTATGTAACCGCATTTCTAAGTTTCGTGTGCCACTTTTTTCTTTGTTTTTTTCTTTTGCAATCTCTTGACGTTACACAGCAGTTTAAGGCTTGTTGTCCTTTATTTTAAAGTCTTTCCATTAATTTGTGTAACGTTTGTCAAATTGGGAGAAACTTCAATGGAAAATATGATTATTCCACTCCTATCACATGATTGATGTACTGATGGATGCTTGTACCTAGAGTTTTTAAAGATTATTTCTATGTAAACATTTTGCCGTTGGTTGGACATTGGCTTTTGCTCTAGTCGGTCGGACTGAGGTTGGATAGTTGTAAGAGGCAAGTTCAACATTGGACCGAAGTAGCTGTGAGAACATCCTTTTCGCAACTGAAACGACGTCAGATGGAAGTCACAAAGTATTGCAGTATATTTTGCCTACGTCGAATGGACGTTAAATGGACATCAAACTGTCAGATTTTGGTCCTAACGAAGTCATATGACCGACGTAGACGTCTTAATATCGACTGCAAAATGTTTTATAGGGTTCTTCTTTTGGGACGCGTTCTTACCAATTTGCCAATCCGTACTCATCAAAAAACTCTACATGTGAGCAGAATTTGGAAACTATAAAGTTTTCGTGATCATTTTATCTACAAAACTAAATTACCTAAATTGTAGTTATCCACCCGAGTCAGTCAACATAAAAAAATTCACATCACTGCTTTGAGTTCTCAGATGTAGGCTAGTTTCATTCTCAAATAAAGTATTCGACGGATTGTGAGTTTTCATTACTTCTTCCCTTTATTTTTCATGAATTTACTGACTTTGTTTAACGTCTAAGGCCTGTAAAGAATTATCATGATGTATTCATGATATCTGTAACTGTAAATTGTATGTTGTATATGTAACAGGACCCAGGGATGATACAAAAGATGACTTCTGGAGGATGGTTTGGCAGGAGGATGTGGAGATAATTGTGACGTTGGTGGATACAACTGAAATAACTGAGGTAAAGTTAACTACATGGAATAATCTCAGGGGAAATAAGAAAGTACGTCAGTCATTTATACCTGAAACAATCCTTGGAAATTGGTGTAAACTTTATTTGCTAAACTATGACATTTAAGGCTGCTTCTATCCGCCCCAAAATATAGATTTTTAATCTTTTCAAGCGACATCTATATTCTACCAGACCTTACCACTGCTAAAGCCGCTGTCGCATTGTAGCTTACAGTAAACATAGAAAGAATAATACGTGACAATGCTTACAAAAACGGTATTTAAGCATAGATGTATTACAAATATATATTTCTTTCGCATTTTTTCATTGTTCGAAAGCAGCAGCAGTACTGGCCAAGGAAAGTCAACACCAGCTTACAATTTGGTGACATCACGGTTCTTTTACTGGAGTCTATAGGATTTAAAACACACACTGTCAGAAAAATGAATGTTCTCAAGGTAATTAGAGAGGGAGAATTAAAGGGTAAATTTAAAACTTTTGTATCATTTTCACGAATAACGACTTTTAACGACTTCCAACAGTTATTTGTTTCTTTTACTGCGGATTTACTGTAATGTGTGAGAGTAACCCTGATAATCACTATTTGACTCTATTTGCTCTAAAATGGTTGAGGTCATGCCAGTAAGTGTAATAAATTACTTTGAACATATCAAAATACGTAATGAATGTATGTGTGATCATGTCACTGATTCACAGTAGAGTAATGAGACCATGATGAAACTCAGAGTGTACTGGGACATCAGCAGGTAGAAGAGAAACATTTGGTATCTATTTCCGGGGATCAATGTTTCATTGTTTCTAAATGTATCAGTTAGTATCATCCAACCTGACTTTAAATGTTTTTTTTTTGTTTTTGTCGTTAGTATACTTTGCATTACATTTCAGGGTAAAAACAGAACACATACTTGGATACGTCATTATGAGATTCCCTGTTGGAGATATGGAGGTGTGCCATCAGACCCAGGTAACCTCATATCCGTCATAAAACAAATCAAGACTAATCATGAAGGGAACAAAAAGTTACTGGTTCACTGCAGGTAAGACCTAGACTACAGAAAGTGCCTGGCAAAAACTAGAATTTAAAACATCTCCTCCTCAGATTGAGTAGTTTCATGATACGTATCATGAAGGTTCCTTCATACATGGATATTTCTTGTAAGCTAAATTTAACCTGTTCTTTTTCAGCTTAGTTAATTCTTCCACAGTGTAGTTTCGTAATGATGTCAGTCAATGCTAATCTGTGGGACAGTTATACCAGGCCCTATGAAACGAAATTTAGCACTTACACAAATGTCAGTGTAAGAGTTTGTGCGTATCTTTATGATCGGGTGAAGTATTTTAACATCAGTGTTTTTTTGTTATTAAATCGTGTATCATGCATTTCTTTTGTCAGTAATGGTGTCGGAGCTACTGGTACATTTATTGCTCTCTATGATCTAATGGATGTTATTAAAACGAAGAAGGAAGTCAGTGTCTTTGATGTGGTGACAGGAATGAGAAAAGATAGGATTGATATGGTGCATAACAAGGTAAGTTGAATTAAAAAGGCATTAATAGGTTTAAGATCAGGTTGTCACTTCTTTCATTAGATAAATAGGTTTATAATATGTCAGACATTCACAACATGTAAAGGAATTAGTGGCAGAGAAATACTACAATACTACATTATCTGACAATAAAAAGGATATGACTGTTTCTTCCGTTCCCTACTTTGATCTTTCTGTAAAATTACTTACTCTCTTACTTTTTAAGTGACTTATTTTACAACATAGCAAATATTGATAAGACCAACTTTTTCTTTTTCCTTTACCTTGAAGCTTCAGTATCTTTTCATCTTCGATGCTTTGCTGGAAGCAATGCTATCTCTTGACTTTCAAATGCCATCTGATCAACTCAAGAAACTTGACCTGCCAGCAATAAAGAAGAAATCCAAGAAAGAATTTGAGGTCTGGTTCTTGACACAACT
Source organism: Stichopus chloronotus (assembly GCA_021234535.1). Classification (NCBI taxonomy): domain Eukaryota; kingdom Metazoa; phylum Echinodermata; class Holothuroidea; order Aspidochirotida; family Stichopodidae; genus Stichopus; species Stichopus chloronotus. The sequence goes on along the minus strand of CM037839.1, from coordinate 14,011,541 downwards.
GAAAACTTCGTGTTACAATCGTTTGCGACAGATTTTTTTTAGAATTGATGTTAAGCCTCCATTGTAAAGTATACTCAATTTTTACAATTTGTATGGTTGGTTATTTTACTACTTGTTACACATTTGTTAAGTAAAGATCTGTTCTAATATAAACAACTGTTACTTTCTCTTTTATGAGAGTTGCAAAGGTTATTGAAACATTTGCTGAGTTAAGTTCAAGGGAATAGTTATGATTGTGCAACCAGTTTGCGCATATTCCGGATAAGGCCTCCTTCTTTTCCTCATTCACGATTTAAGACTTTGAAGCAAATTCACCAAATTGAGCACGACATGTCTCTCATGGCAGGGAGTTCTTATGGGAACAAACACAAAAACAGGTTTCCTTTTGTAATTCCAAGTGAGTATTTATATGCCTTCTTCCCTTTTTTTTAGTGAGATAAAGAATACCATGACAAAAACATTAAAATTATCATGTATTGATCTCTAAATGTAAAACAGTAGAATGCATGTAACAAAGTATGCATGTTTTTTATGTAACTGTTTGGTAAGGTCTGTTCAATTATGATGCCATGTATGAGATGAACACATAGCTAATCACCCTAGAAACCACAATGTTTTGTAGTTTTTATGACAACTGTAGTATGACAGTCAACTGAGTGGTTATAGAAACTTTATCCTTTTATGCTACATCATACTTCGTTTTCAGATAAAATCTAGCACTGTACATGTTAGTTAAGATGATGTTTTATGTACATAATTTGAAATTCTCTACGCAATCAGTACAATAATGTGCCTGTTATATACTGTTTTCATTTGGTTACTAAGTTTGTAAATTGACTAGATACGCTACGCCGAAAAAAAAAAACATTCACACCAGAGTGACATAAACATAAGCATTATAATCACGAAAAACGAAAAAATCACGTTTTTTATTCCAGTTGACAAGTATCGACCAGTTTTGTCATCCCCGGGCACCTTGTTTGGTTTCAGTGACTACGTGAATGCTACCATTGTAAAGGTTTGCCATATCACACTCCGAGTGCATCTTAATTAGAAATCCTACAACAACACTACTTCACAGTTGATACAATGCATGTATGAAGCGATAATACATTATTAGTCATTTTGTTAAGGTTTTTTCCTTTCTCTAATTTTTGACTCTTGATATTACTGTTCTGCAGTTGCAAATACATCTGACTCACAAATACATGTATTGTTTTACATGACTCTTGGTTCAATCATAATTTACCTAAACAGGATATTTCAGAGAGGGATTTCATAATGACCCAGTCACCTTTGCCATCGACTGTCGAAGATTTTTGGAGACTTGTCTTCGATTATGATTGCACCTCGATCGTAATGATGAACACCATTGATGATTCTGACGAGGTAAGTATGTGAAGTATAACTCGATGATTTTGATGACATTATCTCTGTAGGAAGTATGGCGAAATCATTGTGATGAGGTAGTTGCATGAAGAATTACTGGATGGGAAGTGTGTGAAGTATGTCTAAATGGTTCTGGTGAGATTCTGATCTTTGATTTATTACCTCTCCAAATAATATGGCATTAAAAACATCTCCCTCCTCATTGTTACAGTCTTTAACAGAGTACTGGCCCAAAGGTCACAATGCCGCTGCTTCACACGGTCTAATATCTGTTACTTGTAAGAAGATTGATGAACATGATGCATTTACCAAGAGACAGTTTCAAGTTAACCATAAAAGATCTCAGGTAATTATGTAATTGTGAAATCATACATATCAATAGTAATAACTCTTTTCAATTTATCATGATTAAACTGACCCTCTTAAAGTCTGTTACTCTGCATATTTTTTCTGCATGTATGATTACACATTACTACTTAGGGAAATAATAAGAACAATGCAGCCATAGCAATGAGCAGGTTTCTTCTCAATGGAGCATTTGTTGATTCATTATTACTGCATTGTGGCCAGAATGAATAAAAAAGACAATGAAGGTCACAGATCAGGTGACAAGTTTGACATCTGACCATACCTCACATCGTCTTTGATGTGCCTAGTGACGTTTCTATGTCATGATTTTAAGTGATGATGGTATACGCTTTTATGGATCTTTTAAATGAGATGTAATTTAAAGACTTTAAAGACTCAACCAAATATTACGCAAGCAATGGGACTGAATGCCATTATCAAGCAAATAAAAATATTTGATTTTGGTATGGTTTTTGATTGCTGTTTCTACAAATATTCATATCTTCACAGCTGAATTTGTTTTGTTTCAGAAATCCATATTGGTGGACCATTTTTCCTTCAATGGATGGACTAGATCTGGTGAACTTGACATTTGTAAACTGAGAAAATTCATCAACTACACTAAACCTATTAAAGGCCCTGGTCCAGGTTTAGTACACTGCATGTATGTACTATGGATACAAGTATTAACAAACTGTCTCATATTACCCAAAGACATTGTGTCTGTACTATCGGTACCTAGATGTACTAGGCCTATCAATCTTTAGATAATACATGAAGACAATGAAAATTTAGCATAATATGAACGCTCATTCTTACCAGCAGTAAAAAAAGATAATAACCTTCTATTGATAGTTTGATTCTTTTTAAATCGTCAGATTGTCAGTGATATTCAGGGCTGCATAAATGTATATGAAATTTTTCAATTTTGAATAATGTCATAGATATATTACTTACATTAATTGATACTCATTATTGCAATATGAGAGCCATGTTGTTGATCGTTAAACTGAAGTAGTAAGAATATTGTTTTGTCTTACCAAAAGTCACATTTGTGCGTCATATTTAATTTGCAATTCCCATTTTACTGCTCTTCAGTAATGGTGTTGGACTGAGTTCTGTTTATGTCACGGTGATCTCTGAGCTAGAAAGAATCGAAAAAGAGGGCACCATCCACATTTTCGGAACTGTGAGGAGACTACGTAAAAAGTGTCCATTTGCAATTCTGATTGAGGTTTGTATAAATTTAATTAATCAGTTATCATTCAGCATACTGCAGCAAATGCTTTTGACATGAATGTAGATAAAGACTTTTAATGACGGAGCCATGCGGAAACCCTTTAAGGGCTAATTACAATCAACAGCCAGTCGTAAACAGTAAGCTAGCAATTATGACATGTTACAGAGGAGAACACATTTAGTGTAAATCAAGAAATGTCCATGAAGAAAGTTAAATTGGTCTGTGCAGCGAGCTATAGATGGAGATATGATAGTTCGAAGTAAGGTTTGCACTATCAAGGTCACACTATAATCTGTCCTCTGTATATTTCTTAAGAGTGCTGTAAAGCTTTCACGGGACTAGAGAAGAAAACACGTATGGTTTCTGTTGTCTACTATACGAAACCGAGAACTCTTTGTACTACGATAGTCTTGCCAGTCGTCAAGAGAAAATAATTATTTTGTATTTGTGTCCCTCTGAGTGGCGAATCACAGTATCACACTTTAGTTGTAGGTCAGAACATGGAAAAGAATGCACATTTACTTCAGAAAACCCCAGGAACTTCTCATATGGTTGTCAAAAATTTGGATCCCGCCTCTTCAGCTTGTTTGTATCTCGCATTAAATTAGAGGCTGAATATATTCATTTATTTCAATGAAACAATCGTTTCGAGTTTTAGGTCACTGAATATGTTATCGCTAAACCTACAATATCAAAGCATTGTTTTGAACCAGCAAATTTGTTTAAGAATGAGTTTGCTTAAGAGGTGTTGCAATGACATTGTGAATGATATTGAACTGGAATCTCGGAATGAAGGAAGCAATTCGTTTGATCTAATTGCACGGCTTATCTTTGCTGATGTGTTGGGTCTTGAAGTGGTTAAAGTTTCCGTTCTCTATCTAAATAAAAACTTAATAGTCTGTGAATGAAGTCAGTGACAGTTTGAATATATGCAGATATTTATTCATTACACTGCTTAATCGTAATGTTCTAAACTAAAAGCCAATCATCATAACTTTTGATATGGAACATTTCCTTTTTCAGGAGGAATATTGTCTTTGTTACAAGCTTCTTTGGGATCATCTGAACAATCCAGACGAATACGATGTTGTGTTTTAAACTACTAATAAATAATGAAGAAGTATGGCAATATCAGAAATAATTTTGTTTCATGATACATGGTAGAACCCATTATGTATTACATTTTATAACTGTGCTTGTACAGTTTGCATCATCACAGTCATCCTTAGGTTTTCTTTATTTCCGCGCAGGGCCACTCTGGGCGTTTTGTAATAATTCTAAGAAGAATCCTTTTACACCAAAACGTACTGCAAACAACTTAATTCCTTGGCTAGTGTATACACGACATGTAACAGTACAAGCATACTGAGTTTTAACAAAAGCATGGGAAATGACATTGTTATTGGATATAATCGCTAAATCAAAACATGGTTGCAAAGGTTTAAATAGTAAGTCAAATTGTATAAAAAAGCAAAGATATACTAAGTTTCAGCTTGTACTAACAGAACCTACCATACTGTTTTATGTACCCTGGTTTAAAAAATAAAACGGTTAATAGCTATTAATGTGAGATTATTTGTTTTATTTGCATTGTCTGCATATTCAGTCGCCACATGTAAGTTTTGAAATTTCAAGAAATAACCCAGTTGGCAGAATATCTGGGACACATCTGAGTTTCATCTGGGTAAGATGGTGCCACATGGATCCCAGATGGGTGTCATGTGCACTGTATGGACTACGTTCGCAAATGTTAGCCACGTGGGACCCATATGGGATTCATGGGGGTCAAGTGGGCATTTTAACTCTAGTACTACATTTAAGTTTGGTTATTTTTTAACTCTCCATGAGAGAGGGATAAATCAAAACACTGGTACAAATTTTGCACTGGGCTCGATCAGCTGAGTACGTTGTACGCTTTACACTGTGTTAAATCATTGTATAAAGCTGTATCATTAACACTTATTAATACTTATATTCGTATTTTTCACTTCATCCCGATTTATACCCATCTGTACCTTGTGGGTAAGACCAGGCCAATATGTGTTATACAAAGGTACAGACACGTTTTTTTTTTTTTAATAAATGAATTGATTATTGAGAGTAATGTAACTGCACAGATCTTGTATTAACACATATTCAACTAAAGCCAAATTGTCCAGATGGGTCCCAGATGGGGCCTATTGTGTAAACCAAAGCTTGGTCCCATAAGGGCAATCTGGGATCCAGTTATTCCATCTGTACTCCATGTGGACTACCGATCTGGGTCCCATATATCAGCCCAGTGATACCCATCTAATGTCCTTCTGGGTTCCAAATATTTTGTTTTCACAGAAGGTTCTAATCATACTTGTGATTACAGTTTTAAAGAAAAATGACATGATGATGAAACAGGTTAGCGGCGCCTTAGCGTGGCTAATATGTAAGCTAATGACAACTGTAGAATTACTTCATTATTTTCAAGAAATATCATTTGAAGTTCGTTTACTGTTTCTAGTGTCAGCGCTGCATGTGCCAGTACAAACCCATGTGACTCGTTCACAACGATCAAGTAGCATTTTTATGATATCTAAGGTATTTGAAAAGATCTATGCAAAATTTGTGACAAATTTCATCATTGATTACATATTACGCTCTTTTTATCTCCTTGCTTGATAGCAAATGTAACTCATAAGGCAACGTACTATAGTGAATTGTGATTGAATAGTCAAAGACCTTATTTACGTTTTAAAACTCCCCATTCATTTTTGCATTTGCAAATAAATTCCCCTCTCAGTTGTCATTGTTTACACAGGATCTGTTCACTGTTGTAAAGGCACTTTTTATGACTTTCCTGTTGGGTTAAACCATTTACTATATTTACGTAATTAGGTGTTTTGATGTTCATACTTAGACTTTTGTTTGTGTTAACGTGTATTTTCTAGAATAATATCAATTTATCGTTTTTTTTAATTTTATCTTACGTTCATGTGTAAATGACTGAGTCATTAGAAGTACAGTAGTTGTGATTATTTAATAATAATGACTGTAACTTCCTAGTAACAAACATTTGACTATCTCTACGAATAATATGTAAAATATAGTACTTCACAATCAATGAAGCAGTCAATATCATTAGCAGTATATAAAAGAGACGTTGCAAAACAGAATGAAGCAGTGCATCAGTAGCAAGTAAGTTATAAAATTGTCCACTGAAATCTTGCTTTATAATTGTGCCTCCATTGTACTTCTCCCTTGATTTTTTTTGTTTTGTTTACAGTCTTACTTGATTACTTTACTTGATTACAGTCTGTCTATTTTTCTAAGGTACCTCAAATTATTTCTTGTCTTTTTACATGTGTCAATGTTCCTACAGTCGATAGCATTACACTTAATAAACAGTGCGATGTATGTGAACATTTGCAATGAGATAACGGTTAACTTGTGGATTAGACAATGTTTGTGAAATGTTTGCAAACTTAAAAATATAATACAAATTAACACACAGGGATGCGATATCTAATTTACAGTCTTCATAATAATCTTCAGCATTATCATCACGATGTTGTTGGCCACGGGCCATTTCTCCACTGAGTAGTAATATGTCTGCTTTGTGATTAAAATAAAATTCACTTTATTTTCTCTCAAAATCAGGAGAGTCATATTGATTCATTTTAAATGAGAAACTTTTTGTACGTTTGTTTGACATTCCTCATAAATCATTTGGAGAATAGTTAGTAGCAGCCTCGAATGCCTGTACTCAGTATTGTGCTTTCTAACAACTACTTATTGAACTATTACTTGTTATTTATCCAAGATGAAATAAACGGAACTTATATCATGTAGTCACATGGAAAAGCAAGTCTTTTATTTATTTATTTATTTTTTTTTGTTGGTGGTGTTTGATTTATTGCTAAATTCAAGTAAATATATGCGGTGGTGATGGATTGAATGTGATTTAGTTTAGCTACGGATACAGTGAGTCTGTGGTCTGTGACACTTGTGCTCATAAACTTATTGAGCTCGTTGGGCTCATAAGTTGTTGGAACTTGCAACTTGATGTAGTATGTGGCAGTTTTATCTAGTGGATCGTAATGACATATGATATCAGATGTCAAAAAGTGAAAAGATTAAAACATCATAACTTTTCGATTATCATTATTAGATTGTTCTTTTTCTGAACGTTTTTGTATGTAGCCCATACATATGAAGTTTCATAGACATTACACGGTAGTGTCATTAACAGAGCTTGTCAAGGTCTGCAAACGTAATAAACGTAACACCGTACCATATGCCTAAGAAATAGTTTGTTTAACATTGGTTCACAGTGAAATTTAGCGCTCTTCAATCACTGAAGCAGCACATCACTCTTCCATGATTCTTGCACTTGATGATGGGTTTGATCAGATCGGCTATCTTAACTTTTGCTTCTCATCTCATTTGCAATAATATAAAAGCGAATGAATGAATGGAAAAAGAATCAATGTTTCATTGATTCTTAGTCCTATTTTACCTGTAGATTGATTATGGATGACCTTGTGATATCATTTACAAAGTATTGAGGAAGGATGCTAGCACAATGGTCTTCCATTTGGTTAAGACATTTCACTCATGTGAATGTTCAGGTGAAGTTTTATCATTGAGGATTAAAAACATAAAATTGAAATAAATCTAATGAACATAATATCTCCTGAAAAAAGGTTGTAGGAAATTCAATACTGATATTACCATTTGTGGAAAAAATAAAATTCGATAATTTCCAAAGTCATAATAAATGGCTACATGTGTTTAAGTCACCATTACTTCCTTTAAAGTACAGTAAGAGGAGGGAGACAATAGGGGAAATGGTCTTCGGGCTGCTTAGAAACAGTAACAGCGCCAGCACTTTTGGTCAGAGGGGGAGTAAAGAGCTTTTAGGGGCGTTGAAAAATCGAAATACTCTATTTTCTGCGATCTACATATGCAGAACGAAAAAGATATTAGAGGGAGGGGAGTGCCGGCAGGATTATCCAAGCGGAGCGCCATCCTCGGTTGTCGTGGATCGCGCAAGAAGATTTTTAGCCTTTCTAATTCCTCAGAAAACTTCACTTCGCGTTTGTTCAGCCTTGCTGCACTTGCGCACAGTCTTGAAAGAGAGATCTCATGTCTGCAATTTTAACGAAAGTAAATATATCAAAATGGTAATACATGCCACATGAGTTGAGATGATGTAAGAATCATAAAAAGTATGAAGCCTCTTTTAGTTATTCCTGGAGAACTTGGCAAACATTGGGGAATAAAAGTATCTTTAGTCCCAATTTTGTCTTCATGGGGGAAATGTAGTTAGAGGGGATGTTTACAAGGGGGTCAAGACCGGTAGGACTATTAGATCTCCTACATAGAGAGAGGTGCGATTTTATTCTCCCATTTCGCTTCCACCGGCGCGAACATTGTATGTACATATATGAAGGTCAGTCAAACTTTGACACATGATCTGAACTTATTAAATTTAAAACAACATGTTAAAGCCTCTATTCCATTGCTTATCATGTTTCAGGCAGGATCATATAGGATACATTTTTAGTTTTAAATTTAAGGTTAAAGATTTAGATTGAGTTTAAATTTCGAGTTCGGTAAATCAATAAGGTAGTGTCTGAGGCGAAATGGGGTCAGAAAACCAGCCCTCTCTAGAGAGGAACGCTAAGAACTAGCTAAGCGGAGCACCACCATCGGTCGGCGCGGAGCGCACAAGAAAAGTTTGGTTTTTCAAACACCCCACATGGCCGGAAACAGGGCTTTCTGGGTGTTGTAAGCTGCATATATGCACTCCGCGAGACACCGATCTCATGTTTTCAATTTCTCAAATTAATTAAAACAGAAGTAAATCTATGAAAATGACAATACATGTCAGAGGGGTTGAGCTGTTGTTGTATCAAAACCTCGCAAATGCCTTTCATTGTGTGGACCTATTATGTATCTTAAGGGTTTTCGTTTAATGCAGTACTCGGAATGGTGTTTTAAAATCTGGAAAAAGTGGACTTGTGATGTTCATGGTATTACACACCCATTTGATACTTCTTTGATAGGACACATCCCTTACTTTCGTCGTAAATTCAGTACCAATTTATGAGAATGATTTCGTATTGGCAAAAAAAAAACAAAAAAAAAAAACGTTTTTTTTGACGATGTTGCCCATTTTTACCCTTCATGCAAGGACAGTATTCATCATGAAATGTACAAATTTTATCAGTCTTTTACAACTTTTACAACTCTCAATAATGTAAGGTGTGCAGTTTCCCATCCAGAAAATACCTATAGCACCATTTCCTGAAGCTTACGTGAAATGCGATTTCTGGCAATCTAGGAAGTATTTGTATGTAATTTGTCAGGCACGTATATGCACCTATCTTAAACATATAGGGCATATATAGAATCACCTTCACTGTTTCTACAGCACTAATAATTATTACTCATTAGTAACTAAGAATTTAAGTGTCCGATTGGCGACAATTTGTAATTTTTCAACATAACTCATTAATTATTGATTGGATTTTCGTTCTTTTGGAATTATCTTGACTACAATGTAACACCTACATGGGTCTCCCTCTTCTACTCAACATTAATTTCACATGAATAATTGAAATTGTCCTTTCCCCCTGCATTCTTTCCAGTTCCTTATCCACTCCCGTCATCGGCAGGACTCATTCTTCAATGATGTGGTTGAGTTGCGTTTGATTTTGGTGATAGCAAAGATTTCATCTTTTTTCATATTTTTTTTTTATTATAAAGGAAGAAAAAAGGTGAGATGTTTGCACTAGAGATCGAGATTAATGAAAATTAATGAAAAAAAAAGAACGCCAGTCAAGGTGTGTATGAATTCCCCCATGAATAGTAAATATAAATTAACACAATATAGACAAAGAAAACTGATTTCCAAGGATTTTTTATTCACGAGGAAGCCACCAAATCCCGAACATTTACATCTTCAGAACACTGCCCCTTCGGTCTGTCTGCTCTTTCCCGTGGTCGGTCCGCAACATTTTACCCATTAGTGGTAAAAAGTGAGGTATGTCCTCCCCAATATTTACCAGGTGCTTCCGGAATACATGAGAAGAGGTTTCATAATTCAAATTGCAGAATTTAAATCCCTATTTCAGGGCTGAGTGAATGCCACTCACAACACTCTCGAAGTGCCGTGTCCCTCAATCCGGTGGGGCTTGTTAATCCAAACTTTTTTGAGGTAGCATACCCCTATTAATTTCCCCATTGACTTACACACTAAATCGCAAAAGTAATGTGGTCTCTAAAGCCTTGTAGAAGTTTTCAACAGATATAAGCTACCACTTGTTACAAAGCTGACACTTTGGCCATTCATGACTTTTCCAATTTTCCGTACCTTAGCTGGTTAGATTTTCTACTAGAGGCCGTCGAAGTTAGCACAACTTGTCACCGGGACCAAATCACACATCACCTCCAACGATGATGCTCCGCCGCCTAAGATTCCGTAATTTTTCTGTAATAGCTTCAATTTCCCCCATTTTCACAACATGTATACTTTAACTCGCCTACTTCAATATTCAATCCACAAAAGGACCCATCTTAAAGCATAAAATACCAAAAAAGTTGCCCAAATGTCCGTACTAGGGACTTTCACCGACGGCGAACAAAATGCGGGGGGATCTCCAACTTCTATATAGGGTATGCTACCCTGAACGCTTTCCCCTAACTGATGATGGCGCTCTGCTTAGATAGTCCTCTTGGTACTTGCTACGCCAACCTAATATTTTTTCGTTCCACCGGAACATTGGTCCCTTACTGCGTAATCTTGCCTACGCCAGTAAATGTGTTTATCGAGTGGACGCTTACGATTGCAACAAGTGGCAGCCTGGGCACAAGAGGGGTACGTGGGGTATGTTGGTGGCTTGTCTTGAGAACATTCCTTACTCATTAGAAAGTGAAAACTTGGACCCTATAAAACCACAACTAGTGTACCAGTCCCTTGGGGTTGCAACAGGGTCTGGCTAGGGAGGTGTGGAGCATACATAAGTTTATAGTAATGGCATTATACGCCCCAAGAGCCCACATTGCTGATCATTGTTCAAGTTCATTATGTCAAGGTGACACCCATGTGAAGTATGTACATTAATTCTATAACATCGGCGACTTTCAGAGCGATTGAAGTTGACTTTAACCTTCGAATATACGTGACCACTCTCGGCCCCGTCCACGACGCACCATAACGAGGCTATAATTTCATGACTTTTAATTTAATTTTATTTCGGAAACTTCAAAAGTTTAGGGTTATTTAGTGGAAGATGATTCTGAGTAGTTACTACACAATCATGCAATTCATCTACTTGGGTAGTCATTAATGTTTCAATCGTACAAAAGTTCCAGTCCGCCATACAGACATACCACAGAATGCCCTAACAAAAAAGCCGGCCTTCATTTCTGCACTCTAGTCGATGTAACCAAATTATGTACGCGTGTAGCAAAATGAACGCCGGCGGAATCGAATATGCAAGTTGCATTTTGCAACATATTAAATGTCTTTCTGATACCAAACTTTAGCCTTTTCACTGGCCGTCTGGTGCGCGACGCATACTGAGGGATTCGCGATCCTAATTTTACACTTCCTATTACTTCGAGTTATGTGGTTGTACCCCGAGGTACGGTGGATTCCTCTTTATTGTTGCCTCCAGCAAACAGCAACTCTACAACAAACTCTCTCACTGTTGTAATGACGTGCAAAGAAAGTACTTGTTTGCCGCGATACAGCTCCAGCACGATATAGAAGTGTACATTTGAGGATCGACTATGTCAAATTTGGACGACACAGCAGTAACGGTAGCTTTATTAATTTTAAAAGTAACGTTACTATTGCTGTATAACTACGTGGGATCAATCCGAGCACAAGGTTAGCCTTTGTTCTAACGTTAGCAAATTTAACAAGTTTGAACATGGACTTCAGGCAATTCCCTAGTGAGCCAGAATCCCACAGGTTAAGCTCTTCACCGTACCTTAGCTACCGACGGTAGGCCTAACTTTACTTGCGTTTGTATTAGGCTAGACCTAGTTCCACCTAGGCGGCCTAACGTTTGGCCTTTATTTAGAACATAACTAACGGGTAAGAGCTAAATCTTGGACAAAATACCTTGCGACACCCGTCTATCCTCGTTTCAGAGTTGGCTATAGGATTACTGTTCAAAGTGCACCACAGTACAAATTCCAGTTAAAACACAGTTGAAACCTGAACTGGGTTCAAGTGGACTTGAACTGGGTGACTGTGTTGCTACTGGATTTTTACTGCAATGTGGACTCAACTGGGTTAATTTGAAGTGTAATGCAACTGGACAATATAAGCTCAACCTGTTTTATTAGCTAAGTTTAACTGCACGGGTAGCAACAGGAATGTATACGTTCAAATGGGCTTATAAGCCCATGTAGTTATAACTACATTTGAACTTCATGCAATGACTAACGAGTAACGTGATTTATCAGAACTTATTTGGATTCAACTGGGTTACCACACATTCAACTGAGATGAGAAGCAACTGGATGAAACAAGTGACATGTGCAACTGGGTTCGAACTTAGTGCAATTGGGTGAACTGTGTTTCAACTATACTGTAGGTTCAACTGTTATTCAACTTGATTTCAACTATTGCAACTGGACTCAACTGGGTTTGAAGTGTAGTGCAACTGGACATAAAAACTCAACTACGTATTCCATGTTCAACTGCATATACAGTAGGTACTGTACGGTAGCAACTATAGATGCTCCCTGTACATTCACTATTACAGTGCAACATTGGAAATGGGCACATGAAGGGTTTCATGTTATCCACTCACCTAAAATATTATTTATTGCAGGCCTCCAGATTCCACGGTAACGATCGTTTCCGGTAGCATGTCGTTACCATGAAGTGCCACCGATGGTACCGGAAAATCGTTTCCGACAAGGGAAAAAACTTAACTTCATCCCTCAAACGGAGTTTTACAAATTATTGTTACTCACAGTTACAGTATACTACATAAACCCATGTTCAAGTTGTGATCGTAAAATAAACAAATTCATATATATTGAACCACAAAGTTACAGTTTCAAGAGTGAAAAAAAATCAGATGAAATAAGGTGAACAGAGTAAAAAAAAGTAAAAAATCCCTTCGAAGTATGCTATTTTGAATATTGTGTTTACGGCCCTTGACCGTGTGAACATCTCAGGCTTTAAGGTGTGCCGCATAAATAAGTTCGATGACGATGTCCATGTTACTTTTTTTCTGCAGCGCAGATAAGCAATTTTGAACTAACAGTTCTGTAGAAAAAAAGAAATGCAGGTGCGCACCCAATACGCCATAACATTATACTTACAGTACGTATCTGTCATACTCGTTACATGCACACTACCTGACTACGTACGTATGGTTTAATGATCGACGCTGTACCATGGAAAATGGCTTCGCCCCGGAAGGAGAAAAAAAATGAATCTTTCTGTCAGTGTTAAAACATGTCAAAAAATGGTCTTGCAGTAATGAGTTTGACATCGAAAGGGACCCTGATTGTGAGGATATTATCTCCGGCCGGCCAGCATCCGATGCAAGATTTGCAGTGAGAATTTTGAGTGAGTATAACGTTAGGCCTACTGCCGTTTTTCTGAACTGCGTAGCCTAGCCTAACGTTAGGCCTAATGTTATAATATCATTAAGGACTGTTCGCTCATTTTTGTAGTACATTACAAGTAAGTTTGTGCAGTGTTAGGGCAGTTAACACTATAAACACGGTTCAGCCATACTGTTTATACTAATTATTATGAATAGTATTGTGAATCTGTGGGAGAATCTGATTGTGGCAGGTTATGTCATGTGGGTTTTTGCGGGTGTTTGGCTTAGTTTGGGTTTTGTTTTTGGGTCTGGTTTTACATTGCCGGCATCTTATGGGAGCCTTGCCCACCTTGCCCCAAATATGTCATATTAATACTGCACCAGGCCTTTGTGCTCTGCCTTATGCTAAACAGAACACGGTACTGTTCACAAGAAATAAATACAAAATCAAAAGAGACTCATACTTACCTGAAGTTACTTACCAATCACACCAGGTTCTTTTAGGACTGCACATCCTTCACAAACGGGGCCATATATATATATATATATATATATATATATTTTTTTTTTTTTTTCATTTGACAGGGCTATAAGGATAGAGGCAGCTTCAAGAGGCATCAGTGGCCCTCCATTGGACGCAATCCAAAAAATATGTTGATGGTGTCACCATACGATGTCAACACTTTCTACAGATTCATCAGAAGGAGAAGATCTTTTTCTTCCAGTATCATCAGCTGATCTCCCAGTTTGTCAAAATGAACTGCTTGACACAAACCTGGACTTTTTAGATGACACTTGGTCTGATTGTGAAGAAGAATATGACTTTTCTTCAACTTCTGATTCTGATCCAGATGATCCATAGGGGCTGACATGAATGCCTTGTTGTGTTCTGACATATCATAAGTTCTCTGAATTTTTCCTCATACAGGATATTACTTGATCAGTTTTCTTTTTTAGTTTAAAAAAAAAAAAAAACATTACACTGGGTATGGTGATGCTTAAAGATTCCATTGGTCATGTTGAATTTGTAAGAGAAGATCCATAACAAAGGACAAACTAAGATGCAATCATTCTAATGCAGAAGTTGCTTTGGAGCACTTTCTACAGTAATTCTGTTATTTCTATAGTTAATTGTTATGAAAAAAGTTATACATAACATGTATTTGCTGGTTGTGCTTTTCACACTTACTGTAAGGTAGTGTTTAATAGTCTGCTGTTTGAAACATCATTCTAAGTTGCTTTGGAACACTGTCTACAGTAATTCTGTTATTTCTATCATTATTCTATCATTATTACATAACTGAAACAAGTTACACATACAATACATTTGGTGGCTGTGATATTTGGACTGAAGTTCCTATTTAGTTGTCTGTTGTGTGAAAAATGTTTCAATACAAAAATGGGTTCCGATGGGTTAATTCCCATGTTCTTATTTCACGGAACCCGAAAATAGGTTCCCATAAAATCTGAAATCTGGAGGCCTGTTATTGGCAATGTACGATGAGGATATCCCAACAATTTTGTCCAAGATCCTATAAGAATTTTGACAGGCCAGAAACATGCATGAGCTTGGACCAGGAAAAGCGACAATTTAAGTTTAACGGCTGAATGGGGCAGGGTGATATTCTTTGCAACAATTAGCAGTGCATATTCAGCATGTTTGGGGGCCTATATTGAAGTTGATTTACTGTGATAATATTATTGTGTGAATGACAGTAAGTCTGCACATGAATTCATTGACAGACATCACAAAATGGACGGGAGAAAAGTTTCATTCGTGCTGCAGCTTCCGCAGGTCTGAGAGCTCGATTTACCATTGTGTGACCTCACTGCTGGTAAACATTAATGATTTTTTCTTCCATTTTCTTGTTTTAGACATTGATAAGCCTACATACATGTTACATTTAAAACACATTGATGAAAAATTTCCTTTACTCATGATGGATTGGAATTTGCTCATAACTACGGATATTTAGTGCGCAACACATACAACTATACAAAGATTGTTTTCAATCAATTTTCTTCATAAATTTAGTCATTCATAGTAGATTTTACAAGTAAAATCTTCTTGATGTAATAAAAGTATTGATGAAATGTCTACATTGTTTTTCATTTCCATACTTTTTGAAGTGCAGTGTTTAAATACAATTTATGTTGACACATTATTCTGGTGACTGCATTGAATGCTAACTATTCCTTGTTTTGTGCTTCTGTAATTGACAGCATCTGAAGCAGACAGTTTTCCCTCGATGCCATGGCTAGACAAGTTAGTATCTGGAAGATATGCCAATAGCTTTATCCTACACTTATTAGTACACATAGGGCCAAAGTTTATTAACCTTGTTCGTACATACAAATGAGGTTTTGATTAAAAAGAAAGCAAAAGGAATTTGGTCCTAAAATAACCGCATTTTCATTGGAAAGGAACCCTGAGAAAAAGTAAACAAATTTACATGTCAACAATATTCATCCGCAAAACAGAAAGTAACACTTAGACAAAAGGAATAACAATAGCAACAATGTCTGCTTGTTGTTAGTTTGCTCTTACTTGTAGTGTATACTAGTGTGAACCTGTATTCACTGTGCACTGTGTACGTAACTCTGCGTGCTTACTGTAGTTACTTAGTTACAGCTGTGAGTTGCTACAGAGTGTTGCACAGTACAGGCACTTGCTAAATGTGGAACTTGCCTACTGATTAGACTGATTTGAATAAAGAAAGAACAGATTTAATGAATATACATTTCAAGAAAAGCTTGGACATTGTAGATGTCTTACTCTCAGCCCTAACAGTGCACTAACTGGAAGACTTGTTGTGTGCGGATGCTAATTTTCCTGTGAGTGAGTGTGAGAGCCAAATGCAAATTTTGGAACTGGGCCTAGTTCAACAAAGGAGAAGGATTGTGCATGGTCCAAATGTCACTGTCAAACATTGCTGTAAGATCACTTTATGGCTGGTTTGGTATAACTCATGTCAAGGCCTTTCCTGTTGAATTTTTTCACCATATAGGGCCTACAGTATGCCTATCAATAGGCCTAAATTATTTGTTCTGTTGACTTCTCTGTCGTTAAGAATATTCTGGCGGTTGTTTGGAGACCCATCAAGATGGCGATGGATTGCAATCCTTAGTCCTCTTTATGATTTTACTGCATAAGGAATTGTTTTTGAACATCTCCGTAGAATCAACGAAGGAGGAAAGCTAGTTCCAGTACTTGAGAGGCTATCTTTCAAAGGTGTTCAAAATATACTGAATAAGCTTTCACCCGATGCAATTCTGACATTTTTAGAGAGGTAAGATTACCATCTGCAAAAGAATTACCATTGACAGTATCACCGTGTTGTTGTTACATGGATTTACTTTCCACAGGCGGAGGCCCTAGGCCTAAGTAACGTTAGATCTGTAAACTTCAAATCGATGTTATTTCACTATTACTTTTAGCTATTGCTTTGTGTCAGTCTGAAAAATCACTGCCCACTACGGTTTTATCATATTCATCTGCCAATGATTGACCATGGTTTATCTACTTGGCTTATCAATGGATATCCCATGGTCACCTGACTGAAAAAGTCCAATAGCAGTTAAGTATTCTTCCAAAGTATGGATGAAACCATTTTTATGTAATGTTTTATCTATGATCACCTTCAGAGTTTCGGATGAACTTGAGGACAAAGTGGGGGACCAGTATTTAATGTGGTGTCTGACTGTATTGATATCAAAATTCCTTGACTTAGAATGTCTTTCGTTTTGTAATTAAGTGCTTTTTTTTTTAGCAAGGTGGTCAGTTCTTAGATTCCATGTATTTCCACATGTAACGCCCAAAGATTGAGCAGCCATTACTTTGTAAAATTGCATTTGGTCATTGTCATCAATTACCCCATGTACAGAAAATGAGATTCAAAACGTGTGCATGTGTTATGTGTACTGCAAAGAGATGTTGTAAAGTTATGGTATAAAAAAAGGGTTTTTTGCTAGTGTTCTTCTTACTGTACTGAACAAGAGGGCAATCCGTGGAGTTGCATCTCATCCCTATCATTGTCCATAATCATTCACTCTTTTACAGGTATGTATTATGGTCGAGAATTTGATCAAACACCCAGCCCTTTACACTATACACAGTGCAGTGTACAAGTAGCTAGGAGCAGCACACTTGGATGTGTAAAGAACATGCAAGTGTGTGAATGTACAGTAGAAGTCACATGCAGATCGCGTGTACATGTGTCAAAGTAACCCTTTCATTTCCTTTATTTCTCAAATCAGGGCACCACCGCTCTGGGTGTTTTGCAATATTTCTAAGAGAAAGGTCAAAGTCATTTGCATAACTGTTCCTTGGCTTGTGTATACACGACAGGTAACAGTATTTAAAGCAAACTGAGTACAGTAGGGGGTATTACCAAAAGGAAGAACCAGAAAGCCAAAAGGAAGAACTAGAAAGCCAAAAGGAAAAACCAGAAAGCCAAAAGGCTTTGTGATTCCTTGCTACATGGTTATATTATAACAAACATGAATTATCCACACGACAAGTATGAGATCAACTGCAGTTATGTTTCTTGAAACACCACATTAATAAGCCTTTAACCCAAATGACTTTTTTTTTACCTAAAATGACATTTGACTTCCACCAAAAGCAATAGGGATAACATACTCAATGTGACCAATCCACATACCAAGTATGAAATCAGTCACAGTTACCCTTCTGGAGATATTGTATTCAAAAGGCTTTTACAGTTTGACCACTGGTGACCTCACATGACATTTGACCTCCACCAAAATCAAAAGGAGTATTCTACTTACTTATATACAATCCACACACCAAGTATGACATCAGTCACAGTTACCCTTCTGGAGATATGGGGTTTTCAAGGTTTTTACAGTTTGACCTCTGGTGACCTCAAACTACCTTTGACCTCAACCAAAAACAATAGGGATCTTCTGCTCATTATTACCAACCCACACACCTAGTATTACTTCAGTCATGGTTACTCTTCTGGAGATATTTTGTTTACAAGGTTTTTACAGTTTGGCCTCTGGTGACCTAAAATGACCTTGACCATGACCAAAAACAATAGGGATCATCTACTCAATATGACCAACCCACACACCAAGTATGACATCAGTCACAGGTATCCTTCTGGAGATATCATGTTTACAAGGTTTTTACAGTTTGACCCCTGGTGACCACAAATGACCTTTGACCTTGACCAAAAACAATAGGGATCATCTACTCAATATGACCAACTCACACACCAAGTATGACATCTGTCACAGTTATCCTTCTGGAGATACCGTGTTTACAAGGTTTTTACAGTTTGACCCCTGGTGACCTCAAATGACCTTTGACCTCAACCAAAAACAATAGGGACCATTTACTCAATATGTCCAGCCCACACACCAAGTAATGAGCCTTTCACCCCAAATGACCTATTTTTTAGGACCTCAAATGACATTAACTTCCACCAAAAGCAATAGGGATCACCTATCCAGTATGGCCAACCCACATATCAAGTATGACATCAGTCATCATCACCCTTCTGGAGATAATGTGTTTGCAAGGTTTTCAGTTTGACCTCGGGTGACCTCAAATGACCTTTGACTTCCACCAAAACAATAGGGATCATCTACTTAATATGACCAACCCATACACCAAGTATGACATCAGTCACATTTACCGTTCTTGAGTTACCGTGTTTATGAGGTTTTCACATTTTGACCTCTGGTGACCTCAAATGACCTTTGACCTCAACCAAAAACAATAGGGACCATTTACTCAATATGACCAACCCACACACCAAGTATGACATCAGTCACAGTTACCCTTCTGGAGATATTGAGTTTACAAGGTTTTCACATTCTGACCTCTGGTGACCTCAAATGACCTTGACCAAAAATGATAGGGACCTTCTATATCATCTGGGCATTCCACATGCCAAGTATGAAATGCCTCAGAGTTACCCTTCTTGAGATATCGTGTTTACAAGCAAAGTCGTCACATACACACGCACATATGCACCCACACACACACACACGCGTACCCGTTAAGGGCACCTATTGGGGACATGGACTTTTCCTCACGTAAACGGGGAAATCCCCACTTTGCACATGATGTCTCCACTTTACTGGTATAAGACTTGTGTGTATCACCGATTCACGCCCAAAATGGAATTGTGTGTGTAATTTTTTACACACATACACCCCTATACACAGGAATAAATAATAATAATAATAATAATAATTGTGCATTTATAAAGCCCAACCATCTATCTATGTAACATATTCCTAGGTGCGAAAAGGTAATTAAGGTATGGATCATCACAAAGAACATGAATATATATATAGGAAAAACACCAGTGAGAAAAGATTAATTGAAAGCAATAGAGAACAAATAGGTTTTAAGATAATTCTTGAAGGTATGTAAAGAAGTGCAACTGCGAATGTCCATATAACAGGTAATTGGGGAAAACGTCAGATTGAGATATAAACTTGAGGGCGCATATCTGAAATCCCAATTTGCATATGTTAAAATATCCAGAAACAGGGATATCCCTGTTTTTTAGCATATCTGTGGTTGCAAGCCTAATTTCTCGTGTGTGTCCCCAATCGGCGCCCATCACAAACCCACACACACACACACGACATCACCATGGCATAGATTCCTTGCCTGCCTTTGGCAAGGAATCTAAAATGACGTCGTTAGATAATCATTCAGTGCAAACATGGTTGCGTAGCTTGAAATATTCACATTGTATGGAAAAGTAAAGATCTAATCGGTTATGTTGCACCTTGTACTAACAGAACATACCGTGCTGTATTATGTACCCTATTGACCCATGATGTCACCAATCAGGGGCACACTGCAGAAAATAATCAGGTAAATAATGACCAAGTTTGAGCTCATTAGATTTACTGTCTAGAAGGGAATTGCTACACACTTTTCAAAGAATTTTGCCAATTAGAGATTTGACCTATGACCTCTGGCCACACAACTTTAGACCATGGGTCACTTATCTACCAACTCTGACCCTCATTTGCTAGGAGGTGTTGTGACTCAAACCTTTTGGTGTCAAATTTGACCTTTGACCCCCCCAACTTGACCTTTGACCTCAAACTCATAAAAACATGATTTTTGATTCCTTGCCGAAGGCAGAGGAATCTATGCGATGGTGATGTCGTGTGTGTGTGTGTGTATGTGTGTATGTGCGTGTGTGACGCCTGCTTGTAAACACGATATCTCAAGAAGCGTAACTCTGAGTGATCTCATACTTGGCATGTAGATTGCCCATATTAAGCAGATGATCCCTATTGTTTTTGGTGGAGGTCAAAGGTCATTTGGGGTCACTAGAGGTCAAAGGTAAATACCTTGAAAATTGCTTGTAAACACGATATCTCCAGAAGCGTAACTCTGAGTGATCTCATACTTGGCATGAAGGTTGCCCTTATTGAGTAGATGATCCCTATTGTTTTTGGTGGAGGTCAAAGGTCATTTGGGGTCAACAGGGGTCAAATTGTGAAAACCTTGTAAACACGATATCTCAAGAAAGGAAGCTTGTAGAAATCTCATGTTTAGTATGTAGTTGCACCATGTTGAGTAAAGGATCCCTATTGTTTTCAGTGGAGGTCAAAGGTTATTTGGGGTCAACAGGGGTCAAATTGTAAAAACCATGTAAACACGATATCTCAAGAAGGGAAGCTCGAGCAGATGTCATATGAAGTGGGTAGGTGTATCTTATTGAGTACAAGGGTCACCAGAGGTCAAAAGGTAAATACCTTGAAAATTGCTTGTAAACACGATATCTCCAGAACGGTAAATGTGAGAGATCTCATAGTTAGCGTGTGGATTGCCCATATCGAGTAGATGATCCTTATTTTTTTTTGGCAGAGGTGAAAGGTCATTTGGGGTCATGGGAGGTCAAAATGTGAAAAACTTGAATCTACAATATTTAAAGAACTTCTAGTGAATTTTATACTTGTAATGTAGAATCCTCTTGTTGATTTGAGAACTTCTTTTAGGACATACCAACATAGTCTCTTCGATAACCATAAAGAAAAGATGAAGACAACATTAAATTTGGTATCAAAGATTATTACTTTGCAAACCTTTTGCCACTATCCTCATAAGGACATGTGAGCATGCATGAATTGTAAATTGGAATTGATTAAATATACCACAGGTTATTAGCTTTATAAAAAGAACTAAATTACTGATCATTTGGATCAAATACCCTTGAGCGTGCATGAACTGTGATTGCTTAATTGAATGAAGCAAATTGTAACTGACCCCCCTCTGTTCAAATTGGTCACTGTTATCTGACATAATTTATCACAGTTGACTGCCAGTAGAAACCACAATGTCCAGAATAAATCATACAGTCTGTTGAGCCAGGTGCTCAATGGACTTAACCATTTACTGTATAAACAGTGTCTCTGTTTAGCCCTTAAAGGGAAATAGGGCGTTTGTTTTACAGAAAACAACCATATTTTTAAAACCATTATTTGTGGACATAGAATGATAGATTATTCAAAATAACGAATTACAGTAGCCTTATTTTCAAGGAATAAGATTCTCACAGATCAGAAATTCAGCTATTTGTTGCTCAACAATAATTTGTTCACCCAAACTTTTTAAAATTCAAATGATGCATCCGTTACTCATCACATGCATAATGTTTTGAGGAGATGAAGCTTTGACAGGTATTTATTCATGAGACTGAATGGTTTAACAATGGTTAAGGCGAATTTCTTTGTATGCCTTGTTGGTGTATTCTAAACGCCCTATTTCACTTTACAGTAGTTCAGGTAAGCTTTAAACAAATGACTACTGTGTATCAAACCAGGGAAACTTGTACTGTGTGTTGTGTCTTTAAGTAGACTAAAGGCAAAATTGCAAGTCATGCTAGATTCTTGTTTAATAGGAATATCAGTTTTCGCTAATTTTCAAGGACCTCATAGCCATTGGGAAGGGCATCATGCCAAAAAATCAAATATGAAAGAGCTGCCACCAATAGCTGTAACTCGACAAAATAAAGTGCTATAATTTTGATTAAATAAACATGTTTACCTTTTTATCAAGTTATTAGACACGACAAAATATAATTTGTTCCCCTGCAGCATCATATCCGTTTGGGAGTTTTCTCATGTTTGTGTAGGTCAAAGGTTATTTGGGGTGACAAAAGGTCAAAACCTTGTCTGCATGATATTTTAAGGGTGATAAATAAGAGGGATCTTATACTTAGTTTGTGAATTGTTCATGTTTAGCATGTTGATGGCCATATAGGGTAGGTGATCCCTATTGTTTTAAGTGGAGGTGAAAGGTCATTTTGGGTCACGAGATTTCAAAAGATTTTGACCTTACTAAGATGGTATCTCAAGTAGGATAACTGTGTGGGATCTCATGCTTGTCATGTGGGCGATTCATGTTTGTTACAATATATATCATGAGGCAAGGAATCACTAAGCCTTTTGGCTTTCTAGTTAGATAAAACATTCAATATATACTTGTCACATATTTAAAGGTCCCATGTAAGTAGTCATTTTGGATTAAGAAATACAACAAATTTAAGATTTTTCACTAATTTGACCACTGGCCTTTGACTTCCATGTGAGAATGAGCCCTTTAGTTCCACTGCTGTGAGTTGGAAGCCACTGGCTTCCAACTCACGTTTGAAGGACAAATTCTTTCCCTAGTTGGTGACTATGATGTAACAGCTACCCCCGTGATGCTGACAGAATTTTTCAGCCACACACCATAATGTGGCACTATTTTTGCATGTTATTGGCTAGAGGATACCAAGATAGTGTTTGATGGCTCATTTACACCCGATTATGTGGTTGAATTTTTCAATTTGGTGCAGAATTCGTCAAAATAGGTACTTCCAGATGCCTAATCCTTACAAAAATCGTTTAAGGTCTGCTGTTCCTTAAGTGTGCGACCTCCTTACAAAAATATCTCCTACCACACGTTTGTTTTGGCACGAAGCGTTGCTGCAGCAGTTAAGTTGTACACAGTGTAGTGCCTGTGCAGTGCAATTAGGACTAGACTGTATGCTGTGTAACGTTGTTGGAGTAGAGAAGTTTGTACGCCACGTAGGTAACACAAACTTAAGGTGTGATCGATGTAACTTTGGGTGTTAATTTATAGTGTTATGTTAAGGTTGAAATTGTGAAGTTAAATCCATAAAATATACGTAATAAGGTATAAAAATATAACATCAGTATGTCTGAAAAGCCTGTCAATGAAATCTCATGTTTAATGGGGTGCAAGAACACATATTTATTTGGAAATTCACGGTAATGGTACAGTCGGAATTGAGCTAATGATATTGACAATACTGCAGAGGGGGAGGAAGTTGGTTTGCGAGAAGAACACGTACATTTAAAAACGAAAGAAGACCGTGATATTTTGTTAAATTGCTTCTTACCCAACCAAATTTTTCGTTTGAAAGTGTAATTCAATGTTAAATTGCCGTTAGATTGCGTATCTGGACATATTTTACTGTAAATTTCACTTTTGTATGTTATCTTGTGAAAAAGAGGCCAGTCAGCCGGTGGAGAGCGGTATTGAATTTCTTTCAAATGATGCGGTTGCCTTGATATGTGCCTGGAGCAACGAAAACCGGAATGGTAGTGCGATTAAAGGGTGCTTTTTCACATGTCTGATCTACATTTTTGATGGGAGACACAACTTCAGACCATGGGTTACCTATCTACCAACGATGACCTTAATTGGCATTGCAGTCTAGGAAGAGTTACGGGTGCAACCTTTTCGGTGTCAGAGTTGACCTTTGACTCCTTACCCTGACCTTTGACCCCAAACACATGCAAGCATTATTTTTCGATAAAATCTTGTATACTGGTCATATATTTGAAGGTCCCAGTGTAAATAGCTGTTTTGAATTACAAAGTACAGTGAATTTGAAGACAAAAACTTATCAGCCCAGACAGTTTCAATTCTCCCAACCACCTACCTCTAGTCCCTCCCTCAGCCCGTCTGAAATTCCTCCACATGTGTAATCAAAACAATGGATCCCTGTGTAGGCTGTGTAATACGAGCTGCTCTGCTTCTCTCGAATTTGCTGTCAATCTAAGAGTACTGTAACTTAGAATGTAAAATAATACATCACCATATTTTTTTCGTTTCCTTATACCCATCAAAGACCTGACCTGCTTGTTGTTATATTCCCATTCAATTCTTTGTATGCACACCCTTATAGAAATGCTTGTGTGCAGGATACATGCAGCATGCATGCCAATTGACCGCCAGAGCGTTGGCTATATTAGGCATACATGCTGCACTCTTGGACTCTCTTCTGGTACACATCGTGCGTGCATGTTGCACGCAGAGGCCATTGGCATATATCAGTGGCATATGATCGAGCCACCATCTGTATGTGACATTGGCATACATGCTAAATGACTGCCAGAGGAACTTCAACTCATTGGCTTGCTTGCTAATGTGTGCCATTTAGACTTAGATCATTTTACTTGCCAAAGCAATTCCACTTGGACTTAGTATATTTTTCTTGTATGCCAATAGATGCCAATGGATACCAATGTGTGCCAATTGGACATGTTTTTGATTGGCTAGTTGTCTACAGTACATAATTCAAATCCAGAGCACTGTAACTGCAGCTCTCTGTTCTTTGTTCACACTTCTGTGCTGCAATACAGCAGGAGAGTTCTATCTGTTTGCATGGTGGGAGCATAGGTTGAACTAGCTACTGTAATTGAGTTATTGTTAAGCTGTTGAAGGTAAGTTGCTACATACATAACACTTTTTCACTTTTTGTCAATTTTCTAAGTTTATGGATTGGGACTAATTCCCAAAACAGCAAACTTAATTGAGAGAGCTTTCCTATAGACATGCAGAAGCTTAGGTTTTGCCACTATATGCTACATCCTAGTAATAGGGTTTAATTCCTGAGCTCATAAGTTCAAATTTTTGGTAATAATCATATCCTCATAATTAATCTTCTTAAAATTTTCTAAGTGTTGTCAATTTTGAAAGTACAATTTAATTACCTTTCACTCACAACATATGCATGCACAGTTGGGCCCTGTAAAGTAGGCCTACACTAAAAGTACAGTATATACTTTTTAGTAGGCATGAACAGTATGTACCTTCTAAGTAAGATAGATAAGGCTATGTTGGCTGCAGGTAAGTTACTACATGGCTTCAGTATGCATGTGAGTCAACTCATGGAGTCTATGTTGATTTAACACACTGTATAGATATATTGGATTTTCACAGAAACAACTGTAAAACCATTGCAAGGACAAAACCATTAACTGTAGCTGCAGGGATGTATACATTGAATGCCAGTGAGCTCTTGCATGCATGCAGCATGCATACGGCATGCATGCCTGCCAAGATATTTTAACCTTTCAAATACTATCAATCCACACACATTGGCATGCATGCCGTTGAGTGCCAACCACACACATTGGCATGCATGCCAATATGTGCCATGTAATAAGCCTGCATGTATGCCAATAGGTACCATTTGATGAGTGCCATTGTGTGCAATGGTGATTTGGCACGTTTCAAATACTATCAAATTACACCCATTGAGAAACTGGCATACATGCCAAATAGAAGAAAATTTGTATGAGGGCATGCACAGTGAGTATATTGTCCCTTTTTTTTTATGAGGACGGTGTACAGTATTAAACTCAAACAAGAAACCAAGTATACTGTACATGTAACTGCCTGTTACTAAAATTGTTGCAAAATTTCATTCTTGGCAAGTTCTAAGTATAACTATAAGTTTAACATGGTTGAGAGACCAATAACTTTGGAAGCGCTGCCATTGTCTCAAGCATCCTTACTATCTTTGCTTTATGTTAGCATAATGCCAGATCTGCACGCATAAACAATATCCACAGTAGTGGACTGTTTTTCCCAAACTCTCCCTACTGCCTACGTACTGCAACTCCAAAATCATCCACTGGAAAAAGTGCCTGATGGCCAATTCCATTATTGGTCTACAGCATTGAATATGGTGTGACTATGAAAACTAGGTGAATTACCCAAAGTACTGTATGCCAATTCCAGATGGTTGAATGAACTCCTAATTTTTCTGTGTATGTAGCCAGTTGGTGACTGCAATGTGGAATTCAAATTTAGAGCACTAATCCACTCTCTGCTTGCTGTTTGTTCAAACTTACTGTAAGTACTGCAGTCCAGCAATTTAGTTTGCTTAGTTGAAGTACTGTATGTAAGATTGAGCAGTTACTGTAATTGTAATGATTACTTGGCAAATATTTTAAGGTACGGTAAAAGTTGCCACATAAATTTACAAATTCTTACTTTTTTGTTTATCAGTAAAGTTATGAAGAGAAGTTTATTTCCTTAAAACAACAAACTTATGAAAGAGCTTTTCAACACTTGCATATAGTTTAATCAGCTTACAGTTTACTGCTGTCTGTACTGGAGGCCTTACATTTAGTACACCACACTGGGTGCATGCATGCAGCACCCTGATCAAAGAGTGAAGGATATCTATGTAGGCCATAATGTATGTATGCTGTATTTTGACTTAAATCTTCACTGAAAACAATTCTCCTCCTTAAAGTTAAGTGTTCAGAATTCTTTGTTAATTGCATAATATGTACAATAAGGTGATGGTATAATATTACTTTCACTTTCACTGTGCAGGATGCTCTGTCCTTAGGCCTTTGCACAGTATGTGTACAGTTAGGGCTGGCCTACATGTATGTAATTCCATTTCATTTACAGGTATTTTGTTCTTTGTGATGTTTGAAAAATAATTGAAAGGTCAACAAGAGTGTAAATAGAGTGTACACAAGAAACATCAAGATATATCAAGAAAGGAAGCACTTTAGAAGACCTGAAAGGGGCATGTGTAGCAGAGTGCTGGGTAACAAAGAAAATGAAGTAGGCAGAAGAAAAAAGAGAAGAACCACACAGATGGAAAAAAAGAAGACTCACACAGAAAAAACACAAAAGATGAACCAACCAAGAAAAGACTCCCTGTCCTCATTTACTCAGCCACCCTCAACCAGACCCACCCGTACAATGAAAGGTCATGTGATGAATACAGTACAGTATGTCTACTCACTATGAACAAGAGAACCGATAAAATTGCAAAAATCGGTGAAAGGCCAGTTAAAGTTCAGTTCTTTTCACCGTTGAAGAAATTCCACCGAGCAAAAATCGGTTGTAACTATTTTTGGCCCAGGAAAACCTTTGTGTCAATTTGAAAAAAAAGGCCGGGTAAAGAACTGATATTTTACGGTCGGTGAAAGAGCAGTAAATTTTTTGCTACGAGAAGTGCTACATCCAGAAGAAACTACCGATAGTCATTAATCAAACCACAATGGAGGGCCAACTCTGAGGACTTACTGATTGATGATAATATGATTTGGTGGATACTGGGGAGTTTATGACATTTATCATCAATAGGGTTCCTGCGGTCTCAGGTAGCCTCAAGTTTTTGTGAGATGTAAAGAGTTTTTAATTGGCAAATAGTGACAGTCAAAACTCTATCAGGTATCACAGACCCTTCTCTGTGTACAAAGTTAAATTATGCTACACGAAATTATCGTTTTTATTCTGTCAGTATCAGTGTAAAGTAGCAATCCATGGTCTAGCCATTTTACTTGTAGATTGAAAAGATGGAAAAATATCTGTGTAAATGAGAAAAATATCAAGTGTTGGGATAGAAGATGCTTTTACAGAGATCATTGAAAAAAAAAATAAACACACTGGAGTTACCGATACAAATTTTTCTTTGGAAGGGAGGGTCGCAAACAACAGCTTTCCTCGGGAAAACAAACCAAAATTGTTTGCAAGATGGTTTCGGACACGGCTGGAAAAAAATTCGGGAAGCCGGCAGGCTCTTTGGAAAATGTTTACTCTAGCGAGAAATGACGATAGTGAAAAAATACCATCTTAAAAAATAAAATTGAAAGGGATCGGTGCTTTCACCTTGTGAAAATTCAGCAATCGAAAAATGCCTTTCACGACTTGCTTCAGTAAATGTTTTCATCCGCTCTTAATCTAAACTCTGTAAGTCTGTCAGAACCTACGCTACACCAATCAGATTTTATACTTATACTAACAAATAAAGCCATGTACAGTATGTGCGTGCATAAGCAACTTGTAAATGCAACGTTGGTGTGACATGTGTGCGGTTTTGTCTCCAAGCAGGAGGTCACTGCGCAGAATCACAATGTATAGGAAGATGGGCTCAAAACTGAGGGTAAAAGCCTCATTTAGCTATTTTTCCCTTTCCTGTCGTCAATGAGGCTTTTTTTTTTATGGGAATAACGGGAAAATCTTAACTCTATTTTTCTATCAACAGGCAAGTTTCTAGTTTGTAGTGACGAGATGAAAAAGTGCATGTAAATCCACTCATCTTTTTGTTTTTCTCACTTACCTTATCGGCCTTGTAACTGCATGTTATCCGGGTAGGTATACTGTGTTTTGGAATGTTGCTCAGCCTCTTGCTTTTCTTATGTCTTACAAATATTGTTTATTAATTTTAATCTTTCCTTGTCACCGGCTTTACTTTCTCTTTACTAACATGCTAACTTGTGCGCGGTCGGTGTACTGCAAAGTACGCAGCTTTTGTGTACACAACTTGAAGCACGTGTCTTGGAATTTTCCATAACCCCCAATCACGCACTATTCCATACTCAGGAGTACCAGGTGCGTCGACATATCACCCAGCTTTCATAGAGGCCGCAGCTGTGAAAGTGAGTTAATGCGTAACTGAAAACGCGCGAACTCACTGCAGTGTCAGCCACCGATACAGACACCAAGGTCCATGAATCACATGCAACGTGAGTAACGTACACTGAAGAACCAAGGCATTCCCCTATATCTCTGACTTTCACTTCCAGGTTTATCTTGTACAAACCGCAATACTTTTTTTCCCATTACAGTATGGCAGACATACATGTTGTTTTCGAAATAGACTTACGGTATGTCTGTAAATAACTGGTAAATAAGTTACCGGCTGAACTTACACAGAAATTTTGCGGCGGAATGGATGATTATGTTGAAAAATAAAGGAGAGCAAACAGAAAAAAAAGAAGAAAGAAGGGACAGATGGATGATAAGTTGTCTGAGTTGAGGAGAACTGGTTAGACCCAAACTGAGAGGGATGGAGAAGATTGGGAAATTTCCGGGATTCACAATAGTAATCTTTTTAAACTAAGACGAGATTAACAACAGTTGTGCTGAAACAAGTGCTCATAAAGGTGTTGATTGGCATATATATTTCACGCAGAACCCATTGGCAATACGCCATCCTGAACTGTCAATCAAAACGTTAGATATTAATGATGTTATGGATTTAATAAACAATGTTCTTCTATTTTTTCCAATCCTAACGCTGCAATAAAAAAAATAAATAAATCCCCCAAAAGCGTTGGTTGTTGATGTCAACTAAAGCTTTCGCCAATACGAACCAATACCGGTATTCTGTCATATTTTAAATTACGTCATTCTGCTACCTAAAGTATGTCAATTCTACTACTTAGAAGTACTTTTTTTCTTTTTGTTAAAAACTTGACAATTTTCCACCACGGGTGCATGCGATAAGCTCATTTTTTCCGCCTGCCCCCCCCCCCCCAAAATCCAATCGGGTTCTGTTTCGTTGCATTAGATATCCGTTTTTATTTTCAATGAGTCATTAAAATAGGTCATTCCAACCACTGAAAATGTGGGTATGTTCAGCACTCCCTCCTCCTCCTGTTTGCCAACTGTTACAAGAATAAATGAAAGAGGATGAATAATTAATTATGTCATGAACCAATCTGATAAGTTATACCCTTTTTCATGCATTAACTTTTATCTCATTACG
This sequence comes from Stichopus chloronotus, assembly GCA_021234535.1. NCBI lineage: Eukaryota > Metazoa > Echinodermata > Holothuroidea > Aspidochirotida > Stichopodidae > Stichopus > Stichopus chloronotus. The sequence goes on along the minus strand of CM037839.1, from coordinate 13,981,185 downwards.
CTTAATTGAGAAAATGCAGGCATGACACCCCTATTTCAAGGCGGGGTACATGCAGCTTGAAACACTCGTTTCCGGTCATCTGGAGGGTTTGAAAGGCCAAATATTTTCTTGTAAACTCCACGCCAAGTGATGGTGGCGCTCCACTTAGGGATTCTTGACGGCACTCGATCAGCTCCCTCAAATCTCTTTTAACATTTATTTCAGGTTAATGGGTGCAGATTTCAAAGAAAGTCCATTTTGCACCATGATTGGGCAACTATAAAAGGGCAAGCAGGATCCTTTATAGGTAAAGGGAAGGGGTGCCCCATCCACTTAGATCTCCCCTCATGCCTCCTGTGAAATTACTGATTGGAAATTTTGGCTTAAGCCTTGCTAGGGCGGACCCCAACAGGATGGAGGTCATAATAGGGTCAATTTTGTGAGTCAATTTTTGCGCTTACTCATAGAAATGTCTTGACTACGTCGCTGAAATGTGTATCCCAAATATTCCATTCCCTTCAATCTTTGCCACATGTTGAAATAGATTACATTGTTCGTAAATAAATTCGCATTTTTTTTCATGATGATCAAGTTTCCAGAAGATTCTACGTAAATATACCTCATTTATTGGATGTCAATTAAAAAGTATAGCTTAGGCATTCGAAAATGATCAGCAGAGTGTAAAAAATCGGCCGTATAACAACCTATGAAAATACAATTATAAAAATACATTTCTATGATCAAAACCCTTTAAGAAACCAACATTCTGCAATTCACACCTTTAATCTAAATATTTCAAAGTAATTAGGATCGATGGACAAAACAAAAATGAAATTTTTCTTTTACTTTTTTACTTTTGAAAGTTTGAAGAAATTAACCACGCAGAAACGATCTTAATTTTAAATTGAAGAAATAAATAGCTCTTTTCCTGGTTACAACTGGCAAAGAATTGAATAAATTGCAGTAAAATGCCCTTCATCCATTCAATCTCCTTTCATGATTCATTCCCCACAAAATTGAACTTTCTACTGTACCTGGTTTTCCTTTCCATCTCCACATTTCTTGGGCCATATCTGAGGTTGACCTTCAACCCATTGAGCGGTTTCTATGTAATAGTTTTGCCTAGACTAAATCTCTTGTGTATAGTGATACTAAGTGGTATAAAGTGATATTAAGTGTACTAGAAAATGTAAGCTGCAACCCTAGTTCAGTGCTTTGTTTCTTGTGTATCATGTATGTTATCGGTCGGCGTTCAGAAAATTGGTATTTTCTTGAAAACAGTAACCAAAAAAAATTAATGAAACCATTACTGGCGAAACAGGAATTACTCAGTTTTAGTTGAAATCTAGATATCAAAATGTAGCACAATTTTGCATCTAGTCCATTTCACAAGCCAAAATTTTCCAAAGGAGATTAAGTCCCTCCCCACGACCATGAATGATAATCATATCATATCACCAAAGGCTAGCTTTCCCTCCCCTCTACTGATGTCACCCCACTTTTAAAATCAAACTTTTTTTTGCCACATCCCTATAAAAAAAAAAAACTGCGTATGATACAGTGTAAAAAATTGCTGTAAATTTACGCAAAGCGAACCAAAGAAATATGAAAGGAATACAGAAATGTTCTGGCAACTATATCCGTATTTCTTATATATTTCTTTTTATTTCCTGTAAATTTGAAGGTGTTTTAATCAATGTACTGTTTACGTGTATTGCCTACAGCGGACATAGGGTGACATGCGATAAAGTTATCGTGTTGGAGTAACTTGCTATCTCGACAAAAGTTATCGACTTACGCTGACGCGACATCTTGGAAAAATTTTGCAGATAGTCGAGATATCAAGTTACAAATTACTTGTAATCTCGACAAGACTTTGCATATTGTCGAGTTGTCGGAAAGGATGATTTACTATAAGGTGGTAACTCAACAATTTGCAAACTTTTGTCGAGGTAACAACTATGATCATTCGCAACTCGGTATCTCGACAATTTTCATTCTTGTTCCGAGATGTCAAGTTAGCGTAAGTCGGTAACTTGACAATTTACAAAATTGCCTTTAGTTTTTCTCTACTTTTAATACACGTCTGAGGTTTTCTTGTGGACGGAACATGTCTTCGAAAGCAATTGGCATAAAAAAAACAGAAAAAAATATTTGACAGTAACATTGTTCCTTGGTTGGTATCGGGAATTCGAGTACGTGGTAAAACAAGCACTATTCAGACAAATAATCTTCACACACTTGGTCATATCATATTACGGCCAGAGTGATCAGCTGTTTTGACTATAAGTGAATATTCATTTGTAGCATACTTCACGTTGGCTTGTTCAAAGAAGCACACGGTTGACTTGAATGCATGCTGTCAATCACATGATCGTATTTTACAATTTTTTTTCTCTCTTTATTTAGAAGAATTTGAAGTCAAGTACGTGGCACATCCACCTGAAACAAATTTATTTTCCCTTGATGTCTTAATGGTGACGTGCAGTGGCTAGACTTAATAACACACTCTTGACATGAAATTTCAATGTTCTTACTTTTTCCTATCTAGTCAAACATTTTAAAGTACATGTGACATGGCTAGCACATTCAGAGTACTGATTGACCAAAGTTATCATTAAAAACATTGAACCTTGGACATTCATTATATACCACAGTCCACAGATTCTATTAATTATCCTCTATTTTGTCAACGAATGCAGAATGAGACAAAAGAAATCCCGAAAAGTATTGGCTGGCAATGCTGTAACTAAAACTGTTGCCAATATGAACCAATGTTCTGTCATATTATTCCTTTAAAAGAATTAAATTCTATTAGTTAAAAGTACGTCATTTCCATTTTTTCTTAAGTGTAAATATTCTACCACGTGTGCATGCAACAAGCTTCCTTTCTTTTATCTGGGTGTTTCCCAGAAAGAATGAGTCCTTTTTTTTTGCGTCGCTTAGTTGCGTTGAATAATGTTCAACCGCCTACCCCAAATTTTCATTTGTATTTTCAAGCTTAGAATGGGTCGTTATCACCCAATAAAAAAGTGGGACCTAAAGGTATGTTCAGCACTCCCATTCCCCACTATTTGTCAACTAGTTCAAGAATGAGCAACAGAGGACAAATAATTCATTATGATACTTGTATCATCTCTCCTATCTGATGTTTTAAGATCCATTTTTCATACATTGATTTTTGTCTCGTTAATTGAGAAATGTCCTTGCAGGAGATCCATATTTCGAGGCTGGGTGCTTACAACTTGGAACACCTGGAAAGTACTGTTTCCGGCAATTGAAAGTGTTTGTAAAGCAAAAAAAAAATATTGTATGTTCCATGCCAACTTGATGGTAGCGCTCCTCTTAGGTATTCCTGTCCACACTCACCCTCTCCAATACTTTTTTAACTGTATTACTGTTTCGTGCATAGGTGCATGAGTCAAAGAAAGTCAATTTTGCATGCACCATGATTGGCCGACTCTTAAGGATTACACAGTAGGCTATCCTTTTTTGGCAAAGGAAGGGGGTGTTCCGTTCGATTAGACCTCATGCCAGGTAGGCTTATCTGCAGTGGACTGGCTGATTTGAAATCCTAGTTTAAATCCTTCCCTTACATCACTTCCCAAGAATGGCTGCCAAAGATAGGGACAATGAGTCGATTTTGCCCCTTTGACAAAAAACCTGTCTAACCCCTGGTCGTGAGATATTTTCCGAAAGTGAGAACGGTACATGTATATTAAAATGTTTAGATATCTTCGAAGGACATAGGGAAGGTATGAGCAGAATTTCACGAGTAATTGTATTGAACAAACAAAACTATCAAACCAAAGTCGAATAACTTCAAGAAAGATGTTACTGATAATCGAAATGTCGTCCATGTATATATTTCTAAATTATTGCTAAATTACACTGAAAAAAATTAAGCTGTTGTTACAGTACACCATACGGTCCCAATAACTGCTGACCAAACATCCATTCATAAAGCTATACGTATAAAAGTATCTGCCCTATCATGACCAGGTGGCTGCACTCGAACTGATTTTTTTTCTTACTCTTAAAGTTTTTTTTTTTCTGGTTATCACTTTACATTGGCCATATTTGGCTTCCGTATATTGAATTGACAGGGGGTTATTGATGTCAATCTCACAACGAGTTACCAGTTAGTACGATTATTGCCATATACGATGAACTGTCAAGTAACATGGCAGCGACAGGGACGTTGTACAGTATCTTCATGTTTGTATATGGTAGCACGTTTGAAGGATACGGTAGCACACATGTGGTGCACGAAATATGTGTTCGATAGTTTTGAAAGTTGAAGAAGATGGTTATGGTAACTTGGAGATAACGTTCAGCGATTATCTAACTAACAAAGCTTTCTCAAGCAGGGTTCTTACATTTCTGGTTTAAAGTAGCCCTGTTTTTGGCGGTAGAAAGTTCTGTAAAAATGCTACAAATAGAACAGTGACAGTCACTTTTGGGAGTTCGGCTGGTCAAAATAATTGTAGGCTGAAAGATTACTCGCAGCCTCGTGTGACGTCAGTCTCTGCTTGATAATTGGACTTGAAACGTTAAGGGTTTGCAAATAGCTACGTATCATAATAAAATTATTTGCTGTACACGACTTTAGCGTAACCAGCGCAACCGTTCATAGCGTAACCGTTCATATATTCTTTCCTCTAGAACTCCTTGATTTTGAGGAAACTTAATTACATATAATTTACCTTTCTGTGCACTTCTTAATTTTTGTTATAAGTGTTAGTCCATTGAGAACATTAAAATTAAAAAATCTTCAGTATCTTCAATACTGATAAATACTTTAAATGGTAGCCCCCGTGTAAAGAAAGACAGGGGGCTATCACCTTGGAACCTAGTACAGAAATTAACGTCTTTCATGCAGTCAGTTTCTCATGAAATTATGACTATCTTTTTTTTAGGTGAGAGTGGGGGTTAAAAATCAAATGCTTTCCATGTGTCTCGAGGCGATGGATGTTCGTCAGTATGGTGCAGGGTTTTGGCAAAATTGAGATATTACCTGTAGCACTGAGCTATTCTTTTAATTCTTAATTCTTCTTAAAATCTGTCATGTGTCAAATGTAAACCAATGAAACGTTGATAAACCTGGTTATTCGACTGATAAACCTGGTCTATCAATTCGCCAGCTTTATCAAACTAATAAAGCACATTTATTGAAGTTTTAAATGAGAAACTCGATAAACATTATTTATCAACTAATAAACCATGTTTTTCGAATTGCTGGTCATTTGGCATACATGTATGCATCTTTTCAGCGCCCCTGGGGGTGGTTTGATTCAACCACAAGTGGAACATCTTATCCGACAGTTATAACCAACAGATTAAAACTCATATATGTTGCCAATGTAGGCCTTTTGCAACACCCTAAGTGGAACTCCAGATCTTGCAGAATGGGGGGATCATCCTACACCGTCCCACCCCTCCCGGGATATGGGGCTGCAGGATATTCCTAAGCCAAACGCGCATAGGTCGTGTCATTGTGTAGTATAGTACAACTAGCTGACAGTGGTGAAGGTAAAAGGAAAACGGTGTAGCGTATAGTCTTTGAATTTTGTGTAACGTTGCGACTGCTTTCATTTTGATGTTTGCCATTGGGCTGATGCCTGTAACTTGTTAGTGACGGGTACTGCAATCGAGACATTCAAGAAGGATACCACTTTCAAGTACCGAACTATCGGACTCACATTTCAATTGTTTCTGACATTTTGTTTAAAGTGACAATTATTCTTGAGATTTAAAGAGGTGTTTCCACTACTCAGAAAGCGTAACGTTAAACTTTCGTGGTTGATTTTTCAAAGATTCCCAGAGTCTTTGGTTATATGTTTTACTTAGTAACAACAATTTGACCCCTTTGATAAGCTAGGAACCCCAAATCGGAACTCACCCTGACTACCAAAAAGAAATTGTCTCCACCTCTTCACCCGCTGGGGTCTTACAGTAATGCGGGACGTACACCGATTTGCTAGTGCGATTCGCGTGCTTGTTATATTGCTACAACAATTCAAGCGGAAAATCTATAGACTTGCACTGTGTTCGTCGCAGGAAATTGAGCCAAATCTGGAACTGCAACTTTGCTCCTTTACATGGTCGGTTCTAACCGATAAAAAGACTCCCAAGAAATATTTGTTCACCTAGACTTTGCACGGTATGCCATAACGGACACACACATACACCCAAATCAACTTCCCCTCCACAACTGTACACACTAATTTTGCAAACTTTGCACCACTCCATACCCTACGGCCCTTCTCTTTGGGAGGCTGGTGCTACCCCTAATGTCGGGGGAAAATGCATGCATGTGCCATCTGTGGGTAAAATCGCCCTTTCATACGATGTCACTGGTGGCCGCATTTTTGCTCTCTCAGTCTATGAGGATATAGTCGATGAGGATATAGTGTTAGTAAACTCACATTCTGTCATTGAACTTCTCAGTACAATCAACGTAGGCCAAACGAGCCCCACTCCAACAGTCCCCAATGTCTGTACGTATAGGCTTTAGTGTAACACATACCTCTCCAGAATTTAAATGGTTACAATCACAAACAAACGAGTCATTACTGTACGGGGGTAGGGTGGTGGGTGCACGATGTGATGTATCAAACAGCATCAAATCAATAGCAACTTTTCATTTTAACCGTTAGAAAATAATTCCATTTGCATCTCATCTACCTTTCCCTTCTCTTTCCTCCTACCTCCAACTGGGGACAACTTTCCCGAGGGACATGAAACATTCATGCACTTTGCAAGGGTGTGCAACTACAATTTATTTTTCCATCTTACGATTCACTTTCTTGCTTCGTTAATCAACGTAATATGGTTTACCAATTAGCCACTTCACATTTAACTATGTGCCACTTATACAACACAAGTCCTATAGTAATGCACAAAAGCCTACGATGTCATGACAATTGAATCGAAATGCTCACAAAGAATCCCCTCGCAGACACATACCATAGTAATATAACTACTATAACTGATCTTATAGGAGAGATCTTACAATTAATCCCTTACAAGTTCACCACAATCTGGGGTTCACTAGCAAAGGTTATTCAAAAAAGTTTGAACCCCGCAAATGAGGCATTTGTCATGGTGGCATACCGGTATATTGTATCATTTATCAATGGTTGTGGTTAAGTTGACACTATGTGTTTATTTATATTTTCATATTTCATTAATTCCTTGTCCAATTTTAAAAATTCAAAGTTGTTTTGGGTCTGTAGTGTTTCAACAGAAACAATTATAGCACTTAAAAAACAACCTTTCACCATGTCTTCATCGATCCTTACTCAACTTCCATGCTGGTGGCGGAATGAAATTGTAAACGCCCAATTCCCACAAGGGTATATCAAAATCAGGCCAGAAACAGAGGAGTTCTAAGGATATAGTACCACGCACAACTAGCTTGTATTACTCATCCTTGATCTCTGACTGCCTTCGTAATACACAGTTTGGATGCCCTATGTTAAATGGCAGTACATGCCATCACCTGCCGTGAAGGGTAAATGATCAGGGAAGTTAAGATATAATAAGTTGAAAAGGCTGTGTTGGGGGGGGGGAGGTGATTCAAAACTTGTGTACCATCCGCAAAAAAAAAGCAAATTACTGATGTAAACTAACATTCACCTTTTTGGGGGAGTCTTATTTTTTGGGGGGGATAAGCTTTTGAAATACAAGATGTGATTTCGAAACAAAAGAATATCTGGATACCTTTAAAGAGGTCTGAGAAGTGCGATTTCATGCAAGTCCCCAAATTAAAGTTGCGCCTGTTTACAAACCTTTTCAAAACTGAATACTAACTTATCACATTATCATTCTATATTACAAGGTTAAATGATCTTGTGAGTTTTGAAGGGGTTAATCATTAGTATTAAAATGGGATGAACGCAATTTTATATGCCCGTCAACGGCTGGTGGTGCTCCGCTTACGTAATTTCTAAGAAGAAACTCCCCCCCCACCGCCTGCTGAAAATCCTGGACAGAAGTCTAATCATCACAGACAAGGTAAACTTTACTGCACAGAAAATAATAAAAGAAAAATAAAATCATTACTTACGACACAGAAATATCTGCAGTTTCACTTCAGATCGAAGCATCTAAATGTAGCAAAAAAAAAATTCAATCTAAAAGGGGATGGGGCTGAGTCCCTCCTCGGACCGTTACCTCTCATTAAATAATATCACCATGGACTAGCATTCCCTTCCCTCTGATGATGTCGCCTATATTTTCAAAATCACAGTGACACACATGTGAACTTGAGAATTTGGGGGCGTTTTGAAGTTTTTCCCCACCCCTCGGAACATAATCCGACTACTGTACTGTTTATTACGTGTAAACCATATGTTTGTAACTCACATTTACACTGGCAGTTTGCTATAAGGTTTCCCAGTGCGGTGGTACGTACACAATCATTACTCTTTTTCCCAACAAAAAAAAAAAGTTGGGAAATTTAGATGCTTACCCCTCTGTAAAAAGGTGTAGATACCGACGCCACTATAGGACAAGCCCCATTTGGGGACTAGGGTTTGAAACAGTAATAGTTCGATGATGAAACCAAAGAATCTCACGAAATTGGCCGTAGTTGTGATGCCAACACATTTGCTTTAATACATGCATTTTTTTACCTTTCCACCAGTCAGTCAAATGAAAGACGTTAACAGCTCCTTATTATTGGGAAGTCATTCTTTGAAAGTTGTGTCCAGTACAAACCTGAAAATATGTGAAGGGTATCAACAAACCCTGTCCCCCAACAATGTTGGTGATCCTTAGAGAGAAATAGGGCGTCTGTTTTATAGAAATCATCCATATTTTTGAAACCACTATTTGTGGACGTAGAATAATAGAATTAGATGATTCAAAATAAGGAAGGACAGTAGCCTGCTTTTCAAGAAATAAGCTTCTCACAGATAGAAATTCAGTTATTTCTTACTCAGCACTAATTTGTTCACCCAAACTTTTTCAAAATTCAAATGATGCATCTTCCGTTACTCGTCACATGCATGTTTTGAGGAGATGAAGCTTTGGTATATGTTTGTTGAGACTGAATTTTTTACCGCCATTTTCTTTTGTATATCCCGTTGGTGTATTCTAAACGCTCTATTTCCCTTTAACAGCAAAGCGTTTAAGGACGCACAAATTCTTCCTTTTCAGCAATTATTAAAGTTTCACCAACATCAACACTTAGCTGTTCAGTGAGATACATTTCGTTAGTGATGAAAGCATGCAGAAAGTTGTCATTAATATGAAGATGATGTAAAATTTAATAGAAGTGCCAATCATTTAAAACCCACCAAATCTAGTGAAGCTCAGCTTGTATTGGCTCAAAGACATCTCTTCATTCGGTGGTCCCAGTTCAACATCATTCATGGAGCAACATCATTTACGCTAACTAATGCTGAATGTACATGTGACATGAAAAACACATTTGACCAAAGAAATCATTAAACATGTGGAAATATTTCTCTCAAATGTTCTAAATTTACTACAGCACTACATTTTTCCGTATTTTGTAATATATTTTCTGAACGTAAGAATAGTACATTGCTTAATAAAATGTTTAGATATTTTCTAAGAACATAGTAGGGGCGGTAGGTGCAGGATCAATCAATTATTTGAACACGTACATCATAATTACCAGAATCCAATTATCGTTTGTGGGACAGCTTATCCATGCACTTATGTATACATTTCTTAATGACACTGAAACAAATCAAGCTGTTGATGTTACGATGGCACTTCTTGTGTCAGTTAGCCCCAATAATCACTCACCAAAAACCCATTAATAAAGCTGTATCTGTCCCATTAAAGACCAGGAACTTCACCTGCTCTGATTTCTTATTCTGAAAGTTTTCCTTGTTTTCATGTTTTGTTTTACGATGGCCATATTTAGCTTCCGTACACTGGACTGACATGAGTTCAAATGCCGATCTCATATCGATATCTTTTTGCACAATGAAAACGAAGGACTTCATCGGGTGGCACAGATGAACTATCCGGTAGCACGTTCAAAGTATACGGTAGAGCACGCATGATGCACAAAATGTATTAGCGTTTGATAGTTTAAAAGTTGGCGATGGGTACGGTAGCTTGGAGAAAACTCTCAAGTGGAGATCTCTTTGAAAAATTTGTTTTTGCTGTGCAGTTATTTGATCTTGTCATAAGTTGTACATAATCCGATTACTTAGGGGATCTAAATCTTATACTGATAAATGTTCTGAATGTTAGCCATCCTGACAAAAAAAAAAAAAAAAAAAAAAACTAGTAGCGTGAAACTTGGGCAGCAGCATTTAAATTTACGTCTTCAGAAATCAATTTCTCTTCAAAGTAAGATTCTTCTTTGTTGCGGGGGGGGGGGAGGGGTTAAAATCAACACCTTCCACGTTAAGTTAAAGGCGACTGACTGGGGTGCAGCAGGGTTTTATCATTAACGAGATATTCCCTGTGGAAGCTGCTTTTGTTTCCTTTTTGAGTTGTATCGTCTTCACTTTACACGACGTTTAACGTAAGTTTAGAATTAAGTATTTTTACACCGTTATTTACTTCTTAAAGCTTGTAATTTAAACCGATTCCTTACCAACAGCATATATTACTGACAATTGAAGGGGCTCTTTAATGAAAGAGGATATCTTCCGGCACTGCAGGCATTTCAAACCCCATCTCAATATCTTGTTCCTCACTTAAGACATTGCCCATCAAGGCATCTCCAAGTGTCATTTAACTGTAACAAATTATTGCAAGAAGTCTTTCTTTTTTCTCTGAAATTGATGCCCTAGTTTAACATTGAAATTAGACAGTGGTGAAAATGTTGATTGAGTGTACTGTAGATTTACCTTATTGTGGAAATAAAGGTCACCTTTCTAACAGTATTAAATGTTTCCTTTTTTTACAATCAAGATTACAAAACATAGAAAGGATACTCATGAAGTTGTACCTGTGTGACATGACAAATCCCCCATATGCATATATATTATTTTATCAAAAATGTTTATTTCAAAGCTCATAACTTTCAAACCGAAACTGTTATTGCCGTAAGATTTTCAACAGTAGAGAGCAAAACGTACATTCGCATTACTTATGAAACATCAGCTTCTTTCAGTGGGCAATCTCGTAATGGCGTGTCTACAGGAAAACCAGAAGGATATGATTACGCTTGATATTGTTTGATAAATAACTTTCTGCCCAAATGCAACAACTTCAAGATTCGCATCAGTGTAAAAAAAAAAAGATGATCGAGATATTTTCTGAAAGTGCGGTAACATAAGCAAACAATGTCTCAATGGACTGCAATTCTAATTTGTCATGACACACTCGACACCTGGTATTTATGAATGTATTGTGTATTGTTATGGATATACCGAACATTAACTTAGCTTGTTGTTCTCCAGGAGATCGTACATTATATTTGAATATAATTCAAATGTAAAACTTTAGGTGATTTGATGAATATAAGGTAAAAACATTAAAAAATCATGCCCAGAAGATAAGTATGCCCTTGCAATTGGGCAATTTAAACAATTTGGGAAGATAAATAGGTCTTCGGCACGTGGTAAAGCATGCCATGTGATTTCAAATCCTTTTAACATAAAAAGTGTGAAATACGATAGTGCAGTGCTTGGTAGTGTTTATTCATCTTAACCGTGGGCATCTTTGAACAATCTGAAAGATAGGAAACTAATATTCAGGTAATTGAAACAACTTATTCGACGCCACAATGACGTGATCAGTTCTTGTGTTACTAAATTTATAAATACTGTGCCTCGTTGAACGAAACACTGCAATTCCCTATTACGATCAAGCCAGCGACGACTTTAGTGGTACGTTTCTGATACACCATGAGGAAAACTTAACATTAAGCAAACTCTGTTAATTATGATGTTCCTGTCATCGCATAATCATGCTCCATAATCATGGTTATTGCGGAAATATCAAATTGGGCAAATTGATCTCGTGACTACAAAAAGGATGTTTAGAATGCCATTGTAAAAAATCTCTGTAAATATACAGAAAATAAAACAAAGAAATAAATAAGAATTACAGAAATTGTCTAGAAACTAATTACCAGAACATTTCTGTATTCCTATACTAGTATTACTCTATTGTTTTTTTGTAAATTTACATTTTGCAATTTACATTTTAATAGTGAATGGTGCAGGCAATTTTTTTTTGTGGAAGTTCACTAAGTGTATAGGCTTGTGATGCCACCGAGCATGTTCAGATGGCCTTCTCTTGACAAGACATACCTCTACAGAGAACATATCATACAGCGAAGCAAGAGTTTGGAAATTTCAAGTCACTCCACATCATAGACCATTCCGCTGAACCTTTTTGTCCCCCTTTCTGATATGCCGCTGAAGATATCAAACAGTTGATGCCGTTCAAACCACCGATCATTATTTACATCACTGGGAAACACATGGACTACTCGCTTCTCCATGTTCAACAACCAAACCCCTGACCCAAAAGACGATTTTCACTTATTAGAGCATGCATGGTGAGTGACAAATGACAATAACTATTATGCGTTATTGTCATCAGACAGCCAGGTTGTGGTTGAAGACTTGAGAGTCCCCCCCCCCCTTATTTTTTTCCTCTTTTTCCTTTGTTTCGTTATTTCCCTTTTAGGGTGAAAATGAGCAAAACGCACACACGTGCTGAGTAAATCCAAGAATCGAAGTTATATGGGCTTCGATTAAATACTGACAGAAGAGATTTTAGTTTACTTTTGGTTCTTATGGATAACTTCCTTGCGAAGACAAATCCCTTGGACAGTGCTTACATCGCGCTGATACTACTGAGTCGTACAGGCTTCAGTAAAGATTTTATCTCTCAGTTTCTAAACATTTGTCATGCTCTTGATAATTGATTTCGTACTTCAAATGATCTTTGCCAAGACAGTTTCTTTGCATTGTATGTATGGTATTCCTGTATACAGTGTAAAATGGCATCATTTTCTGTGAGAGATTAACAATGTAACTCAAGATGAATTGATCGGTATCTCCATTTGCACACAGTTTATAACCTACATTTTTAGTGCATTTTTGTTACAAAGTAACTGCTTGTTTGTGATCTGTGATTCTCGTGACTTTGTTAAGTGACAATTGCTGACCGTGACAAGTACGAAATGTATGTAGATTTTATCATTTCACCCTCCTTTTTTATTTATGTATTTTTTTGCTGCTGATTATTTGCGTTATCTATGGCATCCTGTGAAATTACAGAGGTTGGTACCAGCGGCGGCCCATACGAGAATGAGCAAATTTATAATTTGATGTTTTGGTGGTAAAAAATCCTTCACCTTGCTTGTTTCTTTGGTTGTCGTCTTGCAGGTATTTGTTTTTAATTGTGCTTATTGAAAGATTTTTTTTCTCAGTTTTGTTTGAATAACCACCGTACTGCAGGGCACATTTCTATCTCTTCACTTTCTATCAACTTTAAGGGGATTCCTATACTGGAATAAGGCCAAAGCGGATATGAAGAAAACAAAATAAAACCAAAGAAGTAGTCAACTATTTGGATACAATATTTAAAGGCTAAATAGTTGGCTTTAAAAAACAATTAATAATGAGGCGAAGAAATACACATAGTCCTATAATTTGCTTTTATTATACTTAATAAATATTTAATTTAGTAACAAAAACTTTAAATTAGGAAGAGCTATTTTTTCTCCTGAGCTGCAATTGACTTATCATTCAGATAATTTTCTGAAAACCTTTGATCCATGTTTGGAGAGAATCACATGTCAGGTTGCCTGGGCCCACCGGTGGATCTGCCAGTGCTCTCGCTAGAACTACCTCAATCATTGTTGGGGCCTAAAAGGATGTGGTGCACAGATTTTACGTTTCGGCAACTGTACTTCCAGTTTAATTTTAGGAATTTTTTAACGCTACACCATCCGCACTCATAGCAAACATATTTACAAAAGCGGCATCTCCTAAAAACGTACTCATAAGATGACTTTTTATAGTAGATTGAAACTTTTGGTGAACAAATTATTCTAGTGCAAGAGATAACTGAAATTCCTGTCAATGAGAAAGTTTTTTTTTTCCTCGGAATTGACACCGTCACTCCTTGTTTCGAATTATCTCTTAGACTGTGTCTAAAATATAGACTTTTAACTATGTGTCTTCTTTCTGTAAAACTAATTCTAAATTTCCCTTTTAAATTAATAAAAATCTGTTCAAACGACTTTCTGTTTTTCAGTTTCATCATTTTGGTCTCTTAGGTCCACATTCTTAAAATAAGAAGTATAATTGTTCAATTGTAAAGTTTCTTTACCTTCGTATTTCTCCAGTCTTCCTTGCTGTTAATTGTACTACTTGATCAATCAGTGAGGCAGCCTTCACCTTTGCTAAAGTACATAGATTCTCGTAAATCTTGTAGGTGTGTCAAGTTATTCAAACTTTCTTTACAGTTCATTGTCATTGCCGGTGCACAAAGATTAAATTGTTGTCAACTCCAAGGCATGAGTGGAAGCTCTTGGGATTAGATTGATAGCCCTAAACAATGTGACAAGACTGCTCAGATGTAGGTCAGTGATCTCCGGCTGAGCGAGAGACATTCTAACCACCATACACCCATTAACATTCCACGCAGTAATTTAACGTTCCCTGAGAGGGAAACTTGTCAGATTAACTTTGAAATATTTGGTCAGTTAAAATACGGTAGAATACCAGTTACTTTTGATCAAAAGTGAGAAGCCAGTTGAGTTGAATAAATTGAGCAGATTTGAATAAAACAACCATGTTTTAACTGCCGTAAGTTGACCCGTAAATGTTCCGTTCTAAAATTTGAGCCGTAGATCTACTGATAATGAATGGTAATTTCATGTCGGTTGTCTTGTTCATAGTGACTGGTTAATTAAAAATGTGCTATCATTGTATCTGAAGGAATGTCAGGAATACTTATTTTTACATTATTTGGTAGCGAATTCCATGTACTAATGGCACGAAAACATGAACTACAAGTCCTGGAAAATTTTCTCTGATACCCATGGAGGCAAAGGTGACTGCTTTGTCAGGTACCATGATTTTGAACTAAACAGTTTTGATTAAAAAAAGGAGAAAAATTACTACTGTAGAGAGCAAAAGCTTAACAGAGCAAAAAGTAGAAAGTTGCAGTCCTACTAATGACCGCTGGGGAATGCCGGGAACCACCGCAGACTATAAACTGACCACCGGGGATTATAAAGTGATCACTGGGGATTATAAAGTGATCACTGGAGACTGCCAGGGACTTAAAAGTGACTGCCAGGGACTATAAAGTGACTGCCGAGGATTATAAAGTGATCGCCGGAGACTGCCGGGGACTTTAAAGTGACCGCTTTATATCATCAGTGACCTCTTTACAGTCCCTAATTGTCACTGGTAGACCCTAGGAGTCACCTTGGAGTCCCTGTGGTCAATTTACAGTCCCCATGGTCACATTATAGTCCCCGATGGTCACCAGCAATCCTTGTAGGTCACTTTACAGTTGCGGTGGTCACTTTACTGTCCCCGGCGGTCACTTAATAATCCCAGGCCGTCACCGGAGGTCACTTTGTAGTCCTCGGTGGCCATTTTACAGTCCTCAACAGGTCACTATATAGTCCCAGGTGGTCACCAGAGGTCCATGGCAGTCTTTTTACAATACCTGGCGGTCTTACAAAGTTATATCTCAATATATTTTTATATGGAATACTGATAGGCATTTGCATTTGACTTTATATCACTGGCAGTAACTTTACAGTCGGGGGCGGTCACTCAACCCCGATGGTCACTGGTAGTCCCTTGGTGGCCAGTTTATAGCCCCCAGCGGTCATTGATGGTCCCTTTGGTCAGATTGTAGTCCCGGACGGTCACCAGCAGTCCTCGGTGGTCACTTTAAAGCCGTGGCGGTCCTTTCACTGTCCACGCCACCCATTTTACAGTTCTCAATGGTCATTTCATATGTGTAGTCCCAGGCAGTTACCGGATGTCCCTGGCGGTCACTTTATAGTCCGCGGGGTTCATTACAGTCCCCGGTGGTCACTTTATAGTCCCGAGTGGTCACCGGCGGTAACTTTATAGTCCCCGGCGGTCATTAGTAGGACCCAAAAGTTGCAGTATTTAACTAAGTAACATCATTTAACTTAAGAAACCTCAGAGACTTGCATGCTAATAATCTTATGAGGCCACTCTAGAAATGGCTCTTTTTTGTGAAACAGTTAACTAAATTGTACTTAATTATGTATTACTTATACTGGACCATAAGAGGCTACACAGGCTACAGGTTAGTATCGCTACTGTACATATTTTAACATGGCTTTGGTGATTCTAGCTCATGGAATCTGTGAAGAGTTATAAGACAGGTGTATAGATTGGGCTTTCATATTTTTAGCACAGATACAATAATAATGTTACTCACAAGCCATACGAGGAGCCATTGGGGGTTGTGCCAGGCATGCTGTGCAAATTCATGGAGATTTGGCACAGCAATAAATGCCAATTAGTGTACTCTTGTGTATGCATGTGTGGCATACATGCTGCCTTCACACTGCATGCATGCATGAATGTGACATGCATGCCATACACAAGTCTGGCATGCATCAGAAGTCAGTCCACATAAATGGACATGCTTGCAATGAGTGCCAATTTGTGTCACAAATACCCTGCAAGTGTGATACTGTCTGTGTGTGATACTGTGTGTGACTGTTTGTACAGTGATAAAAGTTACAATCTATGACAAAATTGTTTGGGCACTTTGTCGTACATTGCAAGTATAATACCAAATTTTAGGTTAGAGGATAACATGAAACCTGTGCCCCTTTCCAATGTTGATCTATAGGAGTGAATGTACACTTTGAACAGTAATCCTATAGCCAACATTGAAAGGGAGAGTTGGGTGTCCCAAGGTATTTTTGTGCAAGATTGAATTTACAGCAGAGAAAACAGAGACCATAGGGAACTAGCTCAACGTGCATTTTACAATGATGCAGTTAAAGGGGAACCGTTGTTTCAGTTTCAACCGTTTAGATGTACAGTGTCTAGTAGTTACGACCTTAACGGCATATTTCGTGATGAGTTCTCTCCAAATATCAATTCAAATTTTCTGCGGTTTTCGCACAGCGTGTCACCGTGGTCAAAAAGTATGACATACCACATGCACCTAATTGCCATGTAAATGTTGTGTAACTTTATGATTCAGGTAATTTTGCAATAACGTGGTGACTTGCAAGTGAGTGAAAAAGCATACTAGTAAAAACTTTGTCTTAACCTTGTATTTGTTTTACTACCAAATGGTGTCTTTGTATTAGAAAAATGTATTTGAATTAAGTGTCAGAATTTTTTCAAAGACTATGAAATGCTTTTTCCTTACAAATGTGGAATATGAGTTGTTCTGGCAATCTAGCTATCTGCAGGTCATCCTGCGTTTGTTCTTTATTGTCAGTGTTGTAGCGAAGTCCTGTCACAAAATCTGAAAGAGAACTATGCACTCATCTTCCAGATGTTTGAATGCGAAAATTGCCTCAACATTTTCGTTGGCCCTACAAAATTCAAACACTCTGAGAAAGCATGACAGTCATTGACCGTTTACTTAAAATCAAACAAGTCAGTTGGAATAGGTAGGAATATTTGTGTGTGTGCAAAAATGTGGCTCAACTTATATTTTTTGTAGTAGTTATGATATACCCTATGGGAATGTGATTTCCGCTGACAAAGTTTCAACTCATATTCCAGTTTTAATGTGCATTTTAGGGCTACTTTACATGCACATGTACATATATTCACTCATGATCAAAGTGTCTGTGATCCATGCACAGAACAATCAATTCCTACCACCCTTTTGGAAAAAAGGGCCTTGTGGCGACCAGTTTTGTTTACAGTGACTTCGCCGTGACTTCACTTTTCACATTCAATTGTGATCTGACTTGTGTATGAGACCTGTCTGTGTCAAACTGATTATGTTTACTTGCGGTGACTAAGGGACGACTGGAAAGACCCCCTTCTGGTAGAGTGAGAGGCTCTGTTGCAAAGTTTTGGTAAAGTGACTGGAAAAGTAAAGTTCTGAAAAGTCATGGTAAATTTGTGGTGAAGTAATCCAAAATTGGTAATGGCATGTGTTCATGTAGATTTCACAAATGATGTTGTAAGCACTAATCAAATATTCTCGTTGTTTCTGTTTTGGTAGTGGACTGTGATGAATACCCTTGCTTCAATGGAGGGACTTGTGTTAGAGGATCACCAGACAGTTGTGAATGTCCACAAGGTTCCATTCCGCCTTTCTGCTACACACGTATGCACTCAGTTTTTACTAAAATCAATATTATACTATTATAATGTAATATCATTGTAATGCACACTGTATGCCATTGTATGTAAATTTAAAAATGGTACATCAAATGAATTTAGTATCATTTTTGATTCCTCGCCGAAGGCAGGCAAGGAATCTATGCGATGGTGATGTTGTGTGTGTGCGTATGTGACGCCCTGCTTGTAAACACGATATCTCAAGAAGTGTAACCATGACTGATCTCATACTTGGTGTGTGGGTTGGTCATACTAAGTGGATGATCCCTGTTGTTTTTGGTGGAGGTCAAAGGTCATTTGAGGTCACTAGAGATCAAACTGTGAAAACCTTGTAAACACGATATCTCAAAAAGCGTAACTGTGACTGATGTGATACTTGGTGTGTGGGTTGGTCACACTGAGTAGATGATACCTGTTGTTCTTGGTTGATGAAGTCAAATGTCATGTGAGGTCACCAGAGGTCAAAATGTGAAAACCTCATAAACACGGTAACTCAAGAACGGTAAATGTGACTGATGTCATACTTGGTGTATGGGTTGGTCATATTAAGTAGATGATCCTTATTGTTTTGGTGGAAGTCAAAGGTCATTTGAGGTCACCCGAGGTCAAACTGAAAACCTTGCAAACACATTATCTCCAGAAAGGTGATGATGACTGATGTCATACTTGATATGTGGGTTGGCCATACTGGATAGGCGATCCCTATTGCTTTTGGTGGAAGTTAAATGTCATTTGAGGTCCTAAAAAATAGGTCATTTGGGGTGAAAGGCTCATTAATGTGATGTTTCAAGCACAGTAACTGTAGTTGATCTCATACTTGTCATGTGGGTAATTCATGTTTGTTATAATATAACCATATGGCAAGGAATCACAAAGCCTTTTGGCTTTCTGGTTTATATATCTACCATGCATCTCCCAAATTTGAAAAATGCCAGCTGTTCTCCAAAGAACTATATAAAGACAACCTGTGTATTTGTAAACACATTTAGATAGTACTGTCATGTATTGAGCTGCAGAAAGCAGGATGCATGCAACTGCCATATACTCATTATTTCTCCTCTGTCAGTATACAATGGATGAAGGAATTTTTGCACACCCAAAACATATAGAAGTCACATTTTGCAACAAAAATTAGCCAACTGAGTCAGCGGTGTCATGCATGATTTTGATTTCGATGAAATTGTAATCCTGTTTGTATGTATGTGTGAAAGTATGTATGTACGTGTGCATTTGTGGTGCATAGCTTGTAAACACGGTGTCTTAAGAAGTGAAGCTTGGACAGATCTCATATTTTGGACCTTTTTGAGCACCGGCTTTTTGGTTCCTTGCGTCAGCAAAGGAACCAATGCAGTCAGGTTGGCGCATGTGTGTGTGCATCTGTGACACTTGCTTAGGTTCGCTCTAACTCAATAGGGGAAAGTCAGATAAAAGTCAAACTTGGTATGTTGGTTTGCCATATTGAGAAGGTGTGTGCTATTGTTTTTGGTGGAAGGTCAAAGGTCATCTGGGGGAACTGGGGGCAAAAGTCTGTTTTGTTGGGTACGCTGTAACTCAATAAGGGAAAGTCAGATGAAAGTCAAACTTGGTATGTAGGTTTGCCATATTAGGAAGGTGCGCCCTATCGTTTTTGGTGGAGGTCAAAGGTCATCTGGGTCAACTGGGGGCAAAAGTCTGTTTTGCTTGGATACGCTGTAACTCAATAGGGGAAAGTCAGATGAAAGTCAAACTTGGTATGTAGGTTTGCCATATTGAGAAGGTGTGCCCTATTGTTTTTGGTGGAGGTCGAAGGTCATCTGGGGGAACTGGGGGCATAAGTCTGAAAACCTTGTTATGCTATGGATACTCATATGTTCCATCTGTCCCCCTCCAGTGCATCATGGAAGTACTGCTTGAGTTAGCAGTTTCTTGATCAAATGAGGAAGCAGCAGTGTGCTGTTTGCAGTACTGTAGGTGGTCACACCAGACAAGTTTTGGCTGGATCATGTTTACCTCCTCGTGCGTGAGTGCTAATGTGTTCATTCATGTAAGTGTCTTTTCAATTAGTGAAGAGGGCAGAACACAGTGAAAGAAAATAAGTCAGTTGGTGTTCTTACCAGTTTAAACTAGACCCCAGGAGTTCCCTCCAGGGCATGTTGTCAGATTGATGGACTTTAAAGGGGCATAGATGTGATGAGCCTTATTGCAATTTGCAGAGATCTACAGCTGTTTGTGTTTTGTAAAATGAATGGGATATTGCTGTATATTGCAGTTCTAGATCAACATCTTCAATTCAATGCATTCATTGAAATGGCTTTTTTGATATTTATGAATTCAGGCATATCATTTTACAGTATGTGTATTTCAAGTACAAAGAACCATAGTGCCCATAGTCTGTTGTGAAATCATGCAAAATACTTCTCTCACAGATTGCATGTATTACACTGTTGATGGTCACATTAGTGCTATGGAAGTGGTTCCATGTGGGTGCATGTTTGTCATGTTTGGGGTCCAGTGTCTGAAATGGGCCATTTTTCTCTCTACAGATTTTATGTTACAAAAGTGAGAGTTCATGGTCAGAAATGGACCACATGCGCTATCGTACAAAGTAATGCAATATGCTCCCTTTTACTTCATAATTTACATTATGTGCTCTCAATCTGTGCAAGGAACCACAGTGCCCTTGGGCTCTTGTGTTTTTGGTCTTTTTTGGTCAATGTCAAAGTCATTTGGGATCAACAGGGATGAAGAAGTGAAATCCTTGTAAGCACAATATATCAAGGAGGGTGTTTGGACAGATCTCATACAGTATGTAGCTGTACCTTATTAGGAATAAGTAACCTATTATTTTTGGCTGGTCTCAGTGGTCATTTGGGGTCAGCAGGTATAAATAATGAAACCTTGTAAACACCATATCCCAAGAATGGGAGATTTCGTATTTGGGATGTATGTGAATCACAAGCAGCCTATAATTGTGATAGAGGTCAAATATCATTTGGGGTCAACAGAGGTCAAATACTGAAAATCTTCTAACATGATATCTCAAGAAGAGGGCCTTGGATGGATCTCATGTAGGACATTTAGGTGTATCTTATTGGATTTAAGTTGCTTCCTGGTCTTGGTAGCAGTGATGGGTCATTTGGGGTTGGCAGGGACCAAGTACATACCTAATTGAGTACAAGAAACCTGTTGTTTTTGGAAGTGTGAAAACCGAGTAGAGATCATGTACAAGGGGAGCTCAGAAATATCTCGTATTTGATTGTACAGTAGGTGCACATTTTGTGTGCAGAAAGCATATTGTTTTTGATGGAGGTCAAAGGTCATTGGGGTTAGGAAGGGTAAAATAGTGAAAACCCTGTAAAACAATTATCTTTATGAAAGGAAGCTTGAACAGAGCTCATATTTGGTAAGTACAAACATTATTAAGTACATGAAACCTTTTGATTTTGGTGGAGGTAAAATTTCATTTGGGGCTTACAGCCTGGGTTAAAATATAGTAGCAACCTTGCAAACATGATAGCTCAAAACACGAACCCTAGATAGGTGTGATATTTATTATGTAGCTGTTAATACGTAGGTGTACCTTGTTGAGTACAAAATACCTCTTTTTTTGTTTTTGTGGGAAGTTAAGATCATTTTGGGTCACACGATGAAAAGATAAGTCCACATATTTAAGCAAAGAAAAGGTCGAATCTTTTTCTTAGAATGTGAAAGTACTTATATTGATCAGGATTTGTACTCAGTTGACACACTGTACCCCTGGAACCAAACCCTTCAGATATTTTGCATGTTTCCCATCAGAATGATGGTATTATTTATCCTTGCACATGATCATTTAATGTTGTCATGTGCATCAACTTGCTAAATTGCTCTGCAGGTGGTTTATTACTTCCTGCAAAGAGTATCACACTACTCGCTGAATCTTTACAACTTGATAATAATCTATGCTGTTTGCTTCTTTTTAGCTTGTTTTTTCTGCTACAATGGTGGGAGCTGCATTGATGATACCTGTCAGTGTCCTCCTAACTTTGCTGCTCCATCTTGTGAAAATGGTGAGTACATGCAGTGCAACTGTTCAGTGCCACTGGCACAGGTGGTGGAATGTGGGACAGGGGGGTACATGGAGGCCATGTACCCCTCAATCATATTTTGACCTAAAAAAGAAAATTTCTTGGAAAACTTATCTGTTCGACTCCACATGACCGGTGTTACATTTTGGAGATTATGTTTTGTACTTCATTATTTATATTTCAAATACTGAAGAAAGATGTGTCAAATATTGCAGTGATTATCAGTTAGTCCTACTGTTGATGAAATGTAGGTATAACATGAGGAAAGTTTCAATTTGAAATCGTAAAGTACATTCAACTGCTGAAAAGTTGTGTGAGGGGTGTAGCATCACCAAAAAAATGAAATTTTCTTAAAACTTTTTTGACAAATTGTTCTTGTATAGCTTGTGACTTTAAAGTAGTAATGCCACACCAGAAAAAGAGCAATCATTAAAGGATTTTAAAACAACCACTTCTAAATTGTGAGACATTTTTATTTTGGTAATATGGCAGGTGTTTCAACTAATGTGACAGGTGTTACAGAGTCTGAAATTAACATCACCCAACTAGAATTCAGTACTCATAGTTCTTTAATGTAGCATACAAATGAAGTTGCAGGGCTCACAACTACATTGAGTAGTCTTCTGTAAGTTTTTGTAAACTATTTTTTCAACATGAAATTTACTTCATACTTCAAACATTTTGTAGTTATTGCTGCACAAAGCAATACAGCCAAACTTTTTTACATGAACACATTTCAACAAATGTATGAAGTTGGAACAGCAATGGCAATAGCATATTCAACATCACTTATAGCATGTTTAGGAAGAGTAATGGGGCAGCATGTTTTTCACACTCAACGTGGATTGTGCTGGAAAAAATGGCTAAGAAACCTAACGTCATTATATATTATATATTGATGAAAAAGATTGGCCAAACATAAGACTTATTACTTTTTATGGCTTTGGAAGTGTTCACATGGAATTTACTATTTAAGCTGCATTTAGTTATATTAAACAGTCTAAACAAAATGGTTTCAGAAGTGTCATTTCCAGTGATCTGGGAGGTGTTTATTTTCAAAACGTTTTCAGATATGCTTTGCACCAATCAATGGTGGAACTGATAACCAATGATGGCCCATCGCTCAGTATGAACGCAGGCGAACTTAAAGTTAAAGTTTGAGTTGTTTCATGAAATTAAGTATTGTACAATTTCTTCAAACATGTCAAGATTTCTTCACATGGTAATGACATTATCAAAGAAAGAGGATCCCCATGTGCTTCATATGAGTGAGCATTAATGAGTTTGTAATCAACCATTCTGTTTTCAAGTGGTTTATGAGCCATGCTAAAATATTAAAAAACTTTTGAGTTTAAAAAAAACCAGTGGATGTGAAACTTGCCCAGCTATGCTAATTATATTCAGCAATGTCATTTCTATATTCAGCCATGTCATGTGGCTTTATCCTACAAAGCTGTCAGAAAATTATCCATATCAACTCAGTGCACCACTTAAAGATATTTTTCTCCTAAAATTTGTTGGACAGTTGAGGTGCGACTGCTGAACCCATGAACGTGATTTTGTATGTGGAACTACTCTCAATAAAAGGAATCGAAACAATTACCTACATTTTGGTGATTTCCTTTCTAAGTTGGATATGGATGCTGTGGACAGTGGTTCCTTATTTCAAGACTGGGTGTGAAAAGCTCAGAACACACTTGAATTACCACTCCCAGTCATTTGAGGAAGGCATAAAACTAAAGATTTACTTGTAGTTCTGCAAGTTCATAACAAAAATGAAATTTTCAACTTGATCACATCTTGCAGTAAATCAAAATTGATAAATGTGATTTTTTTTTACCCTTTAGAGTTTGCTGCCTATCTAAGCCCTTTATCCATTACAGTGAGTGAAGGCCAAGGGAGAGCCACAGTCCAGGTGTGTCGACAACCGTCTACAGCAGATGTAACACTCCAGTGTTAGTATCCAATGTTTAATGCATATGTTTATTAAGTTTTGTTTCATTTATTGCTGGTGAAATGCTACATACTGCAGTCTCTCAAGGTAAGGTCATGTGAACCCTGCTGTGAATTTTAACAACTTTTAAATCACAGAAACAGGATTTCAATAAGTCCCAAACCTATTATACAGTCATCTACATGCAACACATGACATCTAATAAGAACATCTGTCTGTCTATTGTGCATAAGTCGTTATTCCCTTAATATGTACTAAAAGGTGATACTTTGAGAGCCTGCAGTTTGTCACTCAAATGGGTACTTTTATCACAGAAGCACTGATCTAGTAGAATCTATTGAAACTTGATGATGCATGAAGGCTCAGTGGAGCTAGTATCTGCTAAGTTGTGAAGACAAAAGACTCTGCTTGTTCAGCTGTGGTCTTCTGTTTTTTTTTTTTTTTTCAGCATGTCTCACAAATAACATACCACAAATATGTTGGTAAACATCCGCAAGCTATTGTGGTGTGCTTTTGAATCTTGACAATCTTTGCCAATGATTTTCTTTATATGGTTGAAATTGATGATCTGGCTAGTCACGTTGTTGACAGTCGAACGATCATGGACAATACTTGACTTGTACATGTAAATAAAAACATGGACAATCTTCTACTGTGTGAAACCTAACCATCGGTCTAATGTACTTCAACCAATGGGTTGGAACTGTATGTAAAGACAGGTAATTGTCTGAACTTTGTCTTATTTGCAGTGCTTGGTAATTAATGTTTCTATGGTAGTGAATGTTATTTTGAGGCAACACTGTGAAGCCATTTTCAAGATATTTGCTCATGCAGTGTCTGTTCTTCCAAAAGACTCTAGATAAATACCTCATAACATCAAAGGTGGTTTGAGGTATGGTCAGATGTCAGACTTATCACCTGATCTATGCCTCCAGCGTTCAGCGTTCATTCATATTACCCATAATGCAGAAATGATGAATTTGCAAATGCTCAATTGAGCTAGAATCTCCTCAGATTACTGTGTTAGGCTGTTGATGCTGCTAATGTTAAGGCTGCAGTGTGCCTTGTTTCCTCCCTGAGGTGGTAATGTTTAATCAACCAGAGAATGTATATACAGTAAAACCCTGTTTATTCGGAACCCCGTTTATCCGTAACCCCGTTTATCCGAACTGGCCGTTCAGTTTCTTAAAACCTGCATCGTACACAAGCAATGTAAAATTTCAGCGTAGACTTGACAACATTTTGCCTCTCTGTTTAACTTTTTTCTATCCTCGCAGATCTTTATTGCATTTAAACCAGCTATTGTTAATGTTTACCTCCACTACCAACTTAAACCGCCAAGCTGGAGGATAAACACATGATTCAGAAATACCCGGCTAATTCTTCGTGTGTTTCATCCCTCGTTGTGGGCGTAGAATCACAATAGCGATCACTAAGTCCATACTGACAATAGCCTATCGAAGTGTACTAAACTTAGGCTTATCATGCAAAGCCCTGCGCTAGCGTTAGCACTGCCCAACAGTTGTTCTTTTCACACTGAGCAATACAGTGATTGGAATTAATACGCGTGTTGAAGAATGTCAATCAGACTTAAATCTGGGCGCTATAGGTGAGAATAAAGTGAAATGATGGCCCCAGGCCAGACGAGAAAGTTAGCAAGCTGTAAAGCTTGAAATTCGAAACAAATAAATCCAGTCTTTGATCATCTTTCGGTAATATCTTTGAATTCATCCATGCATTATATTGTGGCAAGGGACCCGATAGCCCCATTAACACTTAACGAGCTTGTGAAAGATAGCAAGCTTCTAAAACCTAGTTAAACGTCGGAAATGATTAAGCCATTTTGATAAAGTCGATCAAACTTTTCAATGAAATCTCCTGAATATCCAATTAAGGCAGGACAACAAACGATTCAAACAAAAATAAAATGAGCTGTACTCAAGACATATGGGCGAATTATCCCTTAATTGCCACCGTTCGATTCCAATCACTGTTAAAAAAATTAAGCCGCGCCCGTTATTTTTCTACTACCGGCATTTTGATAAGCCTAGCTTTCAAACAGTACCACGCAAGTAACTGCGCTCGCAGCCTCGCAATATTGTAGCTAACGCTCCTAAATTCGCAAGTAGCGGTACTAGCAGTTAGACTGTTGGGGGTTTTAAGTGCCATGCTTCTCACTATACATCTCTCTTTTCCATTTTGGCAAGTGTTTATACCGTTTGTAGAGATAAAATTTTAAATGCATGTTCGTTATTTTATCGCATTTTTTGGAAAATGTAGGCTACTGTTGTTTTTGGTTGAATGTTAGGATTCCGTGTGTAGGCTATGTGTTATTCCTAACGGCGGGCAAAGTATCGCATCCCAGACTGACATTCATTACCCTCATTCAATTTATCCTCCTTGGAAGTTCAATCTAAGAAAAAAACACGAAACACTTTGAGTATTTATTTTTCTATATGAAGCCAAAGAAATGACACGGAGACAATGTAACAATGGTTAATTTCACTTTATTAATAAGCACATGTTTCACTAAGGGTAGCAAATTAACGATAAAAATGAAACCCCGTTTATCTGAACTTTTGCGTTATCCGAACAACATCTGGTCCCGATGTGTTCGGATAAACGTGGTTTTACTGTATTAGACTGTAAGAGGGACAGTTTCATCATGATCTGACTCCCTGAATCTTATCATATTGACTATATTTTTTGACAATCAGCCAGAAGTTGGTTTTGAAGTATGAGAAAATTCATTGCAAAGATACTGGTAGCCAAAAGATAGAATCACTGAGACCTTATTTTTTTGTCTTAATAATAGTAATAAATAAGCAATAATAATAAATAAGACTGTGGGCCCTTTGGCTCATTTTATGGAATTCTGCACAATGCTGACTTTCTACAGATTCTCTTGTACAATGTTGATGGTTTGTCATAATGATACTCCATTAGTGGTTCTCTTGTGGGATGTGGAGGAATTTCAGTTGCAAGGTCCCATGTGGGCCCTTTGTTTGTTTTATGAAATTATGCAAAATGCTTCTCCTACAGATTCTCATGTACAATGTTGATGGGTTGTTATAACGAGACCCTGTCAGTGTACCTACATGGTGTTCAGTGATTTTGGGTTTTCTAGGATTTCACCCACCCTACAGACACTTGGCTGAAGGATGAGCTGCTGCACCATTGGTGCTCTAGTTTAATCCCTTGCATTTATCAAACTCTTTCATTTAATTATTAAACTCCAAACTGTTTATTGCAAAAGCTGTTGTTTTGTTTAACATTGATTTTTCATCAAACTTGCCTTCTTGAGGTACATTACATGCAACTGATTTTCAGTCTTCCACCTCTCATTACTTCAAGTGACCTTTAACCTCTGCCAACATGACGAGGGTCTTGTACTAAGTGTAGGCATTTCAACACATGGTCTGAAACCACCTTTTCTTGAAATATGACAGGCACATAGGTTTCCAGTGTTTTTCCAGTGTTTTTCCAGTGTTTCACCTCAGGTGATGACCTCAAATCTTTGCACCAAAAATAAACCTTTGATCCTTAGCTTAAGAGTTATATTTGAGAACAACGTAATAGTGAAACTGTAATGCGTACATCAAAACTGCAATGCATTTTTGCTTTCTGGTATATATAGTTTTAATGAAAAGCTGACTTACAGTGTATTCCTTAATGTATTAATCTGGTTCACTTCCTCTTTTTCTCTTTCCAGTTTCTACTTTTTCAAGTTCATTCGTTGAAGGAGCAACAGCAACAGAAGGCAGTGACTATGTCAATATCCCTCTTCTCCCCGGTGAAGATGTTGTTCTTGTACGAGGACAAAACTGTACACCTGTTTCAGTTACTATTATATCTGACTCAATTCCAGAGACTGACGAATCGTTTAGCCTTGTCTTGTCTGCCACTTTCGAAGTTGACGTGTATGTAGTTCTTGGTCATAGCCAAACTGTTATCACCATAACTGACGATGATAATGATAAACCTGGTAAGTATGTAATAGTGCTCTCCACAGACTATTAGGAGTTGTATGAGGAGTTACACCCTATCATGCTCATTATAGTAAACTTGTGTATATATGTAATTTTGACTTTTTATTCACATCATGAGTCTTGTGCATTTGTCATCATGATTTGAATTCACTAGTGTCGTCACCGTTTTGTCACCAGTGTGAAATATATTGCTCTTAGATTTTTGATTTGTGACATTCACCAAGGCAGAGTATCCACCCTTCTGTAAGTTTAAGAAGTTAAAACTCGCTAGTTACTATAATACTACTCTAGAATCATGTAGTTACAAAAATATATTAGTGGGAGGAGTATGGTTAGTCACTTCTAATTTTTCCATGATGAAATTTTGTGAAGAAGATGCATTATTGTCAAAAGTTTTCATTCATTGGGTGTAACTTATGCAATGGGGTTTTTTTTAAACATTAATTCAATTAGCCAGATCTGTTGGACTAGTACAGAATTAGGAATACACTAGCAAGTCATGTATGTCAATAGTGCTGGATGGTATCATGTGCTTGAATGATGAGTTTCAACAATTAGGATAATGCAGCACAGCCTCTGAGTCCACAGACCTTGTGTTTGACCATTTATTTACCTATGGATAAACTGCAGCAATATTTTAAAAATGTAGCTAATAGCTAATTCCTCCCATGGACATAACTTTAATTTAAATTATTACATTTTATTTGTATATTTAGATTACTCTATCATATTTTTGTATTGAGAATCAACGATTGATTACTTGAGTATGACAATTTAAAGTATTCAACAATGTCAAACTTGTAAATTTACCACCCCATTCATTCTTCCAAATAAGTTCAACATCTAGTGGAACTGTGCGTCTTTTGAACCAACATTAGATCAAACTTATTATGGTGGAAATATTCAAATTGCTGTCTGTGCTTAGATACTTGCCGAATACTTCTTATGTTACAACAACAAATGTACTTCTGATAACTTAGGGAAGAGCAATAGATCGCTTGATCTTAAATGGGACATTGTTTTTTGATGGTCTGGTTTGTTTCATTCTCAACAGACAATGAGCCTCCAGTTATTAACAACTGTCCTGATGATATCGTTGTCAGCGCTGAACCAGGGTCATCATTAACACCTGTCTTTTGGTCACCACCCACGGCAACTGATAATCTGGGATTGGTGACATTAACATCATCTCATCAACCTTTTCAATTTCTGTCTGTTGGGACTGTTACAGTTACATACACTGCAGTTGATACAGCTGGAAATGAAGCACAGTGTGTGGTGTTTAATGTCTCTGTGTTGACAGGTGAGTGCAGATTTACTGTGATGTACCGTCTAACATCAATAGAATGAAGTAGTATATAGAAAATGAAATATGTGGTTAAACCTTGTCGATGTTACGACCAACAGGAGTGAATTTGCTTTCCTGTGGAGGTGCATTTTCATCATGACTGTCTAATGCATCAAATACTTTCACAGTAGCTGCAGCTGGTTCAGCTACTGTCAAAGTAGCCGTCAAAGTTTGTAAAATTACATCCCAGAAGATTGTTGCTGACAATGAAAGTCTCTGCCGCCTTAGTTTTTGTCAAGAGATCTGCTCAATTCTTGTTTTTGCCTATTAATGTCACATCAATCGCATGCATCAAAAACTGCAAAACATATTGACAAGTGTATTTCATGCATCTGTTACAGAGAGTTTGCATATCTTTGAAACTTAGGCAATTGACTGTATGTACAATAGGTGACTGGGTGATTACAATGATACTTTACATTGTATAGTATATACAGGAGAAGAATTAGAATGCGTTGCTCACATGTGTGGCTAGCTCTGACCTGAAAACACCAGAATTAGACTACCACCGTTTACTTTATTGTCTCATTTAGGTGATAAATTAGTAAAGGAATGATTTGACAATTTGTAGATAACTCGGGTTAATCAGTGTCAATTGCATTGGAATGAACATTAATACTTAATTATACTACATTGTTGTCTTCATGCATAAGTTTGCTTATTTATGAAAAAAAGTGTGTAATATGTTTCAGGTAGAGCAAAACAGCCGCTTATGTTGTGCAGGCAGCAGTAAGCTGTACTCAGGTTCACTTGCTCAAAACTGAGGTAATCTTGAATAGTTTTGACACAACATTTTACAGCAGCTAGAAAAGTTTATGTCATGTTTGACAAATCAGTGGTGTTAATGATGTTATGATTGTTGACAATATAATGTTTTCAAGTTTGTATAACGAGTAAAACTATCTTGATTTCATATGTGGCTGCTGAATTTAAATAGTGATATTGTTTGTTGGCCCAAGTTCAACATGAGTCTAGGTAACATGAGTCACGCTACTTTTTTGATATTTTTAATTACATAGCTGTAAGATTTGTTGTTCTTATATGACTAGCATTTATGCATGGGCACAAAACAGCCTAGTAGGAGTGACTTTTCTTTGTTGTGTACAGGTTTAGAAGAAATTTTGAAAACTTGACATATAACATGAGTCACACAGTTGTCAAGTTAAGCAAAAGGTTATCTCTCAATGGTATTTCATGATCATCATGTTCCATCACCAGCAACATGGAGAAATTAAATGCTGAACTTATATATTTATGCCAATAAGTATTTAAAAAAAACTGGCAAAATGTAACGTTGAGTCAGGGTGGAATTGCCCATTTCAGTGCATAAATTTGCCAAACTTTGGATGGTTACTGTAATTTACACTCTCCCCCAAATCAGAAGGCAATCAGGATATTGTTTTCTCTGGAGGATGTTCATGAATGTTTACCAACAACTTTGATCAGAAGAATAAGTCTCAGTCATTAACCAAAGTACAGATGATATGATCAAACTTCCTCTTGGATCAAGAAACATGTTATTAGTATTCCACCCACAAAGCTATTGTATGCTTCATGTGAGAGGAATCTCTTATTAGCTACTTTTTAAAAAAATTGCAGCAGAGTTTATCCATGGATCAATAAATAATCAACCCACAAGGTCAATGGACTCAGAGGCTATACTACAATAGGCCTAACCCAATTGTTAAGACCCATCCAAGGGTATGATTTTGTCCAGCACTATTGAGATGTGTGCCTCTTACTGATCAGTGTGTATGCTTCGCCTGGCCAGAGAGAGGCAACAAACTAATCAAGTGCACTGGAGCAGAAAATGTTTCTTCCCTGACCTGCTACTGGCAGGTCGGGGAAGAAACAGGGGAGGAACTCTAATGCACTGTTCACATTGCCAGCTGTAGCAGTGTTTCTCGTAATTGTGTCACAATCTGTAGTAATTAATGAAGCTAGTATAATTTTTTTTTCAGTGACAATCCAGTGCCCTAGTACAATAACAGTCCCTGTTGGAAGTAGAGCAACTTTTACCAACCCTGAATGTATTGCTACTGGTTTAGGTACTTCTATACCGTCATTATCTACATGTTCCCCACCATCTGGTACTTCCTTTCAGTTTGACATCACAGTAAGCTGCACATGTGAGATGTACTCCAATATACAATGCACTTTTATGGTGGTTGTCATGGGTAAGTCTATTAATGCCTTAAGGTTCAAATAAAGTCTAAGTGAGTGGAGTCTCTGTATAGAACTCCACATGGACTGGCTCAGTTCCCATGCTGTTAAAGTGCTCATTAGTAATTGTGTAAACTAATGACTGATTTTACCTGTGTAAAGAAGTCTGTGGAGAAGTTATTTTGTTGTTGAAGAACCATGTCATGAATATGTATTGCATCTATTCAATATATGTAGAGGACAATTCTTCTAAGAAAGGTAATCTTTATGTATTCTTATTCCGTTATGAAGAGCATGATAGCGAACTTATTGATGTATGTCTATGCAGCTTTATTTGGTCAGTGCAATTCTATCAATGGAAAAATTGGAACATTGGGTACTTGTTTATAGTAGGGTAACCATGCAGCTGTGATATTCAGGTACTTGATCATGATGTGTAGGAGAAAAAAAACTTGCCATATTTCTGGACTTGTCCTTTAGGGAAATCCATATAGCTTCACTCTTCACAAAGTATGTTCTAAAGTAAAAAAAGGGAGGTTTTATTATTTACCCCTTTATCTCTTTATGTGATATTTGCTGTTCAATTGTTGTGCTTCGGGGATCACTTTATATTCATGTTTCAGTGCCTCTGTCCAATTCTATCAGAGTGAAACTAGAAGTCTATGCGGAGTTTGTTAAACCGTGCAATGAGTATTCACTGTACAGTAAGTATCGTGAAGCAGTTCCTGACTGGTTAAGGGTTAATTGCAAGATACACTACCGTATAGTGCAAAATCAGAAAAATCACTGTTGATTTTTGGTCCTTTGCTGGAGTGGGCAAGCATCATATTCAGGTATGTCCCGGGCGGTGTATGTGAGACACCCTTGCTTGGAACCTCAACATATTAAAGGGTGGTCTAGCCACAAATATAGCTTTGATATGTTAAAGAGTAAGTTAATCTGATCATTACAGTGAAACTTCCATTCAATTCCCACGTGTGGTTTTGGAGATATGAGCTGTTGAAGTTGACACATTTGTTACTAACAGTTGACTCGAAGCAAGCAGGAGTGATGTCATCTTGATAAAGCATTATGTTTTTCTTTTAAACTTTACACCAAATTTAATACCTCAACATCAACTGCTATTATAATGTGAATGTATTAGGGGTGTGCGACCTTCACATAACCAGTACCTTAGCTGACCACCTATTGATTTCAAGGTTGAAATAATAAATTCAATAATAAAGAAAACAAAAGACTATTCAGCCATGTGAGGAGATGATGTCACTCCTGCTTGCCTCAAGTTCAGAGTTGGTAGAAAAGGGGGTAACTTCAGCTGGTAATATCTTAAGGAACTACACATGGGAACTGAATCGAAGTTTCACCAGAATGGTTGGATAAACTTACTCTTCAACATATCCTATCTAAATCAGTGTGACTAGACCATCCTTCTAATTAAGATAAAATCTAAAAGCATAACTGATTTCTGGCCTGTGGCTTTGACATCTTGAGTACAAACAAGATCCTTATTGTTTTTGGTGGGAGTCAAATGTCATTTGGGGTCTGGGGAGGTAAAAACTTCAAATTCATAAAAACCTACTTTTTCCAGAACCCAAAACATTGTGGAATATTTTTACATGTGGGATGGATAAGGGGAACACTCTAAATTAATTTCCAATGATTTTTGAATGGGTGACAGGTCATTTGTGGTCGAAAGATGTGAAATTGATGAAAACCTTGCCCTCCCTTGTAACAGCAATGTATCTTGAGGTAGGCATTAAGTGCAGATTGTATAATTGGCATGTAATGTCATCATAGTTGGTGGTCGACTGCACTGCACTTCTATCCACAATGAGCAATGTGAATCAGTGATGGCACATACAACTCAGGAGTACATTAAATGATGGGTATCTGACCTTCCACTCATGTGTTAGCAATGTATTCATGGGAAGGCATTATACAGTATTTCAGTTTTCCAATGTTATGTTTTGAGTGAGCTAGTGTGCCAGTAGAATGCTATTTGCAGGATGCAGTTCTCAGTGAACTATGGCTTTTTAAGAAATAGTTAGCTGGTGTGAACTTTTATAATGGTGCAGCATCACTCTGTCTGTCTGTCTGTCTATCTGTCTGTCTATGTATCTGTCTGTTTGTTGTTCAACATGCTTCTTCTCCGTTATGCTTTCATGCATTTGGCATGAAACTGGAACACAATGTTCCATAGGTGGTGGACCATTGTGAGGTCATATGTGGGCCCTATGGCCCATTTTATGAAATTCTGCAAAATGCTTCTCCTCCTACAGATTCTCTTGTACAATGCTGATGGTTTTCCATCATGATACTCTATTAGTGGTTCCTTCAAGGCGTTTCGTAGTCCAAGGTCCCGTGTGGGCCCTACAACCCATTTTATGAAATCCTATTCTAAAAGCTGCTTTTTGCACATCATTTGATGGATTTATATGTAACTTAGACACAATGCTCCCTGAGTAGTAGGCAAATTTGGGGTATTCAAAACTGCTTGGTCCAAGGTCCTATGTCGACCCTATGGTCCATATTTTGAAATTCTGTAAAATGCTCCTCCTCTTACAGATTCTCTTGTGCAATGTTGACAGTTTGATACTCTGTTCGTTTTCCATCTTAGGGTGTACATGAATTTGTTGTCCAGGGTTCTATGTGGGCCGTATGGCTCATTTTGTGAAATCCTGCAAAAGGTTTCTCCTCCTTCTGTAAAGATGCCCCTTTGAATATCATACAACATCCCAAATATTGTTGTCGTGCATGAATGACAATTGAGTAATTAGGCAATGGGTCAGATTGGGTCCTTACTGGAACTAAATCTAGTTGTAGGTCTAGACATTACAGGGGCACTTTGAGTTATTCAGTTAGTCTTCCCAAAGCTGTCAACTTTGTGTGCAGTTCCCTATATAAGGGTTCTACTGACAGATCAATGGTCAAGCTAATGTAGTCCCCATTTGATAAATGCAAAGGAACATTAATGAGCTAGTATTTAATGAGTTAAATTGGTTTTGGAAAATTTGCAACCATTTTTCCACATTAGTACTCATTCATATGTTCACAGCTTGTGCAAACTAGGTAGAAAATGCACAAAAATGACAGTTTTGTAATTATTGGATGTCAAACTTGAATAAGTGATGCAATCAAAAGCATTGTAATTGTGTGGTGCCCATTAATTGTATCTCAAATTTATTGACAAAGATCCAACTTCTGTACTGTTTGTGCTCTAGTTTATGATATTCTGCAAATTATGCAGTCCTACAGATGCCCTTGTACATGCACTGTTGGTGAGTCAATATGATACTTCTTGTGGTTTGAATTCCTATGATATGGAATGTGATATACATACTACTTATAATGTACAGCACAGTAAATGGTAGCCTCAGTGTGTTCAGCTATGAAACTCTGCTATAAAATTGTTGCTCTAGTTAATGAAACATGTTGAGTAGACACAAAGGATAAAGAAACATATTTGCACGATTGTACATGAGAATCAACACTTGATGAATGGAACAATACATTCAAACGTTTTCATGCTTCATGTTGTTACATTCAGAGAAAGATATAGGTCTATTCTGCATAACCCTTTATCTCTTCATCTGATATGGGAATACTCTCCTTTAAAGTCACATGATCTTCTTTTATTCTCAACAGACAATGAACCTCCAGTGTTCTTCATCTGTCCTGATGATATCATTGCTGGTGTTTATCCTGGGACATCATCGTCACCTGTTTCTTGGATCCCACCACTAGCCACTGATAATCTAGGAGTGGTAACATTAACATCATCCCATCAACCTGGACAATCTTTCTCTGTTGGGACTGATACTACAGTCACATACACAGCCACTGATGCAGCTGGAAATTTGGCAGAGTGTGTGTTTACTGTTACTGTCGTGACAGGTGAGTACAGACCTACTGTGGTGTCTATAACATAGATGTTATGAAGGAGTGTCGAAATCAACATTGATGTCATTAAACCATGCAAGGTAACAAAAAATGCAGTGAATTGCATTTCTGGTAGAATTGCATCTTTACTATAATGTTGAGCATTTTATATCATAATAGACTTGTAGTGCACTATTTCTCGTATTCATGTGTTCATTGCCTTTTCAGTGTTTTCTGGTGGCTGTCATGTAACCTATGATGTGAATGAAGCACCCTGCTATTTGTGCATCACTCTATGTGGCTTATTTTAGTCACCATATTGCAGTGTTCTTAATAGTTTTGCACTGTTCAGAAGTACACTTCACCAATGTTACCATCTTTGATTTCTCTCATACACATCAGTAACCATTGAATGCCCAGATGATGTAATGATACAGAGGAATAGCCTGTTGACGTATGCAAGTCCAACCTGTACAGAAACAGGAACCGGTGTAACTTCTGGGTCATCCTGCAGTCGTCAATCACCATCTTTTATACTTACTTCAGATCTAGCAGTTACATGTACCTGTCAATTTTACCAAATGGTGCAGTGTACCTTTATGGTAATAGTGGAAGGTGAGTATATGAGAATACTTCAAACAGCTCTTTGAGCATACAATTTTGGGAGAAATTTCTTGAGAGAATTTGACTCTGTTTAGAGTGATCATTGTACACAAATAAATGAATCTACTATTGCGTGTTGGTCATGCTTTTAATAATATAGTGGACTAGAAGATGATGCTTTCGGAAGCCTGGGTACAAATTAATGTTTTCATAATTGTGAACGGTAGCTTGGACACTTCGTTGTTCACCCGCTGCTTCAAAAGCTGGTCTTCATGCAAGAAATGAGACTGTGTACCAACCTAGCAATTCGCAGGTCTGCTTTTTCTTTTTTGAATATTAAAGAATTGCCAATATTCAATGTCCCTTAAGAAAATAATATCCACTTTACATGAACATGTTGTTTGACTGAAATAGCTTTGCAATTGCTATTAAAACCTCTTGATAACATTCCTGAATTAGGTGAAATGGTGTCCTCTGGTTTGTGAAAAGATTATACTACTGTCTAATGCAGGTTGTAGCAATCATACTGTACATCAGTAAGTAAACTTTCATAACAAAGTTGATTTATGGATACAAATAGAGTATTTATCATTGATGTTAAAACTTCTCAGTTGATCTCCATCAAACCATATAGAATGTATTTTACATGCTTTCAGTTAGTTACTATGTATGTCAAAGTGACATGAACAGCTGTTACCATCAGCTTCCTGTTTAATTAATGTAATTTCTGTCTAATCAATACTTGCATATGAAAACACCAATATTGGCCTCTGAATGTTGTATTGCTTTCTTATTACCAGCAATTGCAGGCAATCTTTGTCTGGTGTGTGATCATCAGGTCGACATTTCAGTTGACAAGTTGATATTGAAACTGAAATGTATCATGTTGGTATTATATTTTAGTCAATGCAATCAGTTTTATTTTGAGGTTAAAGAAAATATAACATTTTTAAAGGTCAAAAAGTAAAAACCTTTCACAAAATTTGACACAACTTCAAAATTGATCTGCAGGTCTTATGATATGGATCATTTTTGTAATTTTCTTCATACTGTAGGTCAATCAACAATGGTCAAAGTTTGTAAACAAAACATCTCCATAACTAAATGAAATGTTGACCTTGCAAATTCTTGCACCCCAGATGGATCTGCTCAAAGCAATTTCATCAAGGTCATGTAGGGCTTACAGAAGTTAATTAAGATCTGTACATATTGCATCATTTCATGTATGACATAACTGAGGTTCACAATTGATCCCCATAGCTCATTTATATGGCAATGTTAGGCTTTTATTAGTATTGTAATTATAATGTATTTGTTAATTGATGTGTACCATAATTAAAATCATCTGTGTATCATTTTGTTCTCAGATTCCTAGTCTTGTGTTTTTATCTATCAGCTTTAACCTAACATTTGTGAAATCTGGTGAGGAGTGATCAGTGTTTAAGTGTTTGTTCCGTCTATTTCAGCTTACCTTGATTGTCCAACTCATGATTCGCTAGTTTATGCAGGAGACCAGCTGTCATTTTCCAATCCTTCATGCATATTCATGGGGAGATCTTCGCCATCAACATGTGATCCTTCATCTGGCAGTAGAGTGTTTGAAGATACATCAGTTACATGTACATGTGATGACCATCCAGATGCACAGTGTACTTTTCAAGTCTTTGCACAAAGTGAGTCTCGTGTATACATGAGTTCATTGTTTCTTGATCCATGTTTTTGTTCTTGGTAAGTGATACACACACACGCATCAAGAAAAGAGGCATCTCACCAAAGGCATTTAAAATAAGGTATTATGATCCACATTGCAATGCCAGTTTTACTCTGTGACAAAGAATATTCTGTATTTCAAACGCATACACCCTCCCTCAGTGGATATTGGTTAAAAAACTAAAGAAAACAAGAAGACTTCTTGCATTCCGAAACTGCCACATTTCTTAAGTACTTTAATTGTTATGTCAGGAGTGGATCTTCACATGCAAAGCACCGACATACTGTATATTTGTGTTCCGTACATACACATGTTGTTGTTATCACATATTTGTCTCACCGTCCAATGTTACAATTTTACAAGTTGCCGGATAAGATGGACTTAAAAAGGATATAATGACAACCAGGAAAGGATGCTTGATGCTAAAATGTGAAGAAGATACCAAAGGAGGACGTGAAACTGTCCATTAGGAGGAGTTACGGCTGAAGCAGGTGCAATGTTGCCTTATCATTATGTACGAAGCAGCAGTGTACGTGTACCAAAAGGGGCCGATTAAGAGTTTTACGTCACTGCCGCTGTTCTGTACTACATTTATTGACTTCAGAATCTTAAGTTAGTTGCTATCTACGTAATAGTAATACTGTAATTCCCCTTGCTTTAGTTAAGGTCTGAGCTGCCTTCTTTTCAGACCTGTTTTCTCTAGTCTGAGTCCAACTTAGTCCAACTGACATTGTTTGCATTGACCTTATGTTCTGTATAGGTCCACTGTACTTGAGTTGTATTCACACTTAACACGTATATATCTTGGTAAAATTTTGGTTCAATATTACACAATTTTGTCGTAATTTAACATTCAATTGTCCAGTAAATTCATGGCTATTTTTAATGACTTACCATTGGCTAAATTTGAGAAGTTTGCTGACAATAGACTTCATGACAGTCACCTTTTGAAAGATGGTCTTGACTCTGAACAGATGACAGTTTTCAAAATGCCCGCCAAAGCAAGACAAACTTTACCAGTTTTGTATTGTCCTTGAATTTTGAGAATGCTACCCGTCATGACCATTTTGCTACAGTCATAAACAACACCATGCTTTTTTCATTTTTCATGAAAGACCATTCGTATTCATATGAAGTAGGCTATAAATTACGCTCTTTGGCATGAACTTAGTACACAACTGATGTTACTCGTTATACAGCTGAACAGCAAATGAACTATAAAGCACAGGAAAGCTCAAGAAAAGTAGAAGAAAAGGAGTATTGGAAGAAGCACTCGGACGTTAATGCAAGTGAAGCATGAAAAATGCAATGGCTCCTTGTAGCTGCTCCGGAATTTGTGGATGTACATTTATGTAGTATAATATATGGTATATCACTATCAACTGTTAGAATGCTCAATACAGGTACATGCAGCGCTTGTATACACATAGAGATACACGTTACATAGGTTTGCTACTCCGAGTTTCACGCACGTGCTGTATCATCAGGCGACTAACACACAGACATACACACACTCTACATAGATGCAGGAAGTTACTTCTTTTCTCACACGGTTGATCAACTTTCTTATGTTAGCATGATGGCAAGTTGATGTGAGCTTGGATATTTTGGTGATCTTATTTCCTTTCGTTTGAGGGATTTCTAGTTTCTCTTTCGACACAAATTGCAGGAGCCTGATCAGTGGTGTTTGTTTGTGCTTGATTGCATGAGTATATCCCAGTGTACTGAATGCTTTTTGCGTCTTCTTTTTAGTTCCCAGATGTAATTTGAGAGTTTGGTTTCCTTCTCATAGTGCTCATTTCTGAAAGATTCTGTGTGGTCTTTGTATCGTGTTGTGAATGGTCCACTAGCTATAGGCCTGCATAAGATGTGGTGTTTTCCCTTGTTGTGACCGTGGCTCTGTAGAAGATGTCATAGACCAAACAGTTTCCTTGTGGGGGGCTCTTTTTGTCTGCAGTTGCAGTTTTTCTTCCTGGGGGTGTTGGCAGGCTTTTTCCATGCATTTAAGTTTTGTGCAACTTCGTTATTTGCTGGATATTCTTCATGCGCGCATGCCCTCCATTCAGCAAGAATGTCAGGTCGAATGTCGGCTCCCAGTTCCTGAAGCTAGTCAATAAGCACTAATTGCCCTCAAGGCCACAAATTACATAAACTCTTTTACAGGACCACTATGAAAGTCAGCTATAGCTGATATCAATATTTCCATTCAGATTTCATCTCCTGAACTCAATTGTGATTCATGTTGCCCTTTTGATGTCTCTCTTACAGTGTCTTGCTTTTCCGAGCAACCATGTGATGATAGCTGCTACTGTGATGCAACAACATGTTCTAATCAGCCCGGTGTTTGTTCCAGTGAATGCAGAATATTTGGTTGTCCACTCAGTGAGTACATTACATTTTTGTGATGAGTATTGACTGTGGCATTACTGCATTAGAAGTATCACTTGTTGGGACTTCTAATTCGTTACCTAAAATATGAGTGTCACAGAATATATAGTGCAGCTGTCATTACACATAATTGTGGATTTCCACCACCGTGTTTTGATCCCCTGCCAGAAGGAATCAATATAGGATCGATGATGTTTTACCGATCTACCGGAGCCCACCGGCATCAAATGTCGATGGGGTCGTGAGAACTGGGGCAGACAGCCATCTCTGGCTTATGTAGAGCCCCCTTCTATTCTGAAATATAGGAATATGATGCAGATTGTGTGCATGTGTGACACCTGCTTATAAACATATCTCAAGAAGGGAAGCTGGTGAATCGCATAGAAGGCATATAGATGTTCGATACTGTGTAGATGATCCTATTGTTTTTGGTGAAGGTCAAAGGTCACATTAGGCCTACACAGTCAAAATGTGAAAATGTTAGAAAAAAGCTTTTAGGCACAATATCTCAAGAAGGGTAACCTTGGGAAATTAATTCATTGCATGGCGATTCATCAAACAGTATATGGTTCCTATTGATTTGGGGGTCAATCAAAGGTCATTTGGAATCACCAGAGGTCAAAAGGTGAAAGCATTGTGAACACAATATCTCCAGAAGGGTAACTATTAGGGATCTCATAGGTGTATATTGACCATGTTACAGTTAGTAGATGATCCATGTTGTTTCTGGGGTAGGTGAAAGGTTGTTACCAGTCACCAGTGGTCAAAAACTGTTTAAACAATATATCCATACCTTGCAATGCTCCTGCTTTCACAGGTTCCTGCCAGGAAAATACTTGCAACTCCTGTCTAACAGCTGTGTGTAACATCCTCCAATTTTCCAGCAAAAGTGTTTCAATTTTTGTGTACCAAGGAGACAACAGGAACAAGTGTTTATCTTGCATTTTCTTATTTTCTTTTTATAGTATGGATTGACACAACTTATTTTACTCATTGCACTGTTGTATGAACTTTACTTTCATTATCACAGCCTATGGTTTTTTATAAGAAAGCTGGTAATTGTTTTCCGATGTGTTTGTTTGTCTGTTGCAGCTATCAAAAGTCAAAGTTTGTCTAAAGTAAACCCTCAGTTGGCAGTGGACATCAGCTGTACCGTGGAAGGATCGCCGCCGTTTATTCCTCTTCAACTGGACGTCAGGCTGTCCAGATCAAAGTATCGACTTGATACCATGGGTTTAGGTGGTATCAGTTCCAGCGGACAGACTGGTAATAGAAGAGAATCTACTGCTACAGTTCAGAATGTATCTGAAGATGACATCTTCTTCTGTGTACTAACAAAGAACAATTACATCATTGGATCAGTTAATGTCACTGGCTTTGTCTATAGTAAGTACATGCCTGCATTATTCATAAAATACCACCATTTATAATTTTCATGAATGTATGCTAATTTTTTTTTTTTTTGTCTGTGTGCAATGCAGAGTTGCCATCCATCCTAGATCCACCAACAGAGGTAGCAAGGTCTACTAGTTCAATCACCATCTTATGGAGGCCCTGGGATCAAAATATTGATGTTGGTGATCCTCCTGTCATTGCCTACATTCTATACCACAGGATGGATCCATCTCAGGATTGGATTAAGGGATCAGTGATCCCAGCTGGCCAACCTTTGGAATATACAGCATCAAACCTACAGTCAGACAGGCTCTATACATTCAGTGTAGCAGCAGTCCGACAAGGGAATATGGGAGAAGGACCAAGAGGTCCATCAGTAACTCTGAAGACACTTTGCACAGGTAAGTTCAGTATGAAGAAACTTTTCGTTTCTAGGTGATCCATATCGATTCCATGTAGGTGAAACTTCATCGGAGTTCAAGGTGATGTAACATTGAAAAAGTTGATCTCTTAAGAAGCGTAGCATTGCTAAAAGTTCATCTTTTTCCACATATCACTCACTGTCAGCCTTTATTTCTGATAATTGGATGCTTCAAATTGGTCACAAAGTAATGTATTAAAGGTTATCTAAGACCAGAAGGCCTTGCCTGCCAATA
This sequence comes from Stichopus chloronotus, assembly GCA_021234535.1. NCBI lineage: Eukaryota > Metazoa > Echinodermata > Holothuroidea > Aspidochirotida > Stichopodidae > Stichopus > Stichopus chloronotus. The sequence goes on along the minus strand of CM037839.1, from coordinate 13,938,796 downwards.
TCCGAGGACTCGGTAGGTTTATAGTAGCCTCTGATGTGCAGGGGATACTATGGTACTTAAACTATTGTTGGCTCACAAAATTATCACTTTTCACCAAATAAAAAAAAAACGACAACTGGCATTCAATACGGGAAACATCTATTTCGTTAGTTGTGTGTAAAAACAGCCATTTTCATATTACTGTCACTCTAACCTCCTGACTTATAAAGCTTCACAAAATAAAGTGTTGCTTAAATCCAGTCCTGCTTATTGGAACATGCCAATTATTCCGGCCAAGAATAATTGCAATTTGTTCTTAATTGTGGAACTATATGGAAAATTTGTAACATTAGCCTGATTCATCAATTACAATCTTCATGACTCGACGTAAACAACATCGGCCAACAACGGTGCAAGATATGCCCATATACCCAAAGCACCTGTCTCTGGCATTCCACGAGTTGCAGGCACTCTTGGCATGCACTTTACGAAGGTTTTGCAATCCCGATGCAAACTGTTGTGGTGTTATGCTATAGTTACTCAAATGTTGGCCTATTGGATAATTTACTAATTTTCAGAGAAGCAAAGGCTACAGAGGCAGGTAGACTGTATGAAGGCAAGATCATACGCAATGACCGAGAAGAACATTTGCCCTGTATATTCCTAGATGACAATGTGATATTGGGCCTAGATCATCCTAGAAAGATTCTTCGATTTTTTACTGTAGGACTTTTTTGGCTGCTCAGATTACATATGTGATAAAATAATCATAAGTTTACAAGACATTTGCTGCATTTATTGTGGTATGGACATTTTCATGTGATATTTGGAAACTTAAAACTTACAATATTACTGAACGGGTCAGTACCGCAGCTTGCAACAACAAGCAAGCACTCAATGTGTTGTTACTTTTTATGTAACTCTTGTCTGTGGGTTCGCTTCCTAGCGTGTGTTGTGTGGCTCTTAATTGAGTGATATCCAAACATTTAGTTGGAACAAAAGTCATTGCTTTGGTGTTTACAGCTTGTGACTGTACATGCAATGCGCAAATTACTGTAGTGAGGGTTTATTTCCACATACAGTTAAGTCTATGGCAAATCTCCATATAAGATGTGTTAAGCCATTATATTGTCAATTTTTGAGGTTGACAATGTAACTCTCGCAAAACCATTTCAAGAACAACCCTCGTATATTTTTCATTTTTTTTTAGCAAACTTTGTGTAAAAATGTGTGAAAAAGGAGCACACTTCCTGATGGAGATTTAAAAAGCTGGCAATATTTTGAGTGCGGGTATATTTTTATTTTATTTTAATGCTCGACTTGCTTTTTCCCTTGCGTACTGTACTTGATAAAAGTTCCCTTGGGCTCTGTTGCTGAATTCCACTTTGAGAACAAGGACACAGAAATGAAACCAACATTTTCCTTATTTATTGTTGATCACTTTCATACATTCCCAACTCAAAGGAAAGAGTATTTAGACATTGCTGTTTACACATTGAGGTGTACCCAGAACTAGAAGTTCCTGCACGATACTACAGACCATTGTCTACAGATCAACAGAATGTAGCAACGAGGATTCACAATTATGCATCTAGAGTCCCAGTGTCACTCAAGTATACATGAAGCTATTGTGTTAGGGTAAAATGGATATTTTAGAATGTCTTCTCGTTCTATTAATGTGTTTCATTCTGATTGGTTCATGCACCATTGTGTATATATAATAATTGGAAAAGGACAATCCAAAGAGTACATCTCAAACCACCATGTCTGTTTCCTACGATTCTCCTTGTGTCATGATGACTTTATGGTGTCTTTGCTCATGCAGAGACTCTGTTCAAGCCATAAAAATAGAAAAAGTAGAATGGCATCACGCTAACTAATCACATGCTGAACAAATGACGCCAAACAATACGCCTGTGAGGCAAAACAGCTCTACCTTCAACATTTGCCATATATAATACACTTAAAGCCTGGCAATTTGTTGATATTTGACTACATCTTTCAGGAAAACAGAAGCAAATTGAACATGATCTTTTGGAAGAACCTGATAATATTTAGAGAAAACTGCATCACAACATTTGGCTGTTTGCAAGTTCTATTTAATGCCCTGAATTTTCCACTGGATTTGTGTTACGTTGTTTCGTGGGAACTCATTTTGCCTAACAGAGTTTGAGTTTCGCTCATTGTTGACCGGCATCATTCTGGTTTTTTACCTATTTCTGTGGTTCAAGTATGAAAGAGAAGTAAACTGCAAACAAGAGAAATGCTACTCAACAGAATGGCCAGATTCCAGAGCTAGAGAATGACTCTACCTCCTATCCAGATAAGCCCTTGTTGGTACATCTGATCGGGAGAAGTAGCCCAGTAATCCAGTAAAATCTATTAAATCAGCATGTTATTCTCACAATGGATCTTGGATTTTTCTGGTCATTGGGTCTCTTTGCCAGTTGACTTCAAATAGACAGCAAGCAGAATATCTTAAATTGATTTAATGGCTACCATGTGTTGAACAAAACTCTAAATGTTGGACAAAAATGTAAAACGCAAACATCATTTATACTGCCCATTGTGTCCATTTACTGTTCACCAGGTGATACTTATTTGGTAGAATTATAAACCCAGAGCTTGCAGTTAGAAGTATCTTGATCCATTGTCTTTGTTGATGGTGAATGATGATCAATCACTGAAACTGATGAAGGGGGATTAAAAATATGCTCATGATTTATAGCCATTTTACACACAGTTGGTCATGCAATATAGGTTATGATGTCCCTTTAAGTAAAATTAGATTCAAAGCTATAGACAAACACAAACAAGTGTGCGATTACACATATGATAAGCAAAACAAAGAAAGAAATCAGTATCCTTCTTTTTTTTTTGCATTATTTTTAAGTGGGGATCTTAAATTTTTGAGGTATTTTTAAGTTTAGGAAACTCAGTTCACACTAATGTGTATGTTAATTAGTTGGCATTGATTTAATTGTTGGTATCATTCTCATGTTGGTCATTCTGTAAAGTTCTAACCCTGACATGTATTGTTTCTACAGTTGTAGTAGTAGCCATGTGGTAATTAGAATGTGACCAATCAGTATATCAATCTGGAACTTGTGGTGGTATTACCCTTCAATTGACAGAGAAATTTAAAGGAGATGTATTTCCATGGTGCTCTGTGAAAACTCATTATATGAAATTTTGGGCCAATTAATGGTTAATTAACATTAATTAAGGTTGTTTTTCTTTTAATCTGGAATACAGGATAGCATTTATATCGTATACATTTCTCATCAAAAATGCAAAACTAGTTAGTATCAACTTTTTTTTTGCAAGTAATGTCACTTACAATCAGCAGAGATTCCATTCGCAAACATTTGCACAGTGTTCCTTTGTGTTGCAACATTGGCCATCAGGTACACAACATGCTATAAAATTGTGAGTGGTGTTATAACTGTCTTTAAGGTCATAATGAAAACAAGGAATCAGAAAAAGTAAAAGCTCCTTATCTGTCATTTGATATATTTCATTTTTTTTTCAAATGTAATAATAAAGACAGCGATTCTCATTCGTTGTTTACACTCTCTTTTCAACCTTTCTCAATAAATCCTGCCTATTTGTTTCTTCACTATCCCCACCAGAATTGACTCCAGTTAGTATCTCTTCAAGCATAACAGCTTCCAATGACGTGTCTGTTTCATGGACGGTAAGATCATTTGATGATTGGCAGTGGTTAGGATGTTGACAAACCATTTACTACTTCAGGAACAATAGATCAGAGAACCTCTATGCTCAATGCATAATGTCTTCAATGCTTAAATCATTGAGGTCATAAACATGTAATGTGCTGTTTTCACCAGCCATAGTAAAATTAGATGGCTTGAATAATTGACTAAATGCATGCAGTTTTCATGGTATGCAAGACTGGCAGTTTTTGACACTCAATATCATTGAAAGTTACCTTAGATTAAATAATTGCATTTGCACCTTTACATTGATGCGGAACACTACATTTGCGAATCCAGTTTTGTCATGGTCACAGCTAGTTTCTAGCATTCAGGTACCAAAAGTCTTACTATGTCTTCAGGGATTTTCCATTCAGGCTTTTAGTGTTGACAACAGTATTCACAAGTCTGAGTTTTGGGTGAGATTGTGGCATTGTCTAGGACACAGCTGACTGTGCCAGTGTTTCCCCATCTTTGATTTGCTAATCTTGGGTATCATAAAACATTGTACAAAGACACTGAAGAAGATCGCAAGCTTGGCAAAGTAAGTAAGAACTTGTGTGGTGATGGTTGTGGTTGCCTCATATATCTGAATGGATAACAATAGCTTGGCTGTATGTTGGTTCCAAAAACTCAGACCTGGCAGTGATCTAGGCTAGTGGATGATTAACAAATGGAATATTCTAATTGACATGTAATGATGTAGTTTAAATACAGGAAATTGCCAATGAATATGTGAAAATATGCATTATCTGTTATTCGTTTTTATTGTCCTTTAAATTATATACAGCATACAGAGAATGTTGGCTGTAGCACTGGAATTACTCAGTTTACTGTCTACTATGATATAGAGGGCGACATTACCACTAGAAAAGAGGCAGGAACAACCGATGGAACCTCCCGATCATTCATAGTAGATGGATCTCTGCTGGAGTCTGGGACCACGTATACTTTTATGTTACTGTTACCACAGACCAGGAAGGTGCCTTCAGCGAAACCACTGAAGATAGTCAATTGATGTTTAACACTGACAGTAAGCTGATCATATGCAGATCAATGGACGTCTGTTATCATATTTAAGTATGTTAGTGACTGAGTAATAGATAAACGAGAATGACGTCATAGAACAAATTCCACATTCTGTGCAGCTAAAGTGTTCTCATAAAACTGCAGTGAATACAAAATTAAACAGAAATTTTAGAATAATGTACTTTACAATCAGCTATTGAGATGTAGCTTTCCCTGCATTTTAGCAGGTTATCTCACAAAAATCAAACCGTTGCATCTACTTCTGTTTTTCCCAAATAGTATTTAGATATCGAACTAACAAATTCTCAGGTTTTAGGTGAATTATGCATGGCAAATGGTGAAGGCAGAGTTGTTTTGCCTTACTGTGTAAGATGCCCTCTATTTGATCTCCTTCATTTGTTGAATGTTTCCGTTCTAGTATACATTCTATAGTTTATCGTTACTGATTTACTTTGTCACACTTGTTCTGATAAATACTGCCTATTAGTAATAAACTTAGCCTTCACATCAGACTCCAAACAGAATTGCAATTAATTTGGAAAGATGTTCACTGTGTGCTCATATACTATGTATTGAACTACTTGTCATCATATGTAATGCAATATAACTGCAGCTTTAGAAGTCAACTCAAGGACAATAATTTTACATTAAACAGTAAGTGACTGTTGTTTGGGCCAATTTGTATGGACATAAGTACATAAGTGAGCAAAAATATGTGGGAAATAATTGTACACTTATCATTTATTTTTGCTAAAAAAGGACTTCTCTGTTACAAACCTTTGTTAATGTAACTCAGAAAAAATGTACCTTTCAGTAATATCACCCAGACCAGATTTATCCCAGACATGACTACACCCCAACCCCCTCCCCCTCCACCACAACCTCCCCACCCCTCTTCCCATCATCCTGTGTCACAGGGAATGATCTGATATTGACAACCCCTCTCTCTGAGTTGCAAGATTTCATAGCTGCAATCACTCACTCACTCAAGTGTTTGGAAAATATAATTAAAAGCAATGAGAAATGCAGCTAAGGGGTCTTAGGGTAACGGGAGAGATAAACATTAACCATTGTTGTATCCAGATTATTTGTTGGAAACATACATGAGGACACATCTGCAGTGATATATATAACATTGTAGCACTTAAGTGGCAGGTTAATGTTTTTTGATTGGGATGAAGAGTCAAACTTTTTGTTACCATTTTGCAATTTGTGTTTTGTTTTTCTCACTGTATCAGTCATCACAGAAACTGGATTTTCTGCTGTTTATCTCATTGTCTTGGTGGTTCCATTCCTCCTGCTGTGTATTGTGGTGGTAATCATATTTAGAAGGTAAGATGTATGACCTTCATGGCAAGGGAAATGCAAGTGCAGTGCTTGTTGAGGGGCTCAGATTGTACTTAGTCTTTTAAAGTGTGTTTTTATTCCTATAGTAAAGCCTAGTCATATTTGAATGAAATTTTTGTCATGAAACACTTTTTACATATGACCTCTTGTTCAAATATCTGTATGATTGTCACTGTCTATATAGACCCTGACATGTTCAGTAAAACTACTACATATCTCATATTGATTTTACGTCAACTTTATCTTGAGTGGATTACTTCATTAGCCAAGGCTATTCTTCCAAGAGGCCCTCAGATTAAACAGTTTTCAGTAAAATACTTTGAACAGTAGCATATGGGAATTATAAAAATTAATTTGTTCACTGAAAAGTTTTCCAGATCAAATAAATGTCAGTGTATATTTGTTAATTTTTTGATCACTCTCACATTGAGGTGATAGCTACTTTCCTGTCAGTTTTGTTCGTTTCCTCAGTTATTATTGCATGTCTTCAAACAGAAAGCGGAGGAACTCTCGAACGGATGATAAAGTTGAAGATGCGTGTGACTGCGAATTATGATAATGTTGGTAAGAGACTAATTTGTTTGTAATTAAGACAAGTAATTTAGGGTATTAGACAATTAATTTAGGCTGAGTAATTTAGACATTGCTTTCATTGCCAATTCCAAGCAGCTCATAACTCTCTTTTGAGACTCCTTCAGATACTTCACTTAGGTATAATCTGCTTTTGAATTGGTGTTCGAAGTCAAGGTTTGCATGTAATTAGGTTTGGGCAGTGCCGCAAAATCAGTTCCAGTACGTACCAAAATAATGATACAAATTTTAGTATCAGAATACCACCTGCTGTAACTCTACATGAACCTTCTGAGAACACTATGATTCATGTTTTCATACATGTTGAGAACTGCACATTTTAATCACTGACAAAATGTAGTTAATTTTTGTGTTGAACATTAGCTGTCACATGTGTGACAAAAGTTAATTGCATTAGATTTAACAATGCACAAACTTTGTTAAAATGCCTTTGTTTCATACAAAAGATACATGGACATGAACTTTTTTTTAATTCACAGGGGTCACTGATTATGATGATCCTACAGCTTACATAGCACTCAAAGAAAAATCCAGAGATAAAGGAAGCCACGAATACCAAGGTATATCACAAACATCAAGGTGTGCAAGAAATATATGTGGAGCAGAGGTCACATCACCCAAAGCTAAGTCACTGCAGGAGCAAGAAACAGAGGCCAGTAAGCACGGGTATGAGGATGTTGATCTTGATGATCATGCAGCTGCTCGTAAATTACCGAGTGTTCCCAAGGTGGATCAACAAAGGCGAGATGAACCAGAGTACACATCCTCTGATTTGTTTTATGAGTATGCAGGAGTTTATAGCAACACTATTGATGTTGTCAACCCATCACCACCAACACCGAACAATGTGACCGACTTTAAAAGCTTTATGAAAAGAGAAAGGTCAGGGGTCATTGCAGAGATTATCCAGCAATTTATGGTGAGTAATGTCTGGATTTTATGAAGGTATGTCAAAATTTGATGGAAAACGTAAATCTATTGTGACACAAGTTACTCATAGAAACAGAACTTGTTATATATTTTCAAGGAACAAGAAACCAGAAGAGAATGCTGCACTGATGTCATGGTGCAATTTTAGTTTATTAGATTGCCTGTCTGCAGTAGATGACCCTGGACACTTCTTTAGACCACAATGTTTTTGAACTCAATGGAGGTTGATGTGAGGACCTGGAACTCACAACACTTAGGTGAAGAAGTTAGAGCGTCTTGAAATTTGATGTTTTCTTTTGACATTATCATTAAAAAGTGGATGTTTGCTATCGATCAATAAAGAATGTCAGTGTACATTTCTTGTGGCAATTTCTGTATTTCAATCATACATCAAAAATATTTTTTTCATAATCCTTATCCTTCTTTGTATGTCAGGCTCTTCAGTCTGGACAGCAGCATTCCTGGAATGCTGCTTTGAAGTTGCAGAATAAACCAAAGAATTTCTTCAAATCTCTTTTACCATGTAAGTTATTTGTCCTTTCTTGGTTTCGTATTTTTCATTGTCATACCACAGAGCTCTCGTGAAGTATAACATTTCATTTTTTTGGTTCCCGATATATGTGCAGTACATGTTGAAGCTAATTATTCTAATGGTATAGTGAATCAAAGATGTACACCACAAAGCGAAAGGAAGTGCTCTAGTAAACCTATGATATCGATATGATGGTGTCGAGCAGAGTTTCTTTTTTATTCTGTAATAATGTTTGTATATCTCTCATCGATTGCATGATCTAAGTACTTTTGTTATTTGTTATCAACATAGCCATATTCAGTATGAAATTAAGTGTTGATATCAATACTAACAATGAAAAAGAATGTGAAAGATCAGCATTATGGAATACCTTCTGTTCATGACATTTAGTTTGCAGATATTTCGACTAAGGTTAGTTGGTTTTGATTGATCCCAGCATGTTTGGAAGAAAAACAACTTAGTTAAGCATTAAGCACTGTAATTTTGACTGAGTTAACTGTTTGATAAAATGTTACTGTTGCTCACATTCATTAAGATGATCATTCCAGAGTTAAATTGGATACCGATGATAGTAATGGTAGTTCTGACTACATCAATGCCAGTTACATCAAGGTAATTCTATGTGTTCAAGACATTGCTTCAAGACAGCTATATACTTCAGTTGCTTGTACTGTATCTGCTGAAGTTGTATTTATATCAGCTTCAGACTGGCTTCATCAGGTGGTGGTATCAAAGTAATTGACATCATCATGAGTGTTGTTGTATGCTGTCACATTGATAGATGATATTTCTTTTGATATTCATGGAGAATGTATTCAAAATGACCAAATAGTACAGAGTCAAATGATGGGCTTGTGTGGTAGGTACGACCAAAAGCATACATCATATTATGCAAGTTTCATGTCAGTTTTTACCTCTTTTCTCCTTCTAGTTCCTCTAAGGACTCAGTGTGCATTGAATTAGTCAGGGGACCCACCTAGAAATTACTGTCTGTGTTCCAAATTGTAAAATATTTACATTAAGCAAAATCTGCCACCATTGATTAGTGCATGCCTACCACAGTTATCACATCTTGGACCGAGTTAACCATCATTAGTTATTAGAGCTGTTAGGTATACTTCTGCTTAATTGGTGCTTGGTTTGACGACAATGTTGAAGGATGCTTTTGTGGTATCACAGAAGTGTGGCTATATAGTCAGTGTAAGATTGTTCATGAAGTGCTTTTTTTTTCACCTTAAATCCCTCTGTTGCATTAGTATGATTCCATTTTTTCTGTATTTACTAAATTGGTAGGAATCCCAGTTCAGAATATCTCTGCAGTATTGGGTAGGAGTCCAGTTTATTGTACTGTAGTATGATATGCTAATTTGCCATTGGTTGGAGTCTGTTTCTAAATCATTGCTGAAAGAGTGGTACAAATCCAGTGTGTAGTATGTGAACTGTACATTTGGGTACTGTGTATGAACTAGTCTGATATTGTATGCCATAATCCAGGGTGTCACATGCTACAGTGATTGAGGTGACCTACAATCTTGGACAAAATTGTTGGGACACTTTGTGGTACGATACCAATATAATACTGACTTTTAGGTGAGAGGATAACATGAAACCCATGCGCCCCTTTCCAATGTTGTGCTATAGAAGTGAATGTACCCTTTGAACAGCAATCCTATAGCCAACATTGAATTGGGGAGCGGGGTGTCCCAAGGTATTTCGCCCAAGATTGTCTGAATTTTGGGAGCAATTTTGGTGCGAAATGTTGAAAGAAAATTGAACATTTTTGGACAAGGTGCAGTCACAAAAATTAGTTTCTTGAGGCCTATGGGTCTGAGGATTTTCAAATTAAAGTATTCTGAATTTCGACTATGAACATAACAAGTTTAATTGTAACTTGGGGGTTTATTTGTATACTGTTTCGTTGAAAACAAGTGATCATGAATGAATAGATTGTTTCATGGTTTTGTACGCGGACAGAAATAGTTGCGTTTAGAAATAACATTGATGGGCAGCTGTTGCATTGTGTTGCAAGAGGAGTGCTACTGCAATTGTAGAATGATTTTAGGGAATCCCAGTTATAAGATATTCTGAAGTAGATCCACGTTCTTCCAAAATGCGTAAAATTCAGAACTGTCGATTCAGCTTAATATTAAAATAATGGTAGAATGTTAGTAAAGGCTTGTTTTTTACATTTTTGGCCTCTAAATCAAGATTTGTGACTGCAGTTTTGACATTATTGCATGAAGCTGGTAACATATGTAATCTTCATTCTTGTAATCTACGCAATTTTCCCATGGATTGCTTAAATTTTCCTGTGAAAACATTCGGTAGAACGTGGGTTTCATTAACCTATACTGTTGGACGCTGTTGTTAGGTCTAAGTCAGCTTGGATGGGAAGTCCAGGGTTTGATTCACGGCATGACCAGAGTGTTTTTCACTACTCAATTATCCATTTATAAACTCAAATTGTCTGTCAACTTCTCATTTTTTTATTCATTTGTATATAACATAAGGTAATATAAAAATTAATATAATGATATAGCTCTAACAACGAAAATGTGTCATGTACTCTGAAGTCCGATGAAACTGCTTAGAATGACTAACATATTATAGGGCACCATGAACGGTACAATTGAATGGGTGTCAAATGTCACTGTTATGTGAATATGAACAACGTCACATCTATTAAATTTGCATTTTGGGGGTTTCTTTTGTATAATGATATTACACTTTTTTACTCAGATTAACCTGCAAGTCAGTCATAATAGTCATTAAGCGTAGTTACTTTAATACCAGGCACCACGTCATCACTGTGAACAATTTGAATAAATAACACATATACATCGCATCTTCTTCAATGGACCACTAACATGTTAGTTTTTTGTGGGGGGTCTTTATGTTTTTGTTTTTTTTTCTTCGGTACCTGTCTCAATATCAGAGTTTGAGCTGACAGTACGTCATATTGTATCATTTCAAAATATCTTAAAGTAGGTTTCTGGTTGTCAAGAATGCATTGGACTTTATGATGTTACCTCCTCAATGACTGCATTTTATTTAGCACATTTAGTACAAATACACGGATTTGACTGACTTATTCCTCCCTTTACTTCGTAGTAACATTGACAACATTCACACAGTAATATTATTACAGTAAACCAACTTCAGTATAGGCCCCAAACATGCCTGAACATGCACTGGTGATGTTTCTTATTGCAAGGAATATCATCCCCCCATTTTGCCAGTTTAACTTTATATTTCATATTGATGCTTTTTGCTGTGCCCCGCCCATACTTCTGGCCCATCGAAATTCTCAGACAATCTTGGACAAAATTGTTGGGACACTTTGTCATATGATGCCAATATAACTTTCCAATATTGTGCTATGGAAGTGAATGTACCCTTTGAACAGCAATCCTGTAGCCAACATTGAAAGGGGGAGCAGGTGTCTCAAGGTATTTTGTCCAAGATTGTAGCTTGTCATACTGTACTTCTGCTTTATGGTACTACAGTGGTTTAAACTAATCACTTACTGATCGGTCAGTGATACCATATTCCTCTATTATTTGGTTGTTTCTTTGAAGATCTGGAGACTAGTATATAATATCAAGGGGAAAAATTCTGCTACATTCTATTCATTGGTGATGACGTATGTGTACGTGCATGTGTGAATGTGATGCTTTGCTTGTTAATAGGATTTCTCAAGGAGGGTGAACTGGCACTACTAATCTCATACGTCATGTGTAGTTTGGTCACTTTGAGTAGATGAATCGCTGTTGTTTTAGGTGGAGTTCAAAGGTAATTTTGGGATCACCAGAAATCAAAAGGTCAATATCTTGTGTACACTTAATGTAATGAAGGGCATTGTGAGTAACCTCATGTGTGGCATAAGCATTTCCCATATCCAGTAGATTCTTGAAAATTTTTTTGGAGGTCAGGATCATTTCAGGTTATCTGAGATCAAAATCTTGTCAGTGTTGGTGGGTAAGAAATTGTGGTTTAGCTGATGGTCAAGTTGTCACACAAAATTTGCTGTAGTACTGGTGGCAAGTGACAAATTTACAAGCAAAAAAAAAAATAAAGATTTATTCTCTGAAGTTAAAATTTAGTAATCACGAAGCCTTTAGCCTTTTTGGGTACTTATTTCTGACCTGCATCATTTGCCAGGAATATCTCCTCAATGGTATGTGAGTGCCTCTTGCTTATGTACTATGCTGTAGTTTATTTTCATTGCAATCAACTAAAAAGGCCAGGAGTTGCATCCTACTTAAAACCAACGATCATGTTTATAGGAATGCTAGAACCAACTTTAGAACCAAGTAGGATAAAATTTGCACCACAATAGTTGGTTGCCTGAACATCTTTCACCTACACCTTTCATCTACCTCTTTGCAGAACCACCAAGGGAAGGTCTCTTTCATAGCAGCACAAGGTTTGTAAACATTGATATTTTTTTCAGTCTCAGCTTCATTTCCTGCCTTATTGTATCGTTTGAAATTCATTTGCTGGAAAATCCATGTTAACTGGCTTTCATCAAAGCTGTCCTTGTTATTTAGTCTTACATTGTTCCGTGAACATTTTTTTTTCTAAGAAGATTATCCTCAGTTTTAAAATAACGGTACTTAACTTCCCTTCTAGCCTATACTGTATAAACTGATGAAGTTTGGTTTTTGATGCATTGCATGTGATTGCTTACCAGTGTCATCAAAAAACTTTATATTTAACAGAGAGTGATTCAGCTTGGTCGAATGTGTGTTAGAAATGCTCACTTTCAAACTTAAATACACTGACATCAATTATTTCAATAGATAAGTCCATCAATACTAATTCTCATACTTTTAAGGAGTTTATTTTTCCTAGCTTTTGTTCTCAAATAAAGTAGTAGATGGATTGTGAGCCTTGATCACTGGATCTTCGTTTGTTTATGAATTTACTGCCTTTGCTTCATGTCTACATTCCATAGTGTATTACAATTGTGCAACCAAAATGAGTATTACTGTTGCTTTTTTATCTTAAATGTTATCTTTGATATTATTACAGGACCCAGGGAAGGAACACAAGATGACTTTTGGAAGATGATTTGGCAGGAAGATGTAGAGACAGTTGTGATGTTGGTAGATAAAACTCAGTCAACTGAGGTAAATGCAATTGTATGAAATAAACAATAAAAAGAAATTGGTACATCTGTGTAGGGCAATCACATAGACAGTAATAGTGAGCATTTTCTACTCTGATTTATACTTCATTTGAAAGACCAACACCTGAGACTGCATGCCTCAACTCTCACCCCCCCCCCTCCATAGTTTCCCAATACACATAACTAAGACAATCAACCCAGAGTTCACTAGATTTTACTCAGACTGCCCAGTCATCTGCAGCCTTAAATATGATCTTTCCCAACTAATGGTGATATCATTTTGTTCAATAAACACTTATCGATGGTACAAAATGAAAATAATAAACAACCACCAACACCAGTACCTTCTGGTTAAAATCAGTGCATCATATATACATCAGTGTTTTTCGTTGATTCCTAAAAATCCAAACCAGGTAATTTTTTCTCATAGCAGTTGGGTATTTGGCCACCCCAGCACCCAACCAAAACATTGCCTGTAAATATCATTAACATTTAGCATTTCAACTGTACCATATATCACATTTGTAGAAGGAGATATATATCTTGCTAGTGTATTACATCATCTGCCTGCAGCTACTCATTAATAACACCACAAATTTTCCTTGATAAAAAAGAAAATTCCATTTTGAACTATTTGCTGTGGCTAGTAGCAATCTGACGCAGTGTTTTCACACACCGGTTGTGTCATTTTCACTTGTTGAAGGAACTGGGATAGTAATTTTATATGCAGGTAACAAAACATTGTATGAGTAGCTGGGTCGCTCTTGAAAACACTAATGTGAATACCAGTCGAGTATTTTGGATAGCATTGAAATACCTGCACTTACCTGTTACATTCACCTGTTATATTTAGTGTTTTTTTTTTATTAGCAGCAACAGTACTGGCCAAGTAAAGTCAACACCAGCTCACAATATGGTGACATCACAGTTCTTTTAATGGAGTCTGTTGGATTTAGAACACACACTGTCAGAAAAATGAATGTTATCAAGGTACGATTTCTTGCTGTGTTATCAAAGTGTTTTGATTTACAAGCAAACGTAGCTGCTTTGTGTGCACTTTGCCCAAATAATAGATTAGGTTTCCCTAAAGTAGGGTTTACCAACTTTACCATAATGAATAGATGTGGCTACGTCAACAATCATAGACAGTAGGCCAGGTTGACCATCTACGTGTGGCAATACTCAATATTCGTGGTACATAAATGAGACATATGGACATTTAGATGGAGGAATGAACAGGTAATTGTATGAGATTTGTATCAACTTCTCTGTTATTCTGTCTCTTGGTTTCATTTTTTTAATTACATTTTACTGATTAAATGTGTACAGCAATATAAGATACCCGCCTACCAAAATATAGTTTTAATGACTAAACATGACTTCATGGTTTGTTCTGTTACTGGCAACTTTGTATCAATGTTTTAGGGTACGAACAGAACCCTTACTTGTATAAAACATTATGAGATTCCCATGCTGGAGGTATGGAGGGGTACCATCAGAAGCAGCTGACCTCATATCTGTCATCAAACAGATCAAGACTAACCAGAAAAGAAACAAACATTTACTGGTTCATTGCAGGTAAGATCCTCATGACTTAATTAAGGAAAGATGTTTGACACTGTAAAGATTTCAGACATTTCCTGCTTTGATGTGTGCATCGATGAAACCTCAGAAAATATTCTTCTTTTATTTAATACACCGACAAATAACTACAAAATTTAATGAGCTGCTTTTCTCTATTGAAAATCGTATGAGATCATTACAGTAATTTGACATGGCTACTATCTGATGTGGAACTGTGTGTACATCATCCTATTTCATTTCTCAGTAATGGTGTTGGTGCTACTGGTACTTTTATTGCTCTCTACGATCTGATGGATGTTATTAAAACCAAGAAGGAAGTCAGTGTCTTTGATATAATAGAAGGGATGAGAAAAGACAGGATTGATATGGTACTTACCAGGGTAAGTTGAGTTATATGGATATTGAAAGGTTTATTTGAAGTTTCACTTACTTGTTAATAGTAGAATTGTTCGTTCAAATATGTGAAGGTGCAGGTATAGGCCAGCCCAGGAATACTACAAAAAATACTTCAAAGGGTGCACTCATTTTCTAGAATTCCTTGTTTCTCTAAAGTATAGGAAGAAGCACTTAATATTGCATATGATAGTCTGGAAATATTTGCAAGTGCTTATATACTTAAAACAGTACTTTTAAGTAAAACTGTGAAAAAGAACAATAAAAATTGTGCAATGCTTTTATCCTCCCTGTTCCCCTTCTGCTGATGGTTCTTAAAGTAGTGACTCCTCCATCATATTAGCTTATATTTTTTTAACACTGTATCCCTCCTTCTCTCTCTAATTTTTAGCTCCAGTATCTCTTCATCTTTGATGCTCTCTTTGAAGCAATGCTGTCTCCTGACTCTCAGATGTCATGTGATCAACTCAAGAAACTGGACCTTCCAGCAATGCAGAAAATATCAAAGAAAGAATTTCAGGTACAGTTACTGAATACTGTCATGTCAAATAGTGATGGCTTTTAATTGTTTTTTCTTCTCTCTTAG
The DNA here is from genome assembly GCA_021234535.1 of Stichopus chloronotus. Lineage (NCBI taxonomy): Eukaryota > Metazoa > Echinodermata > Holothuroidea > Aspidochirotida > Stichopodidae > Stichopus > Stichopus chloronotus. The sequence goes on along the minus strand of CM037839.1, from coordinate 13,922,978 downwards.
AAATGAAGTGAATCCTCTATTCCGAATTATATAACATGTTTTGCAGTTGAAGTGGTGGTGTTTATTAATTTTTTGAGAGCAATTTCTCAAGACGTAAGCGCTCCAAAAAGCGTGTGAGTTTCATAGAGCTGTGTTATGTCTTTTTCCATCTGCCCCTAACCTTTTGAACTAACGATTTCCATTTTTTGTATGTTTGTTTTCTCTCATTCTATAAATTATTTGACTGTGTTGGAGATGTTTTTGCATACTATCACGCTACATGCTTTGTTGTAAAATAGCTTTTGCTCGTACAACTTTGAGATTTATTATTAAAAATGTGATTTAATAGAGGGAAAAAATGTATTGGTAGTTGTCATGCGTAGTAGGTTATGTCTTTGCTGTAAAATAGCTTTTGTTCATACAAATTTGAGATTTATGACTAAATGTGATTTAATAGAGGAAAAAAAAACTGTATTGGTAGTTGTCATGCATAGTAGGGGTATGTGAAATAATGTAAGCAAAAATCTTTTTTTTTTCACTAGCTGGCTGCCTGATGCAGTCAGTCTCAATGTTCCTTTTTTGTTTCTTTTTTATCATATTTGTTTTCAGAATTTGAAACAGGATTACCAAATTGACCAGGACTTCTCACATATGGCAGGTAGTTCCCCTGAGAATAAACACAAAAACAGGTTTCTAAACCTAGTTCCAAGTGAGTGTATTAAATGCCTACATTTGATTGAGATTAAGAATGATATGACATATTCATTTTAAGACTCTGTGACACTCTTAGCTGTCTTTTCAAAACAGTAAGGTATCTGTCAGAACACTCTGTTGGTCACGATGAATCTGCCATGTATATTTTTTTACAAATTCTGCATGTTGTTATATTACAGTTTTATGAGGTGTTTAGGATATTTTGTTGGTCTGTGATGTGTACATTGCAATGAATAAATAATGAATATTTTTTAGTGCAATAGTGGTAATTTCAGGAGTTAAGAACATTCTATTTGTGAAGCAAAGTCAAGTTGAATAGGGCACTCATTGTTTCATCAAGTTGAATGGAATCATACCATTGCAGTGATGGGAAACACTAGTTGCTTAATCTAACACCTTTAGAGTGTCCTGATGAACTGAGTGACGGCCTGGTTATGCATACCGCTAAGATCGCTGACTCATTGCTGGGGACAAGCATGTACCAATTCATGACCATTGATTGGTACATACTAAGTCACAGTCGAGCATCACAGTCATAATGATAGTGCTGAATCGAGCATGACATGTGACCAGCAATCCTCCAATCAGATGTAGAGGAATTAATAGGTTGTTACATAATACATCAGAGGTATCAGAGGCACAACTACAAAAAAAAAAAAATATATATATATATATACAGATTTTCCTAGTATGATTTCACTTTTATCATTCCTTTTTTATTCCTTTTTTGCTGGTAGTTAATTGTTACATATTATTGCATGTAAGATGTGTGCAGTTGTTTTGATAGGTTAATGTTCGTTACATTGTTGGGTCGATGTTGAAGCTAGAAATTAATGCACAGTGTATAACTCTGGTGTGACCATGATATAATCAAGTGAAACTCAAATTCAACTGAACTATTTGTAGAAATGTGTCAAATTATGATATAATCCAAAACAAATTAATGTATTCATTTGTGATGTTTGCAAACTGTAATAGGTCATTACACGTACCTGTTGAGCATTTCATGTGGTCTGTTACAGTGGACAAGTATCGACCAGTCTTATCATCCATGGGCATCTTGCTTGGGTCTAATGACTATGTGAATGCTACCATTGTGAAGGTATGCACATGCCTGGCTAGCAATATTTGTTAATTAATATGTGTTCAGGCGCAGCAATTAATGAATGTACTCCTTCGACAGCACAACTTCACAAGTAATAACTATTACAGTGATGTAAAATATTGATGAAGAGAAGATTTTCATTGTATCCTTCTTTCACCTATTATCACTGTGATGTTCAGTAATTTGCAAGATATAATCAAAAGGGATTTTGCTCATCATATGAATAATTTTGACAGGATATTTCAGAGGGGGATTTCATCATGACCCAGTCACCTTTGCCATCAATCGTTGAAGACTTTTGGAGACTTGTCTTCGATTATGACTGCACCTCCATCGTAATGTTGAACACCATTGATGATTCTGATGATGTAAGTATGTGCTCTGTATCTCGATGATTCTAAGGAGGTAGTTCTGTCAGGTTTGATTCTATGAGACAGGAGTGGTAAATACCTGATTCTGATTAAGGAGGGTGTATTAAGTGCATGATTCTGTTGAGCAGGTGACTGTGTGAATCACTTCTCGGTCATTACGGTGCAGTAGGTATTTGAGGTATTACTTGATGATTCCCCGGTGATAACTGTGTCTATAGAAAATGAATGATCCATTTTTAATTTGATTTTAATTTCTTTGATTTTAGTCAAAAATATTTTTTAATTCTGTGATTGCTGATTTGCTTTACCTTTATTGTTCAACACTAAGTTGATATTGAAAGAGCCGCCATTTCACAATCCCTGTATGCTTGTATCTTTGTCTGGATAACATTTATTAGTACTTCTCTTTCACAGTAAAGTGAATATTTTCATGATGACACACTGATGTATTATGAGTTACCACTTGTCATTGTGCTAGCTATAGACTCTTCTTGAAGAATTAAAAAAAAAATACATTTCCAACTTACGTGAAAAAAAAATCATGCGATGCAGATATAGTCCCTGCACATAGTCCGTATCCTGAAGAAGAGCTTGTTTATATTGATTACATTGTTATCTATCCAGTTTATCTTATTGCTTAATACTGCTTTTACATAAGCCCAGTGAGAGTTTTGCATCTGGGGTTAAAGTGTTTTTGATTGTCCTTTAAGGTAAATATGTCTGCTAACTGTCTTCCTGTAGTGCATGAACTTTCTTTTTCAACTTACATCAACAGGAAGAATTAAGGGAGTCAATGCTGAAAAGTGATAATTTTAAACAATATCAGACATATTTGTATTCTTACAGTTGAATTTAACATGTAATATCTTTCTGATTTATAGTCCACAAATTGCATTCAGTGTTAGTGTAAATCAAATTGTGCCAATCTGAACTTTGATACTAAGACATATATTAATAGTATCAACTGTCCAAATCCATTGCCCTAACACCCATTTGTATGATTTCCAATATGGCAAACACCCTGCATGTATTTGATCATCTATTTGAACTCATTGTGGTGCACTACGGTTCTTTGAGTGAGTGCATGTATGTGCATGTTTTCATTTTGACATGAGCTACTCAACTGAAACTGTTCACTCTCACGGCATCTAGTGGAACATCACATGATGGGCCATCATGATAGATGTGGTATGGCCTTCATTCCATATGATCAAGGCGCAATGAAGCATTAATAGGAAGCTATCAAATATTACTGTCCTTCTTTATTGAACAGTCTCTAACAGAGTACTGGCCTGAAGGTCACAGTGGAGCGTGCTCTCACGGTCTGATAACTGTTACTTGTAAGAAAATTGATGAAAGTGATACCTTTACCAAGAGACAGTTTGAAGTCAACCACAAAAAATCACAGGTAATTATGTGATTTATTTGAGGAAGATTATGACATTCCTGTCACATTATCTATGTTTCAATTTAAGCAAGCTCTTTTAATTATTAATGCTCAAATGTGTTTCAAAACTATATCAATAGGTGCATACATTCGCACCAGATATCATCTATATCAGTAGCAGTATCACCAGTCTATCAAAGTTTTCCATCACTTTGGGATTGCACTAACTGATAATGTGTTGATGCCTGCAATCGCAGCTTGATTACTTGCTCCCATTCTACTTTCATTGTTCATGCATGCCATCACACAAAGGTGCAAAAAATAATGTAGCTTTTATGTTTCATCTTCAGAAGATTTAACATGCTGTGTACCCATGATCTTAAACACAGTAACATTTATAAGTTCCACCTGTAGAGTTTTCTTAAGTATTTGAGACGTCATTTGACAACTGTCATTCGTAGACATGGTTTTTTTGCTGTTACCACATACGTTTTGAAATGAAACTGTACCAAATCAGAGAATTTGTAAAGAACTATGTAATAAGAAATGCACCAACATAGCGTGCAAAGAAAATAACTTTAAGCATTGTAACACCATTTAGTCCCACCAGTATATATCACTAATAGTTTCATCTCCCCAAAACATGTGTAAGATGAGGTAAAAGAGTCGCATGATTTGAATTTTTGAAAGTTTGGGGTGAAGAAATTATGCTTGAGCAACAAACGTCTGAATTTTTTTTATCCCTGACCACCATTTTATGTCTAAAAATATGTCATTTGGCACCAATGAATATTGGGGTCAAGCCCATAATTTGTTTTTAAACCAACACAATATTTCCCTTTAAGTATACTAAATATGAGAACTCTCAAGGAGGAAGGCACTGTTCTTTGTATAATTTACTGGGTTAAAAGTCATTGAGTACATCATGACTTTTATCTTCAATCAGCCAACAAGCTAGTCAGTCAGTCAGTCAGTCATTCAGTTGGTTGGTTAATAGAATGAAGGATAATTGCTGATAAACCAAAAGGATACATAGACAACAACCCTGTAAGTTGTACCTGTTATCCAATACTTCTTGAAAAGTAGCATGTATACTTTTCCTCACATTGCTAAGGTCAATATGCCTAATTTCATGCAACTGCTGCATGGCTTACCCTTAAAGGTTGTGTGACATGCATCCAGAAGAGAGCTGGCTTTGCTCAAAAGATGTAGAGTGTAAACCCTGAATTAAAATCTGTTTGAACTGTGCTTCTATCTGCTACAGTACCTTTTTGAGATGTGACTATTCAAAGTTTGATCTAACTGCAAGTATGATGACATGGTGTGTTGCACAGAGTCATTATTTCTTTTGTTAGACATGTATATTATCACTTAATGCTTGATCATTAATTACTGGTTTTCACATTTGTAAGTGATACCAATATTTAGAAAAAAAAAGGAGAAAATACTTGCTTCAAAAGCAAAGCCTTCATGGCATTTAATAGTCTCAACTCTCCTTGAAATAAGAGGTTAAGCAAACAAAGGATAACATAAGGTATTTCAAGCAAGTCCATCTCTTGATGTCACAAATTTACATACTTAGCTATTGTTTATTCATGCTGCAGTTGTGAGAAAGTAATTTGCCTGTTAAACCATCAATATTTGATGGGTTTGAATAGAACTTGTTATTATCAACATTTTTAATGATCAATACAACTGATATTCCAAAAAGTCATTTTCATGTCACACAACCCTTAAATTTAGTAGTGAACATGATTGCAGGACAATGGTGCAATATGCAGAGAGTAGCTGCAACTAAAATACATTAGAATTTATTCAGAATGAGACTTTATGCAGTATTGTTGATGCTGTTTACATTATGAATATAAAATGTCATTTAAAATATCCTCCTTTACACTATCCTCCTTTGGACTGTTTTGAAAGATTGGTTTAATTTTGTATTTCAGAAATCTCTCCTGGTTGATCACTTTTCGTTTCATGGATGGACTGAAGATAAACCTGATGTCAGTAAACTCATAGAGTTTATCAAGTACACCAAACCTAAAGGCCCTGGTCCAGGTTTAGTGCACTGCATGTATGTACCATGGTGATAGTGAAATGGTTTGGATCACATTTCGTAAAACATTCTTTTTGCTTGCTTACAGAGCTTCGTCCGTAATATTACTCCTTCAATAATTTCTAAAAGGCCTGTTAATCTCTTCCATCCTTCATGAGAAAAATTCTTTTAAGTGAAAGGAACTTAAAGTTTGCAATTTCTTTATCCTTTGTTTTATTCCCTGTTGTTACATTATAATTTGGGAACTGCATGCTTGAACAGTTTCCTCCTTTTTTTTTTTGGCTTGTTTTACTTATTTCTTTACCATCATCAGCAGGCTAAGGATATGTGATGGATATACAATACTTTGAATGATAAATTCAAGGTTACTGTAATGTTAATTCCTATAATATGGTCATAACAGTTCTGGTTATTGTTATCACTGATATAGAAATAATGCTGTTTATGGGTAAGTCACAAACCCACATGCCATACTTGTTAACCATTTTTACTTGCTTCCCAGTAATGGAGTAGGATTGAGTGCTGTATATGTCACAGTGGTCTCTGAGCTAGAAAGGATGGAGAAAGAGGGCACCATTGATGTTTATGGAACTGTGAAGAAACTGCGCAAAAAGTGTCCAGCTGCGATTCAAACTGAGGTTTGTACAAATTAATTATTCAGTAGTCTCAGCATACTGCAATAATTTTTATTTTGTTTTGTTGAAGTCTGAATCTAATTGATGCATTTTTGAAAGATGTTGGAAGGTGAAACTTTTTATGCCCTACTACCTAGTATATGCATTGTCAAATCTAATAATAAGCAGCTAATCATCAACAGTATGGCAGCAGTGACAAAAGTCAGTGGAAAGGAGGTGTCTTCCAATTAATTTCTGTAAACATGCGGTGAAATGTTAAGAAACTAATTCAGGCCTTCTTAATTTTGTCTTGGAAACTTCTGTTGGTGCACTTGAACATGTTAATGTCAGCCAGTATTCAGTTTGGATGGTTGTACTAATTTGGTCATTAAATTACAAGTTAGAGTGGGATTTTAAATTAGAGAGGGGGGGGGGGCAAATGGATAACAGAAGAACTTTCAAGTGCATAATGCAAGCTTAGAGAGTGCCCTGGTGGGGATCTCTGAAAGGTTTCAGCATACAGTATCTATGGGTGAAACATTAAATCTCAGGATTTAGGTATGTGTTTCTTAAAAGTGCATCATGAAATACAAAGATTCAAACAATCCTAATAAAGTCTGCAATTCCTCTAAGTTGACAAAATGAAGTCTTACGACACCTCATGGGTCCAGGGGCAAAGCCACGGTGGGGGTCCAGGGTGTTCTCCCCTGCAAGTTGCAGGGTTTTAGCATATCTCTGGGTGAAAAGTTAAGTCTCATGGACTTCTTAAAACAGGAAGGTAAAATGCAAAATTATGAATACAGACAGGGAATAGACATATGCATATGAGTAATTTGTCATGTCACTTTAGCTGAGTGTGGAGGGACAACTGGAGGGGGGAAAGGTTCTGACTTTTGTTCATTCAGTTTTAAGTGTTCAACATGTATTCTGTTTAACTCTGTTATCAGTAATGTTCTTATATGTACATTTGAAGAAGTTGAAGTGTGTAATTTTGAAATTTTAATTTTGTCAATTTTTTTTTTTATCTTTCTAGGAGGAGTATTGCTTTTGTTACAAACTTGTTAAAGATCATATGAAATATCCAGACGAATATCTTGAAGTGTTTTAAAGAATAGAAGATAATTAAGGAAAGTGACAATATCAGGAATATTCCTTTTTTTCTTTTCAGTATGAGGTAATAAGGGATGACTCTGAAATTCTCTTATGCATTTCTCTCCCTTCCGTTACTTTGCATTTCAATCCTGTTGCTTACCCAAACCGGAACACAGGCTTTTCCTTAATACCAATGTGTTGCTCTGCCACCCCTTTTAGCCAACTTTCACACATGAATCCATACAAAACAAAACTTCCATGTCAAGAGGAAGAACCCTATTGTTTTTTGTGGAGGTCAAAAGTCATCTGGGGTCACCAGAGGTCAAAAACTGAAAATTTGTGCACATTGTATCTCCAGGTACGATTGATGGATACTTTCACAGTTGGTGTGTAGCTTTCCCATATTGAGAGGAAGAACTCTATTGTTTTTTTACCGAGGTTGAAGGTCATCTGGGGTCACCAAAAGTCAGATAGTGAAAACATTGTGTGCACAATATCTCAAGATGGGAGTGATGGATGCTCTTCATACCTGGTATGCAGCTTTGCCATATAAAGAGTAAAAACCCTACCTGTTTTTGGTGGAGGTCAAAAGTCATCTGGGGTCACCAGAGGTTAAAAACTGAAAATTTTGTGCATGCAATACTTTCAGGTATGATTGATTTATACTCATCATAGTTGGTTTGTAGGTTTGCCATATTGAGAGGAAATAGCCTATTGTTTTTTTTTTTGCAGAGGTCGTGAAGATTGTTTTTTTTTTGCAGAGGTCAAAGGTCACCTGAGGTCAAATACTGAAATGTGCATGCAATATCCCCAGTTTGGAATGATGAGTACTCCTTATACGTAGTATTTAGGCTTGTCATATTAAGAGGAAGAACCCTACTGATTTTGGTTAAAGTCAAAGTAAAAAAAAAATACTGTTTTTGGTAGGAAAGGGCATTTAGGTCACCAGACATCAAAAACTGAAAACCTCATGCACAGAAATTCTTAGCAAGAAAAATTGATCGACCTCAAACTTTGCTTGTGGGCACATGGTAGCTTATACATTGAGTGCAAAACCCTCCTATTTTTAGTGGATGTCAAAAGTTGTTTGGAGTCACTAAAGTTCAAAATCTTCTGCAATCCATGTCATAAGAATAGTAGCACACATGACTTCTGCATTTTTCAAACTCTTGCATTTTTTAAACTCCAAATAGTTTATTGCAAGCTGTTGTTTTGGTAGACATTGATTTTTCATCAAAACTTGCCCTCTTGAGGTAGATCACATGCAACAGATTTTCAGTCTACCACCTCTCATTACTTCAAGTGACCTTTAACCTCTGCCAAAATAAAGAGGTTCTTGTACTAAATGTAAGGCATTCAACGCATGGTATGAAACCTTCCCTTCTTGAAATATGACAGGTCCATGGTTTCCAGTGTTTCACCTCAGGTGATGACCTCAAATCTTTGCACCTAAAATAAACCCTTGATTGTTAGCTTTAGAGTTATATTTGAGAAACAAGCTTAATAAAAAACTGTAATGAGTACATCAAAACTATAATGTATTTTTGTATTCTGGTCTTTTGTAATGTTATTGTCTACATTTGCCACAACATCACTCACTGATAAAATACCCAGTTGTAGAGTGTTTAGGCTGATTGTGATATACTTCACCTCCGGATATGATTATTGTAATTTTTGAAAGGTTTTAAATGATCATTTACTATTTATTCTTCCATAAGACATTATGAATATATTAACTTCAGAAAGGTTGGTAATACACTTTTGGTTTACAAGAAATGTGCAAGTTTAGAAGCATCTTTAATGATTTTTTCCTGATAAAACTTTCATCACACTGAAATGTTTTTTTTTTTTTTTCAATCCTTTGTAGTGTGTAATATTTGCCCATACATGCATTATTTGCTTCATGAATACTGTAGCTAATCAGTGAATGTGACTAAGAATATATTTATTTTTAGGGGATAAGGCTCATGTGAATTGCAGGTTTTTGCCCATACTAGTGCCAATAGATTCTACCTTCATTCTTATGCACTGCTGCCAAGGCAAACTGACTGCAACTGCAGCTAAACGCTGTACAATTTGATGTGGGAAAACAAACCACACACTTTATCCAGGGTATTGAAAGATTACGAATGTGCCAAATGTCTGGTAATATTACATCAGAAAACTTGATAACTCATTCAAATTGTCAACCAACTAGGAACCAACAAGGTAATGATTAGATTGAGTTACTTGTGGAAGTAACATTGAATATGGGATTGGGCTTAGATCAATTCAAAAAACAACTTTGAAATCCTTTTCACATGACACAATTGTCAAGTCTAAATTTAAAAATGTGATATAATAAACATCATGGTATCTGTTGCACTCTGTATAATCAGCCAGTTTCATGGGGATGTCTGGAAAGTTGGTCTACAACTTTGATGCCGTAAACGAAAAGCACATTGTCATGTCTTTCTCAAGGAATTATTCAAACAATTTTGTAGAAAAGTAATTAAGGAGGAATTTATTCTCTGTTACATCTGTCCACAACATGTTGTTAATTTGAAGAAATTCTATGCACAACTATTTCTTTATGTTCTGAGAGCTTGCATCCAACTGCTAAAAGTAGGTTATATCTAAACAAAGCCTTTGCTTATTGAATCACACTCAGTGCTTGTAAACTTTTGTGCTTGTTAAAATTGTTAGCTCAGAATGTTACGTTCACATGCTCATTCGCTGAAAATAAAAGGCAAACTTTTCAACAAATGGTTGTAGCTTCAACAAGACACATTTAATAAACAGTAAAATATTTGCAACTTGGTATTTGTCAAGAAAATAATGCTTTGACAATGTTTGCAGCTGAGCACAAATATTCAGCTTTACTTCTCATGGCATCATTGGGTTGTTCTTTTGATAGCTGAGGATTTAGTAGGTTTTACTGCTATTGACCATCTATTGGTCTCCATTTCCACGATTGCATGGATAGACGTAACTTTCAGTTGCACAAAGCTTTTTCACTTGGAGAAAAAGGAACATTGTGAGTGTTGGGCTGATCAGGCAATAGTCCACTGATAAATACCGGTGCTAGCAATGACTACATACACAGTACTTCTGGTTTCTGTCCTATTAAAGCTGAATGTCTTTGCAGCACCATAGTGACGGATTTATCTTTTTGCTCTTGTGCGCCGTCAGAATGCATCTCAATCCATAAGAGGAATTTTAGTGGTGAACCTAATCTAGCAAATAGATTTTTTAGACTGACAAGACCGTCAGTCTAGAAATTATATTGTTTGATGCAAGCTACTATAGTAAATAACAATACGTTTTGTGCCTTTCTCCTTAGTCACCATGCTGCTAGTTTTGAAGTTCCAAGAATTAAAGTGTTGGTCATAATTTCTGCATTGAAAGAAAAATTACTATGAATACAAGTGGCAGGCAATGTTAAGGTTAACTGTAGAGCACTGTGTCATTCACAAATGTCATTCATAAATCTTTTATTTTTGTTGTTGACACTGTCATCTCTGAGTGTACAGATGTGACATGTGTGTGGTTCATCTGCAAAGACGAAGTTTTGACAATCATTAGAAATAGCAGTGCCATCTAATTCCTCAGGCATTTTAAATGATTTGTTCAAAATTTGTGAGAAATACTATCTTCGATCACAAATTTAACATGTGCTGCGTAATGTAGCTCAAATACCATTACTTTACGTTAATGACCTTGAATAGTGCTTTAGTAGTCACTGCATAGCCGTGTTGATATGGTGGAACATTGGTTAATATTTGCACTTTTCCATGAGCTTTTCTGACTTTATTTTGAGTTGTTGTTTTATCTTATTTTGTTTGTTTACCATTTTCAGACTTTACTGTTTGGTTACATCATTTACTCTTTCCATATCACCACTTTATATGATGTTCACGCTTATGCTTTAAATTGCTAACTTAGTTTATCAGAAATAGTCTCCATTTATCAGTTACTTGATAACACTTCAAAATTGTGTCACAGATAACTGTAATACCAATTATTAGTAATGTAACTGTTGTCCATTTCTTTGTAAAAAATATTTGATTTCCCTTCTGCTACCAATATTTAAAATGTATCACTAGGCTTTCTTGGAGATTCTGAATTTTGTAGAGCCAACACAAATGCCGAGACAGTTACCATACTTAAATATGTTGAAGATGAATGCATAGTTCTCTTTCATATTTTGTGACAGGTAACCTCCCCCCCCCCCACTTCCCTCTGCATTCTCTTCATTGAAACAGTGATGAAGAACAAAGACAGATGGCCAGGTGATTGCCAGTACAACTCATATTCCAACTTTAAGCTTTAATTGACACACAATGATGCAGCAAAATGTATTTCACCTTCAGGAGAGTCGCAATTGTTTCATTCTGCCAAACATATTCTTTTGTCCTTTTGCTTTACATCTTTATACATCCTTTTTACATAGATGAAAACTGGTGACTGTAGTGAGTGATGGTACTCATGCAGTACTTTACTTGCTAACATCTACTCATATATAAATATATTGTATTGGAATATATTGTTTGTTATTTATCCAAGAGAAAATAAACAGAAACAATGCACCCACACATAGGAGCAAATACTTTTGTTTGCCTATGTTCAGTTCATTGCCAAAGGCAAGTGTACTCAAGTTGCAGATACATGATTTGCATTTTTTGTCTATTGTTTCCATGTTAGTTTATGAAAAACCACTAAAAACCATTCCATGCTAATTCTTCTAATTCTAAAGCCTCATTAATCATGCAAGTGTTTCTACTGTTACTTTTAGTTTTACATAAACATGTGTTGCCTATGCTTGCATCTTATAATAAAAAAGTGTCTAGTCACAGATTTGCAATAAGTGTACCGTTGTGTGTCACATGTGTGAAACCTTAGTTTGACTATCAGGGTGGTTTCTGTCAAGGAGGGGGAAAGGGGAGTTGTACCCCCCCCCTTCTCAAAGGAAGGTGGGTAAAATCCCCCCATTTTCATACTCAACAAAAATAAAAAACTTTTCATATCTTGCTTACTTACGAAGAGGACACTTGCAGCAATTTTGAACTTACAGTAAGTAAACGGCCTTTAGGACCCTTCAAATTGCACCTTATAGGGCCCTTGATGCAAGCTTTCGTCCCCCTGAACCCACTTGTATCTTTGGCTCAGGACAGCATCACTTAAGACTTGTGGTCAAGGAGTAATAAACCCTTCTTTGTGCAGTTCTGGCGAAATCCCTATTTACCCTCAAACTATGAGTAATACTGAAGAGGTGTGACAAAATGCCAGGAATTTTGTTAATGTACTCAATGAGTCCCTTTAACGTCATCACCACTGATTAGCAAGGACCATACGACAGGAGGATGTAATGATAACTACTTAAGTCATGGCCCAGTCCATATACAACTGAAGATCAAACAAGGAAAGCGGTAAAACTTAATTCAGACTCTCCTGCAATTTAACTCATAAGGTAAAGTCGATACTTCTGTCTGAAACGAAGCACGGTGTGAATGGGCAATCGGTAGTTTCTAAGTCATCAGTAACCTTAAGCTTGTGGAACACATGTGGCTGTCGTTTGTACAATTATCGGTACAATTAAAACTCCGCTCTGTCATATAATGATCGAAAATTGTAACGAAAGTTTAAAAATGTAATTCCCACCAGATAAGTAAATGTATCACTGTTATATTGATTTACATGGAAAGTAAGATGTCCCGGGAAAAAGTATGGAACAAATTCGAGGTATGCAAATTATTGCACCAGATTGCATCTAATGTTAAATGATACTGAAAACCTTCCCCAATGCGCAACTAACTTTTGAACTGCGTTTTCTGCGTTCTTCTTTGTTTGTTTTTTTCTTTTACTTTCGAGTAGATTCAAGACTGCGAATTACGTCACCAACCAAGAAGACCCCGACCATTCCGTGACAAAATTCTCCCACCATTGAACAAACCTATATTGTTAAGAAACTACCGTCGCCTTCACATGCCCAACACATGAGATCAACAGTATATCTGAAACTCCGCTCCGTCCACAACTTTTACCATAGAACCTTTTTTTAATCTGTTATACAGTAACATAGGCCTACACAGGTTCGCATCACTGAATTCGCGTGACCGTTGAGACACAAAGTCACAAGCATAGTATTGTGTTTTATTGTGGCGATTTACTTTGATGAAACAAAGATATAATAGACTCACTTTGAAGGACGTTGAAAGTAACCAAAGAAAGTTAGAAGCACATCACCACAGATTTGCACAAACCCTACATTTCATCTTGTTTTTAACCTGGAATGACCCATTAAAGAATGCAAAAACAATTTGTAGGAATTCCTTGGAACATGAAAACAAAATCTGTTACTTCACTTCTTGGACTTAGGCAGCTCGTCATATGTTTTGGTATTCCATTTTCATCTTAGTTGGTGCCCAAGAATAGTTGTGTTAATTTTTTTTTTTTTTTTCGGGCACGCACGTTAAGTAGCAGATCCATACGTGTTAGGCTTCTGAGGGAAACAGTGCAACCAGATGGTGCAACATACATCTGCACAATCCCAATGAGCTTCGATGTAATTCCAAGCAAGACTCCAGCGCTTGAAATTTCACACGCCAAGCAAGCGTGTAAATCCATCTTGCATACAGTTCTAGAAGCTCCTAGGCCCTACACTATACAGCGCCATTGTCCAAAACGGTCGATTGCGGATGTGGCTGGAGATCAAGACAGTGGTCTGGTCTGAGCCGTGAGATATCGTCTTTGGTTCGGTCTATAACGTATAGGTCAAAGTATCCAGTTCTCTAAAGGCTGTCTCATCCTGGTATTTAGACCAGAGACCTTCCTGCTCAGTCAAGTTTCCTTTTAAGTGCGCCTATATTCTCCTTATCTCCTCATCTCCTTATGTTTACAAAATTGTCCTAAAATAAAATAATGGGCGCCCCAGTTGGTTATATTCACCCTAGTAATACCTGAATCCTCCTCCCCTCTTATGCAGAAACAGGTGCTCTGGAATGAACAGACGACAATTAAGGCTGGCCCCAAGTCACTCGTGATTGTCCTATCTCAGCTGAGGCTGGATCTTATGGTTTTCTCCTCCTTTCACTGACTGCCTCTTCACAAGGAGCACACTACCCAGCTTTCTACAACGAGTCATTGTAATCTTGTTACACTGTGCTACAGTTACCAGCCGGCTACCCAAGCCACTTCATTGAGCAGCCCTTTGCAGCTAGTGTGTATGTGTGTGCGTTGACGATTGGTGTCAATCGGGAACGTTTGTATGAAACCACACATACCCATCTGGAATAGTTGGCTCTACATGACCTTCATGCGCCATATGCTGGGCCATGAACCTATATCTATTGAATTTGCATGCGTATAGACGAAGTCACCATTGAGTTAGTTTTAGATTACGTTGGCATTTACAGGTGTATGTGTATAAGGCATCATGTCCTAGTGACAAACCGATACACACTCACTATTAAAGTGACAAGTTATACTTGAAAACATCTTGAGCGTTCCCATATTTTGTTGCGGCAAAGGGCATTATTTTCCATTACTATAAGCCACTAAAATGTTCATCTACATTGAATCCGTCCGTTGAAGAGTAAAGTGAAGGGGTTCCCGTTTGGCAGTATAAACCGGGTGGATGGATTTCCAGCATATCGTGAGAGCTAATGGAGCATTATACGCAAAATTTTGCAAGGATGTTCCTGTAAACACAGTAATGAAGATACGGAATATCACTCTTCTACTGTAGTAAACTACGATATAGCTGAAATGAGGCTGACTTTTATGTGACTTCAAACTTACCATACTCTGACCATGAAGTCTTCAGTTTAGTTGCAAGAGGTCAAGTTTTTGTTCCCTTATTCACCCTTTTTTTGTAATCATGTCCTTCTATTAATTCCCAAATCAGGGCACAAGCCGTTATTGCATGCAAGTGTTGATACAAAATATTTTAAAACGTGAATATCGCAGCTTTACTCATTTCCATGAACGTTTTTCCATGAACGTTACATGATCAAGACGAATAAACTCCACCCCCTTAAACAACTTAGGAATTTTTTCATGGCTCCAATTTGTGTGTTTTTCTTTTAAATGTATAGTTTCCCATTATACGATCAAACCTTTTCTATATTTCATGTAATCATAATTTGATAGGAAAGTTTTTAATAAAGTACAGAAGCCTCGGAGACGTGAAACTTCGAGACTTCTGTTTTTATTGAGACCGAATTCATCTACCTTCAAAATGAAACATTTCTTTGGAGAGGCGAAGCAGTTTGTAATAAATATTCATCAGTTGTTTTTTTCTTAAAAGTTTTTTAATTGACCGTATCAATAAAACCTTTTAAGAGGGAGAGGTTATTACGTACGAACAATATGTAACTATCGTCCTTGTTAATGGTGAACTGATTGTTAAAGGCTGGCAGAATGAATAGGCGCTTGCAAACAATAGTAGCACACAGTAAAGGTGGCCTTTTCTGGGAACAATGAACTCAAACATGACAGAAATCTACAAGTACTTTTCTGTTTTGTAAATCCACATTTAAGTTTTCACTACTGGTAGGAATTGCAATCACGAGAACTCACGATATAGCTTGATTGAGGTGACTTTTATGTCACTTCCAAGGTACCATACTCTGGCAATGAAGTCTTCAGTTTAATTGAAAGAGGTCAATATTTTGTTCCCTTATTTACCACGGGTAAAATAGAATTGTCGTGGAGCTCTAGTTTTTAAATGTTGTTAATTACCATGTCCCGGTGGGAATGTCTGGAACTCAGCAATTATTTACTGTAACGTTTTGTTTATTAATGAACATTATTATGAATTCCCTCTTTTAAATTAAATAATTCGTTCGTACTGTATATATCTTGTAGTAAAGTTGGTTTTTTACATAATGCTACTATTATGTACATGATATTTTGTGGATTTTTTAACAGTTCTTCCGAAATAGTTGGTATCGTCTTTGAATAAAAAAATGATGTCCATCACAATCTAAGCCATGTCCTTGTTAGAATGTCTCCAACTTATGTGGTATTTAAATTTACCGTTATTTACTTGATGGTGTCAAGTGTGGTGATGTTAAGGTCAAGGTAAGTCAAATCTTCTATTTTAATCGTTTTGAAATTACTTATAATCCTTCGTTAAGAAAATGGATTTGTTTCTTAGCTACAGTTGAAAAGTTTAACACATCTATTAAACATACCCTGAATGATCCGATACGAATATCTCCAACTTGTTATCATATCTCATATATTCTTTCTTAAGAAATAGATGAAGTTTACTAAGTTCGAGTCGAAAATCAATTAATTTTATACATTTCTATTAGTTGATCTTTCCGCTACGATTCTTGGCAAATGCACAGAAAGACTAAAATAAAATTATCGAGGAGCTATGGTTATTAACAAAATTGACTTTTAAACGATGTTAGAAGAGAGGTCCCGGTAAGAATGTCTGGAACTCAGCAATCATGAAG
This sequence comes from Stichopus chloronotus, assembly GCA_021234535.1. Classification (NCBI taxonomy): domain Eukaryota; kingdom Metazoa; phylum Echinodermata; class Holothuroidea; order Aspidochirotida; family Stichopodidae; genus Stichopus; species Stichopus chloronotus. The sequence continues at coordinate 13,906,214 of CM037839.1, read as the reverse complement.
GTAACGTTTTGTGTATCAATGGGAATGATCTTAAAACTACCGATAAGTATATCTAGAACTCATAGGCAAATCGGGAATTCGCCCTTTTAAAAATAAATCGATGGTGCTTACTAACTATGTCTTAGTTGTTGAATTTCCCAAGCAAATTTGGTACTATATCCATGATTTCTTATATTTCTTGGATTTTTGAGTAATCTTAGTAGGTTGTGTCTTTTGGTAAGTAAACACGTGTTTATTGCAGTCTGAACCATGTCCTGGCAAGAATGTCTGCAACTTACATGTCGTTTATATAAACCCTATTACGTTGATATCTTCAGCTGTGAGGATGTTAAAGTTAATCAAATCTTCTATTTTAATTATTTCAAATTTTCAAATTAGATATAATCTTTGTGAAATAAAATCTGAATTTGTTTTTAAACTGCACTACAAACGATTGACACATCTGTTAAGGCAATCCTGAATGTACTGATGTATCAATAAGAAAATATCCAACAAGTTATCAAATCTCACATCTTTTTCTTCAAAAGAGATAGATGACACCTAAAAAGTTGTTGTTTTATACCATGGTATTACTATATCCATGACTATTGTTAATTAGTGAATTTTCAAGTGTCTGTGACGAAAATAGTTGGTATCTTCTATGAATAAAAAAATCGTTGTTAATTGCAATCAGTGGCAGATCCAGAAATTCTGAATAAGGGGCACAATGTTTTGAAACGGGAGGTTAGGAGTGTGTGCCGCGACAGCGTGCGCCTGCAAGGCGTGGGGTCGAGGGGCCCGCTTTAGGGCCCCTGGTGGGGTCTAGGGGGAAAGCCCCTGGAAGCTCTGCGATGTTCCATTATTTTAATGCTTTTAAGTTAACCTAAAAGAGTGCCTTGTGGCAGTTTTAATAGTGCAATTAGATAGAAATTTTGAACCTTTTTTTCAATTTTGGGGGCTCGTAGATACAGTTCAGGGGCCCAGAATGAGGCAATATTATCAATGAACTATTTTCAACCCATAGACACAAGTCTTAATTTACCAATCCACCAATTTACTCCCTGCCTTCTCAAAAGCACGAAGGCCTACAGTAGGCCTTTATATATTTTGTAATTATCATTACCATCACATTAGCATCGCATCATCATGTCAACAATACCACCACCAACATCATTGAAAAAGAATTAGAAAAAAAAAGGTATTTTGAGAAAATAGGAAAAAGTGTGTTAATCCTATCTGTGTGTGTTTTTTGGTATCAGGGTCAGAAGTCGGGGCCTACAAAAGGAAGTCTATCCTCTTCATTTTTCTTGCAAATATATCTGTAACTGCTGCAATGACTTCTTTTGGATTTGCTGTCAAATTTCTGTGAATGTATAGTTTTGCCAGTCCATTCAACTGATTTTCCCCCATTTTAGATCTCCTGTAGCTTTTAAGAATGTTCAATGTGGAGAAGGATCTCTCTCCTGTTGCAGATGAGACGGGTATTGTTGCAAAAATCTGAAGCAAAGTCTTGGTGATTGGGTAATTTAAACTACAATGTGGCCTAGTGTCAGTAACATTCTTGGGAAGTTTTTGTTCAGCCCAACTCTCCCATCTCTTCCTCCATAGGTCGTATTCAGTCTTGTAATCGTGGATATCGTCAGGTTTGTCACCAGATATAAAACTTTCATACAGTTGCAGACTAGGGATCATATCTTCAAACCTTGTCCTAGTGAAGTAGGCAGGAATTAAGGCTCTGAGGGAGTTGGCAGTTTGATGATGTTTGCCAAATCAAAAACCAGGCGGGCGGTGGTTCGCGTGTTACCTTTTTTTTTTTGCACTTCACAAAAGGGGGGCACGTGACCGGGTGTCCCCCCCCCCCCCGTGGATCCGCCACTGATTGCAATCTGAGCCATATCGTGCCAAGAATTTCTCGTAGCAACATTGAAACAAACATTATTATGTTGCTGTTGTCACCTGCTTCAATATTCAAGAAAGGCATTGAACTCCTCCATTTCAATCCTACTACTGAACAGTTGTACGGTAATCTTTGCTAAAAAACTGGATTTGCGTTTTATCTACATTAAGCATCGTTTGACACATCCATTAAAAACACTCCGAATGTACTGATAACTCGTTATCAATTCTTTTTTATTCCTTTAATAGGAAATTGTTGGTGCTTACTGACTATGAGTCGTAGATCTATTAATTTTATATAACCCCTTTATCTGATAATCGATTTTCGATAATTAATACATGTCCTCTTAATTATGGAATAATATTCTGAAATTGTGGTTGATAACGAAATGAACTGCTAAGATATATGATTCTATTCATGTCCCTGTAAGAATGTCTAGAACTCATCAATAATCGAAAAACGTTTTGCGCATCAGTGGTAAGCATTGTGAGTGTACCGTTCAGAATACCTCCAATTCGTTGAAAAATTACATTTTTTTCTTTCGTCTGTATTTAATATACCTTTCAAGTGTCTCGAATAATAAAGACATCATTACAATGCCTGCAGTTGCATTTTTTTTACAATGCTTCACAGTATGTTTCTGTTGGTTAGTGATAATTCCGGTAGTTTTCTGCAACTGATTGATAGCAGTGTTTAAAAGAGGGCTCTGTTAGAAAGCAAACAGACCTCTTTGACATTTGACCAGGCAGATCCTATTAGTCAGGCAGATATATGTTAAAAATTTGTATAAATACTCGCGTCACATAAAGTGTGTAAATGTGCCTACTGGGGTATTTTGATATGCTGATTCAAAAATTGCCGTAACCTTTCTAAAACATTTCAAATCAATCCGTTATAAAATTCAGCATGTCCAATTGCCCCTGTGTACTACATTTCAGTGCCAGAGATCATCTTGAACCCAAGATAGGGAATTTTCACCATTTCGCATGGCGGCCATATTGGAATTCAAAATGGCTATCATCAAGTTTGTTACAAATGTGAAATAAATTCTTGATTGTTCAGCATGTCAAGGTGCCTCTGTACCAAATTTCAGTGCCAAATATTATACGGAAGCCCAAGTAGTAAGTTCGATATTTCGTAATGGACGACCATATTGGAGTTCAAAATGGCGGCCGATTCGTTAATCAGTCATTTTGAATCTGGCATTTTTTTTAATTTAGAATGTCCAGATTCCCCAATATGTAAACTTTAAACATTGTCTGCCAGTAGTGAACATCCTTTCTACGAATCTTACCTACTATAAACATGCAGTTCGAGTGCAGAAATTTGATTAACAATGTTCCTATTTTGGTTTACAATTGATTGCCCATACCATGAAAAAGTGAGTATTGCTATGCCAATGGTATGTCCTGATAAGGACACACAAATAGTTTGCCAGACCTCGTAGGTGTATGTGGAACTCGTAGAAAGGACCGATAAGGAATGTCCCGGTAATTCAGTGAATGTGTGCGTGTGTGTATCTGTGTGTATGTGCAAGGTCCATAGAAACAAGTGCTATATTTCAGTAGCTGTACATTTAAGCGCTGCAGAGACTGTAAGAATAGTGATATATTTTGATGAAGTATTGAGCGTAGGTATAAAAACATCATGAGAGGAAGAAGAGAGCAAAACCTGAGAGACTCGGGGCAAATCTAACAGGCGATTAGAAACAGAGGCCTAGCAAACTGGATATTCAAGTCATTCAGTGCCGTTTTATTGTTAGCACATGATGACTTATTCAGATTCTTTGTTTGAAAATGAATATTAATCGTAAACACTAATCACATACAACTATGAGGTAGTGGACGTACATATGTTAGCTTGTTATTGTAGGGATTATTCTTATCATTTTATCACCCGATATCTTTCCACCATTTGCTATCGCTGTAGTCATCCAAGATGTATACGGAGGGAACCTGAATTAAAATCGTATCTTTTCTATCAGAGCATGTTCAACTTCTGTTAAAAGGTTTGCCACAAAGGCATCGACACTGTATGTGCTCATGCTGGAGGGTTACTTGATTGTGCTCTCGAGTCGTTATACTTGACATCCTTGTCGTTTGTTGATCGCAGACCCTCTTTTGGTTCAGTTGCTGCACAGTAGTTTCTGTACCACATGTGAGTCATTATTGAAATCTCTAACTAAACTGTAGTGATTAATTCCATATTGATTTACATCGATACATGATTTTGAGAGATACAAAACTGAGTGGCACGTGACAGAAAAATATGATACATTGAACTTCCTTATATAAAGCTGATTGTATTAGTGCACTTTAAGCTGAAGTCGTATGTCATTTAAAGTAATGTTGCATATCTTATGAAGATTGCAGCAGAAGTACCCACTAAAATAAACATCATCAAAAAATAAAGGAAAGACTATCTCTGAAAACTGCTGCAACGCTCCGTTGTATGCTCTTGCTGAGAGAAAGAAGTATAAGGGAAGTATGAACAAGACATTAAGAATACTGACCGGTACCTTAGCAGATGGTATTAAAAGAGAAATCGCCGATAAGTTCATTATCTACGTGTAATAATGATAACTGTAATATTTAAATCATCCATATATTTTTAAAGTATAGAGATAGAACGGATATATAGTAAAGAGATGTGGTATCTCTAGTACCCCATGAGTGATGGATTTACAAGACGTGTTTCATAATATCTCAGATGACATCATATGCAATCACCTGCATGCCTACGTTCAGCAGTTACAGCTACAGAACTATTTTAAACGAACCGGCAAACTCGGCTTTGAGTTTGACTACTGACCTATTAAAATATGGTCAATGAGTTTGTAGTATGTAAATATCGGGTATTAGGACGGTCACTGTGAATTGACTTTTTTTAAACCAGTCGTTGTACTTTCCCTTGGTATATGTATATGTAGCATATACTGTCTGTTCTTAAGATATGATACGTACGGTCTGGATCATTGCAGCAGACAGTAAGCTCTAAACAGTGAGAGCTAACTCAACTGGTGCTTTAATTACCATGTCATCCTCTGAGGACACAACAGTAGTCATATTAACAGTAATGGTACTGTTTTGGTTCAATAATGTGCCATTCATCAAAGCACAAGGTATGTTTTACCATTAGTTCATTTTGTCTTACTTGAATCCCGTCTGGATTGGGGACAAATGTGAAGGATCTCATCTTGCAACTGGGATAGTGGTGTAATTTGTCCCCTCGATGTATTTTAATGTACCCTCCATATTTGTATGCATGTTAACCCACCCATGCAGTAACTTCTTCATATGATTCTGAACTTATCCTGACGCGAGCTTTAAGACAATGGCTCTATATGTGCTAGCGTATTGAACCTTAGTACTCTCAAATTCCCAACTTGAACAAATTAAAACCCATTATATATGTCGCATATATATATATATACATATATATACGTATATATATAGGCTTACTATCAAACCTTAGCGGAACTCCAGATCTTGTGGGGGGGGGGGGGGGGAGGTCCTCTTGAACCTCCTGGTTGGGTCCTTGAAGGCTAAAGTATTCATGTATTTAGTTCATGTTAAGACAGAGCCGACAACCCACATTTTGCTTGCTTGGTAGGGTGAATGCCCCTCACCCAGCTGCTGTCAGGTCGTAGGTGCTTGTTTATAGGCCTAAGTATCATAGAACTATCTATTACATACTCAGAAATGCAGTTTTAATATGTAAGTATATACATTTGTTCTGTGATTGTACGAACTGACCCACTGTTCTGGCTGAGGCGTCAGACGATCTTAAACAAAACTGTTGTTACACTTTGTTATAGATTATCTGATCAATGGGGTCACAATATAATTGATGCTGTACCTCTCCCTGATGTGCCGATCCTTGTCATGATTTTGGTGGATTTTGTCCAATCTGTTGCCGCCGAAGATGTTTTTTGTGACATGTGCAATGCGAAGAACTTTTACTCATAGCAGAGGAGACAAACTGGTACACTGTAACCGGCCGGCCCACGTATATAATCTTGAATGTGCATTTTAGAGTTTCTTACGTACCGCACAACTGCTCATTTAAGACGGACTTTTCAATGTACCAGTTTCGTTACAAAGGCCACCGTTACATGATTCATAGAGCTGAGCAACAAATTACTGCAGTGGCAGATTTACCCTTTAAGATAATGTTAACCACCAATGAAATTATCTTTTTTGTTTGTTTCAACAGTAATCTGTGACAACTATCCTTGTTTTTATGGAGGGACGTGTGTCCGAGGATCTCCAGACACTTGTGTATGCCTATTTGGTTTCTTGCAGCCATTCTGTACTAAACGTAGGAACTTAATTTCATCTAAATTAAGTTTAGAAATTCTTTCATTGTGTATGCATTGTGTAAGCCATTTTAGGTGAATTAATGAACAATGAATATGTCGTTTTTCATTAAATTTCCTTACCATGTCTTCAAAATTTGAACTGACCTTCATACTGAAATATAACTTTTGGAAGTTATTGTCAGCTCTTCTAACGGTGCTTGTTTAAACATTGAGACTCATTCTTATGTATTGCACGAAACAACAATTATTATTCCCCCTGCCACCACTGTCGGTTATGCTGAGGATGATGTAATTAGCCCTGCAAAGGTCTGCGTTGAGCAAAAAAGGTGCGTGCACTTAAAAACGCAGAAAAACCTTTTTAGGCGCGTAATGATTTTTTATAAGATTCTTACTGCACATAGACTTCACTAGGGGCATACTTTTTTTTAATGTGGTATAAAAATCTTCACCAGAACTTGTACATTTTGCATTCCATGACTCTGATTTAAAAGTACGTCATAGATGTAGTATCCGTTTATCCCATAGTAACATTTTAGATACTTGGTGAAACATCTGTGAGCCCACCTACATGCAGTGATGTTCCAAAGATCATTGGCGTTCCTCATTGTCTGTATTGTTATAACCCTTGGAGAACTTACTTCTTGAAGACAGAGAACAACTTATGTGATGCTTTCAAATGCAGCCAGCATCTGCATGTTTGTACTGAATTTATAATTTTCTGTGAAGCAAAGAAAAAAATAAACCTTCCCTTCAGAGCGAATGAGCATCGTCCGGGATTTGCATTTGCACGTAAAATGACGTATTTAACATCTGGAGCTCAAGTTACTTTTCTCGATTCTCGTCAATTGAAAATATCACTTGCTATTTCACATGCATAATCATCGATGTTGTTCTATCCAACAGATGTACATTTTCTGAAACTTACATGATTCAGGCTTTCTTTGAATAGTATGAATTGCTTACAACTTGGTAATAACTGGTGCCGTTTTTTTTTTTTTTTTTTTGTTAGCTTGCGTGTCATCCAGTAGTTGCAGAAATGGTGCGCCCTGCGTAGATGGTATTTGCCAGTGTCCTCCTAGCTTAGCTGCTCCAACTTGTGCCGCCGGTGAGTATTATTTGGTTTTCACAGTATGGATGTTTTATGTTTCGCCCATTTGAAGGATTTACGTGTGAAGAAGATGGTAACTTTAATGTAAATAAGGAACATTTCCTTTATAAATTAATACAACAAAAACAAAGTTCTTTGTATTTCTTGTTGATATAATGACTTAACAAAAATAGTATAGAGCTTTGTAATTATGACCTTTTCTTTTTACATCATTCCCAAGCTCAATTCTATAATAAACTGAATACAATTTCACACTGGCGTCATATTCCAAGGTTAAATACACATCCCAAATAACAAAAAGTCCCTGCTGTAATCTTTAGATATTTTCTACCGTAGTGTAACTTCAGGCAACGCAATTTTTGCCTAGACTACAGCAGCCTAAAAATCAGTACGTTATAAAGCACTTATCGATGCATATAGTTTGAAGTGTCTCCTGTGAAAGTGTATACTCTTTCACTTAAAGTAGCTCACTGAGTTTAAATAGTTATTTTGCTTGCAAGTTTAAAGGAAACCACTGCATGCTATACTGCATACTTCTAATTGAACGTCGTGTATGTATTACTGCACTTACTAATGTCAGAAATCGTAGCACTTTTATGGATCGTATACTTGCCTATGGTCAATACGTTACAGTGAAAAGTGTCTGGTCACACTAAAGGTCAAAGACCTTTTATGATTATTATTGGTGAAAATTTCTGTAATGGTGTCAGTCCACATAATGAAGACACCTTCATGACGAATAAGGGTCACCATTTTGCAGTAAAAATAAACGATTGGGTTTCTGTGGAATAGACAATTATCAAGAAAGTTAGAGAAAGAAATTCGACCATTTTGACGGGAACCGTCATTCGATCTTTGTTATGTTTTAGTTTGCTTGCAATGTATATGCAATCTCTTTGTACCTGTCTCATTATCAATTTTACTATAGTTTTGTCCTTTTACTTTGTAAAGTTCTTAGCCTTTTTTAAGATTAAGCGCTAAATACACTGAGAAATCAAAGCATGCTTACACGACTTTTACAGAACACCTTAGTGAAATTTAACTGCAAAATTTCAAACTGCATAACAAAATATTAACTTTCAACATAAATCATATGGTGGGTTGGAAACTTTCGAACATGGTAAATGGATTTTATTACGGTACCCCTAGAAATTGCTGCCTACGTGATTCCATCATATATAGAAGTGAATGAAGGAGATGTTGGAGAAAAGACAGTATCTGTCCTGGTCTGTCGACAACCATCTACGGAAGAAATGACACTTCAAGGTTAGGTTTAAAGGTTCAACATTTATGTTACTTTTGCGTTACAAAGCTACATAACTTCATGGTATAATCCTCAGCTGTGACTTTATATCAAATTCAGAAAACTGCCATTTTGTAAGTCACAAACCTGCTTAAGTCATCGAGCTCGTTATCATCAGCTTGACGCTTTTACTTTATTCACTCAATTGCAAAGTTCTCATTTCTCTCATCCGATAATTCGCTAATGATTTATAAGAATGGATAATGTTCCTATGTTATACGTGATTAATGAGGATAATGTCCCTAGGTTATACGATGTTTAAAAACCCTTTTAGATTATATCTGCTGTGAGAATACCCATATTTTAATGTTTCAATTTTTTTTACTTTAACATGCACTCCATGAGCAATGCCGTAAGCGATACTCTACAGTAAAAACTTTATTAAGATACATGTCATGCGCACCATGACGCACCATGGCTATACAACGTCACCATGAACGATGGGTTACAATAAAATGCATAGGAGTTGTATCACATTCAGTCACGAAGGAATGATTTGTATTTATGTATTTATTTTTATGTGCACCGGGGGTCTTGAATAGACTAAAAGTGTTTGTGTAGGCTATTCTTTGTGGATGAAGGTGGTTTGCGTGCAGGCGTGCAGAAGAGGAAAAAAATCGGGAAACACCCTTAGCTTTATAGGACTCTGTATCTGTCCTACCTTAGGTTTTCTTGAGTAAAGTCTTTGTTATCAATGGACGTCTGAAGATGCAAGATCATCACCTAACAGCAGTAATTCGTCATGGTCAAACTATACCGATATGTGCGACATTTACTTACATTAATAAAATTAATAAATGTATTATATTATTATTATATTCAAATCATTATCAAACAGTATTCAAATTCAAATTTTGTGATATTTTTACATCTGTTATGTTTTAAGGAATTGTCGACGTCTCTAATTTATTTGGTGGCACCATCAAATCATTTGTTGATACGATAATATCAGCAAAGCATTTGATGATATCATCAAATAAATCAGTGATTGATTTGGTGATATCTTTATGTGTTTGATGATATTAAATACGCACCCTAGCTATTACTGAAACTGTATTACTTCGGATAACCTAATCTATTTTATTGAGAACAGAGTGACAAGATTCCTTAAAATCAGTCTGTTGCCGGTGTAGCCTGTGACACTTGTGGTTCTTTGATACATTTTTTTTTCTACATAAAGCACATAGGACTAACTTAGGCTTCGTATTCGTAATTTAAAATGTCACTTGAACAAAACAACCCAAAAATTCACCTCGAAATAACACCACGTCTCCAAATAATGATCAACAGGCTGGACATATATTTGCAAAATACATATACCTCATTGCATACCATACCTCATTACATATATCTCATTGCAGCCTATGCTACTCTGCCATTTGGCTTTCCTTACAACTCCACCAAAGTTACAATGTGTCAATTTTAGGTGCATGAAAATACTTCTAACAACAGATATCTTGGGATTCACATTGTGCTCGATTTTGAGATGAGAACGGACAACACAGAAAATCTTTTCATATCATTACATTTATGGGGTACTGCTTATAATAAAAATCCATCTAAATGAGTTTTCGGACTTTGTTACCAACGGCATAATTATTGATCGACTACTTAGGTGCGTCATTCGTAGGTGCAACCATGCTACTGAAGGAATTTACTCAAACCGTAGTTGCATAGGTTAAAATACCGTGTCACATTCATGAAAATTAAAGGCAACGATGTAAAAGCCACGCTGACCCCATGCAAGCACTACCGACCAGCCACTAACACACTGCATTATGCGCAATAACAACCGTGACCTTTGACCTAGACCTATGACGTCATTGGTCAAGTTGACACTAAGTCTCATACCCAGGTACCTACCGAAGAAATCTCACTTACGGTCTATAGGAGGAGATCATGACACACTTTTTGGAGCACTTTTGGGTATTTGATCTTCAATCACGTGACATTTGACCTGCGACGCCATCAATATTTAAAAAAAAAGTCGAACACAATTACATCGTGGAGAACGCTATACAACACTATAAATATGCAGAATGAAGATACAAGTTGTCTGAGGTCAGCAGTGGTGAAAATGTGACAACGTTGTGCACACAATATCTCAAGAACGCAAACTTGAACTGATGTCGCATGTGGCAAGCAACTACAAGGACTACGAGGTCCCTTAAGATTTTGACTAACGTCAAAGATTATTGAGGGCCAGTAGAAGTCAAACTGTAAAACCCTTATAGATACACAATATCTGTCTGATCATATGAGGTAAACCTGGTTTACCACATCGTGCAGCAGAGGTCAGACAATGAAAATGTTAGTACAGAAACTGTTTCAAGAACTGCATGATCTCATTATATAGCACATTTTTCAGTATTCATTTGATGTCCAATTCAGCCGGGTCAAACTCTGTCAACCTATGCTAACACAGATATGTCAGTGATAGAAGATCAGAAACTTTCATCGAAAATCATGAATGTGTGATACACTGGTTCATTGTGTAATGCTCTGTGACAAATATTTTGAGGAAAATAATGAGTCATTTTTGCATAATTAAGCACTATGTTATAATAGGAGCATAGACAAACTCAGTATTTATTACGTGTAATGTCAATGAATTGTTTATCATAATGCAATTCCTGTCGCTTATGTATTAATTAGTGTGAATAGCTTGTCTACTACATAGTCAAAACCGCAATAAATGCTTGGAATCTGTTTTATTTATCTCAAACCAGGGTATTACTTTTAAAATACCAAGGTGTAAAAGCTTGCAAATAATTAATTTCAAAATTGAAATGGATTGTTTGAAGCTTGAATGTATACGTTTTTGAAATATATAAAATTGGCATGAAGATAGCATGCAATTAATTGACGATTACTGTTTATTTTAACCTTTCAAATATCATTTAAGGTCATAACCCCCAAGGTGCAAAACGCGTGAGATCTTCTGTAGCCTAAAGGGAAAAAAATAAAGAAGTACAATTTGTGAGAACTCAGAGACCAAACAGTCGATATCTAAGTTTTTAAGGTCACATCATAATGGCAAATACCAAAGTACCTAACTCGATTTCATTATCGTCTATCAAAGCCTTCACCATTCTCCGCGACGTCTTTCCTGTTACCGCATGTTTCGTTTTGTGAAAGTGTTACATGTAATAGCATAGTGTGTGCTTATTTTAAGATCATTCCTTAAGGATGTTAACAAAAGAAAGAATATGAGGCAAAAAATTGCATATGAAAATATGCTGAATGCATAAACACTGTCGCAAAAAGTTTTTTTTTGGGGGGGGGTGTTTATCTGCAGGGTATGATAGCTACCGGGAGGGATGGGGTGCTAATGAAAGGAGTCCCCTTCCCGTACTTAGTGTTAAACTTATCATCATTTGAACTGAAGTTATTGTTCCGTTACCAAAAAAGTTAGCAGTAATATATTGCTTGAAAGCAGTAGGGTATACGCACCCGGAATTCAGCCCCGAATTGATCATTTCACGCACCAAATCACTGAAGGTTGTCAGCACATTGAGATAGTCGTGTGGTAATGTTTTTACTAGGGAGTGTAACTCAGACATAAGAAAATTATAAAAAATAAATCAATCAAATGTCAGCATTATAACTGAACCGCGAAACGCGGGCGTTTCCCCTGTGCTCTAATCTGTATTTACCCAGCCTTTAAGACGAAACGGTATCTTATGGCTGCAAGTTGAATTTTACATTCTCTTTATTCTCGGAGCACTTTGCAAACATCAGGAGGGGAAAACGGGTGTCCCTGCAGTCTGAGCACCCCAAGCCACCGTGTTCACTAACATGCATCAACTACATGCTGCATTAACCCAGTGAGTGTAGCCGTGTAAGTACGTACGTGTACGTGGTGTTTGAACCTTTTTTTTTTTTTATCTAAACATAGGATAAGGCACCGTTGCGAGATTACGCTAGTGTATCTGATAAAGATTAGTTTAGATGAGAAAGAAAAAGGAGCTGGAGGAACATAATAAGTCAACAATTTATCCACGACCCTGATAAAAAGCACTAACCTTAAAGAAATTATCAAATGCATTAAAGCCATTCACACTACTAGAAAGAACCACATAATTGAACTAAATTGTTACACTAAATTGTTGAACTAAATTGTTACACTAAATTGTTCCACTCAATAACCATCCGTTGAAGCACCAGACGTAAAATAGAAGTAAAGGAAAAGTACCAACAATAACCGCCGTTTAAATATTTTTGTCAATACTTCACAATAGGACGATTTTTTTGTTATCATATATGGCCTATGTATACTGTTAACGAAGGGAACTCGGTACTAGCTAAAAGGTAAAAAGGCAGTTGCTGAAAAGAGCGCTGGTAATCCATTTTAGTCGGTCAGGGGGCGATCGCTTAATGACGGAAGCTTGGACTTAACTCATCTTAGTATTTTGATGAACCACATCAAGTTTGAGTAGCCCTAGTGTTTGGAGGTCAAAAGTCATGTAAAGCCCATTTCGCGTACACACAACTGGGGCGGTGTTATGCTGTCAACAAAGAAATTCTCTTCCGATTACAAACTTGTGTGGCTGTCATTAAAACCCTGATGTTAACATCATTGCTGAAGCCCAACTGCCAAAGCGTTATTTCACATCTAAGGAAGATTCCTTTGGTAAAATAGTTATGCTTAACGGATAGAACGGTATAAAGAATCTCACATAAGGAGTGCCCCACATCTGCGCTGTGGAGCTGCCCGACACCTGTAAAGTGCCCGAAAGTTGCGCTTAAGGTTTTATCTGACTGTTGTTAGCCTGCTATGGTTTAGGCAGCCCGACAACTGTATTACGTTATTAGTTTATCTCATCCCTATACGTAGTATAGATACACCGTCTCTTCAGTTCCAGCTTTAAATTAAATAAAATCAACTTTCCAAAAAGTTAGGTTTGATGATAGGCAATTGAGCGGCTAAATTAGCTAAAAATGACACTTAATTGGAGACCCACCTTATACCCCTTGTAATATTCAACCGAAACTTAGTGGGCCAGTAGTCCTCGTGTGGGGGTACCTCATGGTATACAAATGCCATGGATCGGATTACCCACCGGGGATAGGGGGTGAGGTGTAAAAATGTGTGTGTGTGTGTGTACCACCAAACATGTGTCACGATCTCCTTCTAGACGGTAGGTCGGATGAACCTCAAACTTGGTAAGTAAGTGTCCGGGTATAGGGTGTAGCATCCGTCCGACCGATGACGTCATAGGTCAAAGGTCACAGGTCATGAAAACGAAAAACACATATTTATGGAAAGTAGCCAATGCGAGGAATTACTTAAAAGTATTGATGACGTCATAATGTCAAAGGTCACGTGATGAAAGGACAAATGGGCAGAAATAATCCAACAAGTTTGTGGTGGTAACACTGGAAGTTGATTCATCAGCAATACTCCGAGAAGGAAAATAGGGCAGATCATAACTGTTTTCCCGAAGCATTGTCCAAAGCTGTTGCTAATGTTGATCAGTTTGATAAGCTAGGTGTTGCTGCACATAACGTAACTTTAAAGGCTGTATTGCATCACCCTAAGCTATATTTTTACCTCCCTGAAAGGAAAATTCTCAACTGGTTCTAAGTTACAGATTGACAGCAAATTCGAAAGATGCAGAGCAGCTCGTATTACACAACTTACACAGGGATCCATTGTTTTGATTACACATGTGGAGGAATTTAAGACAAGCTGAGGGAGGGACTAGAGGTAGGTGGTTGGGAGAATTTAAACTGTCTGGGGTGATGCATTACAGCCTTTAAAGCTCTCCTTATAATATCGACTGAATCACAATACATTCTTGAACTCGAGTTCTCCTTTCCTTCTTTAATAGGGTTCACAACACAAAACCTACTTGATACTTTATGTTATAACTTTGTATACATTCCTTACTCTTCAGTGTATACAACTTCATCCAATATAATAACCAACAGCCACTTCACCAGTGCAACCGCTGGTAGTGACTATGTCGGTATATTGCTTGAAGATGTCAATCTGATGTCAGGACAATCCTGTGCATATGTTACAGTTACTATCATTTCTGACTCAACCCCAGAGAAGATTGAATCCTTCCGCCTTGTCTTGTCTCTGCCACCGCCACAGGCATACATAGTTCCTGATCATCAGGTAACTATCATCGCCATAACTGATGATGATCGAGGTGAGTATCCATGCAGTACTGAACGGTGTACTGAGTAATGTGTAAAAACCCATACGGTGTAATCATCGGTTAGTATGTCTCGGTAATTTTGGTGATTATAAATTAAAGTAGGACTATCTCGTCGGAGAGACACCCTCCGTTGGGTGGAGCTACAAGAAAGTTTTTGGCTTTTGGCAAGCAATTTGCTTGGTTCATGATACCTCAGGTGAGAGATCAAACATGCAAATTGCACTTTGCAGCACCTAAACTGCTTACCACCTGACACAACTTTCAGTGGGATTGTATTGTCAACGCTCACAAGGTATGTCTGGCGTATGGTGTAACTAGCTAGGTAGCCCGCAAAACGAGCCAGTTACTCAAGCATAGGCTCTGACTGCATTCGTAACACGGTATGTACGTTAAAAAAAGTAAATTCCGTATCGACATCACTGGTAAGGTTAGTGACCGGGATGGGAGGGTGTTAGTAGAGTTGGTTAGCATTAAAACGGGGCGCCCGACAATAGTGTCAGACTTCAGTTTGAGGTCAATGTGAATTAACTTCCTTGTTGCCTGTCTAGTACTAGTAGAGCTTACTCTGGCAATAAGACCTGTGCATAAGCTTTCATTTTGACATTGGAACGTATCGAGTACAGCAAGGACAATCCCTGGAATTGACTCATTCGAAACAAATTGGTTTTAACATCGTTGAAGGGTCATCATTCACTGATTTGGACATGTCAACATCAGGCTACATAGCAGCCATACTAACAACAACAGCGTTACAGATGCTGTCCAATAATGTGCGACCAATAAAAGCACAAGGTTTGTTCTGCCATTAGTGTATTTGTCTAATTATCGATACAGGATCGATACTGACATCGGATATCGACTGGGGGAGGTGTAATGCCGTTGGGAATCGTGTTGAACCTGGGGATAATTGTTTGGAGTGTCGACTGTACTCACTCGTTGTCCATTTGTCAGTGCATGATTTACTGTAACCTGCTGATGTTACAGTGAGCCGATCGTGAACAGTACTTAGCCTAGCAAGTAACATTCAGATAAATGCATATCTAGCATGGGCAGCTATTGTCATCCTCTGATCAAGAAGGCATTGGTTCGATCTTCTAGTCTATGTGCTTCCATATATCGTGACACATTCAGATCAATTTGCGGATCAGTTGACAGGGAACTATCTTCAAATTCTGATGTCAGGGTGCCCCCACCCCAGGCCAGACATGCCTCTTTTTGTTTGTGATATATTTATGGTCTCCAGAATTTAGTGACCTCCATGTAGCCTACATCTGTTTGTTGATGATTAATGCTCGTTAGCTAAGTTTTGTCACATTGATTCCTCTAATATGACTGCTCTAGCCTCTGTTTA
The DNA here is from genome assembly GCA_021234535.1 of Stichopus chloronotus. Lineage (NCBI taxonomy): Eukaryota > Metazoa > Echinodermata > Holothuroidea > Aspidochirotida > Stichopodidae > Stichopus > Stichopus chloronotus. The sequence goes on along the minus strand of CM037839.1, from coordinate 13,890,085 downwards.
AGTCCAGGAACATGTTAAAAAGCGCCTTTTAATCGCACTACCATTCTGGTTTTCATTGCCCAAGGCACATATCAAGGCAACCACATGATCATTCGAAAGAAATTCAATACCGCTCTCCATTGGCTGGCTCGCCTTCTTTTTACAAGATAACAAACAAAAGTGAAATTTATAGTAAAATATGTCCAGATACGAAATCTTACGGCGATTGCCATTGAATTGCACGTTCAAACGAAACATTTGGTTGGGTACAAGAAGCAATTTAACAAAATATCACGGTCCTCTTTCGTTTTTAAATGTACGTGTTCTTCTTGCAAACAAACTTCCTCCCCCTCTACAGTATTGTCAATATCATTAGCTCAATTCGGACTGTGGCCATTACCGTGAATTTCCAAATAAATATATGTTCTTGCACCCCATTAAACATTAGATTTCAATGACAGGCTTTTCAGACATACTGATGTTATATTTTTATACCTTATTACGTATATTTTATGGATTTAACTTCATAATTTCAACCTTAACATCACGCACTATACATTAACACCCAAAGTTACACCAATCACACCTTAAGTTTGTGTTACCTACGTGGCGTACAAACTTCTCTACTTCAACAACGTTACACAGCATACAGTCTAGTCCTAACTACACTGCACATGCAGGCACTACACTGTATACAACTTCACTGCTGCGGCAACGCTTCGCGCCAAAACAAACATGTGGTAGGAGATATTTTGTAAGGAGGACGAACACTTAGGGAACAGCAAACCTTAAACGATTTTTGTAAGGATTAGGCAGCTGAAAGTACGTATTTTGACGAAATCTGCACCTAATTGAATTTTTAAATTCAACCACATAATCGGGTGTAAATGGCCATCAACACTATCTTGGTAGCTCTAGCCAATAACATATAGTGCCACGTTTCGGTGTGTGGCTGAAAAATTCTGTCAGCATCGCGGAGGTAGCGGTTAATACGTCAGTAATACGTCACAGACTAGGGAAAGAATTTGTTCTTCAAACGTGAGTTGGAAGCACTGGCTTCCAACTCACGGCAGTGGAACTAAAGGGCGCATTCTCACATGAGAGCTAGTTTTAGTTTACTGTATGTTCATGAAATCTCACCTTGCCATAGATGTTGGCTATGAAGAACAGAAGAGAGACTTACATGTCCTTGGAAAGAGAAAATGCAAAAGTCGTTGTGTAGATGATCAGTGAAATATATGTATGAATGAGTTGCTGTTACCACTGGATGAGCGTCCCTAAAGTTCCTGTAAAAAAAGGAGTTGGTATGTTGATGAAAAGCTAAGGGAAAAAGTTAAGTAGAAACAATGATTGTGGCATAGAAACAATGATTGTGGCATAGAAACACACAAAATGCTTTTGAAAGGTACCACACTACCATTAATCTCTCCATTGACTTACACAATAAAATACCAATTAAGCTTCGAGGGCCCCCTACAGTAGCGCATGCTAGGTATTTCGTATCATGAATTTATACTTATCATATGTTTGGTAATTGCCTGGCCCGTCATGGCATTTAAGCTACTGTATGTTCTAGAGAGAAACCAACAGTAAATCTCTAATCTTTACATAAATGGTGAAAAGAAGTGACAAAGAAAAAGCAGAAGTTATAACAAACTTTTCACATTAGTCTCTACTGGAGAAAGTGATATGTCAATTCTATACCAAGTGTTGCCATGTAAGTGCATGTTCCTTGGTTAAACTCAGTGAACATCAATGAGGAAATTGTTAGAAAGAAGTTTTAGACAACCTAGAGAATTGATAAATCACCAGGATCAGACTTCATACATCCTAGAGTACTGAAAGAGATAATTAGTAATGTAATTGTTCTTCCTCTTAGTATTTAACACTTCTATTTTTGAGTGGTAAATTATGGCACATTTTGAAATGTGCAGACAAAACAGCATTATTCAAAAAAGGTGATAAAAATGATGCAGGTAATTATAGGCACATAAATGCCAAGTGATATGCATCTAAAAAGGAGTTAGCTTCATTCACTAGTTACAGAGTGAAATCCTGGGTGATGATCTGTTGGAATTGTGTTTCTATCTGTTACCGTTCTTGAAATATGACTTTTCAAAGTTTGATGAAAATTTGTAAAACAGATGATGGAGGGTGTTGCACAGTGTCAGTCGTTTTATTTGTTAGGACTTTACATTTTGTCTCTTAATTACTTAATTTACTAGGTTTCACAGGCAGTATGTGCTCCCAAAATATAACCCTCAGGGCATGTAAAATTCTCAGTTGTCCTTAAAATAAAGGTTAAGTAAACAAAGGATAACGTACATTAGGCATATAAGGTGAGCCCCTTCTAGGACATCACATATATGTATATTTGGCCTATGTTTATTCATGGTGCAATTGTAAAAGAGAAATTTGTAAAATGGTTGAAGGATTTTCATGAAAATTGTGACTATTTTCAACATTTTCAGTGCTCAAAGATGTGTTTTTCATGTCACATTTACTTTAACTTGACCTATATTGTTTGTAAGATTTTGGATAGCATACCATGTGGCACCATAAGGAGACACATGATTTTGAATAATTTGTTCAGTGATGCACAGGATGGGTTTTATTTGTGGGCAATCAACAGTTTTGCAGTTAATCCATGTTACAGATGAGTGGATAGAGGTTATGAATAAAAGTGTGTTGATGTACCTTACCTTAATTCACTTCATGATCGCATTTGACACTGTTCCACATCGAGGGTTTACATAAGATATGATGATATTTTTTCTTAAGTGACCACAAGTAAAGAGTTAGTGGTAATACTGTATCTCAGACTGGAAACCCATTACAAGTAGAATACCTCAAGGATACTGCACATGTTCTTGGTCCAGTAGTGTTTGTTCTTAACCATGATGACCTCATGCATTCTTAACACAATTGCAGCCTTCTGTGATGCTAATTGTAAACACGGTAAGTCAATAATATGTTATGTGGGGTATTTCTCATATATACTGTTGTAAAAGACTATTCGCAATGAGCAGACTAGCCTTTTTGTCAAGTTCCATAGAAAATGTAGCCTTCATTTCTAGTTGGGATGTAATTCACAAAGTTTACATGCATTTGCATTCCCTTGTACAACCACCTCGCTGAGCCATAACATGAAATTTAGGAGTCACAAGGGACCGCGGGTAACATATGGTAAGAAAGGGAACTGGGAGTAGTTTATATCCTACAATACCAATCTCCATCCTGACCGGTCTGGGCATGTTTGCTGCTTTTTCTTGCCTGCTCTTTCTAAAATCATTGTCATTCTCACGTCATCAAATAACGTTCCAGACATTGAGAAAAAAGCTGTTTGTTAAACTGATGCAATTGATGCATGAGATTACATGTAGCTTTTAACTGGTTTGTAACAGATACTGTAATACGACAAGCACACTGTGATAAACACACTCATCATGATTTTAGATAACCACAAGTGCATTAAACTATGCCTTCCACTAGTTTTAGCGATGGCTATCCATTTTGTCCCACTCTTTACATGTTGGACTTGAGTGCACTTGCTTTTACTTGCTTTGATTTTACTCAAGTTATTTCGGTGTACAGCTTTAAATTGTCGAGTAAAATGTTGCTGAGCTATATAAATGTTAACGGGTGCAATTTTTTTATGAAAGGTTTGGAAATATTTGAAAGCTTCTATTAGTCAGCTGCATGACAGAAAATTAAAACACAAAAGTATAAGTCTAATCTTAAATCTATCAGTGAGTAAAAGAAAATCTGATTTATATCAGTGCATAAGAGGTTCTTATGATGAAATCACATTAAAAAAAATGGATTACGCACAAAAATGTGAAAGAGTGATGTATACTGTCCTGATAGAAGTTTACCAAGCCTTTGAGGCAACTGTCCTGCTTCAGTAAATGGAAATAGTATTGCATCTTTGGAGTAATGTGCTCTGGAACCAGTGAAGTTGATGTGACATACAGTACATAGATTGTCATTTACCAGAACGTTAACAAATTTGTAGTTCATCACTAATATCAACACAGGTTGATAAAATCATCTCCAGCATGCTTAGATTTGTTTCTTTAGCTAGACACTAATAACAGGACTTAAAATTTAAACATCTATGTTTTTGATTTTGAAAACCATTTTGTAAACATGTAATCTGTGTGTAACAGGTATCATTTAACTATGTTATGTATCTTTTTCAGATGTCGACTGTGATAACAACCCTTGCTTTAATGGAGGTACTTGTGTGGAAGGACCTAGTTCAGACAGTTGCCAGTGTCCAACCAGTGAACACACTGTTTACTTCCAGCCTTTCTGTACCAGAAGTATGACCCTCATTTTCATCAATTCTGTGTATTGTGTCATGATGGCTGCATCAGTTTTAATGATATGAGTTTCAAGCAACTGTAAACGTAGAAAATTCAAGCTCAACTGTGTTGCCATACATTTGAGTGCACCAAGTATGCAATAAGGGAAAGCAAATGAGGTTTCAAAATTTCTGTTCCATCCAAAGTCTCTGACCTTAAGTAGGAATATCGACCAAATGTGGCAAAATCTAAAATGTGCTGCTGACAAAACTTATTCAGTCTCACAACAAACCTTGCTTCAACAGGCTAATGAAAAGGAAGCACTGTTTGTTGTTAGTTCATTTCTCCAATTAGGGAAGCAACAAGTTCCCACCACTACACATGATAAGAGAATTCAAGGCTTGAATACTCAAGTGTTCTGCAGCGGGGAGAATACAATAACTCACTGAGGTTTTTCTAAGTGCAGAACACACAAGATGAGTGTGAAATACCGTATTGTGGGTGTGCCCTAACATTCGTAATAAGAACGGTTATTCTCAAAATATGCGGTCAAATTTTCACAGATGTATGACATAAGTTTAAGTTTAGCAAACTTTCAGCATCATTTTTTGTTATTACATAGTTCAAGGCAACTATGAACAGCTTTATAGTTGTGTACTGAGGAATATAGAAAATATAGAAAAGAAAAAGAAGCAAAATTGCTGATTTTAATTGCTTCAAACTCACACCATCACTTTAATTTGAATTTTATGTTGTGTTATTTTCCATCTGTGTCTAGTTATTGCACCCAAAGTTAGCTGTTACAAGGTTTGATGCCTTTATATTGATGCACCATGTGATAACGACATGTGTTTCTTAAAACGTAGCCAAACTGAAGAAATACGTACAATATGTCCACTCTCTGAGTGGACAAATACATAAGTCCACTCAGATTATGAAAATGAACTCAAAGAAGGTAACAATTAAGCTAAGGAGGTAGATCAAAGCAGATGCAATAGCGCGAAGGAAACTTGGCTGACAGACCGAAAGGCTGGCAATTACAGAAGGGTGGTGACCAGATACACACACACACACAAAATTGCCAGTTCCTAGACCATGGTCAATACGGTAATGCATAGGTTATATGAGGTGAGGGAGTGTGCGCTGTGAATTTTAGCATTTCACACAACAGACCATTCAAAATGCTTTGCCAAAACATTGCTATTTGTTCCTATCTTTAGTTCATGATGGGGATAAAGGGACATTTGATTTTTCTTGGAACAAATGGTGGTGGTAGTGGGGGAATGTCACTGAGATTCTAGTTTATGTGCTCCTGCTATGTTTTACCTTTTGTCTTCTGTTTTGAGCAGGCTGTGAAGAAGATGGCTTTTCCTGTCTGAATGGTGGTACTTGTTTGAATGGTGTTTGTGTCTGTCCTTCTAATACTGCTGGACCTTACTGTGAGAGTGGTTAGTATAATATTTTTTTTATTTTCATATTTTATTGAGAAGTCAAGCAAATGATCAGCAAGTGTGATAACTTTTCATAATGTCAAAGTTTGACATTTTGAATCAAAATTAGCACCTAGAGGTACTTTTCAAAGCAATTTGTAGTGTTGTAATTGCCAATAAAAATTAATGCAGACAGTAACATGAATACAGTAAAACCCTGTTTATCCGAACACGTCCGGACCAGACGTTGTTCGGATAATGGAAAAGTTCGGATAAACGGGGTTTGATGGTTATCGTTCATATGCTAACCCAAGTGAAGCATGCGCTTATCAATAAAGTGAAATTAACCATTGTTAGGTTGTCTCTGTGTTATTTCTTTGGTTTTGTATTAAAAAATAAACATTTGTTGAAAATTCAAAGCGTTTCGTATGTTCTTCTGAGATTGAACTTCCAGGGAGGATAAATTTAATAAGGGCAATAGATGTCCGTCTGGGTTGCGACACTTAGCTCGGCGACAGGATAACACATAGCCTATACACGGAATCCAAACACTATAAACCAAAAACAACAGTAGCCTACATTTTCAAAAAATGCACTAAAATAACGAACATGCGTATAAATTTTACCTCTACAAATGGTATAAACACTTGCCGACATGGAAAAGGGAGATGTAAAGTGAGGAGCACGTCACTTAAAAACCCTGACAGTCTAACCGCTATTACCACTACTTGTGAATTCGGGCGGGCGCTAGCTACAACATTAACAGTAACATTAGCAGTAACAGCTCGGTTACTTGCCTGGCCTGTTTGAAAGCTAGGCCTATCAAAATGCCGGAGTCTCGGTAGTAGTAAAATAATGTGCTCTGCTTGATGTTTTAAAAAATGATTGGAATCAAACGTGGCAAGGGATAATTCACCTATCAGTGTCTTGAGTAGGCCTATGGCTCATTTTATTTGTTTGAATCGTTTGTTGTATCGCCTTGATTGGATATTCAGGAGATTTGAAAAGTTTGATCGACTTTATCAAAATGGCTTAATCATTTCCGAAGTTTAACTAGGTTTTAGAAGCTTGCTATCTTCTACAAGCTCGTTAGGCCTAAGTGTTAATGGAACTATCGGTTCCCTTGCCACAATGCATGAATAAATTCAAAGATATTGCCTAAAGATTTTCGAAGAGGGGATTTATTTGTTTTGTGGCTAGCACTGTCCTGGTCTATGAACAGGGTCCTGCGGGCTCTCGCCCATGCCCCGTACGAGTAGATGCACTCCTGCCACCTGGAGTATTTGACTCGCAAGACTTTGTTCCTAATCGCTTCGGCGTTGGTGAGACGGAGGAGCTGCCTCCAGGCTCTCTCTGTTAAGCCGGGCCACTTGATGTTCGAGAACCATGGGGTTCGCATGGTTCCCGACCCCTCCTTCGTGGCCAATACCCAGATGCTCTCTTTCGTGTCGGGGGTATTCTTCGTTCCCGAGATATCCTCGGCCTCCTCGGTCCCCAAGGACAGAAAGGGGTGTCTGGTCAGGGTGCTGAAATGGTGTCTTCATCGGACGAAGGACATTCGTTCGTCCGATCGCCTCTTTGTCCTCCCTCGCAGGCCGCACTCCGCGGCCTCGAGAGATACCATTTCGCGCTGGCTGACCGAGGTCATTGCGCCGCATGCCCAGGGACAAGTCAGGGCTCACAAGGTCCGGGGGCAAGCGACGTCCAAGGCGTTATTCGCCGGGGTCCTGGTTGAGGACATCCTCAAGGCGGCGACCTGGAAGACCCCAACGACCTTTGTCGCTTGTTACCTTATGGATACTCTTGACGCCGAAGCGTTGTTGGCCGTGCCCTACTCTCCTCCTGGTGACCTCCCACCAATTTCCTTCGGTGTCACTCTAATGCAGTAGTGTGGCAAGGGGTAAGTATATGTCTGTGATGTGAACTCCCCACAACTCACTGGTGTGGGTATTCACGAGTGACTATACTTACCCCTTGCCGCCACCCACCTCCCACCCCGTGGAGGTAGGGGGAACCACTATTGTTTTTCATGTCCTTTCGTTGGTTCCCCTCAGAGGAGCGAGGGTTTTTCCCTGTACATACTGTATATAATTCCCATATTTAGAAAAACCAAAAGAAAAAAATTTTCTTCTTTGTTTCGGGGACGGTGAGCGTGAGGTTTTGAGGGGGTCCCGAGCGCAGTCGCCGCAGGAGGCACAGCGGGGGGCACCCCCTCTTGCGTCAGCACTCGAGCGACGCCTTGGTGACTACGGTGGATCCGCCTCTCAGGTAGGTGTTCAAGGTTTTTCCTTACGTTATGCACCTAACTCAGTCCTACAAGGGCGAGCTAGGCCTTAGAGGACGCGGTGTCAGAATTGACTTCGAGGTCAGTTTGAGAAGAGGTCAAATGATGTAGTAGTGTGGCAAGGGTTAAGTATAGTCACTCATGAATACCCACACCAGTGAGTTGTGGGGATACTACTGTACTTCCAACTGGCTTGTTTGAAGAAGCACACATTTGATTTTCATGAAAACGGTCAACCACGTCATTATCATGGTGCACACTTTTTATCAAATTGGAAGAGTTTGAAATCCTATGGCAGAGTTAATCACCTAAAACCTATTTATTTTTCTGGATTGTCTGAATGATGCAATTGAAACCCTATACCAAACTTTAGAATGAAATTTCAATGTTTTTACTTTTTGCCTATACACATAATCACTTTCAGTTGAAATTGTATTATGTAAATACTATGGTGGTGGTTCGTTCAAGTTTTTCAAAATTTTTGGTCCCATATGGGCCTTGTGAACCATTTTATAAAATCATGCAAAATGTTTATTGTCTGCATACTTTCTTTTCAATGTGGAAGTTGTGTCAAGTTATCATTGTGGTAGTGGAATCTTGGTAGTGTTTAAAAATTGGGGGTCCAACTTCAGAATGGGACATATGGGCCATGAATTATTACATTGCGCAAAGCAATAGTTTTCCTACAAAGTTCATGCTACGGTGTAGATGGTTTTTCATATAAGTGTTGTGGTAGTCGAATGTCTTTGGTTGATCAGCCCTTTGAGGGGAAAATGCAGTCCAAACTATTTTGGGATGTGATATTGTGCTTTACCCTTGATTAAAACTAATTGACTGCAGTTAAAATAATCTTCACACAAGGAACCATTTACTGCCCTTCTTGTTGTAACTTAAGTGCAGGGCATACCTGTTGCATAGATGCATGCACTCATAGTTTTAGTACTTAAACTAATTTTTTTAATAAACAGCTTGCTCATTTCATCAGAAAAAAAAGATACAAACATTTTGGTTTGCAAGTCAATTGTTCTCATTTCAGGAAATATCTCATATAATTCTGAAAAGGAATTATTTTAGTCAATATTCGAGGTACGAGCCTGGTGCTAGAAATCAATCGGTTGTGAGGAAGTACCGACAAATTTAGATTGAATAGTTGCTGTTGATTCTTATCTCACACTGTGGGTTTTAGTAGTGTTTTGATCTCTTATTTGGTGATAAGACCTTAGTTTCGTCAGTTCAGAACATAAACTTTCAAAGCATTGTTTGAGTCGAGCCAATTGTTTAAGGATTTAGTTGACTGGTTACTGTCTCTGAATGTAGCAATTCATAAGATATTCATAATCTCTAAAGAGTTTTGGTGTTGCAAGACCTTGCTAGAAACACAGGGACTGAAAAAAAAAAACGGAAACCAGTATTTGTTGGTTCTACGTCACATATTTTTAGGCTCATGCTGAAACCCAACTTTCAAAGTGTTTCTGCACATCTACAGAAGCTTCCTCTGGTAAAATCGCTATTTTTAATTGATAGAATGATAAAAAGTCTCATATATTATGTAAAGTTTTCTTGCTGGTGGAAGATTCTTTTAACTTGTTTACTTGATATTTTGAGAGAGGTAATTCCTAAAGTTCTCATTCTCAGTGCACAGATGCTCCATGGAGAACCCTATCATTTTTGATTCCTTGCCGAAGGCCGAAGGAATCTATGCGATGGTGATGTCGTGTGTACGTGTGCGTGTGCGTGTGTGTGTGCTTGTATGTGTGTGTGTGTGACGCTGCTTGTAAACACGATATCTAAAGAAGGGTAACCATGAATGATCTTGTACTTGGTGTGTGGGTTGGTCATATTGTGTAGATGATCCCTATTGTTTTTGGTGGAGGTCAAAGGTTATTTGAGGTCACCAAAGGTCAAACCGTAAAAACCTTGTAAACACATTATCTCTAGAAGGGTAACTGTGACTGATGTCATACGTGGTGTGTTGGTTGGTCATATTGAGTAGATGATTCTTATTGTTTTTGGGTGGAGATCAAAGGTCATTTGAGGTCATGAGAAATCAAACTGCTCTCAAACTTGTCATGTGGATAATTCATGTTTGTTATAATATAACCATGTTGCAAGGATTTGCAAAGCCTTTTGGCTTTCTGGTGTTTTTCATTTTGGCATGGTCCCTTCCCTTCTCCACTGAGTTGCTTTTGTTGGTAAGTGATTGTGTGTGTATGAAAAAAGTAGATATCGGCAAGGAATCACTAAGTCATTTGACTTTCTGGTTTATTGAGGTCAAAGCTCATTACATGTCAAACACTGAAAACTTTGTTTACATGATATGTCAAGATAAAGAGTCATGAAAACTTTGGAAAGTCATTATGTGTGTATGTTGTATCAAGTGGGAGGAGCCAGCTATCAATTCTGTTAGAGGTCAAAGGTCATCTGAACAGCCCCAAAAACTTTGTTAGTGCTATCTCAAGTTAGGAATTATGGTTACTTTTGATATTTATCATGTGAATGCATTATATCAAATACAAGAATAATACAGTTGTTGGTGGAGATCCATCTGAGGTCACCAGAGGTCAAGCGCTGAAAATTTTGTGGACGTGGTATCTCAAAGTAAAGATTATTAAAACTTTTGATGCTTGTGGATGTATAAAGCCTGGGTCACACAAGCCAGATTCAACACATGATTCAATTTTCAAATAAAATTGCTCAACTTGAATCGCCGCTTACATTTATGAATGCAAAACAGGAACCATCATGTGAGAATGCGCCCTTTAGTTCCACTGCCGTGAGTTGGAAGCCACTGGCTTCCAACTCACGTTTGAAGGACAAATACTTTCCCTAGTCAGTGACTATGTAACCACTACCTCCCCGATGAAGACAGATTCTTTCAGCCACACACCAAAAAGTGGCATGATTTTTACATGTGATTGGATAAAGAATACCAAGATAGTGTTTGATGGGTCATTTGCACCTGATTATGTGTTCGAATTTTTAATTTGGTGCAGAATTCGTCAAAATACTTACTTTCGATGCCTAGTCCTTCAAAAAATTGCTGTTCCCTAAGTGTACGTCCTCCATACAAAATATCTCTTACCACACGTTTGTTTTGGCGCGAAGCGTTGCGGCAGCAGTTAGGTTGTACACAGTGCTAGTGCTTGTACAATGAAATTAGGACTAGACTGTATGTAGTACTGTACTGCGTAACGTTGTTGGAGTAGAGAAGTTTGTAACCCACTTACGTAACACAAACTTAAAGGGGCGATCGAGGTAACTTTGGGTATTAATTGTATAGTTTTATGTTAAGGTTGAAATTATGGAGTTAAATTCATAAAATATAAGTATATTTGAGGTATAGAAATATAAAATCAGAGTGTCTGAAAAACCTGTAATTGAAATCTCATGTTTAATGGGGTGCAAGAACATATCTTTTTTTTTGGAAAATTCACTGTAATGGTACAGTCCAAATTGAGCTAATGATATTGACAATACTGCAGAGGGGAGGAAGTTTGTTTGCGAGAAGAACACATTTGAAAATGAAAGAAGACTGTGATATTTTGTTAAATTTCTTGTTACTCAACCAAAATTTCCATTTGAAGGTGTAATTCAATGTTAAATCGCCGTTAGATTTCGTATCTGGACGTATGTTACTGAAAATTTTACTTTTGTATGTTGTATTGTAAAAACGAGGCCAGTCAGCCAGTGGAGAGAGGTATTGAATTTTGTTCGAATGATGCGGTTGCCTTTATATGTCCCGGGGGCAATGAAAACCGGAATGGCAGTGCGATTAAAGGGCGCTTTTTCACATGACTACAAAATTGATTTTTCTCCCTCAAGAAATCCAGGATTGAGAGACATAGTAATGCTGCAATTATGCCGAACAGCTTATATGATCAACTCAATTTGCACTGATTTAGTTGAAAGTTGAATTGCATATTGAGTCGCACTAGTGTGACCCAGGCTTTACATCGAGTGGAAGAACCCTATCATTTTTGGATTTTCTCAAAGATAGCAAGGATGGTAATGTGTTACATCAAGTGGGAAAACTTTATTGTGGCCATCAACTAGGTCATCTTACATTCTCATGCACTGACAACATTGCTGACCCAGTATCTCAAGACAGGAATCATGAACTTGTGTGATACTTTGTTGCATTTTTGGTTCCTTGCATCAGCAAAGGAACCTATGCAGTCAGGTTGGCATGTGTGTGTGTGTGTATGTGCCCTTGTTTTCGGGTGGGATCGAGGACCCAAACAATAGGTTTTAGGTTCTCTGTAGAAACTTCAATAGATTTCTCCGGTCCTCTCAAGATTAACAATAGACAGTCTATTGTTAAAGGAATTCTCCACCAACAAAAATACTTCACATGTTATACGAGATTCTTTACCGTTCTATCAGCTAAACATAACTATTTTACCAAAGGAGGCTTCCTTAGATGTGTAAAAACGCTTTGAAAGTTGGGCTTCAGCACGAGCCAGAAAATGTGTGACGTAGAACCAACAAAAACCGTTTTCCATATTTTGCACTCTTCCCGTTTCTGGCAAGGTCTTGGACGCACAAACTCTTTTGTTCAGAGATAATGAAAACCGTATGAATGTCTACATTTAGTAAGATACTTTCAGTAAGATACATTCCGTAAGATACTACCTACTAAGCACATGAATCGAGCGAAGCTGTTGTGATGGACATAATATTTAATTGCTTCTTATACTTTAAGACCCACCAAACCAAGTGAAGGTAAGCTGCGTAATTAGCTCAAAGGTGTTTCTATCCTTTATAAGTCGGTACCAGTTCAATATCATTCACAGACCAACTTCATTTAAGTCAACTAATCCTTAAACAATTAGGTAACGCCGAACAATGCTTTCAAATGTAGGTCTATGCCACTCCCGTTGAAACAAGGTTTTATCAACAAACAAGAGATCAGAACAGCACTGCAACCCACAGCTGAGCTAAAAATCAAGGGCAATGTTCAATCTAGATTTGCCGGTACTACACAACCGATTGATTTCTAGCAATAGGCTCCTACCTCGAATTTTTACTGAAATAATTCATTTTGAGAATTCTTTGACATATTTTCGTAAAATGAGAACGATGACTGGTCTACAATAATGTTTGCATCTTTTTAAGAGACATAAGAAGCGATGGTGGAGAATTCCTTTAAGGTTAGGGCTGAGGAAGAAAAAACAAAAAAAAAGCACAATGAGGTCAGCGGAATGAATGGAAAACAAAGTGCGTGCGTGCGTGTGTGTGTGTGTGTGTGTGTGCATCTGTGACACTTGCTTACAGTAAGTACGCTCTTACTCAATAGGGGAAAGTCAGATGAAAGTCAGACTTGGTATGTAGGTTTGCCATATTGAGAAGGTGTGCCCCATTCAGGGATGAAATTTAGCGGTCGTCCGGTCGTCCGAGACGACCAAAATTTCTGTAGGACGAACAAAGTTACTACCTCAGGTTGTCCTTTGGACGACCAAACTTTACCCCTGGCAGGGATGAAATTTAGCGGTCGTCCGGTCGTCCAGTCGTCCGAGACGACCAAAATTTCTGTAGGACGACCAAAGTTACTACCTCAGGTTGTCCTTTGGACGACCAAACTTTACCCCTGGTCATTTACATTGTGACACAATGCGCACAACCCAACACCGAGATGCAACCAAAATATTTAACCTGCATGAACTCCATTCCAAAACACATCTGTTGTCATTCCCAAAAAACCGCCAAAACAACCTGAAATCCACCGTACGTACAACGCCAAACAAACAGCCTCAGTGTACGATCATGTTTTAACTGATTTAACTGTGCTGTTCACGCACATATTGTACACAGCAAGTACCAGATCGATGACTCGCAGTTGAAGAATTCAGCCATTTTTCTTATTAAAATACTACGCAATCTGTGCCACGTGCAAGGTAAGCTGGTGCAAATAGTGTTGAGTTTTGTAACCCCCATAATTTGGGGTAGTCCAAGTAGTACATAATTCAACCAATCACAGTGCAGAATTTTCCTCCTTGTTCTACAGTGTATTTGAGATTAACAAAATGGATTGCTCCAACAGAGGGGGGAAAAATATTTTAGAACTGTTTGATTCTCCAGAATTATGTCCTTGCGCCGGCGCGGGGAAAAAAAAATCCCTTGGAAAGGGGAGTGGACTGGTGGAATGGAGTTGACAGTTGAAGCAAATAGGATTCAGATAAGCCACTCAGATGATGAGTGTCGTCTGTTTACAGCATTGGTGTGTGTTTAATAGACACTTCATGCGTACGACTGTCAGATTTTGATTCAAAAGGAATGAATTTGCTAAATAGTAACAGTACCATTCAAGATTAGAAATGCATCATATTTTGATTTGAAACAAACAATATATTATACAGAGATTTTCTTCTATATGATATATACTTAACAGCATCAGTGATCCTAGATATTGACATTTTTTTATTATCAAAGTGAAAAGGTGGAATTTGACCGGCCTCCTTCTGGAAATCCCCCCTCCCCTCCCCTCCCCTCCCCTCCCCTTTGGAAAACCCTGAGCATTACTTTTAAGTTACAAGTCAGTAGTATAATTTAGCTGTGGAAAGTTTCAACCTGTATAAGAAAGACAAATAAAAACATGGTCTTGAATGCGCAAAGTACACATTTTGCACATTTCTTATTTTTATATGTCCTTTGTGGAGGACGACCAAATTTTTGGGAGGACAACCAAATTTTTGCGGGTGGTTGTCCTTCGGACAACCATTTTCAGTTGCTTAAGGATCATCCCTGCCTGGTCATTTACATTGTGACACAATGCGCACAACCCAACACCGAGATGCAACCAAAATATTTAACCTGCATGAACTCCATTCCAAAACACATCTGTTGTCATTCCCAAAAAACCGCCAAAACAACCTGAAATCCACCGTACGTACAACGCCAAACAACCAGCCTCAGTGTACGATCATGTTTTAACTGATTTAATTGTGCTGTTCACGCACATATTGTACACAGCAAGTACCAGATCGATGACTCGCAGTTGAAGAATTCAGCCATTTTTCTTATTAAAATACTACGCAATCTGTGCCACGTGCAAGGTAAGCTGGTGCAAATAGTGTTGAGTTTTGTAACCCCCATAATTTGGGGTAGTCCAAGTAGTACATAATTCAACCAATCACAGTGCAGAATTTTCCTCCTGACCTACAGTGTATTTGAGATTAACAAAATGGATTGCTCCAACAGAGGGGGGAAAAATATTTTAGAACTGTTTGATTCTCCAGAATTATGTCCTTGCGCCGGCGCGGGGAAAAAAAAATCCCTTGGAAAGGGGAGTGGACTGGTGGAATGGAGTTGACAGTTGAAGCAAATAGGATTCAGATAAGCCACTCAGATGATGAGTGTCGTCTGTTTATAGCATTGGTGTGTGTTCAATAGACACTTCATGCGTACGACTGTCAGATTTTGATTCAAAAGGAATGAATTTGCTAAATAGTAACAGTACCATTCAAGATTAGAAATGCATCATATTTTGATTTGAAACAAACAATATATTATGCAGAGATTTTCTTCTATATGATATATACTTAACAGCATCAGTGATCCTAGATATTGACATTTTTTTATTATCAAAGTGAAACGGTGGAATTTGACCGGCCTCCTTCTGGAAATCCTCCCTCCCCTCCCCTCCCCTTTGGAAAAACCCTGAGCATTACTTTTAAGTTACAAGTCAGTAGTATAATTTAGCTGTGGAAAGTTTCAACCTGTATAAGAAAGACAAATAAAAACATGGTCTTGAATGCGCAAAATACACATTTTGCACATTTCTTAGTTTTATATGTCCTTTGTGGAGGACGACCAAATTTTTGGGAGGACAACCAAATTTTTGCAGGTGGTTGTCCTTCGGACAACCATTTTCAGTTGCTTAAGGATCATCCCTGCCATTGCTTTTGGTGGAGGTCAAAGGTCATCTGGGGAAACTGGGGGAAAGTCTGTTTTGCTTGGGTATGCTGTAACTCAATAGGGGAAAGTCAGATGAAAGTCAAACTTGGTATGTGGGTTTGCCATATAGAGACGGTGTGCTCTATCGTTTTTGGTGGAAGTCAAAGGTCATCTGGGGGAACTGGGGGGGGAAAAGTCTGTTTTGCTTGGGTACGCTGTAACTCAATAGGGGAAAGTCAGATGAAAGTCAAACTTGGTATGTGGGTTTGCCATATTGAGACGGTGTGCTCTATTGTTTTTGGTGGAAGTCAAAGGTCATCTGTGGGAACTGGGGGGGGGAAAGTCTGTTTTGCCTGGGTACGCTGTAACTCAATAGGGGAATATCAGATGAAAGTCAAACTTGGTATGTGGGTTTGCCATATTGAGACGGTGTGCTCTGTTGTTTTTGGTGGAAGTCAAAGGTCATCTGGGGGAACTGGGGGGCAAAAGTCTGTTTTGCCTGGGTACGCTGTAACTCAATAGGGGAATATCAGACGAAAGTCAAACTTGGTATGTAGGTTTGCCATATTGAAAAGGTGTGCTCTGTTGTTTTTGGTGGAGGTCAAAGGTCACCTCCTTGTGCCTGAGTGCTAATGTGTGCATTCGTGTGTCTTTTCAATTAGTGAGGTGGGCAGGTAACAATGAAAGAAAATAAGTCAGTTGGTGTTCTTACCAGTTTAAACTAGACCCCAGGAGTTTCCTCCAAGGCATGCTATCAGTTTGGTGGACTGTATTAAGGGGCATAGATGTGATAAACCTTATTGCAATTTGCAGAGCCCCTTGTTGAAATGAGAAATTCACAGCTGCTTGTGTTTTGTAAAATGAATGGGATATTGCTGTATATTGCAGAAATCAACATCTTCAATTCATTGCGTTAATTGAAATGGCCTTGGATATGGATAATGGATTTATGAACTCAGGCATATCATTTTACAGTATGTATATTTCAAGTACAAGGAACCACAGTGCCCATAGGTTGTTGTGAAATCATGCGCAAAATATTCTTCTCTTACAGATATTGGATGTAACACTGTTGATGGTTGGTCATGTTAGTGCTATGGAAGTGATTCCATGTTGGTGGATGTTTGTCATGTTCGAGGTCCAATGTCTGAAATGGGCCATTTTATAAAAGCATGAAATATGTTTCTGTCTTTACAGATTTTATGTTATAGTAAGGGTTCATGGTCAGAAACAGTGAGGGTTCATGGTCAGAAATGGGCCATATGGGCTATTGTACAATATAATGCAATATGCTCCCTTTTACTTCATAATTGATTCCTTGCCGAAGGCAGAAGGAATCTATGCGATGGTGATGTCGTGTGTGTGCGTGTGTGTGTGTGACGCCCTGCTTGTAAACACGATATCTCAAGAAGGGTAACCATGACTAATGTCATACTTGGTGTGTGGGTTGGTCATAGTGAGTAGGTGATCCCTATTTTTTTGGTGGAGGTCAAAGGTCATTCAAGGTCACCAGAGGTCAAAATGTGAAAACCTTGTAAACACAATATCTCAAGAACGGTAATTGTGAATGATGTCATACGTAGTGTGTGAGTTGGTAATATTGAGTAGATGATTCCTGTAGTTTTTGGTAGAGGTCAAAGGTCATTTGAGGTCACCAGAGGTCAAACTAGAAAAACCTTTTAAACACAATATCTCCAGAAAGGTAACTGAGACTGATGTCATACTTGATGTGTTGGTAATATTAAGCAAATGATTCTTGTTGTTTTTGGTGGAGGTCAAAGGTCAATTGAGGTCACCAGAGGTTGAACTGTAAAAACCTTGTAAACACAATATCTCCAGAAAGGTAACTGAGACTGATGTCATACTTGGTGTGTTGGTTGGCCATATTAATCAGATGATCCCTATTGTTTTTGGTGGAGGTCAAAAGTCATTTGAGGTCATCAGAGGTCAAACTGTGAAAACCTTGTAAATACAGTATCTCCAGAAGGGTAACTGTGATTGATGTCATACGTGATGTGTGTGTTGGTTATATTGAGTAGATTGTCTTTTTTGTTTTTGGTGGAGGTCAAAGGTCATTTGAGGTCACCGAAGGTCAAACTGTAAAAACCTTGTAAACACAATATCTCCAGAAGGGTAACTGAGACTGATGTCATACTTAGTATGTGTGTTGGTCATATTGAGTAGATGATCCCTATTGTTTTTGGTGGAGGTCATTTGAGGTCAGTGGAGTTCAAACTGTAAAAACCTTGTAAACACAATATCTCTGGAAGGGTAACTGTGATTGATGTCATACTTGGTGTTTGTGTTGGTCATATTGAGGAGATGATCCCTATTGTTTTTGGTGGAGGTCAAAGGTCATTTGAGGTCACCGAGGTCAAATTGTAAAAACCTTATTGACACATTACCCCCAGAAGGGTAACTGTGACTGATGTTGTACTTTATGTGTGGGTTGGCCATACCGGGTAGGTGATTCCTATTGCTTTTGGTGGACGTCAAATGTTGTTTGAGGTCACCGAAATGAAGGTCATTTGGGCTAAAGCCTTATTAGTGTGGTGTTTCAATAAGTATAACTGCAGTTGATCTCAAACTTGCCATGTGGATAATTCATGTTTGTTATAATATAACCCTGTCGCAAGGAATCACAAAGCCTTTTGGCTTTCTGGTGTACATTATACTCTCCATCTGTGCAAGGAACCACAGTGCCCTTGGGCTCTTGTTTTATCTTTGCCGTAGCCAGGCCAAGCATCTAAACGATAGTGATGGTAGGTGTGTACGCGCATGGGCGTGTATGTGTATATGTGTGTTTTGTGCCATCGTGTGTGCATACTTCAATATATGGATGCATTGTGGTAGTGGTGCCTTTGGGGTATTAAAGATTTTGAGGTTCCAGGTCCAAATGGGCTATATGGAGCATTTTATGAAATCATGCTAAACTGCTAACTAAATGTTGTGGTCCACAGTCCAAGAAGACCATATAGGCCATTTTAAGAAATCATGCAAAATATGGCTTCTCCTATACTTCTATAGAATGTATGATAATAAGTTGAAATTGTGTCACATTACTACTATGGTGGTGGTTCCTTCATGTTGTTCAGGATTATTGGTTCCATATGGACCATTTTATGAAATCATGCAAAATGTTTCTTTTCTGGATATTTTGCTTTATAATGTGAAATGTTTGTCAAAGTAGCATGGTCATAGTGGAACGGGGATGTTCAAGATTGTGGGGTGCTTGGGCCATATGGACCCTTTTATGAAATCTTGCAAAATGATTCTTCTCCAACAGATAGTATGGTATTCAGTTGAAATTACAAATATGGTAGTGTCTCCTCAGCTGGTCCAGGATAATTGGTCCCATATGGGGCCACATGGACCCTTTCAGGAAGTTATGCTTTTCTGCATATTTTACTATAAATATTAGGGTGAAATGTCAAATTAGCATTGTGGTAGTGGAACCAAGGGTGTTCCAAATTTTGTGGTCCACAGTCCAAGAAGACCATATAGGCCATTTTAAGAAATCATGCAAAATATGGCTTCTCCTATACTTCTATAGAATGTATGGTAATGGTAATAAGTTGAAATTGTCTCAAATTACTACTATGGTAGTGGTTCCTTCAGGTTGTTCAGGATTATTGGTTCCATATGGACCATTTTATGAAATCATGCAAAATGTTTCTTTTTCTGCATATTTTGCTTTACAATGTGAAAGGTTTGTCAAATTAGCTCAGCATTGTGGTTGGGCAACTTTTTGCAGTGTTCATATGGGCAGTAAGTCATAACATTGTGTAGAGCAATAGTTTTGTTGTACAAATTATATGTTACAGTGTTGAGGGATTTTCATATTAGTATGGTAGTCAGTGCCTTTGGCTGATCAACATTCTCAGGGACAAACAGGGCTATAATTGATGGTCATTAATATTCTTCATTGGTATCAGTTGAGATTATTTCTGCAATAGCCAGCATTCCTTTCTTAAGCAGTTTGATAAAGGACATTGCATGCTGCCTTTTAGTTCAGATAAGTACTATGGTAGTGGAGTATATTTGGCTAATCAGCATTCTTAAGTACAAAATGGATTCCAAACCTTTTAGGATATGGTAAAATGGGGATTATCCATTGTAAGCACTAAAGGACTAAATTAAAACAATCACGCAAGAAACCACAAGCCCCCCCCTCCCGGCCATCAGCATCTTGTATAGTTGAGCAACTGCATCATTGATGCTCTTCTTTTCTTTCTTTCTTTTCCACGAGGCTAAATCCATCAATCATTGATTGGCTTTGAATTAGTCTGAGACATCTTTTGTGTCTGTTCTCTTTGTTTGCAGATATTGATGAATGCAGTCACTTTGGTGGTAGTCCATGTACAACTCCAGATATTTGTATGAACACTGTTGGCAGTTACCAATGTGAATGTGGTACTGGTTACTCTGGTGCTCCATATGGTCCTGGACAACAAAGAACATGCAGAGGTAAATGAGCCAGCTAAAATTTCATAAGAAAGAAAAAATCAGAAAGAAATGAGCATGTGACACTTAGAAGGACAGAAGAAGTGTCGCTTGCGGCACTACTTCAACCTAAATTTGCACACTCTAGCACCGTATGTTTTTTTTTGTGTACGCACAAAAGGTTCACCTACTCTACATAGCTTTAAAATTGTTGAACACATTTAACTTAAAATAATAACTTGTAGATTAATGATCTGAATTAAATGAATTCAAAATAAACAAGACTGCACACCTGAGTGATCCCCTAGCAACTTATCCAACTTAATTAGCAAAGCACATTGGCAACCGTGATCTTTGTATTGTACAGTGAACAATAGTCAAACGATGATTACTTTTCAGCTTTGTTTAATTGGCATGCAATACAGTGGTTTATCTTGTATGAAAAGGTTGATCTTTAGTAGGCTAACAATGGGTTGACTGTAAACTTCATGATCGCAGTCACAAACAAATGAGAAACAATGTCTTCATTCCTGTTTTTTAAAAGTATATGGAGTTGATAATTTTTTCTTTACCAATGTCGAGAAGGCAAGAACCTGCACAATATCTACAGTATATTATTGTGCAACAACCAGCTTTGTAAAGTACGGTGCTTGTGCCACAGCAGCGTCCTGCCTGTGCTTTGATTACAGCATATCCAAACATGTGGTTTTCTAAACGGTTACATCCAAAAATAACTAGTAAATGCATCCATCCAAATATATGCCCCAAATGCTCCATTCACATTCAACCATCACCAAAAGCAAAGAAAATTACTATTGTTTACACTCATATTTTTATACTCATGCTCATTATTTTTCAAGATATGAAAGAAACTAAATAAGTTTGAGAAATGTTTCCAGGAGACTTAAAGTATGCCTCTTTTACTACATTCATGCCAATTAGAATATAAAAGTTTACATCTGTACCTGTCAACTGCACAAACTGACAGATAACTTTTTGAAGAATTACTATGGATGTCACCCGAGAGGACCTTAGAAATAAATTTCATCACAATATCGCTGTAACATGTGCAGCAGTTAATTTACTTCTGTAGCAAGCTACATGTTTTTGCAAAAAGCTGAACAAATTACGTACCATCCTTAATTACATATGTTAGAAGCACCCAGTCTGCTACATGAAGCTAAGTGCTAACAGAACAGCTTGGTGACATGGTCCTTACATTCGAAAATTACTGCAAAACTTGATGTGATTGATGTAAAGTAATCATAACAACTTAGAATGCCACCAAATTATTTTTGTACCTAAAAATGTTATCTATTGGTGTTTTACAAAGAAATTTGATAAAAATACTGTCATTGTTTTGTTTGCTGCTTGAATTTGCATTCGCTATCAATGAAAGTAGCCTAGCACCATGATGTTCAGTCAAAGATCTCAGATTTTAAGAAAGTGGCCACACACACCATCGTCTGAAGGCCTATATGTGAGAGCATACATAGGCTACTAGTATCAGTTTCTCGCTGGCTGCGCTGGGCTGATGCATATCTTGTTCTCTTTACCGGCCAGTCATCAGACTATTTGGGTATGAGGCATACAAATAATGGTTGGTCAAAAAATCATTGGTTTTCCAAAAAAGTGAAAAAAAAAAGCCATTCACTACAGCCTGAATCCACATCTGATGTTGAACTTGATACACAAGTGGAGCTCAGCAGCACTGCTTAGCTTCAGTCTTTTAGTTAAAAGTGACAAAAATTTATGGCATAGCTCCAAGCTAAATTTAAAGTAGAATTTCCTTTGTAGGGACCATAAGTCTAGGAAAGGGTGAAGATGGTGCAGCCAGGCCTTTTTTGGCTAGAAAAATGACAGAGCATGGTGTCTGATCCTTCGACCGCTCTGCCAAAAAAAAAAAGAAAAGAAATTCCAAAGGCTTTGCTATCATGCAACGCATGCTGTGAAATTTGCCAAACCATTAGCAAACTATTTCTAGCCACTTAATTTGTGTAGCATGAAGAAAAGTCTGAGATAATTGTGGTACATGTATTACCTGTACATTACTGAAATAGTTCAATTCCGACAGCCACATATCACTTTACTACTCATGCTCTTCCCAAATTTAATATGTAATGTTTGTGCTCTGATTTTGGAATTGTGATGAAGAAACTCCAGTGACTAAATCTTTCTCAAAATGAACATATTTTCAGGAGAGAACAAGTGAGCATTCTAACCATATTATTCATGCCTTTATATCATGTGTGGTTGTCTGTTGAATATGAACTGCAAAAAACTTTCAGAAAAGTTTTTATCACCGTGTACTTATTATGATTCATGCCCAACAAAGTACCCATCATGTGTGCCCTGAAAATTATTATACAGCTGCCTCTTAATTTTGCTCAGGCCGAGCACTGAACGTCAAATCCCGATGATTTGTCATCACAAAGAATCGTGCTTATTGATTGGCTCCGGATGTTTACAAATGTACACTTCCTTTTTCAAAGTTAAGATATTTACCGCTAATTACATATTTTGGTGGGTAGGGTGTCATGCTATTTCCAATTGAAGTACACCCTGTTTTAATCCTACAGGCTACACATGGATGAGCCAGCTCAGCCAGTTGAAGGAAGTGTGTATACTGTATAGTGCATACATACGCACTATGCAGTGGCCATGGGAATATGCCTGAAATCAGAAGCCCAGAGCTAAGAGTTTCACTTGGGTATATTTGCTGTTGTCTATGCACAGAGTATTACCAATGAATCAACAACAAATGAAAAACATTGAATTGAACATGACATGTGTACCATCTCTTTGACCATTAAGTTTCAAAGGAATATCAATGTTTCTGTTTTAGGTTTCGATGATAATCGTAACCTTTGTAATCATGCATGCGTGTGTGTGCGTGTGTGTGTGTGTTTGTGACACTTAGCTTGTGCACACGATATCTCCAGGTAGGAACTATGAATACTCTTCATACTTGGTATGTAGGTTTGTCATATTGAGAGGAAGGAGCCTATTGTTTTTGGTGGAGGTCAAAGGTCATCAGGGGTCATCAGAGGTCAAATTGTGAAAACCTTGTGCACGCGATATCTCCAGATAGCAATTATGGATACTCTTTATACGTGGTATGTCGGTTTTTCATATTGAGAGAAAGAACCCTATTGTTTTTGGTGGAGGTCAAAGGTCATCAGGGGTCACCAGAGGTCATATAGTGAAAACCTTGTGCATGCGATATCTCCAGGTAGGAATGATGGATGGGCTTCATACTTGGGTATGTAGTTTTGTCATATTGAGTAGAAGAACCTTATTGTTTTTGGTGGAGGTCAAAGGTCATCTGGGGTGACCAGAGGTCATATAGTGAAAACCTTGTGCACACAATATCTCCAGATAGGAATGATGGATGGGCTTCATACTTGGTATATAGGTTTGTCATATTGAGATTAAGAACCTGTTGTTTTTGGTGGAGGTCAAAGGTCATCTTGGGTCATGAGAGGTCAAATAATGAAAACCCGGCACACAATATCTGAATGTTTGAATGATGGATACTTTCATTCTTAGTATGTATCTTTATCATTGTGAAAGGAAGAAGCATTTTGTTTCTAAACTTAAATATTTAAAGATCTTGGAGAAGACATTTTCAGACATTTGCGTGCACTGTACATTCCTACGTTGTAGGGGTATCTTATTGAGTACACAAAAATTTCATTGTTTTTGGTGAAGGTCAAAGTTTATTTGCAGTCAACAGGGTCGCAGAATGGAGTTCTTGTGAACATCTTATCTCAAGAAGGGAAGCAGATGTCATATTCAATATGTAGTTGTATCTCATTGAGCACAAGAACCAATTGGTCTTTAAATGGAGATAAAAGGTCATTCAATGTCAACAAGGGTCAAATTGTGAACATGTAGATATGATCTCAAGGAAGGAAGCTTGTACACATCTCATATTTCATAGCTTAATGTGACACATACTGATGCTATTATATCAGATTCAGAAAAAAATTCTCTTAAGCAGATCATCAAAACCACAATGCATTTCTGCATTCTGGTTTTTCTCATGCTCAAACTTTCGTCATGCTGAAAGTTACAGCCTGCCTAAATTTTGATCACAAAAAAAGCGGTTAGCGCCGATGAAAGGCATTAAAGGATTTCTTTTTAATGAGACAGTGAAGTGCTACTACTGTATTATGTGAAACTTGTAGATCAAACCACAAAACCAGCAATAAAATAATCAATGTGAAAGACCTGCACTGGTCTTTACCGGCCAGTGTCCCATGGTTAACTGCAATTGCGCTACAAAGGTTCTATCAGTAAACCACCCAGAGTGTAATGGTGCATGCCAGTTGCAGAATTCTGAGATGAAGTGCGTCAGAGTGTGACTCATTGAAAGTTGTTTGTCAAGTTTATTACAAAGGGTAGCATCGGCACCTGGCCACACCAGGTGTTTAGAAATCCGAGGCTTTCATAAGGGTAACCTATTTTTACGTTTGTGTGACAACCCCCTTGGTCCTTGATTATGGCTTCCCCTCCTGCAGACATTTGATGCAATATTTGCAATCAGTTTTGACCCAGGATTGGGACCCACAATTCTTTTGCCCCCTGTGCCAGTCATATATGTGTGCTAATCCAAGCTCAGTGGTCCACGATTCATTCTTGGCTGTAGAGCAGGCAGGAAAGACTTTGGGGACAATTGCCAATCCCTCTGAGGTGGCAGGGCCTTTGGAGACCTTAGTTCTCCTTAGACCTCCTACTTGGGTAGCAAAAAGTAAATTTCGGAAGTCCAAGCCTGAGTCGAGAAAGATTGGGTCAGTTTGCAAAGGGGAGTAAGAACAGTCCAGCAGCACTTAGCTCTGCGCTCTGGCATGTCGGAGACTGTGGGCAGTGCATCTTTTTTGAGAGTCAGCACTGCCCTAGCTCAGGGATCCAAGACTTTGGCAGTGGGATTGAGTTCTGTCCTTCAGGACTTTGAGCAGGCCGTGCAGAATCTCAACCTTCACCAGTCATCCACGGATGTGCCATGCCGCAGGATCCCAGGAAGACTGAGTGTTCTGGGAGTCGGTTCCAGGGAGCCGGCTCACAGAGATCGGGCTCCTCAGAGCAAGGATCCTGTGGGAACCCAGGATAAAGGTGGTAACCTGTCTCCAGGTTTTTGATGCTTTGACTGGGTCTAGTGTGGGCTCTTAGACTTTAGAATTGGAGAGGCAGGACTTGCAGAGGAGAAACAGTAGCATTCAGGATCAGATCCCACTTAGACCTGAGGGTGTAGCAGTGGACCCTGTGATTGTTCCCGGAGTCTGCTGCATTACGACTCCAAGTGTCTTAGTTTAGGCTTCGATTCTCTGGTGTCCAATTCGGACACATGGGCCCAGACCGCTTGGACACGCGCTATGTGTGTTCTGGTCGGTTTGTCTTTTGGGGTGTCCCAACTCAACTGACCTGAACTGGAAGGCCTAGTTCGCGAGTCCCCTGGGTTTGCGTAATTCTGGGAAGGTCATGAAACAACAAACCTACATCCTTCAACAAGTGATCAATGTAGTCCCCGGACACCACCATTCCATTCAGCTGAGGTCCCACTTACCCAAAGTGCAACTGCTGAGCCCCCATTTCCCAATTCTCTCAAACTAATCACTCCATGAATTCGAGGAAGAATTGGAGAAAATTTTTCTCCATGAATTTGAAATGGAGGAGCCAGCAGAGGAGACTGCACCTCCTGAGCATGCAGAGGAAGATCGTTATCCAAGGGGTACTGATCTCCAAGCTGGTCTTTGAGACTCTAGTCAGTATGGAGTCAGAACCTTTGCTTCCCTACCTGTCTGCCACAAACAAGGTGGTAGTCTTCTCTCTGAGTTCCCAGCTTTCTCTCAAGTAGCTGGAAACTCTGGAAGGCAAGCAATCCTGGTCTGCATTTTCTGCTCTTCAGGAATGTGCTCTAAGGGTTTTAGAGTTTAACAAGGAGACCCTGTTTAGACTGCCCTCATTTTGGACAAAGAAATAAGATAAGTACTATGGTATTGGAGAGCATTTGACTGATCAGCATTTCTAAGAACAAAATGAATTCCAAACCCTTTGGGATGTGATAAATTGTGGATTATCTATTGTTAAAACTAAAGCACTAAAATTAAAATAATCATGCAAGGAGTCACAGAGCTCATTAGGGTCTTGTATAGGTGAGCTACTGCATCATTGATTGCTCTCATTGTTTTCTTTCTTTTTTCTCATCAGGCAAAATCCATCAATCATTGATTGGATGTGAATTAGTCTGAAACATCTTATGTGTCTGTTCTCTTTGCTTGCAGATATTAATGAATGCAGTCCCTTTGCTGTTAGTCCATGTTCAACTCCAGATATTTGTGTAAACACTGTTGGCAATTACCGATGTGAATGTGGTACTGGTTACTCTGGTGCTCCATATAGTCGTGGACAGCAAAGAACATGCACAGGTAAATGAGCCAGCTAAAAGTTAAGAGGAACTTAATCAGAAAGGTGAGCATGCGACACTTGGAAGGACAGAAGAAGTGTCGCTTGAGGCACTACTTCAACCTAAATTTGCACACTGCACACAAAATAGTTTCACCTACCTTACATAGACTGCAAATTTTCACTTTCCCTTTGGCAAGTTACTGTATAATTGTGGAAAAAATTCAACTTAAAATAATAAACTTGTTGCTTAATGATATGATTTAAATGAATTCAAAAGAAGCAATTTCACACACCTGAGTGGTCCCCTAGCAACAGTCACCCAACTTAATGAGCAAAGCGCATTGGCGACCATAATCTTTGTATTGTGCAGTGAACATCAGTCGAAATGTGATTGCTCTTCAACTTCGTTCAATCAGCACACAATACAGTGATAATATCTTGGATGGAAGAGTTGATCTGTAGTAGGCTGACAATGTGTTTTCTGTATACAGTAAAACCCGGTTTATGCGAACACGTCGGGACCAGACGTTGTTCGGATAACGGAAAAGTTTGGATAAACGGGGTTTCATGTTTATCGTTAATTTGCTACCCCTTGTGAAACAGGGGCGTATTAATAAAGTGAAATTAACCATTTCTACGTTGTCTCTGTGTTATTTCTTTGGTTTCATATTAAAAAATAAATATTTGTTGAAAATTCAAAGTGTTTCGTGTGCTTTTCTTAGATTGAACTTCCAAGGAGGATAAATTGAATGAGGGTAATGAATGTCCGTCTGGGTTGCCATACTTTGCTCACCGTTAGGATAACACACCCCACACACCCCACACCTAACATTCAACCAAAAGCAACAGTAGCCTACATTTCCAAAAAAATGCAATAAAATAACGAATATGCATTTAAAATTTTACCTCTACAAACGGTATAAACACTTGCCAAAATGGAAAAGAGAGATGTATAGTGAGAAGCATGGCACTTAAAACCCCCGACAGTCTAACCGCTAGTACCACTACTTGCGAATTTAGGAGCGCTAGCTACAACATTGCGAGGCTGCGAGCGCGGTTACTTGCGTGGTACTGTTTGAAGGCTAGGCTTATCGAAATGCCAGAATCTCGGTAGTAGAAAAATAAAGTGCGCGACTTAATTTTTTAAACAGTGATTGGAATCGAACGTGGCAATTAAGGGATAATTCGCCCATATGTCTTGAGTACAGCTCATTTTATTTGTTTGAATCGTTTGTTGTATCACCTTAATTGGATATTCAGGAGATTTGAAAAGTTTGATCGACTTTATCAAAATGGCTTAATCGTTTCCGAAGTTTAACTAGGTTTTAGAAGCTTGCTCTCTTTCACAAGCTCTTTAAGTGTTAATAGAGCTATCAGTTCCCTTGCCACAATGCATGAATGAATTCAAAGATATTGCCGAAAGATGTTCGAAGACGGGATTTATTTGTTTTGAATTTCAAGCTTTAAAGCTTGTTAACTTTCTCATCTGGGGCCATCAGTTCACTTTATTCTCACCGTGACCTATAGCACCCATGCAGATTTAAGTCTGATTGACGTTCTTCCACACACGTATTAATTCCAATCATTGTATTGTTAGGTGTGAAAAAGAACAACTGTTGGGCAGCGCTTACACTTGCAACGGGCTTTGCCAGAAAAGCCTAAGTTTAGTACACTTCGATAGGCTATTGTCAGTATGGACTTAGTGATGCTATTGTGATCCTACGCCGACAACGAAGAAAGAAAACACACGGAGGATTAGCCGGGTATTTCTGAATCATGTATTCATCCTCCAGCTTGGCGGCTTACGTTCGTAGTAGAGATAAACATTAACAATAGCTGGTTTAACTGCAATAAAGATCTTCGAGGATCGAAAAAAGTTAAATAGAGAGGCAAAATGTCAAATCTGGGCTGAAATTTTACATTGCTTGTGTACGCGATGCCAGTCTTGCGAAACCGAACGGCCAGTTCGGATAAACGGGGTTTCGGATAAACGGGGTTCGGATAAGCGGGGTTTGACTGTACTTCACAATCACAAACAAAATGTTTTTTAAGCGTATATGGAGTTGATACATTTTTGGTTTCGATGATAATCGTAACCTTTGTAATCATGCATGGGTGTGTGTGTATGTATGTTTTTGATGCCCTACCTTGTAAACACGATATCTCCAGAAGGGAAGCTTGGACAGGTCTCATATTTGGTACGTAGGTGTACCACATTGAGTAGAAGAACCCTATTGTTTTTGGTGGAGTTCAAAGGTCATTTGGGGTCAACAGAGGTCAAATTGTGAAAACCTTGTAAACACGATATCTCAAGAAGGGAAGCTTGGAGAGATCTCATATTTGGTATGTAGGTATACCACATTGAGTAGATGAACCCTATTGTTTTTTGGTGGAGGTCAAAGGTCATTTGGGGTCAACAGGGGTCAAATTGTGAAAATCTTGTAAACACGATATCTCAAGGAGGGAAGCTTGGACAGATCTCATATTTGGTATGTAGGTATACCACATTGAGTAGAAGAACCCTATTGTTTTTTGGTGGCGGTCAACAGTCATTTGGGGTCAACACGGGTCAAATTGTGAAAACTTTGTAAATACACTGCGTCAATATACCTGGCATACATAGCATGGCATTGACACCTACACCAACGATACCAAACTTAACAGCTAACATGTATACCAAACATACCATGTACACTCAGAAAGGTGTATAACACTTAGCAAAAAGTAAAGCCGTGTGAAGGAAGCAATTGATACCTGCTCGCTCACTCAAGTAGTTGATCAGAGAGAACACAACTGAACTGCAAACATATTCTAACCTTCACACAATGGCTTGTGCTTTATTGCCCAATGGATGGTTGCAATATACATGCTATCGTTAGAGGTATGAAATTGGAATAGTCCGTGATTAGGGATTACAGAAAATTCCAAGACACACGCTTCAAGTTGTGTACACAAAAGCTGCACACCTTGCAGGGCACATCAAACACAAATTAGCATTTTAGTAGAAAGATAAAAAACTTGCTGAGAATGGAACATCAAAATAAGTAACAATGTTTGTAGGACATAAAAACAATCGAAAAAAATTCTCTTAAGCAGATCATCGAAACCACAATGCATTTCTGCATTCTGGTTTCTCTACCAATGTGGAGAATGCAAGTGAACTGTGCAAGATCTGTATCATCCTACAACAAATAGCTTTGCAACTACAAGTACGGTGCTTGTGCCGCAGCAGCTTCCTGCCTGTGCTTTGATCACAATATATAATAACATGTGGTTTTCTAAATGGTTACGTCCAAAAGGTCACGTCCAAATGGTTACGTCCAAAAGTAACTAGTAAATGCCACCATCCAAATATATGCCCCAAATGCTCAATTTACATTGAACCGTCACCAAAAAGCAAAGAAAATTACTCTTGTTTAAAAAAAACTCCCACACTTTTCTTCTCATGCTCATTATTTTTCAAAATATAAAAGCAACAAAATAAGTTTGAGAAATGCCTCCAGAAGACTTAAAGTACAGTAATATATGAGATTCTTTACTGTTCTATCAGTTAAACGTAACTATTTTACCAGATGTGAAATAACACTTTGAAAGTTGGACTTCAGCACGAGCCTAAAAATGTGTGACATAGAACCGACAAGTACCATTTTCCGTCTTTTGCACTCTTCCTGTTTCTGGCAAGGTCTTGGATGCAAAATCTCTTTCCTTCAGAGATTACAAATACCCTATGAATGTCTACATTCAGTAGACATGTCATACATTCAGTTGACACCGTAGGATACATCAGTAAGATACTAATATAAGTGCATGAAACTAGAGGAGCTGTTATTGTGATGGACAATTTAATTTTTGCTTATACTTTAAGACCCATCCTTCTGAGCAACGTCATTTAAGTCAACTAATTCTTAAACAAATATAACAAATATTGGTTGGTCAAAAAATCATTGCTTATCAAAAACGGGAGATGGTCATTCACTACCGCCTGAATCCATGTCCAATGTTCAACTTGATACGCAAGTGGAGCTCAGCAGCGATGCTTAGGTTTAGGCTTTTAGTTAAAAGTGACAAAAATTTATGGCATAGTTCCAAGCTAAATTTGAAGTTGAATTTCCTTAGTAAGGACCATAAGTCTAGGAAAAGGTCAAGATGGCACAGACAAGCAAGTATTCCTAATGACTGACCACTATAGTAGTAGGTAGTGAACACATAAAAGAAGGAGTGCAGAACAGATGCATATAGCCTTAATCTGCTACATAAGTAACTCTAAACCTTACTCTCATTAAAGTCATTTTCTTACAGAGTCAAATTTAAATTTAAATATTCTAGCCCTGGGCAAGCAGACATTTTTTGTCTAGAAAAATGACAAGGCATGGTGTCAGATCCTTCAACTGCTCTGCAAAATAAAAAAAAGGAACTGTTATGGCTTTGCTATCATGCAACGCATGCTGTGAAATGTGCCACACCATTTACAAACTTTTTCTAGTGTGTAGCATAAAGAAAAGTCTGAAATAATTGCTTTATATGTACCGCATATACTTTACCAAAATAGTTCAATTTCAACAGCCACATGTCACTTTACTACTCATGGTCTTTCAAATTTCAATCTGTAATGGTTGCGCTGTGACTTTGGAATTGTGATAAAGACACTCCAGGGACTAAATCTTTCTCAAAATGTACCTATTTTCATGAAAGAACAAGTAAGCATGCTAACCATATTATTCATGCTTTTGTATCATGTATGGTTGTCTGTTGAATATGACTTGAGAAAAAGTTTCAGAAAAGTTTTGATGACAGTGTACGTGTTATGATTCATGCCCCACAAAGTACACATCACGTGTGCCCTGAAAGTTATTTGGTTGCTGTCTCTTAATTTTGCTCACTACCAAGGATATAGCTATAGCTTTTTGTGAGTGGTGGTTATATTTTCTGAGGTGGTGGTTGTTGAAATTGCTTATCCTTATATTTTAGTATCATTTTGCTTTTATCTTGGACTAGAGTGATAGTCACACAAGTCCACAAGTGGTCGTCAGTAGTATGTATTTCTTTCTCTAGTAGTGGTCAGCAATTGTGAGTGCCGGCTAGAGCCGACCACTGCCGACCACCATAGCTACATCCTTGCTCACTGCTGAGCACTAAACGTCATATCCCCATGATTTGTCATCACAAAGAATTGTGCCTAATTGATTGGCTACAGGTGTTTACAAACAAAGACTATTTTTTTTAAAGTTTGGGGATTTCCTGCTAATTACATATTTTAGCAGGTAGGGTGTCATGCTATTGCCAATTGAAGTACCCCCTGTTTTAATCCTACAGGCCACACATAGATGAGCCAGCTCAGCCAGCTGAAAGAAAGTGCGTGTACTGTATAGTGCATGTACACACTATATGCAGTGGCAGTGGGTATATTCATGAAATCATAAGCCCAAAGCTAAGAGTTGGGTATATTTGCTGCTGTGTATGTACAGATTATCATCACTAAATCAACAAGAGGTCAAAAACATTGAATTTTAACAAAGATTTGTCATGGCCAGTACGGATATATTTTTGACAAGATGGGCACAACAGTGATATCATTTAAAGTCAACAACATTCACAACCATTTACGAATAGTGAGCTGTTTAGTGCGGATGATGAAACATACATTCGCTGAGGTGACTAGACTATTTGACATAGCTTTAGAAGATCATTCCAGTTCTTTTCATGAGACTTTTTGTATACATTTCAGATGTACCAAAATAACTGTAATATCATTTGTTTACATAACATGTGTACCATTTCTTGGAGCATTTAAGTTTTGAAGGAATATTGATGTTTTTGTTTTTTTTCTTCTCAAAATTTCAAATCACAAAAAACGTCAGTGCGGATGAGACCCATGAAAGGATTCCTTTCTAATGAGGCAGTAATGTACTACAACTATGTGAAACTTGTAGATGAAATCATAAAACCAACAATAAAGGGAATCAATGCATGTGAAACAGCTGCACTGATCTTTACATGCCAGTGCATGTCCCATTGTTAACTGCAATTGTGCTTCAAAGGTCCTATCACCAAACCACCCAGAATGAAATGGTGCATGCCAGTTGCAGAATTTAGAGATGAATTCATCCAAGTGTAACTCATTGAAAGTTGTTTGTCAGGTTTATTACAAAGGGTAACATGGGCACCCGACCATGCGGAATGTTTAGCAATCCAAGGCTTCCATAAGGGTAACCCAATTTTATGTTTGTGTGACAACCCCCTTTTTCCTTGATTATGGCTTCCCCTCCTGCAGACATTCGTTGCTGTATTTGCAACCAGTTTTGACCCAGGATTGGGACCCACAATTTGGACCCACAATTTGGTTGCCCCCTGTGCTACTCATGCATGCTAATCCAAGCTCAGTGGTCCATAATTCATTCTTGGCTGTAGAGCAGGCAGGAAAAGCTAAGGGGGTGATTGGATGAGGTGCCCAATTCCTCTGCAGTGGCAGGGCCTTTAGTAGAGACCTCATTCCCCCCTAGACCTCCCACTTGGGCAGCAAAAGGTAAATCGGGGAAATTCAAGTCTGATGGGAAGAAGATTGGGTCAGGGGAGTATGTACAGTTTAGCAGCAATTAAGTTTTGCACTCTGGCATGTCGGAGATTGTAGGCAGGAGTCCCCTTTGAGAGTCAGCACTGTCCTAGCAGAGGGATCCAAGACTTTGGCGGGGGGTTCAGGTTCCGTCCTTCAGGACTTCAAGCAGCCCCCCAGAATCTCAACCTTGACCAGGCGTCCACAGATGCGACACACCGCAGGAAACCAGGCAGACTGGGAGTTCCACGAGCTGGCTCCTGGAGCTGACTCGTGGATCCAGGATCCTGTGGAACCCAGGATAAAGGTGGTGTCTAATCTCCATGTTTGGGAGTCTCTGTTGGGATCTAGAGTATACTCCAAGGCTTTGTGATTGGAGGGACAGGACTTCCAGAGGAGAAACCGTAGCACTCAGTGGGGGATCCCACGCAGACCTGAGGGTGTAGCAGTGGACCCTGTGATTGTTCACGTTGTCTGCTACATTACCACTCCAGGTGTCTGAGTTCGGCTTCCGATTCTCTGGTGTCCAACTCGGATACAGGCATCTGGTCCACCGGGACATGCCATGTTATGCGTTCTGGTCAGTAACTCCTTTGCAATTTCCCAACTTAACCAACCCGAACTGGATGGCCCAGTTCGCGAGTCTTCTGGGTTTGTGTAGCGTCGGGAAGGCCAATGTCCCCGGATACAGTCATCCAACTCAGCTGAGGTCCCACTTTCCCAGAGTGCGACCACCTAGCCCCCACCTTCTCATTCTCTCAAGCTCATCTCTTGATGAATTCGAAGAGATGTAGGAGCCGTCAGAGGAGACTTCACCTCCCGAGAATGCAGAGGAAGATAGTTACCAAAGGGGTACTGATCTCCAAGCTGCTCTATGAGGTTCTAGGCAGTTTGGAGGCAGAACCTTTTGTTCCCTACTTGTCTGCTACAAACAAAGTGGTAGTCTCCTGCCTGAGTTCCCAGTCGATGAGCTTTGTCTCAAGTAGCTGGAAACTCTGTTAGGCAAGCAACCCGGATCTTCCTTTCCTGCTCTTCAAAAGCATGCTCTCAGAGTTCTAGAGTTTACCTGGGAGACACTGCTTAGACTGCCCTTCTCAGACAAGATGAGAACTTAAGACCCCCTCATGAGATCTAGGGCGAAGTCCCGGTGGAAATCTGTGAGGTTTTAGCATACTTGTGGGTGAAAAATTTCGGGTAATATACTTCAAATATGAAAACTTACTACCCCTTGTGCGGTGCAGATGTGGTCCCAGTCTTTTGGGGATCCAGGCGGTGAAGCCCCTGGAAGCTCTGAGGTTTAATATATCTCTGGGTGAAAAATTAAGTCTCATGGACTTCCTAGAACAGAAAAATAATGTAAAATTATGAATAAACAGGGAATAGACATAGACAAGTACGCATTTGTCAGGTCACGTCAGCTGAGAGGGGGTATCTGGAGGAATGCCCCCCTTGGTGCCACCACTGCTGAAAAGGTATAAAAACCCTTCTGTGTGTGCCTATGGGTACTCTTTTATCATTCATCGTGACAGTTTATGTATTATGCCTAGCCTACCTGTAAAATTTGTGATGCATGACTTGTGGGCCATTTTAAAAAGTACACCAGAGCCTAAATGCAAAATGACATACAGTACCAAGACTATATAATGTACACAAAATGAACATTTATCAAGACAACATCCTTGATAGCATGAAAATCACATAGGATATTGGTCAACATTGTGATAAAAACATCAACCTTTGGATCAGCATTGGAGAACCATATGGATTACCCCCTATACTCTGCTGCAGATAGCATCATCAAACCATTTTTGCATTCTGCTTGGTGTAATTTATTGATATCTCAAGGTCAGGAACTGTTCATGTGCCTTGAAGGTGGCATAGTTCATTCAAGGGCCTTTTTTAGTCAGTAATCTGTGATCTATTTCAATCAGTATTTAGGAAGATTCAAAGGTACACGGTTTAATGAAACTGATCACAATGATCAATAGCATGACTTGCCATTTAAGTATGAGTCGTACTTTTGTGAAATTCCGAGATATACATGTGAATAATATTTAGTCACAGATGCTGAAATATTTTTACTCTCTCACAGATATCAATGAATGTGACACTAACATGCATAGATGTGATTCAAGTACCTCTGATTGTTTGAACCAACAAGGATTTTATGCATGTGTTTGTAAGGATGTCTTCATTGGTACTCCATACATTCCACCAAGTCCACCAACGTGTGAAGGTAAGCTCATTCAGATTTAATCTCTCTTATGCAATACTGAAAGTAAGTTTTGGTGTCAAGGATATAAATTGAGCTTTATTATGGATTAGCATCTGTGTAATAGCTTTCACTGGTTATTCTTCTTTTTTTTTTGGTTTTAATATAATTGTCAATGTAGGTCAGCTTTGGGGTGTATTGTCTGTAACTTGTTTCCTTTTAAGTGTCACATTTCTGAGATTGGTTAACATGTTTTTTTATACACAGAAAATGGCTGAGAGGAAAGCCTTTGCCAAACAATAGGAGCTCGAAATGGGTCAATCTGCACTGCTGTGCATATCATACACATATCAATTATAGTAACTTTATTTTAGTATCACCATCACTAGCTCATGCCTACTACATGATCATCCCTCCACACCATGGAAAGTAATTCTATGAGCCTCATCACTCTTGTCAGTCCTTTATGAAGTAGAGGTTAATAGTTCAGTCAACTGACAGTTTTGTGCATCTCAGAAACTTAGTGTTTGATATACTGTACCTCAGTCAGAGACACTTGAAAAGTAGAACACTATAATTTATCATGTTGATCATGCTCTAACAATAAGGCATTCACACTAACTCTTCCCTTTTTGGTTCCTTGCATCAGCAAAGGAACCTATGCAGTCAGGTTGGCGTGTGTGTGCGTGTGTGTGCATCTGTGACACTTGTTTAGGACCGCTCTAACTCAATAGGGGAAAGTCAGATAAAAGTCAAACTTGGTATGTAGGTTTGCCATATTAAGAAATTGTGCCCTATCGTTTTTGGTGGAGGTCAAAGGTCATCTGGGCGAACTGGGGGCAAAAGTCTGTTTTGCTTGGGTACGCTGTAACTCAGTAGGGGAAAGTCAGATGAAAGTCAAACTTGGTATGTAGGTTTGCCATATGGAGAAGGTGTGCCCTGTTGTTTTTGGTGGAGGTCAAAGGTCATCTGGGGGAACTAGGGGCATAAGTCTGAAAACCTTTTTATGCTATGGATACTCATATGTTCCATCAGTCCCCCTCCAGTGCATCATGGAAGTACTGCTTGAGTTAGCAGTTTCTTGATCAAATGAGGAAGCAGCAATGTGCTGTTATGCAGTACTGTAGGTGGTCACACCAGACAAGTTTTGGCTGGATCAGTTTACCTCCTCGTGCGTAAGTGCTAATGTGTTCATTCATGTGTCTTTTCAATTAGTGAAGAGGGCAGAACACAGTGAAAGAAAATAAGTCAGTTGGTGTTCTTACCAGTTTAAACTACAGGTAGACCCCAGGAGTTCCCTCCAGGGCATGTTGTCAGATTGATGGACTTTAGAGGGGCATAGATGTGATAAGCCTTATTGCAATTTGCAGAGATCTACAGCTATTTGTGTTTTGTAAAATGAATGGGGTATTGCTGTATATTACAGTTCTAAATCAACATCTTCAATTCATTGCATTAAGTGAAATGACTTTTTTGATATTTATGAATTCAGGCATATCATTTTACAGTATGTGTATTTCAAGTACAAGGAACCATAGTGCCCATAGTCTGTTGTGAAATCATGCAAAATACTTCTTCTCTTACAGATTGCGTGTATTACACTGTTGATGGTCACATTAGTGCTATGGAAGTGGTTCCATGTGGATGCATGTTTGTCATGTTTGGGGTCCAATGTCTGAAATGGGCCATTTTATAAAAGCATGAAATATGTTTTTCTCTCTACAAATTTAATGTTACAAAAGTGAGAGTTCATGGTCAGAAATGGACCATATGGGCTATCATACAAAGTAATGCAATATGCTTCCTTTTACTTCATAATTTACATTATGTGCTCTCCATCTGTGCAAGGAACCACAGTGCCCTTGGGCTCTTGTTATGACCATGTCATTAGGTTGTACCCACAGTTTTCCATCATTGGTCCTTTTACAATTCACTATGAAATCATGAGATGACATGGAAAAATAGGAGAAAGGGTAACATAATGCCTTATAAATAGACTGTGTTCTGCAACAAGCGAAGCTGTGTTCTTTGCAAGTGCAATTGATTGAATTTTCAAATTTGTTTAACATTGCTTAGAGAAGTCATTCATGGCTAAGACCTCAAATGCAATTGGTAGATCAATAAACTTAGTTCCACATCTTCATTTTAACCCTTCCAATGCTGTAGAGACACAATAGCATGTTTGTCACAGGTCAAATTGCTACTCCAGAAATTAAATTTCTATTAATTGTTTATGACACTCCTGGTTTTACTTAAATGGATTTGATCTTGCAATCCTAACATATGGTAATGTCTTCTGTGTGAACTAGACTTAATTATAAGTATTTCCTCTGATCATGTTTTTCTTTTGTTTTTTTGTTTTTTGGCAGTGTGCATGTATATTTTTCAAAATGCCTACAGTTAAAAAGCAACAATGGGCAATGTTCAGCATTCACTACATTCTTCAATATATCTCTCTTACAGCTGATATCTCACCACCTGTGATTGTAAACTGTCCGAGTGATCAGTTTGTAACTGTACCTTTTGGTATTACAATGTCTACTTCCGTTTGGACTGAACCCACTGCTACTGATGACTCTGGTGGTGCACTCTTGTTGTCCAGGTTACATTCTCCTGGTTCATCCTTCCCAGTTGGTGCAACGACTGTGACTTACACATTTGGAGATCCAGCAGGAAACCAGGCAGAATGTACCTTCGATGTTATTGTACAAGAAGGTAATCATTGTGATATCACAATTTAAATAACATGCTCTAATATGGAGTTTGAGACAGTCTGTACATGAGCAACTAGCTGCCTGTAATATCCTCAAAAATAATTTTCTGTGGATTTTGTGAAATAAAAACTTTATGTGGTAATATGATAGTATGTATGTACATATATGAATATGTGACTGAGTGTTTGTTTATACACTCTCTGTATACTTAACCGTTTTGTATTGTCATAATTGTGTAATGTATCACTTTAATGTTTGAAGGTACATCATCATGTGTGAATCCAGAAGTCTCAGTTCAAATCATTGTTTGATATTTACTAATATACATTATACCTGCTACTCAAAAAGTCATTTCTGCTTTCCAAACCATGAAAAGTAGTTGCGCAAACTACAATTTTGCAACATTTGTTTAACATTAGTGGTGCACCATTCATTTTTCCCTTGAAGATAAAAATGGGCAAAACTTGAACAGACTTGTAGAATCCGAATTTTCATTGGCTAAATCTAGTGTGGCACTTGCTGATCAATGCTAAACAGTAACCATTGTATTTGATGTGAGCTACTGGATTAATTTGCTATATTAGAAAGATACTTAATTAATATGCATGTAATATCCTTTCAAATGCACATTTTTGTGTTCCCTCATATTGTATGAACGATTTGCCATGGTTACCTATTTTTGGTTTTGATGATAATAGTAACCTTTGTAATCATGGGGACAGGTGTGTGCGCGTGCATGGGTGCGTGTGTGTGTGAGCGTGCCTTTGTTTTCGGGTGGGATCTAGGACCGTAACAATAGATTTTAGGTCCTCTGTAGAAAATTCAATAGATTTCTCCGGTCCTCTCAAGATTAACAATAGACAGTCTTTTGTTAAGGTTTGGGTTAAGGAAGAAAAAACCAAAGAAAGCACAATGAGGTCCTCGTAATGAATGGAAAACAAAGCTGGGTGTGTGTGCGTGTGTATTTGATACTTTACTTGTAAACACGATATCTCAAGAAGTGTAACAATGACTAATCTAATACTTGGTGTGTGGGTTGTTCATACTGAGTAGATGATCTCTATTGTTTTTGGTCAAGGTCAAAAGTCATTTGAGGTCACCAGAGGTCAGAATACGAAAACCTTGTAAACACGATATCTCAAAAACGATAACTGTGACTGATGTCATACTTCGTGTGTGGGTTGTTCGTATTAAGTAGATGATCCCTATTGTTTTTTGTTGAGGTCAAAGGTCATTTGTGGTCACCAGAGGTCAAACTGTAAAAACGTTGTAAACACAATATCTCCAGAAGGGTAACCATGACTGATGTCATACTTGGTGTGTGGGTTAGTCATATAAAGTGGATAATCTCTATCATTTTTGGTCAAGGTTAAATGTCATTTGAGGTCACCAGAGGTCAAACTGTAAAAACCTTGTAAACACAGTATGTCCAAAAGGGTAACCATAACTGGTGAAATACTTAATGTGTGGGTTGGTAATAATGAGCAGAAGGTCCCTTTTGTTTTTGGTCGATGTCAAAGGTCATTTGCGGTCACCAGAGGTCAAACTGTAAACACCTTGGAAACACAATAATCTCCAGAAGGATAAGTGTGACTGATGTCATACTTGGTGTGTTGCAAGGAATCACAAAGCCTTTTGGCTTTCTGATTTAGATTTATCAGCAACTTATTTTCCAGCAACTCCCTGTCAAGATGAACAAAGCACTTTGTTTTATCACCTTTTTTTAAGGGAACTACCCTTAAGGAGGGAAATATTTGTCAAATTGCATTTGCATGCATTTAACCACACTTTGGTGTCAGGAACTTTCTTTCCACTTTAAGCTGTCTTGGAGATATATCCTTCATTACTGCAATTTTCATATGTGTTTAACATTCTTGTGTTCTGTTTTTGTTTTGATATGGTCCCTTTCCTTCTCCATTGGTCACTTTTGTTTAGAGTGATTGTGTGTTTAGAAAAAAGGAGATGTAAGCAAGAAATCCAAAAGTCCTTTGACTTTGTGGTTGTTCCTGTTGTTTTAAGAGAAGGTGAAAGGTCATTTTGGGTCAAGAGCTTGTTAATATAGTGTTTCCAAGAAGAATAAACTGCAACTGATTTCATACTTGTCATGTGGGTAATTCATGTTTGTTATAACATAGCCACATGGCAAGGAATCACTAAGCTTTTTGGCTATCTTGTTCTATTAATTCTTAAAAGTTAAATGCAAATCAATTAGTCAAGTGACTGTTAATGTTGAATTGTAGCATTTATACATTTGTCCGCATGTGTTTTACTTCATAATTGTCATGTTCGAGTTCCTCAAATTAAGGGGATGAACTATATGTCATTAAGATAGTTCAAATGTCATCAAGGATCACAATAGATGTCAAATTACTAAAACTAAGATATCTTGTTTATATGGGGTTCCATATTTGGCATGTAGGTGACATACTTGGGTTCATGAAATAACCCTTCTGTTTCGTATTTCAATCATTATTTGGATCATCGTGAGGGATGAAACCTTTCAATCATTGTTGTAGTGATATGCAAGGGAAGCAAGGGAAGATGGTATGTGTGATATTTATGTAGATATACTACTTCACTCTTGTTGCCAAGGCCACAGATAATTGGGATCAGAAGGAGTCAAGTTGCAACATTTGAAGATAGCTATAATACCCCATTTTTTAGACATATATCAAGTATGTGCCACACTTACTGAAAGTAGTCCATCGCTTTTGTGGGGTCAAAGGACAGTGGAGTTATGAGGCATCATTGACAATTTTTTTCCAATATTTTTCAAGATAAAAAGTACATGCTGATTTATCTTATTGAATACAGAAAGCCGACTATGGCCATTGCAAGTACGCAATTAGTCGGCCTGTGGGTATGCAAAAGTACAGTACACTTTGGCAATTTGTGTATTTTCTTTGTTACAGATTGTACTGTTCTTGAAACAATGCAATGTGATGTCAATATGTGTTCATGTAATGATGAAAGAACCTGTCATTCACAGACTGGTAGATGTGAGGCATCCTGTAATATTTTTGAATGTCCAGCAGGTAAGTAGACCTACAACTTGAAGGTGACACTCTCTGGAATTTTAATTGTTTTACTTATGACATGGAATGTTTCCATTACAATGCTAGTCAATGAAAGCATGTACAAGCAATGCAACAATAGTAATGTACTTGTAAAATTTTGTTGTTTACGAATGCCTGTCATTTGTGTTATTAAATCAGGTGAGAATGGAAAAATGGGCACATCTTACATGAAGACCTCTAGGTGTGTAGACCCTTCACACGGAGCTCAACAAGAATTCCAAGTTAAATGTATCCCATTCACACACACTCTTAACAATTAAGCCACCAAATCTAAGGGACATTTATGCATACAAATACATCACATTAGGCTTTTATGTGATCTTGTTGTTCTGTTCATGAGCTATATTGTAGTCGGTGCTTTTACACCCACAGTGGTACAGTATTCTCCACAGATTTTTAAGAGAGGCAGCTACCACATGTGGAGTGCATATGTGATCTCAGAGAGAATAGGTGCATGTAGTCTATTACTTTATGGTAAACAAGTGAGATATGAATGAATATGAAAATAACAAACAAATATCCAATAGTGACTTCTTGGGAAGTGAATGCAGCAACACAATGGATTTGATCCCATAAACCATGTTCATAGAGTCAATTAATTAGTCACCCATCACCTTTTAGTGTACCT
Source organism: Stichopus chloronotus (assembly GCA_021234535.1). NCBI lineage: Eukaryota > Metazoa > Echinodermata > Holothuroidea > Aspidochirotida > Stichopodidae > Stichopus > Stichopus chloronotus. The sequence goes on along the minus strand of CM037839.1, from coordinate 13,848,160 downwards.
GGTGGTAAATCAGACAGAACTCACAAGAACTCTTCCCTAGCTGTAACCACTCCTTAATCTGAGTGTCATTGGCAATAACAATCATGTAACTTATTGATCTTACTGATTGTAGTATTCTGAAAGAAATACTGTACAGTACATATGCTTTATACTGTGAAGCTGGTTTGTCCATGAAACACTGTTCATCCCCCCGACCAGATGTTCTTCATGTTGTAGCCATAGAAGAGACTATAAGATAAAAGTAACACACAATTAAAGTGGTTGATCACTGAAGAAAGTTGAATTTCATAAAAATTCAGAATACTTCTTTCTGTTTATTGGTATAATTCTCATCTCAATAGCATGCTCCGAAGTTAATTATGAAGGTTTAAATAAAATTCTATTTCAAAATGGTACATTGCATCATGAAAACTTTGTAACATCATCCAGGTACAACTACTTGAATATCTTTTGTATTTCTTCACAATCGTGGCTGTCCTATAAGAGACATTACAATATTGTTACGGGAATAGCCCTTACACAGTTATGATGCCTAGTATACTAATGTAGATTGTCTTCACCTGTGTGTTATGCATGAATCATTCTATACAGCTTCTGCCTAGTCAAGTGTGTGTAAGATGCTAGGCATATGTACTTCGTGAGGTCAATTTGCCTCATGAGGTCAATTTGCCTCATGAGGTCAATTTACCTCGTGAGGTCAATTTACCTCGTGAGGACAATTTACCTCGTGAGGTCAATGCAGCTCGTGAGGTATATAAATATGTGTAAAGAATAATAAGAACGGCAGTATATAAAAGGAGTCCGCAGAAGTAAGTTGGTCAGTGAGAGGAGAGTCCGCAGAAGTAAGTTGGTCAGTCAACAGAGGCAGAGCTTGAGAAAGACCTCTGTTTGTACAGTGTAAATATAACGTTGTAGAGCTAGAACATGAATAAAAGTAGCGAAGTCAGAAACAATCTGCTGGTAGTCCTGGTCTCATTTCAAATTCCTGATCGTCTCGGCGAACGTTACAACTGGTGGCAGCGGTGGGATACATCCCACTAGTGAACAAAACATCGACAAGAACCAAGCAAGATGTGGAACAATTCAGCTGCAAGCGAATGGCTACTTTTAGACGAATATCTTTCACCACTGGGATCTACATCATCCAATCCGTTCCAAGGCGATAACACACAGGAAGCAGGTCCACAAAGTACCAACCCCTTTCCAGCTGCAGAAATATACCCACAGGACTATGATTTCCTCGGGGAGATCAATCAGAATGGGCCAGTCACACGCCAAGCTGAAGGAGCAAATTAAAGATCCAGTAAACAAGTCCAACCACCCGCCAAATAACAACAGGAGTAACAGTGCCCCAAATTATCATGCTTCAAGACGATATTTCAGCTGTGGTACATTGGTGCATATAGCCCGAAATTGCCCAAGGAAAGAAGATAAAAATCAGATACCAATCACCCTTCTCAGCCCCAGCCCCAACCTCAGTCTAACACTGATGCAGATTCCAAGGTCCAGGAAAACTCCACCCTGTCGAGTTTGAGGGCCTGAAACCATCAGGAAGACAGCAGGGCCCCTCTGTAAAGTCGGCAAAAAGTGGAATAAGCAGCAGAGAGATAAACAGTTAAGCGCTATGTCAAGAATGTTGCAATTAATTTTGTTGTGGACACTGGTTCAGACATCACAATTATGAGGTCGGATATCTACAACAAAATTCCTTAAGACTTCAGACCAGAATTACAGGAGCCTTCAGCAACTGTAGCAGCAGCTAATGGACAAACCCTAACGTGTATGGGCTGTGGAAACTTCTCTTTAAGTATTGGGGGCAGGCAGATTGAGTATGAAGTTTGGGTGGCTGAGACTGAAGCAGAAGGAATCTTGAGAACAGACCTACTTGGAGACTACGATTGCCAGATAGATGTAAGAAAGGGGGAAGTGACGTTTAGGGAGCTAATGGGGGCTAGCCAGGAAATAGATGAGCACTCCTGTCTCAGAGTCAAGTCAGCAGACAACGTTGCGGTGCCCTCTAATAGTGAAGCAATTGTAGCAGTTGTGTTGATAAAGAGGTCACATGGCTCAGCCATGGTAGAGATGTTGCCAAGCTTGCCACAAAAGTATGAGGTGCTGGCCGCCAGAGCTGTGGTAGATGCTTCAAAGACAGTCATTCCAATCAGAGTATTCAATTTGTCAAATACCCCAACAACACTTTACAAGGGAACCATCCTTGCAACATGTGAACCATGCAATAGACAAAGTATCCTGCCAAACAATCAGTGTTAATAAAATTAATGGTAGAAATCAGGGAACAGCCAAGGAAACAGAAACGAGAGCTGGCCTCGATACTGACCCTCTGGATTTACTGGAAAGAAGTACTAACAACCTAAAAAATTCTGAGGTACTGAAATCAAGTTCTCAGGGAGCAGCATACTGAAAGGAGAGCAATCTATCTTTAAACCCTGCTGTCAGCTTATCCAGTGTGCTTAAACTTCCTACTCAACCATGTACCTTCCAGTGGAGGTGAGATGTCTACCTGGCTATGTGGCATGGTGAAGGCCCTTGGGCAAGGTCATACGCTGCCACATAGTCGCCTGGATTTGCCCACCGAACCCAATGTAGCTGAACCAACCCAACTAGCAATGGAAGGAGGTGACCGGGGACAGCCTGGTACTACTCCACGATTAATTATGTGAATGCTAGTGTTAGTGGGTTCTGTATAAAAATAGTTGGCAGAAGTAGAAAAAGTGGACTCTCGTCATCCAATTAATATTCGCAGCAAGATGGATCAGCTGATACTTTTTACCATTTTCTCTAAGATGTAAGAACATTTTAACGTGATGGTCTGAGATTTTATTGTGAAGTGTTTTGCCTAGTGGGGGCATGGATTCTATCAGCTCCCATTGCCTGTTTTCTTTTGGACTCTGTTCAGCCCACTGTCATCGACTCTCACAAATGTGGCTTAACTTTACATGTAAATTGCTATACAGAAGAATGTCATAAGTATACAGTTCGCTTCTCCTATTTTATCTACTGAAATTCTGAAGAGCAAACAAGCTGTTACAAGGATGTTATTTGGAAAAGAAGTGGTTAATTTTTCCTCTCCCTAAAAAAAAAAAAGGGGGGGCTAATTTGGAGCAAGTGTTTCGGTGTGCAAAGTGGCAACTCATTTTTCATTACTTTTGACTGTTTGATTGGATGGTACCTACACAGGTGACAGGTAATTGACTTACCCTTCTGGTCCAAGTTAGAAACACTAAAGCCCTTACAAATTTAGTGTGTGTAAGTGTTCACCGAATAAGGAAAGAAGTTCTGTTATTTTAGGCATCTGTGTAGGAGTAAAAGATCTCTCGTGGAGACACACTGTACATAGTGTAATTTATACTTTCTTGGTTTGAGTGTTATAATCTAGGGTGTTCAACATGTTCGTTTGTACGATCTTGGGTCGAGCTCTGTAAAGGAGGGGGCAGTGTTACGGGAATAGCCCTTACACAGTTATGATGCCTAGTATACTAATGTAAATTGTCTTCACCTGTGTTATGCATGAATCATTCTATACAGCTTCTGCCTAGTCAAGTGTGTGTAAGATACTAGGCATATGTACGTTGTGAGGTCAATTTGCCTCATGAGGTCAGTTTACCTCGTGAGGACAATTTACCTCGTGAGGTCAATTAACCTCGTGAGGACAATTTACCTCGTGAGGTCAATTTACCTCGTGAGGACAATTTACCTCGTGAGGTCAATGCAGCTCGTGAGGTATATAAATATGTGTAAAGAATAATAAGAACGGCAGTATATAAAAGGAGTCCGCAGAAGTAAGTTGGTCAGTCAACAGAGGCAGAGCTTGAGAAAGACCTCTGTTTGTACAGTGTAAATATAACGTTGTAGAGCTAGAACATGAATAAAAGTAGCGAAGTCAGAAACAATCTGCTGGTAGTCCTGGTCTCATTTCAAATTCCTGATCATCTCGGCGAACGTTACAATATTTTAAGAGATCTATGTGACCTGAATTTCTACTGTATCTTGAGATTAATGTACAATATGCACAATCAACAATTTTCATTAGCGTCAGATTTCAAGGTTAAGTGAGAGCTTCAATTTCATTTGTCATGGATATTGGCATGGAGTTTAAAATGCCTGCAGTGAAAAAGTATTTACTTTCATTTTAAAAAATTGCAATTGTCATTGAAATATTCCCATAACTATGAAAGTTCTTGAAGGAATAGACTTTCTTACAAGTTGCTTCAGAATTTGCTTGACTTCGTTATGAAGTAAGATGTCGATTCCTTTGCAGAAACATTGCTATTTGTTTTATTTAAGAAACTGCTGTAGCCTGACCAGATAGTCTTGGTCATCACATATGTCTCCAAATGCTGAATTTCATCCTATCGTCCTTATTGTTTACATTAGTGACACTTCATAATTTTAATAATGTCTCCACTTGCTTCTTTGCACTAACTGATTTCCACCACACAGACCGAATTCATAGCATGACCAACTTTCTTGTTCTCTGCATACATGACTCCTTGCAACCCACATGTGAAATAAGCCATAACATTCAACTTATACAGAATTTTAGGTGAGAGAATAACATCAAACTCTGCACCCCTTTCCAATGTTGCACCATAGGAGTGAATGTACACTTTGAACAGTAATCCTGTAGCCAACATTGAACCGGGGAGTGGGGTGTCCCAGGGTATTTTGTCCAAGATTGCAGCATGACTTCATTGCACTACCTCAAACCCTAAATACCCTTTTGCATTAATTATATACTGGCTATACTGTCATGCAAAGAATGCTAATAAATATGTACCCAAGCAGACAAGGGATGGAACAGAGGTTGCTGTAAGTTTCAATTAGAATATAATTACTCGTTCGTACTTTAGGTTCAGACAGATTCAATTAACAATGTGCAAGTTTGATTCAGCTAAAATGATTTGGGTGTTCAATTAGTTAGGACTTAACTAACAATTAGACTTAATAATATGTTGGTAAGTGGTAACAGCTTGAACCTCCAGACTTCAGATTGGAGACCTAGGCGACCACAACACTGGAATGGTTTGATACAATGTTGGGGAGAATAGGATTAGTGATTAATTTTGGCCGATCATTGATCGTGACGATATTCAATAAACAGAGTCCCAGAGTATAGGATTGTCAAGAGCGACAACTGGACTGAGTGTAGGCTGCAATATTAATAGCTGGCTGGCTTTGGCAATGAGTAATTAATAGGCATTGAATACTGTGTGGGCCAATAACTTCACTACACAGTTGACTTGTATAGTAAATGCAGAAATTTAAAGGAACTGCATGATATCTTCAGAGATGGAAGCCTGGTATGGAAATTCTGCTTCAGAATGCTCTCAATCAGCAAGTCTATATATACAAAAAGTTACTCGAACTTTCCACACCAGAATGTTCCAGAAAGAGCTGGTACTGAATGGCATAATACAGTAATAGTAGAGCAACTCCAGAACCTTCCACCACGTATGTAGAGAGCTGCAGGTGCTGAAGGACATAATACCAGATATACAAGAGAGCAAAGTTCCAGAAACTTCCAACACATAGGTATTTATGGTATTTGGAATGTTCTAGCAGTTATGTCATGCCGTTACTCGTACGTTAAAATGGGATTCACTTCAACCTCACTCTTCTTTTGTTCTGCTGAGGCTCAACTTGTTGCAAATTTTCATCTCCTTGGGTCAGTTTTATCACCTCATGCTGTGATGATACACATGGTAAATTAAACATCTTTCTCCTTAAGTAATTCAGGTCCGTCAATCCAATGTCTAGGCTTTCTTGAACTGCCTGACAAGGGGTATTAGGTGTCATGTCCATAGGTGATACATGTGTCATAGGGCATGAAAGAGGGTCTGTTGAACACTTGAGCACTGTTGCAACGTCATGTGAAGTTAGACCCCAGTGTGTACAGCAGAGCATTCAAACCTTTGTAGAGCAATCACTACATCATTGGTGGAGGTTCAAGACAGTACCTTAAGTGATGAAATCAAATACAAGGAATTGCACTAACACTACCACTGAATAGATTGAATTTATAGTGTAAGCAATCTTCATTATCACAAAATTTCTTCACTCCCTATGTGAAATAAGCCCTAACATCCTACTGTACATGAGTTGGATACATTAACTAGTAATTAATTTTTTTTTCTGCCTGTAGCACCCTGACTGAGTACCACTTTATAGACTTAATTCACAGCGTGAATAATCTTGGTGGTCACATGCATGTCTCCTGCCCAAATGTGGAATATTTTAACCTCTTACATCATCAATGTTTACCTACACATTGATTGTTAACTTACAGTTAATTTTATCCCTACCCCTCCCTTTGCACCAACCGATAGCCAATTTGAAGACTGAATTCCTAGAGTCACTACTTTCGGTCGTCGCATACTTTCTCTACCCTAAACGTGGAATACTGTATGGTATATCACGTACATTATCTGCATGTATTAGTTAAAACTAATAGTTAATTTCACCCCTACCCATTTTTTTGAAGTAAATGATTACCACTATGTACACTTAATTCATAGCATGACCAATTTTGGTTGTCATATGTCGTCTCCAGCCCAAATGTGGAATCGTTGACATCTTTACTATACCAAAACTGCATTTGTAATATGTGAGATGAGATATCTCTGATGCTGTTGTGCCTCAATAGTTGGGAGTTATTGTGCCTCTCAGTTGACATAGCAGCAGTTGCCATGGTAGCATGTATGGTTAATTTTTGATACATGGGGGACTAACCTGGTATGGTATCTAAAGTGGCCTGGACCACCCACTTACTGGTATAACTACCAAAAAATGTGTTTTTTTGTTTATGTATATATGTGTGAAACAAAATTCGATTCAGAAGTTTGCGTCTGCAACTCCTCCATCCTGCAAAGCCAATGAAGGTCAAAGTTGGCAGTTAGGTGACACATGGTCTGAAGTTTTGTCTAACATCAAAATGTAAAGTCCAAGATCAAATATGTAATAGTCATATTTTTGCTGTACCTTTAAAAGAAAGAAGGCTATTTTCATGGTACCTTTAAAAAATGATAATCATAATTTTTGCTGTTCCCTTTAATCCAAAAGACTGTTTTTATGGGACCTTCAGAAATGTCACCCCTATGCAAGATTTTATCTGATTTTATCTTATGGGAACTGATAAAATGAGTTTTGCAAAGTTGAAGTGGGCGTGTTACTGCGATGATCGAATCGTAGAACACGACAACTTCAATTTGTCTGCGATTGCTAAACTGTGCAGCTGGTGAAAGTTTTACCCATCAGAAGTCTGGTGGCATCCTTCCCCATGGAGCTCTACTTCCGGTTACATTTATTGGACACGAGTGTCCTCTCTTCCCTTCTCAAGAGTCGTTGGTGAGAACATAGCATTGACATGTATGTAAAACCACACCAGTGAAGCATCTCTAGGCTTACTTGCTTCCATGATTTAGAGAAGTTACAGTTACCATAGACATTTGTCATTGATTCATACTCCTCTAGTGGTGGATTTTTGCCATTGCTGTTACGATAGGTTGTAGAAGTTAAGAATGTAGGAGGATATTTTCTGTTCCTGTGAATACTGTACATCTGGCCCAATCAATTCTGAATTGACACCAAAAAAGTCTCAAGCCAAAAACATTCATTGATTGCATGTCAGAACAGTCAGCGATCTATTTGACCCATGTAATATCAGAAAAATTGTTTGGGGTTTTAGTAAGTGTGAAGTACATGTTTTATCCCTAGCCACATGTTGCATGGAATCTTGAAGTTTCATTCACTAAATAGCCTTAAGTTACAGTTTTGAGCAGATGTTACAGTACATGTGTTAGGCTACACCAAAACAATTTACTGCTTGTCAAGAGCATCATATTTTGGTCCATTTTGAAGTTGATATGTGGGAATTAATGGTTCATACCAAGGAAAATAATTGTTTACTGTTTTTAAATGGTACCAATTCGGATAACTAGAGGCCACACCAGGGATACCTGGTAATTTTTGAAAGTATCTGGTCGTTGTTATTGACAAGCTGGGGATTAGTTTAGTTGGGAGAGCACCTCGATCACTGTCAGTAAAGAAGTCAGAGATTAGAGTCCACAGGGGTGGAGGGTTAGCTTGGTGTTTAGAGTGTCCAGTTTGCAATCACTAGGTCCCCAGATCAAATCCTGATGAAACCACCTCCGGGGACTCAAAATTACTTTCAGTAAAGCTGTTTACAGTACGTGGTGCGGAGGGGGTTGTTAGTGATTTCAATTTGAAACTGTCAATCTCTGGTGATTCTCATTGATTTTGGTGGAAGTCAAATTTCATTTGAGGTCACCAGAGAGAGATCAAACATTGAGCACATATAAAACTGCTTACTACACTCAGTGGTCAAAACAGGCATGCTCCCGCTAGAATGATAATTTGTTTGAATTTCAAAATTGGCATGTATATGTTTCACTGTGTTCTTCAGGAATATTGCCAAAGAATCCTTATTTGTTAATTAATATTTAATTTCACCCTTACCATCCTCTTACTCTGATTTTTACTTCATAGACTGAATTCTTGTTGGTCTCACACATTCAGAATATTCTTTGGGTACTATATCCTCTCCCTGTTAGCTGCGTATAATGTATCTGAGCACCAAATTCTACACTACCACCACTCCTCCCTTTTCATGACTTACTATGCCTAGACTGAATTCATGTAGTAACATCACAACAGAACTTGATCCTTGATTGCACACAATAGAAGCCAGGTTTAAGAGCACATAAGGCACATAGATATCACATCCCTGGTGTAATCCTCAGAATAGCTGTGACCAAGACTCTCTTTACCATTATGAACTTAGCATTGGCAATCTCTTGATCTGTTGATAGATAAAAGAACTACAATTTCTCACATTTTCAATAACAGCAGAGGTAGAGGCATGTCTAATGAGGAGAATTAGATGTTTTGGCATGCAACAAGTTTCTTCACGCATTCCACAAACTAAACACTATCAGCTCAGTGAGTCTCTTAAACAGTCAACTTTGTTTCTTACTTTGTTTCTTAAATTTTATTGTTTCATTGTTTTTTGTGTTTGTTTGTTTGTTTGCTTGTAATACAAAAGTCCACAACATATTTATTTTGCAGTCATCTCAAGTCAACCTTTATTTCAAGTAAACCCTCAGTCATCACTTGAGGTCAGCTGTATCTTAGAAGGAACAACCACTGTTGTTACAAGACTTGACATCAGACTGTCAAGATCAGAGATATCAGTAGATAACAGAGGAATTGGCTTGGGACCGCCAGTGATCACTTGTAACAGGAGAGAGAGGACCTTCTCAGTGAGCAATGTGTCTGAAGAGGATCAGTTCTTCTGTATTTTGACACAGCTTCATATATTGTCAGCTATCAATGTCACTGGTTTTTTGCACAGTAAGTTGTGTTAAGTGTATTCATAATCATTTAATGCAATTGCATCTGGTATTCATCTTTCCATCTTAAGTTTCCAGCTTTTAACCTCTAGTTCATTGGGAGTCATGCTAATGGTGACAAAGTATCTGCCTGCAGTACATAAAGCCTCATATCTTCTTTGCTAATTAATTTTGGAAGGCAACCGTACACAGAAGAAGGCAATTGAATTTCATATCCCAAACATCCACCTGAAAAGATTGTTGTAATTAAGAAAAATTAGTGTCACACCTGAGAAAAGATGGATTGATCTAGGTTGTCCTTGTGGCAAAGATGATTCAATATTAGTGTTGAAGTTCCTAATTAGAAAGGTATCACTTATGATGTTTAAGATGTGCAGCAGTTCAAAGCAACTGCCGTCCTCACTGTGTAGATCTGCTATGGGAATTTAATGACGACAATCAGCGTTACTGTTATATACTTTTTATGATCTATTCTATTTGATATAACACTGTAGAGTTGCCATATATCAGAGATGAGCCAACTGAGGTAACCAGGTCTACTACCTCAATCACCATTTCATGGACGCCCTGGGATCCAGCTATTGACGTTGGTGATCCTCCTGTGGTTGCTTACATTCCATACTACAGGATGGATCCATCTCAGGATTGGAACAATGGATCAGTGATCCCAGCTGATTTGTCATTGGAATTTACAGCATCTAACCTAGCTTTAGATAGAAACTATACATTCAGTATAGCAACAGTCAGAGAAGGGGAAGGTGGAGAGGGACCCAGAGGTCCACCAATAACTATCAAGACACTCTGTACTGGTAAGTTTGTTGTGAGGAATATACAGTTAGTGCCAAATCCGAGTTTGATTCAAACATACCATAACACATGGCATCTATCATCTCACTGGCAGTTGCAACAGTGGATGATAAACATCATCAGTGGTCAGGTACAGTATGAACACATTGAAACAGCCTGATGTTGAAACTGGCAAATTATCTGGGCAGATTATCACCCAGGTATCAAGCAGGCATGATTGTTCAAATATTTTGACATGAGGAAATGATCCCCAGTATATATTTCAGAGAGTTTAAAAATTCAATGTCAACATACTGTAAGTCAAAGACAAAAACATGATCCTTAAAGCTGCAAAAGTAAATGAACTAAGTTAACTTGGTATAAAAGATTGCCCATGGTCAATAGATACTACTGTGCATTTTTCATGGCATTTAGGTCAAAGGTGATTTGAGACACATGTGAAAGTCTGAAAAAGTTGTTTGAACAACATAGTGAAGTGAATTTCTTTAAGGGTGAAGTATGTGTAGATAGCCCACAGTGAGTGCATTGGGCTACAGTAACAAATTTTTAAACTGAAAACATTGATATTATTTCTGCAGTCCTACTAGCTAAAGGGTAGGACATATGACAGGTCAGTGTATCGATGTAACATTGCCCTATTTATATGCAAGACCTGTCTGTAGATTCAATGTGCTGCCTGAGGAACGTAACATATTGTTTTCCTCAGTGTTTGTTTGAATCTCTTCTTAATTTTCATCCATGGTACAGTAAAGAAAGGCCATTTTCCAATTTGACTTTCCAATCTGGAAGTGCTGATCATATCTCTTGTCTTATAGTCATATATTTGAATGCAAATTTGCTCAGATGTCTTTATTCACCTTACAGGAAAATGTAGGAATATGATATTCAATTTTCGCATCATCTTGCAAGTGTCATCTGAATTAAGGCTGCCAACTTGAGGAGGGAATTCTTATTTAAACATTAGCAAATTGCTTGACCTTTGTCTTCATGGTTGATGGGTGCAAATGAATGATTAAAAAGGTGGGTAGTTAAGAAATTAAGGGATAATAGAGAAAACACCACAAACCTATCATTAGTGGATAAGTTGAATCGCACATGTAGGCTCGCAATAGGTATGAAGGGAGACCAAGACGTGCACTGGAGCGCAACTCATTACTGTCTAGTCGCTATCCTTGTAACAATGGGGAACAACAGCTCACTCAAAATGATCTTAGATGAAATTTCTGTGGCTTCCCTCACAAGTTCTTGTTTGTTTCTTCTCCATCAGTCCCACCAGACTTAATTTCATCTAGTGTGTCAACAACTTTGGCAGCATCCGGTGATGTTTCTCTTTCATGGAAGGTAAGACTATTTGAATGTGTCATGGTTGGAATGCTCAGATGCAATTTTAACTCTTTAAAAATTCAGGAAACATGCTGTATGGATAATTTCATAAAGGCTTAAGACAATGCTGCCATGTACCATGTACATGGGTGTGATAACTGGCAGTTGTTTCCACTTGCTAAAGACTGGTGATTTGAATAATTACATAACTAGTGTATTGTGGTACTTTCCTTTGATTTATTATATGTTGCCAACATTTTCTTTCTCACTTTTGAATGTTACATACATTTTGAGATTTAAAATGTTAAGAATTCATAGTCAATCAGCTTTGTTTCATCTGTTCGGGAAAACTTCTAACGTTTCTTCGTATGCCCTTGTCTTGACCCCCCTCCTAGCAGGTAGGTGTGTTGAGCACACTTTACAGGTTAACGAATGAACTTAGCTCATAAAAAGTGCTCATACTACCAGGTTGTAATAGTCTGCACGTGTTCTGTTCTGTTTCAAACAGGCTCCAATGAATGTTGACTGTAGTACTGGGATCACTCAGTTTACCATCTACTATGAAGTAGAGGGCGACATTACCACTAGAAAAGAGGCAGGAACAACAGATGGAACCTCCCGGTCATTCATAGTAGATGGATCTCTACTGGAGTCTGGGATGACGTATTACTTTTATGTTACTGTTACCACAGACCAGGAAGGTTCCTTCAGCGAAACCACTGAAGACAGTCAATTAATGTTGAACACTGACAGTAAGCTGATCATATGTAGATCGATGTTTGTTATCATACATGAACTTTTACCTATGTGTCACTCTTTGACTACTTCACATTTATTCTGATGAGTACTGCACATTGGTGAGAAATCACCCTCCACACCAAGTTCTAGAAAAAAAAAAAGGAAAAGGACAAATAATTAGGAATGGTGTTTACCGTTAATCTTAATGTCTGAGCTACTTGCTGCATGTATTACATTGTTTTGTTTGACCAATAGATGTCTTATGTATATGAAAGCAAATTACCCCAGATGATCTCCCCACACAGTCCAATTTAATTGCATCATCATGATCGTAGTAGTCATTTCTATGAGGTATGCGGTAGCTTAAACCATGACTTGTGTGCTTTTATTTGTTACAGATTTACAATAATGTATTTTTGTGGGGGTCCCCCTTAGTGAGGGCCTCTGGGCACGTGCCCAGTTGGACCATGCTGGAATTGGCATTGTTTGCATCATAATTTAACACCATCAAAGAATGATGAATCTTTTACATTGTGATTGACCCTCTCAAACGGTTCTTAGTGTTCAATATATTAAAGTTGTGCCAGACAGGCCCATTCAATTGGTCACATTCTGTCTCAGTGACCAATTCTTGATTGTCTAGAACACTTTAAGCTTCAAACAAGACAAAATGCTTTGAGCATTTCCTCATAAATTACCATTAGTACATTTATGGTTAAAAATTTTTACATTTCTGATGTGGTCAGATAATTATTACTTTTAGGGGTTAAAAATTATTACATTTTATTGTATGTATTACATTTATGGTTACTCATTACATTGATAGGTTATACACTGGTGTGTTTGTGTGCATGTGTGTGTATGTGTCTATGTGTCTATGTTGCCTACATTGTTAAGAGAATATGTCAACAATGGAAGCTTAGACAGATGCAGTATTTGGTATGTATACATACCATATTAGTACATATTCCCATTGTTTTCTTGTGGAGGTCAAAAGGTCAATTGGGGTCAACATGAGTAAAATAATGAAAACCTTGTAAAATTTATATCTCCAAGAGAGGAATTGATCTCAGATGTAGCATGTAGGTACATCATATTAAGTACAAGAACAGGTACTGTGTTTGGTGGAGGATAAAGGCAGTGGAGGCATCAGGATTTAAGATTTGGACGGCAAATGGATTGCAAAAAGGAACTTGAAGGAGGGGAAAATTTTTGCACATACTGTAGCATGAAATCGATCGCAAAGCACGAGCGTAGCGAGGGGGTTCAGGAGCCCATCTTAGGGCCCTGGTGGGGCAGAGGTCTAGGAGGCAAAACCACTGGAAGCTCTGACTGGGTTTTAGCATATCTCTGGGTGACAAATTTTATCTCAGGATAGGTATATTTTTGTTCAAATTTTGTCATTATACCCAAAATTCCAAACAATTTTCATTATTTCGGTTATTCCTCTGAGTTGACGAGATAATAAATTAAGACCATCTTATGGTGTCCATGGGCAAGACCCAATGGGTGTCCACCAGATCTCTGAGGTTTTAGCATATTTCTAGGTGAAAAACTAAATTTCAAGATAGCATACTCCAAATTTGAAAACTTATGTATATATATGAATTACATATTTTTTTACAGCTGGATCTTCTGCAGTTTATCTTGTTGTGTTGGTGATTCCGTTCCTCCTGCTGTGTGTTGTTCTTGTAATCATATTTAGAAGGTAAGGTATCTAATCTACTTAACAAGGTTGAAAAGTCTATTTCTAGGTAGAAGTCATTAAATGAAGCTTTAGTTGTAAAAACACACATCATGTGTAACATCTCGCTCAATTATCTGTAATGTCACTAAATATTCACTGATAGGTTTTCTAGATTAAAGCTATTATCAGTGCTTTTTACACCTATTTTTATTGTTTATTATATGTGACATCTACATTGTAAGGATCAACCACTCCAGTTTTTTTTTTTTTTAATTCTTGCGTTTTTTTGCATTTTTTGGAGCAGATATCAGAAGAAATCTAGAAATGATGATATACAGGATGCAAATTATGATAATGCCGGTGAGAAACGAATTTCTTTGAAGTGATTTATCCAAAATCAGAATGTAGACATAAATAAGATGGTATTATCTTCATTATACTACCCAGTATTATACTACTCTCAATGGATGATGTTTAGTGTGAACTCCCTTCAGTTAGTATTTCATAGTCCAGTCAATCTAGGCTAAATATCAGTTGCACCCCAGAAAAAAAAAATTTGCAACAGAAATTAAATCACTTTCAGGGGCTTCTCTGAATCCCTTTTTTTAACAATCAAAAATCGAAAAAAGTCCTGAAAATGAAAGTTTTCAAAATTGCATAATTATGCTAATTAGTGACTGCCATAAGCCACAGCACCATATCAATACACATATTGTGCTTGATTATGAGCCTTGAAATTATCATGTAACATTGTGACATGATGTCTCATATTATATGCATTTCTCGATAGATTAACGTGAAACCTCGCAAAACAAATGGTCAGGATTTTGAATATCTTTGCATCTAAATGTGCTATCATATGAAAAGTGAGGTTTATAGTCCTATCCATATTTTGAAGGTCAGTGGATCTAATAATAATGATAATGATAATCATCCTCCACTGGTATTACATAACATGGAAAGTTGTCATAACTGCATAAGCATGCTAATTAACTTCTGCCACAAGCTGCAAATTGTTACCATGGCCATTTCAGTTGAGTCACTTGTCCACCCTTTCTCTGGGGAAACTGGCAAGATTGGTATGAAAAGTCCAATTTAGTGCACAGTCATATTCATAATTTTAAGTTTATGTCCTATGATGACTGTTAATTTTAATAACTGATCAAATACCTATGAGAGGGCTTTTTTATCATCATTACTGGATTCACTGTCACCTACAAACATGGGTATAGACCTCTACTTTGGAACAATAGCACAATTTATTGCAAAGTTATTCAAAATCTCATGACATTGAGAAAGGTCACAGTCACAACTCTTGAGAGTTACAATTATGCATGATATCATGTAATTGATTTAGTGCTGTGGCTCTGTGGCAAACACTATTAAGCATATTTGTGTAATTTTGACACCTTACCCTACCAGGAATGTTGCAGATTTTGTAATGTTTGGATATGTTGTAAAGTTGGATTTCCTGAAGCCAAATGGTTCAATTTAAATTATTTCCGTTGCAGTTTTTACCAGATCAGGCCACAACTTGACTAGGCTATTACAGCACATGTCTCTGTTTTGAGTCTCTTTTCACTTCATTTCTTTGATATGGTTTTCATTTTCTAGTGTTGAAAGCATAGGCTCACCTGTAACTTTTGAGCAAATATCATCTATGTTATGTTTCATTACAAGAACTGTACATTTTAATCACTGCCATGTAGAAGCAGTGTCTTCATCAATTCCTAAAAATTGGAACCAGTTAATTTTTCTCTCATACCCTTCAGGTACCTGATTGCCTGATCAAAATGTCGCCTGTGTCATTAACTTTGGCATTTGCCACAGTAGCATACATTACAGTTGTGTGGAGGGGTCTCATTTAATAGTGTACTCCATACCCGTGCCTACAACTTCTCTTTGATAGTACCTCTGACTTTCCCCTAGACTAAAGGCAAGATTTCGTGAAAGTCAGACACAGCGTGTTCGCACAGCTGGTTGGTCAGTTCTCATTTTATGAAGAAACCAGGTAGTAATTTTGGATCTGGATAGTGAAATACCTTACAGATAGCCAGTAATACTCGTTGAAATGACTGTAATTCTAGATTTTGCCTGTTCAAAACACAATGTGGAACACCAGATATTGCCTATTAAAATTACATAAAGTAGATAATGAAGCATATATGTGACATTAAATAACATGTCTACTGCCTTGAATATAATAAACTGCAATGAGTCTCGTTGAAATGCCTTCACATCAATCAAGAGAAAAACTACGATGAACATTAATTTACAGGAGTGACCGATGATCCTGAGGATTACATAGCTCTTGATGAAAAATCAAGAAATAAAGCAACTGAAGAGTATCAAGGTCTGTCAGAAGCAGAAACGTATGAAAAAACGATTCAAGGGACAGCTGTTACATCATCCATAGATAAGTCATCAAAGAGACGCGAGCACAGGCAAAGCAACTACCAGTATGAGGATGTAAATCCTGATGCAGCCTCTCGTAAATTACCAACCGTTCCCCAGCTGGATCGACAGAGCCAGGATGAATCAGAATATGAAGTCCCTGAAATGTTTAATGAATATGCAGGAGTTTATGTCAACACTCAGAATGTCGTCAACCCGTCACCACCAACACCGATCAAAGTGACTGATTTTAAAAACTTTATGACTAGACGAAGGTCAGAGGTCATTGAAGAGATTATTCAGCAGTTTATGGTGAGTTATGTTAATATCGCCAAATAGTGAACTGAATGAATTTGGGGTCTACAGCCTCAGTGGGACTGCCCCGGCGACAGATATCCTGGTTGTTATATGTGATACAGAAGGAAAGTGCCCAGTGACACAGAGAGAGATGAAGGTCCAAAGAGAGATCAATATGATTTTGTCGATTAGAGTTTCATTTATTGATGATTCAACTGGCACATAAATTTGATATTAGATTGACAAAGATGACTGAAAATTAAAGAGTGGTTTACGGTTAGGTTACATGACGTTGACGAAAAAGAAAAAAACGATGCAATGACACAGGCCTACATATTGTGCAAAGAGAGATAGAGGGTATCAGTAAAACAAACAAATCACTAGTGTCAGTCTCGTGGTTGCCGACGCTTCAAAACCATTGAGGATCTTGGAATACAGTAGGTGATGCAGTTGACCAATCAAAATCTAAAAACTCGTATGCAGCTGTTACCACCTATGATTAACCAATCCTGTTAATATTGCAAAATATACATCTGTGGCAGGACACACGACCTCCATTTCTAATTTATTGTCTACACTAACTGACTGAAGGAAATAAACTTGGGTAAACATCGGATGCTGAAGTCTGAACTAAGTGATACGGAAGCCTGTAAATTCACGGTATACAGCAGTATGATGAAAAGGGTGTGATTTGTGTAAAAGTAGAAATTAATGTTCTCTAAAGCCACATTTGGAAACAGAACTTACGCTCCTTAAACATATCAAGTTAAAGACAATGTTATATTATTTCATGGTTCAAGTCTTAGTTTGAGTTTGTAGATTAAGGGACTTAGTTGGTAGATTATCGTTAATCAATGGATGAGCCATAACGCATAACAGAGGATTATCTGAGAACCATAGAAGAAGCATACATTTCTTGAAATTAAAAGTTTTGTACATTGCAATGAAAGTGGATGATTGCTACTTCATTATGTAAAAAAAGTGCCCATTTAATACAATTATTTCATACCACAAGTCACTTAAATTGTCTGCTTATGATCTTTCTCTTTATGTTAGGCTCTTCAGTCAGGAAAACAACATCCATGGAATGCTGCCTTGAAGCTGCAGAATAAATCGAAGAATTTCTTCAAATCTCTTTTGCCATGTAAGTAATTTGAACTTGTCTCTAGCTTTCACACTTTTCAGTGTCATATAAAAGAGACAACTCTCTTGTACTGTGATGTTGTTTAAAGACAGTTTTTAGTTTGTTATTATTCTAAATTTTGATCTATCTTTTAAACTTTGATTGCATGAATAAAGCTGATCACTATTTTGCTTCTAGCTTTTTAGTTTGAAAGTCAGTTATACATTCAAGAAATATTTAAGGATCATATATGAAAGGAAGAAGTAACATTGAGAAAAACTTTCTGTTCATGGCATCAGTTTCTCAGATGTTTTCGAAAGTGGATCATGATGGTAGCATCTTTTGAAAGTTACCTCATTACTTTCCTTGTGACATTAAACCACCATTTGATAAAATGTTACTGTTGTTCACATTCGTTAAGATGATCATTCCAGAGTTAAATTGGATACCGATAGTAATGGTAGTTCTGACTACATCAATGCCAGTTACATCAAGGTAATTCTATGTGTTTGACACCTTGGTTCAAGGCCGCCACTTCAAGTTAACCCTTTCATCTGCTGATTTTGTTTTTCTAGCTGCTTTAATGGTTCTGCAGTAATAATGAAGGTGGTGGAGTTGAAAGTTAACAACTTTTTCATGACTTTACTGTAACTGATTGACCAAATTCTTTTTTGTATAGAAGCTTTTCCTTTCAATCAGATAATGTGTGCTTGATAAAGCTGGAAGCTGTATTCTGTAATTGCTTTATTATCAATGCTTTATTGCCATCCTCACTGTATTTTATGAATACCATCAGAAATCTCATTTGTATGCTTGTTTTTAAGTGAGGCTCCAATCATTGCCAAGCACATAGCATCTAATATTATATTTGGGACCAGGTTGTATTAACTGCAACTCAGTATCTCTGTAGAGGACTTCCACTACTTGATGATTGATGTAAATCCATCAAGAATTTTGTCATATTATTGTGATATTAGTAGGGTCCAGTTTGCCATATTTACGATATGTTGATAGGAATCCTGTGTTGCACGTAGTGTCTATACTGCATTAGCTATTACTCAAACTTACAGTTGTTCTGTATTGGTAATCGGTGAAAAGCTAATCATTCCTCCTCTGTCTTTCTGCAGCTACTTCTGTTTCATCGGTTAATAATTTTAGAAGGAAAGTTCTAACTGCTGCTGCAAAGGTCTGGCCTTAAGTAATTGTAGTTTTATCTTCTACAGCTGGTGTCGGCATTATTCGTAAACAACAATGCTTACAAATAAGGTCATGATTGCTTTCTGGAATTGAAGAATATGAATAATCAACAGTTATTATGCTCATATACCCAAGCACTACTGATCAAATCAATGTGAGTGTATTTAATGGATGATTGCCGCTTTGTTTGTAAGGGAGTAGATACAAAATCATATTTTTCTTGAAATGTAACACATTTCTAAGAACCTTATGTCCAAACTCAGCACTTGAAAAAACTTCACCACATTAATGATTTGTTTTAATGTCTCTCATTCATCTCCTGATAGAACCAACAGGGAAAGATCTCTTTTATAGCAGCACAAGGTTTGTATGTAAACAGGGTTTGGTTTTGTCAGTGCCAGATTTATTTCTGCCTAAATACTTGATTATTTCCTTTGAAATCTGTTGGGACTAAGTATTCTTTATTTCAATATCTTGTTCATTCTTTAACAAGTGTAAGCGTATGAGTACCTTTAATTGCAAATAAAGGCGATTAATTTCCTTCCAGTGTGTGATTTATGCACTGATAAATGTTTGTGCAGAGAAAGCTAGTTGATACATTTTAATTTTTACTCTTCACTGCATTACTCATAGAAGCTAAATAGTGTCATTAGAACACACAAAGTGAAGCAGATGCTGCCTCCCCTTTTAAAGTAGATTTGCTTTTTCATTCTAAATTCTAATCTAAAGTGATAGTTTCATTGATTGTAGTTATCTTCATTAGTCAGTCAATATGAATCATTTTCACATTTGTGTAAGGAGTCCTCATAGGAAAGTTTCTTTTTCAAATGAAACAGCAGATGTTACTGTGATCTTTGATCATTTGATGACTATTTCTTAACTTATTGACTTGGTCTTCCTTGCATTTTTAGGGCCAATAAAAGTATCGTAATAATGTAGTCATGTTGCTGTTATGTTATATGCTACAGTATATGTTATATTATTACAGGACCCAGGGATGGTACAAAAGATGACTTCTGGAAGATGGTTTGGCAGGAGGATGTGGAGGCAATTGTGATGTTGGTTGATAAATCTGAAATGATTGAGGTAAATATCATTATTTAAAAAATGCTAACTTGATCAGTCCTGGTAAAACAATTTGATAAACAGTAACATCTCCAGCAGGAGTGGATGTAAAATCAATATATATACTCATGTGTGGAAGCATATCATCAATGGTTGTCTCAACCCCTCCCCCCCCCTCCTGTTTACCTTGTACATGCACCTAAAACTATGTCTTGTCGAGTTCAATATAGTGTACTCACGAAGACCAGTCTAAAGTCTTGGATGTGAATCCCCCCTTCATTAATGGTGATGTCACAATGTTCATTGAACAAAAAATGTGAAAAATGTTGGATAATGCTTTGCAGGTATCGCATAAAAAAATCCACAGACAAAGCATAGATCTTATGCTATTGTCAAAAGTGTGACATATATTTATCCCTGAGCACTGTGAATAATATTAACAGACTAACAATTGATTGCTATTTTTCTATTTTGTGTTTCTTCATTTAATAGCAGCAACAGTACTGGCCAAGTAAAGTCAATACCAGTTTACAATATGGTGACATTACAGTTCTATTAATGGAGTCTACTGGATTTAAAACACACACTGTCAGAAAAATGAATGTTCTCAAGGTAATTAGGGTCGAGAATAAATTTAACCCTTCTGTATCATTTTCACAAATAATAAGGCTTTTAACAGTTGTTTATTTCTTTTACTCCAGATTTACTGTAATGTGTGAGAGTATATCCTGGCATGCACTGTTTGATGCTATTTGCATTTAAATGGTTGAGGTCATGCCAGTAAGTATAGTAAATTTTACTTTGAACATATCAAAATACCTACTGAATGTATGAGTGAACATTTCGTTGATTCAAAGTAAAGTAATGATACCATGATGAAACTCAGAGCAACTGGAACATTATCAGATAGAAGTGAAACATTTGGTATCTATTTCAGGTGATCAATGTTCCATTGTTTCCATTTCAATCAGTTTTTTTCTTTTGTTAGTATGCTTTTTATTTCTATTTCAGGGTAAAAAAAGAACACTTTCTTGGATAAGTCATTATGAGATTCCCTGTTGGAGATATGGAGGTGTGCCTTCAGAACCTGGTAACCTCATATCCGTCATAAAACAAATTAAGAGTCATCATGAAGGGAACAAACACTTACTGGTTCACTGTAGGTAAGATCTAGACTACAGGAAGTGCCTGACAAAAAAATAGACTTTAAAAGATCTCTTCCTCAGTTTGAATGTTTTCATGGTAACTCTCATGAAGGTTCCTTCATATATGGATATTTCTTGTAAGCTAAATTTAACCTGTTATTAACCTGCTTAGTTGATTCTTCCACAGTGTAGTTTCGTAATGATGTCAGTCAATGCTAATCTGTGGGACAGTTATACCAGGCCCTATGAAACGAAATTTAGCACTTACACAAATGTCAGTGTGAGAGTTTGTGCATATCTTTATGATCAGGTGAAATATTTCAACATCTGTGTTTAAATGGTGTATCATGCTACTTCTTTTCTCAGCAATGGTGTCGGAGCTACTGGTACATTTATTGCTCTCTATGATCTGATGGATGTCATTAAAACCAAGAAGGAAGTCAGTGTGTTTGATGTGGTGACAGGAATGAGAAAAGACAGGATTGATATGGTACTTAACAAGGTAAGTTGAGTTAAGTAATTGAATGGTTCATTCTAACATCTATTTAGGTATTTTATTATATCATTGATACAATAATATCATTCATTCTACTATGCATTTTAAAGCAGAAACAATGCAAAATTTATTTCACTGACACTAAAATAGATACACTTATTCTCTGCCCCTGTAAAAGAGGTACACTCTTTTTCTGGCATTCTTTGTATTCAGTTTTTTACATTTCATTTTCTTCATTTTTCTCTTTTTCAAATTTTTCATTGTCATAATCGAAAGGAAATTCTTTGTAAATTGTGAAATTGACAATCAAAAATTCATATCGTCTTTAGGAGCAACACAATTTATTTCACATTCCTATGACTTATATGATAATCAATTATCATTTCTCCCTGTAATGTAGTTCAAACACACATATGTCACTTTACCTTTTATCAGCTCTGAGAACTTAACTTTTGGAAATTTCAGATTTTCCTGTTTAGAACGCTGGGAATCAACACTGGATGAATACTACACATTTTCCACAGTGAACAGTTCACGCGGTCTAAGATAGACATGTGGCAGCAATAAACGATAGAGGGCATACACTTATTGAAGTGAAAATTAGCCTCCATTGTATTAAAGAGGCAGACCAAAACAAAGCACAAATAATCCAAACATTACAAACACTCTCTAAGCAACAGTATGTGATGTTTACTTTATGCCAATACATACATTTAGTTCTTCTTCAGATGTTTTTGAAAGAATGATTTGTAAGCATTTTCATTACAACAGTGTAAATAAAAAAAATAGTTCCTTTTGTAAGATTACACACTTCAACCTTTTGTTAGAGGGGTAATGAAATGCTAATTTTCATACTTGATTTTACCATCTGAATGAAAAATTTTGTGGATATCATATACCCCAACTATTGTCCACTCTCCCAAGAGCTGGTAGGGGATTTCTTCTGACTCACACTAAAACATTATTGATTCTGAGTGAGAAATAATTTGTCAAAATTATACGATGAATAAAGTTGTACTGGAAATTTCTTAGCGTAGTATTGATAATGATACAACAGGACATAATTATTATTTCACTTGAGATCATTCAAACGGATAATAAGATTATTGTCAACAAATTAAGAAGTCTTGGTGCCAGAGCAGTAATCACAAAGTTAAGATCACTCCAGGCTCTACATTAATCAACAGTTAAATTGTTTATTTTTTTTCAGCAATATCTCTACCACTAAAGTAACAGCTTGGACATTTTACCGACTGCTCTTTGTTCTATAATGCATAGTAAAAATGCTACAAATTACTACTTGAAATAACTTTTTTACTCTGCTGGCATGATTTTTATGACCACCCTTTTTCCTTTTAATCTTAAGCTCCAGTATCTTTTCATCTTTGATGCTCTCTTGGAAGCAATGCTGTCTCCTGACTCTCAGATGTCATGTGATCAACTCACGAAACTGGACCCTAAAGCAATTAAGAAGAAAGCTAAGAGAGAATATCAGGTTTGGCAATGCTATATATCATGATCGCTCAGAAAGGTTTCTGTTGAAGTGAAACTGTCATTGTTGCAAAGAATTTTACGTGTTTACAATTGTCTTTTTGGTTATTTAATAGTCTCCTTACCCGATACACAAATGTTAAAAAAGGTAACTGCACAGAGATCTGTACTGCGTCTAGTCTTAACATATTGATGATTCATTTCCACTTTTGTAGCAGAGTTTTGTTTCATAAATTAAGAGCACAGGGAGGTTATTGTTTCAGGAAGTGCCAGTCTGCAAATTTCCAAACACTGTTTTTTTTCTCTACTTCATTTTTTGTTTTTAAGATGTTGAAACAGAGTCACCAAATTGACCTGGACATGTCACTCATGGCAGGGAGTTCCCCTGAGAACAAACATAAGAACAGGTTTCAGAACCTAATTCCAAGTGAGTATTTAAAGAACTATGTACATTGCTATACACTGATATAAATATTGGAGTTTACGTATACTGAGCTTATTGCAAAGCAATTATTTCAAACCTATTCTTTCATCACATTGCCATAGCTACATGTCGACAAATATATACATTGCTTTATAACAATTTTATTTGGTGTCCAAAATTAGTATGTTTTAAGTGTATATGCTGTGTACATTTTGCTGGATTTTCTGGGAAGTTTAATGCAATGCATATTGCATGGTACATCATTACATATATGTTGAGTATACCATATTTAAGGAATAGGAGTTCTACAACAGCTGGTCATTTTATTCATGTACTAACCCAATTACCTGAGAACAATTGTGGGTGACACTGCATCTGTGTATACCTGGACACTAGGAGGTTGTTACATACTGGTTTATATAAATCATGAGATAAAATAGTAGTGCACTAGTTTTTCACATATCTACAGAATGTAGTACATCATCTGTAGATTGCACTGGCTGTCTGATCATTTATATGAATTACATATTTTTGTGATTGTTTCACAGATCTAGAAAGTGTTTCTCCTTACCAACATTTTCATACTTAATATTATTATTAATGTCTACATACTGGACTTAGAAGCTATTACACTTCCATCAGAATGTTGATACTAATGAACATATTTCGATATCAGAGTCAAAACAGTACAAACATGTTGTAGAAATTTGAATTTTTGAGCAGGCTGGTGGTATGCCTTTAAGAATGACTGGAAAATGTCAACCGTAATTACACAGCTGCATCCCTGTTATAATTAGTACTAGAAATATAATTTGATTTTGTCTATCACAGTGGACGAGTATCGACCAGTCTTATCATCCACGGGCATCTTGTTTGGGTTTAATGACTATGTGAATGCTACCATTGTCAAGGTATGCACTTGTCTAAGGGTAGCCAAGTTTATCTATTTTAGTGTAAGAATTGTTCAGAAGTAATAAAGAGTCAACCAATGTCTACTGCAGTGCCATAGAGTTTTGTTTTCATGATTTTTTTTCAAGTATTTCTCTTTGATAAATAATGTAAACATCTATTTAAAGTCACTTGAACATATTGTCATATATTGCTCATGCAATCAATCATTACTTTTGCACGTAACAGGATATTTCAGAAAAGGATTTCATAATGACCCAGTCACCTTTGGCTTCCACTGTTGAAGACTTCTGGAGACTTGTCTTGGATTATGACTGTACCTCCATTGTAATGTTGAATACCATCGATGATTCTGATGAGGTAAGTATGTGAATTATAATTTAGTGGCTTTGACAGGGTATGGGTAGATTGTTCTGATGGGACAGGTGTTGGGGTTTTTCTGTTCAAGTTACAGTGACAAATAAAAGAATATCAAATATGACTTGTTTTTCTCATGTCTCAGTCTTTAGCAGAGTACTGGTCTAAAGGTCACAATGCAACTGGATCACATGGTCTAGTGTCTGTTACTTGTAAGAAGATTGATGAAAGTGAGGTCTTTACCAAGAGACAGTTTCAAGTCAACCATAAAAGATCTCAAGTGAGTGAGTAAGCATAAGAAGAATGTCAAGTTTAAAACAGGAAACATTCTGTTACATTTAGATTGGGATCTCAATCAGTGATACAGTATGCTTCAAGAACTTCTTCTCAAATTAAAAGCAAGGTATTATTACCCACTTATTTGCAACGTTCAAGTTCTTCCTCAGTTCAAATTGTTATAAATGAAAGAAAAGAAGATTATGATTCCTTTCAAAAGGTATGCAAGGAATCTCTGCGATGGTGATGTCATGTGCATGTGTGTGTTTGCGTGCGTGTGTGTATGTGACACCTTGATCTCAGCCATTTTCTAGGCCCTTCAGAGAATATCCCAGTTGCCAGCAACTCCCTGCCAAGATTTGCAAAGAACTTTGTTGTTGTAGTCACAAAAACACTCCCTTGGAAGACCTTCATACAAACTTGTAATTACAGGTAGCTGTCACTGAGGAGAAAGATTATGCTACCAATGCACTTTTTGTAATCTGTCATTCTCGACATTTCTATAGGGCTTATTGACTAAAAACTGTCATCTGCCACAGTCACAGTGGTAGGTTTCCTCCACTGCCACAACATTGCCAGTCATTAGAAAAATACGTAATAGCCTTTCAGAGCTCAGTGGTACATTTGACAGTATATCATACAGGTTGCATATGTTGTGTAACAAACTATTAAAAAGAATCTATACCTGATTATTACACAAGCCTTCGTGAAATTTCTTATCTATTTTTTGAAAAATTACACTTATGCCCCATTTGCATCTTATACCTGGTCACAAAAGGGGCTAATGTTTTAATTTACTTCAGTTTAACATTGGTTTTAAGATTTATGCCACCTGCTCTGAAAATGTTGGCAGCATAAACCTGTATATCCAAAGCATTTTTCTGATCAAGCTAATTATTTATGGACAAAGTTTATTAAAATGATGTTCTGTGAATGATATTGACCTGGAACCGCAGACCAAATGAAGAAATACCCTAGAGCCAACTACAAACCTTCACATGGTTTGGTGCATCTTAAAACTGCTACAGGCCAAGTGAAAAGGTATTGGACCACTTCAATACTAAGCTGGGTGGTCCTACTTGCCAGTTGCCAAAATAGTTCAGGAAAGTTCTGGGAAAATGGCAATATACACAGAAAGTATCTGGCACTGCGTTAAGACTTTTGGCATCATTGTTGACCACCTTAATATAATGAACGAAACATTGCTGAGTTTGTTGTGCATTTCAGAAATCCATTTTGGTTGATCACTTCTCGTTTCATGGATGGACTGGAGATAAACCTGATGTCAGTAAACTCATAGAGTTCATCAAATACACCAAACCTAAAGGCCCTGGTCCAGATTTAGTACACTGCATGTATGTACCATATTTTAAAAATGAAGTAATTTGGATCACATTAGTATGGACATTTTGTGTCTGTTTGTCATATCAGTAAATCAATATTTTCTGAATAGCCTCCAAAGGTAATGTAGGATAGTCTATCACTCTGTCACAATATTAACACATGCATCAAATTCTTTAATAGTGTTGTAGGTTCTATTGATAGTTTATCATTTATAAAGTTATTGAAGTAGCGTAATGTCTTGTTGTATGTCCTTTTGTCTGTGTCACCAGATTCCTACCAAGTGATATTCCTTGTGTCATAAATTTGGAATAAAGTAATACCACTCTGAATTTGAAGTGAGAATACTGGTCTGTGCTACAAAGTAACAATTACATTGTATTTATTTTAGCAATCCTTATTCTCTCTTGCTTCCCAGAAATGGTGTAGGATTGAGTGCTGTATATGTCACAGTGGTCCTCTGAGCTAGCAAGAATGGAGAAAGAGGGCACCATTGATGTTTATAGAACTGTGAAGAGATTACATAAGAAGTGTCCAGCTGCGATTCAAACTGAGGTTTGTATTAATTAACACATCAGTATGAAACAGCCTTTAACACTGAATGCTTTCTTTGCCAATGAATTTAGTCACATGTAGATTAAATTTAAAGTTAAGTGTAGTACATCTCACCACCTACTATATATATAGCCTAGCTATGACAGCTAATCATTATCAGTTGGCAGAAATAAGGGAATCTTATCATAGAGAAGATCTGTAAGTGTTTTCTGTGAGTGAATTAAAGGTGACTTAGGTCAATAACATTTTCAATTAATGGTGTAATCTGCTGTTTATTACTGTATTTGAAGCTATTGGTAAATCTTAAGGCATATACATATGACTGAATGTGTTGTCAATGCCTGTTTTTGCCTGTCTATGCCTGTTTTTGTATATGCATATGATAAGCAATCATTCATTGATTACTTTAATTTGGAGCGTTTTGTTTTATCTTCTCAGGAGGAGTATTGTCTTTGTTACCAGCTTCTCAGGGATCATCTGCACAATCCTGATGAATATGCTGTAGTGTTTTAAAACAACCATCTCAGTGAAAATAATGGCCAAATCAATACCATTGTCATTTTTACAGATGTATAGAAATCTGTTGAATTCTGTATTTATTAACTGAGCAGCTGAGTCTGTACAATATAGTGAAATAGATTTGACTAGCGTCAATCTCCATGTTAGGGTTGATGCATATGTGTATTCAGAGTACTGTATACTATATGTTATGTTTCATGTATATCATCAATATTAAGGTTTGTCTTTACTACCAGATTCATTATGTAAAGTCAATAGTGGGGTCATTAACATATAATCAAAGTTAAACGTTGATTCAAGATAATGGTGTGGCTCCATATGGTGGTCCTTAAAGGGAAACACTCACACAGCATTTTCAAAAGCCTGAATATTAAAATTAATTATTTTCTTACAAATTAAGTCATTCATGAACATTGTTTTGTTGAATCAAGCAAGTTATTGAATTTTTTATCCATTTCCATTGAGTGGCAATGGGCATGGTAAGAGATGGCTTACTACTTAATGCTTCCTTCACTTTTGTGTAGAATGTCCAAGTCCTAGTTGATATCAAAGTAATCGTTATTCACTCCTACCCTATTAGTAGGATTACCTATACAAATGCTTTGATGCCAAGGTTGCTGCCAGCAGTCAAGGTCTTGTGACATCCACCCAGTGCATGTATTAACTCATCAATCAACCAATGTTTGGTTGTCCATCTAGAAGTATGGCATCTTACAAGATGAGCAGAGTAGCGGATTCTAAATGTTTATCTTGTTTTAAATATTTCCAGTTCTTCAAGACTACATGATAATATTAAATGTATTTACATGTTTTATTCATATTGCCTGAGTCAAATCATCACTGTCGCTTCCCCTTTAAATCAGGGCAGCTTACAGAGAACTGTTCAGCAACACTCTGTTCCTCTCAGAAAAAGTAAGATGATAGAGATGGGAATATAAATATGTATGATCCACTGCAATAGGATGATAAGTTGTCATAAGTCAAGTCTAATATATTCACTCTAATGAGGATAATCAGATACTTGCACAGGTGAATGTTTACGAAAAAAAAAGAGAACTTACTGGGTGCAAACTATTAAAGTAAAAAGAGTCAGTGCATTCATTTTCAGTCGCCATATTGTTCGCTGCTACCTCTGTCATCTCTGAATGTGCAGTGTTTGTCATGTATGTGGCCTCTTCACAAAGATCAAGTTTAATTGATCAATTGAAGTAACAGTGCTGTCTGATACCTAAGGGTTTTTTTTTTTTGAAGTTTGTAAAAAGTCTGAGGCATTTTATGAGGTTTTGTCAACAAAATCCTGTGAGAAATTTTATCTTTGATCACACACTGAACTTTTGCTGGGTAGAGAATGTAGCTGATATTCCAAGTTAACGATATTGAATGCTGCTCAAGTGGGGTAGTTAATTTCCATCGTTACGTGTTCAGAACGGTTTCCTCTTGTGAGGGTAAGCTGTACGCCTATCTTGCTTATCTCACTCACACTGGAAGTCAACACACGAACGGAAATTTACGTTCTATTAACTAATCATCTATAAAGACAGTCAACTGTGGAAAAATGCATAAAACCTGGCTTATTGGGAATAATAGTACTTAGGTGAGTAAACACATGACTATATTCACTGACACTAACCTTGATGTACGCCTAATGATGTTTGGGTGTCCCACGGATATTTTGCATTTAAGTTTTGAAACATGTATTTTGGTTTGATGTTTAAAATTTACTGTTGTAAGACTTCAGTGTTTAGTTGTATCATTTATGCTTCCCATGTTGTTATTTACATAAATGTCCATGCTTACATATGTAATTACTTCTCTGTATGTTATCTGAAATCGTCTCTCTTTATCATTAATTTTATTACACACAAATAGGTTAGCCATTAGATTGCATCATAATTACATTTAATATGTATATTGATGTAAACAATATTTGACTCTTCTGCTGATGTGTACGGTACACCACTTCATAATTTATGAACACATTCAACATCACTATATCACATCTATTAGAAATGAGCAAGGGCGATCTAAATAGCTGTGGAAGTCTCTACTGGTTGGTTGCACTAAATATGAATGATAGTGCATTTTAGTGTACAGATATAGATCAATCTTAAATAGTTTCTATAAAAAAAAACTTTGTTAAGGTTTTTTGAAATCATCTTGTTTTAAAAATAAACTTCTAACTCAAGACTGATAATATGAGTTGATAAAAATCTTTTAACATGGTTTCAATTTTTTTTTACTGATTTGTTAGGAAATAACCAAACATACTTGCTGTTACCCATAAAAAAATAAAACTGATACTTTTTTAGTAAGTAAGTAGTAGTATAAAGTAACATTTATATGGAAAAGTAGCCAGATGACGTACCTGACCATGATTACTATGATATGCCTGATGAAAGTATAAGCCTATCATAAAAGATCACCCCAGTGCACACCTTGCCTAATTATGATTTGCACTTAATGTAAATTATTGGAATCAAGTTCACTAGGAGAATTAGCAAGTAGAATATCGCTAGTGGAGTTAACTGATCGAAAGTGATCTTGGCCATGATCTACAGTGCTAACCTTCAAAACATAGTTCTGGAAAAGTAACAGATTTAGTCAACAGTCATCCTGGCCACTGTAGGCAGCTCTGTAAAGTCTGGGTACATATTTAACTTATGCCAACATAATGGATTGAAATTTTCACTGTTTGAATTTTTCTTTATTATACCCCCCCCCCCCCTTCCCAAAATGAAGACCACAGGTGGCATGTTTTAGTTTAGCTTCATAACTCAAAAAGGAATAGCGTGAGACACTAACTTTTCGATCTGTCAGTTGAAAGAGTCGGAATGCTTCCAGTGTAGGCCTATCTAGGCCTATACTATACTGAGAGAGCATACTACCGATAGTGTGAATTTTAAATCTAGATGTCTCTAGATTAAGGTGTTTACAATGTAACATTTTGCGTTCTAATCAAGCAATATGTTTATCAAAAAAGTTTCTGTGGTTGTTTTGCCCCACGTGTAATTTCGCCCTCAACAAGGTCACCAAGGCAGTTTCCCCTTTTTGTCAGTTAGTCCCAGATTCGAAATCGTTTCTTTCTCTAATACCTTACATTTTTCCCCTTGAACTATACTGACGTCAAATGCCTATTACCTATAATTTTGAGACCGCAAAAACTATGAGAGCGATAGTGCAGGGAGTATACTACCAACAGCTAAATAACCACGTTCAGTCGGATTTTGTGCTCAGTGTCGTGCTAATTGAAGTTCAGTTATTTCTTGCTGTGTTTAATTGAAGAATTTTGTTTTGAGTTATATTTTTTGGAATTAACTTAAAGGAACTTATCAGTTTACCAATCAGGCAAAATGTTTAATGAAATTAATTGAAGTTTTGAGGCAAAAAATAAAAGATGTGAAACCACATGAACAATGAAGACAGATCAAACATAAAGTGTAAAGCCACTTAGCAGACACAAACAAATTAGCATAGAATGTCAATGAAACGAAAAGACCATTTGAACTCATTCCCACATTTTTTTTCATAGTGTTGAACCATCAGGTTGGGGAGCAAACTTATCTGCCCTGGGGGGGCAAACTGGTAGGTCACTGGATCGAACTGGTAAACACCTTGAGGTGAACTGGTAAATTGGGGGCGAACTAGACCAAAGACCCAGTTACTGTACCTCCGAGGCCACACGCTAAACAATGACGCTCCGCGTAGATGGTATCTAGAGTTTTCTATAGCAGAAATCCTGTGTAATAGTGTCCAACCGGCAAGCCCCCTCCCCTAGCCCCCCCCCTCCCCCAAATCCCTAAATGCTGCGCAAATGCTTGAGGTATATATACCAAACATACCAAGCTACTTCTGAGTAAATACTTTTTTGAAAATATGGAACGATCTACTAAATAATCATCAAACTTAGGTCTACACACAGTTAGGATCTCACATAGTCTGATGTTTTTCCACATCGTCAAAATGGCTTTATCGAATTAAAATGAGAATTTCATGTGAAGTCAGTAATCTGAACCATGGCAGGTTCTCGGGGAGCCTTACACCCCCCCCCCCCCCCCCAGAAGTTACATTTCGTGCAATCCCGGATTTACGTTACTAGTAGCATGACGGTCATGATTAGAGAGTCACATGCTGATACTGTAATGAGCTACTTTTGGGTAGCGAACTGAAGCCACGTAGGCCTACTGAGTTACAGTTAGAAAGCGGCTAACGGAGCAAGTAAATTGTTACAAGGAGTGCAGAGGTAACTGTAACACTGTTACATTTTGGTCCCGTTAAAAATAGCCACATATAGCATACATTTATTTTTACTTATTGTAGCGAAAAAGCTGAATTTGAGTTTCAGTCACTTGGGAAAACATTTAATTTTGTCATCGTAGTTGAGTATGTGTATACAGTTTCCAAAGTCTGCATTTGCTGATTTACATTCTGACAACTCGTCCGTCCTTTTCCCTGCCAAGGAATCCTCCTGAGAGTACATTTCCTGGTGTGGTAAAGATTAGCTACGCCACAAGGCCTCATGAGGGGACATAATTAGCCCCCTCAGGCTTCTCCTTGACCCCTCAATTGCCCTACAATCCCCGCCCCATCTCATGATGCCCTCGCCATTCCGCAATCAAATCTGGTAGGCTACTCATTCAACATTAGTCTTATCAAAATTCCGTATATTATGACTGGGGAAGAACAGATTGCATGGAAATCTTGGTTGACGAATGCTTAGTTTATGTTACTCAACTACTATCATACTTGTGCCCCCTCCCCCCAAAAAGAGACAAGCCCGGTCATGGCCGATAATTCTCTGCAACATCAAACACTATCGACAGGCGCCCATCCGGGGGGGGGGGGGGGCTTTTCTGGTCTCATCCGTACCCTCTTTTGCCACATCAACAATGCAAGACACGCAAAAATTAGCGCGTTAGAGAATATTAAAGGGGATTTTCAGACCCATCATTCCTTTCGTCACAACAAAAATAGCAAATAGACAGGGCCTCTGCTGATATGGTATAGTCCATTCAGTCCAAGGCAAAATCTAGGGTATAGGATTTTTTTCCACAGCCTACCTCCCCCACAAGAACTTTTACTTCAGTAAGCCAGTTCGTAGTTAGAGTTAATGATATCATAATACTATCACAATGTCCAAGGTCAAATTTCGGAAGGAACACGAAATACACAGGATAGCAACAACATGTGCCTTTTCTTTAAGCTCACTCCAAGAAAGCAGGTTTTATATTATTGGGTGTCCCCAACAAGGTCCCCTACAAGCAAACGCCAAGCTCATCCTCTGAGCACACGTCAGTCTGTTGACCCAAATCCTTCTCCCACCGCTACTAACAACAGTGGTTCTCAAGCTCTGAGTGAGAAGTAAGTCTCTTTAATGTAAAAAGAGAAAAATTTTACATCAGGATGCTGGTAGCACCACTTCCAGGACCTTACTTGGAGAGGCTTGAAAGGGCGATCTCTGGAACTCTAAGGGTTATTTTTATCCCACACTTTCCTGGTAATGCTCCATGCCAACTGATTGTGGACTCTGTTAGATAGTATAGTCTTCCTCGGCATAGGTAACTCATCCCCCCCCCCCCCCCATCGTTGTCATTAATATGTTACTTTCGAAATGTCTAACTCTGCCAGTGCGTCCGAAGACGAGTGGTCTATAGCAGTGACGCTGGCAGAAAAGGGGCCTTTAGATAATGAAAATCAAAATGTATGAAAAGTAACTTTATACAAGGAGAAGAAAAATGCAAAGGACAGAAATATTTATGTATGTAAATATCGCAGTCCCCTTTTCCTATTAGGAAAGCAATGTAAGCTTTTGTACGAATACAAATGTCCTCCGGGCCTATCATAATCCAACTGAAGTGAAACTACCCGACTTCAGGGCACCATCCTAACTGCCTCTTTATCAGTATGATGACAGCTTTTGTAAGATTCTTGTTCTAAGACCCAAGTGCAAAACCAACCCATCATTCATTCTATCTGTCCACAACCCCGTACAACCCCTACCCCACAACCCCGATTGTCCCCGATTGATACGTAAACGTATTCAAATTAAGGTATCAAGTTACTTTTGAGTTGTAGCTAGATAGGCTACTTGTCTGTCAAAAGTGATTGTAACTGGTTAAAATTTTTACTTTGTTAAAAGTAACTGTTACGAGTTATAGTTTACAGAAATAATTGTAATTATAGAGTTGTTTTCAAATGTATCGCAAACATTATTAACGTTACTTTCAAAATTTGCACCAAAGATAAACATGTTAATTCTCTGCTCTTTGGTTATTCCAATGAGGAATATATAGGAATACTGTCAAAAACAAACTAAATCGATCTTGTCCAACGAGGCTACATATTTTCAAACCAAGTGTTCTAGTCTTGCAGAAACACATCTAATAAAATTAACAGCAATAAATACATAGCATGCCCCAGGGAATTGATAGTCAGTTCAGGCTGGGCCTATCAAATTCGAACTCCTTGAACAGAATTATTTAATCAGCTAGCCAGTAGCCATGTGGCCTTTTCCATCATTTCCAACCACAAGGAACTGAATACATTAACATACGACTCTGTCCACAATTTTGCAATGGCGCCCTCTTTCAATCATGAACTTTTTGAGACCCCCTCCCCATCCACATCATATGTGAATTAGAGTACTCTAACATGAATTTTGCTATTGCGCCCTCTCTGGCAGGTGTCTTTAAGGTTCATTGAGTTGATATCAATAAAGATTGCGATGATTTTGAAGGGTATAAATACATGACGATAGTTACAGTTAGCATATAA
Organism: Stichopus chloronotus; assembly: GCA_021234535.1. Lineage (NCBI taxonomy): Eukaryota > Metazoa > Echinodermata > Holothuroidea > Aspidochirotida > Stichopodidae > Stichopus > Stichopus chloronotus. The sequence goes on along the minus strand of CM037839.1, from coordinate 13,813,856 downwards.
TTAGTCAAGTTTCACATCCAGTAGTTATGAAAATTGTCAAAAAGTTTCGATTTTTTTACAGTTTCTTGTACTGGTTATGAGTTTGTGAATATAGTACTAATATGAACAGTGTCTGGTCACGAATTTTCAAAAACCAAATTAAATCGTTAATCACTTACTCATTAATGTTCCATTGTATGTGAAACATTGGGATTCTCTTAGTTTGACCATTTGTCATTAGCATGTGAATGAAACTTGTCAGGCTTAGAAAAATTTAGTGGATTTTACAAAACAACTTAATGTGCCTCTTTAGCATTTTCTTTTCCTGTGATGATGAGAATTTACATGAATTGCTACTAAACTGGTTTCGTAAAAACTGACAGTATCAGCGATTTTTTTAACAGGATATGGATAACCATTTTTACGTCTTTGATTGAAAGAAAAAATAAACTTTAGAGTGAAATTCTTGTAGAGTCAGCTTTCAACAAATCTAGACTGGACACCAACTAAATTAAATTCCTCGTATTCTTAATACATTTATTATTTATTTATTATTAATTAATATATAATTACTTTTAATAATGTAAATAATTTATATTACTCTACATCGGCAGGCGTCTTTTTGGCATTGTCTGGGGTATCAGTGGTGCCACAAGGGTTGAATGGATTGAGTAGTGGGCTCGACGTTGGTCCATGTGTTTCTAACAAAGTTTAGCACATTACTGAGGGCTCTTCAAACTTACGTCATGAAGGATCACAAAATGTCGATAGTACGGAAGTATATACCTCACGCAAAACGTCATCACCATTATTTGAAGCGTACCAGAAAACTTTGGAATAAAATACCCCTTAGATCGGATGCAATTGGTAATCGCCTTTAAGCAAGTAAATCCCGTGAAATGGTACTGCCAGTGTTTTCTGGATGGAAACCTTCTCTCGTAATAGATTGGAAGTTTTCATTATTAAAGTCTGATAAAATTTGTATACGCAATTTCCGATTATAAAGACTTAACTACTTGGTTTATTGCTGAATGTTTAATTTGAGCACCACCATCATCGTTCCCTGGGGACGAAGAGCGCTAAAGTATACATGTTTCAATTATTCTTCCTTCGTCTACCTTAATCCCCTATGTTTCACCACTAGCAGGAAGGGAGACATTTGCTTGTGTAAGCGACAAAGGTACAAAGCATGGGACCTCATGCAGTAAATCCCCTGTAGTGGAGTACAAATCCAATCAATTTGGTGCATTCTAGATCGAAAGGGTCAAATATTTCTGATCTAAACGTCTCTCCAGCTGATATAAAGTGGGATCCTGCGCTTCGATGATATAAATTTGCCGAAGAGCCAGTTAATTGGCTAATGTCATATTTATTCACTTCGAAAAAAAATAAAAAGTTTAAAAGGGGGGGGGGGGCATTTGATACTTGCTCACCTGCAAAATACATTCTACTGAAAATATTGGAAACGCTGGCTATCTTTATCGATAACACTGACTATATTACACAAAATATGTTGTTATTTTTAAATTTACTCTATTACAATCTGTTACAAGCCATTTTACAACATGTAGGTCCAATCTATTGTTATTGTTATTACTTTTTTTGGTATGAATAATTATTTGCGTCATTCATGAATACCAGTTTGAATAAGCTAATGTCCAAACCTTATAACTGAATAAGTAAGACGATAAGAGGAAATTCATTTAACATGGAAACATAGCAGATCTTCACCGACTTAATTATGTACAGTCACCAACAATTATAACTTACCGTTAGACATACTTATTTGCAATTGAATGCTTTGATTGCAATGGTACCGTAATATCTGAAATTGTTTCATTGAGTTTGATATCATCTAGGAAATTTATACTAGGAAAATTAGAATTAATACCCAGATGAAATAATGATGTATTTTCCCAACATGGCTTGTCGTAAACGAGAAGATGGACACAACATAGCTGACCATACTAGAAGAAAAGAAGGATGATCAGATGATTGGGGGAGGGGGGATGAAGGGAGGGGGATGCTGATTATTGATCTTGGGAAAAGGGCGAAATAATCTTAAACCAAGGAGAAGGAAATAAGATGAAGTTTATCACATGATGATTTAGGGTACACTGGGCCAGCGTCTTTGCTGGAATCAGCCCATAAATTATTCTTAAAAGACAATGACAGGCAAACAGGAATAACAAGGGGTACATTGTCTGTTCCTCCCCCACCCCCGGAAAAAAAAGTAAAAATGAATAGTAGGTAATAAAAAAAAAAATACACATAAAAAGCAGTGCTCAATGCTTTATAATTGGTGGAAGCAAGTGTACCTGGCACCAGGCTCGACAGGACAGCTAGACCTGCGGCTTGTGAATTCTTCCCCGTAGGATGGCTGTAGACTGGCCCTATATATGGCGCTATGCATAAAGTCATATATCTAAACGTTATGCCAGCTTGCACTATAAACAGAGCGTGGATAAACATGTAAAGGCCTTCATTCTTGTTCAAACTGTGGGTTCGACTTTTGAATTATTTCTAACGTAACGAAGCGACACAGAACTTGGATAACAGAACAAAGACCGATCAATTATTGTTACTTTGACTGCTTCTGCTTGTGAAGTAGCATGACCCCCATTGACAGCACACACTGTCTATCCGCAATCACCCCCAAAAGAGCTTCCTTCTCTTACATTTCATACATGATGTTTCGTGACGTCATGGGGTTTTGATGCTAATGAACGAAAGGTGATTTTTTAAACACAATATCTCAACATTTAGAGACTATCAAAATATTACAATCGTGAAAACTAAGTACGTACTGTTGATGGCCACTTCTGCTTGTAAGGATTGTAAAAGTAGGAATGTGACCAACCTTATGAAAGATCTGCAAATGGGTTTCTAACACCTCGTTAAATTATCTATTTTTAAATCGAGACGCTCTAAAACTACTCAGATTTTATCAAAATAGAAGGAAATTGTTATCACCTATCCGCTGATAATGATATAAGTTTTGTACATAGAATCTAGTTCTTTGGTTTTGTAACATTGAATTCCGTAAGTGAGTCAGGTACAAGGCATATATAAGACAAATCAGTTCCGTCCCTACAAACACGTACATGTTAGGACTTTTCACGCGAAATGAAACGATAGTAACTTTGAGATCACCGGCTTGTACTCGTAAAAGTATAGGCTATATGCAGTACACACAAAATGTACAGTAAACTCGCTGTATCCCGAATTGTTGATTATATGTGACTTTGGTAATTATACTTCGTAATTTGGTGTCACGGAAAAGCTTATGTTGTCATCTGCAAACATCGATTGAAAAATATCTGATTGATTAATCAATTAAGTCAGGTCCTTGTAAAGTTTGAAGACACTGTTTGAGACGTGCCTCTCTTTCGATAGTCTTTGTTTCTAAATATTTTACATAAAATCTAAAAGAACTTTAATTACCATGAAGATGAAAGATCGAAATGTCCACCTACCTTACTATAACAGAAAAGAGAGAAGCCTCATTTTGCATTATTCAACAAACACATGGCCATTACTTGTCAGTCTAGTTCCACGACATGTCATTTGTTGAGACTTTCCAGTAGACGAAAATGTAAGAGAGCGGGTCACGTGACCTAAATAACTAGGTGATTGAGGACAGCCTGCCTGTAAGCGGGTGTCACAATCGAGTTGCTATTGACTAGAACTATATTTAGAAAAGCAAAAGGAAGAGAGCCTGTGTAAAGTAAGCCCAATGCATGGGAAGTGGTTTTTCGGCGTTCTAAGCAGTATTTTGATGTAACATTTTATGCACGTTAAGTGGTTAGATTTTACCCTACGGAGGTCAACAAACTTTAATGTAAGTGAAGAGGTTTACAGAAACTCCCTTCGCCAACCTGAAAGGTTGTAACAGGCCACAATATCGTCAACCCTCAGTTTTCACGCTGAGGTGAGACACGGCGAAACGATGGCGTAATCTACAAACTGCTGAATAGGGTATGCTACCATACAATTCTCTTGAGTGTTCCTCACATCCCCAGATTCTTGTTCCTCTTCGGTCTGTGTGTGCCATCGATCATTCAAGGTTTGGCCCCATGTTGAAAAATCTCGGATACGTCAACTGTGTCATGCCGTGGTTCCCAACACTTTAATGCTTAAATGGCAGTGAGAAATTGCTCCCCCCCCCCCCCTTAGTTTTAATGAAATAAGTTATGTGGTCACTCCGAGCTTCGTTGTTCAATCTATGCCAACAGTATCAGTAATATAGGACATCAACTAAATGCATTAATGAGAAAAGATTGCAGGACTGATAAAATTTCAAATCCCCTGTAGGTTAATCGTGTGTAACGGAGGGGGTTCACTCTGTCCTTGTGTTTACCTTTTCCTATAATTGAAAATTGAAAAATATTAATTGAACTAATTTGTTTCTGTTAATAGTATCTCAGACCCTGAATAATCTCTTTATACTACAGCGTGCAGCATTTTTTTAATCTTTATAGTTGTTCATCCACTTTTTCAGGCCAAGAGCCAGGAACTGTCAGTTGTGTGTGTGGGGGGGGGGGGTATATGAATTAAGGAGGGGGACACCAGTGGCGGACTCCAAACTTAATTTGAAAGAACAATAAATCTTACCATTTGCAATGGCTTGTACATTCTCAAGTAGCTGGCTCCAACTCTCCAATTAGTACACTACCAGACCAATCTCCTCCTTTAGTTCACCCTACCATTTCATAAAATAAGTGACTTCAAATTAGACCAAATTTACCAGGTGGGAGGTACAGGCAGACGAATACAGTCTAGCGTACCTATTTTTTTAAAAGTGAAGCACACAGCTAATCAAATGCAACGAAAGAGAATCCTAGGCTAACCAATGCAACTTACAGACTCCAAATGTTTGGTGATTTTGCAAACAAAGTACCCAGAATTTCTTTAGTCGGCCAGTGTCTTTGTTTCCCTGTCAGTCCACTTGAAAAACCTCTGACTACCATTCTATATCAATTGTGGTGGCATGCCGGGAAGTTAAAGTATTTTTGTATATATATACGTGGACAATGAATACTGATGAAAGACTACGGTGTGCTATACGTTTCCTGATTTACGTCACTTGTCACGAGAATGAAGATTTGGTATTCTTTAAAAATAAAAAAGATGATATAGCATGGGCACTTTACCAATTAAGTTCAGTTTTTATTTCAAGTGTTTGGTTTCTCTTTCATTTTGATCTTGACTATTTTTCAGTGTCAAACTAATTTAAGTTAGGCCTATTTCTTTTTATCAAAGAAGTAAAATATAAAGTATCAGTAGTAGTTTTGGTCTTGTGTAAATTTTGCCCTAGTACTTTATTTTGGGAGGGAGACATTTTGACAGGGGTTCCCCGCGCTGGTTACTCCACTGATCACTAAAATTGCGACACAAACTTTTTACGTGCATTACATGTCTCCCTATCAATTGCATTTGCTCATAGCGTGTAGTGTCCCCACATGGGAATCAAATGTGCAAATTGCGTTTTGTAACCTGCGAACTGCTTCCCACCTGACATAACTTTCAGCACGGCACTTAACCGCCGTGGAGTTGTTTACACTGTGACAGCATTGTCAAACTTCGGCTCGACGTCTGGTACGGTGTATCTCTGGAGGGTCAATGTGAAATCACTTCCTTGTGTGTGCTGTGCTGTGTGTGTAGCGTAGTTGTTTTCCTTCAGCAATGACTGATGAGACCTGTGTAGCAAGCTTTTGCCATTAGGAACATACCAAACGTGATCAGAGTCACGAAACACCAGCCCTGGAAATAATTCAGCCTCTGCCTCTAATGGAAAGAAAAAGCTGGCTGAATTAAGTTCGTCGAAGGGACATACAGGAAGGAGATGTTGAAAATGTTTACTCCGCAGGACAAAGCAGCCATACTAACACTAACAGTACAGTTAGTGATGCTGTTCAGTAATTTACGATCGATCAAAGCACAAGGTATGTTCTACCAACACATTACTAGTGTAGGTTGGTATTTGTCTAATTTGAACTGGATTATTAGTTACTAATTAATGTGTAATGTGTAATTAATGTGTAGCCGTTATTGTTGTCCATGTAGGATATGACCAATGTTAAGTCATGATGTAGGCAGCCAAACGTTAGGCTTTGCCTAACAATCAGGAAGGGCCTAAACGTCTAGATGCATTTTACCACGATTCACAAGTTATCAACTCGATCTTTTTGTCAATGTACATGGGACCATGCATGGTGACACATTCGAATAATTGTGGTTCTTAGTTGACAGGGATCCAAATATTAAGTTTTGATGCGATGGTTACTCATGTTACTTGTTAGGGTCTAGTCTCCCACAGCCCAAAGGTTGTCTCACTAAACATATGGTAGGACAGATCACCAATCACTGCACAATGATCAAGCAAACTGTTGTATGGAACAGACTTCATTCACCCCTTTCACTGACATTTAATGGACTAAGAGAACGACAGCCACAGGTTGTAGCAGTAATTGTTAAAATGCAATTTACTATGATGAGTGCTACGAGTTACGTACCTTTTAAATTGCTGTTACAAGTATTGATAGAATATTAGCTGAGTGGCAAACAAGCTGCGTGGCAAACAAGCAGTAGAGTGGCGCTAAAGCTGCACCATAAATTGCAAGCATACTGTACCTTAGCTTAGAATAAGCAAAGAATATTTGATTTATACTTTTGATTTGTGCTTATCGTTCCAGACCATTTCACTTTTGCCAACGTACTAACATTTAGTCCTCTAGCCCTCCTAAAACCTGTCGTAAAGTGCTCCTTCAAAGACAATCCTAATTCAAGTGTATTCTGGTGAATAGGGGTGGGTGGTACCAGGAAAAGTACCGGTATTCGTGGCACATCAGTCTCCGGATGTGTCCGACTAGCAGTGGGGTAGTCCTTTCTATTCACTTGAATTAGTAAGTCCTCCAGACTCTCACGTACGTTTAAACGATTTATTAAGCATTATTATTTACAGCAATGTGGCTATACGACAACGTGATGCCATATTGTTTCTCTTGTCATCGATGGCGCGCTATCAGTTTATCTTATCCCACATCCTCCTTTTTAAGCTTTTGAAATTATATAGAACCTTGATTTACTGCTTGTTTTTGATTCCTTGCCGAAGGCAGAAGGAATCTATGCAATGGTGATGTCGTGTGTGTGTGTGTGTGTATGTGTGTGTGTGTGGGTGTATGTGTGTGTGTATGTGACACTTCTTGTAAACACGATATCTCAAGAAGGGTAACCATGACTGATGTCATACTTGGTGTGTGGGTTGGTCATATTGAGTAGCTGATCCCTATTGTTTTTGGTGGAGGTCAAAGGTCATTTGAGGTCACCAGAGGTCAAAATGTGAAAACCTTGTAAACACGATATCTCAAGAACGGTAACTGTGACTGATGTCATACTTAGTGTGTGGGTTGTTCATATTGAGTAGATGATCCCTATTGTTTTTAGTGGAGGCCAAAGGTCATTTGAGGTCACCAGAGGTCAAAATGTGAAAACCTTGTAAACACGATATCTCAAGAACAGTAACTGTGTCTGATGTCATACTTACTGTGTGGGTTGGTCATATTAAGTAGATGATCCCTATTGCTTTTGGTGGAGGTCAAAGGTCATTTGAGGTCAACGGAGGTCAAACTGGAAAAACCTTGTAAACATAATATCTCCAGAAGGGTAACTGTGACTGATGTCATACGTACTGTGTGGATTGATCATATGAAGTAGATGATCCCTATTGCTTTTGGTGGAGGTCAAAGGTCATTTGAGGTCACCAGAGGTCAAAATGTGAAAACCTTGTAAACACGATATCTCAAGAATGGTAACTGTGACTGATGTCATACTTGGTGTGTGAGTTGGTCATATTGAGTAGATGATCCCTATTGTTTTTGGTGGAGATAAAGGTCACTTGAGGTCACCCTGAGTCAAACTGTAAACACATTGTAAACACAGTATTTCTAGAAGGGTAAGTGTGACTGATGTCATACTTGGTGTGTGAGTTAGTCATATTGAGTAGATGACTCCTATTGTTTTTGTGGAGGTCAAAGGTCGTTTGAGGTCCCCCGAGGTGAAAATTTTCTAGCACATTATCTCCAGAAGAGTAATGTTGACTGATGTCATACTTGATGTGTAGGTTCCCCATACTGGGTAGGTGATCCCTATTGCTTTTAGTGGACGTCAAATGTCATTTGAGGTCACCAAAATAAAGGTTATTTGGGTTAAAGGCTTATTAATGTGGTGTTTCAAGACCAGTAACTGCAGTTGATCTCATACTTGTCATGTGAATAATTCATGCTTGTTATAATATAACCATGTAGCAAGGAATCACAAAGCCTTTTGGCTTTCTGGTTTATTCAAGTGAACACTACATACAGGTATTTACAAACATTCAGCATGCAGGCTTAGAACAATCAGCACATACATGTTAAACAGTTCTTGTGTTTTATGATTCGTCCACTTTTGGTTCGTCTAGGCTGAGAGTCATCTGCATTAACTGCAGTGGTTGGTCCTCAGGCATCTCTTCTAAGGTTTCTGGATGTGGAAATGTTACTGGTGGAGCTTCTACTGTGTTTTCTTCTCTCAAAGAATTGAGCTGCTTATGATCTTGGCAAAGGTTTCCATACCATTTCTGAATAATGTATGAACGAGAACTTTCAGCTTGTGACAAAACTGTCCCAGTTATCTGTTTTGACTTTATCCATACTTTCTCCCCTTTTTGGAGAACAGACATGGATTTGGTCCTGTGGCACAAGTTGTAATTTTTGCGCAGAGTCTCTTGTTGTTGTCTGTCTTTCTGGGGAACTATTGCCATGTCTGGCCAGTTTGGTTCTAACTTGGATGCATGAATTGAAAGACTGCTTCGAAGTTGTCTTACCATCAGTAGCTTGGGAAGGAGAATAACCTTGCTTAATCGGAGTGGTGCGGTAAGATAGCACATGTACAGCCTTGAACGGGTCGCTTGACTTTTTCAAGATGTTTTTGCTGTTGTACTGCACGCTCTGCTTCACCATTGCTTTGCGGGTATCTTGGGCTACTCGTTAAGTGGTTAAACTGATAGCTCGGTGAAAATTTGGTGAAGTTCTGACTTCTGACTGACAAATTGTGGTTCGTTATCTGTTATCACAGTCTCTAGATATGCCAAGTCTCGCGAAATGTGGTGTAATGTGTTTTGACAACACTCTGCAAAGTTGCACTTGTAAGTTTATCTACAGTATCTCAAAAAATCTTGAGAATAATCCACCAAAATAAAATACTGACAGTTCTCCAGTTCAAAAAGATCAATAGTAACTCTTTGCCAAGGTCAGCTATCTGGCATTTCCGTACCAATCATGGGTTCAGAATTTGTCTCACAGTGTTTAATGCAAACTGTGCATCGCTCAACTAGATCTTACAACTGTTTTCTCCCTTGATGTCCCTCATGTACCTTTTCCAATATGCACTTTTGCATTGAAGCTTGGATGACCAATCTTTGTCACTTGAGCAGGAGTCCATTCTGAACTGTAAGTTCAGCTTTGAAGGGAAAACAGGGTTTCATTGGCATTGAAACGTTTGACTTTTCTAGCCACTGGTAACCTTCCTGTTTTTGTGGCAAGACCAAACGAGGATGCATCTGCTGATACTTTGGTGTCCAATTTAGGATAATACAATTTAAATGATGGAGAATTACAGTACTCAATGTAATCTTTAAGGCATTGAGTACATCTCTTTGTTGATCGTTCCATATCCACTCACCAGCTTAAGAAGGTCACTAAGGACTTTGGTTTTCTCAGCTAAATTGGGGATGAAAATTTGCCTATTTGATTTACCATTCCAAGGAAACTCCTGAGGTCTGAAACATTTGGGGTTCTGGGAAATCAGTAATCCCTTGGGTTTTCCTAGGATCAGGTTTTACCCCATCTTGATTGACTATGTGGCCTAGAAATAGGATTTCTGTTTTTGATTCCTTGCCGTAGGCAGGGGAATCTATGCAGTCCTGATGTCGTGTGTGTGTATGCGTGTGAGGGTGTGTGTGTGTGTGATGGTTGCTCGTAAACACTCTATCTCAAGAAGGGTAACTCTGAGTAATTTCATTTTTGGCATGTAGGTTGCCCATATTGAGTAGATGATCCCTATTGTTTTTGGTGTCCAAATCTTGCATATTAATGAGGTTATGAGGTAAAACATAAAAAATGTTAAAACTGCCATAGTTCCTTATCCGTGGGTCAGATTTGTTTTAAACTTGATAAGGTTGTCTGTTATTAACAGGTTTACGACCCTGTGAAATTTAATGCTTATCAATAGAGAGGAAGGGATAATTTTTCACTATAAAACAATAATAATAGCCTAAACACCATTATTGTGGTTATTATAAACTACCGTACATATACTTATGGGACTACATTGAGCAATTTCAGTTTTTGATTCTGTCACACCCAGTTAACTGAATGGGATTGCTCCCTACAGTACTGCATTTGTAACTTAGTGAGTAACTTCTAGTGTGAAGGGCCTGGATAGGTTGTCCAGAGAGATAGTCTTGGTATGGGGGGTCATGGGGTCAGATAGATGGAATGTTAATGGGTTTATAAAAAAAATGAGGAAAATAAAATACCATCTGTTCTGTCATTTATTTGGATAATATCAATATCCAGAGGAACAGCTGGTAGCAGAACAAGGTTTCTTAACAATCAAATTGGAGTGCTTTCAATCATATTTCACAATGTTGGAAAGGATGGAGGAAGCAAAAATATTGAGGAGGAATCATAACTTAGGGTCAACTTACGAGGACTTTGAGTGTGTTAAAAGCTACTTGTAACAAGGAAGAAATTATTGCAGAGTCGATGAAGGAAAATTTGCAAAAGGCAGAGCGCCAATTTGAGGCAATGGAAGAGGTTCATGCTGATCTGGCTGGGTTGTTGTCTGATGAAGCATTTGAGCAAGCAGAAAGCTGGATGTCGGAATGCCAAAAGCATTAAACTGAGGAGAGGGAGGAAGCATTGAAAAAGTTAAAGGAGGAAATTGAGTTTCAAATTAGCGTTGGAATTACCTAAGGCAGAAATTCCACCTTACAATGGAGACCCAAGAACATTCTGGTCCTTTATGAAGAATTTTGAGGTAAATATGGCAGACAAGCTGAGTTCAGATGAGGTAAGGTTGAGTTATTTGATTCAACTAACAACAGGCAAGACTAGAAGCAGCATTGATTACTGTGTGTTTCTTGTAGCTCAGAGATAATGTTGACTGATGTCATACTCATACTGTACTTGATGTGTGGGTTGTATGGCCTGGGTAGGTGATCCCTATTGCTTTTGGTGGATATCAAATGTCGCAGTCATTTTAGGTCACCAAAATAAAGGTCATTTTGGGTTAAAGGCTTGTGGTGTATCAAGAAAAATAACTGCAGTTGATCTTATACTTGTCATGTGAATAATTCATGTTTGTTGTAGTAGAACCATGTAGCAAGGAATCACAAAGCCTTTTGGCTTTCTGGTTGAAGTAGTTACTGTCATTTTCCTTCATTGAAAGACATAGTCCGTTCATGTACAACCTCGCGTGTACATTTAGAAATAAAGAAAAAGTTAAGATCAAACATAATCTTTTCTTTTTGGTTTTTCAGTACACACACAATCACTCTAATATAAGATTTAATGAATTATAAGTCATATGATTATTTATCATATTTCATGTAATGTCATGATATCAGTATTATCAGTGATGCAGTTTAGTGGTAGTCCTGGCATCCAAGATGCCCAAATTCTCTGCAGGACAACCAAATTTTGACACACGGTTGTCCTTTGGACAACCAAATTCGGTTAGTGCTGGAAAAAGATTAAGAGGTTACTTAACTAAAATTATCTGATGAAATGTGGTGATGAATGGCTACTGTAAATGTGTGTCACTGTTACACCAACCTGGAACTACATACTGTGGATTAAGTCACTTTGGCAGGGCGACTAAATTTTGACCAGGACAACCTGATATTTCACATTTGCTGTCCTTTGGACGACCAGATGAAAATGCTAAAACTTTAACACTGATTATGTAGAACAGATAATAATTGTCAAATGGTGCCTCATAGGATCCTGCATTCATAGCAATGCTGATCACTGTGTCAAATTGACAGGTCATTGCATCACAAGTACATCATAGTGGCTCTGTTGAAACACAGCTGGCTGGAATGTACACAAGTGGCAGAAACTGCTCTTATAGAAGTGCTGTACACCTGGCACTTGAGATATTCTTTTCAAATCCTACTTTGGTGTTTGAAATACTAGGCCAATTTACATAATGCTTTTTTTTTCTGAAAACTGTGAAGTTGATATCACTTATTTGCATACATTGTCATGATTACACAGTGCAATCTATGGTTGATCACTAGCTACAGTACACACAATTACCAACATGTGTTTAATATATTAAATATCAACAAACATGCTAACTCTTTAAGGTTATGTTTCTGTAAATCAAAATGTACTCAAATTTAAATATCTTTTTTTTTTTTTCGAGCAACAAGTTTTGTGAACATTTGTGAACAAGGAGTATTACGTACTGCCCTATTTGGTCTATTTCAGTTGTCAACTGCAAAAACAACCCCTGCTTTAATGGAGGTACTTGCAGAGAAGAGACTAGTCAAAGCAGTTGCCAGTGTCCCTACGATGGCTTTATCCAGCCTTTCTGTACCATAGGTATGACTTTCATTTTTTATTTTGATGAAATTACTATTAATGTTGTGTTTTATTAAGTTAACCTTTGTTAAGGGGTTACTGCTATATCCGGTTTTCTAACCTCTTCTCTGATACATGCCTTTTCTAAGAATTATGAGTTTTTTACAATGAGTCATGTACTGTAGGTACAGCTTCTAGTGCTGAATGTGAGAACAAAGAGCCTGCTCCAGAGGCATTTTAGACAGAGAGCAATAAACATCACTTTACTATACTTGCTTTACTGTATATTGTGTTATTTCTTGTCTCGGCTACTTGCTACAAACACGATAAAATTGGCGACGAAGATTTTGGATCTTTCGCATTTCCTTCTGTCACGGTCAGTATTGACTCGCTTTCATTACCATGTCTGGGTTATTGCCTACACCCCAGTTTTAACCTACACTTGGAGAACCTTCATGCCCGTGGACACAATGGTACTGTCTCTTTGAGAACTACATTGTTGCTGCTGGTTTCGACGCAAGTGCGGCTTACAAGAAAGCTATCTTACTTCACTGTCTGGGTGCCGAGGGCCAGAGAATTTTCTACACCTTGCCTACAAGTTCCACGTCAGGTCTAGGTGTTTACAAGAAGGCCATCAAGACTTTAGAAGAACATTTTCTGCCTACCGTCAACGTGGTTACTGAGCACTACAGGTTTCGACAACCAGTGCAGTTGCCAGGTGAATCCATTGACAATTATATTTCATCCTTGCGGGAACTTGCGTCAACGTGTGAATTTGGCACATTTCTGGATGAAATGTTATAAGACCAGCAAGTCGAGAAGATTAATTCACCCAAACTTCGGGAACGACTTCTTCTTGAGCCAAAGTTGACCCTTTCAAAAGCTTTGGAAGTCTCAAGGAACTTTGAACAAGTACAACGTGGAGCGCGATCGATGTCAGCGAAGCCAAGTGAATTTGCTACATCACAAGTCTGCGACAGCAAGACATGCAGTTCTGGTCAGACTACGAAATGCTATCATTGTGGATCAAAAAAGCACCTTGCAAATTCTACAGAGTGTAAGGCAGTTCACCCTACATGCAGAACTTGTAAGAAGAAAGGACATTTTGAGAAAATGTGCCAAGGCCGTAATAAGGTATGTTCAGTTGCGTCTACTCCAGATACTACTACTTCTTCTCACCAAATTCCTACTACCACTGCTGCCCTTACTTAACCTGCTGCTACTACCACTACACCGGATCAATCGCAAGTACTGCAAACTGACAATGTTTACCATGTAAATGCTAGGCATAGACCTAATGTTACTTGTGATGTGTTAATTAACAATGCATGTATTTCAGTTGTTGTTGATACAGCAAGTGATGTTACTTTAATGAACTTAAGTACATTTAAAAAGCATTTTCTAGAAGAGACCCTTAAGCCTTGTAAGATTTCTGTTAAATCCTACACTAATACCGAAATAGCAGATGTAGGTTACTTTGATGCTAAATTTTCATTTCAAGGTCGATTTGCAAATATCGTTATACATGTTGTTCGGGAAGGCACTACCCTTATTGGGAATGATGCGATTCAACTTTTAAAGTTGCAGATTGATGGTAGTTCCCTATCTTGCTATTCTACTTCAGAGGTTGAGTCACCTAGTATGCCTTCTTCTAATGTACCTTCGGAGTTTCCTTCCCTTTTTTCGAATGATTTGGGTTTAATCAAAGGCTATTAACACCAAATTAAACTTCAATCGGAATCACGCCCCATGCAGCAGAAATTACGCCCCCTACCATTTTCTCCTAGGGAAAAAAGTATCACAGGAACTTGCCCTACTAGAACAGGAAGGTGTTATCGAGAAAGCCCCAGATGCTACCGAATGGGTTTCTCCTATTGGTGTAGCTTACAGAAAGTCTGGAAAAGTTCGTATTCGTGTAGATTTACAAAAGGTCATTGAGAATGTGGTGGTGGATAACACCCGCTACCAAATATTGATGAGATGTTTCACGAATTAAGAGGATCTAAGTATTTTTGTAAACTTGATCTGAAATCTGCTCACCACCAACTTGATTTGCACCTTGAGAGTAGAGATATTACATTTATTACTCATGGGGGCAGGCACTTTGCAGGTACAAACATGTTTGCTTTGGCCTAGCGTCGGCACCTACATGCTTTCAGAAGGTTATGCCACATATTCTGAAAGGTATTAAAGGTGTAATGTGTTTTATCGATGATATTGTTTATGGTTCTACTCCAGAAGAGCACGCTGCTACTTTACATAATGTTTTGTCTTGTTTACAAGAATCGGGAATGGCTCTCAATGAGAAATGTGTATTCAATGTACAATCCATTCAGGTATTGGGCCATGTAATTTATCTTGCTGGACTTCATCCTAACCCCGATTTAGTTGCTGCTATTAGAGATGCCCCAATTCCTACTTTTAGGGAATAAGTTTGTTCTTTCCTAGGACTTGCCGGCTTTTGCCCAAAATTTGTACCTAACTTTGCTACCAAAGTTCAGCCAATCCAAGACTTTCAGACCGTTTGCTTGGAATGCGGAAGCTGATGCAGCGTTCAAAGAATTTAAGTACACAATTTGGAATAGTACAGCTTTGTCCTTTTATGACCCTCACTTAGATGTAATTGCAACAACTGATGCATCGGGCTGTGGTATTGATGTTACAATGACTCAGCTGATCCAAGGTCAGGAGAGACTTGTTGCATGCATCTATGGGAAACTCACTGAGGCTGAGAAAAAGTACTCCACAGGGGAGGGTGAAGCATTAGCCTGTGTGTGGGTTATAGAGCACTGGCATAAATATTGTGGGGTCGAAAGTTTACTCTGTGTACTGATGATCAAGCCCTAGTTACTGTGTACTTCAGGTACAGGTCATAGACCTATGAGAATTGCTTGCTGGGGAGCACGTTTATTACATTATAATTTTTCTGTTGAATATAAACTAGGGGATCAGAACAAAGTGTCTGATGCTCTGTCAAGGTTACCACTTAATGATCATATTATTCATTCCAGCCCTGATCACTATGATATTTATACTGTATGTGAAATACTGTTTAAGGATATGTGTATTACCAAGAGTTCCTTACAACTGGCCACAAAGTCTGATCCAGTGTTAACTGAAGTTATCAAATTCCTTTCTTCCAGCTGGCCTATTTCTGCGAAAGGTTTAGCTGACAACTTGTTGCCATTTTACAGGGTCCGTGACAGTTTGTCAATGCATGATAACGTAATTTCTAAAGCAGAGAGAGTTGTTATTCCATTTTCTTTTATTGGTTCCTTGCGTCAGCAAAGGAACCTATGCAGTCAGGTTGGTGTGTGTGTGTGTGAGGGTGTGTGTGTGTGCATCTGTGACACTTGCTTAGGAACACTCTAACTCAATAGTCTGATGAAAGTCAAACTTGGTATGTAGGTTTGCCGTGTTGAGAAGGTGTGCCCTATTGTTTTTGGTGGAGGTCAAAGGTCATTTGGGGGACCTGGGGGCAAAAGTCTGTTTTGCTTGGGTACGCTCTAACTCAATAGTGGAAAGTCAGATGAAAGTCAAACTTGGTATGTAGGTTTGCCATATTAAGAAGATGTGCCTTATTGTTTTTGGTGGAGGTCAAAGGTCATCTGGGGGAACTGGGGGCAAAAGTTTGTTTTGCTTAGGTACGCTCTAACTCAATAGGGGAAAGTCAGATGAAAGTCAAATTTGGTATGAAGGTTCGCCATATAGGCAATCTGTGCCCTATCGTTTTTGGTGGAGGTCAAAGGTCATTGGGGGAACTGGGAACAAAGTCTGAAAACCTTGTTATGCTATGGATGCTCATATGTTTCATCAGTCCCCCTCCAGTGCGTCATGGAAGTACTGCTTGAGTTAGCAGTTTCTTGATCAAATGAAAAAGAAGCAGTGTTGTTTGCCCTACTGTAGGTGGTCACACCGGACAAGTTTTGGATAGATCAATTTACCTCCTCGTGCCTGAGTGCTAATGTGTGCATTCATGTAAGTGTCTTTTCAATTGTGAGGTGAGCAGGACACAATGATAGAAAATAAGTCAGTTGGTGTTCTTACCAGTTTAAACTAGACCCCAGTAGTTCCCTCCAGGGCATTCTATCAGTTTATTGGGCTTTAAAGGGGCATAGATGAGATAAGCCAGGTTGCAATTTGCAGAGCCCCTTCTTTAAATGAGAGATTCACAGCTGTTTGTGTTTTGTAAAATGAATGGGATATCGCTGTATATTGCAGTTCAACATCTGCAATTCATTGCATTAATTGAAATGGCTTTTTTGATATTTATGAATTCATGCATATCATTTTACAGTATGTATATTTCAAGTGCAAGGAACCATAGTGCCCATAGGCTGTTGTGAAATCATGCAAAATATTTCTTCTATTACAGATTGTATGTAACACTGTTGATAGTTGGTCACATTAGTGCTATGGAAGTGGTTCCATGTGGGTACATGTTTGTCATGTTTGGGGTCCAATGTCTGAAATGGGCCATTTTATAAAAGCATGAAATATGTTTCTCTCTCTACAGATTTTATGTAATGCAGTGAGAGTTCATGGTCAGAAATGGGCCATATGGGCTATTGTACAAAATAATGCAATATGCTCCCTTTTGCTTCATAATTTACATTATATGCTAGCTCTCCATCTGTGCAAGGAACCAGAGTGCCTTTGGGCTCTTGTTTCTAAGATTGTTGATTTTGCCCATGAAGGTCATCAGGGTATAGTTCGAGGCAAACAAAGATTGCGTCAGTTATATTGGTGGCCTAAGATGGATGATACTGTAATGCAAGTGGTCCAAGATTGTGCAATTTGTCAAAACCATGACAAATCAGCATGTGTACGAACTGGTCCTATACAACCTGCCCCTTTACCCACTTCTGGTTGGAAGAAAATAGCTACTGATATTGTTGGTCCTGACAATACTGCACCAAGAGATTGTCATTTTGCTATTACCGTTAATTGACTACCACAGCAAATGGCCGGAAGTGGCATTTGCTGGCAATGTTACCGCTTCTAGTGCAATTGATACACTTACAACTATTTTTCCAAGGGAAGGATTCCCAGAAGAGATTGTGACTGACAATGGACCACAATTTGCTTGTAATGATTTTAAGATGTACTTGCAGGAAGGTAATAATAAACATCGGTTTTCTGCCATCTACCATCCCCAAGGTAATACTGAGATTGAAAGATTTAATCGAGTACTTAATGACAGTTTACAGACTACCAACCATCCATTTTGCTGCACGGTCGACACCTTAGGACAAAATTAGATATTACATATATCTCTAACCTATCATATAACCTATGCATTTCTGTATTGACCATGATCTAGCATCTGGCAATTTTGTGCGTGTGTGTATATCTGGCCACCGCCCTTCCATAATTGCCAGCATTTTGGTCTGCCAGCAAAGTGTTGTGCTGCTATTTGCATCTGTGATTATCTACCTTGTGATTGCAAGTTTTTTCTTCCTGTGTCGAAATCCAAGTGGTCCTCGTCCTTTCCAACCTTTTCAGGACCGTTTTGGATGAGCATCCTTTTCGTTTCATGTTTTTTGCATATATTTTCAACACGTGTGTGTTGGGTCTGGGCTAGGCTTCAGACCTGCCATTGTTTTTACGTTTCGGATTTGTCATTACATATGTAACTGTGTTAGGCCCACTTCCGGCCCTTCAGCTCATCTCATTTTCAGGACCAGTGTCCCAGGTGTCGGCCCTGTGAGGAAAACCTCCCCTGTGCCGTGTGTTGCAGATGACTTAAGACCCGTGACGAGCGAAGAGGCGGCCCCTCTTGGGGTGTCCTGGATAAGCCCTCAAGTGCAGGCTACTGTCGGGCCTGCGAGCGTGCTACCCCACACGCTGCCGGCCGCCGCCGGAAGCGGCATAAGCCTGGCCAACCTGACCAGGCCCCCAGGAGTCGGGGCTAGCCTGGCCACAGGATCCGGCTCCCAAGGAGCCGTTGGTGGAGGATCGCATGGTCCTCGAACTATTTAGCGGGTATCTCCAGGGCAGGTACAGGCACAGTGATCGCCGTTTTAAGACCGGTAGCGCAGAGTTTGTTCGATCAGTTTGCACGGATTTCCGTGAAGGCCAAGACCACCCGATGTAATCAAGTCCTGGATTCCCTGGAGTGGTCCTCCCGCACTGCAGTGGATGCATTCTGGGGCATTCTGGGACCTTTTGATTCTTGGCAATGACCTTTGCGGTGGGCAGTTTGATGCTTTTTATTACTTTTTGGTTTCGATGGTAATCATAACCTTTGTAATCATGCATATGTGTGTGTGTGTGTGTATGCGTGTGCGTGGGTGCGTGTATGTATGTCCGTGACGCCATACCTTGTAAACACGATATCTCAAGAAGGGAAGCTTGGACAGATCTCATATTTGGTATGTAGGTGAACCATATTGAGAAGAAGAACCCTATTGTTTTTGGTAGACATCAAAGGTTATTTGGGTGCAACGGGTCATTTTGTGAAAACCTTGTAAACACGATATCTCAAGAAGGGAAGCTTAGATAGATCTCATGTTTGGTATGTAGGTGTACCATATTAGGAAGAAGAACCCTATTGCTTTTGGTGGAGGTCAAAGGTCATTTGGGGTCAACAGGGGTCAAATTGGGATAACCTTGAAAACACAATATCTCAAGAAAGAAAGCTTGTAGAGGTCTCATGTTTGGTATGTATTTGTACCGTGTTGATTGGAGGAACCCTATCGTTTTTGATGGAGGTCAAAGGTCATTTGGGGTCAACAGGGGTCAAATTGTGAAGGTCTTTTTAACAGGATATCTCAAGAAGAGAAGCTTGTAGAGATCTCATATTTAGTATGTAGGTGTACCACATTGAGTAGAAGAACCCTATTGTTTTTGGTGGAAGTCAAAGGTCATTTGGAATCAACTGGGGTCAAATTGTGAAAACCTTGTTAACACGATATCTCAAGAAGGGAAGCTTGAACAGATGTCATATGAAGTGTGTAGGTTTATCTTATTGAGTACAAGAACGGTATAATTTTAAATGGAGGTCAACGGTCACATGAGGTCAACAAGACTTGGGACATTCTCTGTAGCCTAACATATAAACATACACACTGTGATAGAGCCTAGCCAATACATGTATTTCTAACTGTTGTGCCTTACACTTACAGTAGAGGAACAGACTAGACCAAGATTTTGAAGTAAACTTTGATCCAAGTTGCTTGAAAATGTGCTTTATGTTGCCTGATATATTGCTAAGCTTATATTGGGTCATCAGGAACAGGATGGCATATTTTACACTTAAACTTTGTACGTTCAACTGAAAAATAGTGTGGAGAATGTTTCACCATATATAACAGTGTTACGACAAACCAACAACTCCAAGAATTTGAGACCAAGCTCAATCATATTGGCACATAGTCACAGGGGGTGGGTTGAAAGAACTCTACGGCACTCCTATTGAAATGTTCTACTTTAAATGACCTTAACTCTTAGATCCTCTTAGGCCTACTCAAAGGCAGAGTACACACATAAAACTGAACACATTCATAGACATTTTTTGCAAATTTATTCTCATTTAAAGATCTTTGAGAAATTGATGCTGTTTTACTCCGACATTTGCATGCACTGTACCTTCCTAGATTGTAGGTGTATCTCATTGAGTATACAAAGTTCCATTGTCTTTGGTGAAGGTCAAAGATCATTTGCAGTCAACAGGGTCACAGTATGGAATTCCTGTAAACATGCTGTCTCAAGAAGGCAAGCTAGGACAGATGTCATATTCAATAATTAGTTGTACTCCATTGAGCACAAGACCCAATTGGTCTTTAATGGAGATAAAAGGTCATTCAATGTCAACAAGGGTCAAAGTGTGAACATGTAGATATGATCTCAAGAAAGGGAGCTTGTGCAGATCTCATATTTCATATAAAGCATACATAGCTAAATGTGACACATTACTAATGCCATATCAGATTCAGGAAAAAAAATTCTGTTAAACAGATCATCAAAACCACAATGCATTTCTGCATTCTGGTTGTACCTTTTTATTTCCCTCGCGCCGAAGGCTGTAGTATAACGTTACTGTAATGTTACGTATAAATATTTTGTCTTTTACCCAGTTGGCATTGGATGCTGCTTGCTGTAAAGGTTTTCAGTTGTTTTCTCTGCATGGGGCTCATTATGCAGCTGTAGGCTGGCTCACAGGTGCTTTGAAAAATTCTGGGAAGTGCATAACAAGGGTCTTGACCCAGATATCTTAAGAAAAATAAAGGTAGAAAAAGTTTCCAGGCCATTCTTTTCGAGGAAAAAAAAAGTAATTGGAGCAAAGTACACCTGTGAAAGTTGCGCCGAGAAGTGGGGGGGGGGGAAGAGTGGCCCAACGTTGACAAAAGTTGGCCGACTATTCCCAGTCATTTGTCAAACAAAAAAGATAAGTAGCGGGGAGATAACAGACTGAAGTAACGGCACACACTGGTGCACAAGTGTGGTGCACTACCGCAGTAAAAGGACCATCATCTGGCTTTGCAGTGGCCGCATATTGGTTGCATTGTGTGAAGGCATCTCTTTCCTGTTCAGATTTTTTTCCCTTTCTTTTGACATAATCCAAATTTCACTGATTCGAAGTAGAAGCAAAAATGTAGACAAGGATTTAACAGAGACAAATATGTGCAAGTAAAAACAGAACTGAGTAGCTGTGGTCCCTATGGGCATTGTATGCACTATTTGCCTCTTAAACAAGGATAGCCTACATGTCATACTTTTACAAAATCAGGCTATTGAATCCTTCAGGATTTGGTCTAAATTACAGTACATGGAGAGTTCATATCAAAAAGACCTAAATATTACAAAGTAGATTGTATCTTAATTTTAAGTCATGCTATCAAACTACGTCTTTTTTATAAAGAAAATGAAAGTGTAGTTGATTGGATCATGTAACAATTTTTCAACAATCATTCAATTTAATGTTGAAGTGAACAGTGCGAGCTGGTAATGCAAGGGGGGAGGGGAATGGCAGACTACCACGTAGGTCGCAGTCCAATGTATCTTATCAAATCGGTATAAACTTGTGGTTCACAAGCCTTGCAATCTGGAAATTTAATGGAATTAATGATGAAAAGTTTGACACTAACATGGATTCTTTTGTGTACGGACACTGCATGTTTTGGTGAGTCATTTCTTTTATGCATTATATGGAGCCAACTTAAGTGTGAGACTTGGTAAAAGAAGGCCTACTTGTAATATTTAAATGGGAATGTGGCAATTATGAGAAACTGCCTTACATCGCTCTGGATTGGTGAAAGTTTTTTTTTTTTTCTATTCTTTTCTGAACGCGAACTTGAGTTTCAACAGGAATTTCGTTTAGGCTAGCGGAAAATGATATAAAGGCACTGAATCATCTTGTTTACAGTTAATCATGTTGTATAAAGTCCTAAGCCTTTTGTCTGACCTCCTATATCACTCATGTTGGCTTTTGCTACAGATAGTAAGGTCTCTGTGATATAAGTCATATGATTTTGTCTTTTCGCTGCACCGGCCAACCGGGGTCAGTGTTGGTTTGGTCAACAGGACCATACACTCCTTTGCATTAAATCATGAGAGTCAAGCCCCAGACCTACGCATTTTTAAGTTCGTTATAAGCAATTTTTGCACAAATTACCAGTAAATATCGTTTGGTGGCTCGCATAAAACTGAAACAACAACCAGAAAGCCAAAAGGCTTTGTGATTCCTTGTTACATGGTTACATTATAACAAACATGAATTATCCACATGACAAGTATAAGATCAACTGCAGCTAATTGTTCTTGACACACCACAAGCCTTAAACCCAAAATGACCTTTATTTTGGTGACCTGAAATGACCGTGACATTTGACGTCCACCAAAAGCAATAGGGATCACCTACCCATGGTCAACCCACACATCAAGTATGACATCATTCAACGTTACCCTTCTGGAGTTAATGTGTTCGCAAGGTTTGACTTTGGGTGATCTCAAACGTCCTTTGACCTCCACCACAAACAAAAGGAGTCTTCTACTTACAGGTAGTTTATACAATCTACACATCAAGTATGACATCAGTCAAGGTTAGAGTCCTAAAGATATTGTGTTTACTCATTTTTACAGTTTGACCTCTGGTGACCTAAAAGGACACTTGATCTCGACCAAAACAAGAGAAATCTTCTGCTCATTATTACCAACCCACAGACCAAGTATTACATCAGTCATGGTTACTCTTCTGGAGATATTGTGTTTTCAAGGTTTTTACAGTTTGACCTCTGGTGACCTCAAATGACCTTTGCCCCCACCAAAGTTGATATGGATCATCTAATCAGTATGACCAAGCCACACACCAAGTATGACATCAGTCACAGTACCCTTCTGGAGAAACTGTGTTTCAAAGATTTTCACGATTTGACCTCTGATGATCTCAAATTACCTTTGACCTTGACCAAAAACAAAAGGACTCATCTACGCAATATGAACAACCCACACATCAAGTATGACATCAGTCACAGTTACTCTCCTGGAGCTATTTTGTTTACAAAGTTCTTACAGTTTGACTTCTGGTGACCTCAAATGACCTTTGATGTCCACAAAAAACAGTATGGATTATCTACTCAACATGAACAACCCACACACCAAATATTACGTCAGTCACAGTTACTCTTCTGGAGATATTGTGTTCACAAGGTTTTTACAGTTTGACCTCTGGTGACTTCAAATGACCTTTGATCGCCACAAAAAAAACAGTATGGATCATTTACTCATTATGAACAACCCACACACCAAGTATGACGTCAGTCACAGTTTCTGTTCTGGAGATGCTGGGATTAAAAGGTTTTTACGGTTTGATTTGACCTCTGTGACCTCAAATGACATTTGACCTTCACCAAAAACAATAGGTATCATCTGCTTAATATGAACAACCTACACACTAAGTATGACAACAGTCACAGTTACCCTTCTGGAGATATTGTGTTTACAAGGTTTTTCAGTTTGACTTCTGGTGACCTCAAATGACCTTTGACCTTGACCAAAAAAACAGAGACCATCCACTTACCATGACCAACCCACACAGCAAGTATGAGATCAGTCATGGTTACCCTTACTTGAGATATCGTGTTTACAACAAGCGTCACACACACGCACACACACACACATACACACGACATCAGGACTGCATGCTGCATAGATTCCTTTTGCCTGCGGCAAGGAATCAAAACCTACAGACGCCCATTTCCCGCTATCGTGGAAAATACTAATTTTAGAGAAAGTTTCTAAAATAAGATATATTTTGACGTAGAGAAACAATGATAAACAAAATTTACATGCCTTCTAATTATTTTAAGTTTCCTGGATAAACTTTAATACACAAAGAAGCTACATTATATCAAGGCGGATGTGAAACCTGACACGCAAGTCAACCTCAGCAGAGCAGTTTGCAGCCAGCCACGATCACCTGTTTAATCAACCGAGTATTCCCCATGAGCGCTCGAACTGACTACAGTGTACCTAGCCATGAAAATATGCAAGTAAAGCTAATACTGCCGTAGTGCTAAATTACAACTTGAAGGAAGCCATGTTTTTGCAAATTCAACACGTTCATCTCACAATTTTTAACCTAGAGCTGTACAACCCATTTTTATTGCTATGCAAATGAGTTTGGCTAATCCTTCTTAGTGTCAACAACCTTTTCCTTAGAAATTCTAAATCGTTAGTGTTATTACTTTCGGGTTCTAGTATATACCTACTACCTATTGTTTAGAAACAACTGTGGTAACTATTTGTCGGACATTTCTAAAAAAAAAATAGCGAGTTGTGTTATGAAAAGTTATGTACGCTCACAGCCACATGTGCCATACTTGCTGTGATCGACCCTTTTGGTACTTTGGGGCCAATACTGCACACATTCCTGTGGTCACATGCATACGTTCTTTAATCCTTTTTCCTACACTTACTCCTGCTAATAATTCTTCTTGTCATTTCAGTGTCTGATACTTTACAGTCTTCTTAAAATGACTGGGGAAAATCTGCAAAACCTAACCAATGGTTATGATCGATGATATGCAATACCAACCACAAATATCAAGTATAAACACGTATAGGGATTATACGCAGTGTTTACACAGCGTATACAGGGTATTTTTCTGCCTGTGAGATTATACTTCTGTATTCTTGTTTCAACATTTCTATGCTTTTTTCCGCGGGTATAAATATCCAGTTATACGAAAGCTGTACTGTATGTCTCGCTTAGAAAACCCCGCAAGTCAACCCCGCCAGCAAGGCTTAGGGCGGAATCGCCGAGTGGGCCAGGGACAGTATTGCCACGGGAAGACGTCCCAACAGCGGTACCAGCCTTACTCCCGTCAGGGTGGCTTGGGGGACCACGACAGCGGGCCTGACAACTGGCAGCAGCAGTCAGGCCAAAGCAAGTATCGCTCTCGTAATAGGGGTGGCCCTAGGCAGCCCATTCCACTTTCTTGAGCAAGAGCTCAAAGACCTTCTGGCCAAAGGTGGTGTCATGCAAGTGCAAGCCAAGAATGACCTTCTTCTCTGATCAACCTTCTTCTTGACGCAGAAGAAGAACGGCACGTGGAGGCCCATACTGAACTCTAAGCCACTGAACAAGCGTTATGTCCACCCACAGGGCTTCCGGATGGAGACCCTAGTGACCATCCTCCCCCTGTTCAGCAAGGGCATGTGGGCCACTTCAATAGGTCTCAAGGGCGCCTACCTTCACGTACCTATCCACCCGGCGTCAAGGCGCTTCCTCGCGTTCCAATACCGCGACGTCGACTACTGTTTCGTGGCATGACCGTTTGGGCTCTCGACCATGCCACAGGTTTTACGCTAGTCACTCGCGCGTTACTAGCGTTTCTCTGTCGGATCAACGTTACAGTTTTTGCGTATCTCAAAGATTGGCTCGTATAGGGGTCCTCGGAGGAGGATGCTCGCGCCAACACCACGCTCGTCCTCAGCTCCTTGTGCAACCTGGGTTGGGTTGTGAACAAGGAAAAGCCGGCCCTTACACCCTCTTATGCTATACTTTATCTAGGAGCGCGCCTAGCATGATTCACCTGCCGGCGGACTTGCGTCCGTTCCTCCTCTGGTGGGTGCGCGGATACAAGCTCACGTCGGGCAGACCATTCCGCAATTATGCGCCCCTAGCAACAATCACCACCAACACATTGCTGATGGGCTGGGGAGTGACCTGGAACGACCAGGTAGCCGCGAGAGTGTGATCGCAAAGGGAGGCAGCCCAACACATCAACGTCCTCGAGAAGGAGGTGGTCTTGAGGGCGATCCAGCACTGGTGCTTACCCCTCATGCGTTGCATAGTCACGGTCCGTTCGGACAACTCGACAATGGTAGCATACATCAATCACCACGGGGGCAGCAATTCGGCGGCCCAACTTTGGCCAGTATGGGACCTCCTCCTGCTTTGCCAGTCCTTAGGAATAACACTTCGGGCATCGCACCTCGCAGGGCAGCAGAACGTGGTAGCGGACGCGCTCTCGCAGGGAACCTACAACAACCGAATGTTGTTGGAACTCAAACCCTTATTGGTAGCAACTGATGAGAAGATATGTGCCACTTTTTGTGGAGGTCAAAGTTCATGTGAGGTCAATAGAGGACATTGTTTGAAAACCTTGTAAACAAGGTATCTCAAGAAAGGAAAGGTGCTCAAATATCAAACTTGGTGTGAAGGTAGTCCATGGTGAGTAGATGATCCCTATTGTTTTTCATGGAGGTCAAAGGTCATTTGAGGTCACCAGAGCTTAAAGTAAAAAAACCTATTTAGGGAGATATCTCAGCAACTAAATATTGCTGGAACTTCAAACGCTCACAGTTGGTAGCACCTAATGATAATGAGTAGATGATATCTGTCATTTTCTCTTATGGAGGTCAAAGGTCATATGATGTCAATGGAGAACATATAAGGTGTTCCCACGGACTCACTCTTGATTCACTGTTTGCTCCACCTATTGCGGCTGTCCGAGTAACTCACCTTTTTTCCGCGTGGAAACAGTTCAAGCCCGAGCTTGATTAAGCCCCTCAATTCTGCCAGGGCTAGAGCAGCTTTGCCGAAGGTAAACATAATGAGCTGTGAATAATTTTGACGCAGGACGTAAACCTATCTTCCAGCACCTGCTTGTTATTAGTCCTGTCGTGCATAACAGTAGCTCCATGGTTTAAAGAAAGGATGTGAAATCTTTGTAATCAAGATCTAGTCTGATTTGTTATGATTTTCTAATGCATGTGTAACCTGTGAAAAGTATTGGGTGTGAATATCAATAGAAACGTTCAGAAAGAAAATATATAGCATGGTTAAACGAATGCAATTCTGTGTGCTTTTAAGCCTCTGTGAACTACTTCGTCCACAACATAACATATCTTCTCATATTTTCGTTTATACGTGAAATATCGTCTGCGCAAAATTCATTTGTGAGTGTTTTACGTTTCATCTGCATGTTTGACGAGCTCTAAGAAGACTGTCGTATAGTTTAAAAACACGTTTGGATTATTGTCTGTGTTTGACCTCCTGTATTTGGGTGGTCTATTTTGCTGATTATCACTGGGGCTTTGCTTTTGTCAGAAAGAAAAGAGCAGAAGTACGTACAGTATAGGCCACTGCAGGCCTATACAGTAGTTTACTATTGCAAGTTTCTTTTAGACTAGAAACTTTACCCTGGTTCAACTTCAAGACCATGAGAAAATGTTGGTAAATATCAAAACGCAATTACCTTTAATACATGGTTGAACAAATCCAGTAATCCAATTAATTCCACAATCTCATGTATTACATAGGCCCATTACACAAAATTTACTGAATGTCAAGATAGCACTTAGCAATTAAGTTACCCCACAGTCTACACAAATGGGTGGTTTGCAAAATTGTTTTATAGTTCTAGATGCAATTCGCACGAATTAACTGAACTAGTCGAGTCTGTAACTAGTACTTATGGCTGCCGCACAGTTCAGCCTAGGGCTGTCCAAGATTGCACAGCAAGCATTTTGGGAAACGGGACCTGTAATGGCCAATCATAGAACTGCGTAGGGCTGCCGCCCTTATTTTCCCCCTATACTCCGTACATGCATGCGACTTTGACGTTCGTGTGACCAAGGCCTCTTTTGACGGTTATGTATGTGTGCTGTAGACTACTAATGCTTTTGCGGAAATAGCGTGTTCTTGACAGGTTGCCAGGATTCCAATTTGTCTATACAACAACAGTGTTTTCTCAACAAAAGTTTGCATTTTGCAAAAAAAAAAAAGGAAAGAAAAAAAACGAATCCCTGTATTTTCACCCGTTATGTATGCTACGACTTTCTACTTTGGGCTAGGGGTTCGCATGTGTGCGTTTAGCTGATATGAACACAATAGCCTCCATATACATACGTTATTATGTATGTCTCAAGCATGTTGAGTCAGTGAAGTGGGAAAGTTTTGCTATTGCAGCCCAGGTTTGAAACAATGATCAGGCCTTTTTAGAAAACAATTGCTGATGTCTAGATGTTTTAATTTTTTGTTTTGTTTTTTTTTAAATTTTCTCTTCTTAGTTCCTTGTTTTTTTTTCGGGCCCTTTAACAGAGCAGAAGCGT
This sequence comes from Stichopus chloronotus, assembly GCA_021234535.1. Lineage (NCBI taxonomy): Eukaryota > Metazoa > Echinodermata > Holothuroidea > Aspidochirotida > Stichopodidae > Stichopus > Stichopus chloronotus. Next base: position 13,785,687 of record CM037839.1, on the reverse strand, counting down.
AGTATGAGGGATATCTCTTAGGTGGGCTTAGTTAAAATATAGAGAGAACACCATGTGTTTTCTTTCTTATGTCAAACTCGAAAACGTGCCAAATTTCCTTGCAGTGTTCTGTACCACATGAGAAGCCAGCCACTGACATTCTATCTTTAGTTAAGTTAATTTTTCATATGCATCCTGTTTGTTTTTGTTAGTCATAGTAATCAATGTATCAGTCAGTGATGTGCGATGTGATCAGTGCATTTGATGTATAGACCTACACTGCAGGGGCAAGTCCATCAGCCTACATGTCTTTCCTATATCGTTATGTAGAAACCATATATGGATTATAGATATATTAGCAATATGGTATACATACAAGGCTTGAGAACGGTTTGAGAAGGTCCCAAAAATATTTGCGTATATTTGATCTAAAAAGTAAAACGAAGCATTCTGCTTCGTTCAAAATTTAGTTTAAATGAACTCTGTGTACAATTAATGGTGCATCTCCCCCAGTTTCTGTGGATCAGCATGTGGATTGCATTGAATAGCATATTTCATCAGCTAGGTCGAAAATACGGAAAACGCGCTAACCTTTCTAACTTAGAATTTTTGATATTTGAATGTATTTACCCCTTCAAATAAAGTCAGCGTTTTCGACCTTCCTGTCTAGCAAGGTCGTGTATGGCAATTTCCGTGAATTTCCGTTTCAAACATAAAAGTTACTTGTGTGAGAAGTCGAAAATGCTGAAAACTTTCTGAATAAGAATTTTTGATATCTGAATGCATTTTCACCTCAAAATTTCGCGTTTTCGTCCGGGCTGTAATAGGAAATCGCGGAAAACGCTTATTTCTTGGAAGGGGTGAATATATTCCGATTTAAAAAAAAAGAATTTGAAGTCAGAAAGTTTTCCGTGTTTACGAACTGGCCATATTTCATAAGCAAAGCCTTTAAACTTAGTCTTTGAAGAGAGCTGTGCATTACATTACAGTTCACATCGCAGCCATTGCGCTGCTAACACAATTCTTTTAATTAGTTGAAGCTTTACCACAAAACCTTCATACAGTATTTTTATTAGGCCTATAAATAAATCTTAAACTAGTATATTTGGTAATCATTTAAAGCATAAAACAGCCAAAATCAGTATCACTCACTCGACAACTTGCAAATGTTGCGTACCGACTAAGCATTGCATTAAGGCAGGATTTGATTCCTTGCCGTAGGCAGGGGAATCTATGCAGTCCTGATGTCGTGTGTGTGTATGCGTGTGTGTGTGAAGGTTGCTTGTAAACACTCTATCTCAAGAAGGGTAACTCTGAGTAATTTCATTTTTGGCATGTAGGTTGCCCATATTGAGTTGATGATCGCTATTGTTTTTGGTGTCCAAATCTTGCATATTAATGAGGTTATGGGGTAAAACATAAAAAATGTTAAAACTGCCATAGTTCCTTATCCGTGGGTCAGATTTGTTTTAAGCTTGATAAGGTTGTCTGTTATTAACAGGTTTACGACCCTGTGAAATTTAATGCTTATCAATAGAGAGGAAGGGATAATTTTTCACTATAAAACAATAATAATAGCCTAAACACCATTATTGTGGTTATTATAAACTACCGTACAAATGCATATGAGGCTACATTGTGCAGAATTACTATTGGTTCTGTCGCACACAGTTAACTCAATGGAATTGCTCCAGATTTAAGGCTACAGTACTGCATTTGTAACTTAGTGAGTAACTTCTAGTGTGAGGGGCCTCCAATAAGTTGTCCAGAGAGATAGTCTTGGTATGGGGGGTCATGGGGTCAGATAGACAAGGTGGCATTAATTCATGCATTGGAATGTTAATGGGTTTATAAAAAAAATGAAGAAAATAAAAAAACCATCCGTTCTGTCATTTATTTGGATAATATCAATATCCAGAGGAACAGCTGGTAGCAGAACAAGGTTTCTTAACAATCAAATTGGAGTGCTTTCAATCATATTTCACAATGTCGGAAAGGATGGAGGAAGCAAAAATATTGAGGAGGAATCATAACTTAGGGTCAACTTACGAGGACTTTGAGTGTGTTAAAAGCTACTTGTAACAAGGAAGAAATTATCGCAGAGTCGATAAAGGAAAATTTGCAAAAGGCAGAGCGCCAATTTGAGGCAATGGAAGAGGTTCATGCTGATCTGGCTGGGCTGTTGTCTGATGAAGCATTTGAGCAAGTAGAAAGCTGGATGTTGGAATGCCAAAAGCATGAAACTGAGGAGAGGGAGGAAGCATTGAAAAAGTTAAAGGAGGAAATTGAGTTTCAAATTAGCGTTGGAATTACCTAAGGCAGAAATTCCACCATACGATGGAGACCCAAGAACATTCTGGTCCTTCATGAAGAATTTTGAGGTAAATATGGCAGACAAGCTGAGTTCAGATGAGGTAAGGTTGAGTTATTTGATTCAACTAACAACAGGCAAGACTAGATGCAGCATTGATTACTGTGTGTTTCTTGGAGCTCAGAGATAATGCTGACTGATGCCATACTCATACTGTACTTGATGTGTGGGTTGTATGGCCTGGGTAGGTGATCCCTATTGCTTTTGGTGGATGTCAGATGTCGTGGTCATTTTAGGTCACTGAAATAAAGGTCATTTTGGGTTAAAGGCTTGTGGTGTATCAAGAAAAATAACTGCAGTTGATCTTATACTTGTCATTTGAATAATTCATGTTTGTTGTAATATAACCATGTAGCAAGGAATCACAAAGCCTTTTGGCTTTCTGGTTTTTCTTTTAAGTCAATATTAATTGTATCAATTTTCCCATCACAGTTGGGTACAAAACTAATTCAGAAAGGTGGATAAGGTGCCATAGGCTGTTTGTGTAAACTTTGGTGAGAAAATGTAACTATTTGTAAACGTGAGAGATAACGACCTTGACGAGGGTCGGCTAATTAGTTTAAAAATTGTGATAGCAGCCCAGGAGCTGTGATGTGCATTATAATGAGCTTAGACTATGTAACACATACCCCTGTTAAAAGGAGAAACTTAACTAAGTTTGTGGGCTCACACTCATCCCAACCCAGACCCACCGTACTAAAAATAAATATGCTTGGTCGCTAAGAAAGATGTTGACATCTTCAGTCACAGTCAATTTTGTTGAAACGCAAACACAGCGTTGGTGCCCTAAATTATATAATATCCACCCCATTGCAAAAGGAAAGCCCAAATGGACATTAATTTGACCAAAATCGATGTTTCAATAAGTCATTTTACGCGATCAAGATGATTGCCACATAATGACATAATTTGATATACATCGTTACGCCTATTTGACAACATTTCTTCAGTGCCACAAAAGGACCAACCCATCCCTTTCTATTTTGCAATTAAAATATTGCCAAACAACCTCTGCGCTTTCGGACATTATTCACAAGTCAGTATCATTAGCTTGTGCTACATAATGACAAACAGTATTCAAAATAGCAGTCATTCATGACTTATTCTGTGGCAACTTAATTTGAGCTACATAACAACCTATCCACCAAGTCATTATTCGTCGAATTCGATTAACCACATAACGATTTACTTTATTATTGGGCAAAATTAAATGGCCACATAACGACATGTTATGTCATTATTTTGCAATTCGAATGAACCCATTGTGTTATTATCTTTCTTAGATCATTATTTGTCGAAATGCAATTAGCCACATAATGGCCTTTGTAACTCATGATTTGTCGAATCAAGTAAGCCATATAACGACTTAGTAAGCTAGTCGCACAGTTTAAGATTTTGCGAATCGCCGCATTGCCAACAGTCGTGTAGTGTGCGTGAGTTTACGACTGCAACTGGCAGTTATGGCCAGTTTTAAGTTGCGGGGCCTTCATTCGCGGAGAACATTCGAGTTAAGTTGCTTCGCGCAAAGTCATGTAGTGTGCGGCTTGCTTTAGCGGAGTCATGGCGACACAGTTTTTACGAGGGATTTTAGAAAATGTCAGAAAGCACACTAAGGAGAATTATTGCTCGATCATTACGAATGATAGTTATTGCCAAGTCATTTCATTATTCTTTGGTTTTATCGAATTTATATAGCACTACGAACTTGTGAGATGCAGTATACAACTAGTGTACTATAGTACCCTTTCATTCAATTGACTTTTCGCACACGCCTCGGCTTCGAGACCACACTTTTTGGTTCCTTGCGTCAGCAAAGGAACCTATGCAGTCAGGTTGGCGTGTGTGCGCGCGTGTGTGTGTGCATCTGTGACACTTGCTTAGGTACGCTCTAACTCAATAGAGGAAAGTCTGATTAAAGTCAAACTTGGTATGTAGGTTTGCCATATTGAGAAGGTGTGCCCTATAGTTTTTGGTGGAGGTCAAAGGTCATTTGGGGGAACTGGGGACAGAAGTCTGTTTTGCTTGGGTATGCTGTAACTCAATAGTGGAAAGTCAGATGAAAGTCAAACTTGGTATGTAGGTTTGCCATATTGAGAGTGTGCCCTATTGTTTTTGGTGGAGGTCAAAGGTCGTCGGGGGGAACTGGGGGCAAAAGTTTGTTTTGCTTAGGTACGCTCTATTCAATAGGGGAAAGTCAGATGAAAGTCAAACTTAATATGTAGCTTCGGCATATAGAGAAGGTGTGCCCTGTTGTTTTTGGTGGAGGTCAAAGGTCATCTGGGGGAACTGGGGGCAAAGTCTGAAAACGTTGTTATGGTATGGATGCTCATATGTTCCATCAGTCCCCCTCCAGTGCATCATGGAAATACTGCTTGAGTTAACAGTTTCTTGATCAAATGAAAAAGAAGCAGTGTTGTTTGCACTACTGTAGGTGGTCACACCAGACAAGTTTTGGCTGGATCAGTTTACCTCCTTATGCCTTAGTGCTAATGTGTGCATTCAGGTACGTGTCTTTTCAATCAGTGAGGTGAGCAGGACACAATGAAAGAAAATAAGTCAGTTGGTGTTCTTACCAGTTTAAACTAGACCCCAGTAGTTCCCTCAAGGGCATTCTATCAGTTTATTGGACTTTAAAGGGACATAGATGAGATACGCCATATTGCAATTTGCAGAGCCCCTTCTTTAAATGAGAGATTCACAGCTGTTTGTGTTTTGTAAAATGAATGGGATATTGCTGTATATTGCAGTTCAACATCTGCAAGTCATTACATTAATTGAAATGGCTTTTTTGATATTTATGAATTCATGCATATCAATTTACAGTATGTATATTTCAAGTGCAAAGAACCATAGTGCCCATAGGCTGTTGTGAAATCATGCAAAATATTTCTTCTCTTACAGATTGTATGTAACACTGTCAATAGTTGGTCACATTAGTGCTATGGAAGTGGTTCCATGTGGGTACATGTTTGTCATGTTTGGGGTCCAATGTCTGAAATGGGCCATTTTATAAAAGCATGAAATATGTTTCACTCTCTACAGATTTTATGTAATGCAGTGAGAGTTCATGGTCAGAAATGGGCCATATGGGCTATCGTACAAAATAATGCAATATGCTCCCTTTTACTTAATAATTTACATTATATGCTCTCCATCTGTGCAAGGAACCAGAGTGCCCTTGGGCTCTTGTTTTTTTTTTTGTTCAAAACCCTGTTCAAATGAAAGCGTGGTTAAGGTGTAGGGCCGTAACTTCATGTTCAGCATGCAATGCCTATGGTGTCAACGCGTGTGCAGTATCCATCTACACAAAAGCATATTTTTGGTTCCTTGCGGCAGCAAAGGAACCTATGCAGTCAGGGTTGCGTTTGTGTGTGTGTGTGTGTGTGCATCTGTGACACTTGCTTAGGTTCGCTCTAACTCAATAGTAGAAAGTCAGATAAAAGTGAAACGTGGTATGTAGGTTTGCCATATTGAGAAGGTGTGCCCTATCGTTTTTGGTGGAGGTCAAAGGTCACCTGGGGGAACTGGGGGCAAAAGTCTGTTTTGCTGGGGTACACTGTAACTCAATAGGGGAAAGTCAGATGAAAGTCAAACTTAGTATGTAGGTTTGCCATATTGAGAAGATGTGCCCTGTTGTTTTTGGTGGGGGTCAAAGGTCATCTGGGGGAACTGGGGGCAAAAGTTTGTTTTGCTTGGGTACGCTGTAACTCAATATGGGAAAGTCAGATGAAAGTCAAACTTAGTATGTAGGTTTGCCATATTGAGAAGGTGTGCCCTATCATTTTTGGTGGAGGTCAAAGGTCACCTGGGGGAACTGGGGGCAAAAGTCTGTTTTGCTGGGGTACACTGTAACTCAATAGGGGAAAGTCAGATGAAAGTCAAACTTAGTATGTAGGTTTGCCATATTGAGAAGATGTGCCCTGTTGTTTTTGGTGGGGTCAAAGGTCATCTGGGGAACTGGGGGCAAAAGTTTGTTTTGCTTGGGTACGCTGTAACTCAATATGGGAAAGTCAGATGAAAGTCAAACTTAGTATGTAGGTTTGCCATATTGAGAAGGTGTGCCCTATTGTTTTTGGTGGAGGTCAAAGGTCATCTGGGGGAACTTGGGGGATAAGTCTGAAAACCTTGTTATGCTATGGATGCTCATATGTTCTATCAGTCCCCCTCCAGTGCATCATGGAAGTACTGCTTGAGTTAGCAGTTTCTTGATCAAATGAAGAAGCAGCAATGTGCTGTTTGCAGTACTGTAGGTGGTCACACCAGACAAGTTTTGGCTGGATCAGTTTACCTCCTCGTGCATGAGTGCTAATGTGTTCATTCATGTAAGTGTCCTTTCAATTAGTGAAGAGGGCAGACAACAATGAAAGAAAATAAGTCAGTTGGTGTTCTCACCAGTTTAAACTATACCCCAGAAGTTCCCTCCAGGGCATGTTGTCAGATTGATGGAATTTTAAAGGGGCATAGATGTGATAAGCCTTATCGCAAGTTGCAGAAATCTGCAGCTGTTTGTGTTTTGTAAAATGAATGGGATATTGCTGTATATTGCAGTTCTTAATCAACATCTTCAATTCATTGCATTAATTGAAATGGCTTTTTTGATATTTATGAATTCAGGCATATCATTTTACAGTATGTATATTTCAAGTGCAAGGAACCATAGTGCCCATAGGCTGTTGTGAAATCATGCAAATATTTCTTCTCTTACAGATTGCAGGTATTTCACTGTTGATGGTCACATTAGTGCTATGGAAGTGGTTCCATGTGGGTGCATGTTTGTCATGTTTGGGGTCCAATGTCTGAAATGGGCCATTTTAGAAAAGCATGAAATATGTTTTTCTCTCTACAGATTTTATGTTACAAAAGTGAGAGTTCATGGTCAGAAATGGACCATATACTGTGATAGATACTGTGCAACACTCCATGTCATCTGTTTTGCATTTTCTTCAAACTTTGAAAAGTCATATCTCAAAAACGTTAATAGATACAAAAAAAATTCCAACGGATTTTCACTCAGGGTTTACTTTGTAACGTTTGCATGAAGGGAGCTCTTTCTGGAAGCATGTCACACAACCATTAAATGGTGAGTGAATGACATTGCTCATTCATATTAGCACTTGGTAATATCAAACCCTTAAAAACCATAGAATGTGGTTGTCATTTTTTCATTTTTTTTTCATTTTTAGCTCAAACCAGCTCAAAGAGTTGTTTGAGCTATTGTGATCCGCCACTGTCACTCTGTCTATCTGTCTATCTATCTATCTATCTATCTGTCTATCTGTCTGTCTATCCATCCATTCATCCATCCATCCATCCATCCATCCATCCATCCATCCATCCATCCATCCATCTAACATGTCTGTCCACACTGCCTTTATTGCTTTCAGGCGCACATTCATGGACAGATTTTAACGAAACTAAGACATATTGGTCGTTGAAGATTAGGCTACCTGTCATATTCAAGAAGTTAAGGTCAAAGGTCATTTAGGGGTCATTAAAGGCCATTATGCGAATATCTTCAAAACGTATCTGCTCCCACAAATAGCGCTGTATGTTCTTGAAACTGGGTCTTAATATTTCTTATGTAGTGTTTCTTTAGGGTTGTGCACAGATTTTTGATCCAAGGTTATACGAGGTCGTTAGAGGTCAAAACATGGAAATATCTTTGATAAGGAATTGCTTTGAGCCTTTGAGTCAGATATTTACCAAACATGGTGTAGTTAATGGACTTTTGAAGGGCTTCCAGAGGGGTGTAAAGATTAAGGTCAAAGGTCATCCAAAGTTCAATTGAGGGCATAGTTGTAAATATTTTGAAATGCTATTTTCTCCTAGACGCATCATAGAATTGTTTTCAAAATTACTTAAAAGGACGACTGGCATGCACAGATTACCAAGTACTACTCCAATTTGGGATAAAGGATACTTTTGATATCTTTCTAGCAAATTTTGTGCTACCCCAATATTTTAACCAGTTTCACAAAATCAGTTTTACTCCCTGTTTTTCTTTACACTGCATTCTCTTTAAAATTGTCTGTGTACAAGAGGTCAGTCCTGCGAGGTTGTTTAGGTTAGTTTAAAGGGAGGTGCTTAATGCTCTAAATGTTAGTAGATAGCTTCATGACAGAGGGCTCTTTTTACTTCTGATTCAAGTGTAAATTTCTTGAGGGAGTGATTCTGTGGGCATCATAATTCATCATCGTGCATGAGTGGTAATTAACAATTTCTCTTTCTTGCAAAGTTACCTGGTCTCCTGACAACTGTTTATTCTAAGTTCCTTGTGGCAGCAGAGAACTAATACCAGATTGTATGTGCATTTCGTTTTCAAATCTGTGTTATGTCATACCACTGCTCCAATTTTATTAAGGGAATCCTCACATTGATCCATTCAGATCATCTCTGGACCACCTGCTAGGCCTGAGTAGTGGTCTTTAGGCATCATGCATATTCCTCACACTAGGGTGCACACAATCCGGAAAAGTTCGAAGTTTAATTAGGTAAGGACTAGCGCTGTTGGGAAGTTGTCATCGTGTGCAAACAATACTTAAATGCGGAGTACACAGTGGCCACTTGAGCCCTGCTGTTTTATCTACACAATAGAGAGGAAGCTGGAGTGCCTCCCTACTGATTTCGAAGAGGGGTGCTAATACCATCCCTAACTTTCTCCTGCAGGTCTCCTTGATGGTGGCTACCATAATGAGCATGAAAATAAATGTTGGACAGTAAACTAAACCTTGCCCTCTTTTCATTTTGTGTGTTATGCATCTTCTCCATTAGTTTTATTCCATAGACAGGTTTGTTAGTGAACGATAAAATTTTCCTACTGGTGGAACTTGAAATACATAAGGACAAAATTCGTTTTCTCCATTCATGTGTTCAAATTGTCTTTTCATTGATGTTCACTTTTTCACTACAGGTTAACGTTGTCTTTGATTGTAGCCTATGATATTTTCTCCACTTAGTAGTGGAATATCGGAGCAGATACCACTTATTGTTTGCGCAAATGTAGACCTAATGCCGTATGTTATCCATATGGTTGGCCTATAGAAATCTGTTGTCGAACAAGTGGCACGTACAACCATGACTTAAAATGTGATATGAATCAAGTCACATAATATACAACGAGGCCTATTGCATTTAAAATTAACTCTGGGTGCACATTTAATTCTTACTTGTTGTTTGCCTGTCATTTATGACTGCAAACTAATTACCGGAAAGAACGTGAAATATCATTGGGTGTTGTTGTTTTGGCTATCTGTGGTTATAGTATTAAGTAGGCTACATGGCTAGGCTACATGCAAAAGTAAATGCCTGTTTCGTCCCAAACAATATTTCATCCACAGGTGTGTCACAATATTTTACAAGGGCAGTAGTATGTATGTTATAACAGCCCTGATGTTCGATATCAAAGATTTTCCCACCCGAACGTGCTGGGTTGCCGTATCTGAATATCACAGTCAGTGAACATAGTAACTGACTTCCATTTATTGGAAACAAGGGAGTGGTGTGCTACAGCATGATCCCACTCACGTTATGACATTTATAAATAACAAGGAATGAATGAATATGGCCTGTAAGGCCTAGTATAAAAAAACTCATTTTCTCGTCCACACTTTTAAAAAATATTGGACGTGCGGGCTTTTTTGATTCCTTGCCGTAGGCAGGGGAATCTATGCAGTCCTGATGTCGTGTGCGTGTACGTGTGGGTGTATGCGTGTGTGTGTGTGTGTGACGGTTGCTCGTAAACACTCTATCTCAAGAAGGGTAACTCTGAGTAATTTCATTTTTGGCATGTAGGTTGCCCATATTGAGTACATGATCCCTATTGTTTTTGGTGTCCAAATCTTGCATATTAATGAGGTTATGGGGTTAAACATAAACAATGTTAAAACTGCCATAGTTCTTATCCGTGGGTTAGATTTGTTTTAAACTTGATAAGGTTGTCTGTTATTAACAGGTTCATGACCCTGTGAAATTTAATGCTTATCAATAGAGAGGAAGGGATAATTTTTCACTATAAAACAATAATAATAGCCTAAACACCGTTATTGTGGTTATTATAAACTACCGTACAAATTAGTTGAAAAGCATATGTGCTAAATTGTGCAAAATTACTATTGGCAGTTGTTGATTCCATCGCACACAGTTAACTCAATGGGATTGCTCCAGATTTAAGGCTACAGTACTGCATTTGTAACTTAGTGAGTAACTTCTAGTGTGAGGGGCCTCCGATAAGTTGTCCAGAGAGATAGTCTTGGTATGGGGGGTCATGGGGTCAGATAGACAAGGTGGCATTAGTTCATGCATTGGAATGTTAATGGGTTTATAAAAAAATGAAGAAAATAAAAAAACCATCCGTTCTGTCATTTACTCGGATAATATCAATATCCAGAGGAACAGCTGGTAGCAGAACAATTAAGGTTTCTTAACAATCAAATTGGAGTGCTTTCAATCATATTTCACAATGTCGGAAAGGATGGAGGAAGCAAAAATATTGAGGAGGAATCATAACTTAGGGTCAACTTACGAGGACTTTGAGTGTGTTAAAAGCTACTTGTAACAAGGAAGAAATTATCGCAGAGTCGATAAAGGAAAATTTGCAAAAGGCAGAGCGCCAATTTGAGGCAATGGAAGAGGTTCATGCTGATCTGGCTGGGCTGTTGTCTGATGAAGCATTTGAGCAAGTAGAAAGCTGGATGTTGGAATGCCAAAAGCATGAAACTGAGGAGAGGGAGGAAGCATTGAAAAAGTTAAAGGAGGAAATTGAGTTTCAAATTAGCGTTGGAATTACCTAAGGCAGAAATTCCACCTTACAATGGAGACCCAAGAACATTCTGGTCCTTTATGAAGAATTTTGAGGTAAATATGGCAGACAAGCTGAGTTCAGATGAGGTAAGGTTGAGTTATTTGATTCAACTAACAACAGGCAAGACTAGATGCAGCATTGATTACTTTGTGTTTCTTGGAGCTCAGAGATAATGTTAACTGATGTCATACTCATACTGTATTTGATGTGTGGGTTGTATGGCCTGGGTAGGTGATCCCTATTGCTTTTGGTGGACGTCAAATATCGCGGTCATTTTAGGTCACCAAAATAACGGTCATTTTGGGTTAAAGGCTTGTGGTGTATCAAGAAAAATAACTGCAGTTGATCTTATACTTGTCATATGAATAATTCATGTTTGTTGTAATATAACCATGTAGCAAGGAATCACAAAGCCTTTTGGCTTTCTGGTTTGTTTTTAAATACGGGAACCCGTAAGGCCTGTTCACAGCACTTCACTTTTTTTCTTTTCCATGCTTCACCACTGCATCAATGAATGGTATGTTGCAAAGACATTACTAAAGACCTGGAGAGATGATTACTGTGGTTGGGACTTGACTTTTTGGTTTCAATGAAAAGAGAAACCTATGCAGTCATGATTGCGTGTGTAAGTGCATGTGTGCGTGTGTGCAGTTTGTGACGCCCAGCTCATTATTGCGATATCTCAAGAAGGGAAAGTTGGAAATTTCCCAAACTTGGTACATGGATGCCCCATATTTGGAGGAAGAACCCTATTGTTTTTGATGGAGGCCAAAGGTCATCTGAGGTCAGCAGAGGTCAAAAACTGAAAATCTTTTTATCTCAGTATCTCAAGAAGGGAAACTCTGACAGTTCTCAAACTTAGTACAGATATGTGCCATGTAGAGAGGAAGGAACCCAATTGTTTTTGGTTTAGGTCAAAGGTCATCATCTGAGGTCAGCAGAGGTCAAACACTGAAAATCTTGATATCACAGTATCTCAAGAAGGGAAACTCTGACATTTCTCAAATTTTGTACATAGATGCCCCATATTAAGAGGAAAAACCCTCTTGTTTTTGGTGGAGATCAAAAGGTCATCTGAGGTCAAATACTGAAAATTGTGTTAACACAGTATCTCAAGTTAGGAAAGATGGAAACTTCTTATACGTACTATGTGGGAATTGGTCATATCAAGAGGAAGAAGCCTATTGTTTTTTGGTGGAGATCAAAGTTCATCTGAGGTCACTAGAGGTCAAAGACTGAAAATCTTGCTATCGCAATATCTCAAGAAGGGAAATTGACAGTTCTCAAACTTAGTACATACATGCCCCATATTAAGATGAAGAACCCCATTGTTTTTGGTGGAGGTCAAAGGTTGTCTGAGGTCACCATAGGTCAAATACTAAAAATCTTGTTAACACAATATCTCAAGATAGGAATGATGGATACTTCCCATACTTAGTATGTCAGTTGGTCATATCAAGTACAAAGAACGCTATTGTTTTTGGTGGACGTCAAATGTCATCTGAGGTTACCAGAGATAAAACACTGAAAAAATGTTGTTAATGAGTATCTCAAGATAGGAATCATGGAAGCTTTTTTTATGTTGTTTGTCAATGTATTGCATTAAACAGAAGAACCCTATTGTTTTTGATGGAGGTCAAATGTCACTCTGGGTCAAAGGAGGTCAAATTGTTAAATATTATGAACATGATATTGCAAGAACAGAAGCATCTACAGAACTGATATGGAGTTTAAAGCTGTGCCTTATTGAGCAAAACTGGCCTACTGCTCTCTGTTGAGGCCAACAATCATTTGGTGTGAACTGGGTTCAAGTTGTGAAAACCTTGTAAGGAAGCTTGGACAGATGTCATATTTAATAATTGAACCATCAAAACCACAATGACTTTTGGCTTTCTGGTTTTAGTAAAAGTCCTACTTTTTATAGTAAAAAAAATTGTGCTGGAGGAAAAAGTAGACACACTAGTTTTTTTTCTTACATTGATTTAATACATTGATACAATATTACGTAAGTAATATATTTGTATATGGACAAAATGTTGAATATTCATTCAATGATATTCTGCAATACCTACGTGTGAACAATGTAAAAAAGTGCAGTCATTTAAGTCAGTTAAAACCATGAAGCGTAAGTTTGAGGTCAGTAGCTTTTTTTTTATTTGTAAAAGAAACGCTTATCATACATTTAGTAATTTTTACTATATTGTTGCTGGTAAATTACAGAAGTACCATTTTATGGGAAGTGAATAAATAGTCCTATGTGAAATGCATACAATGAGTTTTTCATTTATATGTAGTCCAATGTCCAGTTCAAATTTTTTGTATTTTGCTTGTAAGTTGCTTAATAGGAAAGCTTCAAGACAATTCATAGCGAATAAAATACCATCAATCAAATTGGACACAAAAGAATTGTAGACCAATCACAAAATTTCTGGGGAATAAGGAAATTCACAGCGCGTACTCCCTCACCTCATATAACCTATGCATTACCGTATTGACCATGGTCTAGCATCTGGCAATTTTGTGTGTGTGTGTGTGTGTGTGTGTACACACAGCACTTCCCATGGGCTGTCTTAAACACCTGTCTAGCCCATGAGATGACCTTTGAACCAACTTAACGGCATTATGCTTACACAAAGATCTAGTGGTAACGCCTATCACCTTTGTTTGCAATAGCTATTCATGAAAGATAGAGACATTACCATTCAGAATGAGATGTTGACCTTTTCCCCCAAACTTTACTTGGAAAGTTGCCAGGATTTTCCATATCCACCACACAGCAGATCAAGATATACGTCAGTTCAGAGCTTGTATAACACTATGGTTTGTGCGCAGTGTGGTCCAGTTAGATATGGCGCATAATTATGTCACCTGCAGCATGTAGTATGTGTTCGTTTGCTTCGCTACTGGTGCAAGGTTTTTTTAATGTACATGGCGATGTTAATCATATATAACCATGTGGGCCTTGGTATATGATATTGTTAAGTTGAATATTGGGCTCGAAGTTAAACTCGTTTCTGACATTTTGTAAGTAACTCTTAACTCTTCACATGTCAATAAATTTAAAGGTAAATTTGCCAGACTTGAATAACAGTTTGGCCTATAATTAATTTTCAAATATTTTTGGTTTTGTAATGAATGCAAATACAGAGTCTTCTCTCTTAAACATATACAATGTTTTGTACGGAGCTTTAACCAATATTTTACCATTTTGATATGCAAGGAACCCTGACCTCCTGAACACTTAGTACCCCCCTTTTCCTCACAGGGGCCGGGTTTCCACCAGTGATCCATATCCCATAACCACTGTTGCAGAACAGCCACAGAATATATCTTAATGTTATCACGCTAGTGTTGTACAGAGATGGTCATTCTATGTCACCGTACTCAAAAGGGGCATACAAATTTCAGTCTTCCGGTGTTTACTAGAGTTTACTAACCTAGTTCAAATTAGTTTGTGTGTGCCAGTCAAATCATCAAATAAATGGAACTCTACAGTAATTGCTAAATCTTACTCTTTCTCTGGAATATTTTGTTCTGACATTTCTCTATTGTACCTGGAACTTGAGTGTGTTGTCAACAACATAAACATTCATTGCTGGGGCACTCATACCAAGACTGTAAAACCCCCAAAACCCCAAGATGTTACAACATGGTGGTCGGTAAGAAATAATTAAACCCCTGGATTGTCTACTTTGGATGTGGTCACCTTGGATGACCTGGTTTTAGTTGGTCGTAAATTGGTCTGGCACTGGAATTTGAAGGCCTAGGATTTCCTTATAGACGGCAGAGTCAGGATTTCCACCAAGCTCTACGGTGTCCTGCCTAAGCGACTCGCGCAACTTCTCCGGTTGCAACAATGCTACCGGCCCGGCCTCCCCAAACAATTCGTGCATTTAGACGCCGGACTAACAATCTACGCCAACGATGACAGAGACAGGGAGGGAAAACCAGTTGAAATTCAGGGTGAGTAAGAGCTCTTTCCTCCCAGTCCCCACCGTCTCCCCGAGTCAGAAACGTTACATCTGTTTTTGTTTTTTTCTCATCTTAATTGCATAAAATAATGTAGTGTAACTGGTACATTTTGGCTTCGTATGTGCAGCCACCTGTAGTGTCACTGTAACGGTAATATCGCAAATAGGCTAGGCCTATGTCTTATACGTGTTTACAAGGGAATGACATGTTAGTGAACCCCTATTTGTTTTTCATTGTGTTGTTCTGTGCCTACATGGCCAATTCTTTCTCGACTGCGTCCAAAATGTCTACTTACAAAGAGACTACATCTCTAACTCGTCAAGACTCTAATGTTAGTCCTCAGGCTAGACTTAGAGTGACAGATTTCCTTCCCCCGAAATTCAATGGTCAAAACCTTGACAACGATCTTGCTAGAGCACATATGTTGCCATTTGCTGATTATCTCCAAACACATGAGATCGATCCTTCTTCTCATATGGACAGTGTGATTCACTTATTTAAATGCACTCTTTCTCATAGTGCACATTTGTAGATCGAAGACAAACTCTTCTCCACCTTCTCAGAACTTGAAAGTGGGTTTTTTGCTAGGTTAGCCCAAATTTCTCTTGATATGTCAAGAGGATGCACTTTACAGATTTGCAGTGTGTCCAAGGTGATAGTATGAGAGTACATCTTTCTAAAATCCAAAATGCAGCCTTTGACGTTACGATACTCAGAAACTCAGATACGGGGCAAATTTCTTGATACCCTACTGTCGTCATGTCGTTCTGCAGTCTTGATGGCATCACCACCTGATGCAAGTCTGAATTCATTGGTTGACAAGGCACAATGCTATTTTGACCTCAACTCAACTCAGAGTCATTCCAGGCCACTCTACTTCTATGGACATGTTGATGTCAACCCAAATGGCTGACAATTCGTCCTCTAAAGAAATCACAGATTTGTGTCATAAAATTGACACACTAGAAACCTCTCTTCATAGTAAGCCTACCGAAACTGACAGGCAACATGACAGTGCCTCTAGAGGTTGTTCAAGACAAAGGTAAAATAACGGAGCGTACGCAATAGATGTCGTAATAATGCTCATAATTCTTCGGAAAGACCACCTCATTTTCTCCCCCCCCCCTGTTCAATGTTATACTTGTGGCAATCCAGGTCATTGTAGTCGATATTGTGGGATGAATAATCCAAATTTCACTGGAAACAGGTCTCAGTACCAAGGACCATCTTCACCTCGATACCCAGATCAAAAGCAGAATTTTCATTAGGGGACACAACAGGTAGGACCCACCCATCATTGTTCCCAACTCATAAACCCATTGATGCTTATTTAGACCACAGTGAGGAGGCCACTCAAACTGGCTGACAAGAGCTTCATTAAGGGCTATCAGCAGGATGCCTCTATTCTCATCCTGTTAGATAGCGGCTATAACAAAACTCTCATCTCTTGTAATGCTGTGGCCAAATCAAAATATCTGCCTGGTCTTCCACAACAAGGCATTGAACCAGTGGCATTCCACCTGGTTAATGGAGACCATATTTATAGTGACAGCAAGATCACATTTGACGTTATGCTTCAAGGTCACCCATTTCAAATTACAGCAATTATTGCACATAATATGACAGGCCTTGATCTTATTTTGAGATCCAACTCCTTGAAAAATCTAAAAGGCAGTCTTGACTTTCCTGACAATACGTTCCGTCTACACAGGCATAAACGTTTTCTAAAACCACTTGAACGCACAGTCATCTATCTAGGTCGAAATGGTTATGTTAATTGTTGTTTGAACTCATTTGCGGAATGCACTCAAAAATTGTGATGTCTCAGCATATCCATGCAGATTTGTCAAACACCTTTACCCATCGACAATGCTCTTGAAACTCCACAAAAATTGTACTGGTATTGTTCTGACGAATTAGGGTACAACACCATTTGTTATCAAAGGAAATCGTCCAGTAGCCTATGTCACCACACAACATACAGTAAATGTTTTGCAAGAATGTCCTCCTGAAGTGTTTCCTATGCCTATTTCTACACCAGTGTATAATGATAATGTTACGCATTTTAATGCTGTGTCATCATCACGTTCTAGCAACCAGACACATCATGTTATTGTAATGGAAAAGTATCCTCATCTAGATCTTACCGATCCTTTTGCATCACTTACTGAATGTGAAGTTTTTCACAAACATATTAACTTTCATGGTAGTGTCTTTAACGATGCAGAAAGGTCTGAAATGTACAAAAATGTTGGAGCAAAATAGAGAAGCATTTTCTCTATACGCTGAAATTTCGCCATGTACTGATTCAGAGGTTGACTTCAAAGTGGAAAATGAAGAGCCATTTTTTGTCAGGCCATACAAGCTGTCCGAAAGAGACGAACAATTGGCATCAAAGGAGATGAACAAAAATGGGTATCTTAGCAATTGGACACCAATCGTATACATCTCCAGCGTTTGTAATCCCCAAAAAAGACTCAAACAAGAAAAGAGTTATAACAGACTTTCGCTGTTTTAAAAGCAGGATAACCACATCTCAATTATCCACTTCCATTGGTGAATAACACCTTAAAAAGAAAATAGGTCATTCCCACACCTCCATTTTGAGTACAGTACAGAGTGCATTTTTGATTCCTTGCCGAAGGCACGCAAGGAATCTTTGCGATGGTGATTCGGTGTATGTGCCTGCGTATGTGAGGGTGTGTGTATGCATGTATGTATGTGTGAGCAAAATCTTGTGGACACTCTAGCTTTTGAAGGGAAAGTGCAAGGTGGGTCAAAGTTGGTGTGTTGATAGAACATATGGAGATCTTGGCTGGGATTGTTTTCGGTGAAGGTCAAAGGTCATCTGAGGTCACCATCAGGCAGAATGTGTACAAACTATGTTTGCAGCATCTCAGAAACGACAAGTTGCATCATCTTCAAACTTGGGTGGTATGTACTGTCCTGTAAGTAAGTGAGATTTCGAGGGTATTCTTGTAGGTCAAAGGTCATCTGGGGTCATTAGAAGTCATAATGTTAAAAGCTTGTGAACTCTCTATCTTTTGAAGGGAATGTGCAAGAGAGTCCAAAGTCAGTGTGTGGGGAGGACATTTAAAGATCTTGACTGGGATTGATTTTGGTGGATGCTAAAGGTCACCAGAGGTCATCTGCAGACAGACTATAGACAAAACATGTTTGCAGTACCTCATGAACTGCACATTGCACAAACTTTGACCTTCGAGGGTATGTAGGACTTTGTAAGTAAATAAGGTGAGGGTGTGTCTCGTGATCAGAGGTCATGTGGGGTCATCAGAGGTCGTAACATGAAAAAAACTTGTAAACACACTATTTACAAAGAGGAGATAATTTCAGTATTTACAAAGGGGAGACAATTTCACACTTTAAAGTTGTTCTTTTTAGATGGAGTATATAAATATAATTACTGGTTTAAGTTTTGATGTGGGTCAAAGGTCATCTGAGGTCCTTGAGTACAAAGTGTTAAGACCTTTGCTGATGTTTCTCTCCTTCTGTCTTTTCCTATGGGTGGAAGGTATTTGAGCTCCCTTCCAAGCAAAGACTAGCAATGCTTGCACATTTAGGAAGTTCCAATTTGAAAACTTTTACCTGTCAGTTAGGTAGTAAAGTGTAGTTGCTGTACTAATTTCACAAGTCTTTGACGTATAATGATGAAACTACATCTATGGATCTTCAGCTGGCATCATGCTGGTTTCTGATAAAATACTGTATGTCTGAAAGCATCTGTAAAGTATCTAAAAGCTCAATTTGGTTAAGTTCAGCAGGTACAATACACCTTTGAGTTTCTATTTAGTCCCCAATTCAGCTGTACAGTTTTTGGTATCATGCTTCTTTAATTTACTACTCTTGTTTTGACAGTTAAAAGTGCTCACTTAGTTTTCAAAGCCATAATTGGCTTTTAATTCCATCTGAGACATTTGTTTGGTCTGAAAATGGTGATTGACCAGTGACCTCTGTGGAAAATGGGAGAAAGGTTGACCCTTATCTTTCCCAGAGGAATCATTATCTAAGATACAGCGCTCCTTCTGTCATCAAACAATGTAGAATAGATTTGTTTTCTAAAGTGGAGACAGTTGCACAAGGAAGATTTCTTTTAGGGAAAAGTCTTATTGTGCAATAGAAATAAAAAAGTTATTACTTGATCATATGATGGGGTAGATGGAGGAATTTATGTAGTTTATATAATTGGCAGTCATTTCAACTGTCGTATGAGTATATCTCTTGTTCCTGTAAAATTTGTACCGTACCTAGGCTACCACTGTGCAGGCTGGAGAATTCTTGGCCACCAGTGTTATCTTACATTACATGCATACAGCAGGTATTGGAAAAAGGTGTGCAGTATTGATGGCATCATCTGGTACATCCTGTGGTTACTACAGCAAACTGCAACTTGAAAAAAAATTTATGGAAGTGCATGTATTAGTGGCAAGGAATCACTAAGCCTCTTGGCTTTCTTGTTCTGTCTTCGTTTGAGTGAAAGGTCACAGAAATATACAGGTATTGCTCCATTTGCAGGTTCTAAGCATTACTTTTGTCGGAGATTACCTCTAGGTTTGAATTTGTCACCTGCTATTTTTCAGGTAAAGATTACTGATGTCTGAGTGACCATTCCTCATTCAGAAAAAAGCCTTGTTGCCCACCATGATGATCTCATATTCTTTTCACAGGATACAAGGTCACATAAACGTTCATTTACAATCTATTTTCAAAGCAAGCATAACCTCATTGTCTATACCAATCAGGTGTACCATATACGTTACAGACTTACGAAACAAATGACACCCCTGAGGAGAGATTGATGGTCCATTCGGCTTAATTTTGGGAAGGAAGCCATCAGATCTTATGAAAGTCACTTTTAATCCTATGACAGGTCTTTCTCATTCTTATGAAGATTATGCAGATCTAATGAAAGGCGGTTTGCACATTTGTCAAAGGTAATGTTAGATCTTCAAAGGTGACACCAATCTTCACAACAAGCTAAGACTGCACAGCATCTGTCAAGTAATCCAATCTACAAAGTGGGACAATTGGTATATGTCTACCACCCCTCTAGTTCAAGTCTTACTGCCAATTATAGGAAAGTTGCAGAGTTGCAGAGTGGGTTGGTCCTCTTGTTATCCACCAAGTGGTCGATCAAAGTCACTTCCTGTTAGCAACATTAAAAGGTGAAGTTTTAAATGATGTTTTTAACTTTAACATTTTTTTATGTTAAAGCTTCAACTGTAAAGGAAAATGTTCAGGATGTTTCCAAGTTGAAAGAAATTCTTGAGAAGACTCCCAGCAATAATGTTAATGTTTTCTTAGAGGAAAAATCTCCTCAATTATTCTGTGATGAACATGGTGACAAGTTAACACCAATCACAGCTTCAGATATTTTGTGTTGCTACTGTACAAGTCCAGTCAACCTTTCTAATCATCTGTTGTGTTTTGAAGACAACAAATGTCTTGCTTTGCCATGTTGTGAGGACAATTGTGAAACATTTATGCTTATCTGATCTCTCTCCAAATGATGGTTTTGTTGTCAAGAAAGCAGGTGATTTGCAACTTTTTCTGAAATCAAGTAACCCACCTGCTCACTTTTCCTTTTGGTGGAATGTGTCACGTTATGCAAATACAGATAGTGTTGTGAATTTCATTTTTGAGAACAGTGTTCCTTTAACAGTTTCTCCAGTGAAAATGCAAAAACATCTTTTTGGACAGAAGTAATGCAAATGACACTGTATATGTTCCATGTTTACCATTTAAACGCTAATACAATCTTAATGAAGTTTCACTTCCGCACCTGTTTGCCACCCTCTCATGGTATTCTTTTATGCACCTACAGCGAATATTTTTATTGCTTACATTCCACTCTGAATTATAGGTACCTAGTGCCATGGCAACGGTCAAGGTCAATATGTACACCAAAGTTTGTTTACATGTTACATTATTTGTCTTTAAATGCATGAGATGGTCACTTTTATTCTTCCTTTGAGAGAGATCGCAAGAGTGAATAGAATTGTTTTAGTGTAATTGTTCATAACAGAAGGTTTAACTTTATTCATTTTTACAGAGTGACTGTTGAACAACAAGTAACGTCAACATAATGTGAATGTTTTCGTGTGCAAATACATGAAATTGTAAATGTACTGTGCTTCTGATGATCTGTGTGTTCACATGCATTTCAGATAGGAGAGCCATTTTATGGGTCCTTGTGCATTTTCCTGGGTCCATCTGTTCATGTGTAACCACTGTCTTCAGTTGCATACTTAATCATCTTTGTGAGTGTGTGCACTTACAACGTAACAGTTACTTTTCATATTTTCTTCTTAGTCTTTGAAAACTTTGATTCACATGTGATTATCATTGACTGTGATGTTTCTGACTTTCCAATCCACTGCCCTGCCTCTCCCAATGTGTACAGATTATTTGCTGTACAAGAGCTCTTACTTACATGGTGTATTACTGTCATATATCATATTTCATAAAAATAATTTCAAACTGCATTTGCAATTTCTTATTGTTATGGTTGCTGTACTTGAATGAATGTTGACATGAATATCATATTTTAGTAAAATTTTGGTTATTGCATAACAAAGTTTTAAAGGGGAAAAGGGATGTTGTACAGAGATGGTCATTCTATGCCACCAAACTCAAAAGGGTCAGGTCAGTCTTTCGGTGTTTACTAGAGTTTATTAATCTTTTCTTTATTCCCCTCAGACAGTCAGATTAGACAAGGCAATACATTGAAAATAGAAAAGTTAGACACTGTTCTTAGAAGCATTTTGCAATACTTTGCTGATTGGTGGTATAGATCACAGGTAGCGACCATTAGCATATTTCGTCATAGGCAATCATTGGCTCTATGATTGGTCAACGTCATCACGTAGACCACGTGACCATCTAACCCTGGAAAACCACGAGGCTAAGCATCACCTGTTGCTAAATTGAAACGACTGGCTGTCTCTTTGGAATCAAGACAGACTTGCATATAAGAATAAGACATAGACCTTTGCCATGCAAATGATGACAACGATCATAAGACTATATTTTACTGTTGCATTTTATCCATTTTCACTGATTTTCGCAAGTTTGCAGAGGGTGTATCCATGTTCAATATTGTGACACAACGTCAAATTTTTCTACTGTGATAGGTGTCAGACCGCATCGGAAATTGAAAACTGATTTTCAAGAATAACGACTGGCAACGATGTAGCTATAGACAAAATTTGTCTATGGGTAATTTACAACGGAGTAGACAACATAGACCTTTCCCGTTAAGTTCCTAATACCCTTTAATCCCATTGAAACCTCAAGAGGTGAACAAAAGAGAAGATTACGGCGGAAACGAGGCTACTTCAAAAGAAGAAACTTCTGTTGTATCTCCTTCTCTAGCACCTCCCTGGTCATACCAAGACTGCAAAACCCCCCAAACTCCAACATTCATGACACTAGACTGCAGATTAGAATTTTATAGTTTTTACCAAAACATACACTCTATGGAATACTTCCGTGATTTTTTTCTCTGTTACTCTTTTTCTTAAATACATTTGCCACTTGTGCTATGGGCTAAGTAACAGACTAGATTCAGCACACAAAACCAGTTAGTAAAACTTTTTTTTTAAATGGATGTAACACGCTACTGCCTCTTTTGCTCAGAACTTAACAAAGGGATTCAGAAAGATCCGCTCTTTTAAGCGGATTAGATATTTGGTTAAACTTCTGAATATAGTTGTGACACATACTTGGCAGCATTTGCGGCCAAGTGTATCTGATTATCAACTGGTCGCTAAGTTCATGACATAGGGTAGCAACAATCAACCTGCAATGATTGAAACGAGTCAATGTGAGGATTCCCTAGCCTTGAATTGAATTTAATGGAGTGTGATTTCCTCTCTGTCTTTAATTATTTCATCCAAAGTTAAGCATAACAAAGTTTGACACCTTTACCGTACATTGATGCATGATAATGACATACCTGTGTTTGTAAAGAATAAGCAAAAGTGAATAGATATGGTTTTGCTGACTTGTACACAACTGATCAGATCTGATGAATTTACTGTAAGAGTTAATGAGTGACCACAAGGAAGAGCAATTAAAACCTGATCGACTGATGTAACACAGTACTCTTGCTCTGGTTATCATCCTCCCAACTTAAACATAATTTAAAAATCAATTTTGTCCAACTCTTTCTTGTTCATCACTTCAAGTTATATCAGAGGTCATGAAATTATGTTAGAATAATGAAACAATACATCTTAGCCAGTTTGTGTATATTCCTCTATTACATTGTCTGCTGTAGGTTAATATTTATCTTTGCTTGGGGTTACATAAGGGAAGAGCAGCGTTTCTGCCTGGACAGAACTGTTTTTGTTATGTCAAGAAATTTCTGACAATGGGTTGGACCATATGTGGCTGCTTTGGCCCATACAGTTAGAAAGAATGAAAATCCTGAAATATGTCAACAATTATACCACTCATTTGGGCTACTTAATTCTGAAATGTATCAACTCTGCTAAGTTACAGCATGTTCCAGCAGATTATGTATACATTATTTGTCATGTCTCATGATTGATGTAATAGGTTACCAGTAATACTGACTGCATTGCAT
Source organism: Stichopus chloronotus (assembly GCA_021234535.1). NCBI lineage: Eukaryota > Metazoa > Echinodermata > Holothuroidea > Aspidochirotida > Stichopodidae > Stichopus > Stichopus chloronotus. The sequence goes on along the minus strand of CM037839.1, from coordinate 13,761,957 downwards.
TATTTTGATGACCATATGATGTGGTATATTTGTATGTGATGTGTTTAATCTGTCAGATGCGTAGCTTCTGCTTTGTCCAATACTCTTAAGATTTGAAATTTACACAGTATGTTCATGATCAATTTGCAGCAGACAAAGTCAAATGTTACAGGGTGCCTCTGTGATACTTTGTTTTTATGCTATTGATTCATGTATTTAATTCTTAAGTTCTGTGAATGAAGTATCTTTTTGGTATCAGTGATCATATTACATCATCATTCATGTTTCGGCGTCTTCTTCTGCTATGAATTACTTTTTTCTTCTTTTCCAAGCAGATTGCCTACATCAGTCCTTTAACTGCCAGAATGGTGGTAGTTGTATCAATAATGTTTGTGTCTGTCCTTCTAATACAGCTGGACCTTACTGTAGAAGTGGTTAGTACATTTTTTTTTCTGATTTATATAGGAATCCAGCTATTGCTCATATTCTTTATACTAGCCTTGACAGAAATAAAATGTTGTCAGATACATTCCAACTGATAACACTGAGTTTGGAAAGGTCAGAACAAGTGCAATTCATGCATAAATTACCATAATTACTGGTCAGTGACACAAAACACTATGTGTACACTCTGGAAGTGATGAACACACTCATCAAGGTTTGAGTGGGACCACATGTGCTAGGTTTAGGCATTGCTGTCATGCTCACTATTTGATTGCTGTACTTGAGTGCAGGTATTTGCATTATGTACCTTAGTTATTTGGTTTGACAGCTGTACAATATTTGCTGTATTTAACAGGCTCTTGCAGTCTTAGAAATTTGTCATAGCCTGTTGGCCAAAAGCTAGTTGAAATGCTGCCAGTTGAGTTGAAAGCCCTCCTAATCCTTAGCATGTCCAACTGGCTACCTAAACTTAAGCACTGATTATGCATAATTACAACTGCTAAAATATTGTCATCTTTTAGTTAGGAAGTTGTTCTTAGATTTCAGAATTAATATTTAAAATTTGCTTGTGTAATATGAACTTACCTCACAGAAATTCAAGCAAAGTGCACTTCAAGTATTCTGCATATCGAAGGTTAGGGGCCTATTTTAGCCATAAACAGTAATATTATGGTAATCTTGTTCTACCATACATACTTGCCTGAAAAGAAAAGTCTGTGTGCCACACTGTGTCTAAGAGTGTACAGGAAAAATTGACCTGCTGTGTACTGTAGGTTTTGAACTTTTGCTTAAAGGGAAACAGGGCGTTTGTTTTAGAGAAAACATCCATATTTTTGAAACCAATGTTTATGGACGTAGGATGATAGATTATTCAAAATAAGGAACGACAGTAGCCTTCTTTTCAAGAAATAAGCTCCTCACAGATAGAAATTCAGTTATTTCTTACTCAACACTAATTTGTTCACCCAGACTTTTCAGTATTCAAATGATGCATCTTCCATCACTCTTCATACGCATAATGTTTTGAGGAGATGAAGCTTTGGTAGATGTTTGTTGATGTCACTGAATGGTTTTACAATGATTACTGCTATTTTCTTTGTATGTCATGTTGGTGTATTCTCAACACCCTATTTCCCTTGAAGGAAGAAGATATTTTGCATCATTTCCATGTTATATGGATGCTTATGGAAATAGTTTTGAGTCATTTTCTTGCTATATCTGTGCCCATGTGGTCTGCCAATGAAATCATTGCAGTGTTCTCTACAGGTCCAAATTAAGGTACTTTCCTCTGATTTGGCTAATGTTACTGATTGCCATCCTGGGAGGGCAAAATGGTGCAAAATTTTGTGACAACTCTGGATTGAATATATCACCAAGTATTCCTACTTTGAAGTTGAAGGGGATTTTTTATCCTGTTTTCTCTAATTTTCTTTTTCTTAATCTTCTTTCATCACTTCATTAAATGCTCCTTGCCACAGTTCTTAAATTTTAACTTGACCTTCATACATAACGTATTATCTCTGCTCTAGCTCAGCCTTGGCAAAGGTAAACAATCATGGTGACCATTACAGTGTCCTATCCCATCTTCCTTCTCTTGTTTTGGGTTTAAAATGGTCAAGGGAGACAAAGCAGAAGTTGTCATGATGTTTTGATCCTGATTCATTTACAACTCATCGCTTGTTTTGTAAAACCATGGCGCTATTACGGTGGAGTAGAAGCAGAGATTAAAGCTTCCTTTGAAGTTGTCATGGGTTCTGACATTCTAAGAGTAATAAACAGTGAATACTCTAACTGATCACCTACACTTGACAACAAATAGTTTTCCAATGGATATATTACTTGAACCAGGGATTAGAAAGTGACAACAGTAGTTCTTGTCGTCTGCTAGATCTCAAACACCTACTTGTCATGATTTCAGGCATTGCTATAATATTGCCAATCGTCAAAGAAAACAAAATTCGTTCTATCATTGTACGCCAGTGCTCACGTTTTAGAAGGGTTCAATACAGTTCAATTTAACGTATTGAATATGGACACTTTTGTTATTTTAGGAACAATACAAAATCATTACAAACTTCATTTGCGAAAGTTAGGATTACATTAATTGCTGAAACGAGATGTTACTAGCTAATGGAAGAAATTGGAATTTGCACCCCGTTGATCCCGTAGAAGTGCATCTACAGTCGTTTAGACCACAAGACTAACAATGGTTTCACATTTGTCACATTTGTCCGTGATCACCTCAAAGCATTGTTGCCATCAAGTCTTTTTTTGAGCGTTACGTTAGTCTGAAAGAGTCAAATTCTCAATAGGAGAGTTAAGTCAAGCAAACTCAGAAGATAACTAAAGGACTTGTCAATGAAAGTCTCTTCCCACATTGAAAAGAATTAAGTACTTTCAATTTGTATTGTCTAAAAGATTAAACTGAATGAGGTGCTGTTACTCCATCCATAATAGATCCATGGTGAAACAAAGTTAACACTGTTATGGACATATATGCGAACTTGCAACCATGAGAAAAGACACTGATTCAAAAAAGCAATCCCAAGGCTGAAGTTATTCTCAGGTTTATTTATGATACATGTGATGAATACTGGATGAAAGGCTTTAGTAGCTTGTTGGTCCAGACAGATGTAAGAATGAACTCAGAAGCTCATTACGGTCACAGTAGACTTGCCCCAAGTCTCTCATGTTTTGCTCTCTTTTACCCCTTAGGAAGTTTTTTGCCTAAGCTTAAGACTTCTATTCTTACAGTTACTGCAGCACTATGTACAGCTACTGAACTATAGCACCTTGGACCTTGCACGCACACACTGCAAAGGACTGCTCTATGAATTGGCTTTTCACGCTTGAGAGACTTGTATCTTTTGCTTTGTTGACATCATCATATTTTACAGTACTTGTTTATTGTTTTATTCATCCCACATTAAGGATGAATATGTTTGAAGATAACTAGCTGTTGTCACCCAATCAGTGTTGAGTATTGTATATTTACTTCACTCCTCACTTACCTGTCTTACAACAAATGCACCCCAATCTACCGTGTCCAGAGTACTGGTAGCCTTTAACAATGCCCTTATTGCCATCCGGCCTAGTACCAGAATAGCACCCCCTTTCCCTTCTGCCATTCCTAAGTGCCAGGAGTGTGGAGGTTCTTTGGATTTTCAATCCAAAATTATCGAAGGTTTTTTTTCTCTATAATACTTCCACTTCATGGTTCGCGTGTGGAACAAATTTCCTGCAAGAATCCGCCGATTACCACTACAGTAAGTGTCCTTTCCTTTCTGTGAGAAATTTAGGTCATAAAATTTTCAGCTCATGCCACATTGTTTCATGCCCTTTCATTACACAGGACCTAGTTGCGTGAACTTTTGTCCTTATTACATTGTATACCTTTTGTGTACGTGTTTTCTCGTTTGTACCTAGCGTTTGGCTAGGACATACCTGAAAGGCTCAAACTTGCCCATTTATGCTGCGAAGTTGCTCCCTTTGTTAGTTAAGAGGCTTTTCCTCCCCTCTTTTTCTTAGTGTTAATAATCTAGTGTTTTGCACAGCCTAGGCTTTGTTACTTTCGTTACTGTCCTTATCAGACCTGTGGCCTCTTCGGAGGGTAAGTTTACCACCTACGTATTAGGAACTGTATTTGACTTAGTTACATTTGCCTTAATGTTCCCTTCAGATATGGCTTCTAGAGTGGATGCCTTACGTGTTTGATGATTAGATCAGACAGAGGGTGGGGCAACTGTCATCAATGTCCTAAGTGCAGTAGCTGTTTGAGAAGAGACCCCTGCATAATATGTATCGATTTCTCCCCCGCTCAATGGTCTCAATGGACCCACACCAACCAGACAGAAAAAGAGAAAGCTGTTACCCTTGTCGAAGGGGAAGGCCCCAAAGAAAAGGTACGATTCACATCGTAGACATACGACACTTACTCAATAATGCATCATTTGACCTTATGCTCAAATCATCCTTGACACTAATTCTAGCAACGTGCCCTCTAAGGCCTAGCTCGCCCTCGTTTGCCTTTTGCTCGAGTGCTGACAACTTGTTTGCAATAATCTCTGCTGTGTTTTGCCTCGCGCAAAGGCGGCTGTCTTTGAAAACCTTGAGTATTCTTGTTTTTCGTTTCAATTCTTTTGTCCTTCTAGCCTGGTGTATTTATCTTCTTTTTACTCTCGCTTCTCTGAGGAATTTGAGTTTAAATATTTCAGTATTGTGCAGCGTGCCTAGTACGGATTGTTGTTCAGATTCGAATACAATGATAACTAGTACTTGAAAAGAGCAGAGTAAGTACAGATTAGAAGGTAGTAAAGTACGACAAGTGTCCCAATACACCAAACGTGCACAGTATATAGAGACCAGAATACAAGATACAGTATTATACTGAATATAAACTTCATGTATTCACAAGCTAAAATCCACAGTATGTCCACTCCTCAAGAGAGCCAAGAACAGATTAAAAACCAGTCCTCAAAATTGTGAGAAAAATAACTAGATCCTTGCAGCAGTGAAACTTTCAACTGATAAAAGATCAAAAGTTCAAGTCATTAACATACCAATTGTTCTTATCAGGAGCAGTCTCTCTGCCACGGTCCTTCTGAGTTCAAAAGGTTACATTTACTACAGGTTAAAGCAATACAGTATGCATACAGAGATAACTATACAGTAGGGTGACAGTTGAGTACCTTTTTCCAACACTCTCACTCACTCAACTCGTTACCACAAATTTACACAAGTCCAAGGTTCATTCGCACATACTCAAACTGTCCTTTTGCAAGAGGCTTTGTAAAGATATCCACTACCATCTCTTTTGTTGGACAATATTTGAGTTCGATTGTTTTATCCTGAATTTTCTCATGGACAAAATGGTACTTAATGTCAATGTGCTTGGTTCGTTTATGGCCAACCGGGTTCTTTGACATGGCGATAGTCCCTTGGTTGTCTTCATGAATTACCAATGGCTTGGAGCAATCCATGTTGAGATCCTTCATCAGTCTTCTAAGCCAAACTGCTTCTTGTGTAGCAGAACATAAGGCAATATATTCTGCCTCTGATGTGGACAGTGCTACTGATGGTTGCTGCTGACTCATCCAACTAATGGCTCCACCACACATCAGGTAAACATTACCCGAAGTAGATCGACGATTGCCCTTGTCCAATGCCCAATCCGCATCTGAATACCCTTCAACACAAGGTGTCATTTCCTTGTACTGAATACCGAGTTGTTGAGTTCCTTTCAAATATCGAAAGATTCTCTTAACGGCTGTTAAGTGAGCTTCAGTTGGGGCTGAGTTGAACTTTGACACAGCTCCCACTGCTTGAGAAATGTCTGGACTTGTCACAATCACTGCATCCTTCCACTGCTCTGAATACTCTCCACTGAGTGCTTCTTTCAGTGTTGCGGGCTCTTCGATTTGAGCCATGTGATATGCAGTATGTTTTGCCTGCATTCCGGCGTACTCGTTATGGTAAAACATTGGAGGTTTTCTGTTTCTTTCTGAACGCCTCAATTCTGATGACTCATCTTCAAGAACCATTCTTTGACCTTCTGGTTCATCCTCAACTTTTGCTGACAGTTCATCATCATCATCAGGTTTCTCAGTTATCTCTAACTGATTACTGAACCCTCCAAAGTCAGTTTCATTAAACGGAACATCTCTCCTGATATAAATCTTTTGTTGACTTTCGTCAAATAGCCTGTACCCCTTCTGAGTGAGACTATACCCAACAAATCTCATTTTGGTGGCCTTTGGCTCCATTTTCTTTGGATCATTGACATGAGCATAGGCTGTGCATCCGAAAACCCGCAGATGTGATACATCTGGCTTCCTTCCAAACCAACGTTCATATGGCGTTGATCCTGTTGCTGTCGTGATCACTCGATTTCGAATGTAGGCTGCGGCACAGATTGCCTCGGCCCAATATCCCTTTGATAGGCCTGCATGGAGTATCATAGAAAGTGCAACCTCTTGGAGAGTTCTGTTCATCCTCTCAGCCACCCTATTCTGCTGAGGGGAATATGGCACCGACGTTTCGTGACGAATTCCTTTCTCCTTAAGATATTCCTTATACTCAACTGAAGTATGTTCGCCACCGTTATCAGTTCTTAATGCCTTGATACGACAGTCAGCCAAATTGGTTACCTCTCTCTCCCACTCTTTAAACTTTGAAAACACTTCAGACTTGGCTTTCATGGGGTAAACTGTCACACATCTGGAATAATCATCAATGAATGTGACAAAGTACCTTGCACCACCGAGACTTTCGTTTTTCATTGGTCCACACACATCACTGTGTACCAACTGCAGCCGTTTCGTAGACTGAATCTCTGTCACCGATGGAAATGATGCTCTGTGGGACTTGCTTACTGCACAAGACTAACAGAAGTTCATCAACTGGCTGTTCTTGGGTATGCTGATGCCCTTGACTTGCTGTTTTGACACCATTGATTTTAGTTGTCCAGCATTCATATGAGCCAGTCTCCGATGCCATAGTCCTAGATTGCTCCCACTGGCTACTGAAGCATTCTTTGTTGGGTGGTTTACCACGCAGTCAAGTTGGTACAGATTTCCAACAAGATGACCTCGTCCAACAACTTTGCTACTTGCGTCTTTTATCCAACAGAGTGAATGTCCAAATTGTACTACTTTGCCGGTTAATGCTGCTGCTTTAACACTGAATAAATTAGCAGCTAACTTTGGGACATGTAACACATTAGTCAGAGTTGACAGTTTTTGGTCCATATCTTTCGAGCCAAGAATTATCGCAACTTTGACTTGGCCTCTACCATAAACATTTACTGACTGTCCATCTCCTAACATGACAGGTTCAGCTTCAGTAAATGGTGTATAATCAACCAGTAAGTCATGATTTGACGTCATATGTTGTGATGCACTAGAGTCAATGACCCAAGTGTTATCCTCAGGATTGTTCAGTGGTACCCCTGCTGAAAAAATGAAATCTCCTGAATCTTCATTGTCATTAACATCAGCTGGATTTGCCTTATGTGAAGAAAGTCCTTGTTTCGTTACAGAGTTGCCAGTTTTTCCACCTTGATGTCTCTGGCCTTTCTTTCTTTTGGAGCAATGTCTCTTAATATGACCTTCTTCACCACATTCAAAACACTTGATGGCTTTTTGATGTGATTTGTTATGTTGTAAGGCTGTCTCTCCTTTATCTGGCCCACTACCACTTGCACTGATTTTAGTTTGGACCCTCTTTTCCTCTTCGCTGAGGAGTGCTCGTTACACTTGTGTCAATTTTAGTTTATCTCCTTTTGCAGTGAGTGCAGTTACCAACGTATTATATGATCTTGGAAGACTGAGGAGAAGCGCCACGATATGTTCATCCTCAGGCACATGTGCATTGATAGCAGCCAGCTTATCCGTTATTTCTTTCATGCGTCGGAGATGATCTTCGATAGAATCTCCGTCTTTCATCCTCAATGAGAAAAAACTTTGCTTTAGAAATAACTTGTTGGCGAGAGTACCACGATCAAAACGTTCTTTGAGCTTGTCCCATATTTCCTGTGGCGTTTGGCACTCCGTGATCATATATACAAGATTCGATTTAATTGACACCACCAGAAGAGCTTTTGTTTTCTTCTGAGCCTTATCAAAAGCAATTTGCTCATCAGCATTCTGAGCAGGTCTTGTCGCTGATCCATCAACATGACCCCACAGTTCCTTAGCTTCCAGTATTGTTCTGATTTGATATTTCCAAATTTGCCAGTTACTACTGCCTTCCAATTTATCAATGTTTACTTTGTCCTCCTGTGCCATTCTTGATGAATGTTGACAAAATTAAACTTGATAAACAACTTGAGCACAGCTTACAAGGTGTCTGGGCCCATAACCTGTTGTTCAGATTCGAATACATGAACAACTAGTACTCGAAAATAGCAGAGTAAGTACAGCTTAGAAGGTAGTAAAGTACAGCAAGTGTCCCAATACACCAAACATGCACAGTATATAGAGACCAGAATACAAGATACAGTATTATACTGAATATAAACTTCATGTATTCACAAGCTAAAATCCACAGTATGTCCACTCCTCATGAGAACCAAAAACAGATTAAAAAGTAGTCCTCAAAACTGTGAGAAAAATAACTAGATCCTTGCAGCAGTGAAACTTTCAACTGATAAAAGATCTAAAGTTCAAGTCATTAACATACCAATTGTTCTTATCAGGAGCAGTCTCTCTGCCACGGTCCTTCTGAGTTCAAAAGGTTACATTTACTACAGGTTAAAGCAATACAGCATGCATACAGAGATAACTATACTACTACTATAGGGTGACAGTTGAGTGCCTTTTTCCAACACGGATATCCTATCATGCAGCTGCACAGTTCTACCGTAGCCTATACTTTTATGTATTTTGCAATCTCTTAAGGGAATTGCACAATCCCAGCTAATGTTAATTTGGTTTTGTATTTCATTTTTCACATAGTGGTAGCCTCCTCATATGTTTTCTTACCCACTAGTAATTTGAGTTTGCTTGCTTATAACGTTCCCCCTTAGCTCCCCTCGTAATTTTCTTGTGTTTTTTGGGGTGCTAGGTAGTTTTTCACAAGTAAGAGTGACACCCCCCTTGGACTTGGCAATGTCTTCCCCAACTGCTGGTCCATGTTGCTATATTTGCAATCAGTTTCAGCCCAAGAGGGACTGGGATTCGCACTCAGTGTGCCCCCTGTACCGTTCATGCACAAGGACAAACCTGTGTGAACAGTGCATGTCCTTTTTCCCGGGCCCAGTGGTCCGAGATTCATTCTTGGCTGTAGGGCAGGCGGGAGAGGCTTAGGGGCAGCTGAGGGCGGTTCCAGATCCTTCCGTAGTCACGGGTCCATCGGGAGTCCCGCTGGTCCTGCGGCTAGGTCAAAAGGTAGGTTCAAGGCCACATAAAGGGGGAGGAAAGTTAGGCCGGTGTAGTAGGTATTGTTGATCCTGGGCAATCAAGCCTCTAGCTCTGGTGCCCAGGAGCCTGTGGTTTCGTCCGCCGAGTGGTGCTGCATCCCTTGGGACGTCGAACTGATTCAGCAGGACTCCGACCTTCGGAGGAGACCGTGCCCCAGCCCGAAGCCGGGGATAAAGACAGTACCTCGAGGGGTACTCATTTTCCCCCCTCACTTCTAGCCTCAGTTGTGGAGATCCTTTCCTCCAAACTAGGTTACGAAGCTCCCACGCGTAGCCTGTCGGCTACAAATGAGGAGGAGGTTTTGGGTCCACTGGAGTTTCTGGTCGATGAGCATTGCCTCAAGCGACTGGAATCACTGGCGGGCAGGTCACCTTTTGCAACCTTCCTTGCTGAGCAGGAGAGGGCCGTTAGGGTACCTAAGGGTCATTGGGAGATCCTGTTCCGCCCACCCTCTATTTTGGACGAAACCTGGAATAAGGTGAGGTTGGAGCAGGGACTGGCCTCGGGGATGTTTAGGGACTCCCTGTGGAATTGAGCCCAAGGAGACTGGTCCCAAGCCAATCTTGCTGCTAGAACCGGCTTGAAGTTTTCTTCCATGTTTCTTCTCTTAGCGGAAGCCCTAAGATGAGCCCACACGCAGCTACAACATTCAGTTCTCCAGAGCTGATGTTGGCAAACTGATTTACTTACTGGGACCCTTGTCCCGGCTTGTTTTCGATCAGTGTGCCAGAGTGGAGCACAATGCCGTGCAGGTGCACTGAGGCAACATCCTCGACGGTTCGCAGCCGTCTGCCAAGGCCAGGAGCAGGTTAGAAAACCTGCCCGTAGTGGGGCCAGACCTCTTCAACGGCCAGTTTCTAGACAAACTGTTTGAAGAGGTCAAGAGGCACGAGGCGACCGCCGCGGCATCGTTCTGTCCTCCGACCGCTCCGGCGTACGCCCAGCTCTCCCCACATCCGGCCGCTGCAGCTCCCCGAGGGAAGTCACTGTCCCATCGCCGCGAAGGGTGTGGGTCGTGGAGCATCTTCCGTGGGTCCTTCAGAGGAGGGAGGGGCAGTGGTTCCCAACTTTTTTGGGACCGTGACAGGGGTTCTGGTGGGACCGGCGACTGTCCAAAGTACGGTCAGCAGGCTCTGGCACAGTTCCCCGCACGGCCTTAGGGGTGCCCACCCTGCCGCGGTTACAGCGGTAGGGGGGAGATTGAGGAAATTTACCAAGGCCTGGGAGTCATTCTGCCAAGATACCACTCCACTGGAAAATCCTGGAGCAGGAACACAACAACCTCAAAAAGGTGGCCATCGTAAGGGCAACGGAAGAGGACAAACGCCTCTTCCGGTCGTCCTTTTTCATGGCACCAAGAACAGCTCTTGGAGACCTATCCTCAATCTCAGGCCTCTGAACGCCAACTGCGTAAGGCCAAGGAGATTCTGCATGGAAACTCTGGCCTTCATCATCCCCACTCTCCGGAGGGGGATGTGGGTGGCATCATTGGACCTGAAGGATGCGTACTTCCATGTCCCAATAGCTCCGGCGTCCCAACTCATTCTAACCTTTGCGTATCGAGGGGAGACGTTCAAGTTCACGGTCCTCCCCTTCGGACTCCCAACCTCCCCGAGGGTGTTCACCCGCGTCGTGGGAGCAGTCGTCGCCGAGCTTCGGCGTTGCGTTGTGACGTACTGCTCTTCGCATACCTGGACGACTGGCTTTATCCTCGGGGACTGACAAGCTCAGGCAGAAGCCAACGTCGGAGCGACGATCTCCTTTCTCGAACAATCGGGTTTGGTCATCAAAAGGGACAAGTCCCATCCCACCCCTTCGCAGGCACTGATCTATTGGGGGGCACAGCTCGACGTGAACGTGGGCCGCGCCTTCTCCGGGTAGAGGCACAAGGCCGTCAGGGAGCAGTTTCGCAGCTCCTGGAAGTTTCGATCTCCTCCGGGAGTTGGCTTTGGCTCCTAGGGCTGCTAGCCAGCCTAGTAGATGTTGTGCCCCTGTGCCGGCTGGGCATGAGACTGCTGCAACTTCATCTGCTGGCCCTCTGGAGACCGGCATCCAGGGACCTCCAGGTCCAGGTGCCAATGTCCCCCTCCATCCGGCCCCACTTCCAGTGGTGGCTGGACGATCACAAGCGCCCCACCTTGAGTGTCACTACAGATGCGTCACTCAGTAGCTGGGGCACTTTCTGCGAAAGCAGAACCCTCGCAGGAACGTGGTCAGCAAACAGAAGCCGGGCTCCACATAAACGTGTTGGAGCTCGAAGCCGTTGTAAGGGCTGACAAGGCCCTACGAGATCATGCGCAGGGCACAAGCCTAGCGGTCTTCTCGGTCAATTGGACAGTCGTGGCTCATATCAACAGACGGGGGAACATTCCCACAGCTCTGTCTGAAGACGTGGTCCTTCCTCCTGCGGTGTCGCCAGCATCTCACGTAGCAGGGACAACACCCTGGTAGACGCATTGTGCAGGGGCCGAGCGAGTCGGGGGAGTGGGCTCTGGATCTGGCTGTTTCTGCATGTAGGACGCATGAACCTGGATCTATTCGCATCGGGGGAAAACACGAAGCTTCCCATCTTCTGTTCCAGGGCCTTCTACCTGAAGGCCTGGGCAGTGGACGCGCTGTCCCTCTCCTGGGATGTCCTGGACATGTACGCCTTTCACCCGTTTGCGATAATCCACTGGGTTCTGCTCAAAATCTGAGCTTCCAGGACCCATGTGCTGATGGTGGTCCCACTTTGGTCCCGCCATCCATGGTTCCCACCTCTCCACCTGCTGGTGGACCTTCCGGCAGAGCTACCCTTGTCTGGTCTCCCAGGACAGGGGGAGGGTGCTGCACCCAAGGGTTCAGGACCTTCATCTCCGTCTGAGGCGTCCATGGTCCAAGTCTCCACTTTCTTAATGGCCCTGTTTGACGAGGGTAAACAGGTTAACACTATCAAGAACTACCTCTCAGCCATTGCGGCAATCCACGGTGGGTTTGTGGATGGGTCTGCTGTGGGTTTGAGTGGGGTCCTTACTCAGCGGCTCTGGGGTATGGCTAACAGTAGACCAGTAGTATGGTAGCTGACGCCGTCCTGGTCAATCAACAGGTTCCTGCGGACTCTCGCCCAGGCCCCGTACAAGCCTATGCATTCCTGCCCCCAGGAGTGTTTGACTCACTAGACCTTGTTCCTTGTCGCTGCAGCATTGGCGAGGCAGAGGAGCTGCCTCCAGGCTCTTTCTGTTAAGCCGTACCACTTGAGGTTCGAGAACCATGGGGTTCCTTAGCCAGTACTCGGGTGATGCCTTGGGGTTCATGGTGGATCCGCCCCTCCCTCAGGTAGGTGTTCAAGGTTTTCTTGTGTTGTGCACCTCACTCAGTCCTAGGAGGGTGAGCTAGGCCTTAGAGGGCGTGGTGCTAGAATAACTTTCGAGGACGATTTGAGCATAAAGTCAAATGATGCATTAGAGAAGCAAGGGGTAAGTAGAGTTACTTGTGAATACCGGCCCAGGTGACGGCTCCGACAGCTTCCCGGCCTCCGGTGCTGGACCCGAACACGCGACCTACAGAGGAGTTGCAGGTGACTTTGGACGCTACCTCTGGTTACCGCCCACAAGACAGAAGGTCCGCGAGGCCGAAGGTCCGCGAGGCCGAACGTCCGCGAGGCCGAAGGTCCGCGAGAAAAAATTCCAGTTTCATTCAAGGATATCCCGTTGGTTATAGAAAATATTAAAGTTAAATGTTGTAACTTCGGCCCTTTTAAGTTTTTATTGGGACGATCACTCTACCAATCTCTGACAAAGCATGTTAATGAAAAGGGAGGAGAGAAGGTAGTCAACTTGCTCTATTTTCTGCAAGTTTGGTCAGCTTCAATGGTTATCATTTTTGTTTCTGAAATATATTTACAGAAAAGAAAGATGATGGTTTCACTTTTTTCATGTGACCTTGAGAGGGGTGGAAGCTTATTGCCCCAATTGGTGACCTTGAAATAAGAATCAAAACATGTTATGTTGTTACCTGTTGAATTATTTTTTACTGATTTTTTTATTATTATTATTTTCTTGTTGTCTTATAACTTCCTTTTGGACTTACTGTTTTCCAGCCGTCCTCAAAGAATGTAATATATTCACTACAGCATCCCATAAGTTCATTTCAAAAGGTCCCTTTAGTTCACTTGTGATTTCCATAAATAAATAAACAAAAGAAAACATACATTACAAGAGTTCATACGATCGTGTTGATGTCCTATAATTTCAAATGGGTGTAACAAAAGTTTAGTAAATGTCCCATAAGGTCAGCCTAAGAGGAGGTTCATAAGTTAAAAAAAGTCGAATAAAATCAAACGTTCATCTCTATTGGAAACCCATATATATCGGTCTCAGGGATCTTATTTGAATTTCGGTCTCGCGGACCTTCGGTCTCATGGACCTTATTTGAATTTCAGTGTCGTGGACCTTCGGTCTCGCAGACCTTATTTCAATTTCGGTCTCACAGACCTTTAGTCTCGCAGACCTTATTGAGCGTATGATCACACATCAAACCAGCTGCAGCTTTGCCCATATGCTTCAATGCAATGTCGGTCTCGTGGACCTTCGGTCTCGCGTGAAACCCCCGCTACCCCTGACAGTAGGATGGTTCCCAGTGTGGGAAGAAGTGTTAGCCTGTCCCATAATCGATCAAGATTACGGTCACGCTCCCACTCCCGGTAGCGATCACCAAAGAGATTGTCAAGGAGGAAGACAAGAAGAGTTTACCACTTGGATTCCAACTTCGACTCCGGCAGCAGACACAGGAGAAGTCCATCCACCAAGGGGCCTGGCTCTCAAAGCTCACTGGACTCTTTGCCCCACTCCTGGAGAGGGGAAGAGAACTGCAATCTTGGACAAAATACCTTGAGACAATGTTGCCTATAGGATTACTGTTCAAAGTGTACATTCACTCCTATAGTGCAACATTGGAAAGGGGCACATGGTTTCATGCTATCCTCTCACCTAAAATTCAGTACTATATTTGCAACGTACAACAAAGTGCCCTTACAATTTTGTCCAAGATTGTCCGAGAATTTTGACAGGCCAGAAGCATGCGCGGGGACCAGGGAAAAGCATCAATTTGAAATAAGTTAAACGGCTATTAAATGAGAGTAATATTCCTTGCAACCAGAAACATCAGCAGTGCATGTTCGGCTTGTTTGGGGCCTATATTGAAGTTGGTTCACTGTAATAATATTATTGTGTGAATGTTGTCAATCTTATTACGGATTAGAGGGAGGACTAAGTCAGTCAAATCCATGTAGAGCTTTGCACCACATGTGCTAAATAAAATCCAGTCATTCAGGAGGTAATATCATAAGTCCCAGGCATCTTGTGGACCAGGAAACTACTTTAAAACATTTTGAATGATACAAATGACGTACTTTTGGCTCAAACTCTCATATTGAAACAGGTACCGAAGAACAAAAAAAATGAAACAAAATAAAAGTACTAAACTGTTGGTGGTCAGTTCAAGAAGATCGATGTTAATGTGTTACTTATTCAAATTGTTCACAGTGATTACCTGGTGTCTGGTATTAAAGTAACTACACATAATGTCTATTATGCCTGACTTGCATGTTCATCTAAGTGAAAAAAAAAAAAGGTGTGCATGATTTTACAAAAGAAACCCCCAAAATGCAAATTAAATAGATGTTTTGTTTGTGCATATTCATATAACAGTGACATTGTGACACCCATTCTATTGTACGGTACATGGTGCACTGACTACATGAGCAGTTTCAACCGACTTCAGAGTACATTATACACTTTTGTTGTTAGCGCTATATCATTATGTTAAAGTGATCACGTGGGTAGGCAAAAAGTGGAAACATTGAAATATCATATCCAAATGTCTGGTAAGACTTTTAATTCTACAATTACACAATCTGGGAGAATAAATAGATTTCAGTTAGTTAATTCTGGCATATGATTTCAAATTCTTCTAACATAACTACAAAAAGTGAAGAATACGATAATGTAGTGGTTGACAGTTTTCATTCAAAGCAACGGTGCGCTTCTTTAACAAGCCAGTATGAAGCATACTATGATTGAATATTCAATAAGTCAACACAAATCAGGATCACCGATGCTGCAATGTTGTGATCAGCTTTTACCTTATTTGTAAATAAAGTGCTCCCTTTCACTAAATACTGCAATTCCTGATACAGACCAAGGAGGGACGACTTGAGTAGTATATTTTTTTTATAGTTTTGTACTGTTTTTATGCCAATGCTGTCCAAGAAGTCACTGTCATTTTCCTTCATCAAAAGATGTCGTCCGTTCATGCACAAGTTTGTGTGTACATTTAACAAATAATGAAAAAGTTATTAATATATATATATGGTTCCCTTCGATCTAGATCGACCCTTAACTTTGATGACCTTGTACACCTCTCCATAAGGTTGGGGAGCTCATCGGCAGATCCAAGCAGTGGTCAGGGAATGATCTCCCACAGAAAAGACCCTCCATATTAACCATTTGGAGTTCAAGGCCACCGAGAACGGCCTCTGAGCCTTGGAATTGCCATCTTGTGACAATGTTCTTGGACAACAGGACAACGGTGACTTACATCAACAGGCAGGGAGGCACACACTCCTCATTCCTTTGTCAACCGTTTCAAACCTGTGTTCGAAAACCAAGGATATCTCCATATGGTCCTCACATATAGCAGGAGAGGACAAAGTTCTTGTGGACGCTCTGTCCAGGGGGATCAGCAACCCCCAAAACCCTCCCGGTCACTATCCCAGAGCACGTGCGACAGCCTCTTCCGGCGGTGGGGGAAGTCTCACATAGACCTCTTTGCCAAGAAGAAGAATGCCAAGCTGACCACGTTCTGCACGAGAACCTTTCCCCCAGAATTGGCCTTGACAGGTGCCCTGTTGTTCAGCTGGGACTGCCTGGAAGCATACACCTTCCCTCACTGAGCCTCTTACACAAAGTCCTTCTAAAGATAAGGCCCTCAACATGCAGGGTGATACTCATAGCTCCATTTTGGCCCCAGAGACCTTGTTTCCAGGACCTTCTCAAGTTACTCGTAGACATCACCCTCTTGATCCCAGACCAATCGAACAAGCAGAACTGGGGACAAGACCCCAAGCAGATAAAAGGCTTTCAGCTTCTTGCTTGAAGATTATTGGGGAATCCCTCAGAAAGGAAGGATTTTCAGAAGATGTTGCCCCCTCGCATCTAAGTCAAGGAAGAAGTCAACACTTCGCACTTATGATTCATGACTACAGCAATTAATGGACTGTGCCCAACCCAGGGGTATCTCTTGTACCCAAGCTCCTGTGAGGGATGTTTGCCTGTTCCTCCGATCCCTGTTCGACGTAGGCAAGCAGGTCTCTACCATTTGGAATTACAGGCAGGCGCTAGCAGCCATTCACAAGGGATTTAGAGACAGCTCCTCCATAGGGTCTAACAAGGTTGTCACCCAACTTCTGAAGGGCATGCTCAATTTGTGTCTGCCTATGGTACAACTAGCCCCTAGCTAGAGCCTCTCTGAAGTGCTACACTCTCTCGCTTGTCCTCCGTACATACCTTTTCATAAGGTGAGGCTCCCAGTCCCAGACCTGACAAAGAAGACCCTCTTCCTCATCGCCACGACGTCCCATTGTAGAGGCTGTCTGCAGGCCTTAACCCAGTCCATCGCAAATTTGAGAATCATGGGGTGTGCCTGATCCCAGACCTCAGCTTCATCCCAAAGAACCAGACACCCAACGCTCATCCCTGAGGACATCTTAATCGCAGAGCTCAAATCAGTTTCATCAGTAGTAGAAGATAAGTTCTGGTGCCCGGTTATAGCCTTAAAGTGCTACCATACCTCAAAAGAACGGAGAGACTCAGGAAGTCAAAAAGACTCTTCGTCTTACCGCAAGAACCTTACTCCCTGGCATCCAAGGACACCATCTCTACGTGGTTAGTGGACCTCCTTGCCCCCCACGTCTCTGAGGAAAACATAGGGTACCTGAAGTGACTTGGGCAGTCTAGTATCCTCTATGGTGCTCTTCATGGAAGTTTCCATAGACAACATTCTCAAGGCAGGGGCCTGGAAAACCCTGACCACCTTTAAAGTGCTACTTGACTGACGTACTTGCATCCGAGACAGCTTTTGGTCGTGAAGTGTTGGAAGTTCAGGGATTAGGTCCTGTCCCTTGGACCTCCCACCACTGTAACTGTGTTACTGGGTGCATTTGTTGTGATGAGGTAAGTCAGGAGTGAAGTACATATCCCAAACTCACCTGGTTTGGATATTTATGAATGACTCACTTACCTGTCTCACTTCCCTCCTCCTCCACACAACAAGACGGTGGGTTGGTTGCCCTCACTCTAGGGGACTTGTTCCATCCAGGTCCCTGCAACACAACAGGTCCTAAGGCTTCCACCAGTTTTGTTACGGTGAGTTGGCCTCTGGGCATCCTTTTTAATTGCCTTTGCAAATGGCTTTCACATATTTTAGCGAATGTTGTGCTTGCATTCTTTAAGTTAACTGTTATTCGTTATGCAGTCATTTTGCATTGTCTGAGTTAACAGTTTTCTACATGTATTCACTGTTATAATGTTACGTATGTTGTCTTATTCCTTGTGGATGCCGGCCTGCAACAGGCGATAGCCCAACTGTCTGTAGCTCAATAGAGCTCAAAGCAGTGGTTCTCTGCACTGCAGGGGATGGGAGTGGGGCTGAGATGGTGCGCACCCCACTACTTGTTTCCTAGCACATCAGAACTATTCGTGCCTTCATGGGAAGGAGGCACTATTCCAGTATTAGGTCGGGTGGCACTAAGGGCGGTGTGAAAGCTTACTAGTACTCTTGGCACAGTAGATGAGGGTGCATTTGTTGTGAAGAGACAGGTAAGTGAGTTGTTTGTAAATATCCAAACCAGGTAAGTTTTTGGATGGCCCTCAGGATATTTATTAAGAAAAATATTCCCGCTCTGAACGTTGAGCACAACAGTAGACTAGTATATGTATACTGCACATATTACTGCATTTCGAGTCACATACATGCAATGTCGCTACATGTGAACTGACGTTAGTGGCTAACCTGGTGGACTTTTTCTGTTCTCCAAAATCAAGAAGTCATGTAAACAAATGAAACATTGCAAAATCTCTGTGTTTGAAGGTGTGACTGACTGACATGCTGTCAAATTCAAATTTCTTCTCTGAGTGTCATTTTATGTTTGATCTGTGAACAAAATATTTAGTGCTTCTTGTTCTAGATGTATACAGCTATGGTGGTAAAGAACATAGATTTTACCGACAGGTAAATGTCAAGTAGAAAGCTGCCCTCAAAGAAGAACACCTTGCACTTGAGATGAATTTTCTTAATTCTATTTTGGTTAGTGAAATTAGTAACTGTAACTGTGATTTTAGCCTGTTACACTAATACCTCTGAAAATGTAAAGTGTATGTAACTATTACTTGCATTGATTGAAATCACAACATATAGTATTATTGAAATATGTTTTTGTCCTTTTCTCAGTTGTCAACTGTGATGACAACCCTTGCTTTAATGGAGGTATTTGTTTCCAAGGAACTTCACCCAGCTGCCAGTGTTCCTTTGGTTTGGTTCCGCCTTTCTGTACCATGAGTATGAACTATATTTCTGGTTTCAATAACAATTGTAACCTACAGTATATGTTTAATCATTATGGCAGGTGAGAGTTTACATGTGTGTGTGTTTGTGGGGCCTTGCTTGTGGACTAATGCCACAAAAACAAAATTCAGACTGACCTCATATTTGGTATACATTGAATACAAGTCCCCTATGATTTTAAGGTGGTCAAAGTTATATGAGGTCAACAGATGTCAAGATAGGAACACCTTGAAGTTGCAATGTCCCAAGAATGTAAGCATGCAAGCTTGGACTCATCCATGGTTTTTTGATGGACCACATCAAGTGCAGAAAATTGCATTGGTTTTTGCGTAAAAAGGTTGTGTGAGGTAAATGGAGCTCACACTGCAAAAACCTTGTAAACATAGTATCTTCACAACAGAAGCTTGAACCGGTCCCAATTGTGATGTGTTAACACAACTAGTACAAGAATTCTGATGTTTTTGCTCAAAGACCATCTGTAGTCTGATTCTGATTCACTGCGACAACTTTTGTAATTCTCATGTATGTAAACTTGACCTGATCTTATGTTGATCAACCATTGTGAGCACAATAACCCTACAGTATTTCTGTTGTGTGAGACCTTTTGATGTCAGCAGAGGCCAAACTGAAAACCTTGTAGTTAAGAAAATTAGTCTCAAGAAATTAGCTTTGGACTAAGTGAATGCAATAATTATCAGAAACTATTGTGAATACCATGAGGAATCTGTCATAGTTTGACATTAATTAACCAGATCATGTGTCATGTTGTTGCAAAACAGTTTTTGATAGAAGAAAAAAACGGATTCTTGCAAACAACTGAACCTCACAAAGTTAGCATTGACTAACATAGCCTTAGTGTCAGCTTGTTGACATGATCAAAACTACATGCATTTTCCATTATGGTTTTCAAATCCGTTTTACCATGTCATGTCACTTACATGCTTTCTATCAAATAGTAATCGAATTCAATGAAGTGACTTCAGTGTGATTTACAATGTATTTATCTCAAAGTATTTAACATCAAGTCAGCTTCTACAAAGTTTAACATGTTGCTTCATGCATTGGTGTGTTGAATGACTGGTTACAACATGTGTTTCTTATTGGATGAGCAACCTGGACTTAGCTGTGTTTGCTTGTATTGAGGTATGCAATAGCAAATGAGGTAACAAAAGTGATCAAAGAGAAGAGCAATAAAAATCATGCATAGTCTACACAGTAGACTTGCTCTGATTAGTCCCAGTTGATACATGTTGCAGAGCAAAACTCATGTCACACACCATAAAATTGTGTTAGTATGTTACAATGAGATACAGTGTACCTAATACAATTCTTATTCATGTTTCTCCCAGACAGTATTTAATGTTGCACACTCTTCAGCATAAGAATTTGCTGTGAGATGCATCTATTCTGCTTGTAGATTGCATTTATTTTGTCTGATGCTCAATACCTGATTTGCACACTGGTTACAGTTGTAATGTACTCAATAGCCTCAGGTATTCAAGAGATTACAATACAAACTAGGTCAAAGGTATTGGATGCCTCTATGATACTTTGTTTGTATGCAATTATCTCATAATTAACTTTACTGTGAAGTGTAGTGTAAATTAGGTATTTCTTAGGTATCAGTGCTGATCATATTACAACATGATTGATGTTCTAGAGTCTATCTGTTCTGCTTCTGATAAACATTACTTTCCTCTTCTTTTCTGATCAGGCTGTGAAATTGAAGGCTTTTTCTGTCAGAATGGTGGTACTTGTTTGAATCATGTTTGTGTCTGTCCTTTTAATACTGCTGGGCCTTACTGTGAAAGAGGTTTGTGCAATATTTTGAATTTCTCATTTTATTTACAGTTCAGTGGATGTATGTTTATTACCATCAGTACCATGATAAAGTTATAAATCACATGTTATAAAGTGATAAAATTGCATGTTATCATACAATGAGCATTTCTAAAAAAAAGTTGGTAAATAGTTGGTACAATTACAAGGATTTCTAGAGTTTTTAATGCCAAAGATAAAATAAAGCAATTTACAGATCAGAGACAAATTTAAACTGCACATTTGCACTAAATTCTTTCATAAGATTTTTGACAACTGCAATTCTTTTTGATTCCTTGCTGAAGGCAGGCAAGGAATCTATGCGATGGTGATGTGGTGTGTGTGCGTGTGTGTGTGTGGGGGGTGACGCCTTTGCTTGTAAACATGATATCTCAAGGAGGGTAATTCTGAGGGATTTCATACTTGGCATGTGGAATGCCCATATGATATAGAAGGTCCCTATTGTTTTTGGTCAAGGTCAAAGGTCATTTGAGGTCACCAAAGGTCAGAATGTGAAAACCTTGTAAACACAATATCTCCAGAAGGGTAACTCTGACTGATGTCGTACTTGGTGTGTGGGTTGAACATATTGAGTAGAAGGTCCCTATTGTTTTTGGTTGAGGTCAAAGGTCATTTGAGGTCACCAGGGGACAAACTGCAAAACCTTGTAAACACGGTATCTCCAGAAGGATAACTGTGACTAATGTCATACTTGGTGTGTTAGTTGGTCATATTGAGTAGATGATCCCTATTGTTTTTGGTCAAGGTCAAAGGTCATTTGAGGTCACCAGAGGTCAAACTGTAAAAACCTTGTAAACACGATATCTCCAGAAAGGTAACTGTGACTGATGTCATACTTGGTGTGCTAGTTGGTCATATTGAGTAGATGATCGCTATTGTTTTTGGTCAAGACCGAACATCAATTTAGGTCATTAGAGGCCAAACTGTAAAAACCTTGTAAACAAAATATCTCCAGAAGGGTAACCATGACTGATGTAATTCTTAATATGTAGGTTGGTAATGATGAGCAGAAGATCCCTAATGTTTTTGGTCGAGGTCAAAGGTAATTTGAGGTCACCAGAGGTCAAACTGTATAAACCTTGTAAACACGATATCTCCAGAAGGGTAGCTGTGACTGATGTCATACTTGGTTTGTAGACTGGTCATATTGAGTAGATAATTCCTATTGTTTTTTGGCAAGGTCAAAGATCATTTGAGGTCACCAGAGGCCAAACTGTAAAAACCTTGTAAATAAAATATTTCCATAAGAGTAACCATGACTGATGTAATTACTAGGTGTGTGGGTTGGTAATAATGAGCAGAAGATCCCTATTGTTTTTGGCCTAGGTCAAAGGTAATTTGAGGTCAGCAGAGGCCAAACTGTGTAAACCTTGAAAACACGATATCTCCAGAAGGGTAACTGTGACTGATGTCATACTTGGTGTGTAGATTGGTAACACTGAGTAGATGATCCTTCATGTTTTTGGTCAAAGGTCATTTGAGGTCACCAGAAGTCAACCTGTAAAAACCTTCCTTGTTAAACACAATGTCTCCAGAAGAGTAACCATGACTGATGTAATTACTAGGTGTGTGGGTTGGTAATAATAATGAGCAGAAGATCCCTATTGTTTTTTTTGTACTTGGGCGCCAAAAAAAAAATGTACTTTGGCGCCCAAGAAAAAGTACTTTGGCACCGAACAAAATGTACATTGGTGCTGAAGAAAATGTACATTGGCTTCGAAGAAACGTACTTGGGCGCCGAAAAAGTACTTTGGCGCCGAAGAAACGTACTTGGGCACCGAAAAAGTACATTGGCACCGAATATGATCGACGCCAAAGTACCCTTTTCATCGGTGCCAATGTCCATTTTAACGGCGCCAAAGTATAATTTTCTACCGACGTCAAAGTACACGTTGTTGTCGGCGTCAAAGTACACTTTTAGGGGGTCAAAGTATATTCTTCACCGGCGCCAAAGTACGTATGAATCGTTTCCAAAGTACACTTTAATCGGCGCCATAATACATTTAAATGATCGGCGCCAAAGTATCCTTTTCATTGGTGCCAATGTTCATTTTAACGGCGCCGAAGTACAATTTTGGGGTGGGCCAAAATACACTCTTCACAGGCGCCAAAGCGCTAATGTACATTCTTCGCCGAAGTACACTTCTTATCGGCAGCAAAGTACACTTTTTGTCGAAGCATAAAGATGTCGAAACATAGAGAAGTCAGTATATAGAGTTGTCGGAATATAGATATGTGGAAATATAGACACGTAAATGAAGTCTCTATATTCCGACGTCTCTATGTTCCGACAAAAAATGTACTTTGGTGCCGATCTATACATTAAAGATTTCTTTTCTAGCACTTTGATTGAGGATTTAACTTATTTTCCGAGCACTGAAACTGTCTGGTGTGAAATTTTTACTCCTGGGTCTAGTATTGCCATTGGTGTTTGCTATCATAGTACTTCTGCCTCAGATGTTAATGAGGAGGCTCTCCACTCCGTTATTAGAACAGCATGTAGTAGGTACGTTAGTGTCCTCATATGTGGTGACTTTAATCACAGGTCTATTAATTGGGAGCTTTTACACTCCAGTACCGAAGGCCAGAAATTCTTGGATCTTACTTTAGACTGTTTCCTTCATCAGCATGTTTTTGAGCCCACCAGGGGTGACAATATTCTGGATCTTGTTCTGTCTTCCGATGTGTCCATGGTGGACAATTTGCATGTCCATGAGCAGTTTGCAAGTAGTGACCATAACTTTTTAACCTTCAACCTGGTTTGCAATGTTGAAAGGAAGAAATGGAAAGAATTTTACTATGACTACAGAAGAGCTAATTACAAGAGAATGAGAAAGGAACTGATCTCGGTCAACTGGTTTCAATGTTTTAGTGATGTTAGTGTTGAAAGTATGTGGAATATTTTTAAGAGTAAGTTAAGTGAGGTTGTAGTAAAGAATACTCCAAGGAAAAAGAGAAGGAAGGATCTTAAGCCACTTTGGTGGTCATTCAATGTGGAAGTAGCAAGAAAGAAGAAAAAGAGAGCTTGGATAACTTACAAGCAGACTGGTAGCTATCATGATCATGTAAGGTACAAAAGTGCGCTTGATTCTGCTACTAGAATTGTAAGGTTAGCGAATCGCAATTTTGAAAGTAAGTTGGCTCAGAATGTGGCGAATGATCCCAAAGCCTTCTACAGGTATGTTCGTAGTAAGATCAAGACTAAGGATGTAGTGGGTCCTTTGATCGATGAAAACGGCCATCCAGTTCAGGATGATAATGTCAGTGCCAGATTGTTAAATGAGTATTTTTCGTCGGTTTTCACTACGGAAGATGTCAATAATCTTCCAGTTGTCAATGGTGTCAGTGGTGTAACTCATGCACTAAATGATCTAAATGTTTCTCAGGAGGTGGTTTTCCGAAAGTTGCAGAATCTACGTCCTGACAAAGCACCTGGTGCTGATGGTATCTATCCGGTTGTGTTACAAAATCTTGCTAAAGTCATTTCCATGCCTTTAAGCATTATTTTTAGCAAGAGTTTGCAATGTAGTCAGATTCCTATGGATTGGAAGCTAGCAAATGTGACTCCTTTGTATAAAAAAGGTCCTAAGAAGCAACCTAGTAGTTATAGACCGGTCAGTTTGACTTCCCAGGTTTGTAAAGTGATGGAATCAATTATGAAGGAAAGTATTGTTAGCCATCTGGAGGGTAATTACATGATAGTTGATTCTCAGCATGGTTTTAGGTCACAGAGGTCTTGTCTTACCAACCTTCTCTGCTTTCTAGAAGTTGTTACTCGAAAGGTTGATGAAGGTCATCCTGTAGATGTTGTCTATTTAGATTTCAGTAAAGCCTTCGACAAAGTTCCTCACAAGCGGCTTATTTTAAAGGTTAAAGCTCATGGTATTGGTTCAGTAGTGGCTGACTGGATTGAAAACTGGCTGGATAATAGGTGGCAAAGAGTTGTATTAAATGGTCATTTTTCCGATTGGCTTCCAGTGACTAGTGGCGTACCGCAGGGATCTGTGTTAGGTCCTATTCTTTTCATATTGTATATTAATGATCTGGATGCCAGTTTGAATAATTCAGTACTGAAGTTTGCAGATGATACTAAGGTCTTTTCTGATGTTCTTTCCATGGGTAAAGTGACTGAGTTGCAACAGGACTTGGATACATTGTATAAATGGTCATGCGATTGGCAAATGCTATTTAATGCACAGAAGTGCAAGTGCCTTCACCTCGGTCATTCAAATGCCCAAGCTAGTTACTTTATTGGTGGTGTTCAAGTTGAAACCACTGAGTATGAGAAGAATTTAGGTGTTATTATTGATAAGTCATTGAGCCCTAGTAGACAGTGTGCTAAGGCTGTGAGCTCTGCCAACAAGGTCCTTGGTATTATTAATAGAACGTATGATTGTAAAAGTAGTAGTAATATACTGAAATTGTATAAATCTCTTGTTAGACCACATCTGGAATACTGTTGTCAGGCATGGCGCCCTTATCTACAGAAAGATATTGATAACATTGAAAAGGTACAACGTCGTGCTACAAAATTGATTCCAGACTTGTCTACTCTCAGTTATGAGGAAAGGCTTGAAAGAACTGGTTTGATTTCTCTTGAAATGCGTAGACTAAGAGCCGACTTGATTGAAGTTTTTAAAATCGTTAAGGGTCTGGAAAATGTTAATCAGGCTACTTTTTTTAAATTGTCGGATGTTAGTAAAACAAGAGGTCATCAGCTTAAGTTCCAGAAGCACTACTGTAGACTAGACATTAGGAAGTATTTTTTCAGTCAGCGGGTTATTACTGAATGGAACAATCTGCCACAGGAGGCTGTCACTGCCACAACAGTCAATGGATTTAAAAACATCATCGATCCTATTTTTCAGAATAGAAGGGGGCTCTACATAAGCCAGAGATGGCTGTCTGC
Organism: Stichopus chloronotus; assembly: GCA_021234535.1. NCBI lineage: Eukaryota > Metazoa > Echinodermata > Holothuroidea > Aspidochirotida > Stichopodidae > Stichopus > Stichopus chloronotus. Next base: position 13,736,268 of record CM037839.1, on the reverse strand, counting down.
CCCAGTTCTCACGACCCCATCGACATTTGATGCCGGTGGGCTCCGGTAAATCGGTAAATCGATTTGTCGGAACATAGAGATGTCGGAACAAAGAGATGTCGAAACATAGAGATGTAACCGGGAAAAACTAGCCTAGTTTGATTTCCATCTCCAGTGAACAGACTGGGACTGTAGCAAGAACAAAGGCGGTTAGTCCTCTTGAGGCAACAGATAAGCCAAACTGATCAACAGAGAGGAGAATCCAAGGGTGGTGGGAAATTAAGAACTATTCCAACAAGCCTTGGCAAGGCTCATCAAACCACAACCATAGCAGAGGAATAGTAAGGGATAGTCTCTGTATCTGGTCAAGGGCAACTGAAAGACAGCCTAGTGTGCATTGTTCTCTCACTGACATAGTCTTCACAGCTCAGTGATTGCAGGTGCTGGCTTGTCAAGCTAATGAGCCAGCAGTGGGTACAGTTTACACACACAGGACAAACATCTTCCTTATGCAACAAACAATTGGCAGAAATTCTTGTGTGCAGCTTCCTGCATGGCTGGTTGCAACTGTTGAATGGGCTAATGTTTGCTTGGTTTTGCCTTAATAATTTGCCCTAAGAATATGTCCAGACTGCCGGTTTGCACGAAACAAAAAAGCTATCTTGGAAATGTATCGTTGTTGTTGTGTAGTGTAACATATATGCAAAAATTGTCACACATTAGGATGATTCGTCAGTTACGAACTACATGACTCAATGTAAACAACATCGGTGTACAACAGTACAAGATCCAATGTGCAATCCAATCTGAACTGTTTTGGTGTTACGCTTGAGCAGATCGGATTAGGCCTATTAGGTAATTTACTAATTTTCAGAAAAACAAAGACTGTAGATGCAGCTACATTGCATGTATGCAATGATCATACGCAATGACGGAGAAGAATTTCCCCTGTACGCACATAGGTAAGGATGTGATATTGGACCTACAATCTTGGACAAAATTGTTGGGACACTTTGTCGTATGTTGCAAATATAATACTGAATTTTAGGTCAGAGGATAACATGAAACCCCGCGCCCCTTCCCAATGTTGCGCTATAGAAGTGAATGTACCCTTTGAACAGCAATACTATAGCCAACATTGAACGGGGGCGCGGGGTGTCCCAAGGTATTTTGTCCAAGATTGTCTGAGTTTTTTGGGAGCAATTTTGGAGCGAAACTTCGAAAGAAAATTGAACATTTTTGGACAAGGTGCATCAAAAAAATTAGTTTTCAGGGCCTATGGGTCTGGGGATATTCAAATGAAAGTATTCTGAATTTCGACTATGAACATAACAAGTTTAATTTTAATTTTGGGGGTTTGTTTGTATATGTTTTGTTGGAAAGGAGTGATCATGAATGAATAGATCGTTTCATGGTTTTGTATGCGGACAGAAATAGTTGCGTTTAGAAATAACATTGATGGGCAGCTGTTGCATTGCATTGCATTGCAACAGGAGTGTTACTGCAATTGTAGAATGCTGGTAGGAATCCCAGCTATAATATATTCTGAAGTAGCTCCACGTTCTACCAAAATGCGTTAAAGTCAGAACTGTAGATTCAGCTTAATATTAAAATAAATGGTAGAACGTTAGTAAAGGCTGGTTTTTTACCTTTTCGGCCGCTAAATCAAGATTTGTGACTGCAATTTTTACATTGCATGAAGCTGGTAACATATGTAATCTTCAGTCTTGTAATCTACGCAATTTTTCCACGGGTTGCTTAAATTTTCCTGTCAAAACATTTGGTAGAACGTGGGTTTCATTAACCTATACTGTTGGACGCTGTTGTTAGGTCTAAGTCAGCTTGGATGGGGAGGCCAGGGTTCGATTCACGGCATGACCATAGTGTTTTTCACTGCTAATTACCCATTTATAAACTCAAATGTCTGTCAACTTCTCATTTTCCATTCATTCATATACAGCATAAGGTAATATGTATATTAATATAATGATATAGCTCTAACAACAAATATGTACTTTGAAGTCCATTGAAACTACTTAAAATGACTGACATATTACAGTGCACCATGTACAGTACAATAGAATGGGTACCACAATGTCACTGTTAAGTGAATATGAGCAAACGTCACATTTATTAAATTTGCATTTTAGAGGTTTTATTTTGTATAGTGATAGTACACCTTTTTACCCAGATTAACCTGCAAGTCATTCCTAATAGACATTAAGTGTAGTTACTTTAATACCAGACACCACGTCATCACTGTGAACAATTTGAATAAATAAGACATATACATTGATCTTCTTCAACGGACCACTCACATGTTATTTTGGGGGGGGGGATTTTTTTGTTTTTGTTTGTTTTTTTTTCTTCGTTACCTGTCTCAATATCAGAGTTTGAGCCGAAAGTACGTCAGTTGTATCATACAAAATGTTTTAAAGTAGTTTCATGGTCGACAAGATGCATTGGAGTTATAACGTTACCTCCCCAATGACTGCATTTTATTTAGCACATTTAGTGCAAATACATCAATTTGACTGACTTATTCCTCCCCTTACTCCGTAATAACATTGACAACATTCACACAATAATGTTATTACAGTAAACCAACTTCAATATAGGCCCCAAACATGCCGAACATGCACTGCTGACGTTTCTTGTTGCAAGGAATATCACCCCCCATTTTGCAGTTTAACTTGTTTCAAATTGACGATTTTTCCTGTGAACCGCGCATGCTTCTAACCCCTCGAAATTCTCAGACAATCTTGGACAAAATTGTTGGGACACTTTGTGGTATGTTGCAAATATAATACTGAATTTTAGGTCAGAGGATAACATGAAACCCCGCGCCCCTTCCCAATGTTGCGCTATAGAAGTGAATGTACCCTTTGAACAGCAATACTATAGCCAACATTGAACTGGGGCGCGGGGTGTCCCAAGGTATTTTGTCCAAGATTGTAGATCATCTAGAAAGATTCTTGGATTTCTTGCCGTAGAACTTCTTTGGCGGTTCAGACTTACAAATGTGATTGAATAAGTATAAGTTACATGACATTTGTTGCATTTATTGCAATATGGAGGTTTTCATGTGATATTTGGACACTTAAATCTTATGCCATTACTGAGCGGATCAGTACCCCAGCTTGCAACAACAAGCAAGCACTCATAAACTCAACGTTTTTTTGTTTGTTTGTCAACATGTGTTGTTTATTTTTGTGTGACTCCCGTCCCGGTATTTACAACCAGTTTGAGGACTGCACTGTAACAAGTTGATGGGGATGAAGATGAGGAGAAAAAGAAGAGAAGGAAAAAAGAAAGAATGAGAAGAAGGGAAAATTATATTACTGTAGTGTGGGTTTATTTCCACATGCAGTTAAGTCTATAGCAAATCTCCATGTAAGATGTTAAGCTGTAAGTTTGTCATTTTAGAGGTTGACATGTAACTCTCCCAAAACCAGTTCAAGAACAACCCCTGTATTTTTTTAGCGAATTTTGTGTTAAAACATCTGAAAACAAAACACATTTTCTATTGGGGATTTAAACAGCAGGCAATATTTTGAGTGTGGATATATTTGTATTTTATTTAAATGTACCACTTGCTTTTTTCCTGTGCATAGTTTACTCGATAAAAGATCACTTTTGTTGCATTGCATTTGAGAAAAAGAAAACAGATGTAACAAACATTTTCCTCATTTATTTTTTTTTCATTCATAGTTTATTTTTTAAATTCCACTTATTTCTTGCCTAACAAAGACGTGATTCTTATCATAAAATCAGATATTTTTAAATAATTAATAGGTAATTTAGTAGATAATCAATTTAGTAAATTTAAAAGCAGTTTAATGCAATACAGTAACAGAGAAAAACATGTAAAATGTGGTAAAAATTGGGTAACAAGTTGATGAGGATGAAGATGAGGAAAAAGAGAAGATAAGGTAAAAAACAAGAAGGAGAAGAAAGGAAAAAGGAGTTGACCAAAAAAAAAAAAATAGAAGCCAAAAAAAAAAATAGAAGAAAGCAAAGGAAACAATAAATGAATATACTTTCAGTTGATAAAATCCAAGATGGAACAAAATCAAATATGTAAACTTCATGAGGAGTACACAAAGGTTATTCTATAAACACGTCTTTGAACAGTAAACAATGATGTTCATTACTTGATTTCCTAAGAATATGATATTCTGCTTGAAGGTAAAATTTGAATCTATAATGGGATGCTGTGGCATCTGGTTTTTTTTCCAATTACTTTACAATAAAAATATAATATTTTGTGTGAAGAATGAAAAAATTATATGGGTGCTTAGGTTCTTTAAAGAGTCCAAACTTAACGAGATCACAATATAAGTCAAAGTTGTTGTTAAGACAAAGGTTACAACAATTCACCCAAAATGCTTTAACAAACCCGCATTCCCAAAATAAATGACTGAAAGTTTCATTATCCTTACGGTAAAAGATACACAAGGGGGCAGTCCATTACATTAACTTTAGAAAGAAACATTTTTACCTAGTAACCTAAGTAGGAAAGGGTATTGAAAATACTGAAGCTCTGTATCCAGCACAGCTATATAGGGCAAAGTGAAGATATTGTTCCAGTTGTATAACTTGTGGTCAATTTCATGCCATTTATGGATAGCTTTTGGTTGCTCTGCTTTCTTGTTTTGGTTCCTTGCGTTAGCAAAAGGAACTTATGCATTCAACTTGGCGTGTGTGCACCCTTACCTGAATTTGTACCCCGAAAAGTGTGTGTGCCTCGAAAAGGATGCTCAAACTCGTTCAGTACCCCGAAATGCATCAAACACGAGAACATGTGTGTATGTGTGCCTTTGTTTTTGGGTGGGACCGAGGACCGAAACAAAAGATTTTAGGTCCTGTGTAGAAATTTCAATAGATTTCTCCAGTCCTCTCAAGATTAACAATAGACAGTCTATTGTAAAGGTTAGGCTTTGAGGAAGAAAAAACAAAAGAAAGAACAATGAGGTCCTCGGAATGAATGGACTGCAAAGTTGTGTGTGTATGTGTCTGTGACGCAAGGCTTAGGTACACTCTAACTCAATATGGGCAAGTTGGATAAAACTTATACTTGGTGTACAGATACGTCATACTGCGTAGAAGTGCCTTATTGTTTTTTGTGCCCATATCTTGCATATTAATGAGGTTATGGGGTTAAACATCAAAATATTTCCATAACCGTGGGTCAGATTTGTTTTCAACTTGATAAAACTGTCTGTTTAATATTGAAAGGTTCATGACCTTGTGAAATTTAATGCTTATTAATTGAGAAGAAGGGTAAATTTTTCACTCTAAAATAATAATAATAGCTTTAACACCAATATTGTGTGTATTATAAGCTACCATACAAATTAGTTGAAATGCTTATGGGCTGCAGTGTGTAAAATTTCCATTGGCAGTTTGTGGTTTTAGTGACACAGTTAACTCAAAGGGATTTTGGTCACTGGAAAATTTTTGCACTGTTTAAAGGCTATGGTAGCCTAGGAGGACTATCAGTGAATGTATGTCATGTTTGAAATAGCATTTTCTTTATAGGTTCTCTTAGGTTGGTGTACTGATCTGTCATAGTGGGTATTAGTGCCCTATTGTTTATGGTGTCCATATCTTGCATCTTAATGGGGTTATGGGGTCATGAGGTCAAACATAACAATCTTAAAACTGCCATATTTCCATAATTGTGGGTCAAATTTGTTTTAAACTTGATATGGTTGTCTCTTATTGACAGATTCACATCCCTGTGAAATTTATTGATAGAGGGGAGAAAATTTTGCAGTTTTATTTCTTGGTCATTGGAAAATTGTTGCTGTTGTTATAAGATAGTATATATATATATATAGTGATAGTGTTGGTGATGTGGTCGCCTTAATAAGGAGTGGTTTGTTATGATTGAGGTGATGAGGACGAGCATACCTTCTTTCCAAATCTTTGGAATTGCCGACAAAATACCAAAATAAGTAGTGAAAGTAAAATTGGTTAAATTAAACTTGGCACAAAAACAGTTGTAACTTATAGCATTTCTGTTATTGTCAAAGAAATGATTTACATGAAAGGCCCCAGTATCTTTCAAAAGCTTTGAACAGAAAATTTTGACAGCAGATTTAAAGGCTGTATGGCATTACCCTAAGCTATATTTTTACCTCCCGGAAAGCAAAATTCTCAGCTGGTTCTAAGTTACAGTACTCGTAGATTGACAGCAAATTCGAAAGATGCAGAGCAGCTCATATTACACAGCGTACACAGGCATCCATTGCTTTGATTACACATGTGGAGGAATTTAAGACAGGCTGAGGGAGGAACTAGAGGTAGGTGGTTGGGAGAATTATTACTGTCTGCGGTGATGCGTTACAGCCTTTAATAAAGGAGTTGTTAAGAATGTGTTGATTGCCAAAGTCAGAAACATCTGGTTTTTGGAAACCAAGGCCTGACCAAGCATAGCATTCATCTCGTATAAAATTATTTGTAACATAGATATTATTTTATGAAAGTTACATTCAAAGAGAAAGCCTTTTCCATACCATTTTAAAACTTCATCGAACAAGGTTTTCCATAAACCAACATTGTCATCAAGATAAAGTCTCACCCACTTACACTTCAGACTCATTGCAAATGATTTGAAAACAATCATATCATATTAAGGCCTCCCCTGCTCTTGTCATTTACCTAAAACGTTTCCTTTTACTTTGTCAGGTTTCTTGGACCGGGTAAAGCCGTAAAGGAGACTTTCAACGTCTTTTTAAAAAAATGAGAGCTAGGATTTGGTAAAAGTGAAAATAAATAATAGCTGAGAAATAGGACATGATTTAATCAAAATAATTTGCCAATAGGAGTGAGGTCTCTTGAAGACCAGAGATTAATAATATTTTTAAGACGAGAAAGCTTTGGAACGTAAGTCAGTTGAAAGAAGTCATTTTGATCGTGGGTAAAGGGAATGCCTAAAATATTTAACAGGTCTGTTGGTGGTGACAAACTCTACAGTTCGAAAAAGCAGGGGTGGAGTCAAGTGAAAAGGACCAAGGGAGAAAAGATAAGATTTGTCTAGATTTACGTCGAGACTACAGATATTGCAGAACTTGCAAATCAGATTCACTGTTTCAGAAATGTCATAGGATGAACCATTGGTTATTATCACAGTATCGTAGGCCGAAATTGTAAACACTGAATTGGAAATGCGGATCCCTTGAATACTACAGTTAGATTTAATCAAAGGAGCAAATATTTGTGAACGAGTAATAAATAAATACGGACTGAGGGGACATCCTTGACGAACACCCCTGGATACAGGGATATTATCAGAGGGAAATCTGCTATTAACAGTACCAGATGAAGCATTTTTGTAGAGTGTCTTAATCTAGGCACAAAAATTGTTGCCAAAGTTAAAGTAAGAAAGAGTGTTGTAAATAAAGTCCCAGTCAAGTCGATCAAACGCCTTTCCATAATCAAGAAAAATAAGAGCACCAGGAATACCATTATCATCACAGTAATTAATAAGATCTAAAATTAATCTAATATTTTCACCAATAAAGCAGCCCCTAGGAAATCCAATTTGCTCGGGACTGATGAGATCAGAAAGCACAGTTTTCATATGGGTAGCTACACACTTATCAACAACCTTGTAATCAGTGTTTAGCAAAGCAATAGGTCTCCACTTTTTTAGAGAAGGATGATCTTTGTTTCCTATGGGAATAAGAGTTAAATATGCTCTACCATACTTGCCTGTAATGTGACCCGTTTGAAAAAGAGTAATTGAAAGAATTTACAACCAGCTGACCTACATCATCCCAAAACACATGATAAAATTCGGCTGGGATTCCATCAGAGCCTAGAGATTTATTTAGAGACATTGAAAATGAAGCTTTGAACATTCTTGAAGTGAGAGAAGCCCTTCACAGCTCTTTGATTGATCATCAGAAAGTTTTGTATGAACAATGCCATGTCTATTAAAAAAAGTATTTGAATTAACTTCCACATCTTTATTTATTGTTGATCAATTAAATACATTCCCAACCTAAAGGAAAGAGTATTTAGACATTGCTGTTTACACATTGAAGTGTACAGGGAGATGGAAGCCCCTGCATGGTACTACAGGCTTTTGTCTGCAGTTCATCAGAATGTAGCAACAATGATTCATAATCCTGCAGCTGATATCCCACTATTACTCAAGCATAGTTCAAAGCTCTGCCTTCTGTGCATATGGCTCCTGTAGGCTTGGAGAGCTGATTTCATGGTATGCACACATTAAAGAAAGGGCCATTGTTGGTTTGTCTTTCAGATCCCAGTAACCAAGTTTGGAGATGGCCCTAAAGGTATTCATCCAAACTTGCTTTTGGCGATCTGCATGGACACAGTCAGATCACAGAGCTCAGATCATAGTGCAGGAGCTAAGATCAGTATGATGGTAGTTCATTGTGTGCAGATAATCCCTATCGTTTTTCATGGAAGTTAATGTTCATTTAAAGTCACCAGAGCTCCAAGTATGAAAAGTTTTAAGGGAGATATCTCAGTCACTGAATTTTGCTGGAACTTAAAACTTTTATCATTGGTAGTACTTAGTGAATAGATGATGTCTGTCATGGTGAAGGTCAATGATAGTTGAAGTTCAATAGAGGACATAGAAAAGATAAATGCTGTCTCTGAAGAAGGGGAAGGTGCTTCAGCTTCAAAATTAGTTTATTGGTAGTCCATTGTGAATAGATGATTCCTATCATTTCTCATGAAGGGCAAAGGCTATTGAGGTCACCAGAGGTAAAAATGTAAAAAAAACTATTAAAGAGTATATCTCAGCAACTGAATGTTGCTGAAAATTCAAATGTTAGCATTGGTAGCTCTTCATGAGTAGAAGATCTCTGTCACTTTTATGTTAGCCAATCTTTATGTGAATTCAGTGAAGGTCATAGTTTGAAACATTTGAGACACAGTACCTAAAGATGCGCAAGGTGTTTGAACTTGAACATTGGTATGTGTTATCCTCTTACTGCCATGCCTTTTGGCAAGGAATCACAAAGTCATTTGACTTTCTGATTAAGTGTCAAACCTTGGAACAGCATGTCTAATTTGTTCAACAATAGTCACTTTTTGAAAAAAAAAAAAAAAACCATTTACACATGGTATCTCAAGACAGGAAACTTTGATGTATTTATTATTTAGTGTGCAAGTTTGCATGTTGCTCACATGATGTCAGTCAGTCATTGTTTGGTCAGCAGATCTCATTGTGTGTATAGCAGTTGTATGTTAATTGATAACCCAATAAGTAACCTTAATATTACACAGACCATGAAGCATACATCCTCACCTTATGCACTATTATGAAACATTTACATCATCAGAGCTACAATGCATTTGTCAGTGTGGTTTTAATTATCAAAAGTAGTTTGTAACCTAGAATGGCTTCTCCCTACTGCAGAAATCATTCTGCAAGTCATTAGTGATGTTTTTTGCAAAATCACACCCATTGTAGAGTGATAGGGAACAGAGGAAAAAAGTGCTGCCAACAGGGCTTGTGGGTATTGTTCTACTGTAAATAAGAGAAAAGAATTTTTTTCTTTTGAAAGGTTAGAATGGGCACTTTTTTTTGCTTGGCCCTCCTCTTGTCATATTGGTTTCTTTCACTACAGTCTCAAGCATAGATGTGTTGCTTACAATTGACTTTTAGAAGCTACCTTTTGAGGCTACCTTCCACTTATAACATGCATTGGTATGCCTGTATCTGTGATAATTTTTTTACTGAAAATCAACTCTACCAGTCCTTAGATAGGAATCAAGTTAAATGACTGTGTGGCAAACTGGCAATTACAACAGCGCTATTGGGAAATGATCTTTCTTGCAAACATTTGCCATTTGGTATCAATAAACGTCATTGAAACTTCGTCAAAACTTCCAATAGATTTTGTTGGCAAGCATGACCTCCTTGGTGGAAATCTGTCAACCAACTTAATCATTTGTTCACAGAGTATATAATTTCAGTCACAGAGTTTATAATTTCAACTGTTTTTAAATACTTTTAAATGAAGTGTGTCATTCAATGAAAGTTATTCAACAGGAGTTAAGGGAAGGTAGAATCTGAGTTACTGCTATCTTGGTTTCGATGATAACCTTTGTAATTCTGCATGGCAAATGGGTGCCTGTTTGCGTGTGTGTGTATGAATTTGTATGCATGTATGCTTGTGATGAGTACCTGGTAAACACAAATCTCTAGAAGGGAAGCCTGGACAAATCTCATACTTGGTATGTCGGTGTACCACATTGATGACAAGAACCCTGTTGTTTTTGGTAGAGGTCAAAGGTCATTTGGGGTCAAGAGGGGCCAAATTGTGAAAGTTGTAAATGTGATATGTCATGAAAGAAAGCTTGGACAAAGGTAGTGCATAATATGTAGGTGTACTACATTGAGTACAAGATCCCTATTGGTTTTGGTGGAGGTCAAATTGTGAAAATCTTGCAAACATATCTCATGAAGGGAATCTTGGACAAATGTCTTATTTAGTATGTATATATGTACCACGTACAAGAACCTATTGATTTTGGTGGAGGTCAATGGTCAGTATGGGTCAACTTGTGAATTTCTTGTTAACTCGATATCTCATAAAAGGAAGCTTTGACAAATATCATGTGAAGTTCGCACAAAAACCCTATTAATTTTGGTGGAGGTCAAAGGTCATTTAGGATCAACATGGGTCAAATTGTGAAAACCTGGTAAACACTATCTTAAGGAGGAATGCATGGAAAAATGTTATATTTAGAATGCAGTAGTACTACACTGAGTACAAGAACATGTCGATTTTGGTGGAAGTCAAAGGTCCATTTGGGTCAACAAGGGTCAAGTTGTGAAAAAGTTATAAACATGACATATCAAGGAGGGTAGCTTGGACAAATGTCATATTTGGTGTGTAGGTGTGCCACATTAAATACCAGAACCCGGCCTTTTGTTTTTGGTGGAGGTCAAAGATCATTCAGGTTCAACAGGGGTCAGCACTGCTTAAACTTTAAAATATGTCAGATTCATTCTCATAATAAAATCATTGAAAGCAGAATGCATTTGTGCTTCTAGTTTCCATTTCATAATAGCTTCAAACACATCATTAATTATTTACCAGGTTTTGCAGCGTATCTGTATCCTTTAAGTGTATCATTGGAAGAAGGAGATGAATTCTCTGTTGGTAGAAATATCCAGGTTTGCAGACAACCTTCTAATGTGGCTTCATCTTTCACAGGTAAGATGTCTTGTCTATGTTAAGCAGGGACTTGTTACAGAGCAACTCCCTGGTTAACCCTGCACTTGACTTCAGAGATCGTATGTATATTGGTGCTAATATTCCTCATATTACTATGAAGTTGGAGACAGTTGAATGTCATTGGGCTTAAATCACTTTTGTCACAGTGAAGATTGAGTTGCTATTGTTACCAGAATAACAAAATGTCATAAACACTGTCAGCTGTTCACTCACATACATTGCCCAGCTTGATCTTTGATGTATTTTTGATCCCTTATTAGAACATATTATCATTTGAATAACAAACATGTCAGCTCTTTGTGGTAGAAAGGTTTTTGTGTGATATGTATTAAGATACCTTTCTTGATTGGAAGTAGAAATCATGAAATATGCAGTCATAATCATGTGTACTTTGGTAACACAATATCACAAGAATCGATGTTAGGGCTGCTTGATGATATTTCTTGTTTTAACATTGTACGGTTAGGACATTTTGAGTGTTCAGGAATTTTAAAGAGCCAAACTTTAAAACTGTGTTTTCTCTTTAATCAGGCTGTCACAAGTACTTGATGGATGGGCATGACATTTTGTGGTTAACAGTTCTTTTAATGGGGGGCACAACGATTTACTAAAAAAAAGTAATGAAAACTCTGAAATCTGTCATGTGTGCAGCAGTGAAGTTAGGTTTTGAATGCTGATTCTTCTTTAGCCATGGCAACTTAAAAGTTAAAACAATATGATCTTCCAGTCTTATGTATGGAGTGGGGCAAGTTGCAACATACATTCCCCCTCATTGTAAGAACAGTACTAGTATGATTAAATAGCTTTTATGTCACCATGAGCAGGGTATGTGCATGTACTGCCTTGCATTAAAGTTTATGTTCCTAAAATGGAAATTTGAATTGATTTTTTGCACAACTGTTTACAGTAGTGATATTTAATGTTCTGTTACACGTAGTTAGTACAACTTCAGATACTGCTGGGACTGAAGACTATGTGGCAATCAATTCAAGGACAGTTGACATTGGTTCTGGAGAAGGATGTACACCTGTAACTGTTTTCATTAGAGGTGATCAACTACATGAAGACACAGAATCATTTAGCCTCTCCCTCTCTGTGTCAGGTTTAGGTGATATTGTTCAAGGTCATGGAACTGTCACTATAACTATAGTAAATGATGATCCATGTAAGTATAGCAATTAATTGCTTTCAAAATTTGTTAAGATAATTTAATAAGTACATCAAGTCTGTTCCAAGATGTGTATATACTTTGAAGAATGCCATTCTGGAATCTGTGATAAGATGATACATCTAGCTTCTAGCAAGCTTGACGTATCCTTTCGCTGACCACTCAACAAGAACTGGCTGGATATTCCAAGTATTTGCAATTACAGTAATGGAGCCACACATTCTAGAATAAAGTGTCTAGACTGTGGCTGAGGCACTACTACAATTGTTGTTGCATCAAACAGATCATTTCTAGATGTTTTGTAACATTGTATAGCCAGTGATGTCCAAGAATTTCAAACTCTTTCAAATGATGTTATGATACTCAATACTTCTGGAGGTTTTGAAACTGTTCCAGATCTCTGTAAATTGTATGAAGTGTGCTTGCCATTTGTGTATCATTGACCTTTCATGCACTGATCTGTAGACTCCCTGTCTGTTCCTGTGTTGGTCATTAGCCAACTATAGCCTAACCTATTGACTGTCATATGTAATCATCATCGCCTAGCCTACAATATTTCAATAAGGCCTACTGTATTACATTTATTGCCTAGTTCATAATTTGGACACACTCTTTAGTGAACGATCCACTGTCTAACCATCTGATGTGGTGCTATTGTTAACCGCACTGGAGATTTGATAAAGAGGAGACGAGGGACTGGTATGGCCGTAATTACATGTGCGGTTTTTGGTTTCGATGATAATCGTTACCTTTGTAATCATGCATGGGTGAGGGTGTATGTATGTGTGTGTGTATGTATGTTTGTGATGCCATACCTTGTAAACACAATATCTCAAGAAGTGAAGCTTGGGCAGATCTCATATTTTGTATGTAGGTGTACCACATTGAGTAGAAGAACCCTATTGTTTTTGGTGGAGGTCAAAGGTCATTTGGGGTCAACAGGGGTCAAATTGTGAAAATCTTGTAAACATGATATCTCAAGAAGGGAAGCTTGAAGAGATCTCATATTTAGTATGTAGGTGTACCACATTGAGTAGAAGAACCTTATTGTTTTTGGTGGAGGTCAAAGGTCATTTGGGGTCAACAGGGGTCCAATTGTGAAAACCTTGTAAACACAATATCTCAAGAAGGAAAGCTTGGACAGATCTCATATTTGGTATGTAGGTGTACCACATTGAGTAGAAGTACCGTATTGTTTTGGTGGAGGTCAAAGGTCATTTGGGGTCAACAGGGGTCAAATTGTGAAAGCCTTGTAAACACGATATCTCAAGAAGAGAAGCTTGAACAGATGTCATATGAAGTGTGTAGGTGTATCTTACTGAGTACAAGAACGCTATTATTTTAAAGGAGGTCAATGGTCACTTGAGGTCAACAAGGATCAAACTGTGAAAACATTGTAAATAAACTGCGTCAATATACCTGGCATACATAGCGTGGCATTGACACCTACACCGACGGTATCAAACTTAACAGCTAACATGTATACCAAACATACCAAGTACACCGAGACAGGTGGATAATACTTAGCAAAGAGCAAAGCCGTGTGAAGGAAGCAATTGATACCTGCTCGCTCGCTCAGGTAGTCGATCAGAGAGAACGCAACTGAACTGCAAACATATTCTAACCTTCAGACAATGGCTTGTGCTTCATTGCCCAATGGATGGTTGCAATATACATGCTATAGTTAGAAGTATGAAATTGGAATAGTCCGTGATTAGGGGTTACAGAAAATTCCAAGACACACGCTTCAAGTTGTGAACACAAAAGCTGTGCACCTTGCAGGGCACATCAAACACAAATTAGCATTCTAGTAGAAAGATAAAAAACTTGGCGACAATGTAACATTATAATAAGTAACAATGTTTGTAAGACATAAAAACAATCGAAAAAAATTCTCTTAAGCAGTTCATTGAAACCACAATGCATTTCTGCATCCTGGTTGTTAAATCTATACATAAAAATACCTAATTGATACTTATAAATGTCAATAATAACTTTGAATACCCAATTCATGAAATAAACTAGCTATGTGCTCCCATAGCCTTTGTTCATAATAATTCTCACTGCATGGTTTGGAGAAGAAATAACTGATTAACAAAAGAAGGAGGATGATGTGCTTGCCCAAACAATATAGCAGTAATTAAGATGGGGTGTAATGAGACTAACATACAGTGAGAGAAGGATGTATGCTTAGGGAATAAATCCTTAAGCTTGTACAAAATACCTATATTTCTAGAGATAGTGCAACTTATTTTTTGAATATGTGATTCCCAGCCTAAGTTTCCATCAATTGAAACACCAAGAAATTTGGTTTCCCGAAACTTTTTATAATTTACAATTGTCGATGAATAAATCAATGTTAGAGACAGTTTGTTCATGTGGATGAAATACAATGCAATTTGTTTCATCAGTGTTGAGGGGTAACTTATTTGCTTTAAACGAATCACAATTAATGCAAAGTTCAGAGTTTAATAGTTTGGCTGCAGTATATGGATTTTTATGCTTGAATAACAAATAAGTATCATCAGCAAAAAGAACAAATGAAAGATGCCATGATGTGCATTAAATATCATTACTATAAATGATAAATAACAATGGACCAAGAATTGAACCTTGCGGAACACCACAGGAAATACCTTCAAGAACAGAAGAATGGGAATTAAGAGCAATAAAACTTCTGAAGATTGTTTAGATATGAAGAGAACAAATTATATGCAGTGCCCCTGATACAGAAGTGCCAAAGTTGACATAAAGGAATTAGGTGATTAGCTGTATCAAAAACCGTTACAAGTTTCTTAAAGCGATTGCGTGTGTACTGAAAAACCAAAAAGATAAGATTATGTTTGATCTTAACTTTTTCTTTATTTTGAAATGTACACATGAGGTTGTACATGAACGGACTATGTCTTTCAATGAACGAAAATGACAGTAGCTATTTCGAAAAGCAATGGGATTGGCATAAAAACAGTAAAAAAAACAAATCATATTTGAAAATTAGCGGTTCTTACTAAAGCTGCCTACATAATGAATATGCAACAGTACAAGTCTCACTAGTGTATCAAAAACATACTACTCAAGTCGTCGCTCCTTAGTAGGTATTGGGAATTGAAGTATTTGGTGAAAGGAAACACTGTATTTACAAATAACCTATGAACTGAACACAACCTTTCCCGCGGCGTCAGTGATCCTGAGTTGTTAACTGAATATTCAATACTAGTATTCTTCCCATTGGCTTGCTCAGAGAAGCACACCGTTGATTTGAATGAAAACTGTCAACCACTACATTATCAAATGCTACACTTTTTGTCGTTATGTTAGAAGAATTTGAAATCATATTGCAAAATTAACCAACTGCAACCTATTTATTTTCCCAGATTGTGTGAATGGTGTAATTAAAAGCCTTACCGAACTTTTGGAAATGAAATTCCAATGTTTTTACTTTTTGCCTTCGCACACAATCACAAGCCTGCACTTTTATTAGGTTTGAAATCTTAAACAATTGATAATACTTCATCAACATTTGTTGGAAACATAAAGAGGCTGTCTAAAGAAGAATTTCCTAACAAGTTTTGAAAGTTAAGATTAGTTTTAAGGCCTATCCACACAGGATGCATTGTGTTCCTATCAGGATACGACACCCCACGTCGCTTTTATCACTTTGCACGTAAATCAATGGAGCCGTCCACACAGGATGCGTTGCATTCCATCACGATCGATGCGGAAAAAAGCTGATGCGTCAAATTTTGGCAAAGCCCATTGCGTTCAGAAACAGAGTTGTCGTACGGAAGCATGCGTCAACTTGATTTCTTTCATGTTTTTATTTCATGAAAGGCAATGTAACAGGATATGGATGCGAAATGGTACTATGTTTGAGCTTAAAATCACAATGAAACGTAAAATAAGTAAAGTAGAAAAGCTCATTTTTTTGGCATTTTTTCCACAACATTGGGAATGTATACGTAGGCCTATGATTCTTTGGGTACCCATTACCCTTGCGATATTATTGACTTCAGTAGTGGAAAAACAATTGTATTCATTGTTGGGACAGTAGGCAGGAGAAGTCTGCACACTAGACGTGGCTGCAAATGGACATTTCACCACGTACGAGAAAATATAAATATACAATGTAGTGTATATAATCAGTGGCATAGCTTCAGGGGCTTATGGGATCGAGCCCTTCTCCTCAGTCGTTGCACTCCACGCGCCTCCACAAGCGATCTGGGCCAAAAAAACTTCAGTTGGTTAAGCTACTCAACTTGCTAATGATAGACTCTGACTGTAGAATATTTCCATTCTAATCAATCCACTGATACGGATTTGTGTTTGTTCCTAAAAATATGCTAACTTTTTAACACAAGTTTTACTTCAAAAGGTAGCTAATGTGGCACCAGATTGCATGCAAGGACACCTAATGTTTCAAACGCCTTCAAAGGAGAAAGGGGACACCCCCTCCACTTGGACACCTCCCCCCAGGCCGGCGATCACACAACATACTGCATGTCCCTACACTTCCATCAGAGAAATCCTGGGTACGCCACTGACTGAAATCCATAGAGATAAACTCACTTTGAATAATTTTGTACAAATTCGGAAAGATTGTGACAAACTGAATGTGTTTAGAAATAAAATCAAATCAAATTTTGCATTTTTTGCACAAAACTTGCACATCTTGTGTTGATGACTGTTGTAAAGCATGACCAATGGCAAGGGTGGCTATCTAGGATGTATTTAATTCTCAAATTTTCTTGGCATCCTATGATTTAAATACACCTTTCTGTCAATCAGCATGCATTGTCATTGGAAACTACACACTGCATCTCAAAGTGACGCATCGAAATTGACGTAGTGTGAACACATCCTGTACAGACAGACATGCGTCTTGACGTATCCGGAAAGATGCGGAAACAAAACGTTTTGTATCCGGAACTGAATGCAACACATCCTGTGTGGACAGGCCGTTAGGGATGCGAGGTCAAATACCAGTGTTGACAAAGTAATTATCAAAAATATTACAAATCTATGATGGATCATATCGATGCAGTCACTTTAATATGATGCAAAATTTCTGATAAACCATTGTTGTTTTTTGCAATTTTTGTTTAATATTTTATTGATTATAATCCAAGTCATTTTCAAATTATCTTTACTTTTTGTAGAGCTATTTTCAAAATAGGTTTTCTTGGCCGTGAAATAACTTAGGTTAATATGTTTTCGTAAGTAATGTAATCTACTTTTGGATTTTCTGATTTGGTTCTACTGAATTTTCTATACAACTGATTGTTCTTGTTAAATGACTTCGATATTGAAGATGTTAACCAAAGAGCAGATGAAGTTTTTGCACAACACAAAGTCTTCTCATTGGAAAAGAAATGGTAAAAAGGTTGCTAAAAACATTGTTTAAGGGGCAATTTAAAACAATGGCCCTTCAACTTTGCAGACAAATTGAATACTGTGCAGACAGGTGTACTTTTCTTTTCATGGCAGATCATGACTAGATGGTGAGTAATATAATGCATAGGACGCTTATAATTTCTGATCTCTTCTGTTAGGTTCCTTGAGTAGCCCCTTTCCTCATCTTCTTTCATTTGATCATCATACAGCTTAGCAGTTTTTTCATCCCTTTTCAGTCTGACTTCAGTAGCAATCATGTTTGGCCATGCACTGGTTCCGGCTATCAGGCAGGTGTTCAGGATCCCTTTTCCAAGGGTACAGTACTTGCCAATGGTCACACACCTTCTCACATGAATCCCACATCTCTTCTTAAACTTCCTTTGGTCTCTTGGAGACAACTTAGTGGCATCTGACGGTGTACACTGGCAATTCGGTAACTTGACACCCATCTCTTCTGTGGACCAAAACTTTGTCAAGTCAACCTTATCCGGCAATTTGACATGAAGCACAGTGCGTGCTCTACCCACATCACTGCAGGCCCCAAAAAATACCCCTACTAGTGGTGACTTTCTTAGCAGGTAATTGTCCATTCCTTTTGTTTCACCCGCATGCAAGTCAGGGTAGTCCACTCCAATTAGCATATCAACAGTTCCATACCCTCTTTCTTTTTTCTGTCCTTGGACAGATTCAATTTGCCTCACCACTTCCTGGTTACCCTGGCCACTGTTGTTATTTGAGGAACACCCACAACTTTGATTGTGACTGTGCTGTGGTTGGCAAGATAAAACTTCAATTTAAGCAGTTTAGTGTGGTATGCATGTACCTTTCCTCCTAAGTATATCAAGGTCAACACTTATTGATGTTCCCTTCAGATTGAGTAACTCGGCCACTTCCGAACGAATGAAGCTGACATTAGCCCCTGAATCAAGTAGGATGTTACCAGACTTTGTCCCCGTGGATGACAGGACGGTGATAACTGGTAGTGCCATGTCATGGTTATCTGCCGTAAAACAACATAATTTGAGGACTGGATATGTAACAACACACGGTGCAAGGAATCACAGTTTACTTTTATACAACGTACTTTTGGTCTGCACCTCCTTATCGAATGATCTCTCCCTGCATCTTTAAGGCAGCTGAAGCATGCTTTTTTCCATTTCACTATGTCAATATCAATATGCTCTTAAACCAAAAGTTCTTTCAGGTGGGAACATGGATCTGGCCAATGGTCGTCCGAATCACACACCCAGCACTTCATGTACTTCTTATGTGGACCTGTATATGGTCACTGTGCTTCAGTAATTGCCAACACTTGCGAGTTGCAGTTAAGGCAACGCGTCACATGCATATGTTGGCCACCCGACCACTTGTACGGCCACTGCAGTGGTTGCTGTTGAGTTGAGGAACAAAGGAGCACCTTAGCAACAAGGCTTTGCCACCTCTGCAGCCAGCTGAGCCACAGAATATCGTGTTCTATTGTGAACAATGAAACTATGGCTGTTAGGCCACTACAGCCACTACATTCAGTCCCTGAGTGTTTCCAGAAAATTGAAAGCTGATGTTTTACCAACATCATTCATTCATTGAGAGTTTTGCGCAACATTCCATCCCAGAAATATAAAAATATTCAACTACATATACCCGCTTTTGTACACATTCTAATTATTTGCCCTGTCTCAGTCGAGTCTTACTGTTTCATTCATAGCATATTGGCGTACTATACGGTGGTCAACAGATCGATATTTGAGATCAAGATTGTCAGAAGCATAAAAGGAAGTCCTTTTTTGTGACAATGGCTGTGATTCAGGTGGAAACTGTGCTTGGCAATAGCTATATGAATGCCTTCAAAATTATCTTAAGCAAAATGTTTAATGTATCAATTTACAAATACTTGAAAAAGTAATGTTGAGCTTTAAATTATTTTGTTGATAGTTTTGGTAATCTGTGATAATATGTGCAACTTTTGGACTCCTTAAAATAGAGAGAGGATGCTCTTCGTTACTGAGTTTACCCCAGCAATGCCCAGCAGTTGCAGTGGCCTTGTCAGCGGCTGCAGCAGCCTTGCCAGCCAACTTTTGACACTGAGCTCAAGACATGTTGTACTCTTTGCATCTTTGCTAATCTTTGTGATCATTCTCTTTAACATCGTCTATTGTACATGTCGTTACTGTCTATAACCAAAAGAGACCTTTCAAGAACCTTTTGGATGAGTATCCTCTACAGTTTTTATGAAACTTATGATCGTTTTTTTTTCTAAGAGAAATGCTCAAAGTTGCATGGCTAGCCCACATATCTTTAATGTATAGTGTTGTGTACCATTTGTTCATGTACCATGGAGCTTTAGAACCTATTTATGATAATTTTAACCCCTTACCCCCCTTAAAAAGGAAATCAAATGCCCATGCCACGGCAGACTTCTTCCATCATGTCACTTAATTCAAGTATGAAACCATTTAACCTATTGTCTGCTGAGGTTAAGGCTTCAACTTAAAGTAATTACGTGCGTAGACAAAAAAGTAAAAACGTTGAAATTTCATCTTTAAAAGTTTGGTAAGGCTTTTAATTACACCATTCAGACAATCTGGGAAAATAAATAGGTTACAAGTGGTTTATTTTGCCATATGATTTCAAATTCTTCTAACATAACAACAAAAAGTATAGAATATGATAATGTAGTGGTTGACAGTTTTCATTCAAATCAACGTTGTGCTTCTCTGAGCAAGCCAGTGGGAAGTATGCTAGTATTAAATATTCAGTTACAACTCAGGATCACTGACGCCACGGGCAAGGTTGTGTTCAGCTCGTAGGTTATTTGTTAATACAGTGTTTCCTTTCACCAGATACTACAATTCCCAATACCTACCAAGGAGAGACGATTTGAGTAGTATGTTTTTGATACACTAGTGAGACCTGCACTGTTGCATATTGATCATGTAGGCAGTTATAGTAAGAACCGTTAATTTTCAAATATGATTTGTGCTTTTTACTGTTTTTATGCCAATCCCCTTGCTTTTCAAAGTGGTTGCTGTCATTTTCCTTCATTGAAAGACATAGTCTGTTTATGTACAACCTCACGTGTACATTTAAAAATAAAGAAAAAGTTAAGATCAAACATAATCTTATCTTTTTGGTTTTTCAGTACACACCCAATCACTTTAAGCTGATTAGTCTCTGAGCTAGCATTTAACCTGGCACCGGTATGCCTGTTTAGCAGTAATACTACGATAGGCAACTACTGTTTCAATCTACTGGGTTGCAACTTAGTACAAAACTTTCAGTAAATTGTGATGTCTTGTCTATGGAATAAAAAAATGGTACCCTGCTTGATGATGACAATCTTAAGTCCACAAAATACCATCTACCTGAGAAAGGGTTCCCATGGATTAAAGCTTTTAATTGGAATGCCTCCTGTTGGGTGTACACACAAGAGCTCACAAACTCACTCACTGACCCTAGACAAGAGATCTCTTGACCCCCTGGGGAAGTCAACAGGTGGAGTTGCTAGTGGGTGTAATATTTACAAGTCTCAAGTTCACATTTAAATATTAACCCCTTCACAAGAAAGTAGCATAGTGACTGTATTATTACAGAACACATCTAGGAGTGTTGATATTGTTGTGTTTTAGTAGGTAGACCCATCTAAACAATCAGTAGAGGCATGCCAGAATATACCCAGTCTCACACTCCTACTACCTGAAACATATATCATGCTAGGAGTCAGCCATAGCTTTTTACCCCATATTTTCTCTGTGCGATCAAGGTTGCAATGTTAAAAGAAAAAAGTGAACAATAATCACAAGTTAAAAGACAAGTAAAGTCAATATTTCTTGACTTTTTAGTTTGGTTAAATCCTTCTTTTGTAGACTGATGTCACAATTGATAACTTTGACATGCATGAAAGAAAACTTGATGTGGAAGTTAGCAGTAAATAAAAGAAAAGTTAGTATAACATTCAAAAATCCATACAAAGCATTAAAAAAATAAGTGTTGTTTAAAAGGTGCATGATTAACGTTCCTTAGAGACTACATAAACCACACCAATTGACGTTGTCAGCATATTTTCATTTCTTAAAGCTGTGGACACACTAAACAAGAGAAATGCAAGGCATGCTCTTTCTGTAATGGCACATGCACAAACAAAATGACATGAAAGAGGAAAATTGAGAAGATATTGCATGGGTAAAACTATGTATATGTACCTCCAACATAAACATCGTAAAAAGCATACAACTCTTACAAAAATGTGAAGCACTTTGAAAAGCTTAATAGATGGCTTTATGGTGAAATCACTATGCACATCAACATCCACTATACATGAAATGAATTGTATTAACCATAGATGGCACAAAGCTGAATAAGCTCAATAATTAACTGGCACAACAAAATAGTGTGGATAAGCCAAGATGATCTGGATAGCCTGAATTAAAAGAATGAAATATTATGTACATAGGCCTAATGTTAATTACAGTGCAAAACACATGATACTGAAGCTAAAACATACATCTATGATGAATCTCATCATATGTCCATCCGCCTAAATATTTCACAAGACATTGACATTATCAGTATAGAGTGTACTAATTAAGGGTATATCTGTTATAGATAATAGCCCCTTGTATGACTACCTCCTTGGTGTTACTGTATGTGAATGACAAAGTTAAAAAGAAAGAAATTAAATTACAAGTTTGGAAGTTGTTCGTCTGGATCTGCTCCCTGGAAACAATTAGCACTGACCTCAAGTAATGGGATGTCCACAAACCTTTATGGTTGAAATATAACAACACATAGTACAGCTATTTTATTGTGACTCAAGTCTGAATTGAATGTGCAGTATGACAATTTCACAAACAAGAAGTTCATAAAACATTTACAGGATCTAACAAGGACTATTCATTATGCATGGTGGAAAAGCAATAACCATGGCACAATTTATCTTATTCACAGGACATGTTGTGATAAGACTAACGTACTGTTCTCCATCACATGCATGGAATGGCACATGAATGCACTTTGCCAATAAATCATTTTTCATATTGTATGATCAGGATTCACCCAGTCACTTCTTCTCGCTTCTTCTGAGTGACTATTGTGACACATCCGAAGACATTAATTCACCACAATTTCACAAGCGTGCCATGTGGTCAAACTCTCAGCAACCTAGCAATGAATTTCATTGGCTTGGGATTACTTAAGGGAAGCCTCAATTAACACCTAAGGAGGTTGTTCCAGTCCCAAATAGTATCAGTGACAAACTGAACTTATAGCAATTGGCTGTAGTGCAAAACATCTGACAAGTATCTGTTAAGTCCAAACCAAGCACAAATTGAGAGTGTGCAATGCCAATGGTGATTAGCCATAGACCCAAGACCAAGATCTTCTAAAAGAGCAGTCATTGGCCCAACTTCCCTGGAGTAGTCAGTTGCTCTAAACCGTGCACCTTGCATTGTTGCAAACCTTCCAATCTGTCTGAAAGAATGGTCTGATGTGGCTCCCAGACACTAAAAGCATATTTCAACAAGGACCTAATCAAACCTTTATACTTATAGGCAGTCAACTTTACTTCTTTGGAATTCAATGAAAGGTAGTTGAAAGACACTCAATCCTTGTAGTCACTGCAATTACAACATGGCCTAGGCTGTCCTAGTCCTCAGCTAAACTGAAGAAAAAAGAAAAAAATAAGACTAATTGCAAGAGCAAACCCAGTAGATGTTTAACAGGCAGATGCCTTGTATTACCTACTTGGCTTAGTTGGCCTACATAGTACTCTTCTTAAAAAGAGAATAAGGCTTTGGGTTAGGCCTTATCTGGGAATACAACATTTGTGTAGGCTAAGGCTATTAGCTTTCATTTGTATTTGCCTTTCTTTGTTAGTGAATGTTGTAATGTTCATAAACATACCATAAGTACAAAAACTGCTACAAATTTTCATTTGTGCAGCAGTTTGATAATTAAGCGAAAAGGGATGTAAGCTATTGTCATGCCAGACAGGCCACAAATATTTGCAGAAAGTCATACCAACGCGATCCCTGTCACTAAGTTATGCTGTTTACTACTAGAGTAATGTTACATTAGCTAGTTTTTAATTAGTACGTACTATATGTTTGGCGCTTAAAAATTTGCGCAACATATAATTACACCTTACATGGCCTAGCAAAGAGTCCTATATGTATGGCAGGTCCAAAATCAGTGATGCTATAAATATGTGCCATTTACTAGATTCTACGGGTGAAAATAAATAAGTTTTACATGAATGAAAGTTTTCTGTACACTAAAATGTAATCAACTGCCACATATACAGCTTAATATGCAATTGTCCAAACCCTCTCTAAGATTTCTGATTATATAATCCCTATGGAGAGGCACCTGCATAGTTTGACAATGAATACCTTAAGCTTTATGGTTCAGACCATTTTATTTTTTATTATTTTTTGGTTTCGATGATAATGGTAACCTTTGCAATCATGCATACGTGTGTGTGGGTGCGTGTGGGTGTGAGGGTTTGTGTGTTTGTGACACTTAGCTTGTGCATGCGATATCTCCAGGTAGGAACGATGGATACTCTTCATAATTGGTATGTAGGTTTTTCATATTGAGAGAAAGAACCCTACAGTATTTGGTGGAGGTCAAAGGTCATCTGGGGTCACCAGAGGTCAAATTGTAAAAACCTTGTGCATGCGATATATTCAAATAGGAATGATGGGTACTCTTCATACCTGGTATGTAGGTTTGTCGTATTGAGAGGAAAAATCTTATCGTTTATGGGTGGTGGTCAAAGCTTATCTGGGGTCACAAGTAGTCAAATTGTGAAAATCTTGTGCATGCAACATCTCCAGATACAAATGATGGATACTCTTCATACTTAGTATGTAGGTGTGTCATATTGAGAGGAAGAATCTTCTTGTTTTTGGTGGAGGTCAAAGTTCATCTGGGGTCACCAGAGGTCAAATTGTGAAAACCTTGTGCACACGATATCGCCAGGTAGAAATGATGGATACTCTTCATACGTAGTGTGTAGGTTTGTCATATTGAGAGGAAAAAAATCTATAATTTAGAGCACAACAACCAATTGGTCTTTAAATGGAGGTAAAAGAGGTCATTTCATGTCAACAAGGGTCAAATTTTGAACATGTAGGTATGATCTCAAGGAAGGAGCTTGTACAGATCTCATATTTCATAACAGATACGTAGCTTAATGTGACACATACTAATGCGATTCAGAAAAAAAAAATTCTCTTAAGCAGATCATCAAAACTGCAATGCATTTCTGCATTCTGGTTCATCCAAAGTGTCCATAAATGTTTTAAATGTCATCTAATATAGGAATACGCTTATAGTGAGTCATTATCAATGCAATGTAGTGTTGTTGCATTATGGAATTTTAAAAAGCGATATTAGAACCACTTTTCCCTCAGTTGACAAATGATATCACAATATCATAATGGAAAGTTTACACCAAAGCTCATATGAAAAAATATGAGTAAAACTATGAATTGTGTACAGAAGTCACACTGAACAGCATGGGCCTAACCTTATTGTTACATAAATCAAACTAGTTCATAAAAGTTTAATCCACCCATAAAGTCTGATCTCTTATTTTCATATCGAACTCAGTTGGTGATTGAAATCTATTCTAAGGAGTATATTTTCCTCAAGTTTAAAGACAATATCGTTTGGGTCATTTCACAAATGTTATCAGAAGCAAAGTTTCATAATGATATCATTTGCTGACATTGCAATATCGCAACAACACTAATACAATGTCATTGACAAAACTTTGTAGACCTGTATTAAACTTTGGGAATATTTGAAAAGTTGTCATGTAAACCATATATATCTTTCGTCACTGTGACTACAGTGGTTTTACAGCACTGTTCAACAACAGTGATAGACAGACAGCAAGGGCGAGTCAGGAATAAACGTTTACTTGAATCACATTGCTGGGATTAGCTGGGGGTTGGGTAAAGAAAAGAGAATTAAAACCTAAGGTTTAAATTGAACATTTGAAGAATTCACTGTTAAGGTCTATAGGCCTATTGTGAAGTGTGCAAAAATTAGCTCTGCAAATGAATCAATTCTTCACATCACCAATTGTTACAAAGGGAACCAAGTAGCCTCTTGTCCAATATTCTTTTGTGTTGAAAAGGCTTAAATTGTGATCACCTAGATCGGTGCATGCAACTGTCAACACCCTGCTTGGTGGGAGGGTGGCATCTTTTATGTCAAAACTTCCACACTCATGTGAAAGAATATTTGAAAAGTACTAGTCTATCAGGCCAGGTCTCAAAAAAGCTCAGAAAATGATTTAATGGGAAGTTTGTCAGATGTTGTAGAGGAATGCCTTGGAAACATTTTTCAAAATGTTGGACCATTGGAGAGGTGTTATTTTATGATTTAACGACAAACAAATGATATCACATTTTATCGATGTGTGATGTTTATAACAGCAACTATTACTCACAGCAATGTGATCTTTTTTAATATTACTGTACCCAATTAGTAACCAGACTGTTTGGTTGGAAGGTATATAGGCACATCTTAAGAAATACTAGGGTTAGGGGAGGGTCAATGCTTGGAGAAATGCTATTGTACTAGTAAACAAACACATGACATCATTGTGCCAGTGTGCCCATATTTAGAACACAATAACTAAATGTTTCTGAAACTATTTAAAACCAAGGTTTGTAAGTTGTGAACGCAATATCTCAAGTTAGGGAAGTTGAATGAACTTCTTTACTATTGTTTTTGATGGAGGTCAAAGGTCATCTGAGGTCACCAGAAGTCAAACACTGAAAATCTTGTTATCACAATATCTCAAGATGGGAAACTGTGGCAGTTCTCCAACTTGGCACATAGATGCCCCATATTGCAAGGAATATCCCTAGTGTTTTTTATGGAGGTCAAAGGTCATCTGAGGTCACCAGAGGTCAAACACTGAAAATCTTGTTATCATAATATTTCAAGAAAAGAAAGTCTGACAGTTCTCAAACTTGGTACATAGATGCGCCATATTGAGAGGAAGATTGCTTTTGTTTTTATGGCGGTCAAAGGTCATCTGAGGTCACCAGAGGTCAAAACTGAAAATGTTGTTATCATGATATCTCAAGAAGGGAAACTCTGACAATTCTCAAACTTGGTACATAGATGCGCCATATTGAGGGAAAGAGCCCTCTTGTTAGATGGAGTATATAAATGTTATTATTGGTTTTGGTTTTGATGTGGGCCAAAGGTAATCTGAGGTCCTTGAGTACAAAATGTTAAGACCTTTGCTGGTGTTGTTTCACTTTTCTGTCTTTTCCTATGGGTAGAAGGTATTTGAGATCCTTTCCAAGCAAAGGCTGGCAATGCTTGCACATTTAGGAAGTTTCAATTTGCAAACTTTTACCTGTCAGTCAGGTTATAAAGTGTAGTTGCTGTACTAATTTTAAAAGTCTTTGACTTTTAATGATAAAACTTCATCTATGCATCTTCAGCTGGCATTATGCTGGTTTCTGATAAAATATGTCTGAAAGCATCTGTAAAGTATCTGAAAGCCCAATTTGGTAGATTAAGTTCAGCAGGTACCATACACATTTAAGTTCCTACAGTATTTAGTCCATGAATCAGCAGTGCAGTATTTGGTATCATGCTTCTTTTATTTATTGCTCTTGTTTTGACAGTTAAAAGTGCTCACTTAGTTTCCAAAGCCATAATTGGCTTTTAATTCCATCTGAGACATTTTTTTGTCTGAAAATGGTGATTGACCAATGACCTCTGTTGAAAATGGTGAGAAAAGGTTGACCTGCTTATCTTTCCCAGAGGAATCATTATCTGAAATACAGCTCTCCTTCTGTCATCAAACAATGTAGAATAGATTTGTTTTCTGAAGTGGAGATAGTTTTACATCAAAGATTTCTTTTAGGGAAAAGTCTTATAGTACAATAGAGATCAGTAAGTTATTATTTGGTCATGTAATGGAGGAATTTATGTAGTTTATATCATTAGCAATCATTTCAACTGTCATATGAGTATATCTGTTGTTCCTGGAAAATTCGTACTGTACCTAGGGTACCACTAGAGAATTCTTGGCCTCCAGTGTTATCTTAATACATGCGTACAGTAGGTATTGGAAAATGATGTACAGTATTAATGGCTTCATCTGGTAGCCTGTGGTTACTGCAGTATATTGCACGTATTAGTGGGAATGAATCACTAAGCCTCTTGACTTTCTTGTTCACTGAAAAAGTTGAGTATTTTAACTAATCAGATTCTCTAGCTTTTCAGTACATTGCTCTTTTTTCAACCAATCAAAGAGCGCATACTGTAATACAGGATGTAAACATTGGTTTGTCAACATAAAAAGCAGAGCTCCTGGAGGAAGATGAAATGTTTTGCCCATACATTCCTGGCGATATTGCAGTAGACCAATTTTAAGGAGATGCGTGGTTGAAATGTATCTATTCAGTTAATTTTTGGAAACAATCAGAAGGAAATCACACAAAGATACCAAAATATTTCATTAAAGAATTTGCCAAAGTTATCGATAGTACAACACTAACAATTAATGTTAATACTTATGTTAGGCCTGACAAAGTAACAGTATTAAAGATGTCCTAACCATACCACAGCCTGCAGGGTGTCACAGATTAGATTGTGCCAATGATAAATATCATACTTTGCAGATGAATTTATTATGATCAAAGGAAGAACCAAATTGTTTTATAGGGGTCACCAGCTGTGGTCGAATGCCGAAAACGACATTAACACAATATCTTCAAGTAAGAAACTTTGCTAAAATGTCATACTTGAAACGTAGATGTATTTTCATCACAGGAGGCATTCTTACTGTTTTCAGTGGGGGTCAAGGTCATCTGAGAAACTAGAGTCAAAACCTCAAACCTCATAAACATGATGTCTTCACATAAATAAAGCAGAAATGA
Organism: Stichopus chloronotus; assembly: GCA_021234535.1. Taxonomy (NCBI): domain Eukaryota; kingdom Metazoa; phylum Echinodermata; class Holothuroidea; order Aspidochirotida; family Stichopodidae; genus Stichopus; species Stichopus chloronotus. The sequence continues at coordinate 13,707,580 of CM037839.1, read as the reverse complement.
AACTCAAATACCTTGCTAACATAATATTTTGAGACAGGAACCTTGGGATGAATGTTATACCTAATATAAAGTAGATGTGCAACGATTTCCATGATCAACACAAAACTATATTTTGCGAATATGTTCAGATTTACCTGTGCACAAAGAAATGAGATAGCATTTCATTATTCAGAACCATCGAAACCACAATGCATTTTGGCATTCTGGTTTTATATTGTTGCTGTTCTCCATAGCCAGTTCATTTGGTTTGGAGATACATCGGGATATCCTATGAACATAGTTTAGCGGAGGTTCAGTGCTTGAAGAAGCAGGTGTTATTGTACCAGTAAACAAACAAATGACATCATTATACCAGTGTGTCCATAATGAAGCACAACAATAACTCAAACCAAAACTTACTGAAACTATTTAAAATCAGTGTTTGCTAGTTGGTAGTTGTAGAGGTATGTCCTGAGAATAGTTGTATCGATCTTGGATGACATGAGAGGTGTTTATTATGAGTAAGCAACAAAAGCATGATGTCACTGTTTATCAAGGTACAATATCTAGGCATGTCACCGAAATTCTCTCATACATTCCCCTGTGACCTGTTTTAACTCTGTTTAATCCTGTCACATCCAAACACCCACTGTTGTCTGGTGCCCCACTTCCTCTACCCTTCTGTTTGATCAATACCAGCACGCTGCTATGCCACCCTTTTGTAGTCGTCTTAAACATACAAATCCACCGAAACACAAAGCAAATGCTGATGTGTTGCAGCAATAGTGATGATTTTCTGGCCATTAGATTTAAGTTACAAGTTTTAGCTTTTTGTTTTTGATCATAATTGTAACCTTTGTAATCATGCATAAGTGTGTGTATGTATGTTTTTGACGCTCTTCATTGTAAACATGATATCTTGAGATATCTTTGTAAGGGTAACAATGTCTTTAACAGGGTCACAATGTGAAAACCTTGTAAACAATATCTCAAGAATGGAAGCTTGGACAGATCTCATATGTGGCATGTAGGTGTACCACATTGAGTCAAATGACCCTAATAATTTTGATGGAGGTGGAAGGTCATTTGGGGTCAGCAGGTGTTAAAATGTGCAAACCTTGTTAGCATGATACTGTATCTCAAAGAGGGAAGCTTTGACAATTGTCATATTTTGTATGTGGGTGTACCACATTAGATATTAGAACCCTATCGATTTTGGTTGCAGTCAAATGTCAGTTGGGGTCATCAAGGGTCAAACTGAAAAAGCTTAATATGTCAAGGAGGGAAGCTTGCACAGGGCTCATATTTTGTTGTATCCTAATCACAAAATATAACCCCCAAAATCTAGATTTTATTTTCTAAACGTGGTACAGTACATATTGGACGGTTGACATGTTAGTGCGGATGCGGATTTACATGCTAGTTAACACCTTTGTTATGCTAAAATTTGCATGCATGCTGTGCATCAACGTCTGTTACAAACCAGCTCGTGCACATGTAGCTGGAGCTACAGTAACACAAGAGCAATGTACCATATCCTTTGCATGTTTTGTCTTGATTTGTGAATATATATAGCACTGCAAGTGGTATGTAAACTATTGTCAGGAATATTCATGGACTCGGAAAAACTGAGACTCAGTTGAAGGTTTCTTAGCTTCTTGTGGGGAAATTTGGATAGAACTGGCAGAGTACTGACAATCATATGTATATGCCCAGTCATGATCTTGTCAAGCAGCACATATAATGATACGCAGAGGAACATTGAGAACATTCATTAGTAGTGCACATTATCTCACCACATTGTGTATATGTGTCACACAGTTTTGCATGTGAGTTGAATTGGTCTTTATCGGCTGACATGTCACATGTAACAGGTTTAGGCATTTTGTCAGCTATACATTGAAAAAAATACTAATTGCCCCTAGCGAAATGAGATCAGAGTAATCTGTCAAAAACTGTTGCTTGTTCCTAAATTAACACCTCTCACAACATCCAACAGTGAGAAATGTGATCAGGAGATCAAATCACAATATAAAGTATGTTTAAAACTTGATAGGTACAATGATGGAGAATGATATCTAGCCTGGCGAAATGCAGTATACCATATTGGGTTTAGATAGACTTGGAGTCATGAGTTTGTATTGCTTTGTTGTTAATACACTGTTCCCAATACAGTTCAATCTCAATCATTCATTTGCCCATGTCCATATTGGTCCACCCCTTCCCTTCCCAGTCAATCCCCCTAATTTCAAAGCAAGTTTTCAGTGCCTTATTCATTAGAAGCATGATTACACTCTCTTGCAGCACCATTGTCATACTTGACATGTGGGTCAGTCATATTAAGAGGAAGAACCCTTTTGTTTCTGGTTGGGGTCAAAGATCACCAGAAGTAAAAACATTGAAAACATTGTTAATACAATATCTCAAGATGGAATGACAGATGCTTTTCATACTTGGTATGTGGGTTAGTCATAATAAAAGAAAGAACTCTATTGTTTTTTGTAGAGATCTGAGGTCAGCAGAGGTCAAACTATTAAACTTTCTAAATGATATCTTGAGAAAGGAGTCATGGAAACTTTTGATACTTAGTTATGTGAATGTTTTGCATCAAGAAAAAGAATCCTATTGTTTTTGGTGGAAATGAAAGGTCGACTGAGGTCACAATGGGCCAAACACTGAAAACTTTGTTCACACAATAGCTCATTATAAATGAAGGATACTTTTTGTACTTGAAATGTAGGTTCATCATATTAAGAGGAAGAACCCTATTGTTTTGGTTGGGGGTCAGAAGTCATCTGAGATGACCAGAGGTCAAACTCTGAAACATTGTTAAAACAACATCTCAAGGTAAGAATGATGGATAGTTCTCATTATTAATATGTGAGTTGGCCGTATTAAGAGTAATAACCATATTGCTTTTGATGTAGGTCAAAGGTTGTCTGATGTCCCCAAGATAAGGCCAAACACTGAAAACATTGTGAACACAATATTTCAAGACTGGAAAGATGGATAGTTTCCATACTAGATATGTGAGTTGTGCATATTGAGTGGATTGTGTAGGTGACAGGTCATGTATTAAGAGGAAGAACACTATTGATTTTGGTGGAGGTCTAAGGTCATCTGGGATCACTAGAGGTCAAATACTGAAAAGCTTGTGCACACAGTATCTCAAGGTTGGAATGATTGGCACTTTCATTCTTAGTATGTATCTTTATCGTTGTGGAATGAAGAAGCCTTTTGTTTCAAAACTTATATGCATTTAAAGATCTTGGAGAAACTGACACTGTTTACACAGACATTTGCATCTACTGTACATTCCTACATTATGGGTATATCTCATTGAGTATACAAAAATTCCATTGTCTTTGGTGAAGGTCAAAGTTCATTTGCGTTCAACGGGGTCACAGTATGGAATTCTTGTAAACATCTTATCTCAAAAAGGAAAGCTACAACAGAATGTCATATTCAATATGTAGTTGTATCTCATGTCTTCAATGGAGGTAAAAGGTCATTCAATGTCAACAAGGGTCAAATTGTGAATATGTAGATTTGATCTCAAGAAAGGAAGCTTGTTCAGATCTCATATTTCATATAACGCATACATACTTCAATGTGACACATACTTATGCTGTTAGATCAGATTCAGAAAAAAAATTCTCTAAAGCAAATCATTGAAACCACAATGCATTTCTGCATTCTGGTTTGACAAAATGTCCAATAGGCCTACAATGCCCTTCATTTTATGATTATGGGTGCAGATGCAGAAAGGAGTCAAATCTTCTTGCCCCCTTGCATTATACCCCTCCTCATGCTACATGTCTGTGGACACCCTGTTGTGAAATTCTGCCTTTTGCCCTGGCGCACGGATTGTCATGTATCTGCACTGAGAAAATGTGCCATGAGTGTGGTATTTAATACAGATCACTTGCATCAAACTTGACCATACCAGCTATTAAAGTATATTTGATAATACTTTGCAAGATCTATGATCTTAGCATATTGATATTCTGAGTGAATATTTCAAGTGAAGTAACAAGTGGCATTAATTATCATTGTTTTAATTCAAAACAATCAACTCAGAAAATACTAGAAAATACTCCGAAAATGCTAGATGTATCATTATTTAATTACTCTAATTGTGGTATCACTGTAGTACACTGTTTAGCAAATTAACCTCTAAGCCAATAACATTGTGATCAAGTTGCAAAATTTTAGATCTATTTTGTGGATTCTTTAACGCATACTTACTAGTGAACTAAAAGTGAAAACATCACCATTCCAAATATTTGTCACTGTTGAATTTTGAACTGTGGAATTCCAACTAGTGTTTAACCTTATGTATAGTGATCAAAGAGAAGTCAGCTACTACGCTGGTTGACATTTTATGTGTTTGTGTGCATGAATAATGAGGATACTTCATTACTTTCACTTCAGTTTACTATGTTATGTGTTGTGTTTTTTCTTTGTTTAACAAAAACCAGCTCCAACGATAACATGTCCTGATGATTTAGTAATCTTTGTGAACATGGGAATGCAAGAAACCAATGTATTTTGGACAGAACCATCTGTAGGTAACTTCATTCGAGCTGTTACAATTTCTGGCTCTCCTAGTTCTGGCAGTAGTTTTACTGTTGGATCAACACCTGTTACCATTACAGCCATGGATGATGTTGGTAACTCAGCAAAGTGTACATTTACTGTTACAGTTGATAGAGGTAAGTGTAAGCTCATATCAGAGATAAGTTTGGAACACTCATTTTCTCAAAAGCATTTAACCTCCATTTAAGTTCTAGAGCTTTAAACACATAACCACTGCTGTTGCTGCCAATAAAGAAAACCCTCCTGTACATTAACATGTAAGCTCACACCAGTGGTCAAAGCATTTTTCCCCAAGAAAATGATCCATGCTTTGATCTTTTACTTGTCTGCCATCAATTGTTAGTTTGTGTTGGGTATTTTCCTACACACTTGCTGTGTGTGAATGAGCAGCCTCCTAAAAATATTTCTTCATTTATTCATACATGTAGTGCTTTGGATTGTTGGAGTAACTCTGGAGATTTCATCATCAAAACTGCAATACATTCCAAACCCTTGTTTGTTAAATCTCAGTTAAACATTGTAATATTATTCATAAAAAATGGTACAAAAATTTGACTACAAAGGTTTGTGCTCATTGGCTGTTTTGTGGTCAGTTTCTTGCTGTACAAAATCGTGCAAATTCATAGACAAGATCTCTTAGAAATAAAGAAACTTTTATCATCGAACATGGCTCTAAAATGTGAATCATAAAAGCTGCAGGAAAAGTACACTGGGAAAAAAGGATTTCAGTGGCTGAAATGGAAACAGTCGAAAAAGTGTTGAGTACTCATTTTAGTGAAATGTAGATGCATGGTACATAACTTGTAAGTATAGGCTGTAACCTGACAGAGGGATAAAGGCTCCTTTTCATATGCATTTTAAATTGTATTGTAAAGATTGGCAAATTGAAGTAATGAAGTATCCCTTCTTGTCACATTCTCTGACAGAATGACAGTATTACAATGTCGCGTATCCAGTCAGATTATATTGTATTGCTTCAGCTGGGAGTTGCCACTGGGAAATCTTTTCTTGAACTGGATTATATTCTGATTTGTGGGGATCTACTGCCATACCACCATATGTGCTCATAAATCAAGATACATGCTACACTTTGATGCTTACTTCAACTTTCTGTACTTATTTTAATTTCTTATGACAGAGAAATTTATAGCTTGTTGAGCGACACAGGCATGATCCATAGCCTAGCTTAGCTACAGTAACTAACATTTCCTTGAAGGGGAAATCAAAGTTTATTTTCACAATTTATTTCACTAAAATTCCCCACCGGTATCGTACAACGAGTTACATTGTATATAGTATTAAGGTAGCCATCTTAACATGTAAAGTTTGTCTATAGTTGTGTTACAATTTTGTGGCAAAAAATATTGCAGACTTTACAGTTTTTAAATCTGTCCAGTGACTTAATAAAATTTTGATTGATGTGCTCTTACTTTAAGTAGTTTATGTTCATCATGCAATCCAGCTTCCTCAAGCTGGTTCTTAATTAATCTGTCAACATGTTCTTTTACTATCAGGCAATAGCATTGCAAGACAGATTTCTTGTAGTTGGAGCTTAATTAAGGTATCATTGATTGACCAATCAAGATAGCAGAACTTTTCAAAACTTGTAACGTAAGATAAAATTACTTTTTTTGCAGTGAATGCAATGGATTAGGGTCAGAAAGGTAAAAAATACAATACATGCGAAATCCTTGTATGTTATTCTTTACAGATGTTGATGAATGTACCATGAATACTCATTCTTGTGATAGAAGTACTTCAGATTGTCAGAACCTGATTGGAAGTTACCAGTGTAGTTGCAAAGATGGCTTCATTGGTGGTCCATACACTCCACCAGACCAAAGCAATTGTAGAGGTAAGCTTCATTAAGTTAAACATCGTAACATTATTCATGTTTGCAGAACATATTCTCTACAAAGGAAGAAGGATTATCAAACAATTACATTTCACATTGCAATTGTCCAAAAGTCGACAAAGGTCATATTCTAAATCTGTGAAATACTGCTACCCATGTTGGAAGTATGGTCACCTAAAGTTCAATTTTGGTGATAAGTCCATGTGTAACTCTAAGTGCATAAATGATTTCTATGGTTTTACATGAAGTTTCAAATTTGAGATCAGTAGATGTTCAAGTCATTATAAATACCTCAGAATGAAAAGGCTCAACAAGTTCCATACTTCCTTATAATATGCTTATCTTGTTGTGGATGTCACATTGAGAAAAACTCACACACACTAGTCACTAGAGATGTACTCTATAGATGTCTGTAGGTGTCTTCATGTTGGGTATGTGTCCACATTGAGTTCAAGAATGCTGTCACTTTTGGTGGAGGTAAATTATCACATAATGGACAACATCGATCACATTGTTAAAATCCCCGCTCCCCTTCCCAATGTTGCACTATAGGAGTGAATGTACACTTTGAACAACAATCCTACAGCCAACATTGAACGGGAGAGCAGGGTTGCCCAAGGTATTTTGTCCAAGATTGTAGGTGCTAGCAGAACAGCTTGGTGACATGATCCTTACATTTGAAAATTGCTGCAAAATTTATGTGATTGATGTTGAGTAATTATAACAACTTAGAATGACACCAAATTATTTTGGTACATAAAAATGCTATCTATTGATGTTTTACAAAGAAATTTGATAAAATACTGTTTTGTGTGTTGCTTAAATTTGCATTCACTATTAAAACAAGTATCCTAGCCCCATGATGTTCAGGTGCTGATCTCAGACTTTAAGAAAGGGGCCACACACAACATCGGCTGAAGGCTCATGTATGAGAGCTCAAATAGGCTACTGGTATTAGTTTCTCGCTGGCTGTGCTGGGCTGATTAATTCTTCTTCCCTTTACCAGCAGGTCATCAGACTATTTGGGTATTAGGCATACAAATATTGGTTGGTCAAAAAATCATTGGTTATCAAAAACAGGAGATGGTCATTCACTACCGCCTGAATCCATGTCCAATGATAAACTTGATACGCAAGTGGAGCCCAGCAGCGATGCTTAGGTTCGGGTTTTTAGTTAAAAGTGACAAAAATTTATGGCATAGTTCCAAGCTAAATTTGAAGTTGAATTTCCTTTGTAGGGACCATAGTCTATAAAAGGTCAAGATGGCACAGCAAGTATTCCAAATGATCGACCACTATAGTAGTAGGTTGTGAACACATAAAAGAAGGAGTGCAGAACAGATGCATATAGCCTTAATCTGCTACATAAGTAACTCTAAACCTTACTCTCATTAAAGTCATTTTCCTGCAAAGTCAAATTTGAACTTAAATATTTTTGCCCTGGGCAACCAGACATTTTTGGGGGCTAGAAAAATGACAGGGCATGGTTTCCGATCCTTTGGCCACTCTGCCAAAAAAAAAGAAACTGCAAAGGCTTCGCTATTATGCGACACATGCTGTGAAACTTGCCACACCATTAACAAACTATTTCTAGCCACTGAATGTGTGTGGCATAAAGAAAAGTCTGAAATAATTGAGGTATATGTTTTATGTCTATGTAAATTTTAATCTGTAACGGTTGTGATCTGATTTTGGAACTGTGATGAAGACACTAAATCTAACTCAAAAGGAACGTATTTTCATGAGAGAACAAGTTAGCATTCTAACCATATTATTCATGCCTTTGTATCATGTATTGTTGTCTTTTGAATATGAACTGAAAAAAGTTTCAGAAAGGTTTTGATCACAGTGTACTTATCATTCATGATTCATGCCCAACAACATACACATCACGTGTGCCCTGAAAATTATTATACAGCTGCCTCTTAATTTTGCTCAGACTGAGCACTGAATGTCGAATCCGGATGATTTGTTATCACAAAGAATCGTGCTCGTTGGTTGGCTACAGGTGTTTGCTAACGAAAACTTCCTTTTTCCAAGTTAAGGGATTTCCTAATTATATATTTTGGCGGGTAGGGTGTCATGTTATTGCCAATTGAAGTACACCCTGTTTTAATCCTACAGGCTACACATGGATGAGCCAGCTCAGCCAGCTGAAGGAAGTGCATGTGTATACTGTATAGAGTATGTACACACTATGCAGTGGCCATGGGGATATGCATGAAATCAAAAAGCCAAGTGATGAGTTGGGTATATTTGCTACTGTGTATGTAAAAATTATCACCAGTAAATCAACAATAGGTGAACATTGAATTATAACGAAAATTTGCCGTGGTCAGTACAGATATATTTTTGACAACATGGGCACAAAAACAATATCATGTAAATATAGCAATTCACAAATATTCAGCTGTTCAGTGTGAAGATGAAACATACATTCACTGAGGTGACTAGGCTATTCGACATAGACCTAGCTACGTTAGAATATGGTAACTTTCTAAATGCTGTAGAAGATCTTTCCAGTTCTTTTCATGAGACTTCTTTTATACATTTCATATGTACCAAAGTGACTTTAATATCATTTGTTTGCATAACATGTGTACCATCTCTTGGAGAATTTAAGTTTTGAAGGAATATCAATATTTGAATGAAAAGTCTCAACAAGTTCCATACTTCGTTATAATGTGCTTATCTTGTTGTGAATGTCACGTTGAGAAAAACTCGCACACACTAGTCCCTAGAGATGTACTCTATAGATGTCTGTAGGTGTATTCATGTTGCGTATGTGTCCACATTGAGTTCAAGATTGCTAGCACTTTTGGTGGAGGTGAATAATCATGTAATGGACAACATCGATCACATTGTTAAAATCTGCACTTTTTGATGTCAAGCATCCTTGTGCATTTCCTGTCTTTGTCTAAAAAGTTGTAATATTAAGCATATTTCAACTGAATGGCTTGCAATTAGCCTACTGGGACTGCATTAGTAAATTGAAATCCACTCTGACAGCATTTAGAAAAAAAAGGAAAGACACATGAATTATAACATTTGTATATATAGTACTGTGATCATTTGACTGCCACAGAAATTTGATCTCTTTGAATCTCTATGAATATGTGCAATTTTTTTTTTATTTTTTGAAGTTGTTCAAAATTTTGCAATATTTTGCAAAAATTAGTAAAAGTTGACAGTTTCCATAATTATTGGACGTGAATAGTGATGCTGATTATAAGCATTGTTATTTGGTAGTACCCATTAAAGTTTTTACAACTTTAATTTATTGACAAAGATCAAACTTATGCACTGTTGGAACACAAGTTTATGAAATTCTGAAAATTGTGCAGTCCTACAGATTCTCTTGTACAATGTTGATGATTAGGTATAATGATACTCAGAGGTGCCTATGATTTGACATAATGATACATAAATGGTACCTTCAGAATTTTGAGGTATGAGCCTCTGCACCAATGGTGCTCTAGTTAAAGTCTGTGGGAAAAGAAACGATCACTGGGAAATAGGATTTCAGTTGCTTGAATGGAAAAACAGAAAAGTACTGAAACATAGATGCATGGTACATAACATGTAAGTGTGGGCTGTATCCTGACAGAGGCAGAAACCCTCCTTTTCATATGTATTTTAAATTGTATTGTGAAGATTGGCAAATTGAAGTAATGAAGTAACTATCCCTTTTTGTCACATTCTCTGACAGAATGTCAGTATTACATTGTGGCATATCCTGTCACACAATATTGTATTGCTTCAGCTGGGAGTTTGCCACTAGGAAATCTTTTCTCGAACTTTATTATATTCTTGTTCACATTGATCTACTGCCATACCTCTTATAAATCAAGATACATGCTACTCTCGACTACAAGCATGTCGATCCGATTTCAGTGACCTTGCTCAGCTACTGAAAAAGGAAGAAATTGAGAAGGGGTGGCTGCAGCAATTTGGTCACTTAGAGCCTGTGCACTGTGAAGTGCTTGAAGAAATTCTCTGAGTAATGATGGAATGAGCATGTTCTCCTTGCATCCTGTTGGTAGTATGCCATTTAATGTACGACACATTGTTCCTTGGGACACCAAGGAACAATTAAATTCTACCACAATCTGAGAAAAACTTACCGATGTTAACCTTGAAACAGTGTGCAGAACTGGAGTTGACAACCATGTCACCCCTCTCCCGTCTAAAGATCAAGTGTGGCAAGTCCAAGAATCTTCAGTCTTTTGAGAAAGAGAAAATCATGTACCTCTGGATTAAGCCTTGTAGCCCTTAATTCTTTGCACTTGCTCAATGAGAAACATAATATCCTTGTCATAAAAGAACTCAAGGGCTGAACAGCATAGGCTAATCAAAAGGGGTCAAACCAATTGTTTATACAAATTCAACACAATTTTCAAAAGTTTGTCATAATCAAAGAAACTTATTTGCCCTTGCACCAGCTGCTGCACACTACTTAGAATTTGTCAAATCACCAGAAATCACTACACCAAGATCCTTTTCCATGGAAACATTGTCCAAATTGCAACCCTTTCATGAAGTAATCATGGGCTATATTTTTAGCACCAAAATGAACTACCTTGCATTTGCTGAAATGTAAGGACGTTTGCTAGGTCTCTGACTGAGCAGCTAATTTATCCAAATCCTTTTGCAGTACAGAAGCATCATGCAAGTCATCTTCTACTCTATAAAGCTTAGTATCATAGGCAAACTTAGTAATACTAGAAGAGATTAAGCTGTCAATGTCATTGATGAAAATCAAAAAATATAACTGGATTAAGAACAGAACCTGAGGAACTCCACTCAGAACTTTTCTCCAAGAAGAACAGCAGAAATCTTTAGGTCAGGTTGTGCACGATTTTAAGATGAGAAGGGACAGCACAGAAAATTTTTTCATATCATTACATTTGTGAGGTACGGCTCGAACGAAAAGACGATGTAAATGAGTGTTCTGGATTTTAAAAGACGTCATAATCATTGATGAAATCCTTAGATGTGTCATATTCTGGGTGCAACCATGCTGTATGGATGTGATGGGATGAACGTTACTATTGCCATGGCATATGGACCAAATGGGCACACATGACATTCTCATGAAAACTGTGTCATTTGTCTAGTCTGCATGATATTTTCAATGCACTGGTAGTCTTGTGCTGCTTGCGTACATTGATTTGATGCGACAATAATCATTTGCAGCTTAAGCTAAAGGTTCCTAGGTACGGTACATTGTGCATTTGTTTGTTTGTTGTTTGCACTTTGTTAATGGGAAGTAGACACAGTAAAAGTCTATCAGCCAGTTCAGGTCAATTATTTTGGTAAATATTTCGTGGTTCATACATCAAGAGTACGTTCAATGCAGCAGTGGCACCTAGCATTATTGCAAGTTACCATGAAACAGTGCTGCAGTAGTGTCATGATCAAGCTACAATCTTGGACAAAATTGTTGGGACACTTTGTCATACGTTGCAAATATAATACTGAATTTTAGGTGAGGGGATAACATGAAACCCCACGCCCCTTTCCAATGTTGCACTATAGAAGTGAATGTACCCTTTGAACAGCAGTCCTACAGCCAACATTGAACGAGGGGGCGCGGGGTGTCCCAAAGTATTTTGTCCAAGATTGTCTGAATTTTTTATTCCTTGCCGAAGGTGGAAGGAATCTGTGCGATGGTGATGTCCTGTGTGTGTGTGTGGGTTTGTGTGCGTGTGTGTGTGTGACGCGTATGCTGCTTGTAAACACGATATCTAAAGAAGGGTAACCATGAATGATCTCATACTTGGTGTGGGGGTTGGTCATAGTGAGTAGATGATCCCTATTGTTTTTGGTGGAGGTCAAAGGTCATTTGAGGCCACCAGAGGTCAAAATGTGAACACCTTGTAAACACAATATCTCAAGAATGGTAACTGTGACTGATGTCATACAAGGTGTGTTGGTTGGTCATATTGAGTAGATGATCCCTATTGTTTGTGGTGGAGGTCAAAGGTCATTTGAGGTCACCAGAGGTCAAATGGTAAAACCCTTGTAAACACAGTATCTCCAGAAGGGTAGCTGTGGCTGATGTCATACTTAGGTGTGTGAGTTGGTCATATTAAGTAGATGATCCCTATTGTTTTTTGTTGAGATCAAAGGTCATTTGAGGTCACCAAAGGTCAAACTGTAAAAACCTTGTAAATACAATATCTCAAGAATGGTAGCTGTGACTGATGTCATACAAGGTGTGTTGGTTGGTCATATTGAGTAGATGATCCCTATTGTTTTTGGTGGAGGTCAAAGGTCATTTGAGGTCACCAGAGGTCAAATGGTAAAAACTTTGTAAACACAATATCTCCAGAAGGGTAGCTGTGGCTGATGTCATACTTAGGTGTGTGAGTTGGTCATATTAAGTAGATGATCCCTATTGTTTTTTGTTGAGATCAAAGGTCATTTGAGGTCACCAAAGGTCAAACTGTAAAAACCTTGTAAATACAATATCTCAAGAATGGTAGCTGTGACTGATGTCATACAAGGTGTGTTGGTTGGTCATATTGAGTAGATGATCCCTATTGTTTGTGGTGGAGGTCAAAGGTCATTTGAGGTCACCAGAGGTCAAATGGTAAAACCCTTGTAAACACAATATCTCCAGAAGCATAACTGTGACTGACGTCATACTTAAAATGTGTGAGTTGGTCATATTGAGTAGATGATCCCTATTGTTTTTGGTGGAGGTCAAAGGTCAGTTGAGGTCACCAGAGGTTAAATGGTAAAACCTTGTAAACATAATATCTACAGAAGGGTAACTGTGGCTGATGTCATACTTGGTGTGTGAGTTGGTCATATTAAGTAGATTTTCCTTAGTGTTTTTGGTGGAGGTCAAAGGTCATTTGAGGTCACCAAAGGTCAAACTGTAAAAACCTTGTAAATACAATATCTCTGGAAGGGTAACTGTGACTGATGTCATACTTGATGTGTGGGTTGGTCATATTGAGTAGATGATCCCTATTGTTTGTGGTGGAAGTCAAAGATCATTTGAGGTCACCAAAGATCAAACTGTGAAAACCTTGTAAACACAATATCTCCAGAAGCATAACTGTGACTGATGTCATACTTAATGTTTGGGTTGGTCATATTGAGTAGATGATCCCTATTGTTTTTGGTGGAGGTCAAAGGTTATTTGAGGTCACCAAAGGTCAAACTGTAAAAACCTTGTAAACACATTATCTCTAGAAGGGTAACTGTGACTGATGTCATACATGATGTGTTGGTTGGTCTTATTGAGTAGATGATTCTTATTGTTTTTGGGTGGAGATCAAAGGTCATTTGAGGTCATGAGAGGTCAAACTGCTCTCAAACTTGTCATGTGGATAATTCATGTTTGTTATAATATAACCATGTTGCAAGGATTCACAAAGCCTTTTGGCTTTCTGGTGTTTTTCATTTTGACATGGTCCCTTCCCTTCTCCACTGAGTTGCTTTTATTGGTAAGTGATTGTGTGTGTATGAAAAAAGTAGATATCGGCAAGGAATCACTAAGTCATTTGACTTTCTGGTTTGGGACCAATTTTGGAGCAAAATGTTGAAAGAAAATTGGACATTTTTGGACAAGGTGCATCACAAAAATTAGTTATCAAGGCCTATGGGTCTGGGGATTTTTAAATCAAAGTATTCTGAATTCCGACTATGAACATAGCAAGTTTATTTTTAATTTGTGGGTTTATTTGTATATGTTTTGTTGAAAACGAGTGATCATGAATGAATAGATTGTTTCATGGTTTTGTATGCGGACAGAAATGATTGCGTTTAGAAATAACATTGATAGGCAGTTGTTGCATTGCGTTGCAAGAGGAGTGTTACTGCAATTGTAGAATGCTGATAGGAATCCCAGTAATAAGACATTCTGAAGTAGCTCCACATTCTACCAAAATGCATAAAGGTCAGAAGTGTTGATTCAGCTTGATATTAGAATAATTGTAGAATGTTAGTAAATACTGGTGTTTTTACGTTTTTTGCCGCTAAATCAAGATTTGTGAATTTTTTTATCGCTTGAAGCTGGTAACGTATGTAATCTTTAGTCTTGTAATCTACGCAATTTTCCCTCTGGTTGCTTAAATTTTCCTTTAAAACATTTGGTAGAAGGTGGGTTTCATTAACCTATACAGTCGGACGCTGTTGTTAGGTCTAAGTCAGCTTGAATGGGGAAGCCTGGTTCCATTCGTGGCATGCCCATAGTGTTTTTCACTGCCTGATTATCCATTTATAAACTCAAATGTCTGTCAACTTCTCATTTTTTATTCATTTATATATAAGATAAGGTAATATATATATATATATATATATATATATTAATATAATACATAGCTCTAACAACAAAAATGTACTCTAAAGTCCATTGAAACTGCTTAAATGACTAACATATATTATAGTGCACCATGTACGGTACAATAGAATGGGTGTCACGATGACACTGTTACATGAATATGAACAAATGTCACATCTATTAAATTTGCATTTTGGCGGTTTCTTTTGTATAATGATAGTACACTTTTTTTCTCAGATTAACCTGCAAGTCAGGCATAATATACATTAAGTGTAGTTACTTTAATACCTGACACCACGTCATCACTGTGAACAATTTGAATAAATAAGACACATACATCGATCTTCTTCAACTGACCACTAACATGTTTTTTTTGGTTTTTTTGTTTTTGTTTTTTTCTTTTCGGTACCTGTCTCAGTATCAGAGTTTGAGCCGAAAGTATGTCATTTGTATCATTCAAAATGTTATAGTTTCCTGGTCGACAAGATGCATTGGACTTATGATGTTACCTCCCCAATGACTGCATTTTATGTAGCACATTTAGTGCAAATACATGAATTTGACTGACTTATTCCTCCCTTTACTCCATAATAACATTGACAACATTCACAGAATAATATTATTACAGTTAACCAACTTCAGTATAGGCCCAAAACATGCACTGCTGATGTTTCTTGTTGCAAGGAATATCATCCCCCATTTTGCCGTTTAACTTATTTAAAAGTGATGATTTTTCCTGTGCCCCGCGCGTGCTTCTGGCCTGTCAAAATTCTCAGACAATCTTGGACAAAATTGTTGGGACACTTTGTCATACGTTGCAAATATAATACTGAATTTTAGGTAAGGGGATAACATGAAACCCCATGCCCCTTTCCAATGTTGTGCTATAGAAGTGAATGTACCCTTTGAACAGCAATCCTACAGCCAACATTGAACGGGGGCATGGGGTGTCCCAAAGTATTTTGTCCAATATTGTAGATTACTGAGTGTAGGCTATACTGCTGCAGCAAAGTAGTGTCTGCATAGTAATTTTCTGGAGAACTGTAGCATAATGTTAGTGTTTAGTACAGCGTCACATTTTAGTGGATGTACCTCCACTGATATCTGAATACTGGATATGTATACTGGATTGAAGGAACAGATTCTGTTCTCCAATCCATTGTCAACCTATCATTAGTCATTGGTATTGACCTTAGAGAGGATACGTTTGGTTGATTCTAGTGATTTCTTGGACTATGCCATAAATTACAAGCAAGAATCATTAGGTCAGTCATTAAGCCAAAACCAACTTCAGTTTTTTTAACACCCCTCTCCCGCAAATAGAGTCTACATTGGATTGGCCATGCAAATTCAGATTTCTAGTTTTCAACTGAAAACATTTATTTCTGGGTTGTTAACATGTTTTTAGCTCATACTGGATGGCTGCATGATTCAAGCTATTGTAATGGTGCAGTATAACTCTGCTTATCTGTTTACAATTGTTCATATTCTTATCCTCTGTCATGCTTCCATGCATTTGCATGAAACTTGGACACAATATTTCGTAGGTGTTGGACTATTTGCGATGTTCAAAACTTGGCGGCCTGAGGTCTCTCGTGGGAACTATGGCCCATTTTATGAAATTCTGCAAAATGCTTCTCCCACAGATTCTCTTGCACAATGTTGATGATTTGCCACAAGAATACTCTATTAGTGGTACCTTCACGGTGTTCAGGGATTTTTAATCTGAGGCCCCATGTGGGCCCTACAGCCCATTTTATGAAATTCTGTTCTAAAGTAATGCTTTTTGCACATACTTTGGTGTGTTTGTATGTAACTTTTGCTCAATGTTCCCTGAGTGGTAGGCAAATTTGGGGTATTCAAAACTGCTTGGTTCAAGGTCCCATGTGGACGTTATGGCCCATTGTATGAAATTCTGCAAAGTGGTTTTCCTTCTGCAAATTCTCTTGAACAATGTTTATGGTTTGTCATAATGATACTCTGTTAGTGGTAATCTAAGTTGGTACATGAATTTGTAGTCCAAGGATCTATGTGAGCTCTATGGCCTATTTTATGAAACCTGCAAAAGGTTTCTCCTCTTAAAAGTGCCCCTTAAATGCCATACTACATCTCAAATATCCCTATCATGCATAAGTGGTAATTTAGTGATGGGGTAATGGGTCAGATTGTTTCCTCATTGACACTCAATCTATTCTGAGGTACATAGGTCTAGACATATTGGGGCACTGAGAGTATGTGTCATGTCTTTCCCTAGCTTTACAGAAGGAATATGTTGTTGGTTGAAGGCCATCTAGTTTACCTGCAGAGTTAAGGCAAACATTGATGACTTTTAGCCAGACAACATTATTTAAGCCAGGAGGCTTTTACACACACACTCATGAATATGTCAACATAAAAAAAATAATGATTTTTTTTCTCTCAACTGTGAGGTGTTGTTTGACAAAAATTGTCACAGATGTATTATTTTTTTACCACAAATCTGCCAATGGGATACAGTTATACCCCAATTTGGATTAAGGAAGTAATTAAATTAAAATTAAGGAAGGATTAAGGCAAATATTATTTAAAATATATGTCACAACTACCTAAGTATCCTCCTCTTTAATGGAATGCTTTTGAATGCAAGGAAAATAATTTTTGTCCAAGTGGCACGTAGTGGCATGCATGTAAAATAATCAGTCCAAATGGCACACACTGGGCATTAAGTCAATGAGTTGAAGTTCCGTCTGAGAGTTGAAGTTCAATGCATGCACGATGTGTGCCAGGTGATTGTCAATGAGTTTAGCATTGATGCCTGATGTGAGCCACTAAATCTGCATACACATCTTATATCACCGATAGCAAAATTTAGTTTGCCCTACCATGGACCTTTGACAGACAGATTACATTATCAAATCATTTTTGCATTCTGCTTGGCTCCATTCTGCTTGGTGTAATTTATTACTATCTAAAGGTCAGGAACTGTACATATGGGTTGAAGGTGACAAAGTTCATCCAAGGGCCTGTTTCAGTCAGTTAACTGTGATCTATTTCTGTCAGTATATATAGGCGGATTCAAAGTGCAGGGTGTAATAAAACTGATCAGAATAAGTATTGTCATAATTATCTCATCGCCTTGTAGGGGCCAAGATGAGACATATTGTAGTCACTAATTGGCCAGTAAAGAGAGTGAACTTTGCTGATTTCTAAGAAAAGAAGCAAATTTTGTCTCCCTGTTTGTATTTCCAGCATATCTTAACAACTATTACACCAACTAACTTAAAGCTTTGTAAAAACTTACCTGAAAACACATTGTTCAACATTTTATTAATACTGTAATGGTATACCCAGTACAATTTGCTGATTTTTAAGAAAGAAGCCAATTTCGCCCCAAAATTAGTATTTCAAGTAGTATCGTTGCGATATTGCGATATCAACAAGCGATATTGGCAAACGATATCGATAAGAGATTTTGCTCACAATATGGTTTGTAAAGTAACTTAAACGATATGGTAAAAAACCTCTTGTAAACAAAATATCATTCTTTGAAAATTGATGCTTCGCAAATAAACTTAAAATTCAACATCGTTCGTAATTGTATTGCTCAGTGAACAGTGTACAACATGTGAAACAAATGAGGCTGATTTCTGACAAATTGCTAAACTGTTTATAGGGCAGAATCGGCGTTGCCTTGAACATTTGTCGTTCGCTGTGTCTGCCTAGCTTATGTGTACTGTATACACAACTTGTATGTAGAGACCCAATAGTACAGTAGGACTGTGTTCGAAAATGAAGTTTCAATGAACTCCATAGCTGTTGTTTGGAAACACACTTCTCTCGATCCACTGTGTGTTAGTCAACCCACTTGAAACTAGCAGCAACGTATACACTGTACATCGAAGATGTGAAGACAAATTGAGCTTGTTCTGAGCAATGCTTTTTGGTTTCGATGATAATCGTAACCTTTGTAATCATGCATATGTGTGTGTGTATGTATGTGTGGGTGTAAGGGTGCGTGTATGTGTGTGTGTGTGTGTATGTATGTCCGTGACGACCTACCTTGTAAACACGATATCTCAAGAAGGAAAGCTTGGACAGATCTCATATTTGGTATGTAGGTATTCCATATTGAGAAGAAGAACTCTATTGTTTTTGGTGGAGGTCAAAGGTCATTTGGGGTAAACAGCGGTCAAAATGTGAAAACCTTGTAAACACGATATCTCAAGGAGGGAAGCTTGGACAGATCTCATATTTAGTATGTAGGTGTACCATATTAAGAAGAAGAACCCTATTGTTTTTGGTGGAGGTCAAAGGTCATTTGGGGTCAACAGCGGTCAAAATGTGAAAACCTTGTAAACACGATATCTCAAGGAGGGAAGCTTGGACAGATCTCATATTTAGTATGTAGGTGTACCATATTAAGAAGAAGAACCCTATTGTTTTTGGTGGAGGTCAAAGGTCATTTGGGGTCAACAGGGGTCAAAATGTGAAAACCTTGTAAACATGATATCTCAAGAAGGGAGGCTTGGACAGATCTCATATTTGGTATGTAGGTGTACCATATAGAGAAGGAGAACCCTATTGTTTTTGGTGGAGGTCAAAGGTCATTTAGGGTTAACAGGGGTCAAATTGTGAAAACCTTGAAAACAAGATATCTCAAGAAAGGAAGCTTGTAGAGATCTCATGTTTTGTATGTAGTTGTACAATGTTAAGTGTAGGAACCATATTGTTTTTGGTGGAGGTCAAAGGTCATTTGGGGTCAACAGGGATCAAATAGTGAAGACCTTGTAAACACGATATCTCAGGAAGGGGAGCTTGGACAAATCTCATATTTAGTGTGTAGGTGTACTATATTGAGAAGAAGAACGCTATTGTTTTTGGTGGAGGTCAAAGGTCATTTGGGGTCAACAGAGGTCAAATTGTGAAAACCTTGAAAACACGATATCTCAAGAAAGGAAACTTGTAGTGATCTCATATTTAGTATGTAGGTGTACCATATTGAGAAGAAGAATCCTATTGTTTATGGTAGGGGTCAAAGCTTATTTGGGGACATCAGGGGTCAAGTTGTGAAAACCTTGAAAACACGATATCTCAAGAAAGGAAGCTTGTAGAGATCTCATGTTTTGTATGTAGTTGTACCATGTTGAGTAGAGGAACCAAATTGTGAAAATGTGATAAATGTGACAGATACTAATGCTATTATATCAGATTCAGAAAAAATTTTCTCTTAAATAGATCATCGAAACCACAATGCATTTCTGCATTCTGGTTTCATGTGTTGAGTAAACAAACTTCAGTGTAAAATTTTGGTTTCGTTGCAAATACTCTTCGTACGTATGTTTAGTTTCGAAGGTGCATGAATTCCCTGTCCTGAACATATCGTCCGCCGTGTACATACCTGAATGATCTGAGCATGCTAAATATAATAATGCATTGGTTCTGTACATGTAAGGATGTAAACGTGAGAAGAATGGTAGGGCTGAGGGGATGAGCTCGACAGTTTTCGTTTGTAGAAATTTCATACACAATTACAGTAAGCCTTTATATACGATACTTAATCGCTAAAATTATGCATTGATGAAATCATTGTACCTTTCCATATTTGACAATTAGCTTGTGGTGAGCTTTGTCAGACCTTTCAACTCCATTTGTTATAATTTGGAGATAGAGGAACAGTCCTTGTCAACTGACAAATATTCAAGCGCTGATGTATTAAACATGACTTAAAGCAGCAGACTCTTGATTCTTGAATCAATCCTGTTTTAAGTTTCAGAAAGAAAACATTGTTGTGGTCGTTCATATATTGTCATAATTACCCTGCTTTGAAATAGAATTGTTAATATTTTTAAGATAGTGTTCTTGGTAATCAGTGAGATATTTAGAGTCATTGAGCGACCAAGTGAAAATCCCTACTACCATACATACAATGTCGGGAAATCTTGGGAATCGCCAAACCTGATTCGTGGGAAATTTGTGGTACTGGCAGGAAATCCAGGACCGCCAGCCCGCCATGAAAAAATTTTTTAAAAAAAGTGAACAAAATCGGAACAAACATTAGAAAAAGAGAAAAGAAATTAAGAAGATAAGACTGTAAAAAAAAAACAAGAAAGGTCTCTAAAATACCTAGACTAAATGGTTGGTTACACACCAACAAAAGAACATCGACATCAGCAACAGTTTTCTACTTTCTGACTGCCCGCTCAGTCAACATAGGCGTGACACTAACCTTTTAGGCTGTCCCTCCATTCCCAAGACTTTCACACCCTCCGCTTTGTGCAGTAGTAAGCAAAAAGTTCATAAATATCATTCCCCTGAGCCAATCAGATATCAGTATTTTCAAGCTGGCAGATCACAAGTGGAGAGATCCACTCGTATGTCGCACTCGCAGCACGATGGCTTTGTGCGTGACTCATGTAGCACACATATGTGCGGACTTATGCAGTAGTTTATACATGTGCGTGTCCCTAGCATAAACTGTAGTAAGTGCTGCTTTCCTCATTTACTTCCAATTGGACTACGCTCTTTTTACGCATTTTTTTTCATCAACCTCTTTGCAGAGAAAAACTTTGTAACTTCAATTTTATTCATTAAATATGATTGCATGTAGCAAGCAGGATTCACACCATGTCACAGTGAAATAGCGTACCAAAATATTTAATACTACTTAGGCTAGATTGTAATATTGTAATACACTGACATAGTGCATATTGTGTAGCACACATATTTTCAGACAATATCGCGATACGGAAAAGTGCTCGCTACATCGACAGCAAAAATCTCATATCACAACATCAATAATTTCCAACATATCTTCAGAACTATTTGACCAATCGACTGAAAGCTTCGTAAGGACTCACTTGAGAACACATTGTTCAACGTATGAATATATAACAGTAAATCCAGTGATATCTCAGTCTTGATATTTGAAAAAGCCAATTTTGCCTTAAAATTTGGATTCCCACTATATCTTGATAGCTGGTTGAGCATTATACATAAAATTTTGCCAGGCTCTATGAAGGCCTTTGAACCCATTAAGGAAGATACAGAACAGTAAACTGTTGCAATTGTATGATTGCTAGGTAAAAAGTAAATAGAGATGGCATCCAGGTCAATAGACACCACCTTTTAACTTTAGCCAAAACAAGTTTAGCAGAACTGGCCCCTGTTTGCAATGTCTTTGAACATTCCTGCCAATTATGAAAACATTATTTTTGAGTCAAACAATAACTTAGCAGAACCAGGTCCTGCACAGGTAAATAGGAAACTAACGTGCAATTAGTCCACAGAGGGATGCTCTTACATCATGCCTCTTGCTGTAATTAGTAAGCCGAACCTATATGGAATAACCTAATGTTATAATTGTGTTATGGAGCGTAATATGCACAGGTACTTTTGAGCTGTTATTGTTATCATTACTTGAGCCTAAGTAATGGCACCAGGTAATAGTCTTAAGCTTGCTGCCTTACAGGAGATATCAATATTACCATTTTCTTCTTCATTTTCTACTTCTGTTTATTACCATTTTATGTTTGAAGAATATTTGGCTCTAATTTGCAATCAAAATAGCTCCCAAAAAACTCAGACAATCTTAGACAAAATACCTTGGGACACCCCGCCCCCTTGTTCAATGTTGACTATAGGATTGCTGTTCAAACGGTACATTCACTTCTGTAGCACAACATTGGAAAGTCGTGCGTGGTTTCATGTTATCCCCTCACCTAAAATTCAGTATTATATTTGCAACATATGACAAAGTGTCCCAACAATTTTGTCCAAGATTGCAGGTCTCTGTAACGTGTCGTTGCAATAAACTATTACAAATCCCCATATGCAGGCCCTGTGTTGAAATCAATGCATGTTGGCGATGAGATATGCAACTCTGTGCATTGTCCTCTTGTTAACCGTTTAAGTGTGAGTTATACATTTATGAAACTCAGATGTAACTATGAATGATATTTAGTCACTGATGCTGAAATGTTTTTTTTTCTTTTACAGATATCAATGAGTGTGAGACTAATGAACATGGTTGCGATTTAAGTGTTGCTGATTGTTTGAATGGAGAAGGATTGTATGCATGTAAATGTAAGGATATCTTTGTTGATGCTCTATATGTTCCACCAAGTCCACCAACGTGTGAAGGTAAGCTCATTCAGCTGCAGTCCTCTTTATGCAATGTCAAGGATATTAATAAATTGAGCTTTATTATGGAATTAGCATCTGTGTAATAGGCTGTGCTAGTTATTCTTTATTTTGATTTGAATATAATTGTCTATGTACAGTAGGTCAGTTTTGTGGTGTATTGTCTATAACTTGATTTCCTTTCAGTGCCGCTTTTGTGAGATTGGTTAACATGTTTTGGAAATTATACACAGGAAATGGCTGAGAGGAAGCACTTGCCAAACAATAAGAGGTTGAAATGGGTCAATCTGCACTGCTGTGCATATCATGTACATATAAATTATAGTAACCTTATTTTAGTATCACCATCACTAGCTCATGCCCACTACATGATCATCCCTCCACACCATGCGAAGTAAATCTATGAGCCTTATCACTCTCGTTAATAAAGTAGAGGTTAATAGTTTAGTGGAAGTCAACTGACAGTTTTGTGCATCTCAGAAACTTAGTGTTTGATATGCCTCAGTCCCAGATTCTTGAAAAATGGAACACTATAATTTATTATGTTGATCATGCTGTAACAATAAGGCATTCATACTAGCTTCACCCTTTTCATGACCAAGTCATTAGGCTGTACCTACAGTTTTCCATCATTGCTCCTTTTACAAATATTCAGCACTATGAAATCATGACTTGGTGGAATGGTGGAAAAATAAAAGAAAGGCTAACATAATGCCTTATAAATAGACTGTGTTCTGCAGCAAGCAAAGCTGTGGTCTTTACAAGTGCAATTGATTGAATTTTCAAATTTGTTAAACAATGTTTAGAGAAGTCATTCATTGCAAAGACTGTAAATGCAATTGGTAGATCAATAACCTTAGTTCCATTGCTTTAATTATGTTTAACCCTTCCAATGCTGTAGAGATACAGTAGCATATTTGTCACAGGTCATTGCTACTCAAAAAATCACATTACTATTGATTCTTCATGACACTCTTCTTTTAACTTAAATGGATTAAATCTTGCAATCCTAACATACGGTGATGTCTTCACTATGAACTAGACGTTATAAGTATTTTCTCTGATCATGCTTCTTTTTTTTTTACTGTGTCCATGTACATTCTGCAAAATGACTGCAGTTAAAAAGCAACAATGGACATGTTCAGCAATGATGCACCACATTCTTTGATGTATTCCTCTTGCAGCTGATATCTCACCACCTGTTATTGACGGCTGTCCGAGTGATCAGTTTGAAACTGTTCCTTTTGGTATTACAACGTCCACTTCCAATTGGATTGAACCCACTGCTACTGATGACTCTGGTGGTACACCAATGCTGTCCATGTCACATATCCCTGGTTCATCTTTCTCAGTTGGTACAACTACAGTGACTTACACATTTGAAGATCCAGCAGGAAACCAAGCAGAATGTACCTTCGATGTCATTGTACGAGAAGGTAATTGTTGTGTTATCACAGCTGAAATAAAATGCTCTAATATGGAGTTTGAGGCAGTCTGTACATGAACATTTAGCTGCCTATGATGATGTAGCACTAAATATCCTTCAAAAGAATTGCCTGTGGATTTTGCAAAATAAAAAATTTATGGGGTAATATGGTAGCATGAATTTATGACACTGCATGTGTTTATAAATCCACTCTCTGTGTATTAATCCATTTTTCTTTGTCATAATTAATGTTTAATGCCCTAAATTAACAATTATCACTTTTTGCATCATTGCACGTGTAATATTTACCCATGAACATTTTTCCAGCAATTAAGAAAACCATTTGTGCTTTCCAAGTTCTGAAGGCTAATTGCACAAACTTCAATTTTGCAACATTTGTTTTTAACAGAGTGATGTACCATTCATTGATATGTTGATGATAACAATGAACAAAACTTAAACTGCTTGTAAACATAGTGTCTCAAGAAGGGTAACTTCTAACCAGAGGTCATTCTTTGAAAACCTTGTATATCTAAAGAATAATAACTGTGTGGAATTTCATGCGTATCATTTGAATTGTTTATGTTAAGTTCTTATCATATGTTTCTATTATTTTTGGTAGAAGGTCAGTTAGGGTACCAGAGGTCGAAAAGTCAAAATTATGCAAACTATTATCTCAAAAAGAGAAATGGTAAGAGATCTCATACTTTACTTGTGTATTGCTCGTATTAAGTAGTTGTACCCTATTGTTTTTTGTTGAGGTCAAAGGTCATTTGATGTCACCACAAATCAAAATCTTGTAAACAGTGCCAAGACAGGTGATTGCAAGTGATTTCATACTCAGAAGGTCAGTTAGAGTACAAGAGGTCAAAAAGTGAAAATTATGCAAACTGTTATCTCAAAAAGAGAAATGATGAGAGATCTCATGCTTTTATTGTCTATTGCTTGTATTCAGTAGTTGTACCCTATTATTGTTTGGTTGAGGTTAAAGGTCATTTGATGTAACCACAAATCAAAGTCTTGTAAACACTGCCAAGAAGAGTAGTTGCAAGTGATTTCTTACTTAGTTTGTGCACTGCTCGTGTTGAGGAGATAAATTCTATCATTTTTTTTTCCCCACCCGAAGGTTAGCAAAGAATCTATGCAATGGTGATGGCCTGTGTGGCTTGCGTCTGTGTATGTGAGGCCCTGGCTTGTAAACAATATCTCAAGAAGGGAGAGTTGCTCGAACTTCAAATTTAGTGTGTTGGTAGTCTGTTGTGAGTAGGCGATCCTATTGTTTTTCATTGAAGTCAAAGTTCATTAAGGTCAAGGGAACATAAAATATGAAAACTTATTAAAGGAGACATCTCAGCAACTTCGAACTTCATCTATGTATCATTGGTAGCACTTGATGAGTAGATGATGTCTGGCATTTTGTAAGGAGGTCAAAGGTCATGGATGTCAGTAAAGGACATAGTTTGAAACCATGGTACACACAGTATCTCAAAAAGGGAAAGGTGCTTGAACTTTAAAGTCCATGTGTTGATAGTACATTGTGAGTAGATGATCCCTACTGTTTTTCATGGGGGGTCAAAGGTCATTTGAGGTAACCAGAGCTTAAAATATGAAAACCAGGAAAAGGAAGATGTCTCAGCAACCATATGTTGCTGGGACTTCAAATTATTACCATTGGTAAGACTTAATAAGTAGATAATATCTGTCACTTTTATGGAGGTTTAGGGTCATGTGTAGTCAAAAGGAGACATTGTTTTAAAACCATGTAAACACAGTATCTTAAGGTGCTATAGCTGCTTGAACTTCAAAGGTATTGTGTTGGCAGTCCATCATAGATAGATGACCTCTATCGATTTTCATGGAGGTTAAAGGTCATATGAGGTCACCAGAGGTTAAAGTAAAAAAAACATATTACGGATGGTATCTCAGCGACTGAATGTGACCATCACTTCAAACTGTCAAAATTGGTACTGTAGCAGTTGATGCGTAGATGATCTCTGTTATCTGAATTGCCCCATGGGAGACTGAGAAAATCATGTTTTCATACTTATTCAAATGTTGAAATCACAGAGTTAACAATCTAAGAGATTTGTATTTATAACAAAAGCCGATCATTGTGGACACACTTGTATATAGCAATTGTGTAATATTTTGGGGAAGTCAATTGTCACATCTTTTCAGCAATAGGATGGATCATTTGCATCCCCCGCCCCTTGTTGCTCCTTGCCAAAAAGCAGATCATTAATGGTAGATTAATGTTGCTAAATAGAATTTGGTCTCATTTTCTTCAACACAGCTATGAAAAGCCCTTTTTTGTAACCGTTTCCAAACAATTCATCTAACATCACTTAACATAGCTTTTTGATTCCTTGCCGAAGGTAGGCAAGGACTCTATGCGATGGTGATGTCGTGTGTGCGTGTGCATATGCCCTTGTTTTTGGGTGGGGTCGAGGACCGAAACATTTCATCATGGAGATACATTTCATCCTTCATTACCACAATTTTCATATGTGGTTAACATTCTTATGTTTCGTTTAGTTTCGTTTATTTGTTTTATCACTTCATGCATTAACAGAAAATTACAAACACAAGATGAATAAAAGAGGCATGAAGTGAAGGGAAGTACTCAAAAAACTCTGTTGGACTTGGATTATGCACTCCCCGGCAATACAAATCAAACCACGAACAAAGCATTACAACAAAAATCAACAGATAAAAAAGAGAAAAGTATAGACCAATCCTCAAGAAACCTAACCACTAATACAGAGAAAAAACGAAACTGAAGAAGAGACCTACTTCACCCCGTCTTGCCAGCCCCCTCCCTCCCTCCCCACCTGTGTAACAGCGGAAATACAGAATTGAGGACAGTAGCAAAAGGAATACAATAACATGAATTCAACCCAGCGCAGCACAAGAACAAGAAACATGATTAAGTCGGTCTACTTAGTAGGTTCAAATTAAATATCGGGAAAAGTTTCTCCTGAAAGATTTGATACTGGGCTTGTCAGTAACAGTTTATGGAAGAGAATTCCTGAGCTTGATTGCACGGTTATGGAAAGAACTTTGTTGTGAAGAAGTCTTAATAGCATCTTGATGCAGGAATGTAGATTGACGGGTATTGTGATCATGGATTGAAAAGTTGTGTGTAAAGATGTTTAGAAAGTGATCGGGTAAAATGCCGTTAAGAGAACGGTAAGCAAAAGTAGCAATGCCCACGTCTATTACGTCAGATAATTTCAAAAGGTGCAGTGACTTGAATAAATCATTTGTGTGATCACATGGTTTGGAAAAGGTGATATGCCTTATAGCTCGTTTTTGTAAAACATTTAACCTGTTCAGTTGGCAACGACTGGCAGCAGACCAAATAACAGAACAGTAGCTTAGATGTGGATAGATTAAAGTAAGATAAATGATTCGAATTGCATTTCTAGGGAGTAAATATTTCAGTTGTCCAAGTATACCAACTACTTTGGAAATTTGAGTTGAGATATTACAAGTATGATAGCTCCATGAGAGCTTCGAGTCAATATACACTCCTAGAAATTTAATACAGTTAACTAGCTGCAGGCATCTACCATCAATAGAAATATTAAACTCATAGCTGTCCCTGTTATTAAAGACCATATAATTTGTTTTCTCAACATTTAATGAGACCTTCTTTACCGCAAACCACTTAAAATAGAGCTTGAGTTCAAGACACACAAGTTCTTTGAGACGTTGTGGATTAGAGTCGCTGAAGAGGATATTTATGTAATCAGCAAACAAGACTAATGAGGAGTTCTTAGAAACATGAGTTAGGTCATTCATATAAATTATAAAAAGGGGAGGCCCAAGAATGGACCCCTGAGGAACACCACATTTTACCTTTTTCAGCTCTGACTTTACACCCATAAAAGAAGTAGATTGTTCGCTGTGGGAAAGATAGCTTTTAATCCAGTTGTATGGCACCCCCCAGAAACCATAATGTGATAATTTGGTGAGCAGAATTTTATGATCGATGGTGTCAAAGGCTTTGGATAAATCAAGAAAGATGCCGATAGAAGTTTTCTTTTGAAGGGAAGCGTTGCCGAATGTGTTTCCATGGCATCTATTAGGGCAAGTTCGGTAGAGCGGCCAGGACGAAAGCCGTATTGACAAGTAGATAAAAGTCTGTGCTTTTGCAGGAAGCGATGGATTCTGTTATGCATTATTCTTTCTAGGATCTTTGACAAGCAGGGAAGAATAGAAATAGGTCGATAGTTGATAAACTTACTCTTATCGCCTTTTTTGTAAATAGGAATTACCTTTGCTACCTTCAATTTATCAGGAAAAACTCCATTAGACAGCGAAATATTGAATACAAAAGTAAGAGGCTCAGCTATAAAGGGAATAACACGATGGACTATCGCTGGTCTCAGACCATCATAACCAGCAGCTTTCTTGGGACTGAGACACTCATTTGCAACTTTCAAAAACTCAGTTACATTAATTGGCGAGAGGTATACAGAATTTACAGTTTGGTGGTAAAAATAGCCATTATTTCTAGTAGAGGTACAATCTGGAAAATTCTTCGCAAGAGAAGGCTCAAGATTAACAAAAAAGTTATTGAAAGAATTGGCAATGTTTTGAGGATCACTTACTTCAGTGCCATCCTCAACAAAAACATCAGGATAGTTTGATTGTTTAGTACCTTCGTGTAGAATATCATTAATGCTATTCCAGGTAAGTTTAGAATCATGTTTAGAATCATTAAAAATATCAAAATATTGTCTCTTCTTTGCTATACGCATTATATGGTTAAGTTTATTCTGAAAGTGACAGTATATCTTTTTGTTGGCATCCGTCAGTGACCTTAAGTATTGCTTATAGAGTTTGGTTTTACGCTTTATTGATACCAAAATACCTGAGGTTATCCAGACTTGTTTTTCCTTCTTCCTTTGATTCACCTTACCAAAAGGAAAACTATCACAATAGATTCGATTAAATATATCACTGAAGGTACTGAAAGAAGTATTTGCTTCATTTGTTTGATAAACCTGATTCCAGTTGACATTTGCAATGCATGATATAAAAGATTCAACATTTTTTTACAGTAATTTCTAGCATAAAAGCTTGAAGCGTACCCATCTTTGGGTGTTGTCATATAGGGAGAATTCATAAATATAGGTAGATGATCACTTATGTCACTAATAAAGTATACCAGACGATTCCATTTAACTCTTCCATCAATGGTGTTAACATTAGTGAAGATATTATCAAGTAAAGATATACTTCTATTGTCTGCTTTTTGTTTTGATATGGTCCCTTTCATTCTTCATTGGTCGCTTTTGTGTAAAGAGATTGTGGGTGTAGAAAAAAAGGAGATGTAGGCAAGAAATCAAAAATTCCTTTGACTTTGTGGTTGTTCCTATTGTTTTAAGAGAAGGTGAAAGGTCATTTTGGGTCAAGAGCTTGTTGTCATGATGTTTCAAGAAGAATAAACTGCAACTGATCTCACACTTGTCATGTGGGTAATTCATGTTTGTTATAACATAACCACATGACAAGGAATCACTTCAGTTTTTGGCTTTCTTGTTCTGTAAATTCTTAAAAGTTAAAGGCAAATGAAAGTGGTCAGTTAGTCAACTGACTGTTAATGTTGAATTGTAGCATTTATACATGTGTCTGCTTGTGTTTTACATTACCGACTTCATAATTGTCATGTTGGAGTTCCTCAAATTGAGAGGATGAACTATATGTCATTAATATAGTTCAAGTGTCATTAAAGGTCACAACAGACATCAATTTACTAAAACTAAGATATCTTGTTTATATAGGGTTCCATATTTGGCATGTAGGTGATGTACTTGGGTTCAGGAAAGAACCCTTCTGTTTCATATTTCAGTTATTATTTGGATCATGGTGAGGGATGAAACCTTTCAATAATTGTTGCAGTGCTTTGCAAGGGAAGATGGTATGTGTGATATTTATGTAGATATACTACTTCACTCTCATTGCCAAAGCCACAGATAATTGGGATCAGAAGGAGTCAAGTTGCAACATTTGAAGATAGCTATAATACCCCATTTTTAAGACAGATATCAAGTATGTTCCACATTGAGTGAAGGTAGTCTATTGCTTTTGTGGCTTCAAAGGACAGTGGAGTTATTAGGGATCATTGACAATTTTTTTTCAATATGTTTCAAGATGTATATACTGATTGCATATGCTGATTTATCTTATTGAACACAGAAAGCCAACTATGGTCATTACAAGTATGCAATTAGTCAGCCTATGGATATGCAAAACTACAGTACACTTTGGCAATTTGTGTATTTTCTTTGTTACAGATTGTACTGTTCTTAAAACAACACAATGTGATGTCAGTGTGTGTTCATGTAATGATGAAAGAACCTGTGATTCCCAGACTGGTAGATGTGAGGCATCCTGCAATATTTTCGAATGTCCAGCAGGTAAGTTGACCTGAAACTTGAAGGTGACACTCTCTGGAATTTTAATTGTTTTACTTGTGACATTGTATGTTTCCATTACAATGCTAGTCAATGAAAGTATGTACAAGCAATGCAACAATAGTAATGTACATGTGAAGTTTTGTTGGTTACAAATGCCTGTCATTTGTATT
This sequence comes from Stichopus chloronotus, assembly GCA_021234535.1. Classification (NCBI taxonomy): domain Eukaryota; kingdom Metazoa; phylum Echinodermata; class Holothuroidea; order Aspidochirotida; family Stichopodidae; genus Stichopus; species Stichopus chloronotus. The sequence continues at coordinate 13,676,709 of CM037839.1, read as the reverse complement.
TTTAAATCAGGTGAGAATGGAAGAATGGGCACATCTTACATGAAGACCTCTAGGTGTGTAGACCCTTCACACAGAGCTCAACAAGAATTCCAAGTTAAATGTATCCCATTCACACACACACTTAACAATTAAGCCACCAAATCTAAGGGACATTTATGCATACAAATACATCACATTAGGCTTTTATGTGATCTTGTTGTTCTGTTCATGAGCTATATTGTAGTCGGTGCTTTTACACCCACAGTGGTATTGTGTTCTCCACAGATTTTTAAGAGAGGCAGCTTCCACATGTGGAGTGCATATGTGATCTCAGAGAGAATAGGTGCATGTAGTCCATTACTTTATGGTAAACAAGTGAGATATGAATGAATATGAAAATAACAAACAAATATCCAACAGTGCCTTCTTCGGAAGTGAATGCAGCAACACAATGGATTTGATCCTACAAACCATGTTCATAGAGTCAATTAAGTCACCCATCACCTTTTAGAGTACCTGGTGGTAAATCAGACAGAGCTCACAAGAACTCTTCCCTAGCTGTAACCACTCCCTAATCTGAGTACATTGGCAATAACAATCATGTAACTTATTGATCTTACTGATTGTAGTATTCTTTAAGAAATACTGTACAGTACATATATGCTTTATATTGTAAACTGGTTTTCCCTTGAAACACTGTTTACCCACCTGACCAGATGTTCTTCATGTTGTAATCATAGAAGAGACTATAAGATAAATGTAGCATACAATTAAAGGGGGTGGTCACTAAAGAAACTTGATATTTCATAAAAATTTGGAATATTTTTCTCTGTTTATTGGTACATTTCGTATGTCAATAGCATATGCTCCATTCAGATGTTATGAAGTTTTTAAGAATTTTTTTTTTCAAAATGGTACATTGCATCATGAAAAATTTGTGAGGTCATCCAGGCACAACTAACATCTTTTGTATTTCTTTACAATCTTTACTGTCCTATAATAGATGTTACAATATTTTAAGAGATCTATGTGACCTTTATTTCTGCAGTATTTTAAGATAAATGTACAATATGCCCAATCTACAATTTTCACTAGTGTCAGATTTCAGGGTTAAGTGAGGGTTTCAATTTCATTTGTCAATGTTGCATGGCACTTTAGCAACCTTTAGTAACCACTTTAGTAACAGGATATTGGCATGGAGTTAAAAATGCCTACAGTGAAAAAGTATTTTCTTTCATTTGAGAACCCCTTCAATTGTCAGTGAAATATTCCCTTAACTTTAAAGGTTTTTGAAGGAACAGACTTTGTAAGAATTAAGATGCCTCAGAATGTACTCACCTTCATTATAAAGTAAAACATAGATTTCTTTGCAGAAGCATTGGCATTCTTTTATTTTAGAAACTGCTATAGTCTGACCAGATAGACTTTTCCTCATCACATGTCTCCAAATGCTGATTATCGTCCTTATTGTTTACATTACTGACACTACTTAATATTGATAATTTCTACTGCAACTGTCTCCTTGCACTAACTGATTTCCACTACACAGACCGAATTAATAGCATGACCACCTTTCTTGGTCATTGCATACATGACTCCATGCAACCCACATGTGAAATAAGCCATAACATTCTACCTATGTAAGGCCTAGAATGTGGACCTAGCATAACTTCATAGCACCACCTCAGACCCCAAATACCTTTTTGCATTAATTATATGGTGACTACTGTCACAGAGTGGTGGCAGAAAAGAATGCTAATAAATATGTACCAAGCAGGATTGAATGAGAGTGTTGCTTTAAGTTTCAATTAGAATATAGTTACTCATTTGGACTTTAGGTTCAGACAGATTCAATTTACAATGTACAAGTGTGATTAGGCTAAAATGATTTGTGTGTTCAAATAGTGAGGACTTAACCAACAGACTTAATAATAGGATGGTAACTGGTAACAGTTTGGACCTCCAGACTTCAGGTTGCAGATGTAGGTGACCACAACACTGGAATGGTTGGACCAAGGAGGTTTTACAACCTCCTTGGTTGGACACAACGTTGGCGAGAATGTGATTAGTGATCTATGTTGGCTGATGGTTAATATGACGATGTTCAATAAACAGAGTCCCAGAATGAAGGATTGACAAGAGCGGCAAACATAAACAGACTGAATGTAGGCTGCAATATTAACAGGTTGGCTTTGTTAATGAGTATATATTAATAGGCATTGAATACTGTATGGGCCAATAACTTCACTACACAGTTGACTTGTATAGTAAATGCAGAAATGTAAAGGAACTGATGATGTCTTAAGAGGTGGCAGTGACTTCAGTTGGTATGGAAATTCTGCCTCAGAGTGCACTCAATCATCAAGGGTATATATACAAAAAGTTACTTGAACTTTCCACTCCAGAATGTTCCAGAAAGAGCAAGTGCTGAATGGCATAATACCATAATAGCAGATTTGAGCAAAGCTCCAGAACCCTCCAGCATGTGTGTAGCGAGCAGGTGCTGAATGACATAATATGAAACATATAGGAGAGCAAAGTTCCAAAAACTTCCAACACATAGGTATTTGTCGTATTTGGAATGTTCTAGCAGTTAGGTGAATCATCTTGAAGTTACACCACAGCTTTTGAACCTTTGTAGGGGAGGTACCACATCATCAGTGGAGGTCCAAAACAGTATCTTAGTAAGTTAGGTACACTAATGAAATGTAATATAGGGCATTACGCTAACATACCACTTAAAATATTGAATTTATAGTGTAGGCAATCTTGGTCATCACATAGATGTCTCCACCCCCCCCTATGTAACATAATCCCTAACATCCTACATCATTTGGATACCAGATGGAATAAGTCTTAAAGTCCTCCTCACTTCAAGTAGAATGTAACTAACTTCATTAAAACTTACTCCCACCCAACCCTTCCCTTTCAGTTATTGATAACCACTTTAGAGACTTAATTCATAACATGACTAATGGCGACCATGGCATTCATGTCTCCAGCCAACATGTAGAGTTAGGCCTAACGTTAGGCCTAAGTCAGTTAGGCCCATTTACATTACCTGTAGTACATTAATTCATTCACCGGGACCCCTCCCTTGTTGCTCTGACTGAAACCAATTCATAGACTGAATCCATAGCGTGACCACGCATCTTAGTCATTGCATGCATGTCTCCAGTCCAGATGTTGAATAAGCTCTAACATCTTTACTATTTTTAGCTCATACCAGCATATGCATGCTGGTGGTTGGGCAGACGGACAGACAGACGGACGAGCGGGCGGGTGGACGGGCAGGGGGTTAGGTGGGTGGGTAGATAGATAGGTAAACCATGTAAATATTATGTACAGTCTACTGGAGACAAAGCAGAGTAATGCATAATTCCCCTCAAAAAATTACTATTAACTTTGTCTTTTGGAAACTGATAAAATGAATTATGCGAGGATTAAGTGGGCATGTTACTGCAATGATGGAATTGTAGAACGCGACAACTTCGATTTGTCGGTGATTGTTAAATTGTGCAGCCAGTGAAAGTTTTACCTTTCAGAAGTGTGGTGGCATCCTTACCCATTTATTGGACAGGAGTGTCCTATTTTCCTTCCTCAAGAATCTTTTGTGAGAACATATTGACATGTATTTAAAACCACATCAGTGAGGCATCTGTAGGTTTATTAATTTAAGTGATATAGAGAAGTTAAAGTTGGCATAGACATATTTGCCATTTGATTCATGCTCCTCTAGTAGTAGATTTTTGCCATTGCTAGTATGTTAGGCTGCAGCAGTTAAAATATACAAGGATATTTATCTATTTCTGCGAATACTCTCCATCTGACCCAATCAGTTCTAGACTGACAAAAAATTTCAGGCCCAAAAAATTCACTGAATGCATGTCAGGGATCTTTCTGACTCAACACCGGAAACAGTTGCTTGGGGTTTTTAAGCTTGAAACACTTGTTTTATCCCATATGCTAGTGTTGTTGGCATGGAGTTTTGAAGTTTTATTTACTAAATAGCCTAAAGTTACAATTTTGAGCTGATGTTATATGTGTTACGTGTGAGGAGGTCAGAGATTAGAGTCTTGAAGGGTGTGGAGTTAGCTTCATGGTGGTTAGAGTGTCTGTTTTGCAATCACTAGGTCCCTGGATCAAATCCTGGTGGAACCACTTCCAGGGACTCAAAATTACTTATTCAGTAAAGCTATTGACAGTGGTGCTGAGTCGGTTCTTTATGATTTGAATTGGCGTTCCTGTTGTCCTATTCAGGTCTTGTCCGCTTCAGGTTGCTCAGTACAGCTATTGGGCTTCTGAGCTGGGTAAGTCCTCCACCCTTCCCAGCCTATTGGAAAGTGGCTTAAATTTGGGAGATGCACGCTCATCCATCAGATGGGGACGTTAAATGGCGGTCCTGGGAGCAGGCTCGGGTTTGTATGGGATTGTTGGTTTACCCAGCCTTGTTACCTTCTGAACACTGTTCGAAAAGAGAAGGTGCAAGTTGCTGATGTTCATCCACTATCAACATGGAATAGGATCCCTTCAAGAGTATTCATACTTTCTGATATTCAAATACTAACTGTCGAGCATCGATACTGCAGTAGTATCAGTTCCAAAATACCGATACCAACCTCAGTGTCGTAATACTGCTCAGCCTGACTACATCAATTAAAGCTAAGAATTGATTCTTCCCCCACCTTACTGTTACACTAATTGATCACTAATTGTGCAATTCATAGTGTGCCTATAGTTGAATCTCAGAATATATGTATAGGCTGGCAAAATTTGCAAATTGTATATCATGTATAAGATCTCAATTCGAAAGACCATTTCTTTTATACATGCCAAGACATTCAGTCAGATATTTTGCAAATTCTCAATTACACCTTGTGTATTAATGCAGTGGGAAATTTCTCCAAGTACTTTGGTACAAATTTTTACATTACCGCAACTCAAGTTCTATTTCCAGCCTACATGTAGAATACGCTCCATCGTCCCTTTTTGGTTTTAATGAAATGGTAATTGGCCAGATCTCTTATTAAGAATGTAGGTGTAGCTCACTGAGTATGCAAAAATTCTATTGTCTTTGGTGAAGATCAAAGGTCATTTAATGTCAACAGTCACATTATGAAATTCTTGTAAATGTCATATTGCAAGAAGGGAAGCTTCAACAGATGTCATATTCAGTAAGTAGTTGTATCTTATTGTGCAAGGACCATTTGGTCTTTAATAGAGGTCAAAGGTCATTTGACATCTGCAAGGGTCAAATGTTGAAAACCTTGGAGACATGATCTCAAGAAAGGAACGTGTGCTAATCTCATAATTTCTACAAAGCATAGGTAGCCTTTGACACATACTAATGCTATAATGTAAGATTCAACAAAAAATGCTCATAACTGGATCATTGAAACCACAATGCATTTGTGCATTCTGGTTGATTAACTTGCCGAAGGCAAAACGAATGCTACGGTGATGTCGTGTGTGTATATGTGACACCTTATTTTTAAACCCGGTATCTCAAGAAGGGTAACCTTGACTCACCTCATACTTGGTGTGTGGATTGATCATATTGAGTAGATGATCCCTATTGTTTTTGGTGGAGGTCAAAGGTCATTTGAGGTCATCAGAGGTCAAATTGCAAACCCTAGTAAACACAATATCTAATATACTTGGTTTATTAGTTGGTCATAGTGAGTAGATGGTTCCCATTGATTTTGGTGGAGGTCAAATTTCATTTGAGGTCACCAGAGATCAAATTGTGAAAACATATAAAACTGCTTAGTACACTCAGTGTTCAAAAGAGAGTAGTACTGGCATGCTTTCTCTAGAATGGTTATTTGATTTGGATTTCAGAATTGGTGTGTACATGTTGTCCTGTGTCCTTCATGAATATTGGCAAAGAATCACAAAGTCTTTTGACTTTAAGATTTGTCATTCAGAAATTTGTTAATTAATATTTAATTTCACCCCAACCATCCTCTTACACTAACTGATTTTTACTTCATAGACTGAATTCTATGTGGTCTCACACATTCAGAATATTCTTTGGGTACTATATCCTCTTTGTATTAGCTGCGTATAATGTATCTGAGCAATACATCTTACCACCACCACTCCTCCGTTTTCATGACTTACTCTGGCTAGACTGAATTCATGTAGCAACATGACAACAGAAGAATCTTGGTAATACACAGTAGAAGCCAGGGTTAAGCACACTTAAGGCATTCAGATACAATATCCCTGGTGTGATCCTTAGAATAGCTGTGACCAGACACTCTTCTCTGTTGTGAACTAAACATTTGCAATTTCTTGATCTGTTGATAGATAAAAGAACTACAATTTCTCACATTTTCAATAAGAGTAGAGGTAGATGCATGTCTAATGAAGAGAATTAGATGTTTTGGCATGCAACAGGTTTTCTTCAAGCATTTCACAAACTAAACAATATCAGCTCAGTATAAAAGTCTCTTAAACTGTCAACTTTGTTTCTTAAGTTTCATTGTTTCATTATTTTGTTTTTTTTATTTGTTTGTATTACAAAAGTTCGCAACATATTTATTTTGCAGTCATCTCAAGTCAGCCTTTATCTCAAGTGAACCCTCAGTCATCAGTTGAGATCAGCTGTATCTTAGAAGGATCAACTGCTGTTGGTGAAAGACTCGACATCAGACTGTCAAGATCAGAGATGTCAATAGATGACAGAGGAATTGGCATGGGTCCGCCAGTGATCACTGGTAACAGGAGAGAAAGGACCTTCTCAGTGAGCAATGTGTCTGAAGAGGATCAGTTCTTCTGTATCTTGACACAGCTTCATATATTGTCAGCTATCAATGTCACTGGTTTTTTGCACAGTAAGTGGTGTTAAGTGCATTCATAATCATTTAATGCAATTGCATCTGGTATTCATCTTCCATCTTAAGTTTCCAACTTTTAACTTCTAGCTCGTTGAGAGTCATGCTTACAATGAAAACGTATCTGCCTGCAGTACATTAAGCCTCATATCTTCTTTGCTAGTAAATTTTGGAAGGCAACCGTACACAGAAGAAGACAATTGAATTTCATATTCCAAACATCCACCTGAAAAGATTGTTGTAATTAAGAAAAATTAGTGTCACAACTGAGAAAAGATGTTTTGATCTATGTTGCCCTTGTGGCAAAGATGATTCAATATTAAATAATGCAACATAGTGTTCATGTGCTCAAAAATTTTTTTTTTTTTGCCTTCAAAGTCTATCATTTACTAGCCCCATGATTGTTGTAAATGAAATGGGCTCGGTTGTTGCATATTCCATTTGGGTAGTGAGGGCCTGCTGATATCGCATGAAACTAAGAGAATTTAAATATTTGCTGTAAGGAATATTTAACCAAAGAAATTCTAGAGAAAGTGTAAGTAATAGTGTTGAAGTTCCTAATTAGAAAGGTGTCATTTATGATGTTTAATATGTGCCGCAGTTCAAAGCAACTGCCATCCTCACTGTGTAGATCTGCTATGGGAATTTAATGATGAGAATCAGCATTACTGTTATATACTTTTTATGATCTATTCTATTTGATATAACACTGTAGAGTTGCCATATATCAGAGATGAGCCAACTGAAGTAACCAGGTCCAATACTTCAATCACCATCTCATGGAGACCCTGGGATCCAGCTATTGATGTTGGTGATCCTCCTGTGGTTGCTTACATTCCATACTACAGGATGGATCGATCGCAGGATTGGACCAATGGATCAGTGATCCCAGCTGGTTTGTCATTGGAATTTACAGCATCTAACCTAGCTTCAGATAGAAACTATACATTCAGTATAGCAACAGTCAGAGAAGGGGAAGGTGGAGAGGGACCCAGAGGTCCACCAATAACTATCAAGACACTCTGTACTGGTAAGTTTAGTGCAAAAAATGTTGGCTTTGCATTTTTTGTATTATAAAGGTTTAATTTTTTCAGACATGCCATATAACACACGACCTTTGTCGTATCTGCCATCAGAAGTGTCTTCATGTGTTTGGTTTACACACTTTGTTATTAAAGAGTGGTTACAATGCAGTGAGGACCCCCTCCCCCCTTCATCACAAAAACCTGTTTATTGTGAAAAACATGAGCGATTGAACTTGAATGTTGGTTCATCATGGCTCCAGTAACAGCAAAACATACACTTCAACCACTTAACTCATACAATCTAGTTGATTTAACTAGTTAATTTAACTAGTAGATTTTTCCTGTGTCTTAAAGTGGTTGTGCAAATAGCTGGAAAATTTTTGTTTGTTCAGGTGATGCAGGTTTTGCTTTAAATTTGCTGCTGGATTACCAATTTGTAATTTACAAGGATTTGTGTCTGCCATAAGACAGGTTATAATAACCTTGTGTACATGTGACCTTACATGTAATCCTTACTACATTCTTGGAAGTTTTATGCATAGGCTGGTTCATTTTCTGCTCTAAAAACTCAACCAGTAACATCTTAACCGCCAGTGTTGAAATTAGCAGCTCGACGTGGCAAGGTTGGAATATATCCTCGTATATTTAAAGCCTTAAGTGATATCAGGCACTGTAAAGATAACAGCCATGGTGGTAATTCACATCAGTCCTGCAGTTATTATTAGGTTGCAGTGAATCAATAATAGCTTACCTTGAGCTTAATAAGAACAAGAATGTGTGGGCTTGCAAGATTTAACATATGTTTAGATCAAGCTCCATTCATGTTGACCAGCATTTCTTGGCCATATAATTATGCTATCTCTCAAGGCACTGTACATGGGATGGTCATTTGCATTAGCATTCAGTTATGTAGGCCTATGGTATTTTGTGAAAGGTTGTGTGACATGA